>CM039677.1:415454942-417954942 GCA_022496015.1 Hordeum marinum | reverse complement strand
ATGTGAATCTAGAGAATCTTCCTGAAGGTTGTGATTTAGCTTGGACAATGTTTTTTCTTGAAGCTGCACCCTTCCTAAAAGAGCTGTGCATCACAGTATGGGATCATTGGTGCATAATGGCCACAGACCCAGAAGTTCGGAAGAAATATGGTTTCTGCCAAAAGGCAGATGTGAATTGGAAGCCACATGTCCCTGATTTCAAGCACAAGAATCTGGTTAAGCTCACTATCAATGGCTTCCAACCCGACGACGGCTTTATGGGATATATCAGGAATATCTTTGAACATGCGGTTAATATAACAGAGATATCCCTGTATGACAGGAAGGTCTGTGGGAGTTGTGGTGAATTGGCTCCTGAGATCAAGGACAAGGTTTGTCCATCAAGATATCCACAGACAGACGAGGAGAGGATGCAGATAACCAAGGGGTTGGGGTTGGCTTCGTGTGCCGTGGTTCACTTCCGATCCTAATTGAAAAAAGAGAGATGCATGATATTCTTATATGTAGTTTGAAAAATCACCTCTCCTATCATGTTTCGGAAGGAGTTCCTGAACTCCATGAGTCTGTAGTTACCATGTCTGTACTCTTGGTTTCCCTTGAATTGAAGCTTGTACTGTTGAGGAAATATTTATTAAGTAGAAAAGTATATTTGTGGCACCTTTTTGAGGTTAAAACCAAAATACCAAATGCTTGATATATTGGAATAAGTTGATGTGTTCACCTCATCTTTGATGCAGTCAAAAATGATAGATGCATTGCAATCGTTTGTGCCCTGTGGCACCTTTCTGAGGTCAAAACCAAAATTTGATTAGATATTTGTGATTATACAGCAGCTTTTTTGGTATGGCATTGCAATTTAAGAGAAATTTCTCCAACTTCCAATACAATAAGACCTTACGGTGACAATGACACAATTCTGCAGATAGTACTCTTCTACAAACACAAGATTGAATACATCGAACTAATGTTGTTCTTTGTGCTGTTTGGTCCGGTCCAGGGAGGGGAGGTTCTGCGGGGAACAAGTTGTGGATGTCACTGGGTATGCTGGTGGTGGCAACGGTGGACTGCGCCGAGAACACTGGCGCGAATAACCTCTACATCATCTCCGTGAAGGGCATCAAGGATCGCCTCAACCGTCTTCCGTCCGCCTGCATCGCCGACATGGTCATGGCCAACGTCAAGAAGGGGAAGTCCGATCTGCATCCATCGCCGACATGATCATGGCCACCGTCAAGAAGGGGAAGTCCAATCTGCGTAAGAAGATCATGCTCGCCATCATCATCCGCCAGCGCAAGCCATGACACCGCAAGGATGGTGTCTTCATGTACTTCGAAGGTAATTGCCAGATCGCCTCCCTCCTCTTCGATCCTTGAGTCGATCTCGCAACTTTGATGGTAATAAATGATGAATCTTGATTAGAATACTTAGTTCAGTACCATTATTACCTCAAAGCTACTACTACTCTACATGGATGTAGAATCGTGATACCATCTGTGTCCCCTGGGTTTACTACTGTGATGTCTTCAAGTGTGCCCCATAGAATTCTGAATTGTTGTAATGTGCCCTCGTTGGAAGACATTAGTTCTCCGCACTGTTATCCAAATTGTTTGTGCTTGTACTGCTAGATAATTCCCTTACTTGTGTTGCCTGCAATTTAAAAATTGCTCAGATGCAACCATGTCGTGCTAGTTGTGTATTTTATTTTTGTCGGTTTTGCTTGGCATCAGACTTTAGGTTGCTGAAAATAGTGATTTAATTATTGTCTGGCGAGGGGACATCCGAGTCCTTCTGCCTGATAAGGAGCAAACTCTTCTTGTTTGTATATTCCTTGGCAAAGGTCACAAAACAAGCCTTTGTGAGATCCTTGGATTGCTCAATCCAAAGGCAGTCTCATATTCCATTGCCCTTGACAGAGGTGTTGCTGCAGTTAAACTTTGGGACTTGCCATGAGACACAGTCAACAACTTACAATCACATTTTTTACATGTTTTTATCACATGCATTTCTGCTTCCTAAGTCAATTTCTTTCCGTATTGTTTGTTTGCTGGGAGGACATCCTAGTTCTTCAGCCTTTTTTGGAGCAAACACTCATGTTTTTATATTCCTATAAGCAAACGTCATAAAGTGAGCCTTTTTGATGTTGAGGTTACCCTAGTGTTTCCTCCATTAGATAACAGTCTCATATTCCACCGCCCTTGCTAGCAGCGCTGCTGCAGTGAAACTTTTGGGATTGCCATGATAGGCACATCTGTTTTGGCAGCATGTCGTTTTGAAAGCATGTTTTGTCTTGTTAATGGATTGCCTGTTCTGGCACAATGTGCCTTTTTTTAGGAAAGCTATTTTTTGTGTGATGGGAGGACATCCGAGACTTCTGGCTTTTTGTGCAGCAAACTTTGTGTTGAACCGGTATGGGCCCAAGCCCATCCTGCTTTGTTACTTAGGGCCCAAGCCCATGTGGAGGTGCTGACCTAGAAAGGGCATCCAGTCCTCCCGTTCCCTGCGGTGCCGCCACATACACGGGAGCTACCAGACAAGAGGACCCGTCCCTTCTGGAGGTACTCCTCTCTCCCCCTCCCGATTCAACATGGTATCAGAGGCCCGGTTGCCGGCGACGACGGTGGTCTAGATCGCCGGCCGGTGGCGAGGTCTGGCGAGAGGGGCGGCGACCTGTGTATGTGCGCTGGACCTGGTGGCTGGCGACGGCAGGGCTAGGAGGAGTCCCGGCTGGCGCAGGAAGACCAGTGCGGCTGCGCGAGCTGCTGCTGTTGCTGAGAGGGAGGAAGCAGACAAGCTGCTGTTGCTGCGTGGGAGGAAGCAGAGGAGGTGCTGCTGGCTGCGGTTGCTGAGGGCTGCTGCTGCTGACTCTGCTACTTCTCCTCCCGGTTGCTGATTACTGCAGATTGGTAAAGGGAGGAGAGGTGACGGACTGCTGTTGTTCTGCTGTAGAAGGGTTTGGTGGTGTCTGGTACTGGCCTGTTGTGCTCACTGCTGCTGTTTGCAGAGGAAGGAGGAAAAGGTTGTTGTTGCTGCTTGCACTTGAGTGCTGCTGGAGCTGCTGCTGGGCATCTGAGTTGCTGGTTTTGCTGCTGCTGAAAGTGGACGAGGTGTTGTGTGTTGGAGCTGCTGCTGATGATTGTAGAGGAGAAGGGCTTGAGGGGGAGAACCTCATGCTCAAGGAGAGGTTCTTCCTGATGGAGCAGGAGGTCGGTCGGCAGGGATGCCGTCTTGTGACCATCGAGGCGCTTTTTGTAGGGGCCGATGGTGCTGCTGGCAGCGCCTATAATGCTGTTGTTTTTGTAACAGCCCAAGCGCTCCCTTTGCCATTTTGGTCATGTATTTCTTGTGAACCTCTATTGCCATGTGCCCTGAATTACTAGTATCCCCTATTTCAAACAACTATCCCATTCTTCCTCTTATTCCAATAATATAGCATGTGGTACTTGTAGATGCTACTTTAATGCATTAAAAATGTTTCCTCTTCTAAATAATCTGGTGAGTATGGTGTGTTTTTTCCTCAAGTTGGTTCTCTGCTTTATTAATTTTAAAATAAATGCATTAGATTTCAATTCTAAAATATGTGTATAATTAATTTTGTTCTAAAACTGCCAAGGTCATTTTTATAAAATAGAGTATATTTTGCTGATTCAAAATATTTTTTCTTTTCTATCTCCTTGCCAATCATGCATGGTTTATTTTGTCTTGGTGTTGTTTTATTTAAAAGAATCCTGTGTTTTGTTTTTCGCGGTGAGAGTGAGCCGGTCCACCTGGGCCTCTTCCTTCCCCGCGGCCCAGCTAGCCCGTGCGTTGGTTCCCTCCAGTGTGGCCGAGCCGGGGCCCGCGCGTTAGTCTCTCCCTCCTTTCGTCCTCCTCATTTCCACCTCCCTCTCACAGTGCCTGAGCTGACCGACGAGGCCAGAGTCGCTGTGGCAGCCACGACGACCAACAGTTGGGCTATAAAGCCTTGGCGTCCGTGCCCTCTCGTTAGGGTTTCCCTTTTCCTTCTCTTGCCGCCGCCAGGTGAGTTCTTGCCAGATCCAGCGAGCTGTGAGAGCAGAGTCTGTCATAGTGCATCTTCGGCGAGCCCCTCGAGCGGGCGAGCATCGGGGTCGCTCCGCATCGAGCTCTTCTTCCCCGACGTCGTCTGCATCCTCGTGGGATGCCACAAATCGCCAGGATGGCTTCCTTCTTCCTTCGAGCCCGTTGATCTTCGTCGCCGTCAAGCCGATCTTTGACGTCGTTGTTCTCTCTCAAGCCGATCATCGTCGCCGAGCGCCTTTCGGTGAGCTTCTCCCCATCCCCGCATCCGACCCACTCCAGTTCGCATGAGTTTAGCGTCGCCTCCGCGTAGCCAGTCTCTCCCGCCGTCGGACCTCGTCACCGGCGAGACCTCCGACCGTTCCAAGCATGTGCTAGTAGAGGGTTGAGTTCCTACCGGTGCAGAGGTTTCATTTTTGCTCCTAAGCGTTAGTTTTTTGCCGTCGTAGCCACTGTCGAGCCTGGAGTCGTCACCGGAGTTCTTCTTCGTCGGGAGCGCTCTAGCACGTCTCTGGCCCTGTGCGCGTGCGTGCTTGTGCGGGATGGTGTTGCGCGTGTAGTGGTGCCCTCCGCCGCTTGGTTTGGTCATCGGAGAGCCCCTCTGTCGCCGGAGGGCCGCCGCCGTTTCCTCAATCGCAGGGGCAGTATGCTCTGTTTGGGTCCAGTTTCGTCAGGTATCGACGTCGTTAGGTTAGTAGTAGAGGTGTAGTAACCCCTCTATATTCAGTAGTTGTGGCTAGCGCAGTGGTAGTCGAACCGGGGTGAGACCGAGAGGTCTGGGGTTCGATTCCCTGATGCGCCCCCCTTTTTTGTTTTTATTTTTGGTGTGTGTGGTGGCCGGCGGATCCGCTGTGGTGTGGGATTTGGTGTGAGTGTGCAGTGTGTGTGTGTGTGTGCTAGCGTGTGTGTGTTGGTAGGATCTATTGTGGCAGGCAGATCCGTGTGTATGCATCTGTGTGTGAGTGTGTGGTTGTGAGTGTGTGTGTATGACAGTGGGCCCATGGCTCACTTGTCATCCACATAGAGGGGCCCTGGTGTCATGCCAGGTGGGACCCCAACTTTGTTTCTTTTTCTTTTGTTTTCTTCTGTTAGTTTTGATTGTTATTAGATTTTTCCATTTTTAGTATTTTCCATTTCTGTTCATAGACAATTTAGGCATGAGCATATATGGCAAGTTTTGACTTACAAGCATATGATGATGTTGAAGTAATTTCTAACTTTGAATTGTGGGCATTTTATCTACAACAACCTATGTGTATGATATATGAATTGGGGTGGAATTTCCCAAGAAATTAATTGCTGCAATTTGTTTTGTCATTTGAGCAAGTTTTACAAAATGTCATTTTGACCCAATATGCCATTTTGTCATTTTTGTTAGAATTAATCCATGCATGCTTTGATATTGGTGTCAACGTGGAAGTGGTAGTGTTTCATGAGTATTATGCCATGGTATTTTCTTTTGGCATGATGAACTTGTATATAAGTGGGTTTCTTGCTCCAAAGTAGCTAATAAAATGTTGCTGATTTCAACATGCTAAATATTTCTAAGTCTGAGAAAATCTGTTATCATTTTTATGCCATGATGAGTGGGTGCTACCAAGTGCTCTGTTGTGTTTTAGCTCAAGCTCAGTGCTAGTGTTTTGAAATAGATGTTGTCCTCTACCATCCTATTAATTTTCATGCCATGAGGCGGTCTCTATCACCATTATTTTCTGTTGTTAACTTGCTATCAGCTTAACTCGGATTCCAGAAAACTGTATTCTTCACTGTCCCTAGGATCTGCTTCATCATGCCATCTTGTGAGCTTCATGCTTAGTGATCCATGCTTCCTTTCCAGTTTGTATAGTTGAATGATTTGATAAGCCTATTATATAGTTTCTGTTCATACTTTGTTTGAGGTTGGAAACATCATGTAGCTCTAGATAATTGTTGTGGAAGTTGTTATGTTGCTGTTTTGGGACAAATTGTGTGTGCTAATGTTTTGTGACTTGTGGGAGCTATGCTCCATTATTTTGCTTGATCTTTGGCTCTATTGTGGTTGGTTTTTCATTTCCTAACCAGTGTCTGCCTTGGAATACCAAGGAATAGCCCATGGCCTTTCTTGTCTCGTATTTTGCCTTCGTACCTTGCCGTGAGCGTAGCGAGAGATCCGTTACTCCATTTCCTACGTTTTACATATGAATTTGCATCAATTTTGCATGAAGCATCCATATTTGCCATGATCATGCATGTTCAAGCAACTTAACATGAGGTCATGTCCAGAATTGTAAATAACTTAACTATTGCATGGGAAACATGACTAGCTTAGGATTGCCATGTTAAATACTTCAAATGAATCATGCATCATCTCGCTTGTGCATTGCACCTTGGTTGGTTGTTTATTGTTGCTGTTTCTCTTGGGTAGACGCGAGTGTTTAACCTGAGAGTGAGGATCCAGGAGAGTACCACAACGAGGACCCAACTCTTTGTCCCTCTGAAGAACCAACAAACAAGATGACCGTACCCAGACCCCGACACTATTTTTGCTTTGCCAGATATCTCGCTCTTATTGATACAATTGTGTTACCTACCACTTGAATTTCAAGCCTCCTACATTGCCATGATAGACTCTAACCCCTCCACTACCTAGCAAACCTTGTTCGGCTAAGTTACCGCTACTCAGCCCCTCTTATAGCGTTCTTAGATGCAGGTGTAGGTTGTTTCCATGTGATAACATGGATATCTGGAGATATCACAATATTACTGCTATTTAATTTAATGCACATATATATCTTGGTATGGTGGAAGGCTTGGCCTTTTGCTCGGTGTTTTGTTCCACTTTTACCGCCATAGTTACTTGTTACCAGTGTTATGTTTCCATATTTTGCGCTCCTAACATGCTCGGGGTTGTTATGGGGACCCCCTTGTTTATTCGTTTGAGATTAAAGCTTGTCTGGCAAGACCCAACATTGGTACTATTTGCTTAAACAACTTAATAAAAGGCATATGGATTTGCAACCCCCGTGGATAATTAATCAACAACCCGGGCCAGTGCTCCACATGAGCGTTGGTCCAAAACGTCAACCGCCGCTGGCCACCAGGGGCAACTCTGTGTTTGGCCTACTGGAAGTTTGGACAATCCGGTCGTGTCCTGAGAATGAGATACGCTGCTCTTATCGGGTTTGTCGACACGTCGGGTGGTCTTGCTGGACTTGTTTTACCTTTCTCGAATGGCTTTCGTGAGGAACTTTGATCTTCTTCGGGCTATCTCGAGGTGTCGGTTTTCCTTTGGAATTGCCTAGGATGATCACGAGATCCGTGGTCGAGGTTATTCCCGCGGAGTGTGGTTAATTTGTGATGGATTAGTTGGAGCACCCCTGCAGGGTTAAATCTTTCGGAAAGTCGTGCCAGCGGTTATGTGGCAACTTGGATATTTTGTTTAACACCCGGTCATAGTTAACTTGAAGTAAATTCCAATAAAATACACCAATTGTGTGCGTAACTGTGATCGTCTCTACTCGTGAACATGAACCGAGAGAGAACACGGTGGGGTTATGTTTGACGTAAGCAGGGTTCAGGATCACTTACTGATCATGGTAGTTCTTGATCGTCTTTCATAGTCCACTATATTTACATTCATGTTCTCGTAAGTTAGCCACCATACAATGCTTAGTGCTACTGCAAACTCAACACTACCCCCATCTAACCCATTAAGCTTACATAGTTTCGGTACCCGGGTTACAAGATTGCTGAGTCCCCATGGCTCACAGATTACTACAACAAATACAGGTGCAGGTGCAGATGAGACTGTGCCAGATGATGTGACCCAGCTCTAGTGGGAGTATGATGAAGAACGTGGCAGAATGTACGTCACATATCCAGACGAGTAGAGAGGCCTTGGTCGTGATCTTCGGGGCTAGCAAGACAGTTTCATTGCTTCTTTTCTTAGTTTGTTTTCGTCTGTAAATGGGCCCTGTCTTTTGAATGATGTTTGAATAAATTGTGTGGACTTGTAATTTAGCTTGTGGCGAGTGTAAGCCAACTCATATACTCATCTCTTCATACATGTATGCGATGTTACTGTACTTGCGAAACGACTAGATGTGCCTCTATCCCTGTCACGGCCCCCATGCCTAAATAAGGATAGGCGCGCATCTTGGGCGTTACAAGTTGTTATTCAGAGCCATACGACCATAGGAGCCCTTTGCTTGATCGAACTTGGCCGAGTCGAGTCTAGTAAAACTATTTTGGGTCTAGTTATATCGGAGAGTAGGTTTCTTTTACTCCTCTTCTATACTCTGGTGAGGTATTCAACTTAGGAATTTTGATTCTACTCCTCTTCTCACTCAAATTTTTTTTAGGATCATGCAGGTATTTTGGAAACTATATGATGCCGATGTGATGAAGTTTTGTCTTGGTGTTTCCTGTCTGACTTGATTTCTTCCGGGGAGTTGAGCTCCAGGGAATTCTTGGCACATCGTTATCATTCAATTTTCTTAGTATCTCAGGACTGAGGATGTTCGGAATTGCCTCAATACTAATCATGGTGAGATAAGGTCGGAGTCACCCAGTACTGGGGAGGCGTCTGGGGTACCGCCATGTTTGGTATCGTTGTGCTTTCAAGGATCCGAGATAGATGGATTTCTGAAGCCTCTGGTTATGTGTTGAAGGATGGATACAGTTGGGGTGTAGGACTCGTTAGTTGTGTGAGATATTTCCTCCTTGTATCCCCAACACCAGATTGCATAACTAGAAAGATTTCTGAAGTTCTTAGGTGGGAATTCATGTAGTTATCTAGGATCATCTTCTTCAGATGTATGAGGGCTTATACATTTGTTCCGAGCAACATTAGCTCAATACTTTTGTGTTATTGCAAGTGGCTTCTAATATCTGATGATGTTATCGCAAACTCGAAGAAAGCATTCTTACTATTTTTTAGTAGGAAGGCTGCTTATGTTATTCCGTTCTATTTCTTTCTAGTCATTTGATTCAGCTTATTGCAAGCATCTTTGTCAATGATGTGCTGATGTTCTTGTCCATCTCCAGGATGGCTCCACCAACTCGCGGGAATCCGGGTCGGGGTGAGGAGCAGTCTGATCCTCCACCACCACCACCACTGCCTCCTCCTCCTGAAGCTTGGCAAGTTGTGATGGCCGTAACCAATGCGAATACTCAAATGTTGCTCAGGCTGTTGCAAGAAAGAGATCTGGGTCAGCAAGTTTTTCAAGGGAATTTTCAGAATTAGCCTCAGTTCGCGATGCTCAACCAGTTCCTTGCCAACCAGCCCACGTCTTTCACCTGCTGTGAGCAGCCTTTTGATGCAGATGATGTTGGAAATATGACCTAGAGGCAATAATAAAATGGTTATTATTGTATTTCCTTGTTCATGATAATTGTCTATTGTTCATGCTATAATTGTGTTAACCGGAAACCGTAATGCATGTGTGAATACATAGACCATAACATGTCCCTAGTGAGCCTCTAGTTGACTAGCTCGTTGATCAATAGATGGTCACGGTTTCATGACCATGGACATTGGATGTCATTGATAACGGGATCACATCATTAGGAGAATGATGTGATGGACAAGACCCAATCCTAAGCGTAGCACTAAATCATGTAGTTCGTATGCTAAAGCTTTTCCAATGTCAAGTATCGTTTCCTTAGACCATGAGATTGTGCAACTCCTGGATACCATAGGAATACTTTGGGTGTGCCAAACGTCACAACGTAACTGGGTGGCTATAAAGGTGCACTACGGGTATCTCCGAAAGTGTCTGTTGGGTTGGCACGAATCGAGACTGGGATTTGTCACTCCGTGTGACGGAGAGGTATCTCTCGGCCCACAAGGTAAGACATCATCATAATGAGCTCAATGTGACTAAGGAGTTAGCCACGGTATGATGTATTATAGAATGAGTAAAAGAGACTTGCCGGTAACGAGATTGAACAAGGCATAGGGATACCGACGATCGAATCTCGGGCAAGTATCATACCGATAGACAAAGGGAATTGAATACGGGATTGATTGAATCCCCGACATCGTGGTTCATATGATGAGATCATCGTGGAGCATGTGGGAGCCAACATGGGTATCCAGATCCTGCTGTTGGTTATTGACCAGAGAGGTGTCTCAGTCATGTCTACATGTCTCCCGAACCCATAGGGTCTACACACTTAAGGTTCGATGACGCTAGGGTTATAGGGAAATAGTGTACGTGGTTACAAAAGGTTGTTCGGAGTCCCAGATGAGATCCTGTACATCATTAGGAGCTCCGGAATGGTCTGGAGGTAAAGATTGATATATAGGAAGTCCAGTTTTGGTCACCGGAAAGTTTTCGGGCTCATCGATAGTGTACCGGGAGTGCCAGGAGGGTGCCGGAGTACCCCCGGGAGGGGTGTGACGACCAAAGGGCTTCGTGGGCTGTTAGAGGAGGTGTGTCAGCCCTTATTGGGCTGGACAAGTCCTTCCGGAAAGGCCCAAGAGGCTAGGGATAAGAGATAAGGCTGAAAAGAATTCAAAAGGAAGAGATCCACCTCCCTTGTGGGAGGTGGTAGGTCCGGCCGAACCTCTCCTCCTTGGAGGAGGGGCCAAGGCAGCCCTCCCTATCCCTCCTCCTATATATACCCAAGGGTTTGAGCTGATTTGAGACAAGACTTCTCTCTCTCGGCGCAGCCCTACCCTTCCTCTTCCTCATTCTTCGTAGCGCTTGGCAAAGCCCTGCCGGAGTCCACGTAGCTCCATCGTTACCACGCCGTCGTGCTGCCGGAGTTCTCCCTCAACCTTTCCTTCCTCCTTGCTAGATCAAGGCATAGGAGACGTCATCGGGCTGCACGTGTGTTGAACGCGGAGGCGCCATTGTTCGGCGCTAAGATCGGAGTCCACCACGATCTGAATCGCTACGAGTACGACTCCACCAACCGCGTTCTTGTAAAGCTTCCGCTTGGCGATCTTCAAAGGTATGAAGATGCAATATCTCCCCTCTCGTTGCTAGTTTCTCCATAGATAGATCTTGGTGATCGTAGGAATTTTTTTGATTTACTACTACGTCTCCCAACAGTGGTATCATGAGCTAGGTCTATGCGTAGAATCTATGCACGAGTAGAACACAAAGCAGTTGTGGGTGTCAATCTTGTTAATTTGCTTGCCACTACTAGTCTTATCTTGATTCGGCGGTATTGTGGGATGAAGCGGCCCGGACCAACTTTACACGTACGCTTACGTGAGACTGGTTCCACCGCCTAACATGCACTTGTTGCATAAGGTGGCTAGCGGGTGTCTGTCTCTCCCACCTTAGTTGGATTGGATTCGATGAAAAGGGTCCTTATGAAGGGTAAATAGCAATTGGCATATCATGTTGTGGTTTTGGCGTAGGTAAGAAACGTTCTTGCTAGAAACCTATAGCAGCCACGTAAAACTTGCAACTACAAATTAGAGGACGTCTAACTTGTTTTTTTGTAGCATATACCTTGTGATGTGATATGGCCAAAAGGATGTGATGTGATGCATTGTGATGTATGAGATTGATCATGTTCTTGTAATAGGATTCACGACTTGCATGTCAATGAGTATGACAACCGGCAGGAGCCATAGGAGTTGTCTTATTTTATTGTATGACCTGCGTGTCAATCATAAACGCCATGTAATTACTTTACTTTATTGCTAAACGTTAGACATAGTAGTAGAAGTAATAGTTGGTGAGACAACTTCATGAAGACACAATGATGGACATCATGATGATGGAGATCATGGTGTCGTGCCGGTGACAGTGATGATCATGGTTCCCCGAAGATGGAGATCAAAGGAGCAAGATGATATTGGCCATATCATGTCACTATATTGATTGCATGTGATGTTTATCATGTTTACATCTTATTTGCTTAGAACGACGGTAATAAATAAGATGATCTCTCAATAAAATTTCAAGAGATGTGTTCACCCTAACTGTGCACCGTTGCTAAGGATCGTTGTTCCGAAGCACCACGTGATGATCAGGTGTGATAGGTTCTAATGTTCGCATACAACGGGTGTAAGCCAAATTTACACACACGGAACACTTAGGTTGACTTGACGAGCCTAGCATGTACAGACATGGCCTCGGAACACGGAAGACCGAAAGGTCGAACATGAGTCGTATAGAAGATACGATCAACATGGAGATGTTCACCATGGATGACTAGTCCGTCTCACGTGATGATCGGACACGGGCTAGTTGACATGGATCATGTGTCACTTGGATGACTAGAGAGATGTCTATCTAAGTGGGAGTTCATTAAATAATTTGATTATGTGAACTTAATTATCATGAACTTAGTCTAAAATTGTATTTACAATCTATATTGTAGATCCAATGGCCAACGCGAATGTCTCCCTCAATTTCAACGCGTTCCTAGAGAAAACCAAACTAAAAGATGATGGAAGCAACTATGCGGACTGGGTCCGTAGCTTGAGGATCATCCTCATAGCTTCCAATATATTGTATGTCCTTGATGCACCGCTAGGTGACCCACCCATTTTCCCAGCGGACCAAGACGTTACGAACGCTTGGCAGTCGCGTTGCGATGATTACTCCCTTGTTTAGTGCGGCATGCCTTACAGTTTAGAAATGGGGCTCCAAAAGCGTTTTGAGCAACACGGATCATATGAGATGTTCCAAGAGCTGAAACTGGTTTTCCAAGCTCATGCCCGGGTCGAGAGATATGACATCTCCGACAAGTTCTTTAGCTGTAAGATGGAGGAGAATAGTTCTGTCAGTGAGCACATACTCAAGATGTCTGGGTTGCACAACCGCTTGACTCAGCTGGGAGTTAATCTCCCGGATGACTCGGTCATTGACAGAATCCTCCAGTCGCTTCCACCTAGCTACAAGAGCTTTGTGATGAACTACAACATGCAGGGTATGGAAAAGTCCATTCCTGAGTTGTACTCGACGCTGAAATCAGCGAAGGCCGACATCAAAAAGGAGCATCAAGTGTTGATGGTGAATAAGACCACTAGTTTCAAGAAAGGCAAGGGTAAGAAAAACTTCAAGAAGGATGGCAAAGCTGTTACCGCGCCCGGTAAGCAAGTTGCCGGGAAGAAGAAGAACAAGAATGGACCCAAGCCTGAGACTGAGTGCTTTTATTGCAAGGGTACCGGTCAGTGGAAGCGGAACTGCCCCAAGTACTTAGCGGAAAAGAAGGCCGGCAACGTTAAAGGTATATGTGATATACTTGTTATTGATGTGTACCTAACCAGCGCTCGTAGTAGCTCCTGGGTATTTGATACCGGTGCAGTTGCTCACATTTGTAACTCCAAGCAGGAGCTGCGGAATAAGCGGAGACTGGCAAAGGACGAGGTGACGATGCGCGTCGGGAATGGTTCCAAGGTCGATGTGATCGCCGTCGGCATGCTACCTCTACATCTATCTTCGGGATTAGTTTTAAACCTTAATAATTGTTATTTAGTACCAGCTTTGAGCATGAACATTGTATCTAGATCTCGCTTGATGCGAGATGGCTAATCATTTAAATCTGAGAATAATGGTTGTTCTATTTATATGAGAGAAATGTTTTATGGTCATGCCCCGCTGGTCAATGGTTTTTTTGATGAATCTCGAACGTGATGTTACACATGTCCATAGTGTGAGTACCAAAAAGTGTAAGGTTGATAACGATAGTCCCACTTACATGTGGCACTGTCACCTTGGTCATATTGGTGTCAAACGCATGAAGAAGCTCCATGCTGATGGACTTTTGGAGTCTCTTGATTTCGAATCATTTGACACGTGCGAACCATGCCTCATGGGCAAGATGACCAAGACTCCGTTCTCCGGAACAATGGAGCGAGCAACTGACTTGTTGGAGATAATACATACCGATGTATGCGGTCCAATGAGCGTCGAGGCTCGCGGTGGCTACTGTTATGTTCTCACCCTCACTGATGACTTGAGCAGATATGGGTATGTCTACTTAATGAAACACAAGTCTGAAACCTTTGAAAGGTTCAAGGAATTTCAGAGTGAGGTAGAGAATCAACGTGACAGGAAAATAAAGTGCCTACGATCTGATCGTGGCGGAGCATATTTAAGTCACGAGTTTGGCATGCACCTAAGGAAATGTGGAATTGTTTCACAACTCATGCCGCCTGGCACACCTCAGCGAAATGGTGTGTCTAAACGTCATAATCGCACTCTATTGGATATGGTGCGATCTATGATGTCTCTTACTGACTTACCGCTATCATTTTGGGGATATGCATTAGAGACTGCCGCATTCACTTTAAATAGGGCACCGTCAAAATCCGTTGAGACGACACCGTATGAATTATGGTTTGGAAAGAAACCTAAGTTGTCATTTCTAAAAGTTTGGGGATGCGATGCTTATGTGAAGAAACTTCAACCTGAGAAGCTCGAACCCAAAGCGGAAAAGTGCGTCTTCATAGGATATCCCAAAGAGACTATTGGGTATACCTTCTACCTCAGATCCAAAGGCAAAGTCTTTATTACCAAGAATGGATCCTTTCTCGAGAAAGAGTTTCTCTCGAAAGAAGTAAGTGGGAGGAAAATAGAACTTGATGAGGTAATTGTACCTCCACTCGAACCGGAGAGTAGCGCAGCACAGGAAGTTGTTTCTATGGAGCCTACACCGGCTGGAGAGGAAGTTAATGATGATGATCATGAAACTTCATATCAAGTTACTATTGAACATCGAAGGTCCACCAGGACACGTTCCGCACCAGAGTGGTACAACAACCCTGTCCTGGAGATCATGTTGTTGGACATCGGTGAACCTTCGAACTATGAAGAAGCGATGGCGGGCCTGGATTCCAACAAATGGCTTGATGCCATGAAATCCGATATAGGATCCATGTATGAGAACAAAGTATGGACTTTGGTGGACTTGCCTGATGATAAGCGAGCCATTGAAAATAAATGGATCTTTAAGAAGAAGACTGACGCGGATGGTAATGTGACCGTCTATAAGGCTCGGCTTGTCACTAAGGGTTATCGACAAGTTTAAGGAGTTGACTACGATGAGACTTTCTTACCCGTAGCAATGCTGAAGTCTGTCCGAATCATGTTAGCAATTGCCGCATTTTATGATTATGAGATCTGGCAAATGGACGTCAAAACGGCATTCCTTAATGGCTTCCTCAAGGAAGAACTGTATATGATACAGCCGGAAGGTTTTGTCGATCCTAAAGATGCTAACAAAGTATGCAAGCTCCAACGCTCCATCTATGGGTTGGTGCAAGCATCTCGGAGTTGGAACATTCACTTTAATTAGGTGATTAAAGCGTTTGGGTTTATACAGGTTTATGGAGAACCCTGTATTTACAAGAAAGTGAGTGGGAGCTCTGTAGCATTTCTCGTATTATATGTGGATGACATACTGATAATGGAAAATGATATAGAACTCTTGGAAAGTGTAAAGGCCTACTTGACTAAGTGTTTTTCAATGAAGGACCTTGGAGAAGCTGCTTACATATTAGGTATTAAGATCTATAAAGATAGATCGAGACGTCTCATAGGTCTTTCACAAAGCACATACCTTGAAAAGATATTGGACACCACTAGGCATCACACTATAGGCAATTTGCATCTATCAGACTAGTGGGAGGCCGTTCGGTGAAGTGCATCCAGGTCATCCAATCCTAATCAGGTCCACCCGAGATTTGTTGACTTATTTGTTAATTGATTGCTTTCTTTGTTAATTGATTGCTTATCTCATAACTGCTCCCTCCCTTTGTCCCTGATAATCTCTCTATAAGATTTATTCCTCTATATCTACAGCCCACACATGCGCCGCTACAATTAGTTTGGTTCGAACATCACATAATTGCTTCCAGCGTCTCAACAATTTGATTCGATCACAACCAAATTTATACAATCTAATAGAAAATTGTGTTTGAGCTAACAGATATTTGTGCCAATTATAGCAGTTATTTAGTGCCAGCTAAACAAGAGTTTGTTTTGGTAGACTAGAAAATTTGCTTCCATTGCAAGTTAATTTTGCTTCTCTTGTCGACAGTTAAATTTATTTTTGCCAGAACATAAATTGTCATCGTTTATACAACAAACAAAAGTTTGCTACCAAGGAGAAAGGTTTTTGCTTTCATGCAACAAAATCTTAATACAGATAAAAAAAAATACTCCCTCTGTTCCTAAATATTTGTCTTTTTAGAGATTCAACTATGGACTACATACGAAGCAAAATAAATGAATCTATCCTTTAAGCTATGTCTATATACATCCGTATGTAGTCCATAATAAAATTTCTAAAAAGAAAAATATTTAGAAATGAAGGGAGTACATAAAAAAACTGTTACAAGGTACACGTGTAAGATGGCTAGGAAGAAAAGGTATTGTCAGCGGCGACGCAATAGGGAACGTATACACGAAATGTCGCCGAATAAATATTGTCACCACTATGGTGGAAGCAAGAAAAGGAACACTGCAGCCGGCTAGTAGCACAACGTGGCAATACCCTGGTAGGTTTAATGGCTGCGGAAGGTCAAACTCATACAGTACGTCAGCAAGCGCAACCTTGTGGAGGGCTTCGGTTATTATCTCCGCCCATGTCTCCACCACCTCTGCCGTCTCCTTCAGATTTACACTGCCATTCGGTAGGGAGGTCGGTGCAAGGCTTTTGAGAAACCAATGTTGCATGGTTGACATCATGTGGCACAAAACATGCATCAGAAGCTTCCCTGAGAAAACCAAAGAAGGTTTGAAGTATCAAAATGTTACAGTGAAAGCACAAGAAAAATGAAATAAGCATGGCTTGCACAAGCAACAATTTGATTTATAAGAACACACGTCATAGGTAGTGGAAGCATGGAAAATTGAGAAGAAGAAAACGTATTGGTACAGAAACATATGTCAACCGTAAAAGTAGAAACACTAGTTTACACGGAGCAGCGATTTGATTGACCGAAACATACATGATAGGCAATGGAAACATATGAGATTGAGATGAAGAGAAAAGTTAATAGTATAGGAAACATATGTGGCACAAAAGTAGGAAACCATGACTTTACAGGAAGCAGCCAGTTAGTCTGTCACAACATACACTGGGCTGTGTTTTCATCAAAATGGCGCTAAAAAAAAAGAACAATAGAAACACCAAAAAAGCAGGGACAATGGAAGCAAACTACCTACACCAAATAAACATTTAAAATATAATATGGGCCATGTAATATTACAATAGTGATATCAATGAGAACAACCTTTTTTTAAGTAAGCAGGAAGTATAGAAGCATTCTACCAAAACCAAATTAAAGGAACATAAGAAGTATAATTTGGAAGGCCCGTCAATATGAAGCATGCAAATAATTATGTGAAACCTGCGCGACATATATGTGATGAAACTAGGAAGCATGGGAGAAATGTTCAAACGAGATTACCTTGGAAGTACAGAACAACAAGGGCACAAAGGTAGTCACACATTTGTACTTATGCAACTTAGCGCTAGACCAACCATGAAGCACAATGCCAATGTTTAGGTTAGTTACAATGATGTTGACTAATGGGAACAGTGGAAATATAACAAACTATATACACCAAAGAAACATATGGGAGCATGCCATATTGCAATGGTGAAATAATGGCAAGATCAAAATTTTAAAAAGAAACAGGTGGAATGGAAACAATCTATATGAAACTGAGGAAGCATATGATGAACAATTTTGAAGCGTAGTAGACAGGGAGCATGAAAATGCACTATCTCCACAACCCAATTCCCGTGGTCCTGCTTTCGCGAGACGGTCGGTGGACAGTGGTGCAACGCCAACTTCCTCGACCTGCTTGCTGAGATCCATGCCTCCCCCCCCCTCGCTACCGCCATATTAGATGGATGTGCATTGGGGTTCTCGCCTGGACGCTTTGGACCATCCGCAACAAGCTTGTCATTCAGAAAGTGCCTCTTCGATGTGCGACTGACGCGATCTTCAAATGTGGGGTTATTTGCAGCTCTAGCGGTCGCTTAGCCGCTCCCAGGATCGGGACGCTATCAACACCCTCCTCGCCGACCTCCGCTCGATGGCCCTCCGCGTGGCACCCCCACTGCCGCCCCCTCCTCCGGAGCTCGATTAGACCTGCTGTTCGGGTTGTTGTGTGTGAGTGCATTGTTTTGTTTACAGGGCTTGTAGAGTTGTGCCATCAGCATTAACCCTATTCGCTACCTTGTGTTTGTGTGAGACTTGTGTGTGTGTGTGTCTGAACCTTGTTGGATGTTTGGCTTGGGCGGTTTGCTTTATAATATAAAGCAGGGTGGAAGCCTTTTTCGGTAAAATGCACTATCTCAATATTGATCCTCTAAATTGGAAGTATAAAATATTGAAAATAAAAGATAACTAAGATTTGCACCATCTTGGGATGAATGTTTTTGTCATCTACATTCTAAATTCACAAAAATTGGTTGAACTATGGAAGCAAATCATTTAGACAGAAGTATATGTAATCTTCGAAGCACCAAAAGTAGGAAGCATGAGAAGAGTGATATGTCAACATAACTCATCTTAATTGGAAGCATAAATTAGTGATGGAAATTAACTAAGAATGCTACGAACATGATGGTGCACGGCCGTGTGGACTACATGCCAAATTCACTTAAAAGGGACCGTGGAAGCATCTGTACAACATTATAGATGCTATACAACTAAGAAGCACTGACATATTAGTTTGGAAAAAGATACGTACTTCATTGGAAGCATGGAAATTTGTAATCATGTCGAAACTAATAGTACCGTCAGCATTGGGAATCAGGTTATTGTGATTTGCATAGGAAATTAACTAAATTTCGTAAATGACATAATGATCCATTACAAGTCGGAGATACACTCAAACAAATTTCATCTAAGCAAGCATTGCATATAAAATAAGTGATTAAAATGAATCAAAGATGGGATTAATCAAACCCTAGTTCGGGTGAGTACATACCAAGGGGCAACGCTTAGGATGTGTGCACTGCTTTGTTGCCTAACCAAAGTGGCGCAGGGGCGCTGTGCAAGGGATGGTGATGGGGGAGCGTTGGCCGGGGGACGGGGGCGACGAAGGAGGCTGCAAAGTCTGCCGATGGTGAGAGCAAGGACCGGCCGAACATATTGGAGCAAGATGATGCACGACGACGTGGAGGAGTTGTGGCCGTCGCATGTTTTGGGTGCAGATTAGGTTGGTGTTGGAGGTAGCCGTCGCGGTGAGCGAGCTCGTCGATCTCGGGGATGAGCTTGTCCGTGGCCGTGGAATGCGACTCGGGGTGGGGTGGGTGAGTCGGGGAGGCAAGATTTACTCGTCATGGACACGGTGACATGGTATGGTGGTTGGGATGGGGGCAGCAGGTGAGATTTACTCAGATGGATAAGGCCGTGGGCTTAATTGACGGGAGAAGAGATTGTTATAATGTGGACCGTCAGATTAAAGAAGAACCAACGGCGTTGGACCGGTCCGATGGAAGTTTCCTATCAGACTTCTGATAAGAAGTGTTTCCCAAAGATATTGAAGAAGTTCAATATGGATCAGTCCAAGAAGGGGTTCTTGCCTGTGTTACAGGGTGTGAGATTGAGTACGACTCAATGCCCGACCATGGCAAAAGATAGAGAAGAGATGAGTGTCATCCCCTATGCTTCATCCATAGGCTCTATTATGTATGCCATGCTGTGTACCAGACCTGATGTGAACCTTGCCATAAGTTTGGTAGGGAGGTACCAAAGTAATCCTGGAGCGGAACACTGGATAGCAGTCAAGAATATCCTGAAGTACCTGAAAAGGACAAAGGACATATTTCTCGTATATGGAGGTGCCGAAGAGCTCATCGTAAAGGGTTACGTCAATGCTAGCTTCGACACAGATCCGGACGACTCCAAGTCGCAAACCGGATACGTGTATATTTTGAACGGAGGGGCAGTCAGCTGGTGCAGCAGTAAGCAAAGCGTCGTGGCGGCATCTACATGTGAAGCGGAGTACATAGCTGCTTCGGAAGCATCAAAGGAAGGAGTCTGGATGAAGGAGTTCATCACCGACCTAGGAGTGATTCCCAGTGCGTCGGGCCCGATGACTCTATTTTGTGACAACACTGGAGCTATTGCCCTTGCGAAGGAGCCTAGGTTTCACAAGAAGACAAGACACATCAAGAGTCGCTTCAAATCCATCCGTGATTACATTCAGGAGGGAGATATAGATATTTGTAAAGTACATATGGATCTAAATGTTGCAGATCCGTTGACTAAACCTCTCTCACGAGCAAAACATGATCAACACCAGAATGCTATGGGTGTTCGATTCATCACAATATAACTAGATTATTGACTCTAGTGCAAGTGGGAGACTATTGGAAATATTCCCTAGAGGCAATAATAAAATGGTTATTATTGTATTTCCTTGTTCATGATAATTGTCTATTGTTCATGCTATAATTGTGTTAACAGGAAACCGTAATGCATGTGTGAATACATAGACCACAACATGTCCCTAGTGAGCCTCTAGTTGACTAGCTCGTTGATCAATAGATGGTCACGGCTTCATGACCATGGACATTGGATGTCGTTGATAACGGGATCACATCATTAGGAGAATAATGTGATGGACAAGACCCAATCCTAAGCATAGCACTAGATCATGTAGTTCGTCTGCTAAAGCTTTTCCAATGTCAAGTATCGTTTCCTTAGACCATGAGATTGTGCAACGCCCGGATACCGTAGGAATACTTTGGGTGTGCCAAACGTCACAACGTAACTGGGTGGCTATAAAGGTGCACTACGGGTATCTCCGAAAGTGTCTGTTGGGTTGGCACGAATTAAGACTGGGATTTGTCACTCCGTGTGACAGAGAGGTATCTCTGGGCCCACTTGGTAAGACATCATCATAATGTGCTCAGTGTGACTAAGGAGTTAGCCACGGGATGATGTATTACGGAATGAGTAAAAGAGACTTGTCGGTAACAAGATTGAACAAGGTATAGGGATACCGACGATCGAATCTCGGGCAAGTATCATACCGATAGACAAAGGGAATTGAATACGGGATTGATTGAATCCCCGACATCGTGGTTTATCCGATAAGATCATCGTGGAGCATGTGGGAGCCAACATGGGTATCCAGATCCCGCTGTTGGTTATTGACCGGAGAGGTGTCTCAGTCATGTCTACATGTCTCCCGAACCCGTAGGGTCTACACACTTAAGGTTCGATGACGCTAGGGTTATAGGGAAATAGTGTACGTGGTTACCAAAGGTTGTTCAGAGTCCCTAATGAGATCCTGGACGTCATGAGGAGCTCCGGAATGGTCTGGAGGTAAAGATTGATATATAGGAAGTCCAGTTTTGGTCACCGGAAAGTTTTCGGGCTCATCGACCAGGAGTGCCGGGAGGGTGCCGGAGTACCCCCGGGAGGGGTGTGACGACCAAAGGGCTTCATGGGTTGTTAGAGGAGGTGTGACAGCCCTTATTGGGCTGGACAAGTCCTTCCGGAAAGGCCCAAGAGGCTAGGGATAAGAGATAAGGCTGAAAATAATTCAAAAGGAAGAGATCCCCCTCCCTTGTGGGAGGTGGACTCCTCCCTAGGTTCGGCCGAACCTCTCCTCCTTGGAGGAGGGGCCAAGGAAGCCCTCCCTCTCCCTCCTCCTATATATACCCAAGCGTTTGGGCTGATTTGAGACAAGACTTCTCTCTCTCGGCGCAGCCCTACCCTTCCTCTTCCTCGTTCTCTGTAGCGCTTGGCGAAGCCCTGCCGGAGTCCATGTAGCTCCACCATCACCACACCGTCGTGCTGCCGGAGTTCTCCCTCAACCTTTCCTTCCTCCTTGCTGGATCAAGGCATAGGAGACGTCATCGGGCTGCACGTGTGTTGAACGTGTAGGCGCCGTTGTTCGGCGCTAAGATCGGAGTCCACCGTGATCTGAATCGCTATGAGTATGACTCCACCAACCGCGTTCTTGTAACGCTTCCGCTTAGCGATGTTCAAAGGTATGAAGATGCAATCTCTCCCCTCTCAGTGCTAGTTTCTCCATAGATAGATCTTTGTGATCGTAGGCTTGCAAATGAATTCTCGTTTTATGGTTCAGGATGCCTCTATCAAGATGGGCAATTATTCTTTTCTGGCCTCTCCAATTGTTCTCGGTAATTCCGATATTGATCTCATTCTGGGCATGCACTTTCTGGCTATGAACAAGGCATATGTGGATTGTCAAGCCAAACAAGTCAAATCGACTCATCCTTCAGAAGATGTGATCATTTTCGCAGCTCGCAATGACACGATTCGTCTCTTTGCTCTTAATGAGAAGGGTGAAATCTCGGCTATTTCTCAAATTCTGGTAGTTTGTGAGTATGAAGATGTCTTTCCCGAAGAATTGCCAGGAATGCCTCCGCACCGGCCAGTTGAGTTTGTGATTGACCTTGAGCCCAGAACTGAACCGGTTTGCAAGTGTCCTTATAAACTTGGCCCCAAAGAGCTGAAAGAGTTGAAGAAGCAGCTAGATGAACAAGAACGTCTGGGTCTGATCAGACCAAGTTCTTCCCCATGGGGTTGTGGTGTTTTGTTTGTCAAGAAGAAGGATGGCATGACCGACTTTGTGTCGATTACTGTCCATTGAACAAAAAGACAATCAAAAACAAGTACCCACTTCCCAACATCAATGAGTTGTTTGAACAACTGAAAGGTGCCAAGATTTTCTCGAAGCTTGATCTTCGCATGGGCTATCATCAGATTCGCATTCGTGAAGAAGATATTCCAAAGACTACTTTCAGGACAAGTTTTGGCTCTTATGAGTACACCGTCATGTCGTTTCGTCTCGCCAATGCTCCTTCAACCTTCTCAAGAATGATGAACTTCATATTCTCTCCTTTCAGGAATGAGTTCGTCTTGCTGTATCTGGATGATATCCTCGTGTTCTCATAGACTGAAGAAGAACATGCAGAACATATCCGGCTTGTGCTTGACAAGCTAAGAGAACATCGATTCTATGCAAAGTTTTCCAAGTGTGAGTTTTGGCTCAATGAAGTGGTGTACCTATTGGGGAATGTTGCATGGGAAAAAAAATCCTACGCACACGCAAGATCTATCCATGGTGATGAGCATCTACGAGAGGGAGAGTGGATCTACGTACCCTTGTATATCGCTAAGAGGGAAGTGTTAAGAAACGTGGTTGATGTAGTCGAACATCTTTGCGATCCAAATCACCGAGCCTCCCGCGATCCAATCACGATTCGTCCCGATCTAGCACCGAACGGACGACACCTCCGCGTTTAGCACACGTACGGCTTGATGACGATCTCCGCCTTCTCAATCCAGCAAGAGGGAGCGAAGAGGTAGATGAGTTCTCCGACCGTGACGGCGTTGCGGCAATGGTGGTGGAGTAATTCGAGCAGGGCTTCGCCTAAGCACTACTGAAACCGATCTAGAGGAGAAACTACGGAATAGAGAAGAGGGTTGCACATGGCTGAAAATCTAGCAAAAACCCTAAAACCTCTAGTATATATAGGAGGAGGAGAGGAGGAGGCGCAAGGGACAGCCCTTGGTGGCTTCGGCCAAAGTGGAGAGGACGAGTCCTCCTCCTCCACTCCCAGTAGGATTATGACTCCTTCCTTATTTCCACCTTTTTTTGCCTTTTCCCACCTTTTCCACTTTGGACTTTCTTCCCAGCCGCATGGGCCTTCTGTGGGACTTCGGCCAGCCCACTAAGGGATGGTATTCATCCTCCCACAGCCCATGTAGCCTCTTGGATCGAAATACTCCTCCCGATGGTCCCCCGGTACCCTCCCGGCACTCCCGGTACACTATCGATGAGCCCGAAACCTTTCCGGTGACCAAAACAGGACTTCCAATATATCGATCTTTACCTCCGAACCATTCTGGAGCTCCTCGTGACGTCCGGGATCTCATCCAGGACTCCGAACAACCTTCGGTCACCACCATGCATAACTCTATACTACCGAAACGTCACCAAACCTTAAGTGTGCAGACCCTACGAGTTCGAGAACTATGTAGACATGACCGAGACACCTCTACGGTCAATAACCAATAGCAGGATCTGGATGCCCATATTGATTCCTACATATTCTACGAAGATCTTTATCGGTCGAACCTCTATGTCAAGGATTCAGTTAATCCCGTATGATGTTCCCTTTGTTCTTCGGTACGTTACTTGCCCGATATTCGATCGTCGGTATCTCCATACCTAGTTCAACCTCGTTACCGGCAAGTCTCTTTACTCGTTTCCGTAATACAAGATCCCATGACTAACACTTAGTCACATTACTTGCAAGGCTTGTTGTGATGTTGTATTACCGAGTGTGCCCTGAGATACCTCTCGGTCACACGAAGTAACAAATCCGAGTGTTGATCCATGCCAACCCAACAGACACCCTCAAAGATACCAGTAGAGCACCTTTATAGTCACCCAGTTACGTTGTGACTTTTGATACACACAAGGCACTCCTCCGGTGTCCGTGAGTTGCATGATCTCATGGTCGTAGGAACATATACTTGACATGCAAAAAACTGTAGGAATAAACTGACATGTTTGGGTCTTGTCCATCCCATCATTCTCCTAATGATGTGATCCCGTTATCAAATGACATCTTATGTTAATGGCTAGGAAACCTTGACCATCTTTGATCAACGAGCTAGTCTACTAGAGGCACACTAGGGACAAAGTGTTGTCTATATATCCACACATGAAATGTGTTTCCAATCAATACAATTATAGCATGGATAATAAACAATTATCATGAACAAGGAAATATAATAATAAACATTTTATTTATTGCCTCTAGGGCATATTTCCAATAGTCTCCCACTTGCACTAGAGTTAATAATCTAGTTGACATCACTATGTGATTTACATTGTAATGAATCGAACACCCATGCAGTTCTGGTGTTGATCATGTTTAGCCCTTGGAAGAGGTTTAGTCAATGGGTCTGCAACATTTAGATCCGTGTGCACTTTGCAAATATTTATGTCCTTCTCCTCGATGTAATCTCGGATGGAATTGAAGCGTCGCTTTATGTATCTGGTCCTCTTGTGAAACCTTAGTTCCTTGGCCAGAGCAATGACACCAGTGTTATCACAGAACAGAGTCATTGGATTCAGTGCACTGGGCACTACTCCAAGATTTGTCATGAACTGCTTCATCCAAACACCTTCCTTCGCCGCCTCCGAGGCTGCGATGTACTCCGCTTCGCATGTAGAATCAGCTATCACGCTTTGCTTGGAACTGCACCAGCTTACCGCTCCCCCGTTGAGAATAAATATGTATCCCGTTTGCGACTTAGAGTCATCCGGATCAGTGTCAAAGCTTGCATCGTCGTAACCCTTTACGACGAGCTCTTGATCACCTCCATAAACGAGAAACATTTCCTTAGTCCTTTTTAGATACTTAAGGATATTCTTGACCGTTGTCCAGTGCTCCATTCCAAGATCACTTTGAAACCTTCCATC
Organism: Hordeum marinum; assembly: GCA_022496015.1. Lineage (NCBI taxonomy): Eukaryota > Viridiplantae > Streptophyta > Magnoliopsida > Poales > Poaceae > Hordeum > Hordeum marinum. Next base: position 417,929,515 of record CM039677.1, on the reverse strand, counting down.
CATACTTATGGCAAGGCTGACATCGGGTCTTGTGCACAGCATTGCATACATGATAGAGCCTATGGCTGAAGCATAGGGGATGACACTCGTCTTCTCTCTATCTTCTGCAATCACTGGGCATTGAGTCTTACTCAACTTCACACCTTGTAACACAGGCAAGAACCCCTTCTTAGACTGATCCATTTTGAACTTCTCCAAAACTTTATCAAGGTATGTGCTTTGTGAAAGTGCTATCAAGCGTCTTGATCTATCTCTATAGATCGTAATGCTTAATATGAAAGCAGCTTCTCCTAGGTCCTTCATTGAAAAACTCTTGTTCAAATATTCCTTCACGTTTTCCAACATTTCTATATTGTTTCCAATAAGCAATATGTCATCCACATATAATATTAGAAACACTATAGAGCTCCCACTCACTTTCTTGTAAATACAAGCTTCTCCATAAACTTGTATAAATCCAAACGCTTTGTTCACCTCATCAAAGCACTTATTCCAACTCCGAGATGCTTGCACTAGTCCATAAATGGATCGCTGGAGTTTGCAAACTTTGTCAGCATTCTCTCGATCGACAAAACTTTCTGGTTGCATCATATACAACTCTTCCTCAAGAAAACTGTTGAGGAATGCTGTTTTGACATCCATCTGCCAAATTTCATAGTCGAAATAAGCAGCTATTGCTAACATGATTCTGATAGACTTAAGCATCGCTACGGGTGAGAAGGTCTCATAGTAGTCAACTCCTTGAACTTGTGAAAAACCCTTTGCCACAAGTCGAGCTTTATAGACGGTGACATTACCGTCCACGTCCGTCTTCTTCTTAAAGATCCATTTGTTCTGAATGGCCTTTCGCCCTTCAGGTAATACTTCCAAAGTCCATATTTTGTTTTCATACATGGATCCCATCTCGGATTTCATGGCCTCTTACCATTTCTTGGAATTCGGGCTCATCATCGCTCCTCCATAGCTCGTAGGTTCATTGTTGTCCAACAACATCACCTCCAAGACCGGGTTGCCGTACCACTCAGGAGCAGTACGCGCCCTTGTCGACCTACGAGGTTCAATAGTAACTTGATTTGTAGCTTCATGATCATCATCATTAACTTCCTCTTCAACTGTCGTAGGCTCCACAGAAACATCTCTCTGCGCTGCGCTACTCTCTGGTTGAACTAAAGGTTCAATAACCTCATCAAGCTCTATTTTCCTCCCACTCAATTCTTTCAAGAGAATCTCTTTCTCAAGAAATGTTCCATTCTTAGTGACATACACTTTGCCTTCAGATCTGAGATAGAAGTTATACCCAACTGCCTCTTTCGGGTATCCTATGAAGACGCATTTCTCCGCTTTGGGTTCCAGCTTTTCAGGCTGAAGCGTTTTGACATAAGCATCACATCCCCAAACTTTAAGAAACGACAACTTTGGCCTCTTGCCAAACCACAATTCATATGGCGTCGTCTCAACGGATTTTGATGGTGCCCTATTTAAAGTGAATGCAGTTGTCTCCAATGCATAACCCCAAAACGATAGTGGCAAATCGGCAAGAGACATCATAGAACGCACCATATGTAAGAAGGTTCGAGTACAACGTTTGGAAACACCATTAAGCTGTGGTGTTCTAGGCGGTGTCAACTATGAAACAATTCCACACTGTCTTAAGTGACTGCCAAACTCATAACTCAGATATTCACCTCCTCGATCAGATCGTAGGAATTTAATCTTCTTGTTACGATGATTCTCAACTTCACTCTGAAATTGCTTGAACTTTTCAAACATTTCAGACTTGTGTTTCATTAAGTAAATATACCCATATCTACTTAAGTCATTAGTGAAGGTGAGAAAATAATGATATCCACCGAGCGCTGCAACATTCATTGGACCGCACACATCATTATGTATGACTTCCAAAAAGTCACTTGCCCGTTCCATTGTTCCAGAGAACGGCGTTTTAGTCATCTTGCCCATGAAGTCATGATATTCTATACAACATATGATCATGTCATACACCACATATATCTCATCATGTAATTGGAGATATCACATCACAACATACCTTGCAAAAACAAGTTAGATGTCCTCTAATTGTTGTTGCATGTTTTACGTGGTTGCTACGGGTATCTAGCAGGAACAATTCTCACCTACACATAAACCACAACAGTGATACATAAGTTGCTTTTTAACCTTCTCAAGGACCGCCTTAGTCGAATCTGACCCAACTAAAGTAGGAGAAACAGACACCCGTCAGCCATCTTTGTGCAACGAAGTTACACGTCAGTCGATAGAACCGGTCTCTCATAAGCGTACGAGTAAGGTTGGTCCGAGCCGCTTCATCCCAAAATACCGCTAAACCAAAACATGACCAAGGGAGGAAGCAATATAAGCATCAACGCCCACAAACTCTTTGTGTTCTACTCGAGATCTCATCTACACATAGACCTAGCTCTGATACTACTATTGGGGAACGTTGCATGGGAAACAAAAGATTTCCTACGCACACGCAAGATCTATCCATGGTGATGAGCATCTACGAGAGGGAGAGTGGATCTACGTACCCTTGTAGATCGCTAAGAGGGAAGCATTAATAAACGCGGTTGATGTAGTCGAATGTCTTCACTATCCAAATCGCCGAGCGTCCCGCAATCCAACCACGATCCGTCCCAATCTAGCACCGAACGGACGGCACCTCCGCGTTCAGCACACATACGGCTTGATGACGATCTCCGCCTTCTTGATCCATCAAGAGGGAGCAGAGAGGGAGACGATTTCTCTGGCAGTACGACGGCGTTGCGACGATGGTGGTGGAGTAATTCCAGCAGGGCTTCGCCTAAGCACTACTGAAACCGATCTAGAGGAGAAACTACGGACTAGAGGAGAGGGTTGCACGTGGCTGAAAATCTATGTGCAAAACCCCTAAAACCTCTAGTATATATAGGAGGAGGAGAGGAGGAGGAAGCTTGGCACAAGGGCCAGCCCTTGGTGGCTTCGGCCGAAGTGGAGAGGACGAGTCCTCCTCCTCCACTCCTAGTAGGATTAGGACTCCTTCCTTATTTCCACCTTTTTTGCCTTTTCCACCTTTTCCACTTTGGACTTTCTTCCCAGACGCATGGGCCTTCTTTGGGACTTCGGCCAGCCCACTAAGGGCTGGTATTCATCCTCCCACAGCCCATGTAGCCTCTTGGGTCGAAATACTCCTCCCGATGGTCCCCCGATACCCTCCCAGCACTCCCAGTACACTACCGATGAGCCCGAAACCTTTCTAGTGACCAAAACAGGACTTCCTATATATCAATCTTTACCTCTGGACCATTCCGGAGCTCCTCATGACGTCCAGGATCTCATTCGGGACTCCGAACAACCTTCGGTCACCACCATGCATAACTCTATACTACCGAAACATCACCAAACCTTAAGTGTCCAGACCCTGCGGGTTCGAGAACTATGTAGACATGACCGAGACACCTCTACGATCAATAACCAATAGTGAGACCTAGATGCCCATATTGATTCCTACATATTCTACGAAGATCTTTATCGGTCGAACCTCTATGTCAAGGATTCAGTTAATCCCGTATGATGTTCCCTTTGTTCTTCGGTATGTTACTTGCCCGAGATTCGATCATCGGTATCTTCATACCTGGTTCAACCTCGTTACCGGCAAGTCTCTTTACTTTTTTCCGTAATACAAGATCCCGTGACTAACACTTAGTCACATTGCTTGCAAGGCTTGTTGTGATGTTGTATTACCGAGTGGGCCCTAAGATACCTCTCGGTCACATGAAGTAACAAATCCCAGCGTTGATCCATGCCAACCCAACAGACACCCTCGGAGATACCTGTAGAGCATCTTTATAGTCACCCAGTTACGTTGTGATGTTTGATACACACAAGGCACTCCTCCGGTGTCCGTGAGTTGCATGATCCCATGGTCGTAGGAACATATACTTGACATGCAGAAAACTGTAGCGATAAACTGAGACGATCATATGCTACGTTTATAGTTTGGGTCTTGTCCATCCCATCATTCTCCTAATGATGTGATCCCGTTATCAAATGACTTCTTATGTCAATGGCTAGGAAACCTTGACCATCTTTGATCAATGAGCTAGTCTACTAGAGGCACACTAGGGACAAAGTGTTGTCTATATATCCACACATGAAATGTGTTTCCAATCAATACAATTATAGCATGGATAATAAACAATTATCTTGAACAAGGAAATATAATAATAAACACTTTACTTATTGCCTCTAGGACATATTTCCAACAGTACCTTGGGCATGTGATCTCTGTCGAGGGCATTAAAGTGCACCCTGAGAAAGTTGAGGCAATCTTGAAGTGGGAGCCTCCTCAGAATGTCAAGAAGCCTCGTAGCTTCCTCGAGCTTGCATGTTACTGCAGAAGATTCGTGGAGAACTTCTCTCAAATTGCTAAGCCTATGTCCAACCTCCTCCAGAAGAATGTCAAGTATGTTTGGTCTCCTGAGTGTGGTGTGGCGTTCAATACGCTCAAGCAGAAACTGACTTCAGCTCCAGTTCTTGTCCCTCCCGAGCAATCAAAGCCATTCCAAGTTTTCTGTGATGCTTCTCTCCAAGGCCTTGGTGGTGTTCTCATGCAAAATAAGAAGATCGTTGCTTATACCTCGCGTCAGTTGAAGCCTGCTAAGAAGAACTACCCCACTCATGATCTTGAGTTGGCGGCAGTTGTGCATGCTCTGATGACTTGGAGGCATTTGTTGTTGGGTAGACCAGTTAAGGTGTAAACCGATCACAATATCTTGAAGTACATTTTCACTCAACCCAATCTCAATCTTCGGCAGTCTCATTGGGTGGAAATGATTGAAGACTTCAATCCAAGCATTGAGTATACTCCTGGAAAAGCAAATCTCATTGCAGACGCGCTCAGCCGAAAGGCGTACTGCAACAGTCTTATCCTGAAGCCTCTTCAACCCGAGCTTTGTGAAGCCTTCCACAAGCTCAATCTTCAAATGAATCCGCAAGGATTTCTTGCCAATCTTAAAGTCTTGCTGACTTTGGAAGATCAGGTTCGCCAAGCTCAACTTCCTGATGTGATGGTGAAGAAAGTGAAGAAAGGTGTGGCCAAGGGCATTCCAAAGTATAAGTGCTTTTGCATTGATGACAAAGATACCTTGTTCTTTGAGGACCGTCTGGTGGTTCCTAAAGGTGATCTCAGAAAGGTTATCATGGATGAAGCACACAATTCTCTCCTATCTATTCATTAAGGCAGTTCCAAGATGTATCAGGACCTCAAGCAAACCTTCTGGTGGACTCGCATGAAGCATGAAATTTCTCAGTTCGTGAACGAGTGTGATGTTTGTCGTAGAGTTAAGGCGGAACATCAACGTCCGGTAGGTCTCCTTCAGCCTTTGCCTATTCCAGAGTGGAGATGGATTTCGTCACTGGTTTTCCTAAGTCCAAGAGGGGAAACGATGCCATCTTTGTGGTTATCGACAAGCTGACCAAAGTTGCCCATTTACTTCCGGTCAAAGAATCTATATCGGTAGCTCAGCTAGCAGAGTTGTATACGTCAAGGATAGTTTCTTTTCACGGTATTCCTCGGCTCATTTCATCTGACCATGGAAGCCTCTTCACTTCCAAGTTTTGGGAGTCCTTCCAGACTGCTATGGGTACCAAGATCCGTTTCAGCACTGCATTCCATCTGCAGACAAGTGGTCCAGTTGAGAGAGTTAATCAAATCCTTGAATACATGCTCAACGCCTGTGTGATCCTTTCGGCATGAAATGGGAAGACTGCCTTCCATATGCTGAATTTTCATACAACAATAGCTTTCGGGCTAGCTCAGGCAAGGCCCCTTTCGAGATTCTCTACGGCGGGAAGTGTTGTACCCTGCTCAATTGGTCTAAAACCGGCGAGCATCAAATTTTGGCCAATGACATGATCACTGAAGCAGAAGAGATGTGTCGTGTCATTCGTGAGAACCTCAAAGCAGCTCAATCCCGACAGAAGAGTTATTACGATAACAAACATCAGGATGTCTCCTTTCAAATTGATGACCTTGTCTATCCCAGAGTTTCTCCCATGAAGGGCACTCAGCGGTTTGGAATTAAAGGGAAGCTAGCTCCTCGCTTTGTGGGTCCTTTCAGAGTTGTTGGCAAGAGAGGTGAACTTGCCTATCAACTAGAGCTTCCTCCGAATTTCGCAAATGTGCATGATGTCTTCCATGTCTCTTAGCTCCAGAGGTGCTTCAAGACTCCCAAGCGTACCATTGACCTCCAAGACATTGATCTCCAAGAAGACCTATCTTATCGTGAGCATCCATTTGCTATTCTTGAAGAAACTGAGTGTAAGACTCGCAACAAGTCAATCAAGTTTCTCAAGGTGAAGTGGTCTCATCATTCTGACAAAGAAGCTACTTGGGAACGTGAGGATCTTCTCCGTTCCGAATTTCCAGAGTTCTTTCGTTCTTAGATCTTGGGTCGAGATCCTCTTGTAGTGTGGGAGAGTTGTAACAACCCAAGTGCTCCCCTTCCCATTTTGGTCATGTATCTCTTGTGAACCTCTATGTTGCCATGTGCCCTGAATGAATTATGATTTTGTTTCATGCCATTCATGCATCATGCATCACGATCATCATCTAGTGCATTTCATTTCTTTGCCTTGTTTACTTGTGAATGTTGTGAAGTGATTGCATGTGTTGTGGGGTGAGTGCATGTGTGGCTTTGATTGGAGTGCTCCTCTATTTATTACCATTTCATAGTATCCCCTATTTCAAACAACTATCCCATTCTTCCTCTTATTCCAATAATATAGCATGTGGTACTTGTAGATGCTACTTTAATGCATTAAAAATGTTCCAACTCTTCTAAATAATCTGGTGAGTATGGTGTGCTTTTTCCTCAAGTTGGTTCTCTGCTTTATTAATTTTAAAATAAATGGAACAGATTCCAATTCTAAAATATGTGTATAATTAATTTGTTCTAAAAATGCCAAGGTCATTTTTATAAAATAGAGTATATTTTGCTGATTCAAAATATATTTTTTCTCTCTATCTCCTTGCCAATCATGCATGGTTTATTTTGTCTTGGTGCTGTTTTATTTAAAAGAATCTTGTGTTTTGTTTTTCGCGGTGAGAGTGAGCCGGCCCACCTGGGCCTCTTCCTTCCTCGCGGCCCAGCTAGCCCGTGCGCTGGTTCCCTCCAGCGTGGCCGAGCCGGGGCCCACGTGTTAGTCTCTCCCTCCCTCCTTTCGTCCTCCTGCTTTCCACCTCCCTCTCACAGCGCCTGAGCTGACCGACGAGGCCAGGGCCGCCATGGCAGCCACGACGACCAACGCTTGGGCTATAAAGCCTCAGCGTCCGCACCCTCTCATTAGGGTTTCCCTCTTCCTTCTCTCGCTGCCGCTAGGTGAGTTCCTTCCAGATCCAGCGAGTTGTGATAGTAGAGTCCGTCGTGTCGCTAGTGCATCTCCGGTGAGCACCTCGAGCGGGTGAGCATCGGGGTCGCTCCGCATCGAGCCCTTGTTCCTCAACGTCGTCTACATCCTTGTGAGACGCCACGAATCACCAGGGTAGCTTCCTTCTTCCTCCGAGCCAGCTGATCTTCGTCGCCGTCAAGCCGATCTTCGTTGTTGTCATTCTCTCTCAAGCCAATCATCATCGTCGAGCGCCTCTCGGTGAGCTTCTCCCCATCCCCGCATCCGATCCACTCCAGCTCGCGTGAGTTTAGCGTCGCCTCCACGTAGCTAGTCTCTCGCCGCCGTCAGACCTCGTCACCGGCGAGACCTCCGACCGTTCCAAGCATGTTCTAGTAGAGGGTCGAGTTCCTACCGGCGCAGAGGTTTCATTTTTGCTCCGAAGCATTAGTTTTTTGCCGTTGTAGCCGTTGTCGAGTCCGGAGTCGTCGCCGGAGTTCTTCTTCGTTGGGAGCGCTCTAGCGCGTCTCTGGCCCTGTGCGTGTGCGGGATGGTGTTGCACATGTAGTGGTGCCCTCCGCCGCTCGGTTTAGTCATCGGAGAGCCCCTCTGTCACCGGAGGGCCGCCGTTGTTTCCTCTATCGCAGGGGCGGTATGCTCTGTTTGGGTTCAGTTTCGTCAGGTATTGACGTCTTCAGGTTAGTAGTAGAGGTGTAGTAACCCCTCTGTGTTCAGTAGTTGTGGCTAGCGTAGTGGTAGCCGAACCGGGGTGAGACCAAGAGGTTTGGGGTTTGATTCCCTGACGCGCCCCCTTTTTTGTTTTTATTTTTGCTGTGTGTGGTGGCCGGCGGATCCGCTGTGGCGTGGGATTTGGTGTGAGTGTGCAGTGTGTGTGTGCGCGCGTGCCAGCGTGCGTGTGTGTGTGTGTATGTGTGTATGTTGGTAGGATATGCTATGGCAGGCAGATCCGTTTGTATGCAGCTGTGTGTGAGTGTGTGGTTGTGAGTGTGTATGTATGACAGTGAGCCCATGGCCCACTTGTCATCCACATGGAGGGGCCCTGGTGTCATGCCAGGTGGGACCCCTCCTTTGTTTCTTTTTCTTTTGTTTTCTTCTGTTAGTTTTGATTGTTATTAGATTTTTCCATTTTTAGTATTTTCCATTTCTGTTCATAGACAATTTAGGCATGAGCATATATGGCAAGTTTTGATTTACAAGCATATGATGATGTTGAAGTAATTTCTAACTTTGAATTGTGGGCATTTTATCTACAACAACCTATGAGTATGATATATGAAATTGGGGTAGAATTTCCTAAGGAACTCATTGGTGCAAATTGTTTTGTCATTTGAGAAAGTTTTACAAAATATCATTTTGTCCCAATATGCCATTTTGTCATTTTTGTTAGAATTAATCCATGCATTCTTTGATATTTGTGTCAACATGGAAGTGGTAGTTTTTCATGAGTATTATGCCATGGTATTTTATTTTGGCATGATGAACTTGTATATAAGTGGGTTTCTTGCTCCAAAGTAGCTAATAAAATGTTGTTGATTTCAACATGCTAAATATTTCGAAGTCTGAGAATCTGTTAACATTTTTATGCCATGATGAGTGGGTGCTACCAAGTGCTCTATTGTGTTTTAGCTCAAGCTCACTGCTAGTGTTTTGAAGTAGATGTTGTCCTCTACCATCCTATCAATTTTCATGCCATGAGGTGGTCTCTATCATCATTATTTTCTGTTGTCAACTTGCTATCGGCTTAACTCAGCTTCCAAAAAACTGTGTTTTTGTTAGTGCATCTAGTGCCCCTTAGTGATTTTGGTGTATTGAAGACTTATATGTTAAGGAACTAATGTGTTTGTGAGTGTACACATGCCCTATAAGTTGATGAGGAGTTTGATACATCCAGAGATTATCGACCCCTAAAAATGTATGTCTTCAACTAAAGACTTTGCTGAAGACTTTGGTATTCCCTAAAGATTTTGAAAATGAAGAAGTTTGTGTGACCTTGAAGATATGAACGAGGACTATGAAGCATGCAGACTTTTGTTTTCATAGTTTTATTTCCTTTTCTTTGAGTCATAGGAAACACCATACTATTAAAGGGGGCCCAGGTAATACTAAGGGAAATTTCCAACTGATGCTCAACTCCAAAATCCTCAACCTAACCAATCCTTCGAGTGAAGCCTTTGGAAATCTCTTGCAGTTCAGCCAAGTTCTTAAGTGACAGAGACAAAGTTCTTCTGGTCTCTGATGAAATTGATCTGACTGAGGAGTTAGGATTTCGCCAGTGCGAATTGCCTACAAGTGAGAAACATGATAAGCCTGAGGACTTTCATAGTTCAAAATTCTGACTGTTGCTGTGCTTAGTGCGAGCTGTCCCCAATCATAACATCCACATAACGGTCATATCATTGGGGGCATTTATGTCTTATCATGTCAGGTTGCATCTTGGCTATAAATAGCCAACCCCCACAACCACTAGTTGGTTGGCTGCTCCGAGAGAAAACGGACACTTGTCATTTGAGAGCAACCCATCCTCCGAGGACTTTGAGAGAAAATCATCATGAGGAAAAACCCACAACCAAACCACCAAACCCAAAGTGATTGAGCATCACTGAAGAAATTCTTGTGTGGAACCGATGCTTGTTACCTTTGAGGACTGTGCATCTTCCAAACGGTTAGGCGTCATGGTCTAGTGCATCCTGCAGTCAATTGGGGATCACGAAGTGACCTTGGTCTAGAGCATCCAGTAGTAGATTGTGGATCACCGGGTGACCAGTTTGTGAGGGTTTTGGAAGTCTACCCTGAAGACTTACCATGAGTGTTGGGCGAGGACTGTGTGACCTTAGCTCAAGGAGAATATCGTAAGAATTGTGTGTCCTAGGATTGTGTGTCCTCTGGTTTAAATACCAGGCCGCTCCAAACTAGACGTATGACTGTCACAGCAGTTGGAACTGGGTCATCAAACCATTTTCATCATCGAGCTACTTGGTTCTATTTCCCCAACCCCTCTATTCCTCATAAACTTGTTGATGAAATTGATCATTACTGTTTGAAGAATTTGGCTGAAGACTTTCACAATTTCCTCACCTCAAACATCACTGCTTATCCTGTGTCACGTTACTTGCTATTTGTGCATGTTTCATTTCATCATGATGACTATGTTGTCACTATGTTCCTCATGCATTTGAGTACTCATTCCGTTGCTAGTTATTCATCACATTTCAAATTCCTCAAGTGATGAATTTGTAAGAATCGCCTATTCACCCCCCTCTAGTCGATATAACGCACTTTTAGTTGGTATCAGAGAAGGTACTCCCTCGCTCTGTGTGATTTTGGTTTAACCACCTGGAGTTTTAGTTATGTCGACTGCAGGTATGATCAAGGTTTCCGTAGGCTATCCTACCTTCGATGGGACAGACTAGCCCTACTGGAAGAACAAGATGCGCATGCATCTTGAAGCTATTGACAACGATCTATGGTATGTTGTGGAAAATGGTGTTCTCTCCATTACTCCCACGATCAACGCTACTAATGTGAAGAGATTCAAGCAACTCGACTCGCAAGCGAAGAATATCATATGTGGCCATCTGAGCAAAGGTCAGTATGGCAGAGTGAGTGCTTTGGAAACTGCTAAGCTTATTTGGGATAGGCTGTCCAAAGTCAACGAAGGTGTTTCCACTCAACGTGACTCTCGTGTTGATGTTCTTCGCAATCTCTTCAACCGCTTCAAGAGACTTGACAATGAAAATGTTCAACAAACATTTGATCATCTCACTAATATCTCAAATGAGTTTCAAGCACTGGGTGCCACTGATATCACCGACCATGAAGTGGTGAAGAAACTGCTAAGATCTCTTGATTCCTCATTCGATACTTTGGCCTTGATGATTCAAGAACGTGGAGACTACAAGTCACTTGATACTGCTGATATTCTTGAGAGACTCAATACTCATGAATTCCAACAAGCTGAGAAGAGAGACCTCTATGGGCCAAGCTATGGAAGATCTCATGCCTTGAAGGCAAAAGCAATTTCCTCATCTGAAGACGAAGATTCTGACAGTAGCCTTGGTGATCTTGAAGAACTAAGTCAGGAGCTAGCAATGCTTGTGAGGAAATTCCAGAGTTCTCAAGGAGGGGTGGATTTGTAAAGTCATCAAACAGTGGTTTGAGGAAATCAGATTCCTCAGATGACTACAAGAAAACAACCTGACACCATTGCAAGAAACCTGGCCACTTCATCTCAGCATCCTCTCTGGGAGAAAGATTCAAAGAATAAGAAGAAATACAAGGATCACAGTTCTGATGACTCGAAGAAAAAGAAGAAATCTTCAAAGTCCTCATCTGTAAAGTCCTCATCTTCAAAGTCCTCAAAGCACAAGAAGAATGGTTCCAGAAAGGCTCGATCATTCATTGGCAAGGAAATGGATTCTGAGGAAGAATATGAAGAATATGAAGAAGAAGAAGAATTTGAGGAGGAATCAGTCTCTGGTGTTGCAAGCCTTGCTCGTCAGCAAGTCCATCTTCAACGATGAAGAAAATGACTACTCCAATGACTCTGACGTCGCCAATGATGATTATGCTCCCATCTATTGCCTCATGGCAAAAGGCTCAAAGGTACGCAAACATCATTCCTCGTCTGAATCAAGTGAAGGTGAATCTGATGAATATGTGAAACCTAGCTATGCTAAACTTGTTAAAATTGCCACTAAGCAACAAAGTGCACATGAAAAGCTTCAGAAAATGCTAAACAAAAGCGATGATATGTTGAACGATGAAATGGATCGGACTCAAACTCTGTCTGACGATCTCAAAAGTCTTCAGACAAAGTATGATAACCTTCGGAGTCATCATAATGCTCTCTTAGCCGAGCATGAGAAGCTTTCTTCTGAATTTCTTCAAAGAAAGCAAGATCTTGAGAAACTAAGGGTGTCACATGAGGATCTCCAAAGGGAAAACGATTCATTACTGGCTCAACAGATCAGTACCACTCAGGAAGAATTTGTCCCACCTTGTTTGAAATGCATCGAACGTGAAACTGCTAATTCTTCACCTGAATGTTCAAATGCTTCTATTGCTGCAAATTCTTCAACTATTCCAGTGGTCTCAAATTTCTCATCTGAGGATACCACAAGTATCACTGATGACAATGCAGGGTTGAAGGAATTGTATGTGACAGGCATGTACAAAAGTCTCAAAGGGCATCAAACCCTTTGCGATGTCCCCAAAAAGCAGATTCTGAACAGGAACCCTAGAAAAGAGGGTATTGCCTTTGTGAGGAAACTCAATGCTGATGGATCTTACTGGACACCTGAGCAGTACCCCAAAACCTCATGGGTTGCTGCAAAAGGACCTCCTGTAGATCCATCCACTTTATTTGGCTTTACTTGTGAAACTTCATATTCCTTTGATGAGTCACTTAACTCCAACTACAAATTCTTCAAAAATCAGAAGGGTGAAGTATTTGCTAGATTTGTTGGAACTAACTGCAGGAACGGTTCACCTATGAAGAAAGTCTGGGTTCCCAAGAGCTACCTACAAAATCTTCAAGTGAATGTCCTCATGACACCACTTATGAAGAACAGGAACCCTAGATCAAATTCCTCATATGGACCAAAGTCTTAACTTGGACCAAATTCCTCAAATGGTCAAAAATATCATTCTCATGCTAATGCCTCTGTTTCGCAGGGAAAATCTAAGAGTTATGAATATGTGCATTATTCTTCAAACCATTATGTTCATAAGTCCTTGAAGAATTTCTCTGCTTATTCATATGGGTACTCTAACCCTCGCCCTATGAAACGAAGCGCACTTGCTTCAATGCCTCCCTTCTCATATGGTGCTCGTAGAATGATGAACTCTTTGCCACCCCTCCATATGTGGGTGGTGAAGAAATTGAACTAATTTCTTATGCAGGGTTAGGTCTCCAAATGAACTTAAACATCTGATAAATTTGCTGGAGACCTGAGGAAATGCTTAAACGGACGTAAGCTAACTTTGTAGAAATGAATTCCTCATTTCTCACGTCCTCACACTACTTGCTTACTATCTTGTGTGATGAAATTCTGTGTGATGAAATTGAAGTCATATTCTTCACTCTGAAGCATATGAGTTCGTAAGTTATACTAATTCATCTGCAGGATTAACCCCCAAAAGCTACTGAGTGGGTCCTTGATAGTGGATGCACAAACCACATGACTGGTGACAAGAATCTACTGATGAATTTTCCACTTGCTCCATCTCATCTGAAGCATATCACTTACGCAGACAAAGGAAAAAAGCAAGGTAGTGGGTCTGGGTAAGGTTGCAATCTCAAAGGACTGAACCATGGATAGGTGATGCTTGTCGAATCCCTTGGTTTCAATCTTATGTCTGTCTCAATGCTTTGTGATCTTGATATGGTAATTGTCTTTGGAAAATATCGTTGTGTTGTCATTATGGAATCTGACAATTCCAAAGTCTTTCAAGGCTTTAGGAGAGGAGATTTGTATATTGTTGATTTCTCTACAGGTCCTCAGCCTGCCACATGCCTACTTGCAAAGTCCTCGGAAGGCTGGCTGTGTCATCGAAGACTTGGACATGCTGGTATGAAGAACTTGCACATGCTCGGAAAGAAGAAGCATGTCATTGGCATTGAAGGTGTCAAATTCCTAAAGGACCATCTTTGTGGTGCATGTGAGTTTGGAAAGATGACCAGATCCAAGCATCCCTCGAAGACAATCATGACCACGACTTGACCTTTTGAATTGCTTCACATGGATCTCTTTGGCCCCACTCATTACTCCACACTAACAAATTCTTCAAGTTTGTAGGGCTTTATCATTGTTGATGATTACTCTCGCTACACTTGAGTGCATATTATTCTGTACAAGTCTGAAGTGCAGGATGTCTTCAGACGATTTGCTTCAAGGGCCTCTACCAACTTCGGCGTCAAGATCAAGCATATCAGGAGTGATAATGGGACTGAGTTCAAGAACACCAATCTTGATGAATATCTTGATGAACTTGGTATTACTCATGAGTTATCTGCCCCTTATACTCCTCAGCAAAACGGTGTTGTGGAGCACAAGAACAGGACTCTTGTTGAGATGGCTCGCACCATGCTTGATGAATACAAGACTCCTCGTCGCTTTTGGCCTGAGGCAATTGATACTGCATGCCACGTCATCAATAGGGTATATCTTCACAAATTCTTCAAGAAAACTTCGTATGAACTTATGACTGGTAAGAAACCCAATGTAAGTTATCTCAAAGTCTTCAGTGCAAAATGTTGGATTAGATATCCTCACCATAGTTCAAAATTTGCACCAAAAGCACATGAAGGTTTTATGCTTGGTTATAGAAAGGACTCGCACACCTACAGAGTCTTCAACACCTACCACCATAAGGTTGTTAAAACTATAGATGTGCGGTTCGATGAAACTGATGGCTCGCAAAGAGAGCACTTGCCTTTTGTGTTAGATGAACAGTCTCCTGAGGAATCCATTAAGCTAAAGGCTACTAAAGACATCATACCCACTGAGGAAGTCATTCCAACGAATAAAGACATTCATGCTGATACACCTGAAGAAAATGGTGCTGAAGAAAATCCTCAGCCACGTCAACCTGCTCATCCAAGAGTTGCAAATGAAGTGCGGATTGACAAAATCATCGATGACATCAATGCACCAGGTCCTCTCACTCGCTCAAAAGCTTCACATTTGACTAACTTTTGTGGGCACTTTGCTTTTGTCTCTATCATAGAGCCCACCAAAGTTGATGAAGCATTCAAGGAGCCTAAGTGGATTCAAGCTATGCAAGAGGAATTGTATCAATTCAAGATCAACAATGTGTGGGAACTTGTCAAGCGGCCAGATCCTCGCAAGCATAACATCATAGGTACCAAGTGGATCTACCACAACAAGCAAGATGAAAATGGCCTTGTGGTGAGGAATAAGGCTCGTCTTGTAGCTCAAGGCTACACACAGGTTGAAGGAATTGACTTTGATGAAACTTTTGTACCCATTGCTAGACTTGAAGCTATTCGCATATTGCTTGCTTATGCTAACCATCATGATATTATCTTATATCAAATGGATGTGAAAAGTGCATTCCTCAATGGTAAGCTTGAGGAAGAAGTATATGTTGCTCAACCCCCAGGTTTTGAAGACCCTAAGAATCCTGACAAAGTCTTCAGACTCAACAAGGCCCTCTATGGCCTCAAGCAGGCCCCTCGGGCGTGGTACGACACTCTGAAGGAATTCCTTATGAAGAAAGGCTTCAAACCCAGTTCACTCGACCCAACTCTTTTCACAAAATCCTATGACAATGAACTGTTCATATGCCAAATATATGTAGACAATATTATCTTTGGTTGTACTGACAAACATTATAGTCATGAATTTGCCTATATGATGAGTGAAGAATATCAAATGTATATGATAGGAGAGTTGAAATTCTTCTTAGGTCTTCAAATTCGTCAGCAAGACAATGGCATCTTCATCTCTCAAGAGAAATATCTCAAGGATGTTCTGAGGAAATTCGACATGCAAGATTGCAAAGGCGTCAAAACTCCAATGCCTTCAAAAGGCCACCTATGCACTGATGAAAATGGTAAAGATTTCGATCAGAAGGTATACCGTTCCATGATTGGCTCATTATTGTATCTATGTGCATCTAGGCCTGATATTATGCTGAGTGTTTGCATGTGTGCCCGATTCCAAGCAACATCGAAGGAATCACACCATAAGGCTGTGAACATATTCTTCGATACTTAGCTCATACACCAACACTTGGATTATGGTATCCCAAGGGCTCAAATCTTCACCTCGTCGGATACTCTGATGCTGACTATGCTGGAGATCGTGTGGATCGCAAGTCAACCTCAGGCACATGTCATTTCCTAGGATGATCTTTACTCTGTTGGTCCTCGAAGAAGCAGAACTGCGTGTCACTATCTACTGCTGAAGCTTAGTACATTGTTGCTGGTTCATGTTGCGCTCAGTTGCTGTGGATGAAGCAAACCCTCAAGGACTACGGCATCAAGTTGAAGAATGTGCCTCTCTACTGTGACAACGAGAGTGCTATCAAGATTGCTTACAATCCAGTTCAGCATTCAAGACCAAGCACATCCAGATTCGTCATCACTTTCTTCGAGATCATGTACTCAAGGGCGACATCTCCATCGACCACATTCCAACTGAAGAACAATTGGCCGATATCTTCACAAAGCCCTTGGATGAAAAGAGATTTTGCAAGTTGCGATGTGAGCTAAATATCTTAGAATCTTCGAATGTTCTTTGAAAAAGGACACACATCCTAACACTTATGCAAAATTGATGACTTAGATGTGCAACACACGAAGTAACATTTTTCTTCAATCAATGAAGAATAACCCTCTAAGTGTGAAGAAATTAATGAAGAATTTGATTCTCAGAACCCTAATACAATTGTACATGGTGTCTGAAGTCATCATTCTTATACGGTGGGTCATGCCACCAACCACAGTTGAAATTCTTCAAAGTTGAGTTTTTTGTCATGTTGCAAATTCTTCAAATTTTCAAATTCCTCAAGTTTGCAAATTCCTCAACTTTTCAATTTCCTCAACTTTCCAATTCTTGAAACTTGGAAACTCATGTTCTTCATTGACTATATATATATATATATATATATATATATATTTGAGTTTTCAATGTCCTCAACAACATTCACTTATTGCTAATTCTTCAAGCTGATTCTCATCTAAGTGAATGTGATTGGACCCCTTCCCTCTCTATGCTAAACTCAACCCAGTCTGTTCACAAATTCTTCATATGCGTTCTACTTTGAAACTCGTTCAAAGTCTTCATTGTGTCCTTGACAGCTGAAGAATTTGCGAACGGAAACTTTGAAATTTTCATTATCATAATTTCCGGCGCTTCCCGCTCAAACGGTTCCAATTCCCACGACTGGATAACCCACGATCCCCCACTATCGCCACTTCTCAGTACATGGCTGACACATATCACAAGGAGAGCAAGGGTCAGGGGCAATCCTGTCCAAAATCTTTGAACGGATTGGTTTTCACTTCCACTATATAAACCCCTCCCCTTTCACTGTGCTCGATTACTCACTTCCTCTCTCTCCCGAGGTCCAACCTAGCGCCGCTGCTAAAATCATCGCTGCCGGTGTGGAAGAGCTTCACTACCTCAACCTCGCCATCGCCGTACTCACATCAGCCGCGGAAGTCTTCATCCTACCACCGCTATAGCTGTCTCCCTCCTCTGAGCTAGGGCATGGGAGATCTGGACTGACAAACTTCTTCGATTTCATCTCACAGTTCGGCGTGTTCTTCATCAGGCGTTTCTTGAGGAAAAGCTGTGCACTTCTTCAGAATCCTCAAGAGTTCAAGATCCTCAGCTGAAGAAAATGGCAGATGGAAGGAAGCCACGGAAAGGAGGAAAGAAGCCTGATGTGCACATTGCGTTTGAGATGCTAGATTACCTGTATGAGGAATACTGCACACCCGATGAAGAAACTCATTGCAAAGAGACAACTAAGCAGAGAAAGATTCGTCTGCAGAAAATTGAGAGGAGATGGGCAAAGGAATGGAAGGAATATTGTTATGTAACTCCAAAATATATGATGAAATTCGCTGTGAAACCTCCATGCAACAGGCCTCCTTTGGATCAAAATAAAATTGCTGACCCCACTAGTCTCAAGGCTGGTGAAGACTTTCCTCATATATGGGAGAAACAGCAAGCCAAGCTGGCGAGGAAAGCCAAAGAGGCAATGAAGAAATTTAGTGAAGACTCTGCTGCTGCTGCCACTGCTGGAGCCTCTTCAAGTGCTCCGAAGAAAATGATGATGAAGAAATCTGCTGTGAAGAAATATCCTTCATCTTCAAAATCATCATCGCATATTCCTCAAGCCCAAAGGCCTCAACTTTCAAAGGCGTCAGATGCTGGTACTGTTGCTGCTCAGTCTTCAGTTGCTGCTGCAAAGTCCTCAACTCCTGTGCACCTTGCATCATGTCAGAGGACGGATGGATTCTCAAAAGCTTCAAAGATCTCTGCAAGCTCCTCTGCTAAAGCAAAGTCTTCAACAAGCCCAAGTGTGTTGAAACTGAAGAAAACTGCTAGACGAGGTCAAAGACCAAGTCCTCACACAAGCAAGGTAGTGGTAACTATACCCTCAGGGTCTGATGATGATGATGAAGCTGATGATGAAGAATTGGAAGAAATCATCAGACAAAGTCAGCAAAAGGCTGTAACAGCCAAAGGCAGCTCTGTTCCTCTCATGCTGGATCCCAAGATGATCCTCAACTTCATTGACATATGGCATGAGGATCCAAGCACCCCACTTTCCTCACTCAACCTGCCTCTTGGTGTGGACCATGTCCCCACCCACTTTATTGCTAAGGAAAAATGGAAATGAGATCAAGCTCAGAGAGCTAAGAGGAACATGGCTCGGAAAGAAAAATTTCTGAGGGATAATGTGATGAATTTGACCCCAAATCAACTCATCACAGTTCAGACTGAAATTTGCTCCCTCTGTGAGGAACAAGAAAGATATGATGCTGAATGGAAGGGCACGAAAGTGAAATTCGTCAGAGCTGCTTAAGCTGCCATTAAGGACAACAACACAAGGGTTGCAGCTCGATCGCAACCACAAATTCCTCAGGTTGATGAAACTGCTCAGCCTGCTGATGAAAATGCTTCTATAGCTGAAGAAGCTCAGCACACTGATGAAAATGCTCCTGCACCTGAAGAAACTGCCAGCACTGCTGAAGAAAATCAGACCGCTGATGACCATGCCAGGACAACCTCCACTGTTGTGCCTGAAGAAACTGAGAGGCCAGCTGAAGCTTATGCTATGCCTAAAGAAACTGAACCCACCAGGACGACTTCATCAGTCGTGCCTGAAGAAACTAAGGTTGCTGAGGAAAAGACACTTAAGAGAAAAGCATCTGCTTCAGATTCCTCAACTGTGAAGAGGTTGAAGACTTTGAAAAGTTCTTCAACTGAACCCATTGATGCCACTCCAATCTCCTCAGTGCCTGCCTATGAGATTGTTCCATTTGGGATTGACTATGTCATCCCAGATGATGAAGATGAAGAAGATCATTTTGCTGCTTTAACAAAGCAGATTGATGAAGAAATTGAAGTTAAAGAAAATGCTTCAACTCCTCATGTATCATCGCCCCAGCCTCAGTTCACTGCTGAAGAGGCTGGAATTGAAGAAATTGATGAGGATGTAGACATTGGAAATACAACTCCTGTCATCAACGACGAATATTGGGAAACAGCTCACCCAAATTCACCAATGACTACTCCTCTGTCACAGATTCCTCGGTCCCCTGCCCAGAGTGAGGAAATTCGTGAAGAATCTGATGACTTGGCGGCTCAAGTCACTGAAGATATTCCAGCTGCAACAGCTGATGACTTTGCTGCTACACCAGCCACTAAGGAAACAACTCTACAAATTCCTCAGTCTGAACAAATTCCTCCCATACCAAAGGAAATCAAGGGCCGCTTCAAGCCAAATCTTTAGCCGAAACCCAGAATGCCTTTCAAAGGCTCAGCACGCCCCAAATACCTCAGAAGCAATTTCTTCAGTGAGCACATGTTCTTTAGGACAGTGTATCGCATTCTGACCAACACCCTTTGTCCTCAAAAGGGCCACAACTCTGAAGAAGAAGAAGTTGAAGGAATCATGAAGAACATGTTATTCAACATCATTCATGGGATTCCCATCAACTATCACGATTTCTTCATGAGGACTTTGGCCAATGCTGCTTTAGCCCCATTTGAATTGAAGCCTTTTGCTCCCTGGATCATGAACTTCCTCAGATCAAAGTCTTCAATTCCCTTCAAGGCTGACTTTCAGAATCATTTAGGCTTCTTGCCCCCGATTGAAGTCCTCAAGAGCACAATTACCTCAGTTGAAGGAAAAGGCAAAGCTATCATTGATGAAGGCACTCATCCATTGGATGGCCAATTCCGCAAAGAAGCATCCTACTCCACCAATGATGACACTGCTACTCAGGACTCTTCTGCAAAAGCCTCAGCACAAAAACCTCAAGCCACCGCTCCTCGTGTGATGACTGATCGTGAGCTTCTTCTAAGTCTTCATCAGAAGGTCGATCGCAATCACAAGTGGGGAAGCGTCAACTTGGTTACATTGTGCAAAACATGACTGTGACGCAGAACTCTGTGAAGAGGAATCACTACTATGCGCATGAAAACCTCAACCGCACTTGGGCCATATTGTCTCATCTCAAGACTCCTGAAGACCTAAAGGAGCTGGATCTTGAGGAACATCTTGACTGGGCTCGTCAACCAAACAAGAAATTTAGGAAAGTTCAAGTTACTTTGATGGTCACAAGTTCATAATCTTCATCAAGTGAAAGAGATGAATATGAAGACACTGACGACACTGCGGCAGGCCCTGCATCGACAAACGACCCTGACAACGCTAACGCTCCTTCCTCACCAACACGATGAAATTCTTGAAGGGGCGTTAGTCCTCATTTTTTTGTCCCTTTTGGTCTTCGATGACAAAGGGGGAGAAAATTTGAGTTAGTCTTCAAGCGGGTCTATATATAAGGGCTATAATTGTTTAAGTTACAACTATCGCTCTTTTGAAGCTTTTGTTGGTTGAGTTGTAAACTTAAGTCCTATGGTGGTCTGACTCTTTTGAACTATTTCCTCGCATGCTTATTTCCTCAAGCACCTTAATGCATGCATGCTGAATTTCGTCAGTCATCATTTTTATCATGCATTTCAAATTCTTCATATCAAATGATCAAATGCGTGTATGAATTACAAGATATAGGGGGAGATCTCCATGTTTTAACCTGTTATGTGCATTTGCAGTCCAAAGCAAATTCCTCGAATATGCACATCTTCAGGGGGAGTTCTTCTATATCTTGCAACCAAATTCCTCAAACTCAGTAATTACACTTCATATTATTATCCCCGTTGAAAACTTAACCTATTTGACATCAATCACCAAAAAGGGGGAGATTGTTAGTGCATCTAGTGCCCCTTAGTGATTTTGGTGTATTGAAGACTTATAGGTTAAGGGACTAATGTGTTTGCGAGTGTACACATGATCTATAAGTCGATGAGGAGTTTGATATATCCGGAGATTACCGACCCCTAAAAATGTATGTCTTCAACTGAAGACTTTGGTGAAGACTTTGGTGAAGACTTTGGTATTCCCTGAAGATTTTCAAAATGAAGAAGTTGGTGTGACCTTGAAGATATGGACGAGGACTATGAAGCGTGAAGATTTTTGTTTTCGTAGTTTCATTTCCTTCTCTTTGAGTCATAGGAAACACCGTACTATTAAAGGGGGCCCAGGTAATACTAAGGGAAATTTCCAACTGATGCTCAACTCCAAAATCCTCAACCTAACCAATCCTTCGAGTGAAGCCTTTGGAAATCTCTTGCAGTTCAGTCAAGTTCTTCAGTGACAGAGACGAAGTTCTTCTGGTCTCTGATGAAATTGATCTGACTGAGGAGTTAGGATTTTGCCAGTGCGAATTGCCTACAAGTGAGAAACATGATAAGCCTGAGGACTTTCATAGTTCGAAATTCCGACCATTGTTGTGCTTAGCGCCAGCTGTCCCCAATCATAACATCCACATAACGGTCATATCATTGGGGGCATTTATGTCTTATCATGTTAGGTTGCACCCTGCCTATAAATAGCCACCCCCCACAACCACTAGTTGGTTGGCTGCTCCGAGAGAAAACTGACACTTGTCATTTGAGAGCAACCCATCCTTCGAGGACTTTGAGAGAAAATCATCTGTGAGGAAAAACCCACAACCAAACCACGAAACCCAAAGTGATTGAGCATCACTGAAGAAATTCCTGTGTGGAACCGACGCTTTTTACCTTTGAGGACTTTGCATCTTCCAGACTGTTAGGCGTCATGGTCCAGTGCATCCTGCAGTCAATTGGGGATCACGAAGTGACTTTAGTCTAGAGCATCCATCAGTAAATTGTGGATCGCCGGGTGACTAGTTTGTGAGGGTTTTGGAAGTCTACCCTGAAGACTTACCACGAGTGTTGGACGAGCACTGTGTGACCTTAGCTCAAGGAGAATACGGTAAGGACTGTGTGTCCTGGGACTGTGTGTCCTCTGGTTTAAATACCAGGTTGTTCCAAACCAGACGTACGACTATCGCAGCAGTTGGAACTGGGTCATCAAACCATTTTCTTCATCGAGCTACCTGGTTCTATTTCCTCAACCCCTCTATTCCTCGTAAACTTGTTGATGAAATTGATCGTTACTGTTTGAAGAATTTGACTGAAGACTTTCACAATTTCCTCACCTCAAATTCTTCAAGTTACCTTGTTCATCACTACTTATCCTATGTCACGCTACTTACTATTTGTGCATGTTTCATTTTATCATGATGACTATGTTGTCATTATGTTCCTCATGCATTTGAGTACTCATTCCACTCCTAGTTATTCATCACATTTCAAATTCCTCAAAGTTGAAATTCCTCAAGTGATGCATTTGTAAAAATCGCCTATTCACCCCCCCCCCCTCTAGTTGATATAACGCACTTTCAGTTTTTCACTAAGTCCCTAGGCTGCTTCATCATGCCATCTTGTGAGCTTCATGCTTAGTGATCCATGCTTCCTTTCTAGTTTGTGTAGTTGGATGATTTGATAAGCATGTTATGTAGTTTCTGTTCATGCTTTGTTTGAGGTTGGAAACATCCTATAGCCATAGATAATTGTTGTGGAAGTTGCTATGTTGCTGTTTTGGGACAAATTGTGTGTGCTAGTGTTTTGTGACTTCTGGGAGCTATACTCCATTGTTTTGATTGATCTTTGGCTCTATTGTGGTTGGTTTTTCATTTACTAACCAGTGGCTGCCTTGGAATACCAAGGAATAGCCCATGGCCTTCCTCGTCTCGTATTTTGCCTTCGTACCTTGTCGTGAGCGTAGCGAGAGATCCGTTACTCCGTTTCCTATGTTTTACATATGCATTTGCATTGATTTTGTATGGAGCATCCATATTTGCCATGATCATGCATGTTAAAGCAATTTAACATGAGGTCCTGTCCAGAATTGTAAATAACTTAACTATTGCATGGGAAACATGACTAGCTTAGGATTGCTATGTTAAATACTTCAAATGACTCATGCATCATCTTGTTTGTGCATTGCACCTTTGTTGGTTGTTTATTGTTGTTGTTTCTCTTGGTTAGACGCAAGTGTTGAACCTGAGTGCAAGGATCCAGGAGAGTACCACAACGAGGACCCAGCTCTTTGTCCCTTTGAAGAACCAACAGGCAAGATGACCATACCCGGATCCCGACACTATTTTTGCTTTGCTAGATGTCTCGCTCTTATCGATACAATTGTGTTACCTACCACTTGAATGTCAAGCCTCCTACATTGCCATGATAGCCTCTAACCCCTCCACTACCTAGCAAACCTTGTTCGACTAAGTTATCGCTGCTCAGCCCCTCTTATAGCGTTCTTAGATGCAGGTGCAGGTTGTTTCCATGTGATAACATGGATATCTGGAGATATCACAATATTACCGCTATTTAATTTAATGCACAAACACACACACACACACATATATATATATATCTTGGTATGGTGGAAGGCTTGGCCTTTTTCTCGATGTTTTGTTCCACTTTTACTGCCATAGTTACTTGTTACCGGTGTTATGTTTCCATATTTTGCGCTCCTAACATGCTCGGGGTTGTTATGGGGACCCCCTTGTTTATTCGTTTGAGATTAAAGCTTGTCTAGCAAGACCCAACATTGGTAATATTTGCTTAAACAACTTAATAAAATGCAGAGGGCTTTGCAACCCCATGGATAATTAATCAACAACCCGGGGCAGTGCTCCACATGAGTGTTGGCCCAAAAAGTCAACCGTAGGTGGCCACCAGGGGCAACTCTGTGTTTGGCCTACTGGAAATTTGGACAATCCGGTCGTGTCCTGAGAATGAGATACGCGGCTCTTATCGGGTTCGTCGACACGTCGGGCGGTCTTGCTGGACTTGTTTTACCTTTCTCGAATGGCTTGCGTGATGAACTTTGATCTTCTTTGGGCTATCTTGAGGTGTCGATTTTCCTTTGGAATTGCCTAGGATGATCACGAGATCCGTGGTCGAGATTATTCCCGCGGAGTGTGGTTAATTCGTGATGGATTAGTTGCAGCACCCCTGCAGGGTTAAATCTTTCGGAAAGCCGTGCCTGCGGTTATGTGGCAACTTGGATATTTTGTTTAACACCCGGTTATAGTTAACTTGAAGTAAACTCCAATAAAATACACCAACTGTGTGTGTAACCGTGATCATCTCTACTCGTGAACATGAACCGAGAGAGAACATGGTGGGGTTATGTTTGACGTAAGCAGGGTTCAGGATCACTTAGTGATCATGGTAGTTCTCGATCGTCTTTCGTAGTCCAGTATATTTACATTCATGTTCTCATAAGTTAGCCACCATACAATGCTTAGTGCTGTTGCAAACTCAACACTACCCCCCATCCAACCCATTAAGCTTACATAGTTTTGGTACCCGGGTGACAAGATTGCTGAGTCCCCGTGGCTCATAGATTACTACAACAAATACAGGTGCAGGTGCAGATGAGACCGTGCCAGATGATGTGACCTAGCTCCAGTGGGAGTATGATGAAGAATGTGGCAGAATGTACGTCACATATCCAGATGAGTAGAGAGGCATTGGTCGTGATCTTCGGGGCTAGCAAGACAGTTTCATTGCTTCTTTTCTTTGTTTGTTTTCGTCTATAGACGGACCCTGTCTTTTGAATGACGTTTGAATAAATTGTGTGGACTTGTAGTTTAGCTTGTGGCGAGTGTAAGCCAACTCATATACTCATCTCTTCATACATGTATGTGATGTTACTATACTTGCGAAACGACTAGATGCACCTCTATCCCTATCGCGGCCCCCGTGCCTAAATAAGGATAGGCACGCATCTTGGGCGTTATAGTTCTGGAGGAGATGGGTGATACCATAGCTGGGGATGCTGCTCACCATGCAGTCAAGGAGTATCTAGGGAATGATGACATGAGAAGGGGTGATGTGGAGCCAGAGAAGAGTGGTTAGGACAGTGCAGAGAAGTCCAATGCAGGGTCAGAGAAGGAATACAACATGACTGTAGCAGAGTTTGAGAGCCTCAGGGAGGAAGTGGAAGCCTCAAGACAATGGTGAAGGAAATCCAGGCTGGCAAGGAAACAACCGAGGGGGTGACACATGAGAAGGATGCTCACACCGTTAAGTTCAGGCTGAGTTGGAGGAGCTTCATGCTCGCTATGGAAACTATGCTCACTGGACCTCCACTGATGAAGATAATCCAGAAAAGGCATCTCTTGGTGCTAATGAGAATGGTCCATAATGGGTTCTAGAATCTGGAGCATCTAGGCATTTTGCAGGCAAATCCTGCATGTTTGAGTCTTACAATAAGCATCCTCCTTCTCACACTGGCACTATACAAACTGCTGATGGCACAAAACATCCTGTCATTGGAGTTGGTATAGTAAAATGCACTCCGACCTCTCCCTATGATCAGTTTTACATGTGCCAGCTTTTCCTGTCAATTTGGCCTCTTTCAGTGCTCTCATTGATCAAATAGACTGTCGTGTGATCCTTGACAAATTCGGTTGCGAGATTCAGGAGTGGCAGATGAGGCAGACGGTTGGGACTGGCACCAGGCGTAGGGGGCTCTAGTATATGGACCAAGGGGTGCAGCCAGACTTGGTTTGTGCTGTGACCATGGAGGACAAGGAGAAGCAGGCGATGATCCATCACTGTAGGATGGGACATGTCTCGTTTGATAAGATGAGTAGAATATTTTCGGATGTTATGTGTGGAATAGGCAAGGGCAAGCTGACATGTGATGCTTGCGAATATGCAAAACACACAAGAGCTACATATGTGAGTAAGGGGCTTAGGAGCATATCTCCTTTATGCTCATTCATTCGGATGTATGGAAAAGCCCAGTTGTGTCAGTGAATGGAATGAAGTACTTTGTTACCTTTATTGACTACTATACTCGTATGACTTGGATTTATTTGATGCGTTATAAGGATGAGGTGTTCAACTGTATTCAGGATTTCCATGCCTTGGTAAAGAACCAGTTTTAAGGTGCAGGAGCAGATGATCAGGACTGACAATGGCACAAAGTATGTGAACAACACCTTTGGTGCCTTCTTGTCTGACCAAGGGATTCTTCATCAAACTTCTTGTCTGGACACCCCCCCCCTCGGAATGGAGTGGCAGAAAGGATGAATCGACATATTCTTGAGGTTGCTCGATTGTTGATGTTTACCGTGAATGTGCCCAAGTTTTTGTGGAGTGAAGCAGTTACGACAGCCACATACCTCATCAACCGGACACCTTCAAGGATAGTCGACATGAAATTGCCATGTGAATTACTGTTTGGAGAAAATAAGTTTGTTGTCCCTCCCAAAGCTGTTTGGCAGTACCTGCTTTGTACATGATCACCGACCTTCTGTTGGGAAGCTAGATCCACGAGCAGTAAAGTGCGTTTTTCTGGGCTATGCTTAGAGTCAGCAGGGGTACAAATGTTGGTGTCCCTCTAAGAAACGCCGATTTATAAGTATGGATGTCACTTTCAGGGAGTCTGAACCATTCTATGGTGGGCTGACAGACCTAACTCTGTTGTTTGCAGAGCTTGACCACTTACACTCTGTGCAGGATGGTCAAGAGGGGGAGAAGGTTGTATATCATTCTTAGGATGATTCTGTGGGCACTAACACTGGCGAGGATGTACATGTTCAAGTCCAACCAATTGTGGGTACAATTCTGGTTGGTACTCTCACTGATGGTGATGCGCGGGTCCAGATTCAACCAACAGTGGGTTCCATTCAGATTGGTAATCTCCAGCTCCCTGTTCGACATCGGTGGCAGGAGATTCCCCTAGTGTACTCTCGACAACAGCCACAAGTGCATAGCTTATCTGACACACGTCTGGTATATTCACGGTGGCAACCACATGTGCAGGGGGAGTAGTCGGTGTAGGAGGAGCAGCAAGGCAGTGATGCAAGCTCAGCAGACATAGTGGAACTTCCTATTGCATTGCGAAAGGGGACACGTGAAGTGGCACAGAAGGCTTTACCACCAGATGTTTTTGATGATCATGACATTAGAAATTTTGTGTCTTATGAGGCTTTGTCTCCTTCCTATGGAGCATTCGTTGCCTCTCTTCAAACTGTGTCAATCCCAAAGGATTGGATATTGGAAATATGCCCTAGAGGCAATAATAAATTAGTTATTATCATATTTCCTTGTTCATGATAATCGTTTATTATCCATGTTATAATTGTATTGATCGGAGACTTGATGCATGTGTGGATACATAGACAAAACCATGTCCCTAGTATGCCTCTAATAGACTAGCTCATTGATCAAAGATGGTTAAGGTTTCCTAGCCATGGACATGAGATGTCATTTGATAAACGAGATCACATCATTAGGAGAATGGTGTGATGGACAAGACCCAAACTACAAACGTAGCATATGATCATGTCAGTTTATTGCTATTGTTTTCTACATGTCAAGTATATGTTCCTATGACCATGAGATCATGCAACTCACGGATACCGGAGGAGTGCCTTGTGTGTATCAAACGTCGCAACGTAACTAGGTGACTATAAAGGTGCTCTACAGGTATCTCCGAGGGTGTCTGTTGGGTTGGCATGGATCAAGACTGGAATTTGTTACTCCGTGTGACGGAGAGGTATCGCAGGACCCACTCGATAATACAACATCACAATAAGACTTGCAAGAAATGTGACTAAGTGTTAGTCACGGGATCTTGTATTACGTAACGAGTAAAGAGACTTGCCGGTAACGAGGTTGAACTAGGTATGGAGATACCGACGATCGAATCTCGGGCAAGTAACATACCGAAGAACAAAGGGAACATCATACGGGATTAACTGAATCCTTGACATAGAGGTTCGACCGATAAAGATCTTCGTAGAATATGTAGGAACCAATATGGGCATCCAGGTCCCGCTATTGGTTATTGACCGTAGAGGTGTCTCGGTCATGTCTACATAGTTCTCGAACCCGCAGGGTCTGCACACTTAAGGTTCGGTGACGTTTCGGTAGTATAGAGTTATGCATGGTGGTGACCGAAGGTTGTTAGGAGTCCCGGATGAGATCCTGGACATCACGAGGAGCTCCGGAATGGTCCGGAGGTAAATATTCATATATAGGAAGTCCTGTTTTGGTCACCGGAAAAGTTTCGGGCTCATCGTAGTGTATCGGGAGTGCCGGTAGTGTACCGGGAGACCATCGGGAGGGGTATTTCGATCCAAGAGGCTTCATGGGCTGTGGGAGAGTGAATACCAGCCCTTAGTGGGCTGGTGGAAGTCCTACACAAGGCCCATGTGGCTGGGAAGAAAAACCCAAAAGGAAAAAGGTGGAAAAGGGCAAAAAAGGCAAAATAAGGAAGGAGTCCTAATCCTACTAGGAGTGGAGGAGGTGGACTCCTCCCTCCTGGTTCGGCCGAGCCTCCTAGGCTTGGAATCCAAGGTTGCCTCCTCTCCTCCTCTCCTCCTATATATACTAGAGGGTTTTATGGTTTTTGGACAAGATTTTAAGCCACGTGCTACTCGTTCCTCTAGTGCATAGTTTCTCCTCTATATCGGATTTCTGCAGTGCTTAGGCGAAGCCCTGCCAGAATAGCTCCACCACCATCGCCGGAGCGCCATCACACTACCAGAGAACTCTTCTACCTCTCTGCTCCCTCTTGCTATATCAAGCAGGCGGAGATCGTCATCGAGCTGTACGTGTGCTGAACGCGGAGGTGCCGTCCGTTCGGCGCTAGATTGGAAGGATCATGATCAAGATCGTGAGACGGATCGTGATGAGATCACGGGACGGATCGTGATGAGATCGGGGGACGGATCATGATGAGTTCGCGGGACGGATCGTGATGAGTTCCCTGGACGGATTCATGATTGAATCGTGGGACGGATCGTGATGAGATCGCGGGACGCTCAGCGATTTGGATCGCGAAGATGTTCGACTACGCCAACCGCGTTTCTTAACTCTTCCCGCCTAGCGGTCTACATGGGTACATAGATCCGCTCTCCCTCTCATAGATGCTCATCATCATGGATAGATCTGCGTGTGCGTAGGAAAATTTTTGTTTCCCATGCGACGTTCCCCAACAGTGGTATCAGAGCCATGTTTATGTGTAGATGAGATCTCGAGTAGAGCACAAAAGGTTTGTGGGCGTTGATGCTTAGATTGATTCCTCCCTTGGTCGGATTTTGGTTCAGCGGTATTGTGACATGAAGCGGCCCGGACCAACATTACTCGTAAGCTTACGAAGACCGGTTCCCTCGACCACAACTTGTTGCATAGATGGCTTGCGGGTGCCAGTTTCTCTCACTTTAGTTGGATCGGATTCGACCAAGGCGGTCCTTGAGAAGGTTGAAAAGCAACTAGTGAATCACCGTTGTGGTTTTTGCGTAGATGAGAATTGTTCTTGCTAGATACCCGTAGCAGCCACGTAAAACATGCAACAACAATTAGAGGACGTCTAACTTGTTTTTGCAGGGTATGTTGTGACGTGATATGGCCAATTACATGATGTGATATATGTGATGTCTGAGATGATCATGTGATGTATAGATTATCACGACTTGCATGTCGATGAGTACGGCAACCGACAGGAGCCATAGGGTTGTCTTTAATTATTGTATGACATGCGTGTCAATCACTAAGCTCTATGTAATGCTTTACTTTATCGCTAAATGGTAGCAATAGTAGTACAAGCATGATGGGCGCGACAACCCCAATGGCGACACATTGATGGAGATCAAGATGATGGAGATCATGGTGTCGTGCCGATGACGATGGAGATCATGTCGGTGCTTTCAAGATGGAGATCAAAAGCACAAGTTCATGGCCATATCATGTCACTTATGATTTGCATGTGATGTTAATCCTTTTATGCACCTTGTTTTGCTTAGGACGACGGTAGCATTATAAGGTGATCCCTCACTTAAATTTCAAGATGAATTGTGTTCTCCCCTAGTGTGCATCGTTGTGAAAGTTTGTCATGTTGAGACACCACGTGTTGATCGGGTGTGGTAGTCTCTACGTTCACATACAACGGGTGCAAGCCAGTGTTGCACATGCAGAACACTCGGGTTAAACTTGATGAGCCTAGCATGTACAGATATGGCCTCGGAACACAAGAGACCGAAAGGTCAAACATGAGTCATATAGTAGATATGATCAACATGATGATGTTCACCATTGAAACCACCTCAACTCACGTGATGATCGGACTTTAGTTGGTGAATTTGGATCATGTATCACTCGAATGACTTGAGGGATATCAATTTGAGTGGGAGTTCTTAAGTAATATGATTAATTGAACTCATTATCATTAACATAGTCAGTAGTGTCTTTGCAAACTGTGTTGTAGATTACTAGCTCACTCTGTAGCTCCCTTGAATTTTTATATGTTCCTAGCGAAATAGAGTTGAAAGATGATGGTAGCAATATTGCGGACTGGCTCCGTGATCTGAGGATTGTCCTCATTGCTGCACAAAAGGCTTATGTCCTTAATGCACCGCTCGATGCGCCAACCCCTCTAGCGTTGTTTGTAGATGTTGTGAACATCTGACAGGCACGTTCTGATAACTACTTGATAGTTTAGTGCGTCATGCATTACAGCTTAGAATTAAGGCTTCAAAAAGTTTTGAACGTCATGGAACATATGAGATGTTCTAAGAGCTGAAATTAGGATCTCAGGCTCGTGCCCGTGTTGTGAGATATGAGATCTCCAACAAGATTCTTTGCCTGTAAGATGAAGGAGAATAGCTCAATCGTTGAGCATGTGCTTAGATTGTCTGGGTGCTACAATCGCTTGAATCGAGTGGGAGTTGATCTTCCAGATAAGATAGTGATTGATATTGTTCTCCAAGTCATTGTCACTAAGCTACTAGAACTTGGTGATGAACTATAAACGCCAAGGATAGAAATAATGATCCCTGAGCTATTCGCGATGTTTGACACCGTGAAGGTAGAAATCAAGAAGGAGCATCAAGTGTTGATGGTTGGTAAAAAAACTAATTTCGAGAAGGGAAAGGGCAAGGAGGGAAACTTCATGGATAGCAAGTCAGTTGCTGCTCTGATGAAGCAACCCAAAGTTGAACCCAAACCCGAGACTAACTGCTTCGATTATGAGGAGAGCGGTCGCTGAAGCAGAACAACCCTAGATACTTGGTAGATAAGAAGGCTGGCAACGTCGACAGAAGTATATTTGATATACGTGTTATTGATGTGTACCTTTCTAGTACTCCTAGTAGCACCTGGGTATTGGATACCGGTTCGGTTGCTAAATGTTAGTAACTCGAAATAAAAGCTACGGAATAAATGGAGAACTAGCTAAGGGTGAGGTGACGATGTGTGTTGGAAATGTTTCCAAGGTTGATGTGATCAACATCGCATGCGCTCTCTACCTTCGGGATTAGTGACAAACCTAAATAAATGTTATTTGGTGTTTTGCGTTGAGCATGAACATGATTGGATCGTGTTTATTGCAACACGGTTATTCATTTAAGTTAGAGAATAACGGTTATTCTGTTTACATGAATAATACCTTCAATGGTCAAGCAGCCAGTGAGAATGGTTTGTTGAATCTTGATCGTAGTAATACACATGTTCATAACATTGATGCCAAAAGATACAAAGTTAATAATAATAGTACCACATACTTGTGGCACTGCCGCTAAATGTCATATTGGTATAAAACGCATGAAGAAACTCCATGTTGATGGATCTTTGGACTCATTCGATTTCGTATCGGTTGAGACATGTGAACCATGCCTCTTGGTCAAGATGACTAAGGACCCCGTTTTCTGGTTTGATGGAGCGGGCAAGTGACTTATTGGAAATGATACATGTTGATGTATGCAATCCAATGAGTCTTATAGCGTGCGGTGGATATCGTTATTTTCTTACCTTCACTGATGATTTGAGTAGATATAGTGTATATTTGCTTAATGAAACACAAGTCTGAATCGTTTGAAAGGTTCAAGCAAATTCAGAGTGAAGTTTAAGATCATCGTGACAAGAAGATAAAAATGTCTATGATATGATCGTCGAGATGAATATCTGAGTTGCGAGTTTGGCATACAACTTTAGACAATGTGAAAATTGTTTCACAACTCACGCCACCTGGAACACCATAGTGTGATGGTGTGTCCGAACGTCATAGTTGTGCTCTATTGGATATGGTGCATGCTATGATGTCTCTTATCGTTTTGTTACTATAATTTTGGGGTTATGCATTAGAGACAACTACATTCACTTTAAATAGGGCAGCATCTAAATCCGTTGAGATGACTCCGTGTGAATTATGGTTTGATAGAAACCTAAGCTATCATTTCCTAATGTTTGGGGATGCGACGCTTGTGTGGAAAATGTTTTCACCTAATGAGCTCGAACCCAAAGCGGACAAATGCATCTTCATAGAATACCCTAAGAACAGTTGGGTGAATCTTCTATCTTAGATCCAAGCATAAAATGTTTGTTGCTAAAACTGGGTCCTTTCTCGAGAAAAAGTTTCTCTTGAAAGAATTGAGTGGGAGGAGGATAGAACTTGATGAGGTTATTGAACCTCTGTTTCAACCAGAGAGTAGCGCAGCGCGGGAAGTTGTTTCTGTGAAGCCTACGTTAGTTGAAGAGGAAGTTAATGATGATGATCATGAAGCTTCGGATCAAGTTACTATCGAACCTCGTAGGTCGACAAGGACGTGTACTGCTCCTGAGTGGTGCGGCAACCCTATCTTAGAGGTCAAGTTGTTGGACAACGATGAACCTACGAACAATGGAGAAGCAATGATGGGCCCGAAAACCAACAAATGGTTAGAGGCCATGAAATCCGAGAAAGGATCCATGTATGAAAACCAAGTATAGACGTTGGTGGACTTGCTCATTGGACGGCAGGTCGTTAAGTACAAATGGATCTTTGAAATGAAGACAGACGCTAATGGTAAATGTCACCATTTGTAAAGCTCGACTTGTTGCAAAGAAGCTTACGACAAGTTCAAGGAGTTGACTGCGATGAGACTTTCTCACTCGTAGCGATGCTAAAGTCTGTTGAAATTATGTTAGCAGTTGCTGCACTTTCAATTATGAAATCTGGCAGATGGATGTCAAAACATCGATTCCTTTACGGTTTATTTGAGGAAAGGTTGTATGTGATACAACCAGAAGGTTTTGTCAGTCCTAAGAATGCTAAAAGGTGTGCAAGCTTCAGTGATCCTTTTATAGACTGAAGCAAGCATCTCGGAATTGGAATGTACACTTTGATGAGGTGATCAAAGTTTTTGAGTCTATACAAAGTTTATGAGAAACTTGTATTTGCAATAATGTGAGTTGGAGCACCATAGAGTTTCTGATAAGTATATGTGGATGACATATTGCTATTCGGAAATAATGTGGAATTTCTAGAAAGCATAAACGGTTGTTTGAAAAGTGATTTTCAAAGGAAGACCTGAATAAAGCTACCTAATTGTTGAGCATCAAGATCTATAAAGATAGATCAAGATATTTGATAAGACTTTAAATGAGTACATACCTTGACAAGATTATGAAAGAGTTCAAAATAGATTAGTCAGAGAGAAGTGTTCTCGCCTGCTTTGTAAGGTGTGAAGTTGAGTGAGACTCAAAGCTCGACCACGGCAGAAGAAAGAGAAAGGACGAATGTCGTCCCCTATGCCTTAGCCATAGGCTCTGTATAGTATGCCATGCTGTGTACCGCACCTGTGTGTGCCTTGCCATGAGTCCGTCAAGGGGTACAAGAGTGATCCAGGAGTGGATCACTGGACAACGGTCAAGATTATCCTTAGTAACTAAAAGACTAAGGAGATGTTTCTCGATTATGGAGGTGATAAAGAGTTCGTCGTAAAGAGTTACGTCGATGCAAGCTTTAACACCAATCCGGATGACTCGTAGTAGCAATCTGGATACGTATAGTGGAGCAGCCATTTGGAATATTACCAAGTGAAGTGTGGTAGTAGTGTTTACGGTTTGACATAGAAATTTGCAAAGTACACACGGATCTGAATGTCGCAGACCCGTTGACTATAAGACCTCTCTCACATGCAAAGCTTGATCAAGCCCCAGAACTCATTGGGTGTTAGATTCATAACAATGTGAATCACATGGTGATGTGAACTAGATTATTGACTCTAGTGCAAGTGGGATACTGTTGGAAATATGCCCTACAGGCAATAATAAATTAGTTATTATCATATTTCCTTGTTCATGATAATCGTTTATTATCCAGCTATAATTGTATTGATCGGAGACTTAGATGCATGTGTGGATACATAGACAAAACCATGTCCCTAGTATGCCTCTAATAGACTAGCTCATTGATCAAAGATGGTTAAGGTTTCCTAGCCATGGACATGAGATGTCATTTGATAAATGGGATCACATCATTAGGAGAATGGTGTGATGGACAAGACCCAAACTACAAACGTAGCATATGATCGTGTCAGTTTATTGCTACTGTTTTCTGCATGTCAAGTATATGTTCCTATGACCATGAGATCATGCAACTCACGGATACCAGAGGAGTGCCTTGTGTGTATCAAACGTCGCAACGTAACTGGGTGACTATAAAGGTGCTCTACAGGTATCTCCGAGGGTGTCTGTTGGGTTGGCATGGATCAAGACTGGAATTTGTTACTCCGTGTGACGGAGAGGTATCGCAGGACCCACTCGATAATACAACATCACAATAAGACTTGCAAGAAATGTGACTAAGTGTTAGTCACGGGATCTTGTATTACGTAACGAGTAAAGAGACTTGCCAGTAACGAGGTTGAACTAGGTATGGAGATACCGACGATCGAATCTCGGGCAAGTAACATACCGAAGAACAAAGGGAACATCATACGGGATTAACTGAATCCTTGACATAGAGGTTCGACCGATAAAGATCTTCGTAGAATATGTAGGAACCAATATGGGCATCCAGGTCCCGCTATTGGTTATTGACCGTAGAGGTGTCTCGGTCATGTCTACATAGTTCTCGAACCCGCAGGGTCTGCACACTTAAGGTTCGGTGACGTTTCGGTAGTATAGAGTTATGCATGGTGGTGACCGAAGGTTGTTAGGAGTCCCGGATGAGATCCTGGACATCACGAGGAGCTCCGGAATGGTCCGGAGGTAAATATTCATATATAGGAAGTCCTGTTTTGGTCACCGGAAAAGTTTCGGGCTCATCGTAGTGTATCGGGAGTGCCGGTAGTGTACCGGGAGACCATCGGGAGGGGTATTTCGATCCAAGAGGCTTCATGGGCTGTGGGAGAGTGAATACCAGCCCTTAGTGGGCTGGTGGAAGTCCTACACAAGGCCCATGTGGCTGGGAAGAAAAACCCAAAAGGAAAAAGGTGGAAAAGGGCAAAAAGGCAAAATAAGGAAGGAGTCCTAATCCTACTAGGAGTGGAGGAGGTGGACTCCTCCCTCCTGGTTCGGCCGAGCCTCCTAGGCTTGGAATCCAAGGTTGCCTCCTCTCCTCCTCTCCTCCTATATATACTAGAGGGTTTTATGGTTTTTGGACAAGATTTTAAGCCACGTGCTACCCATTTCTCTAGTGCATAGTTTCTCCTCTATATCGGATTTCTGCAGTGCTTAGGCGAAGCCCTGCCAGAATAGCTCCACCACCATCGCCGGAGCGCCATCACACTACCAGAGAACTCTTCTACCTCTCTGCTCCCTCTTGCTATATCAAGCAGGCGGAGATCGTCATCGAGCTGTACGTGTGCTGAACGCGGAGGTGCCGTCCGTTCGGCGCTAGATCGGAAGGATCATGATCAAGATCGTGAGACGGATCGTGATGAGATCACGGGACGGATCGTGATGAGATCGGGGGACGGATCGTGATGAGTTCGCGGGACGGATAGTGATGAGTTCCCTGGACGGATTCATGATTGAATCGTGGGACGGATCGTGATGAGATCGCGGGACGCTTAGCGATTTGGATCGCGAAGATGTTCGACTACGCCAACCGCGTTTCTTAACGCTTCCCGCCTAGCAATCTACATGGGTACATAGATCCGCTCTCCCTCTCGTAGATGCTCATCATCATGGATAGATCTGCGTGTGCGTAGGAAAAATTTTGTTTCCCATGCGACGTTCCCCAACATTGGAAGGCTGCAAAGCAAGATCCGAAGTGGCGCGAAGTGATGATAGAAGAGTTGGAAGCATTGAGGAAAAACAAAACGTGGGTGCTAACCACATTGCCGGCAGAAAAGAAAGCAGTGAGTTGTAAGTGGATCTATACAGTGAAGCAGAATCCTGAGGGGAAGGTGGAACGGTACAAGGCCGGATTGGTCGCCAGAGGATATAGCCAAACTTATGGAATTTACTATGATGAGACGTTTGCTCCTGTGGCAAAGGTGAACACAGTAAGGATATTGGTTTCATGTGCTGCAAAATTTGGGTGGAAGTTGCATCAACTAGATGTTAAGAATGACTTCTTGCATGGTGAGTTGCGGGAAGAAGTGTACATGGAGATACCACCAGGTTTTGGTACTTCAGATACCACGGTAAAGGTATGTAGACTGAAGAAATCCTTGTATGGACTGAAGCAATCACCGAGGGCATGGTTTGATAGATTCAGGCGTGCTGTTCATGGTATGGGGTATGGTCAGTGTAATGGTGACCACACAGTGTTCTACAGACACTCTGATAGAAAGATCACCATTCTTACAGTTTATGTGGATGACATTATCATCATTGGAGATGATAAGGATGAAATAGAGAGATTGAAGGGGTGTCTGAGCAAGGAGTTTGAGGTAAAGGCTTTGGGTAACCTAAAATACTTCCTTGGTATTGAAGTGGCCTGGACAGAGAAGGGAATATCTTTGTGCCAACGAAAATATACCTTAGATCTCTTGAGTGACATGGGCATGATGGGATGTCGTGCATCCCCTACTCCGATTGAACAAAATCATCAAGTGACAGCACAATTAGGAGAGCTGGTGAATAAGGAAGATTATCAGAAACCGGTTGGGAGATTATTATACTTGAGTCATACCAGGCCTGACATTACGTATGTCTTGGGTGTGGTGAGCAGATACATGCATGAACCAAGGAGTGGGCATCTTGATATTTTGCACAGAATTCTCAGATACTTGAAGGCCACTCCGGGTAAAGGGTTGTGGTTTGCAAAGAGTGGACATCTTGAGGTGGATGGCTATAGTGACTCTGATTGGATCAGTTGTCAAGATGATAGAAGATCAACTTCTGGCTACTGTGTGTTTGTGGGAGGAAATTTGGTGTCATGGAGAAGCAAGAAACAGACAATTGTGTCTAGAGCAACAGCAGAAGCTGAGTATAGAGCATTATCTCAAGGGTTGTGTGAGATGCTTTGGGTGAATTACCTACTAAGCGAGTTGAAACTTTTGAGGAAGGGACCCTTGAAGGTGTGGTGTGACAATCAGTCAGCTATAGCCATTGCTAATAACCTAGTTCAACATGATAGGACAAAACACGTGGAAATCGATCGCTTCTTTATTAAGGAGAAACTTGATGTTGGGATCATGAACCTTACTCATGTTAGCTCTGGGCAGCAGTTTGCAGATTGCTTGACAAAGGGACTGGAAACAAAGGATTGTAACTTGGCATGTGACAAGATGGGAATGATAGATATCTACCACCCATCTTAAGGGGGAGTGTTGAACCGGTATGGGCCGCCATCCTGCTTTGTTACTCAGGGCCCAAGCCCATGTGGAGGTGCTGACCTAGAAAGGGCATCCAGTCCTCCCATTCACTGGGGTGCCGCCACACACACACGAGACAGGAGAGCTCACGGGAGCTACCAGACGAGAGGACTCGTCCCTTCTGGAGGTCTCCTCTCTCCCCCTCCCGATTCAACACTTTGCATGTGTGTATACTCCTGAGCAAACATCACAATGTGAGCCTTTTGATGTTGAGATTACCCTAGCGATTCTCCTGGGATCCCTGTCCTTTCCCTGGGCGAGTCATCCACGTGGAATCTTCACCCCGGTTTTTGTATTGACCCATTTGGGGACATTGTGAAAGGGAATTTCTCGGCTCGAACCTCCTGAAATACTCAGGCTCCTCACCCCGACCTCCGTACATCGAGAGAATTCTCCTGGTCTTTCTAACGATGTGAGCTCAGTCGTCTTCCTCCTCTTTCTTGCCTCTGTCCCTGTCCTCCGTCGTCTCTTCCTCGTGACCTCAGCCACCTCGGAGCCTGCTTGGCATCGTGACCTCCACCTCTCCCAGCGATGGCATCGTCCTCCGCCAGTCTGCCTCCTTCCGACATCAGCCTCTCCTCAAGCTACATCACTGGTTGATTTTGTTCCACTCGTGAGCATCCCCTACTCGATTTCATTTATATCTTGTCCGTCTCCTTCTCTTCCTATGCTCCCGAAGGTTCCCTTAGATCTGGGTTACTAGGGTTTGTGTTCTAAGGAGCAGAGGTGGCGGCTACTGCTCATGAGGAGAGTGCAATGTGAGGTTATTCTCGTTCCATTTACATGCAAGATTGATCTTAGACTGATCTTCAGTAGGTATACTTATAAATTAGCTGGATTTTCTGTGTATTTGTGTACCTATATATATACTTTCTTGCTGATGTATCGCGTGTTAGTACTGGGACCATTGAGGATTGTTTCAAGGTACTAAGTTTTCTGCAAGATTGATATGACAATATGCAACTTCTGTGGGTTTTTTCTGGAAATAATGTGCATAATATGTAATTAAGTACTCCCTCCGTTCCTAAATATAAGTCTTTTAAGAGATTTCACAAGGGGACTACATACAGAGCAAAATGAGTGAATCTACACTCTAAAGTATGTCTATATATCTATATGTAGTCCTCTAGTGGAAACTCTTAAAAAACTTATATTTAGGAATGGAGGGAATAGAAAGATTCTTATGGTGGAAGGTACATGACGATACTAAAAGCTTATGCTATTACATGCCCGGGTTAGTAGCACACCACTGTCTATTATTACATGGATTTTATAAGTTGAGGATTCTAAGAATCAGACAAGATTAAATGTTCAAAAATTCTACGTATAAGTGCTGACTAAATGGTCCTTGCTATAAGTGCTGACTAAATGGCAGAATCTTACTGTAGCAAATACTCCTTGCAATGTCACAATGTGCAATGCGTAATTTAGGAACATTCTGCAAACTAGAAGGTGGATCATTTCTACACATCTTTAACTAATATTAAAAGAAGGATTGTTTTTCCACTTTTTTCGTCATATTATTAGCCTTTTTCGTCCGTATGTTTGTCCCTGTTCGTCTGTTCAAGCTCAGCAAAAAACAGAAAAAGTACTCCCTCCATTCCTAAATATAAGTCTTTTAAGAGATTCCACAAGAGAACTACATACGAAGCAAAATGAGTGAATCTACATTCTAAAGTATGTCTATATACATCCGTATGTAGTCCTCTAGTGAAAACTCTTAAAAGACTTATATTTAGTAACGGAGGGAGTAGAAAAATTCTTATGGTGGAAGGTACATGACGATGGTACTAAAAGCTTATGCTATTACATGCCCAGGTTAGTAGCACACCACTGTCTATTATTACATGAATTTTATGAGTTGGGGATTCTAAGAATCAGACAAGATTAAATGTTCAAAAATTCTACGTATAAGTGCTGACTAAATGGTCCTTGCTATAAGTGCTAACTAAATGGCAGAATCTTACTGTGGCAAATACTCCTTGCAATGTCACAACGTGCAATGGGTAATTTAGGAACATTCGGCAAACTAGAGGGTGGATCATTTCTGCACATCTTTACCTAATATTAAAAAGAGGATTGTTTTTCCACTTTTTTCATCATATTATTAGCTTTTTCGTCCGTATGTTTGTCCATGTTCGCTTTGTCTGTTCGAGCTCAGCAAAAAACAGAAAAAGTACTCCCTCCGTTTCTAAATATATAAGTGTTTTAAGAGATTTCACAAGGGGACTAATACGGAGCAAAATGAGTGAATCTACACTCTAAAGTATGTCTATATACATCCGTATGTAGTTCTTTAGTGAAAACTCTTAAAAGACTTATATTTAAAAACGGAGGGAGTAGAAAGATTCTTATGATGGAAGGTACATGACGATGGTACTAAAAGCTTATGCTATTACATGCGCAGGTTAGTAGCACACCACTGTCTATTATTACATGGATTTTATAAGTTGAGGATTCTAAAAATCAGACAAGATTAAATGTTCAAAAATTCTACGTATAAGTGCTGACTAAATGGTCCTTCCTATAAGTGCTGACTAAATGGCAGAATCTTACTGTAGCAAATACTCCTTGCAATGTCACAATGTGCAATGGGTAATTTAGGAACATTCGGCAAACTAGAAGGTGGATCATTTCTGCACATCTTTATCTAATATTAAAAGAAGGATTATTTTTCCACTTTTTTCGTCATATTATTAGCCTTTTTCGTCCGTATGTTTGTCCCTGTTCGCTTCGTCTGTTCGAGCTCAGCAAAAAACAGAAAAAGTACTCCCTCCGTTCTTAAATATAAGTTTTTTAAGAGATTCCACAAGGGGACTACATACGGAGCAAAATGAGTGAATCTGCACTCTAAAGTATGTCTATATACGTCCGTATGTAGTCCTCTAGTGAAAACTCTTAAAAAAATTATATTTAAGAACAGAGGGAGTAGAAAGATTCTTACGGTGGAAGGTACATGACGATGGTACTAAAAGCTTATGCTATTACATGCCCAGGTTAGTAGCACACCACTGTCTATTATTACATGGATTTTATAAGTTGAGGATTCTAAGAATCAGACAAGATTAAATGTTCAAAAATTCTACGTATAAGTGCTGACTAAATGGTCCTTGCTATAAGTGCTGACTAAATGGCAAAATCTTACTGTAGCAAATACTCCTTGCAATGTCACAATGTGCAATAGGTATTTTAGAAACATTCTGCAAACTAGAAGGTGGATCATTTCTGCAC
Organism: Hordeum marinum; assembly: GCA_022496015.1. Classification (NCBI taxonomy): domain Eukaryota; kingdom Viridiplantae; phylum Streptophyta; class Magnoliopsida; order Poales; family Poaceae; genus Hordeum; species Hordeum marinum. The sequence continues at coordinate 417,888,129 of CM039677.1, read as the reverse complement.
ATCTTTACCTAATATTAAAAAAAAGATATTTTTTTTTCTATTTTTTCATTATATTATTAGCCTTTTTCGTCCATATGTTTGTCCCTGTTCGCTTCGTCTGTTCGAGCTCAGCAAAAAACAGAAAAAATTACTAAATGCCAGGATTCAAACCCAGCCCTATCGGACAAAACATTGGCACACAAACCAGCTGACCTAGGACATCGCTGTTGTTAGAATAAAGGAGCATGCTTTATTTTAAAGCAGAGAGACGTGGAAGTTTTGGAAACCTTCAGGTTTTGTACGTCAATTTTTTTCATCCGAGCAGGTAAAATCAGGACGATCAAACTTACTTATATCCCAAACTGGACTTTAATAAAACACTGGAAAACTTAGAAAAAAATTCAATTGTTCATTAGTCATCCCAAATCATTTTTTTATATCAAATAACACTAATTTATAAACTCGTGACTTGCAAAAATCAACAAGCCAAGGCATCAATAGACAGAGGATGAGCTATGAAACCCGTTGACCTTAAAAAAATGTTGGAAAGACTAACAGGAGAAAATGCATGTAGCAAAGAACAACCTGGCTGCAAAACTAGCGGAGGTATAGTATAGCACGCGGTGTGCATGCATGCATCAATCAAAGAGGAAAATCAAGCACTATCAAAGAGCGTGCATGCACCAATCGAAGAATAATTGGAGAAAGAGATTATCATTGCAATCAAAGTTTGATAAGCAAGAGCCGGAGGAAAATCACAGTGCTTGATTTTTTACTGTTGTTAAAAAGTGTACATCGGGCACGTGTTAGAGTAGTACTATGATTTTTCCCAACTCAAAAAAATAAACTAATAAAAGGACGTGAAAGGACCAGCCGAGAAATGCATTGATAATCTTCCTCCTCCTCAATCAAACCCTAACGGCTCAGTTCATCGCGCCTACAGAGCCTGAATATGCCAATGTCACCGTTGTTGTTATCGTGTGTCGATCTGGCATCGCCGGACCGGGTGTACATCGGCCGGCAACTAGGATGATTACGAGCTCGAATTGGAGGGATACAAGGGAACTCCGATGATTTTCTGGATGAGGAGCTGAGAGAGGTGCCGCCCAAAGAGGCCATCGCCGGCCAGGAAAAGTAGGGCGGGCAAGATGCGAAGAAGGCAGCGGAGGTAGAGGCTGACGACGAAGAGATGAAGGAGCAGTTGTTGTTCGTCATGCCCATGTCTAACGCCTGCCTGCGATGGTCTCTCACAGGAGGACTACCGGGCCGGTACAAGTGTGGCTTTTTACAAACTAAACATTCCATGTGTAGTGCATAGTGTTTGTGTAACTTCCGGTTGTGCTTGAGTGTTATTTCAGGGCAAACTAAAGATGTGGCAGCTAGGAGATCGATGAAAGCCAACAATTGAACTTTCCAAATCATCATAGCAGGCTACTACGGACGGCATTCGTGCTAACACGCATGTTCGATTCTTCTACTTCTTGATTACTTTGCTTCGAGGTAGATATGTTCATCAAGATATATTTTTCTCCTGTTGCAACGCACGGACATGTTTGCTAGTTGATATTAATTGGTGTAAACATTTTGCTTGATGTTAACATTTCTGCACATAATGTTCCAAACAAAATGTCTGAAAACCTACAGCTAAAAAAGATGACGGCATATATCCAAAAATGCCTACAACAATGTTTGGAACTACAATAATCCCTTGGAGATAAACTGAGGCTGCTACCTATGAAAAGGCCAGCCCTGCTGCACTTTGCTAAATCTGCACGTCTATTGAATTCATCAATTCAAAAGCAGATTATAGGCCAGCCCTACTTTCATATACAGCCGGTTCATCATTGTAGGTCAGCATGAAACACACTTCCTGTAAAAAAAGACTAAAAATCCACAAGTATTGCTTGTGAAATTATGAAAGCAAAATTTCAGTTTTGACAGTGACAAAGCTTACAGTAGTTTTGACAGTAAAAATCAGTCAAGCATGCAAGTAGGTCCAAACCAGCAGCAAACCAAGCAATTTAATTGAGTGCATGCAGGGGCCAACTACTTCAAGAGGTACAGTACAATGCTCAATGCTTTCAGTTCAATGTGCATGCTACTTCTGAACTTTTGAACATGCTCAATGCTCAGGGGCCATGCTACTTATGAACTTGCACGTGTTGCTGCACACTTGTCCTTCAGTTCAATGTGTTCAAGCTCAGCTATTCCCTACTGGAATGGTTATGCTTGGTGTTAAAAAATTCAAAGGTTCCTCTCTTTGGTGAGGCTGCTGGAAGATGTTTTAAAGATGTTTATGTCACTGTAATGAATGAGATCCGGATGGAAAGACTGGTGTAGGCTGGCATCCATTCACTTGTTAGGCTGTTAGTTGTACTCCTGGGTAAATGTACACAATGTAAACTCCTAGAAAAAAATGGTTTTTGCATTCAGCACCCATGGGAGCTTAGTATAATACTCGCTCCATTTCAAAATTACTGAAGTTGGATTCTCACAAACTTCATCAAGTTTGACCAGTTCCACCTAAAAAAGTTCGGCGAAACAGATGGAATGGCAAAGCTCAGAATCTAAAACGAGTGGCAAAACTTTCCCTTCAATCAAGCAATCTGCAAAAGACTGCTTGCACCTTTCCAATTCACTGCAGTGACATTGCAGATCAAACACTGCTATACGATGAAGACATTTCAAGGACCAGGTAAGTGCAAAATAACGCCAAAAGCTTACGTATTTCCAACCAGGTGCTAGGTTGAGGTTGGAATCTGGTCACTACGCTCATGTTCCAAGACTGGTACTTTCAGGCCCTCATCTTGAGGTCACTCCTTGGGAGTCTGATGAGATAAACGCCTGGGGAAGCCGGCAACATTAGGAGCCCTGCCACTGCCCACCTTGCCGCCAGCACTGAGGCCACCGTCCACCTTGACAGCCACCTGGCCACCAGCAGTGAGGCCGCCGCCCACCTTGACAGCCACCTGGCCGCCAGCAGTGAGGCCGCCGCCCACCTTGACAGCCACCTGGCCACCAGCAGTGAGGCCGCCGCCCACCTTGACAGCCACCTGGCCGCCAGCAGTGAGGCCGCCGCCCACCTTGACAGCCACCTGGCCGCCAGCAGTGAGGCCGCCGCCCACCTTGACAGCCACCTGGCCGCCAGCAGTGAGGCCGCCGCCCACCTTGACAGCCACCTGGCCGCCAGCAGTGAGGCCGCCGCCCACCTTGACAGCCACCTGGCCGCCAGCAGTGAGGCCGCCGCCCACCTTGACAGCCACATGGCTGCCAGCAGTGAGGCCGCCGCCCACCCTGCCACCACCGCCGAGGACTTCACCTCCCTCGCCGCCGTAGTCGCCATCAAGGGCGGAAGTCTCTGTAACTCAGCATCAAGGGTCTCCAAGTCATGCTCCTTGTAGTACAAGCTCTCCCCAGCATGAAAATATTCGCTTTCTTCACTCTGGTAATAGAAGCCCTCGCCTTTGAAGCATTGGAAGAAATAGTAGCCGCCGTCTGCCTCCTGGAAAAGGTAGCCCTCTCTGTCATCCAGGTGGTAGTAGCCTTCCCGGTACTTCTCCTCCACAGGCATCTCTGAAGAGATGGAAACAAAACCAAACATTAATTAGTTAGGATGAACTCCACAATTTGTACAGAAACAGAGTTATTACTATAGCTATGCCATAGCAATTCCATCAAAACATTCCAACAACAATATGTGCTGCTATAACAAGATTAGACCAAGCACCTGGTTAGTTAATATTATTTACAGTTTCATGACAGTTATCACACAGTTCTGGAAACAAACTATCAACCCTTCCCAAACAAGAACTGCAAGCAGTAATAATGCAATAAGAAAGGTTCGGGAGAAGAACAGCCACGCCACAGCAATTCCATCGAAACATTCCAAAGTTAACATCAAAACACCAATATGTGCTGCTATAACAATAAGGGGCCTAACACCTGGTTATCCAGTATCTCATGCAGCACTGCAGCGTTCATAATGTAATTACACTGCCAAGATTAAAAGTCTGTAGCTAATATTCCACCAGATATTGCACCAGATTTCGGTACACGAAAACATACCACCACCATATAATATTGCACCAGATTTCGGTACACGAAAACATACCACCACCATATACGATTCCTCTCCTTCCCAACGGAATTACCGGCCTAAAAAAACGCACAATCCCAAAGATAATTGGAGTATAGTTGTCAACCCTAATCAGAACGCAGTTGAAAGTAAGAAACACAAATTCGCTGTGAATCTAAGGATCATTGTCAATCCGAGATATGACCACAATAACAGATAAGCACAATTCAAAACCACAATATAGTAATCATTTGATAGGTAAGAAGACTCTGGACAAGAACAGACAATGTAGGTGGGGCCAAATTTTGTAAGTGTTGGCCCGAGCAGGATTAGAACAGACAATGCAGTTAAACTCGTATCAGCATATGTCGAACTCGACAACTACACAAACTTGCATAATTAGAACTTGAGTTTGGCATCATCTGTCAACAAAACAGGGTAACCCTGCTTTCCATCTTCCACATTCTTGCGTAATCAAATGGGGAATATAAAAACAACTACCGTCCAGAGGACGAGCTTCTTCCACCAGATAGGGTTTCGGGCCTAAATAATAGTAGATCGGGATTCCGGTACACAAAAACATACCACCACCATATACGGTTCCCCTCCTTCCCGATGCAATTTCCGGCCTAAAAACGCACAATCCCGAAGATAATTCGAGCATCGTTATCAACCCTAGATCAGAACCGAAACACAAATTCGCTTTTCGCTGTGAAGCTAAGCATCGTTCTCAACCCGAGATCTGACCGAATCACGAAGCGAATGGGATAACCTCGCTACAAATCAGGGACGCACGGATTTCGCCCTGTCTCAGCACACGCACACGAATCGAGCAACGGATTTCGCCGTGTCTCGCACGAGGGGGGGAGGTGGGTAGGGTTCAGGAGGAGGACGTACTCGTCGCAGGTGCGCGCGAGGAGGACTTACACGCATGATGAACCCCATGAGTTCCTCTTAGGTGCTGCTTGCTTGCCACAAGTTGCTTCCGTTTCTCTGCCCATGGCGTCCAGCCATGCTCTTTCCCTTCTCAAGAAGAAGGGATGAACCCTCAAAAAAAAAAGAAGAAGAAGGGATGAAGAACGCCAAGGAAGAGCCGCTGCTGCTTGGGCTGCGTAACCCATGAAGAGGGGTTGCGCAGCTACTGCGGCCATGGAGAAGGTGATGAAGGGGCCGTGGCTATTTGAGTTCTTCAGATCCGGAGGAGGAGAGGGGTGCCTGCTGCGCTGGGGGGGAGGAAGGAGAAGAGGGAGGCTCAGGGACAGCACTGCTTTATACTTAGTATATAGGCGAAGCCAAAGATGGATGGACAGCGCATCCGACGCGCTCCACCAACCACCTGTCCTAAAACCACGCCATGACCTGTCCATCCCTTCGGTTTCGGCCAAAATTAAAAGAGTAGCGCCGCATGCTTTGCTTTTCGCAGGTGATCAAATTTTTTAAATGGCGCCGATTTGGACATTTTGCTTGTGCATGGTCCACGCGCCGTGTCCGGTTTCCATCTTCGCGTGAGTAAATTTGCATCGAATTTAACGCTCTCCAGCTATACCACGCGCTGTAGAATATACTCTACAAATGCAACAATCGTGACAAGCATCGTTTGCTTGCGGGGAACATGAATGAGGAGATCGTGACAAGCATCGTTTGTTTGCGGGTAACATAAATTTGCATCGAACTAAGATCCTGTTTGGAACCACAATAGATTATGATAATCTGGATTATGAAGATAAATTGTATAATCCGGCTTATAAAATAATCTAGGTGGGCATGTTTGAAGGCCAGATTATATAAACTGTAATCCGGTTTTTACATTGCATAACGACCTGTGTGCCCTTTGCTTGGGGAGAAAAAAAGGAAAAGGTGGCGATGGCATACATTTGTAATTACATCCAACTATACAAGTGTAATGGGTCATTAGGATTTCATAATCTGGTTTTAGCTGGGGTAGAGTAGATTATGAGATTTTAATAATCTGTCCATCTGATTTTTATAATCTACAATATAATCTGTCCTGTTTGGAGATAATATGATTATATAATCTGGATTATTATAATCTAAGTGGTTCCAAACAGGGCCTAAATAAGCAATGGACCAGGTAATGGCGTCACATTCTTGACAAATTTTTAATTAATCGTGAATTAATGTTTCGTCGATTTTGTTTTAGTAAAAAACAAAAAACAAAAGTGGCCTCCGCAATTTTCGTATAAGGAACAAGTATATGTGCATCACCGTAATAGTGCCAAATTGCTATGCATGTGATGGGTAGCTACAACACTTTCATGACTTTTGTCGGCTTCACTCGCCATGAGCTCCCATCTTTTCTTCCCTCGTTTTTGGACCAGGCATGTATTGAGATTTTAGGAGATAAGAGCATCTATAACCACGATAGATAACTTTGGGCCTCACAACATCTACAGCTCGCCTCCCTACTTTCTCCTCAAACTTTTAAAACGTCCGGCCGATCACTGATTAATTAGAAAAAGCTGACTTAACTAGACCCCTTAATTTACCTCTAAACGTCTAAACTGACCGGCATTCCTTAAGCCCGTCTCAAACCCAAGCGCACTATGAGGGGTCGCGGGCGTGTCCGGGCACAGCTCCACGTCACACCGAGCTGACCAATGACCCTACCTGCAGCGACTTGAAGGAAGAAGACCGCATGCGTGTGGGCCGCTGCAAGGGGAGCTGGCTACCGCCGCGATCGCTCGTGCTGGCCGCAACCGCGGGCGCACAGGCGCTCGAGGTGGTTGTCGCCTCGGATGAACACAGCGCCTGCCCATAGCGCCGCCAACTCGCTGAGTGGTGCATGCACACAACCTGTCCGATAAAATGTCACATGTTAAGAGAGAAAATAAAAGACCGAAAATGGAGGATGTGGTTGTTTTAGAGAGAGAAAAGGGATGAAAGCGGACATGCCCGGACACTGACTAGACGTTTCCACGAGCGTTTGAGAGGCCAAATTAGATGGACATGGTTGTAGATGCTCTTAGGCCATCTCCAAAAACAACCCTAAAAATTCCTCATGCACTCTCTGCGGACATAGGGAGGTAGTCCGCTGATATGGATGCGAGAGGCCGATCGACATTCAATCGTAGCCACATACATTTCAAACATCATCCGAACGAACCGGACAAAATTCAGGCAAATCGGTCGATATTCATCAAATTTCGGATAAAAAGTAACATAAATCATTCATGCATAGCATGCAAATCAAATCTATTACAACAATGTCTCAAATTCGACTAGATTAATCGGATGTCCAACAAGTTTTTCATCAACATACCATGCCCTCCCACACATACTTCTCCTTTAGCTTCATCCGACAGTGTGTGCACGTAAATGGCTGTCACTCGTGAACCAACCTCTGGTTGGATGATTAGAGGGGCAGTGGTGTCCCTAGTCCATCAGGGTTCTAGTCCTGGTGCTTGTATTATTCCTGGTTTATTTTAGAATTTTCGATGATGCGCATTCAGTGGGAGGAGATGTTCCCATCGATGACGAGATGCCTATGGTTACTTTGTCTCGAGATGATATGTCGGCTCAGTCTCTCGGAGGTGCTCATAGAGATAGGATGTGCATGTGTGCGTTTATAAAGATGAGTGTTTGCGCGTATATACGAGCGCTTGCGTCTGTACTGTGTTAAAAAATGGTCGTCCCTCTGTCTTGTGATACATCATGACAACACGTGTAGGTTACATAATATGTAGAATAACATTGAGTGAGCGAATCAATCAACAAGTTAATCAAAAAGGAAGCAAAATTTACGATCTCGTCCTCTGCCCGTGCAATGGCCAGTTTGCCTCCAACTGACAAATCTTGGTGGCGCTGGTGTGGATAGCGTACCACGGTACCAGAGATACGATAACGACCTCACATTACGTGCTTGAATAATGTACATGTCGTGGGACGCATTGTGCTTTCGTCGATGAAAGGATTCATGCACTTGCTGCCATAAGGCCTCCTCTCTGCTCCTGCCTAAACCAGGGCATTCATCGGGCCGGGCTGGGCTTTGGGTCGGGCTTTAGAAAGCCTGAACTGGAAATCTCAGGCCCGATCCTGGCCCAACCCGGCCAAGTAAACCAAAAGTTAGCCCCGAGCCCGGTCCGAACATGCTAAAAACACGATTTTCGGGCCGGGCCGGGCCTTTGTGTAAAATGCCCTTTTCGCCAAGCCCGAGCCCGACCCGAATTGCTGACCGGGCTGGGTTTCCAAGCCCGAACCCGGCCCGAACCTAAAGCCCGGCCCGGGTTTTTCGGGCCGGGCTCGGGCCGGGCTGCCCATGCCCAGGTTTATTCCTGCCTACGAAATATGTGGTTACGACCAACCATGCATCGCACAACAACTCATCCTCCATGGTCGAGTAGCTCACCATCCTTAGCACTCTAAAAATGACATGGCGTTCGAAAATAAGCTTACTGACATTTGATCGAACACCTGCCAAGAGTGGTATCCATCATGAAGGGCGTGCACGGGGGGGGGGGGGAGTTTACGTGGGTACAAACGTCTCCAGGGTGGGCATCGCCATGATAGAGATGAGTGGGCGTGTTGGTGTTGGTTGCGGACGTCCGACATTGAGGTGGAGGGTGCAGATGCAAAGCAAGGGAGGAGAAGGGGCCGAGTAGAAGGATGCAAAGCAAGGGGAGAAGCGCGCGGTCCAAACATATGCGTGGGGTTTAAGGGCATCTCCAACGGCGACCCGCAAATTTTCCCCCACATCTGTTCGTGGATAGGGAGGAGGGCACTTCGCAGACACGGATGCAGGAGGTCGACATCCAATGATGTCGGCATACATTTCAAACACTTTATGAACCAACTGGATGAAATTCATGCAAAGACGGCGAATTTCATACAAATTAAACAAAAACATTTACACTTTGGACATATTTAAACTAAAAAGGTAAAAGTATGCGCACGTACGGTCACACCGAGCTCCACTCCCACGACACGGATACCCTACACTAGTCGACGACCGTCTCAACGAATCCCTTTGACTTTGCATGTCCGACAGCCCGCTCGGATGCATATTCTTTCCCCGTATCTTCCATATGTCCAACTGCATCGTTTTCCGGAGTGGAAAACGGGGTGCTTCATCCATAGAGGAAGGGGGTCATCCACTTCCGTCGAGCCCAAACGTGGACCGTCGTTGGTCTAACATAAAGAAGCGGGCACATGACCGTTTGTACCAGCTGGCGACGCGTCGGCGGTGGCCCACATGGGCACAAGCTGCGGTGGCCTCTCGTGTTCTACTTTCCCTTGATGTTGGCGGCAGACGCGCTGACCACTAACTCGTCGATCTTCGTGCAACCGACTCCTTTCTCTGCCGACATGGTGCGGTTACGCGTGCATTGATGACGAATGGCGTGATCGCAACCACGGGAGCCACGGTACGACGCGACGTCACCCACGACGGCCGCTCCGCCATGCTCCCCACGTTTCTCCGTGGAGGAGCTCGCTACTTCTCCATGAGCTGGTTTGGAGCGACGAGTTTGCTGAATCATGTGTTGGCATGGAGCGACAACTTGCTCCGTCGGGCTAGGCGATGGAGGTGGAGTAGCGAGCTGCCTCGCTCGTATCCAACGGGCTCGACAGACCCTCCAACCGTTTTTTATGCTAAAGAACTGCTATTTAGATGCCATCAAAAGGATGAAAAAAATGGAGGAAGGAGGAGATGAGGAGCGGCGGAGTGGTGCTATTCCTGCCCGGCGTCTGAGCTCCTTCAAATAGCGGGCGGACGGGAGAAGCTTGGTCAGTGTTGTGTTTAATGTCGTCCGCTCATGAGCTGACGTGTGGCCAGAGTAGGTTTCATTACTGTCTCGAAATTTGCAAACCATTTTTCAAATACACAAATTATTTTTCACATCAATGAAAATTTTGATATTTTTTTTGAAATTCAGGAATTGTTTTTCAATATCATGAACTATTTTAAAATACATGAACATTTCTTGTGTACATGATTCCTTCTATAAGTTCTGAACTTTTTCAATTTTCGCAAATGTTTTTCAAATTAATGAACCTTTTTATTTTATTTTATTTTCACACCCATGAATAATTTTCCAACTTTATGCTTTTTATATTTTCATGACTTTTTCACAAAACAAAGAGTCAACGGTCAATGGTCGAGGAAAGTTACAGGGAGCTCCTATTCGGTGCCCACATGCCAGCGCTGGTGGACACACGTTCACATTTAGGAAACAAAAAGGAAAGAAATCACCAAAAACATAAATAATTTGTGAACTCAAAAAAGGTTCACGGATTTATAAAACAATCATAAACTTGAAAACAAATCCATCGAATTTGAAAAAAGCTCATCGGATTTGATTAAAGTTTATCGAATTTGGAAAAAGATCGTCCATGTTCATCGATTTTGCAGAAGTTTCTACAAAATTCATCAATTTTAATTTTATTTATCGATTATTAAAAAATTTCACCAAATTCCGTAGCAAGCTCACAAATATGAAAGGTTCATCATTTCAAAAAAAAACTTGAACAATTTGGAGAAAGTTCACGAAATTGAAGCAAAGAAAAAACATAAGAAAGAAAAAGGTAAAATAAAAAACAATAAAAGTATAGCTAAACGGGCCGGTTCAGATGAGAGGATTTGCGCCCGTTTGCTTAATACACTGTAACGAACGCTTGAAGCGCCAAGTAGGATATGCCGAAGTTATGGACTAATCAACTAACGAGCGATCCAAGAGGCAACGTGCTAATGGGCTGCAACCTGCATGAATTGTCAAAGTGCGCCATTGAGCTTATTGGGGCCCGAAGCGCTAAAAGGACCCAACTACTATTTGGTGCCCTCCACTTACTCGGTCCGGGACGTCACGTCTGGTTGGCTATCTCGCATGATCCGAATGTAATCCCACTTCTTGTAGGCTTTGATCAATAAATTTTAGCTTTCCCCTAAAAAAAATGGGTGCCCTCAACTTTTTTCGAATTCTTGTTTTTTAAATGCATTTATAATTTTAAACTCCATGAATTCCATTGAATTTTTATGACAATTTTTACAACACCCACAAAATTTTCAAATTTATGTTTTTTTCCAAAATCGTAAAGTACTTTCATAATCTATGAACTATTTTATTTTTTCATGAACTTTTCCAAATATCATGCACTTTATTAGAATTTTCGAACCTATGACATTTTTCTATTTTTATGAACTCTTTTTGAAATTCATTAACATTTTTAAAATGCATCAACCGTTTTTTCTAATTCGTGTACCTTTTACAAATCGGTGAACACATTACAAATTTGTTCAAATTAGTGATTTTTTAAAAGTGAGGGGTAAACATTTTTCAAATTGGTGACCATATTTTCAAATTCATGGATGTTTTACAATTTTATATTTTTACCTATTTCACAAAGAACTTTTGAATTCATGAACATTTGTCAATTCTTCCAAAGTCACTAACTTTCTCAAATTCATGAAATTAATTTTAATTGATGAATTGCTTTCAATTCTGCAGACATTCTAAAAAAAGATGAGCTTTTTAAAATTCATGATTCTTTTCAAGTAAACAGTGAATAATCAAAGTTGACGAAATGCCAAGTAAAAGAAAACAAAAAGTGAGCCACATGGCTGGGAAAGGAAGCGATCCTTTACCGGGCTAGCCCGTTCCAGCGGCGTGTTAGTGCTGGTTCCCAAACCGGCACGTAAGGCACCAACGAGGAGGAGGGGAGCTCTCCTACATTGCTGGGCCTTTTTAGATGGCTGAATCGCTACAGTAGTACCTACAATACGCACATGGGGAGCATTCCGTTATAGTAGGTGACTCGCAACATGGCGTGTCCAGTCGGGACCGTTTGTGCGATGCAACGGGAGCTTTGCTACACCTACGTGTGGTTACGTGGGGAGAGGGATTCCGTAATAATCTGGCATCACTTAATTGGGATTAGTGGGAAAGCGGGGCCCATCCTGAGAATAGGGGGCGGTGGTTGGATTAGTGGTGCAAGAGTTTACGTAGGTTTACGTAGGAACCTTTCGTAGGTATAGTATTTTCCATGCAGTGGCTATTTGTTTCAGAACAATACCTATTTGATGTAGACCTATATCTCGCTGCACGCGAGATGGGATCTGCTCTTGTTTCAGGCGCATCGCGCAGCAGGCCGGCCAATTAGCTTAGGACTCGTTAGGTTAGGTTCGTTCATAGTAGGTTTTCTTTGTAATTTTCGTTTTGTTCTGCTTTTGTTTCCCTTTATAACTTCATTTTTTGTTTTCATTGGCCACCTGTCTTTCTTGCTTGGTTTATATACTTTTATTTTTTATCATTCTCTTTGTTTCTTTCTCGTTTTTGGTTTCTTTGTTTCTCTTTCATTTTTGCACTGTTTTCTTCCGGTTTGTTTGTTTTTAAATTTTCGTCTTTCTTTCATTTCTTCATTGGATTTTCTTTTGTAGTTTCTTTTTATTTTCTATTTTCTTTTCTCAACACACGTTTACATTTTTGTTACACATTTTACATAATTTGAACACATAATTTTTTTAAACTTGTGATTAACATTTTTAAACTAAATGTTCCGATGTCTATTGTTTGCGTACACATTGTACGTTTTGGTTATATATATAACATTTTTCATACAGGTTTAACATCTCTTCTCTATATGATTACCATTTTGTGAATATATATATTTTGATGTATAATTTTTTCGTGTACAACATGCAGTTTTCTTATACTTTTTGCACATTTTTATTACATATATAATATTTTTCCAAATACACGTTGTATCTTTTTTAAACGAAAATAAATATTTTTTAAACTACACTAACATTTTTCTTATGTTGTATATTTTTTTTAGAAAAAACCACGGAACTTATTTGGAAGCACACGAATATTTTCCCTAGAATGCCACGATACAGTTTTAGTGGAATGTACATTTTTTGAGCATACACTATATTTTTTACATTCATATAGAACAATTTTTGAAATATCACAAACTTGTTTTTGAACTGCAGGAATATATATATTAACGTATACTTTTTAATGGCACAAACATTTTTGACATTGCATACACATTTTTGGAAACACGGGAATATTTTTGCATTGTCACAAACATTTGTTTTCCAAAGTTGTCAACATTTGTTAAAAATAAGCAATTATTTATAATATGTTAAATAATTCAAAATTCATTTTAAAATATGTGCATTTAATTAAAATACATAAAAAGTTTAAAAGAGAAAAAGGGAATTTTGTGTGACTCAGCAAGACAAGCCACGTCCTACTGGGCTGGCCTACGACCGGCGCCATGAGCTGTGCGCCTCTTAATAGGCGGCTCATAGCCGCAGCTGAATAATACCCCTCAAATCCTCAAAAAAAAAAAGGTACCCCTCAATATTTTTTTTGGTCGCAGAGTAATAGGAGGTCCCCGTGCATACGGGCTCAAAAAGTCCACCTGCGTATACATATACATTTACCAAAGTAGAAGTGTATAGCAACAGCGTTACGTACAAACCATCTGTTCCGATCAAGTGTTTTGCATCGTTGATGACATACATTCACAGGAGGTAGCTACGAGTAGATTACAGAGACTTGGATGCAAGCAGAGCCTCGGCCCCGTGTTACACTTGGATGCTTTCTTAGCCGGCGAGAGCGCTGGTGTTGTAGACGAGGAGGGCGCCGCCGCCGAGGAGGCCGGCGAGGGTGACGGCCCAGATAAGAAGCCCGGTCGTTCCTGCATGTGAATATTAGGGCCGAGGATGAGATTACTGTTTTTGTCTGAGAATTTGGACAAAATCACTTCTAAATCATCTTCTTTTTTCATGAGGGAAAATCATGCTTATCGTTCTCATTTCTCAAGAGAAAAAGAGTACTATTTTGTATCCAAATAAACCCTAAACTTCTCAGGGCTCCTTTGGTTCAAAGGAAAAGTAAAGGAATATTTTTTTCTAGGATGATACTATTCATGCCTTTGGTTAGAAGGAATGAGGCAAAGAATGAAGGAACCTTTTCCTTTGAACCCACTTTTAGAGGGAAAAAAGCAGGAATTTTAACGAAAGTGCTCTTTTGATCCCGAGCTCATATGCTCCCTGATAAATAGTAAAATCCAAAAAATAGTAAAAAATGGTAAAAAATTCGGTTTTTTTTTTGTGATAAACATTGACAATTTTTTTAACATTCTGCAAATTTTCGTGATGAAATAACATTGGTGGAGGTCAGGACAAAAAAACAAATCGATGCTCCAAATTGCTTCCAACAATAGTGTTTTTGGAGCATCGATTTTGTTATTTTTGCCCAGGCTTACACGAATGACATTTCATCATGAAAATTTGCAGTATGTTAAAACTTTCATCAATGTTTATCACCAAAAAAATTCAGAATTTTTAAGTGTTTTTACTATTTTTCGGATTTTACTGTTCATCAGGGAGCATATGAGCTCGGGATCAAATACTCCATGTCCGAATTTTAACATCTAGTTTGACCTCCTTTGCAAATCCGTATGCATGTAGAATGACATTATAAACCTTGGTGGCATAATAATATTCTAACTAAATATTTTCATGTGGTTTGATTTTAATCTGACAATGTTTAAAAAGGTTTCTTGTGTTTTTAGAATCATGCAAATCAAACAAACTTATATACAGGAAATCACGCAATATAAATTTCCGGATACACATCTATCTAGTTATTACCACGAAACTGCCCTCCATCCGCTACTTATGCTTACTAATTCTTTGATACCGGAAAAGAAATATCATCACATGTATTGGTTGTACTTTTTATTATCGTAATGTTTGAATGATTAGCTCAGATTATGAGATTAATATTGTTAGTATTGTCATCACGGTTTACTTATTGAGTAATTTAATAAGGAAATTTGCTGATATATCCAATAGAGATAACAAATCAAATGGGATAGTATCTCTCTCATGCATCAATTACTACCTAAACAAGCACCTCTAACTACATGGTAATTCACATACCCAATTATCACTTGAGTATATAATTGTTGCTCTGCCCCACATTTTTTTAATAATTGCTCTTCTTTCAAGCAGAAATTTCAACTCTTCCTGTGGCTAAGTTTTTTACGCCATGGCAAAAACTCGGACTCGGAGGAGGCAAACACTTGTACAATAAGTGGTACTCCCTCTGTTTATAAATATAAGACGTTTTGGCAGTTTAAATTGAACTGCCAAAACGTCTTATATTTATAAACAGAGGTAGTAACTTTAATCAGGTACACGCGTGCATGTATCACAACTGCGCCATCTTTTTTTGAAAGAAAAAAAAAACATGTGCATGCATCAAGATTTCAACGCATCTGACTGTCTGGACACCAGAATTCTACTTGTATAAACATGTGGATATTAGGATCTAGTACAAGCAGTAAAATTACTCACCACCGGCGTAGCGGTCGCCGGATTCAGACCATTCCTCTGGCGTGTAGATTGGGCTGGAAATTAGCAACACGAGTGACTGTTACGTGCGGTAATCACTTCATCGATCGCTGCCAGCTTTACCAAGAATCATGAAAATTTCATTCGTATCTACTGTTGGGTTACCTGTAGCCGTCGACGTTGGCGCCGTACTTGTCAACAAACTGGTAGACACCCTTCTTGCCGACCTTCCTGCCGTTGGCGTCGATGTCGACTGTCAAGCCGCCTCCGAGTCCTGCGGCGAAACACAGATTTCCTCGAATTAGATCACCGAATCCATGGATCTCTAATGGTCATCAGAGCTCGCATGCATGCAGCGGATGGGTGATGACGGACGTACCGAGGGGCTTGTCGACCTTGATCTTCTTGCCACCGCTGCAGACGACGGCGAAGGAGGAGCCCCGGCGGGAGAGGGACGGCAGGCTCGTCGGCGCCACAATCGGCGAGGTGATCATGGAGGCTGCCATCTCGCGCGCGCTCTCTCAAGCTCTGTCTGTCTGCACTGGCCAACTCTGTATGAAGAAAAGCGTCCAGCACTGGCGCAGCGACGGGCCAATATACTCCAGCTCGAGGCGCCCAGACATGCGGCCAGCGGCGCGCGTGGATGGGATAACGTTGCTGTGACTGGCACGCCGCTCACGTGGCGGCACGGGTGTGGCTGGCTTGCGATACGTTATCCTCATCGGACCGGTTCATGTGGAAATACTCTAACCGGGAACAATGGAAATGTTTGTGGCAGTGACTGCGTGCGCGCAATCAGCTACGTGCGGTGGGCAGGAGTCCGGTTCAAGGTTGCGGAGCATGAACGAGCGTCGGCATAGTTGATCACACACACACAAACGAGCGTCGGCATAGTTGATCACACACAGATAAAAAAGTGAAATTACACCAAGTAGATGTAGAGCTCTCTTTATTATACATTGATCAATTAGTTTTTTTTGTAACTCATTGATCAATTGTTTGTACACAAGGAGTATATAACTTAAGGGTGAAGGGATAAGTGTCCACTTTACATTAAGTGGGATAACGAATGGACGGTTGATCGAGATGTGATGCAGTGTCCCCGTGGGTATCCAATGTTTTCATTTGGAATCCATTTTTATTTTGTGTTAGAAGCAATGGTGGTAGAACTTAAATTTATCTCGTTTGAAGCAAATTATATATTTTTGATGCAAACTATATTTTATTTGGAGGCAAATTATCTTCTATTTACAGAGAGCAATGTTGATCGAACGAAATATTTTTGTCATTTGAAACAATTTGGTGCTACACTAAAACAACTCGTTATTTGTTCGAAGCACATCTTTTCTACCTTGGAAACAAAAATCTAAATGTACACATACTCTTACTTGTGTGGGAAGCGATCTCTTTAGCCCTCGAAGGAAAATATTATTTGTATGAGTACGGAGCAAGGTTAAGCTGCAACGGGAATGAAGTTCACCAGAATAGAAATTTTGTTTCTTCGTATGAAGCAGTATTGAACGAGCTGATCCACTCTTCTTTAGAAAATGTCGTCGTTTTCTCACGACAGATGTCATAGGATGGCTTATCGTAGGTGGTTGGGGCCGAAAGACGCCGACGGGCTCCGCTCCGGATGCGACATTGGGCACAAGCGGTGTCGACACACAATGTACCCAGGTTCAGGGCCCTCCGAGGGAGATAATACCCCTAGTCCTGTTCGATTTAGTTGGATGGATGGGTATAGATACAATAATGCTCCTGGAGTTGTGTCTAGAGGAAGAAGGGACAACCGGCGCCTCTTCCTCCACTGCTAGAAGGAGTGGTGTGTGTGTGTGGAGATGATCGTTCGTGTGTGCGTCTGTCTGTCTGTCCCCGTTGCATGGGGAGCTCAGGGTTTTTATAGGCCACCCCCCCGGATCTTATAATATGTTCTAAGTACAGAGGTGGAGGGACCCGGCTGGCAGTCTCTCCGGCTGGCCAGAGGGTCTTGCCATTCGTGTCGTCTCGTCATTGGTGGGGCCCGCCGACCGAGCGGTCTCATCTCCCGTTGGGGCCCGCCAGCCGGCTCCGCGATTGGCCCTCACCCACCTACCACGACACGGACTGCCCGGGGGGGGGGGGCGTCGTCTAGCGCCAGCCGGCCGAAGTCTCCGGTACGGCCGGCCGCGCTGTAGCCACGCCGGGGTGGGTAATCGAGTGGCGAGGGCGTGCCGGCACTGTTCCTATGCCTGGTCACGCTCGCCGAGGTCAGGGGCCGGGACGGTTGGACTGTAGCCATGCGCTATAGTGCGTCAGCGGCCACTGTAGCCACATGGCCGCCCGTCGTGCTGGTTGCATCGTGTCGTCGTACCCGCGCGCAGAGGGACGGGACGTCGCATGTCCGTCCCAAGGTCAAGGAAGAGCCGGCCCAGAGGCAGCCGACCACACCTAGCCGGCCGAGGGTCCAGCCGGCTCCTCGTCCAACCGGCGGGGGCGCCAATCGGCACCGGCTTGTGCCGGCCGTCCCCCAGCCGGTCACGACCAGCCGGCCGCGTAGTTTTTCTTCGAAGCGAAAGGGGGAAGACCCCGTTGCTTTGGCCTACCTGGGGTAATAACCCCGTCAGTAGTCCCCAGAGCTGGCGGGGGCCCGCGTCCGGCGGACGGTGGAGATCCGGCGACTTCCCCTC
This sequence comes from Hordeum marinum, assembly GCA_022496015.1. Lineage (NCBI taxonomy): Eukaryota > Viridiplantae > Streptophyta > Magnoliopsida > Poales > Poaceae > Hordeum > Hordeum marinum. The sequence goes on along the minus strand of CM039677.1, from coordinate 417,870,086 downwards.
AGCGATACCCACCTCCGTCTCGAAGGCGAAAGGGCAGCCAGGTCGGCCGTCGGACCCGACGCCTCGGGTACCGGCATGCCACCCCGGGACCCGCGCCGACACGCGGCACGCCACGCGGCGAGTAATGATGTGGCGGGTCCCGCGCACACGGGAAGATGGGACGTCGCCTGGGCCTAGCCCGCTAGGACCCAGGCGTAGCCCAGTAGGCCTTGGGGCGCAGGCTAAGATCCTCTGCGCCCCGAAGCGGCCGTTACGGCCCGGGGCCACCCACGCGTGCGCGGAGTTTCCGGGGGGAGTGGGCACAATTAATCCCACGTCCCCCGGTCGTGGCCTCCCCTATAAAAGGAGAGGAAAGGCAGGAGGCGGAGGTACCCACGCCTCACTTGCCCCCTGTTGGGGAACGTTGCATGGGAAAATAATTTTTTTCCTACGCACACGCAAGATCTATCCATGGTGATGAGCATCTATGAGAGGGAGAGTGGATCTACATACCCTTGTAGATCGCTAAGCGGGAAGCGTTAAGAAATGCGGTTGGTGTAGTCGAACGTCTTCGCGATCCAAATAACCGAGCGTCCCGCGATCCAATCACAATCCGTCCCGATCAAGCACCGAACGGATGGCACCTCCGCGTTCAGCACACGTACAGCTTGATGACGATCTCCGCCTTCTTGATCCAACAAGAGGGAGCGGAGAGGTAGATGATTTCTCCGGCAGCGTGACGGCACCGCGGCGATGGTGGTGGAGCAATTCCAGCAGGGCTTCGCCTAAGCACTGCAGAAAACCGATCTAGAGGAGAAACTATGCACTAGAGGAACGGGTAGCACGTGGCTGAAAATCAAGTGCAAAAACCATAAAACATCTAGTATATATAAGAGGAAGAGAGAGGGAGGCATGGCCCAAGGTCCAGCCTTAGTAGGCTTCGGCCGAAGCTAGGGAGGAGAGGAGGACTCCTCCTCCAATCCTAGTAGGATTAGGATTCCTCTTATTTTGCCTTTTTGCCTTTTTCCCACCTTTTCTCTTTGGGCTTTTCTTTCCCAGCCGCATGGGCCTTGTGTGGGACTTCCACCAGCCCACTTAGGGCTGGTATTCAATCTTCCACAGCCCATGTAGCCTCTTGGGTCGAAATACCCCTCCCGATGGTCTCCCGATACACTACCGGCACTCCCGGTACACTACCGATGAGCCCGAAACTTTTCCGGTGACCAAAATAGGACTTCCTATATATCAATCTTTACCTCCAGACCATTTCGGAGCTCCTCGTGACGTTCGGGATCTCATGCGGGACTCGAACAACCTTCGATCACCACCATACATAACTCTATACTACCGAAACGTCACCGAACCTTAAGTGTGCAGACCCTGTGGGTTCGAGAACTATGTAGACATGACCGAGACACCTCTACGGTCAATAACCTATAGCGGGACCTAGATTCCCATATTGGTTCCTACATATTCTACAAAGATCTTTATCGGTCGAACCTCTGTGTCAAGGATTCAGTTAATCCCATATGATGTTCCCTTTGATCTTTGGTATGTTACTTGCCCGAGATTCGATCGTCGGTACCTCCATACCTAGTTCAACCTCGTTACCGGCAAGTCTCTTTACTCGTTTCGTAATACAAGATCCCATGACTAACACTTAGTCACATTGATTGCAAGGCTTATTGTGATGTTGTATTACCGAGTGGGCCCTGAGATACCTCTCCGTCACACGGAGTAACAAATCCTAGTCTTGAGCCATGCCAACTCAACAGACACCTTTGGAGATACCTGTAGAGCACCTTTATAGTCACCCAGTTATGTTGCGACATTTGATACACACAAGGCACTCTTCTGGTGTCCGTGAGTTACATGATCTCATGGTTATAGGAACACATACTTGACATGCAGAAAACAGTAGCAATAAACTGACACGATCATAAGCTACGTTTGTAGTTTGGGTCTTGTCCATCACATTATTCTCCTAATGATGTGATCCCGTTATCAAATGAAATCACATGTCAATGGCTAGGAAACCTTGACCATCTTTGATCAACGAGCTAGTTCACTAGAGGCATACTAGGGACAAAGTGTTGTCTATTTACCCACACATGTAATGTGTTTCCAATCAATACAATTATAGCATGGATAATAAATGATTATCATGAACAAGGAAATATAATAATAAACACTTTATTTATTGCCTCTAGGGCACATTTCCAACACCCCCTTGCTGCCTGTCTTCGTCCTCTCCCTGCCTTCCTTGCGCGCCGCCGCACCCGACCACGCACCCGTGCCCGCACGCCGTACTGCCTCCGCGATGGCCGATGGACGCGGCGGAAGCTGGGCAGGCTCCTTCATGGTCGAGGCGGTCATCACCGAGGTCCGCCGCGCGTGCATGCTACCGCCAGAGGAGCGGGTGGCCGCTCGCGCGCCGGGCGATGAGATAGCGTCGGCGCCACGGCCAGGGGAACACGTCGTGTTGCTCTGGCACTTCTCCTGGGGCTTCGGGCTTCCGGTTAGTATCTTCTTTCGCCTCCTCCTTGGTACCTTCGACCTTCAACTACACAACCTCGGCCCGAACTTGATTCTTTACCTCTCCGCCTTCGTGACGTTGTGCGAGGGATACCTCAGTACCCTTCCTTTCATAGAACTCTTCAATGCCCTTTTCTACCTCAAGCCTTTGAAGAGCGACGCATGCGGGGACACGGTGGTGTGCTGCCGCGGCTCACTTGCTTCCCCCCCTCTCTCTTATCGACTCCGTCAAGGGGTGGCACCAAACGTTCTTCTACGTGAAGAACGTCGACCCGAGGACGGACTACATCCGGCTGCCGCCTTTTGAGGACCGGCAGTCCACCCAACAGAACTGGCTGGGGGCTGCCCCACGCGGTGTGGCCATGGAGGAGGTTGGCCGGCTTAGGCAGCTAAAGAGCTCCGAGGGGCTGGTCGCCGCCAACCTGGTGGTGGCCTTTATCTCGCGGCGGGTGTCGCCCCTCCAGCTGAGGCCACACCGGATCTACGACACGTCCGGCCGACGCGACCCTTGCCGGCTGTCCATCATCGAGCCGACGCCAGCTTAGGTGGCGAAGCGGGTGAACGCCCTCACGACGTTCAAGCTGAAGCCCGACTCGTGGTCCTTCGGCATGGAGCTGTACGACCGCATCAACTGGCTTCCCCTAGTAAGTTTTTCGTCGAGGCGGTTTCTTTACATTTGATATTCCCCAGCCGACAGCCGGTTGGAGAACTTACTTTGATGTGCTGACCGCATCTGCTGGTGCGACAGAACATGCTGGACGGCCCGCACCCTCAGATCTTCGAGGCGGAGCGTGAAAACTCCGACTCCGAAGACTACCAGACGGAAGGTCTCCCGGAGGAGGGAGTGGACTCCTCGGGAGGAGCAGACGAGCCGGAGGACCCACGAGGCGGCGCTCCCGGTGGAGTCGGAGGATCCGGCATAGCTGGGGAACCCAACGGAGCGGGTGAGTTCCCTCTTCCCCCCTCCATCAAGGACTAGACGGATGACGATGATGATGATGGCGACTTAATGGTTCTGAACGGGCCTCCTCCTGCAGCGTGCCAGGACCGGAGGAGCGAGGAGCGACCGGCTCAAGCCCCGGCGGCTGGAGTGTCTGGTTGGGGGAAGAGGCCGGCTCAGGGGGGCCGGCGGCCCCGCCGTCCGGCCCGAAACGGGTGAAGGTGGCCGCGCGGAAGCCGCCGCCACGCGCCAACCTGGTCCTGCCCCTTGTTATTGCGTAAGTTCTTTATTCCGCATAAGTTTTGCTTCCGCCTCGCGAGCCGGTTGATGACCGGTTCTTGGGTGCTGTAGTGACCCCATCGAGCTCCACGAGGAGGATCCAGAGGGGGAGCCGACGGGTGCCGCCAGTCGGCTGGCCCGCGAGCACGCAGCCACCCAGCGGGAGGAGAAGAGGAGGCTCGCGGAGCTGCGAGCCTCCAAGTCCAGGACGCGAGGAGGGGCCTCGCACTTCGGGACCTCGAGCAGCCGGAGGTGGAGGGGTCGGTGGATCCTCCGCGAGCGTCGGACTCGCCAGTGGAGTCCACCCGCATATCGAGGCTGCCGTCAAGCGAGCCGCAAGGGGCGGCTATGGACCCGCCAGCGCCTCCGCTCGCGCAGGAGACGGCCCAAGCGAGGGTGTGTTGGGGAACGTCGCATGGGAAACAAAAATTTTCCTACGCACACGCAAACCTATCCATGGTGATGAGCATCTACGAGAGGGAGAGTGGATCTACGTACCCTTGTAGATCGCTAAGCGGGAAGCGTTAAGAAATGCGGTTGGTGTAGTCATACTTCTTCGCGATCCAAATTGACGAGCGTCCCGCGATCTAATCACGAACCGTCCTGCGAACCAGTCATGAACTGTCCCGCGATCTCTTCATGATCCGTCCCGCGATCCGATCACGAACGTCCCGTGGCCTTGATCACGATCCTACCGATCTAGTACCGAACGGACGGCACCTCCGCGTTCAGCACACGTACAGCTTGATGACGATCTCCACCGTGCTGATCCAGCAAGAGGAGGTGGAGAGGAGAGAGAGTTCACCGGCAGCGTGACGGCGCTCCGGTGATGGTGGTGGTTGAGCAATTCCGGCAGGGCTTCGCCTAAGCACTGCGAAAACCAATCTAGAGGAGCACCGGTGGAACGGGTAGCACGTGGCCGTAATTTCTGCCAAAACCCTAGCTATTCCACCAGTATATATAGGAGGAGAGGAGAGGAGAGGCAGCCAAGGGCCTCTTTGGTTCGGCCGAATAGGAGGGGTGGAGTCCTACTCCACCTCCAATCCTACTTGGAGTAGGATTGCTCCCTATTGGCTGATTTTTGGCCTTTTTCCTTTAGCCTTTTTCTCCTGCGCCATGGGCCTTCTTGTGGCTGATTTACCAGCCCACTAAGGGCTGGTTATTATTCTCCCACAGCCCATGGACCCTCTATTGTCGAAATACCCCTCCCGGAGGTCTCCCGGTACACTACCGGCACTCCCGGTACACTACCGATGAGCCCGAAACTTTTCCGGCGACGAACTGGGACTTCCTATATATGAATCTTTACCTCCGGACCATTACGGAGCTCCTCGTGACATCCGGGATCTCATCTGGGAATCCGAACAAACTTTGGTCACCACCATACATAACTCTACACTACCGAAACGTCACCGAACCTTAAGTGTGCAGACCCTGCGGGTTCGAGAACTATGTAGACATGACCGAGACACCTCTACGGTCAATAACCAATGGCGGGACCTGGACGTCCACATTGGTTCCTATATATTCTACGAGGATCTTTATCGGTCGAACCTCTATGTCAAGGATTCAGTTAATCCCGTATAACATTCCCTTTGTTCTTCGGTATGTTACTTGCCCGAGATTCGATCATCGGTATCTCCATACCTAGTTCAACCTCGTTAGCGGCAAGTCTCTTTACTCGTTCCGTAATACAAGATCCCGCAACTAACAATTAGTCACATTGCTTGCAAGGCTTATTGTGATGTTGCATTACCGAGTGGGCCCCGAGATACCTCTCCGTCACACGGAGTAACAAATCCCAGTCTCGATCCATGCCAACTCAACAGACACCATCGGAGATACCTGTAGAGCACCTTTATAGTCACCCAGTTATGTTGCGAAATTTGATACACACAAGGCACTCCTCCGATATCCGTGAGTTGCATGATCTCATGGTCATAGGAACATATACTTGACATGCGGAAAACAGTAGCAATAAACTGACACGATCATATGCTACGTGTGTAGTTTGGGTCTCGTCCATCACATCATTCTCCCAATGATGTGATCCCGTTATCAAATGACATCACATGTCAATGGCTAGGAAACCCTGACCATCTTTGATCAACGAGCTAGTTCACTAGAGGCATACTAGGGACAAAGTGTTTTCTATTTACCCACACATGCAATGTGTTTCCAATCACTACAATTATAGCATGGATAATAAACGATTATCATGAACAAGGAAATATAATAATAAACACTTTATATATTGCCTCTAGGGCATATTTCCAACAGTCTCCCACTTGCACTAGAGTCAATAATCTAGTTCACATCACTATGTGATTTACATGGTAATGAATCGAACACCCATACAGTTCTAGTGTTGATCATGTTTAGCCCTTGGAAGAGGTTTAGTCAACGGGTCTGCAACATTCAGATCCGTGTGCACTTTGCAAATATTTATGTCCTTCTCCTCGATGTAGAACCAGATGGACTTAAAGCGTCGCTTTATGTGTCTGGTCCTCTTGTGAAACCTTGGTTCCTTGGCTAGAGCAATGGCACCAGTGTTGTCACAGAACAGGTTTATTGGATTCAGTGCATTGGGCACTACTCCAAGATCTGTCATGAACTGCTTCATCCAGACACCTTCCTTCGCTGCCTCCGAGGCTGCGATGTACTCCGCTTCGCACGTAGAATCAGCTACCACGCTTTGCTTGGAACTGCACCAACTTACCGCTCCCCCGTTAAGAATAAATACGTATCCGTTTTGCGACTTAGAATCATCCAGATCAGTGTCAAAGCTTGCATCGACGTTACTCTTTACGACGAGCTCTTCATCACCTCCATATACGAGAAACATGTCCTTAGTCCTGTTAAAGTACTTAAGGATATTGTTGACCGCTGTCCAGTGATCAACTCCTGGATCACTCTTGTACCCCTTGACGGACTCATGGCAAGGCACACACAAGTGCGGTACATAGCATGGCATACTATATAGAGCCTATGGCTAAGGCATAGGGGACGACGTTCGTCCTTTCTCTTTCTTCTGCCGTTGTCGAGCTTTGAGTCTTACTCAACTTCACACCTTACAAATCAGACGAGAACTATTTCTCTGACTGATCCATTTTGAACTCTTTCAAAAATATCGTCAAGGTATGTACTCATTGAAAGTCTCATCAAGCATCTTGATCTATCTCTATAGATGTTGACGCTCAACAATTAGGTAGCTTTATTCAGGTCTTCCTTTGAAAATCACTTTTCAAACAACCATTTATGCTTTCCAGAAATCCTACATTATTTCCGATCAACAATATGTCATCCACATATACTTATCAGAAATTCTATAGTGCTCCCACTCACTTTATTGTTAATACAAGTTTCTCGTAAACTTTGTATAAACTTCAAAACTTTGATCACCTCATCAAAGCGTATATTCCAACTCCGAGATGCTTGCTTCAGTCCATAGAAGGATCACTGAAGCTTGCACACCTTTTAGCATCCTTAGGACTGACAAAACCTTCTGGTTGTATCACATACAACCTTCCCTCAAGTAAACCATTAAGGAAACGATGTTTTGACATCCATCTGCCAGATGTCATAATTGAAAATGCAGCAACTGCTAACATAATTCCAACAGACTTTAGCATCGCCACTAGTGAGAAAGTCTCATCGCAGTCAATTCCTTGAACTTGTCACAAACATCTTTGCAACAAGTCGAGCTTTACAAATGGTGACAATTACCATCAGCGTCTGTCTTCATTTTAAAGATCCATTTGTACTCAACAACCTGCCGTCGAACAAGCAAGTCTACCAAAGTCTATACTTGGGTTTCATACATGGATCCTTTTCTCGGATTTCATGGCCTCTAACCATTTGTCGAAATCCGGGCCCATCATCGCGTCTCCATAGCTCGTAGGTTCATCGTTGTCCAACAACATGATCTCCAAGACAGGGTTGTCGTACCACTTAGGAGCAGTACACATCCTTGTCGACCTATGAAGTTTGATAGTAACTTGATCCTGAAGCTTCATGATCATCATCATTAACTTCCTCTTCAAGTAATGTAGGCTTTGAAGAAACATCTTTCTGCGCTGTGCTACTCTCTGGTTGAACAAAGGTTTAACAACCTCATCAAGTTCTATCTTCCTCCCACTCAATTCTTTCGAGAGAAACATTTCCTCGAGAAAGGATCCATCTAAGCAACAAACACTTTGCACTTGGATCTGAGATAGAAGGTTCACCCAACTGATCTTAGGGTATTCTATGAAGATGCATTTGTCCGCCTTGGGTTCGACCTCATTAGGTGAAAACATTTTCCACACAAGTGTCGCAACCCGAAACATTAAGAAATGACAGCTTAGGTTTCTATCAAAGCATAATTCACACAGTGTCATCTCAACGGATTTAGATGGTGCCCTATTTAAAGTGAATGTAGTTGTCTCTAATGCATAACCCCAAAATTATAGTAGTAAAACGATAAGAGACATCATAACACGCACCATATCCAATAGAGCATGACTATGATGTTTGGACACACCATCACACTATGGTGTTCCAGGTGACGTTAGTTGTGAAACAAATTTCACATTGTCTTAAGTTGTATGCCAAACTCGTAACTCAGATATTCACCTCCACGATCATATCACGGTCATTTTTATCTTCTTGTCACGATGATCTTAAACTTCACTCTGAATTTGCTTGAACCTTTCAAACGATTCAGACTTGTGTTTCATTAAGTAAATATACACTATATCTACTCAAATCATCAGTGAAGGTAAGAAAATAACGATATCCACTGCACACTACAAGACTCACTGGATTGCATACATCAACATGTATCATTTCCAATGAACCACTTGCCCGCTCTATCCAATGGGGTCCTTTAGTCATCTTGCCCAAGGGGCATGGTTCGCATGTCTCAACCGATTCGAAATTGAATGAGTCCAAAGATCCATCATCGTGGAGTTTCTTCATGCGCTTTATACCAATATGACATTTAGCGACAGTGCCACAAGTATGTGGTACTATCATTATTAACTTTATATCTTTTGACATCAATGTTATGAACATGTGTATTACTACGATCAAGATTTCAACAAACCATTCTGACTGGGTGCATGACCATTGAAGGTATTATTCATGTAAACAGGATAACCATTATTCTCTAACTTAAATGAATAACCGTATTGCAATAAACATGATCTAATCATGTTCATGCTCAACGCAAAACACCAAATAACATTTATTTAGGTTCATCACTAATCCTGAAGGTAGAGAGAGCGTGCGATGTTGATCACATCAACCTTGGAAACATTTCCAACACATATCATCACCTCACCCTTAGCTAGTTCTCCGTTTATTCCGTAGCTTTTATTTCGAGTTACTAACATTTAGCAACCGAACCGGTATCCAATACCCAGGTGCTACTAGGAGTACTAGCAAGGTACACATCAATAACTAGTATATCAAATATATTTCTGTCGATGTTGCCAGCCTTCTTATCTACCAAGCATCTAGGGTTGTTCCGCTTCAGCGACCGCTCACCTCATAATAGAAGCACTTAGTCTCGGGTTTGATTTCAACTTCGGGTTGCTTCATTGGAGTAGCAACTGACTTGCTATCCATGAAGTTTCCCTCCTTGCTCTTGCCCTTTCTCGAAACTAGTAGTTTGATTAACCATCAACACTTGACGCTTCTTCTTGATTTCTACCTTCGCGGTGTCAAACATCGCGAACAGCTTAGGGATCAATATTTCTATCCCTGGCGTTTGATAGTTCATCACCAAGTTCTAGTAACTCAGTGACAGTGACTTGGAGAACTATATCAATCACTATCTTATCTGGAAGATCAACTCCCACTCGATTGAAGCTATCGTAGCACCCAGACAATCTGAGCACATGCTCAACGATTGAGCTATTCTCTTTCATCTTGCAGACAAAGAATCTTGTTGGAGATCTCATATCTGGCAACACGGGCACGAGCCTGAGATCACAATCTCAGCTCTTTAGAACATCTCATATGTTCCGTGACGTTCAAAACGTTTCGGAGCCTCAATTCTAACCCGGAATGCATGACGCACTAAACTATCAAGTAGTCATCGGAACGTGCCTGTCATATGTTCACAACATCTACAGACGACGCTAGAGGGGGTGGCGCACCGTGCGGTGCATTAAGGACATAAGCCTTCTGTGCAGCCACGAGGACAATCCTCAGATCACGGACCCAGTCCGCAATATTGCTATCATCATCTTTCAATTCTATTTCTCTAGGAACATACAAAAGTACAAGGGAGCTACAACGTGAGCTAGTAATCTCCAACATAATTTGCAAAGACAGTTTGACTATGTTCATGATAACGAGTTCAATTAATCATATTACTTAAGAACTCCCACTCAAATTGACATCCCTCCGATCATTCGAGTGATACATGATCCAAATTCACCAACTCAAGTCCGATCATCACGTGAGTTGAGGTGGCTGCAATGGTGAACATCATTATGTTGATCATATCTACTATATGACTCATGTTCGACCTTTCGGTCTCTTGTGTTCCGAGGCCATGTCTGTACATGCTAGGCTCGTCAAGTTTAACCCGAGTATTCTGCATGTGCAACACTGGCTTGCACCCGTTGTATGTGAACGTAGAGTCTATCACACCCGATCATCACGTGGTGTCTCAACACGACGAACTTTCGCAACGGTGCACACTCGGGGAGAACACAATTTATCTTGAAATTAAGTGAGGGGTCACCTTATAATGCTACCGTCGTCCTAAGCAAAACAAGGTGCATAAAAAGGATTAACATCACATGCAAATCATAAGTGACATGATATGGCCATGAACTTGTGCTTTTGATCTCCATCTAGAAAGCACCGGCATGATCTCCATCGTCACCGGCATGACACCATGATCTCCATCATCTTGATCTCCATCAACGTGTCGCCATCGGGGTTGTCACGCCCTGCATGCTTCTACTACCATTGCTACCGTTTAGCGATAAAGTAAAGCATTACATAGCGCTTAATGATTGACACGCAGGTCATACAATAATTAAAGACAACCCTATGGCTCCTGCCGGTTGTTGTATTCATCGACATGCAAGTCGTGATAATCTATACATCACATGATCATCTCATACATCACATATATCACATCATGTAATTGGCCATATCATATCACAATAAACCCTACAAAAACAAGTTAGACGTCCTCTAATTGTTGTTGCATGTTTTACGTGGCTGCTACGGGTAAAGAACAATTCTCACCTATGCAAAAACCACAACGGTGATACACTAGTTGCTTTTCAACCTTCTCAAGGACCGCCTTTGTCGAATCCGATCCAACTAAAGTAGGAGAAACTGACACCCGCTAGCCATCTTTTGCAACAAGTGCAGTTGAGGGAACCGGTCTCTCGTAAGCGTACGAGTAAGGTTGGTCCGGGCCGCTTCATCCCACAATACTGCTGAACCAAAACACGACCAAGGGATGAAGCAATATAAGCATCAAAGCCCACAAACCTTTTGCGTTCTACTCGAGATCTCATCGAACCATCAACCTAGCTCATGATGCCACTGTTGGGGAACATTGCATGGGAAACAAATTTTTTCCTACGCACATGCAAACCTATCCATGGTGATGGGCATCTACGAGAGGGAGAGTGGATCTACGTACCCTTGTAGATCGCTAAGCGGGAAGCGTTAAGAAACGCGGTTGGTGTAGTCGTACTTCTTTGCGATCCAAATCGCTGAGCGTCCCACGATCTAATCACGAACCGTCCTGCGCACCAGTCACGAATCGTCGCGCGATCTCGTCACGATCCGTCCCGCGATCCGATCACGAACGTCCCGTGGCCTTGATCACGATCCTACCGATCTAGTACCGAACGGACGACACCTCGGAGTTCAGCAAACGTGCAGCTTGATGACGATCTCCACCGTGTTGATCCAGCAAGAGGAGGTGGAGAGGAGAGAGAGTTCACTGGCAGCGTGATGGCGCTACGGTGATGGTGGTGGTGGAGTAATTCCGACAGGGCTTCGCCTAAGCACTGCGGAAACCAATCTAGAGGAGCACCGGTGGAACGGGTAGCACGTTGCCGTAATTTCTGCCAAAACCCTAGCTATTCAACCAGTATATATAGGAGGAGAGGAGAGGAGAGGCATCCAAGGGCCTCTTTGGTTCATCCGAATAGGAGGGGTGGAGTCCTACTCCACCTCCAATCCTACTTGGAGTAGGATTGCTCCCTATTGGCTGATTTTTGGCCTTTTTCCTTTAGCCTTTTTTCTCCTACGCCATGGGCCTTCTTGTGGATGATTTACCAGCCCACTAAGGGCTGGTTATTATTCTCCCACAGCCCATGGACCCTCTAGGGTCGAAATACCCCTCCCGGAGGTCTCCCGGTACACTACCGGCACTCCCGGTACACTACCGATGAGCCCGAAACTTTTCCGGTGACCAAACTGGGACTTCTATGTATGAATCTTTACCTCCGGACATATGGGATCTCATCCGGGACTCCAAACAAACTTCGGTCACCACCATACATAAATCTACACTACCGAAACGTCACCAAACCTTAAGTGTGCAGACCCTGCGGGTTCGAGAACTATGTAGACATGATCGAGACACCTCTACGGTCAATAACCAATGGCGGCACCTGGACGTCCACATTGGTTCCTACATATTCTACGAAGATCTTTATCGGTCTAACCTCTATGTCAAGGATTCAGTTAATCCCGTATAACGTTCCCTTTGTTCTTTGGTATGTTACTTGCCCGAGATTCGATCGTCGGTATCTCCATACCTAGTTCAACCTCGTTACTGGCAAGTCTCTTTACTCATTTCGTAATACAAGATCCCGCAACTAACAATTAGTCACATTGCTTGCAAGGCTTATTGTGATGTTGCATTACCGAGTGGGCCCCGAGATACCTCTCCGTCACACGGAGTAACAAATCCCAGTCTCGATCCATGCCAACTCAACAGACACCATCGGAGATACCTGTAGAGCACCTTTATAGTCACCCAGTTACGTCGCGATGTTTGATACACACAAGGCACTCCTCCGATATCCGTGAGTTGCACGATCTCATGGTCATAGGAACATATACTTGACATGTGGAAAACAGTAGCAATAAACTGACACGATCATATGCTACGTTTGTAGTTTGGGTCTCGTCCATCACATCATTCTCCCAATGATGTGATCCCGTTATCAAATGACATCACATGTCAATGGCTAGGAAACCCTGACCATCTTTGATCAACGAGCTAGTTCACTAGGGGCATACTAGGGACACAGTGTTGTCTATTTACCCACACATGCAATGTGTTTCCAATCACTACAATTATAGCATGGATAATAAACGATTATCATGAACAAGGAAATATAATAATAAACACTTTATATATTGCCTCTAGGGCATATTTCCAATAGGGTGGCGGCGACGGAGCCAGCTCCCGAGGTGGCCCGGCCTGTGGTGCCGGAGGTGACCCCGCCTGCGGCCGAGCCGTCCCAGGCCGAGGTGCCAGAGGTCCCGGCAGCCCCGGAGGTGGCGTCGGAGGTGGCACCGGAGGCGGCGACCATGGAGGTGGAGGCGCCCTTCGTCGCGACCGATGCGTTGGAGTGGCGGAAGAGGAGGCGGTGACGACGATGGGCGGGAGGTCGGCGGGGAGCGACTCCCAGCCTCTTGCCGTCGTCAACCCGCCCTCGGCGGCTGGAGCCGTGGCGAGCCCGGGCGGTAGTAGCGGTCAGGCCCGGAGGACCCTACGGTCGATGCAGGAGGTGGTCCGGGACTGGGAAGCGATGGCGAGCGCGCCGGCCCTGCCGGCCCCCTAGGTACGCGGCCTGGTCCCTTCCTTCACGAACCTGGGGAGTGTCGTGGACTGGTGCCGGCAGGAGCTGACCCGGTTCGCAGAGGCGGCGGACGCCGCCCTACAACATGCGGAGGTAAGCCGACTATTTTGTCTTAGAATTTTTAGTGGGGGCGCGCGAGCGCACCCACTGGGTGTAGCCCCCGAGATGGGGGCCGGCTGACCGGCCGACGGGCAGCTGGGCCGAATCTCTTTTGGGCGTGTCTTGACCTTTGCCTTTTTGTGGTAGGAAGGAACCTCCCTGTGGCAGAAGCTATTCGCAGAGGCGGTCGCCATCCACGACCGTGGCAAATATGGCTTATACCGCCTGGAGGAGGAGCTGGCTCATGTGCAAGGTCAGTTGCACTTCATAGGAGGGGCACGTAGCCCCCGAGAGTCGGCTAACGCCTGTCGTGTCTTGCAAGTGAGCTGGCCACCCTTCGGGAGGAGAAGACCGGGCTTGCCTCCGAGCGGGACCGGCTGGCGCGAGACGCCCAGGCAGCTGCGCAGGAGACAAACCGGCTGGCCAAACTGCTGGTCGGCGGGGAAGCGGCCCGGGACCGGATCAAGGCCGAGGCGGCGAAGGAGGCGGAAACCCGGGAGACGACCGTCAAGGAGGCGGCTGACGCCGCCTTGAGGACTGCCGCCCTCCAAGGCAAGGTGACCCGTCTTGAGAGGACGCTCGAGGAGGTCAGGGGTTCTCTCGCCGCGTCGGAGGCGGCTCGGGAGTCAGAGTGCCGGGCGGCGCTCAACTTCGCCCTTGGAGTGGACGACGCGATCAAAGGTAAGTGCCGGTTTTTTCTCTTCCCCACCCGGTTGCTTTTCCCTTTGCCGTTCCTTGTGTTTCAACTTGCCTTTCTTTCCTTCTCTTCTTCTTTCTTCCAGGGCGCTTCCCGGAGACTCATCACCGCGCTGTGCACGCCGTTGAGGAGCACCAGGAGTACCTCCGAGAGTGCGGTCGCTCCATCGAGGAGGATGCCACGTGGGACGTGGACGAGATCAGACTCGCTGTCGAGATGCGGATGACCCATCTCGAGCGGAGCGTGGAGCGGCTCAAGACCGCCGGCAAAGAGGTCATCGCCGCGCTATGGCCAGGCCACGGGGGAGCGCCGACGCACCGCGTGGCTCAGTGGCTGGAGCACGCCATCCCATGCCTCGAAGCCTGTAAGGCATCAGCTACCCGAGTCGGAGCACAGATGGCGCTCCGGTTCGTCACATCATGGTACCGCGGCGTGGAGCTGGGCCGGCTGGCGACCATGCGGGATGTGCCGGCCGCAGAGCGGGAGGCCCGCGAGCTGGCCCTTGTCCAGCGGGCCAACGAGCTCGCGTCGTATGTCGAAGCGGACGAGTTCCTGCCGGCCCTTGGTGAGGATGAAGAGCCGCTGCTCGAGGACTCCTTCGGCATCCCCCAAGGCCCAGCGGATGATGAAGTTGCCGATGAGAGCACCGACTCGAGCGGTGAGACGGCCGAGACAGAGGAGCCCACCTAGAAGGCCAAGGAGGCTGACCCCAAGGCCGCGACCACCTCCAAGGCGAGAACCGAGCCGCCCCGTGACGCGCGGGCTGGGGGCACGCCGGCTGGCGACGCGCCGGTAGCTTGAGCCTCAGGGCATTTTTTTATCTTTCTCTTTTTCTCCCTGCATGTTAAGCTTGAATCCACCCACTGGGGGTGTTTATGTAATGAACTAAATGCTGGCCGTGGGCCGCTTTTGCCTTAACATTTATGCCATGAATAGTTTGCCGTGTTTGCCTTGTTACTCATGCCGCCTCGTCCTTATCCTTTTTTGCCCGCTTGACTCTTTTCGTTTCTACTCCTTTTCCCCTTTGGTTTCGGCCCCGCCAGCCCGCCAGCCGGGGACCGGTCTGTAGCTGGGTCGGGGCGTCCGCCTCAAGGGAGCCGGTTCAAACCATACGAATCGTGAGGACTTTTCGGGATAAGTAGAGTGGTAGAGACGCGACGATGGTCCGGCTGGGCCTAGAAGGGGTTTCCTTTTGTTTTGATCTTTCGTGTGAGTCAAACCTTGCCGCCCCAAGGCCCCGTCAGCCGGACATCCAGGAGCCGGTTCTGTAGCTGGTAAGGGTGGGGAAGTTTGGCCGGCTCACATTACTTAGCCAGTTTCCAGAGAGGTGCTCTAGGTCCAGTCGGCTAGCCCTCGGGCCCGGGAGCCGGGTCGGGGAGCTGGTGAGTGAGGAACACTTTTGAGGGAAATGAAACGGGGTGCGCCCCAAGAGCCGGCTTGGGGTGCCCATTGCATTAATAAGCCCAAAAGGGTGGGGATATATACATACACTGGTTCCTTCAGTAGTAAAACGGGCGCAAAAGGGCCGCGTTCCATGGGCGCTCCGTCTCCTCTACAGAGGCATCTCTTTTGCGCTTCTGTGGCTTCTAGGCATCTATTAGATAGTATGCATTGTTGTGCAGTGCCTTGCTGATGATGAATGGGCCCTCCCATGGGAGGACAGCTTGTGGTGTCCGGCTGTTCGTTGGATCCGCCTGAGGACCAGGTCCCCATCGCGGAATGAGAGTGGCCGGATCCGCTTGCTGTGGTAGTGCTGGAGCTTCTGCTGGTAGATCGCTGTCCGGCTCAAGGCCAGTTCATGAGCTTCCTCGAGTAGGTCGACGCCGTCTTCTCTTGCCTCCTTAGCGTCCTTCTCCGTGTATAGGGCGACCCGAGGCGAATCGAACTCGATGCCGGTGGGGATGATCGCCTCGGACCCATACACAAGGAAGAAGGGAGTGTAGCTGGTTGAACGGTTCGGGATGGTCCTAAGACTCCAAAGGATGGCCAACAGCTCGTCGATCCAGCAGCCGGCCGACCTTACCAGCGACGTCACGAGCCGGGGCTTGATGCCGGACAGTATGAGACCATTCGCCCTCTCGACCTGGCCGTTTGACTGCGGATGAGCGACGGAGGCCAGGTCAAGCCGGATTCCCTGCTTGGAGCAGAAGCATGCAAGCGCACCCTTGGCGAAGTTTGTGCCGTTATCGGTGATGATGCTGTGAGGAACGCCGTTGCGCACCGTGATGTCGTCGATGAACCGGACGGCCGTGGGGCCGTCCAACTTCTTGATTGGTTGTGCCTCGATCCATTTGGTGAATTTGTCGACAACCACCAGCAAGTGCGTCATGCCGCCTCGAGCGGTCTTGAATGGGCCCACCATGTCTAGCCCCCAAATGGAGAAAGGCCATGAGAGGGGGATGGTTTGGAGGGCCGTTGCCGGCAGGTGGCTTTGCGTGCTGAAGCGTTGGCAGCCCTCGCACTCGTCGACCAACTTCTTGGCCGCCTCGAGAGCCGTCGACCAGAAGAAGACGTGGCGGAAAGCCTTGGCCGCCAGGGTCAGGGAGGCGGCATGATGCCCGCACTCGCCCTGGTGAATGTCAAGGAGGATCTCCAGATCCTTTTCCGGCTCGACGCATCGCTGGAAGACGTCATTGGTGCTGCGATGGACGAGCTCATTGTTGATGATGCCGTAGGCCGTGTCCCGACGCTGGATTTGCCTTGCCAAAGCCTCGCCTGGAGGCGGCTCGCCCCACAGAAGAAACGCTAGGATGGGTTGGGCCCATGAGGGGGCCGAGACGGGCGCCGGCCGGGGAGCCCCCAGATCCGGTTGATCAGCCCCCGGGACCGACTCGCTAGTCCGCGGGACTGGTTGATCAGCCTCGGGGCCTGGCTCGCCTGCCCCCAGGGCCGGCTGGTCGATGATCATCATGACGGCCGCGCTGCCGGGGCCGTCCACCACGGATGCTGCCGGCTCAATCGGAGCCGGCTGGGAGGCCGACGGTTCAAGAGCCGATGGTGAAGGTGCCGGAGAGGCGGCCGAGGCCGTCGATGGGCCGGCGATGCCCGCCGGCACGAAGATTGACTCTGACTCCGGGGAGGGCTTGATCGACGGCTTAAGAAGCCGTTCGAGGGAGACGCCGACTGGGATGGCCTGTCGGGTGGAGCCGATCTTTGCCAACGTGTCGGCTGCCTCGTTGTCCGCTCGTGGGATGTGATGAAACTCACAACCCTCGAAGGAGCTAGCGAGTTGTTGTACGAGGAAGCGGTAGCTGGCCATGTTGGCGTCCCTCGCGTCCCATTCACGAGAGACTTGCTGCACCACGAGGTCAGAGTCTACGAAGTAGAGGATGCGCCTGATGCCAATCTCCTTGGCGAGCCGAAGGCCATTGACGATGGCCTCGTACTCGGCCACGTTGTTGGAGGCGGCGAAGTGGATCTGGAGGGCGTATTTGAGTTGATCACCTTTCGGGGAGGAGAGGACTATGCCGACACCCAGACCGGTCCTCATCTTCGAGCCATCGAAATGCATGTGCCAATGCGTGGAGTCTAGGGGAGGCGGAACGAATTCCGTCTCCGCCCGATCGACGAGGAAGTTCGCCAATGCCTACGACTTGATGGCGGTTCTCGGCTCGTACCGGATCTCATGATTAGCGAGGGCGATGACCCACTTGGCCATCCGGCCGGTGGAGTCCCGGCCACTCATGATCTCGCCGAGCGGGGCCGTGCTCACCACGGTAATGGTATGCTCTTAGAAGTATTGCTTGACCTTCTTGGCAGCGAAGTATATGCCATAACACATCTTTTGGTAGTGGGGGTAGTTCTGCTTGGACGCAGAGAGGACCTCGCTGAGGTAGTAGACGGGTCACTGGACCGGCAGGGACTTGCCTTCCTCCAGCCACTCAACCACCAGGACGACGCTGATGACGCGCGTGGTGCCACGATGTAGGCGAGTAGTGGTTCCTTCTCAACTGGCGCGGCCAGGATGGGCGCGCGGGTGAGAGCCTTCTTGAGGCCGCGGAAGGCCTCATTCGCCTCGTCAGGCCAGTCGAAGACGCCCGTCCTCTTGGTTTGACCCGGCTCGATTAGAGCCGTCTTGCGAAGGAGCACGTAGAGGGGAAGGGCCTTCTCCCCCAGCCGGCTGATGAACCGGCTGAGTGAGGCGAGGCGGCCAGTGAACTTCCAGACGTCGCAGAGCCGGGTCGGCTTTGGCATGCGCTCGATCACGCTGATCTTCTTGGGGTTAGCTTCGATGCCGCGGGCGGACACGAAGAAACCTAAGAGTTGGCCGGCAGGGACACCAAAAACACACTTCTCCGGGTTGAGCTTGATCTTGTACTCACGCAAGTTCGCGAAGGTCTCTCGGAGGTCATCGAGGAGGCTGAAATGCTTCTTGGTCTTGACGACAATGTCGTCGACGTAGATGTGGACATTCCTGCCTATCTGAGGCAGGAGGCACTTTTGCATGCACCGTTGGAAGGTGGCGCCATCGTTCTTCAGGCCGAAGGACATGGTGATGTAGCAGTAGGCCCCGAAGGGCGTGATGAAGGAGGTCTTGAGCCGGTCTTCCGGGCCCAGCTTGATCTGGTGGTAGTCGGAGTAGGCGTCCAGGAAAGACAGCAAGTCGCAGCCGGCCGTGGAATCGATGACTTGATCGATCCGAGGTATGGTGAACGGGTCTTTGGGACATGCCTTGTCCAAGCTAGTGTAGTCGATGCACATGTGCCAGGTCTTGTTCTTCTTCAGCACCAGGACTGGATTGGCCAGCCAGTCCGGGTGGAACACTTCCATGATGAACCTGGCTACGAGCAGTCGGGCGATTTCTTCGCCTATAGTACGTCCTTTCTCCTCCGAGAAACAACATAGGGGTTGCTTGACCGGCTTGACGTCCGACCGGATGTGGAGTTTGTGCTCGGCGAACTTCCTTGGAACACCCGACATGTCCTTGGGGGACCATGCAAAGATGTCCCGATTCTCATGGAGGAAGTCGACGAGCTCGCCTTCCTATTTGCTGTTGAGGAGGGAGCCGATGGTGACGCACTAAGCCGGGTTGGCTGGGTCGAGTGGGATTTTCTTGGTGTCTTTGGATGGCGGGAAGGAGTCCTCGCCGAAGGATTGCGAGGGAGGAGCCGGCATGGCCGGCTGGCTGGCAGCAAGGGCCACGAGCCGGTCGAGCTGTCGTTTCTCCTTGGCGATCTCCAGGGCCTCGGCCAGCCGGCTGCCGTCTCGAGCACACTCGAGCGACATCTTGTAGTCGCCCTTGATGGTGATGATCCCCTTGCGGCCCGGCATCTTGAGCTTGAGGTAGGCATAATGGGGGACCGCCATGAAGCTAACAAGAGCCGGCCGGCCCAACAGCGCGTGATAGGGGCTCGCAAGGTCCACGACCTCGAACAGCACTGGCTCGCGGCGGAAGTGGCCGGGTCCACCGAAGAGGACGTCGAGGGTGATCTTGCCGACAGGGGAGCAGGACTTCCCAGTTACGATACCATGGAAGACCGTCCGGCTAACCTACAGGTCTTCTATCTTCAGCCCTAGCTTGTGCATCGTGTCGAGGTAGAGAATGTTGATGCTGTTGTCGCCATCTATCAGCACCCACGAGAAGAGGCAAGTTCGCTCCTTGGTGGCGATGGTGGGGTCGAGGACCAAGGCATAGCTGCCGGGATTCGGCATCACGGCAGGGTGATCGGCCTAGCTCCAAGTGACTGGCTTCTCCGACCAGTGCATGAACTGGGGAGTTGCCGGCATGGTGGCGTTCACCTCACGGCGGAGCTGGCACTGAGCGTGTTTGCCCGTCTCTTCACTGGTGAAGACGACGTAGCAACCTTCCTGGTTGGGGAATTGGTCGATTAGATGACCGTCGTTCTGGGCCGGAGCTGAAGCCGGCGCCGGGGCAACAGGTTGGGCGGGGGCCGACGCACGAGCTGGCGGCGTGGGAGGAGTCGGAAGGCCGTTCCCCGAGCCAATCTCTGTGAGAAGCCGCACTGCCGGAGCGTGTGCGTAGAGGGTTTGGCCCCTGAATGGTTCTTGCAGGGGAGGTCGAGCATTTGCTCGAAGGTGAGCTTCGGCTGCCAAGCAGCCTTGCCGGTGCGCTAGCGCTGGCCGAAAGGCTGGGCAGCCGGCTCCTGATCCTCGACGGTATTGACCTACCGGCTCCCATAGCGGGGATCCGGTTGTCGACTGCCGCCCGGATCGTGGCCGTTGTCGTCGTCACCTTGGCAGGCAGGGTCGTCTTGACCTGGATGGCCGAATCGATCGTAGCGTATTTGTCCGCCTTGGTCATGAGCTCGGCAAGCGTGGCCGGCTCGGAGCACAGGAGCTTATGTTTGAGAGGGGTGCCATCCCGACAGCCCTCGTTGAAGTATTGCACGGCTTGCACCTTGTGCACCCCCTCGCAGGAGTTGCGGAGCTCGGTCCACCGGGTGAGGTAGTCGCAGAGGGATTTGTTCGGCCCCTGAATGCACATGGCGAGTTCACGAGGACGACCAGGCTGCTTGTAGGTGTCGGTGAAGTTGCGGACGAAGGCCTCCTCAAAGTCCGTCCAGGTATTGATGTTGCCGGCCGCCAGGCTATTGAGCCAGGTGCGGGCCGAACCGATCAGCATGAGGGGGCGTAGCGAACGGCTACGCGCTTGTTCCCCCTGGCGATGCCCACCGCGATGGTGTAGTCGATCAGCCAGTCTTCGGGCTTGGCGGCCCCGTTGTATTTTGGGGTGTCCCTAGGGAGCATGAAGCCGGTTGGGAACCGCTCGGTGCAGATCCGGGGGCCGAAGCAGGCCGGGCCAATCGAGCCCTCCTCCTCAAGGAGGGCGGATTGCGCAAGTTTGTTGAGGCGGTTGCGGGCGTCGTTCTCGCTGCGGGGGACGCGTGGTCCGAGCCGAGCCGAGACTCAGGATGGACGGTGGGTGGCCCTGACTGCCCCGACTCGCGCCGCGGGGGCGGCGTGTTCCCATGGCTGCGCCGGCTGCCGGATGCCAGCTCTTCGTGGTGGCGGCCGCTCCGAGGCGGCTCGTTGGTGCACCGGCTGCTGACACACGGCTGCTCGCTCCCCCGCGTCTGAGTGGGCCGAGGGTTGTTTGCTCCGGCCGGAGATGCGAGGGGAGCAGCAGTACTGGGCCGCTTGGCGGCCGACAGTTCCCGTGCCCTCGCGCTCGGGCCAGGGGCCTTAAGTGGCAGCGCCGCCCGTCGTGAGCAGATGTTGATGTGCATCAGCAGCATCGATGAGCTCCTTGATGTGGCGCTCGTGGGCGGCACGCTCTTCGCCCTCCAAGGTGGCCAGTTCTTCATATGCCACCTTGAGGGCCCGTAGGTTGGCCGCGGGGGTGTCATAGACGGGCATTTTGCCGCTGAGGATTTCGATGACCACGCGATCGCGGTCGCGCACAGCCCCACGCCGGCTGGGCTCGTCGCCAGCCAGGGTGAGTCCGTAGGCGAAAGCGTACTCCCGCTGTGCCGCCTCCATGCGGCGCCACGTGGCCGCGAGGGCGGTGGCGTCCTCGAACAGGATGTGACGAGCCGCCTCGAGATCAGCCGGGGCGGTGTCGGGGTTCGTCGTCGGGGCAATCGGAGTGCTCAAGCCCCGGAGGGCCGCCCCGAGCGGGTTGGACGTGCCGACGCGGGCAGCGAAGCGGTAGCCGCGACCCGCGCCCGTCCGGAAGCGGTGGAGGAGGTGATGGCCATTACTCCCACGCGATCGTGGGAGCCTCTGGAATGAGTTGCAGCGAGTGCGCCCATTGCTGTGGGTGGACTAGCGTAGACGAGCACCCCCGCGGGGTACTCGTCGACGGCCGGAGCCTCGGCGAGGCTGAGCCTGCCGAAGCGCTCGGTGAGCGCGTCGATGTCGGCCATGAGGCCGACGGAGTTGCCCGTAGGGCGTGCCGGGGCAAGCCCCATGAGCTCCCCACGGTTTTGTCGAGACGACCGGCGATGGCGGGGAATGGCGAGGGGTCCCGTCCGGAGAATGAATTCGGTCGATGCCGCATTCGGCCCCACGGTGGGCGCCAACTGTCGTTGTTTTCTCACGACAGATGCCATAGGATGGCTTATCGTAGGTGGTTGGGGCCGAAGGACGCCGACGGGCTCCGGGTGCAAGATTGGGCACAAGCGGTGTCGACACACGATGTACCCAGGTCCAGGGCCCTCCGAGGGAGGTAATACCCCTAGTCCTGCTCGGTTTAGTTGGATGGATGGGTATAGATACAATAGTGCTCCTGGAGCTGTGTCTAGAGGAGGAAGAAGGGACAGCCGACTCCTCTTTCTCCACTGCTAGAAGGAGTGGTGTGTGTGTGTGGAGATGATCGTTCGTGTGTGCGTCTGTCCGTCTGTCCCCGTCGCATGAGGGGCTCGGGGGGTTTTATAGGCCAACCCCCGTCTCTTATAATATGTTCTAAGTACAAAGGTGGGGGGACCTGGCTAGCAGTCTCTCTGGCTGGCTAGAGGGTCCCACCATTCATGCCGTCTCGTCTTTGGTGGGGCCTGGCGGCTGAGCGGTCCCATCTCCCATTGGGGCCCGCCAGCCGGCTCCGCGATTGGCCCTCGCCCACCTACCCCGGCACGGGCCGCCCCGGGGGGGGGCGTCGTCTAGCGCCAGCCGACCGAAGTCTCTGGTACGGTCGGCCACGCTGTAGCCACACTGGGGTGGGTAATCGAGTGGCGAGGGCATGCCGGCACTGTTCCTATGCCTGGTCACGCTCGCCGAGGTCAGCGGCCGAGACAGTTGGACTGTAGTCACACGCTGTAGTGCGTCAGCAGCCACTGTAGCCATAGGGCCGCCCGTCGTTTCGGTCGTGTCGCGTCGTCGTACCCACGCGTAGTGGGACGGGACGTCGCACGTCCGCCCTAAGGTCAACGGAAGAGCCGTCCCAGAGGCAGCCGACCGAGGGTCCAGCCGGCTCCTCGTCCAACCGGCGGGGGCGCCAGCCGGCACCGGCTTGTGCCGGACGTCCCCTAGCCGGTCACGGCCAGCCGGTCGCGTAGTTTTTCTTCGGAGCGAAAGGGGGAAGACCCCATTGCTTTGGCCTACCTAGGGGTAATAACCCCATCAGAAAAGTAGATCGATCGAGGCCCCCGCGTCGCTCCTTCCCCAGGGCGACATGGGCGGCACCGCCAGCTCCCCCGGCCATAGCTCCCCGCCCTCCTCCTCCCTCTCGCCGTCGTCGGTAGCCTCCGACGGGCAAAGCCCGCGCGGAGCCAGCGGCGGTGGGATATTTTCTCCGTTGGTGATATGACCTGCTCGCGAGAGGGGATCTCGTGGCTGCTGCCGGCAGACGGCGTCTGGCCTGGCGTGGCGTCTGGTGGTGTCGCTGGTGTCGGGGGTTGCGGCGGTGGTGGCTAGGCAACGTCGGTTGCAGATGCGTGTGGGCTTGGAGCCCGGATTTGGCATCCCTATTTTTGGGGTCGTTCTCTGGTGTCCGCGGTGGGGCTGCTGCCGGCAGGATGGTGCGGGGTCGCGGCGGAGGCGGAGCGGTTTGAGTTGTGTCGGGGCGGCGATGCAGCGGCGGAGGTCATCGGTGCGCGGGAATTGGTGGCCCAAATCGGGACGACGCCCGAGCTTGATGCCGGCTGGTGAGGCCTGCGACGGCACGGGGCGGAGTCATCTGTGGGTGGCGGTCATAGAAGCTTCGTCGGCGAGCTCCGGGTTGTGTCCCGACAGCTCCAACCCGACGAGTCAGGGTGGGGTGGCGCCCCCTTCCTGCTCCCTGGAGGCCCGCCCCCGTGTGTGTCTACTGCCTGAGGTGGCCACTGCTCACTACAAGAAATATGCTATCTTGTGACCTTACTATTGGTCACTGAATGGTCACTGTTTTCCTTTTGTGACCTTTTTGTGACCAAAAACTGATGGTCAAAAGCTGAGGGTCAAGAATGGAAATTAAGGACCTTTCTTCTGGAAAGGTCGTAGACGTTTACGACAAAAAGGTCATAAGCTCAACGACCAATTGTTTTGGTCGCTGGTTGCCTACCCAAGCCACGTCGGATCCAACGTGGCAAAATTGCGACTAATTGAATTGGTCGTTGATAAGAATCTGCCCGGTCCAGTTCGACGCTTTACTTGGGCCAAGCCCATTAATTCAACCCATTTAACATATATTTTTCCTGTTAATATTGGTTAGCTACATAGGCCTGGCCCAACAATTCAGCGTTTTTATTTCCAGACTATTGAATTAACATTACTTTTCTTGTTGGGCCTCAACCTTTTACATTCCAGATTTTAGGCCTTGGCATTTTACATTCCAGTTTTCTTAGGACTCGACCATGGCTTTTTAATTTAGGACCCATCACTCTTCAGTTCTGTATATGCCTCATTTTCACTCAATATCCAATTCAAACAGAGGGTATAAATGCAGAATATTTCTCAACACAGACAAACTTGGTACATTACCGTAATACGTAGAATCCAGTTTTCTAATACACAAAAATATCGAAAGATAACAAGGTCCAATGAGCGACTCTTTGCTGGGTGCGGGTTCTAGCTTCTTCATCGTGGAGCTTGTTCCAGCAGTCAACACTTCAATGAATGAAGGACAACATCTATAACTTATAAACAGAATAGTTAGGAACAAAATAAAAACAGAACATTCTGCATTTGGTGCGAAAATGGTTAGAGCAGAGGGAACCTTTAGTAACAAAGCAAACTATATTTAATCGAACATAGATCGACATTTGTAGATGTATATTTTTGTATGACCCATTTACTGCTGCTACCTTTAATTTCTAGGACTACATATTCGGAATCTACCAGACTAGATACCTACCAATCTGCTGTAGAAAATTAAGATGAGTTATACTAGTAGTGATGGTGCTCAGTTGCCACTGTTAAGGTCAATTGTAGATGCAGGGGGGTAATTAACTTTATATACTTCAATATCTTAGGCATTTGCTAGCCTGCTATCATGGTGGTTTCAAAAAGCCACTCTATCAGATTGATCACGCAAGGATTCTTACGAGCATGAACCACCAAAAGTGTTCAAAAATAGAACAATTCACACGAGAGCAACAAAACTCCAAAGTAGCACACAAGAGCACACTATAACGCCTAATACACACACTTAGGTTGCTTCCAAGGTAATAGACTAAGAGTTGTTCAGTTCTCAAATTTCAAGAATAGGAAGAAAAGAAAATCTAGCTTGCATGCTGCCAACAATGTGTCTTATATCATAGTCTGAATAAAGTCGTGGATGCATCGCAAACATGGCGGCATGCATCCACCAACATTCTTTCTTTAAACCAACAACAATGTGTCTTTCTTGCGTGCTGGGCAGGGGAGGAGGAAAAAGATGGTCGCATGTGGAAGACCACCGAGGCATGGACACATGTCACATGTGGTCAGCGCGGCGGCACCAAGTATGGCCAGAGAAGATGGGCGGATATGGGAAGGCAATCGGTCGCTGGGGCAGGAAAACAAATGAGGCTAGAAGGAGACGGCGGTGTGGACAGGGGATAAAAACAGAGGATCAGCACCGCAAATATGTAGTGTAACTAACTTCCTTAAAAGCCTCATGAGTAAGCACGAACAACAAGTACATAGCTGACTACCTTTGAAATGGCCGATTACGTAGAATCGCTAACAGATGCTTCAGTTGCAGCTGTTGTTTGGATGGAACATCCAAGCTTTGTAAGTATGAATGTCAACTTCTAGATCCACTGTCAGACGCGGATTGTTTGTTCTGCGCGACAGGATCCAATTAAATGAAAGTAAGCTTAGGACTTGAACAAGGCAAGACAAATCACAAACGAAATGGCTGATTTATTACCTTTGAGTCGTCAATCAACAGGTGCAAACTGAACCTCTGAACTCTGAAGGCTGACATTGAAACACCGCCATATACCAAACCTTCACAAGATGTATGTAGCTGGCAGTTGCTGGGGCGGGGGTACAATGGAATTGGATTGTATGAACAAATTATCCACCCCTTCCAATATCGCGCAAACATTTTTTTTAATTAGCATTCACCTATACTCGTAAAAAAGGCTAAGGAAAAACAATTGCATTATGATGCCAACAAGAATGGAGCAATCACACCGACGGACAATCACCATATACAGTTGCACACAACGGATCCAAATGCCCAGGTCTATACTTTGACTTGGGAACTGGAACTCTGAAGGACCAGCCTACTGAAACATCAGCAATTCTGCAATCTGCACAAGGTCTACTAGGCATCTAGAGCTAGTGACAAATAATCAACATGTTCTAATGTTGCATGAAACGTATTTTAGCATTGAGAATTTCAGGAAAACAAAGGCTAAGATAACATTCTTTATGGCGGGGAAGACAAAGCAGAACACGAGCAACATCCATGGTAGAGCGGTAGCTAGGAGGAGTAGGCAGAGCAGAGGAGGGAGCAGCAGCAGCACCGGAGCAACCTGCACACAAAACAAACAAACAAACAAACACAGGAATCAGAAGTGAGGAGAAGAAGAAATAGAGAAGAGAATGCATTCATGCCTTGCGCACCCACCATGGTCGTAGATCCGCGGTCGTTGTGGTCAGGCTCATCGGAGATGGCCGGCTGTCGGCTCGCGTGCTTCATGGACGTGTCTGCCCCCGCATCGCCGTTGCCCCGTCCCCATCCATCCATTGGTGGGTGGGTGAGGGGCTAGGCTTTCGTGCCTCATCTTCCCATGGGTCGGACGTACCTGAGGAGGGAGAGCTGGGGAGCGAGGGAGGGAGGTCGCGGTGATGATGGGGTTGGGGGATATTGCAGGGCATCCTGGCCCTGGTGAGGGAGGGAGTTCTGCATGCCCTCGCACCGCTCGTACTCGTAGCAGTTGCGGTAGACGGGGAAGGCGCACTCATTGCAGGCGACGAAGGGGTCACTGCCGGGGGCGAGCCCAACGTCGTCCCCGCAAATCTGGCATGCCCCTCGGTTCTGCTGCTTCAGCAGCCTCGCCTGCACCGGGGATCCGCCTCGCCTGTAGAACGCTCGTGATGAGGGGATCCGCCTCTACGAGGTGATCGGCCCGAGTGGCGTGTAGAACGCTCGTGATGAGGGGATCCGCCTCTATGAGGTGACCGGCCCGAGTGGCCTGTAGAACGCTCGTGATGAGGGGATCCGCCTCTACGAGGTGATCGGCCCGAGTGGCCCGTAGAACGCTCATGATGAGGGGATCCGCCTCTACGAGGTGACCGGCCCGAGTGGCCTGTAGAACGCTCGTGATGAGGGGATCTGCCTGTACGAGGTGACCGGCCCGAGTGGCGTGTAGAACGCTCGTGATGAGGGGATCTGCCTCTACGAGGTGATCGGACCGAGTGACGTGTAGAACGCTCGTGATGAGGGGATCTGCCTCTACGAGGTGATCGGCCCGAGTGGCGTGTAGAACGCTCGTGATGAGGGGATCTGCCTCTACGAGGTGATCGCCCCGAGTGGCGTGTAGAACGCTCGTGATGAGGGGATCTGCCTCTACGAGGTGATCGGCCCGAGTAGCGTGTAGAACGCTCGTCATGAGGGGATCTGCCTCTACGAGGTGACCGGCCCGAGTGGCGTGTAGAACGCTCGTGATGAGGAGATCTGCCTCTACGAGGTGATCGGCCCGAGTCGCGTGTAGAACGCTCGTGATGAGGGGATCTGCCTCTACGAGGTGATCGGCCCGAGTGGCGTGTAGAACGCTCGTGATGAGGGGATCTGCCTGTACGAGGTGACCGGCCCGAGTGGCGTGTAGAACCCTCGTGATGAGGGGATCTGCCTCTACGAGGTGACCGGCCCGAGTGGCCTGTAGAACGCTCGTGATGAGGGGATCTGCCTGTACGAGGTGACCGGCCCGAGTGGCGTGTAGAACGCTCGTGATGAGGGGATCTGCCTCTACGAGGTGATCGGACCGAGTGACGTGCAGAACGCTCGTGATGAGGGGATCTGCCTCTACGAGGTGATCGGCCCGAGCGGCGTGTAGAACGCTCGTGATGAGGGGATCTGCCTCTACGAGGTGATCGCCCCGAGTGGCGTGTAGAACGCTCGTGATGAGGGGATCTGCCTCTACGAGGTGATCGGCCCGAGTGGCGTGTAGAACGCTCGTCATGAGGGGATCTGCCTCTACGAGGTGACCGGCCCGAGTGGCGTGTAGAACGCTCGTGATGAGGAGATCTGCCTCTACGAGGTGATCGGCCCGAGTCGCGTGTAGAACGCTCGTGATGAGGGGATCTGCCTCTACGAGGTGACCGGCCCGAGTGGCGTGTAGAACGCTCGTGATGAGGGGATCTGCCTGTACGAGGTGACCGGCCCGAGTGGCGTGTAGAACCCTCATGATGAGGGGATCTGCCTCTACGAGGTGATCGGCCCGAGTGGCGTGTAGAACGCTCGTGATGAGGGGATCTGCCTCTACGAGGTGATCGGCCCGAGTGGCGTGTAGAACGCTCATGATGAGGGGATCTGCCTCTACGAGGTGACCGGCCCGAGTGGCATGTACAACGCTCGTGATGAGGAGATCTGCCTCTACGAGGTGATCGGCCCGAGTCGCGTGTAGAACGCTCGTGATGAGGGGATCTGCCTCTATGAGGTGACCGGCCCGAGTGGCGTGTAGAACGCTCGTGATGAGGGGATCTGCCTTTACGAGGTGACCGGCCCGAGTGGCGTGTAGAACGCTCGTGATGAGGGGATCTGCCTCTACGAGGTGATCGGACCGAGTGACGTGTAGAACACTCGTGATGAGGCGATCTGCGTCTATGAGGTGATCGGCCCGAGTGGCGTGTAGAACGCTCGTGATGAGGGGATCTGCCTCTACGAGGTGATCGCCCCGAGTGGCGTGTAGAACGCTCGTGATGAGGGGATCTGCCTCTACGAGGTGATCGGCCCGAGTGGCGTGTAGAACGCTCGTGATGAGGGGATCTGCCTCTACGAGGTGACCGGCCCGAGTGGCGTGTAGAACGCTCGTGATGAGGAGATCTGCCTCTACGAGGTGATCGGCCCGAGTTGCGTGTAGAACGCTCGTGATGAGGGGATCTGCCTCTACAAGGTGACCGGCCCGAGTGGCGTGTAGAACGCTCGTGATGAGGGGATCTGCCTGTACGAGGTGACCGGCCCGAGTGGCGTGTAGAACCCTGGTGATGAGGGGATCTGCCTCTACGAGGTGATCGGCCCGAGTGGCGTGTAGAACGCTCGTGATGAGGGGATCTGCTGCCTCTACAAGGTGATCGCCCCGAGTGGCGTGTAGAACGCTCATGATGAGGGGATCTGCCTCTACGAGGTGATCGGACCGAGTGACGTGTAGAACGCTCGTGATGAGGGGATCTGCCTCTACGAGGTGATCGGCCCGAGTGGCGTGTAGAACGCTCGTGATGAGGGGATCTGCCTCTACGAGGTGATCGGCCCGAGTGGCGTGTAGAACGCTCGTGATGAGGGGATCTGCCTCTACGAGGTGATCGCCCCGAGTGGCGTGTAGAACGCTCGTGATGAGGGGATCTGCCTCTACGAGGTGATCGGCCCGAGTGGCGTGTAGAACGCTCGTGATGAGGGGATCTGCCTCTACGAGGTGACCGGCCCGAGTGGCGTGTAGAACGCTCGTGATGAGGAGATCTGCCTCTACGAGGTGAGCGGCCCGAGTCGCGTGTAGAACGCTCGTGATGAGGGGATCTGCCTCTACGAGGTGACCGGCTCGAGTGGCGTGTAGAACGCTCGTGATGAGGGGATCTGCTGCCTCTACGAGGTGATTGCCCCGAGTGGCGTGTAGAACGCTCGTGATGAGGGGATCTGCCTCTACGAGGTGATCGGACCGAGTGACGTGTAGAACGCTCGTGATGAGGGGATCTACCTCTACGAGGTGATCGGCCCAAGTGGCGTGTAGAACGCTCGTGATGAGGGGATCTGCCTCTACGAGGTGATCGCCCCGAGTGGCGTGTAGAACGCTCGTGATGAGGGGATCTGCCTCTACGAGTTGATCGGCCCGAGTGGCGTGTAGAACGCTTGTGAGGAGGGGATCTGCCTCTACGAGGTGACCGGCCCGAGTGGCGTGTAGAACGCTCGTGATGAGGAGATCTGCCTCTACGAGGTGATCGGCCCGAGTCGCGTGTAGAACGCTCGTGATGAGGGGATCTGCCTCTACGAGGTGACAGGCCCGAGTGGCGTGTAGAACGCTCGTGATGAGGGCATCTGCCTGTACGAGGTGACCGGCCCGAGTGGCGTGTAGAACCCTCGTGATGAGGGGATCTGCCTCTAGGAGGTGATCGGCCCTAGTGGCGTGTAGAACGCTCGTGATGAGGGGATCTGCTGCTTCTATGAGGTGATCGCCCCGAGTGGCGTGTAGAACGCTCGTGATGAGGGGATCTGCCTCTACGAGGTGATCGGACCGAGTGACGTGTAGAACGCTCGTTATGAGGGGATCTGCCTCTACGAGGTGATCGGCCCGAGTGGCGTGTAGAACGCTCGTGATGAGGGGATCTGCCTCTACGAGGTGATCGCCCCGAGTGGCGTGTAGAACGCTCATGATGAGGGGATCTGCCTCTACGAGGTGATCGGCCCGAGTGGCGTGTAGAACGCTCGTGATGAGGGGATCTGCCTCTACGAGGTGACCGGCCCGAGTGGCGTGTAGAACGCTCGTGATGAGGAGATCTGCCTCTACGAGGTAATCGGCCCGAGTCGCGTGTAGAACGCTCGTGATGAGGGGATCTGCCTCTACGAGGTGACCGGCCCGAGTGGTGTGTAGAACGCTCGTGATGAGGGGATCTGCCTGTACGAGGTGACCAGCCCGAGTGGCGTGTAGAACCCTCGTGATGAGGGGATCTGCCTCTACGAGGTGATCGGCCCGAGTGGCGCGTAGAACGCTCGTGATGAGGGGATCTGCCTCTATGAGGTGATCCGCCCGAGTGGCCTGTAGAACGCTCGTGATGAGGAGATCTGCCTCTACGAGGTGATCGGCCCGAGTCGCCTGTAGAACGCTCGTGATGAGGGGATCTGCCTCTACGAGGTGACCGGCCCGAGTGGCGTGTAGAACGCTCGTGATGAGGGGATCTGCCTGTACGAGGTGACCGGCCCGAGTGGCGTGTAGAACGCTCGTGATGAGGGGATCTGCCTGTACGAGGTGACCGGCCCGAGTGGCGTGTAGAACGCTCGTGATGAGGGGATCTGCCTCTACGAGGTGATCGGCCCGAGTGGCGTGTAGAACGCTCGTGATGAGGGGATCTGCTGCCTCTATAAGGTGATCGCCCCGAGTGGCGTGTAGAACGCTCGTGATGAGGGGATCTGCCTCTACGAGGTGATCGGACCGAGTGACGTGTAGAACGCCCGTGATGAGGGGATCTGCCTCTACGAGGTGATCGGCCCGAGTGGCGTGTAGAACGCTCGTGATGAGGGGATCTGCCTCTACGAGGTGATCGGCCCGAGTGGCGTGTAGAACGCTCGTGATGAGGGGTCTGCCTCTACGAGGTGATCGCCCCGAGTGGCGTGTAGAACGCTCGTGATGAGGGGATCTGCCTCTACGAGGTGATCGGCCCGAGTGG
The DNA here is from genome assembly GCA_022496015.1 of Hordeum marinum. Classification (NCBI taxonomy): domain Eukaryota; kingdom Viridiplantae; phylum Streptophyta; class Magnoliopsida; order Poales; family Poaceae; genus Hordeum; species Hordeum marinum. The sequence goes on along the minus strand of CM039677.1, from coordinate 417,838,315 downwards.
CGTGTAGAACGCTCGTGATGAGGGGATCTGCCTCTACGAGGTGACCGGCCCGAGTGGCGTGTAGAACGCTTGTTATGAGGAGATCTGCCTCTACGAGGTGAGCGGCCCGAGTCGCGTGTAGAACGCTCGTGATGGGGGGATCTGCCTCTACGAGGTGACCGGCCCGAGTGGCGTGTAGAACGCTCGTGATGAGGGGATCTGCTGCCTCTACGAGGTGATCGCCCCGAGTGGCGTGTAGAATGCTCGTGATGAGGGGATCTGCCTCTACGAGGTGATCGGACCGAGTGACGTGTAGAACGCTCGTGATGAGGGGATCTGCCTCTACGAGGTGATCGGCCCAAGTGGCGTGTAGAACGCTCGTGATGAGGGGATCTGCCTCTACGAGGTGATCGCCCCGAGTGGCGTGTAGAACGCTCGTGATGAGGGGATCTGCCTCTACGAGGTGATCGGCCCGAGTGGCGTGTAGAACGCTTGTGATGAGGGGATCTGCCTCTAAGAGGTGACCGGCCCGAGTGGCGTGTAGAACGCTCGTGATGAGGAGATCTGCCTCTACGAGGTGATCGGCCCGAGTCGCGTGTAGAACGCTCGTGATGAGGGGATCTGCCTCTACGAGGTGACAGGCCCGGGTGGCGTGTAGAACGCTCGTGATGAGGGGATCTGCCTGTACGAGGTGACCGGCCCGAGTGGCGTGTAGAACCCTCGTGATGAGGGGATCTGCCTCTACGAGGTGATCGGCCCGAGTGGCGTGTAGAACGCTCGTGATGAGGGGATCTGCTGCCTCTATGAGGTGATCGCCCCGAGTGGCGTGTAGAACGATCGTGATGAGGGGATCTGCCTCTACGAGGTGATCGGACCGAGTGACGTGTAGAACGCTCATTATGAGGGGATCTGCCTCTACGAGGTGATCGGCCCGAGTGGCGTGTAGAACGCTCGTGATGAGGGGATCTGCCTCTACGAGGTGATCGCCCCGAGTGGCGTGTAGAACGCTCGTGATGAGGGGATCTGCCTCTACGAGGTGACCGGCCCGAGTGGCGTGTAGAACGCTCGTGATGAGGGGATCTGCCTCTACGAGGTGACCGGCCCGAGTGGCGTGTAGAACGCTCGTGATGAGGAGATCTGCCTCTACGAGGTGATCGGCCCGAGTCGCGTGTAGAACGCTCGTGATGAGGGGATCTGCCTCTACGAGGTGACCGACCCGAGTGGCGTGTAGAACGCTCGTGATGAGGGGATCTGCCTGTACGAGGTGACCAGCCCAAGTGGCGTGTAGAACCCTCGTGATGAGGGGATCTGCCTCTACGAGGTGATCTGCCCGAGTGGCGCGTAGAACGCTCGTGATGAGGGGATCTGCCTCTATGAGGTGATCCGCCCGAGTGGCCTGTAGAACGCTCGTGATGAGGAGATCTGCCACTACGAGGTGATCGGCCCGAGTCGCCTGTAGAACGCTCGTGATGAGGGGATCTGCCTCTACGAGGTGACCGGCCCGAGTGGCGTGTAGAACGCTCGTGATGACGGGATCTGCCTGTACGAGGTGACCGGCCCGAGTGGCGTGTAGAACGCTCGTGATGAGGGGATCTGCCTGTACGAGGTGACCGGCCCGAGTGGCGTGTAGAACGCTCGTGATGAGGGGATCTGCCTCTACGAGGTGATCGGCCCGAGTGGCATGTAGAACGCTCGTGATGAGGGGATCTGCTGCCTCTACAAGGTGATCGCCCCGAGTGGCGTGTAGAACGCTCGTGATGAGGGGATCTGCCTCTACGAGGTGATCGGACCGAGTGACGTGTAGAACGCCCGTGATGAGGGGATCTGCCTCTACGAGGTGATCGGCCCGAGTGGCGTGTAGAACGCTCGTGATGAGGGGATCTGCCTCTACGAGGTGATCGGCCCGAGTGGCGTGTAGAACGCTCGTGATGAGGGGTCTGCCTCTACGAGGTGACCGCCCCGAGTGGCGTGTAGAACGCTCGTGATGAGGGGATCTGCCTCTACGAGGTGATCGGCCCGAGTGGCGTGTAGAACGCTCGTGATGAGGGGATCTGCCTCTACGAGGTGACCGGCCCGAGTGGCGTGTAGAACGCTCGTTATGAGGAGATCTGCCTCTACGAGGTGAGCGGCCCGAGTCGCGTGTAGAACGCTCGTGATGAGGGGATCTGCCTCTACGAGGTGACCGGCCCGAGTGGCGTGTAGAACGCTCGTGATGAGGGGATCTGCTGCCTCTACGAGGTGATCGCCCCGAGTGGCGTGTAGAATGCTCGTGATGAGGGGATCTGCCTCTACGAGGTGATCGGACCGAGTGACGTGTAGAACGCTCGTGATGAGTGGATCTACCTCTACGAGGTGATCGGCCCGAGTGGCGTGTAGAACGCTCGTGATGAGGGGATCTGCCTCTACGAGGTGATCGCCCCGAGTGGCGTGTAGAACGCTCGTGATGAGGGGATCTGCCTCTACGAGGTGATCGGCCCGAGTGGCATGTAGAACGCTTGTGATGAGGGGATCTGCCTATACGAGGTGACCGGCCCGAGTCGCGTGTAGAACGCTCGTGATGAGGGGATCTGCCTCTACGAGGTGACCGGCCCGAGTGGCGTGTAGAACGCTCGTGATGAGGGGATCTGCCTGTACGAGGTGACCGGCCCGAGTGGCGTGTAGAACCCTCGTGATGAGGGGATCTGCCTCTACGAGGTGATCGGCCCGAGTGGCGCGTAGAATGCTCGTGATGAGGGGATCTGCCTCTATGAGGTGATCCGCCCGAGTGGCCTGTAGAACGCTCGTGATGAGGGGATCTGCCTCTACGAGGTGACCGGCCCGAGTGGCGTGTAGAACGCTTGTGATGAGGGGATCTGCCTGTACGAGGTGACCGGCCCGAGTGGCGTGTAGAACCCTCGTGATGAGGGGATCTGCCTCTACGAGGTGATCGGCCCGAGTGGCGCGTAGAACGCTCGTGATGAGGGGATCTGCCTATATGAGGTGATCCGCCCGAGTGGCCTGTAGAACGCTCGTGATGAGGGGATCGGCCTCTACGAGGTGATCGGCCCGAGTGGCCTGTCGAACGCTCGTGATGAGGGGATCCGCCTCTACGAGGTGATCGACCCGAGTGGCCTGTAGAACGCTCGTCATAAACTTGAGTTTCGCTCCACTCAATGTGTGTTCCTCGGTTATAGCAATCTTCATAAAGGGTACACATGTCTCAAAATCTCCACCGTCCGTATCTATATTTCTAGGGATGTTGTTTTTGATGAAACGAGTTTTCCCTTTGCCAAACTTCATCCAAATGCCGGTGCTTTACTACGTGCAGAAATTGCCCTTCTTCCTGATTATATGCCTAGCTCAGATCACGGGGGTGAGTTAAATAGTGCTGATCATATGACTAGTTTCAGTTCCAAAGAAAATTTTAATTCTTGTGCTAAGTGTGCAGTTTCTGGACATCATTTTATGCAAGGGAGTACAGCTACAACATGAACACACAGATTGAGAAACGGCAACCGAAATCAGAACCACCGACCGACCGACACGGGGGGAGAAAAGCCTCCGGAACGCCCGCCCGCGGATTCCGTGGCCACCGAACTAGAACCAAAACCAGAACCAGAATGGGAGGAGGAAGCGGGGACTCACCCTGGCTCCCCATCGCGGCGGATGACGACGAGCTCGTTGCGGTTGTGGGATCCCGCCACCAGCCCGGCGCTGGCCTCCATCCCTCAGGCCCTCCTTCCGCGCACTAGATCCCCCCGGATCCCGAGGCCCGCACCAAAATCCCAAGGACACGGTGGGAGAGGGAGGGGAGGCACGGAGTGTCGTGCCATGGTCGTCGATGGTGGGGGTGGGGGCAGCGGCGGATCGAGATCTGAGGGAGGGAGATGGGGATCGAGGGGAGGGTCGGGCGCCATGGGGAGGAGGAGTGCGATGGGAGGTTAGGGTTTGAGCAGGTGGCTGCGGGTGGGGTTTTTTGTTTCAATTTCTTTTTTCTTCTTTTCTGTAGATAGATGGATGGATGGATGTGGGATGGAGAGATGGATGGATGGATGGACTCCATGTCATCGATCCGTGTGACAATGAATTCCACCAATGAAATAGAGCACATATAATAGTATTTTCCTTTTGTTTCAAAAAAATGATCACATATTATACACAAGGGTGCATATTGTAATGGCAAACAATGTTGCCTAAGGAAGTTTTCATTTTCTTTGGAAAAAAATCATTTTCCATTTTTCGAGTGCCCATTATTAGTTTTTTTGTGAAGGACCTACCTTATATTTGTTACAAATTTGTACCAAATCAATTTTATAAAATACTACGACATATTTAATGCACAATTGACCAAATGTTTGGGTGTGCAAAGCTTTTATCCACCTCTCATGAAAAGACAAATTTCCGCCGATTCAGTAGGAAACTGGTCAAGTTTGAACTGCAGCTGCCTTACAGTTTGTTCCTTATTTTTTCTAAAAATAATTTTTAGGTACATAAGTATCTATTTAATCAGAGAAACACCAAAAGTTTTCCAAGATTCAACCAGTACCTCAGAACGGTCATGCCTACCGTTTTAACCGCATATTGAAATGGGCGTGAAAAATTCAAAAAAAACAAAAAATTGGAAATCCTTCACATTGTGTCATTACATGTGACCAAGTTACTAGTAAAAATAATAAACTTGTAATACGGTATTATTTTAAAAAAGGTGTTCTCAGAAATGAGCTATCATGTGTGAAGATTCATGGCTTTCAAGCCAAATGATCAATCTTATGGCCACATTCATGAAATAGTTTATTCAAATGATCTCATATTATGCATAAGGGTGCATGTTGAAATGGCAAACAATGTTGCCAAAGGGAGTTTTCATTTTCTTTGCACAAACAAATCATTTTCCTTTTTTCGAGTGCCCAAAATGAGTTTTTTTGTGAAGGATCCACCAAATATTTGTTGTAAAATTGGAAAAAATAAATTTTATAAAAATACTACGACATATTTAATGCACAATTGACCAAATGTTTGGGTGTGCAAAGCTTGTATCCACCTCTCATGAAAAAGACAAATTTCCATCGATTTAGTAGGAAATGGGTCAAGTTTGAACTGCACCTGCCTTACAGTTTGTCCCTTATTTTTTCCAAAAATAATTTTTAGGTACATAAGTATCTATTTAATCAGAGAAACACCAATTTTTTTCCAAGATTCAACCACTACCTCAGAACGGTCATGCCCGCCGTTTTGACCGCATATTGAAATGGGCATGAAAAATTGAAAAAAAAAACAAAAAATTGGAAATCCTTCGCATTTTGTCATTATATGTGACCAAGTTACCAGGAAAAATAATAAACTTGTAATACGGTAATTATTTTTAAAAAGTGTTCTCAGAAATGAGCTATCATGTGTGAAGATTCATGGATTTCAAACCAAATGATCAGTCTTATGGCCACATTCATGAAATAGTTTGTTCAAATGATCTCATATTGTGCACAAGGGTGCATGTTGAAATGGCAAACAATGTTGCCAAAGGGAGTTTCATTTTCTTTGCACAAAAAAATCATTTTCCTTTTTTCGAGTGCCCAAAATGAGTTTTTTTGTGAAGGACCTACCAAATATTTTTGTAAAATTGGACAAAATCATTTTTATAAAATATTAGGCCATATTTAATGCATAATTGACAAAATGATTGGGTGTCAAAAGTTTTGATCCACCTCTCGTGAAAAAGACAAAATTCCACTGATTCAATAGGAAGCGGGTCAAATTTGAAGTGCAGCTACCTTATAGTTTGCTCTTTATTTTTTCCATCAGTCATTTATAGATACATAAGTATCTATTTAATCAGAGAAACACCAATTTTTTTCCAAGATTCAACCACTACCTCAGAACGGTCATGCCCGCCGTTTTGACCGCATATTGAAATGGGCATGAAAAATTCAAAAAAAACAAAAAATTGGAAATCCTTCGCATTGTGTCATTACATGTGACCAAGTTACCAGGAAAAATAATAAACTTGTAATATGGTAATTATTTTAAAAAAGTGTTCTCAGAAATGAGCTATCATATGTGAAGATTCATGGCTTTCAAGCCAAATGATCAATCTTATGGCCACATTCATGAAATAGTTTGTTCAAATGATCTCATATTGTGCACAAGGGTGCATGTTGAAATGGCAAACAATGTTGCCAAAGGGAGTTTTCATTTTCTTTGCACAAAAAATCATTTTCCTTTTTTCGAGTGCCCAAAATGAGTTTTTTTTGTGAAGGACCTACCAAATATTTTTGTAAAATTGGACAAAATCGTTTTTATAAAATATTAGGCCATATTTAATGCACAATTGACAAAATGGTTGGGTGTCAAAAGCTTTGATCCACCTCTCGTGAAAAAGACAAAATTTTGCTGATTCGATAGGAAGCGGGTCAAATTTGAACTGCAGCTACCTTATAGTTTGCCCTTTATTTTTTCCAAAAAACATTTCTAGCTACATAAGTATCTATTTAATCATAAATAGATGGTTTGGTGGCAATACGTCGAGGTTTGGACGGTGGCTGATTGCCCCAACTCTAGAGCGCGTAAACTCGCATGCCTGACGCGTGGTCACCGCATGACCATGGCATTGCCCTGCGTTCTAGAAGGCATATGCATGTCTAGTGGGATGGTCACTCCCTAGGTAGGTTCTAGTAAGAAAATTACATTAGAAGAATCTCACGAGGAGACCTAACTATGCTCAAACATGAATTAGCAACCAAGTGTTTGATTAGCGGTACGGGAAATGCACATGGCCAATGGGTGTGAGTTTTGGCTGAGGATGATCATATACTAAGAATACTATCTTCACAAATTTTCAGATCAAATGGATGAGCTTAGGTGGTACTTCCTTTGCAAAGTACCACACTGGACAGAAATATGAATGTTGAAGCTGGGCTCAAAATAATGAATGGATTGAGCTGAATATTGGCATGTGAATTTTTTTGGATATGGAAGATTTCCCAAAAAGTTTGAGGGCAATATGAGGGGTATATATAGCACTTGCTTTGCAATGTGCCAATCTGGACAGAAAGTAGAAATTGAAGCTGGGCTCACATAGATAATTGGATTAAGCTGCAATTTGTACGAGGATTATAATTTGGTCATATGAAGGCACTGTAAAAATTTCATACTATTTGGATAAATAAAAATGGTACTTGCTTCACAATGCTCTTCACTGAAGAGAATATTAGGAAAAATGTTGAGGGAAATTGGCTAAATTAAATGAGCTAAAATTTGGTGGAGGGAGGTTCTACGATCATGGTCATGTACTGCTAAAGTTTCAGCAATTATAAAGAAATATAAAATGTAGTTGCTTCACAAACTAAAAATATTACTAGAATCAAAGATTGGATGGTGAGCTCACATCGATTGTTAGACGGGGCTAAAATTTTGTGGATAGCTACTATTTGGGCATATAGAAGATGTGGGGAAAATTTAGCTCGTTATGATATGCATAGCTAGTACTTCCTTCACAAAGCTTCTAGGTGAACGAATATTTTGGAAATTTGCCGAGGACGATTTACTGGGTAAATGGATCTGAATTTTGCCACGAGGGAATGATTTGGATAGGAAAGAGTTCCCAAATTTTTTGAGGGCAATCAAGAATATGTAAGTAGCACTTCCTTCACAAAGTGTTGTTCTGAATAGAATAGGAAAATGAATTTTTTTGAATTATTTTTGAACTAGGCAAGGAAGGGTTTTGACATATTTGATGAAGATATGATGCAAAGAATTTATCAGAATTGTTTGGGAATTTTGGGAATAACAAAGATATAGGTTGCTTCACAACCTAGGGCAAAAATTGACACATGGACATGACACGCAGGCAAAAATTGACAGATGGACATGACACATAGGCAAAACTAATGAGGTGGTGCCAAATCATAGCTTACGACCATTTATATTGGTCATTATCAGCTAGAAATAAGGCAGTGGGCCGATGTTGTTCGCTTTATGACCATTTCAATTAAGGAAATTATGACCTTTCTGACAAAAATGGTTGTTGGTGTTTAAGGTTAGGACCCCTCCGGACAGCTTACGACCAATTTGCCTCAAAAGGTCATAGATTTACGACCATTTTTTCCAAGGTCACTAACAGAAGGTCACAAGATAGCATATTTCTTGTAGTGGCCGCGGAGCTGGGGCAGTGGGGCGACAGACCTCTCGGTGGCCATGGTTGCATCTTCGGCGGGCGGCTGCGGGGCGGATGCACAGAGTGGTGGTCCCTACGTGGTGATGGCGCAATTGCTATGCAGGGGTGTGCGGGCCAGCGGAGTGTGGGCCCGGTTCGGCCGGCGGGGTGGGGGTATTCGTCGAGTCTGCTCCGAGCGCAAGCTTGCCAGGCTTTGGCCGGCCGGCGGCGACAACGTCTACGAGCGTCGTTCCCCTTCTTGAAGGCGTCGCCGTGGAGCTCTTCGACCCGCTCCATCCTTGGATCTGGTTCTTTGGGTGAAAGCCTAGACCCGTCTGGGTCGGGCAACGACATCGTCCTTGCGACGTTTCCTTCTTTGGGGCGTTGCTTTGAAGACCATTGATCCTTCTCTACGCTTTTCTTGGGCTGGACGTGCACGGCATCACGGTTGGCAGGTGGCCAACCGGTCATGCGAGGTGGGTGTGGCATTACGATGCGTGTGGCGATGATGATGGTGGCGAGTAGAGTCGGGTCGCGGCTTGTCCTACTGATGTCGAAGGTCCGATGCGTAAATGGGTGTGCCTATACTGGTTTCTTGCTGTGATAGAGAAATCGGAGTTGTGGGTGGCAGGGCCACTACGGCAATGATGACTTCATGATGGCTATTTTCAACATGTGGTGCTCTCTTGATGTTGCGTTGGACTAGGTCGATGCGAGGCTTGCAACTTTCTCCTGTGAAGCTCGTCAGCAAAATCGGAACCGCCTTGTCCTCGACGCTTCGGTCGATTGTTTGGCATTTGTGGCCAGGTCGTCCGCTTGTGCCCCGTTTGGGGTTTGTAATCAAGGTTTTCGTCCGTTTTTTCCTCTAATTAACCGGACAATCTTTTCTTCTTAATCAATGAAAATGGCAAATCTTTTGCCTCGTTTCAAAAAAAAGAGTGTTGAACGAGCTTTGCTACACCTACATAGAAATTCTAACGTATCTGGAAACAAAATAATAGGCCAGGCCCACCGAGTGAAACTCGGAGGGAGGGGGGTACGACTGTACGAGGTCTACTATTTTGGTATTTATCTATAGAAACAAATTTTGGATCATAATATGGAAGCAAATTGCGTGTCATAGAATGTCATTTTTGCTACATTCCTTGAAATCGGAAATCAGTTCCCTCCAAATCTCGAAAAGTTGAAGCAAATCCCGCACAATTAGCGTTGATTGGTTTCAATTTCGGAAACTCCTCACGCAGCGGCCACCATACTAATATAACGACTCTGCATGCTTCTCATCCTATAGTTAGGCAGTAGTGTAGTATTTGAAGGTGTTAATGTGGTATGAAAAGATGTCAATCATTTAATGCGTAAGGAATATTCTACTATATTTATGGCTACTAATAATATTTATTTGTATATTTATAAAAGCAAATTCTTAGGCCATAAATTGCATTGCATGGATGGCAACCATTAAGTTGATTGTTGTTTTTTGAGATAGCTTACCAGGCTTGCTTCCTGGTGATGGCAACCATTAAGTTAGTGATAGGCTCGAAATCATATACACACACATATGGCTGTATACGCATCATCAAACTGACAATTCAGGTTTTCATAATGAAAAGATGTCAAGCTTTTGGAGTGACCCTTCTCGTGTCATATCTTGTTCTAGCCACCAGAGGAGAAGATGTAAGAACTACAAAGAACAGGGGAAATATTGACAAGATTCGACAAGTTAATGACACTATTGTTGTAAGAAAAGTATTTATCTTATTATGTACATTGCAATTTTTTTGTGTGTGTCTAACAAGAAGATGAATGAAACAGATGGATGGCGGAGATGTCTATGACTGCATGGATGTGAATCTTCAACCAGCTTTTAACCACCCATTATTGAAAGACCACAAAATTCAGGTATATTACATCCATATGGGTATGATTTATAATCGTAGTTGGGCTCATACTGATGTAGCTTCATGTTTGGGGACATAGGCAAATATTAAGTTTTCTAAAATATATGAATGTTTGGAAGGTAACAGATGATGGAAATAAATCTTGATTTATGTCATATACTATGTTTTGAATTATTATAATTCATGCGATTTATTGTGATACTCCCTTCTACTTGCAAGAATCATATTTTGTACCAATTCCTTTTACTATAAGGTGAAGTTTTCTTGTCAAATAGATGGAGCCAAGTTCCTTCCCGAATGGACTGAATGTCAAATCTCCATTCCTACATGTCGAATCCGAAGCTCATCCATCTATCATCGAATGCCCAATTGGAACAATTCCAATACTTCGTAACAATAGAAGGGATCATATAGCAGGACACAATATTGATGCAGTGTTTACCAAGTTTAAGCAACAAGGGGTGAGTTTTCTATTTTCTTTTTGATTTTTTTGAAATAAAGTGAGTTTTCTATTTTCAATTTCCAAATTATCTAGTTATCATAGGTTGATTATGAAACTACACATAGTTGTTCCATACATAGTGAATTGTAAAAATAGGTTAACATTGTCAAACTAAATTTAAAAGATTATTCTAGTTTAAAGTTATCCTTAAATGATGCTTTGCAAGATGAAATATATGGATGAGAGTCACAAAAGCAATAAACGTAGCGGTCCATTCAATATCATAGAAATTTCGGAATAAAGGGCATCCTTATTTGAAATTTTGAGGGGTTAGTATTTAATATTATACTTAATTATTTTATTTTAGCTCAATAATACGTTGTGTATCGACGTTCTTTCCCGTGTATGCGAATGAATTTTATTTATTTCCCCAAGTATCTCCAAAACCTCTTGAAGGGTTCTATCTATGATATCTTTGTGTAATGGCGGCTTTAAGCTATAGTCATCACACTGAATGTCATTAATTCTTCTGGATTGTAGGTGGCGGGAATAAAAAATTATGATGATGTATATGGGGCACGAGCTATTATAAATGTTTACAAGCCAAAGGTGAAGAAAGATAGTAAGGACCTCAATGCAACGGGCGTTCAAATTGATAATGTGCCAAATGGACTTGATGGTATAATTGTTGGTTATTCAGTAGCTCCAAACTTGGTTGGTGATAGCTTCGCGAGGTTTCATGTTGCTTGGGTAATGAATAATATGTTTTTGGATACACATTCTATTATCAACTACAGATTTATTATAATGAGGAATTGCAAATACAAGTTTATAGTTTTATTAACCTATAGTAAACATGTGTCTCAGGATAATGGTGCATCGAACAAGTCATGCTATGATCACACATGTCCTGGTTTCGTGCAAGTTAACCACAACTTTGGTCTTGGTGGAAGATTACGACAAGTTTCACTCTATAATGGGAAACAATATGTAATTAAGATCCTTATTTTCAAGGTATTCTCCCGTGCTTCTAATTTAATTTTCTTATATATGATGTACATAATCATTTAGGTAGTTCACTATGATAAAGTTGAGTTACCTAATATCATCAGAGTTGATAAGTTGTTTCATATCATCTCGCTCCTACATATATCTTTTGAGATTTTTTTGCAAATTGTAAATAGCATGGCTTAAAACTGAACTTCCCGGTTATCATACCATCAAAATAACATAATTTTTAAAGCACTTTTGATTCTGACATATTCAAGGATTAACACATATATACTATTTATTTATAGCTCTTGCTATGATTGAAAGGTTATGACAAGAGTTCACGCTATAATATTAAGAATAATAGCCTCGTATGCATGAAATTTTTACATCATTGTATGCAATCAATAGCCTTTACTTTCATGATCTGAATTTTATTAGGACACAAAGACAAAGAATTGGTGGGCAGCGCATGGTGAAGCGAATATACCCATCGGATATTGGCCAAGTTCATTATTTACTTACCTTAGGGATAAAGGTAATTACACATTATGGGGTGGGCATGTTTCTGGCCCGACTGCTTCATCTGATTCTCCACAAATGGGTAGTGGGCATTTTGCCTCTGAAGGACATGGCAAAGCAGCTTTCATAGAAAGCATCCAGATTATTGACGAGAATAACAAGCTTGTTACCCCAAATGAGAATAGAGTCGTTTTTGGCACTAGTGATATAACAAAATATACTGTCGATGGTTATGGCATTGATAAGGAGGGTATGCATATGTACTATGGTGGACCAGGTAATTTCGTCTAAGTATGTAATCTACAAACTGCAATAAAGTTGTCACTATACTTGTCTAGTTGGACATATATAACTAGAAAAAACTCGCGCATGCGGTGGCGCAATACGGGTGTTTGATGTTTGATAATCTCTCTCTCTCTCTCTCTCTCTCTCTCAAAAGGTGCTGGTGTGCATAGATCTCATCTTATGGCCAGTGGTGAACTGCTTGCTTACCTTTTAACCGCTGCACATCCTCTCAATTTTTAACCGCTGTATGTCCTCTCAATCTCTCTTCGTTCGGTGCTTTCAAGAGCAATTAATGGATTAACAACATCCTACGATTTCTCCACATGTATACGCGCACACACAGATACCCAATCAAATTTCCTTCAGCTTCACGAATTGTAACAGATCAAAATCCAACACCGGATCTATTCGCAGTCTAAACACACGGCAAGCGCAGCGTTGCTTTAGCACATTCCCGAGCGGGTCTCGTTCGTCAGTTATCTGAACGATACAACGTGGGAACGTATTTTATTTTAACGAGTAAGGTGCACATTGCACGTATTACCGCGTGAAAATAAATCATCATTCGTCCTGGAAGAAAATATATCAATCAAATAACCAAAAATATAATAATATAGCAACATAAGAGAGGCCATAGAGATCATAAATTTGTGCAAACCTTTAGCTGTCACAATAACCATAAATTTGTACTGAAGAAATTTTCTGAAACGAAGTTTGTAGTAATGCCAACCTATATAGCGTTCCAAGCAGGAGTTGACCATGGCCTGCGAATCCTGGATGTCGAGGCTGCCTAGCCCGGCCGCAACCGTCGAGGCTGCCTAGCCCGGCCCCAAGTGCCTACGCTTGTGTTTTTTTCACGATCCTAAGCACCGCTGCATTGAAAATGCCTTTAGAGCATCTACAATGCCAAGCCCTTGAATAGGCGCTTAGGGAAAGGAATTTTGGTTAAGTGTTCGTCTGCCTCTCCAACGCAAGCCTCAGAGAACAGGCGCTACATCAGTTATTTTCAAACACAACGACAAGAAAAAAAAAGCCGCGGTGCTCGATGACTGGTTTTGCAGCGACGCTAACAAATAACCAGGATTTGGATGGGAATAGGAGGTAACTAAGACAACAGCCGCCCAACGCGCCGCGCGCTAAAAACTATTTTGTCGCGCCTGCTTCGCCTGGTTTGGCGCGGCCGGCAGTGCTGACTCCAACAACCGTGCTAAAATGCAGCGCGAGCGCGCAAAAATGCAGCACGGGGCTCTTGCACAAACAACATATGCATTCCAAACACAAGCAAAAAGATCAAACATAAACAAAATAAATCAACAATAAATAGTTTAATTTCGTTATTAGAACTTAAACAAATAGTTTATCGTTCAATACAACAAATAGTTCAATATAACACAACAAATAGTTCAACAATATAACATCGAACGCACAAATCATAATGATCTTTGTGGCCCATTCCATGCCCACCACTCCTCAATGAGATCCTTCTGAAGATCATTATGCGCTGCGAGACGTCGAATGGCATGATAGGAGGCAACAAAACGGGCCACCCTTTCAGCCCTTCGTCGCACTCGCACGGGATGTCCCAAGAACTCACACTGAGAGTAGTCTACATCTTGGTCACGCTTATTCTCGATGATCATGTTGTGCATGATCACACAAGCGTGCATGATGTACCAAAGGATTTTTTGATCCCAAAATCTAGCCGGTCCTCTCAGAATAGCAAATTGGGCTTGCAAAATCCCAGAAGCTCTTTCCACATATTTTCTAGCCGCCACATGTGCATTGTGGAAATCAAGATTTTTCTTACCTTGCGGTTTTTTCAACGGCTTCACAAACGTCTGCCACTTTGGGTAGATGCCATCCGTAAGTTAATAGCCAAAGTTATATCTATGGCCATTTGCTACAAACTGCACCGGTGGCAAATCATCATTTGCAATCTTATTGATGAGTGATGACCGGTTGACAACATTGATGTCATTCAAAGATCCAGGCATTCCAAAGAAAGCATCCCAAGTTCAAGTCTCTTGATCGGCCACCGCTTCAAGGATTATAGTGGAAGGATTATAGTGAAACCCTTTTTTGGGCCGTGGAATTGCCCATGTCATGTCTTTGGACAATTCTTCCAATTTCAATGCATGCAATCTATTGAGCCAAGCATACCTGGAAAGCCGCGAGCTTTGTTCATCTCCAATAGCCTTGCGACGTCTTCAGCATCGGGACATCTCAAATACTCCTGGCCAAACACTTGAACAATTCCGACTGCGAAGCGCTTGACACACATGATGGCTTGTCTCTCACTCATAGCCAAGTGATCTTTAACTAGATCAGCCGGGATACCGTATGCCAACATACGCAAAGCGGCTGTCACCTTTTGAAAGGTGCTATGCCCGAGCTCTTCGGCGGCATTCCTCCTTTGCTGAAAAAATTGGTCATGGCTCGCTAGTTTCTCTGCAATGCGCCTGAACAACTCGGTGCTCATCCTAAACCGGCGACGAAAGTACGACTCCGGGTATGTGGGATTCTTCACGAAATAGTGCCTCATCAATCTGTTATGGGCATCGATCCTATCCCTCCAAATTTTCTGTCGACCCATAACCGAACCACCGTGCTTCGGTTTTTTATTGATGTGCATAGCTCCTCCTCCTCTTCCATATCAAATTCTTCTTCGGAAGAATCATACGACGAACTCATCTACAATGTTCAATACTAGGCTATAAACAACTACAATCAACATGCACGAAATTCATGTAGTTTGAGCAATACATATCCTCCGGGCGTTTTTTCGAACACCTTGCGGGCGCCGAGCGGCAGCGAGCGGGCGCGCGCTGTTCGTCGGAGGACCGCCGTGCGCGAGGGGCGGCGGTGACTAGGGGGAGGCGGATGAAGCCACCGTGGCGCGGGGATAGGCCGGGGAAACGCCGGAACGGTCGCCGGGCGGCACGGGCGGCGGCGGCGCCGCGGATGGATGGGAGCGGTGAAGTTACGTCGCGAGCGCTCGAGAGTCCAGCGCGCGGGAGCGGACGTAGCAAATAAGCAGCGCGCGATGGCGTTCCGACCCGCGCCTGAACTAGATTTGCCGCGCGCGATTTTTGCGCCTCCGCTGGAGCGCCCGAAGCGGTAACGCGCGCGCAAAAACAACTGATTTTTCAGCACGACGCTTGTTTAGCATGGTTGTTGGAGATGCTCTAACAAGATTTAAACCATAGCGCTCGGCACTAGCACCGCCATTGCAGATGCCTTTATACCGCTTCGTAAAAGCTCAGTCGAGGGAGGTGATAAGCTAAGTCAAACAATTGATGTGTCCAAGGGACCAAGACCAGCAAGAGTTGCTGGCAATTTCTCATTAGATACTGGACCTTACTCAAAAACACCAGAAGGCCTTTTCTTATGATTTTTCATGTTGTTCCAATCCCACAAATGGAAAATCTGATCTGTTTCCACAGAAATCTCTATTTGTGCCGTCTCCATTTAAGCCAGGGATGTTAACAACGGCACATGTATAACTAGGGGTCACATTTTTGTTGGCACTTCGGGGGTGCATATGGATTATTTGGCGTTGATGTACTAAGCAACGCTTTTGAGCTACTGACTACATGAGCATGGCTCTAGTAAGTGTAAGTGTAATTGTGCATTTTAACCACGTAAAATTAAAATAGTAGGCTTCTCATGTAATTTTCCAGGGATCCTTACTTATCGTCTCCTGTATACCAATCTGGATCACCTCTTGACAGATTATTAAATTGCACGTGTAACACATGTCTTGATTAATAGAAATTTATCTAGTTGTAATTCAAGCGCATATATCAAAATCTTCCATCATTATTTGGAAAACAATGCCATGAAATTATAGGCAAATGGAAAATGCATAGTTATTAGTTTACAAAGGGAGTAGAAACATTTTTAGTACACTATTTTAATGACTTCTTACATTTATTTACAGGAAGTAGAAAGTTACAAAAAACTGAAGATATTAAATGTTCTAAATAGTTGTTGAAATATGAGGTGAGTTTTGTGGGTGTTATGACTCGGTGGTGAGAAATTTAGTACCAGGTCGCTAGTGGAGGAAGAGTTGGACCCCTTTATAAGGAATCATCTTCTACATATTATTGGAGCTTGACAAGAGAAGTGGTTCCCGCACGCTCCTGCTTTGTCTCCTGCTTTGTTCTGTGAATGAGCCAAGCCCATCTCACACCTATGTCATGTGTATGCTATTTTTGCTGGTAAGAAATAAAGAGTCTTTAACAGACGAGCCACAAATCTAATACGTCAGATCATGAGTTGTTGCCGACTAGGACGTGGGTCCCATGACTCCCTACTCGACCGCGCCTATATATCGGAGGCATCGACAATCCTAGCCATCACCCGAGATCAGATCATATCTGCTTTGCCTCCACGCGCACTACCCACCGTCGTTCCTCTCATTGGTGTTGCCGCCAGCGATCCCATCCCGTCGACCGCGTACACGACTGTACGGGAGAGCAGGCCTTCGGAACCCTACCTTTTGAGATACTTTATGAGAGAAGGGCGATTAGGTTTTGTGAGCGTCTCCTATGCGACTTCTTGCCACTATTCGTCTACTTCGTCAACGTCCTCGTTGTCTTCGTCATCACCATGTCCACCCAAGCCGAGAGGAACACTGCTGCTGCCGAGAAGAAGGCCACCGAGGGAGGAGGCTGCCGCTATGGTCGCTGCCACTGCAAACTGGCCAACTGGAGAGCATAATTCATTGATCTCTCTCATGTCCGTTACTATTTTTAACCTGCTTGTTGTTTGCGCACATGAATCTGTTATTTGTGTAGTACAAGTTTGCACGGTTAGATACCGGTACAAGATTAATAATGTCAACACCATGTTTATGATGTACTCATGGATTAAATTAATCAATAAAATACTAATATACTCAACAATGCAAAAACCTAATATTTGTAGGTAATTTTTGATTCAAGGTTTTGCTATTGCACTGAAAACCGACCCCGTTTATGAGAACGTACTTTAAGCGTGGAAGACCAAAACTACCTCATGGCTAACAGGGATAAATGTAATCTGGGTCACTGCTGTTACTCATGTGGAAACGATTGCTCCTTGACCAGGAGAAGATGTTCAGGGAGGCCACAGTCGTCTTTGTTGGAGTCGTTCTGAGTGTGATGGGAGATAAGTTAGTTGACGCATATTTACATATGCGGGTTGTCAAGGACTTGTGAGATGCACTCGAATATAAATTCTGGGCAACCAATGTTGAAAAGTAAGATGCATGTTAATCTTTTTTTTCCACTCCAAGACATGAACTAAAATTTGCTAAAACAGATAAAATTGCTATGTTGTTGTATAAGTATTGCCATGTTATAAATTCTAAAGTAAAAATTGCCATGCCAGGATTTGTCATGCTGGTTGAAGAGAATTGACATGCTACATCAACAGGGAAAAGTGAACATTGTCATACTCCAAATGACCAAAATTGCCATCCCAAAATGTGATTGCTCAGATGGCATCCTGAGCGAACCTTTAGTCTCGTCAGCTTGTAGTACGCTGAGACTGTGCATTGGAGTGAAATGCCCAAGAATTCGATGTGCTTGAGGGCATTCACTCAGAAGAGTTTAAAATCTGACATCATATTTTTGACAGTCAAGAAGATGTGTTTGGTGTTGGTTCGTATAGGAGCGTTGTGAGGGTGAGTCCATTTGAGCACTTATAACATAACTACTTTCCTCTGGAAAAAATAACTACCAACTTTAAACAATCTCGCCATCAGTGCATTTGTGCTTTTACAAACAATCTTCTAGCCTGATACGTTGCCTCCGTTACATGTATCCTCTGGCTAGTGTTCCAGAAGAATTCCGATACACACTAGCTAATTGCTCGTGGGTAGCAATGGGGCATACATATTTCAATGATCCTCTAGCTAGTGTTGGCAAAGAATCAGTAGCGACCCTCCTAGGGCCCAGTTGCAAGTTGAGGTGGACTCGCAACTAGGGCAAAAAAGGTCAAGGTCCGGTTGCGTGTCTAATGTGGACTTGCAACTGGGACAAAACAATAGATAGTTTGGGCCCCAGTTGCGAGTCAAGCATGCACCGCTAGGATAAAAAAAATGGCCGGTCCTAGTTGCAAGTCAAAAAAGGTCGGGCTCCCATTGCATGATATTTTTTCAAGTTGCAAAGCATATTTTCTTAGGGAGCAAATTTTGTTCTATTTTTGGAGAGCAATATTGATCGAACTAAATATCTATCACATTAGAAACAATTTAATGCTAGACCAAAGAAACTCGTTGTTTGTTTGAAGCTCATGTTCTGTTTGCGGGTGAAATACTGTATTATTCAATCACAAGGTTGATATAATCAATCACTTAAAACTCCAACTCCTCTGAAGGTCCCGAACCTAACCAAATTATGGTTCTGCCTTCTAGACAAGCAAACTTAGCTAGACTATCACTAATCTTATTTTGACTACGATTGATATGAGTAATACAAGAACCCCGAAGAGACATAAGGTAACGAATCTCCTTAATGAGCGACGTGTAAACATATCTATCCCACCTTCTGGGCCTGTATCAGCTTCACCGCAACAATGGAGTCCATCTTGATCATGATAGGTAAGTCACTCCTCTGGATAGCAAACTGCAAACCCTCCATGCAAGCGTACGATTCAGCTTCTAGGGCTTTGCAACAGGAGAGAAGCTTCCTGCACGAAGAAAATAATTATAGAACCCCTATTAGCTATCAGCACCATGCCAGCGCCTACCGATCCATCAACGAGAAAAGCTAATCTTCCATGCACGGGATGTACCGTGCATGCATGCGTCGTTGGTTTGCTTGGAGATCCGATGCCATGCATTGATACTGCTCCCATTTAATTAGATCTTTCTCTCACCACATGCAAGCACACTATTTCACCTATGCCCCACCATCCCATGCTTTTCCATTTTATTTTCAAGTTTAAATCTATTTTATCTATTGGACCAAAAGTACAATTTATGATCTGTTTTTATATGTGTGTTTTTGACGACAATAACTTTAAATTGAGACCACTTTTGAATATATTTCAATAATTTTAAAATTTAAATTCTGAAACATGGTGAAATACTATAAAAGTACACGGAACAATGCTATGTTTTGTTAAACACTATGTAAGTTCAAAATATCGTTGCAATAAAATCTACTAATATTTACAAACTTTTATTTAGATACTAAGAATCAGTTTAATACACATTGGCACACAATGTAATATTATGATATGCAACGGAATATGGTGAACCAATGGTGAAATAATAAGTTTTTTTTATGAAACAGAATGAAACATTACTAAAAAATCATGGGATTAATAAATTTGTATGGAACAAGTTTGAAACATGGTGATTTAGTTGTCAATACGTAATTTCTGAAAAATATATTCAATATTGGTCTTGTTTTAAAGATCTTATCAGAAAAAACACAATTGTGCAAACATAATGTAAATCAAAATTTTATTTCAATATAATAGCAACTATTTCCCCTAAAAATAGCTCACGAAGAACCGTCTCGAAGCTTCCATGGGCGGTACAGACTTATGATGGATGACCTCATTCTGGATATACCATGCCCGCCAAAGCGTCATTAGCAACATTGAACGGTCAATTTTCGGCAATGTCTCTAACGCATGCAGCAGCCATTCTTTACCAGAATCATGCATGGATGTAATAAACGACAGGGTCCAGACATCTGCAATTGTTTCCCATATGATACATGAGAAAGTGCACCGGCATAAAGAGTGGCAACAGTCCTCAGTTTCTGTAGCACACATGGGCCATAAATCCTTTGTTTCAAGGCCACGAACATGCTTATTTCCCCAGGTTGGCAAAGAATCAGTAGCGACCCTCCAGGAAAAATATCTTACTGTTGGTGGATCATCTGTAGACCAAATAAGCTGCCAGCATGGACACCCATCATCTGGTCGGGAGATAGACCTGACCGCTGTGCTCCTGCGGGCTTCGTAGAAGCCGAAAACTCTTTACTGAAAATACTCCTTATTTATCAGGACCCCCAAGGACATGTTTTCTACTTTGTTTTCTTCTGCGGGGGTTGGAAACAAAAATATACATGTAAACATACTCTTTTTTTAAGGGGTTTTATTATAAAATGATAGGGTTACAATCCATAGGCAATAATTCTTCAATACATGGAGGACCTCTGTTCATCCAAACAGCCGTGCAAGACTCGGTACGACTATAAACAGCCAATCGATCTGCTACCCTATTTTGCTCTTTTCTAATTTTCTGCGGAACAAACACCCTCCTTTCCATAAGTGCTTTAATCTCAGCAGCTAAATGGCCATACGCTGACCGTGAAAGAGTATCGTTGGTCAGGGTACATAGAGCTTCAGACGAGTCAGATTGAACGATGATCGGTAAATCCGTATGTTGTATGGCCAGTGCTATACCTTGCATCAATGCATGGATCTCTGACTCCTCCGCCTCATTACAATTGAAGATAAAACGGTAGGCTGTGAAAATCACCGAACCGTCACTCCTTCGTAGTACCATGTCAGCCGCTACAGTGCCATCGTTAGACGGAAAAGAACCATCCACGGGTAGGGTCACCAATCCTACCGGTGGTGGCGGCCAAGGAAGCGGTGGCTTGACAGGCGCCATAGCTCGTGGAACATCATCATGAAATATCGACATCTTTCCTTTTAGTATTTCCCCCACTTCAAAAGTCTTTGCTAATCTCAAAGAATTAAAGTAGCTTACAAGAAAGTCAACCGTGGTCTCCACAGGGGGCATATCTTTGCCGTGAACATAGTCTGTGCGTACCTATAAAATCCGCCAAATAATCATAATGATCATATCCCGGACCAGTTCATTGCACCCTGCCAACAGAAGTAACAACCAATCTTTGCCGGTGTCCTGAAATAATTCCAGTTGTGATAATGGCCAGACGAACGCATACCATTCCACACCATGCTTGCATGCGTACACCTAACTAGTGCATGGAAACTTCCTTCTCTTTCCACCCCACACAAAGGGCATGTGCTTTGTTTTGAAATATGACGATACACTTTGCACTGATTTGTTGGCAACGCACCAGCCACCACCTTCCACGCCATGATACGCATCTTCAGTGGTACGTTAGCCCACCAAATGCCTCTCCATAATGAGCGTACACCATCTGGGTTGGAACTAGAAGCTCCACCTGCAAACATGTCATCATGATCTGCGGTTGCTAACTTATATGCACTCTTTACAGAAAACCGACCAAACCTATCTGGGAACCAAGCCAAATAGTCCGGTCGATGTCCTGGTGATGTTCTGATCTTAAGAATCTCACGAACATCCATATGCCAGAAATGCTCCTCCAGCAAAGGCGTATTCCAGGACCCATCCGTATTCAGAAAATCTGAGACACGATTCAGTCTACAATTTCTATTGGGCGTGATAGGCTTGAAATCACGACCACGAGGGATCCAGGGGTCCCGCCACGTCCTGATGAGAGAACCATTGCCAACATGTCAAATAATGCCTCTCTTAACCAGTTCCAGACCATATTCCCTTCCATACCATAGACGAATTACAAGAAAAAACTGTATCTAGTAAATTCTCATGGGGATAATACTTAGCTCGAAGTAGACGAGCACATAAACTCTCTGGAGTCTCTATCAAACGCCAAGCCTGCTTTGCAAGCAAAGCTTGGTTAAAACCCCTCATATCTTGAAAACCAATGCCACCTTTAGCTTTTCGCAATCTCATCTTATCCCAACTCAGCCATGCCATTTTTGGTTTACCTTTTTCCACTCCCCACCAGTATTGCCGCATCAAGCGGGTCAGGTCATCGCATATCGAAACTGGTAGTCTGAACACACTCATCACATATGTAGGTATAGCCTGGGCAACAGATTTTCTCAACAACTCCTTGTTCCCTGAAGACATGAATTGTTCACTCCAATCGATCATTCTTTTACTCATGACATGTAAACATACTCTTAGTTGTCTGCCAAGTGATCTCTTTGGCCATCGAAGCAAAATATACTTTGTACGATGGCAAGATTAAGCTATATTGGAAATCCAGTTCACCAGAATTGGAAACTCTTTTCTTCATATGGAAGCAGTATTGACCTATGGGAACTAATATTGCATCATAAGGAAGCAAATTTCGTGGCAAGGACATCATTTTTTCTACATTCCTTAAAATTCGAAATCAGTTTCTTCGAATCTGGAAAACTTGAAACAACGAGTAGGTAATAGCAAATCCCACATAATTAGCGTTGATTGGCATCAATTTTGGAAACTCCTAACACAACGGCCACCATATACTCATATAGAGTAATATAACGACTCTCCTTCACATCCCACGGTCAGGCAGTGGTCTGATAGGAAGCAAGGGGTTAGACTAGTGGTCCCCTAGAAATCAACCAATTACTAGGGCAGTTATGAAAATTTTCTTACACGTTGAATCATAGACATCTTTCTATACCACGTTACAACAACTTGAAATATATCCGATGAATGAGAAGCAAGCAGTGATGTACAATATGTATTAAACCTATGGCAATTAAGAAATTTATTTGTGTACATATATAAAAGCGGATTCTTAGGACGTCAATAAAATTGCATGAACGACAACCATTAAATTTGTGATAGGCTCCTATATATACATGGTTGGATACGCTTTACCAATTGACAATTCAAGTTTCCACAATGGAAGGATGGCAAGCTTTTGGAGTGACCTTTCTCATGTCATATCTGATTCTAGCCACCAGAGGAGAAGATGTAGGAGCTATGAAGCACATGGAAAATATTGACCAGATTCAACAAGTTAATAAAATCATTATGGTAAGAAGTATTTATCTTCTTATGTATACTGCATCATCTTTTGTGGCTAACAAGCAGACAAATAAAATCGATGGATGGTGGAGATGTCTATGACTGCACTGATGTGAATCTTCAACCAGCTTTTAACCACCCTTTACCGAAAGACTACAAAATTCACGTATATTGCTTTTTCTTGCGGGAACATGTATATTACTTTCATAAGTGTATGATTTATAATCGTGGTTGGTCTCATTTTGATGTTGCTTCACATTTCGGGACATAGACAAATATCAAGTTTCCTAAAATACATGAATGTTAAGTAGGTGTACCCAATGATGGGATAGAAGCTGAATTTCGTGATATACTATGTGTTACTACCTATGTAAACTAATACTATAAGATCTTTTAGATCACTACTTTAGTGATCTAAATGATCTTATATTAGTTTACAGAGGGAGTATATTATAAAAATTCATACGATTCATGTGATGCTCCCCTTTAGTTTCCAGAATTATAATTTGATTATAAAGTGATCAAGTTTTCTTGTCAAATAGATGGAGCCAAGTTCCTTTCCGAATGGACTAGATGTCAAATCTCCATTCCTACATGTTGAATCTGAAGCGCATCCATCTATCATCCAATGTTCAATAGGAACATTTCCAATACTACGTAACAATAGAAGGGAGCATATAGCAGGACACAATGTTGATGGAGTGTTTACCAAGTTTAAACAACAAGGGGTGAGTTTTCTATTTTTATTTTAATTTTTAGAATGATATAGTTATGATAGTTGATTATCTAACTTCAGGAAGCATGAATTGCTACACTAAATTTAAGAGATTATATATTCTTGTGAAAAGTAATCTTGGATGAGAGTCAAAAACAATAAATTTTATGAATAAAAAATGCAGAGGCCGAGGGATGTCCCCTCTTTTTGAATTTTTATTGGATAAAAGGGCACCCTTATTTGAAAATTTGAGTAGTTAGTATTGAATATTATAATTTCGTTTTTTCTCTTTTAGCTAAATAATAAGTTTCCCATCGACGTTCTTGTTCTTTCAGGCGTATGCGAATGATTTTCATTTTTTTCTACAACACCCCTTGATGGGTTCTATCTATGATATATGTGTGTAGGATATAGTCATCAATATTATACACTGTGTACCTCATCTATAATGGTTACTATTTAGTCATCTCATTAACTGTCATTAATTATTCTGACTTGTAGGTGGCAGGAATCAAACATTATGATTATGTATACGGGGCACGAGCTATATTAAATGTTTATGAGCCAAAGGTGAATAAAGGTAGTAAAGACCTTAGTGCAACAGGGGTTCAAATTGATAATGGACCAAATGGAGACGATGTTATAATTGTTGGTTATTCAGTAGCTCCAAGCATGGCTGGAGATAGCTTTGCAAGGTTTCATATTGCTTGGGTAATCAATATTTTCTTTGGATACACATTCTATTATCAATATATATTTATTATAAGGAGGAATTACGAATATAAGTTTGTAGTTTTTATTGACCTTGAGTAAACATGGGTACCAGGGTGAAGGCGCACGGGACAAGTCATGCTATGATCACACTTGTCCTGGTTTTGTGCAAGTTAACCACAACTTTGGTCTTGGTGGAAGATTACAACATGTTTCAGTCTATAATGGAAAACAATATGTAATTAAGATACTAATTTTCAAGGTATTCTCATGTGCTTCCTATTTAATTTTATTATATAGGTTGTACAAGTAGAGTATGCATAAATGTGCATTTACATCACATATTCATGTGGATAATCGTTTAGGTAGTTCAATATGATATCAGTTGAGTTACTTAATATAATTGGAAATGGTAGTCATCTCACTCCTGCATATATCTTTTGACAAAAAACTTTGCAAATTGCGAATTGCATGGATTAAAAGTGAACTTCACTGTTGGATACTGTCAAAATAATAGGATTTGTATATTTGAACTTCAAGGATTTACACATTCATATATATCCTCATAGGAATAGCATTAAGCATATTAGCCTCATATGCATTGAAATTTTACAAGATTGTATGAAATTAATTAGCCTTTACTTTCATGTTCTGATTATTTTAGGACACAAAGACAAAGAATTGGTGAGTAGCGTATGGTGATGATAATACACCCATTGGATATTGGCCAAGTTCATTATTCACTTACCTTAGGGATAAAGGTAATTACACATTATGGGGCGGGCATGTTTCAGGCCCGACGGCTTCGTCTGATTCTCCACAAATGGGTAGTGGGCATTTTGCCTCCGAAGGTCATGGCAAAGCAGCTTTCATAAAAAGCATCCAAACTATTGACGAGAATAACAACCTTGTTACTCCAAATGAGAACAAAGTCGTTGTTGGCACTAGTGATTTAAGAAAATATACGTTGATGGTTATGGCATTGGTACAGAGGGTATGCATATGTACTATGGTGGATCAGGTAATTTTCACTGAGAATGTAATCTACAAACTGTAATAAAGTTGTCACTATACCTATCCAGTTGGACATATATAACTAGAAAACCCTCACAGTGGCACACTACGGATCCGAAGTTGTTTGCTGTTTGATAAAATCAATCTCTCTCTCTTGTGTGTGTGTGTGTTGAAAAATGAACTTTTGAGCAAGTGTACTGCCCGGCCGAATGTTTGAGCATTATAAATAAATGAATGTATAGTAGATACTTTTTTTACACACAAGTGGACCTGTCGGGGTGAGTTTGCGAATTGCCTGCTATGACCAAATTCAACTCCCGAGAAACACCCTGAAGGAGAACATAGAAATTCACCATTTGACAGAGTGAACTTTCCTGACGAAAGAAGTGATACGTCTGTACTGTATTTCTTTGTCATTGGATCCCTGTTTGCCTAAACAATATATTTCTTTGTCAAAAAATGAAATCAAGGGTGACGCGACCTTCATAGTCACCTGTTGTATGTTACCTAATGGTTTTGTGTTGTTTTGTACGGTGAACTTGTGTTTTTTTTAGAAAAGAAGGATGCATCCCCGGCCTTTGCATCTCGACGATGCATGCGGTTACTTTATTAATTATTCACAAAAGACCTTACAAGGAAGTATATTAATAAGTCTGAAGCCACCCTCTAGGCAACTCTTGTCGCTACTCCTATCCCTTTGATGTAGTGGTACCTAATGTCCGAACCTAATACCAAACAGACATCGTACAAATCCTAACATCTAGTGTCGGATGCCCATCCCGGCCACATACTTGGACTGGGTCACATACCGGTCCGGCGCACTCATCGAGGCTGCCTCCGCCATCTTCCATCGATCCATCTTCAAAGCTGTGCTGATGCATCGACCCTGTCCGGTCTAACTGCCGTCGATGCCACCACGACACCAGACAGCGCCTCCATCCTGCGCTCGTCCATCATCACACGCCCAAGGCGAGACCCCGCTGCTCCATGCCGCTGAGACCCGCTGTTATCGATGTGCCAGATGCCACGCCGCTCCACCTTCGCGAACACCACCTGCTGCCACTGGTCCCATCCCCTTCGCCTGCAGGTCCTCTAACCGAGCACCCAAACGCCCCAGGCGGCGCCTCCAAGAAGGGTACGACACACGCAGTGTCGCCGCCGCCCAATCTAAGGAGATTTTGGGTCTTCACCCGGGCATGGGGTCGGGGTGGAGGGCAGAGACATCGACGACGCCTGCAAGGAGGAGAACGGCGACCCTGGTCGTCGCCACCGCCGGGATGAACTAGTCATCCAGAGTTTCCTCCGGTCCGATGTCACCTCTACCAGCCCCCGTGAACGCACCGAGGCCGACGACCGCGATCGTAAGGAGAACCACCGGCAACTAACCGCCCACGCGGTCAGACACCGTCCATCCACCCCCTACAAGCGTCGCCAGCCGAGGGCGCCGTCGCCATGCCTAACGGAGCTGTCGTCCCAGGTCCAGGTGCCTCCATGATGGCTGGAGTGTCGAGATCTGCCACGAGCGACGAGATCCGGCACTGTGTGGCCGACGCCAGCGCCCAAGCCCGCCGTCGACCGATCTTGCCGCCACCTAGAGCCCACACGCTGTCGGGAATCCCTCTGGGTGCCCGAGCACCGCCGCGAGCCCGCCGCCTCCGGGATCCACCACACCGTCAGGAGGGCCGCACCCCGCGGATCAGGACGCCCGCGCCGCCGCGGATCCGGGAGAGGGAGGAGAGACCCTTCGCCGTTGCCTTCGCACGCACGGGCTTTGCTCAGCGCCGACCATCGGCAGCGGCGGAAGGGAGAAGGGCGCTGGAGGTTTACTAGGCGGCGGTGGCGGCTGAGCCCTCCCGAGCCGCCCGCGGGGGAGGCGACGCGAGAGGGTTAGATGGAAGTTTTCCTCCTGAATAGCCTTCACATGTTTCAAAGTATTCTATGTCTCTCAAAAGTTGATGGTGTCCATAAGATCTCATCTAACGGCCAGTGCAATACAATCTGGGGTTATTTTACACGGTACTAACTGCTGACGTTTTAATCGCTGCACAGCCCTGAATGTCCTCTCAGTCTCTCTCCGTTCGTGATTTCAAGAGCAATTAATGGATTTACAGCGATACCCAATCAAATTCTCTTCGCGAAGTAGCAGACCAAATCCACACACGGCAAGCTCATCAGATCCACGGAGCAGGCGTTGCCACGGTATATTCCCGAGCGGACGTTCGTCAGTTTTTTCAAGGATATGACCTGGGAGCATTTTTTATTTTAAACACAGATGCAGACGGGGAAGCCCTGGCTGCCATGCCTCCTGCTGCGGTGCCACGGCTGCTGAGGTCGCCTCGCCGCTCACCATGATCGTCTCAGCCTCCAGCCAAGAAAGATCCCAGCACCCCTGCCACAAGTTTTCCAGCCAACCTCATGGCTCTCGTCGCCCTTTTTTTAAGGAGGGTCTCGTCGCCCTTTTTTTCCAAAATTCTAATGGCTATCCTCGCACCAAAAGTTTAAGTACCTTTATAACCACCGAACGTTCGGATTTCAACAATAGACAAGAACGATCTTTGTTTCATTCTAATTATATACATGCATGCATTAGAATGACTAATTTTTCTTTCACGTACACTTTTTTTTTAGTTACATGCATATATGCACTAGAGGACAAAAAGATGATGTTATCTTAGATTTTTTTCTTTTTTCAAACTTCAAAATTTTTTATAGCTCAAACGGTCGCTCCAATTGAAAAAACGTCATCACAAAAAAAATCATCTTGACAAAATCTTCGAAATTAGATCCCATGTTGATATGTTCTCATGACTTTTTTTCGAAACAAAAGTTACCACATCTGGACTACGTAAGTTATCACGTCTGTTATACATAAGTTATCGTGTCATTTACACAAAAGTTTCTAGGGTATGTCATTCACAAATTTTTATCCCAGGGTCAAAAGGTGATTAAGATGTTTGAAGTGAGTTATCAGCTTTGTTGTGTATATTATCATGTTGCACAAAAGTAATCGGGTATGTTTTCATCAATTTTCATTCCCTCAGTCAAAAAATTACCACGATATTTGTATATGAGTTATCAGCTCTCATGTGTGTGTATTACCATGTTGTTTACGCATGACTAATTGGGAGATATTTTTTAACAACATTTTCCCCTGGTCAAATAGTTACCACATCTGAATTAAGTAAATTACCAGCTTTGTTGTATGTATATTACCATATTATTTACACACAAGTTATCAGGATATGTTTTTCAACAAACTTTTATCCCGGATCATTTTTCAATATTTTTTCATCGGAGTCCAAGTTATCATGATGTTTGTACCTAAGTTATCATGTATATGATGCGTTATTACCAAAAAGTTACCGGGGTATATTTTTGACAACTTTTTTCCTTCAGGTCAAATTTGCTGCGGTGTTTGTGCCTAAGTTATCAGGGTTGTCATGCATAAATTACCATGTTGTTTACACATAAATTGCGAGAGGGATGTTTTAATAATTTTTTTCATTCCCGGTCGAAGTTACCATGACATTTATGCGTAAGTTATCGGGTCCTGGTGCACAAATTACATGCCATTTGCATAGAAGTGATCGGGGTATGTTCCAACCCCAAAAAATCCCTCATGTGAAGTTGCCATGCTATCTATACGTAAGTTTGTGGAGACAATGTCCTCGTCATTATTGCAGAATTTTGCGTAGAAACTGTCCTACCTCTGTCAAAATAAGTCTAAAAAAATTGTGTACTAGTAAAATAGAGATAAAGAAGTCAACTACAAAGAAAAAAACTTAACAAAGAAAAGTTGGTTGTTGGGCCAACACTTGCTTAGCAGGAGACGGGTTCAAAAACTCATAGGTATGTAGCTAATGAGTTATCATGTTTAATACTTCCTCCATAGCAAAATTCTTGTCTTAGGTTGCCTAGAGATGAATGTATCTACTCACAATTAGTATTTAGATACATTCATCTCTAGACAAAAGTAAGACAAGAGTTTTGGGATGGAGGGAATAGTAAATAAAATTCCTCCAAGTAAACACATAGTCAGACATGGTTAGTTGGTTAATGGGCCTGACCTAAGTAGTGCACGACCAGGGATTGAGTCCCGTCCCTGTCACTTCCTCATGTTTTTCATTCGCGAGCGAAACGGGAGTCGTTCGGATCTATCGGTGAATTTCAAACGTTCTGTCGTTACATATTTTGTTTTCCTATCTCATATTGTAGCAATTGAGTATTAAAATACGTTGTTTTTTGAAACAAACAACTAGTACTACACGGTCTTTCTCTAGGTGGTATAATTACCACGTTCAGGGATCGAATCCTAGCCCGAGCACTACGTTGGTCTTATTCTTTTCTGTGCCACCCAGCCTAGCTAGCGAGAGAAAAAATGCCACGATGACGCGAGAGACATAAGGGAGGTCGTGTGTGCGAGTGAAAAGCGGAGAACGAGCGGAGAAAAAACCGGGAGAACGAGGGAGCGCAGGAGAGAAAAACGGAGGACGAGGGAGAAAACCGGGAGGGCCGGACGTGATCTCATCGTTCGGATCTGTCGTAATATTCTGAACGTTCGGAAGATAGATTTCTCGAAAGTTTAATTCAAGCCTTGAGCTTTCTATAATCGAGCAGACTATTTCCTCGAAAAAAATTCGAGCAGATTATTGCCCGTTTGTGGGCCCTCCCGTTATTAAGCACTTTATAGTATGCTTAATTATCCTCCATGTCCTTTATCTATGACTAGCAAAAGGGGCCGTGCGTTACAGCGGAAAAAAATCATAATCACTAATTACCAGTGGTAGTGCATCAGCGAGATACACTAGCACTCTAATTTCGTCAAATCATAAATAACTTCTGAAATTATGAAGATTTTTCTTAAACTCGTGAACATATTTGAAATCATAAACATTTTTCAAATTCGTGAATACTTATAAATTTGCGAATATTTTCTAAAATCAAGAACATTTTTCGAATTCATGGGCATTTTAGACGATTTACAAACATTTTTATAAAATGTCAACATTTTTGGAAAAGTTTCTTGAGTTGGCAAACATTTCTAGAATTGACAAACATTCTCCTGGAAATTGGTGGGACAATTTTTGAAGTTCACGATATTTTTTATGTAATGAACATTTTTTGAAAAGCATGATAATTTTTTGAATCAGCGAACATTTTATGAATAAATAAACAACTTTGTAAGTCATGATTTGTTTTTGAATTTTTATGATATTTTTCATTCATGAACAATTTTTTAATTGGTGATTTTTTTTCCAATTTCATTAACCTTTTAATACGCGAACTTTTTAGAATGTCATGAAGAATTTTTGATTTCATGAACATTGGTTTTCAAAATTTAGAATATTTGTTGAATAACAAAGATTTTTTTATAAAATCACGAATATGTTTTGAATCTACATAAATTTTATGATCAAAAATTTTGTTTTTTAAATTCTCTTTTTTTCAATTACAGAACCTTTCTGAAGTCCCAAATTATTTAAAGTAGAAAAAACAAAAAAAATAAAATTTGAAAAACTGCCCGCCCGCAAAAGAGCGTGTTGCTTCTTGTCCTAGCATGCAGCGCGTAGTATAAGATGTCCCTATTGTATGGGCCGGCCCAGGCGGAGGATTCTCTTGTGTAAAACGTTTTATTATTATTTATGGGTATCATTGGTGGATAATATGTATACCTTATAATAAAGGCCTATTACTTCTGATGGTACGTCATGGAAATTGCCCATATATATATATATATATATATATATATATATATATATATATGAAAAACAATCAGATTATGCAGATGTGGTAGAGATAAAAAAAGTATGAATCAACTAACAGGATGAGATAAGGACTTTTAGAATGTCATTTCACAAACTATATCTGAATGATGTCATGATGAGATAATAAACTTTTAAAAAGTCATTTTATAAACTGAAAATATGATGGTCTCATACCAACATGATATCCTAAGGCGCAACAACGAATTATTTTTTGGCTAAGAAAACTACATTGATGGACATGGCCGGAGCTAGGCAGATGAATGATGTGTCTCGCCTTGACCTAGCGTAACAGTGTTTTTCATAACCAGTAAAACTGTGGTAACAGAATAAACATAGTTGTGTATGAAAGCATAAACATTTAGTCATCTTCATATAGCTTACAAAACAAAACCATAGAAAGTTGTGCAAATTTTTTGGGGCTCGACGCTATACACAACACGAAAATGTTTTTCTTACCCGACATGCGAGGGGCTAATAAAATCATAAAAATAGAACTCTAAAGATCCCTAATAAAACCTCTACGTAAGTGACGGTTTGTTTTCCTCATTGTTTACGAACCAATTTTAATTTTTGTGAACATTTAAAAAAAATGCATGGACATTGTTTTCAAATTTCAGAATATGTTTTGTATACACGATCATTTTTTTAAATTATGAACATATTTTATTTCACAAACATTTTTTAAATCATGAATTTTTTATAATATATGATCATTTTTTGAAATAATGAACATCTTATGACTTCTTGATATTTTTTTCAAAACTCACAACTTTTTGGAATTTGGATTTTTACAAATACTTAATTAATTTAAAGAAGGAAAAACAGGAACAGAAATGATAAATAAAAAAACGGGGGCGTGACGACGGGCAGTCGGGCCGGCCCATTACTGTCGGCGGGGGAGTAGGAGGTGTGCAGAGAAAAAGGGGGCAAAACCAGGGATTGAACCCCGGTCGACCGCGTGGTACACTGGGGCCTTGACCATTGCGCTGCTTGTGTGCTCATTATATGAGTCTATCAGTTTATAAGAACCAAACCTAATGGCATTTTTGGAAAAAAAAAGATTCATTTTCTTCATTTGTAGGTGACATAATGGGTAATTTATGTCAACTTCGGTGACAATCTTATAACGGACGGTCAGAAGCAATAGTCCATTCATTATTAGGTAGAGACTAATCTCAACCTCTCTTTCATTACCTGAAATGTTAGAGGGCTAGGCCAGCCTAAAAAATGTACGGATGTGTTATCTGAATGATCACGCAGGAGGCAAAACTATGACAATTTTCTCTGCTCAAATCTGAATCTTTCCTACCACCTACACTTTCTCTTTCAAGGAGCTAGCGGGGATTTAACTTTTCCAGGGCCGTGTAGGAAGTATAAGAAACAAGGTTAATCATAGACTAACCAAAAACGCTAGAATAAATTATTCCTGGGTCGATTCCTGAGTGGTTATTGGATGCGGCTTGTAAATTCGTTGACACAATGGTGCATAAAAATACAACACGTTCGGCTGGTGGGTATCCTCTCCGCGATGCAATCATCGGTCTTCATTCTTGCTAGTCAGAATTTTGAAACCCACTCCGTCGCCAACAATCTGATATGTTTCAATGTTTATGCTCCAACCGATTTGGGCCACCTCTTACCAACCACTAAAACCTACCAAAACCATCTGTGATCATATCTATAAAGCAGTCGAGGCGTGGCTTTGAAACCTTTTTTTATTGAGAATGGGCTTTGAGACCTCCTAACCGGCAATTATAGCGCCGAAATTAAAAGTTGACGCCCGAAAGATATCCGTCTGAGCCAGTCCATGTAGCTCTCAGTCCCACCCGCATTTT
Source organism: Hordeum marinum (assembly GCA_022496015.1). Classification (NCBI taxonomy): domain Eukaryota; kingdom Viridiplantae; phylum Streptophyta; class Magnoliopsida; order Poales; family Poaceae; genus Hordeum; species Hordeum marinum. Next base: position 417,805,242 of record CM039677.1, on the reverse strand, counting down.
TGCCAATTTATTTTAATTGCTCGTATGCTTGCTTGCCTGTCGTATTTTGTGAAATCGCTAATTCACAAAAAGTTCTTGATTTTCCGCAAATTCCCAAAAGAATCCGCAAAGTCGAAAACATTTGTGAATTCAAATTCTTTTTGTGAATTTAGGAAAAGTTCATGAAGTTGGAAAAGTTTGCGAATATGGAAAAAGTTTGAGACTTCAAAGAAAGTTCACAAATTTTTGGCAATTTAAAAAGTTGACGAAATTCAAAAACAATTCATGAAATATAGAAAGGTCATGACGTAAAAAATAAATGGAATTTGAAAAAAGTTGTAGACTAAAACAAGTGTTAACGGGATTCCAAAAATTGTTCATAGATTTAAAAATGTCCACATATCTTTAAAAAGTTCATGTATTTTTAAAAAGTTTGTGAATCCAATTTTTTCAAGAATTTGGAAAAAGTTCATGTATTTCATGGATTGGAAAGAAATTCACATATTTTTTGTATTTGGAAAAAGTTCACAGGTTTGAAAAGTAGTTCACAAATTTGTAATAAGTTTGCGCATTTGAAAAACATGCATAATTTGGAAAAAGTTCGTGCATACAGAAAAAAATCTTGAATCATAAAGTGTTCATCGATATGAAAAGGTCCATTGATTTGAAGCTAATTTTCAAATTTGAAAAAAGTTTGCTGGTTTAGAAAAAAGGTTCACAAATCTGTAGGAAGTAGTCTTCAATTCAAAAAAACAGTTCACGAGTTTGAGGAAAATTTCACGGATTTGAAATGTTTGTGAATTTGAAAAAAGTATGAATTTGAGAAAAAAATTGGGAATTAAGAAATAAAAAAAGAAACATGAAAAAAGTAAAAATAAAATAGAAAACTAAGAAAAATTGGCTGAACAAAAGAAAATAAAACATAAAGAGAACAAGAAGGAGGAGCACCTAGAAGGTACCCCCAAAATCGAGGAAAACCTGACGCGCATGCAAAGATAACTATAAAATCAGGATGTCACCTGCAGGGTTTGGGTACGATTGGAACCGCCCCAAACCCTTCCTCGTTGCATTTAAGCTTATCCATCATCCGTAACCATACCTGCTAGTGGGTACAAGTTTTCCCATACCTATCACCTGACAAGGTGTAACACCCAACATGCGGCTCTACCCTGATCAAGTAATGGATTCTTGTTAAGCGTAAATCCACATATCGAGTCACATAGCAAGGTAAATATCATTACAAAATACCATCAACTAAATGGAAAAGAACACAAGATATATGCTTACATTTGCCACAAGCTACACCGTATCCAAAGCCGCGCGCTCTCTATCTACAAGCTCATCCTTCTATGCATAGTGGCCGATAGCCAAAAGACCTCGAGTTGCCACGAGGCGGCACCGCTGACTACTATGTAGGGGGGGCCAACACTCATGGTGAGCACTGCTTAGTTTGTTGATTAAATTTCGTGGGTAATTACTCCCTATGCAAGTTTTAGTTAGGAAAATTTTAAAACCAATGTTGGGCCTCTCTAGAAAAGTTTAACACTAAGGAAAATAGATCAAGGGGGACCCATAAACCCCACACATTAGGATCGCTCATCGAGGAACATAACATCGGTGTATCGGAAACTAAGGCGGTAAGAGTGGAACAAAACACCAAGCAAATATTTGAGCCTTCCAGCCTTTACCAACGGCATACATGTATTAATTAAATAAGTAGAATATAATTATATCCCATGATATCCATGTCCCAATATGGAACAACCTGCACCTGCACCTAGAAATTCTATAAGAGGGGCTGAACAAAGCCGTAGAATAGCCAATGAACGATTTGCTAGGATAATGAAGGTTAGGGTCTTATCATAATATTTTGGGAGGTTGACAAATATGTGGTAGGAAGCAAGACCAAGTGATAGCATCGAACAACCAGCAAGCAAAGATAGTAATATATCCAAGGTAACGATCATCTTGCCCGAAATCTCTTCGTTGGGATTCTAAGACTTCTCTTTTGAAAGGTTCTCGAGGGGTTCCTCAAACTCAAACACGTCTCCCTGTTCTACCCAAAGACCAAACGAAAAGAAAAACAAGACAACCAATAAACAAACAATCATGGCATATATGCTCTAACCAAATGATGCATGTCATTTTTAATGTTGTTAACATGACAACAATTTTTAACAAGTTTTAAATGAAGTCTTCCGGTGAAATATAAATTCTGGACAGAACATTAATATGGTGATAATATGATGCATGGCATGGAAAATTCATCGTCTACATGCAATTCTACCACAAATGCATGTAGAGAGTGTCATGATCGGAGTTATGACTTAACGAGAGCTAAAGAAATGATTTCGCGAAGGAATATATGGTAACCAGGAGGGAAAACAAGATATGGGAAAGATCTTGGAAACCCAAGCATGCCACTGGATATAGTGGAAAGAGTAGGCCAAAATCGTATGAAATTTATATGATTTGGAACTACAATGTAAACGTTTGTGCTCAACGAAAGGCATATTGTGTACTTGTGCAAATCTGAGGCAAAACATTATTTTGCTAGTTCAAATCTGACAACAAAAGACACCACTGGAAATAATGAAAATTTGAGATGAAAAACATAAAAAGATCATGGCAATTGGATTCTAAAGTAGAAATATGACCATTTTAAAAGCACAAGTCATTCCGCCACAAACATCATCATGCCACTTTGAATGCAACAAAACAGGAGGGTACATGATGCATACATGCAAAATTGAATATGTAGCTACGGTAGGTTGAAAACGCAGGACGCGGCGTTTCGGCTCTCGGGTGCATCTGCACCCGCGCTCATGAAAAAAATCAAAACAAATACTAGAAAAATTCAAAAAATTCCAATTTGTTTTTGTGTGATACATATTTTGATGCGTGAGGTTCGCTCCAAATTTCAACTTATTTTGACATTTGAGGAGCTCTCGGCAAAAAAGACAAATCGGGGTCTGAAAAAAAGGTTTACTGTTCACCAATTTTTTTGACCCGATTTGTCTTTTTTGTTAAGAGTTGCTCGGATGTCCAAATATGTTAAAATTTGGAGCGGACCTCATGCATCAAAAGATGTACCACACAAAAACAATTTGGATTTTTTTTTGAATTTTTCTAGTATTTTGTTTTATTTTTTCCGTCGGCAGGTGCAGATGAGCGTGGGCTCAGAAACGAATTTTCCGAAAACTCAACACAATTTATATAGGGTTCAAGTTCATAGGCATCAAAGTTAAATTAATATGATTTTTACAAAATGCAAAGTTGTGTTGCAGTTTTAGGACTTAGTGAAAATCAGAGGTTCATGCAACCAGAAACATTGTCATGCTGCCTTGGATGCAAGATATGGACATGCTATAGGAAGTTAACATGGCATAAATGGGAATGGCATGAAAGTACACATGATGTAATTCAAAACTCATGTAGGAAGCATTTGCATATGGCTATAGATCAATGGCTATCATCGTGCCAAGATTGCAAGTTTTGACAGTTTTATTGTTTAACATTAGGATGCACTTTTCAGTTGGAGTAGGCAACATGCTTATAATTCTGACATGGATGAAAATGCCACTAACATATACATCATAGAAATCTGATCAAAATTCATATATGGCAAATTTTAATATGATGCACATGTTAAAAGTTATAGCATGTTCAAAATGGCTAACTAGTTTTTAAAACAGACATATCAAGACTTGGTCAAATTTTGACTAAGTGTCAACATGGTAGAAAAATTATCTGGGTACTTTGACTACTCAAAACACTTGGTTAATGATTTTTAGTGATGATACAAATGACACATGAATATGGCACATATAAAAATGAGAAACAAACATATAAGACATGAATTTATTTGATGCATGGTTATTTAGTTATGGATTTTACATAATGCTAAGTTTTACTGAAACAGACATTTACAAATTAACATTAAGTTGTCTACTTTGAGCAGATCAAACGATGGCTTAGCAAGATGATGAAATCATGACAAAGGCATGCAAATGCAGTATATATAGAGCTTAACAAACCATCTTTAGGACATGTAACCAAAAGAGCCACAAATCAAACATAATTTCCACCGTAAAACGGCTAAACATATTCAAATTCACACTTAGCAAAATTTACTAAAATTGCAGTTTAAAACTCAAGGAAGAGAAGAGTCTTGGGATTTGATCCCAGGACCTCAAAGATCTGTGGAAGTGATGCAGGCCATTGGGCTAGACATGTGCTTGTGCTAAGGATATGGTCTTGGCCAAAAACACACACGAGACGGCTCCGGATCTGAGGTTTGCAAACCGGCGCATGCTCTGGATCACACAGAGCACTGGGAGCACACTTAGCATGAAGTGTGCGATCACTACGGTGGGCTAGAGCAAGAGGGCTCGGTAGAGGGATAGGGCGTTACCTAGTATACGTAGGACAAGAAGAGGGGCTCGGGAACGCGGCGGAGACAACAGGAAGAGGCGATGATCTCGGCATTGCTTTAGGCCCGAGACGTAGGGAAAGAAGAGGCATCGGTCTTGGAGATCTTGGGATCAGTCTTGCCACAAAAATGGAACCAGGGGCACGCTGCGGTTCTCAGGGAGGAAAAAGGAACACTGGCAAGGCTCCCTACGCTGAATGGGAGCTCCGACCCGGTCCAACCATGGTGTCTCACGGTGGCGCTGCAGGGGAGTGGCGATCGGAGGAACCCCCCTGGCCGCTGCCGTCGTCGATAGAATACAGAGGGAGAAGGGAGAAACCCTAGGTGGCCCTTAATGTCTACTACACAACTTTATTCTTGTAGACGTTGTTGGCCTCCAAGTGCAAAGTTTTGTGGGAGAAACACAAATTTTCCTCAAGTGGATGGCCTAAGGTTTATCAATCCGTGGGAGATGTAGGATGAAGATGGTCTCTTTCAAACAACCATGCAATCAACAACAACAACAAAGCTTTTAGTCCCAAACAAGTTGGGGTAGGCTAGAGGTGAAACCCATAAGATCTCTCGCGACCAACTCATGGTTCTAACTATAGGGGTCGGCGTGTCCTGTTGGCTTGTGGCCCACATGTGGCTCCCCCCCGTGGTTCTTCGCTCAGTATTTCTTATTTTCTCTAGAAAAAATCATAAAAAAGTTTTGGGTGATTCCGATAACTTTTTTTTTCGCAAAAAAACAACAACACGATAATTCTGCTGAAAACAACGTCTGTTCGAATTAGTTCTAAATAAATCATATAAAGTGCATCAAAACCATATAAAAGCATTGTGAACATAGGCAAATATGGCAGGAATACTTCATAAATTATCGATACGTTGAAGACGTATCAACATTCCCAAACTTAATTCCTACTTGTCCTTAAGTAGGTAAATGATAAAGAAAGTAATTTATGAAGTATGAATGGTAGCATACTGAATAGTTTTGATCATTGATAATTTCAGTCACTTTTCTAGCATCATAACCAGCAACTTTTTCTCATAAAAATCATCAAGATATGGCAATAAATTCAAATGTCATGGTTCAAACAATGCATTCTCTTGAAACTTAACAACTTATGTTCTTAATCACCAAACAATTTCAATGCATCTTATTTTCAACAAAGTCTAAGTAAGAGCACATACTAAATTATTATATAGTCTTCTGTGACTGCTAATATTCAAAGCATATTTTTAGAACAAATAACATCCATCGAACACATAGAAAGATAGGGGCTGAATGTTTCGCCTCCCAATATATTTATCATGACTATAACTGTCAACAATAATGAATCATGATCAAATAGATTTGATCGGACATATGTTGTCGGGGGGATGACCCCGGGTACCCCCAAAATGACGAGTCGAGCAGGATGCCCACCTGCCCCTGCTCGCACTTGCAGCCGGCTGCCCGAAGTCAAATGCGACATCACATCATCTGACCCTACGCGGACAAGGTAGGCCATCCCCTGGCCACTATTACTAATAAAGTGTGCCATCTCACATCGTCATTGACAGTGTGCGGCATCACGTCATCATCAACAGTGCTGCCTCCATCATCTACAGTCTACAATGCCCTGATCACTCGTCACCTATAGTGTACAGTGCCCCCTGGGCGTCAGGTGATAAAAGACCCCAAGGGGCCTCTCGCCTGAACAGGCTCGCGGGCTGGATATGAGGGGTGCCAATCAGTCCGGTCGTTTGTGAGCTCCGGTTGTGTCGGACTTTCGTGACCGGTCTGTGATCGGCCTGCCTGCTCGGGCGTTTGAGGCGAGGGGGAGGGGGGAGGGATATGAGGGGTCCGTCTATAGGTGCTCTAATAAAAGTATAGTCCAAGGCAATTACACATCGTTTTTCCGTGCACTGGTTAGGTACTTCTCACCGCATATGGAAGTCGCGGGTTCGAATGCTTTTGCTCGTGCCACATACTTTTTATTATTAAAATACACGGTACAAAACTAATAGGGCAGCTCAGTTTGGTCCAATGCAGTTCACGACGGCATATACGGGGTCAGCTAGAAGTGCTTTAAGCCCACGCCGCCTATGGCCGGCCCCACGACCCGCACTGTATCACGCCGAAATGCATCTGTATTTTATTTTTCAATTGAGCTAGTTCTGTTCTGACACACTGCTCCATATCACAATGCACCTTCCAATACTGAGATATCAGGCTAGTCATAGCGAGGGATAATTTAGACTAGTAACATGCTACTACCTCTTCATAGTGGGAGTGTGATAACATAAAGAGTTTCAATTATTACTTTGTAGACTCATTTAGCATTGGAAACCGCTATGTGATGAAATATGTTATTTTATTTATATTTCTCCTCGTTAATTGCTTGTCACATCATATATTTGCTTACATGTCATCTATGTTACTACTTATGTTACTTTCACTATGAGCAGTCTCATGTAAAGTTGAGGTTGAGCACCAAATCACCCCTTACCTAAACTAGGCACTGGGGCGGCATAACAAAATACAGTGTGTGCATATTCACACCATCAAACTGAATTATTCAGTGCGTGAACCATTGCCATCGAGTTGCAGATTGTGAGGTAAGAACAATTGTTGGTCAGAATCGTAAATTATGAACTGATTACAAACCAATGTATCCAACTGAAATTTTACAATAACTAATAATCTTTTTTTAGCCAAGCTGCGTTCTCTGATTTAATTCAAGAGCCAGAGAGCTATATATTCCGGTCAGTCCGAAAATCACACCAAATGATTGAACTCATCGGTTTCACACGCAAAAAGAAAAAAGGACTATTAATCATGTGATAAGAGCTGGATCGTTATTAGCCTTGTGAGCTCCTAGCATTCAGACCTGCAATTTAAACATACCACAAACGTACGTATTCAGAATTTACTGTTCTTTGCGCCTAGTAAATTCTGAATACGTTTAAACATACCACACCTTTGAAGCAATATGCAAGCTGTAGCTCAGGAAAACCAGTTATGAAGGAAAGATGGTAGCATGCAAGTAAGAACAGCCACAACCTTTCTGCTGTCATTGTTATAGCTCGAAAATCCAATCAGAATAACGTAGCCCTAGCAGTACTAGCCTATAACACTACAGAGAAGAGCCACTTTGATTCAAAGAATTCTATGGGATTTCTGGAGTATTGAAATCCTTAGAATTTTTTCCTATGTTGCTCCTTTGATTCATATGATTGGATATGATAGGAATTTTTTCTATATGTAATCTTTTGTACTACATTTCATAGAAAATCTAACATCCACTCCAACCTTTTTTTACAATTTTTTTGTTTTTCCTGTGACATCAAACACTCATTGCTAGTCCTATATGATTCAAATGGTTATGTCACTCCAATCCTATACTTTCCTTATTCCTACGTTTTTACAAATCCTACGAATCAAAGAGATCCTAACAGTGCTATAAAAGTACAGCTGATCTTTAGTTTCACCTCTGAAGTAACTTAACAGCTAATCTTTAGTGCTATAATCACTTTCACCTATGAAGTAACTTAACAGTTGATCTTTAGTTACTTCCCTAACCTGAACTGGAGCCAGGGCGGCATCGGGTGGAGCCGGGGTGGCGGCGGCATAGACCGCCGAGTTCACCGGGTGGACCTTCTGCAGCCTGTTTGCCGCCGCCGGTGCGGCGGCTCTCCTGCGAGCAGCAGTACAACCCCAGTGCCACAGCTAGCACAAACACGACTCCAAGGAAGATATCGATCAAGACCTCGTCCCGGTGTGAAAGGTGCACCTGCCAGCTGCCGAGGCCGTCATGGGGCTGACGCTTGTCCCAGTCCATCCCTGCATATGCAGTAGGTGTTAGTTGAGTTAGTAAGGCCAGTTACCTTGGTATCATACCGATCGAAAATGTGATTCCAAGTAATACATGCTACAATACTTAAGTGAAATCATCTCAAAGCTGTTATTGTACGAGGTGTCAGCTGCTATGATGTGCACTCAGGGTACTTCTAAGAAATACAGGTTATGATATGTTACCGCTGAAAAAAAGAGCCTATATCTTTTGCACCTATTCTGAAATTCTGTAACTATCATAGTATTCTTAACATTTAAAACTTTTTCAGTACAGCCAAAAAAGCAACTTACAAACATAGTTTACAGTTGATTCGTTTGCAGTTTATTAAAATTATTATTCCAAGATCAGATCAGATGAAGATTATAAGCCGTACAAGAAAAGAGGAAATCTTTATAATTTATAATTTATATTTAATTTAATCAATTTTAATTTTAATTTTAATTATATAATAATAATAATAATAATAATAATAATAATAATAATAATAATAATAATAATAATAATAATAATAATAATAAGGCACCTATTGCTTCTGGTGGTACGTCATTAAAATTACCCCCAAATCTGCCTAGTATTACTAACCAATGCCACCTATAAGTTACAAAAACGTTTTGCAGGGAATTCTCGCATGGGCCGGCCCAATCATAGGGACCAGCTATACAATGCTCTGTGCGCTAGAAAAGAAGCAGCGCGTCCATTTGGCCCAGCCCATGGGCGGGGCCTGTTTTTAGTTTTATTTATTATTATATTATTTTTATTTTCAGTTTTTTCTACTTCAAATAAATAAATAAATAAAAAATAAAAAAATAGGAATTCAGAAAAATAATCTTAAATAAATGCTCGATAAAACATAAAATGTTTGTGAATTCAAAAATTGTTCAAGATTTTTTTAAAATGTTTGCTTATTCAAAACAAATCATAATTTTGAAAAACAATATCCGTGAACGAAAAAAAGTCCAACATTTTGAGCAATTTATTTAATGCAATTAAAAAAAATGTTTGATAATTCAAAAATGAATTATTCGCCAATTGGTAAGAAAATACATAAAAACTGTTCGCAATATAAAATATTTTCTGAAATTTTAAAAATATATTTATAAATATTAAAAAATGTTCTCATTTTTTTAAAATATTCTCAAATTTGTAAAAATGTTCACGAATGATCAAATGTATGTAGTTCAACAGTAATGCTTCTGAGTCTTTCTGATTATATACCTGAGTGAATTTTAAAGATTTAATTGTCGAGATGGATTGGAATATTACAGTATGTTTAAAAATATATTTCTTGAAATTCAGAATAATTCTTTCAACTACCAAGTTTTTGACAACCATGATATTTTTTTAAAATGTGAACATTGTTTCAACTCGTGAATAAATTTAAAGAAAGAAATATTCTCTTACATTTGTGATCAAATTTTCAAAATCATGCGATGAGATGTGAACATAATGTGGTCATCGCTATTCACGATGGTGTTTTTTTCCTCTGTTGCAATGCACGGGCCCTTTTGCTAGTTAAAAGAACCAAGTGTCAAACAAAATATCTCACAAAAATCTCTAATTTGCGCCTCAAACCAAAATCTCACACTCTAGAGTTGAAACTAGGTTATGATCTATGTACTTTGCTCGAGACATGGAGACAGGAAAGAAAAAGTTCACAAAAAAGAAAGGAGGAAGAAGGCACAGATAACTCGGCGGTGGTTTTTCCGGGCACACGTATGCTCAGCCGCAACATGGCGGAGGCTGAAACGCTGGCCTGGGTATAAAACCCGTCTGGTGGTCGTTGTAGACTGGTGTGGGTGTAGCTTGAGTTTATTGCTTGAGGGAAGAAATGGAGAGGCTCCACCCATACCCATACCCTTCGGGTGCCATCCCTATTCTCATCCAGGTCGAGTCCATGTCTTCTCTCTCGCATTCCTCTTTTGTTCATTTTACGACAAGCTAGATATATCATTATCTGTTAGCTCTTTGTTGCATCTGTACGGATGTTTAATTATATAAACGGTCAAATTCTTTCTTCTATTTTGTATGGATTACTAATTATACATTTATTATTTTCGATAAAAGACATTTTATTCAATCAATGAGCCTTGTTTCGATACATTTCCTCGTTACAACGTATAAAGGGCAATATAGACCTTTCACAGATCATATCCATTTCTTTATGTATACGTTGTATAGTAGCGTCTATGACGTCAACTCCTATTTGGCACTGGTTATAGGCTTTGTTCTGGGCTAGGTCTGTTTACAAGTTTTTTGCTCATTTTTAGCTTTAAAAAATATTGCACCACTTGAGATTCCAACTTAACACTCCAGGTTTATTTCCTACTACAGTTACCAGCTCCGATATAGATAACCTATTGTGCATAGTTTCACTTTTTCTTTCCTTCTTGTCTACATTCTTTGTTAGGTCCTACATGGTTTTTCCGTGAGATTTTTCTTTTGATTTTTTCATGCACAGTTTCCTCTCGGTTTTTTCTCTTCCCTTTTCCCTTTTCATTTTATATTTGTTTTTCTCTTTTTCATGCAATATCTTCTGATCTTTTGAATTTTTTAAAAACTTGTGATATATTTTTCCAAATCTGCAAACTTTTTCCAAATTTGTAAACATTCTTGTAATTTTTTTAAAAATTCATGAAACTTTTAAATTTTTATCTCTTGCACAATTTTCAAATCCATGAAATTATTCTCAAACCAGATAAGTGTAGTCCCCAATACTGTTTTTATAATTTCAACTCATAAGAATTTCCAAATTGACAAACTTTTTTCTCAAACTTGTGCACTTCTTTCAAATTCATGACCTTTTTAAAACATAATGCATGAACAACTTTCAAATTTGTGAAGTGTATTTTAAACTTCTTAGTCCCTTACCTTCTCAAACCGGATAAGTGTAGTCCCCAATACTGTTTTTATAATTTTAACTCGTAAGAATTTCCAAATTGACAAACTTTTTTTCTCACTCTTGTGCATTTTTTTTGAATTCATGACCTTTGCATGAACAACTTTCAAATTTGTGAAGTGTATTTAAACTTCTTAGTCCCTCAACTTCTCAAACCGGATAAGTGTAGTCCCCAATACTGTTTTGGATGGTTGTCGTCAGACGCGGACAAGTTATCCGTTTTGAGGAATTGAGGGACTAAATCTAATGATGGGCTGCCATCTGTTCGATCAATTACGGTAAACGATTATAACCAATTGACCGGTCAAAATTTGGACCGTTGACCGGTGCCTAGCAAGGGAGCGGCGTTGCAAAGGACAGGCTCCATGGAGCCCATCTAAAATATATATTTAAAAGTTCCAAAAAACATCTTTCTTTCCTCTATAAATACATATGCATGTTCTTCGAGTATGTAGAAACTTTCATTAGCTAATTTGATTATTTGCATGATGCATAAAAAAAGACAAATATCAGTCCCAAAAGCCAAAAAGGCCTATTTTATTCCATGTATTTGTCTTTTGTTTATACATCACGTATTAACATATATGTTTCTGAAATTTTATACACGTATACTACAAACATATGTATATGTGTATACTTTTTCCAGATTTTGTTGAGATGTGAAAAAATATTTGGTTGAAAGAAAAATAAAGAGCTCGATGGAGTTTGGTTGCTGCTTGCACTTTTCACCCTACTAGGACGGCCCTTTTCTCCCACGTATTTCTGGGTTTTTTCTGTTTTGAGAATCATCGTATTTCTGGGCTGATGGCTTCACTACGTTCCACGGCCATATCAGGACGCGGACGTTTGGTCTATGGGTACATCTACACCTTATATGGAATTTTTTTTTAGCAATTCAACAAAAAGTCAAAATTTTCTGGAAATATTTTTTAAATAAACTTGACCTTTCATTGTACATGTGAAAAAAATTCCACAAAAATATATTATACTTTGACATCTTTTAAAAAAAAATTTTGGTCAAAATAGCATGAATAGTTACCTATAATAGCAAATAAATTTTGTCTTTCTCGCTGTGAAGTCAACGTTGTTTTTTTTGGGTGAAAATTTATATACCAGTACAAAAGTAAGTCAAGAATATTCTCAAAATAGTTCATAACTATTTTGACTTTTTTTTTCCAATATAGGATGCATATACAACAAGAACCAAAGTGTATTTCCCGCCATATCATGCTTTTAGGCCGACTCCTGCCCTTCCACGTAGTCCAGCTGCTGTCGTCGGATTCGCAATCAACGGGCGACATGCATCGACGTCCCTCTGCAGTAGTAGTTTGTTTGTACGTCGGAGTATCTCGTTCCTGTGTGATCTGGGAGTAGAAGCGCTGGAGCAGGATGGGGAACGAGGAGACAGAGGAATAAGTGAGTCTAGAAAGAAGAAACGGCGGCGGCTGGATCGAAGAGAAGCTGGCTCTGGCTGCCTCCACGGGATTCACGTACGTAATAACCCTATTAAGCTAGATTAGGCAATGGGCTTTAAGAATTATGGCCTTTTTTTATTATTATACAACAGTGTGTAGTTGGACTTACAGAATATATACCTAATGTATATATGCATAGGGTCAGGGCCCCATTAGGCTGGGCCCTAGGGCAATGACGGAGCTAAACAGAATCAACTGGGAGACGAAACGTGAAATACAAATGTCTAGGGGGCCAAAAGATAAAAAAGTTTTCATCTAGGCTTTCATAATATTTTTTCTTCACAAGTTGGTGTCATGTTCCAAGACCGTTTCAGGACGCGGTCCGGTGTGCGGACCAAAACTGCATGCAAACTTTTTTGTTCAGATTAAAGAATTCATGAAAATCACATGGACAAATGGACTTTAATAGAACAACACAAAAGTGCGCGAGTAGGTGCAAATATCTTGGGCTGAGAGGAGGCGATGTTCTATATCCTTGGTCGGGTATAAGTGGGCCAGAAAATCGAGTGGGGGCATTCACCCCTACCACCGTCATTTTAGATTCGCCCTTGCATAGGGCAGTGACGTTGTTTGGCACCGTGACGGTGTTAATGGCTGGCCGGTTTGGCAAGGATAATGAGAAACTCATTCCTGGAGATTGGTCAGCGGTCCGATGGTGACGGCGGCTTCTGAAACGTGTGCATGCAATATACACTTTAGATTTGTTGCACGGATGTAGGCTCCTCATACGCCATGCGGGCGGATCCGTTATGACCCCGTTTCTAGATGGTGGGAGTGATGACACTTCACATTATCGAGTTTGTAAGTGTGAATGGTGGCTTTTGATGGTTTGATGTAAGTTCTTGTCAGGCCATTGTTCAATAAAGATGGTTGCATGCATCAATTGACGCCGAGGCCGTCGGCTTCCGCCTCCTTTCCAAAGAAAGAAAAGCTCAGAAGAACTGGGACAGTTGAATAAAGCTTGCCAGGCTCTGCATGTGCCGATGGCGGCGGTGTTGCGTCGTCCTTCACCGATTAGACCCAACGCTGGCTCCGCACGCCCCCATTAGGCTGGCCCCTAGGGGAATGACGGAGATAGATAGAATCAACTGAGAAACGAAACGTGAAATACAAATGTATGGGAGGCCAGAAGATAAAAAAGTTCTCATCTAAGCTTTTATAATATTTTTTTCTTCACAAGTTGGTGTCATGTTGGGGTGGGTGGGGTGGGGGGTGGGGAGGGGGGGGGGGGGAGGGGCAGCCCCAAGGAGCCTACATAGCTTGGCCGTTGAACTAGGGCGTCGCCCTTCTTGCCCCTACCCAGGGCCGGCCCTGGATGAACTGCCAGCGGCACGAAGGGTGAAACCGCTCGTACCACGTAGTGCCGTCCTCAGAGCTCGTCGGTGGCATATCGATACGGTAGGATCTCGCCATTTTCTGCCGTCCTGCTGCAAAAATGCAAGCACAGTGAGTTTAGATGCACGCATAGTAGACTGAAGATGCACATACAGCCGCTAAGCTATTCGAGACTATGCAATTTTGTTCCTCAATTCAGAAATTGTAAAATGCAGTCCACTGAACTTGTCTGTCCAACTCACTTTGGTCATTTTGCATTAAACAAGTAAGCAGTACAAATCAACGGTATTTAACTTTCACAAATAACAACTACAATATGGTCATTTTGTTTTACGGATTTGCTTTAGTATCCAGCTTCGATCAATTAATGTTCAGAGAGTCAACATGGCTCTTAGGCCCAATTGTCAATTTGTCATTCAGCCAACGGCTCACTCGACTTGAAAAAAGAATAGAAGTGTTCGGGAAGACAATGGACTCAAACTAGAGATCTAATTCTACAGTCTGGCATGGCAAATTTTGATTGGAAATAAAGCTATCCCAAAAAAGAATAGAAGGGCTCGGGGAAGACAATAGACTCAAACTAGAATCAATGGGTCTAGGATTTTCATCAAGAAGGGTGGATAGGAGACTAGGAGGAAGCGCCATTGCTTGGGTTCGAGCTCGCCGACGTTGTGCCAGGCATACAGGTAGTAGGGACACGGATTTTTTGAGCTTATGCATCGGGGCACCGTTATCCTGAGCGTCCTTACCAGCGTGGAGATGCGCGTAGATCAATGGGCATCAGCTAGGGCGATTACGTTTGGTTCTGGGTAATGGTACGTGGGCCTGGCAGCCCTTGAAGAGGAACCGTCACAGGGTCATAGGCCTGCAGCATTTTGGTTTTTTTCCTCGATACAGCCCCAGTCCCTATCGCAAAAAACACATATTTGACCTTTGTTTGAAACTAATTCACGATATGAACAGTATTTGAATTTTTTTTCACAAACTGACTGTTTTGTGTGACGCCTGACAGACGGGCGCTGCACTACACTATGCAGCGCCTCGGCCTTAGGCGCCGCACTCCGGCCAACGTGGCAGCCCGGGGCCAGACGAGGCCCCACAGCCAGCCATGCAGCGTCCGACCCGTAGGCGCTACACTGTCTGTGTGACACTTAGGCTGCCCCACCCCCACCCCACACACCCCACCCCCACCCCCACCCTTCTCCCTTCTCTCTCCCCCCTCTCAAATCCTTCTCAAATCTTGCAAATCCGGAGTATTTGTCCGTGGATTTTGAAGCCAACCACTCCCTTAAGGTAATTTCCTTCGATCCCCTCGTTTTCATCCATAGGAATTGTCACATTTGCTCAAATCTTGCTAGTTTGGAGAAACCCTAGTTTTGGCTTGGATTTGGAAATTTGTGTTGAAACATGTTATGTATCTTTCCCAATTTGCTAGGGTTAGGCTTCCTACTATGCTAGGGTTAGGGTTATGTGTGTTGTTATGTTGGGGTTAGGGTTAGGGTTATGCTATGGTTAGGTTTGTGGTTATTGTTAAGTGGGGGTTAGGGTTATTGTTTCATATCTATGTTGGGGCTTATGTATTTTGTGCAAATATTCGGTTAAGTACATATTGGATATAAGTGTGTTTTTGATTTTTTTAGGAATAGGAAGAACATGTGTTTATGTTCATCATGCGGATAAAGAGGCCTTTTTGAAAGGTAATGTTGAGCCAGACCCGGATGAGCTTGACATGGTGTTTGAGAGTAGTCGTAGCTATGCGGATGTCTTGGAAAAAGTGAGGCGGGATTTGAATTGGATGGACCCAAGTGACGTTGTTGAGTTGGAGGGAAGGCATACTGTTGGTTTTGGAATGCACATCCGTTGAAAGACAATGCGTGTGAACTCCGAGCAACATTGGGTTGCATCCTGCAACACGCATCATCCAGCTGCATATCAAAGAAAACAATGTTAACTTGATAACAAGGTTGCGTTGCTAATGAAGAAATGAATTGATAACAAAACAAACCAACTACCTGTCGGTACAAGTAGGCAAGAGTTGCCGAACCCCAGCTCCATCTGCTCTCAAAGACGGTCAACGCCTTCAGCCACATCCATGGAGCGTTCTTGCCTGTGGCATCAGGAAACAAAGTCCTCGAGATAACATACCACATATAGACACGAGCATGTGTCTGGATCTCATCATCAATGGCACCTTCAGGGCAATGCGCGATGTTTGCTTGAATCCACGTGAAAGGAGCTCCGGTTGCTTTCCTTTCCTTCTTCTTCTTCTCCCGTCCCTCCTCTAGATCAGCCTCAGCCTCAGTAGGAGCCATACCGATAAGAGCAATCCTTTGCTGGCGCCATCCATCAGAATCAGTGCTCATAAAGAGAGGCCTCCCATCGATAGGAAGATCGGTGATCAACGAGACATCCTGGAGAGTCACGGTCATCTCCCTAGTCCGAAGTTGGAAACTGTGCGTCTCCGGCCTCCACCGATCAACAAGAAAGGACACCAATGGAGCGTTGAGGTTCGGCATGGACTGCCTGACCAACTGAATCCACGGGAGGAGTCTTGCTTGCTGGATGTAGGGTGTGTACCACTTATCGTAGGGCATGATAGCACCAGAGACCCCGTGATACCGAATCGTCAGAGGTTCAAGCTTCTGCAAAAAACAAGTAATGACAAATCTTAGGGCATGTGAATTTCAACTAAAGGCAAATTTGCAAAATATTTACATTACTCATTATTACCATCCCCTGCTCGCGCATCATGTAGGCCCGGTGTCGTTTGTCATAGGCATCTTCGAGAAGCCAAACCGTCCTTACAAAGTTCAAACAATACACATATATGAGTTCATCTCAAATATCGGCATACACTCAACATATCATGTGTGTTCATCTAAACATCTCATATGTATTCATCTACAAGAATCTCAACATCTCCTTCTCACACAATGAATAAATGATTTACAATACTCATTTGAAAAATTCTCATATATATATATATATATATATATATATATATATATCCTATGTCATATGTGTTCATCTCAACATCTCATATTTCAAATAAACTCAACATCTCATATATATCTAAAAAAACTCAACATCTCATATACAGCTACAAAACTCAACGTCTCATAATTATCTACAAAACTAGGCATCTCATATATATCTAAAAGAACTAAAGTGCATGCTAGAATTGTTTATTTCAATAAAGTGCCAAGTAATCATGTTCAAAGTGGTTATTATCATATTTCCTTGTTCATTCTAATTGTTTATTATCCATGCTAGAATTTTATTGATTGGAAACTCAAATACATGTGTGAGTACATAGACAACACTATGTCCCTAGTGAGCCTCTAATAGACTAGCGCGTTGATCAAAGATGGTCAAGGTTTCCTGGCCATAGACATGAGTTGCCATTTGACAAAGAGATCACATCATTAGGAGAATGATGTGATGGACAAGACCCAAACTATGAACGTAGCATATGATCGTATCAGTTTATTGCTATTGTTTTCTGCATGTCAAGTATCTATTCCTATGACCATGAGATCATGCAACTCACTGACACCGGAGGAGCACCTTGTGTGTATCAAACTCGCAACGTAACTGGGTGACTATAAAGATGCTCTAAAGGTATCTTCGAGGGTGTCTGTTGGGTTGGCATGGATCGAGACTGGGATTTGTCACTCCGTATGAAGGACATGTATCTCTGGGCCCACTCGGTAACACAACATCACAAGAAGCTTGCAAGCAATGTGACTAAGGAGTTAATCATGGGATCTTGTGTTACAGAACGAGTAAAGAGACTTGCCGGTAACGATATTCAACTAGGTATGGAGATACATACGATCGAATCTCGGGCAAGTAACATACCGATGGACAAAGAGAATTGCATACAAAATTGATTGAATCCTTGACATCGTGGTTTGACCGATAAACATCTTCGTAGAATATGTAGGAACCAATATGGGCATCCAGGTCTCGCTATTGGTTATTGACCATAAAGGTGTCTCGGTCATATGTCTGCATAGTTCTCGAACCCGCAGGGTCTGCACACTTAATGTTCGATGACGATTTGGTATTGCTGAGTTATGTATGTTGGTGATCGAATGTTGTTTGGAGTCCCGGATGAGACCCCGGACATCACGAGGAGTTCCAGAATGGTCCAGAGGTAAAGATTTATATATGGGAAGTTAGATTTTGGCTACCGAAAAAGTTTTTGGGTTTTCCGGTATTGTACCGGGAAGCTTCTAGAAGGTTTTCGAAACTTCCGGAGGAGTCCGTAAGTCCACCAAGGGTTCCACCACGTCCCAAGGGTTTGCATGGACTGAGGAGAGGTGCTCTAGCCTTATTTGGCCAGGCGCACAAGTCCCTCAAGGCCCATGTGGCTTGGGAGACACTAGTAGAAAATGACCCATTTGTCCCGGTTCCAAAGGCCCATTTGTCCCGGTTCTGGAACCGGGACTAAATCCCTAAACCTTTAGTCCCGGTTCACTTACGAACCGGGACCAAAAGGGCTCCACGTGGCCGCTACGGGAGCCCAGACAGGAGGACCTTTAGTCCCCGTTTGTAACACCAACCAGGACCAAAAGGCATCCACGCGTCAGCATCTGGTAGGAGCTGGTTTTTTTGAAAGGGGGGGGGGGGGTTAGGGGGTTTTGACGGGTTAATTTAGGGGTTTCATATTGTGTTAGCTAGCTAATAGAGAGAAGTGATCTCTCTTTTTCTGTGCTTGGTCGACGCTAGCTACTATACATATAGAGAACTCGACGCTAGCTAGTAAGCAAATAATGGAAAACCATTAATTACACAAGATCTAACAGCTCATCATCATCTTAAGCATACAAAGTTAAAGTCTCATAAAACAAAACAAAAAAGATAAAATGACATAGTCCTCCCTCATAGGACCTACTCCTCCCTCTTAGGTAAAATGGCATAAAAAAGAATCACACCAATGTCTCCATGATGAAGCAAAGAGATCCAACGGTCTCCAACTTGTGGATTGCGATCCTTCTTTATTTATCCCTATGCTTCAATTTGGAGCCTTCTTGGTGGTTTGCGCTCAATCGAGTATGCAAAAGATAACTCGGGATGGAATGGGCTTTTTATTGTCATATTACCTTCGGGTTGCATCAACGGTGGTACAACTTCATTTGGCAATTTCTGTTGAAGAACATAATATATAGTAGCCTAGTTAGCAATGTAATCAATACCATTTCCGCAACAATACTAGTGTACTTAATTAGCAACTCTTACCAAGATATTTCGGCGAATGTCATCCGTCCTCAACCTATGCACTAGTGTCCTGTACAATGTATAATTTGGACCAGTTCCAAATTATACGGGAAGATGTCTCTACCAGCTCTGACACCAATAACAAAGTAGATAAGATCATCCTTCTCCTCCCAAGTTAGATGTGATCCATAAGTGTAGTGTGTCGTGTCGATTATGTTCTGTATTTCACTCGAAGAAACGAAATAAGCTGTAAATTAAAAATTAACAAATTTAGTACGCATGAACACCTAATATTCATATATATAATGCAAATTACATGACAAATATGCATGGTTTCAACTCACATGGAGGTAAAACAGGAAACATATAGACATCCACCCAAATGTCGATGTTTCCTTCAATATGATCTTCGGGACGAAGATCGAAGGTTATTTCCATATCTTCCTGAAATCCATATGACTTGCAAAGAGCTTCCCAATTTGAGCATCCTATTTATGTATTATTAGGTGCATTCATTACTTTCACAAGAAATGTGTGACCATGTTTAGTCCTTAGGTTGGCTGTCCTCGTCTCAAAACTCTCGTGCTCTTCGAAACCGAGCTTCTCCAAGAAATACCGTCTTGCATGACAGGGGATGAATTAGTCAAATTGTATAAAATAGAAATTATGCGTTGAAGGAAAGAAAAAGAAGTCATGCTTAATTACGAAAAAATAGTTGTCATCGTTGCATACCGTAGAAATATCAAAGTCCTCATAAAGCTTCATGATGAAGAACCTGCCGTCTCGCAGCCCAGTCTGGTCACAAAGACCTTTATCTTCACCGCAAAATTCACACGCTTGGATCCCATCGTCGTCTTATGATGACGACATTTCCCGTGTTCATTATTCAAGAATTACGGCATGGGCTCATAGTTGAAACATTTAAAATCGATCGAAGGAAACTATGAGAAAACTGATCAACACACAGATTACTATTACTCAATATGCAACGGGTTGACTTTAGGTCTGTCGAGTCTTTCTTTCCTAAACTCTCATCTCACGTATGTGGTGGGCACTCCCTTTGATATTGCGACCGTCGGTGATGGTGGCTCCTCCATTCGTCCCTGAGTGCATTACACCAAAATGTCTAGCACACGGGAACGAAGGAGAAGCGACCCCCACGACAACAGTCGGGATACTTCCTCTCTCATATATATATACATATGGTGGACACCCTTTCTCACTGAAAGACACACAATGAGCCAAAACAGACCTAAAGTCAAACCGTTTCATATATCGAGCAATGACATAGAAAAAATACTGAAATGACTTGCAAATCACAAATACATTTATAATGAACTTGAATATAATATGACTAATACATCATCCCGAATAATCCAGTTCAAAAATTACGACACGCTTTGGATCTTAATTAATGCGTGTGTGACTTTCGGTATGTCGAGGTTTTCCTTAAATAACTCTCATATCTCATGGTGCGTTGGTGCGCACTCTCTCACATTGATACGGTGGTGTATATATGTTCGTGGACACACTCTCACAGTAATAGTTTGACCGTCCATGATGGACGTCTCCCCTCTCCTCTTCTTGCGCAATATATCGACGAGTATATCGCGAGGAAGAGAAGAAAGAAGAGGCGCCCCCACGACAACAGTCGGGATTCCTCCATCAAGAACACACATGAAAGTTATCTAAGAAAAGCCTCGACGGACCAAAAGTCACACACGCATTATACCGATAAAATATCACAAATACATTAATATTTATAATGACCTTGAATATAATATCACTAATACAGATCGAATATCCTAGAATCCAAAATGGAGGACGGTGAACTCGGTTCACTAGCGGTCTGTGAGTCGCCGACGGTGGACACCCAAAGATAAGGAACCATCACGGGATCATAACTCAAGTGAGATCCCTGAAGGATCTGCCAGGTATTGTCAAACGGGGCGTCCAACGCCGCCAAGTAGCGACGGACGTGCTCGTCCTCCTCCCTGACACGATGACATACCACCTCCGCGGGTGCCGGCTCCCTCCGCACCGAAAGTGACCCGCGTGACCGCCACCACAGAAGGTCCGGGTCAACGATCATACTTGCATTCCTCACCAACCTCCGAGCCCGGAAAGGTAGCACCTCCCAGTGCCAGCCCGGCGAAGCCCAGTCCCGGACATGGCGCCTATCAAGCAGGCTCTCGCGGACTACTCGACGACGAGGATGCGGGCCGGGCATCGTCGACTAATTTTTCATAAAACCCAAAATCAACATACACACACTAATCTAGCTAACATAAACATACTAAAAAAAGCATAAACATACTAATCTAACATACACGTACAAATCTAGCTAACATAAACATACTAATCTAACATGCATACACATGCTAAAAAAGCATAAAAATCAACATATATTTAAAAAAATTGCAACGAGCTGCGGCGGCGGCGGCTCACAGCGGGGGCGGCGACGGGGCGATGACGGGGGCGGGGCGGCGACGGGGCGATGACGGGGGCGAGGCGACGATGGCGACGGGGCGGCGACAGGGCAAGGCGGCGACGGGGGCGGCGGGGGAGGCGACGGAGGAGGGCGGCGACGGGAGTGGGGCGGCGACAGGTGAGCTGACGGGGGCGGCGGGGGAGGCGACGGGGGTGGCAGGGGAGGCGACGAGGACGGCGGGGAAGGCGACGGGGAGGCGGGGTAGGCGGCGGGGGCGGCGGGGTTGGCGACGGGGGCGGCGGGGGAGGTGACGGGGCAGCGGGGGAGGCGACGGGGGCGGCAAGAGAGGCGATGGGGCGGTGACGGGGGCGGCGACGGGACGGGAACGGCGACGGCGGGCTCGGGGCGACGACGAGGGCGAAGTGGAATGAAAACTGTGAATTTTGCTAAGTGCTTGTCATATAGAAGGAGCATTGCTCCCGGTTGGTGGCCCCAACCGGGACAAATGCTACCTTTAGTCCCGGTTTGTCGCACCAACCGGGACCAATGCCCTATTTTTCGCCGCCCAAAGAGCGCGAAACCGGGACCTTTGGTCCCGGTTGGTGCCACCAACCGGGACCAAAGTCCTGTTTTCAGCAGCCCAAAGGGTGGAAAACAGGCCCTTTGGTCCCGGTTGGTGGCACAAACTGGGACGAAAGGGTGGCATTGGTCCCGGTTGGGGCCACCAACAAGGACCAATGGCCTTGCGGAGCGGTGTGGTGGGAGTTTAGTCCCACCTCGCCAAGGGAAGGTTGCCCGAACCTGCTTATAAGCCCCGCCGCGGCTGTTACGTTGAGCTCCTCTGATAGTGATAATAGATGCGTTGATAATGAAATTCGGCCTAAATTCAAAAGGCTAGTTAGGTGCCTAACTAGCACTTTGAATTTAGGCTGAATTTCAATGTAAGCGCATCTATTTTCACTTTTACTATTTTTTATGTTATTTCTTTGCACATTAAAAGTTGTTAACAAAAAACTTTATGAATATTTTTTTGCTATTAAATTTTTTAACAAAAATAACTTTGATAATTTTAGTTGGATGAATTGTATATAATATCAAGTTTCTTTCGAAGTATCGTGTACAAAATGGACAGTCTTTTTCGAAGTATCAGGGTTTCGAACGGAAACTCATCGATTACAAAAGGCATTTCATTTTCTTGAACTTATTTGAACTCCAGGCTTTTCGTGTGTTCAAAATGTACCATTCTAAGCCACATCATCAATTTTTCAACCCTTTCTGACTTCATTTGATATTTTTCATGCATTTATTGTTTTTTTGGAGCTAAATGACCCTGAAATTGAAAAGCACTTCAAATGAACTCTGAAAAGGTTGAAAGTTGGCATGGTATCATCATTTCACCCACATAGCATGTGCTAAAAAGTTGAGAGGGTTACGGCAAAATTAGGATGCACTTCGCGTACAAAACGAACAGACTCTTTCGAAGTATCGGGGTTTCGAACGGAAACTCATCGGTTAGAAAAGACATTTCATTTTTTGAACTTATTTGAACTCCAAGCTTTTTGTGTGTTCAAAATGCACCATTCAAAGCCACATCATCAATTTTCAACCTTTCTGACTTCATTAGATATTTTTCATGCATTTACTGATTTTTTTGAGCTAAATGACCCTAAAATTGAAAAGCACTTCAAATGAAGTCTGAAAAGGTTGAAAGTTGTCATGGTATCAACATTTCACCCACATAGCATCTGCTAAAAAGTTGGGAGGCTTACGGCAAAAGCAAGATGCACTTCGCGTACAAAACGGTCAGTCTCTTTCGAAGTATCGGGGTTTCGGACGGAAACTCATTGGTTACAAAAGGCATTTTATTTTCTTGAACTTATTTGAACTCCAGACTTTTCGTGTGTTCAAAATGCATCATTGAAAGCCACATCATCAATTTTCAACCCATTCTGACTTCATTTGATATTTTTCATGCATTTACTTTTTTTAGCTAAATGACCCTAAAATTGAAAAGCACTTCAAATAAAGTCTGAAAAGATTGAAAGTTGGCATGGTGTGTGCGTGCTTGTTGCCAACGATGACGACCCACTTTTTTGTTGCATATTGTTCTCGGCCACAATCGGAATTTAAGAAAAACCTGAACTGAAAAGCACTACAAATATATAATTGCTAGAGAGATATGTAATATATAATAGTTCAGATATTCATTACAGAAAGTACTCGTCCAAGCGAACACTACTATCTAGTCTGAATCAAAAGAATATCCGCCCCATGGTGGTGGTGGTGCGAGGTGACGCTGCCCATAGTTCACGATTCGAATCTTGCGCTACAACTCATATGCAACGTATGCATCTTTTGATGCATACTCAATGTTCATAGGCTGAAGTGGGGTCCTCTGTCACTCTTTGTGCTGCACCGGGGGAAATTTGGTCTTCATATCTCCGTCATAGTCGTCGATCAAGGCGACTGCCATAGAAGCCATCGAAGTCCTCTCATACCGAAGCCTGAATATGTCTTGGATATCAATAAGGCAGCCAGCTGGTATCTCAATACCGAAGCCGCGCCTCATCTTCAGCTTGTCATTCCTTACATCAATGCTAGCAAAAGGTATGCCACTGCGTAGGAAGTCCATGAGTGCTGGGCAGTGCTTGTCACTACTGCAACATCAATAAATTAAAATGGAACAAATGTTAAATACTGCTGCAACAAGTATATTTCGGCAGAATTATAATATGCAACTATATAAAGGAAAATTATTTTACTGTAACAAAAGAGGAAGACGCAGAGTTTTTGCTCCCGGGCTCATTTGAGCCCGGTGAACAGTAATTAATATCATAAAAAAATCGAAAATTATTTCACTACAACTTAAGAGAAATTGATCTTTGCCATATGATTCAAAATAGAACATATATATTGCTATATCCTATATATATATATATATATATATATATATATATATATATATATATATATATATATATATATATATATATATGCAATTTTCATATCCTATGAATTGATGAAGAAACCCTAAATTAACTATATGACATATATGTTCTTCCACGTTTTGCAACAAGGAAAGTTGTTATTCACTACAAACTTAAAAGAAATGTTGATCTTTCCAATAGGATTCAAAATGCAACATATTTCTATCCTATGCAATTTTCATCATAATCTATAAATTATTAATTGGTCAAAGAAAACCCTCAAAACTCACCTTGCTCATTGGAAGATGATCACATGTTTCTTGAAACATAGATGGATGACGGCAACATCTTCTTGCTTAGCCGTGTACTCAAGATCAAGCCCTATGAACGTGTCTTTCTCATCCGCCACATCAAGCCATTTCTGCAAAAGGGAAAGAAAATGTCGCACCATGGCGCTGTCGTTCGTGTAGACAACATCGAGATTGGTCGTGCCATGTGCGAGCACCTCCCCGTAGCGAGTGATTGGATTCATGGTAGAAGATATGGGGAAGAAGAGAGGAGAATGGAGGAGAAGAAGAGAGGAGAATGGATGAGAAGAAGAGAGGAGAAGAAGAGAAATGGGCGAAGTGCTCGGAACAGTTGCCTCTTCCTCAGACCACGAAATGTTGTGGGATGCGAACCGTTCGAACCTTTAGTCTCGGTTTGAGCTACCAACCGGGACTAAAAGGGCTCACACCAGGCGAATGGTCACCCCCTTTGGTCCCGGTTCTAGCCACGAACCGGGACCAATGGTTGTGGGCCAGGAGCGAGGCTCATTGGTCCCGGTTCGTGTGTGGAACCGGGACCAAAGATGTCCTACGAACCGGGACCAATGCCTCACGTGGCCCGCCTGGCCCCCTGGCCTCCCGAACCACGACCGTTGCTCCCATTAGTCCTGGTTCATGACTGAACCGGGACTAATGGGCTGGCCAGCCCGAACCGATGCCCTGTTTTCTACTAGTGAGATGTCGAAAGTCCACTTGTTTATGGAAAGGTAGGGAATTGGACTAGGAGTCCAACTCCTCCCCCTTGGCTGCGTCTTGGAGGGTCTGATCTCCATGCCCCTACACCTATATATTGAGGGGAGGGGCGCCCCAAGAGTACACACGAAGCCCTTGGTTCCCCTCTCTCTCCCTAGATCATTTTCTCCTCCGTCCGCGGTTTCAGTAGTGCTAGGCATAGCCCTATGGAGATAGCACCACCACCACCGCCACCATGCCGTCGTGTTGCCGGAGAACTCATCTACTATTTCAACCTCGCTCGCTGGATCGAGGAGGCGGAGACGTCATCGAGTTGTACGTGTGCTGAACGCGGAGGTGCCGTCCGTTCGGCGATAGATCGGGACGGATCGTGATTGGATCATGGGACGGATTGCGATTTGGATCGTGAAGACGTTCGACTACATCAACCGCGTTTCTTAACGCTTCCCGCTTAGCGATCTACAAGGGTATGTAGATCCACTCCCACTCTCGTAGCTATTGATCTCAATAGATAGATCTTGGGTGTTCGTAGGATTTTTTTTGTTTTCCATTCAACGTTTCCCAACAGTACCATGCATGCACCTCCTATTCTCTCTCCTGCCCCTCACTTACAAAAAAAATCAGTTGCAATCATGTGTGTAGGTATGCAATTGCTGTGGAGGGCGATACTTGCGGTTGCAAGCCTACTGTCGGACATGCAATTGTACTTGCAGGCTTATTGTTGGATATGGAATTAATTTCTCTCCAACAAAAACACAAGGTCAGTTGCAGTCAATAGGGAACATGCAGTTCCAGTCGAGGGTGAGATTTGCGGTTGCAAGCTTAGTGTCGGACATGCAACTCCCCACTCTTCTGCCGCCCACTAACAAATCAAAAAATGTAGTTTGTGGTCGGGCATTTGGGCATGCAATTGCAGTTGGTTGTATAGGCATGCAGTTCCAACTGAGGGTGACACTTGCAATTACAAGACCACTGTCGGACATTTAATCCCCCTCTATTCGACAAAAACACATGACAAGTTGTAGTCGGGAGGGGAGATGCAATTGCAGTCGAAGGGGACGCTTGCAATTGCAAGCTTGGTATTGCACATGCAACCCCTCCCTCTCCCACTGCCTACTCAAAAAATAAATGTTAGTTGCAGTCGGATATGTGGACATGCAATTCCAGTCGGGAGCGACACTTGCAATTGGATGCCTAGTGACAAACATGCAATTGACCTTCTCTCCACAAAAGACTAACAAATTACAATCAATCGCGACACTTACAAATTACACCTAATCGCAGTCATACAAGAAAAAGGTTTTAAAGGCAATAAAATGAAAAATATAAGTAAATAAATAAATAAGAAACTAGGATTTTATTAGAAAGCAAATAAAAAGAAGAAAATAAAAATTAAAAAACAAGATAAATGATACAAAATAAATCAATGTCACGAGAATGCAAATTTTCTTTTGGTTAAAAATCACTTAAAAAAAGATAAAAAGGAGGCAGGAAAATAGAAAACACACAAAAGAAAAGACAGAAAAAGTCAGCCCATCACACATCCCTGCCCACACATAAAATAAAGAAGAAGGAAAGAGCGGTCTAAACGCACCCTAAAACAGCTCGTCTCCAAAAACACTGGAAGCACACTGATTGGACATGAGAGAAGAAAACAAAAGAAAAAAAAAACTAGCAATTCTTGGTCACTTTGAAGACATGGAGTTACATTATAGGGCAATACTTGCAGTAGAGGTCCCATTGCTACCGAATCGACTAAGACTTAATTAATTGATGATCGGCTGAGAATTGCAAATCCACATAATTTTTTTTTTGAATTAGATATTTCTATCTATACTTCTTTTAGACTGACTTAATTAACACAAAGCCAAAGCTAAAAAAATAGAAAGAAAAAGATATGGATGTTTGTTCTATACAAAAACACGTGCGCGGACACACATCTCAAAAAAGAAAATTCCTCAAGAAACAAGACATGGATGCTGCACCAGAAAAACCACATCCAAAAACTATTCAATAGAGATCTAATCTGTACTACTGAAGTATACAGTTCTTTTTCTAGTCAGGATCGTCCTTACACTTCGTAAAATTTACAGGCAAAAAAAAAAAAAAAAAGATAGACCGCCCAAAGCCAGCCACTCCCGTGCTCAGCCCATCACTGAAAGCCGGAAGGAAAAACATACACGAAAGCAGCCCACCACATTTTGTCCATCTACACAGGCCAATTTACAGTTAAACGCATGTTGCACGCATCTAAAAACAACAGTAGATCTAACGAGTGAGGAACCGACTGAGACTTCACGAGGTCTGAGTCGATTGATTTTTAGCAACATAAAAAAACATGTAGCACAAGAGCAATTCTAACATGATACTCTTACTCTCTCTTTTCACATGGAAAAAAGGTAAGAGTTAATCCGACCCATTGCTTAATGCAATCAATGGTAAGAGCAATTTTTACTACTTTATTTTGCAATGACAAATGATTCCTCTCTCCCATGCATGCCCATCGCCTTCGCTGTTCTCTACTCCGGGCAGTTTTAACATGTTTTCTCTTATCCGAAAATTCGATTCTGAGCCCGAGCTCAGCTGCTCCTGGAATCTCGGCCACCCAGTTGCATTTGGATCAGTGCCCCTCTTTGTATTTGTAGCTGTAGTCACCACGTATTTCGTCTGAAAGTCCTTGTGGGCCTGGCCGCATTCATTGTGACGGTAGGCGTCATCTCCCTAGCAGATCAGGCTTTACGAACACGGTCTAGTTTTCTTCCAAAGCCATCACGAGCCGTCGGAATCTTTTTTTTGAAACAGCCATCGGAATCCTTCACGTCCACTAACTCAGACGTCCTTATCCATCTTTTCACTGGTGAATTCCTTCAGAAAATCCTAATCACGCGCTCACCTATCACCTAGCGAAACCCGTTGCCATTGTCCTCTTGCTACAATTTAAGCCATGAGTGCATCGTAGTCCTCTTCGCTTCCCGTCCACAAACAAACATTTCCTTATTCCTCTCGTCCCTGCATGCAAGCCATGTCAGCTCCTACAACATGCAACATACAGGCTTCTGGGACGCACCGTCTTTGGGACTCACACGAGTCCTACAATAGGATACAAAATGCAAATGTCAAGTAGAACAATTTGCTCTCATTTGATAAGGTCTCCGAGTTACATGCATTACAATACTAAACAACACATCAATATTAAGATTGTGCACCGAAGGAGTAGGCGTGGAGCGTGGCTCACAAAACACACAAGAAAAACATGGCCAGATTTAAATCTTTCTCTCCTACATATGTGGACCACCCAATGGGCGTGTGCCAATTTAAATCTTTCTTAGCTAGCAGTGCACAATTCACCAATTGAGCATTCAGGCGGGCCAACAGGTGTTCAAACGCTCCAACACTACCATCCCCCATCCTAACAATATCCACTACCTGCACGTACAGAGTCGAATGCCTACAAAGACTTATCAACAAAATTGGTCCCTTTGATAATGCACGAGATGCCCAGGCAAAATGTTCTTCACATCCTTCGTCCACTTCTTGTTTTGCTGGAATCTCCTCAAGGCGAGGGACATCCATGACCTGCAAAGGATAATAATAAATATCTCAGCACATGTAATTTTTAGTCAAACCAAGCATGGCTGCCATGTATGCGATGTTACAAAAATAGCAGGCTTACCCTTAGGACATGGCAGCATAGCATCCATGTATACTGGAACTGACCACTCACACACGAATTCAGATCTGCCGTCCTCGATTGTTACCTCACTAGCACAATGCCCGTGCGTTGCTACGGAGCCAAAATAAACAAGAAATTACCACTGGCTTAGGAGATCGTCATAAGATGATGGTATCTTGCGGTTGTTGCAAGGTTCACGATTAAAAGGTAAGCACGAACATAACTAAAGATCATGTTGTAGTCGCTAAAGAGTTTCGAGCGACCATAGTAGATCCTTCACAAGACTTATGGTGAGATACATTCTGAATTTGGAACATAGGAGAATGGGCATGAGTAAGTTAAATTGTGAGCGACCATAGTTGTGTCGTGAGATTCATCTTCTCAACTTATGTAACATTGTATGCATTGCCTTCGATTGCACATTTTGCTTGAGACCTTGAGTACCCCTCTATTGCGAGATTTGTTCTCTGACGACACCTCCCTGCCATCACCAAAAGATATAACATTTATTATTCCAATGAAAACCAAAAATTAATTAGCAACGTAAACTCATTGACTAAAGCCAGGCACTTACTATCATAATTCTCTTCTCTTCATAGTTTCCTCCCTCTCACGGTCAAACTGCAGGCTCATATATTGTCTACCAAAAATGTGCATCGGGCTAACGGGTGTCATGTAACTCTCGCTTCGTTGGATATTTGTCATTTTAGCGTAGAACACACCCTTTAAGTACGGCTTAGCCCACTTAGTTCTGATTTCATATATCCGGGTCATGTATGGGTACTTCCTCAGATTGTATTTATCCGTAAGCATATCCCGTGCGGACTTGAACTCATCAATCGTCCAGAGTCCTCCTGACATTATTGTCTGCTTGCTCGTGGCTTATCTTCCCGCATATGTTTCTCAATGTTTTCTTACTGAACGGCTCTTTCTCAACCAATCTGAAGAAACTATTCCTCAATGTTCTCTTAGTGACTGACACTTTCTCAACCGATCCAAAGAAACTCCTGATGATGTTGTACACTTTTCCAAGGTTTACATTTTCCCATTAACTATCTAATTAGATCCTTGGTCTAAACATCGATGTGCTTGTGTGACCGACAGTGCACCTTCTCCCCCATAGCCAGTGACATTGAATGATTGTGCTTCTCGTGATGCTCGGTTATGTACCAGTTGTTGTCAGACGGTCGAAGCAACCGTGTCACTGCCGGACACTCACATATGCATGAGCGGTTATTCTCTGCTTTGGGCTTCCTCTGCAACAAACACATTCAGTTGGTAACAAGGTGACAGTCAGTACTCTGTGTTGACCCCCCCTCTCATTTTTTTTGGAAAAGGAGGTTGAACCCCGGCCTCTGCATCTAGACGATGCATACAACCATTTTATTAATTATTCACAAAACAAAGAAATACATCAATATATCTGAAGCCGCCATCTTGACAACATCTGTTGCTACTCCTATTCATTTGATGAAGGGGTGAGGATAGTCCGAGCCGAATACCCAGACCTCTCACCTAAACCTAACATCTAAAGTTGGAGGCCCCAACCAAGCCATATACCTAGTCTGGGGCACACACTGGTCCGACGCACTCTCATAGGTCGTCGCCGCCATCTTCCACCGATCCATCTTCAGGGCAGGTACTGATGCATTGACTTTGCGAGGCCTTGCTGTCGACGCCTCCATGACGCCAGACAGTGCCACCTCCCTGTGCGCGTCCATCATCACGCATCTGCCGCCGAGACCCCGCCACACCACGCCGCCGAGACCCGTCGTCGATGACGCGGTAGAAACCACGCCGCTCCACCACCTATCCACCCGAGTCGGTACCTGCTCCAAAATGATGCCTCCAACAAGGAGCGCGACGCCTGACGTCGCCATCGTCCGATCCGTGAAAACAGATATAGGGTTTCCCCCAGAGCAGGCCGAAAGGAGTGACACGACTTGCTATGATGATGCCTTCGACAAGTTAACGACGCCAAAAGATGCCGCCATCGTCCACCATAACCGTAGTCGAGGATCGGTTTTCACCGGTAGTCTAGCCGCTCCAAACTCGTCACTGGACAGATCTGAAGCCAGATCCGCCGCCGCCTCCTGGCCGGCCACCACCAACAGGCCAGCGCGCAGCAGAGCGACCGTCACCGTGGCACCACAAGACGGGCAGAACCCCAACCTGGATGCCCGACCCAGGGCAGCCCCCAGATCCAAGCCGCCGAGTATGGGATCGCCTAGGCCACACCGTCGCCATGCGCCGGGCGCCCGCAGTGCCAGGCCATCCGGATCGCGCCATCCGTCCGCAGCTCCTCTGCCATGCACGGAGCTCTCACACGTCCCCCCCCCTCTCATGACTGCTCCTCACTTGACAATCACAAATTTGACAACAAAACAAGAGTGCAATTCTCACTGAGCAGCCACAAACAATTTCCTACATCGATTTGGTCCTGTCTTTCAACTGGTCGTTGCCATACCTAATATCAAAGCCAACCTCCCAAGAACACAAATTGTAAAAGTGGTATGCCTCATCAAGGAAACCGAAACTCAATCCCAGTTCTGGTTTCACTACACTATGGATAGGCTCTTCTGCGTACTTACGAATAGATTGTTCCAACGTGTTCATTCTAGATGTGCAAGGTGCTCTGTCAGGTGGTGCACTACCGTGCCGTAACTGGAATTACATAAGGAGACACTTCAGTTTATATATTTTAAGTACTTATACCAACCTCACCCACAGGCCACAGCCACCAAAACTTGTCTGCATCCATTCGTTCTTGATTTAATAATTAACAAGAAATCCTTGCAGTTCTAGATGCGGAACTTAAAACAAACAACTGATTATAGTATATTACCTTTTGGTCCAGCCAGGTGCTTCAGGATTGACTCTGTCAGTCAAGTGCGCGAACATGGTTGGAGATACATCCCTGACCCGACATTCGAATCAGCCGCCGTAGCGCCGCCCGCATTGCACCTCGCAGCAGGACCAGGGGTACCGGATCCGGGGCGCTCAAGGCTGTCCGCAAATTCTTCCCTCAAGGGAAACCTGCAAGGTCGCAAAATACTGTCCCAGAAATGTCGTCAGCGGGCATGTGAGGAGCATCACCCGCCTTGCTCACGAACAGCGCGGCACCCCCCGGGACCAAACCATGGAAATACAAGCATTGATATACGGGGAACTCACCAGTTGATGGGATCCAACCAGAACTCCAGCCACTCATCTGCCATTGCCGCGCCGCGGGTAGCACAAACAGTCGAGAGCAGGAGGGACGAGGGTTCGCAAATTTCCTCTATTTCGATAACGTCGTGATAACAATCCGGGCCAAGACTCACCACGCCAGCCACGTTCTGGTCCATGGATCAGGACCCGAACAGGATTGGCGGCCGTCAAAGACCACCACCAGGGCCTGATTGTACGCACTGTTACCACGCGTATACGTTCAGTATCCATAATTTCCAGCGTTCGGACTCTGACACGGCAGACTTTTTTACACGATCCCAACGAAGCAGTGGACGATAGCGATTTCCAGAGCAGCTGCGCTCGAGCACCGAATCGTCGCTTCCCCTCTTACCCCCTCTTTTTACATGGAAGGCAAGAAGGTAAGAGTTAGTCAAGTTCACTAATTAATGCGATTAATAGCTCAGATTTATTTTATACTCTTACCTCTAATGTGAAGACGGGAGGCTGAGGTAGCATATACACAAGCATTGTTACTGATACGTGTTTTGGTTCCACGAGTGGAATTCAAATAATTTAGATTTGATACTTTATTAATTGCACGGTTTGACATGGAATATGGGAGTGCCACCATGGAGGACATTGCAGAATATGACATGGTGATCAGTCAAATTTTTGGCAGCGAGGAAGAAGGTTACAATTACTATAATGCATATGCTCGGTCGAAGGGTTTTGGTGTTAGAAAGGAAGAACTGATCAGGAAGTCCGACACAAACATAGCTTTCCGTCGCCTCTATGTCTGTTGTAAAGAAGGATACCGGGCAAGGAAGCACTTTGAAAAAACTAATCGGGTGCGAGCTCCTAGGCCGTTGTCATGCTGTGGATGTGGCGTTCGGATGGAGATCGAGCTACGTATGGATAATGGTGAATGGCTTGTAAAAGATTTTGTGGACGAATATAACCATCCACTCGCTAAGCCTGACCAGACAGCTTTCATAAGGTCACATCACGGACTGAGTGACGTGCAAAAGGCTGATGTCATTGAGTATGGAATTGGTGGCCTTTGAACACATCAAATAATGGAAGTAATGGAGAAGGATAGTGGTGGTTACAGTAAGGTAGGCTTTATTCCTTGGGACCTGTATAATTTTGTTGCCAAGTACAAGAAGGAAAGGATAGAAGGCCATGATGCAGAATTTGTACTTCGTTATATGGCAGCGCGAAAAGACATAGATGGCGAATTTTTTACAAGTACACCACTGATAGTGAAGGGCATGTGTTGAACATCTTTTGGGCAGACACACAGTCTCGGATTGACTACGATGCCTTTGGTGGCGTCGTGATATTTGATAGCACTTACCGTGTGAACAAATACAACCTGCCATTTGTCTCCTTCATAGGAGTGAATCACCATCGCAGCACAACCGTGTTTGACTTAGGTATTGTCTCAGCTGAGACCGAGGCATCTTTTGTGTGGTTGCTTGAAGCATTTTTGGAGTCAACGCAGCAGAAACATCCTAGATCAGTAATCACCGATGGTGACCATGCAATGGCAAAGGCAATAGCGGCGGTTTTGCCCAATACAGATCACCGGTTGTGTAGCTGGCTGTTGGGAACGTTGCATGGGAAACAACATTTTTCTTACGCACATGCAGATCTATCCATGGTGATGAGGACCTACGAAAGGGAGAGTGGATCTACATACCCTTGTAGATCGCTAAGCAGGAAGCGTTAAGAAACGCGCTTGGTGTAGTCGAACGTCTTCGCGATCCAAATCGCCATGCGTCCCGTGATCCAATCACGATCCGTCCCGCGATCCAATCACGATCCGTCCCGCGATCCGATCACGATCCGTCCCACGAACTTGATCACGATCCGTCTCACGAACTTGATCACGATCCTTCCGATCTAGCACCGAACGGAGGGCACCTCCGCGTTCAGCACACGTACATCTTGATGACGATCTCCACTGTCTTGATCCAGCAAGAAGGAGTGGAGAGGAAGAAGAGTTCTCCGGCTGCCTGACGGTGCTCCGACGATGGTGGTGGAGCAATTTCGGCAGGGCTTCGCCTAAGCACTGCAGAAAACCGATCTAGAGGAGAAACTATGCACTAGAGGAACGGGTAGCACGTGGCTGAAATTCTAGTGCAAAACTCTAGAAATCCACCAGTATATATAGGAGGGAAGGAGGAGGAGAGGCAGCCTTGGCCTCCAAGCCTTGGAGGCTTCGGCCGAAGTGGGAGGTGGAGGAGGACTCTCCTCCTCCAATCCTAGTAGGACTAGGATTGCTCCTTTTTGCCTTTTTCCACCTTTTCCTATTGTTTTTTTCCTCCAGCCACATGGGCCTTGTGTGGGAGTTTCCACCAGCCCACTAAGGGCTAATATTCACTTTCCCACAGCCCATGAAGCCTCTTGGGTCGAAATACCCCTCCCGGAGGCCTCCCGGTACACTACCGATGAGCCCAAAACTTTTTCGGCGACCAAAACGGGACTTCCTATATATGAATATTTACCTCCGAACCATTCCGGAGCTCCTCATGACGTCCCGGATATCATCCGGGACTCTGAACAAACTTCGGTCACCACCATACATAACTCTATATTACCGAAACGTCACCAAACCTTAAGTGTGCAGACCCTGCGGGTTCGAGAATTATGTAGACATGACCGAGACACCTCTACGGTCAATAACCAATGGTGGGACCTGGATGTCCACATTGGTTCCTACATATTCTACGAAGATCTTTATCGGTCGAACCTCTATGTCAAGGATTCAGTTAATCCCGTATGATGTTCCCTTTGTTCTTCGGTATGTTACTTGCCCGAGATTCGATCGTCGGTATCTCCATACCTAGTTCAACCTCGTTACCGGAAAGTCTCTTTACTTGTTCCGTAATACAAGATCCCGTAACTAACACTTAGTCACATTGCTTTCAAGGCTTATTGTGATGTTGTATTACCGAGTGGGCCCTGAGATACCTCTCCGTCACACGGAGTAACCAATCCCAGTCTTGATCCATGCCAACTCAACAGACACCCTCGGAGACACCTGTAGAGCACCTCTATAGTCACCCAGTTATGTTGCGACGTTTGATACACACAAGGACTCCTCCTATATCTGTGAGTTGCATGATCTCATGGTCATAGGAACATATAATTGACATGCAGAAAACAGTAGCAATAAACTAACATGATCATAAGCTACGTTTGTAGTTTGGGTCTTGTCCATCACATCATTCTCCTAATGATGTGATCCCATTATCAAATGACATCTCATGTCCATGGCTAGGAAACCTTAACCATCTTTCGATCAATGAGCTAGTTCACTAGAGGTATACTAGGGACATTATGTTTGTCTATGTATCCACACATGTATCCATGTTTCCAATTAATACAATTATAGCATGTATAATAAACGATTATCATGAACAAGGAAATACAATAATAAACACTTTATTTATTGCCTCTAGGGCATATTTCCAACAGTCTCCCACTTGCACTAGAGTCAATAATCTAGTTCACATCACTATGTGATTTACATTGTAATGAATCGAACACCCATGCAGTTCTGGTGTTGATCATGTTTAGCCCTTGGAAGAGGTTTAGTCAACGGGTCTGCAACATTCAGATCCGTGTGCACTTTGCAAATATTTATGTCTTTCTCCATGATGTAATCGCGGATGGAGTTGAAGCGTCGCTTTATGTGTCTGGTCCTTTTGTGAAACCTTGGTTCCTTGGCCAGAGCAATGGCACCAGTGTTGTCACAGAACAGGTTCATTGGATACAGTGCACTGGGCACTACTCCAAGATCTGTCATGAACTGCTTCATCCAGACACCTTCCTTCACCGCCTCCGAGGCTGCGATGTATTCCGCTTCGCACGTAGAATCAGCTACCACGCTTTGCTTGGAACTGCACCAGCTTACCGCTCCCCCGTTAAGAATAAATACGTATCCGGTTTGTGACTTAGAGTCGTCTGGATCAGTGTCAAAGCTTGCATCGACGTAACCCTTTACGACGAGCTCTTCATCACCTCCATAAACGAGAAACATTTCCTTAGTCCTTTTCAGGTACTTAAGGATATTCTTAACCGCTTGCCAGTGCTCCATTCCAGGATCACTTTGAAACCTTTCGGCCATACTTATGGCAAGGCTGACATCGGGTCTTGTGCACAACATTGCATACATGATAGAGCCTATGGCTGAAGCATAGGGGATGACACTCATATTTTCTCTATCTTATGCAGTTACTGGGCATTGAGTCTTACTCAACTTCACACCTTGTAACACAGGCAAGAACCCCTTCTTGGACTGTTCCATTTTGAACTTCTTTAAAACTTTATCAAGGTATGTGCTCTATGAAAGTGCTATTAAGCGTCTCGATCTATCTCTATAGATCTTAATGCCTAATATGAAAGCAGCTTCTCCTAGGTCCTTCATTGAAAAACTCTTGTTCATATATTCCTTCACGCTTTCCAGCATTTCTATATTGTTTCCAATCAGCAATATGTCATCCACATATAATACTAGAAACGCTATAGAGCTCCCACTCACTTTCTTGTAAATACAAGCTTCTCCGTAAACTTGTATAAACTCAAACGCTTTGATCACCTCATCAAAGCGCTTATTCCAACTCCGAGATGCTTGCACAAGACCATAAATGGATCGCTGGAGTTTGCAAACTTTGTCAGCATTCTCTGGATCGACAAAACCTTCGGGTTGCATCATATACAACTCTTCCTCAAGGAAACCGTTTGAGGAACGCTGTTTTGACATCCATCTGCCAAATTTCATAGTCGAAATAAGCAGGTATTGCTAACATGATTCTGACAGACTTAAGCATCGCTACGGGTGAGAAAGTCTCATCGTAGTCAACTCCTTGAACTTGTGAAAAACCCTTTGCCACAAGTCGACCTCTATAGACGGTGACATTACCGTCCGCGTCTGTCTTCTTCTTAAAGATCCATTTGTTCTGAATGGCCTTTTGCCCTTCAGGTAATACTTCCAAAGTCCATACTTTGTTTTCATACATGGATCCCATCTCGGATTTCATGGCCTCTAACCATTTCTCGGAATCTGGGCCCATCACTGCTCCTCCATAGCTTGTAGGTTCATTGTTGTCCAACAACATAACCTCCAAGACAGGGTTGCCGTACCACTCAAGGGTAGTACGCGGCCGTGTCGACCTAGGAGGTTCAATAGCAGCTTGATCCGAAGCTTCATGATCATCATCATTAACTTCCTCTTCTACCGTCGTAGGTTCCACAGAAACATATTTCTGTGCTGCGCTACTTTCTGGTTGAAGTAAAGGTTCAATAACCTCATCAAGCTCTATTTTCCTCCCACTCAATTCTTTCGAGAGAAACTCTTTCTCAAGAAATGTTCCGTTCTTAACGACAAACACTTTGCCTTCGGATCTAAGATAGAAGGTATACCCGACTGTCTCTTTCGGGTATCCTATGAAGACGCATTTCTCCGCTTTGGGTTCCAGCTTTTTAGGCTGAAGCTTTTTGACATAAGCATCACATCCCCAAACTTTAAGAAATGACAACTTTAGCTTCTTGCCAAACCATAGTTCATATGGCGTCGTCTCAACGGATTTTGATGGTGCCCTATTTAAAGTGAATGTAGCTGTCTCTAATGCATAACCCCAAAACGATAGTTGCAAATCAGCAAGAGACATCATAGAACGCACCATATCTAATAAGGTTCGATTACGACGTTCAGATACACCATTACGTTGTGGTGTTCCGGGCGGTGTCAACTGTGAAACAATTCCACATTGTCTTAAGTGACTGCCAAACTCATAACTCAGATATTCACCTCCTCGATCAGATCGCAGGAACTTAATCTTCTTGTTTCGATGATTCTCAACTTCACTCTGAAATTACTTGAACTTTTCAAACGCTTCAGACTTGTGTTTCATCAAGTAAATATACCCATATCTACTTAAGTCATTGGTGAAGGTGAGAAAATAACGATATCCACCACGCACTGTAACATTCATTGGACCGCACACATCAGTATGTATGATTTCCAATAAGTCACTTGCCCGTTCCATTGATCCAGAGAACGGCGTTTTAGTCAT
Organism: Hordeum marinum; assembly: GCA_022496015.1. NCBI lineage: Eukaryota > Viridiplantae > Streptophyta > Magnoliopsida > Poales > Poaceae > Hordeum > Hordeum marinum. The sequence goes on along the minus strand of CM039677.1, from coordinate 417,766,777 downwards.
CTTGCCCATGAGGCATGGTTCACATGTGTCAAGTGATTCAAAATCAAGTGACTCCAAAAGTCCATAAGCATGGAGCTTCCTCATGCATTTTACACCAATATGACCTAAACGGCAGTGCCACAAGAAAGTGGTACTATCATTATCAACTCTACATCTTTTGGCATCAATGTTATGAACATGTGTATCATCACTATCAATATTCAATATGAATAAACCCCTCACATTGGGTGCATGAACATAAAAGATATTACTCATATAAATAGAACAACCTTTATTCTCTGATTTAAATGAGTAACCGTCTCGCAATAAACAAGATCCAGATATAATGTTCATGCTTAACGCAGGCACTAAATAACAATTATTCAGGTTCATCACTAATCCTGATGGTAATAGAAGAGAGAGCGTGCCGACGGCGATCACATCAACCTTGGAACCATTTCCCACGCGCATCGTCACTTTGTCCTTTGCTAGCCTTCGTTTATTCCGTAGTTCCTGCTTTGAGTTGCAAATGTGAGCAACCGAACCGGTATCAAATACCCAGGCACTACTACGAGAGCTAGTAAGGTACACATCAATAACATGTATATCATATATACCTTGTTTGTCGCTGGCCGCCTTCTTGTCAGCCAGGTACTTGGGGCAGTTCCGCTTCCAGTGACCAGTTCCCTTGCAATGAAGGCACTCAGTTTCTGGCTTGGGTCCATGCTTGGGCTTCTTTGCAGGAGTAGCAACTGCTTTGCCATCCTTCTTGGTTTTACCCTTCTTGCCCTTGCCCTTGACTTTGCCATTTTTCTTGAAACTAGTGGTTTTATTGACCATCAACACTTGATGTTCTTTCTGGATTTCAGACTCAGTGACTTTTAGCATCGCAAACAGCTCGGCGACTGACTTGTTCATCCCGTGCATGTTCTAGTTCATCACAAAGCTCTTGTAACTAGGTGGCAGTGATTGAAGAACTCTGTCAATGATCGCCTTTGGCGGAAGGGAAATTCCCAACTCCGCTAGACAAGTTGAAAACCCAGACATTCTGAGTATATGTTCACTGATAGACCCGTTCTCCTCCATCTTGCAAGCATAGAACTTATCGGAGGTTTCATACCTCTCGATCCGGGCGTTCTTCTGAAAGATAAACTTCAACTCCTAGAACATCTCATATGCTCCATGATGTTCAAAACGTCTTTGAAGTCCCGGTTCTAAGCCATACAATATTGCACACTGAACTATTGAGTAATCTCCAGTACGTGCCTTCCAAGCGTTCTTAACGTCTTCGGAGGTCATGTCTTCTGGTTGGTCACCAAGCGGTGCATCAAGGACATATGATTTCTGGGAAGCCGTGAGGATAATCCTTAGATTGTGGGCCCAGTCAACAAAGTTACTTCCATCATCTTTCAATTTAGCTTTCTCTAGGAACGCATTAAAATTCAGGGGTGCTACTGCGCGAGCCATTGATCTACAACATAAATATGCAAAGTTCACTTGGACTATTGTTCAAGATAATGAGTTTAGTTAATCAAATTACTAAAGCTCCCACTCAAATTGACATCCCTCAGGTCATCTGAGTGTCACATGATCCAAATCCACCAACTCAAGTCCGATCATCACGTGAGTTGAGGTGGCTTCAATGGTGAACATCATTATGTTGATCATATCTACTATATGACTCATGTTCGACCTTTCGGTCTCTTGTGTTCCGAGGCCATGTTTGTACATGCTGGGCTCGTCAAGTTTAACCCGAGTGTTCTGCGTGTGCAACACTAGCTTGCACCCGTTGTATGTGAACGTAGAGTCTATCACACCCGATCATCATGTGGTGTCTCAACACGACGAACTTTCGTAACGGTGCACACTCGGGGAGAACACAATTTTATCTTGAAATTTAAGTGAGGGATCACCTTATAATGCTATCGTCGTACTAAGCAAAACAAGGTGCATAAAAGGATTAACATCACATGCAATTCATAAGTGACATGATATGACCATGAACTTGTGCTTTAAATCTCCATCTTGAAAGCACCGGCATGATCTTCATCTTCACCGGCACGACACCATGATCTTCATCATCTTGATCTCCATCAATGTGTCGCCATCGAGGTTGTCACGCCCTGCATGCTTCTACTACTATTGCTATCGTTTAGCGATAAAGTAAAGCATTACATAGCGCTTAATGATTGACACGCAGGTCATACAATAATTAAAGACAACCCTATGGCTCCTGCCGGTTGCCGTACTCATCGACATGCATGTCATGAAATTCTATACATCACATGATCATCTCATACATCACATATATCACATCATGTACTTGGCCATATCACATCACAACATACCCTGCAAAAACAAGATAGACGTCCTCTAATTGTTGTTGCATGTTTTACGAGGCTGCTACGGGTTTCTAGCAAGAACGATTTATTGGGGAATGTCGCATGGGAAACAAAAAATTTCCTACGCACACGCAAACCTATCCATGGTGATGAGCATCTACGAGAGGGAGAGTGGATCTACGTACCCTTGTAGATCGCTAAGCGGGAAGCGTTAAGAAATGCGGTTGGTGTAGTCGAACTTCTTCGCGATCCAAATCGCTGAGTGTCCCACGATCTAATCACGAACCATCCCGCGAACCAATCATGAATCGTCCCACGATCTCGTCACGATCCGTCCCGCAATCCGATCACGAACGTCCCGTGGCCTTGATCACGATCCTTCCGATCTAGTACCGAACGGACGACACCTCTGCGTTCAGCACACGTGCAGCTTGATGACGATCTCCACCGTCTTGATCCAGCAAGAGGAGGCAGAGAAGAGGAAGAGTTCTCCGGCAGCGTGACGGCGCTCCGGTGATGGTGGTGGAGCTATTCCGACAGGGCTTTGCCTAAGCACTGCAGAAAACCGATCTAGAGGAGAAGCTATGCACTAGAGGAACGGGTGGCACGTGGCTGAAAATCTTGTGCCAAAACCCTAAAATCCTCTAGTATATATAGGAGGAGAGGAGGAGGAGGCTTGGCTGCCAAAAAGGCAGCCCTTGGGTCAGCCAAACCAAGGAGGGAGGAGTCCTCCTCCTCCACTCCTAGTAGGATTAGGACTCCTTCCTTATTTGGCCCTTTTTTTTGCCTTTTTCTACCTTTTTCCTTTTGGTATTTTCTTTCCAGCCTCATGGGCTTTGTGTAGGACTTCCACCAGCCCACTAAGGTCTGGTATTCATCCTCCTACAGCCCACAAAGCCTCTTGGGTCGAAATACCACTCCCGGTACACTACCGGCACTCCCGATACACTACCGATGAGCCCAGAACTTTTCCGGCGACCAAACTGGGACTTCCTATATATGAATCTTTACCTCCGGACCATTATGGAGATCCTCGTGACGTCCGGGATATCATCCGGGACTCCGAACAACCTTCGGTCACCACCATACATAACTCTACACTACCGAAACGTCACCGAACCTTAAGTGTGCAGACCCTGCGGGTTCGAGAACTATGTAGACATGACCGAGACACCTCTACGGCCAATAACCAATGGCGGGACCTGGACGTCCACATTGGTTCCTACATATTCTACAAAGATCTGCATCGGTCGAACCTCTATGTCAAGGATTCAATCAATCCCGTATAACGTTCCCTTTGTTCTTCGGTATGTTACTTGCCCGAGATTCGATCATCGATATCTCCATACCTAGTTCAACCTCATTACCGGCAAGTCTCTTTACTCGTTCCGTAATGCAAGATCCTGTGGCTAACATATTGGTCACATTGCTTGCAAGGCTTGTTGTGATGTTGCATTACCGAGTGGGCCCTGAGATACCTCTCCGTCACACGGAGTAACAAATCCCAGTCTTGATCCATGCCAACTCAACAGACACCTTCGGAGATACCTGTAGTGCACCTTTATAGTCACCCAGTTACGTTGCGACGTTTGATACACACAAAGTATCCCTCCGGTGTCAGTGAGTTGCATGATCTCATGGTCATAGGAACATATACTTGACATGCGGAAAACAACAGCAATAAACTGACATGATCATATGCTACGTTTGTAATTTGGGTCTTGTCCATCACAGAATGATGTGATCCCGTTATCAAATGAGATCTCATGTCCATGGCTAGGAAACCTTAACCATCCTTTGATCAACGAGCTAGTCTATTAGAGGCATACTAGGGACATGGTTTTGTGTATGTATCCACACATGCATTTAAGTCTCCGATCAATACAATTATAGCATGGATAATAAACGATTATCATGAACAAGGAAATATGATAATAACTAATTTATTATTGCCTCTAGGGCATATTTCCAACAGTCTCCCACTTGCACTAGAGTCAATAATCTAGTTCACATCACCATGTGATTCGCATTGTTATGAACCTAACACCCAATGAGTTCTGGAGTTCGATCATGCTTTGCATGTGAGAGAGGTCTTATAGTCAACGGGTCTGTAACATTAAGATCCATGTATACTTTGCAAATCTATGTCAAACCGTAAACATTGCTACCACACTCCACTTGGTACTTTACCAAATGGCTGCTCCACTATACGTATCCAGATTGCTACTACGAGCCATCCGGATTGGTGTTTAAAGCTTGCATCGACGTAACTCTTTACGACGAACTCTCTATTACCTCCATAATCGAGAAACATCTCCTTAGTCCTCTGGTTACTAAGAATAATTTCGATCGCTGTCTAGTGATCCACTCCTGGACCACTCTAGTACCCCTTGACAGACTCATGGCAAGGCACACACAGGTGCGGTACACAGCATGGCATACTACACAGAGCCTATGGCTAAGGCATAGGGGACGACATTCGTCTTTTCTCTTTCTTCTGCCGTTGTCGAGCTTTGAGTCTTACTCAACTTCACACCTTTATAAATCAGGCGAGAACTCTTTCTCTGACTGATCCATTTTGAACTCTTTCAAAATCTTGTCAAGGTATGTATTTATTGAAAGTCTCATCAAGCATCTTGGTCTATCTCTATAGATTTTGATGCTCAACAATCAGGTAGCTTTATCCAGGTCTTCCTTTGAAAATCACTTTTCAAACAACCATTTATGCTTTCCAGAAATCCTACATTATTTCCGATCAACAATATGTCATCCACATATACTTATCAGAAATTCTATAGTGCTCCCACTCATTTTATTGTAAATACAAGTTTCTCATAAACTTTGCATAGACTCAAAACTTTGATCACCTCATCAAAGTGCATATTCCAACTCCGAGATGCTTGCTTCAGTCCATAGAAGGATCACTGAAGCTTGTACACCTTTTAGCATCCTTAGGACTGACTAAACCTTCTGGTTGTATCACATACAACCTTTCCTCAAGTAAAACCGTTAAGGAAACGATGTTTTGACATCCATCTGCCAGATTTCATAATTGAAAAATGCAACAACTTCTAACATATTTCCAACATACTTTAGCATCGCTACAAGTGAGAAAGTCTCATCGCAGTCAACTCCTTGAACTTGTCACAAACAACTTTGCAACAAGTCGAGCTTTACAAATGGTGATAATTACCATCAGCGTTTGTCTTCATTTTAAAGATCCATTTGTACTCAACGACCTGCCGTCCAACGAGCAAGTCTACCAAAGTCTATACTTGGTTTTCATACATGGATTCTATCTCGGATTTCATGGCCTCCAACCATTTGTCGGAATCCGGGCCCATCATCACTTCTCCATAGCTCGTAGGTTCATCGTTTGTCCAACAACATGACCTCCAAGACAGGGTTGTTGTACCGCTTAGGAGCAATACACATCCTTGTCGACCTACGAAGTTCGATAGTAACTTGATCCTGAAGCTTCATGATCATCATCATTAACTTCCTCTTCAACTAACGTAGGCTTCACAGAAACAACATTCTGCGCTGCGCTACTCTCTGGTTGAACAAAGGTTTAACAACCTCATCAAGTTCTATCTTCCTCCCACTCAATTCTTTCGAGAGAAACTTTTCCTCAAGAAAGGATCCGTTTTAGTAACAAACACTTTGCACTTGGATCTGAGATAGAAGGTTCACCCAACTGATCTTAGGGTATTCTATGAAGATGCATTTGTCCGCCTTGGGTTCGACCTCATTAGGTGAAAACATTTTCCACACAAGTGTCTCAGCCCCAAATATTAAGAAATGACAACTTAGGTTTCTATCAAACCATAATTCACACGGTGTCATCTCAACAGATTTAGATGGTGCCCTATTTAAAGTAAATGTAGTTGTCTCTAATGCATAACCCCAAAATTATAGTAGTAAAACGATAAGAGACATCATAGCACGCACCATGTCCAATAGAGCATAACTATGATGTTCGGACACACCATCACACTATGGTGTTCCAGGTGGCGTTTAGTTGTGAAACAACTTTCACATTGTCTTAAGTTGTATGCCAAACTCGTGACTCAGATATTCACCTCCAAGATCATATCGTGGTCATTTTTATCTTATTGTCATGATGATCTTAAACTTCACTCTGAATTTGCTTGAACCTTTCAAACGATTCAGACTTGTGTTTCATTAAGTAAATATACACTATATCTACTCAAATCATCGGTGAAGGTAAGAAAATAACGATATCCACTTCACGCTACAAGACTCACTAGATTGCATACATCAACATGTATCATTTCCAATGAATCACTTGCCCGCTTCATCCAATGGGGTCCTTTAGTCATCTTGCCCAAGAGGCATGGTTCGCATGCCTCAACCGATTCGAAATTGAATGAGTCCAAGTATCCATCAGCATGGAGTTTCTTCATGCGCTTTATACCAATATGACATTTTGCGGCAGTGCCACAAGTATGTGGTACTATCATTATTTAACTTTGTATCTTTTGACATCAATGTTATGAACATGTGTATTACTACGATCAAGATTTCAACAAACCATTCTCACTGGGTGCATGACCATTGAAGGTATTATTCATGTAAACAGAATAACCATTATTCTCTGACTTAAATGAATAACCGTATTGCAACAAACATGATCTAATCATGTTCATGCTCAACGCAAAACACCAAATAACATTTATTTAGGTTCGTCACTAATCCTAAAGGTAGAGAGAGCGTGCGATGTTGATCACATCAACCTTGGAAACATTTCCAACACACATCGTCACCTCACCCTTAGCTAGTTCTCCATTTATTCCGTAGCTTTTATTTCGAGTTACTAACATTTAGCAACCGAACCGGTATCCAATACCCAGGTGCTACTAGGAGTACTAGAAAGGTACACATCAATAACTCATATATCAAATATACTTCTGTCGATGTTGTCAGCCTTCTTATCTACCAAGTATCTAGGGTTGTTCCGCTTCAGTGACCTCTCACCTCATAATAGAAGCACTTAGTCTCGGGTTTGAGTTCAACTTTGGGTTGCTTCGCTGGAGCAGCAACTGACTTGCTATCCATGAAGTTTCCCTCCTTGCTCTTGCCCTTTTCGAAACTAGTGGTTTGATTAACCATCAACACTTGACGCTCCTTCTTGATTTCTACCTTCGCGGTGTCAAACATCGCGAACAGCTCAGGGATCAATACTTCTATCCCTGGTGTTTTATAGTTCATCACTAAGTTCTAGTAGCTTTAGTGACAGTGACTTGGAGAACTATATCAATCACTATATTATCTGGAAGATCAACTCCCACTTGATTCAAGCGATTGTAGTACCCAGACAATCTGAGTACATGCTCAACGATTGAGCTATTCTCCTTCATCTTACAGGCAAAGAATCTTGTTGGAGATCTCATATCTCGCAACACAGGCACGAGCCTGAGATCACAATCTCTGCTCCTAGAACATCTCATATGTTCCATGACGTTCAAAACGTTTCGGAGCCTCAATTCTAAGCCGTAATGCATGACGCACTAAACTATCAAGTAGTCATCGAAACGTGCCTGTCAGATGTTCACAACATCTACAGACGACGCTAGAGGGGGTGGCGCACCAAGCGGTGCATTAAGGACATAAGCCTTCTGTGCAGCAATGAGGACAATCCTCAGATCATGGACCCAGTCCGCAATATTGCTACCAACATCTTTCAACTCTATTTCTCTAGGAACATATAAAAATTTAAGGGAGCTACAACGCGAGCTAGTAATCTACAACATAATTTGCAAAGACACTATTGACTATGTTCATGATAATGAGTTCAATTAATCATATTACTTAAGAACTCCCACTCAAATTGACATCCCTCCGATCATTCGAGTGATACATGATCCAAATTCACCAACTCAAGTCCGATCATCACGTGAGTTGAGGTGGCTGCAATGGTGAACATCATTATGTTGATCATATCTACTATATTACTCATGTTCGACCTTTCGGTCTCTTGTGTTCCGAGGCCATGTCTGTACATGCTAGGCTCGTCAAGTTTAACCCGAGTGTTCTGCACGTGCAAATCTGGCTTGCACCCGTTGTATGTGAACATAGAGTCTATCACACCCGATCATCACGTGGTGTCTCAACACGACAAACTTTCGCAACGGTGCACAATCGGGGAGAGCATAATTTATCTTGAAATTAAGCGAGGGATCACCTTATAATGCTACTGTCATCCTAAGCAAAACAAGGTGCATAAAAAGGATTAACATCACATGCAAATCATAAGTGACATGATATGGCCATGAACTTGTGTTTAAGATCTCCATCTTCAAAACACCGGCATGATCTTCATCGTCACCGGCACAACACCATGATCTACATCATCTTGATCTCCATCAATGTGCTGCCATTGGGGTTGTGGCGCCAGCCCTGCTTCTACTTCTATTGCTACCGCTTAGCGATAAAGTAAAGCATTACATAGCGCTTAATGATTGACACGCAGGTCATACAATAATTAAAGGCAACCCTATGGCTCCTGCCGGTTGCCGTACTCATCGACGTGCAAGTCGTGAAATTCTATACATCACATGATCATCTCATACATCACATATATCACATCATGTAATTGGCCATATCACATCACAACATACCCTGCAAAAACAAGTTAGACGTCCTCTAATTGTTGTTGCATGTTTTACGTGGCTGCTACGGGTATCTAGCAAGAACGATTCTCACCTACGCATAAACCACAACGGTGATACACTAGTTTGCTTTTCAACCTTCTCAAGGACCACCTTTGTCGAATCCGATCCAACTAAAGTAGGAGAAACTGACACTCGCTAGCCATCTGTTGCAACAAGTGCAGTTGAGGGAACCGGTCTCTCGTAAGCGTACGAGTAAGGTTGGTCCGGGCCGCTTCATCCCACAATACCGCTGAACCAAAACACGACCAAGGGAGGAAGCAATCTAAGCATCAACGCCCACAAACCTTTTGGGTTCTACTCGAGATCTCATCGAACCATCAACCTAGCTCATGATGCCACTATTGGGGAATGTCGCATGGGAAACAAAAATTTTCCTACGCACACGCAAACCTATCCATGGTGATGAGCATCTACAAGAGGGAGAGTGGATCTACGTACCCTTGTAGATCGCTAAGCGGGAAGCGTTAAGAAACGCGGTTGGTGTAGTCGAACTTCTTCGCGATCCAAATCGCCGAGCGTCTCGCGATCTAATCACGAACTGTCCCGCGAACCAATCACGAACCGTCCCACGATCTCGTCACGATCCATCCCGCGATCCGATCACGAACGTCCCATGGCCTTGATCACGATCCTTCCGATCTAGTACCGAACGGACGACACCTCCGCGTTCAGCACACGTGTAGCTTGATGACGATCTCCACCGTCTTGATCCAGCAAGAGGAGGCGGAGAGGAGGAAGAGTTCTCCGGCAGCGTGACGATGCTCCGGCGATGGTGGTGGAGCTATTCTGACAGGGCTTCGCCTAAGCACTGCAGAAAACCGATCTAGAGGAGAAGCTATGCACTAGAGGAACGGGTGGCACGTGGCTGAAAATCTTGTGCCAAAACCCTAAAATCCTCTAGTATATATAGGAGGAGAGGAGGAGGAGGCTTGGCTGCCAAAATGGCAGCCCTTGGGTCGGCCAAACCAAGGAGGGAGGAGTCCTCCTCCACTCCTAGTAGGATTAGGACTCCTTCCTTATTTGGCCCTTTTTTTTTGCCTTTTTCCACCTTTTGCCTTTTGGTATTTTCTTTCCAGCCTCATGGGCTTTGTGTAGGACTTCCACCAGCCCACTAAGGGCTGGTATTCATCCTTCTACAGCCCACAAAGCCTCTTGGGTCGAAATACCACTCCCGGTGGTCTCCCGGTACACTACCGACACTCCCGGTACACTACCGATGAGCCCAGAACTTTTCCGGCGACCAAACTGGGACTTCCTATATATGAACCTTTACCTCCGGACCATTCTGTAGCTCCTCGTGACGTCCGGGATCTCATCCGGGACTCCGAACAACCTTTGGTCATCACCATACATAACTCTACACTACCGAAACGTCACCGAACCTTAAGTGTGCAGACCCTGCGGGTTCGAGAACTATGTAGACATGACCGAGACACCTCTACGGCCAATAACCAATGGCGGGACCTGGACGTCCACATTGGTTCCTACATATTCTACGAAGATCTTCATCGGTCGAACCTCTATGTCAAGGATTCAATCAATCCCGTATAACGTTCCCTTTGTTCTTCGGTATGTTACTTGCCCGAGATTCGATCATCGGTATCTCCATACCTAGTTCAACCTCGTTACCGGCAAGTCTCTTTACTCGTTCCGTAATGCAAGATCCCGTGGCTAACATATTAGTCACATTTCTTGCAAGGCTTGTTGTGATGTTGCATTATGGAGTGGGCCCTGAGATACCTCTCCGTCACACGGAGTAACAAATCCCAGTCTTGATCCATGCCAACTCAACAGACACCTTCGGAGATACCTGTAGTGCACCTTTATAGTCACCCAGTTACGTTGCGACGTTTGATACACACAAAGTATCCCTCCGGTGTCAGTGAGTTGCATGATCTCATGGTCATAGGAACATATACTTGACATGCGGAAAACAACAGCAATAAACTGACATGATCATATGCTACGTTTGTAATTTGGGTCTTGTCCATCACATCATTCTCCCAATGATGTGATCCCGTTATCAAATGACATCTCATGTCCATGGCTAGGAAACCTTAACCATCCTTTGATCAACGAGCTAGTCTATTAGAGGCATACTAGGGACATGGTTTTGTGTATGTATCCACAGATGCATTTAAGTCTCCGATCAATACAATTATAGCATGGATAATAAACGATTATCATGAACAAGGAAATATGATAATAACTAATTTATTATTGCCTCTAGGGCATATTTCCAACACGATTCTCACCTATGCATAAACCACAACGGTGATACATAATTTGCTTTTCAACCTTCTCAAGGACCGCCTTTGTCGAATCCGATCCAACTAAAGTGAGAGAAACTCCCACCCGCAAGCCATCTAGGCAACATGTTGCGTCGAGGGAACTGGTCTCTCGTAAGCGTACGAGTAATGTTGGTCCGGGACGCTTCATCTCACAATGCCGCTGAACCAAAATCCGACCAAGGGAGGAAGCAATCTAAGCATCAACGCCCACAAACCTTTTGTGTTCTACTCGAGATCTCATCAACACATAGACCTAGCTCATGATGCCACTGTTGGGAACGTTGCATGGAAAACAAAAATTTTCCTACGCACATGCAGATCTATCCATGGTGATGAGCACCTACGAGAGGGAGAGTGGATCTACATACCCTTATAGATCGCTAAGCGGGAAGCGTTAAGAAACGCGGTTGGTGTAGTCGGACGTCTTCGCGATCCAAATCGCCGTGCGTCCCGCGATCCAATCATGATCCGTCCTGCGATCCAATCACGATCCGTCCCACGATCCGATCACGATCCATCCCACGAACTTGATCACGATCCGTCTCACGAACTTGATCATGATCCTTTCGATCTAGCACCGAACGGACGACACCTCCGCATTCAGCACATGTACAGCTTGATGACGATCTCCACTGTCTTGATCCAGCAAGAAGGAGTGGAGAGGAAGAAGAGTTCTCCGGCAGCCTGACGGTGCTCCGGCGATGGTGGTGGAGCAATTCCGACAGGGCTTGGCCTAAGCACTGTAGAAAACCGATCTAGAGGAGAAACTATGCACTGGAGGAACGGGTAGCATGTGGCTGAAATTCTAGTGCAAAACCCAAGAAATCCACCAGTATATATAGGAGGTAAGTAGGAGGAGAGGCAGCCTTGGCCTCCAAGCCTTGGAGGCTTCGGCCTAAGTGGGAGGTGGAGGAGGACTCTCCTCCTCCAATCCTAGTAGGACTAGGATTGCTCCTTTTTGCCTTTTTTCCACCTTTTCCTATTGGTTTTTTTCCTCCAGCCACATGGGCCTTGTGTGGGAGTTTCCACCAGCCCACTAAGGGCTGATATTCACTCTCCCACAGCCCATGAAGCCTCTTGGGTCGAAATACCCCTCCCGGAGGCCTCCCGGTACACTACCGATGAGCCCGTAACTTTTCCGACGACCAAAACGGGACTTCCTATATATGAATCTTTACCTCCGGACCATTCCGGAGCTCCTCGTGACGTCCGGATCTCATCCGGGACTCCAAACAAACTTCGGTCACCACCATACATAACTCTGTATTACCGAAACGTCACCAAACCTTAAGTGTGCAGACCCTGCGGGTTCGAGAATTATGTAGACATGACCGAGACACCTATATGGTCAATAACCAATGGTGGGACCTGGATGTCCACATTGGTTTCTAAATATTCTATGTAGATCTTTATGGGTCGAACCTCTATGTCAAGGATTCAGTTAATCCCGTATGATGTTCCCTTTGTTCTTCGGTATGTTACTTGCCCGAGATTCGATCGTCGGTATCTCCATACCTAGTTCAACCTCGTTACTGGCAAGTCTCTTTACTCGTTCCGTAATACAAGATCCCGTAACTAACACTTAGTCACATTGCTTGCAAGGCTTATTGTGATGTTGTATTACCGAGTGGGCCCTGAGATACCTCTCTGTCACACGGAGTAACAAATCCCAGTCTTGATCCATGCCAACTCAACAGACACCCTTGGAGACACCTGTAGAGCACCTTTATAGTCACCCAGTTACATTGCGACGTTTGATACACACAAGGTACTCCTCCGATATATGTGCGTTGCATGATCTCATGGTCATAGGAACATATACTTGACATGCAGAAAACAGTAGCAATAAACTGACACGATCATAAGCTACGTTTGTAGTTTGGGTCTTGTCCATCACATCATTCTCCTAATGATGTGATCCTGTTTATCAAATGACATCTCATGTCCATGGCAAGGAAACCTTAACCATCTTTCGATCAACGAGCTAGTTCACTAGAGGTATAGTAGGGACATTGTGTTTGTCTATGTATCCACACATGTATCCATGTTTCCAATTAATACAATTATAGCATGGATAATAAACGATTATCATGAACAAGGAAATACAATAATAAACACTTTATTTATTGCCTCTAGGGCATATTTCCAACATTGGCACATCGAGCAAAACATGATACGAAACCTACGGAAGCAAAAGCTCAAGGATTTTAGGAAATTTGTTTATCACATCTGGGATGTCGATGAGTTTGAGAGACATTGGGCTGAGTTTATGGTGGATTATGATATCTCTGAAAAAGATGCTTGGATTATGAGGATGTACGAGCTGAGGAACAAGTGGTCTAGGGCCTATATGAAAGGTAGATATTTCCTTGGCATGCAGAGCAATCAGCGTAGTGAAAGCCTAAACTCTAGGCTTCGTAAGAATCTGGATAGGAGAATGTTACTTGTTGATTTGCTAGAGCACTAGGATCACTGTTTATCGTGTATCCGCAAGAATGAGGCTGAGTTGGATGCTAGAGCTTCGGAGACGGTACCATTTACTGAATTAGCAGCTGAACCACTTGAGAGAAGTACTGCTCTCATTTATACTCCAGTGATGTTCAAGAAGGTAAAACATCAAATCGTGCAGTTGTCAAAATGGGAAGTAGCAGAAGTGACTAAGAACGACACTTTTGTTCTGTATACAGTTGCTCGCAAAGAGAGTAGGCATGTGACGTATGATGTGAGGTTTGACATGGCAGGCCCGTTGCTTCAAAGTGTGAATTGCCGTTGTCTGAAGATGGACTCGGAGGAGATCCCGTGTGCACACATTTTTTCTGTTCTAAAATACCTTGTCTTAGTCAGCATTCCTAGGTGTTGTGTCTCGACAAGATGGACAATGGTCGGCAAGTCCGCATTTGACTCAGACAGGAATGGTAATATGCACGATTGGTCTGAGCGGATGGATCGTTACCATGAACTCCATAACATTTGTAGTCTATATTTATTCAAAGTCTCAAACAGCCCGGAGATGTTATAGAAGGTGGTGGATTTTCTCAAGGGTATTATAGCTGAAGGCGGCGAAGATGATGGAAAAAATGAGGCGGCATCACTGGGCCCTGTTCCAGCATATTTTTGAGGGTCAAACGAAGCATGTCCAGGAAATGTCCGGAATCCAAAAAAAATTTAAATCAAAAGGTGCTCCATCCAAGACATCCAACAAGAGGTGGAAGCCGTTTAACGAGATTTGGAAAGAAAAAAATGTTGCGCACAATTGAATTTTAGTTTTATAATGCCAAATATTTTATGAATTGAATTTTTAGTGTGCTGTCGCTCATGTAGTCATGCTATTGATGCATCTCCTGAAACTTTTATTTTGTTGCGTTGTGTGACAGAACATTTATTGTACTGGCGTTTCGTTCGTGTCTGTATGAAGGTCATTGTATTGGGTGAGTTATATTCTGTTATTCGGTTGAAAAGCTGGCTATGGCGATATCTGTAGGGATGATTCCACATCTAAGCAAACTATATACTGGAAAAGAGGGAATGGGTGAAAATCACAAATGAAATATTGCTTCGGGCTACAGATAATAACAAATAATTAAAGGCAAAACATAAAAAAGGCCCATAAGGGGATTCAAACCAATGACCTTGAGGGTATTAGTGCACAACCAAACGAGCTGAACAAATATTTGTGTCGTAACTTTTTAGGTATATAGATTTTTACTTCAAACTATATTTACTAGGGTCGCAAAAAATAATTATTTTGTGCAGATAAGTCGAGTCATAAACACTTAGAGCATGTACAAACGGACTCTGCGCTAAATTTCATTGTTTTATGACATTTTATGTATTTTCTATGGTTTTAAGAAGAAAAAATCCTAAAATACAAGCCGGCAGTGGCGCAACATGCATACGGTGTCGAAATTTGTTCAAATTTTGAATAGACGAGTAGCATGGGCATGCACATGTACTGGATAAAGTTTGTTTGATTTCATGCATGGCCAAAATTAGACCATGTTCTTAGTAGGGCGTTCGGGTACAAACCGGAAGGGTGAGTCTCCTAGCACATTTCTTTTCAAATTCTTCCACTGGACCAAACTGTTTTCTACTGCACTGTATCATAATGAAATGAATGAACTCCAAGTTTCATTGTTTTATGACATATTATGTATTTTCTACGTTTTTTCGATGAAAAACCCTTAAAATATATGCCGGACGTGACACAACGTGCATACGGTGTCGAATTTCATTCAAATTTCACATAGACGACTAGAATGGGCATGCACATCTAGTGGCCAAATTTTGTTTGATTTCATGCATGGCAAAAAATAAACCATGTTCATAGTGGGGCGTTCGGATACAAGCCGAAAGGGTGAGTCTCCTAGCATGTTTGTTTTCACTTTCTTTGATTGGACCCAAGTTTTTTCTACTGCATTGTATCATAATGGAAAGAATGAACTTCAAATTTCATTGTTTTATGACATATTATGTATTTTCTATATTTTATCGATGAAAAAACCCTAAAATACAGGCCGGACGTGACGCAACGTGCATACGGTGTCGAAATTTGTTCAAATTTTGCATAGACGACTAGAATGGACATGCACATGTATTGGCCAAAATTTGTGTGATTTCATGCATGGCCGAAAATAGACCATGTTCATAATAGGGCGTTCGGGTACAAGCCGGAAGGGTGGGTCTCCTAGCATGTTTCTTTTCACTTTCTTAGATTGGACCCAAGTTTTTTCTACAACATTTTATCATAATGGAAAAATGAACGTCAAATTTCATTGTTTTATGACGTATTATGTATTTTCTACGTTTTATCGATGAAAAACCCCTAAAATACAGGCCGGACGTGACGCAACGTGCATACAGTGTCGAAATCCGTTCAAATTTTGCATAGACGACTAGAATGGGCATGCAAATCTATTGGCCAAAATTTGTGTGATTTCATGCATGGCCGAAAACAGACCATGTTCATAGTAGGGCGTTTGGGTACAAGCCGAAAGAGTGAGTCTCCTAGCATGTTTCTTTTCAACTTTCTTCGATTGGACCCAAGTTTTTTCTACTGCATTGTATCATAATGGAAAGAATGAACGTCAAATCTCATCGTGTTATGACATTGTATGTATTTTCTATGTTTTTTCAATGAAAAAAAATCCTAAAATACAGGGCGGACGTGACGCAACTTGTCAGAGTACAACTTAGTGTTGCAATTGTTTAATGAAAAATGTGTAAGAAATGAATTTTTTTACTAGATATATGAAATTGTTTAATGCAAAATTGTCTTAACCATGGAGACGGGATATATATAGGAGTTTTTATTTTTCTCTTTTTGACACTTGGGATATGCATGTCTTGGACGTTGTCGTGCATGAGGATTAGGTAGAGCCACTAGTAGAAAAAAACCATTTGTTTTGGTTCGTAAGGCCCATTTGTCCCGGTTTCGGAACCGGGACTAAAGTGTCGGGACTAAAGCCCAAAACCTTTAGTTCCGGTTCTCTTACAAACCGGCACAGAAGGGGCTCCACGTGGCCTCTGCGGGGAGCCTAGGCAGGAGGACCTTTAGTCCCGGTTGGTAACACCAACCGAGACCAATAGGCATTCACGCGTCAGCATCTGGCAGTTGATTGTTTTTTTTAAAAGGAAGGGGGGTTTAGAGGGTTTTAGAGAGTTAATTTAGGGGTTTTATATTGTTATAGCTAGCTAATTGATAGAGAGAAGTGTCCTCTCTTTCTCCATGCTTGGTCGACCCTAACTACTATAGAGAGAACCCGACATGCTAGCTAGTAAGCAAATGAAGGAACCATTAAGTACAGAAGATCGTCATGAACATATAGAGATAGAAGTGATCGACCTCTCTTTCTCCGAGAGATTGGTCGTATCACAAGTTTTCGTATATATATCTGACGCTACTAGCTACATATATAAAATATAAGATCTCTTACAATCCCTAACATCTAATGTCCAATTGCAGATGGTATTCTCCGGCTTTATTGATGACGTGGTCAAGAAAGAATCTTGCCAATTCTTCTTGAATTGCTCGTATGCGATCATGTGGTAGGAGTTCATCTCGCATCTTCCACATCAAATTTGAAGAAGGGGGTCAATACATATATATGGTAATAAAATAAAAGTGTGAATATTATTGCTTACGCACT
The DNA here is from genome assembly GCA_022496015.1 of Hordeum marinum. NCBI lineage: Eukaryota > Viridiplantae > Streptophyta > Magnoliopsida > Poales > Poaceae > Hordeum > Hordeum marinum. Next base: position 417,749,324 of record CM039677.1, on the reverse strand, counting down.
TGAAATTGTTTTTCAGAGTAGCCCCGCTTAGGGGTCGTCGCATTGTAGATGAACTCGCAAACGTAGTATCCACATAAATTAGTCTCATTTTCCTGCCACAAGCACTTTACGAGAAATAGATTTCAACCCAACTGATAATCAAGCATGATAAATGGTATTGATGAAACTATAATCAATGGGAGATGCGTGGAACTAGCTAGTAGTACTTACTTTCGGGTGTGTAAATCGTAGCTCCCTCGGCAGTGTCGGAACAATTGTTGTGAACTCTTTCCAAACCCTGCCAGACAAAGAAAATAATTACTTGATACCAGGAAATGAACAAATTAAAGTTACCGATATGATGCGATAATGATTGATTGAACTTACTTCTGGAGAATTTTAGTCATGTCCGCATAATTTTGGGGATCTTTTCGTTTCGAGTCTAAGACGATTACTAGTCCCCGCTCAACCTGAATCTCTAGCAGAATAAAGTGGAAACTGCGCACGCATGCATAACTCATCAATTATATTACTATAAACCTCGAGTAATAAGGGAAACCAAATATGCACAAGACAATAACACTCACTTGAAGTTGTAAGGAAAGAGTATTGTCCCTTTGTTTTGATTTTTAAGCAATGATTCTAGCAAGTTCTCCTTGGTTTGTGAGGGATAATGTTTTAAATTATGCTCATGTATGACATCTGGGTTAATTAACCCAATGTCATACATTTGTGCTTTTCTGCATTCGACGATCTTCAATCTGCATAATATAGTAGTGATGATAATTATATATACATGCAATGAAAGATTTGAGCTATATACATAGAGAGACTTAATTATAGAAGTAGTACTTACAGACAGTAGCAAGTCACAATTGTTTTGTCGATGGCCTTTTGATTGTATAACTGCCATATCTCCTCAAATTCAATATTCAACATTTCAGTTCCAACAAGGTCGTGCTGATCTTTAACTGACAGTACCAAAGAATCCTTCTCAGACTCGCGACAGCTTTGCATGTACCATTCATGGAATATTTGCATCATTGTTGTTAGAGGAGGATGATCGGGTTTGACGAGAGGATGCCCATACCGGTATTTGAATTCGTCCACCTCCAACTGCTCAAACAGTACATCATCACTCAGGTAATCACCAGGTTTGGTACCGGGGACCATCCCTGGATGATTAGCGACGATATCGCTAGAAACCTTAAGCGAGGGGCATGATTGGTTTGCCTGTTCGCCGAGCTGAGGAATTCTTTTTCCACTTCTTCGTTCTGCTAACTTTGCATCACTGGAAGTACTTCTTGACCGCTGCGCATCTTAATATGTCTTTTTAAGAGTGCGAACATAGTTGGAATCCAGCGAAGGCGGTGGTGGTTGCTTCAGGGCATCGATAGTGCGCATCGCTTTCACCGGATCTATCTTCTCTTTCAGAGCTGGAGTTTGCTTTTCAAAATGGTCCCTCACTTCGGCCTGACTTATCTCCTTGTTTTCAGACTTGGTCCTCTCATATGGTAACTTTTCCAAAGGCTTGAGAGATAGATCGTATCTGTATCCCCTGCTGCCTATGCTTGTATTGCTAGCTGCCGGAGCAGCGACGACTCCCTTTTGTTGTTGCTTACTAGGCGTTAGAGGAGCCGCAGTGGCGGCGTCTGTCTTCCACCGTTGCTGACGAGGCTGAGGAGGAGGCGTACTGCTCTGACGTGCCGGAGTAGGCGAAGGAGGAGGTGGAGTGCCCCCACGCACCGGAGGAGCCGAAGAAGGAGGCGGTGTGCCCTGATCACTCGTCAGAGGAGGAGGAGGAGGAGGCGGAGTGCCCTGATTCACCCGAGGAGAAGGAGGAGGCAGAGGCGTCCAGTTTGGAAGCTTGATGTACTACTTCTGCCATAGACATGTACTCCTCAGGGCACGAACCAACTTATTCTCTCCTTCACCTGTACAATGTTCAAGCTCGAGCTCCTCAAATTCTGGCATTACTTCATCCACCATCACAACAGCATAGCCATGTGGAATCAGACGACAGTGAAAAGTTCCGTTGGGTTGAGGAGGTGTAACAGAGCCGACAGCCGCATTGAAAGTGAGGTTCCGGCATTTCGTCATAAGCTCGCAATGTTGAGCCTCCATGATAGTATCCACGGGGTAGCTAGGAGACGTGAAGTCGGGCTGAATGGGCTCCGTGGAAGCAGCCCTGCTTCTTCGCTGAGATGGCGGGGTAGTAGCTTCTAGGGTAGCTTCGTGCCGTTAAGATGGTTGGCCGGCAGCTCACTGGCGCTCAGCTTCCTCTAGATTTTGTAGTCTTGCATTGAGCTTCTGAATTTCGCTCAGCTTCGCTTTCCTCTTTCTCTCCCGGCTTCCGTAACCGCCTGCGTCGGGAAACCCTACCTTCCACGGAACGGAGCCTGGTGTGCCTCGTGTTCGTCTAGGGTGCTCAGCATTCCCTAGGGCCTCAGTCAGCTCGTCCTTCTCTTTGTCGGGAATGAACGTCCCTTCCTGCGCTGCGGTGATATAGTTCTGAAGGTTGTTCACGGGTATTGCAAGTTGCTCGTCCGTCCAACAGCACTTCCCTGTTTCAGGGTTCAAAGTTCCCCCAACCTCGAAGAACCAAGTCCTTGAACGGTCTGGCCAGTTATATGTTTGTGGTTGGACCCCTTTAGCAAGTAGGTCATTCTCAGATTTGTCCCACAACGCCCGGGCTTTAAGGTAGCCACCTAACCCCGTGTGATGGTGAAACTGCTTCTTTGCAGCATTGTTCTTGTTTGTCTCTGACATTTTCTTACTCTTCTCCGATGTCTTGTAGGAAAATGCGGGCCAGTAATCTCCTATCTTCTCATATCGGCCGACGAATGCTGGAGTCTTCCCTTTGTCTTGAAAAATCATTGAACCTTTTGACAGGAACCTCCCATAAACTCTTTCATAATTTTCTTTAGCATACATCCATGAAAAAAACAGGAAGCTACGATATTTTTTTATATCATATGATAATTTTCTCTATATATACATTCATCCATCCATCCATATACACACACATATATACATGGACCAAAAATGCTATAAAAATTATATGAACAAAAAAAGCATACATCATCTATCATCAACATCATCAGCTATCATCAACATCATCATCTAACTATCATCTATCATCTATCATCTATATATCATCAAATTAAATCAGCAAAATCGGACAGGGAGGAAAGGGGCCGGCCGGACCGAACAGGGAGGAGGGGCGGCGTCGTCGGGGCAGGGCTGAGGCGTGGGGCGGCGTCGAGGAGCGGCGCTGGCGTCGGGGCAGGGTGGCGTGTCGGGGCACGGGGTGGCACGTCGGGGCAGGGCGGCGTGGCGGGGCAGGGGCGTCACGACAGAGGGCGTCGGCGGCGAGCTCGGGCAGCCTGGCGGCGTCGATGTGCTCAGCGTCGTCGGGGGCAAGTGCTAGATGAAATCTGAAAAAATCGAAACTGTCGCTTATATACATAGAGCATTGGTCCCGGTTGGTGGCACCAACCGAGACCAATGCCCCCTTTAGTCCCGGTTGGTGGCACCAACCGGTGCCACCAACCGGGACCAAAGGTCTCTTTTTGGTCCCGGTTGGTGCCACCAACCGGGACTAAAGGTGGTCATTGGTCCCGGTTAGTGGCAACAACCGGGACTAAAGGAGGGCATTGGTCCCGGTTGGTGCCACCAACCGGGACCAAAAGGTGGTGCTGCCCGGGGACAAATGTTTAGTCCCACCTCGCTAGCCGAGAGGGCTCGAGAGTGGTTTATAAGCGCTGCTGTGCCAACCCTCTCGAGCTCCTCTCAATTGCAAGCTTACGGGCCTAATTGCACTCTCCTCTACCCGTGGGCCTACTGGTCCTTCTGCAGGCCTAAATCCTGGCCCAATTAGCTGTTGGGTGTCTAGTCGTATTCAGGCCATGGTGGCCCAGTAGGCGGCATTTAAAAAAGCTATTTTTTGTTTTATTTTTTTTGCTTTATTTATTGTTTTAATTTTTTCCCAGTATTTTTCTTATGTTATTTTGGTTCATTCTTTTTAACAAATAAATACTTTGATAATTTTAGTTGCATAATTTCCATTATTTTGTTTTGTTTCTTGCTTTATTTATTTCCAGTGTGTTTTATCATTTTATTATTTTTGCTATTAATGTTTTGAACAAAAAATACTTTGATAATTTCAGTTGCATAATTTTTATATAATTATTGTTTCAAAAATACTAGAGGTTTATAAAAGCTTTTTAGCTGATTCTTTTTTGAACTCCACTCCTACGATGTTTTGAAAGAAATTAAAAAGCACTTCAAACAAACTCTGAAAAGGTTGAAAGTTGGCATGGTATCATCATTTCACCCACATAGCATGTGCTAAAAAGTTGAGTGAGTTACGACAAAAACTGGATGCACTTCGTGTACAAAATGGACAATCTATTTCGAAGTATCACGGTTTCGAACGAAACTCATCTGTTACAAAGGGATTTCATTTTTTTGAACTCATTTGAACTCCAGACTTTTTGTGTGTTCAAAATGCACCATTCAAAGCCATATCATCAATTTTCAATCCTTTCTGACTTCATTTGATATTTTCATGCACTTACTGATTTTTTGAGCTAAATGACCCTGAAATTGAAAAGCACTTTAAATGAACTCTGAAAATGTTGAAAGTTGGCATGGTATCATCATTTCACCCACATAGCATGTGCTGAAAAGTTGAGTGGGTTACGACAAAAACTGGATGCACTTCATGTACAAAATGGACAATCTATTTCGAAGTATCACGGTTTCGGACGAAAACTCATCTGTTATGAAGGGATTTCATTTTTTGAACTCATTTGAACTCCAGAATTTTTGTGTGTTCAAAATGCACCATTCAAAGCCACATCATCAATTTTCAACCCTTTCTGACTTCATTTTGTATTTTTCATGCACTTACTGATTTTTGAGCTAAATGACCCTAAAATTGAAAAGCACTTCAAATGAATTGTGAAAAGGTTGAACGTTGACATGGTATCATTATTTCACCCACATAGCATGTCATAAAAAGTTGAGAGGGTTACGGCAAAAACTGGATGCACTTCGTGTACAAAACGGAGAATCTCTTTCGAAGTATTAGGGTTTCAGACGAAAACTCATGTGTTACAAAAGGCATTTCATTTCTTCACATGTCACTGCAATGATATAGTTGTGGAGAGAAAGTCTTCACTTCTTCTTCGCGTGTGTCCTTTGCTTATTGCGCCGTAACCATGGATAATTTTCATCGTTTAACAGGGTGCTTGGGTCAGCCTTGACTTTGAAGGGAGGAATTTCATGAAACTTTTCATAATCTTCAGACATGTATGTCTTGCCCTCCAATCCCATGATGTCTCTTTCTCCTGAAAGAACTATGTGGCGTTTTGGCCCATCGTATGATGTATTCGCTTCCTTATCTTTTCTTTTTCTCGGTATGGTAGACATGTCCTTCAAATAGAAAATCTGTGCCACATCATTGGCTAGGACGAATGGTTCGTCTGTGTACCCAAGATTGTTCAGATCCACTGTTGTCATTCCGTACTGTGGGTCTTCCTGTACCCCGCCTCTTGACAGATTGACCCATTTGCTCTGAAACAAAGGGACCTTGAAATCATGTCCATAGTCAAGTTCCCATATGTCCACTATGTAACCATAATATGTGTCCTTTCCCCTCTTGGATGCTGCATCAAAGCAGACACCGCTATTTTGGTTGGTGCTCTTTTCATCTTGGGCGATCGTGTAAAATGTATTCCCATTTATCTCGTACCCTTTGTAAGTCAATACAGTCAAAGATGGTCCCCTGGCCAATGAGTACAACTCATCAGAAATAGTGTTGTCACCCATGAGACGTGTTTGCAACCAACTGCCAAAAGTCCTGATGTGTTCATATGTAATCCAGTCGTCACACTGCTCCGATTGTTTGGAGCACCGAATATTCTTGTGTTCATTGACATACGGGGTCACCAAGGTGGAATTCTATAGAACTATGTAGTGTGCTTGAGAGCAAGAATGACTGTCCCTACATATTATTGAGTCCCCTCCTAGCGTGCATTTTCTAGTCAGTCTCCCCTCATACTGCGGTTGAGGGAGACCAATCTTCTTAAGGTCAGGAATGAAGTCAATACAAAACCCAGTGACATCCTCTGTTTGATGGCCCATGGAGATGCTTGCTTCTGGCCTAGCGCGGTTACGAACATATTTATTTAAGACTCCCATGAACCTCTCAAAGGTGAACATATTGTGTAGAAATACAGGGCCCAGAACGACAATCTCATCGACTAGATGAACTAGGACGTGCGTCATGGTATTGAAGAAGGACGGTGGGAACACCAGCTCGAAACTAACAAGACATTGCACCAAATCACTTCTTAACCTTGGCAGGATTTCTGGATCGATCACCTTCTGAGAGATTGCATTGAGGAATGGACATAGCTTCACAATGGCTAATGGAGCGTTTTTCGATAGAAGCCCCATCAATGCAACCAGCAGCAGTTGCGTCATAATCATGTCACAGTCATGCGACTTTAGGTTCTGAAACTTTTTCTCTGCCATATTTATTATTCCCTTTATATTCGACGAGAAACCAGACGGGACCTTCATACTGAGCAGGCATTCAAACAAGATTTCCTTGTCTTCTTTGGTAAGAGCGTAGCCGGCAGGACCTTCATACTGCTTTGGATGCATGCCGTCTTTTTCATGCACACGTTGTTGTTCCTCCTGTGCCTCCGGTGTATCTTTTGTCTTCCCATACACTCCCAAGAAGACTAGTAGGTTCACGCAAAGGTTCTTTGTCACGTGCATCACATCGATTGCAGAGCGGACCTCTAGGTCTTTCCAATAGGGTAGGTCCCAAAATATAGATTTCTTCTTCCACATGGGTGTGCGTTTGTCAGCGTCATTTGGAACAGATAGTCCGCCAGGACCCTTTCCAAATATTACTTGTAAATCATTGACCATATCAAGTATGTGATCACTAGTACGGAGGGCGGGCTTCTTCCGGTGATCTGCCTCACCTTTGAAATGCTTTCCTTTCTTTCGACATCGATTGTTGGTCGGAAGAAATCGACGATGCCCCAGGTACACATTCTTCCTACATTTGTCCAAATATATACCGTCGGTGTCATCTAAACAGTGTGTGCATGTGTGGTATCCCTTGTTTGTCTGTCTTGAAAGGTTACTGAGAGCAGGCCAATCGTTGATGGTTACAAACAGCAACGCATGTAGGTCAAAATCCTCCTGTTCGTTCTCATTCCACACAAGTACACCTCTTCCATTCAATAGCTGTAAAAGTTCATCAACTGATGGCCTTAGGTACACATCAATGTCATTGCCGGGTTGCTTAGGGCCTTGGATGAGCACTGGCATCATAATGAACTTCCGCTTCATGCACAACCAAGGAGGAAGGTTATACATACATAGAGCACAGGCCATGTGCTATGCTGGCTGCTTTGCTCCCCAAAAGGATTAACGCCATCTGCACTTAAACCAAACCATACGTTCCTCGGGTCACCTGTAAAGTCGCTCCACTTTCTCTCGATCTTTCTTCACTGCGACCCGTCAGCGGGTGCTCTCAACTTCCCGTCTTTCTTACGGTCTCTTTTGTGCCATTGCATCAACTCGACATGCTTTTTTGTTTCTGAACAGACGTTTCAACCGTGGTATTATAGGAGCATACCACATCACCTTGGCAGGAACCCTCTTCCTGGTGCGCTAGCCCTCAACATCACCAGGGTCATCTCTTCTGATCTTATACTGCAATGCACCGCATACCGAGCATGCGTTCCGTTCCTCGTACTCACTGCGGTAGAGGATGCAGTCATTAGGGCATGCATGTATCTTCTGCACCTCCAATCCTAAAGGGCATGGAACCTTCTTTGCTGCGTACGTACTGTCGGGCAATTCGTTATCCTTTGGAAGCTTCTTCTTCATTATTTTCAGTAGCGAAGTAAATCCCTTGTCAGATACACCATTGTCTGCCTTCCATTGCAGCAATTCCAGTGTGGTACCGAGCTTTTTGTTGTCATCTTTGCAATTTGGGTACAACCCTTTTTTGTGATCCTCTAACATGCGATCGAACTTCAACTTCTCCCTTTCACTTTCGCATTCTCTCTGTGCATCAACAATGACCCGGCGAAGATCATCATCGGGCACATCGTCTGGTTCCTCTTGATCTTCAGCTTCCCCCATTGCAGCATCACCGTATTCAGGGGGAGGGTAGTTGTCATCATCCTCTTCTTCTTCGTTGTCTTCCATCATAACCCCTCTTTTTCCATGCTTGGTCCAAACATTATAGCGTGGCATAAAACCCTTCTGAAGTAGGTGGAAGTGAAGGGTTTTAGAGTTGGAGAAAGACTTCGTATTCTCTTACACAGTACATGAACAAGGCATAAAATCATTTTGCTTGTTTGCCTCAGCCGCTTCGAGAAAATTATGCAGGCTCTTAATATGCCGGGAGGTGCGTCGGTCACCATACATCCATTGCCAGTTCATCTACGTGCGTTATATAATAAAGTATATTAAAAACCATTACAACATATCATGAATACATAAGTGACCAAATTATTAGAAATCCATCATCACATTAAAGCTAAAGTACAATAATGACCAAAATAAATACGTACAATTCATACATAACTATCATTATTGAACAACATATAGGTCTCTAGAGCATCTAATTAAAACATACACCGAAACTATGTAAAAAATTTAAATGCAACAACAAATGTAATCATAACCGCTACTAAGGTACCAATTGATCCAACGATATAATGATACGAAGCCTCAGTATGAATGACATATTTTCTAATCTTTCTAAGCTTCAAGCGCATTGCATCCATCTTGGTCTTGTGATCGTCGACGATATCGACAACATGCAACTTCAATCCCATCTTGTCATCTTCAGTTCTTTTCAATTTTTCTTTCAAATGATTGATTTTTTTCCTGCTTCTGTTAACTTCTCGAGCAGAATTGCATAGTCAGTTAAAATTCTGGTTCAACTACTTCCTATAGATAAAAACATTTACGTCAAGTTGGTGACATAATTAATTGTCATAGACATTAGATATGTAAAATAGTTATATAAAAGATAATATACCACATCTAAATCATAGACTGGACTAGGATCGACATGGGCGGATACCATAACCATGGTACTATATAATAACAAACAATAATAAACGTAAGAAAATCATACGAATACGTATATTTTCTTTTAGCAAGAAGATAAGATCAAGAGGCTCACCACGCCCGGACGATCGACGGCGGTTTCAGGACGGGGATGAGACAGGACGGACCGCCAAACCTATACAAATCTTGACGAAAATAGTGTTTGGACAAGGAGCTTCGAGAGGAGAAAGCTTAAGTTTGACTTGAGCATTTTATCAAACACCTCATGCGCATGGGAGGTGAGCTAGAGCACCACAAAACTCTCTCCTCGCCGGCCTGAAAAACAGAACAATGTGGAGTGCTCTGCTCGCTGGCGAGAGGATATATATAGGCATCTCATTGGTTTCGGTTCGTGAATGTAACCGGGACTAAAGGACCCCATGTGGTCCCAGATCCAGGCACGAACCGAGACCAATGTTTGTGGGTTAGGCGTGAGGCTTATTGGTCCCGGTTCGTGTCTGGAACCGGGACCAAAGATTCCAGACGAACTGGAACCAATGCCCCACATTACCCGCCCGGCTCCCTGGCTTCACGAATCGGGACTGTTGCCTCCATTGATTTTGGTTCGTGTCTAAACCAGGACTAATGTATTAGCCCGATCCGAACCAATGCCCTATTTTTTACTAATGGTTCCGTTCAGTTACGCATGGTCATCCCCTCCACCATGGCTGCCATGGCAGCATGGCTTGACGCCTGGGTAGTATCTCGTTGAAGCATCTCTATGACTAGGCGATTGGGATGACGGACATACAGAACGCCACTGGGTCACCGGGGATTAGCGAATGGATGTCGCCCGTGGCCGATAGCCGGTTTCAGGTCGTGTGGGCTTTGGTTGACATATATATCTTACGATTTTGCCCCTTAGCCCGGTATACTGCTCAGTTTCCCAGGTTCCGTCACAAATATACTGCTCACGTGAACTAGCAGTATGACTTAACACTCACCATTGGATCAAGAGAAATAAACGGTTTATATTGATTAGAGCGTACCAAAAAAGAGCTTATATACTATGCATGTATAAAAAAACGAAAATGATAAGGCCGAACGTAGCCCAACAGCCCACCTCTTCTCGAGTCCAAGACTTGGCCCAGGAACGCACCGCCTGGACGAACGCGTACATCGTCGTCTCAAAAAAAATAGCCGATCGATGGAATCAGACACGAACGAACCGGCACTTCCCTAGATCAGATTGCGCACGAACCGCCGTCACAACCCTTTTGCCAGGCGACCGCCGGCCGTTCAGGGCTATTGTCGTCGCCTCGCCTGGTCTACGACCACACGTGCCCACGACGCGCCGCCGCCAAATCCATCCTTCGCGCCCTCAATCCTTTTACTTCCATATGTTGAACAATACCAAGTTATGATCAAATTTTGATGACTATAATATATTATGTAATATGTTTTATATAGTTTAGAATTAGTACAATATGCTTTTATCATTGGTTATATGTCCAAAAGGAAGGCCATAGACTTGCAAAAATGTTTTTAAAATTTGAATACACAGTCTTTAATTTCTGGGTCCGTTCTTGCATGCATACATTCACCGTTATGAATGTATACACACACATCCTACCTCCTATGAACACCTTCAAAAGACTGAGCCAACATAACTTTTAAGATTTATGAAGTCATTGTAGGCGTCTCGTCATCGACGGAATCGTCCCCTCCAACTGAATGCATATTGTCCGAAATTATGAAATAAATTCAGAAATAATACGAGCACCATAACTTAAACACTGATGAACTGAAAATATCATTGTTTATCTAACCATCTAATCACATATTGATTCGCTAGGTCGCGGCGATGGCATACAACAAAATGTGTAGCTGGACAGGAGGAGCCCTTGATCTCCGTCGCCTTCCCTACGTAAAACGTGGCGCGGCCGGTTTGCCAACGTAAAACATACCATCCACGCTAATCCCTATGTAAAAACGCGCGGCGACCGGTCGCTCGAGACAGCAGGCCGCGCCGCCAAATAACGTATCACAACATGCAAACAGAATCAATACTCGTTGGGTCAGCCTCTCCTGCTGGGTCCCAGCACGCACTATCGTGCAGGGCAAACCAGCAGCCAACACGTGTCCTGGTAGACCTCACCACTCAATAAGCGTTTGCCCTTTTTTAATTTACCGATTTTCTTTTCCTTTGCCTTATCCGAGCGCACTACTGCTGCCACTCCCTCCTCCAAAGCCACTCATTCCATTGCGCGAGATGATATGACGTGGTGAAATCCGCCGTCCGGGCCATGGTCGGTGGCAAGACTGAAGATGTCGCTGCTCGCGCCGCACGTCTGTCAACTAGAGCTCTCGCAGCTTGCGTCGTCTGTCTCCGGCGCGCTACGCCGCCCGAAGCCGTGGGGTTGAAGGGCGGTGAGGCAGGAGTCGTCGTTGGTAGCTAGCTGCGAGTTCTATCACAAGAGAAAGATTGTCGGCCGCTGGAATTCTACACGTGAAAAGAGCTACAATAGAGATAACTATTCTTCGGAGCTCCTAATGACCCTAAAAATTATGGAGATTTATTTTAGAAAATAGAAGAAAATGCGGGAAGAAAATATAACGGAGAAGACCCCTCATGGGCCCACAAGCTTAGGGGGCGCGCCACCTGCACTGTGTAACTCCCAATATGCGGTCCTATCCCAGTACAACACTAGTGCAGAAAAGTCTACCTATGGCGCCGCAAGTATGGCCTTACTGGCGTGGACACCTGACGCTACCTGTATGGCATCGATTTTTTTATATCTGTGTCCTTGGTTCCTTAGCTGCACTCATTCATCCCTATGCTCTTAACATTTGCTTATTTTTCCCTACTCCCTTGACCCAAACCCTCATAAATGGTCATAGAGAAGGATGTTGTCGGGTCAATGGTTTGACCATTAATTGCTGATGAGTGAGGCCGCGCTGGACTGTGTCGCCCGTTGGAGTTAATGAGTGTGTCCGGCCCGTCCCATTTCCAGCCACACAAACGTCGAACGGACGTGCACACGCCTTCTCCTTGTCCGCCTCGGGGTGGCATGGCGGCCTCCCAACTACCCCGATAGCTTAAAGTAAATGCGCAAGCTCGGCGGGCCCCGGTCGTCAGCCACCCATGTTCGGATCGTCGTCCTTCTTTAAGTGGAAACCCATGGACCGACCAGACCTCAATAGCTTCCACCCTTCCAAAGCCAAGCCTGACCCCTCCACCCCCGGTAGGAACTACGAACACTAGTTAGTAGCCACCATGGGCATCTTCTCAGGGGCCGGCTCGAGCTCTGGCAAGAACAAGGGCAAGGCCCCGCCGTCCTTTGGCGCGTGCTACCTCCGTCATCGTCTTCTGCTACTTCTCGAGCATGCATTGGTTCCCCGTGAAGAGGAATGGTTTGATGCAGCAAAGTACATAAATATTTCCCTTAGTTTTTGAGAACCAAGATATCAATCCAGCATGAGATACAAGCGAATCACCAATAGATATACCTGCACAAAGAATCAAACTCTTGCACCCAATGCTATAAAGGGGTTGTCAATCCCTTCACGGTTATTTGCAAGGATGAGATCAAGTAGAGATAGATATAATAGGATGCTTGAATGGAAAGTAAAACTAAAAGTAAAAAACAATGCAGCAAGTATTTTTGGTGTTTTTGGTTTTGAAAATATAATATGGAAAATAGACCCAGGGGCCATAGGTTTCACTAGATGGCATCTCTCATGATGGCAAGTATTATGGTGGGTGAACAAATTACTGTGAAGCAATCGATAGAAAAGCGAATAATTATGAAGATATCCAAGGCAATGATTATGCATATAGGCATCATGTCCATGACAAGTAGACCGAAACAATTCTGCATCTACTAGTATTACTCCACACATCGACCGACTCCTGCATGCATCTAGAGTATTAAGTTTATGAAGAACATAGTAACGCATTAAGTAAGATGACATGATGTAGTGGGATAAACTCAAGCAATATGATGAAAACCATATCTTTTTATCCTTGATGGCAACAATACAATACATGCCTCGCTACCTCTACTTTGTCACTGGGTGAGGACATCGCAAGATTGAACCCAAAAATAAGCACTTCTCCTATTGCAAGAATTACCAATCTAGTTGGCCAAACCAAACCAATAACTCGAAGAGACTTGCAAAGATATGAAATCATGCATATAAGAATTTAGGAAAGACTCAAATAATATTCATGGATAATCTAAACATAAACCCACAATTCATCGAATCTCGACAAACACACCACAAAAGAGTATTACATCGGATAGATCTCCATGAAGATCATGAAGAACATGGTATTGAGAAGCAAATAGAGAGAAGAAGCCAACTAGCTACTAGCTATGGACCCGTAGGTATGTGGTGAAATACTCACGCATCATCGGAGGGGCAATGGAGTTGATGTAGATGCCCTCCGTGATGGAATCCCCCTCCGGCAGATTACCAAAAAAGGCTCCAAGATTGGATATCTCGAGAACGGAGGCTTCTGGCGGCGGAAAAGTGTTTTTGGGGCTCCTTTTGATAATGATGGAATATTTGGGTATTTATAGACCGAAGATTAGGGTTAGGGGAGTTGCCAGGGGCCCACAAGCCTGCCCGGCGCTCCTGGCTATGACAAGCGGGCTTGTGGCCCCGTGGCAGCTCCTCTGCCTTGGTTCTCAAGTTTCGTGGATTCCTTTTATTCCAGAAAAAATCATTCTGGAGGTTTTATTCCGTTTGGACTCCGTTTAATATTCCTTATCTACGAAACTCAAAAACAAGGAAAAAATAGAAACTGACACTAGGCTCTAGATTAATAGGTTAGTTCCAAAAATAATATAAAATGTATATTAAACATCGAAAACAGATAATATAATAGTATGGAACAATCAAAAATTATAGATACGTTGGAGACGTATCAGCATCCCCAAGCTTAATTCCTGCTCGTCCTCGAGTAGGTAAATGATAAAAACAGAATTTTTGATGTGGAATGCTACCCAACATATTTACCCATGTAATATTCTTTATTATGACATGAATATTCAAATCCGTTAGATTCAAAACAATAGTCTAATATTGACATAAAAACAGTAATACTTCGAGCACACCAACAAGGTAGTCGTGTCCTTTCGAAATAACATGGCCTTAGAAAGTCATCCCTACAAAATCATATGGCCTGGCTATGCTCCATCTTCCCCACACAAAGTATCTAAATCATGCACAACCCTGATGAACAAGTCAAGCAATTGTTTCACACTTTTGGTGTTCTCAAACCTTTTCAACTCTCACGCAATGCATGAGCGTGGGCCATGGATATAACATTATAGGTGGAATAGAATATGGAGGAGGTGCAAAGGAAGAAGGAGAAGATAGTCTCACATCAACTTGGCGTATCAACGAGCTATGGAGATGCCCATCAATAGATATCAATGTGAGTGAGTAGGGATTGACATGCAACAAATGCACTTAGAGCTATAAGTGTATGAAAGCGCAAAATAAAACTAAGTGGTCGTGCATAATGAATATCCACTAGTTATACGAAAGTGACAAAATATGAGACTCTCTATCATGAAGATCATGGTGCTACGTTGAAGCACAAGTGTGGAAAAAGATAGTAGCAATTGTCCCTTCTCTCTTTCTCTCATTTTTTTATTTTTTTGGTGGGCTTCTTTGGCCTCTTTTATTTTTTTTGTTTGGGCTTCGCTGCCCTGTTTTATTTTTTGTAAAGTCGAGATACTCGTCCCAACTTGTGAGGGAGTCATAGCCTCCATCATCCTTTTCTCCCATGGAACAATGCTCTATTAATGAAAAATCATCACACTTTTATTTACTTATAACTCAAAGAAAAAGAAATTAGAACTCGATTCCTATGACAAGATTTAACTCTATATGCAATATGAAGTGATGATGCAAGTCATAGAAAAACTACATGGTGGAAGTTGCATGACAATATATCTCGGAATGGCTATGAAAATGCCATAATAGGTAGGTATGGTGGCTGTTTTTAGGAATATATGGTGGCTATTTTCAGGAAGGAGGGTTTGATGTACCGGCAAAAGTTGCGCGGTACTAGAGAGGCTAGCAAAGATGGAAGGGTGAGAGTGCGTATAATCCATGGACTCACATTAGTCATAAAGAACTCACATACTTATTGCAAAAGTCTATTAGTTATAAAACAAAGAATTATACTCATGCTCCTAGGGGAGAGGTTGGTAGGAGTTAACCATCGCGTGCTCCCGACCCTCACACAAAGGTCGACAATCATTACACAAATCATGCTCAACTTCGTTACATAACGATTCACCATACCTGCATGCTACGGGAATCACAAGCTTTAACACACGTATCTCTTCAATTCACAACTACTCACTAGCATGACTCTCATATTACCATCCCTATTATCTCAAAACTATATGCAAGGAATCCAACTTGTCATAGTTGTTAATGCACTTAATATGAAAGTTTTTATTGTATCCCTCTCGGATGCCATTATATTAGAACTAAATTCACAACCTAAACAAATTACCATGCTGTTTTAAGAAACTCTCAAAATAATATAAGTGAGGAATGAGAGTTCAATAATTTCTATAAAATATAACACCACCATGCTCTATAAAGATATAAGTGAAGCACTAGAGCAACATTGCCTAGCTCAAAAGATATAAGTGAAGCTTATAGAGTATTCTAACAAATTCACGATTCAGTGTGTCTCTCTCAAAAGATGTATGCAGCAAGGATGATTGTGGCAAACTAACAAGCAAAGACTCATATCATACAAGACTCTCCAAGCAAAACACATATCATGTGGTGAATAAAAATATAGCCTCTAGTGAATTTACCGATGGATTGAAGACGAAAGAGGGGATGCCTTCCGGGGCATCCCCAAGCTTAGGCTTTTTGGTATCCTTGAATATGACTTGGGGTTCCATGGTCATCCCCAAGATTAGGCTCTTTCCACTCTTTATTCCATAGTCCATCAAATCTTCACCCAAAACATGGAAACTTCACAACACAAAACTCAACAGAAAACTCATGAGATCCGTTAGTACAAGAAAAATTAATCACCACTTTAGGTACTGTTGTGAAGTCATTCTTTATTTATATTTGTGTAATACCTACTGTATTACAACTTCTCCATGACTCATACCCCCCGATACGACCCATAGATACATCAAAATAAGCAAACAACACAAAGAAAACAGAATCTGCCAAAAACAGAATAGTCTGTAGCAATCTGTAAACTTCGAATACTTCTGGAACTTTAAAAATTCTGAAAAATTATGACAACCAGGGAAATTCCTATCAATCCTGTGAAAAATTTCAGATCAATTTGACTCTCTGAAAAAATTCAGAAAATTTCTTGACTGAGCGCAAAAGTTTCTGTTTTCCAGCAAGATCAAATCAACAACTACCATGGATCACCCCAAAGGTTTTACTTGGCTCAAACACTAATTTAAACACAAGAACACAATTACTACAAAAGTAATAATGTTCCAAACATACCAAAACAAAAGCAAAAGGCTGAAAGCAAAATAAAATTGGATTGCCTCCCAACAAGCGCTATTGTTTAACGCCCCTAGCTAGGCAAAACACAATAAATCTAGGTATTGTCATAATAAAAATAAGGGAGATCATTCATGATCATCTCATACTCCCTTCTCTAAGAAGCTATTTTCCATTGTGGCAAGCAAAACAAACCAAATGGGCTGAATTTAAGAGGATTGGGATCATCAAGATCAAGTGCGAGAGGGATAGGTTCCTCCTTATGTCCCTTATAGTGTATAATCAATTCATCATTATAATATTTCCTTTGGTTAAAGTCCACGAGCCTTTTCTCAAGAATGAACTCTAATCCGTTATTTTGTATAGGAAAATTATCATTGAGTTCAGAAATCTGATCAACCAAAACCTCGGTAGGGACTTTCTTTCTCAAATTTTCATTATAAGCAACTTGATCTTGAGATCATAGTCTCATTATCTCTTCTTGATTAAAAAGGATCTCCTCAATAGGGGACATCCACCATTAATTTTATAATGAGCAAAGATTTCACTAGCCTCTTTCATGATAAATCTAAACTCGTGAGCTAGGAATATAGTGGCGGCACGCTTAATAGAAGAATGTTTAATATTAGAAAACTCAAGGAAAATCATTTGTATGGAAGGGTGCATGTGCAAGCATTGTCTCTCAAGTTCACTTATTAACAAAGTTATAGCATCCGCAAGACTATTAGTTTAATTGAGAACGGAACCTCCTAAAGTAGGAAGCGTTCCCGCACAAGTGAAAAAATCTTGAATAACACCTTTTCCAATGATATTACCACTACCTATACGGAACCTTTTTATATGAATGATAGTGGGTTCTTTTTGAAGGTTGTCATTATCAAGGGTATCAAGATTTGCTTCAAGATTATTACAAGCGATACCCCCTAGATTTTCAGTGATATTCTCCCTTGTTTTAGACATGATGGCAAAGCGAGCAATCAAGCACACAAGCAAGAAGAAAACGAAAAGACGGACGAAAAAGGGCAAAAAATCTTTTTGGTATTTTCTGAATATCATTTTAGAAGTGGGGGAGAGGAAAAAGAGAGGCAGATGGCATATAATGTAAATTCAAGAGATGAGTTTGTGATGGGTACTAGGTATCCTTGACTTGTTAAGTATCTCCCGGGCAACGGCGCGACAAATCCTTCTTGCTACTTCTCGAGCATGCATTGGTTTCCCGTGAAGAGGAACGGTTTGATGCAGCAAAGTAGATAAGCATTTCCCTCAGTTTTTGAGAACCAAGGTATCAATCCAATAGGAGATACAAGTGAGCCACCAATAGATATACCTGCACAAGGAATCAAACTCTTGCACCCAATGCTATAAACGGGTTGTCAATCCCTTCATGGTTATTTGCAGGATGAGATCTAGTAGAGATAGATATAATAGAAGGTTTGAACGGAAAGTTAAACTAAAAGTAAAAAACAATGCAACAAGTAGTTTTGGTGTTTTTGGTTTTAGATTTGAAAATATAATATGGCAAATAGACCCGGGGGCCATAGGTTTCACTAGATGGCTTCTCTCATGATGGCAAGTATTACAGTGGGTGAAAAAATTACTGTCGAGCAATTGATAGAAAAGAGAATAATTATGAAGATATCCAAGGCAATGATTATGCATATAGGCATCACGTCTCTGACAAGTAGATCGAAATGATTCTTCATCTACTACTATTATTCCACACATCGACCGACTCCTGCCTGCGTCTAGAGTATTAAGTTCATGAAGAACATAGTAACACATTAAGTAAGACGACATGATGTAGAGGGATAAACTCAAGCAATATGATGAAAACCCCATCTTTTTACTCTTGATGGCAACAATACAATACGTGCCTCGCTACCCCTACTTTGTCACTGGTGAGGACACCACAAGATTGAACCCAAAACTAAGCACTTCTCCTATTGCAAGAATTACCAATCTAGTTGGCCAAATCAAACCAATAACTCGAAGAGACTTGCAAAGATGTGAAATCATGCATATAAGAATTTAGGAAAGACTCAAATAATATTCATGGATAATCTGAACATAAACCCACAATTCATTAGATCTCGATAAACACACCGCAAAAGAGTATTACATCGGATAGATGTCCATGAAGATCATGAAGAACATGGTATTGAGAAGCAAAGAGAGAGAAGAAGCCATCTAGATACTAGCTATGGACCCGTAGGTCTGTGGTGAACTACTCACGCATCATCGGAGGGGCAATGGAGTTGATGTAGATGCCCTCTGTGATCGAATCCTCCTCCGACAGATTACGAGAAAAGGCTGCAAGATTGGATATCTCGGGAACGGAGGCTTCTGGCGGCGGAAAAGTGTTTTTGTGGCTCCTTTTGATAATGATGGAATATTTGGGTCTTTGTAGGCCGAAGATTAGGGTTAAGGGAGTTGTTAGGGCCCCACAAGCCTGCCTAGCACGGGTGGCCTCCTCTGCCTTGGTTCTCAAGTCTCATGGCTTCCTTTTATTCCAGAAAAAATCATTCCGGAGGTTTTAATCCGTTTGGACTCCGTTTAATATTCCTTATCCACGAAACTGAAAAACAAGGAAAAAACAAAAACTAACACTAGGCTCTAGATTAATAGGTTAGTCCCAAAAATAATATAAAATAGCATATTAATGCATATAAACATCCAAAACAGATAATATAATAGCATGGAACAATCAAAAATTATAGATACGTTGGAGACGTATCATCTTCCCATCTGCCTCTGCAGTCGATTAGTGTCCCAGTGCACCAGGCGAGGTTGCACTAGGAGCACCACATCCCTCTCCCCTAACCCGACGTGATCCTGTCACATGACTGACACTGGGATCCTCTCTTGATCCTACAGCCGGCAATGCCACGGTCGGCGCGGGCACATGCGGAGGAGGTGAGACGTCGGCGGCAGTAGCTCATGCCCGAGCAACAACTCAACCCGTCCTACACTACACACTCTCCCGGTTGGGAGGTCTGGTTTGTGTTTAAGCACGAAGAGCAGTGCTGGCGTGGCGACCACAACGTGCGGGATGGAACCCCACCGCCACTCGTCATGTGTGTTGAGGACCAGGAGGCAGAGGCCGCATACCAGGAGGCGCTGGCAGACGCCCTCCGTGAAAGCAAGGAGGAAGTGCGGCGCAAGGAGGAGGAGGCGGCTTACCAGGCACGGATGATGGAGGCCATTGCATTCTCCACTGTCGGCGACTGCGTCGTGCCGCTACTGGAGCCGTCATCCCCCGGCAAGCTCGAGCCGGTGCTGACTGCCCTCAAGCCATCTAGATGAAGGCGGTGCCGGAGCAGGAGCGGATGTACGTGGAGTAGTAGCGACAACAGCACCTACGGGCGGAGCATCGCGAGGGTGAGCGGCTTGAGGAGTCAGAGAGGGATGTTGAGGCAGAGGAGGAGGAGCGCCATGCCAAAGCCTAGGCAGCGGCGGTGCAGCCACCGAGGGACGATGTCGCCACCATCTAGGAGACAGCTTTCCCCTGGGCTAGCCCATTGCCGACCCTCGTCGACCTCACGGCCCTGACGAGGACGACGAGGGCGCCTAGGGCAGCGCGCCTAATTGTTTTCATTTTAGTTTATGTTCTTCTTTTTAATGCTTTTTAGTTAATGCATGAAAAACTTATGAACTATCATCGGCCTTTCTGGCCGGTTTTAATGTTTAATCATAGTTAATGCACGGTGATGTGATGTGATGTGAGGTTTGAATGTGATGTGATGTGATGTTTAATTAAGGCAAAATTTTGATTAGAACTAAGCTTTGAATTATAAGCAGTATTTGAAATCCATTGCTGTCTTATGTGATGATGCAATGATCATGTTAGTCTGTGTTGTAATGATCTAACAACAAACAAAACAAAAATACACTCCAAGAATAAATATATCATCTGAACTAACCCTTTATTGCAACTAATCATGTTAGCTTATGTTTGTTGTTGATCCTTAGTTTAATTTGAACGAACAAGTTGAATTATTATACATGTTAGATGATCAATCCAATGTACGTGCGTAGCCATGAGAAATATGGCATGGTGATGTGCTCCAAAGTTAGGGTAAACAGACCATTTTTAATAGAAAATCATTATAAAAACAATTTAAAATTTTAAAAATGAAAAAATAAGTTCAGATCCTTATTATTCACCATAAAATGAAGCTTTGGTGATTTTTTTTGATTTTTTCGTAAACCTAAACCCACTCTCACTCTCTTCTCAAACTCTATACAACCTCGTATGTGATAGATAATTTTTGTGAAGGAGTTTCCATGAAAAATGTCCATTAACCAGTATATTTTTGTCATAACCATGTCACATACAACGAAAATGTGGGAAGTTCTTCCATCTTTTTTGATTTTTTTGAATTAGTTCTGCTCATTTGAACTTGGAAATGGTAGCTCACCTCAAAAAAATATTTCTCATAAAAATATCCCTAAACCAACTTTATATTTTTTATGATAAATATGTATTATCAAATGAATAACCACAAAGGTTTCCTATTTTTTGATTTTTTGGAATTAGTTAAGGTCATTTGAAAGTTGGTCAAATCTAAGATAACCCCACTAACGGGCTAAAACCCCGCAGCATCTCTCCAAACCCTAGCGTTGAACCACATCCGTCCGATCATACCCTAGCGCCAAGCGACATCCCATAGATATGGTCTTCTAGAAGGAATTCCAAGGGCAGGCTACGTGCAGGCTCCGTGCCGTTGGATCACATGGACGGCTCTGGATCGTTGGATCGTTTTGCGATCCGCGAGAGGTTGGTTCTGCTCGCCCACTCATCTGCCCAAAATGAAACCAAGTCTTGGTTGGGCCTTCGCAAGGCGTTGACCGTCGAAGACCCACAAAGATAAGAGAGGCCTATAAAATTGTGCACACGCTGGTTCTATTTTTCCTTTATTGATTTGATTGCACCGTTTTTTGTTTATTGATTTGATTGCATTGTTTTGTTTCATGCAAAATAGGTATCTCATATTTCATGTAGAATGGGCCACCAACAACAAGTCAAATAATACCATTTTGTTTCATGCGTGACAACTTCTCATATTAGAGACCCCAAATCCATACAAAAGCATGCAATATGTAAAACCTACGTACTACATAGAACCTATCTACTCTTTGTCGGAGATGTCGATGATCTTTGTGCCCTACGGGGGATAAATGGCCGCCTGCCGCATCTTCGTCCCCTTCGACGCCTACGACTGCTCTACTGCCGCCTCCATCGCCTCTATCTCCGACTCCGGCTCATTGAAGAGGGCGTCGGCCTCCACCTGCCTCTGCCGGATGAGCCGACGGCTGGCCTCCACCTCGTCCTCATTCCGGATTGAATCCAGGATGGCCTGCTGCTCCGCCATCTCCTTCGATTGGGTGATAGCGAACTGTGCGTCCGCCTCCGGGTCGTCCTCCTCCATGGCGTCTGGCTGCTCGGCCTCCGACTGCTCGTCCCCCTCCTCATGCTACTACTCCTCCTCCTCCTCCATCTCCAGTGAGTCCGGAGGGAGACCTGCAGCAACGCGGGCATCGCGGCGAGGCTGTATCTCCGCCTTAATTTGCAGGCGCCACTCCGGAGTGAGCTGCGCGTAGGTGGTTATGAGGCGTAGGACCATCCTAACGGCAAGGGAAGTGCGAGAGGAGGCAGATGGGATCACGCGGCAACGGGGGCAGGCATGAGGAGGATGTGCTAGGGTTGGGGGACGCCAGCCGGCTTAAATAGTCAGCTATGACCTCTCGCGGCGAGCCGGAGCAGCACCACACAGCGTTCACACCGCGTCGACGGTCGAGGCGCCCGTCGGACTGTATGGTTTCCCGTTGAGTCCACTTGGGGCCATTGTCGGGTCAAAATTGGCAGATCTTGGGTAGGGGGTCCTGAGCTGTGAGGCTTGAATCGATGGTAACAGGACACGAAGGAGACGATGTTTACCCAGGTTCAGGCCCTCCTATGGTGGTAAACCCTATGCCCTGCTTGATTATATTTATGATATGAAGGTTACAGAGTTGATCTACGTCGAGATCAAATAGCTAAACCCTAGATGAGTTGTTCTCTGTCCTACAACCTAAAACCATTTGGGTTATATAGATGCCGAAGGTACCTAGGGTTTACACATGATCGGTTACACATCGAAGGAAAAACATGCCTATCTACTATAGAAAACTTGGAGTACACGCCACGAATCCTTGAAGTTTCCACCCTGGCGACGGGGCCTTTGATCATCCAATTCTCATCCAGCAACCCACATAGTCCGGCCCATGAGAAACATGTCGGCTATCCGAGGACCCCTCAAACCAGGACTCCCTCAGTAGCCCCCGAACTAGCCTCCAATGCCAAGGGTCCTAGCTCCTGCTTCGTTTAATCAGAGTCTTCGGCTTGTGAGGCGAGTTCTTCTCCTCAATTGATGATCGATTGAGTTTAGTTCGGCCTTCGATGACATGCAGCTTTTCACGATCCGTGGATCGTTTGAATACCATGAATAGCTTAGCCCAGAAGGCCAAGCGACAAGGAGCAAATAGAGTTCCTTGACAACCTTTCTGACGAAAGGTCGCGGCGGACCACAACCTTTGGACCAGTTGCAAAAACTCGATCCACGGTTTGAGTCCATTTTCATCAAGACGATCCATTAATGCACAGATCGTGCTCCATTCCACACAAGATATGTTTAATCATGCACGTATAACGGCACGCACGTCTTGGGAAGCAGAGTTATACGTGACATTGTAAAGGGAGGTTAACTAGCGACCAGCCTCATAAGAAGGGAAAAACCCCCAAGGCACAACCATGCTTCCCATTCACATCCTTTGCTTCCCCAATATCTTAAGCCTCCAGAGCCCAGATCTGGGTTTTTCCACTCCTCCTCCTCCAAGCTCAGTTATGGCGGGTTTTGGTTCCAACGACAAGTGGGAGGCCTCCATGTCACCGATCAGGATATCCGGGACCTGAAGGATGCCGACTACCTCCCCGCCAACATCTACCACCACGCGCCGGAGAAGGGCCAGGTGGTTCCCACTCCCAAGCCGGACGAGAGGGTGGTCTTCATCCCTCACTTCATCTGGGGACTGAGCTTCCCGCTCCACCCCTTCGTTAGGGGACTCATGTTCTTCTACGGAATCGACTTCCACGACCTCCCTCCGAACTGCTTTATGCACATATTGGCCTTCCATCGTTTGCGAGGCCTTCTTGCGGGTCGAACTGCAGTCCGTACTTTGGCTCAAGATATTCAATATCAAGCCGAAGTGTGTCACAGGCGAACACGCAGACTATGGTGGGGCAGTCATCAGTAAACTCCCCCGTGTAGGATGCCCATCCAGCACCTTCGTCGACACCATCAAGATTTTGCAAAAAGAGTGGTTTTATATCACCAAGACAAGGGAGGAAGGCCGAGCTACTTTGGGGATGCTACATCACCCCAAGATAATATCCAAAGAGTAAGAAGCAACTAAGCTTGGGTATGCCTTCGAGTGGCATCCCATCTTTCTTCTAACAACCGTCGATATTCTACTTACAGCCATATTTTTATTCGTCACATACCATTAGTTTTTCTTGGAGCGTCTTTTATCATTTGAGTCTTTGCTTGTTTTTCTTGGTATCCTTGCTGGACACACCTATTTTCAAGAGCCAAAATATGTTATGATTTGTTGGAATTTCTCTATATGCTTCACTTAAATCTTTTGAGCTATGGAATTGGTCTAGTGCATCACTTATATCTTTTTGAGAACGGTGTGCTTTTACATGTTTGAAGAAATCCTCTCATGATTCACTTATATTATTTTGAGAGATGAAACTTTTATGCTCATGATCTTCACTTAAATCTATGTGAGCTTGTCAAAAGAAAATATAAATATATGAAACTAGTCCCAAAGTGATAGATATTCAAGAAGGATATAATAAAAACTTTATGAAGATCATGGACAAATTAAACTTGATTCTTTGTAATAGTTTTGAGACATGATGATAGTAATATGTGAGTTATGTTGGTGAGTAATTATTCTTAGTAAGAATATTAGTGTTAAGATTTGTGATTCCCTATTCAAGCATGAAATTGAATAGTTGTGCAATGAAATTACATCCTACTTATGGTGCATTATTCGGTGTTAGTTATGCTTAATGCTCTCTTATGTGATTTTCATTTCTTGGTTGGATGCTTCTCTATCTATGTGCTATCCTTCATTTGTACTAAGTAGAATACCACTTGTGCATCCAAAATCCTTAAGACCAGTTTTGCCGAATGAGTCCACTATACCTACATATATGCGGTATTTCCATGCCGTTCCAAGCAAATTTGCATGTGCCATCTCTAATTTTCAAAATGAATTTTCCTTTTTGTGTGCTCATACCTCTCATGAAGCAGAAGGGGGTGACTGATATTTTTCCATGCTAGATGTGTTATTCTCAAGATGATTGTTTATTCACTTGTCATTGCATGAGAGTACGGAAGGAATAGGGATGCCCAGTACCGAAATGAAGAATAAAATAAATTTATTTTATGTTGTCAAATAATAAATTCCTTAGAAAGTGTTGGTATGGAAGGCAACCGTGGATTCGGCTAGCCATGGAAAGTGAAAGAATGGTGGAAATAGGAATAAACTTTATTTTTTGTTTGGGAACCGCTTATGATGTATCTAGCATGGAAAGATATTGAAATCTCTTGGTCTTTCTCGTTGACAGGAAAGGCATGCCACCAAAAATATTTTTCTCTATCAATTTAAACCTTGAGCTTTGGCACCTCTACAAATCCCTACTTCCCTCTGCCAAGGGCCTATGTATTTACTTTGTGCAATTTTTATTTTTACCTGAGTCTCCATCTTCTCTTACAAGCACCAACTAGGAGGCACTATGATCGTACTTGAGCATTAAGTGTAGCTAATATTTGAGTGTATTTCACGAATGGATCAATGATTGAGCATGATGGGCTAGTGATAACTTTATTTAGTGTTGATATTTTGAAAGACATGGTTGCTTGTTGATATGCTTGAGTATGAAAGTCTCTATGTCAAAACTAGACTATTGCTTTGAACCATCTAAAAATTCCAAATGTCCATGCTACAAAAGACAAATATGTGATGATCATGTTAGGCAGCATTCCACATAAAAAAATTCTGTTTTTATCATTTACCTACTCGAGGACGAGTAGGAATTAAGCTTGGGGATGCTGATACATCTCCAATGTATCAATAATTTTTGCTTGTTCCATGCTGTTATATTATCGACTGTGGATGTTTTACAATCATTTTATAGCAACTTTATATCATTTTTTGGGGCTAACCTATTGACATAGTGCCAATGTGCCAGTTGCTATTTTTACTTGTTTTTTACTTCGTAGAAAATCAGTACCAAACAAAGCCCAAACACCATGAAACTGTTTGGAGATTTTTTTGGGCCAAAAGACATCCAGTGGGACAAAGAAGTGACGGAGACGATGGCCGGGGAGGGCACAAGACACCAGGGCGCGCCCTAGTGCGTTATGCTCACCTTGGGGTCCCCCTCCACCGAATATCACCTCTATAAATTCTCAAATATTGGGAAAAACCTAGAATAGTCGACGAAACACAATTCCAGTCTCCGCAAGTTCCAGAACCACGAGATCCAATCTAACACCATCATGGAGGGTTCATCTTCTTCATAGGTGCCTCTCCCATGATGCGTGAGTAGTCAACCATAGACCTATGGGTCTATAGGCAGTAGCTATATGGCTTAATCTCTCTCTTTTGATTCTCAATACAATGGTCTCTTGGAGATCTATCTGATGTAATGACTTTTGCGTTGTGTTTGTTGGTATCCCACGAATTTTGAATTCATGATCAGTTTCTATCCGTGAATATTATTTGAGTCCTCTTTTGATCTCTTATATGCATGATTACTTATAGCGTCATATTTATTCTTCAAATATTTGGTTTAGTTAGGCCAACTAGATCGTTTTTTCTTGCCATGGGAAGAGGTGCTTTGTGATGGGTACGATCTTGCGGTGTCCTTTCCAAGTGAGAGAAGGGGCAGCAAGGCACGCATGTATCATTGCTATAAAGGATAAAAAGATGGGGTCTATTCCTATGTGAATATATCTTGTCTACATCATGTCACCATTCTTATTGCATTAGTCCATTTTTCCATGAACTTAATACACTAGATACATGCTGGATAGCGGTCGATGTGTGGAGTAATAGAAGTAGATGCAGAATCGTTTTGGTCTACTTATGTTGGACGTGATGCCTATATAATGATCATTGCCTTGGATATCGTCATGAATATTCGATATTCTATCAATTGCCCAACTGTAGTTTGTTCACCCATCGTGTTCTATACTCATTAGAGAAGCCACTAGTGAAGCCTACGACCCCGTGTCTACTTTTCCAACATATTGCTTTTCGATCTATCTTTTTGTTGTGTTTGTTTTTAGATATATAAATCCAAAAACCCAAAAATAACTTGCTGCACTTTTTCTTTACCTCTTTTATTTTGTGTTATTGTGAGATCTATTTTCCCAAACTATCACAACCCAATGTATCTTTCTATCGTTGAGAGCTTGACAACCTCTCTTATGCTCGGGCTGCAAGTATTTGTTCTTTGTGTGCAGGTGTTGTTTACATAGGTGCTTTATCTTCCTTTACGGATTTATACCTTGGTTTCTTAACTGAACGAAATACTTACCGTCGCTGTGATGCATCATCCCTTCCTCTTTGGGAAATATCGACTCAGTCTCAAGCCACGTCAAAGCCCCTTACAAACCTCAGCTTCTCACGGGAAGCTAGCATTTGTGGTTTCTATATGAAATGTGTCACCTTATGTGGGCGAATCGACATCCGCTGCCTCTTCTCGTCTTGAGCTATATATTCCGAGAGGCAACATATACCAAAATAAGTGTCGGTCCAAAATTAACCATGAAATTATACATGGTTAGTTTGGCCTTTTTATATATTAATTTACTTTATTCATGGTTAGTTTGGCCTTTTTATATATTAATTTACGTCCATATACATTATTGAACATGCATAATTCAAATTTGAACTACATTCACAAGGTATGGTGCATCAAAATGGGTTGAAAATCATATAAGTGTACATGCATCACTAGGATCGCATGCAAGATATGGAGGTCTTGGCTCGGCCAAACAAACATTGAGAAACTTTGGTTTTAAATCATGTGTAATTCAAACACTCATCAGAAAATTCATTAAACTTGGCATGGTGTCATGACATGCATGGCTCATATGTGCCCTGTGGTAAAATAATGTCCAATTTGGGACAAGTTTTAGCACAAGTCCCTCACAAACCAGAACTTATCACGGGAAGCTTTGTTGTTTCGGTATGGAATGTGTCACCTTACGTGTGCAAATCGACATCCGATGCCTCTTCTCATCTTGAACTATTTGTATAGGCAACATATACCAAAATGAGAGTGTTGTTCCAAAATATGAAATTATACATGGTTCGTTTGGCCTTTTTATACATTAATTGACCTTTATATGCATTATTTAACATGCATAATTCACATTTGAACTACAATCACAAGGTCTGATGCATCAAAATGGGTTGACAATCATATAAGTGTGCATGCATATCTTCAGGATCACATGCAATATATGGAAATGAATTTCAAACATCTCGTGGTCTTGGCTTGGCCACACAAACATTGATGAACTCGGGTTTTCAATCATGTGTACATCAAAAACTCATCACAAAATTCATGAAACTTGGCACAGTGTCATGAACATGACACATAAAGGCGTCATAGCATTTAGTTTTCCTATGTGAGCCTCGTTTTTAATATAATTTTTTATTTTAGAGACAACATTGAGAATATTATGTTAACTTATAGTAAATCTAGAACTCACACAAAATTCAATAAATTGCCCATGGCGTCACGATATAGAACAAATCTATCGTGGTATTTTTCGTGTCATTAAGAGAGAACAAAAGCTTTTTGGAACAATGAACTGTTATATTTCCACGCAAACGGTTGCATTAGTTTCATACTGTGGGTATTCTACTGTCCTTACATGTTGCCAAGCATCACACTCTTTATTGGCTAGGGCTTAGGAGGTGTCGTGCGAGCAGTTCGTTGAATTGATAGGAGGTGTGCGAGCTGGCCTCTACTGCACAGGCTCACCGGGAGGCGTGCGGGTAGTATGTCGTAGGCTCACCGGGAATAGATCCCTTGGACCTCTATATCCTATTGGGGAACATTGCATGGGAAACAAAAAAATCCTGCGAACACCCAAGATCTATCTATGGAGATGAAGAAGGTAGGAAAAGGAGAGTGGATCCATGATACGTCCATTTTGCATCATGATTTTCTACTGTTATTTACAAATTTTTATGAATAATAATGCTTCATGGAGTAATTATAATGCCTTTTCTATCATAATTTGCATGGTTTGCACCAAGAGGGAGAATACTGGCAGCCAGAAATCTAGACCTAAAAAGGCATATTAGAGATACCTATTCTTCACATCTTCAAATGAGCTGAAACTTCACGGGGATTTTTTATGGAATATACAATAAATAATGGAGAGAATAACTACTAAAGGGACCAACTTGGTGAGCACAAGACACCAGGATGCGCCAAGCCCCCAAGGCGCGCGCTGGTGGGTTGTGCTCGGCACGGCCGACCTCCGAAGCCCATCTTCTGGTTATATTGTATTTTAAACTATAAAAAATAAAGAGAGTACTTTTGGGACGGAAAGCCACCGTCTCGATCCGGAACTTGGGCATGAGCACTTTTGCCCTTTGGTGAAGCGATTCTGCCGGGGGAACTTCCCTCTGAGGGAAAAAAAATCAAAGCCATCGTCATCACCAACAACCCCCTCGTCTTTGGGAGGCCATTCTTCATCAACATCTGGAATAACACCATCTCCTCTCAAACCATACTTCATCTCTTGTGTTCAAACTTTGTACCGGAACCTTAGATTGGTACCTGTGGGTGACTAGTAGTGTTGATTACCTTGTGTAGTTGATTACTATATGGTCTATTTGGTGGAAGATTATATGTTCAGATCCATTATGTCATTCAATACCCCTCTGATGTTTAGCATTAATATTATTGGTGAGTAGTTACCTTTCTTATTGAGGTGACAGGAGATGTCATGTTGCAAGTAATCATGTCACTACAAGAAATATGCTATCTTGTGACCTTCTGTCAGTGACCTTGGAAAAATGGTCATAAATCTATGACCTTGTGAGGCAAATTGGTCATAAGCTGTCTGGAGGGGTCCTAACTCTAAACACCAAGGACCATTTTGGTCAGAAAGATCATAATTTCATTGCACCAGAAGGTCATAATGTAGAGGGCACTGGTCCGGTGCCTTATTTCTAACTGATCATGACCAATATAAAAGGTCATTGCACTTGAGTTCGAATGCATTAGGATGATTAGGAAGCCACCTCTGCAATCTCGCTTATGTGTCAATGTCTACGTGTCATTTTTGCTGACAAGATCACATTCTAACAGGCTGGGCCCATTTGACAGACGCCTTAATTCGTTTATTCGCTCGTTAAAAAAGAAGCTCAGCGGGGACTCGAACCCGCGACCTAAGGTAGTGGGACGACGCTCCTAGCCACTAGGCTAGAGAAGCTCTGTTGCTCAACCAGCAGTAATATTGTATCTATTATATATCCAGTAGCTGTCTTAACTCATTGAGAAGTGGGGCCAATTCACTCCGACGACAGCATCGAGCGGTAGCTGTCTCCAACACTTAGAAAAAATTCCCCCCTCTCGTTTCTTAGTTCTAGCGTAGGCGGTGGCAGAAGCAACCGGCAGGGGTGGCAGGGCCAGGGCTGGCGGTTGAAGCAACCGGCGGGGGTGGCTGGGCCGGGGCCGGCGGTGGAAGCAACCGACAGGGGTGGTAGGGCCGGGGCCGATGGCGGAAGCAACTAACGGGGAGGCAGGGCCGTGGGCCACCGACGCTGGTGTTACCTCGGCACGCGCCTCTCCCATGACGGTGGAAGCAACTGGCAGGGGCCGCTTGGCTCGACAGGAGCGGCTCGCCAAGCATGGGGGACTCTCCGCCGCCGCCGCCGCAAGCAGGCCTCCCGATATGCTCTCCCCCTCTCCTCTCCCCCTCTCTTCTGATCTAAATCTGTTAAAGAACCCTAGATGTGCACTATTAGGAGTTAGGAGCGAGATGCGCACTGGTAGAAACTGCATAGATGAATTTTGTTGATGTAGTTTGTTAGGAGCTAGCTAGCTTGGTCTGCAAATTGTTAGGAGTTAGGTGTTCATCAGCTTGTTTGTCTACAGATTGTTTGTGTGCAGATTGTTTGTCTGCATAGTAATTGTTAGGAGCTAGCTAGCTTGGTCTTTCCCTGAAACAAAATCCTCCTAAAATGTTGGTTTTGTTTGATTTGATTTATCCTTGTTAGCAATTTAAATTCATGCCAATTTCAATATTGGTTTGATTTACAAATTGGTTTGTTTATGTTGTGGTTAGGCAATTAGCATATAAAATTTTCTGGATTTTTAGCTGCCATTACTGCCATCCATTTTCATTAATTAATGTTGATGCAATTAGATTGGTTGCTAAGTTGCAACAATTTGTTGTCTTTGGCAGATGGATAGAAGCTGGATTACAAAAGGAGTTAGAAGGTTTTCCAAAGAACATAGGAAGGGAGTTAATGAATTTCTGCAATTTGTTTGGGAAATTTTTGCCAAGGATGCTGCCATTGTTTGCCCATGCTGCGAATGCCTCAACCGTAAAAAAAGAACAAGGAATGGTGGATGATCATCTGCTTCTTCATGGGATGGCCAACACATATGATAGATGGATATATCATGGAGAACCTTTAGATGGACAACCTCCACATTTTGAAGATGATACACAGGGCCCTCATATGATGGGTGGTGGTGATGCTGGCATTGATTTTATGGAAAAGGTTTCACGAGAGAATGCTGGTTTGGAGGAAGAGGATGGACATGAAGATGATAGGATTCTTGACCTGTTGAAGGATCTCTACAACTCTAAAGGCCGTGCTGATGGACAGAAGTCGATGTGTGCTGAGGTGTTAGAGGAGGCGCAACGCGCAGCTCACGAAGGGGGTAAATTTTTAAGATTCACCTTCACCATGAAGTTACTCCACATAAGGTCTTTCTACCGGATTAGCAATGCTGCATTCAACGCAATACTCCAACTTTTGACCTTGCAATTCCCTGATAGCTGCAATCCCAGGTCTTACGATGAAGCATTGAGCATAATCCATAGGCTGGGGCTAGGTTATGTTTCAATAAATGTGTGCCCACATAACTGTATCTTGTTTCAGAAGGATTTAGCGAAGCATGACAACTGTCCAAAATGCAATGCCTCTAGGTGCAAAGATGCTGATGGGAAGAAGTCAATACCGGAGAAGGTAGCGACGCACTTTCCGTTGATACCAAGGATGCAGCGGATGTTTATCTCAAAGAAATCATCGCTAGAGGTACAATGGCACAAGCTGAAGCGGCAACCTGTGGACAATGAGCTGAGCCATCGAGCGGACGGAGATGCATGGAAATAATTTGACAGTAAACAATTTGTTGCAGATCCAAGGAACATAAAACTCGGCATTGCCACAGATGGCTTTAATCCATTTCGGAACATGAGCACATCTTATAGCATGTGGCATGTTTTTGTGGTGCCGTACAACCTGCCACCATGGGCATGCATGGATCAGTCCAACTTCATGAAGTCGTTGCTTATCCCGGGTCCAGAGTCTCCAGGAAAGGATTTTGATGTCTTTATGGAGCCCCTCATAGAAGAACTGCTCCAACTCTGGACTAGTGTACCTACATATGATGCCTATAGTCCGGAAGAAAAGTTCAATCTACATGCTGCAATCATATGGTCCATCCATGATTTCCCGGTGTTGTACACTCTGTCTGGGAGGATCACAGCGGGTTATCAGGCGTGTGTCCATTGTGACAAAGACCCTTTCTCAAAGAGACTAAGGAACAAGATCTGCTATATAGGGCACTGCCGCTTTCTTCCCCGAGACCATCGCTGGTGAAGAAGCAATGATTTTAATGGTGAGAATGAAACCCATGACAAGCTAGCTGAATTCACTATAGAAGAGCTGGAGCAGCAACTTGAAAAGGTGAAATATGTGAGACCAGGAAAGGTTTCCAAGAAAATAAAGCGTGAGGAAGGTCAATGTTGGGACCGGAGGTCTTGTTTGCGGGACCTGCCATACTGGGCTGATCTGAAATTAAGGCATAATCTCGATGTAATGCACATTGAGAAAAACATATGCGAGAATCTGCTAGGGACGTTTCTGAAAATTGAAGGTAAGACAAAGGACACGGTTTGTTCTAGGATTGATTTGGAGGACATGGGCATAAGAAAAATTTGCATCTATAGCCTAATGAAAATGAAGATTCATTTGAAATGCCACGAGCAAGGTATACCATGACTAAAGCACAAAAGCTTGCATTCTGTGAATTCATAAGAGCGGTGAGATTTCTAGATGGTTGTGCTGCTAACCTAGCACTTCTGATGGATTCAAGCTTTCAGCACTGAAAACCCATGATTGCCACATCCTCCTCCAAAGGATTTTATCGGCAGGCCTCCAAGGAATCATGGACAATGATATATATGAAGCGGTTGCTGAGCTAGGAAATTTCTTTAGAGAACTGCGCTGCAAAACACTCAAGGTAACTGTTCTGCAAAGACTTGAAAAGGAAATCCCAATTATTCTTTGCAAGCTCAAGAAGATTTTCCATCCAGCTTTGTTCACCGTGATGGTCCATTTGGCAGTGCACTTACAAAAAGAGGCAATGCTTAGAGGCCCTGTGCAATACGGTTAGATGTACCCAATTGAAACAAGGCTGCTTACTTGTAAGCGTTATATGCAAAACACGGCAAGACCGGAAGGTTCGATTGCTAAAGCATATGTCGTTGATGACTAGTTGACATTTTGCTCCAGATACTTTGAAGATGTGCAAACGAGATGGAACCGACCGGCCAGAAATATAGAGCGGTCTGATTGGCAAAGTGGTGATGTCTCGGTTTTGAACTATGGTGTGAAACTTCTTGGAGCCTCAAAATACTTGTGCACTCGTGATGAGTATGACAAGATGGTTTGGTATGTGCTCAGCAATTGCGCCAAGGTTCTACCATATATCGAGTACGTTATATCTTGTGCATTCGTTAACTTTTTTTGCTTGGGTTGGCACCAACCTAATCTTTTAATTCACATGTTTTGTTGGCATTGCAGGAAATGCAAGGAAGAGTTAAATCAGGAAGGAAGCCAGATTCATGTTGATAAAAGGGTTGCCAAGGGATTTGCTAAATGGTTTAAGAACCATGTGAGATCTTTAGCCACATGTTTTATGTTTTCTTTGTTATTCACCAACTGTTAAATACCATTGTTGCTAAATGGTTTATTTGTGCAGATTGGAAAGTTGCATGAGGAGAAGAAGGTCAGTGATGATCCATTTGCTTTGGCATGCTTACCGGATAAGCGAGTGAGAGTGTATTCAGCATGCATTGCTGACGGTGTCCGGTACCACACCGTTGACTGCAAGGAAAGAAGGAAGAGATAGAATAGTGGAATCGTCAGCGAGGGGTCACATGATGGTGAGAGCATTGACTTCTATGGTCAGCTGAGAAGCATTGTAGAGTTGCAGTACAACTCTAGTGGAGGCATCCATTGCTCGGTTGTCTTATTTTGCTGTGACTGGTTTGAGCTTGGTGGCAAGAAGAGAAACTCTTTTGTCAAATATGATGGCCACTTCGAAAGCATCAGCAGTGGAAGGTGCTGGTATAAGAATGATCCCTATATCCTATCAGCACAAGTAACAATGGTGTTTTATCTGCTAGACACTCTTTGGCACGAAAAATGGCAAGTTGTGCAAACCTTTCAGCACAGACACTTGTGGAGTGTGACTGAAGCTAAAATGGAAAAGGGCCCCGGTGGTAGTGGACTAACATACCAGGATGATGACTCTATGGAAGTTCCGGTGCAAGATGATGATAACTCTATGGAAGTTCCGGTAGAAAGCAGAGTGCGAAGGGACCGGGAACGTGTGCTCGTTGATGCTGCAATAGTTGAAGGCATTAAGAAAATAAGAAAGGTGGTAGCGGATGGGCATGAGAGCGAGGATGAGGATGAGGAAAATAGGACTGATCATACCATGCTGCAATATTGTAGTGACGATGAGGAAAATAGGAGTGGGCATAGAGTTCCTTTGGTTGGTATCGATGACAATGAGTAGAGAATGGACATGAAGGTAAATTTGTCTCCTTGGTGACCTAATACTATTACTGCATGTTCCTTGTTTTGATTGGTGATCAACCTTCTCTATAGTTTTTGTTGATGTGATCCTGATGTAGTTTTTCTACTACAATTCTCTCCAGGTAGCAAAATGCATGAGACTTTGGTGATGAAGAGGCAAATGGTGAAGATACAATGCAAAATCATGTAGTTTTGGTGCCATTTTGGCTGATGGTGAAGATGGTTGTAGTGACTCTGGTGCCATTTTGGCTGATACTTTGGTGCCATTTTGTGCTGTAATATTGTTTTGGTGACTCTGGTACCATTTTGGTGCCATTTTTGGATGGCTGCAGTGACTATTTTGGATTGAGCGAACTATGGCTACAGTAATCATTAATTTTAGAGCAAAATATCATTTTATTTTGTTTCAGAGCTGAAGGAGCAAAATATTGTTTTTGTCTGTTTCAGAAATGGCTGGAGCATGCGAGAAGGCCATTAAATGAGAAACCACGCCTGCGAGAGAAGGCACACTGGCGCTTGGGCGGTTGGGTTTTCGAGGCAACCACGCACACATCGAGGCAACCAATCCCACATCTCCCCTCCACTAGCAATTCCCGATGACGCTAGGCGAGGGTTTTTCTTCCAGGTAACTCCCCTCTGCCTCCCTCCTCATTCCATTGCCGCTCCCTCTGCCTCCCTCTGCCACTCCATCTGCCTCCACCATCAAGCAACTCCCCTCTGCTCTATCTCAAGCTCTCCCCTCCCCTCCCTCTGCTCTATCCAGGAGGGCAATGGCGGAGGAATCATCGTGGAGCAACTCCCCTCCATCTGGCCAGCGAATGGCATCGTGGAGCAACTCCCCTCCGTCTGCCAAGCATCACCATGGTGAGGCATCTGGCAAGGAGCCGCTGGTAGTCGACAACGATGTTTCGGTCCCCGCTGGGTAGAAGCTGGACTACACCACGGATCTCAAGGTTGAAATCCACCTGAAGGAGCCGCTGGATGTCATCTGCACCAGCAATCCAGAAGATGCCGAATAGAGGATCTGCGAAATGAGGATGAAGCTCGGTGGCATGTTGAAGCAGAACATCAACGTTGATGTGGAGTATACCAGGGAAGATGAACCTCCGCAGATGGCAGCAGTTCTGCAGTTATGCGTTGAGGATCTCGTCCTGGTATACCACATCACCATGGCAAGAAAATGTTAAATGCAGCAGTTCTGATGTTTCTGTAGTTCTGAAGTAGATGAATTTGATGCACCAGATTAATTTATGAAGTAGATGCACCAGATTAATTTCTGAACTTGATGCATGCCGAAGGAACTCTGCCCGCTCCTGCAGGAGAAGAATCTGTACACCTTTGTCGGCTTCTGCATTGGAGGTGACAAGGAGAAGCTGGAGTTGTCTGGTTTGGAGATCAACCCCGACAAGTACATGGATCTACAGCGCAAATGGAGAGTTCCAAACAATGGAAAGTAGTATCAAGCTTTGTCCGAGTTTGCAGCCAGCCTGATCTACCCATCCTACAGGGTAATGAAGGAGAAGATCAATAGGCAAGGGGACCACAAACTATGGGGGATCAACCCAGTGCCAAAGCACCTCATCGGGTATGCAACGAAAGATGCGTACGTCACCTATGAGGCATGGAAGAAAATCGAAATCACCAAGGATGGTTTGGAGCTATGGCAAGAGGCGGAGGAGAACCGGGATGAACCCGACTACTGGGTGCTGTAGTTGCTTGTGCTTGTGCTTGTGCTTTCCATATGACGCCGCCACTACTCGTGCAGTTTGCTTTTGTTATGTTTGATATTATGTGTCTCAGTTTGTAGTTATGTGGTTGAACAAGTTTGCTTTTGTTATGTTGAACAACTTTGCTATTATGTTTATCCATTTCTAGTTGAAGATTGCTATTATGTTTATCCATGTCTAGTTCCTGATGGAGCTGTTGTTTATCCATGTCAAGTTGAACAAGTTTACAAAAAATGGTTCCTGATGGAGCTGTTGTTCATCCATCCACCATGTTAAGTTGAAGATTGAGCAAAATATGGCTGCACAGAGAAATGGATTTTGATGTAGCTGTTGTTTCAGAGCTGTTTTTTTTATCAATTTTGATGTTCAAAAGAAGTTGATCAGACAATGGATGAGTTCCTGATGCAAAAAAAGTTGATGTGGTTCCTGATGCAACACAGAGAAATGGCAAAAGAATATGCGTGAGCAGGGACTTGAACCCATGACCGTGCGCTCATTTCTTGGAGTTTCCACCACTGGGCTAAGAAGAAGCTACTAGTATGTAATCTATGCCATCTCTTTTGAAAGCATCAAACCAGTCAAGTATCAAACACACAACTCGCTGACAAGTTGGCACCACCCCCACCCCACCGCAGTCATTTCCCCCACTCCCACCGCAGTCATTTCCCCCACTCCCACCACAGTCATTTCCCCCACTCCTCTCCTCCTCCCTGCCGCCGCCGTCTCATCCCCCCCACTGGCGGGGGATCATCCCACCGCCACCGCTGACTCCTCCCCACCGCCACAGATGACTCCTTTGTCTCCTGAGGAGGTATGAATCCGCCACTGACTCCTTCCTCTCCCACCATGGTTTTCTGCCGCTGTTTAGATTAGGGTTTGATTCCACCGAATTAGGGTTCTTGCCTCCGCTGTTGTTTTCTATTGGATTGTATTAGGTTTTGATTAGGGTGGTTAGATTAGGTTTTGATTAGGGTGGTTGGATTAGGGTTCTTTAGGCCCACTGTTGACTGTATTGGATTGGATTAGGGTTCTTTTAGAAATTTATAGTTATAGATGTGTTTGCCTTTTATAGTAGACATTTATTGTGGATATGGTTCTAGCTGTGTTTGCCTTTTATAGTAGACATGGGCACATGGGCAGATATGGTCCAAAATTAGAGTAGTGATGTAGATAGAGTAGTAGTCATGTTAACTGAATTGTTCTCTGTTCAACATGAATTGTTTTGCCATTTATAGTAGTATTCCAATTTTTAGTACTACAGAGGTGTTCTTGCCATTTATAGTAAATGTTTGCTACATCGCTGCTTTTCATATGGCCGACTTGGAAGGTTTCGAGTTCTTTGCGATCATACTTGAGATATTTTCCAGCAACAGGCTGGTAAATAAAAGAAGAGATCTCCCCTTCACCCGTCTCTGTATCATAACTCTGTTGTTTGCTAAATCACTGCTTGACACTCGCTGCAGAGGCCGCCTAACACTTTTATGAAGATGCTGGACGACCGTCGGCCACAGAAAGTGAAGCTGCGACAAGACGACAGCGGGCTTCGCAGGCTATGGGATGTGGAGGTGGTGGTCGACACCGACAACCACATGTACCTAGATCGTGGCTGGAAGCAGTTCGTCCGTGCCTACGACCTGCGGTTGGGTACTTCCTTGTCCTCAGGTACGACGGCAACTCCATGCTCACTGTGAAGGTGTTCAGCATGAGTATGTGCCGCATTCACTACCAGGACAACGATCCTACCAGTACGCTCTGCCTCTTCTTCCTATACATTTGGCTTTGTCTCACACCGATTGTTAAATAAACCTGCTTGTTGCATTTGGTCAGGAAACAGGAGCAGCAGCAGCGACTCTGGCTCCAGCAAATGAAGCTGCAAGGTTGAGGAGGAGCAGAGTGGGGATGAGGAGGAGCAGAGCTAGTGACGGGGTTATTACCCCTAGGTAGGCCAAAGCAACGGGGTCTTCCCCCTTTCTCTTCGAAGAATAACTACGCGGCCGGCTGGTCGTGGCCGGCTGGAGGACGTCCGGCACAAGCCGGCGCTGGCTCGCGCCCTAGACGGTTGGTCGAGGAGCCGGCTGGACCCTCGGCCGACTGGGCGTGGCCGGCTGCCTCCAGGCTAGCTCTTCTGTTGACCTTGGGACGGACATGCGACGTCCCGTCCCTCTACGCGCGGGTATGACAACACGACGCGACCAGCACGACGGGCAGCCCTGTGGCTACAGTGGCCGCTGACACACTACAACGCATGGCTATAGTCCAACCGTCCCGGCTGCTGACCTCAGCGAGCTCAACCGTGTATGGGAATAGTGCCGATACGCCCTTGCCACTCGTTTACTTACCTCAGCCTGGCTACAACACGACTGGCCGTACCGGAGACTTCGGCCGGCTGGCGCTAGATGACGCCCCCCGAGCGACCCATGCCACGGCAGGTGGGCGAGGGCCAATCGCAGAGCCGGCTGGCGGGCCCCAATGGGAGATGGGACCACGCGGCCGATGGCCACTACAAGTGACGAGACGACGTGAATGGCGGGACCCCCTGGCCAGCCAGAGAGGCTGCTAGCCGAGTCCCCCTGGCCTTCTACTTAGAATATATTATAAGAGTCGGGGGGTTGGCCTATAACCCCCCCCGAGCCCCTGATGCAATAGGGACGGAGGATCATCTTCACATGCACACACAACTCCTTCTAGCAGTGGAGGAAGAGGAGCCGGCTGCCCCTTCTTCCTCCTTTAGACACAACTCCAGGAGCATCGTTGTATCTATACACATCCATCCAACTAAACCAAGCAGGACTAGGGGTATTACCTCCTCCTAAGGGCCCTGAACCTGGGTACATCGTGTGTCATCACCGCTTGTGCCCAATCTCGCACCCTGAGCCCGTCGGCGTCCTTCGGCCCCAACCACCTATGATAAGCCACCCTATGGCATCTGTCGTGAGAAAACAACGACAGTTGGCGCCCACCATGGGGCCATACGCAGTGCCGGCCGGACTCATGCCCCGGGCAGGACCCCTCGCCATTCCCTGCCGTCGCCGCTCGTCCCGGCGAAACCGTGGGGGGCTCGTGGGGCTTGCTCCAGCACGTCCTGTGAGAGACCCTGTCGGCCTCACGGTCGACATCAACACACTCACCGAGCGCTTCGGCCGGCTCAGCCTCACCAAGGCTCCGGCCGCTGACAAGTACCCTATGGGGGTGCTCGTCTGCGCTGGTCCGCCCAC
Source organism: Hordeum marinum (assembly GCA_022496015.1). Taxonomy (NCBI): domain Eukaryota; kingdom Viridiplantae; phylum Streptophyta; class Magnoliopsida; order Poales; family Poaceae; genus Hordeum; species Hordeum marinum. The sequence goes on along the minus strand of CM039677.1, from coordinate 417,709,582 downwards.
GGCAGTGGGTGTACTCGCTGCGACTCAATCCATCGGCTTCCACAATCATGTGGGAGTAATGGCAATCAGCTCCTCCACCACCTCCAGACATGCGCCGGCCGCGGCTAGCGCTGCCACTGCCCACGTCGGCACCTCCGACCCGCTCAGCACGGACCTTTGGGGCTTGAGCACTCCTATCGCCCCGATGGCGAACCCCGACACCGCCGCGGCCGATCTCGAGGCGGCCTGTCATGTACTGTTCGAGGACACCATCGCCCTCGCGGCCACACGACACCACATGGAAGCGGCACAACGGGAGTACGCTTCCACCTACAGACTCACCCCGACTAGCACCGAGCCTAGCCGGCGTGGGGCTGTGCATGACCGCGATCGCGTGGTCGCCGAAATCCTCGGTGGCAAGATGCACGTTTATGACACCCCGCAGCCAACCTGCGGGCTCTCAAGGTGGCCTACGAGGAATTGGCCACCTTGGAGGGCGAAGAGTGTGCCGCCCATGAGCGCCACATCAAGGAGCTCATCGATGCTATTGATGCGCAGCAGCATCTGCTCATGACGGGCGGCACTGCCACTGAAGGCGCCCGGCCCGAGCGCGAGGGCACGAGAACTGCCGGCCGCCAAGCGACCTAGTACTCCTACTCCCCTCGCGTCTCCGGACGCCAAGCCAGAGCAAACAACCCTCGGCCCTCTCAGACGTCGGGGAGCGAGCAGCCGGCTGTCAACAGCCGGCGCACCAATGATCCGCCTTGAGGCGGCTGCCACCACGAAGCGCCGGCATCTGGTAGCCGATGCAGCCACGGGCACACGCTGCCCCCGTGGTGCGAGTCGGGCTGTCGGTGCCACCCACCGTCCGTCCCGAGCTCTCGGCTCGGGTCGGACCACGTGTCCCCCGTTGCGAGAACGACGCTCGAAACCGCCTCGAGGAGGAGGGCTCGATTGGTCCGGCTTGCTTCGGCCCTTGGATCCCCACCGAGCCGTTCCCAACCGTCTTCACGCTCCCTAGGGACACCCCGAAATACAACGGGGCCTCCAGCCCGAAGACTGGCTGATCGGCAACACCACCGCGGTTGGCATCGCCAGGGGGAATAAGCGCGTAGCCGTTTGCTACGCCCCCTGCTGTTGATCGGCTCGGCCCGCACATGGCTCAACAGCCTGGCGGCCGGCAGCATCAACATCTAGACGGACTTCGAGGAGGCCTTCGTTCGCAACTTCACCAGCACCTACAAGTTGCCTGGCCGTCCCCGCGAACTCGCCATGTGCGTTCAGGGGCCGGACGAATCCCTCCGAGACTAGCTCACTCCGTAGACAGAGGTCCGCAATTCCTTTGAGGGGGTGCACGAGGTGCAAGCCGTGCAATACTTCATCGAGGGCTGTCGGGATGGCACCCCTCTCAAACATAAGCTTCTGTGTTCTGAGCCGGCCATGCATGACGAGCTCATGACCAAGGTGGACAAGTACGCCATGGCCGATTCATCCATGCGGGTCAAGACGACCCCGTTTGCCAAGGAGACAACGACACCGACCACCACCCGGGCGGCTGCCAACAAACGGCAGCCGCAGAACAACAAACGCAAGAATGACCAGCCGGATCCCCGCTACGGGAGCCGGTAGGTCAATACCGTCGAGGATCAGGAGCCGGCTTCCCAGCCTTTCGGCCAGCGCCAGCGTACCGGAAACGCTGCCTGGCTGCCAAAGCTCACCTTCGAGCAAATGCTCGATCTCCCTTGCAAGAACCACTCAGGGGCCAAACCCTCTACGCACACGCTCCGCCAGTGCAGCTTCTCACAGCGATTGGCCCGGGGGGACGGCCTTCCGACTCCCCCCGCGCCGCCCATCCACGTGCTGGCCCCAACCCAAGCTGTCGCCCTGGTGCCGGCTTCGGCTTCGGCCCAGAACGACGGTCGTCTAATCGACCAGTTTCCCAACCAGGACGGTTGCTAAGTCGTCTTCACTAGTGTAGAGACGGGTAAACACGCTCAGCGCCACCTTCGTCGTGTGGTGAACGCCACCATGCCGGCAACTCCCCAGTTCATGCACTGTTCGGAGAAGCCGGTCACTTGGAGCCAGGCCGATCACCCTGCCATGATGCTGAATCCCGGCAGTTATGCTTTGGTCCTCGACCCCACCATCGCCACCAAGGAGCGAACTTGCCGCTTCTCTCGGGTGCATACAGATGGTGGTGGCAGCATCAACATTCTCTACCTCGACACGATGCACAAGCTGGGGCTAAAAATAGAAGACCTGCAAGCGAGCCGGACGGTCTTCCATAGCATCATGCCTGGGAAGTCCTTCTCCCCTGTCAGCAAGATCACGCTCGAGTTCCTCTTCGGTGGACCCGGCCACTTCCACTGCGAGCCGGTGCTGTTCGAGGTCGTGGACCTTGCGAGCCCCTACCACGCGCTGTTAGGCCGGCCGACCCTCATCAGCTTCATGGCAGTCCCCCATTACGCCTACCTCAAACTCAAGATGCTGGTCCGCAAGGGAATCATCACCATCATGGGTGACTACAAAATGGCGCTCGAGTGCGCCGAGACGACAACCGACTAGTTGAGGCCCTGGAAATCGCCGAGGAGAAACGACAGCTCGACCGGCTCGTGACCCTTGCTACCAGCCAGCCAGCCATGCTGGCTCCTCCCTTGCAATCTGTTAGCGAGGCCTCCTTCCAGCCGTCCAAGGACACTAAGCAAATTCCGCTCAACCCGGCCAACCTGGCTCAATGCATCACCATCGAGTCCCGCCTCAGCACAAAATAGGAAGGCGAGCTTGTCAACTTCCTCCGTGAGAATCGGGACATCTTCGCATGGTCCCCCAAGGACATGTCGGGTGTTTCGAGGAATTTGGCCAAGCACAAACTACACGTCCGGACGGACGTCAAGCCAGTTAAGCAACCCCTGTGCCGCTTCTCCGAGGAGAAGCTTCGTACTATAGGCGAAGAGATCACACGGCTGCTCGCAGCCGGGTTCATCATGGAAGTGTTCCACCCGAACTGGCTGGCCAACCCAGTCCTAGTACTGGAGAAAAACAAGAACTGGCGCATGTGCATCAACTACACAAGCATGAACAAGGCATGTCCCAAGGACCCCTTCGCCCTGTCGCGGATCGATCAGGTCATCGACTCCACGTCCGGCTGCGACTTGTTGTCCTTCCTGGACGCCTACTCAGGCTACCACTAGATCAAGCTGGACCCAGAAGACCGGCTCAAGACCTCCTTCATTACGCCCTTCGGGGCCTACTGCTACATCACCATGTCCTTCGGCCTGAAGAATGCAGGTGCCACCTTTCAACGGTGTATGCAAAAGTGCCTCCTGCCTCAGATAGGCAGGAATGTCCACGTCTACGTCGATGACATCGTCGTCAAGACCTACAAGCATTTCAGCCTCCTCGACGATCTCTGGGAGACCTTCGCAAACTTGCGCGAGTACAAGATCAAGCTCAACCCAGAGAAGTGTGTCTTCGGCGTCCTCGCCGGCCAACTTTTGGATTTCTTCGTGTCCGCTCACGGCATCAAAGCTAACCCCAAGAAGATCAGCGCGATCGAGCGCATGCCGAAGCCGACCAGGCTCCATGAGGTCCAGAAGTTCACCGGCTGCCTCGCCTCGCTCAGCCGGTTCATTAGCCGGCTGGGGAAGAAGGCCCTACCCCTCTACGGGCTCCTCCGCAAGACGGCTCTGATCAAGCCGGGCCACACCAAGAAACTGGGCGTGTTCGATTGGCCTGACGAGGCGGACGAGGCCTTCCGCGGCCTCAAGAAGGCGCTCACACGCACCCCAACCTGGTCGCGCCTGCTGAGAAGGAACCACTGCTCGCCTACATCACGGCAACCACCCGCGTCATCGGCGTTGTTCTCGTGGTCGAGCGGCCAGAGAAGGGCAAGTCCCTGCCGGTCCAACAACCCGTCTACTACCTCAACGAGGTCCTCTCCGCGTCCAAGCAAAACTACCCCCACTACCAAAAGATGTGTTATGGCATATACTTCGCCGTCAAGAAGGTCAAACAGTACTTCTAGGAGCATACCATTAACGTGGTGAGCATGGCCCCGCTCGGCGAGATCATGAGCGACCGGGACTCCATAGGCCGAATCGCCAAATGGGTCATCGCCCTCGCCGATCATGAGATCCGGTACGAGCCAAGAACTGCGATCAAGTCACAGGCGTTGGCTGACTTCCTCATCGACTAGGAGGAGACGGAGTTCGTCCTGCGTCCCCCAGACTCCACGCATTGGCGCATGCACTTCGACGGCTCGCAAATGGGGACCGACCTGGGTGTCAGTATAGTCCTATCCTCCCCGAAGGGCGACCAGCTCAAATATGCCCTCCAAATCCACTTTGCCGCCTCCAACAACGTGGATGAGTACAAGGCAATCGTCCACGGCCTCTGGCTCACCAAGGAAATTGGCATCAGGCGCATTCTATGCTTCGGGGACTCCGACCTTGTGGTGCAGCAAGTCTTTGGTGAATGGGATGCCAGGGATGCCAACATGGCCAGCTACCGCTTCCTTGTACAACAACTCACCGGCTCCTTCGAGGGCTGTGAGTTTCATCACATCCCACGAGCGAACAACGAGGCGGCCGACACGCTAGCAAAGATTGACTCCACCCAACAAACCATCCCAGCCGGCATCTCCCTTGAGCGGCTGCTTAAGCCATTGATCAAGCCTTCCTTAGAGTCGGAGTCAGTCTTCGTGCCGGCAAGCGTCGCCGGCCCATCTTCGGCCCCGGCCGCCTCTCCGGCACCTTCACCACCGGATCCCGAACCGTCGGCCGCCCAGCCGGCTCCGATCGAGTCGGCGGCGTCCGAGGCGGCCGGCCCTGACGGCGTGGCCGTCATGATGATCATCGACCAGCCGGCCCTAGGGGCGGGCGAGCCGGGCCCGAAGGCTGATCAACCAGTCCCGGGGGCTCCCGAGCCGATCCCGGGGGCTGGCGAGCCAGTCCCGGGGGCTGATCAGCCAATTCCAGGGGCTCCCGAGCCAGCACCCATCTCGGCCCCCTCGTGGGCCCAACCTATCATGACGTTCCTCCTACGAGGCGAGCTCCTTCCGGACGAGGCCTTGGCTAGGCAAGTCCAACGCCGGGCCTCGGCATACAACATCATTAACAACGAGCTCATTCATCACAACACTACCGGCGTCTTTCAGCAATGCGTAGAGCTGGAAAAGGGCCTAGAAATCCTCCTCGACATCCACCAGGGTGAGTGCGGGCATCATGCTGCCTCCAGGACCCTGGTGGCCAAGGCCTTCTGGCATGGTTTTTTCTGGCCCACGAGCCTCGAGGCATCCAAGAAATTGGTCGACAAGTGCGAGGGCTGCCAACATTTCAGCATGCAGAGCCACCTGCCGGCATCGGCCCTCCAGACCATCCCCCTCTCGTGGCCATTCGCAGTCTGGGGGCTGGACATGGTGGGCCCCTTCAAAACCGCTCGAGGTGGTATGACACACTTACTGGTGGCTGTCGACAAATTCACCAAGTGGATCGAGGCGCGACCAATCATTAAGCTGGACGGCCCTACGGCCGTCCGATTCATCGATGACATCACAGTCTACTATGGCGTCCCCCACAACATCATCAACGACAACGGCACGAACTTCGCCAAGGGTACACTCGCACGCTTCTGCTCCAAGCAGGGAATCCGGCTCGACCTGTCCTCCGCCGCTCATCCACAATCAAACGGCCAGGTCGAGAGGGCAAACGGCCTAATCCTTTCCGGCATCAAGCCCCGTCTCATGACACCGTTGGTGAGGTCTGCTGCTGTTAGACCGATGAGCTGCCGACCGTCCTTTGGAGTCTTAGGACCACCCTGAACCGTTCAACCGGATACACCGCCTTCTTCCTTGTGTACGGGTCCGAGGCGATCATCCTCACCGACGTCGAGTTAGATTTGCCTCGGGTCGCCCTATACACCGAGAAGGACGCAAAGGAGGCAAGAGAAGACGTCGTCGATCTACTTGAGGAAGCTCACGAACTGGCCTTAAGACGGACATCAATCTACCAGCAGAAGCTCCAGCACTACCATAGCAAGCAAATCCGGCCACTCTCGTTTCGCGAGAGGGACCTGGTCCTTAGGGGGATCCAGCGAACAGCCGGACAACACAAACTGTCCTCCCCATGGGAGGGCCCATTCATCATCAGCAAGGCACTAGACAACAATGCATACTATCTAATAGATGCCCAGAAGTCGCAGAAGCGCAAAAGAGATGCCTCCGGAGAGGAAACGGAGCGCCCATGGCACACAACCCTCCTGCGCACGTTTTACTGCTGAATAAACCAGTGTATGTATGTATCCCCACCCTTTTGGGATTATGAATGCAACGGGCGCCCAAGCCGGCTCTTGGGGCACGCCCCATTTCATTTCCCTCAAAAGTGTTCCTCACTCACCGGCTCCCCGACCCAGCTCCCGGGCCCGGGGGCTAGCCGGATGGACCTAGAGCGCTTCTCCGAGAAGTTGGCTAAGTAATGTGAGCCGGCCAAACCTCCCCACCCCTACCAGCTACAGAACCGGCTCCCGACTGTCCGGATGACGGGGCATCGGGGCGGCAAAGTTCGGCTCACACGAAAAGGTCAAAACAAAGGGAGACCCCGGCTAGGCCGAGCCGGACCATCGCCGCGTCTCTACCACTCTACTTATCCCAAAAATCCCTCGTGATTCCTAAGTTTTGAACCGGCTCCCTTGAGGCGGACACCCCGACCCAGCTACAGACCGGTTCCCGGCTGTCGGGCTGGCGGGGCCAAAACCAATGGGGAAAAGGAGAAGAACCGAAAAGAGTCGAGGGGGCAAAAAAGGATAAGGATGAAGCGGCGTGAGTAACAAGGCAAACTATTCATGGCATAAATGTTAAGGCAAAAGCGGCCCACGGCCAGCATTAGTTCATTACATAAACACCCCTAGTGGGTGGGTTCGAGCCTAACTTTGCATGAAGGAAAAAAAGTGAAAGATAAAAATGCCCGTGGGCTCATGCCACCGGCACGTAGCCAACCGGTGTGCCTCCACCCGACGCGTCGTTGGGCGGCTCGGTCCCTGCCTAAAAGGTGGTCGCAGCCTTCGGGTCGGCCTCCTTGGCCTTCGAGACGGGCTCCTCAGTCTCGGACGCCTTACAGTTTGAATCGGTGCTCTGATCGACAAATTCATCATCTGCCGGGCCTTGAGGAATGATGAAGGAGTCCTTGGGCAACGACTTGGCATCCTCACCAAGGGCCGACAGGAACTTGTCCGCATCGACATACGACGTGAGCTTGTTGGCCCGAAGGACAAGGGCCAGCTCACGAGCCTCCCGTTCTGTGGCCGGCACGTCCCACATGGTCGCCAACCGGCCTAGGTCCATGCCGTGACAAACCGGAGCGCCATCTCTGCCCCAGCCCGGGCGGCCGACGCCTTCCAGGCCTCGAGGCAGGGGATGACGTGCTCTAGCCACTGGGCCACGCGGTTCTTCGGAGCTCCCCCGCGGCCCGGCCACAGCGCGACGATGACCTCTTTGCCGGCTGTCTTCAGCCGCTCCATGCTCCGCTCGAGATGGGTCTTCCGCATCTCGATGGCGTGTGCCATCTCGTCCACGTCCCACGTGGCATCCTCCTTGATGGAGCGACCGCACTCCCGAAGGTACTCCCGGTGCTCCTCAACGGCGCGCGGAGCGCATCGCTCAGTTTCTGGGAAGTGCCCTGGAAGAAAGAAGAATAGAAGGAAACAAAGGCAAGTTGAAACACAAGAAACAACAAAGGGAAAAGCAACTGGCTAGGGAAGAGAAAAACCGGCACCTACCTTCAATCGCGTCGTCCACTCCAAGGGCGAAGTTGAGCGCCGCCTTGCGCTCCGACTCTCGAGCCGCCTCCGACGCGGCGAGGGAACCCGTGACCTCCTTGAGCATCCTCTCGAGCCGGGTCACCTCGTCTTGGAGGGCGGTAGTCCTCAGGGCAGCATTAGCCACCTCCTTGACGGCCATCTCCCGGGCTGCCACCTCCTTCGCCGCCTAGGCCTTCAGCCGGTTCCGGACCGCCTCCCCATTGGCCAGCAGCACGGCCAGCCGGTCCTTCTCCTCCGTGCCCGCCTGGATGCCTTGTGCCAGCCGGTCTCGCTCGGAGACAAGCCCGATACTCTCCTCTTGAAGCGCGGCCAGGCATCAGCTGACTCTCGGGGGCTATGTGCCCCTCCTTCGAAGTGCAACCGACCTTGCACGCGCGCCAGCTCCTCCTCTAGGCGGTAGAAACCATATTTGCCACGATCATGGATGGCGACCACCTCCGCGAATAGCTTCTGCCGCTGGGAGGTTCCCTCCTGTCGCAAGGAGGCAAAAGATCAAGACATGCCCAAAAGAGATCCGGCCTGGCTGTTCGCCAGCCGGCCAGCCGACCCGAATCTCGGGGGCTACACCCAGTGGGTGCGCTCACGGGCCCCCATTGAAAACTCTAAGACAAAGCTATCGGGCTTACCTCCGCATGCTGCAGCGCGACGTCTGCCGCCTCCCTAAACCAGGCCAGCTCCTGCCGGCACCGGTCCAAGACGCTCCCCAAGTTCCCGAAGGAGGGGACCGGGCTGCTTGCCTGAGGAGCTGGCAGGCCTAGCGCATGCGCCAACGCCTCCCGGTCTCGGAGCACCTCCTGCATCAACCGCCCCCACCCAGTGCAGTCACCACCTCCTCTTCCTGCTGCTCCGGCGCGTCGGTCGCGATAGAGGGCACCGCCACCTCCATAACCGCAACCTCTGGCGTCGCCTCTGGGGTCACCGGGGCCTCTGGCACCTCGACCCGGGCTAGCTCGGCCACAGGCGGAGTCACCTCCGGCACCTTGGCCGGGGCCGCATTGGGAGCCGTCTCTGCCGTTCTTGCTCCCACTTGGGTCGCCTCCTGCATGGACGGGGGCGCTGGCGGATCTGTGGCCGCTCCTTGTGGCTCGCTCGACGGACGCCTCGACATACCGGCTGACTCCGCCGCCGAGTCCGACGCTCGTGGGGGATCCACGGACCTCCTCCGCCTCCGGCTGCTCGAGGTACCGGAGTGCAAGGCCCCTCCTCGCATCCCAGACTTGGAGGCTTGCAACTCCGTGAGGCTCCTCTTCTCCTCCCGCTGGGTGGCCGCGTGCTCGCGGGCCAGACGGCTGGCGGCATTCGTCGGCCCCCTTCGGCTCCTCCTCGTGGAGCTCGATGGGGTCACTGCAGTGCCCAAGGATTGGTTACTCACCGGCTCGCGAGCCGGAGGAAAACTCACATAAAGAAAAAACCTTACCGGATGACAAGGGGCAAGGCCTGCTTGGCGCATGGCGGTGGTTTCCGCGCGGCCACCTTCATCCGCTTCGGGTCGGGCGGCGGGGCCACCGCCCCCCTATGAGCCGGCCTCTTCACACGGCCGACCGCTCCGGCCGCCGGGGCTTGAGCTGGCTGCTCCTCGCTTCTCCATCCCTGGCGCACTAAGGGAGGAGGCTCGTTCAGAATCATCAATTCATCATCATCATCATTGTCAAGGGCTGGACGGATGACGATGATGATGATGACGACTTTATGATTCTGAACGGGCCTCCTCCTGCAGCGCGCCAGGACGGGAGGAGCGAGGAGCGACCGGCTCAAGCCCCGGTGGCCGGAGCGGCTGGCCGGGGGAAGAGGCCGGCTTAGGGGGGGTCGGCGGCTCCGCCGCCCAGCCCGAAGCGGGTGAAGGTGGCTGCGCAGAAGCCGCCACCACGCGCCAAGCGGGCCTTGCCCCTCGTGATCACATAAGTTCTTTATTTTGCATAAGTTTTGCTTCCGCCTCGCGAGCCGGTTGATGACAGGTTGTTGGGCGCTGCAGTGACCCCATCGAGCTCCATGAGGAGGAGCCAAAGGGGGAGCCGACGGATGCCGCTAGCCGGCTGGCCCGTGAGCATACGACCACCCAGCAGGAGGAGAAGAGGAGGCTCGCGGAGTTACGAGCCTCCAAGTCTGGGACGTGAGGAGGGGCCTCGCACTCTGGGACCTCGACCAGACGGAGGCGAAGGGGGTCGGTGGATCCTCCACGGGCATCGGCTCGGCAGCGGAGTCAACCCGCATGTCGAGGGTGCCGTCAAGCGAGCCATGAGGGGCGGCTATGGACCCACCAATGCCTCCACCCGCGCAGGAGATGGCCCAGGCGAGGGAGGCGACGGCGGAGCTGGCTCTCGAGGCGGCCCGGCCTATGGTGCCGAAGGTGACTCCACCTGTGACCGAGGCGGCACGGGCCGAGGTGCCCGAGGTCCCGACGGCCCAGAGGCGGTGTCGGAGGTGGCACTGGAGGCGGCGGCCATGGAGGTGGAGGCGCCCTTCATCGCAACCCATGCACCGGAGCAGCGGGAAGAGGAGGCGGCGACGGTGCTTGGCGGGGGGGGGGGTCGGCGGGAAGCAACTTCCGGCCCCTTGCCGTCGTCATCCCGCCCCCGGCGGCTGGAGCCGAGGCGAGCCAGGGCAGCAGCGGCGGCCGGGCCCGGAGGACCCTGCGATCGATGCATGAGGTGGTCTGGGATTGGGAAGCACTGGCAAGCACGCCGGCCCTGCCGGCCCCCCAGGCAGGTGGCCTGGTCCCATCCTTCGCGGACTTAGGGAGTGTCCTGGACTGGTGCCGGCAGGAGCTGGCCCGATTCGTGGAGGCCGCGGACGCCGCCGTACAACGTGTGGAGGTAAGACGACTGTTTTGTCTTAGAATTTTCATTGGAGGCGCGCGAATGCCCCCACTGGGTGTAGTCCGCGAGATGTGGGCCGACCGATTGGCCGACAGGCAGCCGGGCCGAATCTATTTTGGGCGTGTCTTAACCTTTGCCTTTTTGTGGCAGGAAGGGACCTCTATACGGCAGAAGCTATTCGCAGAGGCAGTCGCCATCCACGATCGTGGCAAATACAGCTTCTACCGCCTGGAGGAGGAGCTGGCACGCATGCAAGGTTGGTTGCACTTTGTAGGAGGGGCACATAGCCCCTAAGAGCCAGCTGACACCGGTTGTGTCTTGCAGGTGAGCTGGCCACCCATCGAGGGGAGAAGACCGGGCTTGTCTCCAAGAAGGACCGGCTGGCGCGAGACGTCCAGGCGGCCACGCAGAAGACGGACCGGCTGGCTACACGGCTGGTCGACAGGGAGGCAGCCCGGGACCGGCTCAAGGCCGTGGTGGTGAAGGAGGTGGCGGCCCGGGAGATGGCCGTCAAGGAGGCGGCTGACGCCGCCCTGAGGACTGCCGCCCTCCAAGGCGAGGTGAGCCGGCTCAAGAGGACGCTCGAGGAGGTCAGGGGTTCCCTCGCTGTGTCGGAGGCGGCTTGAGAGTCGGAGTGCAAGGCGGCGCTCAACTTTGCCCTTGGAGTGGACGACGCGATCGAAGGTAAGTGCCAGTTTTTCTCTTCCCTAGGCGGTTGCTTTTCCCGTTGCCGTTTCTTGTGTTTGAACTTGCCTTTCTTTCCTTCTCTTCTTATTTCTTCCAGGGCGCTTCCCGGGAACTCAGCGCCATGCTGCACGCGCCATTGAGGAGCACCAGGAGTACCTCTAGGAGTGCGGTCGCTCCATCGATGAGGATGTCTCGTGGGACATGGACGAGATCTGACTCGCCATCGAGATGTGGATGATCCATCTTGAGCGGAGCATGGAGCGGCTCAAGACCGTCGGCAGAGAGGTCATCGCCGCGCTATGGCCGGGCCACGTGGGAGCTCCGTCGCACCGCGTGGCTCAGTGGCTGGAACACACCGTCCCTCGCCTCGAAGCCTGGAAGGCGTCGGCTGCCCAAGCCGGAGGACAGATGGCGCTCTGTCTCATCACGTCATGGTACCGCGGCGTGGATTTGGCTCGGCTGGCGACCATGCAAGACGTGCTGGCCGTAGAGCGGGAGGCCCACGAGCCGGCCCTTGTCTAGTGGGCCAACGAGCTCGCGTCATATGTCAATGTGGACGAGTTCCTCCTTGGCGAAGATGGAGAGCCACTGCCCGAGGACTCCTTCGACATCCCCCAAGGATCCACTGCCCGAGGACTCCTTCGACATCCCCCAATGATGAATTTGCCGACGACAGCACCAACTCAAGCGGTGAGGCATCCGAGACCAAGGAGCCCGCCTCGAAGGCCAAGGAGGCCGACCCAAAGGCCGCGACCACCTCCAGGAGAAAACCGAGCCGCCCCGCGATGCGCTGGCTGGGGGCACGCTGCCTGGCGACGCGCCGGTGGCTTGAGCCCCCGGCGTTTTTTTATCTTTCTCCTTTTTCTCCCTGCATGTTAAGCTTGAATCCACCCACTATGGGTGTTTATGTAATGAACCTGATGCTGGCCGTGGGCCTCTTTTTCGTTAACATTTATGTCATGAATAGTTTGTCGTGTTCGCCTTGTTACTCATGCCGCCTCGTCCTTATCCTTTTTTGCCCACTTGACTCTTTTCTTTTCTACTCCTTTTCCCCTTTTGTTTCGGTCCCACCAGCCTGACAGTCGGGGACCAGTCTGTAGCTGGGTTGGGGCATCCGCCTCAAGGGAGCCGGTTCAAAACTTAGGAATCACGAGGGCTTTTCGGGATAAGTAGAGTGGTAGAGACGGGGCGATGGTCCGACTGGGCCTAGAAGGGGTCTCCTTTGGTTTTGACCTTTCATGTGACCCAAACCTTCTCGCCCCGAAGCCCCGTCAGCCGGACAGCAGGGAGCCAGTTCTGTAGTTGGTAAGGGTGGGGAAGTTTGGCCGGCTCACGTTACTTAGCCAGTTTTCGGAGAGGCGTTCTAGGTCTAGCCGGCTAGCCCCCGGGCCCGGGAGCCGGGTCGGAGAGCCGGTGAGTGAGGAACACTTTTGAGGGAAATGAAACAAGGCGGGCCCCAAGAGCCGGCTTGGGGAGCCCATTGTATTCATAAGCCAAAAGGGTGGGGATACATACATACACTGGTTCCTTCAGCAGTAAAACGGGCGAAGAAGGGCCGCGTTCCAAGGGCGCTCCGTCTCCTCTCCGGAGGCATCTCTTTTGCGCTTCTGTGGCTTCTGGGCATCTATTAGATAGTATGCGTTGTTGTGCAGTGCCTTGCTGATGATGAATGGGCCCTCCCATGGGGAGGAAAGCTTGTGTTGTCTGGGTGTTCGTTCGATCCGCCTGAGGACCAGGTCCCCCTCATGGAATGAGAGTGGCCGGATCCGCTTACTGTGGTAGTGCCAGAGGTTTTGATGGTAGATCACCGTCCGGCTCAAGGACAGTTCGCGAGCTTCCTCGAGTAGGTCGATGCCGTCTTCTCTTGCCTCCTTTGTGTCCTTATCCGTGTATAGGACGAGCCAAGGCGAATCGAACTCGATGTCGGTGGGGATAATCTCCTCGGACCCATGCACAAGGAAGAAGGGAGTGTAGCCGGTTGACCGGTTCGGGGTGGTCCTGAGACTCCAAAGGACGGACGGCAGCCCGTCGATCCAGCAGCCGACCGACCTTTCCAGCGGCGTCATGAGCCGGGGCTTGATGCCGGACAGGATGAGGCCGTTCGCCCTCTCGACCTGGCCGGTTTACTGCGGATGGGCGACGGAGGGAAGATCGAGCAGGATCCCTTGCTCGGAGCAAAAGCGCGCGAGTGCGCCCTTAGTGAAGTTCGTGCTGTTGTCGGTGATGATGCTGTGGGGAACGCCATAGCGCACCGTGATGTCGTCGATGAACCGGATGCCCGTAGGGCTATCCAGCTTCTTGATTGGTCGTGCCTCGATCCAGTTGGTGAATTTGTCTACTGCCACCAGCATGTGCATCATGCTACCTCGAGCGGTCTTGAATGGACCCACCATGTCTAGCCCCCAAATGTCAAAAGGCCACGAAAGGGGTATGGTTTGTAGGGCCATTGCCGACAGGTGGCTTTGCGTGCTGAAGCGTTGGCAGCCCTCACACTCGTCAACCAACTTCTTGGCCGCCTCGAGAGGCGTTGGCCAGAAGAATCCATGGTGGAAATCCTTGGCCACCAGGGTCCGGGAGGCGGCATGATGCCCGCACTCACCCTGGTGAATGTCAAGGAGGATCTCCAGACCATTTTCCAGCACGACGCATCGCTGGAAGATGCCGGTGGTGCTGCGGTGGATGAGCTCGTTGTTGATGATGTCGTAGGTCGTGGCTCGGCGCTGGATTTGCCTTGCCAAAGCCTCGTCCGGAGGCAGCTCGCGCTACAGAAGAGATGCTAGGATGGGCCGGGCCCATTAGGGGGCCGAGACGGGGGCCGTGTCGGGAGCCCCCGGGACAGGACGATCAGTCCTTGGGGCCAGTTTGTCAGCCCCCGGGGCCAGTTGGTCGATGGTCATCATGACGACCGCGTTGCTGGAGCTGGCCGCCTCGGGCGCTGCCGGCTTGATTGGCACCGACAAGGCGGCCGATGGTTCGGGAGCCGGGGGCAGAGGTGCCGGAGAGGCGGCTGGGACCGTTGATGGGCCGGCGGCGCCCGCCGGCATGACCATTGATTCCGATTCTGGGGAAGGCTTGATCGACGGTTTGAGCAGCCGTTCAAGGGAGACGCCGACTGGGATGGCCTATCGGGTGGAGCTGATCTTTGCCAACGCTTCCGCCGCCTCGTTGTCCGCCCGTGGGACGTGATGAAACTCATATCCCTCGAAGGAGTCGGTGAGCTGTTGTATGAGGAAGCGGTAGCTGGCCATGTTGGCATCCCTGGCATCCCATTCACTAGAGACTTGCTGCACCACGAGGTCAGAGTCGCTGAAGCAGAGGATGCGCCTGATGCCGATCTCCTTGGCGAGCCGGAGGCCATGGACGATGGCCTCGTACTCGTACATGTTGTTGGAGGCGGCAAAGTGGATTTGGATGGCGTATTTGAGCTGATCACCTTTCGGGAAGGAGAGGACTATGCCGGCATCCAGGCCGGTCCTCATCTTCGAGCCGTCGAAATGCATGCGCCAATGCGTGGAGTCTAGGGGAGGCGGAACGAATTCCACCTCTGCCCAGTCGACGAGGAAGTCCGCCAATGCTTGCGACTTGATGATGGTTCTTGGCTCATACCGGATCTCATGATCGGCAAGGGCGATGACCCACTTGGCGATCCGGACGGTGGAGTCCCGCCCCTCTCATGATCTCGCCGAGCGGGGCCGTGCTCACCATGGTAAAGGTATGCTCTTGAAAGTATTGCTTGACCTTCTTGGCGGCGAAGTATATGACATAACACATGTTTTGGTAGTGGGGGTAGTTTTGCTTGGACACGGAGAGGACCTCGCTGAGGTAGTAGACGGGTCGTTGGACCGGCAGGGACTTGCCCTCCTTCGGCCGCTCGACCACCAGGCCAACGCTGATGACGCATGTGGTTGCCACAATGTAGGAGAGCAGTGTTTCCTTCTTAGCCGGCACGACCAGGATGGGCGCATAGGTGAGAGCCTTCGTGAGTCCACGGAAGGCCTCGTCCGCCTTGTGCGGCCAGTCGAAGACGCCAGGCCTCTTGGTTTGACACGGCTCGATTAGAGCCATCTTGCGAATGAGCCCGTAGAGGGGCAGGGCCTTCTCCTCTAGCCGGCTGATGAACCGGCTGAGCGAGGCGAGGCGGCCGGTGAACTTCTGGACATCACGGAGCCGGTCGGCTTGGGCATGCACTTGATCGCGCTAATCTTCTCGGGGTCAGCTTCGATGCCGCGGGCGGACACAAAGAAACCCAAGAGTTGGTCGTCAGGGATGTTGAAAAAACACTTCTCCGGGTTGAGCTTGATCTTGTACTCGGGCAAGTTTTCGAAAGTCTCCCGGAGGTCATCGAGGAGGCTGAAATGCTTCTTGGTTTTGACGACAATCTCGTCGACGTAGACGTGGACATTCCTTCCTATCTGAGGCAAGAGGCACTTTTGCATACACCGTTGAAAGGTGGTGCCTACATTCTTTAGGCCGAATGGCATGGTGATGTAGCAGTAGGCCCCGAAGGGCGTGATGAAGGAGGTCTTGAGCCGGTCTTCTGGGTCCAGCTTGATCTGGTGGTAGCCGGAGTAGGCGTCCAGGAAAGACAGCAAGTCGCAGCCGGCCGTCGAGTTGATGACTTGATCGATCTGCGGCAGGGCGAACAGGTCTTTGGGACCTGCCTTGTTTAGGCTAGTGTAGTCGATGCACATCCGCCAGGTCTTGTTCTTCTTCAGCACCAGGACAGGGTTGGCCAGCCAGTCCGGGTGGAACACTTCCATGATGAAGCCGGCTACGAGCAGCCGGGCGATCTGTTCGCCTATAGTATGCCGCTTCTCCTTGGAGAAACGGCACAGGGGTTGCTTGACCGGCTTGACGACCGACCGGACATGGAGTTTGTGCTTGGCAAACTTCCTTGGAACACCCGGCATGTCCTTGGGGGACCATGCAAAGATGTCCCGATTCTCACAGAGGAAGTCGACGAGCTCGCCTTCCTATTTGCTGTTGAGGCGGGAGCCGATGGTGACGCACTGAGCCGGGTTGGCCGGGTCGAGCGGGATTTGCTTGGTGTCTTTGGACGGTTGGAAGGAGGCCTTGCCGATGGATTGTGAGGGAGGAGCCGACACGGCCGGCTGGCTGGCAGCAAGGGCCACGAGCCGTTCGAGCTGTCGTTTCTCCTCGGCGATCTCCAGGGACTCGGCCAGCTGGTTGCCATCTCGAGCACACTCGAGTGACATATTGTAGTCACCCTTGATTGTGATGATCCCCTTGCGGCCCGACATCTTGAGCTTGAGGTAGGCATAATGGGGGACCGCCATGAAGCTGACAAGAGCCGGCCGACCCAACAGCGCATGGTAGGGGCTCGCAAGGTCCACGACCTCGAACAACACTGGCTCGCGATGGAAGTGGCCAGGTCCACCGAAGAGGACATCGAGCATGATCTGGCCGACAGGGGAGTAGGACTTCCCAGGCACGGTGCCCTGGAAGACCGTCTGGCTCGCCTACAGGTCTTCTATCTTTAGCCCCAACTTGTGCATCGTGTCGAGGTAGAGAATGTTGATGCTGCTACCACCATCTATCAGCACCCACGAGAAGAGGAAAGTTTGCTCCTTGGTGGTGATGGTGGGGTCGAGGACCAAGGCATAGCTGCCGGGATTCGGCATCACGGCAGGGTGATCAGCCTGGCTCCAAGTGACCGGCTTCTCCGACCAGTGCATGAACTAGGGAGTTGTGGGCATGGTGGCATTCACCTCATGGCGGATCTGGCGCTGAGCGTGTTTGCCTGTCTCATCACTGGTGAAGACGATGTAGCAACTATTCTGGTTGGGGAACTCATCAATTAGACGACCATCGTTCTGGGCTGGAGCAAGAGCCGGCGCTGGGGCGGCAGCTTGGGCCGGGAACGGCACGCGGGCTGGCGGCACGGGAGGAGCCGAAAGGCCGTCCCCCCGGGCTAGTCGTTGTGAGAAGCTGCACTACCGGAGCGTGTGCGTAGAGGGTTTGGCCCCTGAATGGTCCTTGTAGGGGAGGTCGAGCATTTGCTCGAAGGTGAGCTTTGGCTGCCAGGCAGCCTTGCCAGTGCACTGGCGCTAGCCAGAATGCTGGGCAGCCGGCTCTTGATCCTCGACGGTATTGACCTGCCGGCTCCCATAGCGGGGATCCGGCTGGTCGTTCTTGCGTTTGTTGTTCTACGGCTGCCGGTTGTCGGCAGCCGCCCGGGTCGTGGCTGGTGTCGTCGTCGCCTTGGCAGGCGAGGTCGTCTTGACCCAGATAGCCGAATCATCCATGGCGTATTTGTCCACCTTGGTCATGAGATCGGCAAGCGTGGCCGGCTCGGAGCACATAAGCTTATGTTTGAGGGGGTGTCGTCCCGGCAGCCCTCGATGAAGTATTGCACGGCCTGCACCTCGTGCACCCCCTCGCTGGAGTTGCGAAGCTTGGTCCACTGGGTGAGGTAGTCGCGGAGGGATTCGTCTAGCCCCTGAACGCACATGGCGAGTTCACAGGGGCGGCCAGGCCGCTTGTAGGTTCTGGTGAAGTTGTGGACGAAGGCCTCCTCGAAGTCCGTCCAGGTGTTGATGCTGCCGGCCGTAAGGCTGTTGAGCCAGGTGCGGGCCGAACCAATCAACATGAGGGGGGCGTAGCGAACGGCTACACACTTGTTCCCCCTGGCGATGCCCACTGCGATGGTGTAGTCGATCAACCAGTCTTCGGGCTTGGCAGACCTGTTGTATTTTGGGGTGTCCCTAGGGAGCGTGAAGCCGGTTGGGAACGGCTCGGTGCGGATCCGGGGTCGAAGCAAGCCGGAGCAATCGAGCCCTCCTCCTTGAGGAGGGCGGATTGCGCGAGTTTGTCGAGGCGGTTGCGGGTGTCGTTCTCGCTGCGGGGGACGTGTGGTCCGAGCCAAGCCAAGAGCTCGAGACGGACGGCGGGTGGCGCCGACTGCCCCGACTCACGCCGCAGGGGCGGCGTGTGCCCATGGCTGCACCGGCTGCTGGATGCCGGCACTTCGTGGTGGCGGCCGGTCCAAGGCGGCTCGTTGGTGCGCCGACTGCTGACAGTCGGCTGCTCTTTCCCCCGACGTCTGAGAGGGCCGGGGATTGTTTTCTTCAGCCCGGTGGCCGGAGACGCGAGGGGACCAGGAGTACTGGGCCGCCTGGCGGCCGGCAGTTCCCGTGCCCTTGCGCTCGGGCTGGGGGCCTTCAGTGGCAGCGCCGCATGACGGGGGGCTGACCCCCGGGTAGCCTCAAACACTCCTTATGCTTCGGGCCCGCCCATGGGGCAAATGGGCGGGCCGCCTTCGAGGAGCCGGCCCGACGACGCCCCGCTGGCTCCAACCCCCTGGCACGGGCGCGCCGGCTGCTCCTTCACCAGCCGCGGTGTGCTGGCCGGCTGGGGCCTCGCCGCCCGGCTTCCTTCACAGGCTGGCCGTGCATCGGATGCCCTTGACGGGCCCTGCGTGGTGACAGTGGGCCCCGTCCCATCGGTGGTCAGCGCCCGCATGGCCATAGTGGCTCCTATCCCATCGGTGGTCAGCACACGCATGGCCGCAGTGGCCTCTCGCCGCTGTTGGACGGCGACCAGGCCTCCAACAGTGGCAGCCTACCCCAACCACTCTGCCATCTACTCCAGCATGGCTATAGGACAGCCGGCCGGCCATTGTCTTCGACCGACCGCCGCAAGACGCCGCCGCCCGTGGCACCTCGTGCCGCGGCGTGACCGGGCTCGGGGCCCGCCCACGACAAGACCGAAGCTGGTGGCCCCCGCAGCCGGCCATAGAGGCTGCTGGCTGGGTCCCCCCACGACCATTATATTCATATTGTAAGCCGAGGGGTTGGTCTATAAAACCCCCCGGGCCTCCCTCATACGAAAAAGAAGGAGAGAGATGAAGGAGAGACAGACACACAGACGCGGCGGCAAAGAAGAATGACGATAGCACCACCCACATAGCATCCCCCATGGGGAACCTCTCGAGCCGGGGCTCTTAGCTCCCACCTCGGTCCATACAGCTTGAGGAGCACGATTGTAACCTTCACCATCATCTCAACGAGACCAAGCAGGAGTAGGGGTTTTACCTCCCACGGAGGGCCCCGATCCTGGGTACATCGCGTGTCAGTCACCGTTTGTGCCTAACCCCGTTCCCGGAGTCCACCGGCGTCCTTTCGGCCCCCTCAATTAGCCTACCCATGGCATCTACCGTGACAAAACCACGACAGTTGGCGCCCATCGTGGGGCCTTCCGTGCCGCCAGCCGGAGTTATGCTCCGGGCGGGGCCCTTCACCACCTCCCCCGGCCGCCCCGCGTCCGGGCAGAACTGCACGCTCGTGAGGCTTGCTCCGGTAGGTCCTATGGGCAGCGCGGCCGGCCTCTCCAACGGATGCCTTGGCCGCGGCCTCACGCTTGACGACGACGCGCTCGCCGGGCTGTTCAGCAAACTCAGCCTCGCCGGCGAGGCGCCGGCCGATGAATACCCTCACGAGGTGCTCAACTGCACCGATCCCCCCGCGTCCGTAGGCGCCCTTGCCAACGGCAACGTGATCGGCTCCCACGCCCGCGCGGGAGTAATGGTCACCACTTCCTCCACCACTGCAGGCCGCGTGCGTGCGGCCGAGGCCAGCACGGCTGCTGCCCGCGCCGGCACCTCCGACCCTCTCGCCGCCACCCTCTGTGGTCTCAGCACCCCCGTCACCACGACGGCGGACCCGGCCGCCGCCGGCTATTTGAAGATGCCAGCGCCCTTATTGCCGAACGACGCCGGATGGAGGCTGCTCAGCGGGAGTACAACTCCGCGTACGGCCTCACCCCGGCTGGCCCCGAGCCCAGCCGGCGTGGTGCCATGCGGGAACGCGCCCGCGTGGTCGCCGAGATCCTAGGCATCCGCCTCCCCGTCTACGACAACCCCGCCGCCAACCTGCGTGCTGCCAAGGTTGCCTACGAGGACCTGGCAACCTTGGAGGGCGAGGAGCGGGCCGCACGCGAGCAGCACATTAAGGACCTTATCGACACTGCCAACGCGTAGCAGGTCGCCCTCACTCTCGAAGGGGCCGTCTCCGAGTTCCCCCGTCCCGGGGGCGAGGGCCCTAGTGCTGTTGACCTTCGGCAGGCTCAACATTCTAGCACCCCTAGCCCCTCAGGCCGGAACAAGCGGGGGAGCAATGCTCAGCATCCCCCGTCGCGTGGGAACGAACAGCCGGCGCAGCAATCGCCCGGCTGGCGGAAGCCGGCGCAGCCGCGGACACACCCCGCCTCCGCGTCAGGAACCGGCGCGGTCCATCCCGCCGGTTGTCCGACCTGAGCTCGCGGCCCGGCTCGGGCCACGCGTTCTCCACAGCGATAATGACGCCCGGCTCCGCCTCGACCGGCTGGCGCAGTCGGCTCTCCTCGAGGAGGAGGGCTCGATTGGCCCGGCCTGCTTCGGCCCGCGGATCCACAACGAGCCATTTGCGCCTGGCTTCATGCTTCCCAGCGACACCCCGAAGTACACGGGGATCGCCAAGCCGGAGGACTGGCTGGCAGACTACACCACCGCCGTCGACATCGCCAGGGGGAACAAGCGCGTAGCCATCCGCTACGTTCCCCTGATGCTGATCGGCTCTGCCCGCACCTGGCTGAACAGCCTGGCCGCCGGCAGCGTCATCACCTGGACGGACTTCGAGGAAGCCTTCGTCCGCAACTTCGCCGGCACTTACAAGCGACCCGCTCGCCCCCGCGAGCTCACCATGTGCGTCCAGGGCCCGAACGAGCCCCTCCGCGACTACCTCACACGCTGGACCGAGCTTCGCAACTCCTGCGAGGGCGTGCACGAGGTGCAGGCCATCCAGTACTTCATCGAGGGCTGTCACGATGACACGCCCCTCAAGCACAAGCTCTTGTGATCCGAGCCAACCTCCCTGGCGGACTTGATGTCCAAAGCGGACAAATACGCCACAGACGACTCCTCCATGAGGATGAAAGCCAAGGCGGCCATCGACAACCGGCAACAGCCCAACGGCAGGCGCAAGAACGACCAGCCCGATCCCCGATACGGGAGCCGGCTCGTCGCCTCCATCGAGGAGGAGCAGCCGACTGGCCAGGCCTCCCGCAAGCGCCAGCGCACCGGCAAAGCAGCCTGGCAGCCCAAGCTGACCTTCGAGCAGCTGTTGGACCTCCCCTGCAGGAACCACTCCGGTGCCACACCGGCCACGCACACGCTCCGGCAGTGCAGCTTCTCACAGCGCCTGGCCCGGGGCGACGGCCTCCCGGACCCTCCCGTGCCACCAGCCCGTGGGCCGGCTCCGGCCCAGGATCCGCCTTTGGCCCCCTAGCCGGCCCGTGCACCCCCAGCCCTAGCACGAAATGACGGTCGGCTGCTGGACCAATACCCCGAGCCCAACGGCTGCTACGTCGTCTTCACGAGTGAAGAGACGGACAAGCACACCCAATGCCAGCTCCATCGCGAGGTGAACGCCACCGCGCCCGCGACTCCCCAGTTCATGCACTGGTCCGAGAAGCCGGTCACCTGGAGCCGGGCAGACCATCCGTCTATGATGCCAGACCCGGGCAGCTACGCCCTCGTCCTCGACCCCACCATCGCCTCTGAGAGGCGCTCCTGCCGTTTTTCGCGGGTGCTGATCGATGATGGCAGCATCATCAACATCCTCTACCTTGACACCCTACTCAAGCTAGGACTCAAGGTGGAAAACCTGAAGGCAAGCCGGACCGTGTTCCACGGCATCGACCCGGGCAAGTCCTGCACCCCCCTCGGCAAGATCCGGCTCGACGTCCTCTTCGGCGATGCCGGCCACTTCCGCCGCGAGCCGATCTGGTTCGAGGTGGCGGACCTGAGCAGCCCCTACCACGCTTTGCTGGGCCGGCCCCCGCTCGTCATGTTAATGGCGGTTCCCCACTATGCCTACCTCAAGCTTAAGATGCCGGGTCCCAAAGGCATTATCACCATTGCCGGCAAGTACCAAGTGTCCATGGCGTGTGTGCGCGATGGCAGCCGGCTGGCCGAGGCCCTGGAGATAGCGGAAGAGAAGCGGCAACTCGACTGACTGGTGGCTCACGCCTCTGCCCAGCCACCATGCCGGCTCCTCCATCCCAGTCCATCGGCGAGGGCTCTTTCCGGCCGTCCAGGGACACCAAGCGAGTGCCGCTCGATCCGGCCAACCCCACCCAGTGCGTGACCATCGGTTCGCGCCTCAACAGCAAATAGGAAAGCGAGCTCGTCGACTTCCTCCGTGAGAACCGGGAGATTTTTGCATGGTCCCCCAAGGACATGCCGAGTGTCCCGAGGAAGTTCGCCGAGCACAAACTACATGTCCGGCCGGATGCGAAGCCGGTCAAGCAACCCCTGTGTCGTTTCTCCGAGGAGAAGCGGCGCACCATCGGAGAAGAGATCGCCCGGCTGCTCGCAGCCAGCTTCATCATAGAAGTTTTCCACCCGGACTGGCTGGCCAACCCAGTCCTGGTGCTAAAGAAGAACAACACTTGGCACATGTGTATCGACTACACGAGCCTGAACAAGGCATGCCCGAAGGACCCGTTCGCCCTGCCACGGATCGATCAAGTCATCGACTCCACGGCCGGCTGCGACCTATTGTCTTTCCTGGACGCCTACTCCGGCTACCACCAGATCAAGCTGGACCCGGAGGATTGGCTCAAGACCTCTTTCATCACGCCCTTCGGGGCCTACTGCTACATCACCATGTCCTTCGGCCTAAAGAACGCAGGTGCCACCTTCTAGCGCTGCATGCGGAAGTGCCTCCTGCCTCAGATAGGCAGGAACGTCCATGTCTACGTTGACGACATCGTCGTCAAGTCCAAGAAGCGTTTCAGCCTCCTCGACGACCTCCGGGAGACGTTCGCCAATCTGCGCGAATACAAGATCAAGCTCAACTCGGAGAAGTGCGTTTTTGGCGTCCCTGCCAGCCAGCTTCTGGGTTTCTTCGTGTCCGCTCACGGTATCGAAGCCAACCCCGAAAAGATCCGGGCAATCGAGCGCATGCCTAAGCCGGTCCGGCTTCGTGATGTTGAAAAGTTCACCGGCTGCCTCGCCTCCCTCATCTGGTTCATCAGCCGGCTTGGCGAGAAGGCCCTACCCCTCTACGGACTCCTGTGCAAGTCGGCCCTGGTTGAGCCGGGCCGAGATCTCTCGAAGAAGCCGGCCCTGTTCGACTGGCTCAGCGAGGCGGACGCGGCGTTCCGCGACCTCAAGCGGGCTCTCACCAGCGCGCCCATTTTGGCCACGCCGGCTGAGAAGGAGCCCCTGCTTGCCTACATCGCGGCCACTACGCGTGTCGTCAGCATCGTCCTGGTGGTGGAGCGGCCGAAGGAGGGCAAGGAACTGCCGACACAGTGTCCGGTCTACTACCTCAGCGAAGTCCTCTCCGCCTCCAAACAGAACTACCCCCACTACCAGAAGATGTGCTACGGCGTCTACTTCGCCACCCAGAAGCTGAAGCATTACTTCCAGGAGCACGTTGTCACTGTCGTGAACACATCGCCGTTAGGCGAAATCATGGCCGACCGGGATGCCACCGGCCGGATAGCCAAATGGACCATCGCCATGGCCGACTACGAGATCTGGTACGAGCCGCGCACCGCCATCAAGTCGCAAGCGATGGCCGACTTCCTCGTCGACTGGGCCGAGACCGAGTTCGTGCCGCCTCCACCTGACTCCACACACTGGCGCATGCATTTCGACAGCTCCAAGATGAGGACCGGCTTGGGTGTCGGCATTGTCCTCTCCTCCCCGAAAGGTGATCAACTCAAGTACACCCTCCAGATCCACTTCGCCGCCTCCAACAACGTGGCCGTGTATGAAGCCCTCGTCCACGGGCTCCGGCTCGCCAAGGAGATTGGCATCCGGTGCATACTATGCTTCGGCGACTCTGACCTCGTGGTCCAGCAGGTTTTTGGCGAGTGGGAGGCCAGAAACGCCAACATGTCCAGCTACCGCTTCCTCGTCCAGAAACTCACCGGCTTCTTCGAGGGCTGTGAGTTCCATCACGTCCCCTGGGCGGACAACGAGGCGGCCGACACGCTGGCCAAAATCGGCTCCACCCAGCAGGCCATTCCTGCTAGCGTCTCCCTCGATCAAGCCGTCTCCCGAGTCGGAATCCATCTTCATACCGACGGGTGCGGCCGACTCTGCGGTTGCGCCGGCTGCCCTGCCGGCCCCATTGATCGTAGCCGCCTCGCCGGCCCCGACGCCACCTGCCGCTCCAAACCAACCGGCCCTGCCGGCACTCGGCACCGTCATGACGACGGCCAACCTTCCCGCCACCACTTCACTCCCGGGGACTGACGAACTGGTCCCGGTGACTGACGTGCCGGCCCCGGGGGCTAGCGTGCTGGTCCCGGGGGCTGCCGCCTCCGACGTCCCGCTCGTCCCCGAGACGGCTCCCGACTCGGCCCCATCGCGGGCTCTGCCCATCCTGGCGTTCCTCGAGCGCGGCGAGCTCCCGCTGACGAGGCCACCGCAAGGCAAATCCAGCGCCGGGACTCGGCCTATGGCATCATCAACCGCGAGCTCGTTCACCGCAGCACCACCAATGTTTTCCAACGTTGCGTCGAGCCGGAGAAGGGTCTGGAGATCCTCCTCGACATCCACCAAGGTGAGTATGGGCATCATGCCGCCTCCAGGTCCTTGGTGGCCAAGGCGTTCCGCCACGGTTTCTATTGGCCAACCACCCTAGAGGCAGCCAAGGACTTGGTCGGCAAGGGCGAGGGCTGCCAACGCTTCCGAGCGCAAAGCCACCTGCCGGCTACCGCCCTCCAAACCATCCCCCTCTCATGGTCTTTCTCCGTCTGGGGGCTGGATATGGTGGGGCCCTTCAAGACCGCCCGGGGCGGCATGACACACCTGTTGGTCGCTGTCGACAAGTTCACCAAGTGGATCGAGGCGCGACCCATCAAGAAGCTAGACGGCCCCACTGCCGTCCGGTTCATCGAAGACATCACAGTTCGCTACGGCGTCCCCCATAGCATCATCACCGACAACGGCACGAACTTCGCCAAGGGTGCGCTGGCGCGTTTCTGCTCACGACAGGGCATCCGGCTCGACCTGGCATCCGTCGCCCACCCCCAGTCCAATGGCCAGGTCGAAAGGGCGAACGGACAGATCCTGGCCGGCATCAAGCCCCGGCTCGTCACACCGCTGGTCCGGTCAGTCGACTGCTGGGTCGACGAGCTGCCGGCCGTCCTATGGAGCCTCCATACCACGCCCAACTGGTCGACCGGCTTCACCCCATTCATTCTCGTTTACGGGTCCGAGGCGATCATCCCCACCGACATCGAGTTCGATTCGCCTCGGGTCACCCTGTACACCGAGAAGGACGCATGAGAGGCAAGGGAGGACGGCGTCGACCTCCTCGAAGAAGCCCACGAGCTAGCTTTGAGCCGGACGGCCATCTATCAGCAGAAGCTCCGGCACTACCACAACAAGCGGATCCGGCCCCTCTCCTTCTGCGAGGGGGACCTGGTGCTCAGGCGGGTTCAACAAACGGCCGGCCAGCGCAAGCTGTCCTCCCCATGGGAGGGCCCATTCATCATCAGCCGGGCTTTGCACAACAACGCCTACTAGCTGATAGACGCCCAGAAGCCGCAGAAGCACAAGAGACGCGTCCGGCGAAGAAACGGAGCGCCCGTGGAACGCGGCGCTCCGCCGCCCGTTTTACTACTAAAAAGCCAGTGTACGTACTCTGTACTTTTGCCCCTTCAGGCCCATGAATGCAATGGGGACCTCAAGCCGGTGCTTGAGGAACACCCCTTTTCGGTTTCTCCAAGCCTCTTCCTAGCATCTAAGGCCCGGGCCTGGCTCACGGTCCCGGGGGCTCGCCTAGCTCCCCTCCGAGGCGGACGAATAAGTGTGAGCTAGCGGCCTTTCTCCTCCCCCGCCCTAACCAGCCACAAACCGGCCCCCGGCTGTCCGGCTGAAGGGACCGCGGGGTACGAAAGAGCTTCTCACACAAAGGTCCGCCAAAGCGCAGTAGCCGGGCTAGGCCAACCATGCTACGTCACTCCCCGTGGCCGGCCTCTGCCGGCTCGACCTAGTCCTAGCCGGTTAACTCTAAGAGCCCGTACCTTTTCCCTAAGGTTGAAGGCCCGTCCCTGTCCCAGACCGGCTCCCGGCTGGCCGGCAGGCGGGGCAGAAGCCGGAAGGAATCCTAGCATACATGAACAAGTCAACAGGCAAAAGACGAAAGTAGAACCGGCATGCACTCCTTTCTACTTCTGATAACAAAACATCGATTAAACATGATAAAAGGCCCACGGCCACAGGTTCATTACAATACGTCTTAAATACACCCCCAGTGGGTGGAACTCTGCCACTAAAAATGAAATGCGGATGAAAATGTACAAGGAGGAGCGATCTTGAGCCATCTCGCCTCCGGCTCCGGCACCTCCAGGGCCGGCTGCGTTCATGCCGACGGCGCTGGCGCCTTCGAGGCTGGCGCTCCCTCGGTGGCCATGGCCCCCGTTGCGGATTCTCCACCACCGGCGCCCCTTGGCCGGCTCGCGTCCGGTGCCGGCATGTCGAGATCCGGCACGCCAGAAGCTGGCACCCCCATGGCCGGCACCTCCGACGCCGGCGCCCCCGTGGCCGACGCCTCCTGCGTCGGTGCCTCCAAGTCCACCACCTCC
Source organism: Hordeum marinum (assembly GCA_022496015.1). NCBI lineage: Eukaryota > Viridiplantae > Streptophyta > Magnoliopsida > Poales > Poaceae > Hordeum > Hordeum marinum. Next base: position 417,682,682 of record CM039677.1, on the reverse strand, counting down.
GCGCCCGGCGGCACGACGCTCGCCTCTGGTGGCGCGCCGTCCGACGCCAACGGCGCGTCGTTTCCAGCCGGCTGGGAGGCTTGGCGGCTCTTCTCCGCCAAGTCCTCCGTGGCCTCCCCGCCGTCTCCCGCAGGCCGGTCGGCACCTTTGCGGCACGGCGACGTCTCCTCCGGGCCGCGGGGGAATGCCTCCCACATTTGTTTAGTGGCCTCCCCGCTGGCCACCCCTGCCTTTGCCGCCACCTCCTCCCACCGGCGGCCCTCTTCCTCACGCAGCTCCCGCTCGACCCTGTCGAGGTCGGCGCTCCATCTCCTCGGCCGTCGACGGCGGCGCCGCTTTCGTTGTCCCGCCGCTTGGCTCTCCGCCCAGTGAGCGCGCCTCCCTGATGGCGGCGGGGCATTAGACGAGGAAGGGGGCAAAACGAGGATTCAAATCAACAAAAGATCAAGACTTACCCGACCATGACCGGCAATGCCCGCCTGGAGGGCCTGGTCGGGTTCCCCCTCTGCCTCTTGCTCCCTCCGGCCCGGCTACCGCCCGGCTGCGCGGCAGCCACGCGCCTGGGCGCAGGCTTGGGGGCCACCGGCCCCTTCCCCTTGTCCACCTCGGCCGGGTCGTTGGCGCCCCGTGGCCGGCACCCCCGCGGCGCCATGACCTCCCCCTCCGAGAACTTCGTCGGGTCTTCTGCAGCAAGGGTCGGCTCCCGCTTAGCATCGTCATCGGGACAATCCCTTAACGACGCCTGGAATGAAGACTCACCCGGTGGCTCGGCGTCGTCGTCGTCCTCCTCCTCCGCCTCATCATCGTCCGCCTCCACCTCGCCGGCTCGCTCGGTGGCGGCCGGCTCCACGTCGACGTCATCCTCGACCTCCTCCGGGTCGGACTCCACCGAATCCGGTGCCGGCCTCGTATAGTCCTACAGGAGCGTGAACTTCTGCAGGCAAACCGGATGGTGCTGTTAGATCGAAGGGGGGATCACGACCCAGCGGCCATAGGATGGGAGGCGGAGCCGGCTGTTCACTGACCTGCGGTGCCGGATGACTCGGGCTGTAGGGGATCTTCCCCCACTGCCACTCCCCCTCCTTCATCTTCGCCGTCGACATGGTGTTGAGCTTCCTCGCCACGTGAATCGGCCTCAGCTCCTTGGTGGAGAGCCGGCAGGGGTCATGGCGCCCTCCCATCTGGCAAATAAGATGCGACCGGCGCTGTAGCAGCAGCACCCGGCGCGCAACCATCGCCGCCAGCAAATCCGTGGCCGTGAGCCCCTCCGTACCAGTCAGCTCGCGGAGGCGGGCGCTGAGCCGGTCAGCCATCTCGGGCGCCGAGGTCGGCGTTGCCCGCCAGTTCTTCATGGCAGCCGGTGGGTGGTTGGCAAAGTCAGGGAGGTTGATGTAGTCCTCCTGCGGCTTCACGTTCTTCACATAGAAGAACCCCCGCTGCCATCACTTCATCGACTCGTGCAGCGGGAGTTTGGGGAAGCCGGTCCCCTGACGAACCTGGACGGAGGCGCCCCGGCAGGCGGTCATCACCATCCTCTGGGTCGCCGGGTCCTTCACCGTCTGCCGCTTGAAGTAGAAGAGCCGGCACCAGAAGTCGAGTCTGGGCTCGACTCCCAGATATCCCTTGCAGAGGACGACGAACGCCGCCAACTGCAGGACGGAGTTGGGAGCGAGGTGGTGAGGCTGCAGGCCGAAGTGTGTCAGGAACCGCCGGAGGAAGGCGCTCGCCGGCAGCCCCAATCCGCGGTGAAAATGGTCGGCGAAGACCACGACCTCGCCCGGTCGCGGCGCTGGGGAGTTCTCCGCCCCCGGTGGGCGGACCTCCAAGTTCTCCGCCGCCGGGAGCTTGCGGCGCATGTGGAGGCACTCGATGAAGGAGGCGTCGACATCGCTGCCGTCCCAGGCGCCCTTGGTTACTACCTCCATGGCGGCAGCGACGGGCGACGGCGGTGCGGGGATCGACCGACGGGCTGTCCTCTTCGCGGCGGCGGGCGGCGGCGCAAGCTTGCTGTCCCTCTCGAACTACCCTTTTCCCTTCTCGCTCTCTCTCTCGATGGGGGGGGGGGGCAGGGGGAGGAGCGAAGCGACAGAGGCGAGGTGGGAAAACGGGCTCTTCCCCCTTGCCTCCCCTCCCTACTTATACCCCGCGCGGGCGGCGGTAGCGGAGGCGCCCCTCGCGCACATGTCCCCCACGATCCCCGAGGTGCACGAGGCGGACATCATGGCGCCCCAAAATACCAAACGTCCGCCCACTGCGCGCGGAATCTTCGTGGGCGGTTCAGGGCCACGGTCGCGGTAGGCCCCGCCTAGTTGCTAGGCCCGAACCGTCGCTCGACCCACTAGGCTGCTGCCCGCTCCAACCTCCACGCAGCGCGGTTTCCCCGCCAGGTGGGGCGACACTGGTGGCGCGAATGGCCCCGGACGACTGCGAAGCCAGGCCACCACGTGCCGGCACCGCCCGGCTCCCCAGGCGCTTCTAGTGCTCGAACTTTCTTCAAGCCAGCGCGGTCCGCCGCATCCCGTCGGCGGGCCCCCCGGCTTCGGGGACTACTGACGGAGGGATGACCCCCGGGTAGCCTCAAACAGTCCTTACACTTCGAGCCCGCCCATAGGGAAAATGGGCGGGCCGCCTTCGAGGAGCCGGCCTGGCGACGCCCCGCTGTCTCCAACCCCCCGGCACGGGCGCGCCGGCTGCTCCTTCACCAGCCGCGGTGTGCTGGCCGGCTAGGGCCTCGCCGCCCGGCTTCCTTCACAGGCCGGCCGTGCATCGGATGCCCCTGACGGGCCCTGCGTGGTGACAGTGGGCCCCGTCCCAGCGGTGGTCAGCGCCCGCATGGCCACAGTGGCCTCTCGCCGCTGTTGGACGGCGACCCAGGCCTCCAACAGTGGCAGCCTGCCCCCAACCACTCCGCCATCTACTCCAGCATGGCTACAGGATAGCCGGCCAGCCACTGACTTTGGCCGACTGCCGCAAGACGACGCCGCCCGTGGCACCCCGTGCCGCGGCGTGACTAGGCTCGGGGCCCGCCCACGACAAGACCGAAGCTAGTGGCCCCCGCAGCCGGCCGTAGAGGCTGCCGGCTAGGTCCCTTCACGACCATTATATTCATATTGTAAGCTGGGGGGTTGGTCTATAAACCCCCCCGGGCCTCCCCCATACGAAAAAAAGAGGGAGAGAGAGAGGAAGGAGAGACAGACAGACAGACTCGGCGGCAAAGAAGAACGACGATAGCACCACCCACGTAGCATCCCCCATGGGGAACCTCTCGAGCCGGGGCGCTTAGCTCCCACCTCGATCCATACATCTCCGGGAGCACGATTGTAACCTTCACCATCATCTCAACGAGACCAAGCAGGAGTAGGGGTTTTACCTCCCACGGAGGGCCCTGAACCTGGGTACATCGCGTGTCAGTCACCGTTTGTGCCTAACCCCGTTCCCGGAGTCCACTGGCGTCCTTTCGGCCCCATCAATTAGCCTACCCATGGCATCTGCCGTGACAAAACCACGACACCGCCTGTTGCAAGCAGATGTTGTTGCGCATTAGCAGCATCGATGAGCCCTTGATGTGGCGCTCGCGAGCGGCACGCTCTTCGCCCTCCAAGGTGACCAGTTCGTCATAGGCCACCTTGAGGGCCCGTAGGTTGGCCACGGGGGTGTCATAGATGGGCATTTTGCCGCCAAGGATTTCGGCAACCATGCGACCGCGGTCGTGCACAGCCCCATGTCGGCTGGGCTCGGCGCCAGCTGGGGTGAGTCCATAGGCAGAAGCGTACTCCCACTGTGCCGCCTTCATGCGGCGCCGCGTGGCTGCAAGGGCGGTGGCGTCCTCGAACAAGACGCGACGAGCCGCCTCGATATCAGCCGCGGCGGTGTCGGGGTTCGCCGTCACGGCGATCGGAGTGCTCAAGACCTGGAGGGCCGCGCCAAGCGGGTTGGACGTGCCAACGCGGACAGCGGCAGCGGTAGCCGTGACCCGTGCCCATTCGTAAGCGGTGGAGGAGGTGATGGCCATTACTCCCACGCGATCATGGGAGCCGTTGGACTGAGTCGCAATGAGTGCACCCACTGTCGTGGGCGAACCAGCACATGCAAGCACCCCCATAGGGTACTCGTTAGCGACCGAAGCCTCGGCGAGGCTGAGCCTGCCAAAGCGCTCGGTGAGCGCATCGATATCGTCCATGAGGCCAATAGAGTTGCCCACAGGGCATGTCGAAGCAAGCCCCACGAGCCCCCCACGGTTTTGCCGGGACAAGCGGCGATGGCGGGGAATGGCGAGGGGTCCTGCCCGGAGCATGAATCCGGTCGGTGCCGTGTATGGCCACACGGTGGGCGCCAACTGTCGTCGTTTTCTCATGACAAATGCCATAGGGTGGCTTATCGTAGGTGGTTGGGGCCGAAGGATGCCGACGGGCTCCGGGTGCGAGATTGGACACAAGCTGCGATGATACATGATGTACCCAGGTTCAGGGGCCTCCGGGGGAGGTAATACCCCTAGTCCTGCTTGGTTTAGTTGGATGGATGGATATAGATACAATGGCGCCCCTGGAGCTATGTATAGAGGAGGAAGAAGGGGCAGCCGGCTCCTCTTCCTCCACCGCTAGAAGGGGTTGAGTGTGTGTGCGAGCCGGATCAATCGTTCTTCCCTATTGCATGGGGGGTTCGAGGGGTTTTATAGGCCAAGCACCCGGCTCTTATAATATGCTCTAAGTACAAAGCTGGGGGACCCGGCTGGCAGTCTCTCCAGCTGGCTAGAGGTTCCGGCCATTTGTACCGTCTCGTCGCTTGTAGGGGCCACCGGCTGAGCGGTCCCATCTCCTGCTCGGGCCCACCAGCCGGCCCGATGATTGACCCTCGCCCACCTGCCCCGGCACAGGCCGCCGGGTTGGCGTCGCCTAACGCCAGCCGACCGAAGTCGTTGGTACGACCGGCGGCACTGTAGCCACGCCGAGGCAGGTAATCGAGTGGCGAGGGCATGTTGGCATTGTTCATATGCCCGGTCGCGCTCGCCAAGGTCAGCGGCCGGGGCGGTTGGACTGTACCCACGCGCTCCAGTGCGTCAGCGGCCATTGTAGCCACAGGGCCGCCTGTCATGCTGGTCGCATCGCATCGTGGTACCCACGCGCAGAGGGACGGGATGTCGCATGTCCGTCCCAAGGTCAACGGAAGAGCCGGCCCGGAGGTAGCCGGCCATGCCTAGTCGGCCGAAGGTCCAGCCAGCTCCTCGACCAACCGTCTGGGGTGCTAGCCGGCACCGGCTTGTGCCAGACGTCCTCCAGCTGGCCATGGCCAGCCGGTCGCATAGTTACTCTTGCAAGCGAAAGGGGGAAGACCCCGTTGGGTTGGCCTACCCAGGGGTAATAACCCCATCAACCTTCACAGCTCAGTTTGGTAATTGATGGGAATCAAAATTTTGTGTATTTTGTGCTTGCTTATGGATGCTCATTCGTTGAATAGTTTGAGATAATATTCCCAAATTTGGCACATGCCTCCATCTTTGTGATGGCAAACAATGTTGCCAAAGAGAGGTTCCTGCTTGTTTAACAAAAAAACATTTTTCATTTTTTGAATGCCAAAAACACATGTTTTTCATGAAGCGGCTACAAAGAGGGACATTTGAATTGGCGTCATTCCATGTCTATCTCAATGTAGACCCCATTCTACGGACGGTTGCCAAAAATCATGCATTTTTGACCCTCATAGCTACTCCCGGCCATTCAGACAACCATTGGCCGATTCTGCTAGAACCGGCTGGAATTTGAACTGTGAGTCCTCCATAGCTTGCCCGTTATTTTTGCTAAAAAATATTTTTAGCTTCACAGGTAGGCATTTCAAAAACCCCTAGCCACGGACGGCTTACGCGACAAGTTAGACCGGTTTTTGAAAACATCGTAAAAAATTCAAAGAAATGGGAAACCTCCGCGTCACATCATCCAATTTGGCCAACCAACTAGTAAAAATATTAAACTTGGAATACCGATGTTTTCTTGAAAAAGTGTTCTCAAAAACGACCTACCATGAATGAAGATTCATGTCTTTCAAGCCAAACGAGCAATGATATGGCCATATTCGTTGAAGAGTTTGTGATAATATGCCCAAATTTGGCACATGCCACCATCTTGTGATGGAAAACAATGTTGCCAAAGAGAGGTTCCAGCTTGTTTCACAAAAAACCATTTTCATTTTTTGAATGCCAAAAGCACATGTTTTTTCGTGCAGCGGCTACAAAGAGGGACATTCCTAATGGCGCCATTTCATGTCTATCTCAAACTAGACCCTATTCTACGGACGGTTGCCAAAAATCATGCATTTTTCACCCTCGTAGGTACTCCTGGCCATTCAGACAACCATCGGCCGATTTTGCTGGAACCGGCTGGAATTAGAACTGCGGGTCCTCCATAGCTTGCCCGTTATTTTTGCTAAAAATCATTTTTAGCTTCATAGGTAGGCATTTCATCATAGAATCACTAACAGATATGAATGATCAAACCCCTAGCCACGGACGACCGATGTGACAAGTTAGACTGGTTTTTGAAAACACCGTAAAAAAATCAAAAAAATATTAAAAAAATGGGAGACCTCCGCGTCATATTATCAAATGTGGCCTAACAACTAGTACAAATATTAAACTTGGAATACCGATGTTTTCTTGAAAAAGTGTTCTAAAAAACGACCTACCATGAACGAAGATTCATGGCTTTCAAGCAAAACGAGCAATGATATGGCCACATTCGTTGAATAGTTTGTGATAATATGCCCAAATTTGGCACATGCCTCCATCTTGTGATGGCAAACAGTGTTGCCGAAGAGAGGTTCCAGCTTGTTTCACAAAAAAACCATTTTTCATTTTTTGGATGCCAAAAACACATGTTTTTTGTGAAGCGGCTACAAAGAGGGACATTCCTAACGGTGCCATTCCATGTCTATCTCAATGTAGACCCTATTCTACGGACAGTTGCCAAAAATCATGCATTTCTGACCCTCGTACCTACTCCCGGCCAGTCAGACAACCATCGTCCGATTCTATTGGAACCGGCTAGAATTTGAACTGCGGGTCCTCCATAGCTTGCCTGTTATTTTTGCTAAAAATCATTTTTAGCTTCACAGGTAGGAATTTCATCTTAGAATCACCAACAAATATGCATGATCAAACCCCTAGCCACGGACGACCGACGCGACAAGTTAGACCGGTTTTCGAAAACACCATACAAAATTCAAAAAATGGGAGACCTCCGCATCACATCATCAAATGTGGCCTACCAACTAGTAAAAATATTAAACTTGGAATATCGATGTTTTCTTGAAAAAGAGTTCTCAAAAACGACCTACCATGAACGAAGATTCATATCTTTCAAGCCAAACGAGCAATGATATTGCCTCATTCGTTGAATAGTTTGTGATAATATGCCCAAATTTGGCACATGCCTCCATCTTGTGATGGCAAACAGTGTTGCCAAAGAGAGGTTCCAGCTTGTTTCACAAAAAAATCATTTTCCATTTTTTGAATGCGAAAAACACATGTTTTTCGTGAAGCGGCTACAAAGAGGGACATTCCTAACAGCGCCATTCCATGTCTATCTCAAAGTAGACCCTATTCTATGGATGGTTGCCAAAAATCATGCATTTCCGACCCTCGTAGCTACTCTTGGCCATTCAGACAACCATCGGCCAATTCTGGTGGAACCGGCTGGAATTTGAACTGTGGGTCCTCCATAGCTTGCCCAATATTTTTGCTAAAAATCATTTTTAGCTTCACAGGTAGGCATTTCATCATAGAATCACTAACAAATATGCATGATCCAACCCCTAGCCACGGACGACCGACGCAATAAGTTAGACCGGTTTTTTGAAAACATCGTAAAAAAATCAAAAAAATGGGAGACCTCCACGTCACATCATCAAATGTAGCCTACGAACTAGTAAAAATATTAAACTTGGAATACCTATGTTTTCTTGAGCTATTCGGTATGATTTTAACCATTATTTGCACACAATTTACAAAAAAACCTAACATTTTGTGCCTCAAAACCCAAAAGAATTTCCCTCCCACCCTAAAAATTTCCCTCCACTCTCCCAAAATTTCCCTCCAAACCCTCTCCCACTAACAGGCGGGACCCACCACCCCCTCTCCCACTAACTCGCGGGATCCCCTCTCCTCCCTCCCAAAATTTCCTCATTCCTCTCCCCTCTCCTCCTTCCCATGACCGCGCCGCCCCGCCGCCGCTCCGCCGCCCCTCCCCTGCTCCGCGCTGCCCCGTCCCTCCCCTGCTCTTTACTACACCGCCAATCCTCCCCTCTCCCTGACGACGGCACCATCAACGACATCACCCGCCTCGTGACCCTAGGCCACCACGACGACGGCCACATCGACAATGACCACCACTTCGTCATCGACGATGGCGGCCACATCCACCGCTACATCATCTACCAGGTACTTCTCCCCTCGCTCCATCTCCCCTCGACCTTCTAGGGTTAGGGTAGATTTTCTAAGGTTCGCTAGATCCCCGTCATGGGTTCTTCTAGGGTTCATGGGGATGGATCGATGGGGATAGGGATGGTTCGGTAGATCCATGGGGTTAGGGTTAGGGTTCATCAGGTACACGTTGCTCTCTGGTTCATGGGGTTTTGGATGGGGATGGATCTCCTGCTTTTCTTGTTCATCGGGAAGGATTGATGGTGATTCTTGTTGTTGCTGCTCATGGCTGGATCTCTTGGTTTCGTGTATTTATGCAGCATGGCTAAACTATTGATGGGGTTAGGGTTCTTGTGGCACGCCATGGGTTAGGGTTCATGTTGTTGCTGCTCATGTTGTAGATAGAGTAGAAGTTGTTGCTCATGTTGTAGATGGAGTAGAAGTTGTTGTGGCTTCTCATGTTGTTATTACCTACTCAAATCTGTTAATGCCTTGTTATTTTACTACAAGAAGTTGTTGTGGCTGCTCATGCTATCTAGTACAAGCCTGCCATGCTCATATTTTCCATGAACAACTCCTGTTGCATGTAGTTTGCTATCTCTAAACATTGCATCATGAATCTATTTTCTGCCATAAACTGTGTTTTTCACTAAGTCTAGCAATATGTATCACTTGTCAGTTAGCCATGCTGTTTTCCTAATGATATAAGAAGTTTTAGAAATAGTTCAGTAAGCCTGTTTTGTACTCAATGTTTTCAACTATCATTCCATTTCATTTGTTTTCTTGTTTGAGTTCTTCATCATAATTAAATGTTGCATATAAATTGCCATGTTGATGTAGTGGAGATATTAAGAGATGCTTCATATCTTTCCAGTGTACATGCATGCTTGTTTAGTGCACTTACATATTTGCTTAATTAATAACTCTACATCACTACATTGTTGATCCATCAAGTTTGCTTCACATGTATTCCATGTATGTGCACGCTAATCCAAATGCTTTCCTTTATTGATACAAGTGCATCATTTTACTTTATCCTTGTTGTATCTGATTGTTCTTTATTCTCTTTTGCAAGCACCACCTTAAGATCATCCATGGCAAGGATGACAAGGTCAAGTAATCGGCCAACCGTTGGTATGCAGCTTGCTCCTTGTGGTTATACTGCCAGTTTTATAAAATATGTACCTTAATATGATAAGTGAAATGTATTATTGCAATCTGAATAAGCTCTCTTAATTGTGCAACTAGGATTAAATGTTTGTTGTCTTAATTGTGAATAATCTGAATAAGTTGTCTTAATTGTGCAACTAGGACTAAATGTTTGTTGTCTTCATTGTGAATAATCTGAATACGTTGTATTAATTGTGCAACTAGGATTTAATGTTTGTTGTGTTAATTATGAATAATCTGAATAAGCTGTCTTAATTGTGAATAAGATATATTAAATGTTTGTTGTTAGTCTTTCGTACTTGAATAACTAGGATTAAATGATAATAAAATCTTATAAGATATGTTTGGCTATCTGTCCATGCATTCCAACCATTCACCTAATAATTATGTTTCCTTTATCATGCAAGGAGGATCTTCTCACCGAGTACGAGAAGGTTAGGGCTAGAAATATCATGAGGAACAATCGGATGTTACAGTCTCTTGGCATCGGTTCAATAGCGTCGATGATTAGGAATTCGAATGTTGTACAAGAAGGTAGAGATGAAGAGGTTCAAGAACATAGTGGAGTTATCAATGATGACCCAGAGTACACTCCTATGGAGGATGGAGTTATTGATGGGGAGGAAGTGGACAATGTTGTAGTGCAGAACACTGTTAAGGTGCAAACTCTGTCTTGCTTGGAGGGTTGTGGTTCTTGTATGCTTTGTTCCGTGCTATTTATACAAGGCACTGAAGTCTCCGAAGAAGAGGCCTACTATTAAGAAGACAATCAACAAGAAGAGGAAGAGCTCAGAAACATCTGTTGCAATGCCTCCAGGAAGGGTGATAGCCCCACCTCCAGGACAAACAAAGAGGATCCTGGAACCTGATGAACCGGCCCCTCCTAGATTCACGAGGTAGAAAGCAAACATGCCGGCTGTGATGGACCATCAGGAAAGAACGATGCGCATGGACTATGAGAGCTCGGTGCAAATGGGTGATGAGTTTCCACCCATGGATTATGAAACCACTATCTCCATGGATGAAAGAGGCACTGTCTGCCCAGATGAAGGAGGAGCTATCCGCATGGATGAAGCAAGCACTGTCCACACATACCTCAGCCCTGTTGCACCTTCTATTGGCAGGAATGCTGTCATTAGTGAAGAAGAACACTAGCTTGTGCTTCAATCAGGAAAGTTCACCTTTGCAATGCTCTCTTTTACTAGTGCATTTTCCAAATGGAAGTGATCATGTATGGTTACCTGTTTAGCAGGACCATTCTTGCATTTGTCGATTTCTCTTCAAATTTATTAGTTCATTTTCATTTTCAGATGCACTGACTACCAAGCTTAGACAGAGAAAGGGAAAAGGGTTAGAGAATATCACCTGCTTGGTCGGAAGGTGCCTATCCAAATTTCCGAAGGGATGAAGCGTCCAGAGAAGCCCCTGCAGGCAGCAAAGCTTGCTTCTGAGTGTGGACTCATTGCAAGAACCCATCTGCCAGTTCTTCCTCACTTCAAGGAATACGAAAAAAACTCTAATCTAATGGCGGACTACATTGGGAAAGTTGTTGTAAGCTACTTGTTTTGTAGTTGATGTGCTATATTTTTGCTGTTACACCTTTGTATGATCACTAATATTGTTCCTACCTTGTTTGCTGTCTTGGTAGGCAAATTTTGAGATGAACACTGACTCGGAGACTGTTGGAGATATAACCCCGTGATATGACCCGCCCTGGTGGCTCCGGGTCATGTTGCTGGCTCGTGAGCCGGCCCAAGGGTGAGCCGTAAGACTGGTGGCCCAGGAAGATAGGTGGCTCAAGGTGTGGCCCATACGACGGCCCGGACGGAGAAGACCCGAGCGTGTAAGCCGTCTCAAAGACAGCTTGGACAAGAAGATAGAGAGAGACTCGGACATACAATAAGACTCGGTTAACAATTGTAACGACCCGGTGGTCCTGACCTCCTATATAAAGGCAGATTCGGGGCGACTTAGGGGACAGGTTATCGAGAACTAGGTCAAGCTTCTAGCTCCTAGTAATCGATACACAAGCAATACAAACACAATCAGGACGTAGGCTATTACCTCGACTTGAGGGGCCGAACCTAAGTAAATCCGTGTCATTCGTACCGATCAACCCCTTTGAGTCCACCCCGTTAGCGATGACCTCGAATCCAAGTCCTTCACCCGGACATCTGCTGTGATAAATCCATGACAGTTGGCGCCATCATGGGGCTAGCGCTTGGTGGTGTTGAGTTCTCAAAGGGCTCTCTCCCAGGGCTCGAGGGATACGTGGTTGGAAGGATGAGCAAGAGTTGCCGCGGCCGGCTCTACATCGATGATGCCGGCTGGGGGCTTAATGCTGATTCGGTGGAGTATGGATTCCGGGTTCCGTTTGGCGAGATCCAGGTTTTCATTGGAAAGGTTGATGGATCTACACCCAGGCCGGACATCTGCACTAACGTCGTCGAGCCGGCTTGGCGTCTCCAATCTGTGAGTGGTGTGCGGCCTGCCCGTGCCCATCCAGGTCAAAAGCATGTTCTCGTGGGCTTCACTCAAGGTATGGACCTGGAAGCGTCCGGGTCACATGGAACTCTTGTTCTCGGAAGATGAGTCCTTTAGTGGGGAGACAGAGTCAGTGTATCGGCTCAGTAACGATGGCCTTGGGGGCTACTACGACACCTATTCTGAGGTAGAGGGCTTTGAGTCGGATGCTCCGAGACCCCCGGATCATGCGGTGGTGTTCATGGCGGGATTGGCTCCAGCCGCCGACCACATAGCTGCGGGAGCCGCCATAGCGGGCGATAGCGCGCTGCCGTCGGCTCAGGTTCTAGTGGAATTGATGGACGAGGTTACAACTCTCATGGCCATGGAAGTAACACTGGATAATCAAGCAGCCCGGAATCTAGAGGTGGCACGGATCAAGGGCCGGATGGCAGAGGAATGACAAAGGATGGCTGAGCTGAAGATCCGGATGGAGGAAGAGGCAGAGCGTATCAAGGGAGATGCTTTCCATCTGGAGCTGGAACAAAGGTCAGTAGCCGCGGTGCACCAGAGGAGGCATCAATCCAGTCTGCCAGAACGTTACGAAGGAAGGAACCTGTTTAATACCCCTGGGACGGGGCGGGTTGCGGGCGCGCCGGAAAGCCGCCCGATGGAACGCCCGACAACTAATCCACCCCAGCATAACCAAACTTCACCTAGAGATTTTCCGACACCGGTGAGTCATTACTCTAACCCGGGCGAGAACATGGTGGCGGCGGCCGCCCGGCTTGGGATGATTCCCAGCCAAGATGAAGCACCCTTTGCGGAGGACGTGCAAAACACCATTGGATATTTACAGACGACCGTGGCCCAGCAAGAGAGATATGCTCACAGCCAGAGCGGGGTTCACTCTACCCCCCTCCCCAGTCGAAGTTTCAGCCGGCGCTACGAGTTGCCGGCATGTTCCAGTAGTCATCCATGTCGGGGACCACCGGAGGACGAGCAGGCAGATCTAGATACACAAGCCCTCACAGACCAGGCGAGGAACAGGCGAGAGGTGGAGATAGCGGCAACCCGTCCAGAGTCGGCGCTTTCCGTCTCAATGGGAGTCGTTAGTACCAGAGCCGTAGGGGTGCCATGTGTAACTCCGGCTCTGAGAAGTGAAGGACTACCGAAAGATTTTAAGGGGCCTCGAAAGTTCCGAATTACACAGTTGATGTATCCCCTAAGGCTTGGGTTGAGAGTTATGAGCTGGCCATGGAGATGCTAGACGTCAGTGAGGCGGTATGTGCAAAATATTTCATCATGATGCTTGAGGGTCCGGCTCGCACATAGTTGAAAGGTGTGCCGCCTAACACGATAAGTTCATGGGCGGAGCTGAGAGCGAAGTTTATTAAGAATTTTTAGGGGACCTGTAAGCAACCTATGACCATTGTAGACTTGGACCATTGTGTTCAACAGGAAAATGAGTCGGCCCATCATTGGGTCCGGCGGATGTCGACCATTATTCACTCTTCAGAGCAGATCACGACGGCAAGCGGTGCTTATTCTGGAAAAGAACTGTCATTTTGTTCCATTGAAACAGAAGCTTGGCCGGCTCAAGCGCACGTGTCAGGATATGGGCGAGCTCATGACGACCCTGACAAAGTATGCCAACTCAGATAACACCAAGGATCTAGGCTCGGATGTTGAGAAAGCCAATCAAGGGAAGAAGAACAATCAAGGCAAAGGCTTTGTGAACAGGGGGAATCAGAATAAATGGAAGAACGCTGATGGCCGGTCAGAGCTAGTGGCAAACCCCAACACAGAACAGAACCATCCCAAGGGGAACGGAAAATTCAGGCCATTTCACAAAAGGAACAGAGGTCCTTTCAATTTAGAAGAAGCGCTTAGGAAGCCTTGTCCGGAGCACAGCACGCCTGATAAGCCAACATTACATGCGTGGGATGATTGCTTTATCATGCAGAGATTCAAAAACTAGCATTCGCAACCACGCAATAACCAGGGCGGTGGCCCGCCTGGCGGCTCAGGGCACGGCGGATCAGGGGCTGGATTTGGCGCTGGCAGTTCAGGAGCCGGTCATCCGGGTCAGAATAACCAAGGGGGGCACCAACAGCATCCTGGCAACAACAGCAATAACAACAATCAACAGCAGCAGCGCAATCAATCCGGGTTTCAGAGTAACTCGAAGCAGCTCAGTTCTGGACAGTATCACGTGTTCACAACCGGTCACAGTAAACGAGACGAGAAGTTGTGGAGGCAAGCGGTTAATGCGGTTGCTCCAGCTCTCCCGCAGTACTTACCATGGTCTGAGTATGACATAATGTGGAGCCGGGAGGATCACCCACCGCGGGTAGATGACCCGCGCCGGCTGGCTTTAGTTGTGGCCCCTTAGGTGAATGGCCATATGGTGAACAAAGTGCTCATGGACGGAGGCAGCAGTATCAACATCCTTTATTATGACACTTTCCGGCGGATGAAGTTGCTTGACAAAGACCTTAAACCTTCCTCCACCATCTTACATGGTGTGGTCCTGGGTATGTCGGCATACCCGGTGGGCCGGATTTCTTTGGAAGTGTCTTTTGGCGATGAGTATAATTATAGGATGAAGTCCTTGTGGTTTGAGGTGGTTAAAATCAGAAGTCCCTATAATGCACTATTTGGGAGGCCGACGTATGCCAAATTTATGGCTAGGCCTTGCTATGCTCATTTACAAATCAAAATGCCCGGCTTAAATCGTACAATTACCATTCATGGTAATCGGAAAACGGCTCTCGAGTGTGAGGAAGGAGATGCGGCGTATGCAGAATGTAGTTGTGCCCAGGAGGAGCTGAAGTTCTACAAGGAGAACGTTGACGCGGAGGATATGACCCCGCTGAAGAAGCCTACTACGGAAGTTGAGCCGCCACTCAAGTTTTCAGCGGATGATACCAAGGCAGTAGATTTCAATCCGGGCGACTCATCCAAGCAGTTTATCATTGGGGCTCACATGGATCCCAAATAGGAAAGCGCGCTCATCGAATTCATCTGTGAGAATCGGGACATCTTTGCATAGAAGCCTTCTGACATGCCGGGTGTACCGAGAGAGTTTGCTAGGCACAACCTTAATGTGGATCCGAAGTTTAAGCCGATTAAATAGTTTCTACGACGGTTCAATGAAGAGAGACATAAAGCTATTGGGGAGGAAGTTCCCCGGCTCTTTGCTGCAGGATTTATAGTGGAAGTTTTTCACCCGGAGTGGTTGGCTAACCCGGTGCTAGTGCTCAAAAAGAACGGCATCTGGCGTATGTGTATAAATTACACGGACCTTAACAAGGCTTGCCCGGCTAACCCTTTTCCACTCCCTCGTATCGATCAGATTATTGATGCTACAGCCGGGTGTGAAAGTTTATGTTTCCTGGATGCATATTCAGGTTATCATCAGATCAAGATGGCAATGAAAGATCAGGAGAAGACATCGTTTATTACACCCTTTGGGGCGTTCTGCTACGTCTCCATGCCTTTCGGGCTCAAGAGTTCCTAGGCGACTTACCAACGATGTGTGTAGAACTACCTTCACAGTCAGATTGGCCGAAATGTTCATGATTACGTAGACGACATCATAGTTAAATCCAGAAAGAAAGAAACTCTCCTAGAGGATCTGAAGGAAACTTTTGACAATCTCCGGGTCTACAAGATGATGCTTAACCCGACGAAGTGTGTTTTTGGTGTTCCAGTAGGAAAGCTTTTGGGTTTCTTGGTCTTTGAGCGGGGCATCGAGGCTAACCCAGATAAAATTAAGGCTATCACTTCTTTAGGAGAGCCGACGTGCATTAATGACGTTCAGCGCCTTGCAGGACGGATTGCTGCGTTGAGCCGGCTCATAAGCCGGCTTGGGGAGAAGTCCATTCCCTTATACCAGATGATGAAGAAGATAGACAAGTTTAAGTGGAGCAAGGCAGTGGCTGAAGCACTTGAAGCTCTTAAAAAACAGTTGACTGAGCCACCAGTGTTAGCCGCTCTAGTTGAAAAAGAGCCATTGCTCCTTCATGTGGCGGTTAACAATAGAGCGGTCAGTGTAGCAATTGTGGTTGAGGGCAAGGAGGCAGGGAAGGAGTATCCTGTGCAAAGGCCGGTTTATTACACCAGTGAAGTTTTGGTAGAGTCTAAGCAGAGGTATCCGCATTGGCAGAAGCCGGTATATGGAGTTTTCATGGCTAATTGCAAGTTAAAACACTACTTTTTGGGGCACCAGATAACCTTGGTCAGTTCTTCCCCGTTGGGAGATATCATTCAAAATAGAGAAGCCACAGGGAGGATTGCCAAGTGGGCCTTAGAGATGGGTCCTCTTAACATGAAATATGTTCCTCGTATAGCAATAAAGTCTCAAGCTTTGGTGGATTTCATAAATGATTGGACAGAATGTCAAGCTACCGAAGAGAAGCCAGATGACACATATTGGACTATACACTCTGATGGGTCCAAGCAGCTAGAGGGGTCCGGTGCAGGGGTTGTTCTCACCTCCCCGAAGGGTGACAAGTTTTGTTATGTGCGTCGGTTAATGTTTCCTTGTACTAATAATGCAGCTTAGTACGACGCACTGCTCCATGGTATCAGAGTCGCTAAAGAGATGAGCTTAAGCTGGGTCAGATGTTTAGGCGACTCAGATCTTGTGGCTCAGCAAGTTTCAGGTACTTGGGACTCCAAGGATCCGCGGATGGCGGCTTATCGACAGGCGGTTGATATCATTGCCGGTCACTTCAAGGGGTACCAGGTGGATCATATTGATCGTCATAGGAATGAGGCGGCTGATGCCTTATCACGGTTAGGTTCTCAACGAAAGCCGGTACAACCTAATGTTTTTCTGGACGTATTGCATCATCCGACTATCAAGATACCCTCTGAGGAGGATTTGGCTATTCCTGACCCGGAGGCGGAATTGGTGGCGGCTCTGCATGCTATCCCGGACTGGACTATTCCTTATTTGGCGTATCTGACATGCAGCGAGTTGCCTCAGGAGGAGGATCTGGCCAAGAAGATCACCCGGCATTCTAAGTCTATGACGATTATCAATGGTGAATTACATAAGTGTAGTGTGACGGGTGCCTTTCAGCGCTGCGTGTCACCGGAGAAGGGCCGACAGATCTTGGGTGAAATTCATGCTGGCGATTGTGGACATCATGCCGGGTCAAAATCTTTAGTGGCCAAGGCTTTTCGACATGGGTTTTTCTGGTTGACGGCTCACAAGGATGCAGAAGACTTAGTCCGTAAGTGTGACGGCTGTCAGAAGTTTGGCCGGCGTGCTCACGTTCTGGCTCAAGAGTTGAGGATGATACCAATCACTTGGCCATTTGCGGTCTAGGGGATTGATATGGCAGGACCTTTCAAGAGATCCAAGGATAAGAAAACACACCTTCTGGTGGCGATTGATAAATTTACTAAGTGGGTAGAGGCACAGCCGGTCAGTAAATGTGACGCGGCTACAGCGGTTCAATTTATTAAGAAGCTGATCTATCACTTTGGTTACCCGCACAGTCTCATTACGGACAATGGAACAAATCTATCCAAAGGAGCTATGAAAGCGTTCTGTGAGAAGGAGCATATCCGGCTTGATGTTTCAACCATGGCACATCCACATTATAATGTTCAGGCGGAGCGAGCCAATTAGGAAATTTTAAGAGGAGTCAAACCAAGGCTCATGGTTCCTTTGAAGCAGACACCCGGATGTTGGGTTGAGGAGTTGCCTTCCGTCTTCTGGAGCATCAGAACTACCCCTAACAGATCTACAGGTTTCACGCCTTTCTTCATGGTGTATGTTGCTGAGGCGGTTCTACCCAGCGATATCCGGCACAACTCACCAAGGGTGGCGGCTTATGTTGAGACACACAATGAGGTAGCATGCCAAGATGCGTTGGACGCCTTGGATGAAGCACGAGAGTTAGCAGTAGCCAGGTCGGCAATTTATCAACAAGACCTGCGACGCTATCATAGCTGCAGGGTGAAGACCGGACATTCCAGGAAGGTGACCTAGTGCTCCGGCTGATTCAAGACCAATCTGGAATGCATAAGTTATCTCCACCATGGGAGGGGCCTTTTGTGATCAGCAGAAACCTTAACAATGGGTCATATTACCTCATTGATATCCAAGATGAGTCAGAAACCGCGGGTCAAGAGACGTTGCGGCCACGGAATATCGCACATCTGCGACCATACTTTACTTAGCAGGCGTTGAAAGCCGCTATCATTGCATATATCATCACCGCAAAGACTGGGGCCTCTGCTCTTATGTATATCTTTGTGCAATCAAGATGAAATTTTTCTGGCTCAAAAATTTGAGTTGAAGTGGTTTGTTCGCTGTCAAAACGGCTGATCTATCATCCGGCTTTATGCCCTATCAAGCACTATTGCAAAGAGGCTTCTTGCCTTCGAGTATAGCTTACATCTCCTTTGCACAGCCAGCTGTTATGAAACTGTTGCAAGGAGGCTTCTTGCCTTTGGGTATAGCTTACATCTCCCTTGCACAGTTGGTTTTATGCCCTATCAAGCGCTATTGCAGGGAGGCTTCTTGCCTTCGGTTATAGCTTACATCTCCCCTGCACAATCTGCTTTTACGCTATTGCAAGGAGGCTTCTTGCCTTCGGGTATAGCTGACATCTCCCTTGCATAGCCCGCGTTATGCCCAATTAAGCACTGTTGCAAAGAGGCTTATTGCCTTCGGGTATAGCTTACATCTCCTTTACACAACCAGCTGTTATTAAACTGTTGCAAGGAGGCTTCTTGCCTTCGAGTATAGCTTACATCTCCCTTGCGCAGTTGGCTTTATGCCTAGTTTGGTTACATGAAGCGCTGTTGATGATGGAGGCTTCTTACCTTTGGTATAGCTTACATGACCCTAAGACAATGGCGTGTACACCAAATTCCAATTCCTTATCAACTACGGCCATCGAAGGGGGCTTCTTACCGACGGGTGTCGCTTATGTCACCCTAGTGGTCAGCTTTATGCCACTTCCAGTTACTTATTAACCACGATTGTCGAAGGGGGCTTCTTACCGACGGGTTCGCTTATCTCACCCTAACAACCGGCGTTTACGCCAAAACTCAGTTGCTTATCAACTAGAGCTGTTGAAAGAGGCTTCTTGCCTTCGGGTATAGCTTACATCTCCTTTCAAACAGCCGGCTTTATGCCGTCTCAGGCTAATTATTAGCCATGGCTGTCGATGGAGGCTTCTTGCCTTGGTGTATAGCTTACATCTCCCATCGACAGCCGGCGTTCACGCATACAACATTTGTTGTTAAAAGGAGGCTTCTTACCGTTAGGTATAGCTTACATTACCCTTCATACAGCCGGCTTTAGTCCGCTTCCGGTTCATCAATAGCCGCAGTTGTTGATAGAGGCTTCTTACTATCAGGTATAGCTTACATTATCCTAAGACAACCGGCTCCTTAATGGATTCATTCGACAAGAGCCAGAGCCATGTTGCTCTAGTTGACAAAATTCAAGTTTTCAAAGATATTATCCGGCTCTAATCTTCTCGAGAAGGAATGACGTCTTCAAACACAAGCACCTCTTATCAGAAAAGCTCAAGGTATATTTATGCAAAGGAGCGAGCAATCAATGGAGAGCCAACAACACATCAAATTGAAACACGGAGAGAAGGAAAGTATACACAAAGAGATGGAAATATATACAGCCGGTACTATCTTTAGAATGGCAGAGTCATCCTTAAGCTATTACAAAAAATGCTCTCAGAAGGAGCAAAGGCATTACCAAGTTACAATCACCCACAGCAGGTCATTGCATGAGCCATCGCTCAGAAGGTTACAAAATGCAAAGTCAGACGGCCGAGTCATCCTGCTCCGGCTCTTCTACTGGCTTCATCTAGAGAGTTTCCAAATCCCAGTTGCAGTCAGCCAGCACGGCAAAGGACCCTTCCTCAAAAAAGGGAGATGTGTCGAGATCATTAGGAAAGAGTTCCTTACTGCGGGCGGGTGTTAGAGATTTCCACTCATAGAGAGGCTCACGGATCCTCTTATCCTTGCCATCATAAGCCGCCTGGTAGACATTCAAGTTGGCTTCATCTGCAAGTACAGACGCCAAGAAGCGGGAGTCCTTGACACACTGGATGTAGTCCGCCTCTGTGAATTCCAAGCCGTCGTCTTTCTTCGATGGATAGCCATCCATCATTTCAGCCGGCGTCAGCTCAGGGGCGAAGGCAAGAGCCCGGCTCAATCCGGCGACTGCTCCTTGACGAAAAGCTTATTTTTTCAGTTCTTCAATATGTTTTGGCATGGTGGAGAAGAGTTCTAAGACCCCTTTCAGAGCGGTGGGGATCTTCTCCTTATATTGAACACTCTTGATCATGAAGATGGCGCCACAGTATAGTTGTTCCTTAAAGGTGTATATGGCCTTTAGTGGCAGAAGGCTATCATAAGCCAACTGTTCGGCTCCTGGGACCTGGATAAGCCGAATAAAGCTAATGAGTCGCCAGTTTTTCAATAGCAATGTTAAAATACAAAGTAAAATAGAAGCTTACCAAATAGAGAGGCTGACATCTTCGCTATGTGCCGCTTCAAGCCTTGGAGTTCCTCCGCCATAGCAATAAGCCGCTGGTCGGCGTCGTCCGCCCGTTTGGTCAGAGTGGCCTTTTTAGATTCTGCCGTTTCTTTCAAAGAGGTAAGCTCAGCAGTGGCATTGGCAAGCTCCTCAGAGAGAAGCCGAAACTTTTCGTCAGCAATGCTTCGGGCTTCTTGCTGAGCCGCCAAGTTGGCCTTCAGATCTGCCAATTGAGACCCGGCTTCGCTTAAAGTTTCCTACAAAACATCAAAATACAGGATAAGCCGATGAAGGAAAGGTCATATCAAATGATAAGTGTTGACAACAAAGATTATGCAAGTCTCAAACAGATTGCAAGCAATATATTTGACACTTGGGGGCTAATGTATGTTTGATCTTTGAGTATGCAATGTAGTTCCAGTTCATCTTCTTCAAAGTTAATCCGGAACTTGGGGGCTACACTATGGCTCTTGAATTTACTTCTAATGGAAGCACCGACTTAAACTTTGTTAAGTTTTGAGTCGGCCCTTCGAGGCTACACTATGGCTCTTCACTTTACTTCTAATGGAAGCCCCGACTCAAACTTTGTTAAGTTTTTGAGTCGGCACTTGGGGGCTGCAGGCGATTCTTCAAGATATCGACACTAAAGATCCGACTCAACTTTATCAAGCTTGAGCCGGCCCTTGGAGGCTATGATTGGCGGTTTAAGTTATCTAAAGGAAGATCCGACTCAATTTTGGCAAATTAAGCCGACTCTAGGGGACAATGGCTATGATTTTTTCTAACAGAAAGTTAAACAAAGACCCAGTTCAACGATTGAGTACATTGAACCGGCCCTTGCGAGCTAAGTAAGGGTATGGCAACAAGAAGAGTACCTCATATTTTGTCTTCATTAAAGAGACCATCCGAAGTTCCATATCCCGGCTGGTGGTAACCTGATTTATATACCCGGCGTGGAGCTCCTCGGCTGTCATCTTCTCGTATAAAGAGTCAAAGTTCAGCTTCTTCGAGGCCTCGTCCGGCTCTGTATGCTTGGTCAGCACATGAGCCGGAGGAGTTTGATGACCAAACCCGGTGATAACAACATCCGAAGTTACTGGGGTTTTGGCAGGAGTCACCGGTTTTGAAGGAGCCCTTGGAGGGCTCTCCATGATGACATCGACAGCAGCCGGTTCTGTGGAGGAAGCTGGTGGATTTTCTTCTGCTTCAGCCTCCTCCGGTTGTTCGAGCTCCGGCTCTTGGATAACAGGGCTGGGGGAGGGCTTGTTGGTCTTGCGACGCTTGGCTTGAGCACTGCAAAATAGAAGGATCAGCAGTCGAAGTTATTGCTATCATATTAAGAGCCGGATGTCCAGATATCATAGTAAGGAATGCTTACAACGGATTGATCTTGGGCGGTGGTAGAACTGACGCCGAAGAGTCGACGGAGGAAGGGGATTTCTAAAAAGAATAAAACAGAAAGATGAGAAAGTGTCAAGTTTACAATGGAAAGTCAAAGGAAAAGTAGAGACATAAACCTCTGCGGGGCGTTTCTTTGGAGCTGGAGAATTTGGTAACCCGGACATGAGCTCAGTAGAGCCGGTGCTTCAAGTATGTCGATGCTCGGCCTGCTGTTGCTTTTTCAAGAGAGAATCAGGAGCCATGGGAGAAAGAGGAACTTTTCTGATAACTTGCCGCGGCTTCCGGGGGACGAATCATTCTGAGCCGGAAGAAACATAATTTACCTCAGGAGTGTTGGCGCGGCTGGTTTCCACTTCATCCTGCGAGTAAAACAAGCATTAATAAAACAGGAAGGTAAAAGATGAAGCAAAGCAATTAAAGTATTACCTCTGAGCTCGATGATGGTGGCAGGTCAAACAAATTCTCTTGCGGGACATCTTGTTCAGCCCTCTTGGTCGCGCCATTCTTCCTGGGTTTCTTTGGAGGGGCAACATATTCCTTCTTCCAGAAGTCTGAGTCGGTCTACAGGAATGACCCGGAGAATGAGTAGCAAATCAACAAAGTACAAGCAATATCTAAGAGATGGATGGGAAGAGCTTAACTTACATCGGGAGCCGGATTATTGACGAAGAAAGCCGCCAGGCCGATGGCACTGCATGAGCCTGAGGCTTCGTGGACAAGGCTCCGGATGGTAGTGGTAATATCATCCTCTGTTAGTGTTGACTTGCTGAAGCACAACGAGCTGTCATATTTGCCTTCGTACTCGCACATAAGCCGACCTCTACGGCTTAAAGGCATGATCCGCCAGGAAATCCAGCAGCGGATCAAATACAATCCTATTAAATCGTTGGCCAGGAGTGCTTTAATCTTGGCGTGGAACAACTCGTATCTGGCATGCTCCGAGGCTGAGAGCTGGCCGGGAAGCTCTGTGTCTGTCCTAAGCGGGGAGGGACGATAACCCGCCAACGAGTGCTCTTTCTCAGGAGAGGTATCTTGGTAGTAGAACCACGTCTTATTCCAATCCTTTGGGTGACTCGGCATTGGAGTGGCAAGAAAGATGATGTCTCGGCGGTGTTGAATAGAAATGCCGCCCAGCTCCAGACTTGGACCACCCTTCATTTCAGTTTGGCGGTTGGCATAGAAGAACTCTCGAAAGAACCCCACGGACGGCTTAGTTTGCAGATAAGCTTCGCAGAGAACTTGGAAGTTGTAGATGTTTGAGACGGAGTTGGGTGCCAAGTCTTGAGGGTGTAGCTTGTAAAAATGAAGAACATCCTGGAAAAACTTAGAGCCGGGCGGCACGAACCCTTGCTCGATGTGATCAGTGAATACTACTATCTCTCCTTTTTGGGGAGAAGGCCAGGTCTCCTTACCCGGAACCCGCCAATTAAGGACCTCTTTGGGAGGCAGAGTACCCGCTTCAACATAACCTGCTAAGTACTCCTCCGTAACGCAAGAACCAACCCAGTTGCATGAGTTGGACGCAAGAGACATATTGGCGGCTTAAATACTATGCAAGGTAAAGGGCGTGATGAGTCAAGTGCAAGCAAATATTTATGATGGCTTACAGGTTTAAGGGTCCTACGGATAATGTGGAAAGACCCAGTTGATGAGAGCCGGAGAATCTTAGCGACTCAACAGAGGAAAGGAAGATTGAAAATCGGCTAAGTCCTAAAAAACAGATTCCGCAAACTACTACTATGGCTACGGATCTACAAAAGTGGAGAAAAGGATTTTAATCCTGACCTAGCGATGAACAGCGGAAGAAAAGAAAATGGACCGGAGCCATCGCAGTCCGCGCATTACGCGTGGCCGGCCCGCGCGCGGCGGCGAGGCAAGAGCGCAATCTAAGGGCGCCAACGGCGTCGAGATATACTCGCGGTGGCGGTGCCGGAGCCCAAGCGGCGGCGGCGGAGCCCCCGGAGAAACCCTACTACGGTGATCTAAGAAGAAGGAGAACTCACCAGAGATGTCGCGGCGGAGGCGGAAGGTCTCTGAAACGAATCAGGGTGATGCAGCGGCCCGGTCGGTGTAGCAGTGAAGACGGCGCCAAACGACGAAGACACTAGAGCGGCGGCGACAGGAAGAAGAAGAAGAGGCGTGAGCAGGAAGAGTGAAAGGCTTCGACCCGCACGGGTCTATTTAAAGAGGGAATGAGGAAGGCACGAAAATCCAGGCGACGACATCGTTTGACCGAGGCGGACGCCTCGATTCTCGGGATGATTGTTTAATGAAAGATTCGGTGATACGTTAGCTGATCTCATGTCGTCACGCCGGGTCATTTCCGGGCGACTCGCAGAAATCAGAAGAGAAGGATGAAGTGAGCAAGCTCAATTCAACATGGGGCCTAATGTTGGGGATATAAACCCGTGATATGACCCGCCCTGGAGGCTCTGGGTCATGTTGCTGGCTCGTGAGCCGGGCCAAGGGTGAGCCGTAAGACTGGTGACCCAAGAAGATAGGCTGCTCAAGGTGTGGGCCGTATGACGGCCCGGACGGAGAAGACCCGGGCATGTAAGCCGTCTCAAAGACAGCTTGGACAAGAATATAGAGAGAGACTCAGACATATAATAAGACTCGGTTAACAATTGTAACGACCCGGTGGTCCTGACCTCCTATATAAAGGTAGACCCGGGGCGACATAGGGGACAGGTTATCGAGAACTAGTTCAAGCTTCTAGCTCCTTGTAATCGATACACAAGCAATACAAACACAAGCAGGACGTAGGCTATTACCTCGACTTGAGGGGCCGAACCTGGGTAAATCCGTGTCTTTCGTCCCGATCAACCCCTTTGAGTCTACCCCGTTAGCAATGGCCTCGAATCCAAGTCCGTTCATCCGGACAACCTCCATGATAAATCCACGACAGAGACCATCAAGACCGCTTGCAAAGATATTCTGTAGAAAAATTCAAAGAACAGATGCCATCGGATCAAGAACAAGTATTTTGATAGTGTAGCACCAAATAAAGTTAGCATCAAATCTTCGGTGCCGGATCTGACAGACCGTGAATGACAAGATCTGGTGGAGATGTGGTCTACCCCAAGACACAAGGTTTGTCTCTGCTTTGTTTGCTGCTTTGTTTGCTGCTTTATGTTCTGCACATGATATGCAAGTGCTAGATCATGCTGACAGTATGCTTTTATTGTAGGAAACCTGTGTGTCGAACAAGATGAATCGAGAAAAAGTTGTGTACCATCAGACAACTGGTTCCAGGCACTACACATCACACATTTTTGCCATTGTGAGAAATTTTGTCTAGAGACCTAACTGTTTGATCCTCGTTGAATAACATTTTTGATTCTTGCCGAATAACATTTTGATTTTTGTTGAAATTATTTCAGAAAGAAGAGCGGAAGGGTGAGGAGCTGTCTGCGATTGACTTGTTCAAGGCCACCCACAACAACAAGAAGCATGGGTTTTCGGAGCCAGTAAAGAAAGCTATAGTAAGTCACTCCATGCTTTGTCCAGCTAGTTCAAACTTTTGTCTAGATTTGGTATGCTTTGAGGCTGTTTGCTAGAGCCTAAGACAAGTTTGATGCTGTTTGATTCACAATTCTGTCATGCCCTGTTTTGATTCACACCCAGTCCAAACTTCTGTCATGCCCTGTTTGATGTTGTTTGACTGGTTTGTCCAGCCAGTTCAAACTTCTAGAGCCTAAGATAGGCTTGATGTTGTTTGACTGGTTTGTCTAGCCAGTTTAAACTTTTGTCATGTACTGTTTGAGTCATAGCCAGTAAGAACACAAACTATGTTCCATGCTTTGATGCTGTTTGCTACTGCCTAAGATAGGTTTGGTATCTCAACAAAGTTATCAAAATTTGTTGTATAGTTTTAAATAAGGATAACAAAATTCATTGTAGCTATTTTTTGCATTTTTTATGATATGGTAAAATATCTACGTATAGATTTTGTGTGCTGGTTTGGTTACTTCAAATAATTCATTTTGTGTGCTAGTTTGGTGGCATTCTTGTTTGGTTTCTCTTGCTTGGTTTTGTTTGCAAAATGTGACATAGATCTACCACTAATGTCTATCATTTTCCTCCATATGATAGCTTGAGATGGAGAAAAACAAGGACGCGCCGGTACCATATGGTGAAGAGCCAAAGTCTGCTATTGAAATTGTTGACGAAGTGCTCAAAACTGAAGTAAAGCAAAGCACATTCCTCAGGAATGTTGGGCTCTAGTCATCTACGAACAACTTGGCCAAAGCAAGTGCTGCTATGGCTGCTCATGTTCGTGATCTTGAGCAGAAGCTAGAGAGGTCAGAGCTTCAAGTAGAATTGATGCAAGAAGAAGTGGCGCCAATGAAGATAAAGGCGTAAGAAGTTGAAGCTGCACGCGACAAGGAACTTGAGCTACTACGCAAGAAGGCTCAAGAATAGGATGAGAAGTTAGCCCACTTGATGGCTCTCTTTGGAGCTAAAGCATTATGATGGCTAAGGCATCGTCGAAGCTCTGTGCTCATTTTGGTGAACATGTGAAGTTTAACCTGTCGTAGGACCTATTTTAGATAGATGGCTCATTTTGGTGATGCTGAACTGGTGAAACTGTGAAGTTATGCAGTTTGTGAACCTATGAAGTTATGCATTTTGTGAAAGAGTGAAGTTATGCATTTTGTGTGAGTTATTTGAGTTTTGTTTGGACCATTTTGTGAAACTGAGCACCTGGTTCACATGATAATTATTGAATTGGGCTCTAATCTTAGTTGGACCGCAAAAAGGCCGAGGCCCAAACAAGAATTAGACTAAAATGGCTTGGGTCTAAAAAAGAGTTGACTATAAAAAAAACTTAGTCTGTAAAGGGTTGCATTCCAGAAAATAAAAGGCCAAGGCCCAAACAAGAATTGGACTAAAAAGGTTGTGGCCCAAAAAAATATTTGACTAGGAAAAAAAGTGGACTGCAAAAGGCTACATCCTAGAAAATAAAAGGCCAAATTATTGGGCCAGGCCCATGCAGCTAAGCAAAATAAAGAGGAAAAAACATAAAATGGGCTGATATCTTGGGCCTGGCCCATGTAGATGGTGGAAATGGATCAGGCTGATTCTAATTTATGACCTTCTCATTTGGTCATAATGCTGCCATGTCAGCTTGCCATGGTGGATCTGACGTGGCATGGGCGGATAGCTAGTGACTAAAAAATTGGTCGTTGAACCTATGACATTTTTTTGGTCATAAACATCTATGACCTTTTCAGAAGGAAGGTCATTAATTTCCATTCTTGACCCTCAGCTTTTGACCATCAGTTTCTAGTCACAAAAAGGACACAAATGGAAAACAGTGACCATTCAGTGACTAATAGTGAAGGTCACAAGATAGCATATTTCTTGTAGTGTGTGAATTTGATATGTGTTCGATATTTTGATGATATGCACGTTGTGATTACCTTAGTGGTGTCATGTGAACGTCGACTACATGAAACTTCACCATACTTGGGCCTAACGGAATGTAGTGTGGAGTAGTTATTAGATGGTGGGTTGCCAGAGTGATAGAAGCTTAAACCATAGTTTATTCGCTACTTCGTAAGGGGCTGATTTGGATCCACATGTTTAATGCTATATATGGTTAGATGTTATCTTAACACTTTTCTCGTAGTTGCGGATGCTTGCGATAGGGTTAATCATAAGTAGGTTGTTAGTTCAAGTAATAACAACACCTTAGCACCGGTCCACCCACGTATCAAATTATCAAAGTAGCAAACACAAATCAAACCAACATGACCTAGATGAAATTCCCGTGTACCCTCAAGAACACATTGCTTATTATAAGTTACCGTCTTGTCCTGTCCTTTGCCACAAAAGGATTGGGATATTTTTCTGCACCTTACCTATTGTTACTGTTTACTTGCATGTTACAAATTACCTTGATCTCAAACTATCTGTTACCTACAATTTCAATGCTTGAAGAGAATAGCTTGCTGAAAACCGCTTATCATTTCCTTCTGCTCCTCGTTGGGATTGACACTCTTACTTATCAAAAGGACTACGATTGACCCCTACACTTGTGGGTCATCAAGACACTTTTCTAGTACTATTGCCGGTGATAGAAGCGCTCTTGGTTAGTGGAAATCGGTAAGGAAAAACTTATACTACATGCTGAAATTTAATGTCACTTGTTACTATGGAGAACAATCCTTTGAGGAGTTTGTTCGGGGTATCTTCACCTCCACTGGAACCACAATTAGTTTCCCCTCAAGCTACTGCACCTACTGAAAATATTGGTTATGAAATTCCTTCGAGTATGATAGAATAACTGCTAGCTAATCCTTATGCAGTAGACGGAACTGAACATCCCGATATGCACCTAATACATGTGCATGAAATTTGTTGATTATTTAAGCTTGCAGATTTATCCAGAGATGAAGTTAATAAGAAGGTTTTCCCTTTATATTTGAAGGTAAAATCATTGGCATGGTTTAGGCTATGTGATGATATTGGATCATAGTACTGGAATCGATTGAAATTGGAATTCCACCAAAAGTTTTATCCTATGCATCTAGTTCATCGTGATCGGAATTATATATATAATTTTTGGCCTCTTGGAGGAGAAAGCATCGCTCTAGCTTGGGGAAGGCTGAAGTCAATGTTATATTCATGCCCCAATCATGGTCTCTCTCGAGAAATTATTATTCAAAAAATTTATGCTCGGTTTTCTCATAATGATCGATCCATGCTCGACACTTCTTGTACTAGTTCCATTATGAAGAAGACTATTGAATTCCGTTGGGATATCTTGGAAAGAATTAAACTCAACTCTGAAGATTGGGAACTCGACGAAGGTAATGAGTTAGGTATTAAGATTGAGTTTGATTGTGTTAAATATTTTATGAATACCTATGTTTTTCACAAGTTTAGCACAAAATATAGACTTGACTCTCAGATAGTTGCCCCTTTTTGTGAATCATTTGCTACCTACGTTGATCTCCCTAAGTAGAAGTGGTTTAAATATTATCCCCTATTAATAAACAAATCAAAGAACTGGTCAAGGATAAAGAAGAAATTATCATTTACAATGTTGATCCAGTTGTGCCTATACTTATATTGAGAAACTACCTTTTCCGATTAGAATAAAGGAACATGCTAAGGTATCAACTTTAGTTCATAAGAGTAATATTGAAGCCCCTAAGCCCTCTGAACAAATTAAAGTGGAACCTGGTGTTGCTATGGTTAAAGATCTCTTAGTAGAAAATATTGATGGGCATGTTAATTACTTCTGTGATGAAGCTGTGAGAATTGCTAAGCCCGATGAAAAAGATAAACATAGACCCATAGTTGGCATGCCTGTTTCTCAGTTAAAATAGGAGATCATTGCTATCATGGCTTATGTGATTTGGGTGCTAGTTTGAGTGGTATTCTTTTTACCTTATATCAAGAAATTATGAATGACATAGCACCTGCTGAAATAGAAGACATTGAAGTTACTATTAAACTTGCTAATAGAGACACCATCACACCACTTGGGATTTTTAGAGATGTTTAAGTCTTGTGTGGGAAAATAAGATATCCTACTAATTTTCTAGTTCTTGGTTACCCACAAGATGACTTTTGTCCCATTATATTTGGTAGACCTTTCTTGAACACTATTAATGCTAAGATAGATTGTCAAAAAGAAACCGTTAGTGCTGAGTTTGGTGATGTTTGTGATGAGTTTAATTTTTCCAAGTTTAGTAGACAACCTCGTGGTAAAGAATTATCTAGTAAGGAATAAATAATTGGTCTTGACTTTATGTATGTTCCTCCTACTGAACCACTAGAACAAGATTTGCTATTCCTTGGAAATGGTATAAACTTGCGTGAAAGAAATGAAATAGATAAAAAAAATCATTGAACAACAACCTCTACCAAAACACAATTTACCTACTGAAACTCTAGGAGGTCCTCCTCCACCTAAAGGTGATCCTGTGTTTGAATTGAAACTATTGCTTGACACTTTGAAGTATGCTTATCTTGATGAGAAAAAGATATATCCTGTTATTATTAGTGCTAACCTTTCAGAACATGAAGAAGAAAGATTATTAAAAATTCAAAGGAAGCACCTGGGTGCTATTAGACCTAATCTTGATGATCTTAAGGGCATTAGTCCCACTCTATGTCAGCACAAGATAATAAGGAGCCTGATACTAAACCCGTTGTTGATCACCAACGATGATTAAATCCTAAGATGAAAGAAGTGGTAAGAACTGAAATACTAGAGATTCTGGAAGCAGGTATAATCTATCCCATAGCTAATAATACATGGGTAAGTCTCGTTCATTGTTTTCCTAAGAAGGGAGGTATTACTGTTGTTCCTAATGATAAAAATGAACTTATGCTTGACCTTTTGGAACCTATGCATATAGAGGTATGCCTTTTGGTTTATGTAATGCACCTACTACCTTTCAAAAATGTATGACTGCCATATTCTCTGATTTGTGTGCAAAGATTGTGGAGGTTTTCTTGGATGATTTTTCCATTTATGGAACTTCTTTTGATGATTGCTTAAGCAACCCTGATCGAGTTTTGCAGAGATGTGAACAAACTAATCTCGTCTTGAATTGGGAGAAGTGACACTATATGGTTAATGAAGATATTGTCTTGGGGCATAAAATCTCCAAATGAGGTATTGAGGTGGATCAAGCTAAAGCTGATGCAATTGAGAAAATGCCATGTCCTAAAGATATTAAAGGTGCTCGAAGTTTTCTTGGTGATGTTGGTTTCTATAGTAGGTTTATTAAAGACTTCTCTAAAATTTGCAGGCCTCTTACTAATCTTTTGCAAAAGGATATTCCCTTTGTTTTTGATGATGATTGCATAGAAGCCTTTGAAACACTAAATAAAGACTTAACCACTTCACCTATTGTTCAACCAACTGATGTAGCGACCCGAACTAAAAGGTCGAATCTCCGGTGTTTCCGTACCATCCCAAGATCATGCTGGTACACACACGGTACATCAATGTATATATCAAAGGGAAATCACACAACATTATATTAATCAAAATCTCATATCGAGTCCTTTATTACAATAAAAATTATAATAAAGTGGCTGAAAGCCAACTCATGAGAATATCTAAATCTTGCGGAAACGTCGAAGGTAGATGAGTCCATTTGACTCCAAGGGCATCTTACTGAGCGTAGAGCGTATCCTCACTCCTAGTCGGAAAAGTACTCTGCAACATGATACGTTGCAGCCGTGTAGGTCAGCATATGGAATATGCAGGCAAAGTCACAAAAGAGGGATGAAAAAGATAATCTTCTAGTTCTACATGCATATATGGCAGGTGGGGTGGTAAGTTTTTTTTTTGCGTAAAACAAAGTTTTTTCGAACATCAAGAGAGGGCTAAGCAAAATTATTACTAAGTTGGTTGATTAATGAGATGGTTCCACCAACCAATTCTCATACCCAAGTTATTAATACCCACATCATCATATTAATTGTGTTGAGAGTTCCGGAAGTTTCAGTTCCTTTGGCTCAAGTCGTCCATGACCGTGGACACGGCTAATCGATTAGGTTTGAGTACTCTGCAGAGTTTTGCACACATTCCCCACAAGATTTGGTCGCCTCCGTTTAATTTCTCGCACTTCAGGGTGTTTGAGAAATGTATGACCAAAGCATGGTCTTCCAAAGAGTTTCCCTACGACTCTGTCGGTGCCCATCCTTTCCTACCGTTCTTCTACATCTCGTAGCACCGCCTGTCCAGGGTTACCATGATATCCAACCAAGCCAGAGCCCATAATGACTTGTGGCTGTGCGGGTAAGCCTTGGGTCTTGAAGCACCCATCCATCTCTTTGTGCCTGGGTGGATCTTTCCGCGTGAATACTGGCCATCTCCAGCATCACCTAGGCAAAATCCACTGGTTTCTCCAGGGTGCCATCAACCATCATCCACCCAGAGGTATGTTGAAAACTCGGAGTCTTAAATCTTGATCATTATGTAGGTCTTGAAATTATTCTCACAACTCTCATGAATCACACAACCAACCCCGTCTACTAGTAGCATAGCAAAATGTAAAACAACGTTTCCCGGGGCCAAATGTGTCAAAGGGTTTGAGGGGGGTACCTACCACATGATACTACTACAATGTAACCAAGTTTCCAACTAACCTATCTTGTATGCAATTGGGGAAGATGGTAGAACTAATGCATATAAAACATGGGTAAAACATGATCAAAGTGACTTGCCTGATTGATGATCTTCGTACATGAGTGACTCTAAGTAACAAGCTTCGCACTCCGGATAATCTAACGAAGCAAACAAGAACACTCAAATAAGCATACAACAAAATATTGTAACTCACAATCATCAACCAAGAACTAGTAAACAATCAAGACAAAACAATGCACAAATCACAAGTAAGAAAAACACACAAAGTTTTGTTTACTAGGAGATGATTGATAAAACACTACTAACAATAATAAAACTATTTTGTAATAACAAAACAATTGTTGACAGCAAGGAAACAATAAAAAAATGTTTTTATTAATAAACAGAAGAAAATCAATTTAAGTTTGTTGGGAAAACTTTAGTAAAGTTTGTAAAAGTTTTGATAAACACTATATGAAACAACTATAGTTTTAGTAACAAAAGAGCAAAACAAAACTTATTATTTATTGACAAAACATGTTCTTAACAGAAAATAATTTACAAATAAACCTGTCTTAGAAAACAGAATTAGATTATATAAGACTTTGTTTGAAAGCTAAACTATTACTAACTAGTTGTTTTAATCAAATTAAACCTCTATGAAAATAGTTGTGATTCCTATATTAACAAAGAAATAAACTAAACAATTTTATATTATTATTAACAATAAGTAAAACACTAAATGTTTAAACAACATAACCTACTAAACAAATTAAAACTAAATCTAAGTTAAACTAACTAAAACTAAGTAAATAAAACTATACTATAATACTAGGCAGATTCTGTTTATAGCTAAAACACTAACAATAATCATCCTAAAAATCCTCAAACTAAACATAGTGATATTCCTAACCAATAGCAAACACTAGCAAAAAGATTCATCTCAAAATCTATTTTCAAACTCTAGTTATTCAGATTTGAATATTTTGAGCAAATTTGATTCAATTCAAAAGTTATAGTTCAAATTTGAAATTTAAAAGTACAGGGCGAAAGTACATGAAAAATTTGAGCTATTGCAAAAAGAATAAACTCAAAACATTTAATAGATTAAAAGTTATTCACAAAACAAAATCAGAACAGGTTCTGTTTTCTAAACAAAATCAGAAAAGGGTGAAATATCTACCGGACGGCGAGGGGTGACGTGGCGACCTGTGAGGGGTTGGCTAGCGGTGGTTCGAGCGGATGGCCGGACCGTAGAGAAAAACGTTTCGGGCTTAAAGGGTTTCTAATCCTAGCCGTGGATTTTAGATCCGAGGGGTAGGGATGGATCCGATGACTTACCGGAGAGAGAGGGGATCTCCGACGAGTGGTGACGGCGGTCGGTGGTCGAAGATGTTCGGGGAGGTGTCTCCGGTGGTCGAGGAAGGCCGTGGAGTAGCTCAGGCGATGGCAGAGACCTTCCGGCGAAGAATGGTGGCGACGATGAGGCGAGAGGTGGACGGGAGCGACGGGCACGGCGCTGGGGAGATCCGGTGGTGGAGACAACTCCGGCAAGGAGATGCAGCAGCCTTCCAGTGAGGGAGAGAGGGGATTCAGCGGGAAATGGAGAGAGGAGAGGCAGCGCTACTTATAGGGTGCTCGGGGGGTGCGGGGAAGGAGAGAGGAGAGAGATCCGAGGGGGAAACTGTCGGCGACGTGGTCGGGCGAGAGGAGGAAGGCGACCGCGCGGGGCGAACGGTCGGTCGGGTTGGGACCCAGTGTTAGAGAGAGAGAGAGCGAGGTTTCCGCGTCGGTCGGCTGGCTCGAATTGAATTCGCGTGTAACTGCCGTGGGCCGGCCCGTTTAATACAAAAACCGTTACTCTTTTTATTAACCAGAGTAGTAATCGTCTTTAAAAGCATTCAAAACACTTTTAAAATAGGAGTATTATATATAAAAATTAACAGAATAATAAATGCCATTTAATGAACATTTTTATTCTGTCGTTTGAACACTTAAAAAAAATATTTTCAGAAATTGCCTAATTGTTTTTAAATCCTTTTTGCAAATATTTTCAAAATAACCCCTGCTTATTTTTGTTCAAATAGATCACCAAATGGGTCCTGGTGTGGAGTGTCATGTTCCTCCTCTCTTATTTGAATTTTTTCGAAAATTTTCAAATAGTTGAAAGCAACACATTGAAAGTAGAAAGAGCTTTCAGAATTTCAGAAAGAACATTTCAGCATTGCATACATTCAAACAATGATGATGATGGATGCATTGCTATATTTCATAACATTCCAAAATGGAATTTTGGGATGTTACAACTCATTGGAACTTTCCTTTTGAAATCATGTGTGATGCTACTGACTATTTTGTTGGTGTTGTTCTAGAACAAAGAGTTGATAAGAAATGATATGTTATCCATTATGCTAGCAAAAATCTAGACACTGCCCAAAGAAGTTGGGCTACTACTAAAAAGGAAATTTTAGAAGTCATGTTTGCTTGTGATAAATTTAGACCTTACATTGTTGATTCCAAAGTTATTGTTCACACCGATGATGCTGCTATAAAATACCTTATGGAAAAGAAAGATGCTAAACCTAGACTCCTTAGATGGGTTCTCTTTCTTCAAGAATTTGATTTACATATCACTGATAGGAAAGAAGATGAGAACCCCGTAGCTGAGAACGTGTCTAGGTTAGAAAATATTCTTGATGACCCACTACCTATTGATTATAGTTTTCCTGATGAACAGTTAGCTGCAATAAATGTTTCTCAAAACACTCCTTGGTATGCTGATTAGGCTGACTACATTGTTGCTAAATATATAACACCTAGTTTCACATACCAACAAAAGAAAAAAAATCTATGATTTAAGACATTACTTTTGGGATGACCCATAATAACCCACAAGTATAGGGGATCGCAACAGTTTTCGAGGGTAGAGTATTCAACCCAAATTTATTGATTCGACACAAGGGGATTCAAACAATATTCTCGATTATTAGAAGCTGAGTTGTCAATTCAACCACACATGAAAGAATTAATATCTGCAGCAAAGTATTCAGTAGCAAAGTAGTATGGAAGTAACGGTAACGGTAGCAAGTGATAGTAACAGTTTGTAGCGATTGTGATAGTAGCGACGGAAAAGTAACTTCGCAAAGATCAATATATGGATATCTCGTAGGCAATGGATCAATGATGGATAATTATGTCGGATGTTACTCATCATGCAAGAGTTATAACATAAGGTGACACAGAACTAGCTCCAATTCATCAATGTAATGCAGGCATGTATTCCATATATAGTCATATGTGCTTATGGAAAAGAACTTGCATGACATATTTTGTCCTACCCTCCCATGGCAGAGGGGTCCTATTGGAAACTAAGGGATATTAAGGCCTCCTCTTAATAGAGAACCAGACCAAAGCATTATCACTTAGTGAATACATGAACTCTTCAAAATATGCTAATCATCGGAAAGAATGCCAGTTATTGTCACACTGGGGGATGCGGATCGTAACTCATAATAGGTGTCTACAACTTGAAAGATAGGATCAAGAACACACATATATTCATGAAAACATAATAGGTTTAGATCTGAAATCATGGCACTTTGGCCCTAGTGACAAGCATTAAGCATAGCAAAGTCATAGCAACATCAATCTCAGAACATAGTGGATACTAGCACTTGTACAAAACAGACTTTTTGTCTGCCTCATTAGTCGCGGTTTGGTTTCGAACCGACACTAATGTGATCATTAGTTACGGACCTTTCGTCCCGGTTCATGCCACGAACCGGCACTAAAGGCTTGGTGGTAGGCCGGCGTCAGCCTGGGGGCCCATGGGAACCTTTAGTCCCAGTTGGTGGCTCCAACCACGACTATAGGCTAACCTTTAGTCACGGTTGGAGCCACCAACCGGGACTAAAGGACCCCCTATATTGAAACCCTTCGGCGCCAGCCCGAGCAGAGTCCTCTGTTCTTCCCCATTCCTTTCCTCTCTATTCTTCCTCTCTTCCTCGAGCTCATCCTCCAGTTTTGCCAAAATTTGTCAAGATTTGGAGGCACCCCATCCTTCCAAGTGTTCAAAAAGGTTAGCAACTTTGTCCTTTCATCTCTCATTGCTAGATTAGCTCTTGCAATGCTCTATAAGTATAGTAATTTGTGGGTTTTAGTTTGTATGTGGTAGTTTATTTAATTTATGCAATTTGAGCCCAAATTAACTTCTTACTTTGCATTTGTAGGTGTGGTTTACTTAGTGTCTTCCCGTCCCCGTCCTAACCACCGTCGATCACCCGCACCATCATGTTGCCGACACCACCTTGGTGAGCTTCTTGTTCTTATCCTTTTTATAAAAAAACCATGTTTGAAGATTTAGTTAGTCACTTGTATAGTTTTCTTACCTATATGGTTGTTTGTTATACATAGTGGCATGGTTTTGAAATCCGTCCCCGTTGGCCCTCATCTGGTTTATGATGCGGATGTGGTATATACTCTCTTTTATAACTGTTTGTTGCATTTCGTGTTTATGACAATTATCCAATCAAGTTGACATAGATATTTTTATCTAGGAGGTATGTGAACCGGAGATTCCAACCGACATAGATATTCTTGTCAAGAAGTTAAGTTTAGTTGAAAAATAAAATGAGTATTTGAAAGAAAAAATGAAAAGAGTTGAAGAAGAGAAGATGAAACTGGAGTTGTATGTTGCTGATGTCGTCGATGATCACAAGATCAAGATGGGTCTAATGCGCTTGAAGATTAGAAAATTTAAAAGATATGCCATTGATCGTGAGGCTTGGTATCACTATGTTGTTGGATCAATTGTTACCTTAGTTGCGATGTTGATCGCATTTGTTGTTGCATTTAAATGCTTTAGCTAGAGAGTTTGTATGTTGTTTTATGAGAACAAGTGTGTATGAACTTTATGTACGAACTTGTATTAATTTGCTCTATTCGGTGTTCTGTAATGAAGATGAGCTGACAATGGATGTACGAGCACCGATGCTCTCCCGAGTTCATTAATGCCGTGCATACTTTTCTGGTTGCGGCCGAGGCAAACAAGCAGTCAGATGGTCTTATGTATTCTCCATGTGCTGGCTGTCAGAATGAACGAAATTACTCTAACTCAAGAACCATTCACGTCCACCTGTTTGAGTCCGGTTTCATGTCTGGCTATAACTGTTAATTTGGACCAAGCACGGAGAAAGAGGGGTCCTAATGGAATTGAATGAAGAAGAAGAGGACGAAGACAACTATCCTGTCCATGGGTTCTGTCGTGGTTTTGTCACGATAGATGTCCGGGTGAACGGACTAAGGTTCAGGGCGAAGACGCAACTATGCGGCAGCTTGAAGGGGTTGATCGGAATCAAGAGACACGGAATTTACCCAGGTTCGGCCCCTTCGATGGAGGTAAAAGCCTATGTCCTGCTTGTCTGGTATTGATGATGAAGGAGATCTCTCGGTTACAAGGGTGCTGTTTGCAACCTCTAATCCCGAGAGCCTCTAATCTGTCTAAACTTGTGGACTTTGTCTCCCCCTCTCTAGGGGTGCTCTACCCCTCCTTATATAAGTGGAGAGGGTAGGTTTACAAATAGAGTCCTACTAGGAGTAGGATTAGGACTAGTCTCTCTAGAATCCTATTCCGGGTCTTGTAACCTTCGACAAGGAGTCTTTCTCTCTTTGAGCCTTCTCTTTTGAGCCGCCTGACGCCGGCTTACACATCGGGTCTTGGGCCTGGTCATCCCGTGATCCGCCTGCCGGGTCATTAATAGAATGTCATGTCTTTTCCAGGTCTCCCGTGAGTCGCCTGGCCGGGTCATACGGCGCGGTATATCCCCGACATTAGCCCCCAGATTAGTTTGAATTTGTTCATGCTAAGCTCTGCAAATAAGAATAATTAATATGTTAAGTAGCCGGCTTGCTCCTTTGGCCGGCTTATGAAATGGTTCCTCAGAAATCTGGGTCTTTTCTGCATATGAAATAGTCGTCTTTGATAATCATCTTGCTTGTCAATGTCCTTTGAAAAATATTGAGAATAGAACACCCATATGTCATTGAGTCGGCTTCCAATACTCTTGGCGGGTCATTTCCGCTGGGTCATAATCATTGATGATGTCGGGTCATTACCGTTGGTGACGCCGAGTCAAATAACTAGAATCCAACTGACTTAATAAAATATTGGGATGAAAATGCATCTGATGTAAAACCGGCTTCCATTGTTGTGAAGCAGGGCAGCTTATATAAAATCTGGCGGGTTATGATCTTTTGAGAACGCCGAGTTATAAATGTTTGGTGACGTCGGGTCTAACAACTGAACTCCATAATTAACGTCTTGAAAATTCTCCTGAAAGTTTTTGATATGTCCATATTATCTATATACCCCAAGCTTCGAGATTATCCATGATAACTTGGTGCTTTTCAAATAATATTTTGGACGTTGTAGCCCCCAAGTGTTGGGTTGTCTTGCCTGCAGCAACCTGGGACTTATAGCTGCCTTATACCTTTATAAAGCTTCGGCGGGTGTAGCCCCCAAGGGCCGGTTCATCGGAATGTGATGCGCCGGGTCTTCAATTTGAATCTCTTAATCTGTTGGAATAGCTGAATACTGTAGCCCCCAAGTGTTGGGTCAGTAAGAATTACTGGCCTGGGACTGAGGAAAATATAGAAACACCGGCTCATCTCCTTGAGATAATAGGGTCTTGCTGATAATAGTGATTTAAAAATCGGCTTTGCATTAGCCCCCAAGTGCCATGGTGCATGTTTGCAGCGACAGGGGACTTTCATAATTGGTAAAAGGTTGGCTTTGAATAGTGTATCCCCCAAGTGCCGGGTTGTCTACCTGCGGCGACTCGGGACTATGTGAGAATAATATGAGTCACCACAAATTTGCTGAATGAATCTTTGACCGTGGTTGTAATGTAACTCAACATGAATATCCTGGAATAATTCCTTTGTTTTTGACATGAAATCCCTGCTCGTGGTTGTGATGTCACCCGACAAATGTATATTGGAGAAATCCATGAGTGTTGTAGACTACCACAGAGCATAATTGAAGAAATCCAAGAACCGGTTAATTAGATGACACAATATTATATCTGATAGGGCGGCTCTTGAAAAATAATGAATTCTGCGAGGTGGCTTTGAACAAAACCCAATCATTTAGTACTGGTTATGATAAACCATGAAGATCCAGCCAGGTTGGCTATTAAAGATCCATTTGCTCTTGCGGAGTACTTAATGGCGGCTCATCTTAAGAGATAAAACCTGCAAAAGTAAACAAGACAGAATATATTCTGCAGTGTTCTGAGGGCGGCTTGAAGAAGCTCAACCCGGAGATGTTATATCTTTCACAACATTGCTCCTTCTTTCATAATATTGCTCTGATCCGGCTTGATAAGCCGATATGTCATGTGAATATGATGCAATGTATGATTCAAAGTATGATGAAATGTTTGACTTGTCAACATTTTTGGCGCGAACGCCGGTTGTTAGGGTCAGATAAGCTACACCCGGAGTTGGGAAGCCCCCTTTAGACAAGCATGGCTAATCGTGTTAGCCGGAGATGGCATAAAGCCGGCCAATAAGGTGTTAGAAGCGATACCCGGAGGTAAGAAGCCACCCTCAGCAATATGGCGCGAACGCCGGTTGTTAGGGTTAGATAAGCTACACCCGGAGGTGGGAAGGCCCCTTTAGACAACCATGGCTTATCGTGTTAGCCGGAGATGGCATAAAGCCGGCCGATAAGGTGTTAGAAGCGATACCCGGAGGTAAGAAGACACCCTCAGCAATATGGCGCGAACGCCGGTTGTTAGGGTTAGATAAGCTACACCCGGAGGTGGGAAGCCTTCTTAGACAACCATGGCAAATCATGTTAGCCGAAGATGGCATAAAGCCTGGCCGATAAGGCATTAGAAGCGATACCCGGAGGTAAGAAGCTGCCCTTCGCCGGTTGTTAGGGTATTAGATACACGTCGGTAAGAACCCCCTACAACCGCGGTTAATCCTGTTAGCCGGAAATTTGGCATAAAGCCGGCCGATAGGGTGTTAGAAGCGATACTCGTCGGTAAGAAGCCCCCTTCAGCAATTTGGCATAAACGCCGGACGATAAGGCATTAGAAGCGATACCCAAAGGTAAGAAGCCGCCCTCAGCCCGCGGCTAATCGTGTTAGTCGAAAGATTTGGCATAAAGCCGGCCGATAGGGTGTTAGAAGCGATACCCGCCAGTAAGAAGCCCCCTTCAGAAATTTGGCATAAATGCCGGCCGATAAGGCATTAGAAGCGATAACCGAAGGTAAGAAGGTGCCCTTAGCCTGTGGCTAATCGTGTTAGCCGGAAGATTTGGCATAAAGCCGGCCGATAGGGCATTAGAAGCAATACCCGAAGGTAAGAAGCCGCCCTCAGCAGTCGTAGTTGATATATCAACTGGAATGTTTATGAAATCTTCTTGTAAGTCACCATCTCGTAAGCCGCCATCTTGTATGAAGGAACGACAGAGGCTCCTAATAAATTCAGGCACCTATGTTTGAATGGTGCATCACGGTGGTTCGTCCTCTTGGGCAACATTTTTAATCTTCCGCAAAAATGTAGTAGCCCCCATGATTGGGTTTTCTCTCGCAAAAATCTGGGTTCTTGTTGAAAACGACCAAATGTGTCTCGCCATGTCTGTAGCCCTCGAGTCTTAAGTTGACTCGAAGAGGCGGTTTTGAGAGTCTCCACTGATGGTTAAGGTTGACCATGGTGGGTTATAGATGACCCCATATGAATTGTTTGAATGATCCAGTCGATGGTTTGTCTCGGCTGGTTGTTGAAGTGAACCAAACTGTATTGGCGGCGACTTGTGCGCTTGTCCGTTGGGCGGCTCGTATCGACGAGCACGGCACCGATATGTTGATGTAGATCAAACTGTGGGCGGTGGCTTGCGCGCGTCAATTGGGCGGCTCGTCCTAGTGTATGCGGACGCTGGCGTGTTAATGTAGACGTCGAAGTCAACTGCGATATGATCGCGAGAGACGGCCACGACACTGTAAGCCGGCGCGGTCGCGAGAGATGGCCACGGCGTTGCGAGCCGGGCGGTCAGTGAGTTGCGGCGTTGTTGGTGAAGACCATATCGCGAATGCGATGGCTTACCACATCCATTGGGTGGCTCATCGGTCCGGGTTAGCAC
Organism: Hordeum marinum; assembly: GCA_022496015.1. NCBI lineage: Eukaryota > Viridiplantae > Streptophyta > Magnoliopsida > Poales > Poaceae > Hordeum > Hordeum marinum. Next base: position 417,641,452 of record CM039677.1, on the reverse strand, counting down.
GAGTGATACCGGCGCGTTGATGTTGACGTCGAAACCAGCCGTGGCATTGTAAGCCGGTGCAGTTGTGGAAGACGCCATGGTGTTGTAAGCCGGCGCGGATGGCGAGAGACGGCCACAACATTGTAAGCTGGAGCAGTGGCAAGAGACGGCCATGACATTGTAAGCTGGTTCGGCCACAAGAGACGGCCACGGCATTGTAAGCCGGTTCGGCCGTGCGAGTCGCCAGTGGTGTTGTAGACGCGGACGGGAGAATCAGCCATGGGCATTGTAAGCCGGCGCAAACGGGTGACTCGACCGTGGGTATTTTAAGCCGGCACGGATAGATGACTCAGCCTGCGGATGTTGCGAGCCAACGCGACTGCGAGAGACGGTTGTGGCGCTGTAAGCCGGTATAGATGCCAGTGCCAAACAACGCTGGTGCGCCTCCATCTCCGCGATGTGATGCCACTTTGGTAGTGAATAATTTGTCCTGTGTAAAAAATATAACAAAGATGAAGTAATTGTTCTTCGAAGGAGTCAAAATGTATAGATAAAATAAATTGGGTGGATAGCACCTGGTATTCTTGGGTGGATGTAGTAATTGAGGAAAAAATAAGCATGAAGCCTCCATGTAGCCTCCCGCAAAGGCAGCATCTGGGTGGATACGGCAACGAGCGGGACGAAGCTAGATAAGCGGCAAAAGCCGGCGGTCCTGGCGTGGTCGCGAGAGACGGCCACGGGAGCCACGACGTGGAGGCGGAGCATGCGGCTGCGGCTAGGCCGGGGCAAATCGGTGACGCCGGCCCGTAGCGGAAGCGGAGGTCACGGCGGCTCATCGGCCGGGGCAGCTTGGCGGCACCGGTTCGCAGCGGAGGCGGAGGTCGCGGCAGCTCATCGGCCAGGGCAGCTCAGCGGCGCTGGCCCGCAACGGAGGTGGAGGTCGCGACGGCTCATCGGCCGGGGCGGCTCGGCAGCGCCGGCCCGTCGTAGAGACAAAGGAGTCGCCTGACTCTTCTTTATCTGAAAACATGTGTGCTTCTCGATTCTCGGGAGAGATCCCTTCAAGAACACAAACCATCATGCGCGGCCCCACGGTGGGCGCCAACTGGCGTGGTTTTTTCACAGCAGATGTCCAGGTGAACGAACTTAGGTTCAGGGCGAAGACGCAACTATTCAGCGGCTTGAAGGGGTTGATCGGAATCGAGAGACACGAAATTTATCCAGGTTTGGCCCCTCTGATGGAGGTAAAAGCCTACGTCCTGCTTGTCTGGTATTGATGATGAAGGAGATCTCTTGGTTACAAGGGTGTTGTTTGCTACCTCTAATCCTGAGAGCCTCTAATCTGTCTAAACTTGTGGACTTTGTCTCCCCCCTCTCTAGGGGTGCTCTACCCCTCCTTATATAAGTGGAGAGGGTAGGTTTACAAATAGAGTCCTACTAGGAGTAGGATTAGGACTAGTCTCTCTAGAATCCTATTCCGGATCTTGTAACCTTTGGTAGGGAGTCTTTCTCTCTTTGAGCCTTCTCTTGTGATCCACGTAACGCCAGCTTACACGTCGGGTCTTGGGCCTGGTCGTCCCGTGATCCGCCTGCCGGGTCATTAATAGAATGTCATATCTTTTCCGGGTCTCCTGTGAGTCGCCAGGCCGGATCATACCGCGGGGTATATCCTCGACAGGTTCCATGAATACGATGGTACAACAATGGGGGAAGAAGCTGAGCCGACAAAGCGGGAAGGAGCTAAAGAAGAGGCATCAGATGGGCCCGCTGATGATCTTGGTCGGGCCGTTGCCGATGCAAAAAGAAACTGCACAAGTGAAAAGGAGAAGCTGAAGTTGCAGCGCATGTTAGAGGATCACGAAAAAGGGTTGTACCCAAATTGATAAGATGACAATAAAAAGATGGGTACCACACTGGAATTGCTGCAATGGAAGGCAGAGAATGGTGTATCTGACAAGCCATTTCAAAAGTTCTTGATAATGTTAAAGAAGAAGCTACCAAATGACAATGAATTGCCAAAGAGTACATACGAAGCAAAGAAGGCTGTCTGCCCTCTAGGATTAGAGGTCGAGAAGATACATGCATCCCATAATGACTGCATCCTCTACCGCGGTGAGTACGAGGATTCAAATACATGCCCAGTATGCTGTGCAATGTGCTATAAGATCCGCCATGATGACCCTGGTGATGTTGAGGGCGAGCGCCCCAAGAAGAAGATTCCTACCAAGGTGATGTGGTATGCTCCTATAGTACCACGATTCAAACGTTTGTTCCATAACAAAGAGCATGCCAAGTTTGTGCGATGACACAACGAAGACCATAAGAAAGACGAGAAGTTGAGAGTGCCCATTGGCGGGTCGCAGTGGAGAAAAATAGAGACAAAGTGGAAGGACGTTGCAAAGGATGCAATGAACGTATTGATTGGTTTAAGTGTAGATGGCATTAATCCTTTTGGTGAGCAGAACAACAATCATAGCACATGGCCTGTGACTCTATGTATCTATAACCTTCCTCCTTGGTTGTGCATGGAGCAGAAGTTCATTATGATTCTAGTGCTCATACAAGGCCCCAAGCAACCCGGCAATGACATTGATGTGTACCTAAGGCCATTGGTTGAAGAACTTTTACAGCCGTGGAATGGAAAAGGTGTACCTGCATGGGATGCGAAACATCAGGAGGAATTTGACCTACATGCGTTGCTGTTTGTAATCATCAATGATTGGCCTGCTCTCAGTAGCCTTTCAGGACAGACAAACAAGGGATACCACACATGCATGCACTGTTTAGATGATACCGACAATCTATATTTTGATAAATTTAAGAATAATGTGTATCGAGGGCATCGTCGATTTCTTCAGAGTAGGCACATAGTAAGAAAGAAAGGCAAGCATTTCAAAGGTGAGGCAGATCACCGCAAGAAGCCTCACCATCGTACAGGTGATGAAATAGTTTATATGGTCAAGGATTTAAAAGTAATCTTTGGCAAGGGTCCTGGTGCACAGTCTGTTCCGAATGACGCTGACAAACGCGGATCCATGTGGAAGAAGAAATCTATATTTTGGGACCTACCGTATTGGAAAGACCTCGAGGTCCGCTCTGCAATCGATGTGATGCACGTGACAAAGAATCTCTGCGTGAACCTGCTAGGCTTCTTGGGCGTGTATGGGAAGACAAAAGATACGCCAGAGGCACGGGAGGACCAGCAACGCATGCATGGAAAAGAAGGCATGGATCCAAAGCAATTTCAGGGTCATGCCAGCTACGCTCTTACCAAAGAGGAGAAGTAAATCTTCTTCGAATGTCTTCTTAGTATGAAGGTCCCGTCTGGCTTCTTGTCGAATATAAAGGGAATAATAAATATGGCAAAGAAAAAGTTCTAGAACCTAAAGCCTCATGACTACCACGTGATTATGATGCAACTGCTTCCGGTTGCATTGAGGGGGCTTCTACCAGAAAACGTTCGATTAGCCATTGTGAATCTATGTGCATTCCTGAATGCAATCTCTCAGAAGGTAATCGATCCAGAAATCCTACCAAGGTTAGAGAATGATTTGTTGCAATGTATTGTCAGTTTCAAGTTGGTGTTCCCACCATCCTTCTTTAATATCATGATGCATGTACTAGTTCACCTAGTCGGGGAGATTGCCATTCTGGGTCCTGTATTTCTACACAATATGTTCCCCTTTGAGAGGTTGATGGGTGTCTTAAAGAAATATGTTCATAATCATGCTAGGCCAGAAGGAAGCATCTCCAAGGGACACGAAACAGAGGAGGTTATTCAGTTTTGTGTTGACTTTATTCCTGACATTAAGCCAATAGGTGTTCCTCAATCGCGGCTTGAGGGTAGACTGGGTGGAAAAGGCACGCTAGGAAAGAAATCACTAGTATGCCGAGATGGGCATTCTTTGGCGCAAGCACACTACATAGTTCTACAAAGTTCGGCATTGGTGGCTCCGTATATCGAGCAACACAAGAATATTCTATGCTCCAAACACCCAGAGAAGTCTGACGACTGTATTACACATGAACAAACGGTGACTTTCGCCGGTTGGTTGCAGATACGTCTCGTGCATGACGACACTTTGAAGATGAAATGTACTTGCTTTCCAAGTTACCATGTTCGACTATATCGACTTTCAAAGGGTACGAGATAAATGGGAATACATTTTACATGATCGCCCAAGATAAAAAGAGCTCCAACCAAAACAATGGTGTCCGCTTTGATGGAGCAAACAACAATTGGCCAAAGGACACATACTATGGTACATAGAGGAGATATGGGAACTTGACTATGGACTTGATTTGAAGGTCCCTTTGTTTATGTGCAAATGGGTCAATCTGATAGGAGGCAGGGTAAAGGAAGACCCGTAGTACGGAATGACAACAGTGGATCTCAACAATCTTGGGCACGTAGACAAACCATTTGTCCTAGACAATGATGTGGCGTAGGTTTTTTATATGAAGGACATGTCTACCAAGCCGAGAAAAATAAAAGGTAAGGAAGAAAATACATCATGCTATGAGCCAAAGTGCCACATAGTTCTTTTAGGGAAAATAAACATCGTGGGAGTGGAGGACAAGACAGACATGTTAGAAGATTATGAAAAGTTTCATGAAAAGGCTCCCTTCAAAGGGAATGTTGACCCGAGCATCAAGTTAAACAATGAAGATTGCCCATGGTTACGACGCAAAGGGACACACGCGAAGAAAAAGTTTTACACCCAAAGATCCCACTCTGGGATGTGACCGGATTCTCTAGTTAGTTTCCGGACTTATATATCTAGAAAGTCCCACTTCGGATAAACCGAAGGGAATCTTTGTAATAGTAGTGTACTTATCTGTTTTGTGCGTTTAGTATGCACCATTCGAAGGGAGGCCATCAATTTTCAACCCTTTCCGACTTCATTTGCTATTTTTCATGCATTTACTATTTTTTTTGAGCTAAATGACCCTAAAATTGATAAGCACTTCAAATGAACTCTGAAAAGGTTGAAAGTTGGCATGGTATCTTCATTTGACCCACATAGCATGTGCTAAAAATTTGAGAGGGTTACGGCAAAAACTGGATGCACTTCGTGTACGATATGGACAATCTCTTTCGAAGTATCACCATTTTAGATGAAAACTCACCTGTTACAAAGGCATTTCACTTTTCTAACTTATTTCAACTCCAGACTTTTTGTGCGTTCAGTATGCACCATTCGAAGGGAGGCCGTCAATTTTCAACCCTTTCCGACTTCATTTGCTAATTTTCATGCATTTACTGATTTTTTGAGCTAAATGACCCTGAAATTGATAAGCACTTCAAAGGAACTCTGAATAGGTTGAAAGTTGGCATGGTATCATCATTTCACCCACATAGTATGTGCCAAAAAGTTGAGAGGGTTACGACAAAAGCTGGATGCACTTCGTGTACAAAATGGACAATCTCTTTCTAAGTATCTGGGTTTCAAAAGTAAACTCGCCTGGTACAAAGGCATTTCATTTCTTAAATAACATAAGAATTATCAAATTGGATATAATGATAAAACAAGATAATATTAAACAATACAAAAAAGAATCACTAGAAAATCTATTTTTAAAGTAAAGTTATTCACAAACTATTGATTTACATAAATTTCAAATAATTCAAATTTAAACTATTCAAATTTGAAAACTACTAGCACTAAGGGAAATTTTATAAAAAATTTTACCTAAAGAAAAAAGATTCAAAAAGAAACTCTAAATAAGGCAAAAAACAACTCAAAAACAAAACAAAATAAATAAAGCAGAAAACAAAAAAATATATTAAAAAAGCCCGCCTACTGGGCCGCCACGGCCTGCATACGACTAGAAACCCAACCTCTTGTTGGGCCAGGACGCATGCCCGTACGGCCCAGTTGGCCCCACAGGGCGTAGAGGAGAGGTAGTCCCAGAAGGCCTGCTTAAGAGAGGAGCTCGACATGGTAGCCGCGACGGGGCTTATAAACCGGTGCGAGCTCCTCTCGGCAAGCGAGGTGGGACTAAACATCCACCCCGCCCCGCGGTTGGCAGACAACCATTTAGTCGTGGTTGGCGGCCCCAACCGCAAATAAACACCCACCTTTAGTTGCGGTTGGAGCCACCAACGGCGACTAAAGGGTTGTGTTTCCTGCCGCTTCGGCTGGTGAAATTCACCTTTTGTCGCGGTTGGTGGCCCCAACCGCGACTAAAGGGGGGGTTCTTTAGTCGCGGTTGGAGCCACCAACCGCGACTAAAGGTCCTCCTATATTACTAGGAGTTGAAATTTTTTCAGTTTCCCTCTGTTTTCTTCGTCTCTTCGATCACAGGATCATCGCCCGCGTGCGCCCCCAACACTGTCGCCGCCACCGACGCACCGCCCATGTCATCGCGGCCCAGACGCGCCCTCCGTCGCTGCCACCATCGCATGCCGCCCCCTCCTCGAGCTCGCGCTCCATCATCGTCGCCGTTGCCGTCGTCGTCGTCGCCGTCGCCTTGCCTCGCCGCCCGTCACCTCGCTGTGAGCCCCTGCCACCATGGCCGCCCTCCCATCGATCGATCGAGCCCGCACACACACACATATGCATGAACACACACACGCACACACACATTTTCTTATTTTTTAATTTTTTGTTTTTTATACTTTTAGTTATAGAAATTTTAGATGAATTAGATATATATATTTTAGATGAATGGTTTTAAAAAAATTATACTTTTAGTTATAGAAATGTTAGATGAATTTTTGATATATAAATGTTAATTAGATGAATTTTGAAGTATATAATGTCCCTAACCTATTAAAATGTTGCTTAGAAGTATATACGCTTGATTAGATTTTTTTTCTTAATTGAAACTATATAATGTCCCTAACCTATTAAAATGTTGCTTAGACAAAGTATATAATGTTGCTTAATTAGATGAATTTTGAAGTATATGATGTCCCTAAGCTATTAAAATGTTTCTTAGAAGTATATATGCTTAATTAGATTGTTTTGCTTAATTGAAAGTATATAATGTCCTTAACCTATTAAAATGTTGCTTAGACGAAGTATATAATGTTGCTTAATTAGATTTTTTATTGAGAATGGAATATTATTAGGGTAGTTATAACCTTGGAATTTTTACATTTTGATCCAATATATGTATAGAAAAAAGTTAGTGAATTTTGATATTTGATCCAATGTATAGCAATTAGTATTTGCAAAAGTTGCATATTTTAATGTTGCATTTTTCTATGTCATTGCTCGATATATTGAACGGGTTGACTTTACATCTGTTTTGGCTCCTTGTGTTTCTTTTAGTGAGGGACAGTGTCCACCATATATATATGAGAGAGGAAGAATCCTGACTGTTGTCATGGGGGTGGCTTCTCCTTCGTTCCAGTGTGCTAGAAATTTTGGTGTAATGTACTCTGGGAAGAATGGAGGAGCCACCATCACCGATGGTCCCAATATCAAAAGGAGTGCGCCCACCATATACGTGAGATGAAAGTTTAGGAAGGAAAGACTCGACAGACCTAAAGTCAACCTGTTGCATATTGAGTAATAGTGATTTGTGTGTTGATCAGTTTTCTCGTAGTTTCCTTCGATTGATTTTAAATGTTTCAACTATGAACATAGGAAATGTCCGACGACAAAAGGGAATTTGCTATGTGCAAATACTACAAAGACGATCACGACCTGTGTGACAAGCCTTTCCTAGTTGATGGTAGGCGCTTCAGCATCATGCTGGATGAGACCTTCGAAGTGGATACAGTAAGTCACAACGACAAGTCTTTTATTGTAATTAAGCATGACTTATGCTTCTTTTGCTTCAACTTATAATGTTAATCTTTTACTATTCTACTTGCGTATCCCCTGCCATGCAAGAATTGTTGTCTTGGATAAGATTGGTTTCAATCCTAAAAAAGTATGGAGGTAAAGATAGTTCACTTTAGGACCGAGCATGGTTATACTTTTGCCATAAAATTGTACCATGCAGACACCTACTACTATTTTGAATACAAAAGTTGGAGAGCACTATGCAAGGCTTATGCATTTGAGCCTAATATGCTTATCACCTTTGATATTCGTGCGGAAGATGAAATTGAAGGTAATATCGACATCTGGGTCGATGTGTAGACGCCTCCAGTTCTACAATTATGTGAGTTTATCAACCATATTTATTAAGTAACTTATATTGTTTATTTAAAAATAGTTGATAACTTATGTCCATTGTCAGCTTATTTTCATTCTACAAAAAATGTACGGAAGATGGTAGATAGAATGTACTACTACAATGATGAAGCAGAATTAACTTGTAAGGAGAAAGATCATCTTACAGTATTTCTTAATCATCTTGAGAATTAAAATAGATATTATCAAACTCCTCCACATTATGTTCAATATGTGCCACTAGTGCACGTGGTGAACTACGGTAACATCCATGGAGATTGCATGGTAAGATGTTCTACTATTACGACATCTGTGCATCTTTGCATAAATTCTTCTAAAACTAAACTACATTGCTAACTACAAAGTTATTACTACGTTTTCAACAGAAAATCCCACAGGATTGTGGGCCTCATCTGATGTTTGCGAGAGGTCGCGTTGTTGTTATGAGCTTAGGACCACCATGGCCAGGTCAGCGTACGCATCACTCCTGTCCATACCGGATTTCTAAAACCGATGGAGACATGACAATCAAAGATTGGAAAAAATGTATGGTCAATCGTAGAGAGCTACCTGGAAGCAACATTGTGCGTAGGCCAAGAATTGGAGAGATGATGATCTCCGTTCTCCATAATGGAGAGTCAGGGTCTACCTTGTTTTGTGATATTGTCCCTAAGAGATGGTAAAGTAGGTCCCATGAGTGAGGAGTAGGTCCTAGGTACAATGTGTTATTATGTGCTACAATGTGTTAGAGTTGATGATGATGATGAGGAGGAGTTGGTGGTAATGACTATGATGATTATTAGCCATAGTTTTGTCGGTGATGATATGATGCAAGAGTTTTTATATTAATATGATGATGATGTTGATCATGATTATCATTATGATTTTTTATATCATTGGGGGAAGGAAAGTGGATTAGATTCATGTGGATGGATCAAAAGTGACCAAAAGTTGAATTAGTAGGATCATCGTCCTACTAATTAAACTTTTGATCACTTTTTATTCATTTGGATGAATAAAATTCATGTTTCTTCCTCATAATGATATAATAATTCATCATGAACATAATGATATAACAACCTCTTAACTGGTACTGTATCAAAATTTGTATAACCATAATTAATTCATAAACCCCTAAATAATTAAAAGGAAAAATAAAACAAAACTAAAGAAATAAATACTTTTAGTCCCGGTTGGTGTTACCAACCGGGACTAAAGGTCCCCTCAACCCACGGTGCCATCTGATGCCATGTGGCGAGCCTTTGATGTCAGGCCGTGTTGAACCAGCACTAAAGGGGGGTGGGCTTTAGTCCCCACCCGTTAGTGCTGGCACTAGAACCGGAACTAAAGGCGTTTACGAATCGCAACTATAGGCCGGTTCTGCACTAGTGTAGTGATCAAACCCTAACCAAACTAACTCGATTACATGATAAATCTCATCCAACCCATCACCGTCTAGCAAGCCTTGAATGAGATTACTCATGAATGGTGGGGAGCATCATGGAATTGGTGATGAAGGATGCTTGGTGATGACGAAGGCGTTGATTTCCCCTCCCCGGAGCCCAAAACGGACTCCAGATCTGGTCTTCCGAGGAAGAACATGCGATGGCAGCGGCTCCGTATCGTCAAACGCGATGAAATCTTCTCTATGATTTTTTTCTCGACAAATAGGGTTATATGGAGCTACATAGGAGTTCGAAGGAGCCACGAGGGCTCCACAAGCCTGCTAGGCACGGCTAGGGTGGTGTCCACACCTAGGAGGCTTGTGGCCTGTAGGTGGTCCCCCTCTGGTTACTTCTTGCGCCAGTATTTTTTATTAATTCCAAAAATATTCTTCGTAAATTTTCAGGACGATCTGAGAAATTTTATTTCTGCACAAAAATAACACCAAGGCAATTCCGCTAAAAACAACATCAGTCCAGGTTAGTTCCATTCAAATCTTGCAAATTAGAGTCCAAAACAAGGGGAAAAGAGTTTGGAAAAGTAGATACGTTGGAGATGTATCAACTCCCCCAAGCTTAAACCTTTGCTTGTCCTCAAGTAATTTAGTTGATAAACTGAAAGTCATAAAGAAAAACTTTTACAAACTCTGTTTGATCTTGCTGTTGTAAATATGTCTAACTTATGTTTAGATTTTCAGCAAAGATTATAAACTAACCACATTCACAATAACACTTAGGTCTCACATTCACTCATGTCAATGGCATAACCAACTAGCGAGCAATAATAACAAGTCTCGAATGACAACAATTTTATCAAAACAATCATGATACAATATGACATAATGGTATCTTGCTAGCCCTTTCTGAGACCACAAAACATAAATGCAGAACACCTCTAGAGAACAAGGACTGACTAAACATTGTAATTCATGGTGAGAAAGATCCAGTCATGCTCATACTTAATATCAATTAATAGCAAGGCATACAAATGACAGTGGTGCTCTCTAACTAGTGATTTTTATAAGAGGATGATGACTCAACAATAAAGTAAATTGATAGGCCCTTCACAGTGGGAAGCATTGATTTGCAGAGGTGCCAGAGCTCAAGCTTTTAAAACTGAGATAGGTAATAATTTTGGAGCGGTATGCTTTCATTGCTCACATAACGACCAAGAGGTTTTCAATATCTCCCATGCTAAATACATTACAGGTGGTTCCCAAACAGAATGGTAAAGTTTTTACTCCCCCTCCACCAATCAGTCATACTCCACGGCGAGCCGAATTCACGGGTGCCGTCCATACAAATACAGTTTTGGGGGAGTTTTGTTTAATTATATTTTTCCTTTTATTTCGAGCATGGGACTAGGAATCGTAATTACCAGCCACTTCCTCGTGAATGATAGTGAATCAACACATATCATGGGAAAAACCCACCTAGCATGAACGATACTGACAACCCCCAGTCGCCACATGAGCGATTTGGGCATACAAAACAGAAAGTTTATTTGAAGGTTTAAAGTTTAGCAAATGCAAATTTACTTGGAAGGAAAGGTAAATACCGCATATAGGTAGATATGGTGGTCTCATATGGAACAACTTTGGATTTATTGAGATGGATGCACAAGCAGTATTCCCGCTTAGTACAAGTGAAGGCTAGCAAAAGACTAGGGAGCAACCAACTAGAGAGCGACACAATCATCAATATGCTTTGAGATTAACCAACATTGAATGCAAGCATGAGTAGATATAATTCACTATGAACAGAAATATCGTGGAGGCTATGTTGATTTGTTTCAACTACATGCGTGAACATGTGTCAAGTCAAGCCACTTGAATCATCCAGAGGAGCATACCATTCTATCATACTACATCACAACCATTTTAATGCGCCTATTGGCACTCAAGACAAACCATTATCCACTCTTAGCTAATTAAGAATGGAATGAATAACTACAATCTCTAATTATCGTTGCAGGCATGTTCGACCTATAATGTATTGAATTCATGTCAAGACCGGTTTTCCAGGATATTAAATTCCCAGTAAATGGCCCTTGTGCTCATCAGCCCCAGGATTACTATTAACTGATGAGACACAATCTTGATATAGAAATTCCAAGAAAATATTACAAAAGTTGAAGTACAAGACCATCGTGGTCTATGAGTACAACAAAAGGTTTCTAGTGGTTGGTGGCGGAAGCGGTTGCAGATCATCAACGTCTATGGGACTCCATTTTCCACAGGAACAGCTAACCTGGATAACTCCTATATTCACATGGCTACTATCTTTGTTGGCTAGGTTCCGGAGCTGTCGTCATTGCACTCCTCTCCAAGCATGGAATCTGGCCAAGATAATAGCCAGGGACGAGCCAGTGAGTACTTTGAATGTACTCGCAAACATCATGAAAACAGGTATAATATAGCAGTTGATAATCATGCACTAAAATATACCACAATCACTTAGTCAGTCACAAAATAGAATTCATGATGCACGCAAGCGGGTCATTCATACTAAACATGAATAAGCAATCAAAGAATAGAAATAAAATAGTCCGATCAGGTGTCTAAAGCGACGCCTCGAAAGGAAAATGATATAAAGCATGCCTCAGTAAGGCGTTTGAGCGGCGCCACATAAAAGGCTTATAACGAAAAATAAGTAATCAGCATGCCATAGTTGGGTGTCAGGGCGACGCCACGTACAGGGCTTATAAAGGAAAAATATAACAAGCATGCCACAGTCGAGCGTCTGAGCGATGCCACATAAAGGGCCTATAAGGAAATATAAGTAATCAGCACGCCACAGTCGAGCATCTGGGCGACGCCACATAAAGGGCTTATAAAGGAAAAAAATAACAAGCATGCCACAGTCGGGCGTCTGAGCGACGCCACATGTAGGGCTTATAAGGAAAGTAAATAGCCAACGTGCCATGGTCGGGCGTCTGAGCGACGCCACAGAAAGGCCTTATATAAGAATAATCCCAATGAATATCCAGGAGGTAGAACCTTTCCAGGGATACTCAATAATTCAAATAATATAAATGGTTTGTCCACAATAATAATAATCACAATAATCATTGGTCACTCGTCATGAACCATATTCCGGTTTAGGAGTTTTCCTCCCAAGACCGACACTGAGACCGACACTTGACCCATCCCAGACTGTAGTCCTTAACCGCGGACACTGCTATACGAATAGATATTAACTCTGCTGAGCGTGTAATCTTTACCCACGAATAACGGATTTCTTTAGTCCACCGGGACTAATTCCGGTTACAGTCTTTGAATTAAAAAGACACCTGACCTGCACACACCAGCTTAACTTACAAGTGTCTGGAATCATCCAGGACACTCGTTAAGCATAATTCTAAGTGGGGAGGCCACAACTTCGATTAGCATGGGATCAAACTTATATCGCACGCTCTAAGGGGTGCCCCCTTCTCGCTCCCAACCGGAAACACCCATGCCCCCGGACCAAGTGGCTTGCCTACCAGATACATCTGGTATCTTCCATTGTGGCCTCTCTGTATGGTGTGTGCCAAGAAAGGGGTTGACAACTTAATGAACCGTACCCTATCTGCGATTGGGACAAGTGGTAGTACGAAACAAGTATGGGGGTTATTGGAACAAGACTCGATCTATGGTTGACTCAGGAGGTTTATGTGTTCACTGGATGATTAGCACAACAAATATTTTTCACAATCCCAGATACAATCACCACTCATCACATCCCATCATGCCTCATTGACCATCCTCACTCCAACGAGATGTCGGCCCAAGCTCGTGTCCACTCGAGACAGAGTCTTATACCGGATTCCTTTCAGTAGGCATGAGTGGCACAAGATGGTGACTACTGCCACAAGCATCTCAAGTTCATTAGCAATAAATCCTCATCATTCCACTTGCACGCATGATCACACCTTCACATAAAATAACGTGCACTTCATGTGTTGTAGTTTCACTCGTCACACCAAACATCACACAACAAATACTATAGTAGGGGTTCAGAATGCTTGCCTTTAATGGTGTAGGGTGGTAGGATGCTTCCCATAACTTTTGAAAGTTTTCTTCTCTCTCCATTTCCTATTTTGAAAATATTCGAATTAACACGAAATTCAAAACAGTAAAAAACGTTGTCTTAAATGTTTTCGAAATAATTCCTAAAATAAACTAGGGTGAATTTGATAAGCAACAAAAAAAGAATCAAATCAATTGGGGTTTTATTTTAAAAGATATAGCTAGTCAAAGCTGGGTCAAACTTCTGTTTTAAATACAACCAGAAAAAGAACACGGTTTGGTTAGAACACATCTCCCCAGTAGTGAAAACGTACTCACCAAAATACGCCTTCCCACACCGCACAATTGAGAGGGAGATTGTCTCACTGACAGGTGGGACCCACCTGTCGGGTTTATCTCCTACCCTCCGCGCTCTCTGGGTAGGGGCAGAGGGCCACTCCGGCGATGACTGCCGGTGCTAGATGGCGCCGTTTGTAGCGTTCGGCATATAGGCGTGCTCAGGGGGAAGAGTCACAGCTCATGGAGGCGACGGGACTCGCTGGGGAGCTCGGGGTCGACCTAAGTATCATCAATGGCGGAGGGGAGACTCGGCCATGAAGGGGCGTTTTCCCATGGGCCTTCCCAGGAGAAAATGGGGATGAGAACGGGCTTGAGGGGTCTAGGTGGAGCCATTTGAGGGGACAAGGCAGAGGGGGAGGTCTTTGCTTGGTCCGAATCGACCGAAGGGCTGCGGCGGCCGAATTGACCGAAGACGAGGAAGACGAGCTGGTGGTCTCGAGGGTTCAAATGGGGATGGCTAGCGGTGGCTTGAGCATACTAGAGCTGCGAGGGGTCCTTATATAGGGTGAATCGGTCGGTTTCGCGGTGGATTGGATAACTCCGGTGCACTGTTTGCACACATCGACGTGGCGGCATCTGGCGGTGTTGGGCGTTAGCAGACGAGCTGCGGATAAGCTCAAACTACTCAAGGGGACAAATGGCGTGCTAGTGCGTCTCGGGCGGTGCCGTCCATGGCAGAGCGGGGACTCGGCCACAGGCTAGCCGCCAGGAGCTTCTGACGGCGGCGCTACATGGCACCATGGGGCGGTCGGGGCGACTCCAGCGGTTCTAAGTGGACGGGGTTGTGGCTCTGCAGGCAATTAAAGGCCAGGGGCGGTATGAGTCGAGCGCGGTGGCTCGGTTGCGCGCATGCAAAACGTGCGCTCTGGACGCGCCTAGAGCACCCACACCACCTGCTCGGCGAAATGCCAGGGACCTCTATGAGGCTTGGATGAAAATGGGAATTATAAGGACTATGGTTTAGGGTTAAACATTCCTAGAGGACATGCTGTTTTGGACTGGGAGGCAACTTTCCAATGCAATAACAAAAGCATTCCAGAATTGTTCCTACTCTCTAGGTGTTCGAAAAAATGCTAGGGGCATCCAGAAGGTTTTGCTAGTGACCAAAATTTCCAGATCATAGTATGTATAGATGATAAAGAGGATGGCAAGGTCATGGTGAGAAAACCAGAAATTTTCCCAATTGACCTAAACTCTTGGACTTAGGAGTTTGGTAGGGTTTATTGCAAGCACGAAAAATTCCAAGGCAACTAGTGCAAAATACATTAGGGTTGTAGTAGAAAATACCAAACTGGACCAGAATGCAAAAGAGGATGATTTGCTCAAAAATTCCAACACACAATGTTAGGTTTTGGCATAAAAGTGATCCAGGGACAACACATGTGACCTACAAATTTTATGGAATTTCTAAACAATTATTCAAACAGGTTGTAGTGCAAACTACAAACAGAACCAGATTTCAAAACTTGAGGTAGGGCTTAAATTTTACAAATGACCAAGCTGGTTTTTCACATAAAAATGATCTAGGTACATCACATGCCATCTGCAAATTTTTGTGGAATTTTTAAAAGGGTTTATGAAGTGGTTGTAGTGTAACTCATGCCTTTCAATGAATAGAAATGCTTTTAAAAGAATTAAAGCAAGGGAAGTTTTATTATAAAAATAACCTCACTGATTTTACTAAATGAAGTAATATGCTTGAATAAATTACTTATGTCCCACAATATTATTCAAAAGTTTTAGAGAAAAAAATTGACATCCAGAGAAAAGAAGTGCCTCTGGCATTAATAGAAAAGCCAGAAAATAGAAAGTAAATTTTTTTGACAAAATTTTAATTAATAAAACAATACTAATTTTTGGGGTGTTACAACACTACCCCCCTTAACAAAAATCCCGTCCTCGAGATTTGCTAAGGACATTGCAAAAATAATATTCCCACCACGTGGCAATCTTAACATGCAAAAATAAATAATCCATACACACAATATGACGGGGTCACAGTAAAATCGTTGAATAATGTGCAGTTGTGGTGTACTAACGAGGTAATTGATTAGGTGATAAAAGAGCACGCGGTCTTGCATTTAGTGTATGCGTCCTGCGAGTCATATAACATGAGGACATGCAAATTAAATTCCTGTTGGAATACATTTTTCGTTGCAGTGGTCTTTTAAGGAAAATCTTGCTATGAAATTTTCTATAATGAAAACAATCGATTTTCAACCACAAGCAACACAACATACTCATACAAAGAATTTTTAAAACACAACATAGATATCACAGCAAGCAGTTAAATGCTACACCAACTAATACAACTAAGGCGCTAACGGTTCAGGCAATAAGCTATAGGTCACGAGCAATTATTTCTTGCAAAGGGATATATCCTTCGTCTACTCGGGAGCGGATGGAGAACTCACAAAATGTGTCTCTCTTAGTCTGGCCTCAGGGGTCTACTAATGGTGACTTGGGGTTTATTACAGCAAGGGTTTGGAAAAATCCCATCTCTTGCTGGGTCAAGCGCTCTCGAGCGATGACCTAGTGCACCAACTTAATTAGCCCCGAATCTTTCTCTGCTTAGGTGTAGGGAAAAGGATGTGGCTTCTCTGGCTGTTGCACTATTTTGGGAAATAATAACACCCATGTTCACTGGCATATGGTGCCAGGAATTGAAGATGGGTAACCGCTGCATAAGAAGCAATCTTTATGGTCATTATTGGAGTAGGCATAGATTTTCCCGATCAAGGGAACTCCCGTAGGGTCTTTGTTTGGGTCTACCTGCGGGTTATGCCCAACTGTCCAATATTTCGAGGAGGTGAAAGTGACCCTCGATTTGAACAGCTTGTACCGGGATGGGTGGGGAGAACTCATGGTACTATGGTTAAAATCTCACAATTATTTTCAATAAAATTCCTCAGGGTTGCATCTAGGTCTTTATATGAATCCCAAGGTGTGACCTGAAAAACAAATGGCTGTGAAGGCAGTGCATAAGGTGAGGGATGCTTGGTAAGGTCAGAGAGTGGCCTCTTGTATGGCATCCGGGCTGTGTGACATATTGCGGTGTGGGGCAATATTAATTGTCGGTTCTGCTCTCTGGTGGTCAGTGTCAATGCCACAACTATATATATATATCGCAAAATGCGACATATGACTGTGGTGGTTGTGTGGTCTTGGTAGCTACGCCCAGAATTAAATATGTGACTTGATGCTAAAATTTACTTATGCATGGTTACTTGAAGTATTATTAAAGATAATGGCATACAAGCAGCCTAAAATTTATTATTGGCAATGCACGATCACACTAATACATGGCGTAGTAATATTGAGACTCGGCACTACTCGAGTGGCTTAGTCTACTTCATTCATATCTAGTCGAGCATGCCTTGCGGACGTCGGGGCTTCTCCTTGGCTTTACCGCTAGGGTGGACTAGGTTAGGGCAAACGTCTTCGTATAAAAGAGAACGGAGTCTGCGAATGGAATAACTCAGGTGTCGATCACGGGCGTGTGGCTTACTGGGCTAGTCTGATAGGTTGGGTACCGATTGCCAAAAGCTGTCGGGGTCATTGTGTGGGCTATAGAATAGGATAGGCTTGACTGCGGTGGGGTAAGGTCGGGTGGGTCGGTTAACCTAGGTTTATCGACCCGGCTAATATAGGATTAGCCAATGGTCAGCGTGGCTCTGATAACAAGGTTGTCAGGACCGGTTTTCCAGGATATTAAATTCCCAGTTAATGGCCCTTGTGCTCATCAGCCCTAGGATTACTGTTAACTGATGAGACACAATCTTGATACAGAAATTCCAAGCAAAAATTACAAAAGCTGAAGTACAAGACCATCGTGGTCTATAGGTACAACAAAAGGTTTCTAGTGGTTGGTGGCGGAAGCGGTTGCAGATCATCGGCGTCTATGGGACTCCATTTCCCACAGGAACAAGTGACCTGGATAGCTCCTATCTTTGCATGGCTGCTATCTTTGTTGCCTAGGTTCCGGAGCTGTCGTCATTGCACTCCTCTCCAAGCATGGGATCTAGCCAAGACAATAGCCAGGGACAAGCCAATGAGTACTTTGAATGTACTCACAAACATCATGAAAACAGGTATAATATAGAAGTTGATAATCATGCACTAAAATATTCCATGATCAGTTAGTCAGTCACAAAATATAATTCATGATGCACGCAAGCGGGTCATTCATACTAAACATGAATAAGAAATCAGAGAATAGAAATAAAATAGACCGATCGGGTTTCTAAAGCGATGCCTTGAAAGGAACAATAAGGGGCTTATCAGGAAATATAAGTAATCAGCATGCCACAGTCGCGCTTCTCGGCGACGCTACATAAAGGGCTTATAAAGGGAAAAAAATAACAGGTGTGGCACAGTCGGGCGTCTGAGTGATGCCACATAAAGGGCTTATAAGGAAAGATAAGTAATCAGCATGCCAGAGTTGGGCGTCTGGGCAACGCCACATAAAGGTCTTATAAAGGAAAAAAATAACAAGCATGCCACAGTCGGGCGTCTGAGCGACGCCACATAAAGGGCTTATAAGGAAAGTAAATAGCCAACATGCCACAGTCGGGCGTCTGAGCGACGCCACAGAAAGGCCTTATAGAAGAATATTCAACATTAATATCCAGGAGGTAGAACATTCCCAGGGATACTCAATAATTCAAATAATATAAATGGTTAGTCCACAATAATAATAATCACAATCATCATTGGTCACTCGTCATGATCCATATTCCGGTTTAGGAGTTTTCCTCCGAAGACCGACACCGAGACCGACACTTGACCCATCCCAGTCTGTAGTCCTTAAGCACACACACGTCTATTTGAAGAGATATTAACTCTGCGAGGGTGTACTCTTTACCCACGAATAACAGATTTCTTTAGTCCACCAGGACTAATTCCTCTTACGGTATTTGAATTGAAAACACACCTGACCTGCACACACCAGCTTAACTTACTGGTGTCTGGAATCACCCACGACACTTGTTAAGCAAAACTCTAAGTGGGGAGTCCACAACAGCATGGGATCAAACTTATATCGCGTGCTTTAAGGGGTTCCCCCGTCTCGGTCCCAATCGGAAACACCCATGCCCCTGGACCAAGTGGTTGCCTGCCAGATGCATCTGGTATCTTCCACTGTAGCCTCTCTATATGGTGTGTGTGCGTGCCAAGAAAGGGGTTGACAACTTACTGAACTATACCCTACCTACGACAGGGACAAGTGGTAGTACGAAACAAGTATGGGGGTTACTGGACCAAGACTCAATCTATGGTTGACTCAGGCGGTTTATGTGTTCCTGCATGATTAGCAGAACAAATATTTTTCACGATCCCAGATAGAATCACCACTCATCACATCCCATCATGCCTCACTGACCATCCTTGCTCCAACGAGATGTTAGCCCAAGCTCGTGTCCACCTAACACAGAGTCTTATACCGGATTCCTTTCGGTAGGCATGAGTGGCACAACATGGTGACCACTGCCACAAGCATCTCAAGTTCATTAGTAAGAAATCCTCATCATTCCATTTGCACGCATGATCACACCTTCACATCAAATAATGTGCACTTCATGTGTTGTAGTTTCACTCATCACACCAAACATCATACAACAAATACTATACTAGGCATTCAGAATGCTTGCCTTTAATGGTGTAGGGAGGTAGGATGCATCCCATAACTTTTGAAAGTTTTCTTCTCTCTCCATTTCCTATTTTTAAAATATTCGAATTAACATGAAATTCAAAACTGTACAAAATGTTGTATTAAATATTTTTGAAATAATTCCTAAAATAAACTTGGTGGAATTTGAGAAGCAACAGAAAAAGAATCAAATCAATTGGGGTTTTATTTTACAATATATGGCTAGTCAAAGTTGGGTCAAACTTCTATTTTAAATAAAAACCAAAAAAAGAAAACGATTTGGTTAGATCACGTCTCCCTAGTAGTGAAAACATACTCACCAAAATACGCCCTCCCACACCGCACGATCAAGAGGGAGATTGTCTCACCGACAGGTGGGACCCACCTGTCAGGTTTATCTCCTACCCTCTAGGCAAGGGCAAAGGGCCACTCTGGCGATGACTATCGGTGCTAGAGGCCACCGTTTTCAGCATTCGGCATATAGGAGTGCTCAGGGGGAAGAACCGCAGCTCATGGAGGCGACGAGACTCGCTGCGGAGCTCAGGGTCGACCTGAGTGTCATCACTGGCGGAAGGGAGCCTCGGCGATGTAGGGGCTTCTACCCATGGGCCTTCCTAGGAGAAAATGGGGATGGGAACGGGCTTGAGGGGTCTAGGTGGAGCCATTTGAGGGGACAAGGCAGCGAGGGAGGTCTTGGCTTGGTTAGAATCGACCGGAGGGCTACGGCGGCCGAACTGACCGGAGACGAGGAAGACGAGTTCCTCTGGTCATCTGGTGGTCTCAGGGGTTCAAATGGGGATGGCTAGGGGCGGCTTGAGCATCCTAGAGCTAGGAGGGGTCCTTATAGAGGGCGAATAGGTCAGTTCCGCGGTGGAGTGGATAACTCTGGTGAACTGTTTGCATACGGCGATGTGGCGGCGTCTGGCAGGGCTAGGCGCTAGCAGACGAGCTGTAGATTAGCTCGCACTGCTCAAGGGGGCACATGGCACGCTGGTGCGACTTGGGAGGCGCCGTCCATGTCAGAGTGGGGACGCGGCCGCAGGCTAGCCGCTAGGAGCTTCTGACGGCGCTGCTGCATGGCGCCATGGGACGGTCGGGCGACTCCAGCGGTTCTAAGGGGACAGGGCCGTGGCTCTGCGGGCAAGCAAAGGCCAGGGTGGGATAAGGTGAGTGCGGCGGCTCGGTTGCGCACGTGCAAAACGTGCGCTCTGGACGCGCCCAGAGCACGCACACGACCTGCTCGGCGAAATGCCAGGGACCTCTACGAGGGTTGGATGCAAATGGTTATTAACAGGACTATGGTTTAGGGTTAAACATGCCTAGAGGACTTGCTGGTTTAGACTGGGAGGCAAATTTCCAATGCAATAACAAAACCATGCCAAAACTGTTCCTGCTCTCTAGGTGTTCGACAAAATGCTAGGGGCATCAAGAAGGTTTTGCTAGTGACCAAAATTTCCAGATCATAGTCTCTATAGATTATAAAGAGGATGGCAAGGTCATACTGAGAAAACCAGAAACTTTCTAGTGCAAGTTTTTGAGAAAACCATTTCTGGACAGAAACAAAAGGGCACTATTGCGTGGATTAAATTTTTCCCAATTTACCTAAACTCTTGGACTTAAGAGTTTTGTAGGGTTTACTGCAAGCATGAAAAATTCCAAGGCAACTAGAGCAAAATACTTTAGGGTTTGAGTAGAAAATACCAAATTGGACCAAAATGCAAAAGAGGATGATTTGCTCAAGATTTCCAAAACACAATGTTAGCTTTTAGCATAAAAGTGATCCAGGTACAACACATGTGACCTACAAATTTTTATGGAATTTTTAAAGAATTATTCAAACAGGTTGTAGTGCAAACTACAAACTGAACCAGATTTCAAAACTTGAGGTAGGTCTCAAATTTTACAAATGACCAAGCTGGGTTTTTGCATAAAAATGATCTAGGTATATCACATGCCATCTACAAATTTTTGTGGAATTTTTAAAAGGGTTTATGAAGTGGTTGTAGTGTAACTCATGCCTTTAAAAGAATAGAAATGCTTTTAAAAGAATTAAAGCAAGGGGAGTTTTATTATAAAAATAACCTCACTGATTTTACTAAATGAAGTAATATGCTTGAATAAATTACTTAAGTCCCACAATATTATTCAAAAGTTTTAGATAAAAAAATTGAAATCCAGAGAAAAGAAGTGGCTTTTGAATTAATAGAAAAGCCAGAAAATAGAAAGTAAATCTTTCTCACAAAATTTTAATTAATAAAAAAATATTAAACTTTTGGGGTGTTACAATTCGGAACGATGAACTAATCATATTTACGAAAGCAAGATAGGTCGAATTCGAACCAGCTTTTCTCCATCTCAATCATTTCATAAAATATCGTCATTATTGCCTTTCACTTGCACGATCGAACGATGTAAATAATAATAAGAGTGCACGTGTATTAGAATAAGCTGGAATCTGTAAACAATAAACCAAAGGAGAAGACAAGGCAATATGGGCTCTTTGTAAGATAATCAATAATGCATATAGGGCCACTCAACATGTCATCGTGCTCTTCTCCTTACGACCCAAAGAAAAGAAGGAAAATTATTTACACGGGAAAGCTCCAAACAATCAAAAAGAATAACGAGAAAACTTTTTGGGTTTTCTCTTTACTGCTACAACTAAGCAACTAGGAAATAAAGCTAGAACTAATTTTTTTTGTATTTTCCTCAAAGTTAATTAAACACACAAGAAGAAAGCATAAAGAAGAAAATAAACTACCATGGATAGTACAATGAAAAAGTATGAACACCGACAACTGAAATAAGTGTGCGAACATGAATGTAATTTTTGTGAGAAATACGTACTCCCCCAAGCTTAGGCTTTTGGCCTACGTTGGTCTAGGTCCATGGCTGGAATTAACCATCTCCTGGATACTCCAGAGGACCTGAGGGTTCCACTGATTAGCGATCTCTTGTGGCTCCCACTAAATAACCAGGGTCTGATATGGATCCAAAGCCGGTGCCTGCTCAGGTGCTGGGGGTTACGCCAAACCCCAATATCGGTAGATGGCATCGTGCGTAACAATGTACCTGCCTGAATGAATCTCGAATAGAGAAGAAGCACGCAAAGTAATAATTTCACAAGTACCCTGACTAAATACTAAATTGTAAAGTAGCCTCCTATCATCATTCTTTTTAATAACAACATGGGCTACCATACGGTCATAATCTATAAACTTCGAGGGTATCAGCTTTTCATCTTTTTCGTGAAGCCTAATGGGTATCTCAAAATGTTTAGCTAAATGAGATGCATAGATACCTCTGAATATGGGCCCCTTCGAACAGTTGGTGTTCAACCGTTGGGCCACCATAGCGCCCCGACTAAAGGTTGTATCAGCGAGTAAAGCATGGCGCAAAATAGCGAGGTCAGGGGCACTAATGCTTCCACTCTCCCAGCGACCAACTAAACGTCTTCCCACAAATAATGAATAATAGTGTAGCATAGGAAAATGTAAACTAGGTGCTCTTGCCCTTGACACGCCTCTCTCTTCTCCTATAGTGACCGCGGCAATAAAATCTTCCCTATCTCAAGGATGTGGTTCCCTGATGCTGCCCTCATAGTGTATCTTGAAAACTTTGCAAAAATCATAAAGGTTCATTTTCTTAGGCATATCATATAAGTGAAATTCTACTTTAGGATGGTCTTCCCTAGGATGAAAGTGAAAAAATTGCCCAAAGGTATTAGTGAGCAAGAGGTACTGGTCACACTTATCGTTGAGGAAGTCAGTGATGCCTGCATTCTCGACCAAATAACAGAAATCTTCATAAATTCCGGCCTCCCTCAAGAATATGTCACACGGCCATCCACATGGTTGGATTTCTGCGACGCGAGGAAGATTATATTTGGGTTTCTCCTTCATTTCATTTTCATCTTCCTTAGAACCCCGGCTTGAAGAACCTCTTAGTAATCTTCTCAACATTTCTAAAAATTTCTGGAATTTTTAGTGAACTAAAATGAAGGTGGACAAAACTCAACAAAACTCATAGCAACTACTCCCTCAAGTGCCTAGAGGCTACATCATGCATCAAAACTACTTGGGACCATACAAATTTGACATGCAAGATCAAGAACAAGGTCACCATAACATCAAAATTTGCAATATATAAGGCACTAGAACAAAAACTAATTGGACCATTGGAGGAGTCACATAACAATGAGTAATCCCCTAAAACAGTTTTGGAAATTGAGCTTTGAGCAAGGAGATCAAAAATGGCAGCAAGATGAGCTAGAACACTAGTTTGAGCAATGGTGGATTTTTTATGGAGGAAAATGAAGTGAATGGGTACTGGAATAAGTGGAGGGGGCCCACGTGGGACCCACAAGCAACAAGGGCGCACCCAGGGGGGTTGCCACGCCCTGAAGGCTTGTGGCCCACTGGTGCATCCCCATGATACATTCTCAATGCCAGAAATTCTTAAATATTCCAGGAAAAATCATACTAAATTTTCAGGGGATTCTAGGAACTTTTATTTTCAGAGCATTTTTCTATTGCACGAAAACTCAGAAAACAGAAAAATAATAGCATTTTTACTTAATTTTGTATAGGTAACAGAAAGTAGAATTTAGGTGCAGGAAGTTGTGCTTTCTAAATTCATCCATCTTATGCTCATCAAAAAGAATCCATCAATAAGGTTGATCAAGTCTTATTAACAAACTTCTTTCGAATATCATGAAACCGAAGAATTTTCGAATAACACTAAGTTAACTCAATGGGGATATGCATTTCCCCGACAATAAGTATATCATATTTCTTCTTGACACTAGGAAGAGGGAACTCAAAGTCTCCAATAATAATCGTTGGAATTTTTTCAATACAGTTGATACTATGAACTTGAGGTTGTTTCATCGGAAAGTGTACCGTGTGCTTGTTACTAATATGAAAAGTGACATTGCCCTTATGGCAATCAATAACAGCCCCTGCAGTATTCAAAAAGGGTCTACCAAGGATGATTGACATACTGTCATCCTCGAGAATATCAAGAATAACAAAATCCGTCAAGAAAGTAGCATTTGCAATTACAATAGGTACATCCTCATAAATACCGATCGGTAGAGAAGGTGATTTATCAGCCATTTGCAAAGATATTTTAGTAGGTGTCAACTTATTCAAATCAAGTCTACGGTATAAAGAGAAATGCATAACACTAAGACCTGCTCCAATGTCACATATAGTAGTTTTAACATAATTTCCTTTAATAGAGTATGGTATAGTAGGTACTCCGGGATCTCCTAGTTTCTTAGGTATTCTACCTTTAAAAGTATAATTAGCCAGCATGGTGGAAATCTCAGCTTCCGGTATCTTTCTTTTATTTGTCACAATATATTTCATATACCTAGCATAAGGAGACATTTTCAAAATATCAGTCAAGCGCATACGTAAAAAGACCGCTCTAAGCATTTCAGCAAAGCGCTCAAAGTCCTCATCATCCTTTTTCTTGGATGGTTTAGGAGGAAAGGGCATGGGTTTCTGAACCCATGGTTCTATTTCTCTACCATGCTTCCTAGCAATGAAGTCTCTTTTATCATATCTCTTATTCTTAGGTTATGGGTTATCAAGATCATCAGCAGGTTCAATCTCCACATCATTATCATTAATAGGTTCAGCATCAACATGAACATCATTATTAATTTTATCACAAGGCTCATGTTCATCACCAGATTGTGTCTCAGCATTACAAATATATATATCATTTGGATTCACAGATGTATCTATAACAGGTTCACTAGCAGCATGCAAAGTACTATCATCATTCTTTTTTCCTGCTCTTATTGCAAGGAATAGGTGCATCAGTATTAACTCTCTGAGAATCTTTTTCAATTCTCCTAGGATAGCCCTCGGGATACATAGGTTCCTGATCATTGTCTTTACTATTCATCTCATTAAGCAAATCATTTTGAGCCTTAAGTACTTGTACTACTTGAGTGGTTACCATGGACGCATGTTTACTAAAAAGCTTAAGATCATTGACAATTCTACTCAAATAATCACCCAAGCGATCAAGCATATAAGCATTATGTTTCAATTGTCTACTAACATAGGCATTGAAATTTTCTTGCTTCACAATAAAATTATCAAATTCATCCAAGCATTGGGTAGCAGACTTATTATAAGGAATATCTCTTTCATCAAATGTACTGAGAGAATTTACCTCTACTACGTATGTCGGGTTATCAAGACCATGTATTTATTTAATAGGTGGTAGATTCTTAACATCTTCAGCTTTAATACCTTTTTATTTCATAGATTTCTTTGCCTCTTGCATATCTTCAGGCTGAGGAATAGAATACCTCTTTTCTTCGGAGTTGGCTTTGGAGGTGGTTTGGGAATAGTCCAATAATTATCATTGCTCAATATGTTATTCAATAGTAATTCAGCTTGTTCAATAGTTTGTTCCTTGAAAACACAACTAACACAACTATCTAGATAGTCCCTAGAAGCATCGGTTAGTCCATTATAAAATATATCAAGTATTTCATTTTTCTTGAGAGGATGATCAGGCAAAGAATTAAGTTAAATATTTCCTACAAGGCAACTTGTTTCTTATGGGCAGGAAAATATTTTTCATAGAAGTAATAAACCATGTCCTAGGGACTACGCACACAACCATGAGCAAGAGAATTAAACCATCTCTTAGCATCACCCTTTAACGAGAAAGGAAACAACTTAAGAATATAGTAATAGTGAATTGTTTCCCCATGAGTAAATAGGGTGGCTATATCATTCAATTTGGTAAGATGTG
This sequence comes from Hordeum marinum, assembly GCA_022496015.1. NCBI lineage: Eukaryota > Viridiplantae > Streptophyta > Magnoliopsida > Poales > Poaceae > Hordeum > Hordeum marinum. Next base: position 417,615,120 of record CM039677.1, on the reverse strand, counting down.
CCACAAAAGTTTCAGATTCATAACCATGGAAAGGATCAGATTTAACCAAAGTAATTAACTCAGGATCGACAGAGAATTCAGAATCCTTATCAGCAACATAGATATGTGAAGTAGCAAACATAGGATCATATTGCATTCTAGCATTCATAGATTTTTCCTTCCACATGCGAAGCAACTTCTTAAGATCATCTCTGTCCTTACAAGCAAGAAAGTCCCTACTAGTTCTCGAGCATGCGTTGGTTCCTCGTGAAGAGGAACGGTTTGATACAGCAAAATAGATAAGTATTTCCCTCAATTTTTGAGAACCAAGGTATCAATCCAGTAGAAGACACAAGCGAGCAACCAATAGATATACCTGCACAAGGAATCAAACTCTTGCACCCAACGCTATAAAGGGGTTGTCAATCCCTTCACGGTTATTTGCAAGGATGAGATCTAGTAGAGATAAATATAATAGGATGCTTGAACGGAAAGTAAAACTAAAAGTAAAAACAAGGCATCAAGTATTCTTGGTGTTTTTGGTTTTAGATCTTGAAATATAATATGGAAAATAGACCCGAGGGCCATAGGTTTCACTAGATGTCTTCTCTCATGATGGAAAGTATTATGGTGGGTGAACAAATTACTGTAGAGAAATTGGTAGAAAAGCGAATAATTATGAAGATATCCAAGGCAATGATTATGCATATATGCATCACGTCCGTGACAAGTAGACCGAAACGATTCTGCATCTACTACTATTACTCCACACATCGATCGACTCCTGCCTGCATCTATAGTATTAAGTTCATGAAGAACTGAGTAATGCATTAGGTAAGATGACATGATGTAGAGGGATAAACTCAAGAAATATGATGAAAACCCCATCCTTTTACACTTGGTGTCAATAATACAATACGTGCGTCGCTACCCCTACTATGTCACTGGGTGAGGACACCGCAAGATTGAACCTAAAACTAAGCATTTGTCCTCTTGCAAGCATTACCAATCTAGTTGGCCAAACCAAGCCAATAATTCGACGAGACTTGCAAAGATATGAAATCATGCATATAAGAATTCAGGAAAGACTCAAATAATATTCATGGATAATCTGAACATAAAACCAACAATTCATCGGATCTCGACAAACACACCACAAAAGAGTATTAGATCGGATAGATCTCCATGAAGATCATGAAGAACATGGTATTGAGAAACGAAGAGAGATAATAAGCCATCTAGCTACTAGCTATGGACCCATAGGTCTATGGTGAAGTACTCACACATCATCGGAGGGGCAATGGAGTTGATGTAGATGCCCTCCATGATCGAATCCCCTTTTTGACAGATTACCGGAAAAGGCTCCAAGATTGGATCTCTCGGAAACGGAGGCTTCTGGCAGCAAAAAAGTGTTTTCGTGGCTCATTATGATAATGATGGAATATTTGGGTATCTATAGGACGAAGATTAGGGTTAGAGGAGGTGCCAGGGGCCCACAAGCTTGCCCGGCATGGGGTAGCCCCGGACACGGCAATCGGGCTTGTGACCCCGTGGAAGCTCTTCTGCCTTGGTTCTCAAGTCTCGTGACTTACATATTTTCCAGAAAAAATCTTTCTGGAGGTTTTATTCCATTTGAACTCCGTTTAATATTCCTTATCTGCGACACTTAAAAACAAGAAAAAAACAGAAATTGGCACTAGGCTATAGATTATAGTTTAGTCCAAAAATAATATAAAATAGCATATTAATGCATATAAAACATCCAAAACAGATAATATAATAGCATGGAACAATCAAAAATTATAGATACATTGGAGACGTATCAGCATCCCCAAGCTTAATTCATGCTCGTCCTCGAGTAAGTAAATGATAGAAACAGATTTTTTGATGTGGAATGCTACCCAACATATTTATCCATGTAATATTATTTATTGTGGCATGAACATCCATATACGTTAGATTCAAAACAATAGTCTAATATTGACATAAAAATTGTAATACTTCAAGCACACCAACAAGGTAGTCGTGTCCTTTCGAAATAACATGGCCTTAGAAAGTTATCCCTACAAAATCATATATGGTCTAGCTATGCACCATCTTCCCCACACAAAGTATCTAAATCATGCACAACCCCAATGAACAAGTCAAGCAATTGTTTCACACTTTTGGTGTTCTCAAACCTTTTCAACTCTCACGGAATACATGAGCGTGAGGCATGGATATAGCATTATAGGTGGAATAGAATATGGTGGGGGTGCAAGGGAAAAAGGAGAAGACAGTCTCACATCAACTAGGCATATCAACGGGCTATGGAGATTCCCATCAATATATATCAATGTGAGTGAGTAGGGATTGCCATACAACAAATGCACTTAGAGCTATAAGTGTATGAAAGCTCAAAAATAAAACTAAGTGGTCGAGCAAAAGTGAATATCCACTAGTTATATGAAAGTGACAAAATAGGAGACGCTCTATCATGAAGATCATGGTACTACTTTGAAGCACAAGTGTGAAAAAATATAGTAGCAATTCTCCCTTCTCTCGTTCTCTCATATATATATATATACATATATATTTGGTGGGCTTCTTTGGCCTCTTTTTTTGTTTGGGCTTTGCTGGCCTCTTTTATTTTTGTAAAGTTCGGATACTCGTCCCAACTTGTAAGGGAGTCATAGCCTCCATCATCCTTTTGTCTCATGGGGAAATGCTCTATTAATGAAAAATCATCACACTTTTATTTACTTCTAACTCAAATAAAAATAAATTAAAACTCGATTCCTATGACAAGATAAAACTCTATATGCAATATGATGTGATGATGCAAGTCATAGAAAAACTATAGGGTGGAAGTTGCATGGCAATATATCTCGGAATGGCTATGGAAATGCCATAATAGGTAGGTATGGTGGCTGTTTTGAGGAATATATGGTGGCTGTTTTGAGGAAGGAGGTCTTGATGTACCGGCGAAACTTGCACGGTACTAGAGAGGCTAGCAAAGATGGAAGGGTGAGAGCACGTATAATCCATGGACTCACATTAGTCATCAATAACTCACATACTTATTGAAAAATTCTATTAGTCATCAAAAAAGCATTATACGCATGCTCCTAGGGGAGAGGTTGGTAGGAGTTAACCATGGCACGCTCCCGACCCTCACACAAAGGTCGACAATCATTAGACAAGTCATGCTCCGACTTTGTTACATAACGGTTCACCATACGTGCATGCTACGGGAATCACAAGCTTTAACACACGTATCTATTCACTTCACAACTACTCACTAGCATGACTCACATATTACCATCCCGATTATCTCAAAACTATATTCAAGGAATCCAACTTCTCATAGTTGTTAATGCACTTAATATGAACGTTTTTATTATATCTGTCTTGGATGCCATTATGTTAGGACTAAATTCATAACCTAAACAAATTACCATGCTGTTTTAAGAAATTCTCAAAATAATATAAGTGAGTAATGAGATTTAAATAATTTCCAGAAAATATAACACCACCATGCTCTAAAAAGATTTAAGTGAAGCACTAGAGCAACATTGCCTAGCTCAAAAGATATAAGTGAAGCATACAGAGTATTCTAACAAATTCATGATTCAGCGTGTCTCTCTCTAAAGATGTGTGCACCAAAGATGATTGTGGAAAAATAACAAAAAAAGACTCATATCATACAAGACGCTCCAATCAAAACACATATCATGTGGTGAATAAAAATATAGCCTCAAGTGAATTTACCGATGGATTGAAGACGAAAGAGGGGATGCCTTCTAGGGAATCCCCAAGCTTAGACTCTTTAGTATCCTTGAATATGACTTGGGGTGCCATGGGAATCCCCAAGCTTAGGCTATTTACACTCTTTATTCCATAGTCGATCAGATCTTCACCCAAAACTTGAAAACTTCACAACACAAAACTCAACACAAAACTCATGAGATCCGTTAGTATAAGAAAAATAAATCACAATGTTAGGTACTATTGTGAACTCATTATTTATGTATATTTGTGTAATAACTACTGTATTCTAACTTTTCCATGACTCATACCCCCCGATACGACCCATAGATACATCAAAATAAGCAAACAACACAAAGAAAACAGAATTTGTCAAAAACAGAACAGTCTGTAGCAATATGTAAACTTCAAATACTTCTGGAACTGGAACAATTCTGAAACGTTAGTACAACCAGGGAAATTTGTATACCAATCCCATGTAAAAATTTAACATCACTTTGAAGCTCTGAAAAATTCATAAAAGCCACGAACCGAGCGCAAAAGTTTCTGTTTTCCAGCAAGATCAAATCAACTAGTACCATAGATCACCCCAAAGGCTTTACTTGGCTCAGACACTAATTTAAACACAAAAAGACAATTACTACAGAAGTAATAATGTGCCAAACACACCAAAACAGAAGCAAAAAACTAAAACCAAAATAAAATTGGGTTGCCTCCCAACAAGCGCTATTGTTTAACGCCCCTAGCTTGGCATAACGATTTCAATGATGCTCACATAAAATGTAGTAGTTGAGACATGCAAAAGAGCATCATGAATAACATTAAAAACATGTTTGTTTCTAACCCACTTCCTATGCATAGGGATTTTGTGAGCAAACAATTTATGGGAACAAGAATTAGCTAGCATAGGAAGGCAAAACAAGCATAACTTCAAAACTTTGAACACATAGAGAGGAAACTTGATATTATCGCAATTCCTACAAGCATATGTTCCTCCCTCATAATAAATTTCAGTAGAATCATGAAGGAATTCAACAATATAACTATCATATAAAAATTTCTCTTCATGATCCACATGTATGCAAAGTTGATACTCTTCCAAAATAGTGGGATTATCATTAACTAAAGTCATGACCTCTCCAAAGCCACTTTTATCAAAAATTTAATAAGATCGAACAATCTCCAAAATAGTGGGATCAATAATGCCTAAAGTTGACACTCTTCCAAACCCACTTTCAATATCATATTCATCATGAGTATTACATAAATTATCAAGATCATAAGAAGCATTATACCCCAATAATGATCATTGTAATAAGTAGTGGTCACGGCAAACTCATTAAATATAGAATCCCCAAGATTTTAATTTTTCATATCATTAACATAATTGACATTAATAAAATTTATAACAATATCATTGCAATCATGCTTTTCATTCAAGGAAACATCGTGAATCACTTCGTCACAATTTCAGATTCACGAATATCAAGCAAAACATCATAGAGATAATCAAGTACACTCAACTCACTAGCAATTGGTTCATCATCATTTGGTCTTTTGAAAAGATTAGCAAGTGGATGAGGATCCATAACAATAGATTTTTAGCAAGCAAAGATGCAAGAAAATAGGAAGAACATGGCAACACAAGCAAACAAAAGAGATCTGGCGAGAAAAAGGCAAACAACAAAGAGGGCGAATAAAATGACAAATTGGTGAAGTGGGGAGAGGAAAACGAGAGGCAAAAGGAAGATAATGTAAATGAAAGATATGATTTTGTGATGGGTACTTGGTCTCTTGACTTGCTATGTATCACCCCGGCAACGGCGCTAGAAATCCTTCTTGCTACTTATCGAGCATGTGTTGGTTTCCCGTGAAGAGGAATAGTTCGATGCAGCAAAGTAGATAAGTATTTCCCTAAGTTTTTGAGAACCAAGGTATCAATCAAGTAGGTGACACAAGCGTGCCGCCAATCGATATACCTGCACAAGGAATCAAACTCTTGCACCCAACGCTATAAAGGGGTTGTCAATCCCTTCACGGTTATTTGCAAGGATGAGATCTAGTAGAGATAGATATAATAGGATGCTTGAACGGAAAGTAAACTAAAAGTAAAAAAAAGGCAGCAAGTATTTTTCATGTTTTTGTTTTGAGATCTGAAAATATAATATGCAAAATAGACCCAGGGGCCATAGGCTTCACTACATGCATGGCTTCTCTCACGACGACAAGTATTACGGTGGGTGAACAAATTACTGTCGAGCAATTGATAGAAAAGCAAATAATTATGAAGATATCCAAGGCAATGATGATGCATATAGGCATCATGTCCATGACAAGTAGACCGAAACGATTCTGCATCTACTACTATTACTCCACACATCGACCGACTCTTGCCTGCATCTAGAGTATTAAGTTCATGAAGAACAGAGTAATGCATTAGGTAAGATGACATGATGTAGAGGGATAAACTCAAGCAGTATGATGAAAAACCCATCTTTTTACCCTTAATGGCAACAATACAATACGTTCCTCGCTATCCCTACTATGTCACTGGGTGAGGCCACCGCAAGATTGAACCGAAAACAAAGTACTTCTCCTGTTGCAAGAATTACCAATCTAGTTGGCCAAACCAAACCAATAATTCGAAGAGACTTGCAAAGATATGAAATCATGCATATAAGTATTTAGGAAAGACTCAAATAATATTCATGGATAATCTGAACATAAACCCACAATTCATCGGATCTTGACAAACACACCACATAAGCGTATTACATCAGATAGATCTCCATGAAGATCATGAAGAACATGGTATTGAGAACCAAAGAGAGAGAATTAGTCATCTAGCTACTAGCTATGGACCCGTAGGTCTGTGGTGAACTACTCACGCATCATCGGAGGGGAAATGGAGTGGATGTAGATGCCCTCCATGATCGAACCCCCCTCCGATAGATTAGCGGAAAAGGCTCCAAGATTGGATCTCTCGGGAACAGAGGCTTCTGGCGCGGAAAAGTGTTTTCGTGCATAGTTCTGATAATGATGGAATATTTGGGTATTTATAGGACAAAGATTAGGGTTAGAGGAGGTGCCAGGGGCCCACAAGCCTGCCCGGCACGGGGCACCCCCTAGCGGCGGCAAGCGGGCTTGTGGCCCCGTGGCGGCTCTTCTACCTTGGTTCTAAAGTCTCGTGGCTTCCATATTTTCCAAAAAATCTTTCCAGAGGTTTTATTCTGTTTGGTCTCCATTTAATATTCCTTATCTACGAAACTCAAAAACAAGGAAAAAAACAGAAACTGGCACTAGGCTCTAGATTAATAGGTTAGTCCCAAAAATAATATAAAATAGCATACTAATGCATATAAAACATCCAAAACAGATAATATAATAGCATGGAACAATCAAAAATTATAGATACGTTGGAGACGTATCAGTCCCTAACTACCTCTCCTTCCATAACATAACCCTTGGGTATATCAGGCAATTCATATCTTGGAGAGCTATGTCTATCTAGTGTATCATAGTGTTCAGTTTCAATAATTTCATCAGATTTTGAAATATTATCAGTTTCAGCATTGGCTCTAGCAGTTTGTTCATCAAGAAATAAACCCAATGTCACAGTATCATCAAACAAAGTATTATCATAAGTAGCATGCATAGTAGAAGTAGCATCATCAATTACTTGCTACATATCAGAACTACTAGCAGGTGATGTCGCAAACTTACTCATAACAGAATGTGAATCAAGTGCAGAGCTAGATGGCACTTCCTTAACTCCCCTTGTAGTAGAGGGATAGATCCTGGTTTTTGGATATTTTAGATTCTTCATAGTGATCAACAGATATATATCCCAAGTGACTCAGAGAATAAAGCTATGCTCCCCGGTAACGGTGCTAGAAAATGGTCTTGATAACCCACAAGTATAGGGGATCGCAACAGTTTTCGAGGGTAGAGTATTCAACCCAAATTTATTGGTTCGACACAAGGGAAGCCAAAGAATATTCTTGAGTATTAGCAGCTAAGTTGTCAATTCAACCACACCTCAAAGACTTAATATCTACAGCAAAGTATTCAGTAGCAAAGTAGTATGGAAGTAATGGTAACAGTAGCAAGTGATAGTAACAGTTTGTAGTGATTGTGACAGTAGGGACGGAAAAGTAACTTGGCAAAGACCAATATATGGAAAGCTCGTAGGCAACGGATCAGTGATGCATAATTATGTCGGATGGCATTCATCATGCAACAGTTATAACATAGGGTGACACAGAACTAGCTCCAATTCATCAATGTAATGTAGGCATGTATTCCATATATAGCCATACGTGCTTATGCAAAAGAACTTGCATGACATATTTTGTCCTACACTCCCGTGGCAGCAGGGTCCTATTGGAAATTAAGGGATGTTAAGGCCTCCTTTTAATAGAGAGGCGGGCAAAAGCATTAGCACTTAGTGAATACATGAACTCCTCAAACTACGCTAATCACCGAAAAGAATCCCAGTTATTGTCACCCTGGGCGATGCAGATCATAACTCGTAATAGGTGTCTACAACTTGCAAGATAGGATCAAGAACACACATATATTCATGAAAACATAATAGGTTCAGATCTTAAATCATGGCACTCGGGCCCTAGTGACAAGCATTAAGCATAGCAAAGTTATAACAACATCAATCTCAGAACATAATGGATACTAGGGATCAAACCCTAACCAAACTAACTCGAATACATGATAAATCTCATCCAACCCATCACCGTCCAGCAAGCCTACAATGAGATTACTCACGAACGGTGGGGAGAATCATGAAATTGGTGATGAAGGATGGTTGGTGATGATGAATGCATCGATTTCCCCTCTCCGGAGCACAAAACAGACTCCAGATCTAGTCTCCCGAGGAAGAATAAGCGATGGCGGCGGCTCCGTATCGTGAAACGCAATGAACTCTTCTATCTGATTTTTCTCTTGACAAATAGGGTTATATGGAGATCGAGAGGAAGTCGGAGGAGCCACGAGGGCCCCACAAGCCTGCTAGGCGCGACCAAGGGGGGGTGCCGCACCTAGTAAGCTTGTGGCTTGCAGGTGGCCCCCATCTGGTTACTTCTTGCGCCAGTATTTTTTATTAATTCCAAAAATATTCTCCATAAATTTTCAGGACAATCCGAGAACTTTTATTTCTGCACAAAAGTAACACCAAGGCAATTCTGCTAAAAACAACGTCAGTCCGGGTTAGTTCCATTCAAATCATGCAAATTAGAGTCCAAAACAAGGGCAAAAGAGTTTGGAAAAGTAGATACATTGGAGACGTATCAACCCACATATTTATAAATAAGGAGTAGATGGTATTATTAGACGTTGTGTACCTGAGCGTGAACATGAACAAATCCTACGAAATGTCATTTCGAAGCTGATAGAGGACATCATGCGGGAGATAGAATTGCTCACAAGGTATTGCAATCTGGTTTTTATTGGCCTACTCTCTTCAAGGATGCTCGTAAGTTTGTCTTGTGTTGTGATGAATGTCAAAGAATTGGTAATATCGATAAGCATCAGGAAACGCCTATGAATTATTCACTTGTTGTTGAACCCTTTGATGTATGGGGTTTTGATTATATTGGACCTTTTCCTTCCTCCAATGGGTATACTCATATTTTGGTTGTTGTTGATTATGTCACTAAGTGGGTAGAAGCTATTCGAACTAGTAGCATTGATTATAACACCTCCATTAAACTGCTTATAGAAGTTATCTTCCCGAGGTTTGGAGTCCCTAGATATTTAATGACTGATGGTGGTTCACAGTTTATACATGGTGCTTTCCGTAAAATGCTTGCTAAATGTTATGTAAACTATAGAATTGCATCACCCTATCATCCTCAATCTAGTGGTCAAGTTCAACATAGCAATAGAGATATAAAATTGATATTACAAAAAACTGTCAATAGGTGCCAACATAATTAGTCTAAGAAACTAGATGATGCACTTTGGGCCTATAGAACAGCTTATAAAAATCCTATGGGTATGTCTCCATACAAGATGGTATATGGGAAAGCTTGTCATTTACCTCTAGAGTTTGGACACAAAGCATTTTAGGCAAGTAAAGACCTCAACTATGATTCCAAACTTTCCTGTGAAAACATGTAACTTGATATTAGCTCACTAGATGAATGGAGAACCCAAGCTTATGAAAATGCCAAATTATTTAAATAAAAAGTAAAAATATGACACAACAAAAGAATCCAAAAGCGGGAATTCAAAGTTGGAGAATATGTTCTATTGTACAATTCTCATTTCAGATTTTTTGCAGGAGAACTTGTTTCCAGATGGGAAGGACCATATGTTATCGAAGAGGTTTATGTCTCTGGAGCTATTAAGATTAATAATGCCAAAGGTACTAACTCTAAGGTGGTAAATGGACTAACAATTAACACTATATATCAGGTACGCATGTTAATGTTGAAAGCAATGTTATCCAAACCATGACACCGGAGGAACACATAATAGAAAAATTTTGGAATACTCCAGGATCGTGAAAAAGAAGAGGTATGTGATACGGTTAGTAAACAACCTTGAAAAAGTCCACACAAATATTATTTGTCAGTTTTGGATTATTAGAAAATAAGAAATAAACAGGAAAGAAACCGAGGTGGCATGATACACCAGGGTGCGCCTGCCCTTCCTAGCGCGCCCTATTGGGTAGTGCCCACCTAGGGAACCTTCCCGACTCCGTTTTCCTTCCACTTTGCTTGCCTTGCAAGAATAAAATTTCTATATATATATTCAATCGTTTTGACCACCGCATCGCAGAAAATACTCTGTTCTTGTTTCATGTTGTTTTCCTGACAGATCTAAAAATATGTCGTCTCAAGATTTGGAGGGAGAGAGCTATGTATCCCATTATGTTGCTGATACAAAGACCTTTGGAGATATTTACCCCTATCTATGGTCCTGGGAAGAGGGAGAAGACACCAAGTTGGAGGACACAGAGGATGCTAGGCTAGACGCTAGCTCAAAAGAAGATGAAGCTCCACTACCTCAACTTGGAGATATGCACGTGGAGTTCAAGAAGTCAATCCTACCTAATAGTCGGAATAAACCCAATACTCCGTTTATCCCTTCTCACTTTCTGCAGGAGAGCAAGGCAGCTCTATGCAAGAGGATATTGAAGGTTGAACAAGAGAATGACGATTTAAGGGAAGAAAACTTCATCCTCAAGCACAAATTGGAGAAGAAGAATAACACTTCGTCACCACCACCTTCATCATCTTAACCACCAAAGGAGACTTGAGTACACAGGTATGGGCACTCCCCTTGGCTTGAGCCAAGCTTGGGGGAGATGCCTGGGTATCGTATCACCATCACTTTTTACCTTTAGTTTTTATTTCAATCTTTAGCCTCTTTGGTGATTTAGTCAAATAAAAGTTTAGTATGATCTAATTCCGAGTGCTAGTTTCATGATCTATCTATCTATGCAATCGAGTGAAAGTTATATAATAAAGGTTAGTTTCATCTTTTGCTACTTTACTTTCTTGTTGCTATCATAATAAAAGAAAGTAAATCAGAAAGATCATATGCCTATCTGATGGTGAGTAATGACATCACATAAGGAAAAGTACAAGTAGTAAAATTTATTGGAGATGGACAAACATAGATTACACTATAGGAATCAGGGACTTTGCCGTCTGCCATGGCAGACGGCAAAGGGCACAAAGGTGAACTGCAAAGGCCTTTTCCGTTCGCTAGTGGACGGCACAAAATTAGGCCTAGGGGACTCTGGCAAAGGGGTTCTTTGTCGTCTTGTTTGGCCCAGCGGACGATAAAGATTCTTTGCCTTCAGCTTGCAGACAACAAAGGACCTAGACGGCGCATTACTAATGGCGCCACCCTTAGGTGGTTAACAGAACCCCCACTCTTTGTCGTCTGCCTCCCACCCCCCAATGCCATCTGCCTCCCTCCTCCCTTTGCCATCTTCTGCCCTCCACCCTTTGCCGTCTGTCGCCCTCCCACCCTTTGTCGTCTGCCACCCTCCCACCCTTTGCCGTCTGCTGCAGAAGGCAAAGAGGCAAAATGGCCCCAGCCTGGTTTTCCTAGGTTTCACAGGTGGCCACCACATGGCAGCTTTGACATTCGGGGCAGACGACAAAGAGGTTGTATTGCCTCCTTTTCTTTTTGTTATATTCAACAATTTTCAAACAAACAATATATGATATGTACATAAATATTTCATAGAATTCATCCATACATATAGTCTCATCAATAGGTTCATCCATTCACCAAATTAAAATTATCAAATGCCACATTGTTCGCCATATTACAATATGTTCATCCATACATACATATAGTCTCATCGATACAAATGACTCAGTACATGAAAATAGAAAGTAAACCTAGCACTACATCAAAGCAAGCTGCCATGAACTCGTCTCAAATCTGCAAAATTGGAAATAAGAAAGTTCGAAAAATAATACTAGAATTAAGACGTAGAAGATGATCTAGAATTAGAAGAAGATGAAGGGGTTGTTTGGTTTCAAGACACAACTAGCCACACTTTGCCACAACTCAACTTAGGCAAGTTTGACTATGTTAGGTGTGTATCTGGTTCTTGCCACAACCAAGGCAGGAATTTTTTATTAGCACTAAGACCCACATGTCATATATAGAAAAAGTGTGGCAAGATTCCCTTAGGCAAGCCAAAGTGTGGCTAACTATTTGAGCACCTCAAGTAAGGCAAGTGTGGTAAAATTGTGGCAACCCAAAGTGTGGTAAAATTTTGGCAAGCCAAAGTGTGGCTAACTATTTGAGCACCTCAAGCCAAAGTGTGGCAAGATTATCTCTTTGTCTCCTCTAGTTTTTCTTCTTCTTATTGCTTATTTATGTCATTTTAGAGATAACCTAGGTAATTATAACATTTTTTACCTAACTAAGATTATTGTATCATTTTGCCAGAAAATAAGCTAAGTCTAAGGCATCTATGAGGTTACCAAGTCTATCATGTCATTTTTGAGTTAACTAAGCTGATTATGTTAGTGTGGAGGAAACAATGCTAAGTATAGGTTATTTTAGAGCTAACTTAGGTACAATATGTAATCTTGGAGGTAACTAAGCTTACTATAACATTTTAGAGGAAACAAAGCTAACTTAGGTAAAATTTGACATTTGTCTAAGTGATAAGTTTGTCATTGTGCTAAGTTTGTCTAAGTGCTATGTTTGTATTTGTTTGAAAAAGTGATCCAAGTAAGCGGCATATTAGGGCTTACCGTCCTCCTCATCACGGAGGTGAAGCACTAAGGTTGCTTGGGTCATGCGATGCGGCTCGGGAGTTATGCAATACCAAAGATCATTTGCGTTAGCATGATGACACTAAAATGTTAAGATTAGTAACTAATGAACATTGAAATGAAACTCACTGTTCTAGCCATGGTAATGACTGGCATCGGCGGAGGGGTCTGGCTAGTCTTCTTGCACAAAGTCTGCACATTTGGTTTTGCCAAGTCAATCATACTGGTTATTAATTAAAAGAACATGTAGTGATTGATTTGGCTAATATGAAGAAGAAACTTACCACGATGAGCTCGTACATGGCCCGGTCAGACGCATCGTTCTGTGCCCTCTCATCCTCCAACAACCTAGCCATCCTCTCCTCTAGATCCCTCTTCTCCTCCGCCGCCTGTTGAGCCCATTCCGCCAGAAGCGCTGATACATCTCCGTCGTATCTATAATTTTTCATTGATTCATGCCAATATTCTACAACTTTCATATACTTTTGGCAACTTTTTATACTATTTTTGGGACTAACATATTGATCTAGTGCCCAGTGCTAGTTCCTGTTTGTTGCACTTTTTGTTTCATAGAAAATCCATATCAAATGAAGTCCAAATGGGATAAAAACTTACGAAGTTTTTTTGGAATATATGTGAATTTTGGGAAGTGGAATCAAAAGAAGGCGGTGCCCGAGGGGCCCATAAGCCTGCCAGGCGCGCCCTGGGGGTAGGGCGCACCCAGAGGGCTTGTGGCCTCCCCTTAGGTCGGTGGAGGTGTACTTTGGTCACAAGAGAATATCCCCTCAAAATTCAGCCCGATCGGAGTTATGAATCTATGGATATTTATGAAACGGTGAAAGGCCAGAATCTGAGAGTGTACAAATAGAAGGAAACAGAGAGAGAGATCCAATCTCGGAGGGGATCTCGCCCCTCGGCCGTCATGGAGGCCAAGTACCTGAGGGGAAGCCCTCCTCCCATCTAGGGGGCAGGTCGAGGAAGAAGAAGAAGGAGGGGGATCTCTCCCCCACTCTCCCGGTGGCACCGGGACGCCACCGGGGCCATCATCATGAAGGCGATCTACTCCAACAACTCTGTCATCTTCACCAACACCATCATCACCTTCCCCCATCTATCTACAGCGCTCCACTCTCCTACAACCCGATGTACCCTCTACTTGAACATGGTGCTTTACGGTTCATATTATTATCCAATGATGTGTTGCCATCCTATGATGTTTGAGTAGATCTATTTTGTCCTATTGGTTTATTGATGATCATGATTGGTTTGAGTTGCATGTTTTATTATTGGTGTTGTCCTATGGTGCTCTCCGTGTCACGCAAGCATGTGGGATCCCCGCTGTAGGGTGTCACAATGTGTTCATGATTTTCCTATGGTGGGTTGCTTGAGTGACAGAAGCATAAACCCGAGTAGGTGGTTTGTTGCATATGGGAGTAAAGAGGACTTGATACCTTATAATCCTATGGTTAGGATTTACCTTAATGATCTTTATTTGCTGCGGATGCTTGCTAGAGTTCCAATCATAAGTGCATATGACCCACGTAGACAAAGTATGTTAGCTTATGCCTCTCCCTCATATAAAATTGCAATAATGATTACCGGTCTAGTTATCGGTTACCTAGGGACAATTCCACAAGGCCTACCACCAATTTTCCACACTCGTTAAACTAACTTAGTTGTTTCTCTATCTTAGCATCCCCTAGTTTTTATTTACGTGCTATTTATTATCTTGCAAACTTATCCTATCACACCTACAAAGCACTTCTAGTTTCATACATGTTCTAGGTAAAGAGAATGTTAAGCATGCGTAGAGTTGTATCAGTGGTCGACAGAACTTGAGGGAATATTTGTTCTACCTTTAGATCCTCGCTGGGTTCAACACTCGTACGTATCAAGAAAGGCTACAATTGATCCCCTACATTTGTGGGTTATCAAGACCTTTTTCTAACGCTGTTGCCGGGGAGCAATAGTGTGGGGTGAATATTCTCGTGTGTGCTTATTTGCTTTATCACTAAGTAGATTTATTTGTTGTTCTAAGTCGTTCTCTATCTTTAGTTGTGGATATGGAACATCAAATACGAAAAAAGTTAGGTTCAGTTGCTACTCATGGAGATGGGGAACCTCCTATAACCCTCGATGCTCGTTATGTGAAAGATATTATTCACTACGTTGATAATCCTGAGAAAACCCCATTCAACTTGATAATGGGATACACATTGGATCAACGTGAGTACTTTAGGGATTATTGCTTGACTCAAAAAGGGAAACTGTTATGGGATCAGATTTATATGTTGAAATGGTATGCTTGGAATATATGCTAGAGATATGATTATACTTGTTGCTCTAGGATGAAAGCTCCACACCTTCCTTATTCATGTAAATTTAATCATAATGTAACCTTGGATTCTTATGCTAATGGTATTTATGATTACTATGATGTGGAACGAATAGAAGAATTCATTGCTTTTAAGGGTGCTGATGAAATTGAATCTTTGTTTGAGAAGTGTGAAAATTATGATAATGCTGTTTATAGAACTGGAAATTTTTCTATACTTAACTATTGCTATGAGAATTATGAATTTAATTCAGATATTTCTGCATTTATTTAGAGAACGTCTGCTGCCTTGGAGGAGACTAATATTTCGCAGGAATCTATGGAAGAAGAAATTGATGAAACCGTGAGCTCATTAGATGAAAAAGATGAGGAGGAGAGCGAAGAACAAAAGGAGGAAGAGCGAATTAGCTACCCATGCCCACCTTCTAATGAGATTAACTCTTCAACTCATACATTTTTTAATTTCCCTTCATTCTTATCGAAGGATGAATGCTATGATAATTGCTATGATCCCTTGGATTCGTTTGAAATATCCCTTTTTGATGAACTTGATGGTTGCAATCTTCTGTCCATCATGCCAATATGAAAGATGCTTATGGAGATGAACTTGCTATAGTTCCTTATGTTAAGAATGAAATTGTTTATATTGCACCCACGCATGATTGTCCTATTATCTTTTTGAATTCTCCCAACTACACTATATCGGAGAAGTTTGCACATATTAAGGATTATATAGATGGATTGCCTTTTACTATTATACCTGATGATTTTGATAGATATAATATGCATGTGATTGCTGCTCTTACTTGCAATTATTATGAGAGATGAACTACATCTCCACCTCTCTATGTTTCCAATAAGATAAAATTGCAAGAAAGTGCTTATGCTATCTATTGGCCTTTACATTGCGTGCATGAATTGTTCTTTTATGACATGTCGATGCATAGGAACAGAGTTAGACTTTGTTGTTGCATGATATATGTTAATTATTGCTTACTACTAAATTACAAATCATTGTTAATTAAAAATGGCTTTGATGTACCTTGGGATCCGGAGGGATCCATTACTTGAGCACTATATGCCTAGCTTAATGGCTTTAAAGAAAGCGCTGCCGGGGAGACAACCCGAAAGTTTTAGAGAGTCATTTAATTCTTTTATGTGCTATTATATAGTTAGAAAAATAGGGGGACCTGAAACTTTTTCAAAAACAAAATTGAAAGTGAGAGAGACGAGCATTGTGAAAGTGGGAGCTAGCCTTGAACATTGTTCATGCCCATGGAAACCTTGTGAATCTTAATTACAGAAACTTTTCAACAAAAATAATTATCCCCTTGTATAAATCCATTGTATTATAAAAATAATGTGCAAAGATTTCCTTTAGGATGATTTGATTGCTTGTTTGTTGTGTGCAGTGCAAAAACAGAAACATTGGCTATAGTGCATGAATTTACATTTTTTACTGAAATGTCAAAAGTTGCTGAAATTTTGACACAGTAATGCCATGCAAAAAAATTATTACTAATTTTTCAGAATTTTTAGTTACATAAGTATGGTGAATGTTCAGATTGCTACACACTGTCCTATTTAAGACAAATTCTGTTTTTGATGCATTATTTTGCTCGTTTTGATGAAACTATCTATTGTATCGATGGTATAAGCCATGGAAAAATTATAATACAGTAGGTACAATGCAAAAATATGAAATATATATTGGTTAGAAACAATACATAAAGTTGTGGTTTGCTTTATTATACTAACGGATCTCACGAGTTTGTTTAAGTTTTGTGTGACTGAAGTTTTCAAGTTTTGGGTGAGATCACGATGGATGAAGGAATAAGGAGTGGAAAGAGACTAAGCTTGGGGATGCCCGAGGCACCCCAAGGGAATATTCTAGGGCTCCGAAGAAACTAGGCTTGGGGATGCCCTCGAAGGCATCCCCTCTTTCTTCTAACAACCATCGGTAAGTTTACTTGGAACTATATTTTTATTCGTCACATGATATGCGTGAATCATGGAGCGTCGTGTGCTTTTTATTTTTATTTTAATAATGCACCATGCTGGTATGACTAAGTCCTTGGTTGATTTATAGAATGCTTCATGCACTTCACTTATATCTTTTGAGTATGGCTTTATAGAATGCTTCATGTGCTTCACTTATATCATTTGAAGTTGGGATTGCCTGTTTCGCACACATAGAAAACCGTCGTTTGTAGAATGCTCCTTTGCTTCACTTATATTTGTTAGAGCGGGGGCATATATTTTGTAGAAATAATTAAACTCTCTTGCTTCACTTATATCTATTTTGAGAGTTAACAGGAGTTGGTCATTCACATGGTTAGTCATAAAATCCTGCATAAAACTTGTTGATCACTGAATATGATATGTTTGATTCCTTGACATAGTTTTGCGATATGAAGATGGTAATATGAGAGGCATGCTAGTGAGTAGTTATGAGTTGGACAAATACATGTGTTGAAGTTTCTGATTCCCGTAGCATGCATGTATGGTGAACCGTTATGTAACAAAGTCGGAGCATGATTTGTTTAATGATTGGCAACCTTTTGTGTGAGGGTCGGGAGCGCGCGATTGTTAACTCCTACCAACCTCTCCCCTAGGAGAATCCATATAATGCTTTGTTAGATAACTAATGTTGAGTCCATGGATTATACGCACTCTCACCCTTCCACCTTTGCTAGCCTCTTTAGTAACGCACAACTATCGCCGATGCATCAAACTCACCTTCCTCAAAACAGCCACCACATATTTTGCTCAAAACAGCCACCATACCTACCTATTGTGACATTTCTATAGTCATTCCTAGATATATTGCCATGAAAATTCCATCGTTCCGTTCACTATGACATGCACCATCATTTTCATATTGCTTTGCAGATCGTAAGATAGCTTGCATGATGTTTTCATGGCTTGTCCGTTTTTTTATGTCATTTGCTAGGCTAGATCATTGCACATCTCGGTTGCCTACCAGAAGCATTGATATAGATTCATATTTTTGTTCTATGTATTGATTTGGAAGTAAATAAAAGTGTGATCAATTTCATTATTAGAGCATTGTCCCATGTGAGAAAAGGACGATGGAAGCAATGATTCCCTCGCAAGTTGGGAGGAGTCTCCGGACTTTACAAAAAAAAGAGGCTAGTGAAGCCGAAATAAAAAAAGAGGCCAAAGATGCCCATCAAAAAAATGAGGACAATTGCTACTATCTTTTTCCACACTTGTGCTTCAAAGTACCACCATGATCTTCATGATAGAGAGTCTCCTATTTTGTCACTTTCATATAACTAGTGAATTTTTTTCCACGACCACTTAGTTTTCTTTTTGAGCTTTCATATACTTTTTGCTCTAAGCGCATTCGTTGCATGGCAATCCCTACTCACTCACATTGATATCTATTGATGGGCATCTCCACAGCCCATTGATATGCCTAGTTGATTGTAACATCCCAAAATTTCATTTTGGAATGTTATGAAATATAGCTATGCATCATCATCACATTGTTTGAATGAAGTGAATTGTTGAAGTTCTTCTTTTGGATTTCTAAAAGGCCCCTTTCCTTTTGTCCATTTACTTGTTTCACTTATTTGAAAATCTCTGGAATTATTCAAAAAAGAGAGGAGTAACATGACACTCCACACCAGGAGCATCTTGGTTTATTATTTGAACAATAAAACTAGGGGTTTATTTGAAAGTTTATCTCAAAAGAATTTAAAATCAATTAGGCATTTTCTGAAAAATATTTTTTAGTATTCATTTTGACAGAGGAAAAATGTTCATTAAATAACATTTATTCCCCTCATCATTTTGATATATATATATTCCCTATGTTTGGAAATGATTTGAATGCATTAAAGGATTTTAAACACTCTGGAAAAATAGAAAAAAAACGTATTTAAACGTTTTAATTAGAAAACCGGCCAGCCCACAGCCTTTACTCCCGAGACGTTTTCCGATCGGCCACCGACGCTCAAACCTCGCCCTCTCTCTCACTGGCGCACGGGACCCACCATCCGATAGCATCATCAGCGCGCTCACCTTTCCTCCTCGCGCCAGACCACCTCGCCGGAGATCCCTCCCCCACGGATCTCTCTCCTCTCTCCCTCTCCCGACCCTGCACCTGGCCTATAAGTAGCGAGTGCCTCGCCGCACTCTATTCCACCCTGAGCCCCCCCTCTACCCTCGCCCGAATGCCACCGCACCACCTCGCCGGAGTTCGGACTCCAACCAAACCCCCAGAGCTCCTGGTCGTCGTCTCCGTCGACCCTAGCCCCGTCTGACGCCACCATTCGACGCCGGATCTTCGTCGCTGTCGTCTGAGCTCTTCAGACGTCGCCCCCGACCACTACACGACCATCTCCGACCACCTCCGACGTCCGGCTGTCGTCGACTTCGCCGGAAATCTCGACACCCCCTCTGTAAGCCACCGCAACCCCCCGAACCGTTCGATCCAGATCCGACGCGTTAGATTAGATCACTTAAAATCCCGAACTGGTATCCTGTAACGTTTGGTCCTCTGCCCGCAAACACCCGCACGCGCGCTCCTTCGACCAATAGGAAGTCGCCACGTAGCCTCTGTCCGTTAGCTAAATTTTTTCTTTTTCTGTTTCTGTTTTAGAAAACAGAATGTGTTCTGATTTTATTTTTCTTATATCTTTTAAACTAATTAGTATCTTAAACTAATTCTTTTTGCATTAGGTCACAAATTTCGTTTAGTTTCATCTTGTAGTCTTAGATATCAAATTTGAACTTTAAATTTGAATCTAACCAAAATTTCTTAAATTACAAAAATCTGTATAACTAGAGTTCAAAGATATATTTTTGTATGAATCTTTTTGCCGCTGGTTTGTATTAGTTAGACCTATCATCCTACATAGGTTGAGAATTTTTTGGATGAATTTGGTAAGGGTTTTTAACAAAAACAGAATCTGTTTAGTTCTTAATAGAGTTTACTTAGTTTGATTTTGTTTTAGTTTGAATTTGAATTTGTTTAACTTTTGTTTTTACACTTCATTAGGTTTTGTTGTTTCAACATTAGGTGTATTATTTTCTGTTAATAAAAATATTTTTTTTGTTTTGTGCTCTAGTTTAAATAGGTAAATCTTGTTTTCACCTTTAGTATTGTTTAGAGAAATGCTTTGTAGTAACTCTTTTTGCACAAAATTTTTATAATGAAATACTTTCTGTTTTTTAATAAAAAATTTGTACTTACTTTCTGTTATCTAAATGGCTAGTTGTTCAAAACATTTTTTTACTTCTTATGTCTTAGTAGAGATTTGACACCAAAAATTTTAGAGTCTTATACTTTGAGTGATTCTTCCTTTTGATTGTGCTATTTGTTTGTTGAAGTATTTGTTTACCTTGCTGTTGTATGCACTGTATTGTGGTTATGCTTATTGTGTGCTTTGTTTGATTCGTTAGATCATCCGGAGTGCGAATCTTGTTATCTAGAGTCAGTTGAGTACAAGGATCGTCAGCAAGGCAAGTCACTTTGACCATGTATACCCATGTTTTTATGTCATTAGTTCTACCACCTCCCCAATTGCATGCAAAGTAGGTAATTTGGAAACTTGGTTACTTGATGTAGTATCATGTGGTAGGTACCCCTCAACCCTTTGACACATTGGCCCCGGGAAACGTTGATTTAATTTTGCTATGTTATTAGTAGACGGGGTTGGTTATGTGATTCATGAGAGTTGTGAGATAATAATTTCGAGACCTAAAATATGATCAAGAATTCAAGACTCCAAGTTTTCAACATACCTCTGGGTGGATGATGGTTGAACGGCGCCCTGGAGAAACCAGTGGTTAGCCTAGGTGTTGCTGGAGAAGTGCCAGTATTCACGCGGAGAGGTCCACCCAGGCGCAAAGAGATGGATGGATGCTTTAAGACCCAAGGCTTGCCTGCACAGCCACAAGCCATTATGGGCTCTGGCTTGGTTGGATATCGTGGTGACCCTGGACAGGCAGTGCTACGAGATGTAGAAGAACGGTAGGAAAGGATGGGCACCAACAGAGTCTTGGGGAAACCCCTTTAGAAGACCATGTTTTGGTCATCCGTTTCTCAAACACCCTAAAGTGCGAGAAATCCAACAAAGGCGATCAAATCTTGTGGGGAACATGTGCAAAACTCTGCAGAGTACCCAAACCTAATCGATTAGCCATGTCCACGGTCATGGACAGTTTGAGCCAAAGGAACTGAAACTATCTGGAACTCTCAACATAATTAATTATATTGATGTGGGTATTAATGACATCTTGGGTATGAGAATTGGTTGGTGGAACCATCTCATTAATCAACCAACATTGTACTAATAATATTTTTGCCTCTCTTGTTGTATTGAAAAATTGGCTTTATGCAAAAACTTACTACCCCACCTGCCATATATGCATATAGAATAGATGATTACTTTACCCCCCCTCTTTTGTGACATTGCCAGCATATTCAATATGCTGACCTACATAGCTGCAACATATCATGCTGTAGAGTACTTTTCCGGCCAGGAGTGAGGATACGCTCTATGCTCGGTGAGATGCCCTTGGAGTCAGATGGACTCAACTACCTTTGAAGCTTCCGCAAGATTAGTTAATCTCATGAGTTGGGTTCGGCTACTTTATTGTAATTCTTATTGTAATAAAGAACTCGATATGAGATTTTCGATTAAGAAAGTTGTGTGATTTCACTTTGATATATACATTGATGTACCGTGTGTGTACCAGCATGATCTTGGGATGGTACAGAAACACTGGAGATTCGACTTTTTAGGTCGGGTCGCTACATAAATGGTATCAGAGCACACGCTGGCCGTAGGACGTAACCTCTAGGATTGGAAAAGTCTTAGGAATTTTTTTCTTTTGTCTTTAAAATTCTTTTACTCTCATCTGCTCGTTTCTGACTTTCCTCCGAATTATTTCAAAATTTATAGATGGCCACCTTCATCCCAGTTTTGATCACGGAGTTTTGCCAGCCTAACACGACGATGCCCTTTGGCAAGGAGATGGTGAAGATCGTTAGGGACGTAAGGATCGCTTTGCCAAGCATCACCGGGACACCTATCATGTCTTTTCCACAAGACGGTCGCTACAGGATCGAGGTGCACATCCCCGGAAAGACCGTTGGAAATCATAAGGAACCCATCGACTTCAAGTTTGTGGCACCCAGCTGAATTCTTGGGAGGGACATGGCGATTCACCGTGCCCTTGGACAAACTCAGGAGGAATACAGGGGTGGTCCCATTTCGCCAGGACTCAGCGTGGTTTGTCGCAGGGATACCAATGGAAATATCATAAACACTCCCACTGAAGACTCCACCCTTTCCTATATCCACACTTTGGAGACGCACATCAGGACCTTGGAGCTTCGGGTACGTGCCGACACGAAGATGATCAAGAGGCTAATGAACCGCGAGATTGACCTTGAAGCTGACCTGCGGGAAGCCAAGTACGAGCATGAGCATGAAGTGAAGGATTTCTTAGAGAGGATCGAGAAGCTGAACACTCGCATTGCAACTCTGGAGGAACAGCTGGACATGGGGGAAAATCTTCACCCAGAAGGAGACATGGCTCCCTTGATCAGCAATGATGTTGACTACGAGGAGAGCGTCACCGGAGGAGGCCACTTCACCATGCACTTTTGAGGAGAACTTTAGTTATGCCCCCATGTATCTTTATTTTCGTCGTTAAAGCGTAGGTTGATGCTTAGTTTGATTTGGAGACTTGTATCTCAATGTTTGAACCTTGAGTTGAATAAATGAATGAGTGTTTGGTGTGATATGTTTGTTGCATTGCATATGGGTAGTGAATTTTCTTTTAGGCCCTTGTTCTATTCTAATTCTCACCCCTCTGAAAACAGAAAGATGCCTCCGCGACGTGAGCCCGATTTCACCTTCCAGCCGGAACTCACACAACTTCTCCAGTAGCAGAATGCCCTGATGCAACTGTTGATCCAGAACCAGACCAACAACCACAACAACCACCCTCCACCTCAGGGCGACAACCTCACCGTTTTCTGAGGCTGAATCCACCAACTTTCTCCAACAGCACTGAGCCCATTGTGGCAGGTGATTGGCTCCGTAAGATGGAGAGGGAACTCACCACCGCTGGATGCACCGAGGCTGAAAAGGTGCGTTTTGCCGCCCATCAACTAGAAGGACCAGCAGCTTCATGGTGGGAGAATTACACCACCACGTACCCCATTGCTGGTGTGACTTGGGAGCAGTTCAAGCTAGCTTTCTGCACTGCTCATGTCTCTGCTGGAGCCATGAGTTTGAAGAAGCGTGAGTTTCGCAACTTACGCCAGGGGAACCGCTCCGTGGCCTAGTATGTGGATGAATTCAGCATGTTGGCTCGTTATGCACCAGGAGATGTGGCCGATGATGCAGCCAAACAGGAGAAGTTCCTGGAAGGACTCAACGATGAGTTGAGCGTGCAGCTGATGGTGGCTACTTTCAACAACTACCAGGAGCTGGTAGACAAGGCCCTCATCTTGGAGGGGAAGCAGCAACAAATTGAAAACCGCAAGAGGAAGTATGGACAAGGGAAGTCTAACTCTGGAGCTCAACAGAAGCCCCGCAACTCCCCGTACTCAGGAAATACCGGATCAGGGACCGGTAAGTATGGAGGACACACTCATCACGTGCACAACCATGGAGGCCACAACCATGGAGGAAATGGTAATAATCGTCCCAACAATGGCAACTTCAAGAATGGCAATGGAAGTGGGAATGGCAACCAACATCACCCCGCTCCAGCTCAGAAGGATCTGAACCATATCACTTGTTTCAAGTGCCAGAAGACAGGTCACTATGCCACTGAATGTCCTCAGAACAAGCAAGGGAATGGAAACGTCAACAACAACGGCAACTCCGCAGGTAAGAAGCCAAATCCTTTTCCTCGTGCTCAGGTGAACCACATTGATGTGGAAGAAGTATATGATCAGCTCGAGACTGTGGTTGGTAAGTTTTTATTGCATTCACATCCAGTTGTGGTACTTTTTGATTCTGGTGCAACTCATTCATTCTAATCAAGGGTAGTTGTGGAAAAGTATGGTCTACCCACCGGAACCCTTAGTCAGCCCATTAAGGTCAATTCCCTAGGAGGGATGATGATGGCAGGGATAGGATGTCATGCATTGAAGCTCCATATAGGGAATCATGTTTTCCCCACCGACCTCATCGTCTTAGAATCCCAGGGATTGGATGTAATCCTAGGCATGGATTGGATGACCAAGTATGAAGGAAACCTTGATTGCCCCAGCAAGTCTATTTTATTCACCACCCCGGAGAACAAGAGGATTAAGTATGTATCCCGATGCACACAGATGAGTGCTCGGTTAAATTCCCTCACAAGAGTTATTCAGGAGGAAGTGCCGGTTGTACAAGACTTTCCAGATGTATTCCCGGAGGAATTACCAGGCATGCCACCAGATAGACAGATTGAGTTTCTGATAGAGTTACTACCAGGAACAGCCCCAATTTCCAAGCGACCCTATCGGATGCCTGCAAATCATTTAGTAGAAATCAAGAAGCAAATTAAGGAGCTATTGGATAAGGGATATATTCGCCCTAGTTCTTCACCTTGGGGAGCCCCAGTACTTTTGGTTGAGAACAAAGATAAAACCTTGAGGATGGTAGTCGATTATCGTGCATTGAACGAGGTGACTATCAAGAGTAAGTACCCTCTATCGATGATTAATGACTTGTTTGATCAGCTAGTAGGAGCCAAAGTATTCTCCAAGATCGATCTTCGATCGGGGTATCACCAACTAAAAATTCATGAAGAGGATATACCCAAAACAGCCTTCACCACAAGGTATGGCTTATATGAGTATACAGTCATGTCTTTTGGTTTGAATAATGCTCCTGCCTACTTCATGAATATGATGAACAAAGTGTTTATGGAATATCTGGACAAGTTTTTCATGGTGTTCATCGATGACATTTTGATATTCTCCGACAGCGAGGAAGAACACAAGGAACACTTGCGTTTAGTTCTAGACAAGCTTAGAGAGCATCAGTTATATGCCAAGTTCAGTAAATGTGAATTCTGGCTAACGGAAGTCAGATTTCTTGGACATCTTATTTTCGGAGAAGGAATAACAGTAGACCCCGCTAAGGTAGAAGCAGTCACTGAGTGGAAGTCACCCACCTCAGTTAAGGAGATCTGCAGTTTTCTCGGACTTGCTGGATATTACTGGAGGTTCATTGAGAATTTCTCAAAGATTGTCAAGCCCATGACAGAGTTATTGAAGAAAGAGTCTAAGTATATTTGCACTAATGAATGCGAAGCCAGTTTCGAGGAGTTGAAGAAACGTTTGGTCATAGCCCCGGTGTTGATACTGCCAAATATTCGGAAGGACTTCCAGGTTTATTGTGACGCATCACGTCAAGGACTTGGAGGAGTACTCATGCAGGAGGGAAAAGTTGTAGCCTATGCATCCAGACAGCTACGACCTCATGAGTTGAACTATGCCACCCATGATTTGGAACTAGCAGCCGTAGTGCACGCACTCAAGACCTAGAGACATTTCCTTATCGGAAATAGTTGTGATGTTTACACTGATCATAAAAGCCTGAAGTATATCTTCACACAGAAGGAGTTGAACCTTAGACAGAGGAGATAGCTAGAGTTAATCAAGGACTATGACATGAGACTGCATTACCATCCAGGAAAGGCAAATGTTGTAGCAGATGCTTTGAGTCGGAAGAGTTATGTGAACACACTCATAGCAGGAGGATTACCCCACGAGTTAACCGATGATCTCAGAGAGCTTCGGTTAGAGATAGTTCCAAAAGGATATGTCGCCACACTAGAGATTCAGTCCACCTTGACCGAAAGAATTCGTGAAGCCTAGAAATTGGACAAGGAGATAGCTGAGATAAAGCAGAGAATGAAGGATGGAAAAGCTAAAGACTTTCTTGAAGATGAACAAGGTACTCTATGGTTTGAGAACCGAATCTATGTGCCCAATGACCCAGAGCTCAGGAAGTTGATACTTCAAAAAGCCCACGATTCACCCTACTCGATACACCCAGGCAACACCAAGATGTACCTGGATTTGAAGGAAAGTTACTGGTGGACAGGTATGAAGAAGGATATTGCCGAAGATGTTGCGGTATGTGATGTTTGTCAGCGAGTAAAGGCGGAACATCAGAAACCAGCAGGGTTACTCCAACCTTTGCCGATACCCGAGTGGAAATGGGATAAGCTTGGTATGGACTTCATCACCGGATTACCTAGGACCCGTTCAGGTTATGATTCCATCTGGGTAGTGGTCGATCGCTTGACCAAGGTGGCTCATTTCATTCTAGTGAAGACCACCTATACCAGTGCTAAGTTAGACAAGATATATATGACTAGGATCGTATGTCTGCATAGAGTTCCGAGTAGTATCGTGTCAAATAGAGGAACACAATTTACCTCAAAGTTTTGGCATCAGTTACATGAAACTTTGGGTACAAGGCTGGAATTCAGTACAACTTTTCATCCGCAGACCGATGGACAGACCGAGAGAGTCAACCAAATCTTGGAGGACATGTTGAGAGCTTGTGCACTAGACTATGGGTCTAGTTGGGATAATAACTTACCTTATGCAGAGTTCTCGTACAACAACAGTTATCAGACTAGTCTGAAGATGGCCCCTTTTGAAGCTTTATACGGAAGGAGGTGCAGAACACCATTGATGTGGGATGGTGTTGGAGACTGAAAACTTTTTGGTCCCGATCTGATCCGAGATTCTGAAGAAAAGTTCAAATTGATTCGAGACCGACTCAAGATAGCCCAATCCAGGCAGAAGAGCTATGCTGATAACAAATGTAAGGAGGTGACGTATGAAGTGGGAGACCGAGCATACCTTCGTGTGTCCCCACTTCGAGGAATCAAGAGGTTTGGTGTTAAAGGAAAGTTGGCACCCAGATTCATAGGCCCCTAAAAAATTCTTGAATGTAGAGGCGAAGTTGCATACAAGCTGGAATTGTCGGAAGGATTGTCCGGAGTTCATGATGTTTTCCATGTTTCCCAGCTGAAGAAATGCCATGCTGAGATGTATGAGATTCCTTTGAGAGACACAGTGCCCCTAGAGGCCATACAACTTGACAGTGACTTGACCTACGAGGAGAAGCCTGTCAGAATCCTCGAGACTACCAACAGAGTTACCCGTAGCAAGACCATCAAGTTTTGTAAGGTTCTGTGGAGTCACCACACCGAAGAAGAAGCCACCTGGGAACGCGAAGAAGATCTTCATAGAGACCACCCGCACCTATTTTCTAGCCAACCCGAATCTCGAGGGCGAGATTCATCTTAAGCTGGGTATGTTTGTAACATCCCAAAATTTCATTTTGGAATGTTATGAAATATACCTATGCATCATCATCACATTGTTTGAATGAAGTGAATTGTTGAAGTTCTTCTTTTGGATTTCTAAAAGGCCCCTTTCCTTTTCTCCATTTACTTGTTTCACTTATTTAAAAATCTCTGGAATTATTCAAAAAAGAGAGGAGTAACTTGACACTCCACACCAGGAGCATCTTGGTGAATTATTTGAACAATAAAACTAGGGGTTTATTTGAAAGTTTATCTCAAAAGAATTTAAAATCAATTAGGCATTTTCTGAAAAATATTTTTTTAGTATTCATTTTTATAGAGGAAAAATGTTCATTAAATAGAACTTATTCCCCTGATCATTTTGATATATATACTCCCTATGTTTGGAAATGATTTGAATGCATTAAAGGATTTTAAACGCTTTGGAAAAATAGAAAAGGAAACGTATTTAAACGTTTTAATTAGAAAACCGGACGGCCCACAGCCTTTACTCCCGAGACCTTTTCGGATCGGCCACCGACACGCAAACCTCGCCCTCTCTCTCACTGATGCACGGGACCCACCATCCGATAACATCATTAGCGCGCTCACCTTTCCTCCTCGCACCAGACCACCTCGCTGGAGATCCCTCCCCCGCGGATCTCTCTCCTCTCTCCCTCTCCCAACCCGGCACCTGGCCTATAAGTAGCCACTGCCTCGCTGCACTCTGTTCCACCCTGAGCCCCTCTCTACGCTCGCCAGAACGCCACCACACCACCTTGCCGGAGTTCGGACTCCAACCGAACCTCCCAGAGCTCCTGGCCGTCGTCTCCGTCGACCCCAGCCCCGTTTGACGCCACCATTCAATGCCAGATCTTCATCGCCGTCGTCTGAGCTCTCCGGATGCCGCCCCCGACCACTGCACGACCCTCTCCGACCACCTCCGACATCTGGCCGCCGTCGACTTCGCCGGAAATCTCGACACCCCCTCTCTAAGCCACCACACCCCCTGGACCGTACGATCCAGATCCGGCGTGTTAGATTAGATCACTTAAAAATCCTGAACCGGTATCCTCTAACATTCGGTCGTCTGCCCGCAAACACCCGCACGCGCGCTCCTTCGACCAATAGGAAGTCGCCACGTAACCTCTGTCCGTTAGCTAAATTTTTTCTTTTTCTATTTCTGTTTTAGAAAACAGAATGTGTTCTGATTTTATTTTTGTTATATCTTTTAAACTAATTAGTGTTTAAATTGATTCTTTTGCATTAGGTCATAAATTTCATGTGGATTCATCCCGTAGTCTTAGATTTCAAATTTGAACTTTAAAATTTGAATCTAACCAAATTTAATTAAATTACTAAAATCTGTATAACTAGAGTTTAAAAATGTATTTTTGTATGAATGTTTTTGCCACTAGTTTGTATTAGTTTGTCCTATCATCCTACATAGTTTAAGAATTTTTAGGATGAATTTGGTGAGGGTTTTTAACAAAAACAGAATCTGTTTAGTTCTTAATAGAGTTTAGTGAGTATGATTTTGTTTTAGTTTGAATCTGAATTAGCTTAACTTTTGTTTTTAGATTTCATTAGGTTCTGTTGTTTCAACATTAGGTGTATTATTTTCTGTTAATAAAAATATTTTTTTTGTTTTGCGCTCTAGTTTAAATAGGTAAATCTTGTTTTCACCTTTAGTATTGTTTAGAAAAATGTTTTGTAGTAACTCTTTTTGCACAAAATTTTTATAATTAAATACTTTCTGTTTGTAATAAAAATGTGTACTTACTTTCTGTTATGTAAATGGCTAGTAGAGATTTGACATGAGATTTGACACCAAAAATTTTAGAGTCTTATACTTTGAGTGATTCTTCCTTTTGATTGTGCTATTTGTTTGTTGAAGTATTTGTTTACCTTGCTGTTGTTTGCACTGTATTGTGGTTATGCTTATTGTGTGCTTTTTTTGATTCGTTAGATCATCCGGAGTGCCAAGCTTGTTATCTAGAGTCACTTGAGTACGAGGATCGTCAGCAAGGTAAGTCACTTTGACCATGTATACCCATGTTTTTATGGCATTAGTTCTACCATCTCCCCAATTGCATGCAAAGTAGGTAATTGGGCAACTTGGTTACTTGATGTAGTATCATGTGGTAGGCACCCCTCAACCCTTTGACACATTGGCCCCGGGAAACGTTGATTTAATTTTGCTATGCTATTAGTAGATGGGGTTGGTTGTGTGATTCATGAGAGTTGTGAGATAATAATTTCAAGACCTACAAGATGATCAAGACTTCAAGACTCTGACTTTTCAACATACCTCTGGGTGGATGATGGTTGAATGGCACCCTGGAGAAACCAGTGGTTAGCCTAGGTGTTGCTGGAGAAGTGCCAGTATTCACGCGGAAAGGTCCACCCAAGCACAAAGAGATGGATGGATGCTTCAAGACCCAAGGCTTGCCTGCACAGCCACAAGCCACTATGGGCCCTGGCTTGGTTGGATATCGTGGTGACCCTGGACAGGCGGTGCTACGACATGTAGAAGAACGGTAGGAAAGGATGGGCACCGACAGATTCTTGGGGAAACCCCTTTAGAAGACCATGTTTTGGTCATCCGTTTCTCAAACACCCTGAAGTGCGAGAAATCCAACAGAGGCGATCAAATCTTGTGGGGAACGTGTGCAAAACTCTGCAGAGTACCCAAACCTAATCGATTAGCCGTGTCCACGGTCATGGACAGTTTAAGCCAAAGGAATTGAAACTATCTGGAACTCTCAACACAATTAATTATATTGATGTGGGTATTAATGACAACTTGGGTATGAGAATTGGTTGGTGGAACCATCTCATTAATCAACCAACATTGTAGTAATAATATTGCTGCCTCTCTTGTTGTAGGAAAAAATTGGCTTTATTCAAAAACTTACTACCCCACCTGCCATATATGCATATAGAATAGATGATTACTTTACCCCCCCCCCTCTTTTGTGACATCGCTGGCATATTCAATATGCTGACCTACATGGCTGCAACATATCGTGTTGCAGAGTACTTTTCCGACCAGGAGTGAGGATACACTCTACACTTGGTGATATGCCCTTGGAGTCAGATGGACTCAACTACCTTTGAAGCTTCCGCAAGATTAGTTAATCTCATGAGTTGGCCTTCAGCCACTTTATTGTAATTCTTATTGTAATAAATAACTCGATATGAGATTTTCGATTAATAAAGCTATGTGATTTCACTTTGATATATACATTGATGTACCGTGTGTGTACCAGCATGATCTTGGGATGGTATAGAAACACCGAAGATTCGACCTTTCAGGTCGGGTCGCTATAGCTAATATAAAAACTCTTAAATCATATCATCACCAACAACACTATAGCTAATAATCATCATAGTCATTACCACCAACTCCTCCTCCTCATCATCATCAACTCTAACACATTGTAGCACATAATAACACATTGTACCTAGGACCAACTCCTCTCTCATAGGACCTACTCTACCCTCTCGTATTTACAATATCATAAAACAAGATAGGCCCTGACTCTCCATTATGGAGAACGGAGATCATCCTGTCTCCAATTCTTAGCCTATGCACAATGTTGCTTCCAAGTAGCTCTCTACGATTAACCATAGATTTTTTCCAATCTTTGATTGTCATGTCTCCATCGTTTTAGAAATCCGGTATGGACATGAGTGATGCGTAGGCTGACCTGGCCATGGTGGCCGTAAGCCCATAACAACAACGTGAGCTCTTGGAAACATCAGATGAGGCACACAATTCAGTGGGATTTTCTGTTTAAAACATAGTAATAACTTTGTAGTTAGAAATGTAGTTTAGTTTTAGACGAATTTGTGCAAAAGATGCATGGATGTCGTAATAGTAGAAAATCTTACCATGCAATCTCCATGGATGTTACCGTAGTTCACCACGTGCACTAGTGGCACATATTGACCATAATGTGGAGGAGTTTGATAATAGCTATTGTAATTCTCAAGATGATTAAGAAATGTTGTAAGATGATCTTTCTCCTAACAAGTTAATTTTGCTTCATCATTGTAGTAGTACGTTCTGTCTACCATCTTCCGCACATTTTTGAAGAATGAAAATAAGCTGACATTGGAAATAAGTTGTCAACTATTTTTAAATAAAAAATATAAATTAGTGAATAAATATGGTTGAGAAACTCACATAATGGTACAACTGGAGGCGTCTACATATCGACATTACCTTCAATTTCATCTTCCGGACGAATATCAAAGGTGATAAGCATATTAGGCTCAAATGCATAAGCCTTGCATAGTTCTCTCCAACTTTTCCATTCAAAATAGCAGTAGGTGTCTGCATGGTACAATTTTACGGCAAAAGTATAAACATGCTCCATCCACAAGGGAACTATCTTTACCTCCATACTTTTTTTAGGATTAAAACCAATCTTATCCAAGACAACAATTCTTGCATGGCAGGGGATACGCTAGTAGAATAGTAAAAAATTAAAATTATAAGTTGACGCAAAAGAAGAAGAAGTCATGCTTAATTACAAAAAAAAGACTTGTCGTTGTGACTTACTGTATCCACTTCGAAGGTCTCATCCAGCATGATGCTGAAGCGCCTACCATCAGCTAGGAAAGGCTTGTCACACAGGCCGCACTCATCTTCGCAGTACTCGCACATAGCGAATTCCCTTTCGTCGTCAGACATTTCCTATGTTCATAGTTGAAATATTTAAAATCGGTCGAGGGAAACTACGAGAAAACTGATCAACACACAAATCACTATTACTCAATATGCAACAGGTTAACTTTAGGTCTGTTGAATATTTCCTTCCTAAACTTTCATCTCATGTATATGGTGGGCGCACTACTTCTGATATTGCAACAGTCGATGATGTTGGCTCCTCCATTCGTCCCAGAGAGCATTACACCAAAATGTCTAGCACACTGGAACGAAGGAGAAGCCAACCCCACGATACACTCTCCCTCACTGAAAGACACACAACGAGCCGAAACAGATGTAAAGTCAACCCGTTCCATATATCGAGCAATGACATTGAAAAAATGCTACATTAAAATATGCAACTTTTGCAAATACTAATTGCTATACATTGGATCAAATGTCAAAATTCATCATCTTTTTTCTATACATATATTGGATCAAAATGTAAAAATTCCTAGGTTATAACTACCCTAATAATATTCCATTCTCAATAAAAAATATAATTAAGCAACATTATATACTTCTAAGCAACATTTTAATAGGTTAGGGACATTATATACTTCCAATTAAGCAACCTTATATACTTTGAATTAATCAAAAAAATCTAATTAACATTTATATATCTAGAATTCATCTAACATTTCTATAACTAAAAGTATAAAAAACAAAAAAAAATCATTCATCTAAAATTTATATATCTAATTCATGTAACATTTCTATAACTAAAATTATAAAAACTAAAAAATAGAAAATAAGAAAATGTGTGTGTGTGAGTGTGTGTGTTCATGCATATGTGTGTGTGTGTGCGGGCTCGATCGATGGTAGGGTGGCTATGGCGGCAGGGGCTCATAGTTGGGCAACGGCAACGAGGCGCGGCGACGGCGATGTCGACGAAGACGGAGCGCGAGCTCGAGGAGGGGGCGGCGCGTGACAGTGGCGGCGAAGGGGGCGGCGTGTCTGGGGCGGCGACGACATCGGCGGCGCATCGGTGGCGGCGACGGCGTCGAGGCGACAACGACATGGGCGGCAATGGCGGGAGCGTCAACGGAGTCGGGGGCGTGCGGGCGGCAATCTCCTGTGGTTGAAGAGACGAAGAAAGAAGAGGGAAACTGAAAAAATTTCAACTCCTACTTATATAGGAGTACCTTTAGTCACGATTGGTGGCTCCAACCGCAACTAAAGGGTGGTCTTTAGTCGCGGTTGGAGCCACCAACCGCGACTAAAGGTGAATTTCACCAGTCGAAGTGGCGGGAAGCAAAATCCTTTAGTCGCGGTTGGTGGCACCAACCGCGACTAAAGGGTGTTGCGCCAGGCGAGTAGCAGGAAGGAAGTTTAGTCCCACCTCGCTTGTCGAGAGGAGATTGCACCGGTTTATAAGCCCCGTTGCGGCTACCATGTCGAGCTCCTCTCTTAAGCAAGCCTTCTGGGCCTACCTCACCTCTATGCCCTGTGGGGCCTACTGGGCCGTACGGGCCTGCGTCTTGGCCCAACAAGAGGTTGGGTTTCTAGTCGTATGCACGCCGTGGCGGCCTAGTAGGTGGGCCTTTTTTTAATATATTTTTTGTTTTTTTGTTTTATGATTTATTTATTTTCT
Organism: Hordeum marinum; assembly: GCA_022496015.1. Taxonomy (NCBI): domain Eukaryota; kingdom Viridiplantae; phylum Streptophyta; class Magnoliopsida; order Poales; family Poaceae; genus Hordeum; species Hordeum marinum. The sequence goes on along the minus strand of CM039677.1, from coordinate 417,581,167 downwards.
TTTTTATTGAGTTTTTTTTGTCTTTATTTAGAGTTTCTTTGTGAATCTTTTTTCTTTAGTCGAGTAGGTGGGGTTTTTTTAATATATTTTTTTGTTTTCTCCTTTATTTATTTTCTTTTGTTTTTGAGTTGTTTTTTGCTTTATTTAGAGTTTATTTAGGTAAAAAAATTATAAATTTCTCTTAATGCTAGTAGTTTTCAAATTTGAATAGTTTAAATTTGAATTATTTGAAATTTGTGTGAATCACTAGTTTGTGAATAACTTTAATTCAAAAATAGATTTTTCAGTAATTCTTTTTTCTACTATTTAATATTATCTTGTTTTATCATTATATCCAATTTGGTAATTCTTAGATTATTTAAAAAATGAAATGCCTTTGTATCAGGCGAGTTTTCGTTTGAAACCCCGATACTTTGGAAGAGATTGTCTATTTTGTACACGAAGTGCATCCAGTTTTTGCCGTAACCGTCTCAACTTTTTAGCACATGCTATGTGGGTGAAATGATGATACCATGCCAACTTTCAACCTTTTCAGAGTTCATTTGTAGTGCTTATCAATTTCAGGGTCATTTAGCTCAAAAAATTAGTAAATGCATGGAAAATAGCAAATGAAGTTGGAAAGGGTTGAAAATGGATGGCCTCCATTCGAATGGTCCATACTGAATGCGCAAAAAGTCTGGAGTTGAAATAAGTTTAAAAATGAAATGCCTTTGTAACAGGCGAATTTTCATCTGAAACCCTCATACTTCGAAAGAGATTGTCCATTTTGTACACGAAGTGCATCCAGTTTTTGCCGTAACCCTCTCAACTTTTTACCACATGCTATGTGGGTGAAATGATGATACCACGCCAACTTTCAAACTTTTCAGAGTTCATTTGTAGTGAATATCAATTTCAGGGTCATTTAGCTCAAAAAAATGAGGAAATGCATGGAAAATAGCAAATGAAGTCGGAAAGGGTTGAAAATTGATGGCCTCCATTCAAATGGTCCATACTGAACGCACAAAAAGTCTGGAGATGAAATAAGTTAAAAAATGAAATGCCTTTGTAACAGGCAAGTTTTCGTGCGAAACCCTGATACTTCGAACAGATTGTCCATTTTGTACATCAAGTGCATCTAGTTTTTGCCGTAACCCTCTCAACTTTTTAGCACATGCTGTGTGGGTGAAATGTTGTTACCATGCCAACTTTCAACCTTTTCAGAGTTCATTTGTAGTTCTTATCAATTTCAGGTTCATTCAGGTCAAAAAAATCAGTAAATGCATGGAAAATAGCAAATGAAGTAGGAAAGGGTTGAAAATTGATGGCCTCCCTTAGAATGGTCCATACCGAACGCACAAAAAACACATAAGTACACTACTGTTACAAAGATTCCCTTCGGTTTGTACGAAGTGGGATTTTCTAGATATATATATATATGTGTGTGTATATATATATATATATAAGTCCGAAAACAAACTAGAGAAGCCGGTCACATCCCAGAGTGGGATCTTTGGGTGTAATTTTTTTTCTTCACGTGTGTGTCGTGACCATGGGAAATCTTCATCGTTTAAATTGATGCTCGGGTCAACATTCACTGTGAAGCGAGCAATTTCATGAAAATTTTCATAATCTTCTGACATGTCTGTCTTGTCCTCCACTCCCACGATGTTTCTTTTCCCTGAAAGAACTTTGTGGCACTTTGGCTCATCGCATGATGTATTTGCTTCCTTATCTTTTCCTTTTCTCGACTTGGTAGACATGTCCTTAACATAGAAAACCTGCGCCACATCATTGGCTAGGACGAAAGGCTCGTCTGCGTACCCAAGATTATTGAGTTCCATTGTTGTAATTCCGTACTGCGGGTCTTCCTTTACCCAACCTCCTGTCAGATTGACCCATTTGCACCTAAACAAAGGGACCTTCAAATCAAGTCCATAGTCAAGTTCCCATATCTCCTCTATGTAACCATAGTATGTGTCCTTTGGCCCATTGTTGTTTGCTGCATCAAAGCAGACACCACTATTTTGGTTGGCACTCTTTTCATCTTGGGCGATCATGTAAAATGTATTCCCATTTATCTCGTACCCTTTGAAAGTAAATATATTCGAAGATGGTAACTTGGACAGCAAGTACAGTTCATCTTCAACAGTGTCGTCATGCACGAGACGTGTCTGCAACCAACCGGCAAAAGTCATCGTTTGTTCATGTGTAATCCATTCATCAGACTTCTCCGGGTGTTTGGAGCGTAGAATATTATTGTGTTGCTTGATATACGGAGCCACCAAGGCGGAACTATGTAGAACTGTGTAGTGTGCTTGCGCTAAAGAATTCCCTTCCCAGCATATTAGTGATTTCTTTCCTAGCGTGCCTTTTCCACCCAGTCTACCCTCATGCCGTGATTCAGGAACACCTATCGGCTTAATGTCAGGAATAAAGTCAACACAAAACTCAATGACCTCCTCTGTTTCATGTCCCTTGGAGATGCTTCCTTCTGGCCTAGCACGATTATGAACATATTTCTTTAAGACTCCCATGTACCTCTCAAAGGGGAACATATTGTGTAGAAATACAGGACCCAGAATGCATCATGATATTGAAGAAGGATGGTGGGAACACCAACTCGAAACTGACAAGACATTGCACCAAATCATTCTCTAACCTTGGTAGGATTTGTGGATCGATTACCCTCTGAGAGATTGCATTCAGGAATGCACATAGCTTGACCATTTCTAATTGAACATTTTTCGGTAGAAGCCCCCTCAATGCAACCGGAAGCAGTTGCATCATAATCACATGGCAGTCATGAGACTTTAGGTTTTGGAACTTTTTCTGTACCATATTTATTATTCCCTTTATATTCAAGGAGAAGCCAGACAGGACCTTCATACTGAGAAGACATTCGAAGATGATTTCCTTCTCTTCTTTGGTAAGAGCATAGCTCGCATGACCCTAAAACTGCTTTGGATGCATGCCTTCTTTTACGTGCATACGTTGTTGGTCCTCCCGTGCCTCTGGCATATCTTTTGTCTTCCCATAGATGCCCAAGAAGCCTAGCAGGTTCACGCAAAGATCCTTCATCACGTGCATCACATTGATTGTAGAGTGGACCTCGAGGTCTTTCCAATATGGTAGGTCCCAAAATATAGATTTCTTCTTCCACATGGGTGCGTGTTTGTCAGCGTCATTCGGAACAGATTGTGCACCAGGAGCCTTGCCAAAGATTACTTTTAAATCCTCGACCATATCAAGTACTTCATCACCCGTATGGTGGCGAGGCTTCTTCCGGTGATCTGCCTCACCTTTGAAATGCTTGCCTTTCTTTCATACGACACGCCTGCTCTGAAGAAATCGATGATGCCCCAGATACACATTCTTCTTACATTTATCCAAATATATACTATCGGTATCATCTAAACAGTGCGTGCATGTCTGGTATACCTTGTTTGTCTATCTTGAAAGATTACTGAGAGTAGGTCAATCATTGATGGTTACAAACAACAACGCATGTAGGTCAAATTACTCCTTATCTTTCGCCTCCCACGTAGGTACACCTTTTCCATTCCACAGTTGTAAAAGTTCTTCAACCAATGGACTTAGGTACACATCAATGTTGTTGCTGGGTTGCTTGGGGCCTTGTATGAGCATTGTCATCATAATGAACTTCCGCTTCTTGCACAACCAAGGAGGAAGGTTATAGATACATAGAGTCACATGTCATGTGCTATGATTGTTGTTCTGCTCCGCAAAAGGATTAATGCCATCTGCACTTAAACCAAACCATACGTTCCTTGCAACCTTTTGAAAGTCCTTCCACTTTCTCTCAATTTTCTCCACTTCGACCCGTCAGCGGGCACTCTAAACTTCCCGTCTTTCTTACGGTCTTCGTTGTGCCATCCCATCAACTTGGCATGCTCTTTGTTTTGGAACAAACGTTTCAACCGTGGTATTATAGGAGCATACCACATCACCTTGGCAGGAATCTTCTTCCTACGGCGCTCGCCCTCAACATCACTAGGTCATCATGGCGGATCTTATAGCGCAATGCACAACATACCGGGCATGCATTCAAATCATCGTACTCACCACGGTAGAGGATACAGTCATTAGGGCATGCATGTATCTTCTCGACCTCTAATCCTAGAGGGTAGACAGCCTTCTTTTCTTCGTACGTACTCTCTGGCAATTCATCGTCCTTTGGTAGCTTCTTCTTTAACATTATCAACAACTTTTGAAATGCTTTGTCAGATACACCATTCTCTGCCTTCCATTGCTGCAATTCCAGTCTGGTACCCAGCTTTTTATTGTCATCTTCGCAATTTGGGTACAACCCTTTTTTGTGATCCTCTAACATGCGCTGCAACTTCAGCTTCTCCTTTTCACTTGTGTAGTTTCTCTTTGCATCGCCGATGGCCCGACCAAGATCATCATCAGGCTCATCTGATGCCTCTTCTTTAGCTCCTTCCCTCATTGTCGGCTCAGCTTCTCCCCCCATTGTTGTACCATCATATTCATGGAACCCATGGCCAGGATAGTTGTCCTCATCCTCTTCTTCTTCATTCTCTTCCATTAGGACCCCTCTTTCTCCATGCTTGTTCCAACAGTTATAGCAAGACATGAAACCAGACTCAAACAAGTGGAAGTGAATGGTTCTTGAGTTAGAGTAATTTCGATCATTCTTACAGCCAGCACATGGACAATACATAAAACCATCCGGCTGCTTATTTGCCTCAGCTAAAACTAGAAAAGATTGCACGCCATTAATGAACTAGGGAGCTCGTACATCCATTGCCAGCTCATCTTAATTACACAACACCGAAAAGACCAAATTAATACAAGTTCGTACATAAAGTTCATACACACTTGTTCTCATGAAACAACATACAAACTCTCTAGCTAAAGCATTTAAATGCAACAACAAATGCGATCAACATTGCAACTAAGGTAAGAATTGATCCAATAGCATAGTGATACCAAGCCTCACTATCAATGGCATATCTTTTAAATTTTCTAAACTTCAAGCGCATTGCACCCATCTTGATCTTGTGATCATCGACGACATCGACAAGATACAACCCCAGTTTCATCTTCTCTTCAACTCTTTTCAATTTTTATTTCAAATACACGTTTTCTTTTTCAACTAAATTTAACTTCTTGATAAGAATATCTATGTCGGTTGGAATCTCCGGTTCACACACCTCCTAGATAAAAATATCTATGTAAACTTAATTGGCATAATTGTCATAAACACGAAATGCAACAAAGAGTTATAAAAGAGAGTATATACCACATCTACATCATAAACCGGACGAGGGCCAACGGGGACGGATTTCAAAACCATGCCACTATGTATAACAAACAACCATATAGGTAAGAAAACTATACAAGTAACTAACTAAATCTTACAAACATGTTTTTTTATATAAAAAGGATAAGAACAAGCAGCTCACCAAGGTGGTGCCGGCAACGGGACAGTGCGGGCGATCGACGGTGGTTAGGACGGGGACGAAGAGGCACTAAGTAAACCACACCTACAAATACAAAGTAAGAAGTTAATTTGATCTCAAATTGTATAAATCAAATAAACTACCACATACAAACTAAAACCAACAAATTACTATACTTATAGAGTATTGCAAGAGCTCATCTAGAAATGAGAAATGAAAGGACAAAGTTGCTGACCTTCGTGAACACTTGGATGGATGGGATGACTCCAAATCTTGACAAATTTTGGCAAAAATGGAGGATGAGCACGAGGAAGAGAGGAAGAACAGAGAGGAGAGGAAAGGGGAAGAACAGAGAGGACTCTGCTCGGGCTGGCACCGAAGGATTTCAATATAGGGGGACCTTTAGTCCTGGTTGGTAGCTCCAACCACGACTAAAGGTTAGCCTATAGTCACGGTTGGAGCCACCAACCGGACTAAAGGTTCCCATGGGGCTCTAGGCTGACGCTGGCCTGCCACCAGGCCCTTAGTGCCGGTTCGTGGCACAAACTGGGACTAAGGGTCCGTAACGAACCGGCACTAATGATCCCTGTCACGAACCGGCACTAATGATTACATTAGGGCTGGTTCAAAAGCCAACCGGGACTAATGATGGGGACAAAAGGTCTGTTTTCTACTAGTGAATGTTCATGCCATCATTAGATTATATGATCAAGATTATGCTAGGTAGCATTCCACATCTAAAATTATCTTTTTTACCATTTACCTAATCGAGGACGTGCAGGAATTAAGCCTGGGGATGCTGATATGTCTCCATCATATCTATAATTTTTGATTGTTTCATGCCAATATTCTACAACTTTCATATACTTTTGGCAACCTTTTATACTATTTTTGTGACTAACATATTGATCCTGTGCCCAGTGCCAGTTCCTGTTTGTTGCATGTTTTTTGTTTTGTAAAAAATCGATATCAAACAAAGTCCAAACAGGATAAAAACTTCCGGAGATTTTTTTGGAATATATGTGAATTCTCAGAAGTGGAACCAATAGAAGGTGGTGCCCGAGGGGCCCACAAACCTGCCAGTCGTGCCCTGGGGGGTAGGCCGCGCCCAGAGGGCTTGTGGCCACCTCTTAGGTCAGTTGGAGGTGTCCTTTGGCCGTAAGAAAGCTAATTTTTGGAAGAAGATCCCCTCAAATTTTCAGCCCGATCGGATTTATGGATCTCCGGCTATTTAAGAAACGGTGAAAGGCCAAATTTGGGAGCGCAGAAACAGAACGAAACAGAGAGAGAGAGAGAGAGAGAGATCCAATCTCGGAGGGGCTCTCGCCCCTCCGCCTCCATGGAGGCCAAGTACCATAGGGGAAACCTTCCTCCCATCTAGGGGGAAGGTCAAGGAATAAGAAGAAGGAGGAGGGGGATCTCTCCCTCTGTCCCTTGTTCGTTATACAAAACGGGGCTAATGGTCCATCTATAGTCTCGGTTTGTATCACAAACATGGACTAAATGGGCTCGTGGGGCCCAGACTGACACCAGCCTGCCACCACCCCTTTAGTCCTGGTTTGTGATACAAGCTGGGACTATAGGTCCCAAATGAATTGGGACTCATGGGGTTCGTACCCATGGCCGCTCCTAGGCGTTGGAACTGGGACTAATGGCCACATTAGTCCTGGTCCAAAGGCAAACCGAGACTAAAGGTAGAAATGCAAGGCCTGTTTTCTACTACTGAGGCTTAGTAAATGGGTCTGCGGCATTCAGATCCGTGTGTACTTCGCAAATAATTATGTCCTCCTCCTTGATGTAATCGCGAATGGAATTGAAACAACACTTTATATATCTGGTCCTCTTGTGAAACCTGGGCTCCTTGGCGATAGCAATGGCACCAGTGTTGTCACACAAGAGAGTCATCGGATCCAGTGCACTAGGCACAACTCCGAGATCTATCATGAACTCCTTCATCCATACTCCTTCCTTTGCCTTTATGAAGCATCGATGTACTCTGCTTCACATGTAGAATCAGCTACCACGCTTTGCTTGGAACTGCACCAGCTTACCGCTCCACCATTCAGAATATATACGTATCCGATTTGAGACTTAGAGTCATCCGAATCTATGTCAAAGATAGCATCAACGTAACCCTTTACGATGGGCTCTTGATCACCTCCATAAACGAGAACACTTCCCTTAGTCTTTTTCAGGTACTTTAGGATCTTCTGGACTATTGTCTAGTGTTCCATTCCTAGATCACTCTGAACGAATTCCACAATATAACTATCACATAAAACATTATATTCATGATCCACAAGCATAGAAATTTTGTCACTCTCCACATAAGCAATTTTCTTTTCATTCATAATAGTGGGAGCAAACTCAACAAAATAACTATCATGAGATACTTGATTGACATAACCACATTGGATATTAAAATCATGATGACAAGTTTCATGGTTAGTATCACTCTTTATAGCATACATGTCATCATCATAATCATCATACATAGTAGGCACGTCATTATCATAACAAATTTGCTCATCAAAACTTGGGGAACTAAAAATATCATCTTCATCAAACATAGCATTCCCAAGCTTGTGGCTTTGCATATCATTAGCATCATGAATATTTAGAGAATTCTCATTAAGTATTTTCACAAATTCTTCCTCTACCAATTGGGCACAATTTTCCAAACCATCATTTTCATGAAAGACATTATAAACATGAAGTATATGAGGCAACCTCCATTCCATGTTTTTTTAGTTTTGTTTTATAAAACCAAACTAGTGAATAAACACGAAACTAAAAGATTCTGTTGCAAGATCTAAAGATATACCTTCAAACACTCACCTCCCTGGGAACGACACCAGAAAAGAGGTTGATGTCTACTATGCAACTTTATTCTTGTAGACTTTGTTGGGCCTCCAAGCGCAGAGTTTTGTAGGACAATAGAAATTTTCCCTCAAGTGGATGACCTAAGGTTTATCAATCCGTGGGAGGTGTAGGATGAAGATGGTATCTCTCAAACGACGCTGCAATCAAATACAAGAAATCTCTTGTGTCCCCAACACTCCCATTACAATGGCAAATTGTATAGGAGCACTAGTTTGCTGAAGAGATGGTTATACAAGTGCAATATGGTTGGTAGATATAAGTTTTTGTAGTCTAAAAATATAAAACAGAAAGGTAGCAAGTAACAAAAGTGAGCAAAACGGTATTGCAATGCTTGAAAACAAGGCCTAGGGTTCATACTTTCACTAGTGCAAGTTCTCTCAACAATACTGACATAGTTGAATCATATGTAAATCCCTCATGTGTGACAAAGAGTTCACTCCAAAATCACAAATAGCAGAGAACAAACGAATAAATTATCGTAGGGTATGAAACCCACTCAAATTTATCTTTTCAGATCAATCATATGAGCTATCCCTATAAGTGTCACTAACAGCCCTGGAGTTCGTACTAAAATAACGCCTTAACATACACATCAAGCAAAACCCTAATGTCACCTAGATACTCCAATGTCACCACGAGTACCCCGTGCCATGATTATACGATATGCATCACACAATTTCAGATACATTATTTTCAATCCAACACAATGAACTTCAAAGAGTGCCCCAAAGTTTCTATCGGAGAGTCAAGATGAAACCATGTGCCAACTCCTACGCATAGATTACCAAGGTCACGTAACCCACAAGTTGATCGCCAAAACATACATCAAGTGGATAAATAGAACATCCCATTGTCACCACGGATATCCCATCGCAAGACATACATCAAGTGTTCTAAAATCCTTTAAAGACTTAATCCGATAAGAAAACTTCAAAGGAAAACTGAATTCATCACAAGAAGATAGAGAGGGGGAAACTCCATATGGTTCATCTATATTGATAAAGCTCGCGGTACATCAAGATCGTGTCATCTCAAGAACACGATACAGAGAGAGAGAGATCAAGCACATAACTACTAGTACATACCCTCAGCCCCGAGGGTGAACTACTCCCTCCTCGTCAGGGAGACTGCCGAGATGATGAACATGGCCTCCTGGGATGGTTTCCCCCTCCCACAGGGTGCCATTACGGGGTCCCGATTGTTTTTTCATGGCTACCAAGGTTTGCAGTGGCGGAACTCCCGATCTAGGTTTCTTTCTAGGGGTTACAAGAATTATAGGAGTACTTGGCGTTGGAATCAAGTCAGGGGGACTCCTGAGGGGCCCACAAGCCAGGAGCGTGCCCTAGGGGGCACCCCCTAGGATTGTGGCTGCCTCAGAACTCCTCTCCTGTATCTTTTTTCTCTAGTATTTTTTAGATTTTCCAAAAATATTCTCCAAAATTTTAGCCCATTCCGAGAACTTTTATTTCTGGACAAAAAATGACACCATGGTAGTTCTGCTGAAAACATGGTCAGTCCAGGGTAGTTCTAATAAAATCATACCAAAATCATATGGAATTATTGTAAACATGGCATGAATACTTCATAAATTATAGATACGTTGGAGATGTATCAGCATCCCCAAGCTTAATTCTTGCTCGTCCTCGAGTAGGTTAATGATAAAAGAAATAACTTATAAAGTGTGAATGCTAGCAAGTGCATAAGTTTGATCAATGATAATTCCAATCACCTTTTCTAGCATCAATATAATCCGTAAATAGTAGCTCATCTCGTAAAACTTCTCATGATCGAGTAACAAGCTATTCACATGTTAAAGTATAGACCAGAAAGTTTCTTGAAAACTAAGAAACCATATTCCTAGTCATCAAACAATTGCAATTCATCTTATTTTCAGGAAGGGTCTATGTAAGAGATTTGATTTAGCAATTCCACATACTCAACTATCATATAGTCTTCCATGATTATTGACACTCAAAGAATATTTTTAGAACAAATAGCATCCGTCGAACATAGAGAAAGATAGGGGCTTAATGTTTTGCCTCCCAACTTATTTATCATATATATAATTGTCAACAATAATAATTGATGATCAAATATATTTGAATGGATATATGTGTCTAGATCACTACCCAACACATGATGCTTGCCAAGAGAAAAAGGAAAAATATAGGAAGTGGTGAAGATCACCATGACTCTTGCATAAAGGTAAGTACTATAAAGTAAACGATAGGCCCATCGTAGAGGGAAGCAGAGGTTGTCATGCACTTTTTGTTTTTTGGATGTGCAAACCCTTAATGCAAAGGAACATCATATTATATTGCCCTTTGTGATAGCAACCTTTATTATGCAGTCCCTCACTTTTATTTCTTTACCATCACAAGTTCATACAACACTTATTTTCCCTTACAATAAAAGATCGTACATATTTAGAAGCAATTTTTATTCCTTTTTGCACCGATGACAACTTACTTTAGGGATCTTACTCAATCCATAGGTAGGTATAGTTGACTCTCATGGAAAAGCTGGTTTAAGGGTATTTGGATGCACAAGTAGTATTTATACTTGGTGTGGAAGTTTTGGCTAGTATGAGGGGGAAGCAAGGACCACATGTTGTAGGATCCATAACAATATAATTTCTATACAAATATAACCAAACATAACTCATTAAGTTGTCTTCCTTGTCCAATTTTAACTAATTTGCTCGAGTTTGAAAATATTTAATGATCTCACAATCATATAAGATGTCCAATATAGTATATTTATATGTGTAATCTCTCTTCCTTCAATATTCTTTCATGAATTGTTCAAGTGACCAATGCAGTGTTTGCTAACTTTCAATAAATTTTACTACCTATACTTATTATGTGTGAAGTCATTACTCCCCATGGGATAAGTATATGAAGCATATTTAATTTCAGATTTATGATATTCAATTCATTCAACCATTTACTCATAGGATATATGTGAAGCACGAGAGTGAATGACAAACTACTCCAAAAAGATATAAGTGAAGATCAATGCATAGTCAATTAGTTAAATAGCTATGTGAAGATTCTCTCATCTAAGAATTTCAAATATTAAGTATTTTATTAAACATCAAGCAAAATAAAAACAACACTCCAAGAATAGCATGCATCATGTGAATGAATAAAAAATTAGGCTCAACATAGGCTAACCGATAATTGTTAATTAAGAGAGGTGGGATGTGTAGCATCACCAAGCTTAGATGCTTGAGACTTCTTGAAATATATACTTGGGGTGCCTTGGGAATCCCCAAGCTTGAGATTTTTTATCTCGTTCAATCCTCTCATATCATGGTTTCACCTGTTCTCAAAAACTTCATCCACACAAAACTCGAAAAGAACTCGTGAGATAGGTTAGTACACATGATAATAAATCAACTCTTTATTTACTACCAAGACTAGTTGCACAGTAATTTTCAAACATTAGGTACTTTATACTATCATTTCCACAATTTATATCTACCAATATAGGATATGGAAACTATAGGATAAGTAGATAACAAAACTGTGACAGCAGTCTGTCCAAACACAAATAGTCTATAGTAATCTATTAAACCAGTGTACTTCTGTAACTGAAAAAATTATGAAAATTTAGCACATACTAAAACATTTATATTAAAATAATTGTAAAAAATTTAGAAACTTTCCACATTCTAGTAAAATACTAAAATTCAAATACTATAGAAAAAGTTTCTGTTTTCACACATCACATATCAAACATGCAATTCAAGCATCCTAAACGCAATTATAGGAACTTTGTATTGAAAAACAAGATTATAAATAACACCTGATAGAAAATAATAAACTATAATGATACTCCAAGCATAACACATATTATGTGATGAATAAAAATATAGCTCTAAGTAAGATATAGCGATAATGTTGAAAACGAAAGAGGGGATGCCTTCCGGGGCATCCCCAAGCTTAGGCGCTTGAGTATTCCTTTGATATTAACTTGGGGGCTCCTTGGGCATCCCCAATCTTAGGTTATTGTCACTACTTGTTCTCCTCATATCACCATCTCCCCCAAAACTTGAAAACTTCAATCACACAAAACTTAACGGAACTTCGTGAGAAGGGTTAGTGTAATCAAGAAAGATTATTCACTTAGGTACTGTCAATACAAGATTCATAATTGTTCTAACATAATACCTACTATATTATATCATTCCCATAATTTATATTACTGAGTATAAGCTATGGGAACACTAAAACAAGGAAACTATGCATGGAAAGTAGAATCAGTCAAAAACAGAATAGTCTGCGAAGATCTATAGTATAACCATACTTACATGTCTCTAAAAATTCTAAAGCATTACGAAAACCTGAAGACTTTGTATATCAATACTATGTAAAAATTTCAGATCATTATCGGGCTCTAGTGAAAAATGAAAATTCCTTTATTTGAATCAAAAGTTTCTATTTTGGTTCACCATCAGTTCTCCTCATCTTGTGAGTCATCCCAAAGGCTTTACTTCGAACGTTATTGAAATAAAAGAAACAAAACATGATTACAATTGTAGCTAAATCATGTTAACACACAAAAACAGAAAGGAAAAGTGTTGGGTTGTCTCCCAACAAGTGCTTTTTTCTTTAATGCCTTTTAGCTAGGCATGATAATTTCAATGATGCTCATATAAGAATAGTATTTGAAACATGTAAGAGAGCATCATGAATCTCATTAAAAGAATATTTAAGTCTAACCCCCACTTACTATTCATAGGAATTTTGTGAGCAAACAATTTATGGGAACTAGAATCATCTAGCATAGGAAGGCAAAACAAGCATAACTTCAAAACTTTGAACACATAGAGAGGAAACTCGATATTATTCCAATTCCTACAAGCATATGTTCCTCCCTCATAATAATTTTCAGTAGCATCATCAAGGAATTCCATAATATAACTATCACTTAAAGCATTATCTTCATGATCCACAAGCATAGAAATTTTTTCACTCTCCACATAAGCAATTTTCTTTTCACTCATAATAGTGGGAGCAAACACAATAAAATAACTATCATGAGATACATGATTGAAATAACCACATTGAATATTAAAATCATGATCACGAGTTTCATGGTTAATATCACTCTTTATAGCATACATGTCATCATCATAATCATCATAGATAGTAGGCATGTCATTGTCATATCAAAAAAATTCATGAAAACTTGGGGGACTAAAAATATCATCTTGATCAAACATAGCATCCCCAAGCTTGTGGATTTGCATATCATTAGCATCATGGATATTAAGAGAATTCAGACTAGAAATATTGCAATCATTCTCATCATTCAAGGAATTCTCATTAAGTATTTTCGTAAATTCTCCCTATACCAATTGAGCACAATTTTCCAAACCATCATTTTCACGAAAGACATTATAAAGATGAATTATATGAGGCAACCTCAATTCTATTTTTTTCTAGTTTTCTTTTATAAAACCAAACTAGTGAATAAACAAGAAACTAAAAGATTCAATTGCACGAACTAAAGATATACCTTCAAGCACTCACATCCTCGGCAATGGCACTAGAAAAGACCTTCATGTCTACTACGCAACTTTATTCTAGTAGACTTTGTTGGGCCTCCAAGCGCAGAGTTTTGTAGGACAGTCGCAATTTTCCCTCAAGTGGATGACCTAAGGATTAGCAATCCGTGGGAGGTGTAGGATGAAGATGGTATGTCGCAAACAACCCTACAATCAAATACAAGAAATCTCTTGTGTCCCCAACACACCCAATACAATGGCAAATTGTATAGGAGCACTAGTTCGACGAAGAGATGGTGATACAAGTGCAATATGGATGGTAGATATAAGATTTTTTAATCTGAAAATATAAAAATAGAAAGGTAGCAAGTAACAAAAATTGAGGAAAAACGGTATTGCAATGCTTGAAAACAAGGCCTGGGGTTCATACTTTCACTAGTGCAAGTTCTCTCAACAATACTGACATAGTTGAATCATATGTAAATCCCTCACGTGCGACAAAGAGTTCACTCCAAAGTCAAAATAGCGAAGAAAAAATGAGGAAATTATTGTAGGGTACGAAATCACCTCAAAGTTATCTTTTTCCAATCAATCATATGAGCGATCCCTATAAATGTCACGAACAGCCCTAGAGTTCGTACTAAAATTAATACCTTAAGATACACATCCACCAAAACCCTAATGTCACCTAGATACGCCAATGTCACCACGACTACCCATGGCCTTGATTATACAATATGCATCACACAATTTCAGTCATCAGGTTCAATCAAACACAAAGAACTTCAAAGAGTGTCCCAACGTTTCTATCGAAGAGTCAAGACAAAAACGTGTGCCAACCCCAATGCATAGACTCTCAAGGTCACGGAACCCGCAAGTTGATCACCAAAAAATACGTCAAGTGGATCAATAGAACATCCCATTGTCACCACGGATATCCCATTGCATGACATACATCAAGTGTTCTAAAATCCTATAAAGACTCAAATCCAATAAGAAAGCTTCAAAGGGAAAACTCAATTCATCACAAGAACATCGAGAGGGGAAACTCCGTATGATTCATCTATATTAATAAAGCTCGTGGTACATCAAGATCGTGTCATCTCAAGAACACGAGAGAGAAAGATCAAACACATAGCTACTGGTACATACCCACATCCCCAAGGGTGACCTACTCCCTCCTCGTCATGGAGACCGTCGGTATGATGAAGATGGCCTCCGGTGATGCTTTCCCCCTCCCATAGGGTGCCGGAACGGGATCCTGATTGTTTTTTCATGGCTACCGAGGTTTGCGGCGGAGGAACTCATGATCTAGGTTTCTTTCTGGGGGTTACGGGATTTATAGGACTACTTGGCATTAGAATCAAGTTAGGGGGACTCTTGAGGGACCCACAAGCCATGGGCGCGCCCAAGGGGGGCGCCCCCTAGGCTTGTGGCTGCCTCGGGACTCCTCTTCAGTATATTTTTGCTCTAGTGTTTTTATATTTTCCAAAAATATTCTCTGTAAATTTCTAGCCCATTCCGAGAACTTTTATTTTTGCACAAAAAACGAAACCATGGTAGTTCTGCTGAAAACAACGTCTATTCGGGTTAGTTCTAATAATATCATACCAAAATCATATAGAATTATTGTAAACATGGCATGAATACTTCGTAAATTATAGGTACGTTGGAGACGTATCAATCTGCTCTCTGAAAGTCCTATTAAGTGCCTCGATCTATCTCTATAGATCTTGATGCCTAATATGTAAGCAGCTTCTCTGAGGTATTTCATTGAAAAACTCTTGTTCAAATATATATTCACGCTTTCTAGAAGTTCTATATTCTTTCTAATCAGCAATATGTCATCCACATATAATATTAGAAACGCTATAGAGCTCACACTCACTTTCTTGTAAATACAAGCTTCTCCATAAACTTGTATAAACCCAAACGCTTTGATCACATCATCAAAGCAAAGATTCCAACCCCGAGATGCCTGCACCAGTCCATAAATGGATCACGGGAACTTGCGTACCTTGTCAGCATTTTTAGGATCGACAAATCTTCTGGTTGCATCATATACAACTCTTCCTCAAGAAAGCCATTAAGGAACAATGTTTTGACGTCCATCTGCCAGATTTCATAATTGAAAAATGTAGCTATTTCCAAAATGATTCTGACGGACTTAAGCATCGCTACGGGAGAGAAAGTCTCAACATAGTCAACTCCTTGAATTTGTGAAAACCCTTCTGCAACAAGTCGAGCTTTATAGACGGTAACATTACCGTCCGCGTTCGTATTCTTCTTAAAGATACAGTTATTCTATATGGCCTTATGATCATATAGTAAGTCCTCCAAAGTCCATACTTTGTTCTCGTACACGGATCCTATCTCAGATTTCATGGCCTTAAGCCATTCGTTGGAATCCGGGCCTACCATCGCTTCATAGCTCGTAGGTTCACTGTTGTCCAACAACATGACCTCCAAGATAGGATTGCCGTACTACTCAAGGGTGGTGCGATTCCTTGTCGACCTACGAGGCTCGGTAGTAACTTGATACGAAGGGTCATGATCATCAACATTAACTTCCTCTTAGTTTGGTTTAGGCGCAACAGAAACATCTTTTCGGGTCGTGCTACCATCCAACTGAAGTGATGACTCAATAACCTCATAAAGATATACTTTCCTCCCACTCAATTCTTTTGAGACAAACTCTTTGTCGAGAAAGGATCTATTTTTAGCAACAAACCCTTTGCCCTTGGATTTGAGATAGAAGGTATACCCAACTGTTTCATTATTGTAT
Organism: Hordeum marinum; assembly: GCA_022496015.1. Classification (NCBI taxonomy): domain Eukaryota; kingdom Viridiplantae; phylum Streptophyta; class Magnoliopsida; order Poales; family Poaceae; genus Hordeum; species Hordeum marinum. The sequence goes on along the minus strand of CM039677.1, from coordinate 417,564,558 downwards.
CCTATGAAGCCGCATTTGTCCGCTTTGGGTTCGAGCTTATTAGGTTGAAGCCTTTTCACATAAGAACCGCATACCCAAAGTTTAGGTTTGTTGCCAAACTATAATTCATACGATGTCGTTTCAACGGACTTTGATGGTTCCCTATTTAAAGTGAATGAGGATGTCTCTAATGCATATCCCCAAAACGATAGTAGCAGGTCAGTGAGAGTAATCGTAGATCGCACCATATCCAATAGAGTATGATTACAATGCTCGGACACACCATTACAATGTGGTGTTCCGTGTTCTAGGTGGCGTAAGCTGTGGAACAATTCCACACTGTCTCAAATGCATTCCAAACTCATAACTTAGATATTCACCACCACGATCAGATTGCAGAAATTTTATCTTCTTGTTATGATGATTCTCAACTTCACTCTGAAATTGCTTGAACTTTTCAAACATTTCAGACTTGTGCTTCATCAAGTAAATATACCCATATCTACTAAAATCATCAGTGAAGGAAAGAAAATAACAATATCACCACATGCCTCAACACTCATCGGACCACACACATCAGTACGCATGATCTCCAACAAGTCACTTGCCTGCTCCATTGTACCGGAGAATGGGGTTTAAGTAATCTTGCCCATATTCCATGGTTCGCACGTATCAAGCGATTCAAAATCGAGTGATTCCAAAAGTCCATCAGCATGTAGTTTCCTCATGCACTTTACACCAATATGACCCAAGTGGCAATGCCACAAGAAAGTGGTATTATCATTATTGACTTTGCATCTTTTAGCACCAATGTTATAAATGTGTGTATCGCTACTATCGAGATTCAACAAGAATAAACCATTCACACTGGGTGCATGACCATAAAACATATTACTCATATAAATAGAACCATTATTCTCTGATTTAAATGAGTAACCGTCTCGCAATAAATAAGATCTAGATATAATGTTCATGCTCAACGCTGGTACCAAATAACAATTATTTAGGTTTCAAACTAATCTTGATGGTAAATGAAGAGCGAGCTTGTCGACGGTGATTACATCAACCTTGGAACCATTCCCAACACGCATCATCACTTCATATCTCGCCAACCTCCATTTATTTTGTAGTTCCTACTTCAAGTTACAACTATGAGCAACCGAACCGGTATCAAATACCCAGGCACTACTACAAGAGCTAGTGAGGTACACATCAATAACAAGTATATCAAATATACCTTTGTTGACGTTGCCAGCCTTCTTATGATCCAGGTACTTGGGGCAATTCTACTTCCAATGGCTAGTACCCTTGCAATAGAAGCACTAAGTCTTGGGCTTGGGTCCAGTCTTGGGTTTCTTCATTGGAGCAACCACTTTCTTGCCACCCTTTTTCCCTTCTTTCCATTTCCTTTCTGGAAACTAGTGGTCTTATTCACCATCAACACTTGATGCTCCTTTTTAATTTCTACTTCCGCAACTTTCACCATCATTGCTACCCCTTGAGCTTGCGTTGGTTTTCCCTTGAAGAGGAAAGGGTGATGTAGCAAAGTAGATAAGTATTTCCCTCAGTTGATGAGAACCAAGGTATCAATCCAGTAGGAGTAACAAGCAAGTCACTAATGGATGCACCTACACAAACAATCAAACTCTTGCACCCAACACTATAAAGGGGTTGTCAATCCCTTCATGGTTATTTGCAAGGATTAGATATGATAGAGATAGATGTAAAAGATTGTGAAATGTAAAAAGTTAATAAATTGCAGCAAAGTATTTCTGCGTTATAGATCTGAAAATATATTATGGAAAGTAGACTCGGGAGCCATAGGTTTCACTAGAGGCTTCTCTCTTGAATGAAAGTATCACGGTGGGTGAACAAATTACTGTCGAGCAATTGATAGAAAAGATAATAATTATGAAGATATCCAAGGCAATGATTATTCATATAGGCATCATGGCTGTGTCAAGTAGACCGAAACGATTTTGCATCTACTACTATTACTCCACACATCGACCGACTCCTGCCAGCATCTAGAGTATTAAGTTCATGAAGAACAGAGTAACGCATTAGGTAAGATGACATGATGTAGAGGGATAAACTCAAGCAATAATGTTAAAACCCCATCTTGTTACCCTTGATGGCAAAAATACAATACATGCCTTGCTACCTCTACTTTGTCACTGGCTGAGGACATCGCAAGATTGAACCCAAAACTAAGCACTTCTCCCATTGCAAGAATTACCAATCTAGTTGGCCAAAGCAAGCCAATAACTCGAAGAGACTTACAAACATATGAAATCATGCATCTAAGAATTTAGAAAAGACTCAAATAATATTCATGGATAATTTGAACATAAACCCACAATTCATCGGATCTCGACAAACACACCGCAAAAGAGTATTACATCAGATAGTTCTCCATGAAGATCATGAAGAACATGGTATTGAAGCACAAAGAGAGAGAAGAATCCATATAGCTACTAGCTATGGACCCATAGGTCCATGGTGGATTACTCACGCATCATCGGAAGGGCAATGGAGTTGACGTAGATGCCCTCCGTGATCGGAGCCCCCTCCGGCAGATTACTAGAAAGGCTCCAAGATTGGATCTCTCGGGAACGGAGGCTTCTAGTGGCGGAAAAGTATTTGTGTGGATATTTTTGGTATTGGGGGAATATTTGGGTATTTATAGGACGAAGATTAGGGGTAGGAGACTTGCCAGGAGGTGGAAAGCCTGCCAGGCGCGGCCAGGGGGGGTGGCCTTGCCCCCTGGCATGTGACCTCCTGAGAGAATACGTGACTTGCACTCCTAGCCTGGTAGATCTCTTTCATTCCAGAAAAAATCATTCTGAAGATTTTTTTTCCGTTTGGACTCCGTTTAATGGGAAAAACTGAAACTGGCACTAGGCTCTAGATTAATAAGTTAGTCCCAAAAATAACATAAGATAACATATTAATGCATATAAAACATCCAAAACAGATAATATAATAGCATTAAATAATCAAAAATTATAGCTACGTTGGAGACAGATTAGCATCCCCAAGCTTAATTCTTGCTCGTCCTCGAGTAGGTAAATGATAAAAACAGAATTTTGGATGTGGAGTGCTACCTAACGTATTTATCCATGTAATATTCTCTACCATGGCATAAATATTCATATCCGTAAGACTCAAAACAAAAATCTTAATATTGACATAAAAACAATAATATTTCAGGCATACTAGCAAAGCAATTGTAGCTCTTCAAAATATAATGACAAAAGAAGTTATCCCTACAATATCATATAGTCTAGCTTTGCTCCATCTTCCCCACACAGAGTATTTATATCATGCACAACCCTAATGAAAAGTCCACTAATTGTTTCACACTTTTATTTTCTCAAACTTTTTCAACTCTTATGCAATACATGAGCGTGGGCCATGGATATAGCAGTATAGGTGGAATAGAATATGGTGGAGGTTGTGAAGGAAAGGAGAAGATAGTCTCACATTAACTAGGCGTATCAATGGGATATGGAGATTCCCATTAATAGATATCAATGTGACTGAGTAGGGATTGCCATGCAACAGATGCGCTAGAGCTATAAGTATATGAAAGCTCAAAAGGAAACTAAATGGGTGCGCATCCAACTTGCTTGCTCATCAAGACCTAAGGTAATTTGAGGAAGCCCATCATTGGAATATACAAGCCAAGTTATATAATGAAAAATTCCAACTAGTATATGAAAGTGATAAAATAGGAGACTCTCTATCATGAAGATCATGGTGCTACTTTGGAGCACAAGTGTGGAAAAGGATAGTAGCATTGTCCCTTCTCTCTTTTCTCTCATTTTTATTTATTTATTTTGGTGGGCATCTAAGGCTTCTTTTTTTATTTGGGCTTCTCTGGCCTCTTTCATTTTTCATAAAGTTCGGAGTCTCATCCCCACTTGTGAGGAAATCATAGCTTCCATCATCCTTTCCTCAGATGGGAAAATGCTCTAATAATGATGGTCAACACACTTTTATTTACATACAAGTCAGGAATTACAACTCGATAACTAGAATGAATTATGACTCTATATGAATTCCTCTGGCGGTGTACCGGGATGTGCAATGATCTAGCATAGCGAATGACATCAAAAAAATAGACAAACCATGAAAACACCATGCTAGCTATCTTACGATCATACAAAGCAATATGAAAATGATGGTGCGTGTCATAATAAACGGAACGATGGAAGTTGCATGGCAATATATATCGGAATGGCTCTCGAAATGCCATAATAGGTAGGTATGGTGGCTGTTTTTAGGAAAGATATATGGCGGCTGTTTTGAGGAAGGTGGGTTTATCACATCGGCGAAAGTTGCGCGGTACTAGAGAGGCTAGCCAAGGTGGAAGGGTGAGAGTGTGTATAATCCATGGACTGACATTAGTCATAAAGAACTCACATACTTATTGCAAAAGTCTATTAGTCATCGAAGCAAAGTATTAGACGCATGCCCCTAGGAAAGATGTTGGTAGGAGTAAACCATCGCACGCTCCTGAACCTCACACAAAGGTCGGCAATCTATAAACAAATCATTCTCCGACTTCTTTACATAACGGTTCACCATACGTGCATGCTACGGGAATCACAAACCTTTACACAAGTATTTTTACCAATTCACAATTACTTCCTAACATGACTTTTAACATTACCATCTTTATATCTCAAAATATTATGCAAGGAATCAAACTTCTCATAATACTCAATGCACTTAATATGGAAGTTTTTATTAAATCCCTCTTGGATGCCTATCATATTAGGACTAAATTCATAACCTAAACCAATTACCATGCTGTTTAGAGACTCCCAAATTAATATAAGTGAGGTACGAGAGTTCAATTATTTCTATAAAACAAACCCCACCGTGCTCTAAAAAGATATAAGTGAAGCACTAGAGTAGAATTGCCTATCTCAAAAGATATAAGTGAAGCACTAGAGTAGAATTGCCTATCTCAAAAGATATAAGTGAAGCAGATAGAGTATTCTAATAAATTGATGATTAATGTGTGTCTCTCAATAGATGTGTGCATCAAGGATGATTTTGTCAAACTAAAAAGCAAAGACTCATATCATACAAGAAGCTCCAAGCAAAGCACATATCATGTGGTGAATAAAAATATAGCCCCAACTAAATTTATCGATGGATTAAAGACGAAAGAGGGGATGCCTTCCAGAGCATCCCCAAGCTTAGGATCTTTGGCATCCTTTAATATGACTTGGGGTGCCTTGGGCATCACCAAGTGTAGGATCTTTCCACCACTTATTCCAAGTCCATCAAATCTTTACCCAAAACTTGAAAACTTCACAACACAAAACTTAACAGAAAACTCGTGAGATCCGTTGGTATAAGAAAATAAATCACCACTTTAGTTACTGTTTTAACTAATTTTTTACTTATATTGGTGTGGTACCTACTCTATTCTAACTTTTCCATGGTTCATACCCCCTGATACACCCCATAGATACATCAAAATAGGTACACAACACAAACAAAAACAGAATCTGTCAAAAACACAACAGTCTGTAGCAATCTAAAAACTTCATATACTTATGTTACTCAAACAATTCTTAAAAATTAGTTAATCCTGGTAGATTTGTATATCAATTGCATGTCAAAATTTTAGACTCATTCGACGCTCTGAAAATTTTATAAAATTCCTAGACCTAGCGCAAAAGTTTCTATTTTTCAGCAAGATCAAATCAACAACCACCATAGACCATCCCAAAGGTCTTACTTGGCTCAAAATCTAATTGAAACACCTAAACACAATTACTACAGAAGGATTAATGTGGGAAACACTCAAAAACAGAAGCAAAAACAGAACATAAAAATAAAATTGGGTTGCCTCCCAACAAGCGCTATTGTTTAACGCCCCTAGCTAGGCAAAACACAATAGATCTAGGTATTGTCATCTTTGGTATGCAATCAAAAAGTATCTCTAAAAATATATTCATAAGGTAATCTTATTTTCTTTGTATGAAAGTGTTCCATGCCTTTCCTTAATGGAAATTTTAATCTAATGTTTCCTTCTTTCATATCAATAATTGCACCAATCGTTCTAAGGAAATGTCTACCAAGAATAATAGGACATGTAGGATTGCAATATATATCAAGAACAATGAAATATATGGTCACATAATTCCTATTTGCAACAATAATAACATCATTAATCCTTCCCATAGGTTTCTTAACAGTGGAATCCGCAGGATGCAAATTTAAAGAGCAATCATCAAGATCATGGTAACCTAGCACATCACACAAAGTTTTAGGAATCGTGGAAACACTAGCACCCAAATAACACAAAGCATGGCACTCATAATCTTTAATTTTAATCTGAATAGTAGGTTTCCACTCATCATGAAGCTTTCTAGTGATAGAAACTTCAAACTCACGTTTTTCTTCAAAAGATTTCATCATAGCATCAACGATTTGTTTAGTAAAAGCCTTATTTTGATTATAAGCATGTGGAGAATTCAACGTGGATTGAAACAAGGAAATACAATCAATCAAAGATCATCTATCATAATTAAAGTTCTTGAAATCCAAAAGACTGGGTTCATTGTTATTTAAAGTTTTGACCTCTTCAATCCCACTTTTATCAGTTTTAGCATTAAGATCTATAAACTCCGAATCATTGGGATGAATTTTAACTATAGTTGACTTATCTCCAGTAGCATATTTATAAATATTTTTATTGGAAAACAAAGATTCAATAGGATTCACATCAATCACTTTGAGATATTCATGATTATTATCACGAGAACACACTTTTTCAAGCCATTCACGCTCAGCACGTATTCTAGCGGTTCCTTCCTTACACTCATAAATAGAGATTCTCATAGATTCTAAAGACTCATTAAGATCATTCTTGGGTGGAGTAGATCTAACTTTTAAAGAATCAATCTCAAGCGAAATTCTATCAACGCTCCTAGCCACATCATCAATGTTGAGCAATTTTTCTTTAGTCGAAGCATTGAAAACCTTTTGAGAATTAATAAATTATTTAATAATGTTTTCAAAATCAGAGGTCATCTTATTATAATTATTAGAGGAATTACCTGGAAACGACCTAGGATTGAAATTACCACTATACGCGTTATTACCAAAATTGTTCCAACAAACAAAATTCACATCCATAGATTCATTATTATTTCCAATCAAAGAACACAAAGGCATATCATTAGGATCGATAGGATCACTCTTACTAGCAAACAATTACAATAATTCATCCATCTTTTCACTCAAAGTATTTATTTCCTCAATAGCATGCACCTTTTTACTAGTAGGAGATCTTTCAGTATGCCATTGAGAGTAATTTTCCATAATATTATCTAGGAGTTTAGTAGATTATCCTAATGTTATTTCCATAAAAGTACCACCCGCATCGAAATCTAAAAGATTCCTAGATCCAAAATTCAACCCCGCATCAAAAATTTGTATAATCATCCATAAACTCAAACCATGTGCGGGGCAAATTTCTAATCGTTAATTTCATCCTCTCCTAAGATTGTGCAACATGCTCATGATCAAGTTGCCTAAAATTCATTATATCGTTCCTAAGGGAGATGATCTAAGTGGGCGGAAAGTACTTGGAAATAAAAGCATATTTACACCTATTCCAAGAATCAATACTATTTTTAGGCAAAGATGAAAACCAAGTTTTAGCACGATCTCGTAGCGAGAACGGAAATAGCTTCAATTTAACAATATAATTATCCACATCTTTCTTCTTTTGCATATCGCACAACTCAATGAAAGTATTTAGATGGGATACGACATCTTCACCAGGAACGCTAGAAAATTGATCTTTCATAACAAGATTAAGCAACGCAGCATTGATTTCCTAAGATTCCGCACTAGTGGCGGGAGCAATCGTAGTAATAATAAAATCATTATTATTAGTATTGGAAAAGTCAGACAACTTGGTATTCTCAGACATCGTGACAAAGCAAGCAATCAATTACACAAGCAAACAAAAGGCAAACGAAAAGGCGAACGGAAGAAGGGTGAATAAAAAGGCAAATATTTTTGGCTTCTGAAATCATTTTATAAGTGGGGGAGAGAAAATCGAGAGGAAAATGGAAAATAAAGTAAATACAAGAGATGAGTTTGTGATGGGTACTTGGTAGGCTTGATGTGTATCCTCCCCAGTAACGGCGTCGGAAATCCTTCTTGCTACCTCTTGAGCTTGCGTTGGTTTTCCCTTGAAGAGGAAAGGGTGATGCAACGAAGTAGATAAGTATTTCCCTAAGTTCATGAGAACCAAGGTATCAATCAAGTAGGAGGAACAAGCAAGTTACCAATGGATGCACCTACACAAACAATCAAACTCTTGCACCCAACGCTATAAAGGGGTTGTCAATCCCTTCACGGTTATTTGCAAGGATTAGATCTGATATAGATAGATGTAAAATATTGTGGAAAGTAAAAAGTAAATATATTATAGAAAGGTATTTTTGGTTTATAGATCTGAAAATATATTATGGAAAGTAGACCCGGGGGCCACAGGTTTTACTGGAGGCTTCTCTCTTGAAGGAAAGTATCACGGTGGGTGAACAAATTACTATCGAGCAACTGAAAAAAAGCAAATAATTATGAAGATATCCAAGGAAATGATTATGCATATAGGCATCACGTCTGTGTCAAGTAGAACAAAACGATTCTACATCTACTACTATTACTCCACACATCGACCGACTCCTGCCTGCATCTAGAGTATTAAGTTCATGAAGAAACAGAGTAATGCATTAGGTAAGATGACATGATATAGACGGATAAACTCAACCAATATGATGCAAACCCCATCTTCTTATCCTTGATGGCAACAATACAATACGTGCCTCTGTACCCCTACTTTGTCACTGGGTGAGGACACCGCAAGATTGAACCCAAAACTGAGCACTTCTGCCATTGCAAGAATTAGCAATCTAGAGAGCAAACAAAACCAAACCAATAAATCGAAAATACTTGGAAAGATATGAAATCATGCATATAGGAATTCAGAAAAGACTCAAATAATATTCATGGATATCTGAACATAAACCCACAATTCATCGGATCTTGAATAACACACCATAAAAGAGTATTACATCGGATAGATCTCCATGAAGATCATGAAGAACATGGTATTGAAGAACAAAGAGAGAGAAGAAGCCATCTAGCTACTATCTATGGACCAGTAGGTCAGTGGTGGACTACTCATGCATCATTGTAGGGGCAATGGAGTTGATGTAGATGCCCTCCGTGCTCGGATCCCCCTCCGGTAGATTACCGGAAAAGGCTCCAAGATTGGATCTGTCGGGAATGGGGGCTTCTGGCGGTGAAAAAGTATTTGTGTAGATCTATTTGGTATTCAGGGAATATTTGGGTATTTATAGGACAAAGATTATGGCTAGGAGACCTACCAGGCGGTGGTAATCTTGCCAGGCGCGGCCACCCCTGGCCGCGCCCCTGGCTTGCGACCTCCTAGCAGAGTCCCTGCCTTCCACTCCAAGCCTGGTAGACCTCTTTCGTTCCAGAAAAATCATTCAGAAGATTTTATTCCGTTTGGACTCCATTTAATATTCCATATCTGCAATACTCAAAAAAGGAAAAAAAGAGAAACTGGCACTAGGCTCTAGATTAATAAGTTAGTCCCAAAAATAATATAAAATAGCATATTAATGCATAGAAAACATCCAAAATAGATAATATAATAGCATGACAGAATAAAAATATGGATACGTTAGAGACATATCAATCATGAATAGCTCGGAGATTGACTTATTCATACCTTGTATATTATAGTTCACCAGAAAGCTTTTGTAGCCAGGTGGCAGTGACTAGAGAATTCTGTCAGTGACCGTATCGGGCGGAACCACTTGCAAATCAGTTAAACAGTTGTAGTACCCAGACATTCTCAGTAGATTTTCACTAATAGAACTATTCTGTGCCATCTTGCAGGCGAAGAACTTACCGAAGGTCTCATACATCTGGATGCAGGCATTTTCTTGAAATATCAACTCCAAGTCCTCAAATATCTCATATGCTCCATGGCGTTCAAAACACTTTTGAGGACCCGATTCTGAGTCAACCAACATGGTGCACTGAACTATCAAGTAGTCATCAGATCGAGTTTGCCAAACATTCATTGCGTCTGGATTCTCTGGGCATGTCACTTCACCAAGCAGTGCATCAAGGAGATAAGCCTTTTGTGAAGCAGTGAGGATAATACTCATATTATGGACCCGGTCCGCATAGTTACTTCCATCATCTTTCAACTTAGCTTTGTCTCGGAACACATTAAAATTCAGGGGAGCTACTGTGTGAGCCATTGATCTACAACATAATTTTGCAAAGACAATTTAGACTATGGTCATGATAATGAGTTCGGTTAATCATATTACTAAAGAAATCCCACTCAAATCAACATCTCTCAGGTTGTCTGAGTGTAACATGATCCAAATCCACAAACCCAGGTCCGATCATCACATGAGATGAGGTGGTTTCAATGGTGCACATGTCCATGTTGATCATATCTACTATATGACTCATGTTCAATATTTTAGTCTCTTGTGTTCCGAGGCCATGTCTGTACATGCTAGGCTCGTCAAGGTTAACTCATGTGTTCTGCATGTGCAAAATTGGCTTACACCCGTTGTATGCAAACGTAGAGTCTATGACACCTAATCATCACGTGGTGCTTCGAAACGACGATCCTTCGCAACTGTGCACACTTGGCCAAAACACAATTTTATCATGAAATTTTAGTGAGGGATCATATTACAATGCTACCATCGTCCTAAGCAAAATAAGATGCATGAAAGGATTAACATCACATGCAAATCATAGAAGTGACATGATATGACCATCATCATCTTGTGCTTTTGATCTCCATCTTCAAAGAACCGTCTTGATCTCCATCATCACCGGCATAACACCATGATATCCATCATCTTGAGCTCCATCAACGTGTCTCCATGTGTTGTTGCACCAAGTATTCCTTCTACAACTATTGCTAACTCATAGTGATAAAGTAAAGAAAATGGTACAAATAATTAAAGACAACCCTATGGCTCCTGCCGGTTGTCGTACTCATCGACATGCAAGTAGTGATAATCTACACAAAACATGATCATCTCATACATCACATATATCACATCATGTCTTTGGCCATATCACATCACACAATTCCCTACAAAAACAAGACGTCCTCTACTTTGTTGTTGCAAGTTATACGTGACTGCTATGGGCAACTAGTAAGAACCGTTCTTACCTACGCAAAGCCACAACGGTGATATTCAAGTTCCTATTTAACCTTCTAAAAGGACCGCCTCTGTCGAAACGATTCAACTAAACTGGAAGAGATAGACACCCACCAGCCATGTTTATGCAACAAGTTGCATGTCAATCGATGGAACTGGTCTCTCATACATGGATGAGTAAGGTTGGTCCGAGCTGCTTCATCCTACAATATCGTCGAATCAAGATAAGACTTAGGAAGTAAGGAATATAAACATCAATGTCGACAAAATCTTTTGTGTTCTACTCGTGCATGTCATATACGCATAGACATATCTCATGATGCCACTGTTAGGGAACGTTGCATGGGAAACAAAAAAATCCTATGAACACCCAAGATATTGTTGGAAATATGCCCTAGAGGCAATAATAAATTAGTTATTATCATATTTCCTTGTTCATGATAATCGTTTATTATCCATGCTACAATTGTATTGATCGGAGACTTAAATGCATGTGTGGATACATAGACAAAACCAAGTCCCTAGTATGCCTCTAATGGACTAGCTCGTTGATCAAAGGATGGTTAAGGTTTCCTAGCCATGGACATGAGATGTCATTTGATAACGGGATCACATCATTAGGAGAATGATGTGATGGATAAGACCCAAACTACAAACATAGCATATGATCGTGTCAGTTTATTGCTACTGTTTTCTGCATGTCAAGTATCTGTTCCTATGACCATGAGATCATGCAACTCACGGATATCGGAGGAGTGCCTTGTGTGTATCAAACGTCGCAACGTAACTGGGTGACTATAAAGGTGCTCTACAGGTATCTCCGATGGTGTCTGTTGAGTTGGCATGGATCGAGACTGGGATTTTTTACTCCGTGTAACGGAGAGGTATCTCGGGGCCCACTCGGTAATGCAACATCACAATAAGCCTTGCAAGCAATGTGACTAATTGTTAGTTGCGGGATCTTGTATTACGGAACGAGTAAAGAGACTTGCCGGTAACGAGGTTGAACTAGGTATGGAGATACCGACGATCGAATCTCGGGCAAGTAACATACCGAAGAACAAAGGGAACGATATACGGGATTAACTGAATCCTTGACATAGAGGTTCGACCGATAAAGATCTTCGTAGAATATGTAGGAACCAATGTGGACGTCTAGGTCCCGCCATTGGTTATTGACCGTAGAGGTGTCTCGGTCATGTCGACATAGTTCTCGAACCCGCAGGGTCTGCACACTTAAGGTTCGGTGACGTTTCGGTAGTGTAGAGTTATGTATGGTGGTGACCGAAGGTTGTTCGGAGTCCCGGATGAGATCCCGGATGTCACGAGGAGCTCCGGAATGGTCCGGAGGTAAAGATTCATATATAGGATGTCCCAGTTTGGTCGCCGGAAAAGTTTCGGGCTCATCGGTAGTGTACCGGGAGTATCGGTAGTGTACCGGGAGTGTCGGTAGTGTACCGGGGGACCTCCGGGAGGGGTATTTCGACCCCAAGAGGTCCATGGGCTGTGGGAGAATAATAACCAGCCCTTAGTGGTCTGGGAAAACAGCCACAAAGGCCCATGGCGCAGGAGAGAAAGTCCTAAAGCAAAAAGTGGAAAATCAGCCAATAGGAGGCAATCCTACTCCAACAAGGATTGGAGGTGAAGTAGGATTGCTCCCACCTCCTATTTCGGCCGACCCAAAGGCCTTGGCTGCCTCTCCTCTCCTCTCCTCCTATATATACTAGTGGATTGGGTGGTTTTTGGACAGAATTTCCGGCCACGTGCTACCCGTTACACCGGTGCACAGTTTCTCCTCTAGATCGGTTTTCCGCAGCGCTTAGGCGAAGCCCTGCCAGAATCACTCCACCACCATCACCGGAGCGCCGTCATGCTGCCGGTGAACTCTCTCTCCACTCCACCTCCTCTTGCTAGGTCGAGACGGTGGAGATCGTCATCAGGCTGCACGTGTGCTGAACGCGGAGGTGCCGTCCGTTCGGCGCTAGATCGGAAGGACCGTGATCGAGATCGTGAGACGGTTCGTGATGAGATCGCGGAACGGATCGTGATGAGTTCGCAGGACAGATCGTGATCAAGATCGTGAGACGGATCGTGATGAGATCGTGAGATGGATCATGATGAGTTCGCGGGACGGATCGTGATGAGATCGCGGGACGCTCGGTGATTTGGATCGCGAAGATGTTCGACTACACCAACCGCGTTTCTTAACGCTTCCCTCTTAGCGATCTACAAGGGTATGTAGATCCACTCTCCCTCTCGTAGATGCTCATCACCATGGATAGGTTTGCGTGTGCGTAGGAAAATTTTTGTTTCCCATGCGACGTTCCCCAACAGTGGTATCAGAGCTAGGTTGATGGTTCTATGAGATCTCGAGTAGAACACAAAAGGTTTGTGGGCGTTGATGCTTAGATTGCTTCCTCCCTTGGTCGTATTTTGGTTCAGCGGGATTGTGAGATGAAGCGGCCCGGACCAACATTACTCGTACGCTTACGAGAGACCGGTTCCCTCGACGCAACTTGTTGCCTAGATGGCTTGCGGGTGACAGTTTCTCTCACTTTAGTTGGATCAGATTCGACAAAGGAGGTCCTTGAGAAGGTTGAAAAACAATCTATGTATCACCGTTGTGGTTTATGCGTAGGTGAGAATCGTTCTTGCTAGATACCCGTAGCAGCCAGGTAAAACATGCAACAACAATTAGAGGACGTCTAACTTGTTTTTGCAGGGTATGTTGTGATGTGATATGGCCACTTACATGATGAGATATATGTGATGTATGAGATGATCATGTGATGTATAGAATTTCACGACTTGCATGTCGTTGAATACGGCAACCGGCAGGAGCCATAGGGTTGTCATTAATTATTGTATGACCTGCGTGTCAATCATTAAGCGCTATGTAATGCTTTACTTTATCGCTACGGTAGCAATAGTAGTAGAAGCATGTAGGGCGTGACAACCCCGATGGCGACACGTTGATGGAGATCAAGATGATGGAGATCATGGTGTCGTGCCGGTCACGATGGAGATCATGCTGGTGCTTTCTAGATGGAGATCAAAAGCACAAGTTCATGGCCATATCATGTCACTTATGATTTGCATGTGATGTTAATCCTTTTTATGCACCTTGTTTTGCTTAGGACGGGGGTAGCATTATAAGGTGATCCCTCACTTAATTTCAAGATAAATTGTGTTCTCCCCGAGTGTGCACCGTTGCGAAAGTTCGTCGTGTTGAGACACCACGTGATGATCGGGTGTGATAGACTCTACGTTCACATACAACGGGTGCAAGCCAGTGTTGCACATGCAGAACACTCGGGTTAAACTTGACGAGCCTAGCATGTACAGACATGGCCTCGGAACACAAGAGACCGAGAGGTCGAACATGAGTCATATAGTAGATATGATCAACATGATGATGTTCACCATTGCAGCCACCTCAACTCACGTGATGATCGGACTTGAGTTGGTGAATTTGGATCATGTATCACTCGAATGATCGGAGGGATGTCAATTTGAGTGGGAGTTCTTAAGTAATATGATTAATTGAACTCATTATCATGAACATAGTCAAAGTGTCTTTGCAAATTATGTTGTAGATTACTAGCTCGCGTTGTGGCTCCCTTGTATTTTTATATGTTCCTAGAGAAATAGAATTGAAAGATGTTGGTAGCAAAATTGCGGACTGGGTCTGTGATCTGAGGATTGTCCTCATTGCTGCACAGAAGGCTTATGTCCTTAATGCACCGCTCGGTGCGCCACCCCATCTAGGGTCGACTGTAGATGTTGTGAACATCTGACAGGCACGTTTCGATGACTACTTGATAGTTTAGTGCGTCATGCATTACGGCTTAGAATTGAGGCTCCAAAACGTTTTGAATGTCACGGAACATATGAGATGTTCTAAGAGCTGAGATTGTGATCTCAGGCTCGTGCCCGAGATGCGAGATATAAGATCTCCAACGAGATTCTTTGCCTGCAAGATAAAAGAGAATAGCTCAATCGTTGAGCATGTGCTCAGACTGTCTGGGTACTACAATCGCTTGAATCGAGTGGGAGTTGATCTTCCAGATAAGATAGTGATTGATTTAGTTCTCCAAGTCACTGTCACTGAGCTACTAGAACTTGGTGATGAACTATAAAATGCCAGGGAAAGAGATGTTGATCCCTGAGCTGTTCGCGATGGTTGACATCGCGAAGGTAGAAACCAAGAAGGAGCGTCAAGTGTTGATGGTTAATCAAACCTCTAGTTTCGAGAAGGGCAAGAGCAAGGAGGGAAACTTCATGGATAGCAAGTCAGTTGCTGCTCCAGTGAAGCAACCCAAAGTTGAACTCAAACCCGAGACTAAGTGCTTTTGTTATGAGGTGAGCGGTCACTGAAGCGGAACTACCCCAGATACTTGGTAGATAAGAAGGCTGGCAACATTGATAGAAGTATATTTGATATACGAGTTATTAATGTGTACCTTGCTAGTACTCTTAGTAGCACCTGGGTATTGGATACCGGTTCGGTTGCTAAATGTTAGTAACTCGAAATAAAAGCTAAGGAATAAATGGAGAACTAGCTAAGGGTGAGGTGACGATATGTGTTGGAAATGTTTCCAAGGTTGATGTGATCAACATCGCACGCTCTCTCTACCTTCAGGATTAGTGACGAACCTAAATGTTATTTGGTATTTTGCGTTGAGCTTGAACATGATTAGATCATGTTTATTGCAATACGGTTATTCATTTAAGTTAGAGAATAATGGTTATTCTGTTTACATGAATAATACCTTCAATGGTCATGCACCCAGTGAGAATGGTTTGTTGAAATCTTGATCGTAGTGGTACACATGTTCATAACATTGATGTCAAAAGATACAAAGTTAATAATGATAGTACCACATACTTGTGGCACTGCTGCTAAATGTCATATTGGTATAAAGCGCATGTAGAAACTCCATGCTGATGGATATTTGGACTCATCCGATTTTGAATCGATTGAGACATGTGAACCATGCCTCTTGGGCAAGATGACTAAAAGACCCCGTTGGATGGAGCGGGCAAGTGATTCATTGGAAATGATACATATTGATGTATGCAATCTAGTGAGTCTTGTAGCGTGCAGTGGATATCGTTATTTTCTTACCTTCACTGATGATTTGAGTAGATATAGTGTATATTTACTTAATGAAACACAAGTATGAATCGTTTGAAAGGTTCAAGCAAATTCAGAGTGAAGTTTAAAGATCATCGTGACAAGAAGATAAAAATTACCACGATATGATCGTGGAGGTGAATATCTGAGTTACGAGTTTGGCATACAACTTAAGACAATGTGAAATTTGTTTCACAACTAACGCTACCTGGAACACCATGGTGTGATGGTGTGTCCGTACATCATAGTCATGCTCTATTGATATAGTGCATACTGTGATGTCTCTTATCGTTTTACTACTATAATTTTTGGGGTTATGCATTAGAGACAACTACATTCACTTTAAATAGGGCATCATCTAAATCTGTTGAGATGACACCGTGTAAATTATGGTTTGATAGAAACCTAAGCTGTCATTTCTTAATATTTGGGGTTGTGACACTTGTGTGGAAAATGTTTTCACCTAATGAGGTCGAACCCAAGCCGGACAAATGCATCTTCATAGAATACCCTAAGATCAGTTGGGTGAACCTTCAATCTCAGATCCTAGTGCAAAGTGTTTGTTGCTTAAACGGATCCTTTCTCGAGGAAATGTTTCTCTCGAAAGAATTGAGTGGGAGGAAGATAGAACTTGATGAGGTTGTTAAACCTTTGTTCAACCAGAGAGTAGCGTAGCGCAGAAAGATGTTTCTGTGAAGCCTACGTTAGTTGAAGAGGAAGTTAATGATGATGATCATGAAGCTTCAGGATCAAGTTACTATCGAACTTCGTAGGTCGACAAGGATGTGTACTGCTCCTAAGTGGTACGACAACTCTGTCTTGGAGATCATGTTGTTGGACAACGATGAACCTACGAGCTATGGAGAAGCGATGATGGGCCCGGATTCCGACGAATGGTTAGAGGCCATGAAATCCGAGATAGGATCCATGTATGAAAACCAAGTATAGACTTTGGTAGACTTGCTCGTTAGACGGCAGGTCGTTGAGTAAAGCTCGTGGTAAATGTCACCATTTGTAAAGCTCGTGGTAAATGTCACCATTTGTAAAGCTCGACTTGTTGCAAAGTTGTTTGTGACAAGTTCAAGGAGTTGACTGCGATGAGGCTTTCTCACTCGTAGCAATGCTAAAAGTCTGTTGCAATTATGTTAGCAGTTGCTGCATTTTCAATTATGAAATCTGGCAGATGGATGTCAAAACATCGTTTCCTTAAAGGTTTACTTAACGAAAGGTTGTATGTGATATAACCAGAAGGTTTTGTCAGTCCTAAGGATGCTAAAACATGAGCAAGCTTCAGTGATCCTTCTATGGACTGAAGCAAGCATCTCGGAGTTGGAATATACACTTTGATGAGGTGATCAAAGTTTCTGTAGTTTATACAAAGTTTATGAGAAACTTGTATTTGCAATAAAGTGAGTGGGAGCACTGTAGAGTTTCTGATAAGTATATGTGGTTGACATATTGTTGATCGGAAATAATGTAGAATTTCTGGAAGGCATAAAAGGTTGTTTGAAAAGTGTTTTTCAAAGGAAGACCTGGATAAAGCTACCTAATTGTTGAGCATCAAAATCTATAGAGATAGATCAAGATGCTTGATGAGACTTTCAATGAGTGCATACCTTGACAAGATTTTGAAAGAGTTCAAAATGGATCAGCCAGAGAAATAGTTCTCGTCTGATTTGTAAGGTGTGAAGTTGAGTGAGACTCAAAGCTTGACAACGGCAGAAGAAAGAGAAAGGACGAAGGTCGTCCCCTATGCCTTAGCCATAGGCTCTATATTATGCCATGCTGTGTACCGCACCTATCTGTGCCTTGCCATGAGTCTGTCAAGGGGTACAAGAGTGGTCCAGGAGTGGATCACTGGACAGCGGTCGGAATTATCCTTAGTAACCAGAGGACTAAGGAAATGTTTCTTGATTATGGAGGTCATAAAGAGTTCGCCGTAAAGAGTTACGTCGATGCAAGCTTTAACACCTATCCGGATGACTAGTAGTAGCAATCTGGATACGTATAGTGGATCAGCCATTTGGAAATAGTACCAAGTGGAGCGTGGTAGCAGTGTTTACGGTTTGACATAGAGATATGCAAAGTACACACGGATCTGAATATCGCAGACCCGTTGACTATAAGACCTCTCTCACATGCAAAGCATATCGAGCCCCAGAACTCATTGGGTGTTAGATTCATAACAATGGGAATCACATGGTGATGTGAACTAGATTATTGACTCTAGTGCAAGTGGGAGACTGTTGGAAATATGCCCTAGAGGCAATAATAAATTAGTTATTATCATATTTCCTTGTTCATGATAATCGTTTATTACCCATGCTATAATTGTATTGATCGGAGACTTAAATGCATGTGTGGATACATAGACAAAACCATGTCCCTAGTATGCCTCTAATGGACTAGCTCGTTGATCAAAGGATGGTTAAGGTTTCCTAGACATGGACATGAGATGTCATTTGATAACGGGATCACATCATTAGGAGAATGATGTGATGGATAAGACCCAAACTACAAACATAGAATATGATCGTGTCAGTTTATTGCTACTGTTTTCTGCATGTCAAGTATCTGTTCCTATGACCATGAGATCATGCAACTCACGGATATCGGAGGAGTGCCTTGTGTGTATCAAACGTCGCAACGTAACTGGGTGACTATAAAGGTGCTCTACAGGTATCTCCGATGGTGTCTGTTGAGTTGGCATGGATCGAGACTGGGATTTGTTACTCCGTGTAACGGAGAGGTATCTCGGGGCCCACTCGGTAATGCAACATCACAATAAGCCTTGCAAGCAATGTGACTAATTCTTAGTTGCGGGATCTTGTATTACGGAACGAGTAAAGAGACTTGCCGGTAACGAGGTTGAACTAGGTATGGAGATACCGACGATCGAATCTCGGGCAAGTAACATACCGAAGAACAAAGGGAACGATATACGGGATTAACTGAATCCTTGACATAGAGGTTCGACCGATAAAGATCTTCGTAGAATATGTAGGAACCAATGTGGACGTCCAGGTCCCGCCATTGGTTATTGACCGTAGAGGTGTCTCGGTCATGTCGACATAGTTCTCGAACCCGCAGGGTCTGCACACTTAAGGTTCGGTGACGTTTCGGTAGTGTAGAGTTATGTATGGTGGTGACCGAAGGTTGTTCGGAGTCCCGGATGAGATCCCGGATGTCACGAGGAGCTCCGGAATGGTCCGGAGGTAAAGATTCATATATAGGATGTCCCAGTTTGGTCGCCGGAAAAGTTTCGGGCTCATCGGTAGTGTACCGGGAGTATCGGTAGTGTACCGGGAGTGCCGGTAGTGTACCGGGGGACCTCCGGGAGGGGTATTTCTACCCCAAGAGGTCCATGGGCTGTGGGAGAATAATAACCAGCCCTTAGTGGTCTGGGAAAACAGCCACAAAGGCCCATGGCGCAGGAGAGAAAGTCCTAAAGCAAAAAGTGGAAAATCAGCCAATAGGAGGCAATCCTACTCCAACTAGGATTGGAGGTGAAGTAGGATTGCTCCCACCTCCTATTTCGGCCGACCCGAAGGCCTTGGCTGCCTCTCCTCTCCTCTCCTCCTATATATACTAGTGGATTGGGTGGTTTTTGGACAGAATTTCCGGCCACGTGCTACCCGTAACACCGGTGCACAGTTTCTCCTCTAGATCGGTTTTCCGCAGCGCTTAGGCGAAGCCCTGGCGGAATCACTCCACCACCATCACCGGAGCGCCGTCACGCTGCCGGTGAACTCTCTCTCCTCTCCACCTCCTCTCGCTGGATCGAGACGGTGGAGATCGTCATCAAACTACACGTGTGCTGAACGCGGAGGTGTCGTCCGTTCGGCGCTAGATCGGAAGGACCGTGATCGAGATCGTGAGACGGTTCGTGATGAGATCGCGGAACGGATCGTGATGAGTTCGCGGGACAGATCGTGATCAAGATCGTGAGACGGATCGTGATGAGATCGTGAGATGGATCATGATGAGTTCGCGGGACGGATCGTGATGAGATCGCGGGACGCTCGGTGATTTGGATCGCGAAGATGTTCGACTACACCAACCGCGTTTCTTAACGCTTCCCGCTTAGCGATCTACAAGGGTATGTAGATCCACTCTCCCTCTCGTAGATGCTCATCATCATGGATAGGTTTGCATGTGCGTAGGAAAATTTTTGTTTCCCATGCGACGTTCCCCAACAGATATATCTATGGAGATGAACAGGCTATGAGAAGGATAGTGGATACACATACCCTTGTAGATCTCTAAGAGGGAAGCATTAAGAAATGCGATTGATGTAGTCGAATGTCTTCGCGATCCAATCATGATCCGTCTCGATCTAGCGCCGAATGGGTGGCACCTTCGCGTTTGGCACACGTACAACTCGATGACATCTCTGCTTTCTTGATCCAGAAAGCAAGGGGCAGATAGGTAGATGAGTTCTCTGTCAACAGGATGACATGGCGGCGGTGGTGGTGGAGTTGTTTCGGCGGGGCTTCGCCAAGCACTACCGAAACCGATCTTAGTGGAGAAAACTGATCTAGAGGGAGACAGGGCTGTGTCGTGGCCTTTCAGGTTTGGATGCCACCTCTCCCCTCCACTATATATAGGGATAAGGGAGAGGGGGGCTACACCCTAGGGTTCCCCCCTAGGGGGGCGGCGGCCAAGAGGAGGAGGGGCGGTGGCCCTAGATCAGGTGGCTTGCCACCCAAGTTAGGGTGGCGCCACCTCCTAGGGTTGGCCCTCCACCAGCCCAGCCGCATGGGCCTAGGTGGGGAGGGCCACCCATCCCACCAAGGGCTGGTGCGCACCCTTCTCAGCCCATGTGGCCTCTCCAGGGATGGTGGCCCCTTCCGGTGGACCCTCGTAACCCTTCGACACTCCTCGGTACACTACCGGTGACACCCGAGTACTTTCCGGTGACCAAACCTGAGCTTCTCATATATCAATATTCACCTCCAGACCATTCCAGCACTCCACGTGACATCCGGGATCTTATCCAGGACTCCGAACAACCTTCGGTCACCAACATACATAATCAACAATATAAAATCATCACCGAACGTTAAGTGTGTAGACCCTGCACATTCAAGAACTATGCAGACATGACCAAGACACTCTCTGGTCAATAACGAATAGCGGGACGTGGATGCCCATATTGGTGCCTACATATTCTACATAGATATTTATCGCTCGAACCACGATGTCGTCAATGATTCAGGTAATCCCGTATGCAGTTCCCTTTGTCCATCGATATGTTACTTGCTCGAGATTCGATCGTCGGTATCTATGTACCTAGTTCAATATAGTTACCGGCAAGTCTCTTTACTCGTTCCGTAATACAAGATCCCGTGACTAACTCCTTAGTCAGATTGCTTGCAAGCTTCTAGTGATGTTGTATTACTGAGTTGGACCAAAGATACCTCTCCGTCCTACAGAGTGACAAATCCCAGACTCGATCTATGCCAACCCAACATACACCCTCGGAGATACCTTTAGAGCACCTTTATAGTCACCCAGTTATGGTGTGACATTTCATACACACAAGGAATTCCTCCGGTGTCAGGGAGTTGCGTGATCTCATGGTTGTACGAACAGATACTTGACATGGATAAAGCAGTAGCAATAAAATAACATGATAAAATGCTATGCTTATGGTTGGGTCTTGTTCATCACATCATTCTCAAAATGATGTGATCCTGTTATCAAATGACAACTCATGTATATGGTTAGGTGACGTGGCTTGAGACTGCGTCGGTATTTCCCAAAGAGGAAGGAATGATGTAGCACAGCGACGGGAAGTATTTCCCTCAGTTATGAAACCATGGTATCAGTTCATAGAGGAAGATCACGCACCCACGTAAACAACACCTGCACACAAACAACAAATACTTGCAACCCGACATGAAAGAGAGGTTGTCACACTCTCTATGGTAATAAGATAGATTAGGTAATGATAGGTAGGAGAGATAGATCTCTCAAGAACACAAAATAAAACGAGTAAATATGCAGCAATATATTTTTGGGTTTTTTGGTTTTGTAGATCTGAAAACAAAGATAGCAAAAACATAGATCGGAAAGCAATATGATGGAAAAGTAGACCCGGGGGCCATAGCATTCACTAGTGGCTTCTCTCATGAGTATAGCGCACGGTGGGTGAACAAATTACTATTGGGCAATTGGTAGAAAATAGAATAGTCATGACGATATCCAAGGCAATGATCAATATATAGGCATCATGTACAATATAAGTAGACCGACTCCTGCCTGCATCTACCACTATTACTCCACACATCGACCGCTATCCAGCATGCATCTAGTGTATTAAGTTCATGGAAAAATGGATTTATGCAATAAAAAAGATGACATGATGTAGACAAGATCTATTCATGTAGGATTAGACCCCATCTTGTTATCCTTAATAGCAACGATACATGTGTGTCTTGCTGGCCCTTCTGTCACTGGGAAAGAACACCGCATGATCGAACCCATCACAAAGCACCTCTTCCCATGGCAAGAAAAATCGATCTAGTTGGCCTAATTAACTAAACCAAAGATTCAAATCAGAAATATGAGGCTATAAGAAATCATGCATATAAGAGATCAAAGAAGACTCAAATAATATTCATGGATAGAAACTAACCATGAACCCAAAATTCATCGGATCCCAACAAACACACCGCAAAAGTTTACATAGGATAGATCTCCAAGAGACCATTGTATTGAGAATCATAAGAGAGAGAGAGAGAGGAAGCCATCTAGCTAGTGCCTACAGACCCGTAGGTCTAAGGTGGACTACTCATGCATCATCGGAGATACACCTATTATGAAGATGAACCCCTTTGTGATGGTGTCTAGATTGGATCTCGAGGTCCTGGAACTTGCGGCGACTGGAATTGTGTTTCGTCGACTCCCGTAGGGTTTTTGGATTTTCTCGGAATTTCACTAGTAGGGAAATGCCTATACACAGGAGATTAGTAGTAGCGCTTTTTCTAAGAAAACGCTACTACTACTTATCAGTAGTGCTTGCGCGTGGCAAGCGCTACTACTATTAACTTACCAGTAGCGTTGTTTTCATAAAACACGCTACTAGTAAAATTGCCAGGCCATTGACGGCAGGCCGAGCGTAGTAGTAGCGCTTTTATTTAGGAAGCGCTACTGCTACTGAACTTACCAGAAGCGCTGTTTTCATAAAACACGCTACTAGTAAAATTGTCAGGTCATTGCTGGCAGGCCGGGCGTAGTAGTAGCGCTTTTATTTAGGAAGCGCTACTGCTACGTTCAGTAGCAGTAGCACTTCCTAATTAGAAGCGCTACTACTATGGGGTCCTTATCCACACCAAGTCCCATGCTCGACCTCACTCCCCCCTCAAACACTCTCACTCTCGCTGCAGCCCTCCCCCGTGCGACGCCGTCCCCCGCGCGCTCCCCCACCGACCGCCCTCGCCCGTGCCGGCTCTTCTCCCGCCAACCACCCTCGCCCGTGCCGGCTCTTCTCTCCCCGACCGGCCACCCTCCCCCGCACCAGCCTCCTCCCCTGCCGGCTGACCTCCCACGCCGTTCCTCCTCCCCCGTCCCCCCCCCCCCCGCCCGCGTCGGCCGTCCTTCATCGAGAGGTACTCCTCCTTCCTCCTCCCTCCTTCTCCCTCTAGGTTAATTTGGCAGTAGTGTTTAGTTTATAGAAAAAATCCATATAGTTTTTTTACTGTTTTTAGTAAGTGTTTAATAGAATTAGTTAGAAAATTAATAGAACTAGTTAAACTAGTTTATTTTTAGTAAGTACTAGTTTATTTTGTTTATAGTAAGTGCTTAGTTGAACTAGTTGAATTAATAAACTGGTTTATTTTTAGTAAGAAAATTTAGGTAAATGAGATTTGATGATCTAATTGAAATTTTGTTTTTATTTATAGTAAGTCCTAATATGAGGATAATAATGTTTTTGTGTATATTTTGTTTTTGCAGTAATCAAGGAGCCCCTGCATCATCCCTGCCATCGTCCCCGTCACCGACCTCCTCTGACCTCGAGGTGAGACCAGCTGAATCCCCATGTCAATGACAATGTAGATGTTTTGATAGTTGTAGTAGAGTAGTAGCTACATGAGTAGCTGTGACAATTTTCATGGAATATGTGATATGTAGTGTTCTGTAGTACTAGTGCTTGCCCAAGTGGCCTATGTTTGTAGGTAACACCTCAAAGTGGCCTATCTTTTACCGGAGTGTTGATTCATTTCCGTTCTGGTAAATTTCAGGCGCTCGATATGTCCTATTTTAGCAAAGGTCAGGCCGGATTTTTTCATGAATTTAAGCATGACTTGTGCTAGAATATGTAGGAAATATCGAGTGGCCCAGATTTGCTAGAAAGAGAAGTAAATGACATTTTGAGTTGACTATAAGTCTGTCGGTGCTCCATATATGACAGTCAAAAAATCAGTGAAGGGGAGTCTCCACCATATATGAGAGAAGAAGAATGCCGACTGTTGTCGTGGGGGTCGCTTCTCCTTCTTCTCCTTGTGCTAGACCTTTGTTATGCACTAGGGGAAGAAGGAGTCACGACCATCATCGACGGTGGAAAAATCAGTGAGGGAATGTCCATCATATATGAGAGAGGAAGGAGAATCTTGACAGACCGATAGTCAACCCGTGATGAATAATAATGATCTAATTTAGTTTTTGTAGTACATATATTTAAGTTGAGAAGTTTATTAATTTTCTTTTCATAATTAAGCATTTGTTCTCAACGTCGACGATGCCTGGCCCGCATCCTTGTCGTCGAATTGGCGGAGGATGACTCCTTGATTATAGGAGCCATGTCCGGGACTAGGCTCCGCCGGGCTGGTACTACGAGGTCCTACCTTCCAGGGCACGCAACTTGGTGAGGACGCAACCCGTCATCGACCCGAAGGTTCCTTGGTGGTGGTCGCGTGGGCAATTGTCGGTGAAGAGGGAGCCGGCCCCCGCGGAGGTGATACGTCGCCGTGTTAGGGAGGAGGATGAGCACGCCCGACGCTATATGGCTGCATTGGACGCCAGGTTCTCTAATACCTGGCATGTTCTTCAGGGATCTCACTCGAGCTATGATCCTGTGATGGTTCCTTCACTTTGGGTGTCCACCGCGTGCGCCAATACCCGTCGTTCGCTATGGTTCTAATTGTATTAGTGATACTATTCGATGATGTACGGACGCAAGAGATGATTTAGTTTTTCTTATTGAATGCATGATAATTTGAATACTAATTTGTTTTATGATTTAGTTTTGCTGATTGAATGCACGTCTGTCTGATATATGGAATGGGTTGACTTTAGGTCTATTTTGGCTCCTTGTGTTTCTTTCAGTGAGGGAGAGTGTCCACCATATATATATATGAGAGCGGAAGAATCCTGACTGTTGGCGTGGGGGTCGCTTCTCCTTCGTTCTAGTGTGCTAGACATTTTGGTGTAATGCACTCTGGGATGAATGGAGGAGCCACCATCCCTAACTGTCGCAATATCAGAGGGAGTGCCCACCATATACATGAGATGAGAGTTTAGGAAGGAAAGACTCGACAGACCTAAAGTCAACCCGTTGCATATTAAGTAATAGTGATCTGTGTGTTGATCAGTTTTCTCGTAGTTTACTTCGATTGATTTTAAATGTTTCAACTATGAACATAGGAAATGTCTAACGAAGAAAGGGAATTCACTATGTGCGAATACTTTGAAGACAAGCACGGCCTGTGTGACAAGACTTTCCTAGTTGACGGTAGGCGCTTCAGCATCATGCTGGATGAGACCTTCGAAGTGGATACAGTAAGTCAAAATAACAAGTCTTTTTTTCGTAATTAAGCATGACTTTTGCTTCTTTGGCTTCAACTTATAATTTTAATTTTTTACTATTCTACTAGCGTATCCCTTGTCATGCAAGAACTGCTGTCTTGGATAAGATTGGTTTCAATACTATAAAAGATATGGAGGTAAAGATAGGTCACTTGAGGACTGAGCATAGTTTTACTTTTGCGGTAAAATTGTACCATGCAGACACCTATTGCTATTTTGAATGCAAAACTTGGTAAGCACTATGCAAGGCTTATGCATTTGAACCTAATATGCTTATCACCTTTGATATTCGTCCAGAAGTGAAATTGAAGGTAATATCAACATCTGAGTCGATGTGCAGACGCCTCCAGTTCTACCATTATGTGAGTTTCTCAACCATATTTATTAAATAATTTATATTGTTTATTTAAAAATAGTAGACAACTTATTTGCTTGACAACTTATTTTCATTCTTCAAAAAAAGTACGGAAAATGGTAGACAACACCTACTACTAGAGTGATGAAGCGGAATTAACTTATAAGGAGAAAGATCATCTTACTGCATTTCTTAGTCATCTTGAGAATTACAATATCTATTATCAAACTCTTGCACATTATGGTCAATACATGCCACTAGTGCACGTGGTGAACTACGGTAACATCCATGGAGATTGCATGGTAAGATTTTAATTCTACTATTACGACATCCGTGTATCTTTTGCATAAATTCTTGTAAAACTAAACTACATTGCTAACTACAAAGTCATTACAATGTTTTTCAATAGAAAATCCCGAATGATTGTGTGCCTCATCTGATGTTTCCGAGAGGTCGCGTTGTTATTACGAGCTTAGGGCCACCATGGCCAGGTCAGCCTACACATCACTCCTGTCCATACCGGATTTCTAAAACCGATGGAGTCATGACAATCAAAGATTGGAAAAATGTATGGTCAATCGTAGAGAGCTACTTGGAAGCAACATTGTGCGTACGCCAAGAATGGGAGATAGGATGATCTCTGTTCTCCATAATGGAGAGTCAGGGCCTATCTTGTTTTATGATATTGTACCTAAGAGAGGGTAGAGTAGGTCATATGAGAGAGGACTAGGTCCTAGGTGCAATGTGTTATTATGTGCTACAATGTGTTAGAGTTGATGAGGAGGAGGAGGAGGAGTTGTAATTATGACTAGTCACCAACTTGTTATATGATGTCTCATTGACGAAAATGATGAGCAGGAGGAGGAGTTCTTATATGACAATGATGTATTATGATGATCTGATGAAACTACTGTATAGATACTATATAAATACATCACAAATACGTAGTGGGTGTAAATTTATGAAAGCAGGAATACTAGCAGTAGCGCTGGAAATCATCTAATAGCAGCGCTGGATTAGCAGCAGCGTTTCGTTCATCCAAGTGTTGCAGATAGTTAGCAGTAGCGCTTTCCGGGCAAGCGCTACTGTTAACAGCACATAGTAGTAGCGCTTGCCAGGCCAACGCTACTGCTAAAACTTAGTTGTAGCACGATAGCAGTAGCGCTGGACCCAACGCTACTAATATCCATATTTCAAGGGCTACTATTAGAGTTTTCCCTGGTAGTGTTTATAGGCACGATAGGGTGCCAGAGAAGACCACCACACACCAGGGCGTGTCAGGGGGCCTCTGGCACGCCCATGTGGGCGCTGGCCACCTTGGGCCCCCTCTTCTAGTGTTCTTTGGCCCGTCTGGTTTCTTTTGGTCCGTAAAAAATCCACAAAAATCCCCGTAGCATTTCATCTCTGTTTGGTACTAATTTCCTGTGAAGTAAAAAAACAAGGAAAAACAACAACTAGCACTTTGGCACTATGTCAATAGGTTAGCCCCAAAAATGATATAAAGTGATAATAAAATGATGGTAAAACATTCAAGAATGATAACATGACAACATGGAACAAGCAAAAATTATAGATAGATTGGAGATGTATCATTAAGAAACCTTGACCATCTTTGATCAATGAGCTAGTATGCTAGAGGCTCACTAGCAACATAGTGTTTGTCTATATATCCACACATCTATCTAAGTTTCCAATATATATAATTCTAGCATGGATAATAAATGATTATCATGAACAAGAAAATATATTAATAACCACTTATTATTGCCTCTAGGGCATATTTCCAACATATCCGCCCTCCTAGCTTCCAACCTGTCCATCAATGGCGCCCGAGCCGCTTTTTAATAGGCGGCTTTACTGCCCACTTACTTGCAATCCTCCATATATCTTCGCCTCACATTCGCCTCCATCATTCAGACCTCCACGGTGACCTACACCATGGTGGAGAAGGACCATATGCCATTAGTCTTCCGGTTTGGTGAAGTTGACACCAAGTCGTAAGAGACAGAACATAAAGACAAAATGGGCACCATGGACATGGTCGCGGAAGAGTTGCATGGCTCAGCGGATGGTGCCCCAACGCACTCGCCAGCAACCATCAACGCGGACACGCCAGCAACCATCCTCATGGCATTGACGGGCTGGTCGCCTAGTATCATCGTAGCGCTGGAAATCGCAAGCTTCAGGGAGGTCCCGGCAGACCCGTGTGAGCTCATGTACATGAAAGCGTCAGCGCCTCTTCCTGTCCCCATGCTTGTGCGTGCCCCTTCACATGGCACTCCGGTCCCTATGCGCGTGCCCGCACCCACGCCACCCGACCCCTTATGCATGCCTGCACCTACTGCGCCTGTGCCCATGTGCGCGCTCGCACCCGTCACGCCCCCTCATCGAATTGGGCTGCCATGGATTGTTTTCTCGCAGAACCGCTAGTCAACTCCCCTGCCCCGTGTCCGTCGATCGTGCGACAACCAATTCTTTGATAGTGAATTCCATAATATTCTGTTCGTTTGAAGAACTGTACAACTGCACCCCGGAGCACAAGAACGCCGCGGCCGCCGCCGCAACTAGTTTTCTTTATATTGTATCTCGATTTTATGAATGTAAAGTGGAAGCTTGACTGAATGAAATCTATCGTTTGATGAACTAAGTATTTATCTTTGAATTCACATAGCAAACAAAAACCATCACAGTTTTATCCCTAGCGGTTCATGTTAAATACTCGTTTGTAGATCGACATCTATCTTTCCTTCGCCCGTAAGCCAAGTCAAAATATTGGCGCGAAGGATTGGTGCAATGCATCATCATATCTCGAATATGACCCGTGTGCCTAGTACAGACAATCCTAGAAGATTTGCATCTATCATATTGGGCAAATTGCCATGTGTCAAATCGGAAAAATTGGCATGTGTCGATCTAGTAACATAGGCATTTGTCAAACATTGTAGAACTAACATTTTTCAAATTTTGCGGCAATAAAATCTCAATTAGGGCATAATTTGGAAACTGAAATTCACTAAACATGGATTTCATTCATACATTAAGCATTGGTCTTTGTGCAATGAAGTTCAATCCATAGCTGAACCGAACAAACTTTTCCCCAATTGTTGCCAACCACGTACTCATATATCAAGTTTAACTATATATACTAGCTAATTTAAAGTACGTGGTATAGTTCAACCATATTTATAGTTAGATGAACTGAAAAATAGCCCCTAAATACTAGTACTACATAGGGGCTTTGCACTGCTTCCAGCAGAATCGAGCGCGCTCAGTAAGAGCAAGAGGAGCCTACCAATGAGTTGGTAGAGTCATGTCCATTACCTGCCAGTGCTACCCTCCTCATCGAAGCGATGGGACTCGGGTAGATCTCCACATTCCGTGTCGCCTCTGCGGCTTCTCCTGTGGCCATGGAGTCAGTGAGCTTCTTCGCGTGCGTGACCTGGCGCTCCACCACCATATCTAGGAAGTAGATGCAGCACGCAAGGGTTGTGACATTGAAGACTTTCATTCGAGCGAAGCGGGAGATGACCCCTCCACCTGACGGTGGGTCATGCCAATGACGGACGACGGTGGGGTGGCTGCCTTTGTGTTTGCCGGCGTGGTAGCAGTCATGGTGGCCACTCGCAACAGCTTCCTTCGGGCAGCGATGGTGGAGAGTGTAGATAGTGAGGTGCGCACACCCACTAGGTACGCCACATGCACTACACGCTTCAGAGGACTCCCGCGGCGATGCATTGAAGCCTCCCAACTGGAGCTGTCCTCTAGCGGCAAAGTTGTTAGAATCACGATTCTGAATCGAATCTTAACTCCGTTGCTAGGATCGTGAATCATAGAATCGTAACTATCAGGATCGTAGAAACTTAGATTCTATGAGCAAAATCATAGAATCGGAGGGGCTAATTTGGATCATAAGATCGTAACATTCTAAGACTTGAGTCGTGATTCTAACAACTTTGTCTAGCGGAGTGGCTAGGCAACGACAAATGGCCGATGCTATTGGCAATTAGGAGAGAAGGAAACTACACAACTTACGAGGAGGGAGGGGATGAAGGTAATGTGCAGTCGTCGATCGTGAGGGTTTATATAGCAGATAGGCAAGCATTGGGGATTCGGAGATTTCACCGAGCTGAGCTGGAAGCTAGAGCCTTAGGATGATTTTGTGTGCGGGAACCCTCGTGGTTGTGTGCTAGAACGGGCTCATCACGTGGACGTGTGCCCAGAAGAGGTGCCGAAGAATGCACTGGAATCCTCGGGCAATGCGGTGACAAGACGCGAGAGAGGAGGATGGGGTGATGCACACGCACACATGTCATAATAATGAAATGTCTGCAATATTACTGCAGGCAAACATTACTTCCCAACGTAGCATCGGTAATGATTTCATCCATCGCTGACAATCCTTTGGCAGCAACCGTTTGACCACAACCCACATAGCTTGTCAGTATGAATCCTTTGTGTTATTATTAGTCTTCCCACGCAATTTTGATGAATGAACTTTTTTCCTGATATCACACACACCTTGTTATGGTAACTCGTTTGTGTTCTAGCTCGATCAATGCAAACAGTTTGTGTGATTGAACTATATGTCGTACTTCGCACACATATATATTTTGAGAACCATTTGTGTTATCTTGTCTAGTCGCAAACAGTTTATAAGGACCAACTGTATGCTCTACATCACACACGCTAGTCTAATCTCAAACATGCCGATGGACAAGTCCGTTTACACAGTTTTCCTTATTGGCGACGGTGCTATAACTATACTGTTTGCGATGGATCGATCGCACATAGTTTGGGCGAAGGGTCTCTCATTGATGTGTCCTCTTTGGACCATTCTCTACTAGTGTTTTATCCTTGTTAATTGTTGTGTTATGTATTGGTGTCATCTATGTAACCTCCCAGTATCCACCCTATGCCTACATTTAGCTAGTTCTTGCTGTCTTTAAGTTATGTTTGGTTAGTATTTTTGTTACTTTTCTAAAACATACATCACTTCATTCACTAGAATGTGGTTGCTTCTAATAAAAATTTCGAATTAGTACTTTTTAAGGTGTTGTTGAATTGGTAGAAACTAGAAGAGATGTGTATTGCTCCATGGCAAACGTGGAAGAGCAGTGAGAAGAAGAGAGGCGGGGGTGCTCGTCGACACTAGCGGGAGGGAGGTGGGGCACTGGTCGATAGGTCCTCTAGTCAAAAGGGGAGGGAGAGAAGCTCGGAGCAAAATGAAGAATAATAAGTGAGCATTTAGACCTAGGAACATGAGTCTTTGGGACGCCAAAAACCAACTAAAGGAGGCCATATTTTTGGCACTAACACCTGAATTCCAAATATATGCAAAATGCTAATACCCATCTATGATGACACAAAATGTTGGAAGGAATCCCTTGCATATCCTCATGCTTGCAGAAGTAGAGATATAAGAGAGGGAGAACCATGAGCTGGAAATAAGGGTGGTATCGATGATGCACCCAACAATTTATAGTCACCAAACATATGTTACCCCCTCTATTGTGTGGGAACCAATACGATGGCGGTTACTACTATAGTCAAAAGTACTAAATAGCAGTGAACTTACTCAAGTGGAGTGTTGGATACCATATATTTAGGTATAACATTTGGATGCCCACATGAGAATGGATGAAGTAGCTAGAATAGAAGAAAACATAATAATAACTAGGATTTCTCCCATATATGAAAATTAATGAAGATTATATTGTATATTAACGGATAGAGATCTTTTATACGATGTTAATGCCGTGAGATCTATGTAGTGAATGAGAAGGAGATAGTGATATATGTATCATATCTTAGGCAAGTTAATACTATGCATTTATATACACATATAAAATCTAGGTCACTAATTGCATTGCATGAATGGCGACCATTAAATTTCTAATAGGCTAGAAATACTATATATAAATATGGTTCTATATGCATTATGAAAATTGTCCATCCAGGGATTCTACAATGAAGGAATAGAAAGCTTTTGCAATCACACTTCTCCTCTCATATCTTGTTCATGTGACTAGAGGAATAGACGTGAGAACTATTACGGTAAGAAGTGTTCATATTATTCTATATATTTAGCATAATTTTTGGAAGTTAATAAGCAGATAAATCAAGTTAGATGGAAGATGGAGATGTCTATGACTGTTGATGTAAATCTTCAACCATCTTTGAATCACCCATTATTGAAATATCACATAATTCAGGTAAATTACGTTCATAAAGATATGAGTTATAATCATGCTTGGCTCAAACAGATGTATGTTCATGTTTGGGGACACAAATGAATCTTAGGTTATCTTTAAATATATGAATTTTTGTTGGTTGAAATTTTTGGATATTATTTGTAGTTTTTGTCATAAAAATATGTTTTTAATTATAATATTCCGCATGAATTTTTGTGCAACTACCGTTCAGTTTTAAGATTATATTTTTGTAACAATTCCTTGCATTACTATAAGGTGATCGAGTTTTCTTTGTCAAACAGATGGAACCAATTTCTTTTTCGGGTGGATTAAATACCAAGTCTCCATTCATCTGTGACATATTTGAAGTACATCCATCTATTGTTGAATGCCCAATAGGAACGTTTCCAATACTGTGAAATAACAGAATGAAGCATATAGTAACGCACAATATTAATGGAGTGATTAGCAAGAATGATGAACAAGCTGTGAGTTTTCTATTTATTTTCAGTATGAAATGGTTATCGTAGGTTGAATTTTGAAAATATTAGTGACCTACTATTTAAATAGATAACTCTAAACATAGTTAACTAAAGACATTGCAAACTAGTGAGAGCAGGTTAAAAAAATGATATGCGGGGTCGAGGGGCTCAGCCTTGACCTGGTGCCCAAGTAGAAGTACAATTTTGACAAAAACAGTTTATTTGGGGTAGTACATGCAAATAGACATTATGATGTGTAAA
Source organism: Hordeum marinum (assembly GCA_022496015.1). Lineage (NCBI taxonomy): Eukaryota > Viridiplantae > Streptophyta > Magnoliopsida > Poales > Poaceae > Hordeum > Hordeum marinum. Next base: position 417,531,073 of record CM039677.1, on the reverse strand, counting down.
CTACCAGCTATTGTCCATTGTAGTATTGCCTATTGGCCCATTTGGCCCGATAGTGTGATATGGATTGATTTCTAGCTAGAGCGGACAATGTTTTGCTTGCCCCACCTAAAGTTCCTCTTACGACCTAGGTGGGCATTTGGTCGAGCTCAGCTCTTAAGCATGGCCAAGCGCAACATAGGTCCCATCTTTTCCTATACATAGTCAACCTAAATTCCAAAAAGCATATTCTAGTGCAATGATATCTCTTAATGCTAACATTTAATATTCCAATGGGAGTCACAAAATCAATAAACAAAGCAAAATATTCAATAGCATAGAAATTTAGAATGTACATAAAGGTCAATGTAATTTTAAAGTTGAACATTATTTCACCCTAGTTTGTATTCAACTATATAATAAATTGTGTGTTGATGCTTGTTTAGTCGTTTGTGAAGGAGTTTCAGTTGTTTTACCAAGTGTCTCCAACACTTCTTGGAGGATTATATATATGTTTTATCTAAATCTTCATTCCCAACATTAAAATATAATAATAAATTATACATTATTCTCTTGATCTATATGTGGTTAATATTTGGTTAGTCAATTGTCTCTCATTAATTATTGGTTTGTAGGTGGCCGGAATCAAATACTCTGATAATGTATATGGGGCGCGACCTATAATAAATGTTTATGAGCCAAAGGTGACAAATTCTAGTAAAGACTTGAGTGCAACAAGTGTTCAAATTGACAACGGACCAAGTCACTTCGACAGTATAATTGTCGGCTATTCGGTAGCTCCAAGCTCGGCTGGTGATAGCTTTGCGAGGTTCCATGTTGCTTGGGTAATCATATTTTTTGGATACACATACGATTAATATATGAATATATTATTATGAGAATGCATAAATATGAATATATAATTATGAGAATGCATAAATACAAATTTATATAGTTTTTATTGACCTTTGCGTAAACATGGGTACTAGGGTGAAGGCATACGACACAAGTCATGCTATGATCACACATGTCCTAGTTTCGTGCAAGTTAGCCACACCATTGGACTTGGAGGAAGAATACAACCTGTTTTGGTATATAATGGGAAACAATATGTGATTACACTCCTTATTTTCAAGGTACCCTCTGTATTTCATAATTAATATTTCTTATATAGATTCTATTAGTCATTGTGATGTCGGTTGGGTTACTTAACATGACCATTGTTGATATGTTTCCTATCATCTCACACTCGCACATTATCTTTTGACATGCATTTTTACAAATCATAAAGAGCATATGGCTCAAAATTGAACTTCACAGTACCATACCATAAAAATAACTAAATTTACAAAGCATCTAAATTGTGGTCAACATTTCAAATTTAAGGCATAACAAATATATTCAATTAATTTAAAACCCTTATTATGATAAAAATTACAAGAAGAAATGCATACAATGTAGCTTAATAGAATACAAAATAATCCATGATATAATGTTTATCATAATAGCCTCATTTTGTTGTTGTGTTTCATTTCGTGTTATGATTTTTTAGGAGACAAAGTCAAATAATTGGTGGGTAGCATATGGTTAAGAGAATACACCCATTGGATATTGGCCAAGTTCATTATTCACCTACCTTAAGGATAAAGGTAATTACCCAATGTGGGGTGGGCATGTTGCAGGTCTGATGGCCATTTCAGATTCACCACAAATGGGTAGTGGCCATTTTGCCTCTGAAGGGTATGGAAAAGCAGCTTTCATAAAAAGCATCCAAATTGTTGATGAGCATGGCAACCTTGTAACACCAAATGAGAACAGAGCCATGGTTGGCACTAGTGATGTTAGGAAATATACTATTGATGGTTATGGCATTGATAAGTTTGGTATGCATATGTACTATGGTGGACCAGGTAATTTAGCGTGAGAATGTTCTCATTGAAAACATTAAATGGCACAGTGGCAAGCCACTCGCCCAAGGGAGCCCATGTTAAATCAATGTTTTTGTAATAAATGTGTATTGTGAGTTCTTCACTTAGTGGGAGTGAAACAAGTAACTATATATTCCATCAACCTCCATGTATGAAACATATTTCGTCCATAGTTACCCAATTGCAATTTCTCGATCCGTGATTCGGGATTCGGTACATCTGCTGAATTCGATTCAATGGGGGATACACATCTTCATTGAAAAATCAGAGGAGTTCGACAACCTAGTGATTATTCATCACCTCCAATAGATAATGAAATTTTTCTTTATGAATATATACACACTACATGGCCCATATATAATGTTATACTTCTGATCCATTCATTTTTTTGAAAAGGTGGCTAAAGCCCTCCCATCTGCATTAATCAATGCACGCAGCCATGTTTATTAATTTTTCCACAAAAATCTTGCAAGAAAATACATCAATCCACCCGAAGCCACCACTATTATGTCTCCAACGTATCTATAGTTTTTTATTGTTCCATGCTGATATTTTATCATTCTAGGATACTTTTGGGGCATTTATTTAACAATTTATAATACTTTTGAGCACTAACCTATTGACCCAGTGCCAGTTCTCTTTTATGCATGTTTTTCACTTTTTAGGTTTACAGTACCAAATGATATCCAATTGCCACGAATTTTTTTGATGATTTTTTCTGGACCAAAAGAAGACCTGGATACTTTGGAAGGAGGCCGAGAGCCTCACGCCCCCACAAGCAAATAGGGCGTGCCCTGGGGCGGCGCCCTGATGGCTTACCGCCCCCTCATGGATCCTCCGACCTCGTTCACTAGCCTATAAATTTTCTAATATTCCAAAAAAAACAAGAGGCAGTCCTAGAACACTTTTTACGCTGCGACAAGTCATTGTTCCAATGGGAGCCCATCTAGAGCTCTGTTCCGGCACCCTCCCAGAGGAGGGTCGATCATGGAGGGCCTCTTCATCAACCTTGTTGCAGTCATGATGATGTGTGAGTAGTTCACCACAAACCTACGAGTTTGTAGCTAGTACCTAGATGGCAATCTCTCTCTCTTGATCTTCAATACAATGATCATCGCATCTTTTGTTTGATCCATATGATGTAACCTTTATGTGTTGTGCGTTTGTTGGGATCCGATGAATTGTGGGTTTATGTTTAGATAATTCATGATAAATATTTGAGTCTTCTCTAAATTCTAATATGATTCTTATGTGCATGATTGTGATAGCTTCGTAATTCTCTCCGATCTACTGAAATACTTTGGCTAACTAGATTGATAATTCTTCAGTGAAAGGGTGAGATGTAGTAGGTTCAACCTGATGAGTTTCTATATCCCATTAATAGAAAGGGACATGATACGTCTTTGTGTTGTTGCTACTAAGGATAACACAATGGGGTTATTCACATTGCTTGAGTTTACTTTGTCTAGATCATGTCATCATTCTCCATGCATTACTCTATTTTACTTAATACTCTAGATGCATGTTGGATAGCGGTCGATGAGTGGAGTAATATTAATAGGTGCATAAATGATTCGGCCTATTTTCTTATGGACGTGATGCCTATATACACATGATCATTGTCGTGAGTATCGCATAACTATCCGCTTTTCTATCAATTGCCCAACAGTTATGTGTTTACCCACCGTATGCTATTTTTATGAGAGATGCTACAAAATCTTGAAAACCTTGCTGCCATTTACTTGCTTTTATTTTACTTGGTAATTTACAATTATCTACACAACTTACTTTCTTGCAAATGACGAGACCAAGGGGATTGACAACCCTCTTGCCATTGTTGGGTGCAAGTTGTTTGCTATATTCCGTGCAGCCACTAAAGACGGTTGAGGATTGGTATTCCTATTCGTTCGATACCCCTTGGTTTCATAACTAAGGGAAATACTTACCCACATTGTGCTTCAATAACTCGTTCCTCTTCACGAAAAACCCAACACGGGTCACAAGTATCACACACATACAGACTCGATAATGTGGAGTGCTCTCAGTCCCCATAACTAAAATCGGGGTTGTCACCAATCCATCCACATAACGTATCGGGACCAACTACCGGTGTAGCAGACCCAAAGCGCACACCACATGCACACGTTTTGGAAGCTTCCATCATCATCAGATCACCAACCCACCTTCAATAGAGAGATTCGCATAATCCTTGCCATTCTGGACATCCGACGATGCCACCACGTGTAACGACCTGACTCAAAACGAGTCAAGCCTCTGTGTGTTCTGTGCCATCCCTAGATCAGTATGCTGGCACACACAGCACATCAATGTATATATAAAAGTGCAGTCACATGTAATAAACGTAAAACTGATATATACCTTAAAATCTCAGCAGAAACAGTCAACGGGAGTGGAGTCCCAATAACACCAATGGCAGGTTGAGTGTAGACCGTAACCCTGAATCGTACTCTTACCCGTCGTAGAGCTTATCTGCAACATAAGACGTTGCAGCCATGTAGGTCAGTACATTGAATGTACCAGCAAGATCGCCATAGCAGAACAGATGATAAAAACTATTCTATATGCAGTAAGGCGTTGTGGATCTGTGTCTGAGTTTTTGCATAAAAGCTGATTTTATTTTATTTTCCTACAACAAAGGAATATCAGGAGTTTTCACTATAGAGTTACCTAACATGACATGGTTCCGCCAACCGATGTCTAAATGCCCACAAGTATCATAAGTTGCCCACAATCAATTATCAGTCCAGTGTTGAGAGTTCAGAGATAGAGCCAAGTCTAGAGGATAAAAATTGTCTGTAACCGGGGACACGGCTAATTGATTAGGTTTAACTCTGCAGAGCGTTGTGTACTTTACCCACAAGATTCATTCCCTCCTGTTAAGTCCTCGCATTGCCGGGTGTTTGAGAACAGGACGAACGAAACATGGTCTTTCAGAGTGTTTCCCTGACTACTGTCAGTGGCCATCCATTCCTAACGTCGACTACATCTCGTAGCACTGCCCAGCCAGAGTCACAACAAAGATCAACCAAGCCAGAGCCCATAATGACTTGTGGCTACACAGGTAAGCTTCCGGGCATGAAGTATTCATCCGTCTCTTTGAGTCTGGGTGAAGCTTTCCGCAAGATGTCATGGCTTCCACTGGTTACTCCAGGGATGCCTAATCAACCATCCTTCACCAAGTAGTGTGTATTGAAAACTTGTTTCTCGAGTCTCGAAGACTTGAGGTCTTGAAGATGCAGGACTTGAAGATGCCTTCATGAATTTGTCATCTTGACTTAGAGTCCTCCTTCTCACACCACTCACGAACACTCATACCAAACCCCTTCTACTTTAGCATAGCATAAAAATAACTAACATTCCCGGGGCTTTAGTAACAAGTGGTGGGTTCCTACCTCATGCATTCTACTTCACTACAAGAATTTCAATAACACTATGGGAGGGATTTGTTGAATGATGTCACTTCATGCAATAAAGCATAGGTATGAACAAAATGGTCAAAGTGAACTTGCATGTATTGTTGATGAAGAATAATATCGCTCTCAGAAATTAACTTGATAAACTATTCGTCACTCTCTGAGGAAAATCTATATAATCAAACATTGCAGTCATATAAGCAATCATACTAGCAATCAATACTAACAATCAACAAGAAGTAACACAAAACTAAAACCAACAAGGTTGTGATGAAGGAAATACTTAAGACAAAACTCAAAACAACAAAGTTTTCATCAAGAAAACTAAGGTTAGTTTTCTCTACAAATATATCCTATTTTCAAAAGTAAAAACACAAAAACAAACTAAAATATAACAAAAGTATTTTAGTAAATATTTTACTAGTAAAAGGATTACTTTTGAAGAACAACTAAGAACTAAGAAAACAGTACTCTAAACAACCTAAGTTTTTGCCTAATAAACTTAACAACAAGTAAAACAAATGAAATATTAAAATAGGAAAAAAATTATAAAGCAACTAAGTTAACAGAAAGTAAAACTTATAAAACAATTTATAAAAAAAAATTAAATAAGAAGTCAAACTAGCAATGAAATCAATTTGCAAGTTACTATGAAACTAGAATTGATTTCATGCTAAGATATAATAAATATATAAAAAATAAATTTGGTTGAAGTACTATTGATAACTAAAATAAAAGAAATCAACTAATATAAAAGAAAATAAATTAAAACAATTAAAACAAAAGAATTATAAATAATCCTACAAAGAACTAAAACAGAATCTGTTTTGATGAAAAATACTAATTTAAGTTATTCTAAAAATTCTAAAATTTTACCTACCGATAAATAACATCGCTAGTGACCACTAGCAAAAGAATCAACCAAAAATCTATTTTTAAACTCCACATATTCAGAAAATAAGATTTGAAACAAATCTGTTTCAAATCAATTTTAAATTACTCAAATATGGTCAATCTTTATATCTACGGAAACTAGATAAACTTTTTGACACAATGCAAAAAGAATCAAATTAAAATAGTTAAAAACATAAAAGATATAAAGAAAACAAAAACTGAACTATTCTGTTTCAAAAACAGAAAACAAAAAAATGAAAATTCTAACTAACGGACAGAGTGCTACGTGGCGGCTTCTGATTGGCTAAAGGGGGTGCGCGCTAGATGTAACGGAGCGAACGACCGGTACTTAAGGAAAACGATTCGGTCTAACTTAACTAAACAGAAAAAACCGGTCGGTTTATTTAATCTAAACCAAAGAGGTACGCACGATCTAATCGGGGCCGTTCCTCTAAGATTTGACGGTGGGGACAGGGCACCGGCGACTTACCACGGTGGAGGTCAACTCTCGCGAAGCTCCGGCGAGGTAGAGGAGGCGGGGTCGATGTGGAGGCGTCTCCGGTGGCCCTCCGGCAATGGCGATGGCACCAGGCGATGCGGACGAGTGCGGCGAGGCTTCTGATGGTCGTGGAGGAGCTCGGGGATGACGGTGGCGACAACGGCGAGCTTCGAGGCGGCGATGGCTCTCGGGTGTCGATGGGGACAGCATTCTAGTGGGTGCGGGGCTCAGGCGAGTGGATGGAGAGGTGCGGGTGAGCAAGGCAGAGCGGATGGTGGCCTCGGGCGGCGAGGGGAGTGGCTAGTTCAAGAAGGGGGGCGGCAATGGCGCGGTGGCCGTGGGTAACTTCGGCGAGTGATTTGGCGAGGCAGAGGGCACGCGAGAGAGAGCTTCGGGTGTAAACGGGTCGAGGAGGGGCTGGGGTTTATATAGGGGCCTCGAGGTCGTCCGAAAGGAAAGGGAGGGAGATCCGGGATCCGGTGGTCGCCGACGTTGGAAAGGAAGGAGGAGGGAGGAGATGACCGCGGCGATTGCGCTGGTGGTCGGTGGGGTCCACTGTCAACGAGAGAGAGGGAGAGAGGGTGGCGTCAGTGTCCGGTTCGAAGGAGGTGGGCCGCGGTGGGCTTTCCAAATATAAAAGATTTTCTTTTATAGAATAACAGAGAATGGAAACTATCTTTATGGCAATAAATACATTTCCAAAAATTAGATTTATATATTAAAATGACTAGGGGAATTAATGCAATTTAATGAACATTTTTTCACGGCCAAAATAAATATATTTAAAAACTTTATTTTCAGAAAATGCCTAAATTGATTTTAATTCCTTTTGCAAATAATTTTCAAATAACCCCTTGGGTTTTATGGTTCAAATACTTGACAAAAATAACCCTAGTGTGGAGTGTCATATTGCACCTCTCAATTTTTGTCAAGGGTTTGAATTGTTTCAAATTTAAAATGGAACTCAAAATATGAAAAGAACTCCATATTAGAAAATTTCAAATGTCTTCAAATTCACTCTTCAAATCTTTTATATTGAAGAAGTCATGTTATCTTCTCTCACTTATTTGAAATGGAATTGAATTCGAAATCAAACACAAAGGGGAAAGTCCTTTTATTCCCTCTCATTCAAAAGTTTCAAATTTTTCACTCAATTTCAATCACTCAATCAAACAAACAATCATTCTAATATTTATTATAACATTCCAAAATTTGGGATGTTACACCCCGACGCTCAATGGTGCAACTATGGGATCACTAAAAGGGATGTTTAGAGGGGGGGTGAATAGAATACTTGACAAAATAAAACTTGACCTTTTCCTAATTTTATTGGTCCGCAAATTTTATCAATTCTACCAAGTCTAGCACACCCTACACATGCAAGTAAACAAGTATGCCAGTGGAGAGTAAGGACATAGCACATGTAGGTAAAGAGTTGAGATAGGAAGATCAAACGCAATGAAGGACACGAAGATTTTTCTTGTGGTTCCGATGGGTGGTGCTATCATGCGTCCATGTTAATGGAGCCTTCAACACATGGAGGGTAACGGTTGTGCGAGTCCACGCAGGGCTCCACCCAAAAGTGGTCCACGAAAAAGCAATCTTGTCTATTCCATCATGGCTTACATCCATGAAAAACTAAAGTTAGCAAACTCACTGGGAGCAATTTTTAATACTAGGAAATTCCGATTTCAAGAAGTTGGATACCTGAGTTGGGGTCACTGATTTTGGTTGCACCAAAATGGGACTTGGTGTCACTGACATACTACGGTTTGGCTTTGGATTTGTCTGAGGAAAAAACTCGGTAGGGCTGAATGGAAAAACTTGGTGGCACAAATTTGGAATTTTTGGTTTGGATGGAATACTTTTTGGGAGAATTGTTGAGTAATTTTTGTGGGTACCTCTAAGCACTTGAGCAACCGGATCATGATAGATACCTCATCCCCTTTTAATAGTATTGACTTTACTATGGAATCAATTGCAATTTCTCACATAAAACAAAGTGTAGAGTTTTGTTGCTTGAAGCTTGACCAGTCCTATTCCTCCTCCTTCTAATTATTTTCTTGGTCATTCTCCACACAATCCATTGTCAACACTCTTTGTGGACTATATTTGAAATAAGCTCGATAAAACTCTATGTTCAAGAGACAATGTATGTTGTCATGAATTATCAAAACCACCAAGGGAGCATATGTGCGTTCAATCTCCCCCTTTTGGGTAATTGATGACAACATACAATCAAAGCTTCAAATTAACATATGCAAAAATATGTAATAGCTTTGAAAGACAAATGACTCAAACAAGCTCCCCCTAAGTGTGTGCAATCCTTTTACAGAATAGTTGGTTTGGCGTGCATGGGAACACACATAGTAGAAGGGACATTATGAGTCATGAGCATCTTGGATATATGCATCAAATATATGTGAATGAGGTGTCTCCATGATCAAGACTCACTCTTGCAAATAATATATGCAAGAAACAAGAGATCATCTTGACCAAGGATGTCATGCATATACATACCTTGATGTTCTTGAGCATTATAATAGTAGAAATACACTTGAGAAAAAATGTTAGATAACACAAGAGTATTCTTCTTATCCAAATGCAAAAGAATAAAAAAGTACCAAGATTTGGAAAACATATAGAGAATAATATTTATTAGGATTGATATGCCTCCAAGAACATTTAGAACTTTCTCCCCTAGGTATTAATAGTATGTTTTCCTCTCCCCCTAAATCTTAGAATGTAGATATTGGGAGTAGGTAGGGTGAGATAACTCTAACACTTAAGCAGTAAAAAAACAAAAACACATTTTCTCTCTCTCCCTCCTTAGTGATAGAATGAATTTTGTCTTCTCTCTCTCCCTTAATATAAACTTCATGTTTCTCCCCCTTGATAGGTATTTCCCTATGGGACAAAAGCTTTCACATTTCTCCCCCTTGAGCTTATATTTATCCCCTTTTAGGTCAGATGGTAAGGGATCCTTGAGAGTAAGGGCCATTGAGAGCTATTGAGACAAGGGGATCCTTGAAAGCAATTTCTCCCCCTATAAGCATCTGAAGATTTTCAGGAATATGGCAAAGAACACATAAGCTAGCAAGGTAGGTGACTCTGAAACAAAGTAGATTAGTGGAACTGAGGCATGGTTTGCAACTTATTTGCAATATCAGTGAAGCCAATATACTTGGGTAAGAAGCAAACAGAAACTTGGCAGAACTGTTGTTGGCCATTTTTTAATTATTTTCTTTCAGAAAGTCTCAATAGTTTCAAGAGAATTTACAAGAATGTTCAAGAGAATTTGCAATGAATTTTCAAAAAGATTGGCAATGAATTTTCAAAAAGATTTTCAATGAATTTTCATCTAGGTTAGAATTTAATGGAAGTGTCAAAGTAGGCAACAAAAAGGGAAAATCTCCATTCAATTCTTATAACTAGATGTTGGGTGGTGACTAGGCCACCTATATTAGAGTATATTGACTTAAGGAACCAAGCAATAATACTTGCTCATAGGTCATACTCATTGTTTAAGCTCAAAATGGGGGTACCATTTTTCGTTTAAGCATCTTAATGTCTTCATATCTCTTGAGTTGCTTTATCCCATGAATTGGAGTAAAGCTATTTCAAGGATATGAGTACATACCTTTGAGTGATATTGATGACATGTCATGTAGGTGAACTTGTTATGGATACAAAAGGTTGAGGAAGTTCATCTTGAGTTGGGAGCAATACTTATTTTTTGGTCTTTTTCTCACCTAACTAGGCTTGTCATGCAAGGAAGAACAATATATATCCAAATGACAATAGTGAGGTTTTTCATCATATATTGGTCAAGGATATAGTTTGTGTTGTCTTGTTCCTCCGTGATCAAAGAAGGGCTTTGGAGAAATCTTGTGGAGTGTAGTTCTTCCTATTACCTACAAAAGGGTTAGATGCAATACAAGGGAGCATAGAATTTTGAGATATATAATAATGTCATATCAAGAGTATCATGGAATAGTCTATAAGATCATGCCCTTGCATGCATCCGAGTGAGTTCAGGTCAAGTTTGAAGCATCAATGAGGTTCAACTCACTCCTCAAGTGGAAGAACAATTTCTAATCAAGTGGCTTAGTAAAGATATCGGCCAATTTTTTGTTAGTGCCAACATGCTTAACATTAATATCCCCTTTGGCAACATGATCATGAATGAAATGATGACAAACTTGAATATGCTTAGTTCGAGAATGTTGCACGGGGTGATAAGAAATTTTAATGGCACTTTAATTGTCACAAAGCAAAGGAACATGCTTCACATGTATCCAATAATACTTAAGAGTTTGTGTCATCCATAGCAATTGTGCACAACATGATCCGACGGCAATGTACTCTGCTTTGGTGGTAGATAGAGATACCGAGTTTTGTTTCTTGGAGGACCAAGACACAAGAGATATCCCAAGAAATTGGCACGTACCATAGGTGGATTTTCTCTCAAACTTATCTCCGGCATAGTCTGAGTCAGAATAGGCAACGAGGTTAAAAGAAGATCCCTTGGGATACCATATGCCAATGTTTTTTGTATGTATCAAGTATCTCACAATTCTTTTCATGGACTTAAGATGGCACTCTTTGGGTGCCACTTGATATCAGGCACACATGCACACAATTAGCATGATGTCTGGACGGGAGGCACATATATATAGGAATGAACCAATCATCGATCGATAAACCTTTTGATCAACCGGTTTGTCTTCCTTGGTGAGGTCAACATGTCCACCAGTAGGCATAGGGGTTTTCACACCTTTACACACTTGCATGTTGAACTTCTTGATCAAGTCCTTGGTATATTTGGTTTCAGAGATGAATGTTCCTTCTCTTGTTTTCTTGATTTGCAAAGCTACAAAATATTTAAGCTCACACATCATAGACATCTCATATTTCTCGGACATCAACCTTCCAATTTTCTCACTAAAATGTGGGTTAGTAGTTCCAAATACAATAGCATCTACATAAATTTGGCACACAAATAATTCACCATTAACTCTTTTACTGAAAAAGGTTGTGTCAGTTTTACCAATCTAAAAACCCTTTTCAATAACAAACTTTGGTAGGCATTTGTACCAAGCCTCAGGGGCTTGTTTAAGACCATATAAAGCTTTATGAAGTTCATAAACATGATTATGTTTCTTAGGGTTCACAAAGCCGAGGGGTTGTTTAACATAAACTTCCATATCAACTACACCATTTAGAAAAGCACGTTTGATATCAATTTGGTAAAGAATAATATCATGGAGATTGGCAAAAGCAAGAAGTATATGAATGGCCGAAAGTCTAGCAATAGGGGCATAGATCTCACCGTAGTCTATACCTTTGACTTGAGTGTAACCTTGAGCTACGAGTGTTGGAAATATTCTCTAGAGGCAATAATAAAGTTGTAATTATTGTATTTCCTTGTTCATGATAATCATTTATTATCCATGCTATAATTGTATTGATTGGAAACTCAGTTGCATGTGTGGATACATAGACAACAATGTGTCCCTACTATGCATCTATTGACTAGCTCGTTAATCAAAGATGGCAAGGTTTCCTAGCCATAGACATGAGATATCATTTGATAATGGGATCAAACCATTAAGAGAATAATGTGATGGACAAGACCCAAACTATAAATATAGCATATAATCATGTCAGTTTATTGCAATAGTTTGTTGCATGTCAAGTATCTATTCCTATGACCATGAGATCATGCAACTCACTGACACCGGAGGAATAAATTTTGTGTATCAAACGTCGCAACGTAACTGGGTGACTATAAATATGCTCTACAGGTATCTCAATGGGTGTTTGTTGAGTGGGCATGGATCAAGACTGGGATTTGTTACTCCGTGTGACGGAGAGGTATCTCAGGGCCCACTCGGTAATACAACATCACAACAAGCCTTGCAAGCAATGTGACTAATGTGTTAGCCATGGGATGTTGTATTACAGAACGAGTAAAGAGACCTGCCTGTAACGAGATTGAACTAGGTATGGAGATACCGATTATCGAATCTTGGGCAAGTAACATACTGAAGAACCAAGGGAGCAACATACAGGATTAACTAAATCCTTGACATAAAGGTTCAACCGATAAAGATCTTCATAGAATATGTAGGAACCAATATGGGCATCTAGGTCCCGCTATTGGTTATTAACCGTAGAGGTGTCTCGATCATGTCTGCATAGTTCTCGAACTCACAGGGTCTACACACTTAACGTTTGGTGAGATATAAGTATAGTTGAGTTATTATGTTGGTGACCTAAAGTTGCTCGGAGTACCGAATGAGATCCAGGACATGACGAGGAGCTCTAGAATAATCCGGAGGTAAAGATTGATATATGGGATAATAGTGTTTCGTCTCCAGAAGGGTTCCGGAATTCCAAGAAAGGGGTTTCGAATGTTTCTCGAAATTTTGGGGGTGCATGAACACTTTATTTGGGCCAAGGGGTAAAGCCCATGAGGCTTTAGGAAGGTGCAAAAGGAGTTTTGCGAAGGCCAAGGGCCGTACGCTAGGGACTCTGGCATCGGGGGCCAGACATCAAGGACCCAGCGTCTTGGCCTGGAGTCCGAGGAGGACTCCTGCCTTGCGGGCCAAACCAACTTTGAGGAGGCTCTTTCTCCAAGTTTTGACCCCAGGGCTCAACATATAAATAGAGGGGCAGGGCTAGCACCCAGAACATATCAAGAATTCCCCAAGCCATGTGCCGGCAATGCAGCCCCTCTAGTTTATCCCCCGTCACAGTTTCTGTTGTGCTTGACGAAGCCCCACGGAGATGGTTCTTTACCACCACCGTCACCATGTCGTCGTGCTGCCAGAACTCATCTACTACTTCGCCCCTCTTGCTGGATCAAGAAGGTGAGAATGTCATCAAGTTGTACGTGTGTGGAATGCAGATCGGCGCTAGATCGTGATTGGATTGCGGGATGGCTTGCGATTTGGATCGCGAATACGTTCGACTACATGAATCACGTTTCCTAACGCTTCCGCTAAGTGATCTACAACGGTATGTAGATCCACACTCCCTCTCGTAGATGCTCATCACCATGGATAGATCTTGCGTGTGCGTAAGAATTTTTTTGTTTCCCATACAACATTACCATCTTCATCTTTCTTATTATGAAACATCCATTTTGTACCAATGACGTCGTGCTCGTCGTTGGATTTCTCCTTGAGGGTCCATACTTCATTCCTTTTGAAGTTATGTAACAATTCATGCATAGTATTCACCCAATCCGTGTCTTCAAGTGCTTCTTCTTCCTTCATAGTCTCAATACTAGATATGAATTAGTAATTCTCACAAAAGTTAGCTAAACGAGTTTTAGAGAGAGTGATTCTCCTAGTTTGGTTAGTTGGTGTGAGTAGCTCGTATGTTGTTTTACCGAGAAGGTTGTGTAAGTAGAGTTGGTTCCTAGCATCGAAAGCCGTTTGCATGGCTTTTTCGCAAAAGTGTCTTGGCGTATTGTATTCCTCCAGCATCGCTCTAGCTATCTCTATGAGAGTTTGGTTCTTCCTATAAACAACGCTATTTTGTTGAGGTGTGTACATAGCTAAGAACTCATGTGAAACCCCTTCTTCGTCAAGAAAGTAATCCACATTTGGGTTCTTGAACTCCGAACCATTATCGCTCCGAACTTTCTTGATCTTCACCTCAAACTGATTTTGTGCTTTGCGATCGAAGTTCTTTAAGATCTTTTTCACCTGTGACTTGTCTTCAAGAAAGAAAACCCCATAAATCTAAAAAATCATCAACTATAACTAGACCTAAGGAATTTCAACCGAGGCTCTTGTAAGCATTGGGACCAAAGAGATCCATATGAAGCAACTTGAGTGGTCTCCTAGTAGTCATGATGTTTTTAACGTGATGACTTCCACCTACTTGCTTTCCTGCTTGACAAGCACTACAAAGTCTATATTTGTCAAATATAACACCTTTATCACCAAGTATGTGATCACCTTTGATGAGATTGTCTATATTACGAATGCCAACATGTCCAAGTATTCTATGCCATAGCGAACCTTTAGATGATTTTGCAATAAGACAAGTATGAAGTTGGACTCTTTTAGTGAAATCGATAATGTATAGATGACCTCTACGAAAGCCACTAAATACCATGTCATGATTGTCTTGACGAAACACTTGGCAATCAACTTTAGTAAATAGCACAATGAAACCGAAGTCGGCTATCCTAGCTACGGAAAGAAGATTGTAGCCAAGGGATTCAACAAGCATGACATTTTGAATAGAACTATCATAAGATATGGCCACCTTAGAAAGTCCGAGTACCTTACCCTTGGAGTTGTCTCCAAAAGTTACATACCTTCCTAGTCCATGGTTTGGTGTGATCTCTTGAAAGATGTCTCTATGTTCGGTCATGTGATCGGTGCATCCACTATCGAGAATCCACTCTTTTACTCTGGACGTGTAATCTTTGAAATTTTCCAGGAGCCTTAGACTCTTCATCGTCTTGTCAAATTCGATGTCAAACTTATCATCTTTATCATAGTAGCCATGTTCTACATTGTCATCATCAAGTGGAATATCCTCGTCATGAAAATCAAGAGATTTGTTAGAATTTCGACCATGACAATGTTCAAGTTTATGAATGTGAATGGCTTCAACAATGATGTTATTAATGGTAATGGCATCTCCTTTATCACGCATGAGGTCATGAAGCACAAACAAGTATTTATCAAAGTTGAGATCACTTGGCTTCATTTTGTGAAAAGCAATAGTTTTATGGAGAATGACATCACGATTTTTCAAAGAGTAATTTGGATATCTTTTCTCTAGATCTTTACATAAAGTAGAAGCACACTCAATGTTTTTCATTTGATCGAACACAATTCTTGGCAGTCTAGTAGTGGTGAGATTAACGGTTCTAAGATTGCAAAGCATGTCAATTTCTTCTACGTGTGAAGGATGTAAGGGATGAATGGGAGGCACATAGGGATTTTCAATATACTTGATCAAATGGAATTCATCAAATATATCAATCCTTTCATCTTTCCATTGACTATAGTACTCCCCATTGAGAATAGTCACTCTACAACTAAGACTCCCCAAACTAGATACATCCATCTTCCTCCAATGGTGATTAAACCAAGGCTATGGACACCAAGGCTCTCATATCAATCGTGGGATCACTAGAAGGGATGTCTAGAGCGGGGTAAATAGACTACTTCAAAAAATAAAACCTAAAATTTTCCCAATTTATTGGTTGGTAGATTTTAGCAATTCTAAAAAGTCTAGAACAGCCTACATATCCAAATCAATAAGTATGGCAGCGGAAAGTAAGCACATTGCACATGTAAGTAAAGTGTTGAGATATGAATATCAAATGCAATGAGGGACATGAATTTTTTTTCCTTGGTTTAGATAGGTGGTGCTATCATACCTCCATGTTAATGGAATCTTCAACTCACGGAGGTTAACAGATGCGCGAGTCCACGAAGAAGCAACCTTGTCTATTCCATCACAGCTTACGTCCATGAAGGCCTAGCCTCACTCGAGGTAGTTCTTCACAAAGTAGGCAATCTCCTTGCCCTTACAAATTTGTTGGTTCAACTCCACGCGTAGTCGGAGGCTCCCAAGCGACACCTAACCAATATAGGAGGCGCCACCCTCCAAAAGGTAATAAATGTGGTAACAATGATGAACTCCTTGCTCTTGTGCTTCAAAAGATAGTCTCATCAACACTCAGTTACTCTCTCATAGATTTGGCTTGGTAGAAGAGATTTTGTGGGTGGAAAGAAACTTGGGGAGTCTAGAAATCAAGATTCATATGCTTAGAGTGGAAGATCTTGGTCTCAACATATGACTAGGTGGCTCTCTCTTAGAAAATGGATGGGGAAAGTGTATGGTCTGTTCTGAGTGCTTCCTCCACGAATGAGAGCCTGGTGGATGGGTATATATAGGCATCTCCAGAAATCCAACCGTTACAACATTATTGCCCAACTCAGTGAAACCGAAGTAAAAACTCGGTCGTACCAACTAGTGCAAAATGTGGAAACTTTTTGGCGTTTTGGTGAAACCAAAATATGAATCTTGGTGGGTCCTATTTAGGTTGGCCTAGGTAGTTACCAAACTCGGTGGGACCGATTCTTAAAAATCAGAAATTCTGATTTTAAGAAGTTGGATACCCGAGCCTGGGTCACTAATTTCGATTACACCAAAATGGGACTTGGTGTCACCAGATGCAAGGGTTTGGCTTTCGATGTGTATGAGGCAAAAACTCGGTAGGGCCTTATGGATTATTTTGGTCACATAGATGCTGGACTTTGGGGCTTGGATAGAATATTTGGTGGGAGAATTGATTAGTATTTTTTGTGGCTCTCTCTAAGCACTTGATCAACCAGATCATCATAGATACATCATCCCCTTTTAATAGTACTGGCTTTCCTATGGACTCGATGGTGATTTCTCACATAAAACAAAGTGTAGAGTCTTGTTGCTTCAAGCTTGGCCAATCCTATTTCTCCTTATTGTTCTTCTTTGCTTGGGTATTCTCCACACAATCAATTGCCAACACTCTTTGTGGAATATATCTGAAATAAGCTAGATAAAACTATTAGTCCAAGAGACAATGTATGTTGTCATGAACTATCAAAACCACCAATGGAGCATAACGTGCTTTGAGCCACCACGCTGTGCTAATCCGTCCATACGCGAAGACTCTAGAAGATCTGTTGTGCATAGCACCTACCAAGCAGCCATGAGTCAGTGTAGCACCTGTCGGTCAAGCATGACTTGACAGCTCCACCGAAGCTCTATGCAAGATGAAGCCGCTACACTTCCTACCTCTATCTTCTAGGGCTACGTGATAATCCCCAAGTGCAAGGAATTATCGTAACACTTTCCAAAGATGGAAATAGTAAGTATGGAGTGTCGAAACCACAAAGACCTAAAGGTAAGATCAATATTCTCTCAACTCCAATCTGCCACTGATAGGACTCTACATACACCGAACGTTTGCTTCTATGTTGTAACGAGAAATAAAATTGTGTTGTGGGTACAAAGAGGATAGCTTTGCATGATATTGGAGAAGTAAAATATGAAAATAGTTGCTGCACTAAACAGAGTTAGAATATATTACAATATATATTACAAATAGTGAATTTGGAATACTGATCGTATGGTGTGTAGAATTATCCTAGGCAATTGATAACAAGATCGGTAATCATTCTTGCAATTTTATTTGAGGGAGGGGCATGAGATAACATACTTTCTGTACTTGGATCATATGAACTTATGATTGGATCTCTAGCAAGCATCCGCAACTACTAGAAATCATTAAGGTAAACCCAACCATAGAATTAAACATCAAGTCCCATTTACTCCCATACGTAATACTAGTGCAGAAATGGCTAGCCACAACTCTTGTTCCTGGCGCGCCATTTCTCACCAACGCCAGCACTGATATTTTCAAATAGTGTTGTCGTTTGCTGAATTTAAACGCCATAGCTATTCTATTAGCCCCGGCTTTGCACATTACCCCCATCGTTGCAAATTAGGCCCTTAGTCCCACGCCATCACTAATCCCCGCCCCGCGCCCGGCCTATACTCCCCACTCGCTCTCTCGATCCCCCAACTCCTTCCTCCTCCTCTCGATCCCTGCCGCCACCCCCAATGCCGCCCGTAGCCCCGCCCGACGTTGCGCGAAGACGCCCCGCCCTCAGACCCTCCTCGCCGCCCGGGTATTTGAATCTTGGTACATGTTGTAGATAAAAATAGAATGCTAGAATTGGGGGTTTTGGGTATTTTTCTAATTGAATCTTAGTACATGTTGTATATAAAACTAGAATGCTAGAATTGGGGGTATTGAATATTTTGCTAATTGAATCATAGTACATGTAGAAAAAACTAGAATTCTAAAATTGGGGGTATTGATTATTTTGCTATTTGGACCTTAGTACATGCATGTTGTAGAAAACACTTGAACGCTACAATTGGGGGTATTGGGTATAGCATAAGTGCTTATAATTGTAAAGAAGATGTAGTTCGGTGTAGCAGAATTATAAATATAGAATGTGATTCGGTGTAGCATAAGTGCTTATAATTAAACTTATAGCATAATTATAAAGAAGATGTAGTTATAATTAAACTTATATGTTTTGATCAACCTAAGTAAACAGTCTAAGTAATTTATCATGTATGAAGCAACATTTGTCCATTTTGGTAGGCTCATTCATTTCATTCTTTATGCAAATAGCATGGACGACTCTAGCCTGTGGGTAGGCTCATCTAATCATTGGCCGGAATTTTCTGAAGATAAAGGCGACATGAGCACCAACCAGGTAATTGAGGTTAAAAAACAGGCATTAGCATTGCAAACATCCATATATATATACATATATAACCGCTACTTAATTGTTCCTGATTTGAAACCCTTGGCAGGCATATTTAGGAGGTCTGCCTTTGCCGGTTGTCATTATGCAGTCTTCAGGTGACGTCGACGTGCTTAGTCATGAGCTAATCGCGTCACGTCAGAGCACCCTCAAGGACCTGCAGGAGTTGGATGAATCCTTGATGAAGGAGAAGGCCAAAATTATCGATGCCAATGCTATTGTCTATGATAAGATTTATGGTCTCGAAGGTCAGATCACGACACTCACCCTCAAGATAACTGAAATCAGTAAGGACATACATGTCCTAAAGACCCAGAGGACTCAACTAAAGACGGAGAAAGCACATTAGATCAAGGAGGGGCACACAAATGTGAATAAGCTTCGTGAGATGAAGTTTGTCCTTAGGAAAAACTAGCTAGCTTAGTAGTAATTGGTACTTTCCTTTTGTGAATGAAAAATATTTGGTATCTTTTGTGAATGAAAAATAGTTGGTATCTTTGTGAATAAAAAATATTTGGTATCTTTTGTGAGGTGGAGATGGTATTGTTTTTTAGTAGCTAACTATTATAGTGCCGGCGTGCAGCTCTATCCAACGCCAGCAAGTGTTCGAAATATTGTTGGAGTCGTCTCCAATGCTATCAGTATATTTTAAATATGGCGCCTTATTGCTGGCATAGGGTGGCTATGCCAGCAAGGCCACTTTGGCGAATCCATAGCTAGGCTTTTCTGCACTAGTGTAAACAATCCCCTTACTCGGTTGTAACCTTCTGTCACTCTAGACATCCAGTATAAGCGAATCATGAACATATTGCAACACTCTCCAGCGTGAATCCTTCACATGTGCGCCTCCCGAAAGGCACCTTAGGAAAGCAACAAAATAAAACATACATTCAAACCAATCAAGATCATAAATCAACCTAAAGGACAATATAGATCTACTCAAACATCATAGGATGGCAACACATCATTGATTAATAATAGGTGGCATTAAACACCATGTTCAAGTAGCATTTTACAATAGGGTGTGGGAGAGTGTACCACTAAAAAGAGATGAGGAAGGTGATTAAGATGGTGATATTGATGAAGACGATCACCGCGGCGATGGCTCCCCCGACGGCACTCCGGCGCTGCCGGAAAAGAGGGGTGAGAGTGTCCCCCTTTAGGCTTCCTCCTCCATGGCCTATACCCATCTAGGGAGAGGTTTTCCCTCTGGTTCTTGGCCTCCATGATTCCCCGAGGGGCGAGAGCCCCTCCCAAGATTGCATATCTCTCTATGTTTCTCTCATGTTTTCATTGTTTTTTTCTAGCCCTTCACCGTTTCTTAAATATCCATAGATCCGTAACTCCGATTGGGCTGAAATTTTGAGGGGATTTTAATCGGAAAATAATCTTTCTTGTGGAGAAATAAGGGCATCAACTAACTTAAGGAGTGTCCCCAAGCCATCAGGGTGCGCCCCCACCCCCAGGTCGTGCCCTTTTGTCTTGCGGGGCCCTCCAGCATCATCTTGTGTTGAATCTTCTTCCCAAAATTCACATATATTCCAAACAAAAATGATGTACATTTTTATCGCGTTTGAACTTCATTTGATATGGAATTTCTTCAAAACAAAAACACACAAAAAATAGTACTTGGCACTGGGCACTTGATAAGATAGTTAGTCCCAAAAAATAATACAAAATGTTGCCAAAAGTATATGAATGTGGTAGAATATTCGCATGAATACTTCATAAATTGTAGATACACTGGAGACATATCGGTCCTCTACAAATGATGCTTCCAAGAGAGAAACGGCACCGCAGTACCGCCATCGCCCGATCTAGAGGACCAGATCCTTGGTTTCCCCCCGAAAAGCACGAGTGGGACCACAATAGTTATACGACGATGCCTTCATCAAGGTAACGACGTAAAACACCGCCATCGCCCTCCAACGACTCTGTTTTCACCGGCAACTATGTCTCCCCAACTCACAACTAGGACTAGCTGACAGATCTTGAGATCCGACTACCCAGTCTTAGGCCAACCACCTCTAGCAAAGGAGGTGGCCACCACTGTGACGCCCAGGGCCAGAGCCCCCAACATCCTTATGTCGTAGGTCGAGCCCATGGCAGCATGCCATTAATGGAACAGGGATGGTACACACGAGCAACTTGTGCGGTCCGCCGAATCCCATCTGGGATCAGATTGGACACCCAAGCTACCGCCACAGGATCCGCTGCCGTACGCCGCCACCCCGCGTCACTTTCGTATGTTTGGCCGGCGAGGACCACCGCACCACTGACTGGATATGGCCAAGAAGAAGCGTCACCGCAACCGCACACATGCTTTGCCTGCGATCCCCGGCGACTGCAGCGGTAGGAAAGATGGTGTTAGACAGGACCGGAGGAAAGATGTAGGAGCCCGGTGCGGTGGGGCGGCGCCGCATGGGAGTGGAAATGTAACAAAAGAATAGACCATTAGGCCCACTAAAGAATGGAACCTAATCTTCTTCTTTCACGTCGAGACATTTGTCCTTGTGATCCCAGCCACCACATACGCACACATCTTCTTCCTTGCTTCGAGCACTCATCTTTCCTCCATCTTATGCTAGCTCATCTCCACCTTAATACATGACCCCTCCCTGCCTTCTCTATCCTTTGGCGCTTGTGCCCTGGTGGATTCAGGAGAGGAGCCTCCAAACATGTATCGAGGCTGCACAGGGGGAGCTGTGATGGCAGGCAGCCATGTCTCCACCGTGACCTTGACAACCCTGGCAACAGATCATAGCAAGAGTGGTGTCGAACATCTAAGAGTATCTTTAATAGATGCCTTAAAATAGAGTATAAAAATGTGTGTGGAATAAAATTTAGGGCACAAAAAATAATTTGGCACGAAAAAATTAGTGTCCCCAACAGCTGCCCTAACCAAGGAAAATAATAGTGTCTATACAAAATAACGTCGCTCCTGAAAAAATAATATTAGAGTGCTATAGTATGCTAACAAGACATTGTACCCTAATCAATTTAACAGGACAATTCTTTACACGCTATAGTGTGCTATTAGCGATGCTACAACATGTTATTTTTTTAGTGCCTAAAATAAGTTGTGCAAAACAGCAAAACCACACTTCTTCAAATGAACATTCAAACTACTTTGATCATATTCCATACTTTGATCATAAGTTCCAAACATTCATAACCAAAACATGCAAATTACAAACATAGTTCAAGTACGACATGCAAACTTAAACTACAAACATTATAGATTGTCCTAGTCAACTTCGTCGGACATGTCACTCTAGTCATTGAAATCGATGTTGAGCACACCGGAAGAGCCTACACCCTCCTTCTTCTCGAACCGTGATGGTCCTGCCTTGGCATCGTTCTTGCGCTTCGACTTTTCGAGATCCTTCGTCCAGTAGTACTTCATCGCATACTGCATGTACTCATGTTATTCCCTCAGAGACCTCGCCATCGCCTCATCATCACTCCTGTGGATATTTTCTCGCTCCTCGACAACAGTGCCGGTATTCGTCTTCATCGATCGGTATTTTATGGTCACTATAAACCGACGAGCTTAGTCCCCTGCAAAAAATTGAAATTTGGGAGGTTGAGTCTCTCACGCGGCAAGCCAAGCCTCCACGCCATGATGTCATACTTGTGCGTGGCAATGTCTGCCATCGTGAATGTGCCGAGCAGTACCACAAGTTAATGAGTTGGAATGCAACGCCGCACCCCCTTGAACCCATCCCGCCCTTTCCCTCCGTCATGGCCACTATGACGAGTCTACTAGTGGGGGGATAGTCGGGGATGGAAGACGAGAATGCAGTGGCATGTGTTGTATTCTAATGTGGCGGTGCGGTGCGGGATACCGATTTGGTCAGTTTGGAGGGTGTTGAGTTGATCTGACGGTAGGGTACGTGTTGGGGATATATCCCCGCTGTATGGCCCGCCCTAAGGGCTCTGGGTTATGCCTGGCGGCTCGTACACTGGCCCAAGGTGAGCTGGTGGTCCTAAAGCCTAGGAAGCTTGGCGGCTCATAAGGTGGGCCAGACAGTGGCCCAGAAGACCCGGGTGTGTAAGCCGCCCGGGGACAACTTAGACAAGAAGATAGAGGAAGACTCGGATAGAGAATGAGAGTCGGTTACCAATTGTATGACCCGTGGTCTAGACCTCCTATATAAAGGCAGACCCGGGGCGACTTAGAGATCAGGTTGTCGAATACTAGGTCAAGCCTTAGCTCCCTTGTAATCGATACATCAAGCAATACAAACACAAGCAGGACCTAGGCTATTACCTCGAGTTGAGGGGCTGAACCTGGGTAAATACATGTCTTTCGTCCCCATCAACCCCTTTGAGTCCATCACGTTAGCAATGGCATCTTTGTGCAACAAGGTTACACGTCAGTCAATGGAACCGGTCTCTCATAAGCGTACGAGTAAGGTTGGTCCGGGCCGCTTCATTCCACAATACCGCTGAACCAAAACACGACCAAGGGAGGAAGCAATCTAAGCATCAACACCCACAAACTCTTTGTTTCTACTCGATATCTCATCTACACATAGACCTAGCTCATGATGCCACTATTGGGGAACATTGCATGGGAAACAAAATTTTCCTACGCACACGCTAGATCTATCCATGGTGATGAGCATCTACGACAGGGAGAGTGGATCTACGTACCCGTGTAGATCGCTAAGCGGGAAGCGTTAAGAAACGCGGTTGATGTAGTCGAACGTCTTCGCGATCCAAATCGCTGAGCGCCCCACGATCCAATCACGATCCGTCCCGATCAAGCACCGAACGGACGGCACCTCCGCGTTCACCACACGTACGGCTTGATGACGATCTCCGCCTTCTTGATCAAGCAAGAGGGAGCGGAGAGGTAGACAAGTTCTTCGGAAGTGTGACGGTGCTGCGGCGATGGTGGTAGAGTAATTTTAGCAGGGCTTCAACTAAGCATAGCTAAAACCGATCTAGAGGAGAAACTACGAACTAGAGGGTAGGGTTGCACGTGGCTGAAAATCTAGTACAAAAACCCTCAGAACCACTAGTATATATAGGAGGACAGGAGGAGGACGCCTGGCCCTCAAGGAGCCAGCCCTAGGCTTTGGCCGAACCAGGAGGAGGAGTCCTCCTCCTCCACTCCTAGTAGGATTAGGACTCCTTCCTTATCTAGCCTTTTTGCCTTTTTCCACCATTTTCTCTTTGTGCTTTTCTTCCAAGACGCATGAGCCTTGTGTGGGACTTCTACTAGACCACTAAGGGCTGGAATTTATCCTCACACAGCCCATGTAGCCTCTTGGGTTGAAATACCCCTGCCGATGGTCCCCCGGAACACTACCCACACTCCCGGTACACTACCGATGAGCCCGAAACTTTTCCGACGACCAAAACAGGACTTTCTATATATCAATATTTACCTTCGAACCATTCCGGAGCTCCTCGTGACTTCCAGGATCTCATCCGGGACTCCGAACAACCTTCGGCCACCACCATGCATAACTCTATACTATTGAAACATCACCAAACCTTAAGTGTGTAGACCCTGCGGGTTCGAGAACTATGTAGACATGACCGAGACACCTCTACGGTCAATAACCAATAGCGGGACCTAGATGCCCATATTTGTTCCCACATATTCTATGAAGATCTTTATCGGTCGAACCTCTATGTCAAGGATTCAATTAATCCCGTATGATGTTCCCTTTGTTCTTCGGTATGCTACTTGCCCGAGATTCGATCGTCGGTATCTCCATACCTAGTTCAACCTCGTTACCAGCAAGTCTCCTTACTCGTTCCATAATACAAGATCCCATGACTAACATTCAGTCACATTGCTTGCAAGGCTTGTTGTGATGTTGTATTACCGAGTGGGCCCTGAGATACCTCTCCATCACACGGAGTAACAAATCCCAGTCTTGATCCATGCCAACTCAACAGACACCATCGAAGATACCTATAGAGTAGCTTTCTAGTCACCTAGCTATGTTGCGACTTTTGATACACACAAGGCACTCCTCCGGTGTCCGTGAGTTGCATGATCTCATGGTCATAGGAAATTATACTTGACATGCAAAAAACTGTAGCAATAAACTAACACGATCATATGCTACGTTTATAGTTTGGGTCTTGTCCATCCCATAATTCTCCTAATGATGTGATCCTGTTGTCAAATGACATCTTATGTCAATGGCTAGGAAACCTTGACCATCTTTGATCAATGAGCTAGTCTACTAGAGGCATACTAGGGCCAAAGTGTTGTCTACTTATCCACACATGTAATGTGTTTCTAATCAATAAAATTATAGCATGGATAATAAACAATTATCATGAACAAAGAAATATAATAATAAACACTTTATTTATTGCCTCTAGGATATATTTCCAGCACCTCCTCCTCCCGCAGGCCCGCCAGGAGCCCGGTTGGGGCCCGCCCGAGCCCATCTGGTCCCGAGGTGCCCGCGCCGCCTGGCTCCTCCCGAGGTCCCGAGCCACCGCCGCCCGTACACCGCCATGCCTGCTTGCGCGCTCCCTTCGCCGAAACCCTGCCACCCCACGGCCACGCCTCTCGGCGTCGTCAACCCGTCGCCCCAAGAACGAGCTCCATGGCGCCGCCACCTCGAAGCTCCGCCGCTGGCCAGAGAACTCACACGTCAGGCACCCCTTTGACCTCCGCCGCCGGATCCGGGGATCCCATGTCCAGATCTGCCTGTCTTTGTGCCCGCCGCCAGCCATCGCGTCCTGCCGGCTGGTTGTGGCCTCGTTCAGCGCCGCCGTCCTCCCTACTCGTGCAAGCATAGACGGGGACGAGCGCCCGTTGACCGTGCGTGGCCTCCGCCTGGGTCGGCCAGCCACCTCGAAGGCCTAGTGCCTCGCCTCGGCCCAGCCCCTAGCTCCCTTAGGCCCATGGTGAGGCGCACCCCTCCTACCCCTCGCCCGTGTGCACATTTTTGTTATGTTGTGCCCATGGTCCTGTTGTATCCCTATGCAGATTCGGCCCACTTGTTTTATTTCCTGCCCAGGACGATTTTAGCAATTATCGAGTGAATTACAGATTTTGTCATGTTTTATATGCTCATATAAAAATAATCGTGTACCGGATCAAAATACTTTATATATGCAAAATGTGTAGAATTTCATGTAGAATCACCATAACCAACTTGCATACATGATAAAAATATTTAACATACCATTTTCTTTCATTTTGCATGAATGTCATTATGTTGCATTGGGCATAATTATTATTCGTGCATCTTATGTTGAAAACTATAGATTTGAAATATGTAAAATATGTAGATTATTTATATCCCTTTGTCATGCATGATAAAAAGCTGTTTAATGAGATGTTGCATTTTATTGCATAAATAACTTGCTAATACATTTATGCATAAACTTGCATAATTAATTGTGACGTATTTTCCTACTTGAACCTATGCATTTTATATATGATTTTGGGATAGGAAAATCCGTAGAATTTATCTGTGCAGGTAGTTTTGTCATTTGAGTAAGTTTGTGTGCATGTTATTTTGCTGTGATGCCCTTTTGTTATTTTCGTGCGATTTAATCCATGCATGCTATGAAATAATTTTGAACATGAGATATGCCTTTTATATGTGTGCTAGGTCCTGGTCTTTTTGGTTGCTATAGAAATCCATATTTAGGTGTTGTTTTCTTGTTGACATCATGCTATAAAATACTGCGGTTTTGAGGGTCCAAAATATTTCTAAGTCTCGAATCTGTAATATTTTATTGTTGTCTTGCCATGTGTTTTGCTAGCGATCTAGAACCCCTTTGGGGTAGGTGTAACGAAGCTATTTGTAGTTCATAATGTCCTCTAACATGTGTTTAAGTTTCATGCCATAGTATGCCCTGTAGCTTATAGTTTTACTGCTGTAAATATGTCTTCCTGATAAAAACTGCAATGTCAAAAACTGGGTTATATTCACTAAGTCTGAAAACTGCTTAGTTCAATATGCCATGTTGTGAGTTTCCTACCATGTGATTCATGCCTCTTTTGAGTATGATATGTGAACATGAAATGAAGTGTGTATTATATGCTACTGCCCGATGCTTAGTTTGTGCATTTTAGAATCTTCTAGCTTGTTATTTTCACGTGTGTAATATGCCATCTTGCTGTTTTGGGCAGATTTAAAATAAACTTGTGTTGGTTGTTGTGGTTGAACCGTAGCTTTGTTTTGGACATGCCATATATGAAACTTGATTACAATTTCATATAGTATCATAATATCTTTCCGCATTCATGATTTGAAATGTTTGTGGTTGTCATTTTCGTGCATTTCGTATTCATGTCATGTTCATCTTGTGCGTGTCATAACTTTTAGACCGTAGCTCCGTTTGATATGTTCTATATATGTAAATCGACTAGAATGACGTGTAGAATTGCATGGTATGATTTATTCTGTTGTTTAAAAAATATAAAATATGGTTAGTTCAGATCTGGGCCAATTTCGAAATTAACATATGGGGTCATTTCGGAAATGTTATAAGTTGTTTCTGGCCTCATTTAAGATGCCTAGATAGATAGTTTACTTATGCTTCACCTCTTGCCATGTTTAACAACATTTAATATTGTCTTGTACCTAACGAGAGTGAAAAAAATAATTCGAATGTGAAGTTTCCCCAACATGCAACTCGTTCCATATTGAGCGTCACTTAATGTATAGAAGTTGATTGTTGTGCTTGCCATGCCTTGCATAATTAAACCGTACATGCATCATATTTGTTTGAGCATCATGTCATGCATATGTTGTGGTGTATCGTATGTTGATTGTTTGTTCCGGATTGTTTCTTCTCGATAGAGTTCCGAAAGCGTTCGGAGTGTGAGGATTCGTTCGTCTACTTCACGGATCGTCTTCTTCATGGATTCATTCTTCTTCCAAGTGGAATCTCAGGCAAGATGGCACATTTCCCTCGATACCACTACTATCATTGCTATGCTAGTTGTCTCGCTTCCATCATTATGTCTCGCTACGTACCACTTGTTTGTCAAGCCTCCCAACATTGCCATGATAAGCCTCTAACCCCCTCCACATCCCAGCAAACCTTTGATTGGCTATGTTACCACTTGCTCAGCCCTTCTTATAGCATTTCTAGCCGCAGGTCAATTGCTTCCATGTGTCAACATGGACATTCTTTTGTTATCGCAGTATTATTGCTATTTAATTTAATGCACATATATACTTGGTAAAGGGTGGAAGGCTTGGCCTTTTGCTCGCTATTTTGTTCCACTCTTGCCGCCCTAGTTACTTGTGAACCGGTGTTATGTTCCATAATTGAGCGCTCCTAACATGCTCGGGGTTGTTATGGGGACCCCCTTGATTTTCATTTTAGAATAAAACCTGACCGGCAAGGCCCAACTATTGGGGAAAGTTGCATGGGAAACAAAAAAAATCCTATGCACATGCAGATCTATCCATGGTGATGAGCATCTACAAGAGGGAGAGTGGATCTACGTACCCTTGTAGATCACTAAGCGGGAAGCGTTAAGAAACGAGGTTGGTGTAGTCCAACGTCTTCGCGATCCAAATCGTCATGCGTCCCACGATCCAATCACAATTCGTCCCACGAACTTGATCACGATCCGTCCCACAAACTTGATCATGATCCTTCCGATCTAGCGCCGAACGAACGGCACCTCCGCATTTAGCACACATACAGCTTGATGACGATATCCACCGTCTTGATCCAGCAAGAAGGAGTGGAGAGGTAGAAGAGTTCTCCGGCAGCGTGATGGTTCTCTAGCGACGGTGGTGGAGCTATTCCGGCAGAGCTTCGCCTAAGCACTTCAGAAATCCGATCTAGAGGAGAAACTACACACTGGAGGAACGGGTAGCATGTGGCCAAAAAAACTAGTGCAAAACCCTAAAACCCACCAGTATATATAGGAGGAGGGGAGGAGAGCCTTGGCGCAAGGGCCAAGGCTCCTATGGTTTGGCCAAACCTACTAGGAGAGGAGGACTCCTCCTCCAATCCTAGTAGGACTAGGATTGCTCCTTTTTTGCCTTTTTTCCACCTTTTCCTATTGGGTTTTCTTCTCCAGCCACATGGGCCTTGTGTGGGATTTTCCACCAGCCCACTAAGGGCTGATATTCACTCTCCCACAGCCCATGAAGCCTCTTGGGTCGAAATACCCCTCCCGGAGGCCTCCCGGTACACTACCGGCACTCCCGTTACACCACCGATGAGCCCGAAACTTTTCCGGCGACCAAAACAGGACTTCCTATATATGAATATTTACCTCCGGACCATTCCGGAGCTCCTCGTGATGTCCGAGATCTCATCCGGGACTCCGAACAACCTTAGGTCACCACCATACATAATTCTATACTACCAAAACGTCACCAAACCTTAAGTGTGCAGACCCTGCGGGTTCGAGAACTATGTAGACATGACCGAGACACCTCTACGGTTAATAACCAATAGTGGGACCTGGATGTCCATATTGGTTCCTACATATTCTACGAAGATCTTTATCGGTCGAACCTCTATGTCAAGGATTCCGCTAATCCCGTATGATGTTCCCTTTGTTCTTCGGTGTGTTACTTGCCCGAGATTTGATCGTCGGTATCTCCATACCTAGTTCAACCTCATTACTGGCAAGTCTCTTTATTCGTTCAGTAATACAAGATCCTGCAACTAACACTTAGTCACATTGCTTGCAAGGCTTATTGTGATGTTGTATTACCGAGTGGGCCCTGAGATACCTCTCCGTCACACGGAGTA
Source organism: Hordeum marinum (assembly GCA_022496015.1). Lineage (NCBI taxonomy): Eukaryota > Viridiplantae > Streptophyta > Magnoliopsida > Poales > Poaceae > Hordeum > Hordeum marinum. The sequence goes on along the minus strand of CM039677.1, from coordinate 417,501,255 downwards.
ACAAATCCCAGTCTTGATCCATGCCAACTTAACAGACACCCTCGGAGATACCTGTAGAGCACCTTTATAGTCACCCAGTTACATTGTGATGTTTGATACACACAAGGCACTCCTCCGATGTCCGTGAGTTGCATGATCTCATGGTCATAGGAACACATACTTGACATGCAGAAAATAGTAGCAATAAACTGACACGATCATATGCTACGTTTGTAGTTTGGATCTTTGTCCATCACATCATTCTCCTAATGATGTGATCCCGTTATCAAATGACATCACATGTCAATGGTTAGGAAACCTTGACCATCTTTGATCAACGAGCTAGTTCACTAGAGGCATACTAGGGACAAAGTGTTGTCTATTTACCCACACATGTAATGTGTTTCCAATCTATACAATTGTAGCATGGATAATAAACGATTATCATGAACAAGGAAACATAATAATAAACACTTTATTTATTGCCTCTAGGGCATATTTCCAACAGTCTCCCACTTGCACTAGAGTCAATAATCTAGCTCACATCACTATGTGATTTACATTGTAATGAATCGAACACCCATGCAGTTCTGGTGTTGATCATGTTTAGCCCTTGGAAGAGGTTTAGTCAACGGGTCTGCAACATTCAGATCCGTGTGCACTTTGCAAATATTTATATCCTTCTCCTCAATGTAATAGTGGATGGAGTTGAAGCGTCGCTTTATGTGTCTGGTCCTCTTGTGAAACCTTGGTTCCTTGGCTAGAGAAATGGCACCAGTGTTGTCACAAAACAGGTTCATTGGATTCAGTGCACTCGGCACTACTCTAAGATCTGTCATGAACTGCTTCATCCAGACACCTTCCTTCGTCGCCTCCGAGGCTGTGATGTACTCCGCTTCGCACGTAGAATCGGCTACCACGCTTTTCTTGGAACTGCACCAGCTTACCGCTCCCCCGTTGAGAATAAATATGTATCCGGTTTGCGACTTAGAGTCATCCGGATTAGTTTCAAAGCTAGCATCGACGTAACCCTTTACAACGAGCTCTTCATCACCTCCATAAATGAGAAACATTTCCTTAGTCCTTTTCAAGTACTTAAGGATATTCTTGACCACTGCCTAGTGTTCCATTCCAGGATCACTTTGAAGCCTTCCGGCCATACTTATGGCAAGGCTGACATCCGGTCTTGTGCACAGCATTGCATACATGATAGAGCCTATGACTGAAGCATAGGGGATGACACTCATCTTTTCTCTATCTTCTGCAGTCACTGGGCATTGAGTCTTACTCAACTTCACACCTTGTAACACAGGCAAGAACCCCTTCTTGGACTGATCCATTTTGAACTTCTTCAAAACTTTATCAAGGTATGTGCTCTGTGAAAGTGCTATTAAGCGTCTCGATCTATCTCTATAGATCTTAATGCCTGATATGAAAGCAGCTTCTCCTAGGTCCTTCATTGAAAAACTTTTGTTCAAATATTCCTTCACACTTTCCAGCATTTCTATATTGTTTCCAATCAGCAATATGTCATCCACATATAATATTAGAAACACTATAGAGCTCCCACTCACTTTCTTGTAAATACAAGCTTCTCCATAAACTTGTATAAACTCAAACACTTTCCTCACCTCACCGAAACGCTTATTCCAACTCCGAGATGCTTGCACCAGCCCATAAATGGATCGCTGGAGTTTGCAAACTTCGTCAGCATTCTCTGGATCGACAAAACCTTCTGGTTGCAACATATAAAAATCTTCCTCAAGGAAACTGTTGAGGAACGCTGTTTTGACATCGATCTACCAAATTTCATAGTCGAAATAAGCAGCTATTGCCAACATGATTCTGACAGACTTAAGCATCGCTACGGGTGAGAAAGTCTCATCGTAGTCAACTCCTTGAACTTGTGAAAAACCCTTTGCCACCAATCAAGATTTATAGACGGTGACATTACCGTCCACGTTTGTCTTCTTCTTAAAGATCCATTTGTTCTGAATGGCCTTTCGCCCTTCAGATAATACTTCCAAAGTCCATACTTTGTTTTTATACATGGATCCCATCTCGGATTTCATGGCCTCTAACCATTTCTCGGAATCCGGGCCCATCACTGCTCCTCCATAGCTCGTAGGTTCATTGTTGTCCAACAACATGACCTCTAAGACAGGGTTGTCGTACCACTCAGGAGTAGTACGTGGCCTTGTCGACCTACAAGGTTCAATAGTAGCTTGACCGAAGCTTCATGATCATCATCATTAACTTCCTCTTCTACCGTCATAGGTTCCACAGAAACATCTTTCTGCGCTGTGCTACTTTCTGGTTGAAGTAAAGGTTCAATAACCTCATCAAGCTCTATTTTCCTCCCACTCAATTCTTTCGAGAGAAACTCTTTCTCAAGAAATGTTCCATTCTTAGCGACAAACACTTTGCCTTCGGATCTGAGATAGAAGGTATACCCGACTGTCTCTTTCAGGTATCCTATGAAGATGAATTTTTCCGCTTTGGGTTCCAGCTTTTCAGGTTGAAGCTATTTGACATAAACATCACGTCCCCAAACTTTAAGAAACGACAACTTTGGCCTCTTGCCAAACCACAGTTCATATGGCATCGTCTCAACGGATTTTGATGGTGCCCTATTTAAAGTGAATGCAGCTGTCTCTAATGCATAACCCCAAAACAATAGTGGCAAATCAGCAAGAGACATCATAGAACGCACCATATCTAATAAGGTTCGATTACGACGTTCGGACACACCATTACGTTGTGGTGTTCCGAGCGACGTCAATTGTGAAACAATTCCACACTGTCTTAAGTGACTGCCAAACTCATAACTCAGATATTCACCTCCTCAATCAGATCGCGGGAATTTAATATTCTTGTTATGATGATTCGCAACTTCACTCTGAAATTGCTTTAACTTTTCAAACATTTCAGACTTGTGTTTCATCAAGTAAATATACCCATATCTACTTAAGTCATCAGTGAAGGTGAGAAAATAACGATATTCACCACGCCATGTAACATTCATTGGACCGCACACATCAGTATGTATGATTTCCAATAAATCACTCGCCCGTTCCATTGTTCCAGAGAACGGCGTTTTAGTCATCTTGCCCATGAGGCATGGTTCACATGTGTCAAGTGATTCAAAATCAAGTGACTCCAAAAGTCCATCAACATGGAGCTTCCTCATGCGTTTTACACCAATATGACCTAACCGGCAGTGCCACAAGAAAGTGGTACTATCATTATCAACTCTAAATCTTTTGGCATCAATGTTATGAACATGTGTGTTATCACTATCAAGATTCAATATGAATAAACCCCTAACATTGGGTGCATGACCATAAAAGATATTACTCATATAAATAGAACAATGTTTATTCTCTGATTTAAATGAGTAACTATCTCGCAGTAAACAAGATCCAGATATAATGTTCATGCTTAATGTAGGCACTAAATAACAATTATTCAAGTTCATCACTAATCCCAATGGTAATCGAAGAGAGTGCGTGCCGACGGCGATCACATCAACCTTGGAACCATTTCCCACGCGTATCGTCACTTCGTCCTTTGCCAGCCTTCGTTTATTCCGTAGTTCCTGCTTTGAGTTGCAAATGTGAGCAACCGAATCGGTATCAAATACACAGGCACTACTATGAGAGCTAGTAAGGTACACATCAATAACATGTATATCATAGATACCTTGTTTGTCGTTGGCCGCCTTCTTGTCAGCCAGGTATTTGGGGCAGTTCCGCTTCCAGTGACCAGTTCACTTGCAATGAAAGCACTCAGTTTCTGGCTTGGGTCCATGCTTGGGCTTCTTTACAGGAGTAGCAACTGCTTTGCCATCCTTCTTGGTTTTACCCTTCTTGCCCTTGCCCTTGAGCTTGCCATTTTTATTGAAACTAGTGGTTTTATTGACCATCAACACTTGCGGTTCGTTCTGGATTTCAGACTCAGCGACTTTTAGCATCGCAAACAACTCGGCAACTGACTTGTTCATCCCGTGCATGTTATAGTTCATCACAAAGCTCTTGTAACTAGGTGGCAGTGATTGAAGAACTCTGTCAGTGATCGCCTCTAGCGGAAGGGAAATTCCCAACTCCACTAGACGAGTTGAATACCCAAACATTCTGAGTATATGTTCACTAATAGACCTGTTCTCCTCCATCTTGCAAGCATAGAACTTATCGGAGGTTTCATAACTCTCGATCTGAGTGTTCTTTTGAAAGATAAACTTCAACTCCTGGAACATCTCATATGCTCCATGACGTTCAAAACATCTTTGAAGTCCTGGTTCTAAGCCATACAATATTGCACACTGAACTATTGAGTAATCTCCAGTACGTGCCTCCCAAGTGTTCTCAATGTCTTTAGAGGTCATGTCTTCTGGTTGGTCACCAAGCGGTGCATCAAGGACATATGATATATGGGAAGCCGTGAGGATAATCCTCAGATTACGGGCCCAGTCAACAAAGTTACTTCCATCATCTTTCAACTTAGCTTTCTCTAGGAATGCATTAAAATTAAGGGGTGCTACTACGCGAGCCATTGATCTACAACATAAATATGCAAAGTTTACCTAGACTATTGTTCAAGATAATGAGTTTAGTTAATCAAATTACTAAATATCCCACTCAAATTGACATCCCTCAGGTCATCTGAGTGTCACGTGATCCAAATCCACCAACTCAAGTCCGATCATCACGTGAGTTGAGGTGGCTTCAATGGTGAACATCATTATGTTGATCATATCGACTATATGACTCATGTTCAACCTTTCGGTCTCTTGTGTTCTGAGGCCATGTCTGTACATGCTAGGCTCGTCAAATTTAACCCGAGTGTTCTACACGTGCAACACTGGCTTGCACCCGTTGTATATTAACGTAGAGTCTATCACACCCGATCATCACATGGTGTCTCAACATGACGAACTTTCACAACGATGCACGCTCGGGGAGAACATAATTCATCTTGAAATTTAAGTGAGGGATCACAATATAATGCTACCGTCGTCGTAAGCAAAACAAGGTGCATAAAAGGATTAACATCACATGCAATTCATAAGTGACATGATATGGCCATGAACTTGTGCTTTTGATCTCCATCTAGAAAGCACCAGCATGATCTCCATCGTCACCGGCATGACACCATGATCTTCATCATCTTGATCTCCATCAACGTGTCGCCATCAGGGTTGTCACGCCCAACATGCTTCTACCACTATTGCTACCATTTAGCGATAAAGTAAAGCATTACATAGCGCTTAATGATTGACACGCAGGTCATACAATAATTAAATACAACCCTATGGCTCCTGCCGGTTGTCGTACTCATCGACATGCAAGTGGTGATAATCTATACATCACATGATCATCTCATACATCACATATATCACATCATGTAATTGGCCATATCACATCACAACATACCCTGCAAAAACAAGTTAGACGTCCTCTAATTGTTTTTGCATGTTTTACGTGGCTGCTACGGGTATCTAGCAAGAACAATTCTCATCTACGCAAAAACCACAACGGTGATACACTAGTTGCTTTTCAACCTTCTCAAGGACCGCCTTTGTCGAATCCGTTCCAACTAAAGTGAGAGAAACTGGCACCCGCAAGCCATCTATGCAACAAGTTGCGGTCGAGGGAACCGGTCTCTCGTAAGCGTACGAGTAATGTTGGTCCGGGCCGCTTCATCTCACAATACCGCTGAACCAAAATCCGACCAAGGGAGGACGCAATCTAAGCATCAATGACCACAAACCTTTTGTTTTCTACTCAAGATCTCATCTACACATAGACCTAGCTCATGATGCCACTGTTGGGGAACGTAGCATGGGAAACAAAAAAATTCCTACGCACACGCAGATCTATCCATGGCGATGAGCATCTACGAGAGGGAGAGTGGATCTACGTACCCATGTAGATCGCTAAGCGGGAAGTGTTAAGAAACACGGTTGGTGTAGTCGAACGTCTTCGCGATCCAAATCGCCATGCGTCCCGCGATCCAATCACGATCCGTCCCACGAACTTGATCACGATCCTTCTGATCTAGCGCCGAACGGATGGCACCTCCGCGTTCAGCACACGTACAGCTTGATGACGATCTCCACCGTCTTGATCCAGCAAGAAGGAGTGGAGAGGTAGAAGAGTTCTCCGGCAGCGTGACGGCGCTCCGGCGATGGTGGTGGAGCTATTCCGGCAGGGCTTCGCCTAAGCACTTCAGAAATCCGATCTAGAGGAGAAACTATGCACTGTAGGACCGGGTAGCACATGGCTGAAAAAACTAGTGCAAAACCCTAAAACCCACCAGTATATATAGGAGGAGAGGAGGAGAGCCTTGGCTCAAGGGCCAAGGCTCCTATGGTTCAGGCGAACCTACTAGGAGAGGAGGACTCCTCCTCCAATCCTAGTAGGACTAGGATTGCTCCTTTTTTGCCTTTTTTCCACCTTTTCCTATTGGGTTTTCTTCTCCAGCCACATGGGTCTTGTGTGGGAGTTTCCACCAGCCCACTAAGGGCTGATATTCACTCTCCCACAGCCCATGAAGCCTCTTGGGTCGAAATACCCCTCTCGGAGGCCTCCCGGTACACTACCGGCACTCTCGGTACACTACCGATGAGCCCGAAACTTTTCTGGCGACCAAAACAGGACTTCCTATATATGAATCTTTACCTCCGGACCGTTCCGGAGCTTCTCGTGACGTCCGGGATCTCATACGGGACTCTGAACAACTTTCGGCCACCACCATACATAACTCTATACTACTGAAACGTCACCAAACCTTAAGTATGCACAACCTGCGAGTTCGAGAACTATGTAGACATGACCGAGACACCTCTACGGTCAATAACCAATAGCGGGACCTAGATGTCCATATTGGTTCCTCCATATTTTGCGAAGATCTTTATCGGTCGAACCTCTATGTCAAGGATTCCGCTAATCCCGTATGGTGTTCCCTTTGTTCTTCGGTATGTTACTTGCCCGAGATTCGATCGTCGATATCTCCATACCTAGTTGAACCTCGTTACCGGATAGACTCTTTACTCATTCCGTAATCCAAGATCCCGCAACTAACACTTAGTCACATTGCTTGCAAGGCTTATTGTGATGTTGTATTACCGAGTGGGCCCTGAGATACCTCTCCGTCACACGGAGTAACAAATCTCAGTCTTGGTCCACGCTAACTCAACAGACACCCTCGGAGATACCTGTAGAGCACCTTTATAGTCACCCAGTTACGTTGCGACGTTTGATACACACAAGGCACTCCTCCAATGTCCGTGAGTTGCATGATCTCATGGTCATAGGAACACATACTTGACATGCAAAAAATAGTAGCAATAAACTGAAACCATATGCTACATTTGTAGTTTGGGTCTTTGTCCGTCACATCATTCTCCTAATGATGTGATCCCGTTATCAAATGACATCACATGTCAATGGTTAGGAAACCTTGACCATCTTTGATCAACGAGCTAGTTCACTAGAGGCATACTAGGGACAAAGTGTTGTCTATTTACCCACACATGTAATGTGTTTCCAATCAATACAATTATAGCATGGATAATAAACGATTATCATCAACAAGGAAATATAATAATAAACAATTTATTTATTGCCTCTAGGGCATATTTCCAACACCAACTTAGGTAGTACATTTGCCCAACATAATAATACTGATCACCTTATTAAAGCATAGAGCGTCACCCCCTCGTGGATTAATTTAACATAATACAGGGGGGCCTGTGCTGCTGGTGCTAGTCCAAAATTAGAGCACCATGTGGGGCCAACCCGGGGCAACTCGGGTGATCTCTACCAGGCCACTGTACGCTTCGCTTATCCGTCATGTCCTAAGAATGAGATACACGGATCCTATCGGGTTTGTCGACACGTCGGGCGGCCTTGCTGGACTTGTTTTACCTTTCTCGAACGTCTTGCGCGTGGGATTTCGATGACACTTCGGGCTATCTTGAAGTTGAGATTTTCCATCGGGATTCCGCAAATACTACGGGTGATTCCGCGGTTGAGGAATTCCAACGCGGCGTGTGGATAATTTGTGATGGACTAGTTGGAGCACCCCTGTAGGGTTAAATCTTTCGGAAAGCCATGCCCGCGGTAATGTGGCAACTTGAAAACTTTGTTTAACATCCGTACATAGTAAACTTGAAATAAACTCAAATAAAATACACTAACCGTGTGTGTAACCGTGAATTTCTCTTCTCGTGAGTCCTTATCCGAGAGAGGACACGGTGGGGTTATGTTTGACGTAAGTAGGTGTTCACGATCGCTTTGTGATTATTGCTAGTTCACTTCCATTATGCGTAGACCACCATACTTTACTTTCTGTATTCGTAAGTTAACCACTCAAATACATGCTTAGTCGCTTGCTGCAGCCTCACCACTTAACCTTACCTCACCCATTAAGCTTTAATAGTCTTGATACCCTTGGAAATGAGATTGATGAGTCCCTGTGGCTCACAGATTACTACAACAACAATGGCAGGTACAGGTAATGCGATCATTTGACATGAGAGCAATGTTTGTTTTGATTTGGAGTTCTTCTTCTTCATTGATCTAGGATGGGTTCCAAGCGGCAGCCTGGGATAGCAAGGATGGATGTCATTTTATCGTTTGGTTTCGTCCGCAGTCGGACCCTGCTCTTTTGTATGAAGTGTGAATATGTTTTTGTATTGAAGTGATCTGGATGTAGATATGGTGAGTGTAAGCCAATTCCATATACTCATATCTTCTGTACATGTACTTGTAATGATATCAATTCTTGCAAAACGACGAGATGCGCTTCTATCCCTGTCGAGGCCCTTGTGCCAAAATAAGGATAGGATCGCATCTTGGGCGTGACAAAATATTTATGTCCTCCTCCTTGATGTAATCGTGGATGGAATTGAAGCGTCGCTTTATGTGTCTGGTCCTCGTGTGAAACCTTGGTTCATTAGCCAAGCCAATGGCACCAGTATTATCACAGAACAGATCCACTGGATTCAGTGCACTAGGCACTACTCCAAGATCTGTCATGCACTCCTTCATCCAAACACCCTCCTTTGTTGCCTCTGAGGCTGCGATGTACTCCGCTTCGCATGTAGAATCAGCTACCACGCTTTGCTTGGAACTGCACCAGCTTAACCGCCCCCCCCCATTAAGAATAAATATGTATCCGGTTTGTGACTTAGAGTCATCCGGATCAGTGTCAAAGCTTGCAGCGACGTAACCCTTTACGACGAGCTCTTGATCACCTCCATAAACGATAAACATTTCCTTAGTCCTTTTCAGGTACTTAAGGATATTTTTTACCGTAGTCTAGTGCTCCATTCCTGGATCACTTTGAAACCTTCTGGCCATATTTATGGCAAGGCTGACATTGGGTCTTATGCACAGCACTGCATACATGATAGAGCCTATGGCTGAAGCATAGGGGATGACACTCATCTTTTCTCTATCTTTTGCAGTCACTGGGCATTGAGTCTTACTCAACTTCACAGCTTGTCACACAGGCAAGAACCCCTTCTTGGACTAATCCATTTTGAACTTCTTCAAAACTTTATCAAGGTATGCCTAATATGAAAGCAGCTTCTCCCGGGTCCTTCATTGAAAAACTCTTGTTCAAATATTCCTTCACGCTTTCCAACATTTCTATATTGTTTCCAATGAGCAATATGTCGTCCACATATAATATTAGAAACGCTATAGAGCTCCCACTCACTTTCTTGTAAATACAAGCTTGTCCACAAACTTGTATAAACCCAAACGCTTTGATCACCTCATCGAAGCGCTTATTCCAACTCCGAGATGCTTGCACCAGTCCATAAATGGATCGCTGGAGTTTAGAAACTTTGTCAGCATTCTCTAGATCGACAAAAACCTTCCGGTTGCATCATATACAACTCTTCCTCAAGGAAACCGTGAAGGAACACTGCTTTGACATCCATCTTCCAAATTTCATAGTCGAAATATGCAGCTATATCTAACATGATTCTAGCAGACTTAAGAATCGCTACGGGTGATAAGTTCTCATCGTAGTCAACTCCTTGAACTTGTGAAAAAGCCTTTGCCACAAGTCGAGCTTTATAGACGGTGAAATAACCGTCCGCGTATGTCTTCTTCTTAATGATCCATTTGTTTTGAATGTCCTTTCGCCCTTCAGGTAATACTTCCAAATTCCATACTTTGTTTTCATACATGGATCCCATCTCGGATTTCATGGCCTCTAACCATTTCTTGGAATCCGGGCCCATCATCGCTCCTCTATAGCTCGTAGGTTCATCGTTGTCCAACAACATGACCTCCAAGACAGGGTTGTCGTACCACTCAGGAGCAGCACGCGCCCTTGTCGACCTACGAGGTTCGATAGTAACTTAATCCGAAGTTTCATGATCATCATCATTAACTTCCTTTTCTACTATCGTAGGCTCCACAGAAACATCTTTCTCCATTGTGCTACTCTCTGGTTGAAGTAAAGGTTCAATAACCTCATCAAGTTCTATTTTCCTCCCACTCAATTCTTTTAAGATAAACTCTTTCTCAAGAAATGTTTCGTTCTTAGCGACAAACACTTTGCCTTTGGATCTGAGATAGAAGGTATACCCAACTGTCTCTCTTTCGGGTATCGTATGAAGACGCATTTCTCCGCATTGGGTTCCAGCTATTCAGGCTGAACCTTTTTTACATAAGCATCATATCCCCAAACTTTAAGAAACGACAACTTTGGCTTCTTGCCAAACGACAGTTCAGATGGCGTCGTCTCAACGGATTTCGATGATGCCCTATTTAAAGTGAATGCAGCTATCTCTAATGCATAACCCCAACACGATAGTGGCAAATCGGCAAGAGACATCATAGAACGCACCATATCTAATAAGGTTCAAGACGTTCGGACACACCATTACGTTGTGGTGTTCCAGGCGGTGTCAATTGTGAAACAATTCCATGCTGTCTTAAGTGACTACCAAACTCACAACTCAGATATTCACCTCCTCGATTAGATCGCAGGAATTTAATATTCTTGTTACGATGATTCTCAACTTCACTCTGAAATTGCTTGAAGTTTTCAAACATTTTAGATTTGTGTTTCATTAAGTAAATATACCCATATCTACTTAAGTCATCAGTGAAGGTGAGAAAATAACGATATCCACCGCGCGCCTCAATGCTCATCAGACCGCACACATCAGTATGTATGATTTCCAATAAGTCACTCGCCCGTTCCATTGTTCCAGAGAATGGTGTTTTAGTCATCTTGCCCATGAGGCATGGTTCACATGTGTCAATGATTCAAAACAAAGTGACTCCAAAGTCCATTAGCATGGAGCTTCTTCATGCATTTTACACCAATATGACCCAAACAGCAGTGCCACAAGAAAGTGGTACTATCACTATCAACTCTACATCTTTTGGCATCAATGTTATGAACATGTGTATCATCACTATCAAGATTCAAGATGAATAAACCCCTCACATTGGGTGCATGACCATAAAAGATATTACTCATATAAATAGAACAACCATTATTCTCTGATTTAAATGAGTAACCGTCTCACAATAAACAAGATCCAGATATAATGTTCATGCTTAACGCAGGCACTAAATAACAAGTATTCAGGTTCATCACTAATCCTGATGGTAATCGAAGAGAGAGCGTGCCGACGGCGATCACATCAACCTTGGAACCATTTCCCACGTGCATCATCACTTCATCCTTTGCCAGCCTTCGTCTATTCCGTAGCTCCTGTTTTAAGTTGCAAATGTGAGCAAACGAACCGGTATCAAATACCCAGGCACTACAATGAGAGCTAGTAAGGTACACATCAATAACATGCATATCATATATACCTTGTTTGTTGTTGGCCGCCTTCTTGTCAGCCAGATAGTTGGGGCAGTTCCGCTTCCAGTGACCAGTTCCCTTGCAATGAAAGCACTCAGTTTTTGGCTTGGGTCTAGCCTTGGGTTTCTTCACGGGAGGAGCAACTACTTTGCCACCCTTCTTGGAGTTACCCTTCTTGCCCTTGCCATTCTTCTTGAAACTAGTGGTTTTACAAACCATCAACACTTGATGTTCTTTATGGATTTCAGACTCAGCAACTTTCAGCATCGCAAACAGCTCGGCGACTGACTTGTTCATACCATGCATGTTATAATTCATCACAAAGCTCTTGTAGCTAGGTGGCAATGATTGAAGAACTCTATCAGTGATCACCTCCGGCGGAAGGGGCATCCCTAACTCCGCCAGACGGGTTGAATACCCAGACATTCTGAGTATATGCTTACTGATAGACCCATTCTCCTCCATTTTGCAAGCATAGAACTTATCGGAGGTCTCATACCTCTCGATTCGGGCATTCTTCTTAAAGATAAACTCCAACTCCTGGAACATCTCATATGCTCCATGACGTTCAAAACATCTTTGAAGTCCCGGTTCTAAGCCATACAATATTGCACACTGAACTATTGAGTAATCTCCAGAACGTGCCTCCCAAGCGTTCTTAACGTCTTCGGATGGCATGTCAGTGGGTTGGCCACCAAGCGGTGCATCAAGGACATATGACTCATGGGAAGCCGTGAGGATAATTCTCGGATTACGGGCCCAGTCCACAAAGTTACTTCCATCATCTTTCAACTTAGCTTTCTGTAGGAATGCATTAAAATTCAGGGGTGCTACTGCGCGAGTCATTGATCTACAACATAAATAAGCAAAGGTTACTAAGAATATTGTTCAAGATAATGAGTTTAGTTAATCAAACTACTAAAGCTCCCACTCAAATTGACATCTCTCAGGTCATATGAGTGATAAATGATCCAAATTCACCAACTCAAGTCCGATCGTCACGTGAGTTGAGGTGGTTTCAATGGTTAACATCATCATGTTGATCATATCTACTATATGACTCATGTTAGACCTTTTGGTCTCTTGTATTCCGAGGCCATGTCTGTACCTGCTAGGCTCATCCAGTTTAACCCGAGTGTTTTGCATGTGCAACACTGGCTTGCCCCCGTTGTATGTGAACGTAGAGTCTATCACACCCGATCATCACGTGGTGTCTCGACACGACGAACTTCCGCAACTGTGCACACTCGGGGAGAACACAATTCATCTTGAAATTTAAGTGAGGGATCACCTTATAATGCTACTGTCATCCTAAGAAAAACAAGGTGCATAAAAGTATTAACATCACATGCAAATCATAAGTGACATGATATGGCCATGAACTTGTGCTTTTGATCTCCATCTTGAAAGCACCAGCATGATCTCCATCATCACCGGCATAACACCATGATCTCCATCATCATGATCTCCATCATTGTGTCGCCATCCGTGTTGTCGCACCCACCATCCTCATACTACTATTGCTACAATTTAGCGATGAAGTAAAGCATCACATAGCACTTAATGATTGACACGCAGGTCATACAATAATTAAAGACAACCCTATGGCTCCTGTCGGTTGTCGTACTCATCGACATGCAAGTCGTGATATTCTATACAACACATGATCATCTCATACATCACATATATATCATCATGAAATTGGCCATATACATCCCAACATACCCTACAAAAACAAGTTAGACGTCCTCTAATTGTTGTTGCAAGTTTTACGTGGCTGCTACGGGTATCTAGCAAGAACAATTCTCACTTACACAAAAACCACAGCGGTGATACATAAATTGCTTTTCAACCTTCTCAAGGACCACCTTTGTCGAATCCGATCCAACTAAAGTAGGAGAAACAGACACCCGCCAGCCATCTTTGTGCAACGAAGTTACACGTCAGTCGATGGAACCGGTCTCTCGTAAGCTTACGAGTAAGGTTGATCCGGGCCGCTTCATCCCACAATACCGCTGAACCAAAACACGACAAAGGGAGGAAGAAATCTAAGCATCAACGCACACAAACTCCTTTGTGTTCTACTTGAGATCTCATCTACACATAGACCTAGCTCATGATGCCACTGTTGGGGAACGTTGCATGGGAAACAAAAAAATTCCTACGCTTCACAAAGATCAATCTAGGCGATGAGCATCTACAAGAGAGGAGAGTGTATCTACATACCCTTGTAGATCGCTAAGCGGGAAGTGGTAAGAAACATGGTTGATGTAGTTGAACATCTTCACAATCCAAATCGTCGAGCGTCCCACGATTCAATCACTATCCATCCTGATCTAGCGCCGATCGGATAGCACCTCTGCGTTCAGCACACATACGGCTTGATGACAATCTCCGCCTTCTTGATCCAGCAAGATGGAGCAGAGAGGTAGATGATTTCTCCGGCAGCATGGCGGCATTGCGGGGATAGTGGTGGAGCTATTCTAGTAGGGCTTCGCCTAAGCACCGCTAAAAACAGATCTAGAGGAGAAACTGCGATCTAGAGGAGAAGTAGCACGTGGTTGTTTTTATGTGTCTAAAAATTCCTCAAACCTCTAGTATATATAGGAGGAGGGGAGTAGGAGGCTTGGCCCCCAAGGGGCCAGCCCCTAGCTTCGGCTGAAGTGGGAGGGACGAGTCCTCCTCCTCCACTCCTAGTAGGATTAGGACTCCTTCCTTTTTTCCCACTTTTGCCTTCTTTCCACCTTGGCTTTTCTTCCCTAACCGCATGGGTTTGTTGTGGGCCTTAGGCCAGCCCACAAAGGTCTGGTATTCCTTCTACCAGAGCCCATGTAGCCTCTTGGGTCGAAATACCCCTCCCGATGGTCCCCCGGTACCCTCCCGGCATTCCTGGTACACTACAGATGAGCCCGAAACTTTTCCGTGACCAAAACAGGACTTCCTATATATCAATCTTGACCTCCGGACCATTCCGGAGCTCCTCGTGACATCCGGGATCTCATTCGGGACTCCCAACAACCTTCGGTAACCACCATACATAACTCTATACTACCGAGACGTCACTGAACCTTAAGTGTGCAGACCCTGTGGGTTCGAGAACTATGTAGACATGACCGAGACACCTCTATGGTCAATAACCAATAGCGGGACCTGGATGCCCATATTGATTCCTACATATTCTATGCAGATCTTTGGTCGAACCTCTATGTCAAGGATTCAGTTAATCCCGTATGATGTTCCCTTTGCTCTTCGGTATGTTACTTGCCCGAGATTCGATCGTCGGTATCTCCATACCTAGCTCAACCTCGTTACCGTCAAGTCTCTTTACTCGTTCCGTATACAAGATCTCGTGGCTAACACTTAGTCACATTGCTTGCAAGGCTCATTGTGATGTTGTATTACCGAGTGGGCCCTGAGATACCTCTCCGTCACATGGAGTAATAAATCGTAGTGTTGATCCATGCCAACCCAACAGACACCCTCATTGATACCTATAGAGCACCTTTATAGTCACCCTATTACGTTGTGACATTTCATACACACAAGGAACTCCTCCGGTGTCCATGAGTTGCATGATCTCATGGACATAGGAACATATACTTGACATGGAGAAAATTGTAGCAATAAACTGACACAATCATATGCTATGTTTATAGTTTGGGTCTTGTCCATCACATCATTCTCCTAATGATGTGATCCCGTTATCAAATGACATCTCGTGTCAATGCCTAGGAAACCTTGACTATCTTTGATCAACGAGCTAGTTTACTAAAGGCACACTAGGGACCAAGTGTTGTTTATATATCCACACATGCAATGTGTTTCCAATCAATACATTTATAGACCATTTTATTATTGCCTCTAGGGCATATTTCCAACACCTCGGCATCTTCGCCTCCGGCTCCTTCAACCTCGGCCGCCTTGCCGGCGCCGGCTCAGCCGGTCCAGCCATCTGCATCCGAGGCAGCTAGCCCCGACGCCACGGTAGTCATGATGAAAATCAACGCCCCTCCTGTCGTCCCCAATTCGGGGGCTGGCGAGACAGTCCCGGGGCTGGCGAGCCAGCCCCGGGGGCTGATCACCCAGGCCCGAGGGCTCCCGGGCCAAACCCCGTTTCGGCTCCCTCATGGGCCCAACCCATCCCGGCACTCCTTCTGCGTGGCGGGCTCCCCCCGGACGAGGCCATAGTAAGACAAATCCAGCGCCGGGCCTCGGCCTCCAGCATCATCAATCGCGAGCTCGTCCACCGTAGCACCACCGGCGTCTTCCAAAGGTGCGTCGAGCCGGAGAAGGGTCGGGAGGTCCTCCTCGACATCCACCAAGGCGAGTGTGGGCACCACGCCGCCTCCAGGACCCCGGTGGCCAAGGCCTTTTACCATAGATTCTACTGGCTGACTGCTTTGGAGGCGGCCAAGAAGTTGTTCGACGAGTGTGAGGGCTACCAGCGCTTCAACACACAGAGTCACCTCCGGCTACGGCCCTCCGGACCATCCCCCTTTCGTGGCCTTTTGCCGTCTGGGGGCTGGACATGGTGGGTCCCTTCAAGACCGCGCGAGGCGGCATGACACATCTGCTGGTGGCCATCGACATATTCACCAAGTGGATCGAGGCAAGGCCAATCAAGAAGCTGGATGGCCCCACGTCCGTCCGGTTCATCGATGACATCACGGTTCGCTATGGCGTCCCCCACAGCATCATCACCGACAATGGCACGAACTTCGTCAAGCGCGCGCTAGCGTGCTTCTGCTGCAAGCAAGGCATCCCGCTTGACCTGGCTTCCATCGCTCATCCACAGTCAAATGGCCAGGTCAAGAGGGCAAATGGCCTAATCCTATCTGGCATCAAGCCCCGGCTCGTAACGCCGCTGGTAAGGTCAGCCGGCTGCTGGGTCAACGAGTTGCCTGCTGTCATTTGGAGCCTCAGGACCACGCCTAACTGGTCAACTGGCTTCACTCCTTTCTTTCTTGTGTACGGGTCCGAGACGATCATCCCCACCGACATCGAGTTCGACTGGCCTCGAGTCGCCTTGTACACCGAGAAGGACACAAGGGAGGCAAGAGAAGATGGCGTCAACCTACTCGAAGAAGCACGTGAACTAGCCTTGAGCCGGACCGCCATCTTCAACAGAAGCTCCGCCACTACCACAGCAAGCGGATCCGGCCGCTCTCCTTCCGCTAAGGACACCTAGTGCTCAGGCGGATCCAGCGGACAGCCGGCCAGCACAAGTTGTCCTCCCCATGGGAGGGCCCATTCATCGTCAGCAAGGTGCTGCAGAACAACGCGTACTACCTGATAGACGCCCAAAAGCCATAGAAGTGCAAGACAAATGCCTCCGGCGAGGAGACGGAGCGCCCATGGAACGCGGCGCTCCTCCGCCTGTTTTACTGCTAAGAACCAGTGTATGTATGTATGTATCCTTTCCTTTTGGGATTATGAGTGCAATGGGTGCCCCAAACCGGCTCTTGGAACACGCCCCTTTCCACTTCAAAGCTTGTCAATTCAATTCACCGGCCCCTGGATCCGGCTCCTGGTCCCGGGGGCTTGCCGGCTAGTCCTAAACGTCCTCCCTCGAGGTTGACCAAGTAGTGTGAGCTGAGTAAGTCCTCCCACTCCTCCCAGCTATAGACCGGCTCCCGACTGTCTGGATCACAGGGTCCAGGGGTAGCAAAGCTTGGTACACACGAAAAACCGATCACTAGGGAGTCACCGTCTAGCTCTAGTCGGGTCATTTTCTTGCCTATGTTGCTTGCCTTACCGAAAAAGTCCTCGCGGTTCCTAAACTCAGAGCTGGCTCTCTTGGGGCGGACGCCTCGTCCCAGCTACAAACCGGCTCCCAGCTGTCGGGCTATCAGGGTCAAAACCAAGGGGAAAAGAACTTGAGCTTCGGAACCAAAGGGGCAAACAAAGGGAAGGGCAAGCCGGCACGCATAAAAATAGACTTTGCAACAACCAGAAACTTCATAATTTAAAAAGGCCCGCGACCACCAGTTCATTACATCTACACCCTTCGTGGGTGGACTTGAAATTCTAACAAAAGCGCAGGAATAAAGGAAAAAAGAGAAAGAACTCTAAGTGGCGGCTGCTCCGTCCTCTCCATCGCCGCCTGCGGCAACTCCCGCCTCGGGTTCCCGAGTCGGCTCGTAGTTGGTGTAATCGTCGGTGCTGGAGTCGGCGTCCTCACCGTCCATCTCGGGACCGCTCCCCTCTGGGTCGTCCAGCGCGAGTGCATACTGGTCCTCTGGGATCACCATGTCGTCCGCCTGGCGCTCGGGGACGTCCTCATTCCATGCAGCGAAGGACGCGAGGTCGCTGGCTCGCACGGCCAGCTCATCGACCACCGCCTCCAGGTCCGCGTCGATGCCGACACGCTGGGCCATGAGCAAATTCAGGTCCATCTCGGGGTGCCACGACCACGCGCTATGGAGGGCCATGCCCGCACCGGCGCACGCCGCGGATGCCCTCCAGGCATTCACTCACGCAGTCCCAAACTCGAGCCACCGCGACAACTGGCTCATCGAAGCCGGATCCATCGCCCTCGGCCAGAGGACGCGGACCAGGATCTCTCCGGCCGCCTGAAGCCGCTTCAAGATGTGAACCACCACCTCCAACCTTGCCCTGGCAGCGATCCCCACCTCGTTCAGGGTCTAGGGGCATGCGGCCCAATGGCGTCCCCTTGCTCCCGCTCGCCCTCACGGTGGGCCGCCATGGCCGCCTCAGTGGCCTCCTGTGTACCAGGGAAGAGACCTGGGAAGAAGAAGAAGAAGAGAAGAAAAGGTAGGGTGAATGAAAGGACCAA
Organism: Hordeum marinum; assembly: GCA_022496015.1. Classification (NCBI taxonomy): domain Eukaryota; kingdom Viridiplantae; phylum Streptophyta; class Magnoliopsida; order Poales; family Poaceae; genus Hordeum; species Hordeum marinum. Next base: position 417,482,636 of record CM039677.1, on the reverse strand, counting down.
CCAAAGCCAAAAACAAGCACGCGGAAAGGACGGAACAACAGGGACTTACCGTGCAGCATGCCATCTATCCCATGCCCCTGCTCCCGCAGCTCCGACTCCCTAGCAGACCACTCCTGGAGTCGGCGCTCGTGCTCGCTCCGAGCCGCCTATGCCTCGCCAGCCACCTGTGCTAACGCGGCGTCCTATGCCTCCAGATCCTAGCGGTGGGCACGTTCCCGCTCCTCCGCCTGCTAGCGAAGGGCCACCTCGCGGCCCGATAACTCCTACCGGATGGCTGCCTCACGCTCAGTCACCGCCGCATGTGCCCGGGCCGGCTCCTCGCGGAGCCGCTCGCACTCCACAGTTAGGGAGCTCCGCAGATCCCCGAGCTCCGCGACTTGGCGTTGGAGGTTGACCGCCTCGGCATTGGTGTCTGCTCGAGACGGAAAAAAACACAATCAGAAGACAGAAGGAGAAGGGGATTCGGCCCGCCTCCGCGGCGGCCGGCTCGAATCCCGGGGGCTATGGCCCCGCCTCGAAAGTCCTGAGGACCTTACCTCGCAAGTCCTGTGACAGGGTGGCCAGCCGGCCCTCGTTCTTCCGGTACAAGCTCAGCAAGGAGTTGTACGTGGTCACCCGGCGGTTGTGCACCACATGCGGACAACAAAAATAGCACGCGGCATTACACCCGACCCGCCTACGCCAAAGCCGGCTCGGGTCTCGGGGGCTACACCCAGTGGGTGCGCTAGCGCGCCCTCACTGGAGAAAACGCCGAAGAAAAGACAAAGAAAGGAAGAAGACTTACCGTGACGGTCCATTCCAGCTGCACTAGCCAGTCATTGGCTACCCAGGCATCTTGCGCCATCTGGGCACGGCAGTCAGCGAACGCCTCAACCGCGGCAGACACCACCACAACGAGTGCACTCGGCAGATCCCCGGCTGCCGGGCGGCTGGCCGTGGCCCAGTTTTGCTGCGGCCGCCCTCCATCCGCCAGCCTGCCCTTGCCTGAGGTCACTAGGGGGCCGGATCCTCCTGGCACCATCGTGCCGGCGGCCCCGGACAAGGAGTCGCGCCGCCCGACCCCTCGGGTGCCTCGGCCTCCCGCCTTGATTCTCCGTAGCCGGCCTCTCTCGTGCGGCTCAGCCCAGGAGCCGGCGCTCCCATAGCCGTCTCATCCCGAGCCGGCACCTCTAGTGCTGGAGCCTCCGGAGGAGGCACCTTCGGAGCCGACGTGTCCGCAGCGGGCTCCACCGCCGTTGTCGCCTCCGCATCCGGGGGACCAGCCGCCCCCGGTGGCACGTCATTTCCACTGGCGGGTCCCGAACCATGGTCCACCCCCAGCGGCATGTCGCCCGCCCCCGATGGGTCCACGCCGCGTCCCGCCTCCTCCTCCTCCTCCTCACCGGCGGCGCGGTCCGCTCCCGCGTCCGCCGCCGCCCACGCGTCCTTTGCGGTCTCCGCGGCCGTTTCCGCTTGTCACGCTGTGTCGTGACGGTCATTGGACCGCCTCTCCCGGTCCTTGGGGAAGGGCTCCCACGATTGGTCGGCCGCCTCCCTGTCGGCCCCTCCTGGGGGCGCTCTCTTCTTCGCCGCCTCCTCCGACGGGTGGTGCCTCCCGATGCGCAGCTCCTGCTGGGCCGCCTCCATGGTGCACCAAGCCTCGTTCTCCCTCTCCTCGGCGGTGCTCGGCACCGCCGTCCCCGCGGCATCGCCTGCCGAGGTCCTTCCCAGAGCGTGCGCTTCCCTGGGCTAACGGAATAAGAGGGGGAGGGGAAGAAGGAAGATTTAGGGGAATGGGATTAGGGCATGCCATCTTACCCGATGACGACGCGGACATCCCTCCTCGTGGAGCCCGTTGAGACGATCTGCCTCCTCTTGCGGCCGCCTTCGCGGCTGCTGTCGGGCTGCTCGGTGGCGGCTCGTTTTAGCACCAGACCCGGGCCGGCCACCTGCTTCCCCTTGTCGCCGGCCGCCGCATCGTTCTGGACGGGCTCATCGCCGACCTGGCGAAGACGCCTCCTTGGCGGCTCCGTGGCCTCGTCCTCCGAGGCCTCGACGTCCTTCGGAGCCTCTACATAGCGTGATTCCTCCGAGTCAGCATCGTCATCAGTCCAATCCCACAAATTTGGACGGGGAGGGGACTCACCCGTCGACTCGGTCGCCTTCGTCTCCGTCTCCTCCCCTCCGGCCATGGGTGCGCCGGCTCGATCTGGTTCAGCCGGCTCCACGTCATCAACATCCTCCACCTCTTCAGGGTCCAAATCCGCCAAGTCGGCGACCGGCTCCTCGTACACCTGTAGTAAGGGAAAAACCTGCATGCCGGGAGTCGTTCTTCGCTGTTAAGTCAAGGCGGCACACTTGAGGGGAGAAAGGAGGACGAGCCGGGTGCCTCACTTACCACTGGTGCTAGGTGGCTCTGGTTGTATGGGGTTTTGCCCCACTGCCAACTCCCCTTCTTCAGCTTCGCCGTGGAGATGGCGTTCACCCTCCGCGCCACGTGGACCGGCCTCAGCTCCTTAGTGGAGAGCCGACAGGGGTCCTGCCGGCCCCCCATCTGGCAAATGAGGTGTGGCCGGCTCTGCAACGGCTACACCCGGCGCGCCACCATCGCCGTCAGCAGGTCGGCCGCCTTCAGGCCCTCCGCCCCGGTCATGAGAACCACCCGCTCGCAGAGCCGGTCTGCTATTTCCGGGGCTACAGGCGGGGCGATCTGCCAGTTCAGCATTGCCACCAGTGGTGTGTTGACGAAGTCGGGGAGGTTGATGTAATCCTCCTCCGGCTTCACGTTCTTCACGTAGAAGAACCCCCACTGCCAGTTCTTCACCGACTCCTATAGCGGGAGTTTCGGGAAGCCGGCTCCCTGGCAGATGTGGATCAAGGCGCCCCCGCAGGCGGTCATGACCTCCTTCTTCGTCATCGGGTCTTTCGTCGTTTGCCGCTTGAGGAAGAAGAGGCGGAACCAGAGGTCAAGCCTCGGCTCCACCCCCAGGTACCCCTCGCAGAGGGTGACGTAGGCCGCCAGCTGTAGGACGGCGTTGGGGGCGACGTGGTGCAGCTGCAGGCCAAACCGCGTCAGGAACCGCTGGAAGAACGTGCTCGCCGGCAGTCCGAGCCCGCGAAGGAAGTGCTCGGCAAAGACAACCACCTCGCCGTCTCGCGGGGCCGGAGAGTTCTCCGGCCCAGCCACGCGCGCCTCCACGAACTCCTTCGTCGGTAGCTTGTGGAGGTGTGCGATGAATCCTCATCAACAACGCTGCCGTCCCACGCCCCCTTGCTTGCCATGACGTCTCGGTGGGCTTGCGGGCGCTGCGGCGGGCATGGGAGTCCTGCTGTGGGGCGATCTTCTGCGGCGATGGCGGGAGCACCGGCGATGGGCGTGAGTCTTCCTCTTTCTCTTGCTCTCTCGGGGCGGGTGGAGGAGGGCGATGAGAGCGAAGCGACGGAGGCGAGGGGAGCGAACGCGTCGTTCTGTTCCCCTCCGTCCTCCATTTAAACCCCGCACGGGCGGTCGTGGGGGTGGATTCATTGCGCGCGATCCCCCACGATTCCCGTTACGTGTGGGGCGGCAGTTACCGCCCTCGGGCATGCCAACCGATGGCCCAAATCGTAGAAGATCCACGCGCAGGCCGAGGCGCCCCCCCTCCCTCTCGGTCCGGTCTTGTCCGTCGCGCGGCCTGTCAGGATCTCAGCCCATGGTGGCCACCACGTGGCGCGGGTGTACCGCCTGGCGAGGCGCCCTAGACAATGCCCGGGCCTCGGGCCGGCTGCGGAGCCAGCTACCGGACAACCATCGGCGACCGCCCTTCGGGGCCGGCCGCGGCACCGGGACGATTCTCAAGCCGGCGAGGTCTGCCGCGGCCCGACAGCAGGCCTCCCCTGCTTCGGGGACTACTATCGGGGGGATGACCCCGAGGTACCCTAAAGCAACCTACTGCCCCCAAACTTTCTGAAACGGCCGAAGGGTGAGCCACCTCCCCCTATGGCCAAGATTGAGCCCGGCCGACTCCATGGCGCCAGCTAGGCATTGCCGGCTACATATGGCTGGCTCTGCCAAGGGCTGTCGGTTGGGTGTAGGGACCCATGGCCCCCTAGCCGGCCGCGCCTTGGATCCCACTGCCCAGGCATGCACGGCTGTAGTGGCCCCCATCCCGTCGGGGGTCAGCGCCCGTATGGCCACAGTGGAGGCAATAGTGCCGCTGACTTCGGCTGACCGTGGCTGGGCTCCCAACAGTGCTGGCACGCCTCCAACCACTCCATGAACTGCCCCGGCATGGCTCTAGTGCATCCGGCCATACCGCTGACCGCGGCCGGCTGCCGCAAGACGACGCCCCAAAGGACGACCCGTGCTGAGAAGTGACTGTTGCTGGGACCTGCTACGCGGGCCCCACCGGCTCTCGACACGACCCCCTAGCCGGCGGGCCCTACCGACGACGAGACCCTACAGCCGGGGCCCCCCGGCCGGCACAGAGGCTGCCAGCTGAGCCCCCTCGTGGCTTCCCACTCATATTGTAATCCGGGGGGCTGGCCTATAACCCCTCCCCCCGGAGTCCCCCATGCAAAGGGCAAGCAAAAAAGCAGATAGACCAGAACATAGATCTTCACCCACGTAGCCAAGAAAGGCAAGCCGGCTGCTCCCTCTTTCACCTCTATACAACAGCTCCAGGAGCAACCTTGTAACCATACCCATCTATCAACTAGACCAAGCGGGACTAGAGGTATTACCTTCCACGGAGGGTCCTGGACCTGGATACATCGCGTGTCATCACCGCTTGTGCCTAATCCCGCACCCGGAGCCCGTCGGCGTCTTCCGGCCCCAACCAACTTCGATAAACCTACACATGGCATCTGTCATGAGAAAACGACGACACAATTAATCTTGTACACATATGCATCTTGTGTGTGTGTCCTTGATGCAATTTGTATAAGCACATGCCCAGGCAATGGAGTGTGTCATCCACAGCAGCTGCTGACTGTAGGCAGTAGGGTGAGTAGAGGCATGGTGTTGCCGTCAGCAACATACAGCTGATGGTGGGAGTGCCGTCGTGCACGTCCTGTGGTACAGTTACTCGGCAACGAGTTGTAAAGGGGAGAGGCGATGTGAAGCCGCTCAACTTAACTCTAGAAATCAACAAAGGAAGGCAACCCCAACCTGAAAGGGGTGCTGGACCCAAATGGATGTGTGTTCTTTCTCTGTTTTCTCTTCAGTTACGGCCTGCTCTTCCTCTGCTTTTCAGTGAAATCCAAACTGCTCGAGCGAGCATCAGAGTGAGCCTCCGGTGAGTCCATCCAACCGGAAAGGCGATTGAGACCTAGGAGCCGACATTCCACACCGGCCTGCTCATGTAGATGATGCATATGTGTTGGCTTCTCATAGATTTTTCATTTCCTGGGCGCGATGTAGTCATACAGCTTGTGTACGTCGGCTTGATGAAATTGGATCGGTCGGTGCGGCTGCAGGTCGACGACTCACTGTAGATGGCTCGTGGTTGATGTAGATGTATCTCTACAGTAGATGCACGTATGAACGTCTGATCTCCTTGGATTCACCCCGTGCATGCACGCATGCATGTGATGCCACGCTGCTTGATGTGGCCGTACGTGCCGATCTGGCTGGTGCAACCTGCTTCATGTGGGTGAGCGTGGCGTGGAGGCAGGAACTGGTTCGTAGCCGACGCGCATGAGTCGATGGAGGCGATCGTGCGTCTGGTCTCTGGTGTGGATTGCGGCCGTGCGGGGCATGGCTGGGCGGATTGTCGATGTAGAGCCCGTGTGCACATGGTACTGGTCGTCTTTGCGAGCCAAAACGCGTCGCCGTCCCTTGTCGCTGCGGACCAACAGACTTAAAGCATCTCCAACAGCCACGTCAAGGTTTGTTCTTTTTAACGCGCGCTCAATTGATATGGGGTTTCGATGGACGCGTAATAAGCACGCGCGGCATATAGAGTTGAGCGCGCGGTCCGAATCGTCATCGCGTGTTGTGTATTTAGTGCGTCCGCTTCCGCGCGCCACACACTCGAGCGCTCGCGCCATCTTTGCCCGCCCGCGTCGCCGCCGGCTAATCGACCCGATGGACGCTAGCGCTGACACCCCCCTCACCCCTTCCTACTCCCGCGACTCCTCGGACGCCGCCGTCGCCGCCGCCGCAAACCCTAGCGCGGGGAGCTTTGGCTTCGCCTCCGCGGGAGCTCCTCCAAGCACCGGCATCGCGCGCGACCTTTTCATGCCGCCACGGATGACCTCGACGGCAGGTGGCGTCACGCCGGCGCCCGCCGTGAAGCCACGTGCCCCCCTATCGAAGCTCACAAATGCGGCACGGCCGAAGAAGGGCAAGGTATCGACAAAGAAGAACAAGGCGGCGAACAACTCCGGCTCCTCGAAGACGTCGAGGAAGAAGGTTGCAGGGCATGCGACGGGTCGGCGGCTACCGAAGCACCGGCGAGCTCACTTGTTGAGCCGGCGGCCGACGCGCACAAGGTTTTCGAGGATATGCCCCAAAGGTATAAAATTTCGGCAACTTTTTGTTGTTGTATTTTTTGAATGCATACGTATAGATAGCTTATTTGCTTCGTTGTATATACTTTGTAGTTTCAACGATGAGGCATATATGTCAACTATGGGTGTTGGCTCCAACAATTCGCATTGGTCTCAAATCAATGACATGCATTTTGATGACCATGAGTTCGAGGTGGACGAAGATGGTGAGGGGATTGTCGACGCACCGAAAGGAAGAGGAGGCAACTACACCAATGATGAAGACATCTTGATATGCAATACTTGGTTGCAAGTGTCGAGGGATCCATCAATTGGAGGTGATCAAAATAGAGATGCTTATTGAAACCGGATGAAGGAACACTTTGATTTACACAACAAGAGTGGAATTGACCGCTCGCAACGACCTCTTCGCTCTCGAATTGGCGGCAAAAGAGGCGGTGGCCTTGGCGGCAAGGAGGCAGTGGCTAAAGTTTACAGCGGCCGTTGGAGCCAGCGCTTCCCGCCGCACCAAAACAGATGATCGGCGCGCTGCAAACGCATTTTTAGCACGCCGCGCGTTGGACGGCTGTTGAAGATGCTCTTAGTGACGCCGACGCCCACCTCGTGCCCCGTGTGTTGCCATAGTCACCAACCACTGTGTACGTTAACCTGGTGCCGATTCTGCCCTGCTTTTCACTGAAATTTGATCTAGAAATATTGCCTCCGTTTATATTGCCAATTATGATTTAATGCCATGAATCAATTATATTAACACTTTCCATATCACACTTGCAATCGTGAGGATTTTAGTATGCAACAAATGCATCACATCCTTTATATGGCATTGACACCATAGATTTTGTACGAAAGAGAAGGATGATCATATCTTAGGGCAATTAATGCCATATTTTCCAATACATATTATCATATATAGTGCAATTAATGATATATTTTTCTAGAGGTCATATACCTTAGTCCAATTAATATATGCTATCTTTTCAATGCAAATAATCCTTAGGATATATATTATAATTATTTGCAACATTAAAGGTAGCGTACGCTCGGATGCATACAAGTATGGTGGTGTAAGATATCCAAAACGGAAAATTCCATATTTTTCATAATGAAAGGAACACAAGCCATTAGTGTGACTCTTCTCATGTCATTTCTTGTTCTAGTGACCAGAGGAAAAGATGTGAGCTATAGAAGGCAAGAGGAAGAGAATACCCTGATTCAGACTTATCGACGAGTTAATAAAACCATTGAGGTATGAGTACACCTTCTTATGTATATTTAACATATCTTTTGGTGTCTAACAAGCAGAGGAAACATAAAAACAGATGAAAGACGGAGATATCTATGATTGCATTGATGTGAAAGAGCAACCGGCTTTTAACCACCCATTGTTGAAAGACCACAAAATCCAGGTAAATTAATTTTATAACAATATGATGTACATCCATGAATTGCTTAGTATATTGTTAGTTCATGATTAATTGCATCAATACTGGTGCATTGTGTGCTACTCCCTTATGGTTTCATGAATCTTTCTGGATATGTTCTTTACACAAGAAAATTAGGACTATTGAAAGTGTACTAATATAACAGACTTTTGACATAGTATAGGCTTTGTCAATGATGAATGAAATTACAACATGTTTTGTGTGTAATGTCTTATGCATTTGTAATATTTTGTTATAAGGTGGCTCATTCTATTTTCAAACAGATGAAACCTACTTCTTTCCCTATTTGGACGGATATGGAAACATTGCTTTCAGATTCTTCTTCACAAGTGCAACCATCTTCCGTCGAGTGCCCAACAGGAACAATTCCAATAATGCGTACTAATATAAGTGGATCCATAGCAACACACGGTATTAAAGGGTTGACTAACGATTGGCAATGGGAGGTGAGTCTTTGTATGTTACAATACAAATTTGTTCTCCTTCTGATCCATATTACTTGTCACTCAAACAAATGTATCTAGCATTGAAATACATCTAATACATCTGTTTCAGCGACAAGTAATATGGATTCGAGGTAGTATCATACTTTGATGCCTCATTTCAAGAGGGTTGATTGTGCCAACTGAGGGGGTTGATTGTGCCAACTGGCGCATATTTGTTGCATTTTTATGCATATCCAATTTAGAATGTTGCATTAAAGATGCACCATTGACACTATTAATAATCTAATTAAATTACATGAAAGTATTGTAAGAAAAAATTCATCTTTGGATGGTAACAGTTAATTTCCCATCAAAGGTCGTAATAATGAACGGTTTAGGGTTATTAAAATATTACGGAAGAATGAGTTATCAATAATACAAATTTAGAGTGAATGAAGGGGCTCGCACTCTATAATATTTGACTAGTTAGTGGTGAATTTTGTAGCTTTGAATTGTTATCTCTACTAAATAAGTTACGTATGAACATTATTTCAGTTGTACATGAAGGAATTCCAACTCCATTGCCCGGTTTCACTAACACTCTCTTGGAGAGTTTCATTTATACCAGTCCCAAATTCTTAGTTGTCGGCATTAAGTTATTTTCATTGATTGTTACTCTTTTCATGCCAAAATGAATGATCATGCATCTTAAGATTTTAGTTCTATCGACAACATGGCACAACAACGTAACTAATATGAACAAAAGTGTTTACATATGAAATGCTTTTGAATATGAAGCATATAATATGATTCATGTGTCACATAACCCGGAACTTATTAGCTTAATTACTGGTCCAATTAAAAAAATGATGGGGTTGGTACCTTACATATTGGAGAACATGAATTACATGTGATACCCTATTAGGTTTATCTATACGTGCTATCCAATTTTCTCATTTAGATATATTACTTTTAATTATTGCAGTCAGCGGGACTCAGATACAAAGGTGATGTATATGGGACACGTGCTTTATTAAATGTTTGGGAGCCAAAGGTGAATAAAGGTAGCCAGGATTATAGCGCACTTTGGTTACAAATGGAAAATGTTGGAGGAGAACGCAGTGACAGGGTGGGCGCTGGTCTTCGGGTATCTCCAACATTGAGTGGTGATACTTTTGTTAGATTTCATATTGCCTGGGTAATGCACAATATTATTTGGATACATGCTATTATAGACTATATATTCTATGATAATAAATTAATAATGTAAGTTCATATTTTGTTTTTGTTTTTGGCCTTGGAACAAACCTCATAGTACGATGGCTATTCAAAGAAATCATGCGTTGATTTCAGCTGTCCTGGATTTGTGCAAGTCCACAACAACGTTGGTCCTGGGTCAAGAATAGAACAATCCTCTATATATGGTGGACAACAGAAAATAGTAGATGTTCAAATTTTCAAGGTATTCTGTTGTTCTTAAAAAATATGTGATTTCTCAAGTATCATGTAGATATTATATGGACGTATACTAGTATTTAGTGGATTTATTGATTTATGTTTGGGCATATAATTAATTAATATTGATTTATTTTAGGACCCGATCTCGAAGTATTGGTGGGTGAGTTACAATAAAATTCCAATTGGATATTGGCCGAGCGGATTATTCGAATTCCTTAGAGACAAGGGTGATTTCGCGTTCTGGGGCGGGGTGGTTGAGGGGCCGACTGCACAATCAAACTCCCCGCAAATGGGCAGCGGACATTTTGCTTCGGAAGGATACGGAAAAGCAGCGTACATAAGAAGCATCGAGATTGCAGATGACAAGGCCAGGTTTATGACCCCAGATAGATCCCGGGTGGAGCATGGGTCGAGCGATCTGTCCAAATACACCGCCGGTTTGTTTGATGTTACCAAGGATTTAGGTATGCGTATCTACTATGGTGGACCAGGCTCCAATAAGGCCTGATGGATGATATTAATATATGTATGGACCGCTAGACAAAGATAATAAAACGGTCACCATGATGAAATGAGTGATCTTGCAGCATGTATTATCCATTTCCCTGCATGGTCGTAATCACATCACAACTGACAAATAACCAACCCGCAATGAATAGGAAAGGTATAGTAATGCTATGAATAACCCAGTATCGAATACTGGTAATAATATCAGCAAAAGAACGTTCTCCCGTGCTTCCAGACATGCTGAACTCCCAAAATTTTTGTACATTCAAAAAAGGATTTTCTTCTTTCTTTTGCCAAGATTCATTTTAGTGCAACTTCAAAGTACGCCGCGGACGGAGCAAAACTATCGATAAACCGGCCACGCGCGTCTCCGTCGTCCGTGGTTTGGTTGATTGGTTCTACCTGAGCAGTGACTCGTCCTTGTAGCGGGAGACGAGCTTGGAGGTGTCGCGTCACCGGGACACCTCGCTCCTTCTCCGGCAGCTTCCTGTGCATGCGCTGCAGCCCCATCTCGAACTCCGCGGCCTGCTCCTCGTGCCGTGACTGCAGGAGCTCGTGCAGCCTCCGCTGCTCCTGCCGCGATTGCAGGAGCTCGTGCAAGGGTTAAAAATTCCAATGACATTTTAATGAAATTTCTCATATTTCAGTGGGGTTAGAAACATTTTAACCCCGAAATTTCAAGTTGGATCCAAACTGATTTCAAAATAAATTTAAATTATGTCAGATAAGTGAAATTTGAAATCTCGAAATCCGAAATAATTTCTGAAATATGTGAAACTTCATTGAGCTCTGAAATTATTTTGTTTCGAAATAAAAAAAAACCTCTGCTCCAGCACCTGCACCGGCCTGCCACCATGGCACGGTTTGCAATCCTCGTCCTCCTCGTCAGTGTCACCCTCCTCCTCCTCATTGTCTTCATGTTGCTTGCATTCTCTTAGCGCCTCACCGAGGACACCGTCTATGTCGACACGAGTAGGGGAGCTGTTGTCCAAGGAGATGTGCTCTTCACCTCGGACTATAAAATCAATCGGAATGACCAGTTCAGTATGGAATCGTCAAATCGTCATAAGCGGGATCACGAGTGCATGGTACCTCGTGCTGGAGATCTCGTCGTGGTCTCACGCATTTCTCCTCATCATTGTGGTCGGAGTCGAGCTGTAGGCGCGTCAGTTCAGCCTCGAGCTCTGCTTCCATTTGATCGATGGTTGCGGTGGCATTTCCAACACCCGAATCACCCTCAAAGCATGTTGAGGCCGCATTGCGTGAACCACCGGACAACGAGGTGCCCTTGTCGTTGGTGGCATCGGCGAAGACGATGCCCTCCTTGACGACGCGCTAGCCCCATTGTGTGAATGAGAATAGCTCAAAAATACTATCAGTACTGCAACTTTCTCACCTCCTATTATGCTTAGCCTCCGATCGAGTTCCAAGTGTGCAATTCAAAACATTCTCGCAAGTACGCCTCCACTGATCGACGTAGGAGATGGGCCGATGGTAGGTCTACCCTTCAATTCATGCATGTACCCACCCACTTCCAACTCACTCACATTTACAAGCCCAAGCTAACCTCGATCGAGTCGACCCCTTCCAAATTTACAAAAACACCGCTCGATAGAATCCGTCCATATGAGCGAGCACCGCACGCCACACACCTTTTTGTGCGCGAGAGCCATATGAAATTGCATATGCGAACGCGAGATGATGTCGGGGAACAATGAGTGTAGCACAGCGGATCGTTAGAACTTCAGATCCAATAAATCGGTTAGACTCTTGTTTGAGGGCGCCGGTCTTTCTGCTGGAGTTAGGGTATCTCCAACGCCAACTCTTAAACTTGTAACCAGTGACGGAGTCATGAATGATGCACCTTTCAGATGTTAGAGGGTGTCATCAACAATGAGACCACTGGTTTTGCTAAGACGGTAAGACCAGATGAAACCCATCGAGCACACATTAATTTTGACAGGACCGTATGGCTATGAAGGGCCCGTCGTTGTAGTGACGTTGTGTCGATGCAATCATACCATCCCAAATGACACGGTCGATGCCGTCATCATGACATGTCTTGTCATCCGCATCTTGCAGTCATACTATCAGAGTACGCTGGAGATATCCGTATTGTGGACGATGTGACGGCGGTGTTTGACAAAGATGTTGGTGAAGAGCACATAGATGAAGACATTGGCGAAAGTGCCGGCGATGACGTTGCAGCAGCGATTACGCGTCGCTCGAAGGAGTCCCTTGTAACGAGGAAGCGTCGATGCCGTGTCAATGCCGAAGAAGTCATGGAGAATTGCATCCCGTTCCACACCGGCCTGCCGTGTGAATGGTGCATACGTGTTGGCTTCTCGTAGATTTTTCTTTTCTTGGGCGCGATGTAGTCATACAGCTTGTGTGTGGGTCGGCTTGATAAAGGTCGATCGCTCGGTGCGGGTGCAGGTCGACGACTCGGCGTAGATGGCTCGTGGTTGATGTAGCTCGGCGCTCGAGTCCGACGGAGTTGAGGAGTCTGCCCTCCCGTGATTCAGGCCGTGCACCTCGGCAGACCCAGCAAGACGTATCTCCCCGACAGATGCACGTATGAACGTCTGATGATCCCCTTGGATCCACCCCGTACGCATGCACGCATGCATGTGATTCCACGCTGCTTGATGTGGCCGTACGTGCCGATCTGGCTGGTGCAACCTGCGTCATGTGGTTGGGCGTGGCGTGGAGGCAGAAACTGGTTCGTAGCCGACGCGCATGAGTCGATGAAGGCGATTGTGCGTCTGGTGTGGATTGCGGCCGTGCGGCGCATCGCTGGGCCTGGGCGCGCGGATTGTCGATGTAGAGTAGAGCCCGTGGCACATGGCGCTGGTCGTCTTTGCGAGCCGAAACGCGTCCCTCGTCGGTGCGGACGAACTGACTTAGGCCTTATACAATGCTAGTGTTTAAAAAAATACTTAGTAAAATAAATTGGGTTTTGTTGAAGCACCGATACCTATTTCTACAGCAGAGACGTCTAACTAAGCGTCTACTCTGTACAAATAAGTATCGATACTTAAAAAAAGCCTTGTTTATTTTTTTAACACCTCTTCTAAGCATCTTGCATTGTACATGCCTTAGCAACGTTGATGTCCACCTCGTGCCCCGTGTGTTGCCGTAGCCACGCACCACCACCGTGTATGTTAACCTGGTGCCGATTCTACACTGCTTTTCACTGGAATTTGATCTGGTCGTTCGGTTTATTTGTGGCAAAATTGGATCTAATCTATGAAGCTGGGAATTTCGTAATTGATCTAATCTAATTTATAGAGCCGACCTAGTCTGTGAAACCAATTTAACCTTTGATCGATCGGACGCCACACCCCTGATGAGAGGAGATTAATCTCTCCGGGGGCGGCGCACGACGGAAGTGATGGAGAAACTTAGGATTAACTTCGTGAGAATAACCGCTCTAACACCATGGCTAATATTTATTGTTGTGTTGTTGTATTGATCTAACGATATATGTAGGAATACATGTGACGGATAGAAAATTGAATTACAAGACGAATTACACGTGATTTGAACCCGTTCTATCTCTATCTCCCGATCCCTGACTCAAACGTCATGTACTTCTAACAACCATCATGCCTCTTCTTCTAATGTCATTTGTGTGCTGGAAGGGGAACCACTTGCCACTCAGGCTATGCGAATCATGATTCAAAATATTACCAAATGGCAATTATTGTTTATTGATCAATTGTTTTGTACATATGCTGGTTATTGTTGCCAAACATATTAAGTGACTGATTTTTTTTCTCTATTTTTGTTCACCAATACCGTGTGCAATCTATTTGTGATAGTTACTTTGGTTTTACTAGGATGTCCCGGGCTTATGACCCTCTAATTAGCAAAGAAGGGACAATAATAATGACGCTGAAAGTAGTCAAGAAGGGTATACCATGGAAAAACAATTACTCATAATTTTCTCGAAGATGTAAAATGATGTATAAGTAGGAAAAACATAAAAGATAGAAAGATGCACATTTGGGTAGAGAGACAAGGTTGTAAATGTTGGAAATATGCCCTAGAGGCAATAATAAATTAGTTATTATCATATTTCCTTGTTCATGATAATCGTTTATTATCCATACTATAATTGTATTGATCGGAGACTTCGATGCATGTGTGGATACATAGACAAAACCATGTCCCTAGTATGCCTCTAATAGACTAGCTCGCTGATCAAAAGATGGTTAAGGTTTTCTAGCCATGGACATGAGATGTCATTTGATAACGGGGTCACATCATTAGAAGAATGATGTGATGGACAAGACCCAAACTGCAAACGTAGCATACGATCGTGTCAGTTTATTGCTACTGTTTTCTGCATGTCAAGTATGTGTTCCTATGACGATGAGATCATGCAACTCACAGATATCGGAGGAGTGCCTTGTGTGTATCAAACGTCGCAACGTAACTGGGTGACTATAAAGGTGCTCTACAGGTATCTCCGATGGTGTCTGTTGAGTTGGCATGGATCGAGACTGGGATTTGTTACTCCGTGTGACGGAGAGGTATCTCGGGGCCCACTCGGTAATGCAACATCACAATAAGCCTTGCAAGCAATGTGACTAATTGTTAGTTGCGGGATCTTGTATTACGAAACGAGTAAAGAGACTTGCCGGTAACGAGGTTGAACTAGGTATGGAGATACCGATGATCGAATCTCGGGCAAGTAACATACTGAAGAACAAAGGGAACATTATACGGGATTAACTGAATCCTTGACACAGAGGTTCGACCGATAAACATCTTCGTAGAATATGTAGGAACCAATGTGGACGTCCAGGTCCCGCCATTGGTTATTGACCGTAGAGGTGTCTCGGTCATGTCTACATAGTTCTCGAACCCGTAGGGTCTGCACACTTAAGGTTCGGTGACGTTTCGGTAGTGTAGAGTTATGTATGGTGGTGACCGAAGTTTGTTCAGAGTCCCGGATGAGATCCCGGATGTCACGAGGAGCTCCGGAATGGTCCGTAGGTAAAGATTCATATATAGGAAGTCCCAGTTTGGTTTCCGGAAAAGTTTCGGGCTCATCGGTAGTGTACCGGGAGTGCCGATAGTGTACCGGGAGTGCCGGTAGTGTACCGGGAGGCCTCCGGGAGGGGTATTTCGACCCCAAGAGGTCCATGGGCTGTGGGAGAATAATAACCAGCCCTTAGTGGGCTGGGAAAACAGCCACAAAGGCCCATGGCGCAGGAGAGAAAGTCCTAAAGCAAAAAATGGAAAATCAGCCAATAGGAGGCAATCCTACTCCAACTAGGATTGGAGGTGAACTAGGATTGCTTCCCACCTCCTATTTCGGCCGACACAAAGTCCTTGGATGCCTATCCTCTCCTCTCCTCCTATATATACTAGTGGATTGGGTGGTTTTTGGATAGCATTTCCGGCCACGTGCAACCCGTTCCACCGGTGCATAGTTTCTCCTCTAGATCGGTTTTCTGCAGCGCTTAGGCGAAGCCCTGCCGGAATTGCTCCACCACCATCACCGGAGCGCCGCCACGCTGCCGGTGAACTCTCTCTCCTCTCCACCTCCTCTCTCTGGATCGAGACGATGGAGATCGTCATCAAGCTGCACGTGTGCTGAACGCGGAGGTGCCGTCCGTTCGGCGCTAGATCGGAAGGACCGTGATCGAGATCGTGAGACGGTTCGTGATGTGATCACGGAACGGATCGTGATGAGTTCGCGGGACAGATCGTGATCAAGATCGTGAGACGGATCGTGGTGAGTTCGCGGGACGGATCATGGTGTGTTCGCGGGACGGTTCGTGATTGGATCGCGGGACGCTCGACGATTTGGATCGCGAAGAAGTTCGACTACACCAACCGCGTTTCTTAACGCTTCCCTCTTAGCGATCTACAAGGGTACGTAGATCCACTCTCCTTCTCGTAGATGCTCATCACCATGGATAGGTTTGCGTGTGCGTAGGAAAATTTTTGTTTCCCATGCGACGTTCCCCAACAGTGGCATCATGAGCTAGGTTGATGGTTCGATGAGATCTCGAGTAGAACACAAAAGGTTTGTGGGAGTTGATGCTTAGATTGCTTCCTCCCTTGGTCGTATTTTGGTTCAGCGGGATTGTGAGATGAAGCAGCCCGGACCAACATTACTCGTACGCTTACGAGAGACCGGTTCCCTCGACGCAACTTGTTGCTTAGATGGCTTGCGGGTGACAGTTTCTCTCACTTTAGTTGGATCGGATCCGACAAAGGCGGTCCTTGAGAAGGTTGAAAAGCAATCTATGTATCACCGTTGTGGTTTATGCGTAGGTGAGAATCGTTCTTGCTAGATACCCGTAGCAGCTACGTAAAACATGCAACAACAATTAGAGGACGTCTAACTTGTTTTTGCAGGGTATGTTGTGATGTGATATGGCCAATTACATGATGAGATATATGTGATGTATGAGATGATCATGTCATGTATAGAATTTCACGACTTGCATGTCGTTGAGTACGGCAACCGGCAGGAGCCATAGGGTTGTCTTTAATTATTGTATGACCTGCGTGTCAATCATTAAGCGCTATGTAATGCTTTACTTGATCGCTAAGCGGTAGCAATAGAAGTAGAAGCAGGGCTGGCGCCATAACCCCAATGGCAAAACATTGATGGAGATCAAGATGATGGAGATCATGGTGTTGTGCCGGTGATGATGGAGATCATGCCGGTGTTTCGAAGATGGAGATCTTAAACACAATTTCATGGCCATATCATGTCACTTATGAATTGCATGAGATGTTAATCCTTTTATGCACCTTGTTTTGCTTAGTACGGCGGTAGCATTATAAGGTGATCCCTCACTTGAATTTCAAGATGAACTGTGTTCTCCCCGAGTGTGCACCGTTGCGAAAGTTCGTCGTGTTGAGACACCACATGATGATCGGGTGTGATAGACTCTACGTTCACATACAACGGGTGCAAGCCAGATTTGCACGCGCAGAACACTCGGGTTAAACTTGACGAGCCTAGCATGTACAGACATGGCCTCGGAACACGAGAGACCGAAAGGTCGAACATGAGTCATATAGTAGATATGATCAACATAATGATGTTCACCATTGCAGCCACCTCAACTCACGTGATGATCGGACTTGAGTTGGTGAATTTGGATCATGTATCACTCGAATGATCGGAGGGATGTCAATTTGAGTAGGAGTTCTTAAGTAATATGATTAATTGAACTCATTATCATGAACATAGTCAAAGTGTCTTTGCAAATTATGTTGTAGATTACTAGCTCGCGCTGTAGCTCCCTTAAATTTTTATATGTTCCTAGAGAAATAGAGTTGAAAGATGTTGGTAGCAATATTGCGGACTGGGTCCATGATCTGAGGATTGTCCTCATTGCTGCACAGAAGGCTTATGTCCTTAATGCATCGCTCGGTGCGCCACCCCCTCTAGCGTCGTCTATAGATGTTGTGAACATCTGACAGGCACGTTTCGATGACTACTTGATAGTTTAGTGCGTCATGCATTACGGCTTAGAATTGAGGCTCCGAAACGTTTTGAACGTCATGGAACATATGAGATGTTCTAGGAGCAGAGATTGTGATCTCAGGCTCGTGCCTGTGTTGCGAGATATGAGATCTCCAACAAGATTCTTTGCCTGTAAGATGAAGGAGAATAGCTCAATCGTTGAGCATGTACTCAGATTGTCTGGGTACTACAATCGCTTGAATCAAGTGGGAGTTGATCTTCCAGATAAGATAGTGATTGATATAGTTCTCCAAGTCACTGTCACTAAAGCTACTAGAACTTAGTGATGAACTATAATACACCAGGGATAGAAGTATTGATCCCTGAGCTGTTCGCGATGTTTGACACCGCGAAGGTAGAAATCAAGAAGGAGCATCAAGTGTTGATGGTTAATCAAACCACTAGTTTCGCGAAGGGCAAGAGCAAGGAGGGAAACTTCATGGATAGAAGGTCAGTTGCTGCTCCAGTGAAGCAACCCAAAGTTGAACTCAAGCCCGAGACTAAGTGCTTCTATTATGAGGTGAGAGGTCGCTGAAGCGGAACAACCCTAGATACTTGGTAGATAAGAAGGCTGGCAACATCGATAGAAGTATATTTGATATACGAGTTATTGATGTGTACCTTGCTAGTACTCCTATTAGCACCTGGGTATTGGATACCGGTTCGGTTGCTAAATGTTAGCAACTCGAAATAAAAGCTATGGAATAAACGGAGAACTAGCTAAGGGTGAGGTGACGATGTGTGTTGGAAATGTTTCCAAGGTTGATGTGATCAACATCGCACGCTCTCTCTACCTTCAGGATTAGTGACGAACCTGAATAAATGTTATTTGGTGTTTTGCGTTGAGCATGAACATGATTAGATCATGTTTGTTGCAATACGGTTATTCATTTAAGTCAGAGAATAATGGTTATTCTGTTTACATGAATAATACCTTCAATGGTCATGCACCCAGTGAGAATGGTTTGTTGAAATCTTGATCGTAGTAATACGCATGTTCATAACATTGATGTCAAAAGGTACAAAGTTAAATAATGATAGTACCACATACTTGTGGCACTGCCGCAAAATGTCATATTGGTATAAAGCGCATGAAGAAACTCCATGGTGATGGATATTTGAACTCATTCGATTTCGAATCGGTTGAGACATGCGAACCATGCCTCTTGGGCAAGATGACTAGAGGACCCCGTTGGATGGAGCGGGCAAGTGATTCATTGGAAATGATACATGTTGATGTATGCAATCTAGTGAGTCTTGTAGCGTGCAGTGGATATCGTTATTTTCTTAACTTCACTGATGATTTGAGTAGATATAGTGTATCTTTACTTAATGAAACACAAGTCTGAATCGTTTGAAAGGTTCAAGCAAATTCAGAGTGAAGTTTAAAGATCATCGTGACAAGAAGATAAAAATGACTGCGATATGATCGTGGAGGTGAATATCTGAGTCACGAGTTTGGCATACAACTTAAGACAATGTGAAAGTTGTTTCACAACTAAACGCCACCTGGAACACCATAGTGTGATGGTGTGTCCGAACATCATAGTTATGCTCTATTGGACAAGGTGCGTGCTATGATGTCTCTTGTCGTTTTACTACTATAATTTTGGGGTTATGCATTAGAGACAACTACATTCACTTTAAATAGGGCACCATCTAAATCCGTTGAGATGACACCATGTGAATTATGGTTTGATAGAAACCTAAGCTGTCATTTCTTAATATTTGGGGCTGCGACACTTGTGTGGAAAATGTTTTCGCCTAATGAGGTCGAACCCAAGGCGGACAAATGCATCTTCATAGAATACTCTAAGATCAGTTGGGTGAACCTTCTATCTCAGATCCTAGTGCAAAGTGTTTGTTGCTTAGACGGATCCTTTCTCGAGGAAATGTTTCTCTCGAAAGAATTGAGTGGGAGGAAGATAGAACTTGATGAGGTTGTTAAACGTTTGTTCAACCAGAGAGTAGCGCAGCGCAGAAAGATGTTTCTGTGAAGCCTACGTTAGTTCAAGAGGAAGTTAATGATGATGATCATGAAGCTTCAGGATCAAGTTACTATCAAACATCGTAGGTCGACAAGGATGTGTACTGCTCCTAAGTGGTACGACAACCCTGTCTTGGAGGTCATGTTGTTGGACAACGATGAACCTACGAGCTATGGAGAAGCGATGATGGGCCCGGATTTCGACAAATGGTTGGAGGCCATGAAATCCGAGATAGGATCCATGTATGAAAACCAAGTATAGACTTTGGTAGACTTGCTCGTTGGACGGCAGGTCGTTGAGTACAAATGGATCTTTAAAATGAAGACAGACACTGATGGTGAATGTCACTATTTGTAAAGCTCGACTTGTTGCAAAGATGTTTGTGACAAGTTCAAGGAGTTGACTACGATGAGACTTTCTCACTCGTAGTGGTGCTAAAGTCTGTTGGAATTATGTTAGCAGTTACTGTGTTTTCAATTATGAAATCTGGCAGATGGATGTCAAAACATCGTTTCCTTAACGGTTTACTTGAGGAAAGGTTGTATGTGATACAACCAGAAGGTTTTGTCAGGCCTAAGGAAGCTAAAAGGTGTGCAAGCTTCGGTGATCCTTCCATGGACTGAAGCAAGCATCTCGGAGTTGGAATATACGCTTTGATGAGGTGATCAAAGTTTTGATGTTTATACAAAGTTTACGAGAAACTTGTATTTGCAATAAAGTGAGTGGGAGCACTATAGAATTTCTGATAAGTATATGTGGATGACATATTGTTGACAGAAATAATGTAGAGTTTCTGGAAAGCATGAAACGGTTGTTTGAAAAGTGTTTTTCAAAGGAAGACCTGGATAAAGCTACCTAATTGTTGAGCATCAAAATCTATAGAGATAGATCAAGATGCTTGATGAGACCTTCAATGAGTGCATACCTTGACAAGATTTTGAAAGAGTTCAAAATGGATCAGCCAGAGAAATAGTTCTCGTCTGATTTGTAAGGTGTGAAGTTGAGTGAGACTCAAAGCTCGACAACGGCAAAAGAAAGAGAAAGGACGAACGTCGTCCCCTATGCCTTAGCCATAGGCTCTATATTATGCCATGCTGTGTACCGCACCTGTGTGTGCCTTGCCATGAGTCTGTCAAGGGGTACAAGAGTGGTCCAGAAGTGGATCACTGGACAGCGGTCAGAATTATCCTTAGTAACCAAAGGACTAAGGAAATGTTTCTTGATTATGGAGGTGATAAATAGTTCGTCGTAAGGAGTTACGTCGATGCAAGCTTTAACACCGATCCGGATGACTAGTACTAGCAATCTGGATAAGTATAGTGGAGCAGCCATTTGGAAATAGTACCAAGCGGAGTGTGGTAGCAGTGTTTACGGTTTGACATAGAGATTTCCAAAGTGCACATGGATCTGAATATCGCAGACCCGTTGACTATAAGACCTCTCTCATATGCAAAGCATGATCGAGCCCCAGAACTCACTGGGTGTTAGATTCATAACAATGCGAATCACATGGTGATGTGAACTAGATTATTGACTCTAGTGCAAGTGGGAGACTGTTGGAAATATGCCCTAGAGGCAATAATAAATTAGTTATTATCATATTTCCTTGTTCATGATAATCGTTTATTATCCATGCTATAATTGTATTGATCGGAGACTTAGATGCATGTGTGGATACATAGACAAAACCATGTCCCTAGTATGCCTCTAATAGACTAGCTCGCTGATCAAAAGATGGTTAAGGTTTCCTAGCCATGGACATGAGATGTCATTTGATAACGGGGTCACATCATTAGGAGAATGATGTGATGGGCAAGACCCAAACTGCAAACGTAGCATATGATCGTGTCAGTTTATTGCTACTGTTTTCCGCATGTCAAGTATGTGTTCCTATGACCATGAGATCATGCAACTCACAGATATCGGAGGAGTGCCTTGTGTGTATCAAACGTCGCAACGTAACTGGGTGACTATAAAGGTGCTCTACAGGTATCTCCGATGGTGTCTGTTGAGTTGGCATGGATCGAGACTGGGATTTGTTACTCCGTGTGACGGAGAGGTATCTCGGGGCCCACTCGGTAATGCAACATCACAATAAGCCTTGCAAGCAATGTGACTAATTGTTAGTTGCGGGATCTTGTATTACGGAATGAGTAAAGAGACTTGCCGGTAACGAGGTTGAACTAGGTATGGAGATACCGACGATCGAATCTCGGGAAATGTAACATACCGAAGAACAAAGGGAACGTTATACGGGATTAACTGAATCCTTGACATAGAGGTTCGACCAATAAAGATCTTCGTAGAATATGTAGGAACCAATGTGGACGTCCAGGTCCCGCCATTGGTTATTGACCGTAGAGGTGTCTCGGTCATGTCTACATAGTTCTCGAACCCGCAGGGTCTGCACACTTAAGGTTCGGTGACGTTTCGGTAGTGTAGAGTTATGTATGGTGGTGACCGAAGTTTGTTCAGAGTCCCGGATGAGATCCCGGATGTCACGAGGAGCTCCGGAATGGTCCGGAGGTAAAGATTCATAAATAGTAAGTCCCAGTTTGGTTTCCGGAAAAGTTTCGGGCTCATCGGTAGTGTACCGGGAGTGCCGGTAGTGTACCGGGAGTGCCGGTAGTGTACCGGGAGGCCTCCGGGAGGGGTATTTCGACCCCAAGAGGTCCATGGGCTGTGGGAGAATAATAACCAGCCCTTAGTGGGCTGGGAAAACAGCCACAAAGGCCCATGGCGCAGGAGAGAAAGTCCTAAAGAAAAAAGTGGAAAATCAGCCAATAGGAGGCAATCCTACTCCAACTAGGATTGGAGGTGAAGTAGGATTGCTTCCCACCTCCTATTTCGGCCGACACAAAGTCCTTGGCTGCCTATCCTCTCCTCTCCTCCTATATATACTAGTGGATTGGGTGGTTTTTGGACAGAATTTCCGGCCACGTGCTACCCGTTCCACCGGTGCATAGTTTCTCCTCTAGATCGGTTTTCTGCAGCGCTTAGGCGAAGCCCTGCCGGAATTGCTCCACCACCATCACCGGAGCGCTGCCACGCTGCCGGTGAACTCTCTCTCCTCTCCACCTCCTCTCTCTGGATCGAGACGATGGAGATCGTCATCAAGCTGCACGTGTGCTGAACGCGGAGGTGCCGTCCGTTCGGCGCTAGATCAGAAGGACCGTGATCGAGATCGTGAGACGGTTCGTGATATGATCACGGAACGGATCGTGATGAGTTCGCGGGACAGATCGTGATCAAGATCGTGAGACGGATCGTGATGAGTTCGCGGAACGGATCATGATGTGTTCGCGGGATGGTTCGTGATTGGATCGCGGGACGCTCGGCGATTTGGATCGCAAAGAAGTTCGACTACACCAACCGCGTTTCTTAAAGCTTCCCGCTTAGCGATCTACAAGGGTACGTAGATCCACTCTCCCTCTCGTAGATGCTCATCACCATGGATAGGTTTGCGTGTGCGTAGGAAAATTTTTGTTTCCCATGCGACGTTCCCCAACAGTAAAGAGGAGCAGATCCAGAAAGATTGCCTCAGTTTATATTGCCGATTACGATTTAACGCCATGAATCAATTATATTAACACTTTCCATATCACACTTGCAATCGTGAGGATTTTAGTATGCAACAAATGCATCACATCCTTTATATGGCATTGACACCATAGATTTTTTACGAAAGAGAAGGATGATCATATCTTAGGGCAATTAATGCCATATTTTCCAACACATATTATCATATATAGTGCAATTGATGATATATTTTTCTAGAGGTCATATATCTTAGTGCAATTAATATACGCTATCTTTTCTATGCAAATAATCCCTAGGATATATATTATAATTATTTTCAACATTAAAGGTAAGGTACGCTCGGATGCATATAAGTATGGTGGTGTAAGATATCCAAAACGGACAATTCCATATTTTTCATAATGAAAGGAACACAAGCCATTAGTGTGACTCTTCTCATGTCATTTCTTGTTCTAGTGACCAGAGGAAAAGATGTAAGATATAGAAGGCAAGAGGAAGAGAATACCCAGATTCAGACTTATCGACGAGTTAATAAAACCATTGAGGTATGAATACCTAACCTTCTTGTGTATATTTAACATATCTTTTGGTGTCTAACAAGTAGAGGAAACATCAAAACAGATGAAAGACGGAGACGTCTATGACTGCATTGATGTGAAAAAGCAACCGGCTTTTAACCACCCATTGTTGAAAGATCACAAAATCCAGGTAAATTAATGTTATAACAATATGATGTACATCCATGAATTGCTCAGTATATTGTTAGTTCATGATTAATTGCATCAATACTGGTGCATGTTGTTTTACTCCCTTATTGTTTCATGAATCTTTCTGGATATGTTCTTTACACTAGAAAATTAGGACTATTGAAAGTGTACTAATCTAACAACCTTTTGACATAGTATAAGCTTTGTCAATGATGAATGAAATTACAACATGTTTTGTGTGCAATGTCTTAAGCATTTGTAATATTTTGTTATAAGGTGGGTCCATTCCATTTTCAAACAGATGAAACCAAGTTCTTTACCTGTTTGGACGGATATGAAAACATTGCTTTCAGATTCTTCTTCACAAGTGCAACCATCTTCCGTCGAGTGCCCAACAGGAACAATTCCAATAATGCGTACTAATATAAGTGGCACCATAGCAACACACAATTTTAACGGGTTGACTAACGATTGGCAGTGGGAGGTGAGTTTTTGTATGTTACAATATGAATTTTTTTACTCCTTCCGATCCATATTACTTGTCACTCAAACAAACGTATCTAGCATTGAAATACGTCTAATACATCCGTTTCATCGACAAGTAATATGGATTCGAGGTAGTATCATAGTTTGATGCCTTTTTTGAGAGGGTTGATTGTGCCAACTGGCGTATATATGTTGCATTCTTATGCATATCCAATTTAGAATGTTGCATTAAAGACGCACCATTGACACTATTAATAATCTAATTAAATTCCATGAAAGTATTGTAAGAAAAAATATCATCTTTGAATGGTAACGGTTAATTTCCCATTGAGGGTCATAATAATGAATGGTTCAGGGTTATTAAAATATTACAGAACAATGAGTTATAAAAAATATAAATTTAGAGTAAATGAAGGGGCTCGTACTCTATAATATTTGACTACTTAGTAGACAATTTTGTAGCTTTGAATTGTTAACTATCTCTACTAAATAAGTTACGTATGAACATTATTTCACTTGTACATGAAGGAATTCCAACTCCATTGCCGGTTTCACTAACACTCTCTTGGAGAGTTTCATTTATACTAGTCCCAAATTCTTAGTTGTCATCATTAAGAAATTATTCATTGATTGTTACTGTTTTCATCCCAAAATATGAATGATCACGCATCTTAAGATTTTAGTTCTATCGACAACATGGCACAACAACGTAATTAATATGAACAAATGTGATTACATATGAAATGCTTTTGAATATGAAGCATATAATATGATTCATCTGTCACATAACCCGGAACTTATTAGCTTAATTACTGGTCCAATTAAAAAATTGATGGGGTTGGTACCTTACATATTGGAGAACATGAATTACATGTGATATCCTATTAGGTTTATCTATACATGGTATTCAATGTTCTGATTTGGATATATTACTTTTAATTATTGCAGTCAGCGGGACTCAGATACAAAGGTGATGTATATGGGACACGTGCTCTGTTAAATGTTTGGGAGCCAAGGGTGAATAAAGATAGCCAGGATTATAGTGCACTTTGGGTACAAATGGAAAATGGAGGAGGAGAACACACTGACAGGGTGGGCGCCGGTCTTCGGGTATCTCCAACATTGAGTGGTGATACTTATGTTAGATTTCATATTGCTTGGGTAATGCACAATATTATTTGGATACATGCTACTATAGAGTATGTATTATATGGTAAGAAATTAATAATGTAAGTTCATATTTTGTTTTTGTTTTTGGCATTGGAACAAACTTCACAGTATGATGGCTATTCAAGGAAATCATGCGTTGATTTCAGCTGTCCTGGATTTGTGCAAGTCGACCGCAGCGTTGGTCCTGGGTCAAGAATAGCACAAACCTCTATCTATGGTGGACAACAGAGAATAGCAGCCATCCAAATTTTCAAGGTATTCTGTTGTTCTTTAAAAGAATGTGATTTCTCAAGCATCATGTAGATATTTTATGGACGTAAATTAGTATTTACTGGATTTATTGACTTATTTCTGGGCATATATAATTAATTAATATTGGTTTATTTTAGGACCCGATTTCAAAGTATTGGTGGGTGAGTTACAATAAAAAACCAATGGGATATTGGCCGAGCGGATTATTCGAGTTCCTTAGAGACAAAGGTGACTTCGCGTTCTGGGGTGGGTTGTTTGAGGGGCCAACTGCACAATCAAATTCTCCGCAAATGGGCAGCGGGCATTTTGCTTCGGAAGGATATGGAAAAGCGGCGTACATAAGAAGCATCGAAATTGCAGACGATAAGGCGAGGTTTGTGACTCCAGATATATCCCATGTGGAGCATGGGTCGAGCGATCTATCAAAATACACAGCCGATTTATTTCAGGTTACTAAGGATTTAGGTATTCGTATCTTCTCTGGTGGACCGGGCTCCAATAAGGCCTGATGGATGATAGTAATATTTATGGACTCGACAAAGATAATAAAACGGTCACCATGATGAAATTAGTGATCTTGCGCAATGTATTATTCAGTTCCGTGCATGGTCGTATCGAGAACCTTGGCACGGCTTGCATTCCGCCTCCTCTTCAGTGCCTTCCTCCTCCTCCTCCTTCTCGTTGTCTTTGCGTTCCTTGTATTCTCTTACTGTGTCACCGAGGACACCGTCTATGTCGACGTAAGCAGGGGAGCCGCTCTTCGCTCTTCGCCTCGGACGGCAAAATCAATCGGAATCAGTTCAGACAACACAGAATCGTCAAATGTCATAAATCGGGGTCACGAGTGCATGGTACCTCGAGCTGGTGATATCGCTACGGTCTCACACATTCCTCCTTATCGTCGTGGTCGGAGTCGAGCTGCAGGCGTGTGAGTTCAGCCTCAAGCTCTGCTTCCATTTGATCCATGGCTGTGACGGCATTTCCAACACCCGCATCACCTTCACCGCATAGCGAGGCGGCAGCGCGAACCACGGGACGACGAGGTGTCCGAATAAGTTCTTTTTACCGGTGCCGGTATGTATCGATGGCTGATCCACCTTCGTTCCTTCCGTCAAGATCTGTGGGGTCCTTTGGCGTATAACATTTAAAACCCATCACCCATTCTATACTGTTGTAATACGACTGACATGGCTGACATCTTGTACATAATACATTGCGGTGGAGCCCACCACTACTGGAATATCTAATCTTGTCCTCATCTCCGCTCCGGTCCACTCCCATCCCGTTGTTGTTGTTGCATAGATCTACTCTGTCATTCTATCCATCTACACATTGATATCTTATTTTTGAAATAGTAAGTTTCAGTCTTCTGTAAAATATGATAGTGAAATATGTTTTAGGAAGGATTGAAATATTATTTTTGAAAAATTGAAACCAGTTCTTTGATAGTTGAAATAATCAGTTCACTCATTGTGAAATATGAATTTGGAATTGGAATACGTGAAATGACATTATAGAAAACTTAAATTGTTTATGCCACTCTTTAAGTCTTTTGAAATAATAAGTTTCAGTCTTTTGTACAATATGACAATGAAATAGGTTTTCACAATGAGTGAAATCTTCTTGTTGAAGAATTGAAATCAGTTCTTTGACAGTTTGAAATAATTAGTTTCAATCATTGTGAAATACGAAAACGGAATTGGAATAACCGAAATCTGTTTTAATGTGTGAAGCTTGTAATTTCAATGTGTGAAACTATGAAAATGAGTTCTTGAAATTATTGAAATTAGTTTTCAAAATTATTGAATTCGGTTTCTGGAAATTAGTATTTTGAAACGACTGAGATTTATTTTCTGAAAGAATTAAAATTAGTTTTTGAAATGAGAAAAATTAGTTATTTTCAGATATTTGGAAGTTGTTCTTTTAAATAATTGGATTTAGTTTTTTAAATTATTGATATATGTACAAAATATATCTAAGTGAAATAAAAATAAAAATAAAATCAGGGATTAATATTAAGCTAATTGGATTTCCTAATTAGAATGATTATTACATTAGCTACTTTTGATATGGGGTGAAAAAAAGACCGCACCGTTGCAGTCACGTTGGTGGGCTGCTCAGCAGCAAGATTGCACGTGATGGGCCCTGGCGCTAAGAAATACGAGCCATGCAAACATGACAATACCCGTGACACGTATACGCATGTGACTCCATAGCTTTAGAGGTGGAAGCATTTCATTGGTTTGGATTCCACAGACACATCCCGGTACCAGTAAAAATAGGTTTGTGACAAGGTGTCCTCGTCGTCGGTGACATCGCGGAGGCAATGCCCTCCTTAACGAGGCTAGCCCCGTTGTGTGAATGAGAATAACTCAAAAATAGTGTCAGTACCGCAAGTTTTGCAGCTCCAATTCTGCTTAGCTTCTGATCGATTTCCAAGTGTGCAATTCAAAACATTTCCGCACGTACGCCTCCACTGATCGACGTAGGAGATGGACCGACGGTACGTCCAACCTTCAATTCGGGCACGCGCGCATCCACCTCCAACTCACTCACATTTACAAGCTCAAGCTAACCTCGACTGAGCCGACCCCTTTCAAATTTACAAAAACATTGGCTCGATAGAATTCGTCCGTATGACCGAGCATCGCTCGCCACACAGTTTTTTGTGCGCGCGAGCTATATGAAAATTGCATATGTGAATGCGAGATGATGTTGGGGAAAATGAGTATGGCATGACAGATCTTTAGAACTTCAGGTCCAATAAATCGGTTAGGCGCCTGTTGAATGGCGTGGATCTTTCCGTTGGATTTAGGGCATCTTCAATGCCGACTCTAAACTTCGTAACTGGACGTGTTCTGTCATCCAACCTGGTCTTATATCGGTCCGTGGGCCGGTCTAGACGCTCCTTTTCTCGTAAAATCGAGACAAAGTGGGGGTGGGGTGTGGGCATCCGGACCGCTGCCACATCCGCGTCTGACAACCATGGCCCACCGAAAACCCTCCTCCCTCGCTTGCGTGCTTTTTTCCTAGTGCCAGATGCCCGCATTCATGCCGCTACGAGTGGTCGCTCTGCATTGATGCCATTTTGTTGTTTCTTTTGCTGGGATTCATCCATTCTCGTGCAAAGTACATCGCCTCGAGAAAGTACAAATCTGTGACCGGCTATACATAAATCAACTAAAATTTTACTTTTCCCGAGTCAATTGTCTTGGCCATTAGATTAAGATCAACCAAACATCATTCTTTCTTTTCCGCGGGCTTCTTGGTCCTTATCGACCATTCCTTATCTCGTAAGCCATGCCATGGTGATGGTTGCGACCGACGAAAACCACCGAGGGCGGTGTGCACGTACATCCTGTTGGAAATATGCCCTAGAGGCAATAATAAAATGATTATTATTGTATTTCCTTGTCCATGATAATTGTCTATTGTTCATGCTATAATTGTATTAACCGAAAACCGTAATACATGTGTGAATACATAGACCACAACATGTCCCTAGTGAGCCTCTAATTGGCTAGCTCGTTGATCAATAGATGGTCACGGTTTCATGACCATGGACATTGGATGTCGTTGATAACGGGATCACATCATTAGGACATGTTGATGGACAATACCCAATCCTAAGCAAAGCACAAGATCATGTAGTTCGTCTGCTAGAGCTTTTCTAATGTCAAGTATCATTTCCTTAGACCGTGAGATTCTGAAACTCCCGGATACCATAGGAATACTTTGGGTGTGCCAAACGTCACAACGTAACTGGGTGGCTATAAAGGTATACTAAAGGTATCCCCGAAAGTATTGTTGGGTTGGCACGAATCGAGACTAGGATTTGTCACTCTGTGTGACGGAGAGGTATCTCTGGGCCCACTCGGTAAGACATCATCATAATGAGCTCAATGTGACTAAGGAGTTAGCCACGGGATGATGTGTTACGGAATGAGTAAAGAGACTTGCCGGTAACGAGATTGAACAAGGTATAGGGATACCGACGATCGAATCTCGGGCAAGTGTCATATCGGTAGACAAAGGGAATTGTATATGGGATTGATTGAATCCCCAACATCGTGGTTCATCCGATGAGATCATCGAGGAGCATGTGGGAACCAACATGGGTATCCAGATCCCATTGTTGGTTATTGGCCGGAGAGGTGTCTCGGTCATGTCTACACGCCTCCCGAACCCGTAGGGTCTACACACTTAAGGTTCGGTGACGCTAGAGTTGTAATGGGAATTTCATATGGTTACCGAAAGTTGTTAGGACTCCCGGATGAGATCCCGGACGTCATGAGGAGTTTCGGAATGGTCCGGAGGTGAAGATTTATATATGGGAAGTCCAGTTTCAGTCACCGGAAAGGTTTCGGGGTTTATCGGTATTGTACCAGGACCACCGAAGGGGTTCCGGGGGTCCACCGGGAGGGTCCACCTGTCCCGGAGGACCTAATGGGCTGTAGTTGGGTGGGAACCAGCCCCTGAGTGGGATGGTGCGGCCCCCAAGTGCCCAAGGCGACCAGGGGTCGATGCCCCCCCTCCCCTCTCTAGGGTTGGAACCCTCACCCCCTCCCCTTTCTAGGGTTGGAAACCCTAGGGGGTGATGCCCCCCCCCCCTCTAGATGGATCTAGGGGGTCGGACCCCTCTCCCCTTCCCCCTATAAATAGTGGGGGGTGGGAGGGCAGCCACACCCTTCCGTTGGCGCGGCCCTTCCCCTTCCTACACCTCCTCCTCCACCATAGCGCTTAGCGACGCTCTGCTGGAGAACCGCAAGCTCCATCGCCAACATGTCGTTGTGCTGCCGGAGCTCTCCCTAAACCTCTCCTTACTCCTTGCTCGATCAAGGCGTAGGAGACGTCACCGGGTTGCACATGGGTTGAACGCGAAGGTGACGTTGTTCGGTGCTTAGATCGGATTCCACCGCGATCTGAATCGCTGCGAGTACGACTCCACCAACCGCGTTCTTGTAACGCTTCCGCTTAGCAATTTTCAAAGGTATGAAGATGCACTCTTCCCCCACTCGTTGCTGGTTTCTCCATAGATGGATCTTGGTGAACGCGTAAGAAATTTTTTGATTTACTACTACGTTCTCCAACAATGGTATCAGAGCTAGGTCTATGCGTAGAATTTGTGTATGAGTAGAACACAAGTTGTTGTGAGCGTCCATCTTGTGAATTTGCTTGTCGTTACTAGTCTTATCTTGATTCGGCGGTATTGTGGGATGAAGCGGCCCGGACCAACTTTACACGTGCGCTTACGTGAGACCGGTTCCACCGCCTAACATGCACTTGTTACATAAGGTGGCTAGCGGGTGTCTGTCTCTCCCACTCTAGTCGGATCAGATTCGATGAAGAGGGTCCTTATGAAGGGTAAATAGCAATTGGCATATCACGTTATGGTTTTGGCGTAGGTAAGAAACGTTCTTGCTAGAAATCTATAGCAGCCATGTAAAAACTTGCAACAACAAATTAGAGGACGTCTAACTTGTTTTTGCAGCATATGCCTTGTGATGTGATATGGCCAAAGGATGTGATGTGATGCATTGTGATGTATGATATTGATCATGTTCTTGTAATAGGATTCACGACTTGCATGTCGATGAGTATGACAACCGGCAGGAGCCATAGGAGTTGTCTTAATTTATTGTATGACCTGCGTGTCAATCATAAACACAATGTAATTACTTTACATAATTGCTAATCTTTAGCCATAGTAGTAGAAGTAATAGTTGGCGAGACAACTTCATGAAGACACGATGATGGAAATCATGATGATGGAGAACATGGTGTCGTGTTGGTGACAGTGATGATCATGGTGCCACGAAGATGGAGATCAAAGGAGCAAGATGATATTGGCCATATCATGTCACTATATTGATTGCATGTGATGTTTATCCTGTTTACATCTTATTTTCTTATAACAACGGTAGCTAAATAAGATGATATCTCACTAAAATTTCAAGAAATGTATTCACCCTAACTGTGCACCGTTGCTAAGGATCGTTGTCCCGAAGCACCACATGATGCTCGGGTGTGATAGGTTCTAACGTTCACATACAACGGGTGTAAGCCATATTTACACACACGATACACTTAGGTTGACTTGGCGAGCCTAGCATGTACAGATAGAAGATACGATCAACATGGAGATGTTCACCATTGATGACTAGTCCACTCACGTGACGATCGGACACGGCTAGTTGACGTGGATCATGTGACACTTGGATGACTAGAGAGATGTATATCTAAGTGGGAGTTCATTGAATAATTTGATTATGTGAACTTAATTATCATGAACTTAGTCTAAAATTGTCTTTACAATCTATATTGTAGATCCAATGGCCAACGCTAATGTTGCCCTCAACTTCAAGAGAAAACCAAGATGAAAGATGATGGAAGCAACTATGCGGACTAGGTCCGTGGCTTGAGGATCATCCTCATAGCTTCCAAAAGATTATATATCCTTGATGCACCACTAGGTGACGCACCCATTTTCCCAGCGGCTCAGGACGTTATGAATGTCTGGCAGTCGCACTGTGATGATTACTCCCTGGTTTAGTGTGGCATGCTTTACAGTTTAGAACCGGGGCTCCAAAGCATTTTGAGCAACACAGAGCATATGAGATGTTCCATGAGCTGAAAATGGTTTTCCAAGCTCATGCCCGAGTCGAGAGATATGATGTCTCCAACAAGTTCTTCAGTTGTAAGATGAAGGAGAATAGTTCTGTCAGTGAGCACATACTTAAAATGTCTGGGTTGCACAACCGCTTGTCTCAGCTGGGAGTTAATCTTCCGGATGACTCGGTTATTGACAGAATCCTCCAGTCGCTCCCACCTAGCTACAAGAGCTTTTTGATGAACTACAACATGCAGGGTATGGAGAAGTCCATTCCTGAGTTGTACTCGATGCTGAAATCAGCGGAGGTTGAGATCAAAAAGGAGAATCAAATGTTGATGGTGAATAAGACCACTAGTTTCAAGAAAGGCAAGGGTAAGAATAACTTCAAGAGGGACGGCAAAGCAGTTGCCGCGCCCGGTAAGCAAGTTGCCGGGAAGAAGAACAAGATGGACCCAAGCCTGAGACTGAGTGCTTTTATTGCAAGGGTACCGGTCACTGGAAGCGAAACTGCCCCAAGTACTTAGCGGATAAGAAGGCCGACAACGTTAATGGTATATGTGATATACTTGTTATTGATGTGTATCTTACCAGTGCTCGTAGTAGCTCCTGGGTATTTTATACCGGTGCAGTTGCTCACATTTGTAACTCCAAGGAGGATCTGCAGAATTAGCGGAGGCTGGCAAAGGGCGAGGAGATGATGCGCATTGGGAATGGTTCCAAGGTCGATGTGATCGCCGTCAGCACGCTACCTCTACATCTACCTTCAGGATTAGTTTTAAACCTTAATAATTGTTATTTAGTACCAGCTTTGAGCATGAACATTGTATCTAGATCTCGTTTGACGCGAGATGGCTACTCATTTAAATCTGAGAATAATGGTTGTTCTATTTATATGAGAGAAATGTTTTATGGTCATATTGGTGTCAAACGCATGAAGAAACTCCTTACTGATGGACTTTTTGAGTCTCTTGACTTTTAATCATTTGACACATGCGAACCATGCCTCGTGGGCAAGATGACCAAGACTTCGTTCTCCGGAACAATGTAGCGAGCGACTAACTTGTTGGAGATAATACATACCGTTGTATGCGGTCCAATGAGCGTTGAGGCTCGCGGTGGCTACCGTTATGTTCTCACCCTCACTGATGACTTAAGCAGATATGGGTATGTCTACTTAATGAAACACAAGTCTGGAACCTTTGAAAAGTTCAAGGAATTCCACAGTGAGGTGGAGAATCAACGTGACAGGAAAATAAAGTGACTACGATCTGATCGTGGCAGAGAATATTTAAGTCACGAGTTTGGCACGCACCTAAGGAAATGTGGAATTGTTTCACAGCTCACGCTGCCTAGCACACCTCAGTGAAATGGTGTGTCCGAATGTCATAATCGCACTCTATTGGATATGGTGCGATCTATGATGTCTCTTACCGACTTACCGCTATCATTTTGGGGATATGCATTAGAGACTACCGCATTCACTTTAAATACGGCAGCGTCTAAATCCGTTGAGACGACACCGTATGAATTATGGTGTGGAAAGAAACCTAAGCTGTCGTTTATAAAAGTTTGGGGATGCGATACTTATGTGAAGAAACTTCAACCTAAGACGCTCGAACCCAAAGCGGAAAAGTGTGTCTTCAGAGGATACCCCAAAGAAACTATTGGGTATACCTTCTACCTTAGATCTGAAGGCAAAGTCGTTGTTGCCAAGAATGGATCCTTTCTAGAGAAAGTGTTTCTCTCGAAAGAAGTAAGTGGGAGGAAAATAGAACTTGATGAGGTAATTGTACCTCCACTCGAACCGGAGAGTAGCGCAGCACGGGAAGTTGTTTATGTGGAGCCTGCACTGGCTGGAGAGGAAGTTAATGATGATGATCATGAAGCATCAGATTAAGTTGCTATTCGAAGGTCCACTAGGACACGTTCCGCACCAGAGTGGTACGACAACCCAGTCCTGGAGATCATGTTGTTGGACAACGGTGAACCTTTGAACTATGAAGAAGCAATGGCGGGCTCGGATTCCAACAAATGGCTTGAAGCCATGAAATCCGAGATAGGATCCATGTATGAGAACAAAGTATGGACTTTGGTGGACTTGCCTGATGATAAGCGAGCCATAGAAAATAAATGGATCTTTAAGAAGAAGACTGACGCTGATGGTAATGTGACCGTCTATAAGGCTCGGCTTGTCGTTAAGGGTTATCGACAAGTTCAAGGAGTTGACTACGATGAGACTTTCTCACCCGTAGCGATCCTGAAGTCCGTCCGAATCATGTTAGCAATTGCCGCATTTTATGGTTATGAGGTCTGGCAAATGGACGTCAAAACGGCATTCCTTAATGGTTTCCTTAAGGAAGATTTATATATGATGCAGCCGGAAGGTTTTGTCGATCCTAAAGATGCTAACAAGGTATGCAAGCTCCAGCGGTCCATCTATGGGCTGGTGTGTAGGAGATATGCCCTAGAGGAAATAATAAATGTTATTGATTATCTCCCTGTTCATAATTATGTTTATGTTCCATGCTATAACTGCAATGATTCTCGAGTCTACAAATAAAACGAGGCTTGGAGGGAAACTCATGTGCACGTGTGGGATAATAAATGGTAAAATGTATTCCTAGTCTGGCCTCTAAGACTGGCTCAAGTATTGCATGATGATCCTGTTTTCCTGATCATGGGCATGGCTATGCCTGCAATTTTGAGGGCACAATGTTAGAAGAACATTTGTGTTGAATCGACCCAAATTATTGTTATGCTATGAGATACATTCATCATAAGTTAATGGTTAATAACACAGAGAAGTTAATGTTTGCATAATTCCTTAGACCATGAGAGTATCGAGTTTCTTCATGCTTGCTTCATGAACTTTGGGGTTTGTTAAACGTCATCCGTAAATGGGTGGCTATTACGGCGGCTTACGGGTTCATGGAAAAGTATGTGAAGTAACTTGATAGCTCAAGATTGGGATTTGCTCCTCCGACGATGGAGAGATATCTCTGGGCCCTCTCGGTGTTACGGTATCCATCATCGTCTGGCCAGACACTTTGTGATTTGATCACGGGGATGCTGGAACACGGGAACGAGAAAAGAGAAAAATACCGTTAACGAGGTAACTAGCATAGTGGACAAGTTGTTGATCCACGAGGATGCCAACATGTCTCACCTCGGGTATTTGTAACATATCGCGAAGCAACAGGAATAGCACACGTCAACTGGAGGTTCACTCGAATATTTATTCGTGTGGGTATAGGGATCGATATGGGTGTCCACGGCTCCGATGTTGATCATTGATCGGAAGGGGTTACGGGTCATGTCTATGCTTCACCGAACCTATAGGGTCACACGCTTAAGGGTCATCTATCTGTTGAATACTAGACAGGGAGTCTGAGAGAAAATCACCGAAAAGTTTCGGACACCGGAAAAGTTTCGGACAGTGGAAAAGTTCCGTAGACAGGTCACCGGAACAGTTTCGGTGAAACTGAAAAGTTGTTTCAGAGGATACCATAAAGTCAAATTGGTTTTGGCACATGCCTGATAATTCTTGGAGGGTGCCAGAATCATTCTGGAAACTTCTGGGAATTTTCCGGAAGAATAACCGGAAATGTTCCGGAGCTGCCGGAACCGCTTCAGATGCTTTTCGCAGATGAAAATCACTATTCCGGAATTGTTCCGGATCGTATTGAAAATTATTTTAGTGGGTGCTAGAAATGTTCTAAGCCCACATAAATATTTTTAGTTCGAACGGACGCTGAAAAATGTCGCCGTGAATAGTGAAAGTGCTTTTTGGACTACTTTATGGAAAGCCACCTTTTGGGGCTTTGCTCCAAAAGATCTTGGGGATGACATGGATGGATTGGAGCCATTTTTGGGGCCCCACATGAGGGTGTGTCTGGCCACATGGTGGACTCCTTCATGGAGTCCCTCTTGTTCCTTGGTTTCACTTTTATGCCCTTGTGGAAGGACTTCATTCATGTGCATTTTGGGTTTTATTGTAAAACCACCCTACCCCTTGGTTTTCCTATAAGTACAGGAGATGTGGGCTGCCATTTCTTCATCCTTGTGCTCTCATACACATGCTTTGCTTTGCAAGCTCTCTCTCTCCCTCCCAGCGAAATAGTTTCGTAGAGCCGAAAGGCTGTCTGGGTTCCGGCAGGAACTAGTTCTGGACGGCGAAGCCCTGCCGGATAGATGACACCGTATGTGTGCAACTCTGTAGAGAGATCGTAGTTTCGGTCTTAGTTTGAGAGTGCCTCCCGAAGGGCTGTCTGTGTGATCGTCCAAGTTTTGGAGGTCCTCCCGAAGGGCTGTCCGAGTGACAGTCCGAGTTTCGGAGGTCCTCCCGAAGGGCTGTCCGCGACACCGTCCGGGGGGCTATGCGACCGCCTCCCAGAGGGCTGTCCGCAGGGCAGATGAGGGTATACATCCTCGCGGTTGGGAGGTTGTAAAATCCTAGCTGCGGGGATCTGCACCGCCGTTCGTCATCGACTCTACTTCCGCTGCGCTACGAGTCGGTAACGAAAAGATCAAACCTTGTATGCAGTCTTCATAGTGGTCCTGGGCTGGTGCGTAGGTCGGAATTTTTTTGTTTTCTATCGCGTTCCCCAATAGTGGCATCAAGAGCCAGGCTATGAGTAGATGCATGTTATGATCTAGAATACATGAGATGTATGGGTATTGCATAGTATAATTTTGTAGTAGATGAGATCTATTGCTGAAAATTATTTGTGCGGGTAGCAGATGAAATCTGTTACCCGATGTTCCTATTGCTTCCCATGAATTTGTGTAGTCCATATCTTGACGGAATGGTGGAATCTTACAAAGTTCTGACAATCCGCGATCCTTTCATGCTGCTCCTGAGTATGCTGATTGACAGATCAACGAAGTGCTAACAGTTCTTTGGGTTCCACCATAGTCAAAAGAAATATGGATGTTTCGCAGACGAAAGGGCAATGCAGATGTGATCTGCACGGGGGTCACGCGTATGACGAAGTTTAGTATGGGGCTCGAGATTTTATTATCTCGTGTTTCATACACCCTGGAAAGTTAATCTAGCAACTTGAATTATCATACTTGATGATGGACGTTGTTAGATTCGGTTTGTTTCGAAACCTTAGAAGCCACGTAAAACAAGTTTTTGCATGGACCGATTAGAGGCGTCTAACTTGGTTTTGCAGGATGGTTTGCATGTGCATGTGATGTGGTATAGCAGTGTTCATAATAATTTGATTATGTATGAGATGACTATATGATGTAAATTGATTAACATGACCTGTGTGTCATGATTCGGCATGATGGTTGGAGCCATATGATTGCACTTTAATGACCTGCGTGTCAACCTTATGTAATGCACTTATTTTATTAAGCTATAGAGATAGCAATATTATTTGGTGCATCAACAAGGTGGTGGCAATCTTCGCAAAGGTGAACACCGACGCGAATGCCGAAGACGAAGGAATGAAAGACTTCCGTCAGAAAGGGCTATACCATATCATGCTATTATGAATTGCCTGAGATGTTTATCCCTCTTGATGCACCCTTCTTGATTGCGCGGTATTCGCTTTTTATTAGGGTGATCTCTCACAAAATATCAAGTAGTTAGTGTTCTCCCAAGTGTAGCACCGTCACGGCACCTATCTCTTCGGGGTATCACATGGTTACATGGGTACGAATGATTAGAGAAGTGTGAGGCGGGTGAGTTGAGACCTCGCAGCGAGATCACTTGGTTGTCTTGACGTTCAGGCATGAATGTCATGAGCTCGGAACACATGCATCGAAAGATGAACAAGAGTCACATAGAGATGTGATTGGCAAGTTGGCCTACCGATTGCAATTCTCGTCACTTGAGATGGATACATCCTTGGCGTTGAATTGTAATTTGGATCTTGAATCACTCACAATCAATTATGAGAGATATTGATTTGAGTGGGAGCTCACTGTAGAATTAACTTGTTTTAATTCTCAGTGCAATTAATTTTGAACAATGTCTAAGTGTGATTTGCATAATAGTTGTAGGATAATGGCTCGTGTTTCCACCTTCCCTATTAAAATTGAATAAGCTGTTAAATATCTGGTTAAAACTTTATGGTTGGTAACGTAATGTGAGGATTGTCCTCAAGAGTGCCGAGAAAGACTTCTCCTATCGCATGCTTTCGGTATTCTCCCGCTAATGCTATGGATGATATGACTCCCGTCCTTCGATCCAAAAGCTAAAATTCCATTTCGGTCAAGTGAAATATGTTTGCTTCCATGAGACCCGAACTTCGAAAGTTTGGATAGTTATGTGATATTCATGGAATCTGAAAATCATTTTCAGAGACAGACAAAGTCTAAAAAGATATAAGATATCCAAAGCAATGTTTGTTTGCAAACTATTAGTAAAGGAGTTTACTATGCATTAGACTGATAAGAGAAGGATCCAGGAGAACGCCTGTCATATGATGAAAGGTGAATAAAACAACAACTTAAAGAGAAAGGAAGTGTCCGAAGGGTGTCAGTGAGACTTTCACGCCTAGGAAGTCTGGGGCTAATGCCACTCTTAAGTTGGGTGCTTCTTCTGAGAGTAGGAGAAATACTGAAAGTTAAACTATTAGAAGTATAATGGCAAAAGGAAAGAAGAATGGAATATCCAGCTCATGTATGAATGTCATACAAGTTTTTGATGTATAGAAGGCTGGTCAAAGATATAGTTCTTGGGAATTATGGTTAAACATGTTAATCATTAATTCTTGGGTACTGTGAGTTGGTCACAAAGATACCCGCTCGATTGCATTCTGTTGCAACTCGATGTAAGAACTACTATGGCCTGAAAGACTAGCCAGAAATATGAGGCTTAGATACACGCAGGGAACATAGTAAATGTTACTATGCCTTCCATCGGTGTATTCCCTATGTATTAAGTTTCATAATTCATTTTAGAGTTTCACACTCTAGCCCTTTGCATAAGGTATCTTGCAAGAAGGTTGTTCATAAGAGAACTTTTCATGTTCGGTGTTATGAATAACATAAGGGCCATATTTTCATTATGAATGAGACGTATGTTATGAATATTGATAATAATACATTACCTCTGGGTTTATTTTCATAGTTCATTTTAGAGTTGCATACACTCTAGCCCATTGCACAATGTTTGTTGCAAAAGATTTGTTCATAAAAACAACAATTGTTGTTCAGTATTATGAATAACATGAAGGGCCATGCTTCCATCCTAATGGGATGTATGTTATGAATACTGATGGAAATATGATATATCCATAACACTGACGCTAAATGTCGCAAGACTAAAAGAATACCACATATGTGTGGCACTGCATTTGGTCACATTGGAGAAACCTGCATGGAAAATTCCATTATGATGGATTTTGAAGTCGTTTGATTTTGAATCATATGACACTTGCAAATTTCCTCCAAATGGTGAAGTGACTGAAATACCGTTCACAGGCAATAAGGAACGAGCAAAGAACTTATCAGTGATCATACATTTGATGTATGTAGTCCGATAAATGTTGTTGCAAACAGTGGATTTGTCTACCTTCAAAAATGACTCAAGTAGATATATGGATATTTACTTGATGAGACGTAAGTCTGGATCTTTTGAAATCATTCGAAAGGTTTTAAAAATTGAAGTAGAAGTTATTGTACCAAGAAAATTATGTTTCTACAATTTGATTGCGGAAAGGAATATTTGAGTTACAAGTTTAGCGAATGTCTGATGAGTTGTGAAAAGAGTTTCATAACTTGCACCTCCCGGAACACTACTCCAAAGTGGAAAGTCCGTGAAGATGTAATCGAACCATTTATGACATGGTAAGATCAAAGATGACATAAATAGATTTGCCATTATCCCTTTTATAGAGTGATGCTTTAGAGACTGCGGCTTTTACACTGAAAAGAGATCCATTGGGTCTGTTGAAATGACGCCATGGTATGGTACGCCCAACCATGTTATATCTTTTCTTAACATTTGGAATATGGGGCTTGTGTAAAAGGTTACAAACCTATTCCAAATCAGACAAGTGCTACTTTGTATGGTTATCCCAAGTCATTGGGTATTCCCCACCACTATACCGAGGCAAAGGGTTTTGCCACAAAACGGTATGCTTTTAAAGAGAATAGTTCTTACAAAAGGTGAGTGGGAGGATAGTGCAACTCGATGAGATAACCAGTATCTTCGTCATCAGTTCAAAGCAAAGAAACCCTGGAAGTGATTCCGTTGTTTCCTACTACGACTGATACGTAAGTCTCTACAATAAAATGTACGGACTTCGGTCGAACGTGCAGCTGAACCACGTAGGCAAAGCTCGTGCAAACCTATCAGGTGCGCAAAGGAGATATTGTTGTTGGACAACAGTATACCTACAATACACAAGGAAGCATTGATGGGCCCTGACTCCGGGATTGGCTAAATGCCAATACAATCTGAGATAGTTTCCATATATGTGATTCAAGATTAAAACCTTGATACACCTTTCAGAGGGCTTAGAGTCTAACGAATATTTATGGAACTAAAAACTGATACGGATAAAAATGTTTTATCCATAAAGCTCGACTTGTTCAAATAACAAGTTCAAGGAGTTGGCTACGATGAGGTTGTTTCATCGTAGCGATGCTTAAGGTCGGTTCGGGTTGAACTAGCAATTAATACATATATCAATCATGAGATATGAAACATGGATGACAAAAGTATTTCCATCTGATGTAAATGAAACCTAGGACTTGTATGTGATACAGTCCAAAGTAATTTGTCGATCCATAGGATGCTAGTAAGTATGCAAACTTCAGAGTTCCAGCGATGGACAGAAGAGAGCAAAGTGGAGTTGGAATCTTCGTTTTTGATGGAATGGTCAAAGGGGTTTGACTTCATCAAATGGGTATCGAAGATGCTTGTGATTCAAGAAAGTAAGTGAGAGCATAATACTATTTCTAAAAACCTTGTGTAATTGACACATTGTTAATTGGAAATAAATTTCTTGACACGAATTAGGACTTCATTTGAAAATAGTTTTTTCCATGAAGTGCTTAGGCTAAATAGCCTCAATATTAGGCATGATGATCTATGGAGATAGATTTACCTAATGGGGCTAAGCAATGAATACATATTGACAAGGTGCTAAAACCTTTTAGCATTTAAAATGCCAAGGAGTGATTCTTGCCGAAGTCACATGGAAAGAGTTTTTGCAAGACTCAGTGTCCCAAAACACTGATGAGTGAAATACATGATGGAGATTCCACACACTCTTGTGTTTGGATTAATCATGTATTCCATGGTATGTAAAGCAACCAGATATGTCAAATACTCCCAAGTTGTTGCGAGTATAGATACCAAAGTGATCAAAGCACTGATCATGGGACAATAGTGAAAGATGTCATTAAGTACTAGAGTAGTGCTGATGACATGTTTCTCGCAAGCAGAGATTATGAAGTGCTCGTTGTAAGAAATTACATCGATACAGTCTCAATCAATGCTCCATGCGATTTTCGATTTAAGTTAAGGGTTTTGTGTAATACACAATATGGTGGCACGGTAGTTGGAAATTGTTCCAAACAAGATACTGTGGCGACTTCTATAACAAAGGCTAAGTATGTTGACGCTTTGGAAGCGACAAAGAAGTTGTTGAATCATATAGTTCATTCATGAACTTAGTATGGTTCCAAGATGGTTTTGGTCTATGAGACACTATTGCAGATAGTTGCTCCATAGCTCAGTCTGAGGAATCGGGTTTCGACCAATGATTCACACATATGAAAAGCCAAGTTCACAAAAAAATACGAATTTTGTGATAGCGTGAAAACGCGAGGATATGCATAGTTACACACGGAGCTGAAGTTGTCAGATCCGTTGGACATCAGGCTATACCACAAGCGAAGCATATTTTACACCAGTATGTCATAGGTGTAAAGTGCATTAGCATTGACTAGATTATTGACTCTAGTGCAAGTGGGAGTCTGTAGGAGATATGCCCTAGAGGAAATAATAAATGTTATTGATTATCTCCCTGTTCATAATTATGTTTATGTTCCATGCTATAACTGCAATGATTCTCGAGTCTACAAATAAAACGAGGCTTGGAGGGAAACTCATGTGCACGTGTGGGATAATAAATGGTAAAATGTATTCCTAGTCTGGCCTCTAAGACTGGCTCAAGTATTGCATGATGATCCTGTTTTCCTGATCATGGGCATGGCTATGCCTGCAATTTTGAGGGCACAATGTTAGAAGAACATTTGTGTTGAATCGACCCAAATTATTGTTATGCTATGAGATACATTCATCATAAGTTAATGGTTAATAACACAGAGAAGTTAATGTTTGCATAATTCCTTAGACCATGAGAGTATCGAGTTTCTTCATGCTTGCTTCATGAACTTTGGGGT
Source organism: Hordeum marinum (assembly GCA_022496015.1). Taxonomy (NCBI): domain Eukaryota; kingdom Viridiplantae; phylum Streptophyta; class Magnoliopsida; order Poales; family Poaceae; genus Hordeum; species Hordeum marinum. Next base: position 417,439,702 of record CM039677.1, on the reverse strand, counting down.
TTGTTAAACGTCATCCGTAAATGGGTGGCTATTACGGCGGCTTACGGGTTCATGGAAAAGTATGTGAAGTAACTTGATAGCTCAAGATTGGGATTTGCTCCTCCGACGATGGAGAGATATCTCTGGGCCCTCTCGGTGTTACGGTATCCATCATCGTCTGGCCAGACACTTTGTGATTTGATCACGGGGATGCCGGAACACGGGAACGAGAAAAGAGAAAAATACCGTTAACGAGGTAACTAGCATAGTGGACAAGTTGTTGATCCACGAGGATGCCAACATGTCTCACCTCGGGTATTTGTAACATATCGCGAAGCAACAGGAATAGCACACGTCAACTGGAGGTTCACTCGAATATTTATTCGTGTGGGTATAGGGATCGATATGGGTGTCCACGGCTCCGATGTTGATCATTGATCGGAAGGGGTTACGGGTCATGTCTATGCTTCACCGAACCTATAGGGTCACACGCTTAAGGGTCATCTATCTGTTGAATACTAGACAGGGAGTCTGAGAGAAAATCACCGAAAAGTTTCGGACACCGGAAAAGTTTCGGACAGTGGAAAAGTTCCATAGACAGGTCACCAGAACAGTTTCGGTGAAACTGAAAAGTTGTTTCAGAGGATACCATAAAGTCAAATTGGTTTTGGCACATGCCTGATAATTCTTGGAGGGTGCCAGAATCATTCTGGAAACTTCTGGGAATTTTCCGGAAGAATAACCGGAAATGTTCTGGAGCTGCCGGAACCGCTTCAGATGCTTTTCGCAGATGAAAATCACTATTCCGGAATTGTTCCGGATCGTATTGAAAATTATTTTAGTGGGTGCTAGAAATGTTCTAAGCCCACATAAATATTTTTAGTTCGAACGGACGCTGAAAAATGTCGCCGTGAATAGTGAAAGTGCTTTTTGGACTACTTTATGGAAAGCCACCTTTTGGGGCTTTGCTCCAAAAGATCTTGGGGATGACATGGATGGATTGGAGCCATTTTTGGGGCCCCACATGAGGGTGTGGCCGGCCACATGGTGGACTCCTTCATGGAGTCCCTCTTGTTCCTTGGTTTCACTTTTATGCCCTTGTGGAAGGACTTCATTCATGTGCATTTTGGGTTTTATTGTAAAACCACCCTACCCCTTGGTTTTCCTATAAGTAGAGGAGATGTGGGCTGCCATTTCTTCATCCTTGTGCTCTCATACACATGCTTTGCTTTGCAAGCTCTCTCTCTCCCTCCCAGCGAAATAGTTTCGTAGAGCCGAAAGGCTGTCTGGGTTCCGGCAGGAACTAGTTCTGGACGGCGAAGCCCTGCCGGATAGATGACACCGTATGTGTGCAACTCTGTAGAGAGATCGTAGTTTCGGTCTTAGTTCGAGAGTGCCACCCGAAGGGCTGTCTGTGTGACCGTCCAAGTTTTGGAGGTCCTCCCGAAGGGCTGTCCGAGTGACAGTCCGAGTTTCGGAGGTCCTCCCGAAGGGCTGTCCGCGACACCGTCCGGGGGGCTATGCGACCGCCTCCCAGAGGGCTGTCCGTAGGGCAGATGAGGGTATACATCCTCGCGGTTGGGAGGTTGTAAAATCCTAGCTGCGGGGATCTGCACCGCCGTTCGTCATCGACTCTACTTCCGCTGCGCTACGAGTCGGTAACGAAAAGATCAAACCTTGTATGCAGTCTTCATAGTGGTCCTGGGCTGGTGCGTAGGTCGGAAATTTTTTGTTTTCTGTCGCGTTCCCCAACATGGTGCAAGCATCTTGGAGTTGGAACATTCGCTTTAATGAGGTGATTAAAGCGTTTGGGTTTATACAGGTTTATGGAGAACCCTGTATTTACAAGAAAGTGAGTGGGAACTCAGTAGCATTTCTCATATTATATGTGGATGACATATTGTTGATGGAAAATGATATAGAACTTTTGGAAAGCGTAAAGGCCTACTTGAATAAGTGTTTTTCAATGAAGGACCTTGGAGAAGCTGCTTACATATTAGGCATCAAGATCTATAGAGATAGATCGAGACGCCTCATAGGTCTTTCACAGAGCACATACCTTCACAAGATTTTGAAGAAGTTCAATATGGATCAGTCTAAGAAGGGGTTCTTGCCTGTGTTACAGGGTGTGAGATTGATTACGACTCAATGCCCGACCACGGCAAAGGATAGAGAAGAGATGAGTCTGGATGAAGGATTTCATCACCGACCTAGGAGTGATTCCCAATGCGTCGGGCCCGATGACTCTATTCTGTGACAACACTGGAGCTATTGCCCTTGCCAAGGGGCCCAGGTTTCACAAGAAGACAAGACACATCAAACGCCGCTTCAACTCCATTCATGATTACATTCAGGAAGGAGATGTAGATATTTGTAAAGTACATACGGATCTGAATGTCGCAGATCCGTTGACTAAACCTCTCTCACGAGCGAAACATGATCAACACCAGAACTCTATGGGTGTTCGATTCATCACAATGTAACTAGATTATTGACTCTAGTGCAAGTGGGAGACTGTTGGAAATATGCCCTAGAGACAATAATAAAATGGTTATTATTATATTTCCTTGTTCATGATAATTGTCTATTGTTCATGCTATAATTGTATTAACCGGAAACCGTAATACATGTGTGAATACATAGACCACAACATGTCCCTAGTGAGCCTCTAGTTGGCTAGTTCGTTGATCAATAGATGGTCACGGTTTCATGACCATGGACATTGGATGTCGTTGATAACGGGATCACATCATTAGGAGAATGATGTGATGGACAAGACCCAATCCTAAGCATAGCACAAGATCGTGTAGTTCGTCTGCTAGAGCTTTTCTAATGTCAAGTATCGTTTCTTTAGACCATGATATTGTGCAACTCCTGGATACCGTAGGAATAGTTTTCTAATGTCAAGTATCGTTTTCTGTTGGGTTGGCAAAAATCGAGACTAGGATTTGTCACTCCGTGTGACGAAAAGGTATCTCTGGGCCCACTTAGTAAGACATCATCATAATGAGCTCAACGTGACTAAGGAGTTAGCCACGGGATGATGTGTTACAGAAGGAGTAAAGAGACTTGCCGGTAACGAGATTGAACAAGGTATAGGAATACCAACGATTGAATCTCGGGCAAGTGTCATACCGGTAGACAAAGGGAATTGTATACAGGATTGATTGAATCCCCGACATCGTGGTTCATCCCATGAGATCATCGAGGAGCATGTGGGAACCAACATGGGTATCCAGATCCCATTGTTGGTTATTGGTCGGAGAGGTGTCTCGGTCATGTCTACATGCCTCCCGAACCCGTAGGGTCTACACACTTAAGATTCGGTGATGCTAGAGTTGTAATGGGAATTGTATATGGTTACCGAAAGTTGTTCAGATTCCCGGATGAGATCCCGGATATCATGAGGAGTTCTGGAATGGTCCGGAGGTGAAGATTTATATATGGGAAGTCCAGTTTCAGTCACCGAAAAGGTTTCGGGGTTTATCGGTATTGTATCGGGACCACTGAAGGGGTTCCGGGGGTCCACCGGGAGGGTCCACCTGCCTCGGAGGACCTAATGGGCTGTAGTTCGGTGGGAACCAGCCCCTTAGTGGGCTGGTGCACCCCCCAAGGGCCCAAGGCAACTAGGGGCCGATGCCCCCCTCTCTCTAGGGTTGGAAACACTAGGGGGCCGTCGCCCCCCTTCTAGGTTTGGAAACCATAGGGGGCCGATGCCCCCCCCCGTCTACATGGATCTAGGGGACGGCCCCCTCTCCCCTTCCCCCTATAAATAGTGAGGGGTGGGAGGGCAGCCACACCCTTTCGTTGGCATAGCCCTTCCCCTTCCTACACCTCCTCCTCCTCCGTAGCGCTTAGCGAAGCTCTGCCGGATGACCGCAAGCTCCACCATCACCATGTCGTCGTGCTGCCGGAGGTCTCCCTTAACTTATCCTTCCTCCTTGCTGGATCAAGGCGTAGGAGACGTCACCGGGCTGCACGTGTGTTAAACGCGGAGGCGTCGTTGTTCGGTGCTTAGATCGGATTCCACCGCGATCTGAATTGCTGCGAGTACGACTCCACCAACCGCGTTCTTGTAACGCTTCCGCTTAGCGATCTTCAAAGGTATGAAGATGCACTTTTCCCCCACTCGTTGCTGATTTCTCCATAGATGGATCTTGGTGAACACGTAGGAAATTTTTTGATTTACTACTACGTTCCCCAACACATCCATCTTCTGTGGATTGGTTCTATTCTACCGAAGGCGTGACTCGCCCTTGTGGTGGGAGACAAGCTTGGCGGTGTCACGCTCATGCTCCTTCTCCCGCAGCTTCCTTTGTGCACTCTCTAGCTCAGTCTCCAGCTCTGACATCCACTCCCCATGTCGCGACTCCAGGAGCTCATGCAGCCTCCGCTCCAGCACCCAGCCGGCATGCCGCCGTGGCACGGCTTGCTCTCTTCATCCTCCTCATTGTTGTCTTCATGTTCCTTGAATTTTATTGTTGTGTCGTTGAGTACACCGTTGATGTCGACACAAGCAAGGGAGCCGCTCTCTGAGGAGATGTCGCTCTTCGCCTTTGGCTGCAAAGTACAATCTGAATTTATTACAGAATTGCCAGTTTTAGGAAGTGCCAGCGCCGGCGGCTGTAGAGGGACAAATGCTCGAATCATGATAACTCCTCATCGCCGTGGTAACCTCGAGCTCCACTTCCATCTGATCTATCACGGCAACAACATGTCCAACGCTAGCATCGCCGGACGCTGAGACGGCAACGCGCAATCCATCGGACAAAGAGGCCTCCTCACCGCTAGCATCGGCAAAGAAGGTGCGCTCCATGGCGACGTTGGCCCCGTCGTCCACATGTCCACCGGACACGTTGGAGCAGCTGCTGTCACGGGCCTCCACCTTGACGTCGAGCACCAGCCGCTCCATCTTTGCGCGCAACTCTTCCATCCTGCTGAGCTTTGTCGTGCCCCTGGACAGCAACAACACCAGGCCCACGTCCAAGCCGAGGCTCGTTGCTGACATCTCCGGCACCTTATTCAACCCTGCGCAGACAATAAACCACGCCACGCTTTTGGCCACCACCATCAAAGTCGATCACTGAAGTGATCACGCAGGTACCCTGCAGGCAACTCTGAGGCGACCTGCGAACTTCTATTTCTTGGTTGCCCGCCCACACCATAGGTGCGGCCACCTCCTCCTGAAAGATGATTTAGTTTCTAAGAATGTGCATCACAACTTCTATGACACTTTTCCAAATTTAACCACATTCTCCATATGTAGTATAAAGACGTTATGCAAAGTTTCATACTTTTCAAAGTTCATTCACATTTTTTTCAACTAAAAAATCAATAACGTCCAAGTTGTTAAGATAAGAGAGGGCAATCTATCATTGGTCTCTATATTTGGTTCTTATGATCCCTCTAGTTAGCAAAGGAGGGAACAATAATACTAACACTGAAAGTAGTCAGGAAGGTTATACCATGGACAAATAATTACCCGTAGTAATTTAAAAACTGTACTTCCTCCATTCCTAAAAATAGTTCATTTTAGACATTTCAATAGGTGACTACATACAAAGAGAAATGATTGAATCTACATTTTAGAATATATCTATATACATATGTATGTAGTCCAATACTGAAATCTCTAAAAAGACTAATATTTAGGAACGGAGGGAGTAGAAATATATATAACTAGGAAAACCATGAAAGCTAGAAAGATGCACATTTGGGTAGAGAGGCAAAGTTGTAAATAGGAGAAGATCATGAAAGATTGCCTTGGTTTAGATTGCAGAGCAATATAAGGCAATAAATCAGTTATATTAACATTTCGTATCAAAATTGGCACTTGTCAAGATTTTCCTATGCATGAAACGTATCACATCCTTTATATGCATTAACGCCATATATTTCGTACAAAAGAGAAGTATGATTATATCCTAGGGAAATAAATGTTATATTTTCCAACACATCTTATCATAATGCAATCAATGCTATATTTTTTAGAGGTCATATATCTTAGTGCAATTAAGAGATGTTATCTTTTGTATTCATAGAATAGACTAATTAATTAGGATATATCTTCTAATTGTTTGCAACATTAAATGTGTGATACACTCGGATGCATATAAATATGGTGGCATATGAATTCGAAAACTAACAATTGGAATTTCTCACAATGAAAGGAGGGCAAGCTATTTGTGTGACTCTTCTTATGTCATTTCTTGTTCTGGTTACCAGAGGAAAAGATGTGAGATATAGAAGGCAAGAGGAAGACAATGCCCATATTCTCAATTATCAACGAGTTAGTAAAGCCATTCAGGTATGAATAGTAAACCTTCTTATGCATATTTAGCATCTATCGGTGGCTAACAAGCAAAGGAAACATCAAAATAGATGAAAGACGGAGATGTCTATGACTGCATTGATGTGAATGAGCAATCAGCATTTAACCATCCATTGTTGAAAGACCATATAATCCAGGTAATTAATTTCACAACAATAAGTATACATTGCTCAACATATTGTTAGTTCATGATTAACTGCACTAATGTCGGTTCAACATGTTCTACTCCCATCTTGTTTCATAAATCTTTTTGGATATGTTTTCTTACATCGGAAAATTAGAACTATTGAAAGTGAACTAAACTAACAACCTTTTGACATATTATAAGCTTTTTCAATGAAGAATAAAATTACAACATGTTTTTGTGGGCATATGTAACATTTTGCTCTAATGTGGTTTGTTTTACTTTCAAACAGATAGAACCAAGTTCTTTCCCTGTTTGGATGGATACCCAAACATTGCCTTCACATTCTTTTTCACAAGTGCAACCATCTATCATAGAGTGCCCAATAGGAACAATTCCAATACTGCATAGTAACAGAAGTGGTACCATATCAACACATACTATTGATGGGCAGAGAAACGGTATGCAATGGAAGGTGAGTTTTTATATAACTTACAAAATGAATTTGTTATCATACCTTGATGGGATTTTTTGATAGGGTTCATTATGGCAACTGACCTATAATTGTAGCGTTTTAATGCATATCCAATGTAGAATGCTGGGTTAAAGATGCACCATTGACACAATTAATAGTATAATTAAATTCCAAGGAAGTATTGTAAGAAAATATCATCTTTGGATGGTAGCGGTTAATTTCCCATTGAGGGTCGTAATAATGAATAGTTTAGGTTCATCAAATTATTATGGAACGATGAGTTATAAAAAATGGAAAATTAAAGTAAATGAAGGGCATCATACTGAGTAGTTAGTAATAGATTGTGTACCTTCAAATTTTAACTCTACTAAATAAGTTATGTATGCACATTGCTTCAGGTGTACATGAAGGAATTCCATTTTCATTACCAAGTTTCACTAACACTCTCTTTGAGAGTTTCATCTTCAGTTGTCCCAAACTCTTAGTTGTCAGCATTATGATATTTTCATTGGTTGTTATTCTTTCCATCCCGGAATATGAATGACCACACACCATAAGATTTACGTTATGTGGAAATTAGGGCAAAACAATGCAGGTAATATGAAACAAAAGTGGTAACATTTTTAATGTGTTTGTATATGAGTCATATAATGTGATTTATGGGTCACATAGCCAAGAATTTGATAGCTTAAATGGTGATCAAACTAAAAATTTCGATGGGGTTGGCGCCTTACATTTTGGATAAATTGAATTACATGGTATTAGTTTTATCTGTACATAGTATTCTTTCTTCACATTCACAAATGTCACTTTTATTTCTTGCAGACGGCGGGAATTACATACAAGGGTGATATATATGGGGCTCGTGCTGTATTAAACGTTTGGGAGCCAAAGGTCAATAAAGGTAGTAAGGATTCGAGTGCAATTTGGGTAGAAATGAAAAATGGAGGAGGAGAACACGCTGACAAGATGGGTGCTGGTCTTCGGGTATCTCCAACATTGAGTGGTGATACTTTTGTTAGATTTCATATTGCTTGGGTAATGCATAATGTTATTTGGGTACATGCTATTATGGACTATATATGTGTATATATATATTTATGATATGAAATTAATAGTGTGATTTTATATTGTGTTTTGTTGACCTCGGAACAAACTTCATAGTATGATGGACTATACAAAAAAGGATGTATTGACTTCAGTTGTCCTGGTTTTGTGCAAGTCGACCATAAAGTTGCTCTTGGATCAAGAGTACAACCACTCTCTACCTATGATGGACCACAGAAAATAGTAGACATTCAGATTTTCAAGGTATTCTCTTATTCTTAAAGTTTGTAATTTCTGAAATATCATGTACAAATTATATGTCTGTAAATTAATATGTAGTTTATTTATTTGTTGTGGATAACCAATATTTATTTATCATGTGCTTACTTAACGTGATCACAACTTGTGCTTACTTAACGTGATCACAACTTGTCCTTAAATATCAAGTGCTTACTTAACGTGATCGCAACTTGTTGTATTTGTTTGTCATCTCACACCAGCATAATATCTTTGGACACACATATGACGCCATACAAATAATAAAGATTTAATAAGCACTTTCAATCATGACAAACATCTGAACATGAAGAAAATACACCTTTATTGTTCTGGTTCATATTTCCTACTTTACAAAAAAGTTTAGATGAAGGCATGCCTACTATATCTCATCAAAAGGATTAGAAAACAAATAGCTACTAGTAAAATGCTAACAATAATTAAGATCGAGTGTTTTACATCATCATCGTAGATACTATTTAATAGCCTATTTATCTCATATTATGGGCAGGCATCTAACCTACAATTAAAAATTATTTATTTTAGGACAAACTATCTAAGAATTGGTGGGTGACTTTACAAAATATGCCAATCCGATATTGGCCAAGTCCATTATTTGAATTCCTTAGGGACAAGGGCGATTTAGCGTTCTGGGCGGGTTTGTTCTCTCGAAATAGGCTTTCGTCCCTCTTTATAAATAAAGCAACAGTTTGTACAAGCAACAGACACACATCCAATAGAACTGGATAGCCGGGACAGCGGCACACTCATGCCCAAGGAAAAAAAGAGACAGAAAAAAGGCACCTAGTGGCAGCCGCGAAGCGGCCCTACGGAGAAGATGGACGGCGCGCCGTAGCCTGAAGTGCGTCCAGCATGCTGTCAAGTCGGTCCCGATCTCGCTGCCTAGAGAGCGGGTGCCAGTGCTGCAGAAAGGCAAGAATTTTGAAGAATGAGTCAGACGCCTGCCTGGGGAAGATCCTCTCAATAACCATCTTATTGCGAGTCGTCCAGAGGGTCCATGACATCGCCGCAAAGATCAGCCAAAATAAGCGGCGATGTCTCCCGGTTTGGTTGGCCCTGGTCTGGAGGAATTCCGCTAGGTCCTGGGCCTCCCAGTCAGGCCCAAGAGTCTCGCGTATGAATGTCCAAAGGGCTCTTGCCGCCGTACAGGTGAAGATGATGTGTGCCATCGTTTCCGGCACCGCGCATAAGGGGCACATTCCATCCCCGGGGCCATGCCTCTTACGCACCTCCATCACCGAAGGGATACGATCTCGGAGAAGTTGTCACACAAAGATCTTGATCTTTAGTGGCAAGGGGGCCTTCCACAGAGGCGAAATCCAGGGGATGATGGGTGCGTGACATAACGCCTGGTATGCTGAGCTGACTGAAAATACCCTAGACGGTGATAGCCGCCAGGCCACGGTGTCCGGATGGTCCGGGAGCGTCGGTGGCAGTGCCTCAATAAGGCGGAACCACTCAGCAATTTCCACCGGGCCAAATGAGCGCCTGAACCGGACATCCCAATGCCCCAGGCGCCTGGCCGCAAAACTAGAAGAGTTGGGTTAGAACATATGGAAAATAGAACCGGGAACCCCATCCTTAGCGGCTCATCCCCAACCCATGGGTCTAGCCAGAACTGGGTTCCCTCCCCATTTCCTATAGAGAAGGAAATTCCTAGTCGAATTTACTCCTTAATCTTTTGAATCGCCCGCCAAAACTAGGAACCTTCGGATCGAGCGCACGCGAGGAGCGGCTCGCCCCTTAGGTATTTTGCCTGAAGGAGCTGTAGCCACAGCCCTTCTTCGCCACGCAGGATCCGCCAGACCCAACGTAACATGAGAGCGACGTTCATCGTACGGGATGCCGTAATCCCAAGACCTCCACGGTCCTACGGTAGGCAAATATCTGCCCACTTGACCATGTGGTACTTCTGACGTCCATCAGATGCTTGCCAGAAGAACCTAGCGAGGTCCTTATCGAATGAGCTATGAATGCCCTCCGGAAGGATATACAGCCCCATCATATACATGGCGAGGCTCGCAAGGTTAGAACTAATGAGGGCCATTTTACTTCCTTTGGATGTAAACCGGCCTCGCCACGGCTCGGCCCGTGCCGCCACGCGGCCAACCAAAGGATCAAACCCACTCACCAAGATCTTCGAGTCAGCCAGAGGCATCCCCAAATACGTTGTGGGGAATAATGCCAGTTTGCAGTTTAAGTTATCTGCAATCCGTTCTTGGTCCTCAAGCGGAAACCCGAGAACGAAGACCTCACTTTTTTCAAAGTTGATCTTTAGCCCTGACATCGCCTCGAAGCATAGCAGTTAGAACTTTAGATTGACTAAATCTAGGTCCGACCCTTCCACCATGATCATGGTGTCATCTGCATATTGTAGGTGGGTGACCCCTCCCCTAGGGATTAGGTGACCAACAACCCCTGTAAGGTGACCGGCCATCCTTGCTTTATCCAAGATGTCGGCCAGGACATCGACGGCGAGGTTGAAGAGCAAGGGAGAAATAGGATCCCCTTGCTTCATGCCTGCCGAGGATGTAAAGAAGGGACCCACCTCACCGTTAATATTAATGGCGGTCCTGCTAGACTGCACCAACTGCATAATCCAAGAGCACCATCTGTCATCAAAGCCCCTACGCTCGAGCACCATCCGCAGAAAGGACCAATCCAGACGGTCGTACGCCTTCTGGAAATCCAACTTCAGGAAGACGCCCTTATGGCCTCACGAATATACCTCATGTGCGATCTCGTGGAGAGCCAGGATCCCATCATGGATCCGTCGGCCCTTCAGGAATGCAGTCTGGAGGGGGTGGTCTAGCCTCTCCGCTACAGGGGCTAGGCGCGTAGCGCATACTTTTGAGAAGATGCGCTCGAGCACATTAATCACCGTGATAGGTCTAAAGTGTCTAATATCCGTCGCCCCAACTATTTTGGGGATCAGGGTAATCACACTGTAGTTGATCCGGGACATGTCGAATGTTCCAATATAGAATTCATGGAACATCGGCATGATCACCGGCATTATGACATGCCAGGACCGCTGGAAAAAGGCCACTGGCAGTCCGTCCGGGCCCGGGGCCGACCCCGCCTTCATGGAGGCGATAGCCCTGCCCACCTCCTCCGACGAGAATGGGAGTGTTAGCTCAGCATTATCCAAATCCGAGACTCTGTCGGTAGGAGCACAGAAGTCCTCGGCCAACGAAACCCCGTTACGGGGTGACGCCGAGAATAGCTCCTTATAGAAGGAGTAGATGTGAGCCTTAATTTCGTCCGGGTGCTCCAGAAGGGTGCCCCCCTCCCAGAGGCACGGGATGTCGCATTTTCGCCGGCGTCCATTGGCGATCGCCTGGAAGTAAGCTGTATTGGCATCACCCTGAAGGAACCATTTCTGCCCTCCACGGTGTTGCCAATAGAGCTCCTCACCCTTGAATATCTCCATCAACGAGGATTCAAGGGTGTAGCGTCTAAGCCATTCATCAGTCGACAGGCTAGATGAATCAGCCAGCAAATCGAGAGCCTTAATCTGCACCAGGAGGGCCTCTTTGCGCGCTCTAATGTCCACGCCAAGATTAGCCCCCCACCCTCGCATGAGCTGACGGGCGAGCTTAGTGCAGTGGTGCCAGGTGTCAGTGGCATAGAGAGCCCTAGGCGGGGAGGCCGCAGCTTCTACCCATCGGTCCCACACCTACTCGAAGAACCCTGGCTGTAGCAGCCATGCAGGCTCAAAGTGAAACCGGCTCGTTCGAGAAGGAGCATCGTCCCCCGAGGATAAAAGCAGAGGGACGTGGTCAGACCCGATACACGTAACCGCCCGAAGCAAGCATAGCGGGAACCTAACCTCCCACTAAACCGATACTAAGACCCTAAAAGCACACTCTGGATAGGGTCCGCTTGCTTATTGGTCCACGTGAATCTAGCCCCTACGCGGGCTATCTCCCGTAGAGCTAGGTCAGCAATGCAGTCGTTGAACATGCGCATACGCACCCGATCAACATGCGGGGAGCTCTTATCAGCCTCATGCCGAATAAGGTTAAAGTCTCCGGCCACCACTACAGGTGTAGTGCAGTGTTCGACTTTATCCTTGAGCTCGGCCAAGAAGTCCGCTGACCTCCCGTGGTCAGCCGGGCCATAGACGATGATCACCTCCCAACTAAGGTTGACACATCGGTCCGTGACGGACATACTAAGGAAGAACTCCCCTCAGTCCATGTCCTCGACCGAGAAGGCATCCTCCCGTACCCCGAGCAAGATGCCGCCCGACAGGCCCGCGGACGGCAGCCATTGCCAGGCAAACGGGTGTCGGGAGATCCCCTGAAGTTCCTGGATAGAGAAGTCCTAACGAATGGTCTCTTGCAACCCAACTATATCAATCCCCTCTTGCCTAATGTACTCAATCAATTGTCACTTCCGGCCCAGGTGCCCGAAGCCCCGTATGTTCCAACATAGGAGCTTCATGATGGAACCATCGACGTTGAACTAGAGGGCCCCTCTGGTGGGGCCGAACTAGCCCGGCCGCTGCCTGCTGACCGGGGGACCTGCTTGGTCGGGCGTCCACGACGCCCCTTCCTAATAGGGGCATTCGTGCCATTAGCGTTCCCATCTGGAAGGCCGGCACTAACCCCGCGCACCGCCGCCCATTGGTTAGTGGGGTGGAGGCGCGTGGGAGGCCTATCCCGTAACACCCTTCCAATTGAAGGGCCGTCACGAGCGGCAGACATCATACCCTGACAGCCCGGCCTGCCTTCAACCCCGGGCTCTCTATGCCCAGAGTCGTCGGACGCCAGGTTAATCCCCGGCCCGATAGGCCCGGGTGCGGTGGAGGCAAGGATGTCTGATGCCCGCTGCTCAGCTCGAGCGCGAGCCTCTGCCAACACCCCGTCCAGCCGCTCCTTAGCATAGATAGCCACAATCTACTTCATCCGCGGGCCCTTCTCCCCGCGGAAAACAATATCACAATCGGCAGCCACATCCCCAAAGTGCGCAAGTGGAACAGACCCAAGAATCGTATACCGGGATCCCCAGGGCGGGTTTGTTGCGGGGCCGACTGCCTCGTCAAACTCTCCGCAAATGGGCAGTGGACATTTTGCTTTGGAAGGTTTTGGAAGAGCAGCATACATTGGATATATCAAGATTGTAGATGAGAACAACAAGTTTATCGCTCCAGATGAATCCCATGTGGAGGATGCCTTCAGTAATCCATCCAAATACACCGTCCATCGTTTTGAAGGTAATAAGGATGAAGGAATTGGTATCTACTATGGTGGACCAGGCTCTAATAAGGCCTGATGATCGATCATACAGACTCAACAAAGATAATAAAACAGTCACCATGACGAATGAGCCATGGTGCATTATGTACCTTGAATGAATATGTAACCAGACTGAGATATTCCTTCCGTTCCTAAATATTTGTCTTTTCAAAGATTCAATTATGAACTACATTCCGGTAAGAAGAAAAACTACGGAATACATACGAAACAAAATGAGTGAATCTACAGTTTAAATGATGTCTATATACATCCGTGTGTAGTCCGTAATGAAATTTTTAGAAAGAAAAATATTTAGGAATGGAGGAAGTAGATAGTGGTGATTTCGTTGTTCCTTTTGCCGAGATTCATTCATTCTTGTGCAAAGTAGGGAGTACAAAAGCAGGGGCCGACTACACGTAAAAATCACCTGAAAAATTATTTTAGATAAGTTGATTTTTTGGACCGTTATGTTAAGATCCAACGTTCATCATTCTTTCTTCTTCCTCTAGCTTTCTCCGTCCTTCAGCCGTTCCTTCTTTCACAAAAGCCATGCCAAGATTGTTGGTTGCGAACTTGCGACGGAGGGAAATCACCGAGAGACGGGCGCGCGTATATCCGTCGTCGCTTGTCTGGTTCTACCGGAGCAGCGACTCGTCCTTGTGGCGGGAGACGAGCTTGGCGTTGTCGCGCCACCGGGACACCTCGCGCTCCTTCTCCCGCAGCTTCCTCTGCGCGCGCTGCAGCTCGGTCTCCAGCTCCGCGATCCGCTCCTCGTGCCGCGACTGCAGGAGTTCGTGCAGCCTCCGCTCCAGCACCCGCGCCGGCACGCCACCGTGGCACGGCTTGCTATTCTCGGCGTCCTCGTCAGTGTCTCTCTCCTCCTCCTCCTCCTCCTCCTCGTTGTCTTCGTGTTCCTTGCATTCTATTGCCGCGCCGTCGAGTACACCGTCGATGTCGACGCAAGCAGAGGAGCCGCTCTCCGAGGAGATGTCGCTCTTCGCCTCGGACTGCAACGTCAATGGAAATTCAGTTCAGCACAAATTTGTCAAATTGGCATAGAGCGAGATCCGAGAGCACACCGGCGGCTGTGGGCAGCACGAGTGCACGGTACCTCGAGCTGGTGATCTCGCCGCGGTCTCACGCATTCCTCCTCATCGTCGTGGTCGGAGTCGAGCTGCAGGCGCGTCAGTTCAGCCTCGAGCTCTGCTTCCATTTGATCCATGGCTGCGGCGGCATTTCCAACGACGCGTTCACCGCATGCCGAGGCGCCATGGCGCGAATCACGGGACAACGAGGCATCCTCACCGCCGCCGGCATCGGCGAAGACGATGCGCTCCTTGACGACGCTAGCCCCGTCGTCCACATGTCCGTCGGACACGTCGGAGCGGCTGCTGCCACGCGCCTCCGCCCTGACGTCCAGCACCAGCTGCTCCATCTGGGCGCGCAGCTCCGCCATCCTGCTAAGCTCCGCCGCGCCCCTGGACAGCAGTAGCACCAGGCCCGCGCCCAGCCCGAGGCTCGCCGCCGACACCTCCGGCGCTGCCTTCGTCCCTGCGAAAACAATTAACCACGCCACGCCATTGGCCATCACCATCAACGCCGATCACTAACTCAGCTAGTTCACGGTAATCAATCACGTACCCTGCAGGGAACTCCGAGGCGACTCGCGAACCTCTGTTTCTTGCTTGCTCGCCATGACCACCTTAGGCGCGGGCGCGACCACCACCTCTTCTGCGGCGTCCTCCTTGGCGGCCGCTCCGGCGCCGCTGGAGCAGTAGCTGGGGATGCGCATGCGGCAGCCGAACCCGCCGCCGCCCCTGCCGAGGATGCGCGACAGCAAGGACCGCGGCGAGCGGCACTCGCGCCGGATCCTGCTGGCGCCGGCAGCATTGGTGAGAAGGGCGCCGACGGTGGCGGGCGAGGAAGGCGGCGAGACCGAGAGGCGCGGGGGCAGCGGCAGCGCTTCCGCCGTGCTCCTGTCCATTGCCATCTGCGATCAAGACTCGGAATGGCGAGGGGATTCGAGGAAGGATGGAGGATTCCACGGGGCTGATGGATGCGGGCGTATTTATAGGGAGGAGGCGGGAATGGTGGGGAGTGAGGGGTTTAAATGGGCGTTAAATCTTCCATGTCCTTTGACCAACCACGCTTCATTTCCCCCCTTGATTGAAGTAACGCTGTCTATTTCAGGCGACTGAAGATAGAGGGTAACGTTTTGCCAAATCTTTTCGATAATTCTCAGTTGTTTGAATTTTTGAATCTATGTGCTATTTAAAAATTATACTATTTGAGTTTGGAGTCTGTCAACCTCCATGACAAGTTTGTGCGTTCCGGTTTGCGAGGGTTGAGGGTTGCTACATACACTCAATTTTTGACTTGTTTAAAAAAAATCAGACAACCGGTGAATTAACACGGAATTTCTACGCCTGAAGCAGATATTTTGCCGAATTAAGGTGTTTCCTGTGTCCAATTTCATTCCGATGAAATCAATAAAAATCCGTGACAAAGCAATAGTTGAATGAAACGAAATATCACCATACATGATATCTCGGGTTAAGACTTTGAGGATTATTCTAATTCACGCATGAATAAGTTGTTGGCCAGGTAAATCGAAACTCCATTTTCTAGAAACCAAATAGCCCATCAAAAATGAATTTACACCAGACATGCTAGCTTCTAGCGCCTAGATCATTAAAACATGTAATGTTATGTTTCTGTGGCTTTAGATATTGTCTTGTCTGAGATGATGATCCAAGGCATGCGGAAAAAAGCCAAGGTTGATGAAATTGTGGCTTCGAGCAATGGCATGAAACTAACTCGATTTGAGGAGGCCCCCCAGTGGTGGCTTTGTGTATTCAATTTGAAGTTGTGTAGTCAAGTATAGGAATTTGAATTATTATTATTGATAGGATTCCTACATGCGTATGCTGATTTTATCAAAAAAGGTGGGTAGTCAATTGACTACCCAGCTTGTACGTGACTTCGCCACTGATGCCCCTTGGTTTCATATCCAGAGTTAGACAACACAAGGTGACCCTCCCAGCTTGAAGGCTTCTGAGTCCAACGAGTCACCTGATGACATTGGTGAGCGGCAAGTCACGACAACCTCTACCTTGTTGGATGAGTTCTTGAGCAACTTTAGTCAGTTCTGTACCACATTCCTTGCTCGATGCACCGTTTTGACATCGGACTTTCAGACGTGTTGAATTTGGGCAGGCTGGGGATTTGGGGGATTTGCCCAAGATCACAACCTCAAAGAAAGTCACCGAGAAGGATTTACATGAGAAGATAAAATCATATTTGCAGATGTACAAGAGGCCACTCACGCAAACGGTGAGCCGAGAAGTTGGTGTCTTGATAGAGGTAAATGTTTGATCGAGTTTGTCATAAGGTTAGGCGCGAGTACGCGTGAGTAAGTTGCTGGCCGGGGTAAATCAAAGATTCAAAATTTCTTTTGCAGGAAAAAGATTCAATTTGCACACACGAAAAAAAGAATAACTCGCCAATAAAGAATTTTCTACACATAATGGTACCCACAGCATATGGATCATTAAAATAATATTACCTTTGTCCTGAATTTTTGATCTTAGATTTGTCAAGATACGGATGTATCTCACACTAGAATGTTGAGTAGATGCATTCATATTGAGATAAATTTAAGACAAGATTTTTAGGACGAATGATCCACGAGTCCGGCACCAAAAATTACTTTGTGTTGACACACGAACACGTCACCGTGTACCCTCGACGTCGGGGGTGATGCACCGCAGCTCACGTCGAGGGAGGTCCGTCCAGCAGTGCGATACGCAAGACAGCCGGCGGACGCTTTTGCAGACCCGAAACCCCACACGCCTGGGAGGGACCCCGTCAGGGCGCGCGACGGCTATGGGCTGCCCTAGGTCGACCTGATCACCCCTAGGGCCTCGTGGATCGCTGCCCTCCAAGAGAAGAACGAACGAAGAACGAGGAAGAAGATACGAGGGTAGGAGATAAAAGTAGACGAACACGAAAGTGTAATTGATAGATTGGTTCGATTGTTTGTTGTTCAATCGGCCGTCACCCCCAACATATATAAGAGGCGGCTGGACTTCCCTTACAAGCAAAGGATTCATCTAGGCTTTTCTTACAAGAAAATTACATCAATTCACGTCCTAGAGTCCTAGTCCTAATTCCACTCGGATTCAGACCAAATCTGGCCCAATCTTCTGTCTTGTTTCTTGCGTGGGCCATGAAATCTGCATATGACTTCTGATGGAGACGGTCCAAACATCAATTTTGTGTGCCTCAACGAGGCCAACAATCCATATGTTGATCACTTTCCCAAATAAAGTCATCTCGAATACTCCACGAGTTCATCTTTAACTTCGAATCGGACTCAGTCACGTAGCAAACTGGGTTGTCCGAGTGTTGTAGTGTCTCTGCAGGCCGTATACTATCTCAGTTGATAATGACCTTAAAAGCAAAGTTGACCGTTTCGACCTTACGAACAACTTTCATGTTGAACACTTTTCCATCCGAAGCCATTCTGAACTTTCACTCGACCGAAACTGTCACTCGACGGTGATTTTCATTCGACCGAAACTGTCACTCGACGGTGATTTCACTCAGACGGCAATTGCACTCAGGCCAAAACTGTCACTCGACGGTGATTTTCATTCGACCGAAACTGTCACTCGACGGTGATTTCACTCGGACGGCAATTGCACTCAGGCCAAAACTGTCACTCGACGGTGATTTCCACTCGGACGGCAATTGCACTCGGACCAAAACTGCCACTCGACGGTGATTTCCACTCGAACGGCAATTGCACTCAGGCTGAAACTATCACTCGACGGTGATTTCCACTCGGACGGCAATTGCACTCGGGCCAAAACTGCCACTCGACGGTGATTTCCACTCGGAAGGCAATTGCACTCAGGCTGAAACTATCACTCGACGGTGATTTCCACTCGGACGGCAATTGCACTCGGGCCGAAACTGTTACTCGACGGTGATTTTAATCGGCCGGACGGGAAACTTTTCACTTGACGCGTTTCCTTCGGTCGGCAAACTTTCACTCGGAAATCCAGAGCGAAACCTCAGGCTGATTTTGTTTTGCCTCTCCAGGTTGCATACGACCTCGGATTAAGAAGATTTATATATCAAAATCGATCAGCTCGACGAGACGAAGAAAATCAATATAGAACATTCCTTCATTCGAGGTTGTCTTGGAGGCGTAATCGACCAAAAAACATTCAGAACATCTACATGACAATCCAAGTGTAATTTGGCCCTGAAAATGATGTCGAATGGTGATGGCCTAAACATCAAGGTTTTTTCATTCGGCAATATGAACTTTCTTGTAAACAGAACCTTTTCGTTTGAGTTCATCTTTACTGCATTTTACACCGTGCTAAAATCAAGCGTCAACACTTTGGAGACGTGGTTGCACAGTGTTATAAATCTCCTGCCGGCCAAGAGCGTGTCGATCGGCAACGACACCCACCGCTGCGGTTCAAAACCATTTGGCACGTATGCATGTACGTGGTACATGATGGACCGATGGTAGGTGTGCCCTTGAATGAATCTATGCACGCGCGGACCTGCATCTGCATGCACACACATTTACAAGTCCCTCTCTCGCGAGCCGACCCCTTTCGAATTTCCAACCCCGCTGGCGCTGGCGTTTTGGTGCGCGATTTGTATGGAAAAAAATGCACTGACGCGCGATTTGAACAATGAGTGCAGCACGGCGGTGGTAGCTGGGTGCAATCCCACGCTGGCCGGCTAGGCTTGGGTTGGCTGGCTAGTCCACGCCCGACCCGACCGTCACGGGGAACTCGTGACTCGTGACCCACCTGGGCACCTCTATAAATCAGCGCCTCGTCCGGGTCACGGGGGGGTGGGTCCTTCTGGTCAGGGAGTCCCAAATCATTGGCTGCATCGTCGGTCCCTCAACACGCCCGACCTGTCAAACCCTAGATCGAGGCGCGCCCTGTGAAACGTACGGACGCATAACCTTGCACATACGGACGACGGGATCAGCTGGTTCCATGGCGGCGTCGAGCCCGGAGTGGTCGAGCCTCCTGCCGGAGCTCCTGGGCCAGGTCATAGCCGGCCTCCCGCGTCCGCTTCCGCGCCGTGTGCCGCTCATGGCGCTCGGCCATGCGCCTCCATGGCTCCGGTCGGCGGGGGCTGCCTTGGATCGTCCTTGAGCACGGCGCCTACCTGAAGCTCCCGGACAGCCGCGTCCATAAGCTCCCTCTTCCATGGAACATCACATGCGTCGGCTCCACCGACGACTGGATCGCCCTCCGCCGCATACACTTCGTTACGAAAAAGGACATTCCTAGGCAAAGACACGCGTACACGTTGTACAACCATTTCTCCGGTGTTACGGTGTCGTTGCCGGAGCTGGACTCCGTCATCGGCAAGGTTCACGACAAGTTTGAGATCCGTAAGGTGCTCATGCGGTCGACGCCCGGCGATCTCGTCGCGGTCGCGGGCAACATCTGCAAGTACCCTCTCATCCTGTGCCAACCCGGGATGCGGGCATGGGTGGCGAGGCCGTTAACTATGCCATACTTTCGCACATTGGAGACGTTTTTTGGGAAGTTTCAAAAAATGATTTTATTAGCTTGAAAGTATAATGGGCCAAAAAAAATTGGGAAGTTTGAAAAGTTCTAAAATTTTGTGTATATGTACATGCATATATAGCAATTGCAGTATAATTGGCCAAAATTTCACCAATATATGTCCTTGCATGTGGGAGAAAAAAATTGACATTTGCTTATTTTGGGCCGAAATTTTGTCTTTTTTCGTGCAGCATACCTTACAATGTATTATTATTAAACGAAATTTTACAAGTAGTTAGACCACATGTAAAAAAAACATTTTTAAAAAAACTTGCAAGCACTTGTTTTGGGTGATCAAAAAAAGGTTTTTAAAAGCCCCCATGCTCCAAAAGCAACCGAGCAGTCTTGACCTTTTGACTATGGCGTCCCCGTGGTGGACGTTAAGCTTGTGCTCATGGTTCGGATTCATTTTTCTGCTGTGCTCGTGTCAAGGAACGTGACGCGGCCGCTTCTTCTTCCGACGTTCCAGCCCCGCCATGGCGCCATCGACCTTGCTAGGAGCTCCGCCTTGGCGTTCCATACCCTATGGACGGAAAAATGAACGCTAGCTCGGTAGTCGACTGTCTACCACAGAAATTTGCGTTGGAATACGGGAACCCAGAAGATGACCGACCACCCAGTCTTGGTCGGAGTCGAACCCCGATCAGACTCGGATCACGACCGAAAAATCTTGGCAGTTGGCGCTACATATTTCCCTTCCCCCGCCCGACACAGACGCAATTTCCACCTTATCAGTTTGCACGCTTGCACATACGGTCGATCGTATCTGATCCAGACCATGGATCCGAACTGGTCGAGCCTCCTGCCGGATCTCCTGGGCCAGGTGATCGCCCGCCTCCCGCACATCGCCGACCGCGCCCGTCTCCTCGCCGTGTGCCGCTCGTGGCGCTCGGCCATGCGCCAGCACGTCTCCCCTCGGCGGCGGCTCCCGTGGATCGTCCTCGAAGAAGGCGTCTACCTGACGTCCTCCGACGACGGCGTCCACCGCCTCCCCTTCCCCAACAACACCAGATGCGTTGGATCCACCAACGAGTGGATCGCCCTCGACTCCACGGACCGTGTTACGCGAGCGCACAAGTAGGCGCTGCACAACCACTTCTCCGGCGCCACCGTGCCGATGCCGAACACCGGTGGAAAAATGCCATTTGTCTCGGTTTGTAAGCCCATTTACTCCGGTTCTGAAACCGAAACTAAAGGGTCGAAACTAAAGCCTACGACCATTAGTCCCGGTTCGCTTACAAACCGAAACAGATGGGGCTACACGTGGCCGCTCTGCCGAGCCAGGTAGGAGGGTCTTTGGTCCACCAACCGGGATCAAAGAGGGTCCACGCGTCAGCAGCTGAAGAGCTGTTTTTTTTTAAGGGGGGGTTTGAGGATTTTGGAGGGTTAATTTAGAGGTTTCATATATTTTGTTACATAGCTAATAGAGAGAAGTGATCTCTCTTATCTCCGTGCTTGATCACTACGTTACGTACTATACTTATAGATAGAACATATAACATAATTTAATCATCATTTTCGTCAATGAAACATCATATAACAAGTTGGTCATTAGTCATAATCACAACTCCTCCTTCTCCTCCTCATCATCAACTCTAACACATTGTAGCACATAATAACACATTGTACTTAGGACCTATTACTCCTATCTCGTAGGACCTACTTTACCCTTTTTTAGATACAATATCATAAAGCAAGATAGGCCCTGACTCTCCATTATGGGGAACGGAAATCATCTTGTCTCCCATTCTTGGCCTACGCACAATGTTGCTTCCAAGTAGCTCTCTACGATTAAGCATACATTTTTTCCAATCTTTGATTGTCATGACTCCATCGGTTTTAGAAATCCGGTATGGACATGAGTGATGCGTAGGCTGACCTGGCCGTGGTGACCCTAAGCTCGTAACAACAACGTGACCTCTCGGAAACATCAAATGAGGCATACAATCCTCCGGAATTTTCTGTTGAAAAACATAGTAATAACTTTGTAGTTAGCAATGTAGTTTAGTTTTAGAAGAATTTATGCAAAAGATGCACGACTGTCGTAATAGTAGAATTAAAATCTTACCATGCAATCTCCATGGATGTTATCGTAGTTCACCACGTGCACTAGTGACACGTATTGACCATAATGTGCAGAAGTTTGATAATACCTAATGTAATTCTCAAGATGACTAAGAAATGCGGTAAGATGATCTTTCTCCTTATAAGTTAATTCTGCTTCATCACTGTAGTAATAGGTTCTGTCTACCATCTTCCGTACATTTTTTGAAGAATGAAAATAAGCTGTCAATGCAAATAAGTTGTCAACTATTTTTAAATAAACAATATAGATTACTTAATAAATATGGTTGAGAAATTCACATAATGGTAGAATTGGAGGCGTCTGCACATCGACCCAGATGTCGATATTACCTTCAATTTCATCTTCCGGACGAATATCAAAGGTGATAAGCATATTAGGCTCAAATGCATAAGCCTTGCATAGTGCTTGCCAATTATTGCATTCAAAATAGCAATAGGTATCTGCATGGTACAATTTTACCGCAAAAATAAAACTATGCTCGATCTTTAAGTGAACCATCTTTACCTCCATATCTTTTTTAGTATTAAAACAAATCTTATGCAAGACAGCAATTCTTACATGGCAGGTGATACACTAGTAAAACAGTAAAAAATTTAAATTAATTATATGTTGAAGCAAAAGAGACAGAAATCATGTTTAATTACGAAAAAAAGACTTGTCATTCTGACTTATTGTATCCACTTCGAATGTCTCATCCAGCATGATGCTGAAGCGCCTATCATCAACTAGGAAAGTCTTGTCACACAGGTCGGGCTCGTCTTCGCAGTATTCGCACATACCAAATTCACTTTCGTCGTCAGACATTTCCTATGTTCATAGTTGAAACATTTAAAATCGATCAAAGGAAACTACGAGAAAACTGATCAACACATAAATCACTATTACTCAGTATGCAACGGGTTGACTTTAGGTCTGTCAAGTCTTTCCTTCCTAAACTCTCGTCTCACGTATACGGTGGGCACTCCCTCTGATATTGCGACCGTCGGAGATGGTGGCTCCTTCATTCGTCCTAGAGTGCATTACACAAAAATGTCTAGCACACTCGAACGAAGGAGAAGCAATCCCCACGACAACAGTCAGGATTCTTCCTCTCTCTCTCTCATATATATATATATATATGGTGGACACTCTCCCTCACTGAAAGACACACAAGGAGCTGAAACAGACCTAAAGTCAACCCGTTTCATATATCGAGCAATGACATAGAAAAAATTCCCTATGTTTTACCGAAATGACTTGCAAATCAAAAATACATTTATAATGAACTCGAATATAATATCAGTAATACATCATCCCGAATAAGCCAGTTCAAAAATTACGGCACACTTTGGATCCTAATGCGTGTGTGACTTTCGGTCCGTCGAGGCTTTCCTTAAGTAACTCTCATATCTCATGGTGTGTTGGTACGCTCTCTCTCTCACACTGATATGGTGGTGTATATATCTTGGTGGGCACTCTCTCACAGTAATAGTTCGACCGCCGGTGATGGACGCCTCTCCTCTTCTCTTCTTGCGCAATATATCGATGAGTATATCGTAAAAAAGAGAAAAAAGAAGAGGCGCCCCCACGACAACAGTCGGGGTTCCTCCATCAAGAACACACATGAAAGTCACACACGGAGCAACGACAGACCGAAAGTCACATACGCATTATACCGATAAAAAATCACAAATACATTAATATTTATAATGACCTCGAATATAATATCACTAATACATTATCCCGAATAATCCAGTTAATGCATCATCAAATATTAACTAATACATCTCGAATATTATCATATAAGATCACTAATACAGATCGAATATCCTAGAATCCAAAGTGGAGGACGGTGAACTCGGTTCACTAGCGGTCTCTGAGTCGCCGGTGGTGGACACCCAAAGATAAGGAACCATCACGGGATCATAACTCAAGTGAGATCCCTGAAGGATCTGCCAGGTATTGTCGAACCAGGCGTCCAACGTCACCATGTAGCGACAGACGTGCTCGTCCTCCTCCCTGACACGCCGACGTACCACCTCCGCGGGTGCCCGCTCCCTCCGCACCGAAAGTGGCCCACGTGACCGCCACCGCAGAAGGTTCGGGTCGACGACGATACCTGCATTCCTCACCAACCTCTAAGCCCGGGAAGGTAGCACCTCCCAGTGCCAGCCCGGTGGAGCCCAGTCCCGGACATGGTGCCTATCAAGCAGGCTCTCGCGGACTACTCGATGACGAGAATGCGGGTCGGGCATGTCAACAAATTCCTATGAGAACGTTTTCTTATCGTTTAGTCACTAATTTTTCATAAAACCCAAAAAATTTCATCATTAACATACTAATCTAACATAAACATTCATCATAAACATACTAATCTAACATAAACATTCATCATAAACATACTAATCTAACATAAACATTCATCATAAAAAATCTGTAATCTAACATACACATACTAATCTAACATAAACATTCATCATATAAAAAATCAACAAATATTTTAAAAATGATTGCAAGGAGCCGGGGCGGCGGCGGCTCACAGCGGGGGGGGGGGGCGACGAGGGCGGGGCGGCGACGGGACGGGGACGGGGACGGGGAGGCGAGGGGGGCGGCGGGGGAGCCGACGGGGGAGGGGTGACGATGGGGGAGGGGCGGCGACGGGGGTGGCGAGGGAGGGGCGGCGATGGGGGGCGGCAGGGCGGCGACGGGGTCGACGGGGGAGGCGACGACGGGGGAGGGGCGGCGACGGGGGCGGCAGGGGTGGCGACGAGGGCGATAGGGGAGGCGACGGGGACGGGGCGGCGACGAGGAGGGGGATGACGACGGCGGGGGCGGTGACGGGGGCAGCAGGGACAACGACGGGGAGACGAGGAGGGCAATGAAAACTGCGAAATTTTCTAAGTGCTTCTTATATAGAAGAAGCATTGGTCCTGGTTGGTGGCACCAACCTGGACCAATGCCCACCTTTAGTCCCTGTTGGTGCCACCAACCGGGACCAATGCCCTGTTTTGAGCAGCCCAAAGGGCGGGAAACAGGGACCTTTGGTCCCGGTTGGTGGCACCAACCAGGACCAATGCCCACCTTTAGTCCCGGTTGGTGCCACCAACCGGGACCAAAGCCTTGTTTTCAGCAGCCCAAAGGACGGGAGACAGGGACCTTTGGTCCCGGTTGTGGCACCAACCGGGACGAAAGGGGGGCATTGCTCCCGGTTGGTGCCACAAACCGGGACCACTGGTCCCTTTTTGTCGCCCGCGGAGAAGCAGTTGATGTTTAGTCCCACCTCGCTAGTCGAGGGGAGACAGCACCTGTTTATAAGCCCCGATGCACTTGACCTGTCAAGCTCCTCTCATAGTGAAAATAGATGCCCTTATACACGAAATTTGACCTAAATTCCAAATGCTAGTTAGGTGCCTAACTAGCACCTTGAATTTAGGTTGAATTTCAATGTAAGCGCATCTATTTTCAGTTTTGCTATTTTTATGTTATTTCTTTGCTATTTTTCCTATTATTTAATATTACTTTGTTTTAACATTATATTCAATTTGGTAATTTTTAGGTTTTATATAATTTTAGTTTCAAAAATACTAGAGGTTTATAATTTTAGTTATTGATTTTTTGAGCTAAATGACCCTGAAATTGAAAAGCACTACAAATGAACTCTGAAAAGGTTGAAAGTTGGCATGATATCATCATTTCAGCCACATAGCATGTACTAAAAAGTTGAGACGGTTACGGCAAAAGCTGGATGTATTTCGTGTACAAAACGGACAGTATTTTTCGAAGTATCAGGGTTCCAAACGGAAACTCATCGGTTACAAAAGGCATTTCATTTTCTTGAACTTATTTGAACTTCAGGCTTTTTGTGTATTCAAAATGCACTATTCAAATCCACATCATCAATTTTCAAGTCTTCCCGACATCATTTGTTATTTTTCATGCAGTTATTGATATTTTTGAGCTAAATGACCCTGAAATTGAAAAGCACTACAAATGAACTCTCAAAATGTTGAAAGTTGGCATGGTATCATCATTTCACCCACATAGCATGTGCTAAAAAGTTGAGAGGGTTACGGCAAAAGCTGGATGCACATCGTGTACAAAACGGACAGTCTCTTTCGAAGTATCAGGGTTTTGGACGGAAACTCATCGGTTACAAAAGACATTTCATTTTCTTGAACTTATTTGAACTCCAGGCTTTTTGTGTGTTCAGAATGCACCAATCAAAGGCACATCATCAATTTTCAACCCTTCCCGACATCATTTGGTATTTTTCATGCAGTTATTGATTTTTTGAGCTAAATGACCCTGAAATTGAAAAGCACTACAAATGAACTCTGAAAAGGTTGAAAGTTGGTATGGTATCATCATTTCACCCACATAGCATGTGCTAAAAAGTTGAGAGGGTTATGGCAAAAGCTGGATGCACTTCGTGTACAAAACAGACAGTCTCTTTCGAAGTATCAGGGTTCCGAATGGAAACTCATCGGTTACAAAAGGCATTTCATTTTCATGAACTTATTTGAACTCCAGATTTTTTGTGTGTTCAAAATTGTGATGACCCTTAATATACTCGGAGGTGCGTCGGTCACCGTACATCCATTGCCGGTTCATCTACGTGCGTTATATAATAAAGTGTATTAAAAACCATTACAACATATCATGAATAGAGAAATGACCAAATTAATAGAAAATCATCATCACATTAAAGCCAAAGTACAATAATGACCAAAATAAATACGTACAGATCATACATAGTTGTCATTATTGAACAACATATAACTCTCTAGAGCATCTAATTAAAACATACAACGAAACTACGTAAAAAAATTAAATGCAACAACAAATGCAATCATAACCGCTACTAAGGTACCAATTGATCCAACGACATAATAATACCAAGCCTCTGTATGAATGACATATTTGCTAATCTTTTTAAGCTTCAAGCGCATTGCATCCATCTTGGTCGTGTGATCGTCGACGATATCGGCAACATGCAACTCCAATCCCATCTTGTCATCTTCAGTTCTTTTCAATTTTTCTTTCAAATGATCGATTTCTTTTTCTGCTTCTGTTAACTTCTCGAGCAAAATTGCATAGTCGGTTGGAATTTGTGGTTCAACAACTTCCTATAGATAAAAACATCTACGTCAAGTTGGTGCCATAATTAATTGTCATGGACATTAGATATGTGAAATAGTTATATATAAAAGATAATATACCACATCTGAATCATGGACTGGACGAGGGCCGACGTGGACGGATACCATAACCATGACACTATATAGTAACAAACAATAATAAAAGTAAGAAAATCATATGAGTAAGTATATTTCTTTTAGCAAGAAGATAAGATCTAGAGGCTCACCACGCACGGGCGATCGACGGCGGTTCCAGGACGAGGATGAGACAGGACGGACCGTCAAACCTAGACAAATCTTGACGAAAATGAAGTTTGGACAAGGAGCTTCGAGAGGAGAAAACTTAAGTTTGGTTTGGGCATTTCATCAAACACCTCATCTGCATAGGAGGTGAGCTAGAGCACCACAAAGCTCTCCCCTCGCCGGCCTGAAAAACAGAGCAAAGTGGAGTGCTCTGCTCGCTGGCGAGGGGGTATATATAGGCATTTCATTGGTCCCGGTTCGTGGCTGGAACCGAGACTAAAGGACATCCTTTGCTCCCGGATCCAGCCACGAACCGGGACCAATGGTTATGGGCCAGGAGTGAGGCACACTGGTCCCGTTTCATGTGTGGAACCGGGACCAAAGGTTCCAGACGAACCGGGACCAATGCCCCCACGTGACCCTCCCGGCCCCCTAGCCTCATGAAATGGGACTGTTGCCCCCATTGGTCCCGGTTCGTGACTGAACCGGGACTAATGGGCTGGTCTGGCCCAAACCAATGCCCTATTTTCTACTGGTGGGAGCTGGACTCCGTCATTGGTAAGATTCTAGACGAGTTTGAGATCCGCGAGGTCCTCATGCGGTCGACCCCCGATGACCTTGTCACCATCACCGGGAACATTTAGAAGTACCCCCTCATCCTGTGTCGGCCTGGGAAGGGAGCGTGGGTGCCGAGGCTATTGGCCATGATGTACCTCTGTATCAACGACATTGCATTTTTTGAAGACGAGCTCTACGTGGTTACCAAGGTTGGCAATCTTTTTGCCCTCCGTCTTGCCGAGGACAGCGATGGCAAGCCCGTTGTCACCGGTGTCAAACGAATCATCCGACATGCCTCGGGCCAGGAGGACGATTTGTACGACAACATCGACATGTGGAAGATGCTGGCCGACATCGGTTACTACGATGCATCATGTCAACATGACAACTATCACACATTGATTCAAGAAGACGCTATTATGAATTGGCTAGTGAAGATGGTGATTATGAATCTGCTAGTGACGATGAACATTTGGCTTTCAATGAAGAGGATACATTTTATGAATGTGAAGAGGGGGTGGAATAAGGGTGCGACGCCGGCCACACTAGCAGGCACCTTATCGAGTCACAAGGTAAACTGCTCATGGTTAAGCGGGAGTGGCTGATTGCATCATCCACTCCAACCGACCACACTCGCAAGGTCGAGGTGTTTGAGGCGGATGTGGTCACAGGAACATGGGTGCCACACAACTGTGGGCTAGGCGGCACCGAGGCGATCTTCATCAGCAATCGCTTTAGCAGTACCTTTTCTGCTGATGGAGATGTGGAAGAGGATGTCATGTATTTTCCTGATACAAATAACGTGTTTGACATGATATCGACGACTATTAGGCCAACGCGCCCCATGGATCTGTTAGAAGACCGGTGGAGGGCATGGGTTTTTCCACCGAACCTAGTTGTTTAAATAAACAAGTAGGACAATTTCATTTGGGGTTTTTCATTACGATCACTCACTCTAGTTGAGTGTGGATTTCCCACTCCATCGTGGGATTAATCTCGATCATTTTTCCTTATACTTTGTCCGATCTATATCATCTAGATACATTCATTTCAACGTCAGTGGATTGGAGGGAGTATTGTAGTTTATATATGGCCATGCAGAAAGACCAAATTCCAAAAGAGGAAAAGAGCATAACACACGTTTATCATGACTTCCTTACACCATAGATCATCTTTCCGGTTAAGCTCAAAGAAGTAGATTATGTATGTGTCCAAGCTAAAAAGAGGGGAGTGGCATAATCTACTCAAGAAGCTAAAACTACTGGGTGGCTCAAGCTCCCTCCTCGCTTGGAACTGTGGGACGTATTTTGATTGAATGCTATTATTATAGAACTTTTAAATATTTTATATTATTTTTCTCGACTAACATATTAGTTTAGTGTTCGCCAGTTCTGTTTTTTTTTTGCATGTTTTTATTTTTACAAAAAATTGATATATCAGGACCTCAAATACCACACGGGTTTTAAACGAATTTTCAGGAGGATGAATCATCCAGAAAGCATGGGGAGCTACGCGGGGGGGGGGGGGTAGATGGACAGGCCACACATGCTAGCTAGGGGGCGACCATGTGGGTTGCCCGTATCCCCCACCGTCGCATCGCCCGTCGTCCAATTTTTGCCTATAAATTCTTTATTTTCCAATCCATTTTTTTGCCTTTTTTCCCCTCGCAAGTTCCCTGTCTGGGGAAATATAATATGAAGGCTTATTCCGGCACCCTGTCATAGGAGAAATCCATCACCAGACCCATCTTCGTCAACTTTGTTAACACCATGTCCGTATGTGAGCAGTTTTCTTAGGACCTTAGGTCCATAGAAGTAGCTAGATGGCATCCTCTCTCCTTTATTCTTTAATACAATCTTCCTATGAGCTGCTTCATATGATCCGGATGAATATGATGTAATGGGTGTTGTGTTGTTGGGATATAATAAATTGTCACTTTATGATTAGATGTGTCCATGAATTATATTCAACCTTTTGTGGTTTCTCTGCTACATAATTAAGTAGTCACATATGCTTTTCAATCTATGTATTGTTCTTTGACCAAGTTTGATACTTTATCTTCAGATAAAATTGTGTATGGCGGTGGGTTCAATCTTGCATTGTTATATCTCAGTGGTAGAAATGGACAAGACATTATGTCATCATGCTTATTGCAATGCTCCGTTTGTTATATGAACTTAATACCCCGGGAGGCATGTCGGATAGCGATCTTTGGGAGGAGTATACATTGTAGAGGCGAATGGATTAACGGTCTACATATCACAAATGTAATGCCTATATGAAATTGTGCCATGTATAATTATAATCAAAAATATAAATATTGCAAGTTAATCGCTGCCCAACTGTAATTTCAACACATCTATCCCCAAAGAGATGCCTCTAGTGATGCTATGACATCATGTCTATTTCCCCATTACTGCAATCAACCTCTATTATTCTGTTTATTTGTTGTACCATATTATTTATTTTATCTATTTATCAATTTTTACCATACCATAAAACTTACCCTTGTAACGAGCAAGACAAGAAGATTGACAACCTTCTTGAATCGTTGGGACAAGGTCGTTTTGTGTGTTGTGTGAAATTACTGCTCACTAGTCATTGAAGATAGAGTTCCTAGTAGTTTGATAAACTTTGGTTCTCCATCGAGAGAAATACTTATTGGTAGATTACATCACCTTTACACTTTGGGTTACCAAACCAATCTTACAGGAGAGCAAGCAATAGCCACATCCTTCGTGATGAACACATCTTACACTATTTGGTTTGTGTCTAGTGTGGAGGCATCGACACACTTTAATAATATTGTTTATGAACAAACGTGCCATCTGATACCAATTGAAAGGATGTGTATGTCACCTAGAGGGGTGAATAGGCGCTTTAAAATAATTACGGTTGAAGCTTGAACAAATGCGGAATAAAACTAACGTTTAATATGTCAAGCACAAAACTAAAACAACTAGTCTCACCTTTGTGCACCAACAACTTATGCTAAGCAAGATAAATAACTAAGTGATAGCAAGATATATAGCATGAAACAATATGGCTATCACAAAGTAAAGTGCATAAGTAAAGGGCTAGGGTAAGAGATAACTGAGGCACATGGAGACAATGATGTATCCCGAAATTCACACCCTTGCGGATGCTAATCTTCGTTTCGAGCGGTGTGGAGGCACAATGCTCCCCAAGAAGCCACTAGGGCCACTATAATATCCTCACGCCCTTGCATAATGCAAGATGCCGTGATTCCACTAAGGGAACCTTGAGGGCGGTCACCGAACACGTACAAACAAGGTTGGGGCAATCTTCACAACTTAATTGGAGGCTTCCAACAACACCACGAAGCTTCACCACAATGGATTGTGGCTCCGGGGTAACATCAAATGCTCGGAGCAATCTCCACAACCTAATTGGAGACCTCGACGCTTGTCTAGAGCTTTACACCAGAATGATTGAGCTCCGAGGCACCACCAACCGTCTAGGGCACCAAAGCACCCAAGAGGAACAAACTCTAGGGTACCAAGCACCCAAGAGTAATAAGCCTCTCAACTTCACTTCCACGTATCACCGTGAAGAACCCAAAACTATGCACCAAATGCAATGGCAAGGGCACACGGAGTGCCCAAGTCCTTATCTCCCAAATTCCACGGCAACAATTAATGCCATGGAGGAAAACGAGAGGAAGAACGAAGAAGAACACGAAGAACTTCAAGATCTAGATCCAAGGGGTTCCCCTCACATGAAGGAGAAAGTGATTGGTGGAAATGTGGATCTAGATCTCCTCTCTCTTTTTCCTCAAGAACTATCAAGAATCATTGGAGGGATTGAGAGTTAGCAAGCTCTAAGAAGGTCAACAATGGGGGCAAACACGAGTTCAAAGGATGGGGAGCCATTGGGGAAGAAGACCCCCTTAAATAGGTCCCCACGAATATGTCTGTTATGTGCAGAATAACAGAGGGGTGGTACAACCGCTAGGACTGAGCACGGGTGGTGGCGTGGCAATGTCTCGAGTGGTACAACCGCACTAGACACCGGTAGTACCGGTCAAAAAGAGTTGACTGGAACAACCAGACCACCACCGCCCAAGAACCACACCATAACAAATCCCAGTCCGGTGGTAGGGCGGTGCTGTTGGAAATATGCCCTAGAGGCAATAAATAAAGTGTTTATTATTATATTTCCTTGTTCATGATAATCGTTTATTATCCATGCTATAATTGTATTGATTGGAAACACATTACATGTGTGGGTAAATAGACAAACACTTTGTCCCTAGTATGCCTCTAGTGAACTAGCTCGTTGATCAAAGATGGTCAAGGTTTCCTAGCCATTGGCATGTGATGTCATTTGATAACGGGATCACATCATTAGCAGAATGATGTGATGGACAAGACCCAAACTACAAACGTAGCATATGATCGTGTCAGTTTATTGCTACTATTTTCTGCATGTCAAGTATATGTTCCTGTGACCATGAGATCATGTAACTCACGGACACCGGAGGAGTGCCTTGTGTGTATCAAATATCGCAACGTAACTGGGTGACTATAAAGGTGCTCTACAGGTATCTCCAAGGGTGTCTGTTGAGTTGGCATGGATCAAGACTGGGATTTGTTACTCCGTGTGACGGAGAGGTATCTCAGTGCCCACTCAGTAATACAACATCACAATAAGCCTTGCAAGCAATGTGACTAAGTGTTAGTCACGGGATCTTGTATTACGGAACGAGTAAAGAGACTTTCCGGTAACGAGGTTGAACTAGGTATGGAGATACCGATGATCGAATCTCGGGGGCAAGTAACATACCGAAGAACAAAGGGAACATCATACGGGATTAACTGAATCCTTGTCATAGAGGTTCGACCGGTAAAGATCTTCGTAGAATATGTAGGAATCAATATGGGCATCCAGGTCCCGCTATTGGTTATTAACCATAGAGGTGTCTCGGTCATGTCTACATAGTTCTCGGACCCGCAGGGTCTGCACACTTAAGGTTTGGTGATGTTTCGGTAGTATAGAGTTATGTATGGTGGTGACCGAAGGTTGTTCAGAGTCCCGTATGAGATCCCGGACGTCACGAGGAGCTCCGGAATGGTCTGAAGGTAAATATTCATATATAGGAAGTCCTGTTTTGGTCACCGGAAAAGTTTCGGGCTAATCGATAGTGTACCGGGAGTGCCGGTAGTGTACCGGGAGACCACCGGGAGGGGTATTTCGACCCAAGAGGCTTCATGGGCTGTGGGAGAGTAAATACCAGCCCTTAGTGGGCTGGTGGAAGTCCCACACAAGGCCCATGCGGCTAGGGAAGAAAAGCCCAAAGGGGAAAGGTGGAAAAAGGCAAAAAAGGAGGAATCCTAGTCCTACTAGGATTGGAGGAGTCCTCCTCTCCTCCCCACTTCGGCCGAACCAAGGAGGCTTGGCCCTTGCACCAAGGCCTCTCCTCCCTCCCTCTTATATATACTGGAGGTTTTAGGGTTTTTGCACTAGATTTTCAGCCACGTGCTACCCGTTCCTCCAGTGCATAGTTTCTCCTCTAGATCGGATTTCTACGGTGCTTAGGTGAAGCCTTGCCAGAATAGCTCCACCACCATCGCCGGAGCACCGTCACGCTGCTAGAGAACTCTTTTTCCTCTCCACTCCCTCTTTCTAGATCAATAAGGCAGAGATCGTCATCAAGCTGTACATGTGCTGAACGCGGAGGTGCCGACCGTTCGGTGCTTGATCGGGACGGATCGTGATTGGATCGCGGGACGCTCGGCGATTTGGATCGCAAAGACGTTCGACTACACTAACTGCGTTTCTTAACGCTTCCCGCTTAGCGATCTACAAGGGTACGTAGATCCACTCTCCCTCTCGTAGATGCTCATCACCATGGATAGGTCTTGTGTGAACGTAGGAAATTTTTTGTTTCCCATGCAACGTTCCCCAACAGTGGCATCATGAGCTAGGTCTATGTTTAGATGAGATCTCGAGTAGAACACAAAGAGTATGTGGGTGTTGATGGTTAGATTGCTTCCTTCCTTGGTCGTGTTTTGGTTCAGCGGTATTGTGAGATGAAGCGGCCCGGACCAACATTACTCGTACGCTTACCAGAGACTGGTTCCCTCAACCGCAACTTGTTACATAGATGGCTTGCGGGTGTCAGTTTCTCGCACTTTAGTTGGATCGGATTCGACAAAGGCGGTCCTTGAGAAGGTTGAAAACCAACTAGTGTATCACCGTTGTGGTTCTTACGTAGATGAGAATTGTTCTTGCTAGATACCCGTAGCAGCCACGTAAAACATGCAACAACAATTAGAGGACGCCTAACTTGTTTTTGTAGGGTATGTTGTGATGTGATATATCCAATTACATGATGTGATATATGTGATGTATGAGATGATCATGTGATGTATAGATTATCACGACTTGCATGTCGATGAGTACGGCAACCGACAGGAGCCATAGGGTTGTCTTTAATTATTGTATGACCTGCGTGTCAATCATTAAGCGATATGTAATGCTTTACTTTATCACTAAACGGTAGCAATAGTAGTTGAAGCATGTTGGGCGCGACAACCCCAATGGTGACACGTTGATGGAGATCAAAATGATAGATATCATGGTGTCGTGCCGGTGACGATGGAGATCATGTCGGTGCTTTCTAGATGGAGATCAAAAGCACAAGTTCATGGCCATATCATGTCACTTATGATTTGCATGTGATGTTAACCCTTTTATGCACCTTGTTTTGCTTAGGACGATGGTAGCATTATAAGGTGATCCCTCACTTAAATTTCAAGATGAATTGTGTTCTCCCCGAGTGTGCACCGTTGCGAAAGTTCGTCGTGTCAAGACACCACGTGATGATCGGGTGTGATAGACTCTACGTTCACATACAACGGATGCAAGCCAGTGTTGCACATGCAGAACACTCGGGTTAAACTTGACGAGCCTAGCATGTACAGACATGGCCTCGGAACACAAGAAACCGAAGGGTCGAACATGAGTCATATAGTAGATATGATCAACATAATGATGTTCACCATTGAAACCACCTCAACTCACGTGATGATCGGACTTGAGTTGGTGAATTTGGATCATGTGACACTCAGATGACTTGAGGGATGTCAATTTGAGTGGGAGCTTTAGTAATTTGATTAACTAAACTCATTATCTTGAACAATAGTCTAAGTAACCTTTGCATACTTATGTTGTAGATCAATGGCTCACGCAGTAGCACCCTGAATTTTAATGTGTTCCTAGAGAAAGCTAAGTTGAAAGATGATGGAAGTAACTTTGTTGACTGGGCCCGTAATCTGAGGATTATCCTCATGGCTTCCCAGGAATCATATGTCCTTGATGCACCGCTTGGTAACCAACCATAAGACATGACCTCTGAAGACGTTAAGAACGCTTGGGAGGCACGTTCTGGAGATTACTCAATAGTTCAGTGTGCAATATTGTATGGCTTAGAACCAGGACTTCAAAGACGTTTTGAACGTCATGGAGCGTATGAGATGTTCCAGGAGTTGAAGTTTATCTTTCAGAAGAATGCCCGAATCGAGAGGTATGAGACCTCCGATAAGTTCTATGCTTGCAAGATGGAGGAGAACGGGTCTATCAGTGAACATATACTCAGAATGTTTGGGTATTCGACTCGTCTAGGGGAGTTGGGAATTGCCCTTCCGCCAGAGGCGATCACTGACAGAGTTCTTCAATCACTGCCACCTAGTTACAAGAGCTTTGTGATGAACTATAACATGCACGGGATGAACAAGTCAGTCGCCGAGCTGTTTGTGATGCTAAAAGTCGTTGAGTCTGAAATCCAGAAAGAACATCAAGTGTTGATGGTTAATAAAACCACTAGTTTCAAGAAGAATGGCAAGGGCAAGGGCAAGAAGGGTAAAACCAAGAAGGATGGCAAAGCAATTGGTACTCCTATAAATAAGCCCAAGCATGGACCTAAGCCAGAAACTGAGTGCTTTCATTGCAAGGGAACTGGTCACTGGAAGCAGAACTGCCCCAAGTACCTGGCTGACAAGAAGGCGGCCAACGACAAACAAGGTATATATGATATACATGTTATTGATGTGTACCTTACTAGCTCTCGTTGTAGTGCCTGGGTATTTGATACCGGTTCGGTTGCTCACATTTGCAACTCAAAACAGGAACCACGAAATAGACGAAGGCTGGCAAAGGTTGAAGTGACGATGCGCGTGGGAAATGGTTCTATGGTTGATGTGATCGCCATCGGCACGCTCTCTCATTGATTACCATCGGGATTAGTGATGAACCTGAATAATTGTTATTTAGTGCCTGCGTTAAGCATGAACATTATATCTGGATCTTGTTTATTGCGAGACGGTTACTCATTTAAATAAGAGAATAAAGGTTGTTCTATTTATATGAGTAATATCTTTTATGGTCATGCACCCAATGTGAGGGGCTTATTCATATTGAATCTTGATAGTGATTACACACATGTTCATAACATTGATGCCAAAAGATGTAGAGTTGATAATGATAGTACCACTTTCTTGTGGCGTTGTCGTTTAGGTCATTGGTGTAAAACGCATGAGGAAGCTCCATGCTGATGGACTTTTGGAGTCACTTGATTTTGAATCACTTGACACATGTGAACCATGCCTCATGGGCAAGATGACTAAAACGCCGTTCTCTGGAAAAATGGAACGGGCGAGTGACTTATTGGAAATCATACATACTAATGTGTGCGGTCCAATAAATGTTACAGCGCGTGGTGGATATCATTATTTTCTCACCTTCACTGATGACTTAAGTAGATATGGGAATATTTACTTAATGAAACACAAGTCTGAAACGTTTGAAAAGTTCAAGCAATTTCAGAGTGAAGTTGAGAATCATCGTAACAAGAAGATTAAAATTCCTGCGATCTGATCGAGGAGGTGAATATCTGAGTTATAAGTTTGGCAGTCACTTAAGATAGTGTGGAATTGTTTCACAGTTAACACCGCCTTGAACACCCCAGCGTAATGGTGTGTCCGAACGTCGTAATCGAACCTTATTAGATATGGTGCGTTCTATGATGTCTCTTGCTGATTTGCCACTATCGTTTTGGGGTTATGCATTAGAGACAGTTGCATTCACTTTAAATAGGGCACCATCGAAATCCGTTGAGACGACGCCATATGAACTATGGTTTGGCAAGAGGCCAAAATTGTCGTTTCTTAAAGTCTGGGGATGTGATGCTTATGTCAAAAAGCTTCAGCCTGAAAAGCTGGAACCCAAAGCGGAGAAATGCGTCAAGATACCCGAAGGAGACAATTGGGTATACCTTCCATCTCAGATCCGAAGGCAAAGTGTTTGTCGCTAAGAACGGAACATTTCTTGAGCAAGAGTTTCTCTCGAAAGAATTGAGTGGAAGGAAAATAGAGCTTGATGAGGTTATTGAACCTTTCTTCAACCAGAAAGTAGCACAACGCAGAAAGATGTTTCTGTGGAACCTACGACAGTAGAAGAGGAAGTTAATGATGATGATCATGAAGCTTTGGATCAAGCTACTATTGAACCTCGTAGGACGACAAGGGCGCGTACTACTCTTGAGTGGTACGGCAAGCCTGTCTTGGAGGTCATGTTGTTGGACAACAATGAACCTACGAGCTATGAAGGAGCAATGATGGACCCGGATTTCGAGAAATGGTTAGAGGCCATGAAATCCGAGATGGGATCCATGTATGAAAACAAAGTATGGACTTTGGAAGTATTACCTGAAGGGCAAAAGGCCATTCAGAACAAATGGATCTTTAAGAAGAAGACAGATGCGGACGGTAATGTCACCGTCTATAAAGCTCGACTTGTGGCAAAGGGTTTTTCACAAGTTCAAGGAGTTGACTACGATGAGACATTCTCACCCGTTGCGATGCTTAAGTCTGTCAGAATCATGTTGGCAATAGCTGCTTATTTCGATTATGAAATTTGGCAGATGGATGTCAAAACGGCATTCCTCAACGGTTTCCTTGAGGAAGAGTTGTATATGATGCAACCAGAAGGTTTTGTCGATCCAGAGAATGCTGACAAAGTTTGCAAACTCCAGCGATCCATTTATGGGCTGGTGCAAGCATCTCGGAGTTGGAATAAGAGCTTTGATGAGGTGATCAAAGTGTTTGAGTCTATACAAGCTTATGGAGAAGCCTGTATTTACAAGAAAGTGAGTGGGAGCTCTATAGCGTTTCTAATATTATATGTGGATGACATATTGTTGATTGGAAACAATATAGAAATGTTGGAAAGAGTGAAGGAATATTTGAACAAGAGTTTTTCAATGAAGGACCTAGGAGAAGCTGCTTTCATATTAGGCATTAAGATCTATAGAGATAGATCGAGACGCTTAATAGCACTTTCCCAGAGCACATACCTTGATAATGTTTTGAAGAAGTTCAAAACAGATCAGTCCAAGAAGGTGTTCTTGCCTGTGTTACAAGTTGTGAAGTTGAGTAAGACTCAATGCCCAGTGACTGCAGAGGATAGAGAAAAGATGAGTGTCATCCCCTATGTTTCAGCCATAGGCTCTATCATGTATGCAATGTTGTGCACAAGACCGGATGTCAGCCTTGCCATAAGTATGGCCGGAAGGTTTCAAAGTGATCCTGGAATGGAACACTGGGCAGCAGTCAAGAATATCCTTAAGTAACTGAAAGGACTAAGGAAATGTTTCTCGTTTATGGAGGTGATGAAGAGCTCGTCGTAAAGGGTTACGTCGATGCAAGCTTTGACACTGATCCGGATGACTCTAAGTCACAAACCGGATACGTATTTATTCTCAACGGGGGAGTGGTAAGCTGGTGCAGTTCCAAGCAAAGCGTGGTAGCCGATTCTACATGCGAAGCGGAGTACATCGCAGCCTCGGAGGCAACAAAGGAAGGTGTCTGGATGAAGCAGTTCATGACAAATCTTGGAGTAGTGCCCAGTGCACTAAATCCAATGAACCTGTTCTGTGACAACACTGGTGCCATTGCTCTGGCCAAGGAACCAAGGTTTCACAAGAGGACCAGACAAATAAAGCAACACTTCAACTCCATCCGCGATTACATCGAGGAGAAGGACATAAATATTTGCAAAGTGCACACGGATCTGAATGTTGCAGACCCGTTGACTAAACCTCTTCCAAGGGCTAAACATGATCAACACCAGAACTGCATGACTGTTCAATTCATTACAATGTAAATCACACAGTGATGTGAACTAGATTATTGATTCTAGTGCAAGTGGGAGACTGTTGAAAATATGCCCTAGAGGCAATAAATAAAGTGTTTATTATTATATTTCCTTATTCATGATAATCGTTTATTATCCATGCTATAATTGTATTGATTGGAAACACATTACATGTGGGTAAATAGACAAACACTTTGTCCCTAGTATGCCTCTAGTGAACTAGCTCGTTGATCAAAGATGGTCAAGGTTTCCTAGCCATTAGCATGTGATGTCATTTTATAACGGGATCACATCATTAGGAGAATGATGTGATGGACAAGACCCAAACAACAAACGTAGCATATGATCGTGTCAGTTTATTGCTACTGTTTTCTGCATGTCAAGTATATGTTCCTATGACCATGAGATCATGTAACTCACGGACACCGGAGGAGTGCCTTGTGTGTATCAAACATCGCAACGTAACTGGGTGACTATAAAGGTGCTCTACAGGTGTCTCCAAGGGTGTCTCTTGAGTAGGCATGGATCAAGACTGGGATTTGTTACTCCGTGTGACGGAGAGGTATCTCAGGGCCCACTTGGTAATACAACATCACAATAAGCCTTGCAAGTAATGTGACTAAGTGTTAGTCATGAGATCTTGTATTATGGAAAGAGTAAAGAGACTTGCCGATACGAGGTTGAACTAGGTATGGAGATACCTACGATCGAATCTCGGGCAAGTAACATACCGAAGAACAAAGGGAACATCATACGGGATTAACTGAATCATTGACATAGAGGCTCGACCGATAAAGATCTTCGTAGAATATGTAGGAACCAATATTGGCATCCAGGTCCCGCTATTGGTTATTGACCATAGAGGTGTCTCGGTCATGTCTACATAGTTCTCGAACCCGCAGGGGCTGCACACTTAAGGTTTGGTGATGTTTCGGTAGTATAGAGTTATGTATGGTGGTGACCGAAGGTTGTTCGGAGTCCCGTATGAGATCCCGGACGTCACAAGGAGCTCCAGAATGGTTCGAAGGTAAAGATTCATATATAGGAAGTCCTGTTTTGGTCGCCGAAAAAGTTTCGGGCTAATCGGTAGTGTACCGGGAGACCACCGGGAGGGGTATTTCGACCCAAGAGGCTTCATGGGCTGTGGGAGAGTAAATACCAGCCCTTAGTGGGCTGGTGTAAGTCCCACACAAGGCCCATGCGGCTAGGGAAGAAAAGCCCAAAGGGGAAAGGTGGAAAAAGGCAAAAAAGGAGGAATCCTAGTCCTACTAGGATTGGAGGAGTCCTCCTCTCCTCCCCACTTCGGCCGAACCAAGGAGGCTTGGACCTTGCACCAAGGCCTCTCCTCCCTCCCTCTTATATATACTGGAGGTTTTAGGGTTTTTGCACTAGATTTTCAGCCACGTGCTACCCGTTCCTCCAGTGCATAGTTTCTCCTCTAGATCGGATTTATGCGGTGCTTAGGTGAAGCCTTGCCGGAATAGCTCCACCACCATTGCCGCAGCATCGCCATGCTGCCAGAGAACTCTTCTTCCTCTCCGCTTCCTCTTGCTGGATCAAGAAGGCGGAGATCGTCATCAAACTGTACGTGTGTTGAACGCCGAGGTGCCGTCCGTTCGGTGCTTGATCGGGACGGATCGTGATTGGATCGCGGGACGCTCGGCGATTTGGATCGCGAAGACGTTCGACTATACCAACCGTGTTTCTTAACGCTTCCTGATTAGCGATCTACAAGGATACGTAGATCCACTCTCCCTCTCGTAGATGCTCATCACCATGGATTGGTCTTGCGTGAACATAGGAAAATTTTTGTTTCCCATGCAACGTTCCCAAACACGGTGCAGGGCCGGTACAACCGCCCGGAGACATCTCCAGGCTTGGCTAGATCCCGGGCGGTACAACCGCCCGGAGGCAACAGTACGACCGCTGGCACCAACGTGTGAGCATCTACCCTAGGCTATCACCCTTGGGGCAGTAGTTGTACCGGACGTACGGGCCAAACGGTACAACCGCTCGGACCAGCGGTACAACCGTATTAAGAAAACAGCTAAGACCAAAACTGCCATAACTTTCGCAAATGAGCTCTGAATTGAGAAAACTTGAGCTTGTTGGTTTTAATAAGAAGAGGTAGTATAAAAATGTCAATGATATATAGGTGTGAAACCTATATGAATGAATAACAGGCAAAAACTCCAACATCGAAAACATCATAGAACATGCATATGGACTCCGTTTTCGATGAACTTGAGCTTGTCATAAAGCTGACCAAAAGCTCAAGAACCCACCTCAAGGAAATCCAACCAAGAACCAAGAAATATGATGATGCCAAGAATTAAATGGTTTGAGCTTTCAACGAACGATACCATCAAGCTACTCACTTGAGACCCCCCCTTGATAGTATGGCTATCGATCCTATAACCCGGTCTCTCAACTACCACCATGAGATCAGTAAAATAGAAAAACCTATCAAGGTCAAACCTTTGCCTTGCGCATAGTCCACTTGAGCTAGATGATGACGATCTTGTCCTCCTCAAGATGGACCACCTTTCTTGCTTGCGTCGACTCAATGAATACTAATAGATTGCTCCCCCGATACTCCATTATGGGTGAGCCATTCTTCGGCAGATCTTCACAAGTCCATTGTCACCACAAATGGACAGCAAGCTTCAAGCATGATCTCTCCGTGATGCTTCACTTGAACTTTCTCACCGCAATCTTGATGACGACCACCACTTGATGTCATCCTCCATAGGTTGTATGAGATCTTCCTCTTGACGCAAGCCCATGGAAACATACCTAACCCCACATAGAACTCTCACATAGACAATGGGTTAGTACACAAAGCGTAATGGACAATGCATACCATACCATGGGATCACTTGATCCCTCTCGGTACATCTTATACACTTAGAGTGTTGGTCAACTTGAGATTCATTCTTTGACTTAGTCTTGATCAACCTTGTATATTATCTTCTCTCTTCATAAATATGATCTCTTGAAGGTAAACATGAATGTTCACGCAATCTTCTTCTTCAAGACATGCTTGCAATAAGCTCAACTCTCACATGACCAATCTTTGCATAAAACCTTACATACCACCTTGGTCATCATATAAACTCCTTGAAACCAACACATGTACTTCAAGAAGTGCCTAGGGAAACATCCTTCGAATATAACTCAAGGCAACCATTAGTCCATAGGGATTGTCAACAATTACCAAAACCACATATGGAGAAATATGCTCTAACACATATAATGACTTGTGGTAGGAAAGGAGATGACACACGAGATGTCAAAGCTTGGAATGCTATCCAAGAGATGGATATGGATTTAAGGTCTTGGATGCAGGGACGGGGCCATAATTTGAACATGGGGAGGGCGAGGAAGATATAATCGTTCCAAATACATCACAAAAGAATATAGTCTCAAAATTTGAATTGATATGAGTATATGGCAATGTATGTTCAGCAACACAAAAAGGTTACATCTATGTTAGTTTAAATTTCACTCTAGATATTCTCCGACGTGCTCATATGTTTCAAACCTCTTTATTATGTGCATAGAGCTCCTTTCCATTGTAATAAGTTCAGAGGTTCTAAAATTTAACATTAGTTCCTCAGTAATTTCAACATAAACAAAGATGTAATCATCACAGGTATATGATGCAACAACAAGGTTAGGATAGAATTTGTAGCTGGAACTCATATGAGTATTTGATTTAAAATGCTCAAG
Source organism: Hordeum marinum (assembly GCA_022496015.1). Lineage (NCBI taxonomy): Eukaryota > Viridiplantae > Streptophyta > Magnoliopsida > Poales > Poaceae > Hordeum > Hordeum marinum. The sequence goes on along the minus strand of CM039677.1, from coordinate 417,396,681 downwards.
AAATAAAGAATATGCAAATATACCTTTCAGCTCAATGATCCAATGCTCTTAATCTATCATCCACTTCAATACATTTAAGAGTACATTGGTATTGAGCATACACCTCACATCTCTCTTGAATTTTCTCAATTGCAGCAACTTTGGTTCCTATAGTCAACATCTCAAAGCAAGATATTTTTTGTTTTGTTTGGTATTTTTTTGTTTAAAAGCAACAAATATAAATAAATTTGATGTGAGCAGGTAAGTAATGACCAATCGATGTTGTAACTTTAGGAGAAGTTGTCACTAAAACATTTAGCCCACTTTAAAATTTGGATACTAGTCAATCTTCGATTAACACCCACATGTTCAAATGAATATTATCTTATCTAGAGCGATGTTATTTAGTACAGACTACATGGTAAACACACATCAAGAACAAATAATTGTTGAGCCAACTATATATAATATGTAACACAATTTGTACCAAAAGAAATTATAAAGGAACATATTAGTTGTTCGGAGAAGCTCCTCGTTAACATTTTGTATACTCTAGATTTTTTGGTATGTGTATATCTAAATATAAAACTAGAGATCACTATCAAGATACTTTTGGAACGTGCACTTTTGAGATCTCTACTAATCTATTGGTACACTGTACTCAAGCGAGTGTCATTACTCTAAGAGTACATGTGATTTTATTTCTTATTTTCTCACATTTAATAGAATACAGTTTAGATATGGTTTTAAAGAAATAATGTATTAAAAGAAAATTTTCAGTTTTATTAGAAACATAGTTTAAATTCACCACACTATATTAGATATGAGTGTGTTTGAAAATAATAATTTAGAAACTAGTACAAAATTTTAGCATCATAATATTTATTTATTTGACTCACCTCGGAAACCGAAACCCAAAATATTTTTGATCAAACTAATTTTGATCTTAATTAAGTTGCTTGGCAGCAAGTAATCTGAACCAGCATAACAGCGTATGCAACAAATTTAGTTTTGTCATTTTGGTAAAGGATATCTAAAATGATTACTCTGCAACACCGAACAACAGAACATCAGTAATCTTGATTGGTTAATATGATTTTCTCATTTGATTGAAAGTTGTTTTGTTGTAACTTTGCATATCTAATTTAGATGTTGATTTAGTTGTTGGCAGCAAATAAATCTGAACCAACGTGATATTAAGGTCAGTAATATGACCATGTAAAAAAACTCCACTATCATTTCATATGAGTGATTTCAGCCCTGATCAGCACATTAAAGAAAATTTAATGCCCCCATAGTATTTCAATGTTAATAAAACATAGTTCCTGCTCTTCTGCGAGTACCTCGTGAAAGAAAATTGATATGCAAAACGTGAAAACATTGTGATACCAGGATGCTTACTAGGTTGAAGAAGTGTAAAAATAACACTCAAAAGTTGTGAGGGGTGTCGTCGCTTTGGTTTGAGATGCCGTTAGGGACAGCGCGGCCTGGGGACGGACTACCATCCCTCCGGCTGAGGCGGCGATGCAAGGCGAATACGCGACGGAATCTGTGTTGAATGCCCCCTTCCAATTTGCGTCTGGCAGGTAGTAGTTGTTAGAAGGAGCCGTGATGATGGAGCGAAGCCAACCATATGCATTAAGCGTGCTTCGCTGTGTCATTGGTGTCGTTGCAATTTCATAAATTTTATTGTTTTTTAATTTGGTGCATCGAGAAGATGATGTGGGTCTTCTTTTTTATAATGCGATATTTTGATGGGATTTTTTGGTAGTGTGATTATGCATTATCCGTTAATCAACTTGTAATTATATGTGATCACATGTATTTTATTATTGCTACAGTGTTATATGTTGAATTTTTTCCTAGGTGGTGAGAGGACGGGCAGGATGTTTTTTTTAGGTTATCTGCCGCTTTGTTTAACTAAAACATGTATGTGATCTCATCAGAGACCACCTTAAGAACAAAGTCTGGTGGCATCATAAGCCAAACCTTACACGACTATTCTCCTACACCAACCCTAGCAAATTTATGTGTGACAGAATTCACAAAACGTCCAACCCATGATACCTTCACCTCCTGGTTTTTGATCTCCTCCACTCTTGGTCCAACAGCAGCCAAGGTGGTGAGAGGACGAGTGGGATTGATGTGTTTTTACGATGAGTTTTTAGTATGGTTGATTCTGTTTAATTTGACAAATTGTTTAATTTGATAAATTATTGACCCAGTCAAAATCGTGAATTAAAACGAAACTGAATATCTTAGGTGGCTGGGAGATCTTAAGAAATCGTTGACCCGATTAATCATGATCTAAGTTTAAAATTAACCGTCTTAAATGAATGGAAGAGCTCTAAAATTAAAGGTATAGGGAGGATCGCCGGCGCCGGTACAGGTCCGCCTCGTCTCCGGTGGCCTTAGGGCCATGGGGCGTGATGGAACCTGACCCTTGCCGGTGGGAGGGCTTCGTTTATATATGTTTTTGAGTTTTGTTAGGGTTTGTGTCTTGCTCAAGAAGTCAAGATGACAACGGTTTCTTGAAAATGAAATAAGATTCTCCTTGCCTAGCTCCCATTCCGGTGGTGCATCTAGCATCGACGGTGGACGTGTGAAGGCGTATCTTTGATGGATCTGCCTTTGGTGGATTTGCTCGAATCTGTTCGTCGTTTGTCTATATGCGTGTGTGTTCAAGTTAGATTCTTTCTATCTACGTTACTCTTCATCGACGGCGGTTGTTGTTCTGTTGCGTTGGTTTTATGGGGTCTTAGTACGACGAATTCCTAAATGTCTACTATATTAAGTTTTGCCCGGCTCCGGTAAAAAAGGGGCGATGACGACGATACGCATTCAGCTTGCTTCAGTGTTTGTAGTCGTTGCTAGATGGTCTATGAATCTAGATGTAATTTTTATTATTTCTTATGTTCGTTTTACTATCATGTTTGCAAATAAATAGATCAGATGTTCTTACGAAAAAGAAAAGGCTACAGGGAGGATCACAATTAGTGGCAGCATCCGGGGCAGTACTGTCCAGGCTTGACGCGTGTTAAAAAAAAAGACACACCGGAATCGTATCAGATCCAGAATCAGCAGGCGTGCAACTCAAACGCTCAGACTGAACTGTGGAGCTAGGCAGCGATACGACAGGCTTCGATGCAGTTAGGCCAGCATTCATGCGCGGTGTCGGACATCATCCGCCGTCTCCGATCCGACTCGGTTCACGACCGGACAACCTTGCGTTTATATGTTCTCTCTCCCCCCGAGCCAACACGGACGCAATTTCTCAGATCGCACAGACCTTCATCACGTAGGATCGGCCAATTCCCATGGCGGCGTCGAGTCCGGAGTGGTCGAGCCTCCTACCCGATATCCTGGGCCAGGTGATCGCCCGCCTCCCGCACATCGCCGACCGCGCCCGCTTCCGCGCCGTGTGCCGCCTATGGCGCTCGGCCTTGCGCCTGCAAGACTCTCATCGGCGAGGGCTGCCGTGGGTTGTCCTTAACGACGGCGCCTACCTTACGCCCTCCGACGGCAGAATCCATCAGCTCCCGCTCCCCATGAACACAAGATGCATCGGCTCCACCAATGACTGGGTCGCCCTTGACCGCATAGACGGTGTAACGCAGAAACATACATACACATTGCACAACTACTTCTCCGATGTTGCGGTGCCGTTGCCGGAGCTAAACTCCGTAATCGGGAATGTTTCTGACAAGTTTGAGATCCGGAAGGTTCTCATGCGGTCGACACCCGACGATCTTGTTGCGGTCACAAGCAACATCTGCATGTACCCTTTCATCTTGTGCCGACCCGATAAGGGAGCGTGGGTGGCGAGGCCATTAGCCACGCCGTACTTTTGTATCGTCGATCTTGCGTTCCTCGGAGACATGCTCTACGCGGTCACCAAGGCTGAGAACCTCTACGCCATCCACCTTGCTGAAGACGACGATGGTAAGCCCGATGTCTCCTTTGTCAGACGAATCACCAGGCACGTCCCTGACCCTAATAATGATAGATACAATAATGACATGTGGATGGGTACAACTGACTATGATGCGTTGAGGCAAGAAGACGCCCCCGATGAATTGGTTGATGATGATAGTGACATTGAAGATGACAACTGTACGTTGTCTGATTGTGAAGAGGTCGTGAGCTCCGAAGGATACGACTTACTCACGACTTACAGACACCTCATTGAGTCTCACGGTAAGTTGATCATGGTTAGGCGGCAATGCTTAGTCTCAGCTTTCACTCCAAACCACCACACTCGCAAGGTTGAAGTCTTTGAGGCGGACATGGACAAAGGCACGTGGGCACCAGTGACAGGTGGGCTAGGTGGCGGTCATGCAATATTTATCAGTCATGGCTTCAGCAATATAGTCGCTGCCTGTGGGGAGGTGGAAGAGGATGCCATATATTTTCCCGACACGAACGATGTGTTTGACATGCAAACCGGGATTATTAGAACTTTAGGACCCATAAGTCGGCTAGACGCCTGTTGGAGGACGTGTGTCTTTCCACCGGATCTTATTGTTTAACATACCAGTACTATGTGTCCAACCTATGTTGACTTTCCAATTTGGAAATTGTGATATGTGCTATCTCTCGAGCCGCTCCCCTCCCAAGCGGCTCCGGAGGCCCCCTCCCTCATGAACCCTAGTCTACACCCAAGCCGCAATCTCTGACCACCGCTGTTGCCGTCAATTGCAGCCGCGGCGGCGGCACCCGTCCCGTCCATTTGACGTTTGGCAGGAGGTGCTTTCGACGGCGCTTTATGGGAGTAGGTGGGGCGCATGCAGAGGACAAGGGCGGCGTAGCCAGCCAGCGGGGGGGGGGGGGGGGGGGGGGATGTCCTTCAACAGGAGGGCGGTGAGGAGACGGGGGGCGCCATCAGCGGACGTTCCGATCATGTTGGTGGGCGTTGGGTTTGCAAACTGGGCCTCTCGTGGACTTCGACCTGGACCGATTGACCCAACTTGGGCACGTGCTATGGGATCTGGCTGTTCGTCGTGTCTCTGGAGCAGTGCATGGTGTTGCCCTCTTTTCTGATGTCGTCCCGCTGGATGGCGACTAGAGGCGTGGGGGCCTTCTTGCGAATAAAGGAGGCGGCTCTAGGGTTTCTCCCGCACCAAGACGAAGATCTGCTCACTGTCTGCTTCTAGCCTGGAGCGGTGTGTTTTGGAAGACTCCGCCGACGAACTGCATTGAGCGCTTCATGTCTGGTGATTGCTGGACCGGATGAAATTTGGTTGCGCGCACCTCTGTTTTTTTTCACCGTCTGGTTTCAAAGGGAGCGTTGTGAAGCTCTACTGTCTGTTATCATCATGGGACACGTCTTTGTTGTTATCATCATCAGAGGGAGCATTGTGAAGCTCTGTTGTCTATGGTCCTAGGGTGTTAGAGGAATCGGAAGGGATCTGGGGGGGGGGGGGGGGAGGGCTCACGGACATGAGGTAGGGACCATGAAGCAACTGTTATGAAATCCTCATGATTGTCGTGTACCACCACACCGCAAGGTCCGGAGAATGTTTCCTGATGAAAAGATACATCAACATCTATCTTGACATAATCGTGAGCTGGTCTCTTCCACGTCTGATCAAAAGACGGAAGCTAGCTTTGGTGTCATTGATTAGATTTTAAACAAAATAGCACCTAGCGACGACTAGAATCATTGGAGCGAGCCGAAGACATGCCCCCGACATCACACATCTCTCGCTGGAGCCAACAAACTCTCTTGTAAAAGACAAACCGAAATTCGGCGTGCTAAGGCACTACAGGACCATCGCACTAGAACAGCAACCGTGATCGATGAAGAGAAATAGATCAAAACCTACTTTGCTTTAGGTCTGAAGCCCTACTTGTTAATGCCGTCTATGGAGAGACAAGGCGGGAGAGGAGAGAGGAAGCTGACTGACAAGAGCTAATGAAGTCCAATTAAGCTGAGGCCTGGAAAAGACTCAAGAAAAACATCTTCTACCTACATTGACGGGTGCCCTTTTCTTTTTCTTATCCGGTGTAGTTTTCACCTTCAAACGAACGCACCAAAGCTTTTGTAGTGACCCTCCAGGGTCCCTGGTTGCTTTGGCACGCTCCACCACATCATTCTAGTGTTGTACTTGACTTGACTCTCCTCCTCTTATTGCTTATTGATTGCAGTGTTACCAATACATAGACAGACGAACACGAACAAACGAAGATTGGATTCACAGAGATCCACCAAAGAAAAACACTGATTGAAACCAACGCGATCCCTTGGAGAGACACCTCCACATAGTGGCGATTCCATTAGGGGGGGGGGGGGTCAATAGGCTGAAGCCTACCCTCCAAAATTCCTATTTCAACTAAATATACTATTTGACAATTATACCGAGGTGTTTAACATGTAAATTGCGATGCATTTGCTAATTACGCTTAGAAACTTGATGTTTTGAACCTACCTTAAGTTTTGTGCTTGATTTGCCACTGCCTCCACACAACCTCGAACGATACTAAACGTATCGCCAAGACCGGGGGGGAGGTAGGCGTGGAGGGCTTTATTCTTTCTTCAAGGCTCCGACACTGCCTTGCCTTTCCGAGCATGATACGAATCCTAATCAACCTAAAAACGGAGCAGGGCCTTAAAGCCACATAAGACGAGGCAGACCGGTAGCAGTAGGGACGAGAGGCGGGACTTCCTTTGTGTCCTTCCAGTCGCCTTTATTGGGGACGAGGAAAACTTGTATGGCCATGGACTTGGTACATTTATGGTCACTCGAAAAGATAAACAGAAAGACGAATGTCTAAAAGTTTGCATGAAAGATCCAATAAAATAGATAAATTACAGCTCGACCTTGGGTGATCCTTGTGCCAAACATAATCATCGCCCATCACTAGTTGTCGTTGGCACCGTGGCACCGCCAAAGAAAGACACTAGCAGCCGGCTCACTCAAATCTGCTTTGTGAGCCGACTAAACAGGCCGTCGCCAAGTCTTTCTGACACGTTGGCCGAGATCATCCTTGAGTCCACCAGATCCCGGCGTCATCGTCTTCATCCAATGCGGTCGGAGAAGAAGAGTGTCGCCGCAAGCCGCCATCCACAAACCACACTCCGAAACACACATGGACTCTGCACAAGCCGGTGTCATCGCCGGACAGCGCACTAAACACCATCCACAACAACCTAACATTGCCCGAACCAAATTCCAACAACACGAGGACTACATGTTTCCTGCCGCTACCGATTGGAACACCACCAGGGTCGGGAAGAAGCAGGGTCATTTTATTCCCACCCGGGCACTAATCCCGTCACCGATGCAATACCTCGCCTCTGGGAAGAACTAAAGCCTACCCTGTCTGCTTGCCGGAGCAAAGATACCGTGGTCCTCGGCCCCTCCCATCACCAAACCAGGCGAGAACCCACATCCTCTCAGGTGGAGAGAGAGGAGACAGAGATATCAGCATTAGTTAGCGGGATAATCTTCGACTGCTCGCTTTTTCCATTCGGTGACATGCCTATACAAACCGTACAATACATTAACGTTTTGCTTAAGACGAAAAATTGGCCCAGTAAAACAAGACATACAAGACGTAACATGCCACTATTTGTTGCTCGATCTCATCAACGATCGCTCAAAAACGAACAATTGTGCTTCGAATGTCTGTCAGGGCTCTTACATGACACACCAAGGATGGAGGGGAAAACACTGGAGGAAAAATAGAGAGCGACTACTGTAACGTACACCGAGGAGGGAAACAAAACAAGAATAAATGAAAAAACGATCACTGCAAAACTGGGTGATAGATACAACAACATCGTCTGCTGCTCCAATTTGTCATATCCTGCGAGGCTGGTTCCCCCATCTGGCCTGGTCGGCTCTCGGTCTCTTCCTCGGCCGTGCCCTTACATCATCGGCTGCCTCTTGGAACGGGTTCGGTCCGTTCGACTCCTCCCGTGGCCTCCTGATCTTCTTCCTTTTTCCGCAGTCATACTCCTCGTCCCTGGGAACAAACGTGTGATGAGTGATGAGTGATGAGTGATGATCCCCTAAAGTAAAGAGCCTGGCATCACAAAGAAATTAACCGTTGTTTGCAAACTTACCATTCATCTAGCACATAACCAATACTGTCGGTCCTTCTTGGATACTGAAACTCTGCTGCCTTTCTACCTGACATGTCAATGTCATCCCACGGTGGAACTGCGAAATAAAATCAATAGACTGTAAATAGTTTGTGTTGATGACAGCATACAAAAAAGACAAACACGTTTCTGTGAGGTTGCGCATATGCTAGCAACAGAGGAGTGTTATATGTGCTTACCAGTAATTTCTCTCAAGCCCCTCGTGAGGAGATCGAAATGCGAGGGGACTCTCTCGTGTGCATGTGCGCTGTTTCTTGAATCAGTCTGGTCCGGAACAGAGCTTACACAAGCACCTGGCAGCTCAGCACTAGCAACTGTTGCATCCTTGTCATCTTTCTTGTCCACGGGAAGGTCAGCAGCACTGCTGCAGCGTTCAGCAAGATGTGGTTTCTTCGTGGACATCTCAACACCATTATCTGAACTTGCAGAGGCACGGGAGCGTTTGCGTCTTCTATGGGATTTACATGATATGTCCTTGGTAAGAACAGTTTCTGATGTTGATGTCTGCTGATCATCGGCAATGATTCCATTGTCAATGGCCCGCCCTTTAGCTCTTTTGTGTTTCCTTTTCTTGTGCAGTTTTAGTGCAGCAAGTAAAGGTTGCTTGGATACAAAAAGCAAGTGCGCAGTTGAATAATCCTTATGCTTCCTGGACTTCAAATCCTTCATTGTACGTAAATTACCATGGCATGGATCCTTGTCGAACACTTGGGCAGGGTCTTCAGGGCAGATCACTTGGGCAGAAGCTTCAGGGCAGATCGCCGCCTGTGCAAGGTCTTCAGGGCAGATCGCCTGTGCGGAAACTTCAGGGCAGATCGCCTGTGCATAAACTTCAGGGCATATCGCCTGTGCGGAAACTTCAGGGCAGCTCGTCTGTGCGGAAACTTCAGGGCAGATCGCCTGTGCGGAAGCTTCAGGGCAGATCGCCTGTGCGGAAGCTTCAGGGCAGATCGCCTGTGCAGAAGCTTCAGGGCAGGTCGCCTGTGGAGAAACTTCAGGGCAGATCGCCTGTGCAGAAATTTCAGGGGAGATCGCCTGTGCGGAAACTTCAGAATAGATGTGCGTCTCAGATTGAGCCTGCACAGTTACCAGATCATTGTTCTGCATAGAGCATTTGGAAAATCAAGTTACATCCAAATATAGCCAAGACACGATATGGCCAGTTTTAAATTAATGGACCATGATATGCAGAATCATTATGTAATCCAAACGAAGAAGAGGGGGGGGGGGGGGTACCGGCTCCTGTGCATTTGCAATACAGTTGGCGTCCTTCACAGGAAGCTCCTCCACCGTAGCCTGGCCAACCTCTGCTGTATTATTCTGGACTGAAGTCTGCAGAAACAATGTTTCACAAATTAAATCTACGTGCATAGGTATGATTGTTACTTCTTTTCATGCATGCAGGGGGCTGAGGGAATGGACATGTAATTGATTGGATACCTGCTCCACTGCATTTGTTATAGCACAGGTGTTCTCCACAGAAAGCTCCTCCATAGCTATTTCATCAGGTTGCTTCCCAAACTCTGCTGACTCTTTAGCTTCATTACAGCAGGTTAAATCTTCTCTACTGGACATTGTTCCATTAGAAACAGAAAGCATCATATCCTGCCATGTTGGGAACAGAAAGCAATAGTGTTAACACTGAGTATTAAATTAGAGTAATGCAAAGACCAATGACAAGTATCATATGATTACCTTGGTTTTCTTTATTTCTGCACTTTCCGCTGGCTTACTTTGTTCAGTACATGGATCTGTTCGAGGTTCAGAAGCCTGGTGATTTTCTTCCAACATTCCATCACCGCCATTGCATATGGGCAAGGCAGCAGTACTGCCTTTACCTGAATCAGTAAATGCACCATCAGACTCAGGTTGCTGTTCTTGCAATGGCTTCTCATACGACTTCGGGTCACAGGTTGAATTATGAGGAACAATAACATGAGGCTGTGCTAAGGAAACTATCTCCCTTTCACTATCTGAAGTTGTCTTGGTTGTGTTGATGGACAAGGTAGTAGCAGCTGTCTGTACTGAAACCATACCATTGTTTGGGACAGCTGCAGCTTCAGTAACCTCAGTACTGCTAGAATATTTTGAACACTGGCCTTGTGAGCTGCTGCCAAAAATGCTAGGACCACCATCATCTGAGTTCTGCTTCTGCCACTTAACATCTCCATTGGTAAATGAGGGAACATTAAATTTTGCTTCCATTAAACCCTTCTGAATTGTGCCATTCATATAAGCGGTCTTCTCAGAAATAGCATTCTTTCCTAACGAACCAGCAGCACCATTATTTTTAAATATCACTGAGCTCCTCACCCTGTCACGCACATAGAATAACATATAGGCTTTCTGCCTTAATACATCTGCCTCACGAACTTGGCAAACCTGGAAGTATCCACAAATAATGAACATTGTAAGAATAAAGACAGTACAAGGCATGGTAAATGCAGGTATACAAACAAAGACAGTACGAAAAGCTTGCACCAAAGATTAGCAGAAGTTTATATGAGTGCAAATTCATTGCAAAACAAAAATTCTACCTGGTTATCATCAAGATTGTGCCAACTTCCACTAGAAGTCCGCACAAAGCAATAATAGTGACCTGATTGTGTATTCCAGCCAGCATGAACCAACACGCCATAAAGACTGTATCTGAAATCCATGCCCTTCACATATGAACATAACCACAGTAAGTTGTAAGAAGAGGTTCACTAGAGACAAATACAAAACTAGAATCGAAAGATATTCATCAACTAGTTACTCACTTCTGAATTACTGACAAATGGCTTCAAGTTCAAGGTTGGCTGAAAATCCACTTTTTTGTTGATCTTTTGACCAGGGTTGAAAGGACTAAAACGCTTCAGATGAATTGTCAATACATCAGGAGCCTTATCAATTGTAAATCTCTTCTTCGCCACAACTTTTTTCTTGCAGCTCTGGCAGTTGTACTGCTTCTCCCCGCCATCTAAAGCCTCTTCTTCAGTAAAATTTTGAAGTGCTTTCACCAACGTAGCAGCATTACCAATTTCCAGACTTAGATCCAGGAAAGGATCAAATTTGCTGGAACAGTGGGAGCAACTTGCACATCTCACCTGTAATGCCCATAAATATAGCAACACACTGATGAAATCAGGAATATATTTGCCGTCGATATTACTCATATAATGGCAATTAACCAATTAACAGAACTTACCTGACTTCTTAAGCGGCCACCAAATATTCTGTGAACTAGACTCTTCTCATAAGCACTCTGAGACTGACTTGGTATACCCGAAGGTAAACAGCATTTGTGCATGGACTCAAGTAAGTTGACCATTAGCTCGTGTGCATCTTCCTGCCTGTAGTAACGAAAACTACGAGAAATGCCTGTTTAGCAGTTAAAGATAGCAGAATTCGGTGATGGATTTGGAAAAAAGTAGATAGTTGGGGTATTTAAATATTTAAATTCAAAAGAAAAATACTGTCGCTACGGCACAAGAAAGGATACATTTTAAGTTCTTCACAAACTGCATCGGTGTCAATATCTTCCCAGTTGACTGTAGGGCACATGTAACATGGTTCTGGAGAGCACATAGCGCACAGAATCCAGCTGCCCGGCCTTAACAAATAAAAACAGAATTATTATTAGGAGTATCACAAAAGCAGCAATTGCCAATGAGAGAGAATATTTTTCTATACTTCTTTGATAAATGATAGCAGATGCTCTGCTACTATAGAACTGGTGGTGAGATATACCACATTTAATTACTCCATCAGTCCCCAAGTAGATGGTGTACAAATCGGTTAAAACGTTAACTATTTATAAGTTTGACCAAATACATAGAAGAAAAATATCAACAACTACAATATTGAATGAATGCATTATGTTGTCACGCATATAATTGGTCAAACTTAGAAAACATTGACTTTTTGACTCAGTTTCTACTCCATCCATTTGGGTAAATGAAATTGGAATATTCTGCCAAAGTGGTTAAACTAATATTCTTTTCAATCAAATGAAATGTCTCAAGAAGCAATAATTGCCATGCAACCCCAACATACTAACAGGCAGTGTTATATCAATCAATATACACCTAAAGATCCCACCAGGGGGCTGAAGACTGCCGCCACAATTATGTTGCAGACAACCCATTTTACTGGAAAATGCATCATCCGCAACCAGCAACAAAATGCTGTTTCGCTGCTTGGTACACTGTCTCAAAAAGCGATAACTGGGATGTAACTGCAGGACACGGACAAGCAGCTGCGTACATCAACCAATGCGCTTTTTTGGTCGTAGACTAAACATTTTACTGGAAAATGGTAGTTTTCAAAGACAGCAAGAAAGGCTGTTTCACTGGGTGGGACTTGCACGGTCAACACTATCATACTACCCCATGCGGGGAATGGATATGTTGTTGTCAAGTGGCATCAAACTTACATGATGACGATGTGTGCTTGCCGCTCTGCAGGTACGCCACGAAGGGCTCTGTGTACGTCAGGCATTGCAGGACCGAGTTGAGGTAGCAGGTATTGCCGAGATTCCGCAAGCCAGCCCCCTGCGTCAGGCACACAAGAGGGCACCTCAGTGAATTCAGTTCACTTGTATGACAAGTATAGCATCATGTTTCAGACTTTCAGGCGCATCGGTAAATTCCCCAGGTAAAAGTCAGATACCAGGGCACCTCAGTGGATTCACTTCACTGGTATTACCGTATAAATCATGTTTCGGTCGCATCGGTAAATTCCCTAGGTAAAAGTAAGACACCAGGGCACCTCACCGAATTCACTTCGCTGGTATTATTTTACATGTTTCAGGCGCACCGGCATAATCAAACGCCAGTGAATTCACTTCGCTGGTATCATCCCTCATGTTTTAGGTGCATCCGCAAATTCCCGACGCAAAAATCAAATGGTGATGACAATACAACTAGCCAGATTTCGAAGGGAACAGAGTGGATTCAACGGTTTTTCAGCAGATCAGAGGATCATCATTTCCAAACCCAAATTCCGTCAGTGAACAACCCCCCCCCCCCCCCCCCCCCAAAAAAAACACTTGCCCAACTGCAGAACTGCGAAATTCGACCCACTACGAACGAACATCAGGAATTCGAGTGAGCAAAACCCAACAGACTGCGGTTGGTTCCACTGCCGCAGTTAGGTACCCAATTTGAAAATTCCGACCTCCAAACAAACAATCTCCCAAAATAATCCGCGGGCGTGCGCACACTCACGATTCTCCGCAGGTAGACCCTGGCGGCGGCGAGCTCCCGATCGAGACCGCCCGCGCCCCCGCCAGCCTCCCCCTTCTTCTCCCGCGCCGCCGCCGCCGCCACCGCCAACCGCCTGTCGGCGTTCGGGTACGGCCTCTGCATCAAGACCCCTCCGGCCGGCCCCGCCGCCACTGCCGCCGACGCCGCCGCGTGGAACTGGATCCTCCGGTGCTGCGCCGCCGCCTCGCCCATTCTTCTTCTAGGGTTCCAGCTGGGCGGATCGGAGGGGCCGATTGGCCTGCTTATCTCCGGGGTTAATTCATCGCTGGGGGTTTAAAACGTGCGGCCTCGATCGACCGGCTCGGGGGCGAGTCTGGTGCGGCCCACGGAGGTAACCGACGTACGTAGCCCTCGGCGGGTGGACGGCTGGGATTCGGCCGCTGGGGATGGCGCGCGCATCCGGGGCGTCGGTGAGCCAGACGGTGCGCCGGCGGTTCGGGTCCGGTCGACGGAAGCGACGAAGAGGAGCTGATGATTGGGCCGAAAGTTCGGAACGAGCTGGCGATGCTGGCTGGGTGGGGTTCGGGTGCGTGTCCGTTCGGTGGAGGCAAAGGCTGGCGTGGTTGTTGCGTGGCATACGGTATTTTTATTCCGGTTGGTACCGCGGGAAGGCGGACGGGACGGGCCGTGCACGTTGGGCCAGCCGGCCAGGAGGGAGCCGGTGCGTCGTGGTCGCCGAGCCGGCCGGCCGGCGAGGTTCTCCGGCGACCGGCGAGCGTGGCGTGCGCGGGGATGGGAACCCGTGGGTGGATTGGATCCCCGACGGCTAAATCCACTGTTTTGATCATTTTTGAAACTTAATCTTGATATGACCCTGGTCTTGAAAAATTTCCAGATCTGATCCTTTTGCTACCGTCAAAGACCTCGACGGTAGGGTTGCATGGGCTATCGCCAGATAGCTCGGCGGTAGGGTTTTCGTTAGGCTAACGGTGTCGTCGACGTATAAAAATGCCCTACCGCCACACTGTCTGGCGGTAGGCTCTAAAAACCTACCGCTAGAGGTCCTAGTGGTAGGGTCTCCAGTCCACTAAAACGTCGAGTGTGGCGGTAGGGTCAGGCGATAGGTTAGCATAACCTACATAACCTATCGCCATAGGCCTTGGCAGTAAGATACTGGGTTTCCAGTTTTGCTTCCTGACTCGCGTAATGCCCAACAAAAAACGGTAGGATTGAACAGCCTACCGTCAGGGGGTCTGGCGGTAGGTTGTGCTAGCCTACCGCCAACCTCTCTGGCGGTAGGGTGCTTCTTTTCCCTAGCACACATATATTGGAAATAATTCAACATTTTTCCCCTAGCAAGGTTTTTTTCTCAGCAATAATTCTGGACTAACACACATATATTATGGACTAGCAATAATTCTGGACTAACACACTTTTTTTTCTCAGCACCTAAGGGAAATAATTCAACATAGCAAATAGTTTGACACATAGCAAATAGTTTCACACATAGCAAATAGTTCAACTAATAAGTTCACTCGCTTGTAGAAAGTTCACTTGCTCCTTCCTCTCTTCGAGGTACGGTCCTCGTTGTGCTTAGAACGGGTCTCGAGAGGCGTCTTCTTGCGCTGAGGACGCGCTCTCTGAAACGGCGATGGACTCCCCCAATCCTTCTTCGGCTTGTTCCTCTTCTGAAGCTCAAGCTAGGTTGTCTGAGTTGGTGGAGGTCTGTAATCTTCGTCGTACTCCTCCTCCTCCTCCTCTGCATCACTTTGTTCCTTCTCGATCTCTTCTGCTTGTTCCTCATTGTCATCTTCCTCTTCCTCTTCTTCTGTTTGCTCCTCGTTGTGTTCTTCCTCTTCCTCTTCATCCTGCTCATCCTCTTCATCGTCCTGAACCGTCGTGGAGGAGGAAGCACACCCAGGCAGGCCCACCAGCTTGTGACATTTCTTGACAACTTCTGCAATGTGGATCAAGTTTATGGTTACAAAAGGAAATGAACTTACGAAAGAATTGTCGTCGTTTTCTCACGACAGATGCCATGGATAGGCTTATCGAAGGTGGTTGGGGCCGGAGGACGCCGACAGGCTCCGGGGACGGGATTAGGCACAAGCGGCGGTGGACGCACAATGTACCAAGGTTCAGGGCCCTCTGTGGGAGGTAATACCCCTAGTCCTGCTTGGTCCAGGTTGATAGGCGAGGATGGTTACAATGGTTCTCCTGGAGCTGTTGTCTAGAGGTAGGGGAAGGGGCAGCCGGCTCCTTCTCCTTCGCTACGTGAGTGGATGTGGGATGAAAAGGTCTCGTGTGTGTGTGTGGAAAAGTGGTCGTCCCTATGCATGGGGGGGGGGGGGGGGGGGCTCGGGAGGGTTTATAGGCCAAACTCCCGGCTTACAATATCCCTAAAGTACTGGATGGGAGGACCCGACTGCCAGAGGGTCCACCCATTGAACTGTCTCGTCGCCCATAGGGACTACCGGCTGCGCGGTCCCATCGCCCACTAGGGCCTGCCAGCCGGCTCCGCGATTGGCCCGTGCCCACCTGCCACGGCACGGGCCGCCCTAGTGGTGTTGCCTGGTGCTAGCCGACCGAGGTCTCCGGTATGGCCGGCAGCGCTGTAGCCATGCGTGGGCGGGTAATTGAGTGGGCTGAGGCATGCCGACACTATTGCCCCGCCCCGTCGCGGTCAGCCGAGGTCAGCGATACGACCGGCTGCACTGTAGCCACACGTGCTCGCATGTCAGCGATTATTGTGGCCACGCCGGGGGTCGTCATGGGGGTCTTATCTTGTCGCCGTACCCGCGCGCAGAGAGATGGGACGAGAGCCTGCTCGCTCGAGGGTCAACAGAAGAACCGGCCTAGAGGCAGTCGGCCAGGGACGAACCGGCTCCTTGGCCAGCCGGCCATGAGCCAGCCGACAACATGCCTGACGGCCAAGGATGAGCAGGCGACGTGATTTTTCTTGAAGCGGGGGAGATAACCCCATAGCTTAGGCCTACCTAGGGGTAATAACCCTGTCGGTAGTCCCCGAAGCCGGTGGGGGCCCACGTCCTCCAGACGAGGGGGAGCCGGCTTCATGCGACGCTCGCCTCCCGCACGGAGCCGAACAATCGGTCAAGCCAGCGGTCACCCCCGACGCCTCGGGTTCCGTCGCGCCACTCCGGGTCCCATGTCGGGCCTTGGCACGTCATGCGGAGTGCAATGATGCCGTGGGGCCCACGCTCGTGGGCAGACGGGAAGTCGCCCTGGGCCTAGCCCGCTAGGCCACGGGTGTAGCCCAGTAGGCCTCGTGCTGCAGGCCGGGATCTTTTGCGCCCAGATTGCGATGGTTGTAGCCTAAGGTGCCCACGGCTGCGCGGATATCACAGGGGAGTGGGCGCAGTTAAACCCCACCTCCCCGGGTGTCACCCCCATATTTAAAAGGGGAAGGGCGAGGGGCGGAGGCAGCCGTGCTCCACTTGCCCCCTCGCCTTCTTTCTCCTTGCCTTATCTACTCCTTCTTGCGCTGCCGCCTGTTTCGCTCACCACTTCGCCCGCTCGCCACCTCGCGCTGTCCCGACGCAGCAATGGCCGACGGCTCCTCCGGAAGCTGGGTTGGTTCCATCGTTACAGAGGCTAGCATTGCGGAGCTCCGTCGTGCCCGTATGTTGCCGTCGGAGGAGCGCGTGGTCGCCCGCGCGCTGGGCGATGGGGTGGAACCTGAGCTGCGGGCGGGGGAGCACGTCGTCTTAGCTGCCACTTCTCGCTTGGCTTTGGCCTGCCGGTCAGCCTCTTCTTCCGCTTCTTGCTGGATACTTTCGATCTCCAACCGCATCACCTCAGCCCCAATGTCATCCTCTACATTGCGGGCTTCGTGACCCTATGCGAAGGCTATCTTGGGATGCTTCCCTGCGTGGAGCTCTTCAAGAAGCTCTTCTACCTCAAAGCCCTGAAGAACGGCAAGGAGCCGTACACCTGTGGGGGCGCAGTGGTGTGCTGTCGCGGCTCGTGTTTCCCCCACTTCAGCCTCATCGACTCCGTCAAGGGGTGGAACCGGATGTTCGTCTACGTGAAGAACGCCAACCCGCGGCAGGACTACATCCGGTTGCCGGCGTTCGTCAACGCCCCGTCCACCAGAGTGAACTGGTCGGGGTACGCTCCGTGCGAGGCCGCGCTTGAAGAGCTGGGCCGGCTCCTGGCCATGAGGACCAGGGAAGGGTTGGTCGCCTCCGACCTGGTGGCTACCTTCATCGCACACCGGGTGCCGCCTCTCCAGCTGAGGCCGCGCCGGATCTGCGATATGTCCGGCCTCGGGACCCCTGCTGGCTGTCGACCGTTGAGCTGACGCCCGCTCGAGTGGCGGTGCGGGTGAACGCCATCACAACCTTTAGGCTGGCGCCGGGGACTTGGTCCTTCGGCAAGGAGCCGTACGACCGGCACAACCCGGCACCTGTGGTACACCCCGTCGAGGTGATTTTTCTTTCCCTTTGAATCCTTTCGGCCAGCCCCCGATCTCACTTGTTGTGCTGACCGCAGCTTTTCGTTCGACAGAACACGCCAGACGCCGCACCCCCAGATCTTTGAGGTGGAGCATGCTGAGTCCGACTCCGAGGACTATGAGCTAGGAGGCGGACCCGAAGAGGGGGTCGACTCCTCGGGGGAGGCCGAGGCGGCGGGTGACCTAGGAGCCGGCGGGTCTAGAGCGGCTGGTGAGTTACCCTCCGGCCCCACAATCAAAGATTGGACCGATGATGACGACGATGATGATGATGACGTCCGGATCCTGAACGCGCCTCCCCTCACAGTTTAGCAGGGCTCGTGCGGGCAGAACGAGGAGCAGCCGGCGCGCGCCCCGGTGGCCAGGACCTCCAGCTGGGCGAAGAGGCCGGCTCAGGAGGATCCAGTGGCCCAGCCGCCGGCTCGCAAGCGAGCCAAGGCGGTCGGGTCGAAGCCACCGACGCGCGCCAAGCGGGCCTTGCCCATTGTCGTCGGGTAAGTGTTACGTTTAAAGTTTGGGTTTCTCTCTGTGAGTCGTGCGCCGTCAGGTGTTTGAGTATTTGCTTGCTCTAGGGACCCCATCGAGCTCCATGATGTGGAGTCGGCAACCGGCCTGGTGGAGGCGGCCAGCCACTGGCGCAGGAGCACGCAGCCACGCTGTGTGAGGAGAAGGGGAGGCTCGCGGAACTGCGAGCCTCGAAGTCGGGAGCCCAGGGCGGACCCTCTCGCTCTGGGGCTTTGAACGGCGGGAGGCGGAGGAGGTTGGAGGACCCAGCGCGGGCGTCGGATTCGGTGGCAGAGTTGACTCACATGTCGAGACGTCCGTCGAGCGAGCCACGAGGACCGGCTACGGAGGCGGTCGTGCCTCCATCCTCGGCGGAGACGGCCCGGACAGGGGGAGCGGCCCCTGAGCCGGCCTCGGAGGAGCCCTGGCAGGTGGAGCCGGCAGTGGCGCCTCCCGGCGTCGAGCCGTCCCAGGTCAGTGTTGTTGGAAATATGCCCTAGAGGCAATAATAAATTAGTTATTATCATATTTCCTTGTTCATGATAATCGTTTATTATCCATGCTATAATTGTATTGATCGGAGACTTAAATGCATGTGTGGATACATAGACAAAACCATGTCCCTAGTATGCCTCTAATGGACTAGCTCGTTGATCAAAGGATGGTTAAGGTTTCCTAGCCATGGACATGAGATGTCATTTGATAACGGGATCACATCATTAGGAGAATGATGTGATGGATAAGACCCAAACTACAAACATAGCATATGATCATGTCAGTTTATTGCTACTGTTTTCTGCATGTCAAGTATATGTTCCTATGACCATGAGATCATGCAACTCACGGATATCGGAGGAGTGCCTTGTGTGTATCAAACGTCGCAACGTAACTGGGTGACTATAAAGGTGCTCTACAGGTATCTCCGATGGTGTTTGTTGAGTTGGCATGGATCGAGACTGGGATTTGTTACTCCGTGTGACGGAGAGGTATCTTAGGGCCCACTCGGTAATACAACATCACAACAAGCCTTGCAAGCAATGTGGCTAAGTGTTAGTCACGGGATCTTGTATTACGGAACGAGTAAACAGACTTGCCAGTAACGAGTTTGAACTAGGTATCGAGATACCGACGATCGAATCTCGGGCAAGTAACATACCGAAGAACAAAGGGAACGTTATACGGGATTAACTGAATCCTTGACATAGAGGTTCGACCGATAAAGATCTTCGTAGAATATGTAGGAACCAATGTGGACGTCCAGGTCCCACCATTGGTTATTGACCGTAGAGGTGTCTCGGTCATGTCTACATAGTTCTTGAACCCGCGGGGTCTGCACACTTAAGGTTCGGTGACGTTTCGGTAGTGTAGAGTTATGTATGGTGGTGACCGAAGGTTGTTCGGAGTCCCGGATGAGATCCCGGACGTCACGAGGAGCTCCGGAATGGTCCGGAGGTAAAGATTCATATATAGGATGTCCCAGTTTGGTCGCCGGAAAAGTTTCGGGCTCATCGGTAGTGTACCGGGAGTATCGGTAGTGTACCGGGAGTGCCGGTAGTGTACCGGGAGACCTCCGGGAGGGGTACTTCGACCCCAAGAGGTCCATGGGCTGTGGGAGAGTATTAACCAGCCCTTAGTGGGCTGGGAAAACAGCCACAAAGGCCCATGGCGCAGGAGAGAAAGTCCTAAAGCAAAAAGTGGAAAATCAGCCAATAGGAGGCAATCCTACTCCAACTAGGATTGGAGGTGAAGTAGGATTGCTTCCCACCTTCTATTTCGGCCGTCCCAAAGGCCTTGTCTGCCTCTCCTCTCCTCTCCTCCTATATATACTAGTGTATTGGGTGGTTTTTGGATAGAATTTCCGGCCACGTGCTACCCGTTCCACCGGTGCATAGTTTCTCCTCTAGATCGTAGTTCCGCAGCGCTTAGGCGAAGCCCTGCCGGAATTGCTCCACCACCATCACCGGAGCGCCGTCACGCTGCCGGTGAACTCTCTCTCCTCTCCACCTCCTCTTGCTGGATCGAGACGGTGGAGATCGTCATCAAGCTGCACGTGTGCTGAACGCGGAGGTGCCGTCCGTTCGGCGCTAGATCGGAAGGACCGTGATCAAGATCGCGAGACGGTTCGTGATGTGATCACGGAACGGATCGTGATGAGTTCAAGGGACGGATCGTGATTGGATCGCGGGACGGATCGTGATGAGATCGCGGGACTCTCGGCGATTTGGATCGCGAAGATGTTCGACTACACCAACCGCGTTTCTTAACGCTTCCCGCTTAGCGATCTACAAGGGTACGTAGATCCACTCTCCCTCTCGTAGATGCTCATCACCATGGATAGGTTTGCGTGTGCGTAGGAAAATTTTTGTTTCCCATGCGACGTTCCCCAACAGTGGTATCAGAGCTAGGTTGATGGTTCGATGAGATCTCGAGTAGAACACAAAAGGTTTGTGGGCGTTGATGCTTAGATTGCTTCCTCCCTTGGTCGTATTTTGGTTCAGCGGGATTGTGAGATGAAGCGGCCCGGACCAACATTACTCGTACGCTTACGAGAGACCGGTTCCCTCGACGCAACTTGTTGCCTAGATGGCTTGCGGGTGACAGTTTCTCTCACTTTAGTTGGATCGGATTCGACAAAGGTGGTCCTTGAGAAGGTTGAAAAGCAAACTAGTGTATCACCGTTGTGGTTTATGCGTAGGTGAGAATCGTTCTTGCTAGATACCCGTAGCAGCCACGTAAAATATGCAACAACAATTAGAGGACGTCTAACTTGTTTTTGCAGGGTATGTTGTGATGTGATATGGCCAATTACATGATGAGATATATGTGATGTATGAGATGATCATGTGATGTATAGATTATCACGACTTGCATGTCGATGAGTACGGCAACCGGCAGGAGCCATAGGGTTGTCTTTAATTATTGTATGACCTGTGTGTCAATCATTAAGCGCTATGTAATGCTTTACTTTATCGCTACGGTAGCAATAGTAGTAGAAGCATGCAGGGCGTGACAACCCCGATGGCGACACGTTGATGGAGATCAAGATGATGGAGATCATGGTGTCATGCCGGTGACGATGGAGATCATGCCGGTGCTTTCTAGATGGAGATCAAAAGCACAAGTTCATGGCCATATCATGTCACTTATGATTTGCATGTGATGTTAATCCTTTTATGCACCTTGTTTTGCTTAGTACGGCGGTAGCATTATAAGGTGATCCCTCACTTGAATTTCAAGATGAACTGTGTTCTCCCCGTGTGTGCACCATTGCGAAAGTTCGTCGTGTTGAGACACCACGTGATGATCGGGTGTGATAGACTCTACGTTCACATACAACGGGTGCAAGCCAGATTTGCACGCGCAGAACACTCGGGTTAAACTTGACGAGCCTAGCATGTACAGACATGGCCTCGGAACATGAGAGACCGAAAGGTCGAACATGAGTCATATAGTAGATATGATCAACATGATGATGTTCACCATTGCAGCCACCTCAACTCACGTGATGATCGGACTTGAGTTGGTGAATTTTGGATCATGTATCACTCGAATGATCGGAGGGATGTCAATTTGAGTGGGAGTTCTTAAGTAATATGATTAATTGAACTCATTAACATGAACATAGTCAAAGTGTCTTTGCAAATTATGTTGTAGATTACTAGCTCGCGTTGTGGCTCCCTTGTATTTTTATATGTTCCTAGAGAAATAGAATTGAAAGATGTTGGTAGCAAAATTGCGGACTGGGTCCGTGATCTGAGGATTGTTCTCATTGCTGCACAGAAGGCTTATGTCCTTTATGCACCGCTCGGTGCGCCACCCCATCTAGCGTCGACTGTAGATGTTGTGAACATCTAACAGGCACGTTTCGATGACTACTTGATAGTTTAGTGCGTCATGCATTACGGCTTAGAATTGAGGCTCCAAAACGTTTTGAACGTCACGGAACATATGAGATGTTCTAAGAGCTGAGATTGTGATCTCAGGCTCATGCCCGAGTTGCGAGATATAAGATCTCCAACGAGATTCTTTGCCTGCAAGATAAAAGAGAATAGCTCAATCGTTGAGCATGTGCTCAAACTGTCTGGGTACTACAATCGCTTGAATCGAGTGGGAGTTGATCTTCCAGATAAGATAGTGATTGATGTAGTTCTCCAAGTCACTGTCACTGAGCTACTAGAACTTGGTGATGAACTATAAAATGCCAGGGAAAGAGATGTTGATCCCTGAGCTGTTCGCGATGTTTGACACCGCGAAGGTAGAAATCGAGAAGGAGCGTCAAGTGTTGATGGTTAATCAAACCACTAGTTTCGAGAAGGGCAAGGGCAAGGAGGGAAACTTCATGGATAGCAAGTCAGTTGCTACTCCAGTGAAGCAACCCAAAGTTGAACTCAAACCCGAGACTAAGTGCTTCTGTTATGAGGTGAGCGGTCGCTGAAGCGGAACAACCCTAGATACTTGGTAGATAAGAAGGCTGGCAACATTGATAGAAGTATATTTGATATACGAGTTATTAATGTGTACCTTGCTAGTACTCTTAGTAGCACCTAGGTATTGGATACCGGTTCGGTTGCTAAATGTTAGTAACTTGAAATAAAAGCTACGGAATAAACGGAGAACTAGCTAAGGGTGAGGTGACGATATGTGTTGGAAATGTTTCCAAGGTTGATGTGATCAACATCGCACGCTCTCTCTACCTTCAGGATTAGTGACGAACCTAAATGTTATTTGGTGTTTTGCGTTGAGCTTGAACATGATTAGATCATGTTTATTGCAATACGGTTATTCATTTAAGTTAGAGAATAATGGTTATTCTGTTTACATGAATAATACCTTCAATGGTCATGCACCCAGTGAGAATGGTTTGTTGAAATCTTGATCGTAGTGGTACACATGTTCATAACATTGATGTCAAAAGATACAAAGTTAATAATGATAGTACCACATACTTGTGGCACTGCCGCTAAATGTCATATTGGAATAAAGCGCATGTAGAAACTCCATGCTGATGGATATTTGGACTCATCCGATTTTGAATCGGTTGAGACATGCGAACCATGCCTCTTGGGCAAGATGACTAAAAGACCCCGTTGGATGGAGCGGGCAAGTGATTCATTGGAAATGATACATATTGATGTATGAAATCTAGTGAGTCTTGTAGCGTGTAGTGGATATCGTTATTTTCTTACCTTCACTGATGATTTGAGTAGATATAGTGTATATTTACTTAATGAAACACAAGTCTGAATCGTTTGAAAGGTTCAAGCAAATTCAGAGTGAAGTTTAAAGATCATCGTGACAAGAAGATAAAAATGACCACGATATGATCGTGGAGGTGAATATCTGAGTTACGAGTTTGGCATACAACTTAAGACAATGTGAAAGTTGTTTCACAACTAAACGCCACCTGGAACACCATAGTGTGATGGTGTGTCCGAACATCATAGTTATGCTCTATTGGACATGGTGCGTGCTATGATGTCTCTTGTCGTTTTACTACTATAATTTTGGGGTTATGCATTAGAGACAACTACATTCACTTTAAAAAGGGCACCATCTAAATCCGTTGAGATGACACCGCGTGAATTATGGTTTGATAGAAACCTAACCTGTCATTTCTTAATGTTTGGGGCTGCGACGCTTGTGTGGAATTTTTTTTCACCTAATGAGGTCGAACCCAAGGCGGACAAATGCATCTTCATAGAATACCCTAAGATCAGCTGGGTGAACCTTCTATCTCAGATCCAAGTGCAAAGTGTTTGTTGCTTAAACGGATCCTTTCTTGAGGAAATGTTTCTCTCGAAAGAATTGAGTGCGAGGAAGATAGAACTTGATGAGGTTGTTAAACCTTTGTTCAACCAGAGAGTAGCGCAACGCAGAAAGATGTTTCTATGAAGCCTACGTTAGTTGAAGAGGAAGTTAATGATGATGATCATGAAGCTTCAGGATCAAGTTACTATCGAACTTCGTAGGTCGACAAGGATGTGTACTGCTCCTAAGTGGTATGACAACTCTGTCTTGGAGATCATGTTGTTGGACAACGATGAACCTACGAGCTATGGAGAAGCGATGATGGGCCCGGATTCCGACGAATGGTTAGAGGCCATGAAATCCGAGATAGGATCCATGTATGAAAACCAAGTATAGACTTTTGTAGACTTGCTCGTTAGACGGCAGGTCGTTGAGTACAAATGGACCTTTAGAATGAAGACAGACACTGATGGTGAATGTCACCATTTGTAAAGCTCGACTTGTTGCAAAGTTGTTTGTGACAAGTTCAAGGAGTTGACTGCGATGAGGCTTTCTCACTCGCAGCGATGCTAAAAGTCTGTTGGAATTTTGTTAGCAGTTGCTGCATTTTCAATTATGAAATCTGGCAGATGGATGTCAAAACATCGTTTCCTTAACGGTTTACTTAAGGAAAGGTTGTATGTGATACAACCAGAAGGTTTTGTCAGTCCTAAGGATGCTAAAAGATGAGCAAGCTTCAGTGATCCTTCTATGGACTGAAGCAAGCATCGAGGAGTTGGAATATACACTTTGATGAGGTGATCAAAGTTTTTGTAGTTTATACAAAGTTTACGAGAAACTTGTATTTGCAATAAAGTGAGTGGGAGCACTATAGAGTTTCTGATAAGTATATGTGGTTGACATATTGTTGATCGGAAATAATGTAGAATTTCTGGAAGGCATAAAAGGTTGTTTGAAAAGTGTTTTTCAAAGGAAGACCTGGATAAAGCTACCTAATTCTTGAGCATCAAAATCTATAGAGATAGATCAATATGCTTGATGAGACTTTCAATGAGTGCATACCTTGACAAGATTTTGAAAGAGTTCAAAATGGATCAGCCAGAGAAATAGTTCTCGTCTGATTTGTAAGGTGTGAAGTTGAGTGAGACTCAAAGCTCGACAATGGCAGAAGAAAGAGAAAGGGCGAATGTCGTCCCCTATGCCTTAGCCATAGGCTCTATATTATGCCATGCTGTGTACCGCACCTATGTGTGCCTTGCCATGAGTCTGTCAAGGGGTACAAGAGTGGTCCAGGAGTGGATCACTGGACAGCGGTCGGAATTATCCTTAGTAACCAGAGGACTAAGGAAATGTTTCTTGATTATGGAGGTGATAAAGAGTTCGTCGTAAAGAGTTACGTCGATGCAAGCTTTAACACCTATTCGGATGACTGGTAGTAGCAATCTGGATACGTATAGTGGAGCAGCCATTTGGAAATAGTACCAAGTGGAGTGTGGTAGCAGTGTTTACGGTTTGACATAGAGATTTGCAAAGTACACACGAATCTGAATATCGCAGACCCGTTGACTATAAGACCTCTCTCACATACAAAGCATGATCAAGCCCCAAAACTCATTGGGTGTTAGATTCATAACAATGCGAATCACATGGTGATGTGAACTAGATTATTGACTCTAGTGCAAGTGGGAGACTGTTGGAAATATGCCCTAGAGGCAATAATTAATTATTTATTATCATATTTCCTTGTTCATGATAATCGTTTATTATCCATGCTATAATTGTATTGATCGGAGACTTAAATGCATGTGTGGATACATAGACAAAACCATGTCCCTAGTATGCCTCTAATGGACTAGCTCGTTGATCAAAGGATGGTTAAGGTTTCCTAGCCATGGACATGAGATGTCATTTGATAACGGGATCACATCATTAGGAGAATGATGTGATGGATAAGACCCAAACTACAAACATAGCATATGATCGTGTCAGTTTATTGCTACTGTTTTCTGCATGTCAAGTATATGTTCCTATGACCATGAGATCATGCAACTCACGGATATCGGAGGAGTGCCTTGTGTGTATCAAACGTCGCAACGTAACTGGGTGACTATAAATGTGCTCTACAGGTATCTCCGATGGTGTTTGTTGAGTTGGCATGGATCGAGACTGGGATTTGTTACTCCGTGTGACGGAGAGGTATCTCAGGGCCCACTCGGTAATACAACATCACAACAAGCCTTGCAAGCAAGGTGGCTAAGTGTTAGTCACGGGATCTTGTATTACGGAACGAGTAAAGAGACTTGCTAGTAACGAGGTTGAACTAGGTATGGAGATACCGACGATCGAATCTCGGGCAAGTAACATACCGAAGAACAAAGGGAACGTTATACGGGATTAACTGAATCCTTGACATAGAGGTTCGACCGATAAAGATCTTCGTAGAATATGTAGGAACCAATGTGGACGTCCAGGTCCCACCATAGAGGTGTCTCGGTCATGTCTACATAGTTCTCGAACCCGCAGGGTCTGCACACTTAAGGTTCGGTGACGTTTCGGTAGTGTAGAGTTATGTATGGTGGTGACCGAAGGTTGTTCGGAGTCCCGAATGAGATCCCGGACGTCACGAGGAGCTCTGGAATGGTCCGGAGGTAAAGATTCATATATAGGATGTCCCAGTTTGGTCGCCGGAAAAGTTTCGGGCTCATCGGTAGTGTACCGGGAGTATCGGTAGTGTACCGGGAGTGCCGGTAGTGTACCGGGAGACCTCCGGGAGGGGTACTTCGACCCCAAGAGGTCCATGGGCTGTGGGAGAGTATTAACCAGCCCTTAATGGGCTGGGAAAACAGCCACAAAGGCCCATGGCGCAGGAGAGAAAGTCCTAAAGCAAAAAGTGGAAAATCAGCCAATAGGAGGCAATCCTACTCCAACTAGGATTGGAGGTGAAGTAGGATTGCTTCCCACCTCCTATTTCGGCCGACCCAAAGGACTTGGCTGCCTCTCCTCTCTTCTCCTCCTATATATACTAGTGGATTGGGTGGTTTTTGGATAGAATTTCCGGCCACGTGCTACCCGTTCCACCGGTGCATAGTTTCTCCTCTAGATCGTAGTTCCGCAGTGCTTAGGCGAAGCCCTGCCGGAATTGCTCCACCACCATCACCGGAGCGCCGTCACGCTGCCGGTGAACTCTCTCTCCTCTCCACCTCCTCTCGCTGGATCGAGACGGTGGAGATAGTCATCAAGCTGCACGTGTGCTGAACGCGGAGGTGCCGTCCGTTCGGCGCTAGATCGGAAGGACCGTGATCAAGATCGCGAGACGGTTCGTGATGTGATCACAGAATGGATCGTGATGAGTTCACGGGACGGATCGTGATTGGATCGCGGGACGGATCGTGATGAGATCGCGGGACGCTCGGCAATTTGGATCGCGAAGATGTTCGACTACACCAACCGCGTTTCTTAACGCTTCCCGCTTAGCGATCTACAAGGGTACGTAGATCCACTCTCCCTCTCGTAGATGCTCATCACCATGGATAGGTTTGCGTGTGCGTAGGAAAATTTTTGTTTCCCATGCGACGTTGCCCAACAAGTGTGCCAGAGGCCCCGAAGGCGCCGGCCATGGATATGGAGGTGCCGGCTGGCGCGATCAACGCGCCAAGGCTGCTGGGATAGGAGGCAGCGACGACTCCGAACGCGGGGCAGCTGGCAGCCGGTTCTTGCGCCCTTGTTGTTCTCAACCGCCCCCAGCATCCGGTGCCGCGACGGATGTCGGAACGGGCGGCGGGGAGAGCTGTTCCCGAAGGTCCATGCTGGACGTGATCCAGGACTGGGAGGCGCTGGCTCGCATCCTCGTCGTCCCGTCTCCATCGGCCGGTGGCCCGGTCCCGGCACTTGGGGAGCTGGGTAGCGTCCTGGCGTGGTGCCGCGAGGAATTGGCCAGGTTCGCGGAGGCGGCCGACAATGCCCTGCAGCGTGCCAAGGTAAGCTTTGTCCGTCTTCGTCAAAAAAATTCAGTGAGGGCGCGCGAGCGCACCCACTGAGTGTAGCCCCAGAGATGCGGGCCGGCTGACCGGCTGCTGGGCAGCCGGGCCGGATCTTCTTTTGCTTGCGTTTTTCTTGCTCTTGCTCACTTTTGCTTTTTAGTGGGGGCGCGCGAGCGCACCCACTAGGTGTAGCCCCTGAGATGTGGGCTGGTTGACCGGCTGCGGGGCAGCCGGGCTGGATCTTCCTTTGCTTGCATTCATTTAACTCTGGCTTCCTGAGGCAGGCGGGGAACGCCTGGCAGAAGGAGTTTTTTGACGAAGCAGTCACCATCCACAACCACGGCAAGCACGACTTCTACCGGCTGGAGGAGGAGCTAAAGAGGGTCCAAGGTACGCTTGGTCCAGTGGGGGTGTGTAGCCCTCGAGAGTCGGGCTGGCTGCTTGGCAGCCGGGCCGGGTCTTGTGCGTTTTTAGTAACCGTCGCTGGTTTTGTTTTGCAGG
Organism: Hordeum marinum; assembly: GCA_022496015.1. Classification (NCBI taxonomy): domain Eukaryota; kingdom Viridiplantae; phylum Streptophyta; class Magnoliopsida; order Poales; family Poaceae; genus Hordeum; species Hordeum marinum. Next base: position 417,368,199 of record CM039677.1, on the reverse strand, counting down.
GGAGTTGAACGCCCTCCGGGAGGATAAGGATGGGGTGGTCTCGGAGCGGGACCGGTTGGCGCAGAGCATCCAGGCGATTACCTCGAAAAGGGACCGGTCGGCCGGCCTGCTGGTGGATGGGTGGGCGGCCCAAGAGCGCCTGAGGGCGGACGTGTAGCGGGAGGTGGCGGCCAGGGAGGACGCTGCCAAGCAGGCGGCTGACGCCGCTTAGCGGACAGTCGCTCTCCAAGGCGAGGTGACCCGCCTCAAGAAGTGGCTCGAGGCGCGTGCAACTAAGCTAGCCCAGGCGGAGGCGGCGCTTGAAAGGGAGCAGGACTCATAGCTGCACTTCGCCCTCGAAATGGATGACTCCTTCCAGCGTAAGTCTTGGTTTTCTCTTTAGCCGCCTATGTTTTTCTTGCCCTTGATTTGCTTTTCTGATTCCTCTTCTCCTTTCCAAAGCGCTTCTCGGAAACCCAACGCCGCGCCGAGCGCGTCGTGGCAAAACATTGGGAGTATCTACGGGAGCGCGGGCATGAGCTCATGGAGAACGCCGACTGGGACGTGGCAGAGCTTGGGCTGGCCATGGAAAACCGGCTAATCCACCTTTGGCACAACGTGGAGAGGCTAAAGACGGTCGTTAAGGAGTTGATCGCCGCCTTGTGGCCGGGTTGTGGGGATCTGGATAGCCGCGTGGCGCTGTGGCTAGAGAACGTCGTGGCCCGGCTCGAAGTCTAGAAAGCGTCGGCGGCTCGAGCCGGCGCGCAGATGACGCTCCGGTTCGTCACGTCATGGTACCGTGGCGTCAACATGGACCGACTGGCCACCATGTGGGACATGTCGGAGGAGGAGTGGGCGGCTCGTGAAGGCGCACTTGTCCGCCGGGCCAACGAGCTTGCCTCGTACGTCGACCCGGACGAACTCCTGTCGGTTCTCGGCGAGGATGGTGAGTCATTCGCTGAGGACTCCTTCGGCAACCCCCAAGGCCCGGAGGATGAGGAGGTTGTAGACGAGAGCACCGCCTCCAGCACCAGTGGCGGCGCCGAGGCCAGGGAGACCACAGAGGTGGACCCGAAGGCTGCAACTTCTTTAGGGCGAAATGTCGAGCCGGCTGGCGACGCGCCGGCAGCCTGAGCCACCCCGCGCGTTTTTCTTGTTTCTTCCTTTACTGCAGTGCTATTTTTTAAGATACATTTCCACCCACTAGGGGTGTATTGTAATGAACCTATGGTCGGTGGCCTTTATCATTTTAACTTGTGCTTTTGGTTGTTGCAATGCTGTTTTATGCATGTCGGGTCGTCCTTACCCCTTTTTTGCCCTATTGGTTCCGTCTGCTCAACCCCTTGTCCCCCTCGGTTTTGGCCCCACCAGCCCGACAGCCGGGAGCCGGTCTGTAGCTGGGATGGGGCGTCCGCCTCGAGGGAGTTGGTTCTGAGTTTGGAAACCACGAGAGTTTTTTGGGTAAAGCAAGTGACAAAGGCAAGAGAGTGCTCCGGCTGGTCCTAGCCGGTGATCCCCTTGCGATCGATTTTTCGTGTGTGCTAAGTTTCGCCGCCCCGAGGACCCGTCATCCGGACAGTCGGGAGCCGGTCTGTAGCTGGGAGGGGTGGGAGGGCTTGTTTAGCTCACATTACTTGATCGGTTTCGGGGAAGGATGCGTAGGACGAACCGGCGAGCCCCCGGGACCGAGAGCCGGTGAATCAAGCAAGCTTTGGAAGGAAAACGAAAGGGGCATGTCCCAAGAGCCGGAGTGGGGAACCCGTCGCATTCATGAGCCCAAAAGGGGAGGGGTACATACATACACTGGTCCTTAGCAGTAAAACAGGTGGAGGTGCGCCGCGTTCCACGGGCGCTCTGTGTCCTTGCCTGAGGCGTCTCTCTTGCACTTCTACGGCTTCTAGGCGTCTATCAAGTAGTACGCGTTCTTGTGCAGCACTCTGCTGATGATGAACGGGCCCTCCCATGGGGAGGACAACTTGTGCTGGTCGGTGGTTCGTTGGATCCGCCTCAGCACCAAGTCTCCTTCGCGGAAAGAGACTGAACGGATCTGTTTGTTGTGGTAGTGCCGGAGCTTCTGCTGGTAGATAGCCGTCCGGCTCAGGGCCAGCTCACGTGCTTCTTCGAGTAGGTCGACGCCGTCTTCCCTTGACTCCTTCAAGTCCTTCTCTGTATACAGGGTGATCCGAGGCGAATCAAATTTGATGTCGGTGGGGATGATTACCTCGGACCCATATACAAGAAAGAAAGGGGTGTAGCCGGTCGACCGGTTGGGTGTGGTCCTGAGGCTCCAAAGGATAGCCGGCAGCTCTTCAATCTAGCAGCCGGCTGACCTGACTAGCGGCACCACAAGCTGGGGCTTGATGCTGGACAGGATGAGGCTGTTTGCCCTCTCGACCTGGCCGTTCGACTGTGGATGAGCAACGGATGCCAGGTTGAGCCGGATGCCCTACTTGGCGCAGAAACGCGTTAGCGTGCCCTTGGCGAAGTTTGTGTCGTTGTCAGTGATGATGTTGTGGGGGACGCCATAGCGGACCGTGATGTCTTCGATGAACTGGACGGCTGTGGGGCTGTCCAGCTTCTTGATCGGCCTGGCCTCAATCCACTTGGTGAACTTGTCGACGGCTACCAGCAAATGTGTCATGCCGCCTCGAGCGGTCGTGAAGGGGCCCACCATGTCCAGCCCCCAGACGACAAAGGGCCATGAGAGGGGGATGGTCTAGAGGGTTGTAGCCGGCAAGTGGCTCTTTGTGCTGAAGCGCTCGCAACCTTCGCACTTGTCGACCAGCCGCTTGGCCTCCTCCAAGGCAGTTGGTTAGTAGAAGCCATGGCGGAATGCCTTGGCCACCAGGGTCCTGGAGGCAGCATGGTGCCCACACTCGCCTTGGTGGATGTCGAGGAGGATCTCCTATCCCTTCTTCGGCTCGACGCATCGTTGGAAGACGCCGGTGGTGCTGTGATGAACCAGCTCGCGGTTGATGATGCTATAGGCCGGAGCTCGACATTGAATCTGCCTCGCCGTGGCCTCGTCAGGGGGGGAGCTCGCCACATAGGAGGAACGCCAGGATGGTATGGGCCCATGAGGGAGCCAAGACGGAGGACGGCTCCGAAGCCCCGGGGCTTAAGTGGTCAGTCCCCGGGACCAACTCGCTAGCCCCCGGGACCGGCTTGCCAGTCCTCGGGGCCGAGATGGCGGGAGAGACGTCGATCGCCATCATGACTGCTGCGTCGTCGGAGCCGGTGGCCGGCCCGACGGTTGGAGCTGGTGACGCCGACTGGGAAGCCGGCGCCGAGGATGCCAGCATGGCAGCCGGAGTTGATGGAGCTGGTGGTGCAGCCAGTGGCAATGGTGTCGGCGGAGCAGCCGGAGCTGGAAATGGGCCAACAACGTTGGCCGACACAAATATGGACTTCGATTTAGGGAAGGGCTTGATCGATAGCTTGAGCAGCCGTTCGAGGGAGACGCTGGCTGGGATGGCCTGCCGGGTGAAACCGATTTTCGCGAGTGTATCGGCCGCCTCGTTGTCCGCCCGGGGGACGTGATGGAACTCACAACCCTCAAAGGAGCTGGGGAGCTATTGGACGAGGAAGCGATAGCTAGATATGTTGGCGTCTCTGGCATTCCATTCGCCAGAGACCTGCTGCACCACGAGATCGGAGTCGCCGAAGCATAGGATGCTCTTGATGCCAATCTCCTTGGCGAGCCGGAGGCCTTGGACGAGCGCCTCGTTCTTGGAGGCGGCGAAGTGGATCTGAAGAGCGTACTTGAGTTGGTATATCTTTGGGGAGGAGAGGACTATGCCGGCTCCCAGGCTGGTCCTCATCTTCGAGCCGTCGAAGTGCATGCGCCAATGCGTAGAGTCTAGGGGAGGCAGCACGAACTCGGTTTCCGCCCAGTCGACGAGGAAGTCGGCCATCGCTTGCCACTTGATGGTAGTGCGTGGTTCATACCGGATCTCGTGGTCGGCGAGGGCGATCACCCATTTGGCGATCCGGTCGATGGAGTCCTGGCCGCTCATGATCTCGCTGAGCGGGGCCGTGCTCACCACGGTGATGGTGTGCTCTTGGAAGTACTGCTTGACCTTCTTGGCGGTGAAGTATATGCCGTAGCACATCTTCTGGTAGTGGGGGTAGTTCTACTTGGAGGCGGAGAGGACCTCACTGAGGTAGTAGACGGGGCGCTGGACCGGCAGCGTCTTGCCCTCCTCTAGCCGCTCGACCACCAGGACGACGCTGATGACGCGTGTGGTCGCCGCGATGTAGGCGAGCAAGAGCTCCTTCTCAGCTGGCGTGCCCAGGATGGGCGCCCTGGTGAGGGCCCGTTTGAGTCCACGGAAGGCCTCGTCCGCCTCGTCAGGCCAGTCGAGCATGCCCGACTTCTTCGTGAGGGTGCGGCCCGGCTCGACCAGAGTTGTCTTCCGCAGGAGCCCGTATAGGGGTAGAGCCTTCTCTCCCAGCCGGTTGATGAACCGGATGAGCAAGGCAAGGCAGCCGGTGAACTTCTGGACGTCGCGGAGCGGGGTTGGCTTGGGCATACGCTCGATCACCCTAATCTTATTAGGGTTAGCTTCGATGCCGTGAGCGGACACGAAGAAACCCAGGAGCTGGCCAGCTGGGACGCCGAAGACACACTTCTCCGGATTGAGCTTGATCTTGTACTCACGTAGGTTCGCGAACGTCTCCCGGATATCGTCGAGGAGGCTGAAGTGCTTCTTGATTTTGACGACGATGTCGTCAACATAGACGTGGACATTCCTGCCTATCTGAGGTAGGAGACACTTCTGCATGCAACGCTGGAAGGTAGCGCCTGCATTCTTCAGGCCGAAAGACATGGCAATGTAGCAGTAGGCCCTGAAGGGGGTGATAAAGGAGGTCTTGAGCCGACCCTTCGGGTCCAGCTTGATCTAGTGATAGCCGGAGTAGGCGTCCAAGAAAGACAGCAGGTCGCAGCCGGCCGTGGAGTCGATGACTTGATCAATCCGTGGTAGGGCGAACGGATCCTTGGGGCACGCCTTATTCAGGCTGGTGTAGTCGATGCACATGCGCCAGGTCTTGTTCTTCTTCAGCACCAAGACTAGGTTGGCCAGCCAGTCCGGGTGGAAAACTTCCATGATGAAGCCGGCTGCGAGCAGCCGGGTGATCTCTTCTCCTATTGTACGCCGCTTCTCCTCGGAGAAACGGCGCAGGGGTCGCTTGACCGGTTTTGCGTCCAGTCGTACGTGGAGCTTCTGCTCGGCGAACTTCCTCGGAACACCCGGCATGTCCTTGGGGGGCCATGCAAAGATGTCACGATTCTCACGGAGGAAGTCGACGAGCTTGCTTTCCTATTTGTTGTCGAGGCGGGAGACGATGGTGACGCACTGCTCGGGGTTGGCCGGGTCGAGCGGGATCTGCTTGGTGTCCTTAGACGGCTGGAATGAAGCCCCGCCGACCGACTGCGAGGGAGGGACCGGCACGGCCGGCTAGCTGGCGACGAGGGCTAGGATCCGGTCGAGCTACCGCTTCTCCTCTGCTATCTCAAGGGCCTCGGCCAGCCGACTACTATCTTGCACGCACTCGACGGACAGCTTGTAGTCGCCAGCGATAGTGATGATCCCCTTGGGACCCGGCATCTTGAGCTTGAGGTAGGCGTAGTGGGGGGCCGCCATGAACTTGACGAGAGCCGGCTGGACCAACAGCGCGTGGTAGGGACTCGCGAGGTCCACCACCTCGAACCATATCAGCTCGCGACGGAAGTGGCCGGGATCGCCGAAGAGGACATCGAGCTTGATCTTGCCAATGGGGGTGCTGGACTTTCCTGGCACGATGCCATGGAAAACGGTCTGACTCGTCTACAGATCTTCTGCCTTGAGTCCTAGCTTTCGCATCGTCTCGAGGTAGAGGATGTTGATGCTACTGCCGCCATCGATTAACACCCGCGAGAAGCGGCAGGTGCGCCTCTCGGAGGCGATGGTGGGGGCGAGGACCAAGGCGTAGCTGCCGGGATTTGGCATCACAGCTGGGTGGTCAGCCCGGCTCCAAGTAACCGGCTTCTCGAACCAGTGCATGAACTAGGGAGTCATGGGCATCGTGGCCTTCACCTCACGGTGGATCCAACACTAGGCGTCCTTGTCTATCTCTTCACTGGTGAAGACGATGTAGGAACCATCTCGGTTGGGGAACTGGTCGAGCAGGCGACCGTCGTTCTGGGCCGGAGCCGGTGCCGGAGCGGGAGCCGGAACCGGTGCCGAGGCTCGGGCAGGCAACACGGGAGGAGCCGGAAGGCCGTCCCCCTGGGCCAGTTGCTGTGAGAAGCTGCATTGCCAGAGCGTGTGCATGGAGGGCTTGGCTCGAGAATGATTCTTGGAGGGGAGGTCGAGCATTTGTTTGAACGTGAGCTTGGGCTGCCAGGCAGCCTTGCCGGTGCGCTGATGCTGGTCGAAAGGCTAGGCAACCGGCTCCTCTTCCTCGATTGTGGCGACCTGCCGGCTCCCGTAGCGGGAATCCGGCTGGTCGGTCTTGCGCTTGTTGTTCTGCGGCTTCCGGTTGTCGGCAGCCGATCGTGACGCAGTCGGCGTCGGTGTCGCCTTGGTGGGCGGGGTCGTCTTGACCCGAATTGCGGAGTCGGCCATGGTGTACTTGTCCGCCTTGGCCATGAGTTCCGCCAGTGTAGCCGGCTCGGAGCACAGGAGCTTGTGCTTGAGGTAGGTGCCATCGCAGCAACCTTCGATGAAGTACTGGATGGCCTGCACCTCGTGCACCCCTTCGTAGGAGTTGTGGAGCTCGGTCCCTCAAGTGAGGTAGTCACGGAGGGCCTCGTCCAGCCCCTGAACGCACATGGCTAGTTCACGGGGGCAGCCCGACCGCTTGTAGGTGTCGGTGAAGTTGTGGATGAATGCTTCTTCGAAGTCGGTCCAGGTGTTGATGCTGCTGGCTGCCAGACTGTTGAGCGAGGTGCGAGCCGAGCCGATCAACATGAGGGGAGCGTAGCGGACGGCTACGTGCTTGTTCCCCCTGGCGATGCCGATCGCGGTGGTGTAGTCGATCAGCCAGTCCTCGGGCTTGGCAGCCCCGTTGTACTTCGGGGTGTCCCGGGGAAGGGTGAAGCCGGTTGGGAACGGCTCGTTACAGATCCGGAGGCCAAAGCACGCCGGACCGATCGAGCCCTCCTCCTTGAGGAGGGCCGACTGCGCCAGCTAGTCGAGACGGAGGCATGCGTCATTGTCGCTATGAGGGACCCGTGGTCCGAGTCGGGTTGTGAGCTCTGGGAAGCCGGCTGGCGGGACTGATCGCGCTGGTTCGTGTCGCGAGGGCGGCGTTTGCTCGCGGTTGCGTCGGCTACCAGCAGCCAGCGCCTCGTTGTAGTGGTTGCTACGAGCCGGATTGTTGCTGTACCGGCTGTTCACAACCGGTTGCTCGTTCCCCGGGAGCTGGGAGCGCCGGGGGTTGCTTGCCTCGGCCCGCCGGCCGGAGACGCGAGGGGAGCAGGAGTGCTGAGCCGGCTGACGGCCAACAGCCTCAACGCCCTCGCCCTCGGGACAGGGACCTTCGGAGGCGGCTCCACCGGGGGTGAGCAAGAGCTGCTGCTCGTTGGCGGCGTCGATGAGATCTTTGAGGTGACACTCGCGCAAGGCGCATTCTTCGCCTACCAAGGTAGCCAAGTCCTTGTAGGCTACCTTGGCGGTCCACAGGTTGGCCGCGGGGGAGTCATAGATGGGCAAGTTGCCACCAAGGATTTCCACGACTACGCAGTCATGCACAGCCCCGCGCCGGTCGGGCTCGGTGCCAGCCGGGGTGAGACTGTAAGCGGAGGCATACTCCTGCTGAGCGGCTTCCATACGGTGCCGCTCAGCCACGAGGGCGCTGGCGTCCTCGAACAGCAGGTGGCGTGCTACCTTGAGCTCGGCTACGATGGCGTCTGGGTTTGCCGTCGGGGCAATGGGAGTGCTCAGTCCCCTGAGGGTAGCACCGAGGCGATCCTAGGTGCCGGCGTGGGCAGCGGCCGCGTGGGCCTCGGCCCGCACACGGCCAGAGGAGTTGGATGAAGTAGTGACCATTACCCCCACGCGGACGTGGGAGCCGTTGGGCTCGGCCGGGAGGAGAGCCCCAACGGACGAGGGCGGATCGGTGCAGCAGAGCACCTGGCTAGGGTACTCGTCGATGGCTGGCTCGCAAGTGAGGCTCAGCTTGCCGAAGCGCTCAGTGAGCGCGGCGATGTCAAGGCGAGGTTGCCGTCGAGGCGTTTGTCGGGGAATCCGATGTCGTCGCCCGCAGGGCCTGGCGGAGCAAGACCCATGCGCCTGCGGTTCCATCCAGACATGGAGCGACCGAAGGAGGTGGTGAAGGGTCCCTCCCTGAGCGTGACTCCGGCTGGCACCGCTTACGGCCCCACGGTTGACGCCAAATGTCGTCATTTTCTCATGACAGATGCCATGGGTAGGCTTATCGAAGGTGGTTGAGGCCAAAGGATGCCAACGGGCGCCGGGAGCGGGATTAGGCACAAGCAGCGGTGGACGCACGATGTACCCAGGTTCAGGGCCCTCCGTGGGAGGTAATACCCCTAGTCTTGCTTGGTCTAGGTTGATAGACGAGGATGGTTATAATGGTGCTCCTGGAGGTGTTGTCTAGAGATAGGGGAAGGGGCAGTTGGCTTCTTCTCCTTCGCTACGTGAGTGGATGTGGGACGAAAAGGTCCCATGTGTGTGTGTGTGTGGAGAAGTGTCCGTCCCTATGCATGGGGAGCTCAGGGGTTTTTATAGGCCAACCCCTTGGCTTACAATATCCCTAAAGTACTAGATGAGGGGACCCGGCTGGCAGCCTCTCCGGCTGGCCAGGGGGTCCACCCAATGAACCATCTCATCGCCCGTAGGGCCTACCGGTTGCGCGGTCCCATCGCCCACTAGGACCCGCCAGCCGGCTCTGCGATTGGCCCACGCCCACCTGCCACGGCACGAACCGCCCTAGTGGTGTCACCTTGCGCCAGCTGGTCGAGGTCTCTGGAACGACCGGCAGCGTTGTAGCCACGTGGGGGCAGGTAATGGAGTGGGCTGAGGCATGCCGGCACTATCTGTAGGAGATATGCCCTAGAGGCAATAATAAATGTTATTGATTATCTCCCTGTTCATAATTATGTTTATGTTCCATGCTATAACTGCAATGATTCTCGAGTCTACAAATAAAACGAGGCTTGGAGGGAAACTCATGTGCACGTGTGGGATAATAAATGGTAAAATGTATTCCTAGTCTGGCCTCTAAGACTGGCTCAAGTATTGCATGATGATCCTGTTTTCCTGATCATGGGCATGGCTATGCCGGCAATTTTGAGGGCACAATGTTAGAAGAACATTTGTGTTGAATCGACCCAAATTAATGTTATGCTATGAGATACATTCGTCATAAGTTAATGGTTAATAACACAGAGAAGTTAATGTTTGCATAATTCCTTAGACCATGAGAGTATCGAGTTTCTTCATGCTTGCTTCATGAACTTTGGGGTTTGTTAAACGTCATCCGTAAATGGGTGGCTATTACGGCGGCTTACGGGTTCATGGAAAAGTAAGTGAAGTGACTTGATAGCTCAAGATTGGGATTTGCTCCTCCGACGATGGAGAGATATCTCTGGGCCCTCTCGGTGTTACGGTATCCATCATCGTCTGGCCAGACACTTTGCGATTTGATCACGGGGATGCCGGAACACGGGAACGAGAAAAGAGAACAATACCGATAACGAGGTAACTGGCATAGTGGACAAGTTGTTGATCCATGGGGATGCCAACATGTCTCACCTCGGGTATTTGTAACATATCGCGAAGCAACTGGAATAGCACACGGCAACTGGAGGTTCACTCGAATATTTATTCGTGTGGGTATAGGGATCGATATGGGTGTCCACGGCTCCGATGTTGATCATTGATCGGAAGGGGTTCCAGGTCATGTCTATGCTTCACCGAACCTATAGGGTCACACGCTTAAGGGTCATCTATCTGTTGAATACTAGACAGGGAGTCTGAGAGAAAATCACCGAAAAGTTTCGGACACCGGAAAAGTTTCGGACAGCGGAACTGTTCCGCAGACAGGTCACCGGAACAGTTTCGGTGAAACTGAAAAGTTGTTTCAGAGGATACCATAAAGTCAAATTGGTTTTGGCACATGCCTGATAATTCTTGGAGGGTGCCAGAATCATTCTGGAAACTTCTGGGAATTTTCCGGAAGAATAACCGGAAATGTTCCGGAGCTGCCGGAACCGCTTCAGATGCTTTTCACAGATGAAAATCACTATTCCGGAATTGTTCCGGATCGTATTGAAAATTATTTTAGTGGGTACTGGAAATGTTCTAAGCCCACATAAATATTTTTAGTTCGAACGGACGCTGAAAAATATCGTCATGAATAGTGAAAGTGCTTTTTGGATTACTTTATTGGAAACACTATTTGTGAATAGTGGAAACACTATTCGTGAATAGTGGAAACACTATTATGAATAGTGGGAAACACTATTGGGAGAAAATATCTCATGACTAGTGAAAACACTATTACGAAATAGTGGAAAACACTATTGTGAATAGTGGGAAACACTATTTATGAATAGTGGAATCACTATTATGAATAGTGAAAATATCTGAGGGCATTTTGGTATTTTTACCATAGTCTCTCATCCTATAAATAGGGGTGAGGAGGCAGCCCAAAATGCTCATCCTTGTGCTCTCATACACATGCTTTGCTTTGCAAGCTCTCTCTCTCCCTCCCAGCGAAATAGTTTCGTAGAGCCGAAAGGCTGTCTGGGTTCCGGCAGGAACTAGTTCTGGACGGCGAAGCCCTGCCGGATAGATGACACCGTATGTGTGCAACTTTGTAGAGAGATCGTAGTTTCGGTCTTAGTTCGAGAGTGCCTCCCGAAGGGCTGTCCGTGTGACCGTCCGAGTTTTGGAGGTCCTCCCGAAGGGCTGTCCGAGTGACAGTCCAAGTTTTGGAGGTCCTCCCGAAGGGCTGTCCGCGACACCGTTCGGGGGACTGTGTGACAGCCTCCCGGAGGGCTGTCCGAGGGGCAGATGAGGGTATACATCCTCGCGGTTGGGAGGTTGTAAATCCTAGCTGCGGGGATCTGCACCGCCGTTCGTCATCGACTCTACTTCCGCTGCGCTACGAGTCGGTAACGAAAATGATCAAACCTTGTATGCAGTCTCCATAGTGGTCCTGGGTTGGTGCGTAGGTCGGGAAATTTTTGTTTTCTGCTGCGTTACCCTACAGTGGCATCAAGAGCCGTGCTATGCGTAGATGCAGGTTGCGATCTAGAATACATAGAGATGTATGGGTGTTGCACAATATAATTAGGTAGTAGATGAGATCTATTGCTGAAAATTATTTGTGCGGGTAGCATATGTAATCTGCTACCCGATGTTCCTTTTGCTTCCCCTGAATTTGCATAGTCCTGATCTTGACGGAATGGTCGAATCTCACAAAGTTCTGGCAATCCGCGATCCTTTCATGCTGCTCCTGAGTATGTTGATTGACAGATCAACGATGTGCTAACAGTTCTTTGGGTTCCACCATAGTTGAGAAAGATGGATGTTTCACAGATGAAAGGGCAATGCAGATGTGATCTACACGGGGGTCACGCGTATGACGAAGTTTAGTATGGGGCTCGAGATTTTATTATCTCGTGTTTCATACACCCTGGAAAGTTAATCTAGCAACTTGAATTATCATACTTGATGATGGACGTTGGTAGATTCGGTTTGTTTCGAAACCTTAGAAGCCACGTAAAACAAGTTTTTGCATGGACCGATTAGAGGCATCTAACTTGGTTTTGCAGGATGGTTTGCATGTGCATGTGATGTGGTATAGCAGTGTTCATAATAATTTGATTATGTATGACATGACTATATGATGTAAATTGATTAACATGACCTGTGTGTCATGATTCGGCATGATGGTTGGAGCCATATGATTGCACTTTAATGACCTGCGTGTCAACCTTATGTAATGCACTTATTTTATTAAGCTATAGAGATTGCAATATTATTTGGTGCATCAACAAGGTGGTGGCAATCTTCGCAAAGGTGAACACCGACGCGAATGCCGAAGACGAAGGAATGAAAGACTTCTGCGTCAGAAAGGGCTATACCATATCATGCTATTATGAATTGCCTCAGATGTTTATCCCTCTTGATGCACCCTTCTTGATTGCGTGGTAGTCGCTTTTTATTAGGGTGATCTCTCACAAAATATCAAGTAGTTAGTGTTCTCCCAAGTGTAGCACCGTCACGGCACCTATCTCTTCGGGGTATCACATGGTTACATGGGTACGAACGATTAGAGAAGTGTGAGGCGGGTGAGTTGAGACCTCGCAGCGAGATCACTTGGTTGTCTTGACGTTCAGGCACGAAAGTCATGAGCTCGGAACACATGCATCGAAAGATGAACAAGAGTCACATAGAGATGTGATTGGCAAGTTGGCCTACCGATTGCAATTCTCGTCACTTGAGATGGATACATCCTTGGCGTTGAATTGTAATTTGGATCTTGAATCACTCACAATCAATTATGAGAGATATTGATTTGAGTGGGAACTCATTGTAGAATTAACTTGTTTTAATTCTCAGTGCAATTAATTTTGAACAATGTCTAAGTGTGATTTGCATAATAGTTGTAGGATAATGGCTCGCGTTTCCACCTTCCCTATTAAAATTGAATAAGCTGTTAAATATCTGGTTAAAACTTTACGGTTGGTAACGTGATGTGAGGATTGTCCTCAAGAGTGCCGAGAAAGACTTGTCCTATCGCATGCTTTCGGTATTCTCCCGCTAATGCTATGGATGATATGACTCCCGTCCTTCGATCCAAAAGCTAAAATTCCATTTCGGTCAAGTGAAATATGTTTGCTTCCATGAGACCCGAACTTCGAAAGTTTGGATAGTTATGTGATATTCATGGAATCTGAAAATCATTTTCAGAGATAGACAAAGGCTAAAAAGATATAAGATATCCAAAGCAATGTTTGTTTGCAAACTATTAGTAAAGGAGCTTACTATGCATTAGACTGATAAGAGAGGGATCTAGGAGAACGCCTGTCATATAATGAAAGGTGAATAAAACAACAACTTAAAGAGAAAGGAAGTGTCCGAAGGGTGTTAGTGAGACTTTCACGCCTAGGAAGTCCGGGGCTAATGCCACTCTTAAGTTGGGTGCTTCTTCTGAGAGTAGGAGAAATACTGAAAGTTAAACTATTAGAAGTATAATGGCAAAAGGAAAGAAGAATGGAATATCCAGCTCATGTATGAATGTCATACAAGTTTTTGATGTATAGAAGGCTGGTCAAAGATATAGTTCTTGGGAATTATGGTTAAACATGTTAATCATTAATTCTTGAGTACTGTGAGTTGGTCACAAAGATACCCGCTCGATTGCATTCTGTTGCAACTCGATGTAAGAACTACTATGGCCTGAAAGACTAGCCAGAAATATGAGGCTTAGATACACGCAGGGAACATAGTAAATGTTACTATGCCTTCCATCGGTGTATTCCCTATGTATTAAGTTTCATAATTCATTTTAGAGTTTCACACTCTAGCCCTTTGCATAAGGTATCTTGCAAGAAGGTTGTTCATAAGAGAACTTTTCATGTTCGGTGTTATGAATAACATAAGGGCCATATTTTCATTATGAATGAGACGTATGTTATGAATATTGATAATAATACATTACCTCTGGGTTTATTTTCATAGTTCATTTTAGAGTTGCATACACTCTAGCCCATTGCACAATGTTTGTTGCAAAAGATTTGTTCATAAAAACAACAATTGTTGTTCAGTATTATGAATAACATGAAGGGCCATGCTTCCATACTAATGGGATGTATGTTATGAATACTGATGGAAATATGATACATCCATAACACTGACGCTAAATGTCGCAAGACTAAAAGAATACCACATATGTGTGGCACTGCATTCGGTCACATTGGAGAAACCCGCATGGAAAATTCCATTATGATGTATTTTGAAGTCGTTTGATTTTGAATCATATGACACTTGCAACTTTCCTCCAAACGGTGAAGTGACTGAAATACCGTTCACAGGCAATAAGGAACGAGCAAAGAACTTATCAGTGATCATACATTTGATGTATGTAGTCCGATAAATGTTGTTGCAAACAGTGGATTTGTCTACCTTCAAAAATGACTCAAGTAGATATATGGATATTTACTTGATGAGACGTAAGTCTGGATCTTTTGAAATCATTCGAAAGGTTTTAAAAATTGAAGTAGAAGTTATTGTACCAAGAAAATTATGTTTCTGCAATTTGATTGCGGAAAGGAATATTTGAGTTACAAGTTTAGCGAATGTCTGATGAGTTGTGAAAAGAGTTTCATAACTTGCACCTCCCCGAACACTACTCCAAAGTGGAAAGTCCGTGAAGATGTAATCAAACCATTTATGACATGGTAAGATCAAAGATGACATAAATAGATTTGCCATTATCCCTTTTATAGAGTGATGCTTTAGAGACTGCGGCTTTTACACTGAAAAGAGATCCATTAGGTCTGTTGAAATGACGCCATGGTATGGTACGCCCAACCATGTTATATCTTTTCTTAACATTTGGAATATGGGGCTTGTGTAAAAGGTTACAAACCTATTCCAAATCAGACAAGTACTACTTTGTATGGTTATCCCAAGTCATTGGGTATTCCCCCACCACTATACCGAGGCAAAGGGTTTTGCCACAAAACGGTATGTTTTTAAAGAGAATAGTTCTTACAAAAGGTGAGTGGGAGGACAGTGCAGCTCGATGAGATAACTAGTATCTTCGTCATCGGTTCAAAGGAAAGAAACCCTGGAAGTGATTCCGTTGTTTCCTACTACGACTGATACGTAAGTCTCTACAATAAAATGTATGGACTTCGGTCGAACGTGCAGCTGAACCACGTAGGCAAAGCTCGTGCAAACCTATCAGGTGCGCAAAGGAGATATTGTTGTTGGACAACAGTATACCTACAATACACAAGGAAGCATTGATGGGCCCTCACTCCGGGATTGGCTAAATGCCAATACAATCTGAGATAGTTTCCATATATGTGATTCAAGATTAAAACCTTGATACACCTTTCAGAGGACTTAGAGTCTAACGAATATTTATGGAACTAAAAACTGATACAGATAAAAATGTTTTATCCATAAAGCTCGACTTGTTGAAATAACAAGTTCAAGGAGTTGGCTACGATGAGGTTGTTTCATCGTAGCGATTCTTAAGGTCGGTTCGGGTTGAACTAGCAATTAATACATATATCAATCATGAGATATGAAACATGGATGACAAAAGGATTTCCATCTAATGTAAATGAAACCTAGGACTTGTATGTGATACAGTCCAAAGTAATTTGTCGATCCAGAGGATGCTAGTAAGTATGCAAACTTCAGAGTTCCAGCGATGGATAGAAGAGAGCAAAGTGGAGTTGGAATCTTCGTTTTTGATGGAATGGTCAAAGGGGTTTGACTTCATCGAATGGGTATCGAAGATGCTTGTGATTCAAGAAAGTAAGTGAGAGCATAATACTATTTATAAAAACCTTGTGTAATTGACACATTGTTAATTGGAAATAAATTTCTTGACACGAATTAGGACTTCATTTGAAAATAGTTTTTTCCATGAAGTGCTTAGGCTAAATAGCCTCAATATTAGGCATGATGATCTATGGAGATAGATTTACCTAATGGGGCTAAGCAATGAATACATATTGACAAGGTGCTAAAACCTTTTAGCATTTAAAATGCCAAGGAGTGATTCTTGCCGAAGTCACATGGAAAGAGTTTTTGCAAGACTCAGTGTCCCAAAACACTGATGAGTGAAATACATGATGGAGATTCCACACACTCTTGTGTTTGGATTAATCATGTATTCCATGGTATGTAAAGCAACCAGATATGTCCGATACTCCCAAGTTGTTGCGAGTATAGATACCAAAGTGATCGAAGCACTGATCATGGGACAATAGTGAAAGATGTCATTAAGTACTAGAGTAGTGCTGATGACATGTTTCTCGCAAGCAGAGATTATGAAGTGCTCGTTGTAAGAAATTACATCGATACAGTCTCAATCAATGCTCCATGCGATTTTCGATTTAAGTTAAGGGTTTTGTGTAATACACAATATGGTGGCACGGTAGTTGGAAATTGTTCCAAACAAGATATTGTGGCGAATTCTATAACAAAGGCTAAGTATGTTGACGCTTTGGAAGCGACAAAGAAGTTGTTGAATCATATAGTTCATTCATGAACTTAGTATGGTTCCAAGATGGTTTTGGTCTATGAGACACTATTGCAGATAGTTGCTCCATAGCTCAGTCTGAGGAATCGGGTTTCGACCAATGATTCACACATATGAAAAGCCAAGTTCACACAAAATACGAATTTTGTGATAGCGTGAAAATGCGAGGATATGCATAGTTACACACGGAGCTGAAGTTGTCAGATCCGTTGGACATCAGGCTATACCACAAGCGAAGCATATTTTACACCAGTATGCCATAGGTGTAAAGTGCATTAGCATTGACTAGATTATTGACTCTAGTGCAAGTGGGAGTCTGTAGGAGATATGCCCTAGAGGCAATAATAAATGTTATTGATTATCTCCCTGTTCATAATTATGTTTATGTTCCATGCTATAACTGCAATGATTCTCGAGTCTACAAATAAAACGAGGCTTGGAGGGAAACTCATGTGCACGTGTGGGATAATAAATGGTAAAATGTATTCCTAGTCTGGCCTCTAAGACTGGCTCAAGTATTGCATGATGATCCTGTTTTCCTGATCATGGGCATGGCTATGCCGGCAATTTTGAGGGCACAATGTTAGAAGAACATTTGTGTTGAATCGACCCAAATTAATGTTATGCTATGAGATACATTCGTCATAAGTTAATGGTTAATAACACAGAGAAGTTAATGTTTGCATAATTCCTTAGACCATGAGAGTATCGAGTTTCTTCATGCTTGCTTCATGAACTTTGGGGTTTGTTAAACGTCATCCGTAAATGGGTGGCTATTATGGCGGCTTACGGGTTCATGGAAAAGTAAGTGAAGTGACTTGATAGCTCAAGATTGGGATTTGCTCCTCCGACGATGGAGAGATATCTCTGGGCCCTCTCGGTGTTACAGTATCCATCATCGTCTGGCCAGACACTTTGCGATTTGATCATGGGGATGCCGGAACACGGGAACGAGAAAAGAGAACAATACCGATAACGAGGTAACTGGCATAGTGGACAAGTTGTTGATCCATGGGGATGCCAACATGTCTCACCTCGGGTATTTGTAACATATCGCGAAGCAACAGGAATAGCACACGGCAACTGGAGGTTCACTCGAATATTTATTCGTGTGGGTATAGGGATCGATATGGGTGTCCACGGCTCCGATGTTGATCATTGATCGGAAGGGGTTCCAGGTCATGTCTATGCTTCACCGAACCTATAGGGTCACACGCTTAAGGGTCATCTATCTGTTGAATACTAGACAGGGAGTCTGAGAGAAAATCACCGAAAAGTTTCGGACACCGGAAAAGTTTCGGACAGCGGAACTGTTCCGCAGACAGGTCACCGGAACAGTTTCGGTGAAACTGAAAAGTTGTTTCAGAGGATACCATAAAGTCAAATTGGTTTTGGCACATGCCTGATAATTCTTGGAGGGTGCCAGAATCATTCTGGAAACTTCTGGGAATTTTCCGGAAGAATAACCGGAAATGTTCCGGAGCTGCCGGAACCGCTTCAGATGCTTTTCATAGATGAAAATCACTATTCCGGAATTGTTCCGGATCGTATTGAAAATTATTTTAGTGGGTACTGGAAATGTTCTAAGCCCACATAAATATTTTTAGTTCGAACGGACGCTGAAAAATATCGTCATGAATAGTGAAAGTGCTTTTTGGATTACTTTATTGGAAACACTATTTGTGAATAGTGGAAACACTATTCGTGAATAGTGGAAACACTATTATGAATAGTGGGAAACACTATTGGGAGAAAATATCTCATGACTAGTGAAAACACTATTACGAAATAGTGGAAAACACTATTGTGAATAGTGGGAAACACTATTTATGAATAGTGAATCACTATTATGAATAGTGAAAATATCTGAGGGCATTTTGGTATTTTTACCATAGTCTCTCATCCTATAAATAGGGGTGAGGAGGCAGCCCAAAATGCTCATCCTTGTGCTCTCATACACATGCTTTGCTTTGCAAGCTCTCTCTCTCCCTCCCAGCGAAATAGTTTCGTAGAGCCGAAAGGCTGTCTGGGTTCCGGCAGGAACTAGTTCTGGACGGCGAAGCCCTGCCGGATAGATGACACCGTATGTGTGCAACTTTGTAGAGAGATCATAGTTTCGGTCTTAGTTCGAGAGTGCCTCCCGAAGGGCTGTCCGTGTGACCGTCCGAGTTTTGGAGGTCCTCCCGAAGGGCTGTCCGAGTGACAGTCCAAGTTTTGGAGGTCCTCCCGAAGGGCTGTCCGCGACACCGTTCGGGGGACTGTGTGACCGCCTCCCGGAGGGCTGTCCGAGGGGCAGATGAGGGTATACATCCTCGCGGTTGGGAGGTTGTAAATCCTAGCTGCGGGGATCTGCACCGCCGTTCGTCATCGACTCTACTTCCGCTGCGCTACGAGTCGGTAACGAAAATGATCAAACCTTGTATGCAGTCTCCATAGTGGTCCTGGGTTGGTGCGTAGGTCGGGAAATTTTTGTTTTCTGCTGCGTTACCCTACACTATCGCCCCGCCCGGTCGCGGTTAGCTGAGGTTAGCGGTACGACCAGCTGCATTGTAGCCACGCACGCTCGCGTGTCAGCGATTACTATGGACATGCCGGGGATCGTCGTAGGGGTCTTGTCTTGTCGCCGTACCCGTGCACAGAGAGATGGGATGGGAGCCTGCTCGCTCGAGGGTTAACGGAAGAACCGGCCATGGCCCATCCTGCCAGGGCCAAACCTGCTCCTTGGCTAGCTGGACATGGGCCAAATGGCAACGAGCCTATTGGCCTCGCGCCAGTCGGCCGCGAGGCAGCCGGCAACGTGCTTGCCGGCCAAGGATGAGCTGGCGACATGATTTGTCTTGAAGCAGAGGAGAGAACCCCGTAGCTTAGGCCTACCTAAGGGTAATAACCCCGTCAAGAATGTAATTGTAGGATGCTGCATGTTACCTGGGATGGAACTTCATCTCACTACCTCGAGTCCCTGGGATGGAACTTAGCGCATCCGAGCCTTCAAAATGCTCTTGTTCAGCTCCGAAGACTGCAAAACAATATATGAGAAGCACTTAGTACAGTAGACTTCATCTAACCGCCGGTTCAGAAGAGACGAACAAGACTTACAATTCTGTTCATGAGGGGTCCATACTCCCTAAATCCGCTGTTAAGCTCTCTGATGCCATCATTGTAGGCTTCATTCTCGGAGCAGTCATCGAATAGTTCTTCGGCATCTGCTGTCGTCCACTGAGCCCTCAGGCGCAAATGATGCTTTGTGCCATCGTCGTACCACCGCAGGTGATCCTCGTACTCATCCCAGTTGATCACTCTCCTCTCGGTATGTTTCCGACCTTTCCACTCGTTCCATTCCTTCACATATTTCTGATGTTGCTCGCCCTAGTTTATGATCAACTGATGCTTCTGTCTGCTCATACTGCAAGACATAGGAAACATCATAAGAAAGTATGTAAAACATCATAACAAAAACACGGGAATAGTGCACTCACAGTTGTAGGTCCAAGCCACCGGTGTCATAGCGAATGTCCGGTGGGGTCCTTTGCGCCTTACCAAACTATGTGGCAACATGATGTGGCATGTGGTACTCGACAGCATAAACACAAATCATGGCCACCAATCACCGCTAGTGAATCCTGTCCTGCGTGCACATCACGTTCAGCTCAAAGCCCCAGTCTCGTTCATCATACGGCTGCCAATTTACCTGGTGCCAACAAAATGGTAAGCTCAAGTGAAGAAAGTGTCTTCGCAAATATTCAAAATCTAGTTTGTATACTTGGAAAGCAGTCAGAGCATCAATCTCGTTGGTGAAGACCTTGTACAAAGCCTTGGATGTGCCAGAGTAGACACCCACCACGTCCCAAGCGTACGCGACGGTCGGGCACCGAGTACCATCGTCATCTTCACCATAGTCGACCCATTCGCACGGTTTTAGTTTCTCTGGACGCCCCACCGGGATTCGCTCCCACATCCAAATGGATAGAGCCCATGCACATCAGCACATACCAGATTTTTCTTCCGTCCTCTGGGTTACGTCGTCAAGCTACAAAACATGTGTTGATGATCAGATGCCATAATCTAAAGCAGCACACTTCAATGAAAAACAGTGAGATATTTACTTACCGAACGATATAGGTAGGCAAGGCCAGCGGACCCCTGCTGTACCCGACATCCCAGTCCGCTAGGAAGTCAAGATACATCCATAGGGACGTGTCTCCAGAGCAGTCTGGAAACACGACCTCTGTGAGAAGATACCACAGGTAGGCCCTGGTGTACTGCTCGACCACCCGGGGTTCGGCACCATCCGGGCAATTGCTCGGGTGCTTCAGGAGTCAGGGCAGTGGTACACGGAAGTACAGTTAGCCTTAGCAGGGGGGGGTGTTGGAAATATGCCCTAGAGGCAATAATAAATTAGTTATTATCATATTTCCTTGTTCATGATAATCGTTTATTATCCATGCTATAATTGTATTGATCGGAGACTTAAATGCATGCGTGGATACATAGACAAAACAATGTCCCTAGTATGCCTCTAATGGACTAGCTCGTTGATCAAAGGATGGTTAAGGTTTCCTAGCCATGGACATGAGATGTCATTTGATAACGGGATCACATCATTAGGAGAATGATGTGATGGATAAGACCCAAACTACAAACATAGCATATGATCGTGTCAGTTTATTGCTACTGTTTTCTGCATGTCAAGTATATGTTCCTATGACCATGAGATCATGCAACTCACGGATATCGGAGGAGTGCCTTGTGTGTATCAAACGTCGCAACGTAACTGGGTGACTATAAAGGTGCTCTACAGGTATCTCCGATGGTGTCTGTTGAGTTGGCATGGATCGAGACTGGGATTTGTTACTCCGTGTAACGGAGAGGTATCTCGGGGCCCACTCGGTAATGCAACATCACAATAAGCCTTGCAAGCAATGTGACTAATTGTTAGTTGCGGGATCTTGTATTACGGAACGAGTAAAGAGACTTGCCGGTAACGAGGTTGAACTAGGTATGGAGATACCGACGATCGAATCTCGGGCAAGTAACATACCGAAGAACAAAGGGAACGATATACGGGATTAACTGAATCCTTGACATAGAGGTTCGACCGATAAAGATCTTCGTAGAATATGTAGCAACCAATGTGGACGTCCAGGTCCCGCCATTGGTTATTGACCGTAGAGGTGTCTCGGTCATGTCTACATAGTTCTCGAACCCACAGGGTCTGCACACTTAAGGTTCGGTGACGTTTCGGTAGTGTAGAGTTATGTATGGTGGTGACCGAAGGTTGTTCGGAGTCCCGGATGAGATCCCGGACGTCACGAGGAGCTCCGGAATGGTCCGGAGGTAAAGATTCATATATAGGAAGTCCCAGTTTGGTTTCCGGAAAAGTTTCGGGCTCATCGGTAGTGTACCGGGAGTATCGGTATTGTACCGGGAGTGCGGGTAGTGTACCGGAGGACCTCCGGGAGGGGTATTTCGACCCCAAGAGGTCCATGGGCTGTGGGAGAATAATAACCAGCCCTTAGTGGTCTGGGTAAACAGCCACAAAGGCCCATGGCGCAGGAGAGAAAGTCCTAAAGCAAAAAGTGGAAAATCAGCCAATAGGAGGCAATCCTACTCCAACTAGGATTGGAGGTGAAGTAGGATTGCTCCCACCTCCTATTTCGGCCGACCCAAAGGCCTTGGCTGCCTCTCCTCTCCTCTCCTCCTATATATACTAGTGGATTGGGTGGTTTTTGGACAGAATTTCCAGCCACGTGCTACCCGTTTCACCGGTGCACAGTTTCTCCTCTAGATCGGTTTTCCGCAGCGCTTAGGCGAAGCCCTGCCGGAATCACTCCACCACCATCACCGGAGCGC
Organism: Hordeum marinum; assembly: GCA_022496015.1. Taxonomy (NCBI): domain Eukaryota; kingdom Viridiplantae; phylum Streptophyta; class Magnoliopsida; order Poales; family Poaceae; genus Hordeum; species Hordeum marinum. The sequence continues at coordinate 417,346,128 of CM039677.1, read as the reverse complement.
CGTCACGCTGCCGGTGAACTCTCTCTCCTCTCCACCTCCTCTCGCTGGATCGAGACGGTGGAGATCGTCATCAAGCTGCACGTGTGCTGAACGCGGAGGTGCCGTCCGTTCGGCGCTAGATCGGAAGGACCGTGATCGAGATCGCGAGACAGTTCGTGATGAGATCGCGGAACGGATCATGATGAGTTTGCAGGACAGATCGTGATCAAGATCGTGAGACGGATCGTGATGAGATCACGGGACGGATCGTGATGAGTTCACGGGACGGATCGTGATTGGATCGCGGGACGGATCGTGATGAGATCACGGGACGCTCGGCGTTCAGCGGGATTGTGAGATGAAGCGGCTTGGACCAACATTACTCGTACGCTTACGAGAGACCGGTTCCCTCTACACAACTTATTGCCTAGATGGCTTGCGGGTGACAGTTTCTCTCACTTTAGTTGGATCGGATTTGACAAAGGCGGTCCTTGAGAAGGTTGAAAAGCAAACTAGTGTATCACCGTTGTGGTTTATGCGTAGGTGAGAATCGTTCTTGCTAGATACCCATAGCAGCCACGTAAAATATGCAACCACAATTAGAGGACGTCTAACTTGTTTTTGCAGGGTATGTTGTGATGTGATATGGCCAATTACATGATGAGATATATGTGATGTATGAGATGATCATGTGATGTATAGATTATCACGACTTGCATGTCGATGAGTACGGCAACCGGCAGGAGCCATAGGGTTGTCTTTAATTATTGTATGACCTGCGTGTCAATCATTAAGCACTATGTAATGCTTTACTATCGCTACGGTAGCAATAGTAGTAGAAGCATGCAGGGCGTGACAACCCCAATGGCAACACATTGATGGAGATCAAGATGATGGAGATCATGGTGTTGTGCCGGTGACGATGGAGATCATGCCGGTGTTTCGAAGATGGAGATCTTAAACACAAGTTCATGGCCATATCATGTCACTTATGAATTGCATGAGATGTTAATCCTTTTATGCACCTTGTTTTGCTTAGTACGGCGGTAGCATTATAAGGTGATCCCTCACTTGAATTTCAAGATGAACTGTGTTCTCCCCGAGCGTGCACCGTTGCGAAAGTTCGTCGTGTTGAGACACCACGTGATGATCGGGTGTGATAGACTCTACGTTCACATACAACGGGTGCAAGCCAGATTTGCATGCGCAGAACACTCGGGTTAAACTTGACGAGCCTAGCATGTACAGACATGGCCTCGGAACACGAGAGACCGAAAGGTCGAACATGAGTCATATAGTAGATATGATCAACATAATGATGTTCACCATTGCAGCCACCTCAACTCACGTGATGATCGGACTTGAGTTGGTGAATTTGGATCATGTATCACTCGAATGATCGGAGGGATGTCAATTTGAGTGGGAGTTCTTAAGTAATATGATTAATTGAACTCATTATCATGAACATAGTCAAAGTGTCTTTGCAAATTATGTTGTAGATTACTAGCTCGCGCTGTAGCTCCCTTGTATTTTTATATGTTCCTAGAGAAATAGAATTGAAAGATGTTGGTAGCAAAATTGCGGACTGGGTCTGTGATCTGAGGATTGTCCTCATTGCTGCACAGAAGGCTTATGTCCTTAATGCACCGCTCGGTGCGCCACCCCCTCTAGCGTCGTCTATAGATGTTGTGAACATCTAACAGGCACGTTTCGATGACTACTTGATAGTTTAGTGCGTCATGCATTACGGCTTAGAATTGAGGATCCAAAACGTTTTGAACGTCACGGAACATATGAGATGTTCTAGGAGCAGAGATTGTGATCTCAGGCTCGTGCCTTTGTTGCGAGATATGAGATCTCCAACAAGATTCTTTGCTTGTAAGATGAAGGAGAATAGCTCAACCGTTGAGCATGTACTCAGATTGTCTGGGTACTACAATCGCTTGAATCAAGTGGGAGTTGATCTTCCAGATAAGATAGTGATTGATATAGTTCTCCAAGTCACTGTCACAAAAGCTACTAGAACTTAGTGATGAACTATAATACACCAGGGATAGAAGTATTGATCCCTAAGCTGTTCGCGATGTTTGACACCGCGAAGGTAGAAATCAAGAAGGAGCGTCAAGTGTTGATGGTTAATCAAACCACTAGTTTCGAAAAGGGCAAGAGCAAGGAGGGAAACTTCATGGATAGCAAGTCAGTTGCTGCTCCAGTGAAGCAACCCAAAGTTGAACTCAAACCCGAGACTAAGTGCTTCTATTATGAGGTGAGAGGTTGCTGAAGCGGAACAACCCTAGATACTTGGTAGATAAGAAGGCTGGCAACATCGACAGAAGTATATTTGATATACGAGTTATTGATGTGTACCTTGCTAGTACTCCTAGTAGCACCTGGGTATTGGATACCGGTTCGGTTGCTAAATGTTAGTAACTCGAAATAAAAGCTACGGAATAAACGGAGAACTAGCTAAGGGTGAGGTGACGATGTGTGTTGGAAATGTTTCCAAGGTTGATGTGATCAACATCGCACGCTCTCTCTACCTTCAGGATTAGTGACGAACCTAAATAAATGTTATTTGGTGTTTTGCGTTGAGCATGAACATGATTAGATCATGTTTGTTGCAATACGGTTATTCATTTAAGTCAGAGAATAATAGTTATTCTGGTTACATGAATAATACCTTCAATGGTCATGCACCCAGTGAGAATGGTTTGTTGAAATCTTGATCGTAGTAGTACACATGTTCATAACATTGATGTCAAAAGATACAAAGTTAATAATGATAGTACCACATACTTGTGGCACTGCCGCTAAATGTCATATTGGTATAAAGCGCATGTAGAAACTCCATGCTGATGGATATTTGGACTCATCGATTTCGAATCGGTTGAGACATGCGAACCATGCCTCTTGGGCAAGATGACTAAAGGACCCCGTTGGATGGAGCGGGCAAGTGATTCATTGGAAATGATACATGTTGATGTATGCAATCTAGTGAGTCTTGTAGCGTGCAGTGGATATCGTTATTTTCTTACCTTCACTGATGATTTGAGTAGATATAGTGTATATTTACTTAATGAAACACAAGTCTGAATCGTTTGAAAGGTTCAAGCAAATTCAGAGTGAAGTTTAAAGATCATCGTGACAAGAAGATAAAAATGACCGCGATATGATCATGGAGGTGAATATCTGAGTTACGAGTTTGGCATACAACTTAAGACAGCGTGAAATTTGTTTCACAACTAACGCCACCTGGAACACCATGGTGTGATGGTGTGTCCGAACATCATAGTCATGCTCTATTGATATAGTGCATACTGTGATGTCTCTTATCGTTTTACTACTATAATTTTTGGGGTTATGCATTAGAGACAACTACATTCACTTTAAATAGGGCATCATCTAAATCCGTTGAGATGACACCGTGTGAATTATGGTTTGATAGAAACCTAAGCTGTCATTTCTTAATGTTTGGGGCTGCGATGCTTGTGTGGAAAATGTTTTCACATAATAAGCTAGAACCCAAAGCGGACAAATGTATCTTCATAGAATACCCTAAGAACAGATGGGTATGCCTTCTATCTCAGATCCGAGTGCAAAGTGTTTGTTGCTAGAACTGGGTCCTTTCTCGAGAAAAAGTTTCTCTCGAAAGAATTGAGTGGGAGGAAGATAGAACTTGATGAGGTTGTTAAACCTTTGTTCAACCAGAGAGTAGCGCAGCGCAGAAAGATGTTTCTGTGAAGCCTACGTTAGTTGAAGAGGAAGTTAATGATGATGATCATGAAGCTTCAGGATCAAGTTACTATCGAACTTCGTAGGTTGACAAGGATGTGTACTGCTCCTGAGCGGTACGACAACTCTGTCTTGGAGGTCATGTTGTTGGACAACGATGAACCTACGAGCTATGGAGAAGCGATGATGGGCCCGGATTCCGACAAATGGTTGGAGGCCATGAAATCCGAGATAGGATCCATGTATTAAAACCAAGTGTAGACTTTGGTAGACTTGCTCGTTGGACGGCAGGTCGTTGAGTACAAATGGATCTTTAAAATGAAGACAGACACTGATGGTGAATGTCACTATTTGTAAAGCTCGACTTGTTGCAAAGATGTTTGTGACAAGTTCAAGGAGTTGACTACGATGAGACTTTCTCGCTCGTAGCGATGCTAAAAGTCTGTTGGAATTATGTTAGCAGTTGCTGTGTTTTCAATTATGAAATCTGGCAGATGGATGTCAAAACATCGTTTCCTTAATGGTTTACTTGAGGAAAGGTTGTATGTGATACAACCAGAAGGTTTTGTCAGGCCTAAGGATGCTAAAAGGTGTGCAAGCTTCGGTGATCCTTCCATGGACTGAAGCAAGCATCTCGGAGTTGGAATATACGCTTTGATGAGGTGATCAAAGTTTTTGATGTTTATACAAAGTTTATGAGAAACTTGTATTTGCAATAAAGTGAGTGGGAGCACTATAGAATTTCTGATAAGTATATGTGGATGACATATTGTTGTTCAGAAATAATGTAGAGTTTCTGGAAAGCATAAAACGGTTATTTGGAAAGTGATTTTCAAAGGAAGACCTAGATAAAGCTACCTAATTGTTGAGCATCAAAATCTATAGAGATAGATCAAGATGCTTGATGAGACTTTCAATGAGTGCATACCTTCACAAGATTTTGAAAGAGTTCAAAATGGATCAGCCAGAGAAATAGTTCTCGTCTGATTTGTAAGGTGTGAAGTTGAGTGAGACTCAAAGCTCGACAACGGCAAAAGAAAGAGAAAGGACGAACGTCGTCCCCTATGCCTTAGCCATAGGCTCTATATTATGCCATGCTGTGTACCGCACCTATGTGTGCCTTGCCATGAGTCTGTCAAGGGGTACAAGAGTGGTCCAGGAGTGGATCACTGGACAACGGTCGGAATTATCCTTAGTAACCAGAGGACTAAGGAAATGTTTCTTGATTATGGAGGTGATAAAGAGTTCGTCGTAAAGAGTTACGTCGATGCAAGCTTTAACACCTATCCGGATGACTAGTAGTAGCAATCTGGATACGTATAGTGGAGCAGCCATTTGGAAATAGTACCAAGTGGAGTGTGGTAGCAGTGTTTACGGTTTGACATAGAGATATGCAAAGTACACACGGATCTGAATATCGCAGACCCATTGACTATAAGACCTCTCTCACATGCAAAGCATGATCGAGCCCCATAACTCATTGGGTGTTAGATTCATAACAATGCGAATCACATGGTGGTGTGAACTAGATTATTGACTCTAGTGCAAGTGGGAGACTGTTGGAAATATGCTCTAGAGGCAATAATAAATTAGTTATTATCATATTTCCTTGTTCATGATAATCGTTTATTATCCATGCTATAATTGTATTGATCGGAGACTTAAATGCATGTGTGGATACATAGACAAAACAATGTCCCTAGTATGCATCTAATGGACTAGCTTGTTGATCAAAGGATGGTTAAGGTTTCCTAGCCATGGACATGAGATGTCATTTGATAACGGGATCACATCATTAGGAGAATGATGTGATGGATAAGACCCAAACTACAAACATAGCATATGATCGTGTCAGTTTATTGCTACTGTTTTATGCATGTCAAGTATATGTTCCTATGACCATGAGATCATGCAACTCACGGATATCGGAGGAGTGCCTTGTGTGTATCAAACGTCTCAACGTAACTGGGTGACTATAAAGGTGCTCTACAGGTATCTCCGATGGTGTCTGTTGAGTTGGCATGGATCGAGACTGGGATTTGTTACTCCGTGTAACGGAGAGGTATCTCGGGGCCCACTCGGTAATGCAACATCACAATAAGCCTTGCAAGCAATGTGACTAATTGTTAGTTGTGGGATCTTGTATTACGGAACGAGTAAAGAGACTTGCCGGTAACGAGGTTGAACTAGGTATGGAGATACCGACGATCGAATCTCGGGCAAGTAACATACCGAAGAACAAAGGGAACGATATACGGGATTAACTGAATCCTTGACATAGAGGTTCGACCGATAAAGATCTTCGTAGAATATGTAGGAACCAATGTGGACGTCCAGGTCCCGCCATTGGTTAGTGACCATAGAGGTGTCTCGGTCATGTCTACATAGTTCTCGAACCCGCAGGGTCTGCACACTTAAGGTTCGGTGACGTTTCGGTAGTGTAGAGTTATGTATGGTGGTGACCGAAGGTTGTTCGGAGTCCCGGATGAGATCCCCGACGTCACGAGGAGCTCCGGAATGGTCCGGAGGTAAAGATTCATATATAGGAAGTCCCAGTTTGGTTTCCGGAAAAGTTTCGGGCTCATCGGTAGTGTACCGGGAGTATCGGTATTGTACCAGGAGTGCCGGTAGTGTATCGGAGGACCTCCGGGAGGGGTATTTCGACCCCAAGAGGTCCATGGGCTGTGGGAGAATAATAACCAGCCCTTAGTGGGCTGGGAAAACAGCCACAAAGGCCCATGGCGCAGGAGAGAAAGTCCTAAAGCAAAAAGTGGAAAATCAGCCAATACGAGGCAATCCTACTCCAACTAGGATTGGAGGTGAAGTAGGATTGCTCCCACCTCCTATTTCGGCCGACCCAAAGGCCTTGTCTGCCTCTCCTCTCCTCTCCTCCTATATATACTAGTGGATTGGGTGGTTTTTGGACAGAATTTCCAGCCACGTGCTACCCGTTTCACCGGTGCACAGTTTCTCCTCTAGATCGGTTTTCCGCAGCGCTTAGGCGAAGCCCTGCCGGAATCACTCCACCACCATCACCGGAGCGCCGTCACGCTGCCGGTGAACTCTCTCTCCTCTCCACCTCCTCTTGCTGGATCGAGACGGTGGAGATCGTCATCAAGCTGCACGTGTGCTGAACGCGGAGGTGCCGTCCGTTCGGCGCTAGATCGGAAGGACCGTGATCGAGATCGCGAGACAGTTCGTGATGAGATCGCGGAACGTATCGTGATGAGTTCGCGGGACAGATCGTGATCAAGATCGTGAGACGGATCGTGATGAGATCGCGGGACGGATCGTGATGAGTTCACGGGACGGATCGTGATTGGATCGCGGGACGGATCGTGATGAGATCGCGGGACGCTCGGCGATTTGGATCGCGAAGATGTTCGACTACACCAACCGCGTTTCTTAACGCTTCCCGCTTAGCGATCTACAAGGGTATGTAGATCCACTCTCCCTCTCATAGATGCTCATCACCATGGATAGGTTTGCGTGTGCGTAGGAAATTTTTTGTTTCCCATGCGACGTTCCCCAACAGGGGGGAGGGGGCAGTCATCGATGAGGATGGTAACCCTATCCTCCCAGTGAGCCCTGTCAACTCGGCTAGTGAGAGCATGACCCTTGATCGGTAGGGCCGTAATCATCCCCCAATCCTGGAGAGTCACCGTCATCTCGCCACATGGAAGATGGAAAGTATGTGTCTCTGGCCACCACCGGTTGATTAAAGCTGAGAGAGCTGAGTGGACGAGTGTTGGTGGCTTACGCTTGAATTGCAGGACAAAACCCAACAGACCGGCTCTCTTGTAGAACGGAGCATAGAGATTGTCATAAACCATCTTAGCGGTCGTCCCGTGAGATCTCATCCTCAATGGCGGGAGCATCTGTCAAAATGAAGAACCAAATATTTAGTAACTTGTTTTCATCAATATGAAAGATTTGGTTCAATGATGATAATTACCACTCCATTCTCAATGAAACGAGCACGATGACCCTTGTCGAACGCGGGGTCAAGCATGGTATACTTAGTACCGATGGTGTCCGGAAGAAGTGGCCTCCTAAATAAGCATAAGCATAAGTATCATATCAAAGGTTAATCACATGTATCATGCATCATATCACAAAGTATCATATCAAAGGTTCATCACATGCATCATGAATCATATCACAAAGATTCACATCATGCATCGTATCACAAAGATTAGCATCAAAACAAATATATGAATTCATTCCTTCAACATGCATCATATGAAGATTTTTTTACATGAACTAGGATTCATCATCAAAATAGGTACAATCTCTCCAACAAGTAAATACAAGTACTAATCCAACCTCATAGAACATCTAGAATCAACCTAAAACAATCCCATGATACAAAAAATTAAATCTAATTCGAAAATAGTAGGGGATTTCAATTGAATAATGCGAGGAATCGGAAGCTTTTTGACTAAAACGAATTGGAGGGATCGGAGGAGCTTACTTTTCTCTTTTTGGAGCCATCTCGATTGACAAAAATGGTGAAGAAACAAGAGAGATCCGACGGAGAGAGTGGAGGGGACGAGAGAGGTTGCCCTCTCTATTCTTGTGGAGGTCGTCGCGGGTGGGGTGGGAGGAGATGAGGAGGCACTACTGGAATTCAGTTATTTGCCATGTGCCAGGCCTTTGCCGTTGGCTGACACATGGCAAAGATGCTCTTTGTTGTCCGTTGTTAAAAAGCAGATGGCAAAGAACTGGCACATGGCAAAGGCATTGTTTGCCATGTGCCAGTTCTTTGCCGTCTGCCCCCAGATGGCAAAGACAGCCAGGGCAGACGACAAAGAGCTAATGTGGGTCCCACTGGACCTTGGGCCTGGCCAGGTCCAACCGGACGGAGTCTTTGCCGTCTGGTCCCCTTTGTCGTCAGCCCTTCCCCTCTTTGCCATCCGGGGGCGGACGACAAAGGGGATGCGCTACTAACGGCCGTCCCCCACTCCTCTCTCTCTCACACTCTCTCCTCCCTCACTCTCTCCCGCCTACCCCTGCGACTGCCACCGTCATCCCCCTCGCCGCCGCCAGCCCCCACGCCGCCCCTCCCCCGGCCACCCTCCCCCGTGCCGCCGCCATCCCCTGTGCCGCCCCTCCCCCGCACCGCCGCCAGCCCCCACGCCACCCCTCTCCCGGCCGCCCCTCCCCTATGCCCCCGGTCGCCCCTCCCCTGCGCCACCGCCAGCCCTCGGCCGCCCTTCCCTTGTCCGGCCCTCTCCTGGCCACCAGCCCTTGCACCGCCGCCAGCCCCCGGCCGGCCCCGCCCTCGGTCGGCCCTCCCCCATCCGGCCCCGCCCGTGGACCTTCTCTAGTGCCGCTGCGCCGGCGTCCTCCCTACGGCGGCCGTCCTCCACCGGCCCCTCCAAGGTGAGTTTTTTGTTTTTGTTTTGTTTTTTGGGTTAGTTAAGTTTTACTTTTAGGTTAGTTTATGTTTAGGTTAGTTTAGTTTTAGTTTTAGGTTAGGTTAGGTTAGGTTAGTTTTAGTTTTAGGTTCATTGGTGAGCACAAATGACATCTCCTCCCTCGGCCCCCTTAATTTGCTCTATTCGAGTCTTCGTGCCGATGAAACTTGTTAGCTATAGGTGTCTTCAATCATCAGTATGAGTGACCAGTATGTGTCTCCTATTTGAAAGGGTTACATCTATAAATATGCATGCATTTGCATATTTATAACCGTGATTCTTTCAAATTGTCCAATGTTATCCATGGGCAGCCCGAGTATGTGTAGATTGGGTTCGTTTTCCCATATGCCCTGCTCCGGATCCGATGCAGAATTTCATCAGTGCCTCCCTGTTGTTCTCCGGGTACACATCCTCTCTGCTTATTGCCGAGATATGTATCAGGAGAACAGCGGGGAGGTGCTACCGAAATTCTGCGTCGGATCCGAAGCGGATCATGAGAAAATGAACCCAATCTACACATACTCGGGTGGGATTAGGACCTATCTCTACCTATTAGCGTGTAGGTTACATGGACGTAATAAAACTGACAAACTTGTTTACCGGATGAATATAGATGATGAATTATATATATATTTCTTGTGTGTTTAGTAGGTAGGCAAGATGAGTGATCGTGCTTGGATGTACACTGGTCACCCTAGTCAGAAAGACATGACCAATGAATGGTTACCAAAAACTAGGAGAGTTTGAGAGCCACATTTGCAAATGGCCAGCAAAAAACATGGTGCCCCTGTCCCAAATGCGACAACATTAAAAGGCACACAAATTTTGAAATGGGTAAACACCTGGAGAAGTGGGGTTTTACGCCTAATTATACGGTGTAGACTTTTCATGGTGAGTCTGACCAACGTGCCAGAGCTGAGGTGGTTCATCGACGCACCGACGAGCATGGTACCGGGATCGAAGACATGGTGCAATACTTTGATGATGCTCGGGATTCGGACGATGAGATGGAGGAATCTGCAAAGGCCTTCTATGAAATGTTGGAGTCTTCAAAACGTCCTCTCCACGAGCACACTGAGCTTTGTCAGCTGGATGCCAACGCGCAAGTAATGGCTCTAAAGTCTCAATTCAACCTAGGCAGAGAATGCTACGACACGATGATGACGATATTTGGACGCTTTCTACCCAAAGGCCATGTACTGCCTGCAAACCTGTACCAGTCAGACAAAATCCTCCGTGTACTTAAAATGCCCTATGAGAAGATACATGTTGGGGAACGTTGCATGGGAAACAAAAAATTTCCTACGCACACGCAAGATCTATCCATGGTGATGAGCATCTATGAGAGGGAGAGTGGATCTACATACCCTTATAGATCGCTAAGCGGGAAGCGTTAAGAAACGTGGATCTTCGCAATCCAAATCGCCGAGCGTCCCGCAATCACATCACGATCCGTCCCGCGATCCAATCACGATCCGTCCCGCGAACTCATCACGATCCGTCCCGCGATCTCATCACGATCCGTTTCGTGATCTTGATCACGATCCGTCCCGTGACTCATCATGATCCGTCCCGCGAACTCGTCACGAACCGTCTCGCGATCTTGATCACGGTCCTTCCGATCTAGCGCCGAACGGACGACACCTCCGCGTTCAGCACGCGTGCAGCTTGTTGACGATCTCCACCGTCTTGATCCAGCAAGAGGAAGTGGAGAGGAAGAAGAGTTCACTGGCAACGTGATGGTGCTCCGGCGATGGTGGTGGAGCAATTCTGGCAGGGCTTCGCCTAAGCACTGCAGAAAACCGATCTAGAGGAGAAACTATGCACTAGAGGAACGGGTAGCACGTGGCTGAAAATTCTGTGCCAAAACCCTAAAATCCTCTAGTATATATAGGAGGAGAGGAGGAGGAGGAGTCTTGGCTGCCAAAAAGCCATCCCCTGGGTCGACCAAAGTGGGGAGGAGAGGAGGACTCCTCCTCCAATCCTAGTAGGACTAGGATTCCTCCTTTTTTGGCCTTTTTCCACCTTTTTCCCTTTGGGCTTTTTCTCCCAACCGCATGGGCCTTGTGTGGGACTCCCACCAGCCCACAAAAGGCTGGTATTTACTCTCCCACATCCCATGAAGCCTCTTGGGTCGAAATACCCCTCCCGGTGGTCTCCCGGTACACTACCGGCACTCCCGGTACATTACCGATTAGCCCAAAACTTTTTCGGCGACCAAAATGGGACTTCCTATATATCAATATTTACCTCCAGACCATTCCGGAGCTCCTCGTGACGTCCGGGATCTCATCCGGGACTCCGAACAAACTTCGGTCACCACCATACATAACTCTATCCTACCGAAACGTCACCAAACCTTAAGTGTGCAGACCCTGCGGGTTCGAGAACTATGTAGACATGACCGAGACACCTCTACAGTCAATAACCAATGGCGGGACCTAGATTTCCACATTGGTTCCTACATATTCTACGAAGATCTTTATCGGTCGAACCTCTATGTCAAGGATTCAGTTAATCCCGTATGATGTTCCCTTTGTTCTTCGGTATGTTACTTGCCCGAGATTCGATCGTCGGTATCTCCATACCTAGTTCAACCTCATTACCGGCAAGTCTCTTTACTCGTTCCGTAATACAAGATCCCGCAACTAACAATTAGTCACATTGCTTGCAAGGCTCATTGTGATGTTGTATTACCGAGTGGGCCCCGAGATACCTCTCCATCACACGGAGTAACAAATCCCAGTCTCGATCCATGCCAACTCAACAGACACCATCGGAGATACCTGTAGAGCACCTTTATAGTCGCCCAGTTATGTTGCGACGTTTGATACACACAAGGCACTCCTCCTATGTCCGTGAGTTGCATGATCTCATGGTCATAGGAACATACACTTGACATGCAGAAAACAGTAGCAATAAACTGACACGATCATATGCTACGTTTGTAGTTTGGGTCTTGTCCATCACATCATTCTCCTAATGATGTGATCCTGTTATCAAATAACATCTCATGTCCATGGCTAGGAAACCTTAACCATCTTTGATCAACGAGCTAGTCCATTAGAGGCATACTAGGGACATGGTTTTGTCTATGTATCCACACATGCATCTAAGTCTCCGATCAATACTATTTATAGCATGGATAATAAATGATTATCATGAAGAAGGAAATATGATAATAACTAATTTATTATTGCCTCTAGGGCATATTTCCAACAATACATGCATGTGAGAATGGATGTGCCTTATTTAGGATTGAGTATGCGGCCTTGAACTATTGCCCCATTTGCAATTCTTCCAGGTATATTGTGGTAGACAATGGTATGGGTGAGAAGATTCAGACCAAAATCCCCATTGATGTTCTTCAGTATCTGCCAATCGTACCAAGACTTCAATGTCTTTTCATGGCCGAAGAGACGGCCATACAGATGATATGGCACAAATTGGGCAAAAGAACCGAACTAGATGTGGATGGGAACAAGATGTTGGTACACACTTCATATGCTTTTGCGTGGAAGCATTTTGATGCATTACATAAGGATAAATCGGTAGATCCAAGGCATCCTCGAGTTGCCATCAGCACGGATGGGTTCAATGTGTATGGTATGATGGCAGCACAATATAGTTGTTGGCCTGTATTTGTCATTCCACTCAATCTCCCCCGGAGAGATTATGAAAAGAAAGAACATTTTCCTGACGTTGATAATTCCAGGGCCCAAATATCCGGGGAAGAATATGAATGTGTACATGTAGCCGCTTAAGGATGAATTGCAAGAAGCTTGGGATAATGGGATCAAGACATACGACGCCGCTACCAAAAAGAACTTCAAAATGCATGTCTGGTACATGTACTCGATGCATGACTATCCGACATATGTGCTATTCGTTGGTTGGTGTGTGCATGCAAGGTTCCCGTGCCCCACACAAGGCAACTCTTCAGTTCCGTTGGCTGCAGGCGGGTCGCAAGTTTTCTTGCTTCGACATGCATAGACAGTTCCTGGATCCTGACCATAAGTTCAGAAAAGACAAGAAGAATTTCATCAAAGGTAGAGTTGTCAAAAACACTGCACCACCTGCGTTGACAAACCAACAGACCCTTGATCAGTTAAACGCTCTCGAGCCTGATCCTTTGCATCCAGGGTATTTCAAAGGGTATAATACGGAACACGCCTGGACTCACAAGTCATGCTTATGGGATCGGCCTTACTTCAAAGACCTCATTTGCCCACACAACATCGACATGATGCACACTGACAAGAATATGGCGGAGGCCATTTTTGGTACATTGTTTGGCATAGAGGGGAAGTCAAAGGATAACCCTAAGTCTAGAATCGACCAGGAGGCTCTATGTGATAGACCGTTACAAAACTTGCAACAACAGAAAGGAAAGGAAAGCATAGGGAAGCCAAAGGCATGGTTCAATCTTGGAAGGCCAACTATGAGGGAAATGCTATTGTGGGTGAAAATGTGGTTGATGTTCCTCAATGGGTATGTTGTGAATCTAAAGAGGGGAGCGAGTCTTGAAAAATTGAAAATATTTGGTCTCAAGAGTCATGATTGGCACATATGGCTTGAGGGGGTAATGTCGGTGATGTTGCGTGGCTTTATCCCTAAGGATGAATGGCTAGTACTGGCAGAGCTGAGCTATTTCTTCCGTTCTCTTTGTGCGAAAGAACTGTCGTCTGGCGTGCTAGATGAAATGGAAGAGTTAGCGCCGGAGTTGATCTGCAAATTAGAAAGGATCTTTCCACCGGGCTTCTTTAATCCAATGCAGCATTTGATTTTGCATCTCCCGACCGAGGCAAGATTGGGGAGGGGGGCAGTTCAAAATCGATGGTGCTTCTCAACTGAGAGGATGCAGAAGATGCTTCGAGCTAAATGTAAAAATAAACGTAGAGTTGAAGCATCGATGGCCGAGGCATTCATTACTGAGGAGGCGGCAAACTTCATGACAGCACACTACGAAGCCAAAACTCATCATTTGCATAACCTGAAGCCTCGATACAATGATGGCGAGCCTAAAAATGGTCGATCCAACCTTAGCCTATTCAAAGGGAAGCTCGCACCAGCTAGTGCTTCGAAAGGGAAATCGTTAGATGTCGAAGAATGGCGGACCATTTCATTGTATATCTTCAACAACCTAACAGAAGTGCGGCCGTACATCAAGTAAGTTCTCGGTAAATTATTGTTCCGCAACTTGTAATTCCTTTGAACTGCTATTATTCCTGGATATTTGATATAGTCGATATATTGCCGAATTCTCGGATGCAGCGGTCATCGAAAAGGATTCCGTCGAAGAGTATGAGCTTGTGGCAAAGCATGGAGGCGACTATCCCGGTTTCGTCTCTTGGTTCAAACAAAGGGTAATTAATTACCATTACTGGACCATTTGATTTCTTGGTCTAATTTGCGGCTAATGCATCCATTCTTCCATATTATACTTGTAGGCTGATGCAGAGTCTATGGACACCGAGTTGAGACAAGTCGCTAATGGTTTTGACTATAAGGTCCGTTCATTTGACAAATACGACATCAACGGGTATCGCTTTCGTACCTTTGGCAAAGAGCTATCTATGCCCGACGTAAAGACTAAAAATTGTTGTGTCTCTGCTATCGGCGAAGGAGGTACCGAGTATTATGGAAGAGTTGAAGCAATTTATGAACTTCTATTCTATGGTGAAAACCCACCGACTGTCGTAGTCTTCAAATGTTATTAGTTTCACCCGAAGGAGACTAGAAGGACTCATGAACATATAGGGCTAGTAGAAATCAACCAAAGCACCCATTTAGTTGTTCCTGATGTCTATATTACGGCTCAACGGGTGACACAAGTTTTCTATCTACCGTGGGCCTACCAAACTGATCCAAATCTGAAAGGTTGGGCTGTCGTTTATGAAGTGCCGCCAAGTTTTAGACCACCTACCCTCCATGAAGAGGATTAGAAACCTCACATTAACCCAAACACATATGAAGGAGAATTCTTCCAAGAAACACGTATGTCCAAAAAACGTTTCAAGAACCGCTCTACTTCACCCCAGAACTTTGAAGTAGACAGCGACAGTGAATCCATCTTAACCCCTGAGCCGGAACAGGAAGAGCTGGAAGAAGAAGAGGTTACTACTGCGGATGACCTATCACTTCTTGACCGATTACATAATGGAGGCCTTCCACATGTTCTTCCTGATAGTGATGATGATGCATCATTTATTGATGATAGTGATGATCATGATGCATTTATTGATCCCGAAGCATATATAGACGATCAAGATTATTATTAGTTCATGTAAGGTATTCAACTATTATTATATACATATATAAAAAAATATTACTCATGTTGGTATTTATGATGATGATACACTTAAATTATATACATTTTATTACTCATGTTGGTATTTATGTTGTACTAATTTCATTTACTCATTGTCATGGCAGGTGTTGAAAGATGGTGGGAAAGGGTCGAGAGCACTCTGAGGTTCCTTCTTCGTCATCGGATGGTAGGATGGGTACTCCCATTCCTGCCCCGTCTCTCCGGAGAGCGTTGCTCTCTACTCTGCATGGAGTGGTTGCTTCTTTGACGATCGCGGCCCCCGTGAGAGGAGGTCGACCCCCCGCGAAGAAGAGAGCTACTAAAGGTACACGTGGTCGCGGGAGAGGTAAGGTGGCTGCCCTGCCTTCCTCGCCACCCCCTAGTTGATTCACCTAACCACTGGACTGCTAGGGTGGACCCGTCTGAGGTGGAGGCTATATGGACTCCGGTTCACGAGCCCCAGGCCGACGAGCCTCAGGTCGACGAGACTCGTGTCCCAGAGGCTTCGTTCCAGGAGACTCCGTAGAAAAGAAGGGATGAGGGTATGTCCCAAGAGACCCAGTGGGATACCTAGCTTGATCTGGGTCAGCCGGAGCTAAGTGGCCATGCTGATAGCGACGAGGAGTTGGGTGAGGGGGCCACCGTCTACCAGCGTGGTAGTATGGAGCTCTCGCCCGTGTCGATGACCCGCGAGCAGAGGTGGTCGATTCAGCCAAATGGGGAGAAGTAAGTTCATTTACTCTTATTTAACCTTTTGCCTTCACGTTTTCTCAAATATCTAATGTGTTGGCTTTAATTTGTCATACTGCAGGGGTTGGATTGTTGCCAAGGGTGTCCGCAAGCCCAACATCATCCTTGGTGTACTTTGCCGGCAAAACTTCCTAGGGTTTGTTACGTTGCCCGGTCAGGGTCGAGAGGTAGGAATGACCTAGGAGCACTACTTGGGTGCCCCGACCCCGACGGAGGTGGAGATCGACGGTGTTTTGTGCCACACGAGGGCCAACATGGTGATCAGACAGTTCTAGGTAATTTCTCCTTTACACAATTAAAAATCAACAATAGCTAGTTATTGTACTAATCAGTGTTGTATCGTTTGCAGACCTTGTACATGTGTGAGGAGGGATACGAGGAGGCCGCGGCAAAGGTTATCGAAACCGAATGCCACCGCCTACTTCAAAACTGGCGGCACGAGGCTCGGGTGTAGGCCGTTCGAGACTACTACGCCTCGCGGCGTATTAGGAAGGGAAAGGCGAAGTGCCGCGATTCTAAGATGGAGAAGGAGCATTACATGAAGGTAATTACATATTATTAAGGCCTTGTAATTAGTTTCCTTGATTTGATTCTTACGCGTAGCGCTCAAATTTCTCTTTATTAACTTAGGTGCCCCTGAGATGGTGTGTGGACAAGATGGATTGTTGGGAGGCTTTGGTGGATCAGTGGTGCTCCGAAAAGTGGGAGTCCAGCCACAACACTGCCAAGGAGAGGCGTGGCAAAATGGTTGGTGTGCCATACCATCAAGGGGGCGTCAACTTAAATGAGTTTGGTGAGAACTGGGTATGTCATTTACTTCATGACTCATGCAATTCAATCTTAATGCTAGATTGAGCCCTTTACTAATACTTTTTCCTCTCTCTCTCTCTCTCTTTTAGGTGCGTCACAATAAGACGGAGGTGCCAGAGATGTACGACCACTATGCGATGGCCCATACTGCCTCGTACAAGAAGGTCAAGGCATTCTCTGAGTCTGACCTCGATCATCCCGAAAACTTCACCAACATCTCCTCCCACCACAAGCTCATGAAGTACAGAGATCACGGGAAGGCGAGGAAAGGGGAGGACTTTAACCCGAGCCAGGGGCCTATTGATCCAGAGCTGGTGATGATAGCTGGCAACGGGAGGCCCCATGGCTCGATCGCCATTGGAGACGGCCTTATACGTTGTCCTAGCACTCTCCAGCAGATAAAGGCATGCCAAACAAGCTCCTGTCCTGACATAACACCTCGTCCATGACCAGTCGAGCTCGCCATCGAGGTGAGTTTAATGGACTCAACTATCTTTCCGCATTACGTTGTGTGTGCGAACCAATATGATTACAATGCTAACAATGAGTTGTCTTGTAGGCTTCTATTCTGAAAGAGAGAGAGGCAACATAGACACTTTTGGCGGCGAAGGATAAGGAGATGAAGGAGTTGGAGGAGAGGACGGCTGCGTTAATGGAGTCGGAGAGGGCACGGAACGATGCGTCTAACGGGGCCATGTACGAGCTCTTCGTGGTAAGTTTCTTCTTCATATTTGTCAAATCTTGCATTTTAATGTTTGTTTCATTAATAACTAAAAAGTTTGACTTGTCGAAACCAAATGTACAGTCCATGTGCAAGAAGACTGGTCACGTCCCTCCGGTGATGCCAGTCATTAACATGGCGGGGACGGTTAGTTTCATTTCAATGTAGTGATCTTTTGAGTGTCATCATGCTAACGACACATTGCAAATGATGTTTGGTGCAGAATATCTCCCGAAACGCATTGCATGACCCTTCTACAGGCGAGCCTTCTCTAGGTGAAACAAGCCATAACCATCGTGCTTCACCTCCGTGCTGACGATAATGGTATGCTTTTCTAGTGCTTTGCTTAACAACCGCATAATGATGGTTACTTACCTTACCTTAGCTCCAAAATGACATATTTTACCCAAGTTAGCTCTAGAATTACCTATACTTAGCATAGTTTTCTCCTAAATGACATAATAAGCTTAGGTAGCTCCAAACTTGCATAATAAGCTTAGTTAGCTCAAAAATGACCTATGTTACCCAAGTTAGCTATAAAATGATCTATAATTAACTTAGTTAGCTCCAAAATGGCATAATAAGCTTAGCTACCTCCAAAATGGCCTATTTTACCTAGCTTAGCTATTAAATGACCTATACTTAGCTTACTTAGCTCTAAAATGGCATAATAAGCATAGTTAGCTCCTAAGTGACCTATTTTTTTACCTAAGTTAGCTCTAAAATGACATATAGTTAGCTTAGTTTCCTCCTAAATGACGTAGTAAGCTAAATTAGCTCCAAAATGGCTCATTTTATAAAAAAATGGCCTATACTTCTCTTAGTTAGCTCCAAAATGGTATAATAAGCTTAGCTTGCTCCAAAAATGACCTATTTTACCAAAGTTAGCTATTAAATGACCTATAATTACCTTAGTTAGCTTCAAAATGGCATAATAAGCATAAATAGCTCCTACATGACCTATTTTCACCTAAGTTAGCTCTAAAATGACATATATTTAGCTTAGTTTCCTCCTAAATGGCATAGTAAGTTGAATTATCTCCTAAATGGCCTATTTTATCAAATGTGTCCTATACTTAGCTTAGTTCTCTCCTAAATAACATAATAAGCTTACCTAGCTCCAAAATGGACTATTTTCCCTAGCTAAGCTATTAAATGACCTATACTTAGCTTACTTAGCTCCAAAATGGCATAATAAGCATAGTTAGCTCCTAAGTGACCTATTTTTTACCTAAGTTATCTCTAAAATGACATATAGTTAGCTTAGTTTCCTCCTAAATGACGTAGTAAGGTAAATTAGCTCCAAAATGGCCTATTTTATCAAAAATGACCTATACTTCGCTTAGTTAGCTCCAAAATGGCATAATAAGCTTAGCTAGCTCCAAAATGGCATAATAAGCTTAGCTAGCTCCAAAATTATCTATTTTACCAAAGTTAGCTATTAAATGACCTATAATTAGCTTAGTTAGCTTCAAAATGGCATAATAACCATAGTTAGCTCCTAAATGACCTATTTTTACCTAAGTTAGCTCCAAAATGAAAGGTATTTAGCTTAGTTTCCTCCTAAATGACATAGTACGCTAAATTAGCTCCTAAATGGCCTATTTTATCAAAAATGTCCTATACTTAGCTTAGTTAGCTCCAAAATGGCTTAATAAGCTTACCTAGCTCCAAAATGGCCTAGTTTACCTAGCTTAGCTATTAAATATCCTATACTTAGCTTACTTAGCTCCAAAATAGCATAATAAGCATAGTTAGCTCCTAAATGACCTATTTTTACCTAAGTTAGCTCTAAAATGACATATAATTAGCTTAGTTTCCTCCTAAATGACGTAGTAAGCTAAATTTGCTCCAAAATGACCTATTTTATAAAAAATGACCTATACTTCGCTTAGTAAGCTCCAAAATGGCATAATAAGCTTAGCTACCTCCAAAATTACCTATTTTACCAAGTTAGCTATTAAATGACCTATAATTGGCTTAGTTAGCTTCAAAATGGCATAATAAGCATAATTAGTTCCTAAATGACCTATTTTTACCTAAGTTAGCTCTAAAATGACATATATTTAGCTTAATTTCCTCCTAAATGACATAGTAAGCTGAATTAGCTCCTAAATGGCCTATTTTATCAAAAATGTCCTATATTTAGCTTAGTTCTCTCCTAAATGACATAATAAGCTTACCTAGCTCCAAAATGGCCTATTTTACCTAGCTTAGCTATTAAATGACATATACTTATCTTACTTAGCTCCAAAATGGCATAATAAGCATAGTTAGATCCTAAGTGACCTATTTTTACATAAGTTAGCTCTAAAATGACATATATTTAGCTTAGTTTCCTCCTAAATGACGTAGTAAGCTAAATTAGCTCCAAAATGGCCTATTTTATGAAAAATGACCTATACTTCGCTTAGTTAGCTCCAAATTGGCATAATAAGCTTAGATAGTTCCAAAATTACCTATTTTTACCAAAGTTAGCTATTAAATGACCTATAATTAGCTTAGTTAGCTTCAAAATGGCATAATAAGCATAGTTAGCTCCTAAATGACTTGTTTTTACCTAAGTTAGTCCTAAAATGACATATATTTAGCTTAGTTTCCTCCTAAATGGCCTATTTTATAAAAAATGTCCTATATTTAGCTTAGTTCTCTTCTAAATGACATAATAAGCTTACCTAGCTCCAAAATGACCTATTTTACCTAGCTTAGCTATTAAATGACCTATAATTAGCTTACTTAGCTCCAAAATGGCATAATAAACATAGTTAGCTCCTAAGTGACCTATTTTTACCTAAGTTAGCTCTAAAATGACATATAGTTAGCTTAGTTTCCTCCTAAATGACGTAGTAAGCTAAATTAGCTCCAAAATGGCCTATTTTATCAAAAATGACCTATACTTCGCTTAGTTAGCTACAAAATGGCATAATAAGCTTAGCTAGCTCCAAAATTACCTATTTTACCAAAGTTAGATATTAAATGACCTATAATTAGCTTAGTTAGCTTCAAAATGGCATAATAAACATAGTTAGCTCCTAAATGACCTATTTTTACCTTCTCTTCTTCATCTAGTCTTCTTCTTCTAATTTTGGAACTTCCTATTTTGCAGATTACATTCACTTCACGGAAGTTTGCATTGATGGAGTGCTTGGGTTACTTGTATTTTTTTATTTTGTATCGATGAACAATGTGACACTTGCTACGTATGTATATGAAACTATGTATGTATGGATGAAACTATTGTAATATGGTTGGGTACGGATGAAACTTTCATAATATGTATGTATGTATGGATGGATGAAACTTATTTGAATATGGTTATCAGTATGGCAACATATTTATTTATGTGAAATACATATATATATATATATCATATTGCTGTGAAAATTGCCGTGAAAATTGTTTTAATAAAAAATAAAAGAAAAGGAAAATGGCCTTACTCTTTGCCGTTAGTGGGCTGACGGCAAAGGTGAGCCTGGGCAGACGGCGAAGGAGGGATCACAGGGGGCAAATGGCCTTACTCTTTGTCGTCCGCCTACCGACGGCAAAGGGGGTCCCAACGCCGACGGCCAAGGAGGGCCCAAGGCCGACGACAAAGGGGGTCCCAACGCCGACGACAAAGGGGGGCCCAAGGCCGACGGCAAAGGTAGGGCCCAAGGCCGGCGGCAAAGGGGGAACCCAGGGGCAAAGGGCCTTACCCTTTACCGTCCGCCCACCGACGGCAAAGGGGGCACAAGTCCGACGGCAAAGGGAGCGGACGACAAAGAACTGCCGTTAACACTTGGCGGCTGTAGCCCCTGGGTCTGCCGTCCAAGCTCTTTGCCGTCCGCTCCCCCACGGCAAAGATTCTTTGCCGTCCGTGGTCCTGTGGCGGACGGGAAAGGACCGCTTTACCGGGTTTCTCTTTGCCGGAAGTTTTGTCGTCCGTTGACGGACGGCAAAGGCCTTTGCCGTCCGGGGTCCTTCCCTTTGCCGTCAGCCATGGCCGACGACAAATTACCTAATTCCTGTAGTGAGGAGCGAACCGGTTTCCCCAGTTTAAATAGTTATAGACCCTACCACCGGACCCTGTGGCGGTAGGGTATCACAACCTACCGCCAGACCCCCTAACGGTAGGGCTGTGTACAGCCACGTCGACCGTCAGTTACAGAGCTGACATGGCTAAGTCGCCTACCGCTGAGCCCTCTAGCCGTAACCCATTCAACCCTACCGTCGAGGTCTCTGGCAGTAGGAAAAAGTGTCAGATCTGGAAAAAATTTCGGACCGGGGTCAGATCATGATTAAGTTTCCAAAAAGGGTCAAAACAGTGAATTTTGCCTCCCGCGACCACGACCATCTGTGCGGGAACCCGTTGAGGGATGTGGCTTGCCTCTTGTTTGGCAACAGTAGAAGATGGAACTGGATTTCCCCTCAAAGAAGAAGAAGAAGAAGAGGGAATGGGATTTGGAGGGTAGGTTTTTATGAGCAAAAAGAATGTGACATGTGGCTTGCGGAAGAAGCTGATGAGGAAATGTCTTATGGAAGAAGCCACTAGAGAAAGTAGACGATACTAATGGAGCTTGAATCAGACCATGCCCCAGGTAGGCTGTATGGTTAGAATGTAATACAATGTGCTACAGTGGACATTTTGCTACAATCAACGAAGAAAATCGTCACCACGCCCAGGCCGAGGCCCTGGCTGCCTGGGCCCTGGATCCGTTGTGTCCGCGCGTTGCTACGGAATTCGACATGTAGTTCTTTTTTCCTTTTGATGGACATATAGTTTCTAAATGTTGTGTAGAATATTTAATTCAGTTCTTATGATTTTAGCTTCGTAAGGGCATCTTCAATGACGGTTTGTAATTATTTTTTTGCATACGTCTGCGGATAAAAGGGAACCAGTCTGCGAAGCGGGAGGACGACATCCAACGCTAGTTACAAATATTTCAACATGCATTTTAACAAACCAAACAAAATTCATACAAATCGGATGATACACATCAAGGTTCAGATAGAAAATAGCACGAATCATCTATACACACCATGCAAATTAAGTCTAGCACAAACATGTCTCAACTTCTACTACATTAACCAAATGCCCAACAAGTTTTTGATCAACGGGTCATCTCGTCCCACACATATTGTCACTTCAGCTTTATCCAACAGTATGTACGTAAATACCCGTCCCTTTGTCTTGTGAAACTCCACGACAGAGCGTGCGAGCTACATATAATATGTAGACCAACATTAAGTGAATGAATCAATCGACAAGTTAAGCAAGAGAAAGTAAAATTTATGATCTCGTCCTCTCCCGCGTGCAATGGTCACCTTGCCTCTAGCTGACGAATCACGTTACAAAATATGGTGACGTTGATCTGGATAGTGTGTCAGCGATACGGCAACAACTACAACTTCACGTTGCATGCTTGAATGATGTACATATAGTAGGACGCAATGTGCTTTTGTGCGTGAAACGTTGCATGCAGTTGCTCCAAGGAGGGCTCCCCTCTGGTCCTGTCTACGAAATCCGCAGATATGGTCAGCCCCGCATCGCACAACAACTCTCCTTCATGATCGACTAGCTCACCATCCTTCGAACTCTAAAAACGACATGGCATTTGGAAATAAACTCAATGGCATTTGACCGAACACCTATCGGGCATGATGACCGCCATGGAGGTGTTGACAGGGGCGGAGTGTGCCTGGGTACAAACAGCTCTATGGTGGAAAGCTCCATCGTAATGGCGAGCGGCGCGTCGGTGCTGGTTGCGGACGTCCGACAATGCCTCCGTGGCGGCCGGAGACGTACAAGGAGCGGCGACGGAGGTGAAGGGTACAGATGCAAAGCAAGGGGGAGAGGGGGTGGAGTGCAAAGAAATGGGACCGTGAGGGAGGATTGGGTGGGCCGGGGGGTATATAGCAAACTTCCGCAAAGCTCCTCACATTTGTCCCCAATTTGCGCGAGAAATCACGTACAGACCACACCACGGACCGATACGGAACCGCGTTGGATGGCTTCCTCGGTTCGGACAGCAAGGTTCGAACGGTTACAGGAGGTTTGCGGGTCGGCGTTGAAGATGCCCTAAGAAAAAAATCTTAGCACAAAAATATGTGCATGTCACAACTGAATGAAATGTGATTTAAAATCTCACTTAGAATGCAATTTGCATGTTACAGGATTCCCATGAATAGATCAGATCGATGCTAGTGGATTAAGATAGTAAATCTAATGTCTACAACCATTTTGATGATGTAAAAGCACACATATTAAGCTAGTTAAAAGGTAATTGTTTGTATCCGGCACGTCGGCGGAATGTTGCGCCGGACGCCGCCTGCGCACACGCTCATGTCGTACAGAAAATAAGCCAGAAAACATGACACACGCAAAGTGGCCCCGTATGGGTTCTCTCCCGACCTTATCTTCTCATCTCCTTCGGAATCACCTATCTCTTTTTCTCTCTCGTCAATTCTCCATGAACTAGCCCACTGAGGGCCCGTTCGCTTCGTAGGATTTGTGAAGGAATTCTAAAGGAACACTGTTCACGTGGGTTTTCTATCCTTTGTAGTGTTCGGAACGCAGGAAAAGTGTACAGTAAAGCAGAGGAAATATGCTCTTACAGTGCCGATTTCAAAGGAATCCAAACATCCACGTCGAGCTCATTTTTCTGGCGGAAGACCGAGGTGAGGCACCCTGTCCGTCGCTCGTCAGCGGATTTAAAAAATGAACGTGTGACATGAGAGATAGAGATAAAGCTGCCTTGCTTCATTTAAAAAAGCTGAATACTACTGTTTTGTACAATGCTTCCCCATGGTTTTTACAGTGATCTACCGAACACCCGTTCTAAGAACTTTCCAGTGTTTTTGGTTCAGGCGTTTTGCACATGTGTCCCTTTTTGGTTCCTATGTTCTCTCTTATTCCTTATGTTTTGTATTCCTATAAACCGAACGAATCCTGATTCTTCATGGCCGCCATCGATTTTGTTGCTGTGCTCGGCCAACCTCCTCCCCCATCGTGGCTAGCGAGCCACCTCCCATTCCAACTCCAGCCATCCCCATGACGCATAGCAAGTGTGCTGCCGCCATAGCGGACCTCTCCCGCAGCGACGCGAACCCCACATGGTGGCTGGAGGTACTGGGAGCGCTAGGGCGCCCGTGCTGTGACACGCACCGGGAGTTGCTCGACCTCCGGCGGCCATGCTAAGACGAGCCGCAACATCGACCAAAGTTGTGTCAGGGCTGCATCAGGATGCTGGAATCGGCAAGATCCGGTGCTACTATCGATTGCGTCTTGGGAAACACAAGCTACGTTGTGTTGCTACTGCTACTAAGATTTTTGCTGCTTCTCCTTAGATTTTTGCTGGAACCATTATTCAATTTTTCTGGAACCGACATTTTTTTTGCTTCAACCGATTACCAAAAGTTTTTGTTGCTTTAGATTTTTTGCTGGAACCATTATTCAATTTTGCTGGAACCGGGATTTTTTTTGCTTCAACCGATTATCGAAAGATTTTGTTGCTTTAGTTTTTTTGCTGCAATCATCATCAATTTTGCTGGAACCGGTAATCTTTTTGCTTCAACCTTTTATCAAAGTTTTTTGTTGCTTTTAGGTTTTTGCTGGAACTACCGCTAAAATTTGTTGGAACCGCCAAATCATTTTGCTTTAACTAAGTACTCGAGGCTTTTGTTGCTAATCATTTTGCTTCAACCAAGTACTCGAGGCTTTTGTTGCTAATCATTTTGCTTCAACCAAGTACTAGAGGTTTTTGTTGCTTTAGATTTTTGCTGGAAGTGGATGGCAACCACGGAAAACCAAGGGCAATCGCGGGCAGCTAGCGAGCGTGTGTGCAGTCAGGCATGTCGTTCCTGTATTTTTATCCGGCGTTTGACTTTTTTAGAGGAAGACAATTCTTTTATCGTACGGTTACAAAAAGTTGTATCGGACGTATGCTCGACGACCGGTCCAAATTTGGGCCGACACACCGGCGCCTATCATTGCCCTAGTTAAAAGCAATGGGGATCGCTCCGTCGGGTACATAGGCTTCTTTCATGTTTGAGGATTACCAATTGTGTAAATTGCTTATTGAGGATTATTTGTTGTTAGCACTTGTGCAATTAATTGAATTGAGGCTCGAAAAATATATTTCATTTATTAAAGTACTAGCAGGGAGAGGTGCAGCGCCTTAATCTACTGTTGCTCGTGTCTACTACGTACCAATAGTTATTGTTTCGAGAGGTGATTTTTTGTGCAAATTTCTTGTGAGCAGCCGAGCTATATGCTTATGGAAATATTATATGCCTGTCTGTGCAATAGATAATTTGGGTTGTTTAGTAGACTACATACTTTTATTTTATAAATGGTGAATTTTATTAGCTTAAGAGCATCAAGAAGATACATGAAACAAAAGACACATACCCGACTTCTGCATGGTTAGGATGCACACATCCAACACTAACTCAAGTAAAATACGCCGGCAACTAGCAAAGTCATATACGATCAAAGTTATGATTAGGCGAGGAAAAAAGAAAAAAAAAGCCCAAAACGATTAGATCTACTATCAGCAAACTACACCAATGATCATGTATGCACCAATCATCTTATGACTCCACATAAGCAATGGGGTTCTTCGATAACAACGCGTGGGATAAGAGTGCAAGTGGTATTTATAAAGTTGGAAAAGACAGACTTCTTTGCCTTATCTATCTATCTACTATCTATCTATCTATCTATCTACTATCTATCTACTACCCCTATAAAAAGACGAGAAAACTAATCCAACTTAAAATCTAAACCGTCTAATCATGCAATCAATGAACTAAAATCTTTGTTAACGAAAAAACAAAATCTTCGTTAGCACTCATCCTAGCACCTCGCACGTCCTCTTCGTAACTGCTCAGCCCCACCTCCCCCAGCCCGCTCACACCCTCCGGCCTTCGCTCAGCCGCCTCCGCCCGCTCAGCCCCGCCCGCGCCGGTCGCCCCGTACGCTAGCCTCGCCCGCCCCGGTCGCCCCGCACGCTCGCCGCCCTCTCGGCTCTCGCCCCGCATGCCCCTGGTCGTCGCCCGCTCTCCCAGCCCGCGCCGGTTACCGTTCGCTCGGCCTGCCCGCACCGGCCGCCAAGAAACTGCGCGAGAAGGATAGGGGCGAGGCGCAGGACAGAGGTAGCGACGCCGCGGTGAGCACCCCCGACGTCGGCCGACCAGGAGCAGCACGCCCCCGACGCCTCGGCCAGGGACTGCCGACGTGGGTGCCTCCGGCAGCGGGGTTGGGTTGCTGGCTGCCTTGAGTTGACATCCGTGGTTACTGACTGTCGTCGCTGTCGCGGACGCCGGCGTCAGGGTTGCTGGCTGCCCAGTGTTTGGGGCTGCATACTCCCGTGAGCCACCTTGCTCTCGCTTTCCTCTTCAGTTCAACTATTTGCATCTTCAATCAATTGTTAGCTTAATACAATTCCTGATTGGATGGCCAAGCTCGCAGGCGTTGTCCCACCACTTCCTCACAAACTGTTGAAGGACACACGTGACTGCGTCCGGCATTCAGGGCTTCATAGGCTTGATGCTGGCAGAGATCGAGCAATCAATGGGGCTGCAAACTAGGTAATAGAATGATGTTTCTTCCATTGAATCATCAACTATTTCCTCAGTTCATCTTCCTCTACACATAATGTCATATCCTGCAAAGTATCCTATTTATTGTAAAGAGCAACATGTTTCAGTCTCACATTTTGATAATCAGAGAGAAGTTGGATTCTTTTCTGTCACCCACGCAGAGAACTGTATATCAGTGCTAATTGTCGTTAAATTAAAAAAAAGAGTGATGGTTCTACTTATCAAACTCCCAAGTGCTCATGTACTGTTTCACACTTCTGTCTTTGTCACTGACGGCTTAGTTGACAGCGTTACAAATGATGGAAAGAGAGCATTGCTTCATGTACATGTCTATTAAATTTCCATGAATTAATCTCTTCGTGTTTCGATCATATTCAGTGGTGTCATTTTTCATGTTTTTCAAAAAAATACCATTATAGTGTTGGACAAAGAGTATACCATTTGACATTGACACGGACTGCCGAACAATGCAAAATGTATAGTACGTATGTTCTAAGACATGAATCTACTAACATCACTCTCACATCAGAAATCTAATTACTCACATTTTCTATTATCAGTCAATATATACAAAGATAACTTTGATTGTAGACACTATAAAACCATCTATGTTTGCAGTGGCATGTGTTAAAACTCAGTCTCATGACACCATTTGTTGTCTTAAGATTTAGATCAAACCATCACTTAACTAATTAATTAGTAACACCACCACTATTTGATTAAGGTAGACACAACTTTTTATAAGGGAGTAGCTTTGAAGCAAGATATAAAGACAACCAGCAACTGTCACCAGATTTTTCGTCAAGGTAGACACAACTTTTTATGAGGGAGTAGCTTCGAAGCAAGATATAAAGACAACCAGCAACTGTCACCAGATTTTTCGTCAAGAATCTCTCTCTGAACTAAGATTTCCTCATCTGTTATCATGTTGCTTGTGCATTTGTTATTTATGCCTATACTTGCAATTATGCAGGAGTTCATGATCCTTCCTACTGGAGCTGCCTCTTTCAAGGAGGCAATGAAGATGGGTCTTGAAGTGTACCACAACTTGAAGGCAATTCCTTGTTC
Organism: Hordeum marinum; assembly: GCA_022496015.1. Classification (NCBI taxonomy): domain Eukaryota; kingdom Viridiplantae; phylum Streptophyta; class Magnoliopsida; order Poales; family Poaceae; genus Hordeum; species Hordeum marinum. The sequence goes on along the minus strand of CM039677.1, from coordinate 417,317,756 downwards.
TTATTTTTTGGGTCTCTTTATCATCTTGTGTAGTATGGGCCGGATTCCAGCAATGTCGGAGATGAAGGTGGCTTTGCTCCTAACATTCAGGTATTCCCCTGTTATAGGTTTGAGATGAGATTTTCTTGCTTTGTTATGTCTTGGTGTTTTGATGTATAAAACTCATGTATCTGGGGTTGTGATCCGAGTTCTTATTGTTTTCTGTTATTGTAGGAGAACAAGGAGGGCCGTGAGCTCTTGAAAACTACAATTGAAAAGGCTGAATACACCGGCAAGGTTTGTCTTCTTGAATTAATTTGTTGTTGTGCGCTTCTCAGTGAGCTTTTAAGTTTGTAATTGATGGAGATTTGTTGCTTTGGGAAATTCTAGGTTGTCATTGGAATGGATGTTGCTGCTTCAGAGTTCTGCAATGACAAGGACAAAACCTATGACCTCAACTTCAAGGAAGAGGTAAGTCCCAATGTTTATTCGTGTTATAAGAACTTTTTATACTTCAATCAGGAGCTTCATTGGCATTGCCTTCTCTTGCTGTAGAACAACGATGGTTTCGAGAAGATATCTGGAGATAGCCTGAAGAACGTATACAAGTCATTCGTCAACGAGTACCCCATTGTGTCGATTGAGGACCCATTTGACCAGGATGACTGGGTGCCCTAAACCCAAGTCTCTCTCTCTCTCTCTTGATTGCTTTCTGAGCACTCAACTGTGGTGAAAGATGCGAGCTCTTTATTATTCCTTTTTTGTGGGTTTTTTTCTTGGCTCTGCATTTAGGGAGCAGAGACTTTTTCTTGGAGCATTCTTTTTGTGGGGATTCTCCAAGCCGGCTTTATGTATTGTTTAGTTTGCAAATATGTAGCAAAACATGTGTAGGCTTGTTGATGTGTGGCCCTTATCCGGTTGTAGTTACTCCCACTTTTGTTTGATATGTTGTAGGTAGTATCTATAGTTTCGGAGAATATGCACGCGTACTATGTAGTATATAAGAATATTTAGATAGTATAGATACTACTTTTTAGATAGTATGTACCATATTTTTAGCATACTCATTTATATATATAAATATGTACATATTTTCATAATATGATATAAACTATGGATGAACTATATTTTTTTTCATGTAACACACTTTGGAGTATCTCTTATATAGTACGTAAACATATTCAAAGTGATATATTAATATATATACTATCACATGGTAGTATATGAGATATGAGAGTAACTACACCCGGTAGTAGGAGGGATTTCCCTATCTATCTATCTATCTATATATATATAGAAAGTCTATTCATCACCCAAGGTACAAAATAAATTATTCTTCATTCGAGGTAATCTTACGATCGTTTAATAAATAAATTACATTCGAAATGCAAATATTTACATTTATATTGATTCACTACGTAAAATTTGACATAAAAAAACAAAAATATAGGCCATAAAGTTAGAAAAATCGCATTTTATGTATATTTTACACTATGTTTTTATGTTTGTAATTTTACATGACGTAAAATATATTTTTACGGTGAGTATACGTTTTCTTACAGTCTCTTTTTAAGTATGAAATAAAACAGAATTTACGGAACGTAAAATTACGGTGCATTGATGTGAAAATCGAGGGGGTGAAGAATAACTATTCCTCACCCAGGGTGACAAATGTTTGGTAACTACAGGTCCCACTTTTGTTTCGTATGCTATAGATAGTATCTATCATTCTGAAGTGTATGTACACGTAGTATGTAGTATATAAGAATATTTAGATAGTATATATACAAAAGAATGATAGTATATCTCATATTTTGAGCATATACTTTTTTACGTACAAATATGTACGTATTTTATAAATATAATAAAAATATGAGTCAACTTGCATTTTTTTCATAGAATTCACTTTGGAGTATCTTTGATATAGTATATGAACATACTAAAAATAATAAAATAGTATATATACTACCACATGATAATATATGAGACATGAAAGTAACTACACCCGGTCGTAGAAATATATATATATATATATATATATATATATATATATATATATATATATATATAATTCCTACCATCTTTTAAGGCAGGTAACCGTGGATACAAGTAATGAGATTGGTAAGGATGGTAATATTCCTCATGCTGCAATTGGTGGCGCAACAAGAAGCAAGTACCCGAACCATCAACGCCCCACAGATTGGTGATTGAAGCAGTTGAAAATGATATGCTTGAGGTGGTCATAGTACACGATATTGGAACTCAAACAGAGGCACAAGCTTGGCAGTCAATTGCAGAAAGGGGTGTAGTGCTTATTGGTGCTACCCATGAAGACAGTCTTGCTAACATTATAAAGAATCCAGATTTATCTAACATGGTATGCCATTATTTTCATAACCTGACATTATGTCATTACCTTGCATTAGATATGCACTGCACCCTTCTATTGCACAATTTCGATAGCTTATACTTAACCCAGAAATTTGTCCGAGGTTATTGGTCGAAGATGGATAGTGAAGATAACGTTGTGCCATTGTCTTACTAAAGTTCCTTACAGTCGTGCTCATTCAGATGGAAAGTTCAAATATTTTAAGAGGGGAGAGTTTTTTTATCAACCTTTCAGTGAATTTACTAATTATTTGTTGGAAAATCATATTGAAGGAGCAGAAACTATCACTCTTGGTGAGGAGGAAGCTCGTGCATGACGTACTAGAAAATTATGTTGGAGCAAAAGGTCCCTCCAATATTTCCTTTTCTTATTTAGATAGATGAAGGAGCGACACTATTGGCCGAAATAACATGAATATATACCTCCTCTTTTATGTACAAGTATCAGATTTGCACGTTGATAAATCTAAAGTACTCTAAGATTAAGATTACCATGTGAAAAGGCCCATTTTCTGCAGTATCTTTGGGGCAATTGTACAAGTTTAGTATGAACACTTCGCGGATATGTAGGATTTTACTTTACTACCCTATTGATAAAGTTTCTCTCTTTTTTGATAAAAAAAATGTGCGAGTAGAAAAATAATTTTATGTTTCTTTATGAGTTTAAATGAAGATATTTCTGGGTATTGAAAGTGTCGAATAGCAAAATATTGTTTCATCATTGAGGCACTGATAAAGTGTCTATTTTACGGTAAAAGAGGAGAGCTCGTCCTGAATTAAACAATCGAAATAAAACTTGGAAAGAGGACCTATAGAAGAAAAAAGAATCGGTGGTTGTCACTTTCAGCTATGCTAATAGAGCAAGAATTTAGAAAATTTCCCACCAACTAATCGTGTTATTTAATGATTGTGATAAGCCTAGACCGCTCAGAAACACAACATGAAAAATGATACAATCCTTCACATTGCTCATATCATATCATTGACCAACATTGTTCCAACAAAGAACAAGTGGTATTTAAAAAAAAACTTGGAATATGTTATGTTTCTTTATTTTACTTGAATAGGAACATGTGAAACTTATCATAGCCCTGATGTGATCCTATACGCATGATACAACGTTTAAAGTTTAATTAAGACAATGTATATACAACAATATGTCTCTAGCAATTATCCTTCTTCTAGAGCATTATAATCGCTAATTTGTGTCATAGTTGCATTCTTTATTTTTCAGGAGACAAACAACATTGCTTATCATTAGAGTTGTGTACGTGCACAAGAAAAATGTTTTACATGTCGCTTACCAAAGTTCTCAGCCTGATTTTGAATTGTTGGTTCATGGGTCATTAAAATATTTAATTTGAGTTGGTTAGCTGTTTGGATTAAAATTATAATCAAATGGTGTTGTGTAGTGCCAAGGATCATGGCAAGTGCTTTTTATAGTTCCATGAATACCAGGTTTCGTAAATACCTTTCTTAGAATACTTTGAAATTGCTGATCTGAACAGCCCATATGAATAATGTAAGCATGCGCTTTCGTTAATAAAATTGCTATAAACAGTACTGTGCCAACATTTGGATATAATAAGACTATATCTACTTGGGTCTTGCCCAATAAATTAACTGGTATATATATGTATTTCTGCGTCTCATTGTAATATTAGTCGACACGTGTGTTGCACGTGCACGCTTACTAGTTGATGAGTAAAACATCAAGGCTGAAGTGACGCCCTTATTAGCGGAATGTGCTGCTAAAAGGGACATTGAAGAGTGAAACGGACTTTTGGTGCACGGGGCAGCTGCCCTCTTTTTCTTGACTACCCCAAAATAAGTGCCTAAAAGATTTATATTTTTTTGATTTTTTTACATGAATACGTATGTATATGGCCTGAGTATTTGTGAAATTTCGTTCAATAACATGTTGTATTGTACCCTGCAACAAAAAAACAAAAAGTTCGTCCGAAATCAACAAAAAACAAGCCCAAAATCTGCATGTATTTTGTCTTTTTATATCTTTCACATGCAAAAACGTATATTGATGAAATTTTGACACGTTATACTGCATTACTATACGTGCATGCACACAAAAATTTAGAATTTTTCAAGCCGGAAAATCTGTTTTGTTTGAACTACAGGAAAACTGGCATCGTTGCCCTCGTGGTCAGATCTCATTTTTTGCATTGAAGAGAGTCTATCCAAGGTTTTGAAAGAAGTGGGCATTAAATGGGCCCAGCATGCCAAGGTAAGATACGTGAGGGAAGGGGGCAACAGTACAACTTTTTCCCATTTGATTATCAATGGAAAACATAGAAAAAAGATAATCGTTCAACTCAACAAAGATGAAGGTGCCATTGTTAGCCAGGAGAACCTTAAGTCATATATTTCCAACTATTATAAGAAGTCGTTCAGATCCACGGTGTCCAACTTTGTGTCGATGAATGAAGGCACCTATGAGGATATCTCACAACTTTGCCAGGAAGAGAATGTCGTGTTGACCACATCTTTACAGAAAAGGAGGTTTATGATGTCATCTTACGGATGAAGAATAATAAATCACCAGGACCATATGGTTTCCCAGCAGAGTTTTATGAGAAGTGTTGGGGGACGATTAATGGTGATCTAATGTCCATGTTTGAGGACTTGTTCAATGGCAAGTTACAATTGTTTAAGATCAATTTTGGGATGATTACTTTGCTTCCTAGGAAGGGAGAGGCGGTGAGGATTGAACAATTCCGGCCTATTTGTCTGCTAAGTGTTAGCTTCAGGATTTTACCAAAGTGGGTGCAAATAGGCTAACATCTATAGCACATGCCGTGGTTTCCCCGACACGAGCTGCCTTCATGCCTTGACATCACATCCCGGAGGGGGTGGTCATCTTACACGAAAATATTCATGAACTGCACTCTAAGGAACGTGACGAAGTTGTCTTTCAAAGTGGATTTTGAGAAAGTCTATGATAAAGTCAAGTGACCTTTCTTACAACAAGCTCAACAAATGAAGGGTTTTAATCCTGCTTGGCGGCAGCAGGTTCAGACTTTCGATCGGGGTGGTAGTGTCAGGGTGAAAGTGAATGATCATGCCGGTCACTATTTCCAAACTTAGAAAGGTTTGCGACATGGGGATCCCTTGTCTCCAATCCTTTTTAGCATAGTTGTGGATATGTTGGCGGTCCTCATAACAAGGATGAAAGAGAATGGCCAGGTACACAGTCTTATCCCTCATCCAGTGGAGGGGGGGGGTCTATTCTACAATATGCTGATCTCACAATCATTTTTATGGAACACGATATAGACAAGGCGGTAAATTTGAAATTGAGTCTTTGTCTTTTTGAGCGATTGTCTCGGCATATAATAAATTTTCACAAGAGTGAGTTACTATGCTTTGGACGCGCCAACGAGGGAGAAAATCATTACAAGCAATTATCCAGTTGTGAAATTGGTAAGCTCCCATTTAGTTATCTTGGGATACCAATACACCATCGAAAAATAAAGAGTGAAAATACATTGAGGACAGGTTTGAAAATAAGCTTAATTAGTTGTTGGAAATGTAAACTAATGTCTTATGGTGGCCTGTTGATCCTTGGCAAAGTGATCAACACAAGACTAAATATCGTTTGGCGAGGTGGAATATATTATGTCATCCTAAACACCGGGGGGGGGGGGGGGGGCTCGAGATTAAGAACAAATGGATCCTTAGTAGTGGTTGTACATGCTTGCTTCGAAGGGAGATGGGGTGTGAATTCAGTTACTGCGTAACAAGTATCTTCATTTCAAGACTTTGTCCCCAAGTCACGGCATCGCTGTATGACTCACCCTTGAAAGGGCTTGATGCAGACTAAAGTGGTGTTCTTTAATAGAGGTGCCTTCAAGGTGGGAGATGGCCGTATCACGCGTTTTTTGAAGGATACTTGGCTAGGGGATGCGCCCATGACCTTACAGTACCTGTCTCTATAATATTAGGCAACAAAAAAATGTGTTCATCCACACAATATTAGCCTATTAGGGATTGTTACCTCGAATACCTAGTTGGGGTGAGCTCTGTCTGGAGATAAACAAAAAGCTTGGCTACATCTTATACGTAGGTTGATGGCGGTTAACTTAAGTGACGAGACGGATTCTTTCCATTGGCATTGACATCGTCTGGAGTTTTCTCAGTTACATATATGTACGCAGACCTTATTAACACAGGCTATGTACCTCGTTCGAAACATATATGCAAAACAAAAGTGTCACTTATAAGGTTAAAAAAATTATATGGTTTGTGCATAGAGGGGTTACTCTCAGGGAAAACTTGGCAAGACAAAGGTGACAAGGGAGTAGACGATGTTGTTTTTTGTGATCAAGATGAAATAATTCATCATCATTTCCTGTCTGTTTGCCACATTGCTATGGCATACGATCCATGTGACTTCTAACCTGTCTCCACCTACTAGTATAGAAAAATTGTTTGGAAACTGGTTGGGAGTTAAGTCACATATCAAGGGCGGAGTTTGTGCTTTGCTTTATACTTTATGGAATCGCTGGAATGACTATGATTTTTAACAGAGTGAAAATACAAAGCGTTTTGCAAGTCATTTTTAAGGCTACAACATGGATCCATATGACACCTTACTACAACTTTCGGAGATACACGAGCTTAGCGGTTCAATACTAGGCATGTGTGTAGGCATATATTCCTATTTTTGTCGTTTGTGGCTTCTTTCTTTTTACTGCAGATGTTTGTGTCCTAGATCTTGATACTCATCATTTAATAAATATGGTTGTGTGTATCACAATGATAAACCGCCATCACGGGACCGTGGCTGTCATCAGAAGAGAGCATACTCAAATAGGCTGTCATGAGAAGAGAGCCTACTCAAATATAGTTACTGATCACCAGGTATGTCATCTGCGTCTGGCGCCGTGTTGTCTTCCCGGGTAGGGAAGCTAACTTTTAGCATATACGACTCTGCAAACCCTAACATTTCTCCAGCTTCCTTCTTTAACTGCAAGGTTTCAAAACATAATTACCACAACCTTGAAAGTTAAATGGATTAATTACGACAAGCAGAGACTAAAGACAAAGAATATTCAGGTATTTATATTTGCATCTCGACATGCACGACTTGTGCATCGGAACCCACGGTGCTACAAGTAGAAAGGAAGCAAAAGCTACATAACCTGCCAGTCAATGTAAACTGTAAGTCTATAGCGTCCAAACAACCAGAGACATCTGTATTTCTAATGTCCAAATCAATCAGATCTTATCTACATTGCGGCATATCTGGAACCGGGAGTTAGTGCCTTGATTATTTTGATAGCTTAAATGTGCGAAATACTGTAATTGATTGCACGTAATTTCACTATTGATCATAAAATTTTACTAGCATTAAATTCACATCAACAGATCATCATCAAACGGAGGTCAACTCGTACCTCGTCCACAGCACCGCTCTTTATCTTAGACTGCATTATGCACCATTTCTTGAAATGTGCACCTGAAAGGACAGAGTGCCCACGGCATCCACCAAATTACAAATTTCCATATGCAGTTTGCATTGAGAACAGACATCATCATGAGATAAAAGGACATAAGAGAACACAAGCTACATGTGGAGATCAGAAGAAAACACCAACCAGCACTAATGTCAACACTGCACGAACTAGAATCGATGGTTTTCACAGACCATCTACAGTGTATCTGAAAAGTGGAACATCAATTAATTATATTGTCAAATCATAGTTGAACAATTGTATTTCTAACAGTGTAATCTAAAAATAGGTTTTGTAGCACTATAAAATTAATTAATTTTGGAATCAGAATGGCAAGAGAGACTGAAAACATTAGAATGAAGTGGCTTGCTCGAATTTGGTACGGCATTAGCTTGCTGAGTTGATTGCAATAAAATGGATATGTAAATGTATCTTTCACAGAAACTAACTCAGCTAGAAGTACCTCAAAATAGGAACCAAATGGAACATCATGTACTTGTTGTACAGTCTCGAATACCTAACAGATAGAAAATGAGAAATCAGATTTATTTATGATCTGTAGTACTAGTATATAACACAATGTAATACTGTGACGTAGGAAATATTAGCCGTCATAATGGGATGTTCAGTTTTGCATTAAAAACATACCAAATCAGTTTTGTTAGCTGAAGGAACCGTATGCTGCCACTCTGTTATTGCTGAATATGGAGGGCACATCGGACTGTGGCACATGGATTTACAGTTAAGTTCTCTCACCTGACCATCATACTCGTCTGCAAGGTGCCACTGGCCCAGCTGCATCCAGAAATATTTCTAGTCAGCAATAATTCATGACTCAGAGAGCTAGCACTGTGCTGGATACTTACGTCGATATCTTTATCCTGACGAGCTGTCCGATATTCTATTGTGTAACTTGAGTCATCACTTATAAGATTATTGAAAAACTGGTCTGCAGTACACGGAAATGTTCCCTGAGATGAGATGAGATTCAAGATCAGTTGTATTATCAATTGCAAAATCATGGAAGATACAGTTAGTTATCATTACATCAAATACAGAGACTAGAACTTCTTCTTTGACAAAAGGTTGTAGTAGTCCTGTTAAACCAGCACAATCTTCTGGAACATCTATCTCTATGCTATTGTTTCTTGAGCCACTGAGTGCACGCAATGCAGATCGAGCACGTTCCTATAATCCAAAGTCCAAATATATCAAAAGCCATCATCAATTTTGATAGGCAAATTATGGAGATCACAATCATGTAAATTAATGCCAATCAAAAATAGCAAAACATGCACAGATAGCTCGCTTCAAAATTAGTGCCCTAACAGTAAGACTGCAGATATGGAACAACAACGTGCGTCCTATATTAAAATTCTTAATTAAAATATATGTACAGAAAACGCCGCTCGAGATGTCACTACCTGTTTCTCAGTCTCTATCATGGTATGGAAGTTCTTCACAGCTTGTTCCAATGCTCTAACTGTGTGGTTTCTATTCCAAAACGATGCAAATATATATCTAACTCTTCCTGCAAAAATAATATTAAAAAGTGACATAAAGCAATTGATGAAACCTAATTACCCTTAAAATTCCTTTTGCCAGCCTCTAGAAAATGTGTGAATATTATAGTACAAAATTTTGGTCAACAATGCCCATTTAGTCTGTTATTTAGCATGAATGCATGATCACTAGCTTCCTCCGCACTTCTTAAGCATGCAACCAATTTCACATCAAACAAACATGCATCTCAAGTCATGGTTGAATCTTGCAATCTACATTCACGAAACGGAGATCTACACAAAGTCATCGACTAATAAATATTAATACCAAACATGTTGATGCTGCTTAGAGATAGAATTATAGAACGTTGAATGGGAGTAAAAAACCACATAGTCAAACCGAAAGATGGAACTAGAAAGCATCCTTTTGCAGCATTGACCCCAAATATCGGAAGGTGTCCTTCTCAGGTACTACCTGCCCATCAAGGCTAACCTCCTCCTCGTGCCTAGTAGTACTGAAACCGCACCTCATGTACTCAGTTTTAGTTCTACTAATCCTAAAACCTTCTGATTCCAGGGTCTGCCTCCACAGCTCTAACTTTCTATTAAGCCCATCGGGCTACTGTCCACTAGCACCACATCATCCGCAAAGATAATACACCATGGGATATCTCCATATATATCCCTTGTGACCTCATCCATCACCAAAGTAAAGAGATAAGGGCTCAAAGCTGGCCCTTGGTGCAGTCATGTTCTAATTGGAAAATCATCGGTGTCGCCATCACTTGTTTGGACACTTGTCACAACATTTGTCACCATTGAACGGGTATTATAATGTTGTGACAAGGGTCTTTGATGAGGGTAATGTACTTTGTTGGGACTTTGTGTTTCTCCAAGGTCCACCATGTGACATTCCGCGATATCTTATCGTATGCCTTCTTCAAGTCAATAAACACCATATGCAGGTCCTTCTTTTGCTCCATGTATCTCTCTATGAGTTTTCGTACCAAGAAAATGGCTTCCATGGTCGACCTCTATGACATCAAGCCAAACTGATTTTTGGTCACGCTTCTCATTCTTCTTAAATGGTGCTCAATGACTCTCTCTCTCTCTCTCTCATAGCTCATCAGCTTAATTCAACGGTAATTAGTAACTTTGAACATCACCCTTGTTATTCAAGATTGGTACTAATATACTTCACCTCCATTCTTCGGGCATCTGTTTAACCGAAAAATGAGGTGAAAAGCTAAGTTAGCCATACTATCCTATGTCTCCAAGGCCTCTCCACACCTCAAGAGGGATACAATCAAGGCCCATCGCATTGCCTCCTTTCATCCTTATTAAACCCTCCTAACCTCAGACTTTGGATTCGCTGCACAAATCGTCTATTGGTATAATCAAAGGAGTCGTCCAGCCAATGGTAGACCTCTCATTGTCTCCATTGAACGTTTTGTCAAAATACTCTTGCCATCTCTGCTTGATCTCCCCGTCCTTCACCAGAAGCCGATCTGCTCCGCCATTGATGCATTTGACTTGGTTGACATCCCTCATCTTCCCCTCCCGGATTTTGGCCATCTTATAGATGTCTCTTTCACCATCCTTTGAGTTTAAACGTTGGTAGAGGTCCTCATATGCCCGACCCCTTGGTTCACTCATAGCTCGCTTTGTGATTTTCTTTGCCACCTATATCCAGGTGCAGCCGTCTGAAACAGTCCTTCTCCTTAATAGCCTTCTGGATATCAACATTCAACCACTAGGTATCTTTAGCTTCGCCTCTACTTCCCCTGGTCACCCCAAACTCCTCTAAAGCCACCTTCCAAATGCAGGTCACCATCTTCATCCACATATTGTTTGCATCGCCTCCATCCTCCCAAGAGCCCTCCTTAATAACCCTCTCCTTGAAAGCCTGAGCTGCCTCCCCCTTGAGCTTCCACCACTTCGTTCTAGCGACTTTGACACGCTTATCCCGCTGGACACAAAAGCCGAAAGCGAAAGTCTGTCACCACAAGCTTATGTTGAGAGACAACAATCTCTCCAGGTATCACCTTACAATCTAGGCAAACACGCCTGTTTTCTCTTCTAGGGAGGACAAAATCAATCTGGCTATAGTGTTGACCACTACTGAAAGTCACTAGATGGGATTCTCTTTCAAGAGGGTGTTAGTTGTGATCATGTCGTAGGATAAAGCAAAGCTTATGGCATCATCTCCTTCTTTATTCATGATGCCATAGCAGAAGCCCCCATGCATCCCTTCAAAACCTGTGTTAGATGTACCCATATGGCCATTAAGGTCTTCTCCTATGAAGAGCTTCTCAAAATAAGTACACTCCTAATCAAGTCCTTCAGGCCTTCCCAGAACTCCCTTTTCGTGCTCTCATTTTGGCCTACTTGCGGGGCATACAAGCTGATAACATTGAGAACTAAGTCCCCAACAATGAGCTTGCCTAGAATAATCCGGCCCCCTTACCTCTTGACGTCTACCACTCCATACATGAGCCCCTTGTTGATCAAGAGGCCTACTCCATTTATGTTTGTAGTTGTCCCTATGTACCACGACTTGAAGCCGGTGTTCTCCATTTGGTCTCTTGGACGCATAGGATATCAACACGTCTCCTCACTGTTGCATCAACTAACTCCGTAACTTACCGGTCAGGGACCCAATGTTCCAAGTACCTAAGCGGGTCCTACTTTGCTTGGCTAGCTTCCTTACCCTTCGCACTCATCAAATCAAATGCAAAGACCCTTCCTCATTTTTCACTACACCTGAGCGTCGAGGTAGCGCACCACTAAAAATGCGGCGACCCGATCCTTTCTTACTTATCACCGTATCCATATCAACATACGGCGCGCCACCGTGGGGGTGACTGTCTGGCCCTTGCCCATTTAACACCACACCCGGGTTCCGATATGGCCCGTCGCTAAGAGGGTAACACACCAACGAGGTTCTTCTTGGTTTCATCTCCACAAGAGTGGCTAAGTTTTGACGTTGGGTCACCAAGCCTATCACAAACCTCCTCCATTATCCGGGCTTGGGACCAGCTACGCTGAGACTTGACAACTAAGTATTATAAAATCAATGAAAGGGATTTAGGTTTGCAGTATCCATATCTAGTGCCAGAGTAAGAATCAAGAAAGATGCAAAAGGTTGTTATGCCTATGCAAGATTGCTAGATTTAGATCCTACCATCAGGGCATCCTAAGGAAGGAACTCCATGTCCTCCAGCTCCCATTCGAAGAAATATCGTAATTGCAGGATTAATAACTGCAAGTTGGCTTTTTGTTATCTACACGTAAAAAAGAACAGAAGTGATCAGTAATACTTTTAGCGAGGAAATGACGTAGGCATTAAAAAAAGGAGTAAGCCAAGGCTCACCTCATCAATATCTCTCAAAGGGAGCTCAACCTTCATATATGATAAAAACATGTTTTCAGTCTCACGATGTATCAAAACCAATGTAAGCAATTGGATATATTTCTAAGACAAGCTTTCTAGCTTTTACAATGTAAAAAATTCCGCAGCACATAGGATGCTAAAGTTTTTTTTGTGGGGGATAGGATTGGCAGATTAGCATTTAAGAACCACAGGACAAAAGGATTTGATCATCTAACTTATCTAGATCCAGTGACAAAGTCAGTATTTCTCCACTAGCTCTGTTATCCTATTGTTTCTTCATTTATGATGTTATCCAGCAAATAGTCAACATAACATATATTTATTTACTTGTTAAAAAAAGCTAGATTCTAGTAGATGGTACTTGGACAGGCTGCATCCAAGTAAAGTTCTGCTTAGAGAAGTGTGCAATTACGTGAACATAACGAAATCAATGTAATCAACAGAACACTACAAAATGAATATTTTCTGACAAGCACGAAAATAATTAAGTGAACATAACGAACCAAGTAAATCCACCAATCAAATTGAGCAATTCAAAAATAGTGTATCTGATCTAACCTTAATCTGCTTAGAGAAGATGTTTGAATAGAAGCAAATGTGCCATAAAGACACATACATGCGACCGTGATATAGAAATGACCTCTCAAGTGCACATGAATAACTGTGTTCAACAACCTGGATGATAAACAAAAGGAATGAAACAATAACTTTTGCAAGTTGGAAACATTGGTAATAGACCTATGCATGAATCTATTTAAGTAGTAGTAGTAGCAAACTAGCAGTAGGTACTTGCCTCATCTGGAGGTAGCCCAAAAATTGTCTGTAAATGACCTGGCTTTTGGTGAACGACGGTAGGGCCTTCTTTTTCTAAGGACATCCTTTTACGGGCATCAGCCTCAGCAGAGTTGTTTAGAGCCCTAAAACACAAGAAATGATATGTCAGAAAATTAGTGACAAGGGCAACTTGTAGGTTTTCTTATGTTGTCCAAAAGGACAGAGTAAAATAGTGAAGCAAGTGACATTTTGACAATAAATAAAAAGTGAAGCAAGTGACTGCAGCATGCCAAAGCTGTTAAAAAATGCAAAAGAATTCGCATCTAACATAATTACAAACATCAGAGCAAATTAACAATAGACGAGATATTTACCTGGAGGAACTCTCATTAACCCTGATTGCCTTGATATGGAGACAAACCTAACAATACAGAAAAATTGATAAGATAACTGAAAAACAAATCATTCTGAGAAACCAAGTTGTTTTGTAGAAACCAATTACCCGCCCTGATGAGCTGTCAAGTGTATACCAAACTGGTCCACTCTGCATCTCAGACTCAACTGGAACTGTAACAGAACCAAGTGTTGTGCTCTTCCATACTATGTCCCAGTCATATAATTCCACCTTTATCTACAATAGTGCACAGGATAAATGCACGAGTGTATCTTTGATGAAGTACCACCCATAATACTGATGAAAAAGACTTCTTATGATTGATGTGACTGTTCTTAAAGAGGGTCATGTTGACTTGTAACAGGCTACCAGCTATGAACTGACACTGCATTCTCTAGGAGAAAATCAAAATTAGCTAAGGAGTAGAAGAGAGAGTGCTGGTAATAACCTCTGCAGGAAGACACTCAACAACAAAATTGAATTCCTCTCCCCACATTGGGTTTCTTGAGCCAGGAACCATGGAGCTGTAAAAGGTGTAAGACAGTAAGAGATAAAACAAAGGGGAAAAGTAGACTACTGCCACTACTACAAAACTGGATGCTTTCCTCCCTAATTCTATCAAGCAGAATAATATTATTTTGCATTGTAAGGATTTTTCATTTGTAAGTGTCCCCACAGAAATATTTTCAGGTTAAAATGTGGATCAGTTATATCAGATCTTCTCAAGCCCCCAATCATGTATATGACTCGTATGACTGTGTGAAGCTCATATTCAGAAGAAAAATGCAGAAGGGGGTGTAATCGAACCGCACCTGAAACGCTTATCTTGGCCGCAGGTGATGAGTGCATACGGGTCAGAAGTCCCGTTTAAGTTGGCCGCGATCAAATCCTTGGCGGCCAGCAGCTTCAGCTGGACAGAGTCAGCAAGTCACTCACACGAACCAGAGAGCCGTCAGAACAACAACAGTGAGCGACCCTCACCTTGACCGCATACGCCGGCGGCGCTCCCTCGTCGCACTGAGCAGCAATCCCGGCGCCCAAAGCAGAGCAGAGCAGACGAAGGCCAAAACAAAAACGGTCGCGACGTTAGAACAGGTGGCCGCTCGTCGCCGCGCCCAAATTTGCCCACTGGCGGACGGGCTTTGTTTACCTTGTCGACGGGCTGGAGGTCGTCGGCGGGCGCGGGCGCGCGGCGCGGGCGGAGGAGCGCGTAGAGCGTGGCGAGGACGAGGACGAGGGCCGTCGCGGCGGCGCAGGTGACCTCGGTCTCCCAGCGCGTCGGGATGTGGAGCCCGAGCGGCGCCGGCGCCAGCGCGGCCTCCGTCGTCATGTGGGGGTTGGGTTCTCTTTCTCGGGGGTGGGGAGAGGCCGGCACGCGATGGCCATGGGAGTTGAGAGGGACGGGAAGGAAAGGGGAGGATGGTGGTTATGACTGGGAGGAGAGTGGGAGTGGAGGCGACGGCCGACGGGGGCGGGGGAGGCGGAAGCTGTCGGAGTCGCGTGGCCCGCCGGTCGGCTGCTGCTGCTGCTCGGTGACGCGAATCCTGACTCGACTCGTCGGGGACGCCGGTCGGCCCCACGGTCCCGCTCCGGCGCGGCGCGGGGTCCTTGGTTTTGTTTTCTTGCGTCGACGTGAGAACTATATATACAGATAGTAACATGACGTCACCTAATCAAAATATGTGACATTTAATTAATGAAAAAAAATAACTTAACGTATTACTAGTTTTATGAGTAACATAACGTATACGAAGGCAAAATGCTCTATAAGCAAATAAATAAAAGGCTTAATGTTATTATTGATATGTTACTATTTATTATGAAGATAATAAATTAGACTAGTAATATATGCATATTATTACTCTATGTTACTCATTATTATTATTATTATTATTATAAATAGTCGTGCGTTTCGTTCGGAGGCCACACGATCTATGTCTCGTCGGTTTGCGTGCTCGGTGACGACGTCTGCCATGTAGACTTCGCTTTTTTCCCTCTCGCTCCTTTGTGATTTGTGTGGTACATCATATGCAAGAGCAGATTAGGTGTAAGTTGTTGGTTGTAAAAATAAGAAAAAGAATTCAGCAAGTGATGATAGGCTGATTTGATGAGCGTAATATATTGGTGCTTAAGAGCATCTCTACCGCGCGCAACCGCCGTGTAAAAAAGGGTTTTAACGTGCCGGAGAATGCTGGCTTCACTGGCCGCCGTAAAATTATGCGCATGCGCGACGTTTCAGCAGACGCGCTAAACTAGCGCATAGAATACATTCTGATCAAACATAGCTACTAGGTAATTCAAATTTTGCATAGCATAATTCAACGATACATATATAAAATAAAAACATGCATAGATAAAATAAAAAAGATACATAGACGCGCTAAAAACTACTAGTCATCCTTCGAGTCCGTAGTAAAAATGTCCTCCTCCGAATCAATGAAGGCATCAAGAAATCGTTCATCGTTGGCATCCCACGACAACGCTTCTCTAAGCTCGATGCTGAAGTCCGCGGCCGCCTTCCGCGTACGCTTGTCCTCGCGATAGGCGGCTCGCTCCGCCTTCCTCTTCGCCCTCCTTTGCGTGAAGAACTCGTGCTCGTCGATGACGTCCTGCGGAAACCGTTCGCGCCATGCTGCCATGGCCACCTCGTCCGTCTCGACAATGCCGAGGCGGCGTTCCCGCCTCTGGTTCTCGCGACGGTCCTTGTCGGTGACAAGCCGCGGGGGAGGCGCGAGACTCTACGCCCGCTCCCGCGTCGGCACCTTGGGGGAAATTCATCTCCCTACGAGGCCACCGGAGGCGTCATGCCGCCGCGTCGTACTCACGGGCGCCCTCGTGGGTGGTGTCGAAAGTGCCGAGGCCGAGGCGCATGTCGCCGGACCATATCTCGGCGGAGAAGGCGCCAGAGGGGCGCTCCCGGACGCCGCGGAAGCCCGACGATCCCCGACGACGCGACGACATGGTAGCGAGGTGACGAAGGCGCGAGAGGAGTGGCGGCAGAGCGCGGGAGGAGCGGCGGCAGAGCGCGAGGGAAGCGGCGGCAGTGAACGGCAGGAGTGGTAAGAGCGCGTGTCGGGCGCTCGATTTATAGAGCGCGTCGCGCACCAAAACTACCGCACGCAGGGCCGCTTTTTCGCGCGCGCAGACGCTTTTCGCGCACGCGACTTTTCTGCGTCCGCTGGAGCGCGCGAAACCGCTCGGCGCGCACTAAAAACATCTTTTGCCGCGCACACGCTTTTTTCAGCCTCTGTTGGAGATGCTCTAACTGAATTAAGCTCCCATGACTTGTTCTCACAGATTTGTAAACGATTATAGAAGAATATAAGATTCCTAGAAATAGACAGAGGCGACATATATATAATTATACTAAGTGATTGCCGGACGGCACGACCGAGGCTGAGCCCCGCCACCTCCTCCATCCTTGCCGACAATGATGTAGATGAGCCCCCAAACCTCATCACCACGCCCAGCAGGAGGGATCGTTAGCAGGCTCAACCTCGGTCACCCTTGGTCGGTCCGATTCCGTCGTGGAAGCTCATGTTGGAAATATGCCCTAGAGGCAATAATAAATTAGTTATTATCATATTTCCTTGTTCATGATAATCGTTTATTATCCATGATATAATTGTATTAATTGAAAATTCAAATACATGTGTGGATACATAGACAACAAAGTGTCCCTAGTGAACATCTACTAGACTATCTCGTTGATCAAAGATGGTCAAGGTTTCCCGACTATTGGCATGAGTTATCATTTGATAACGGGACCACAACATTAGGAGAATGATGTGATGGATAAGATCCTACCATAAGCATAGAATTTGATCGTACTAGTTTATTGCTATTGATTTATCCATGTCAAGTATCTGTTCCTACGACCATGAGATCATGCAACTTTCGGACACCGGAGGAATGTCTTGTGTGTATCAAACGTCACAACGTAACTGGGTGACTATAAAGGTGCTCTACAGGTATCTCCGAGGATGTCTGTTGGGTTGGCATGGATCGAGACTGGGATTTGTCACTTCGTATGACGGAGAGGTATCTCTAGGCCCACTCGATAATACAACATCACAAGAAGCTTGCAAGCAATGCTACTAAGGAGTTAGTCACGGGATCTTGTATTATGGAACGAGTAAAGAGACTTGCCGGCAACGAGATTGAACTAGGTATGGAGATACCGACGATCGAATCTCGGGGAAGTAACATACCGCTGGACAAAGGGAACTACATACGGGTATCATGGTTTGACCGATAAAGATATTCATGGAATATGTGAGAACCAATATGGGCATCTAGGTCCCGCTATTGTTTATTGACCGTAGAGGTGTCTGGGTCATGTCCACATGATTCTCGAACCCGTAGGGTCCGCACGCTTAACGTTCGATGATGATATAGTATTCTTGGGTTTTGTATGTTTGTGACCGAATGTTGTTCGGATTCTCGGATGAGTTCTTGGACGTCACGAGGAGCTCTGGATCGGTCCGAAGGTAAAAATTTATATATGGGAAGTCATATTTTGGCTACCGGAGAAGTTTCGGGTTTTTTCGGTATTGTATCAAGAAGCTTCTAGAAGGTTCTAGAAACTTCCGGGGGAGTCCGGAAGTCCACCAAGGGTTTCACCACGTCCCAAGGGCTTTAATGGGCTGAGAGGAGGCGCTCTGGCCTAATTGGGCCAGGCGCACAACCCTCAAGGCCCACGTGGCTTGGTAGAGGTGGAAAGTCCACCTGTGGATGGAAAGGGAGGGAATTGGACTAGGAGTCCAACTCCTCCCCTTTGGCTGCGCCCTAGGGCTTGGAGGGGCTGATCTCCATGCCCCTCCACCTATATAGAGAGGGGAGGGACGCCCCAAGAGGACACACCAAGCCCTTGGCACATCCCTCTCTTCCCAGATCGTTTTCTCCTCCGTTCGTGGTTCCAGTAGCGCTTGGCGAAGCCCTACTGGCACGGCTCCACCACCACCTCCACCATGCCGTTGTTTTGGTTGAGAACCCATTTACTACTCTGCCCTCGCTCGCTAGATCGAGGAGGCAGAGATGTCATCGAGCTGCACATGTGCTGAACGCAGAGGTGCCGTCTGTTCGACGCTAGATCGAGATGGATTGCAATTGGATCGTGAAGACGTATGACTACATCAACCGTGTTATATACGCTTCCGCTTAGCAATCTACAATGGTATGTAGATACAATCCCCCTCTCGTAGCTATGCATCTCCATGGATAGATCTTGTGTATGCGTAGGATTTTTTTTGTTTCCCATGCAACGTTTCCCAACAGCTCATTCCTGCAAGGATGTCGTCTCTGTCGCCCTCTTTCTTGGCCTGACAGCAAGAATCCAGTGGCAAGCAGAAGGGGATACAAACAGTAAGTCTTGATGCAGTAGCATGGTCATGTGGCACACGGATCACGCCACCGCTTCCAGCAGGGAGGCGTACCATCGATCGAAATCGTTGCCGCTGCTGCCTCCGCCTCTCATGTGCTCCTCCCACGGCTCGCATGCAAACCTCACCAAAAATGCACAATGAACAGATTGCTTAAAAGGTGATTCGTGTAATGGATCATGACAACTGAATAGGTGAAAATGATTCACTGTCCCAGAAGAATGTTAAACGGTTATATTTACCGATATATCAGTAGATTGGTTCGTTAGTTACAAGAAACATACATAGATATAAAAAAATGTAATCTATATCAACAAGTTAAACTAACCAATTAGCATGGCAAAAATGTGAATGTCACAAACATATACCAATATGGGAATGCATGATACACAAGGCACGGTGCCTTTATCTATCAGCCGCTTTAATTTTACCAGCTCAAGAAATCCTAAGGAGAAAATGGTGCAGCGCTGCTGCTCGGTCGGATAGCCCAAGGTTGCATGAACAATTTAGGAGCTGGGGCAGTGAACACTAGAAGAAAACGACCCATTTGTCCCGGTTCTAGAGGCCCATTAGTCCCGGTTCTGGAACCGGGACTAAAGGGTCGGGACTAAAGCCCTAAACCTTTAGTACTAGTTCACTTACAAACTGGGACAGAAGGAGCTCCACCTGGCCTCTACGGGGAGCCTAGGAAGGAGGACCTTTAGTCCCGGTTGGTAACACCAACCGGGACCAAAAGGCATCCACGAGTCAGCATTTGGCAGTTGCTGGGGTTTTTGTTTTTTTTGAAGGGGGGGTTAGGGGTTTTTGGAGGATTAATTTAGGGGTTTCATATTGTGTTAGATAGCTAATTAATAGAGAGAAGTGTCCTCTCTTTCTTCGTGCTTGGTCGACGCTAGCTACTATAGAGAGAACTCGACACACTAGCTAGCAAGCAAATGAAGGAACCATTAAGTACACAAGATCGCCATGAACATATACAGAGAGAAGTGATCGACCTCTCTTTCTCTAAGAGATTGGTCGAACAACAAGTTTTCGTATATCTATCCGACGCTACTAGCTACATATATACAATATAAGATCTCTTACAATTCCTAAGATCCAATCACAAATCCACATAGTATTCTCCGTCTTTAGGTATGACGTGATCAAGAAAGAATCCCGTCAATTCCTCTTGAATTGCTCGTATGCGATCATGTGGTAGGAGTTCATCCTGCATCTGCCACATCTAATTTGAAGAAGCGGGTCAATACATGCATATATATGAATAAAAATCTACACAATTGATGGTAATATATAAAATAAAATTGTGAATATTATTTATGTACTTCAAATTGTTTGTCAGAGAAGCCCCGCTCAGAGGTCGAGTGGCGAATGAGCTCGCATACGTAGTATCCATATAAAACAGTCCCTTCTTTTTGGTACAAGCACTTTACGAGAATAGAGTTCAATGAAACTGATAAGCAAGCATGGTAATGACATATTGATGAAATTTTGAATCAATTAGAGATGCACGGAACTAGCTAGTACTACTTACTTTGGGGGTGCATAAATCGCGACTCTTTGATTAGACCGGGAACCTTTCGGGTGAACTTCTTCCAAACGCTGCCAGGCAAAGAAAATGATTACTTGATATCAGGAAATTAACGAAAGTTGCATGCCGATATGGTCCCGGTATTGACTGAACTTACTTATTGAGCATTGCAGTCATGTTCGCATAATTCTTGGGATCTTTACGTCTAGAGTCTAAGATAGTTACTAATGCACCGTCAAGCTTAATGGATAGCCAAATAAAGTGGTAACCGCGCATGCATATATAACTCATCAATTACATTACTTAACCTCGAGTAAGAGAAACCGAGTATACAGAGAAGACAGGAACACTCACTTGAAGTTGTAAGGAAAGAGTATTTCCCTTTTGTTTTGATGTGCAAGGAACGACTTTAGCAAGTTCTCCTCGATCGTTGCAGTTCCTTTTCGTATCGACCATTCATTTACGGCATCTAGGTTAATGAACCCAACATTGAAGATTCCTGCTTTTTTCCATTCGACGATCTTCAATCTGCATAATATAGTGATGATATATATATATATACATGCAATGAATGAGCTGAGCTAGAGACTTAATTATAGAAGTAATACTTACAGACAGTAGGCAGTCATGAGTTGTTTGTCGAGGGCCCGTTGATTGTATAACTGAAATAACTCCTCAAATTGAATAGGCATCACGGGAAGTCCAATGAATTCGTGCTCTCGTTTCACTGCCACATACATAGTGTCTCTCCCAGACTCCCTGCAGGTTTTCATGTACCACTCATGCAAATTGTTCATCATCGTTGTTAGAGGAGGATGATCAAGTTTGACAAGAGGCTTCCCATGCACGTATTCGTGTTCTTCTTTGGTTACCTCAACCATTTCAAAAAGTACATCATCCCCCAAGTAATCACCAAGTTTGGTACCGGGCAGTATCACCGGATGATTAGCAATGTCGTTAGACACCTTGAGCGGAGGGTACGATTGCTTCTCCTGTTCGCCGAGCTGGGGAATTGTTTTCCCACTTTTTCGTTCTTTGACTTGGGCAACACTAGAGGTACTTCCCGACTGTTGTGCTTCATTATATGACTTTGCAACATCTCCCTCCTCCGTTCGGTCACCGGAGCCGTCACCATGGTCTCCTTCTTCCTCCGGCATTCGGTGACCGGAGCCATCATGATCATGTCCTTCCTCTCCGTCAAGACCATCGGTGTCGTTGAGATACGGCAAGAAATCACCTCCGCCTCGAATTATGTCCCCCAACAACTTTTCTTGTTCCAAGTCTCTTCGATCCATAATTTTTGCAAATATTAAAACATGGCAATTAATATACTTCTCTACGATTTGGGGTGGCCTCAACAACGCTTCCAGGGTTAGGGGTGGCCCTCGACGCTTCTAGGGTTTGGTCAGGCGAGAGGGCCTGGATTCTCTTAACCTTTTAGGGATTTAACAAAATGGTGCCATTCTTGATGTGTAGAAAATGGTCCATATTTTTCCTGATCTCATCTACCCTTCTATATGTCACATTGTCTAGTGTCAAAGGATTCAAGAAAACCATGGCTTCATCATTAGCCGAAAGTAACAGGCGCATAATGGTACGAAGCTCTCCAAAATTGTTTTGGAACGGAGTCCCGAATAGGATAATTAGCTTTTTGGTACAAAGTTTAGCAAGAGCCTTCCGAATATCGCTATTTGGAAGGCCGTTGCTAAAATGCGTACCAAAATGCGAATTATTCTATCTGGAACTCCATTCCAAAACAACTTTGAAGAGCTTCGTAGCATCATACACCGGTTACTTCCGGCTAATGATGAAGCCATGGATTTCTTCAATACTTTGACACACAACATGGCATATAGAAGAATATATATATATAGATGGGATCAGAAAAAAATTGGATCAACTTGTGCACATCCATAATGGGGGCATTCTTGATAAACCTATATTACCGGAGTTTTCTATATGAACATTTTACCGTAGTAACTTAGAAAAAAATGTTATCAGGGAGGGGGTATATCGACAACGCTTTTTTTCTAGGGTTTGGGTGGCGTCGAGAGTTGGTCGCCCGGTATATCGAGAGGGGGGTGAACATTTTACCTTAGTAACTTAGAAAAAAATGTTATCGGGGAGGGGGTATATCGACCCCCCCTCATATCGAAGTTATCGGGGAGGGGGTATATCGACAACGACAAAGACTTTTTACATGAACATATACACACATATACATGAACATATATACATATACATACATGATTTTTTTCTTCCAAAAATGCCCACTAGGGGGTGCGGCGATGGCTGGAGGCCGGCGACAAGGACGGCGGGCTCGGAGCGGCACGCGGTGATGGGGAGAAGGGGACCATGGGAAAGGGGGGCTCACTGGGGGCGGCGATGGTTGGACGCCGGCGACGAGGAGGGTGGGCTCAGGGCGGCACGCAGTGACGGGGACCAGGACGACGGGATCGGGGCGGCACACGGTGATGGGGACGAGGACGACGGGCTCGGGGAGGCGACGGGGTCGACGGGGACGAGGACGGTGGGCTTGGGAAGGCAACCAGCGACGGGGACGGCGGGCGCCGGGGACGGGGTCGATGGGGACGGGGTCGATGGGGACGAGGCGATGGCGTCGACGGGGACGGCGGGATCGGGGATGCGGCGACGGGGACGAGGCCTCGACGGCGACGGGGACGAGGACGACGGCGACGGTGACGAGGACGGCGGCGACAGGGACGAGGCGACGACGGCGACGTGGACGAGGACGGCGGCGACGTGGACAAGGACGGCGGCGACGAGGACAAGGACGAGACGGCGGCGACAGGGACGAGGACGAGGACGGCAGCGACGGGGACGAGGATGACGGCGACGGGGACGAGGACGGTGGTGACAGGGACGAGGCGACTACGGTGACGGGGACGAGGACGGCGGGCTCGGGGCGGCGACGGGGTCGACGGGGACGAGGACGGCGGACTCGGGGCGGCAACCGGCGATGGGGACGGTGGGCACCGGCGATGGGGTCGACAGGGAAGAGGCAACAGGGTTGACGGGGACGGCGGGCTCGGGGATGCCGGCAACGGGGATGAGGATGGCGGGGTCGGGGCAACTGGTAGATGAAAACTGAAATTTTCTAAGTGTTTCCTTATATACAAGAAGCATTGGTCCTGGTTCGTGGCACCAACCGGGACCAATGTCCCCCACCAACCGGAACAAAAGGTCTCTGCATCCTGCCCTTTAGGCTGACGAAAAGAGACCTTTGGTCCCGGTTGGTGGACTAAAGGTGGGTATTAGTCCGGGTTGGTGCAACCAACCGGGACCAAAGGTCCCTTTTCGTCAGTGCAAAGGGCGGGAAGCAGAGACCTTTTGGTCCCGGTTGGTGGCACAAACCGGGACTAAAGATGGGTATTGGTCCCGGTTGGTTCCACCAACCGGGACCAATGGGTGGCATTATTCATTTTCCCAGTATTTTTGTTTTATTTTTTGCTTTTTTTAATTTTTTCCAGTATTTTTCTTCAGTTATTTTAGTTCATTCTTTTGAAGAAAAAAATACTTTGATAATTTTAGTTGCATAATTTCCATTTTTTTGTTTTGTTTTTTGCTTTATTTATTTTTGTTTTGTTTTTTGCTTTATTTTATTTCTAGTGTGTTTTATCATTATATTCTTTTTGCTATTAATGTTTTGAACAAAAAATAATTTGATAATTTTAGTTGCATAATTTTTATATAATTATAGTTTCAAAAATACTAGAGGTTTATAAAAGCTTTTTAGTTGATTCTTTTTTGAACTCCACTCCCACGATGTTTTGAAAGAAATTAAAAAGCACTTCAAATGAACTCTGAAAAGGTTGAAAGTTGGCATGGTATCATTATTTCACCCACATAGCATGTGCTCAAAAGTTGAGAGGGTTAGGACAAAAACTGGTTGCACTTCGTGTACAAAATGGACAATCTCTTTCGAAGTATCACGGTTTCGGACGAAAACTCATCTGTTACAAAGGGATTTCATTTTTTGAATTTATTTGAACTCCATAATTTTTTTGTGTTCAAAATGCACCATTCAAATCCACATCATCAATTTTCAACCCTTTCTGACTTGATCATTTGGTATTTTTCATGTACTTACTGATTTTTTTGAGCTAAATGACCCTGATATTGGAAAGCACTTCAAATGAACTCTCAAAAGGTTGAAAGATGGCATGTTATCATCATTTCATCCACATAGAATGTGCTAAAAAGTTGTGAGGGTTACGGCAAAAACTGGATGCACTTCGTGTACAAAATGGACAATCTCTTTCGAAGTATCACGTTTTCGGACGAAAATTCATCTGTTACAAAGGGATTTCATTTTTTGAACTTATTTGAAGTCCATAATTTTTTTGTGTTCAAAATTCACCATTCAAAGCCACATCATCCATTTTCAACCCTTTCTGACTTGATCATTTGATATTTTTCATGCACCTACTGATTTTTTTGAGCCAAATAACCCTGATATTGAAAAGCACTTCAAATGAACTCTGAAAAGGTTTAAAGTTGGCATGGTATCATCATGTCACCCACATAGCATGTGCTAAAAAGTTGTGAGGGTTACGGCAAGAACTGGATGCACTTCGTGTACAAAATGGACAATCTCTTTCGAAGTATCACGGTTTCGGACGAAAACTCATCTGTTACAAAGGGATTTCATTTTTTTGAACTTATTTGAACTCCATACTTTTTGTGTGTTCAAAATGCACCATTAAAAGCCACATCATCAATTTTCAACCCTTTTTGGCTTGATCATTTGGTATTTTTCATGCACTTACTGATTTTTTGAGCTAAATAACCCTGAAATTGAAAAGCACTTCAAATGAACTCTAAAAAGGTTGAAATTTGGCATGGTATCATCATTTCACCCACATAGCATGTTATAAAAAGTTGAGAGGGTTAAGGCAAAAACTGGATGCACTTCGTGTACAAAATGGACAATCTCTTTCGAATTAACAAGGTTTCGGACGAAAACTCATGTGTTACAAAAGGCATTTCATTTCTTCACGTGTAACTGCAATGATATAGTTGTGGAGAGAAAGTCTTCACTTTTTATTCGCTTGTGTCCTTTGCTTATTGCGCCATAACCATGAATAATCTTCATCATTTAACAGGGTGCTTGGGTCAGCCTTGATTTTGAAGGGAGGAATTTCATGAAACTTTTCATAATCTTCAGACATGTTTGTCTTGCCCTCCAATCCCATGATGTCTCTTTTTCTTGAAAGAACTATGTGTCACTTTAGCTCATCGTATGATGTATTCGCTTCCTTATCTTTTCTTTTTCTCGGTTTGGTAGACATGTCGTTCACATAGAAAACCTGCTCCACATCATTGGCTAGGACGAATGGTTCGTTTGTGTACCTAAGATTGTTCAGGTCCACTGTTTTCATTCCGTACTATGGATCTTCCTATACCCCGCCTCTTGACAGATTGACACATTTGCACTGAAACAAAGGGACCTTCAAATCATGTCCATAGTCAAGTTCCCATATGTCCACTATGTAACCATAATATGTGTCCTTTTCCCTCTTGGTTGCTGCATCAAAGAGTACACCGCTGTTTTGGTTGGTGCTTTTTTGATCCTGGGCGATCGTGTAAAATGTATTCCCATTTATCTCGTACCCTTTTTAAGTCATTACAGTCGAAGATGGTCCCCTGGTCAACGAGGATAGCTCATCAGAAACACTGTTGTCACGCATGAGACGCTATTGCAACCAACTATCGAAAGTCCTGATGTGTTCACATGTAATCCAGTCGTCACACTGCTCCAGGTGTTTCGAGCGCAGAATATTCTTGTGTTCATCGACATACGGGGTCACCAAGGTAGAATTCTATAGAACTGTGTAGTGTGCTTGAGACCAAGAATGCCCGTCCCTACATATTATCGAGTCCGCCCCTAGCATGCCTTTTCCAGTCAGTCTCCCCTAATACCGCCATTGAGGGAGACCAATCTTCTTAAGGTCAGGAATGAAGTCAACACAAAACCCAATGACATCCTTTGTTTGATGGTCCTTGAGATGCTTCCTTTTGGCCTAGCACGGTTACGAACATAATTCTTTAAGACTCCCATGAACCTCTCAAAGGGGAACATATTGTGTAGAAATACAGGGCCCAGAACGACAGTCTCGTCGACTAGATGAACTAGGACGTGCGTCATGATATTGAAGAAGGACGGCGGGAACACCAGCTCGAAACTAACAAGACATTGCACCAAATCACTCCTTAACCTTGGCAGGATTTCTGGATCGATCACCTTCTGAGAGATTGCATTGAGGAATGCACATAGCTTCACAATGGCTAATTGAACGTTTTTCGGTAGAAGCCCCCTCAATGCAACCGGAAGCAGTTGCGTCATAATCATGTGGCAGTCATGAGACTTTACGTTCTAGAACTTTTTCTCTGCCATATTTATTATTCCCTTTATATTCGACGAGAAGCCAGACGAGACCTTCATACTGAGCAGGCATTCAAAGAAGATTTCCTTTTCTTCTTTGGTAAGAGTGTAGCTGGCAGGACCTTCATACTGCTCTGGATGCATGCCGTCTTTTTCATGCACACGTTGTTGTTCCTCGCGTGCCTCCGGTGTATCTTTTGTCTTCCCATACACTCCCAAGAATCCTAGCAGGTTCACGCAAAGATTCTTCGTCACATGCATCACGTCGATTGCAGAGCGGACCTCTAGGTCTTTCCAATAGGGTTGGTCCCAAAATATAGATTTCTTCTTCCACATGGGTGTGTGTCCCTCAGCATCATTCGGAATAGATAGTCCGCCGGGACCCTTTCCAAATATTACTTGTAAATCATTGACCATAGCAAGTATGTGATCACCAATACGGAGGGCGGGATTCTTCTGGTGATCTGCCTCACCTTTGAAATGTTTTCCTTTCTTTCGACATTGATGGTTGGTCGGAAGAAATCGACGATGCCCCAGGTACACATTCTTCCTGCATTTGTCCAAATATATACTGTTGGTGTCATCTAAATAGTGTGTGCATGCATGGTATCCCTTGTTTGTCTGTCTTGAAAGGTTACTGAGAGCAGGCCAATCATTGATGGTTACAAACAACAACACATGTAGGTCAAATTCCTCCTGTTCGTTCTCATCCCACACACGTACACCTCTTCAATTCCATAGCTGTAAAAGTTCATCAACTAATGGCCTTAGGTACACATCAATGTCATTGCCGGGTTGTTTAGGGCCTTGGATGAGCACTGACATCATAATGAACTTCCGCTTCATGCACAACCAAGGAGGAAGGTTATACATACATAGAGTCACAAGCCATGTGCTATGCTTGCTGCTCTGATCCCCAAAAGGGTTAACGCCATCTGTACTTAAACCAAACCATACGTTCCTTGGGTCACCTGTAACGTCGCTCCACTTTATCTCGATCTTTCTCCACTATGACCCGTCAGCGGGTGCTCTCAACTTCCTGTCTTTCTTACGGTCCTCTTTGTGCCATCACATCGACTTGGCATGCTCTTTGTTTCTGAACAGACGTTTCAACCGTGGTATTATAGGAGCATACCACATCACCTTGGCAGGAACCCTCTTCCTAGGGCGCTCACCATCAACATCACTAGGGTCATCTTGTCTGATCTTATACCGCAATGCACCGCATATCGAGCATGCATTCGAATCCTTGTATGCACCGTGGTAGAGGATGCAGTCATTAGTGCATGCATGTATCTTCTACACCTCCAATCCTAGAGGGCATACAACCTTCTTTGCTGCGTACGTACTGTCGGGCAATTTGTTATCCTTTGGAAACTTCTTCTTTAATATATTCAGTAGCTTCTCAAATCCTTTGTCAGGTACACCATTCTCTGCCATACTGCATCAATTCCAGTGTGGTACCGAGCTTTGTGTTGCCATCTTCGCAATTGGGGTACAACCCTTTTTTGTGATCCTCTAGCATGCGATCGAACTTCAACTTCTCCTTTTCACTTTCGCATTGTCTGTTTGCATCAACAATGACCCGACGAAGATCATCACCGGGCACATCATTTGGTTCCTCTTGATCTTCATCTTCCCCCATTGCAGCATCACCGTATTCAGGAGGCACATAGTTGTCATCATCCTCTTCTTCTTCGTTGTCTTCCATCATAACCCCTCTTTCTCCGTGCTTGGTCCAAACATTATAGTGTGGCATAAAACCCTTCTCAAGCAGGTGGAAGTGAAGGGTTTTAGAGTTGGAGAAAGCCTTCGTATTCTCACAGACAGTACATGGACAATGAATAAAACCATTCTGCTTGTTTGCCTCATTCGCTTCGAGAAAATTATGCAGGCCCTTAATATACTCGGAGGTGCGTCGGTCACCATACATCCATTGCCGGTTCAACTATGTGCGTTATATAATAAAGTGTATTAAAAACCATTACAACATATCATGAATAGAGAAGTGACCAAATTAATAGAAATTCATCATCACATTAAAGCGAAAGTACAACAGTGACCAAAATAAATACATACAGTTCATACATATTTCTTTTTATTGAACAACATATAGCACTCTAGAGCATCTAATTAAAACATACATGGAAACTATGTAAAAAAATTAAATGCAACAACAAATGCGATCATAACCGCTACTAAGGTACCAATTGGTCCAACGGCATAATGATACCAAGCCTCAGTATGAATGACATATTTTCTAATCTTTCTAATCTTCAAGTGCATTGCATCCATCTTGGTCTTGTGATCGTTGACGACATCGACAACATGCAACTCCAACTTCATCTTCTCCTCTTCAACTCTTAGTAATTTTTCTTTCAAGTCATTGTTTTGTTTTTCAACCAAATTTAACTTCTCGACAAGAATTACTATGTGGGTTGAAATTTCCGGTTCAACTACCTCCTCCTAGATTAAAAAATCTATGTCACGTTGGTCGGCATAATTGTCATAAACACTAAATAAAACAAATAGTTATAAAAGATAATATATACCACATCCGAATCATAGACATGACGAGGGCCAATGGAGGCGGATACGAAAACCATCGCACTATATAATAACAAACAGTAATAAAAGTAAGAAAATTACACAAGTATCTATCTAAATCATACAAGTAAAAACTTTTTTATTTTAGAAAGAAGAAAAGAAGAATAGGCTAACCACGGTGGTGCCGGCACCAAGCCGGGCATGGGCGATCGACGATGGTGAGGACGGGGACGGGACAGGATGGACCGCCAAACCTAGACAAATCTTGAGAAAAATGGAGCTTGGACAAGGAGCTTCGAGAGGAGAAAGCTTAAGTGTGGCTTGGGCATTTCATCGAACACCTCATGTGCATAGGAGGCGAGCTAGAGCACCATAAAGCTCTTCCCTCGCCGGCCAGAAAAACAGAGCAATGTGGAGTGCTCTGCTCGCTGGCTAGGGGTATATATAGGCATCTCATTGGTCTCAGTCGTGGCTGGAACCGGGACTAAAGGACCCCATTTGGTCCCGGTTCCAGCCACAAACCAGGACCAATGGTTATGGGCCAGGAGCGAGGCACATTGGTCCTGGTTGGTGTCTGGAACCGGGACCAAAGGGGTCAGACGAACCGGGACCAATGGCCCATGAGGCCGGGCCGGCGCCCTGGCCTCACGAACCAGGACCAATGTCGCCATGGGTCCCAGTTTGTGAGTGAACCGGGACTAATGGACTGGCCCGTCCTGAACCAAAGCCCTGTTTTTTACTAGTGGAAAGAGTTGGCTTACCATTGTGACACCAGCAGAGTTTTCACCTGCAGAACCAAACCAATTCAGAGAATAAACCACTGTAAGCCACCAAAAAAGGAAAGTAGAAAAGATAAAGATATTCTTACTCATACCTCTCACATTTGTTGTTGCGGCTGATTATTAATGTTTGAATGCATCAGAAACCAAATTTCCGCTCCAACAAAATCTAGGAAAATAACGAAGGCAACTGTGTAAATATCCAAAACTACAACTGAACATGTATTTTTAGCTCTTATGTTCTTTGTAGCTAAATTTAGTGCAGACCTTGGTCCTCATTCCCATATTGAGCATCACTACATAATGTATCAGTACAGAGTATAGACCATGCTGTCTACAAAGTGCATATAGTCCTCTTAATTTTCACAAAAGAAAATCGACATGGTAACAAAATCGAAATCTCAGAAGATGCTCATAGATAAACTTGAACCTTCTGCAGTACAATGGCTATTGATCAAAGGATCTCCGTGTTGCTGCAGAGCACAAAAGTAGGAACTCTGCACTGTTTGGGGATTACCCAATGATCCCTTTCTTGCTAGATCTAGTGCCACCATCAAGCCCATCCTGTGTTGGCATTCGAAGCAATCCAGATAAGCAACACCCAAACGCTATAAATAAAAATGAAGAACAACCCTAGAAGATTGGCCTACTTCAAACTACAGTGCTATGTGTACAATTATTTTCTTATAAAGAACAAGCCCATAAAAACTACAATATCATTCAATGTATTGCATTCGAAGAACCATAATGAGCAGATCTAGAGAGAAAATCTTTTCACAGTGGTATTTGAAGAGAGTATGAGCAACAGACGCAGTCGGATGTTGAGAAGGATGGGCTGGTACCAAACAACATACCTCACAGGTTAGCCTGCACTGCAAGCTCCCGCTTGAGGTGGTCAGCCAGGAGACCGTTGCCGCCGAGGCCGAGCTCATTGGTATCGGTGGGGATGACGTGGTCGAGTGGCACTGAGTCCTTCCTCATGTCCGCCTCCTTTCCCAACGCCCTTGCCCGGCCACCGAACCAGACTACACCGTTGTCATCGAGCCATGCCGGGATGCCATCTATGAGACAACTGCCTCCATGTAGAGGCGTCATATGCTTGTGCCCCTATGATGCCGGCGGCGACTGCAACACGTACCTCATCAGCAGCGCTACTAACACAGGTCGCGCCCACCCAGATCATGCCACACCATCGCCCGCGACTCGACCTCGCCCTCTCCGCCTGTGACCGCAGCACAACCCGCCAGCTATGCTCTGCTCTGGCCACGAGGGCCACCCCATCTACTCCCATGACGAACCGATCTAGTCCACCGCCAGCTACTGTTGCTGCTCCTCCATGAGCCCGCCGCTCCTCCTGTGGCCGCATCTCTCATCAAGAGGTGACCTCTCTGGAAAAGGGAGAGAAGGAAGCACCAGTAGAAAACGTGTCATGAGTCCCGATTGGTAAGGGCCTTTACTACCGGTATCCCAATCGGGACTAATGTGTAGATATCAAGGGTTCAATCCTTTAGTCCTGGTTGGCTACGAACTGGGACTAAACCCTGGCCACGTGGTCGGTAGCCCACGCCAAGGCATGGGGACCTCTAGTCCCGGTGTTACCAACCGGGACTAAAGATTTAGGGGCTTTGTGATTTATGGGTTTAGGTTATATTGTTTATTTTTCCTTTTCCTTTTTTGTTTTCCATTTAATTATTTTTCATTTCAAACATATTTTACGCTACTACATACTGTACACGTTACGCATATATAATAAAATTTCTTGTAGAACCGATCATATATTATAGAATTTCTCGTAGAACCGATCATATATTATAGAATTTTTCGTGCGACCATGCATACACATATGTACAATTTGTTATATATACAATTTCTCCTACAATTTGCAGATTATCACATGCAGGCATTAGGTGTAATGGTATTCTCCGTCGGGAGATATGACCTGCTCAAGTAAAAATCCCGCCATTTTCTCTTGAATTGCTCGTATGCGGTCCTTTGGTAGGAGCCTTTCCCGCATCTCGTTCATCTTTAAAGAAGGAGATCAATATGAATATGTTATTTGTGTGTATATATATTAGATCACGATTAAAAAAATGTGAATGGTGTTTACGTACACAAAGATCTCTTATAGTTTTGGTCTTTTCGATCATAAAGCGAATGTTCTCGCAAACTTTGTGTGCACATAAATCAGTCCCCGGTTCCTGCCTCATGCACTTAACGAGAATAGAATTCAATCAGATAATATAATCAAGCATGATAATGGTATTGAAACTATAATTAAAGAGATGCGCGGACATAGCTAGTACTACTTAAATACCTTGGACTTTCGCCATCTCAACTCTCCATTCACCTGTAACCTCTTTGGTGAACTTTTTCCAAACCCTGCCCTGCGAAGAAAATGAATAAAAGAGTTATTAATTACTTGATATTAGGAAATGAACTAAAGAGGTCGACATAATGCGTTAATGATTGAAATTACCTGTCGAGCATCGAATAAAGGCTTCTGTATTCTTCAGGGTCTTTACGTAGTGAGTCCAGTACTTCAACATTTCCATCGTCAACTCTAATGATTAGCAGGAGTGGAACCTGGGGACACGATTTGTATAAGCGGGCATGCATAACTCATCAACTATACAGTTAACATCGAGTATATATATATAAGGAAAAAGAGAATTTGTAGTACAAGACAATAACACTCACCTGAAGTTGTAGGGTAAAAATATATTTGGTTTGGTATTTAGGGTCTTCAAAAACATTGGCAACATTTTATTTGTGTCTTTAGAGTAAGTAGTTAACACATTGTCATTAACGGTATTTGGGTCAATGAACCCAATGCCATAGACTCAATCTCTTTTCAATTCAAAAATCTTCATAATTCCACACAAAATAATACAGTGAGGATAATTACGTGCAATGAACGAGTTGAGCTAGAGATTTAAATTACAAAAAAAATCACTTACAGACAATAGCAACTGATGAGAGATTTGTCAAGTGCTTTTTGATTGAATAACTGAAAAAAAATCTTCATTTTCAATTCACGAATCATTTTCATGGATGTAATGCTCTCGCTTGACTTTCACCATGAGGTCTGTCGCGTGCGCTTTACTTATTTCAGGTACCATTGATGCAACTTGTGCATTTGCGTTGATAGAAGCTTCTCATCTTCAAGAGTCAGTAGAGGGTTCACGGGGACATATTTCCATGCTAGGTCCTTCTCAGCCACCGTGGGGGCTTCCTCATAGCGTAGGAGTGCTTCAATAGTGATACCTAACTCTCTAGCCTTCTCTCTATCATCGTCGGTTATTACCACCCTATCGGTACTCACCTTCAGCGGGGTCATCGATTGCACTGCCTGTTCTCCGAGCTGGGGAACAATTTTCCCGCATTTACTACTACCGCTCGACTTCTGTTTTTTTGTTTATGATAGGACTTGCTAATACAACGATCATAGTCTGATATTAGCGCCCTTTTCTCCGCCGATTTAGCTGCATCCAAAAAGTGTTGTACGACTTCCTCAGGTACTTTCTCCTTTGGCGGCGGGGGCAGTTTCTGTCCAAAATGGCATGCAATTGGATAGCCACTTCTTCATCGAGTTCCTGAGGCGTCATGTCGTAAGCTAACTTCTTTTTGGCAGGAGGCTCGGGTTTCTTCTTTTGTGCTTTCTTTCGCTTTTGATTCGGCTGACGCAGCGGAGATCGATATCGCGGTCTCGTGCTAGGCTCCGTCTCGGGGTGGGATGGATTCGGCTGACGTGTTGGAGATCAACATGGCGGACTCGCCATGTGCTCGTCTCGAGGTGGGATGGATTCGGCTGACGCAGTGGAGATTGATATGACGAATTCACCCTACGCTCCGTCTCGAGGTGGGTTGGAGTCTGCTGACGTGACGGACTTGGAGGAGGAGTCAGTGGCCATGTGGAATCGAATTGTCGTGGAAGGTTTTTTTAGGTGCACTCGGTAAAGCAAAGCCGTCCGCCACCTTCATGGATATGTTCTTTAGTTTCACATGTAGCTCACAAAGTGTTGACTCTAGGATATCATCCACACGGTAGCGAGCCAGCAGTGCATCATCGACCGGGACCCCCATGGAACCCATGCTGCTTTTTCAACATAGATGATGGAATGGTACCATCCAATGCTGCATCTGGTTGCTCCTGTTGCTGAGACGCGCCTTGCTGGTTAAGTTTGTTGATTTGCTCCTGCTACAGCATGTATTTGTGTTCCAAGTCCACGTTCTTTGATTTTACCATTTTAACCCGATCTACTTCATGCTTATTCTTTTTGTCACGGCTTTTGTAACTGTCATTCCAATATGAAACCCCAAAAGCCATGGAACAAGGCATTTGCCTCGTGTTCGTCCCGGGTGTTCAGGATTCTTGAGGGCGCATGTAAGCTCGTCGTTCTCTCTCTCTCAGGCTGGTACACACCCGATCAAGCTTCCTCTATTTCTTTGAGTAACTCCTCTGTGGCTCCTTTAAGACTTGCCTATTCAAGAACCTCCCTTGTCTTTGGGTCCAACCTTCCCCCATGTGCATAAAACCAAGTCCTGCACCCGTCAGGCCAAGTCTCTGTTTGTGGAGTGACCCCTACAGGCTTCATGTTTCTCTCGGATTGATCCCACTTAGGCAACCCAGACTTGTAGCCACCTGGCCCCAAATGATGGTGCCATGTTTTTTGTCGGCATTTATCTTGTTTACTCTCGACCGTTCCTTAGCTGCTTATGATTCCTTGAACTCCACAAACTTATCCCAGTCATCTTTTAACTTCACATGTTCTCCTTTGAATTCTGGAGTCTTCTTTCCTCCTTTCACATAATTGTTCCATAATCTTTTTTCCAAGACTAGAATTGCATGGCTATCTTCTTAAGAGCACACTTCTTGACTTTCTCCTATTGGCGATCTGTGAGACCCTCTGGTAGGGTGAAATGTTTCATGAGCGCTTCCCAAAGCAGATTTTTTGCTCTTTCGCTCGCAAAAGGAACTCCGGGATCTTTTGGTTGTTTCCATTCTTGAACGGTGATCGGGATTTGGTCCCTAACGATAACTCCGTATTGACGTATAAATTTGTCCGCATTAATTTTAGGAGCAATCGGTTCACCATCTTCTCTGATTCGATCGATGTTGTGCTTTATGCCTTCTTTCAACTTTTTTGTTGGGCCACGTTTAACCCTTGTAGAAGATTTGCTCGATCGAGAGGGCTAAAAGAAGAAAGATTCATTAATATATACAAATCAATCAATACATCTGATGATTAACAGAGGGCAAATTAATACCTCGCCGAACTTTGTTGAATGGACAGAAATTTCCTCTTTGCCATCATTGTCAGCTGGTTCCCCTTCGTCTCTTGGTTATTCTTCCTCAATTCCATCACCGGATTGGTTAAGGTATTGTGAGTCATCATCTACTTCTTCATTCTCTTCGTTTCTGGAGCGTATCTTGTCATACATGACATTCTCTTGATCATGGTGTCTGTCTCTACTGTCCATAGCTTAACTAATCTAGAACAAATATAAAACAACTAGAATGCATTCAATAAGCAAACCGGAGATATGCAAATCAATACAAGGCAATGCAACAATATGATCATATAATATCACTAATGCATCATCGAATAGTATCACTAAAACATCTCGAATATTATTATATAATATTACTAATAAAGATCCAGTTCACATATCGTGGCGCAAGCGGTGGACACCCAAAGAGAAGGAACCTTGACAGGATCATAGCTCGAGTGAGATCCGTGAAGAACCTGCCAGGTATTGGAGAACCTGGCGTCCAAGGCAGCCATGTAGCGTCGGACGTGCTCGTCCTCCTCCCTGACATGGCGACGTACCACCTTCGCAGGGGCCAGCTCCCTCTACATCGAGAGTGGTCCACACGACCGCCACCAAAGAACCTCCGGGTCAACGACGGGACCTTGATTCCTCACCAAGCTCCATGCCTCGGAAGGTAGCACCTCCTAGTGCCAGCCCAACGAAGCCTAATCCCATGGCACCTATCAAGTAGGTTGTTTCCACCGAGTCGACGACGAGGATGCTAGCCGGGCATCATTGACTCAATGACTACGCTACGCAACTAAACATTTAAACATCTAAACATTTAAACACATGCATCTAACACATCTAAAAAATGAACAAAAATTGAGGAGGCTATTCATCATTGATCGATCATCATCTAACTAATCTATCATCATCATCTAACTAATAAGGGACTCCTTCGGCGATCATCGGGGACTCCTCCGGCGATCACCGAGGACTCCCCCGATGATCGTTGGGGACTCCTCCGATGATCGTCGGGGACTCCCCCGACGGCGGCGGTGCTGCTTTGGCGTTGGTGGAGGCGGGGCAGGAGGAGGAGGCGGAGGTGCGGCTGGCGGAGGTGCTGCAGTGAGGCGGGGCGGAGGCGGAGGCGGAGGCAGGGCCGGCGGCGGTGCTATGGTGGGCGGAGGCGGAGGCGGGGCCGGAGGCGGAGGCGGCGGCGGGGGCGAGCGGCGGAGGCACGTGGGGCGGACGGGGAACGAACAAGATCACGGGGAAGAGCCTTACCGACGAGGAGTGGCGACGGTAATGGAGAAGACCGGCGAGGAGCGGTGACGGCGATGACGTTGGGGCGGATTCGATAGCCTGGTGGCATACGTAGTGGAGTGGCATTGGGGGAGAAACCGAGGAGGAAGAAGGAGGGGTTAAATACCTCAATATCTTTAGTTCCGGTTGGTGTCTCCAACCGGGACTAAAGGTACTACATTTTGTCCCAGTTGGTAGCACCAACTAGGACTAGAGGCCAACCTTTTCTGCGGTCCAAATTCCGCGTGGGAAGGGACCTTTAGTCCCAGTTGGTGGATCCAACAGGGACTAAAGGTCTATTTTCTCTTTTTTGTTTTGTTTTGTTTTTATAATTTTTGTTTTTTGATTTGGAATAACTGTTAGAATATTTATAGTTTTTAATAAATATTTTTGCTTTAGGTCAAAACAATTACAAACTCTCTGTTAGTGCGAGTAGTTTTCAACTTTAAATAGTTTAAATTTGAATTCTTTTGAAATTTGTGTGAATCATTAGTTTGTGAATAACTTTAGTTTAAAAATAGATTTTTGAGTGATTGTTTTTCCTGTTGTTTAGTATTAGTCTGTTTTATAATTATTTTAAATTTGGGAATTTTTAGGATAATTTAAATAGGTGTTTTAACCAAAACCGGATTCTGTTTAACTCTTTTAGTTTTATACCTTATTTTTTAATCAAAATCACCCAAATGAACTCCACACTTTTTGTGTATTCAGTATACACCATTCTAAGCCACATCTTCAAATTTCAACCATTTCTAACTTCATTTGCGATTTGTCATGCATTTAATGATTTTTTGAGCTAAATGACGCTGAAATTAAAAAACACTACAAATGAACTCTGAAAAGGTAGAAACTTGGCATGGTATCATCATTTAACCCACATAGCATGTGCTAAAAATTTGAGAGGGTTACAACAAAAGCTAGATGCACCTCGTGTACAAACTGGACCACCTCCTTCGAAGTATGAGGGTTTCGAACGAAAACTCATGTGTTACAAAGGCATTTAATTTTTTAACTCATTTCAACTCCAGAATTTTTGTTCATTCAATATGAACCGTTCTAAGCCACATATGCAAATTTCAACCGTTTATAATTTCATTTGCTATTTGTCATGTATTTAATGATTTTTTGAGCTAAATTACCCTGAACTTAAAAAGCACTACAAATGAACCTTGAAAAGGTAGAAACTGGACATGATATCATCATTTCACCCACATGGCATGTGCTAAAAAGTTGAGAGGACTACAACAAAAACTGGATGCACTTCGTGTACAAACTGGACCATCTCATTCGAAGTATGAGGGTTTCGGACGAAAACTCATCTGTTACAAAGGCATTTCATTTTTTAACTTATTTCAACTCCATACTTTTTGTGCATTCAATATGCACCATTCTAAGCCACATCTTCAAATTTCAACCCTTTTTAACTTCATTTGCTATTTTTCATGCATTTTATGACTTTTTGAGCAAAATGACCCTAAAATTAAAAAGCACTACAAATAAACTTTGAGAAGGTAGAAATTGGGCATGGTATCATCATTTCACCCACGTAGCATGTGCTAAAATGTTGAGAGGGTTAGGAGAAAAACTGGATGCATTTCGTGTACAAACTAGACCATCTCCTTCGAAGTATGAGGGTTTCGGACGAAAACTCATCTATTACAAAGGTATTTCATTTTTTTAACTTATTTCAACTCCAGACTTTTTTGCATTCAATATGCACCTTTCTAAGCCACATCTTCAAATTTCAACCCTTTCTAACTTCATTTGCTATTTTTCATGCATTTAATGATTTTTCTTGAGCTAAATGACTCTGAAATTAAAAAGCACTACAAATGAACTCTAAAAAGGTAGGAACTGAGTATGGTATCATCATTTCACCCACATATCATGTGCTAAAAAGTTGAGAGGGTTACAACAATAACTGGATGCACTTCGTGTACAAAACTGGACCATCCCGGCTACTCACTAGAGAAGAAAAGTGATGACAGTGAAGCCAATCACATCCGAGAGTGGGATCTTGGGGTATAAAACTTGGATAATATGCATAATTTAACAAGATGCTTGGGTTAGTCTTCAGTGTGAAGGGAGGAATTTCATCAAACTTTTCATAATCTTTTGACATGTCTGTCTTGTCCTTCACTCCCACGATGTTTCTTTTCCTGAGAAGAACTATGTGGAGCTTTGGCTCATCGTATGATGCATCCGCTTTCTTATCTTTTCTTTTTCTCGCTTTGGTAGACATGTCCTTCATATAGAAAACTTGCGCCACATCATTTTCTAGGACGAATGGTTCCTCTGTGTATCCAAGATTGTTGAGATCCATTGTTGTCACTCCGTACTGCGGGTCTACCATTACCCCTCCTCCAGTTAGATTGACTCATTTGCACCGGAACAAAGGGATCTTCAAATCACCTCCATAGTCAAGTTCCCATATCTCCTCTATGTAACCATAACATGTGTCCTTTTCCCTATTGGTGTTTGATGCATCGTCAAAGCGGACACCACTGTTTTGGTTGGTGCTCTTTTTATCTTGGGAAATCGTGTAAAATGTATTCTCATTTATCTCGTACCCTTGGAAAGTCAATATAGTCGAAGATGGTCTCTTGGCCAACAAGTACAACTCATCTTCAACAATGTCGTCATTCATGAGATGTGTTTGCAACCAACCGCCAAAAGCCTCAATGTGTGTACGTTTAATCCAGGGGTTAGACTGCTCTGGGTTCTTGGAGCAGATAATATCCATGTGTTTCTCGATATATGGGGTCACCAAGGTAGAATTTTGTAGAACTGTGTAGTGTGATTGTGCCCAAGAATGCTCGTCCCTACATATTATTGATTTTGGTCCAAGCGTGCCTTTTCCACGCAGTCTTCCCTCATGTCGCGATCGAGGAACACCAATGGACTTAAGGTCAGGAATAAAGTCAACACAAAACTCAATAACCTCCTTTGTTTCATGGCCCTTGGAGATGCTTCCTTCTGGCCTAGCACGTTTATGACCATATTTCTTTAAGACTCCCATGAACCTCTCAAAGGGGAACATATTGTGTAGAAATACAGGACCCGGAATCGCAATCTCTTTGACTAGGTGAACTAGGACGTGTGTCATAATATTGAAGAAGGATGGTGGGAGCACCAACTCGAAACTGACAAGACATTCGACCAAATCATTCAGTAAGCTTGGTAGGATTTCCGGATCAATTACCTTATGAGAAATTGCACCGAGGAATGAACATAGCTTCACAATGGCTAATCGAACATTTTCTGGTAGAAGCCCCCTCAACGCAACCGGAAGCAATTGCGTCATGATCATGTGACAGTCATGAGACTTTAGATTCTGGATTTTTTTTCTCTTCCATATTTATTATTCCCTTTATATTCGACGAGAAGCCATACGGGACCTTCATACTGAGTAGGCATTCAAAAAATATTTCCTTCTCTGCTTTGGTAAGAGCATAGCTGGCAGGACCTTCATACTACTTTGGATGCATGTCGTCTTTTGTGTTCATATGTTGCTGGTCCTGTCGTGCCTCCGGTGTATCTTTTGTCTTCCCATACATGCCTAGGAAGCCTAGCAGGTTCGCGCAAAGATTCTTCATGACGTGCATCACGTCGATTGTAGAGCGGACCTCTAGGACTTTCCAATATTCTAGATCCCAAAATATAGATTTCTTCTTCCACATGGGGGCGTGTCCGTCAGCGTTAATCGGAACAAATTGTCCGCCAAGACCCTTTCCAAAGATTATTTGCAAATCCTTGACCATATCAAGTATATCATCACCAGTACGGAGGGCAGGCTTCTTTCGGTGATCTGCCTCACCTTTGAAATGCTTCCCTTTCTTTCTTGAGGCATGCTTGGTGGAAGAAATCAACAATGTCCCAGGTACACATTCTTCTTGCATTTGTGCAAATATATGCTTTAAGTCTCATCTAAACAGTGCGTGCATGCATGGTGTCCCTTGTTTGTCTGTCTTGAAAGGTTACTAAGAGCAGGCCAATCATTGATGGTTACAAACCACAGTGCTCGCAGGTCAAATTCCTGCTGTTTGTTCTCATCCCACACACGTACACCTTTCTTATTCCACAATTGTAAAGGTTCATCAACTAATGACCTTAGGTATGCATCAATGTCGTTTCCGGGTTTCTTAGGGCCTTGGATGAGAACTGGCATCATAATGAACTTTCACTTCATGCACAACCAAGGAGGAAGGTTATAGATACATAAAGTCACAGGCCATGTGCTATGCTTGCTTCTCTACTCCCCAAAAGGATTAATGCCATCTGTACGTAAAATAAACCATAAGTTCCTTGGGTCATCTGCAAAGTCTGACCACTTTCTCTCGATTTTTCTCCACCATGACCCATCAGCGGGTACTCTCAACTTCCCGTCTTTCTTACGACTTTCTTTGTGCCATCACAATGACTTGGCATGCTCTTTGTTTTGGAACAAACGTTCAACCGTGGTATTATAGGATCATACCACATCACCTTGGTAGGAATCCTCTTCCTGGGGCGCTCGCCCTCAACATCATCACCAGGGTCATCGCGACTGATCTTATATCACAATGCACCCCATACCGGGCATGCATTCAAATTCTCATTATCCTCACCGCGGTAGAGGATGCAACCATTAGGGCATGTATGTATCTTCTGCACCTCTAATCCTAGAGGTAGACAACCTTCTTTGCTTCGTATGTACTATCGGGCAATTCGTTGTCCTTTGGAAGCTTATTCTTCATTATTTTTAGCAACTTTTCAAATCCCTTATAAGATACACCATTCTCTCCCTTCCATTGCAGCAATTCTAGTGTGGTACCGAGCTTTGTGTTATCATGTTCGCAATTTGGGTACAACCCTTTTTGTGATCCTCTAAGAGCATCTACAGCCGGACCTAGCAAATCCGGTCCCTCAAACTCTTGCGGACGCGCCCAGGCACGTCCAGAGACACTAACCGGTCATGCCTCAAAGAAAGCTCGTTGCATCCGGACATCTCATATTTCTTCCTCAAATACATACAAAAGCATGCAACTAAATAAAACCTATGTACTACATGAAAAGCTATCTACTCTTCGTCGGAGACGTGGACGATCTCCGTCCCCTTTGGCGGATAGATGTGCGCGCACCGCAGGTCTGCCCCCTCCGTCGCCGGTGTTGCTG
Source organism: Hordeum marinum (assembly GCA_022496015.1). NCBI lineage: Eukaryota > Viridiplantae > Streptophyta > Magnoliopsida > Poales > Poaceae > Hordeum > Hordeum marinum. Next base: position 417,275,495 of record CM039677.1, on the reverse strand, counting down.
CCCCCTCCACTGTGGCTTTCTCGGCCTTGATCTTGGCCTCCATCTCGTCGAAGAGGGCATCGGCTTCCGCCCGCCTCTGCCGGATGAGCCGGCGGTTTGCCTCCACCTCGGCCTCATTCCGGATAGAATCTAGGATGGCTTGTTGCTCCGCCATCTCGTCCAATTGGGCGATGATGAACTCCGCGTCCGCCTCTGCCATGGTCAAGTCGTGAGCCTCCTGCTTCGGCTCCTCCTCCATGGCCTCCGGCTCCTCCTCCTCTCGCAGCTGCTCCTCCTCCACCTCCTCCTCCGTCTCCGGCGAGTCCGGAGGAGACCCGCAGCGACGCGGGCGATGCGGCGAGCATGGTACTCCTCCTCGATTTGTCGCCACCGCTCTGGAGTCAGCTGCGCGTAGGTGGTGAGGAGCCGACGAACCATCCTGACAGAGAGGGAACAACCAGAGGAGGCGGAAGGGCTCGGTTGGCAGCGGAGAGGGGAGGAGGCAGATGTGTTAGGGCTGGGGGGTGTCGGCTGGCTTCAATAGCAACCCCGACCTCAGGCGGGGAGGTTGAGCGGTGCCACGTGGTGCCACATGGTGTTCACACCACGGCGACGGTCAAGGCGCCCGTAGGACCTTTGGGTTTCCCGGCAAGTCCGTGTGGGGCCACGTCGTCAGTTCGACGTGACGGGCATGCCCGGACGCGTTCGAGCGCCCCCATACCCGCCTCATATTTGTGCTAGATATGGGGGGTGCTGGTCAGCCTGGGCATTTGAGGGTCGTTTGACGGGTCCGTCTGGGTCAAAAAAGTGACCGGGCAGTGACCGGGCGGCCTGCCCGGGCATATCGGGTTTGAGAGGTCCAGTTGTAGATGCTCTAACATGCGTTGCTGTTGGAAATATGCCCTAGAGGCAATCACAAAATTAGTTATTATTATATTTCCTTATTCATGATAATCGTTTATTATCCATGCTATAATTGTTTTGATTGGAAACACTGATACATGTGTGGATACATAGACAACACTGTGTCCCTAGTATGCCTCTAGTAGACTAGCTTGTTGACCAAAGATGGTCAAGGTTTCCTAGCCATAGACATGAGATGTTATTTGATAACGGGATCACATCATTAAGGGAATGGTGTGATGGACAAGACCCAAACTATGAACGTAGCATATGATCGTGTCAGTTTATTGCTATTGTTTTCTGCATGTCAAGTATCTATTCCTATGACCATGAGATCATGCAACTTACTGACATTGGAGGAATGCCTTGTGTGTATCAAATGTCACAACGTAACTAGGTGACTATAAAGATGCTCTACAGGTATCACCAAAGGTGTCTGTTGAGTTGGCATGGATCGAGACTGGGATTTGTTACTCCGTGTGACGAAGAGGTATCTCAGGGCCCAGTCGGTAATACAACATCACAACAAGCCTTGCAAGCAAAGTGACTAAAGTGTTAGACACGGGATCTTGTATTACGAAATGAGTAAAGATACTTTCCGGTAACGAGATTGAACTAGGTATAGAGATACCGGCGACCGAATCTCGGGCAAGTAACATACCGAAGAACAAAGGAAACATCATACGGGATTAACTAAATCCTTGACATAGAGGTTCAAACGATAAAGATCTTCATAGAATATGTAGGAACCAATATGGGCATCCAAGTCCCGCTATTGTTTATTGACCATAGAGGTGTCTCGGTCATGTCTACATAGTTCTCGAACCCGCATGGTCTGCACACTTAAGGTTCGGTGACATTTCAGTATAGTTGAGTTATGTATGTTGGTAATCGAAGGTTGTTTGGAGTCCCAGATAAGATCCCGAACGTCACGAGGAGCTCCGGAATGGTCCATACATAAATATTGATATATAGGAAGTCCCATTTTGATCACTGGGAAAGTTTCGGGTACTTCATTAGTGTACTGGGAGTGCCGGGAGGGTATCGGGGGACCATCGGGAGGGGCCTCTCACCCCATAGGGCCTCATGGGCTGTGGGAGGAGGTAAACCAGCCCCTGGTGGGCTGGCCGAACCCCCCCAAGAAGGCCCATGCGGCTAGGGGTGGGAAAGTCCAAGTGGGGAAAGGAAAAACTAAGTGGGGGTGGAATCCTACTCCTAGTAGGATTGGAGTAGGACTCCTCCAGCTCTGCCACTTCAGCCGCACCAAGGGGCATCCCTTGGGGCTCCGGCCTCCCTCCCCTCTCTCCTATATTTACTAGAGGGAGAGAGGGCAAAAGGACTAAATCCCTAAAGGCCATAGTGCAGCCCTCTCTCCCGATGGATTAGTTCCTCTAGTTTTTCAGCGGTGCTTAGGCAAAGCCCTGCTGGAATAGTTCCACCGCCGCCGCCGCCGTGCCATTGCGCTGCCAGAGACCTCTTCTACCTCTCCGCTCCCTCTTGTTGGATCAAGAAGGCGGAGATCGTCATCGAGCTGTACGTTTGCTGAACGCGGAGGTGTCGTCCGTTTGGCGCTAGATCGGGACGGATCGTGATTGGATCGCGGGACGCTGGTGATATGGATCGCGAAGACGTTCGACTACATCAACCGCGTTTCTTAATGCTCCCCGCTTAGCACTCTACAAGGATATGTAGATCCACTCTCCCTCTCGTAGATGCTCATCACCATGGATAGATCTCGTGTGTGCATAGGATTTTTTTTGTTTCCCATGCAACATCCCCCAATAGTTGCAACTTCAACTTCTCCTTTTCACTTTTGCAGTTTCTCTTTGCATCAACAATGACCTGACCAAGATCATCAGCGGGCTCATCTGATGCCTCAACTTCTTCTTATTCATTCTCTTCCCCCATTGTAGTACCATCATATTCAGAAAACCCAGGATAGTTGTCATCATCCACGTCTTCTTCATTCTCTTCCATTCTAACTGCTTGGTCCAACAATTATAGCCGAACATGAAACCGGACATAAACAGGTGGACGTGAATGTGTTTTGAGCTAGAGTAAGTCTTATCATTCTTACACACACCACATGGACAACACATAAAACCACCCCGCTTGTTTGCCTCAGTCGCACGCAAAAAATGTGCACACCATTAATGAACTAGGGAGAGCGTCGATCATCGTACATCCATTGCTGGTTTATCTTCATTACACAAGACCGAATAGACAAAATTAATACAAGTTTATACGCAGTTATTCTCATAAAACAACATACAACTATGTAGCTAAAAAATTTAAATGCAACAACAAATGCGATCAAAATCGTAACTAAGGTAACAATTGATCCAATAGCATAATGATACCAAGCCTCTTTATTAATGACATATTTTCTAATCTTTCCAATCTTCAATCGCATTGCATCCATCTTGATCTTGTGATCATCAACGACATCGACAACATACAACTCCAATTTCATCTTCTCTTCTTCAACTCTTTTCAATTTTCCTTTCAAATCCTCGTTTCCTTTTTCAACTAAATTTAACTTCTCGACAATAGGGTCGGTAGAAATTTCCGGTTCAACTACCTCCTAGATAAAAATATCTATGTCAACTTGATGGGCATAATTGTCATAAACACGAAATGCAACAAATAGTTATAAAAAAGAATATACCACATCTGAATCGTAAACCGGACGAGGGACAACAGACACGTATATCAAAACCATGGCACTATGTATAACAAACAATCGTACAAGTAAGAAAATTATGCAAGTAACTATCTAAATCATACAAATAAGATTTTTTTTATAAAAAGGACAAGAACAAGGGGCTCACCAAGGTAGTGCCGGTGACGACGGGACGGTGCGGGCGATCGACGGTGCTTAGGACGAGGACGGGAAGACACTAAGTAAACCACACCTACACATATGCAATCTAAGAAGTTAATTTGAGCTCAAATTGCATATAAATCAAATAAACTCCATATAATTACTCCCAAACTAGAACCCACAAATCACTATACTTATAGAGCATTGGACGAGCTAATATAGCAATGAGAGATGAAAGGACAAAGTTGCTAACCTTTGTGAACACTTGGAGAGATGGGTTGCCTCAAAATGGAGGATGAGATCGAGCTAAGGGGAAGAACAGAGAGGGGAATGGAGAAAACAGAGAAATGGGATCGGGCTGGACGAAGGGTTTATATAGGGAAAGCTTTAGTCCTGGTTGGTTATACAAACCGGGACTAAAGGTCTACCTATAGTCCCGGCTTGTGAGACAAACCAGGACTAAAAAAGCTCGTGGGGGCCCCAGCCTATCACCAGTCTGCCATCACCCCTTTAGTCCCGGTTTGTATCACAAACCGGGACTATAGGTCCCAAATGAACCGGGACTAATGATGCTCGTGCCCCCGACCATTCCTAGCCGTTGGAACCGGGACTAACGGGCACATTAGTCCCGGGTCAAAACCAAACCGGGACTAAAGGGGCAAACGTAAGACATGTTTTCTACTAGTGAAGAGAGGTGTGTGAGGAGGAAACCAATTGGTTTCGTGTGGGGCGAGGCAAGTACTAAGCTTCCTGGAAATTTCCTCTCGCTCGCTGGTTTTAATTGGTGATGACATGAACCACTAGCACGCAGCGACTAAGACCCAATCAGGAATGGGCGAGCAAACAATGCTTTTGCCGACGTGGCATAGGTGAGGAGGCGCCCTTACTGTGTTTGATGACGAAACCCAAACATACATATACATGTTAAAAACACAAACAGAAAACAACTGGCAATAATAGAGAAATAGATACATACAGAGGAAAAAAAAGAGTATTGTATTCTTGCAACTGATGAAATACGTCGACGAAGCTTATCCCATTTCTTAAAGATGAAATATTATATGTCGACGGTGTTTATCCCATTTCTTAAAGATGAAATGTTCTTCAAATGATAGAAACAATTGTTGTACAGAACAACAAATAGACCCTGAACCGTTCCAGTCCTGAGGCATCATCCTACAACTATCAGGTTTAGCAGTTACAAATAGTTTTTCAAGTCCTAGGAGACTAATCCCCACTCTGCAGCTTTGCATCATACTCCTTTTGTCCCGAATTACATCCATTTCTATCCATTTCTGCAACAAATAATTCGGCACGAAGGGAGTATGCACAATCATTGTTGCGACGCTATCCTCAAACCAAGTCTTCAACATCATTCACTAATTTCACTTCTTTGGGTTTTGTGCCATAATTCTTGTCAATGCGACAAATAATTCGGCACGAAGGGAGTATGCACAATCATTGTTGCGACGCTATCTTCAAACCAAGTCTTCAACATCATTCACTAATTTCACTTCTTCGGGTTTTGCGCCATAATTCTTGTCAATGTTTAGTCCGGAATCTAAACTACCACACAAGGCACTGATGACTGGTGAAGCATCTGGCCTAACCATCAGCGTAGTACTAAGCAGCACATAACAGATTAAGGTGTTAGTACATCAGATATGTATGGAAAGCTAAACTGCTTCAAAAGGCATGTCATGCTTGCGAAGCCTGTCACGTCACAGCCAAGAACAAACAATGGCAGTCTTTTCAGAGCATGTCAAAAAAAGCATTTCAATACTGAAAATGGCAAACATTGCAATAGCATTGAGAAAAATAATTAACAAATCAAATAAAGAATGATAGTGACAGGAACTTTTATCTAGCTGCCTGCATACAAAACAACGGATGAGCATTGATCGCTGAGGCAACATGAACATGGAGCAGAAACATCTTGTTACAACGTCTCAAATCTTGGCAATCTCAGAACTTTATATTTATTTGGAATCACATTTCACATATACCGAACAATCTGCTGCTACTCTGCTTTGGGGAATGTTTGCTGCTTCTAGCTAGAACCCCAAGGTTAATTAGAATACTTCCACTGCTTCCTGTTGTTGTCATTTGAGTCCCTTGTCGAACAACCGATGTGCTCCTCACCACCTGCCTCCTCACAAGGTTTCAACGCAAGCAGATTCTTGTCCTCGCGTCGGTCGGGGCACAGGAGTGTAGAAGCTGACAACTGGAATCAGATTATAGAAGCCACGATCATCCGACACCTCCATCACCAATCCTAATTGCAAATTGATTGTGCAGAGGCCAACAATCATGTCAACAAAAATAACGTGTGCTTCCTCAGTAAAGCCCAGCACGGACACTCTATAATTCACATCTGGGACTAAAGCTAAAGGAGCGCCGGTTGGAAGCAGATTTTCCAAGCAGATGATGCAGTTCACCACCCATGGTGCATCAGTGGCGTCACTTGCCTTCCTTGTCCACAGTTTGAGACGCTGACCCGATTCTTCACTAACACCAAGTCCACCATCCTCCACAAGCATGAGTTTAAATCTGTTATGCAAGGACGACCAACCGTCAGACTTGTAGCCGGGCTGACAGTCGGGTGGGTCGAAGAAAGTCAGGCCGTGCCTCGCTAAATCGTACTCCAGGATCAACCCAACGTCGGACATGAAGTAGAGCAGAGACCATGTTTGGTTTCCGATTACCAAGGGGCTTGTGTGAAAGTATAACTTCAATTATTCGTCAATTTTGGTGGTGCAGTAAGCAAGGCAAGAGGAAACCGAACTGGGTTGCATGGGATATAATGACACATCCAAAACAATTGAATGGACTTGGTTTTCGTGACCTAGAGGTCTTTAACCTAGCCCTCCTAGCGAGGCAGGCATGGAGAGTTATGACGGATGATGATTCTCTTAGTGCAAGAGTGCTCAAGGCTGTCTATTTCCCACGTAGTTTGCTGCTAGAGGCGGAACTAGGAGCACAACCATCTCAGATGGCTGGCGATTCTCGATGGGCGGGACATCCTAGCCCAAGGCATTGTTCGAAGGATCGTAGACGGAGAGAGCACGAATATTTGGTCACACAACTGGATCTCGAGTGACAACTTCAAGAGACCTATCACCTCGCTAAGTCCTAATCCACCAAAGAGAGTGGCTGAACTCATTGATTCTACTATAGCTCAATGGAACGAGGAGCTCATCCGGGGCAGTGTTTACTCCTTTCGATGCAGTGGAAATTCTGAAAATACCTTTATGCACTAGAAGAGTGGCGGATTTCTAGGCTTGGCATGAAGATAATCGGGGTGTCTTCACCGTCCGTTCAACTTGTCATATGATTCAGCGAACCAAATTGAGTAGAGAAAATTGACTTCATGAGGAAGAGAGCTCGTCAGTGGGTCGGAACTACAAGGAGTGGATCTCCATTCGTCACATCTGGGTCCCCTCGAAGCTGTGTATTTTTGTCTGGCATCTATCTAGACAATCGATGACGATGGGGGTACTTCTGAACCATCGAAGCATGGTAGAGGAGGACACTTGCTGCTTTAGTGGAGCACGTGATACATGGATACATGCACTAAACCGGTGGTGCAACGTGCGCCTAGGCCCAACAGGTGCTTACCTCCTGATCATGGATGCGCCAAGATCAATGTTGATGCGGCTACATCCACCCAAGGAAGGTACGGAGCTGTGAGTGCAGTTTACACGGCACAAGATGGTTCCTATCTTGGGGCTTCAGCGTTGGTGGTCAAGCATATCACAGATCCCACTACCCTTGAAGCAATGGCTATACGGGAAGCTTTATCACTATCAGATGACCTGCATCTGCACCGCGTTCATGTGTGATCGGATTGCAAGACGTGGTGGATGACATGAATCATGAGAATACTACAGCTTATGGTGCAGTGACAATGGAGATCATACTTTAAATTTCCCTTTTTGCGAGATAGTTCATGAATTTAGGAGCTCAAACTTTGAAGCTTATAATTTAACGAAGCATGCACTCTCTCTCGGGGGTGGCCGCCATGTTTGGTTAGGCCATCATGGAGATCTTTCCTTCGTCCTTGTCAACATTGTGACGTGTTAATAAAGGCTTCGTGAGATTGTCTCAAAAAAGTTATTTTTCTTTTTAATATAAAACTTTATGAAATTCAAATTCAAATGTACATACTCATCAACTCAATTTGAGATAGCGGAGAACCGACCATCCGTATGGCAGTCAAACCTAAGCTTAAATCATCTACGTGGTACCATCTTATTGGTAATTTATCGGATAATATTTTTACCTATCAATTTTTGGATAAATATACAAACACCAATCGATAACATTTTTCCTCGGTTTCAAATTTAGATGGATCGTTTTTGCAAGCTAAACCGGTTGATTTGTGTTTGTATTTATCTATTAGTCCTGGAGTTGTGATTTTCTGATAAAATCCCTAGAGTAGTGGTTTTGTGGTACCTCATCCCCAGAAGTTATGTATTTGTGCAATTTCCTCTAAATTAAACTAGAAAACATGTATGCGGGAGAAAACATCTCGTTGAATAGAGAAAAGGTTGTTTTCTACTAAGAAAGTAGTACTATATCTTAAGTAAAGCAGTGATTTTCTACTTAAGTAGTGATCGATGTTTTTGGCTTAGAGTGCTTGAGAGCATCCACAAAGGAAGATACCCATAGGCTAATAATAGAGAGTGAAGCAAGATGATGATCAGGGATGCTTGGATCACTTGACTGTACGCACTGGAGATGAAAGAATTACCCTGTTGGGTGGAAGGGTCAGTACAAAGGTACACCAACAATCCAACGATCATTCTTGAGGCAGTTGCAACGAAGGATCTTTGAATATGACATTCATTCTTCAGTTTTCCTGACTCTCACAATGACTTGAATGTTCGGTCGAGATCACCACTGTTCTCTAGGCTTATTATAGGAGATGCTCCTTCTTTCAACTACTTGGTCAATGGGCACGACTACTCGATGGTTACTACCTAGCGTATGACATCTATGCACAATGGGCCACCTTGGTCAAACAATTCAGCGTCCAAAAGGTAACCAAAATATTCACTTTGCCCACTATCAAGAAGCTGCTAGGAACAATATGGACATAGCCTTTGATGTGCTATAGAAGCGCATTGCAATTGTTTGTGGCCCTGTCGAGTACTGGAGTTCCAAGGTTCTATGGCGGATCATGACTTGTTGCATCATATTACATACCATGATCATTGATGACAAGAGGGATATGCCTGAGAACTTTCCGTACATCACCAATGGGACTCCGGTTGAGCCAGAGTATGATCCGAATAGGATCCTCACAGTCCTTGAAGAGCATCGCAAGATTGAAAACCGGCAAGTTCATGCTCAGCTCCAAGAAGATCTTATTAAGCTTCACTGGCAACTTCATAGCGAGTTCTAATTGTTCTTTCGCATGTTATTTGCTACATTTGGATCATTCGGCGTTTAAATTTGAATAATTCAATTTGTAAACTATATTTGTGATTTCCTTGAGCATTCATATTTATGTTTAGTTTCTTTATGTCTACTAATATATAGTTGCAATATATACTGGAATTGCAAAGTTTAGAAAAATAATAAAATCTCTTATATATATAGGGTATCAGCTAGGTCTGGCCAAAACTTAATTAAGTAAATATACCCCACTAAGGGTTTAGGGTGTCAGATCCTTCTCTATGTATTGTGGATCAGTTAGAAATGCCCTTAGATACTGGTTCCTGGTTTCATATTTGCATATCAGTGGCGAATTTTAGGACACTTTAATGTGGTTGTTTTTCTTTTTCTCAACTAGAGTGTATTGTTTTCCCGGTCTTATAAGTTGTATTTGCAACGCTCCCGTGCGTCATGGCTCCATGAAATACATCTACAGAAAATCTAGTTGACGCCATAAAAAAAATAGAATCACAAAGCTCAAAGATGCTGACGGCAGTTCGGTGGACACTGGAGAAGCAGGAGCTCCTCGGATGAACTTCGATGTCTTAAGGCAAGTGCCTTTGAGTGTATGACATGTGGACCCACCAGGTAACGTTGACATGGTTACAAGTTTCTTCAAGGATCAAGATATTGTTTCGGAACCACTCCTCAACATGTTCCCGACACTTATTACATACACCAGTGATTGGGGCGCACCCCTGGTGTGCCGCCTGGGTTTCTCTGCGGTGCCAGGTAGGGATCTCCCTTTTCATTTGATTTTTTGCAACGTGGGCAGCACATGTGCATGTCAACTGTTGTTGAAAACGAACTGAATTTAATAATAGTGGCTCTAATCATTAAAACCGTGTCGAAGTTCAGTTGGAAGTGCGCCTACTCCACATCTACGGCCATGTAGTAGCTCATAGGGTCCTCCATTTCACATGAAGTCTTGCCCAGACGCTTCTAAGTGTGCGACTGTGTGTGCACCTCAGCCACCTTGTTGAGCTAGACGCAGGTCTTGGTGAGAGGGAACATCAGGCCTAGCCGAGTGGCGGCGCTAGGGGAATTCCTGGGAATCCTCTGGAATACCCAAAATTTTGGCCCAATTTTTTTAATAGGTATATTAATCCAGTCTAAACTGAGCCCAAGCTGAGACAGAGGAGTGAGTGCGTCTGGTTACACGCGCAGGCGAGCAAGCAAGTGATGTCTACTACACAAGTTGTTTTTGTAGATTCGTGTTGGGCCTTCAATTGCAGAGTTTTATAGAACAATAGTAATTTTTTCTCAAGTGGATGACCTAAGATTTATCAATCCGTGGAAGGTGTAGGATGAAGATGGTCTCTCTCAAACAACCCTGCAATCGGATACAAGAAATCTCTTCTGTCCCCAACACACCAATACGATGGCAAATTGTATAGGTGCACTAGTTTGGCTAAGAGATGGTGATACAAGTGTAGTAATGATAGTAGATATTGATTTTTGTAATAGTAAAAATAAAAAAGAGCAAGGTAGCAAGTAACAAAAGTGGGCAAAAACGGTATTGCAATGCTTAAAACAAGGCCTAGGGTTCGTACTTTCGCTAGTGCAATCTCTCGACAATGCTAACATAATTGGATCACATAACCATCCCTCAACGTGCAACGAAGAATCACTCCAAAGTTCTTATCTAGCGAAGAACATACGAACAAATTGTTTGTAGGGTACAAAACCACCTTAAAGTTATCCTTTCTGATCGATCTATCGAAGAGTTCATACTAAGATAACACCAAGTTATCCTTTCCGATCAATCTATTTTAGTACGAACTCTTGGATAGATCGATCGATCGGAAAGGATAACTTTAAGGTGGTTTGTATTAAAATAACACCATATAATACGCATCAACGAATATAATGTCTCCAAGATACTCCAATGTCACCACAAGTATCCATGTGTTAATTATATGATACGCATCAAAAAAAATTCAAATTCATAATACTGAATCCAACACAAAGAACCTCAAAGAGTGCCCCAAGATTTCTACTGGAGAAAGTAGGATGAAACGTGCATCAACCTATATACATAGATTACCCCAATGTCACCTCGGGAATCCGCGAGTTGAGTGCTAAGACATAGATCAAGTGTTCTCAAATCCATAAAAGTATTCAATCCGGTAATACGAAAATCTCAAAGGGAAAACTCAATTCATCACAACAAGATAAGAGGGAAAAACCATATGAACCAACTGTATTAACAAAGCAGGTGATACATCAAGATCATGCCATCAGAAGAACACAAGAGACACAGATTGAACACATAGCTACTGGTACAAACCGTCAGCCCCGAGGGTGGACTACTCCCTCCTCATCATGGAGACCATAGGGATGATGAAGATGGCCACCGGAGATGATCTACCCTTTCTGACAGGGTACTAGAACGCCTCCAAATTGGTTTTTCGTCGATACGGAGAGTTGCAATGATGGAACAAGAAGTATAGGGTTATTTCTGATGGTTTCTGTATTTATAGGATTTTTGTGCGTAGGTTTCACGCGAAGATGGGCCACGAGGAGAGCACAAGATACCAAGGCACCTTGGGGCCTCTGGTGTGCCTTGGTGGGTTGTTCCCACCTCGTGGCTCTTCTGGGCCTCCAATGAAGCTTCTAGTGCCTCTTTTATTCCAGAAATAGCATCAAAAAGTTTCATTGCATTTGGAGAACTTTGATTTCTGCACAAAAAAACAACACCGCGGTAGTTCTGCTGAATACAGTGTGAGTCCGGGTTAGTTCTAAATAAATCATGCAAAGTGCATCAAAACAATATAAAAGTATTGTAAACATAGGTGAATATGGCATGAATACTCCATAAATTATCGATACGTGGGAGATGTATCAATAGGCGCCAGGCGATACACCGATGTTGGGGAACGTTGCATGGGAAACAAATAATTTCTACGAACACCCAAGATCTATCTATGGAGATGCATAGCTACGAGAGGGAGTAGATCCCCATACCCATGTAGATCGCTAAGAGGGAATCGTTAAGAAATGCAATTGATGTAATAGAACGTCTTCGCGATCCAATAACAATCCGTCTCGTGATCCAATCACAATCCGTCCCGATGTAGCGCCAAACGGACGACACCTCATCGTTCTGCACACGTACAACTCGATGACGTCTCCGGCTCCTAGATCTAGCGAGTGAGGGCGGAGTAGTAGATGAGTTCTATGGCAGCACGATAATGTGGTGGCGGTGGTGGTGGAGCAATCTGAGAGGGCTTCGCCAAGCGTTGTCGCACATGCGTTTGGAAGAGAAACAAGTTTAGGGAGAGAGAAAGGGCTGCACCTATGGCTTGGGGTGCGGCTGCCTTCTACTTCTGGAGCTTGCGTTGGTTTTCCCTTGAAGAGGAAAGGGTGGTGCAACAAAGTAGATAAGTATTTTCCTCAGTTGTTAGGAACCAAGGTATCAATGCAGTAGGAGATACAAGTAAGTCCTCAATCTTCGCACCTACATAAACAATCAAACACTTGCACCCAATGCTATAAAGGGGTTGTCAATCCCTTCACCGTTATTTGCAAGGATGAGATCTGATAGAGATAGATATTAAAGATTACTAAAATGAAAAGTAAAAAGATTGCGGCAAAGTATTTTTGGTATTTTTGGTTTATAGATCTAAAAATATAATATGGAAAATAGACCCGGGGGCCATAGGTTTCACTAGAGGCTTCTCTCATGAAGGAAAATAATATGGTGGGTGAACAAATTACTGTCGAGCAATTGATAGAAAAGCAGATAATTATGAAGATATCCAAGGCAATGATTATGCATATAAGCATCACGTATGTGTCAAGTAGACCGAAATGATTTTGCATCTACTATTATTACTCCACACATCGACCGACTCCTGCCTGCATTTAGAGTATTAAGTTCATGAAGAACAGAGTAACACATTAGGTAAGATGACATGATGTAGAGGGATAAACTCAAGCAATATGATGAAAACCCCATCTTTTTACCATTGATGAAAACAATACAAATACGTGCCTTGCTACCCCTACTATGTCACTGGGTGAGGACATAGCAAGATTGAACCCAAAACTAAGCACTTCTCCCATTGCAAGAATTACCAATCTAGTTGGGAAAACCAAACCAATAACTCAAAGATACTTGCAAAGAGATGAAATCATGCATATAAGAATTCAGAAAACACTCAAATAATATTCATGGATAATATGAACATAAACCAACAACTCATCAGATGTCGACAAACACAACGCAAAAGAGTATTACATCAGATAGATCACCATGAAGATCATGAAGAACTTGGTATTGAAGCACAAAGAGAGAGAAGAAACCATCTAGCTACTAGCTATGGACCCAAAGGTCTGTGGTGAACTACGCACGCAACATCGGAGAGGCAATGTAGTTTATGTAGATGCCCTCCGTGATCAAATCCCCCTTCGACAGATTACCAGAAAAGGCTCCAAGATTGGATCTCTCGGGAACGGAGGCTTCTAGCGACGGAAAAGTATTTTCGTGGCTCCCTTTGGTATTTGGAGAATATTTGGGAATTTATAGGCCGAAGAATAGGGTTAGGAGACTTGCTGGGGGGCACAAGCTTGCCAGGCGCGGCGAGGGGTTGTGGCCGCGCCTCCTGGCAAGTCTCTTGCCTTCCCCTCCAAGTCTGGTAGATGTCTTTTGGTCCAAGAAAATTCATCGTGGAGATATTATTCCGTTTGGACCCTGGTTAATATTCCTTATCTGCAATACTCAAAAAAGGAAAAAACAGAAACTGGCACTAGGCTCTAGATTAATAGGTTAGTCCCAAAATATAATATAAAATAGCGTATTAATGCATTTAAAACATCGAGAACAGATAATATAATAGCATGGAAAACCCAAAATTATAGATACGTTGGAGATGTATCAGCATCCCCAAGCTTAATTCCTGCTCGTCCTCAAGTAGGTAAATGGTAAAAACATTTTTTTTGATGTGGAATGCTACCTACCATATTGTGGCATGAATATTCAGATCCATAAGATTCGAAACAAAAGTTTAATGTTGACATAAAAACAGTAATACTTCACGCATACTAACAAGGCAATTTTGTCCTTTCAAAATAACATGGCCTCGGAAAGTTATCCCTACAAAATCATATGGTCTAGCTATGCTCCATCTTCCCAACACAAAGTATTTAAATCATGCACAACCCCAATGACAAGTCAAGCAATTGTTTCACGCTTTTTATATTCTCAAACCTTTTCAACTCTCACGCAATACATGAGCACGAGCCATGGATATATATAGCACTATAGGTGGAATAGAGTATGGTGGAGGTTGTGAGGAAAAGGAGAAGATAGTCTCACATCAAATAGGCGTATCAATGGGCTATGGAGATGCCCATCAATAAGATATCAATGTGAGTGTGTAAGGGTTGACATGCAATGGATGCACTAGAGCTATAAGTGTATGAAAGCTCAAAAAGAAACTAAGTGGACGTGCATCATGATGAAAAATTCCACTAGTTATATGAAAGTGACAAAATAGGAGACTCTCTATCATAATGATCATGGTGCTACCTTGAAGCACAAGTGTGGAAAAAGATAGTAGCATTGTCCCTTCTCTCTTTCTCTCATTTTTTTCTCTTTTTTCTCTCTTTTTTTATTTTTGGTGGGCATCTATGGCCTCTCTTTTTTGGGCTTCATTGGCCTCTTTTATTATTTGTAAAGTCCGGAGTTTCATCCCAACTTGTGAGGGAATCATAGCTTCCATCATCCTTTTCTCTCACAAGACAATGCTCTAATAATGATGATCATCATACTTTCATTTACTTACAACTCAAAAAATTACAACTCGATACCTAGAACAAAATATGACTCTATATGAATGCAATATGAAAGTGATGGTGCATGTCATGAAAAATGGAACTGTGGAAGTTGCATGGAAATATATCTCAGAATGGATATGGAAATGCCATAATAGGTAGGTATGGTGGTTGTTTTGAGGAAAGGTATATCATGGCTGTTTTGAGGAAGGTGGGTTTATCTTGCCGACGAATGTTGTGCGGTACTAGAGAGGCTAACAAAGGTGGAAGGGTGAGAGTGCGTATAATCCATGGACTCAACATTAGTCATAAAAACTCACATATTTATTGCAAAAGTCTATTAGTTATGGAAGCAAAGTATTAGACGCATGCTCCGAGGGGAGAGGTTGGTAGGAGTTAACCATCGCGCGCTCCCGACCCTCACACAAAGGATGACAATCATTAAACAAATCATGCTCGGACTTCGTTACATAATGGTTCACCATACGTGCATGCTATGGGGATCACAAACTTTAACACAAGTATTTCTACCAATCCACAATTACTCACTAGCATGATTCTAATATCACCATTTTTATATCTCAAAACTATATGCAAGGAATCGAACTTCTCATAGTATTCAATGCACTTTATATGAAAGTTTTTATTATATCCTTCTAGGATGCCCATTATATTAGGACTAAAGTCATAACCTAAACCAATTACCATGCTGTTTAAAGACTCTCAAAATAATATAAGTGAGGTACGAGAGTTCAATTATTTCTATAAAATAAAACACCACCGTGCTTTAAAAAGTTATAAGTGAAGCACTAGAGCAACATTGCCTAGATAAAAGATATAAGTGAAGCACAAAGAGTATTCTAATAAATTCACGATTAATGCGTGTCTCTCTCAAAAGATTTGTGCAACAAGGATGATTGTGGCAAACTAGAAAGCAAACACTCATATCATACAAGACACTCCAAGCAAAACACAAGTAAATTTACCGATGGATTGAAGACGAAAGAGGGGATGCCTTCCGGGGCATCCCCAAGATTAGGCTCTTTGGTATACTTGAATATGGCTTGGGGTGCCTTGGTCATCCCCAAGCTTAGGCTCTTGCCACTCCTTATTCCATATTCCATCAAATCTTTACCCAAAACTTGAAAACTCCACAACAGAAAACTCGTGAGATCCGTTAGTATAAGAAAAATAAATTACCAATTTAGGTACTATTGTGAACTCATTCTTTATTTATATTGGTTTAATGTCTACTTTATTCTAAATTATCCATGGTTCATACCCCCCAATACAACCCATAGATACATCAAAATAAGCAAACGACACAAACAAAACAAAATCTATCAAAAACAGAACAGTCTGTAGCAATCTGTAAACTTCGAATACTTCTGTAACTCCAACAATTCTGAAAAATTAGGAAAATCAGGGAAATTTGTGTATAAATCATGTGTAAATATTTCAGACTGATTCGGTGCTCTGATAATTTATAAAATTTCTGGACTGGGCGCAAAAGTTTATGTTTTTCAGCAACATCAAATCAACAATCACCATAGACCATCCCAAAGGTCTTACTTGGATCAAGCACTAATTAAAACACCAAAACACAATTTCTACAGAGGTAATAATCTGTAAAACACTCAAAAATAGAAGCAAAAACAGAAACATAAAAATAAAATTGGGTTGCCTCCCAACAAGCGGTATTGTCTAACGCCCCTAGCTAGGCAAAAGGCAATAGATTTAGGTATTGTCATGTTTTGTATGCAATCCAAAAGTAGCTCTAATAATAGATTCATAAGGCAGTTTTATTTTATTTCTAGGAAAGTGTTCCATGCCTTTCCTTAACGGAAATTGGAATCTAATGTTTCCTTTTTCATATCAATAATTGCACCCATCGTTCTATGGAAAGGTCTACCAAGAATAATAGGACATGCAAGATTGCAATCTATATCAAGAAAAATGGAATCTACGGGCACATAATTCCTATTTGCAACAATAAGAACATCATTAATCCTTCCCGTAGCTTTCTTAATAGTGAAATCCGCAAGATGCAAATTTAAAGAGCAACCATCAAGATCATGGAAACCTAGCACATCACATAAAGTTTTCGCAATCGTGGAAACGCTAGCACCCAAATCACACAAGGCATGGACTCATAATCTTTAATTTTAATCTGAATAGTAGGTTCCCACTCATCATAAATCTTTCTAGGTATAGAAACTTCCAACTCAAGTTTTTCTTCAAAAGATTTCATCATAGCATCAACGATATGTTTAGTAAAAGCCTTATTTTGATTATAAGTATGCGGAGAATTTAACATGGATTGCAACAAGGAAATACAGTCAATCAAAGAACGGCTATCATAATTGAAGTCCTTGAATTCCAAAAGAGTGGGTTCATTGCTATTTAAAGTTTTGACCTCTTCAATCCCACTTTTATCAATCTTAGAATTAAGATCTATAAACTCCGAATCATTGGGACGCCTTTTAACTAAAGTTGACTCATCTCCAGTCCCATATTTATCAACACTCACATAGAAAACAAAGATTCAATAGGAGTCACATCAATTACTTTAAGATCTTCATCATTATTAGCACGAGAACACACCATTTCAAGCCATTCATGCTTAGCACGCATTCTAGTGGTTCTTTCCTTACACTCATCAATAGAAATTCTCATAGCTTTTAAGGAATCATTAATATCACACATAGGTGGATTAGATATAATTTTCAAAGAATCAATCTCAAGTGAAATTCTATCAACGTTCCTAGGCAAATCATCAATCTTGTGCAATTTTTCTTCAATAATAGCATTGAAAACTTTTTGTGAACCAATAAATTCTTTAATATTATTCTCAAGATCAGAGGGCATCTTATTATAATTTCCATAAGAATTGTTGTAGGAATTACCATAATTATTGGAGGAATTACTAGGAAACGGCCTAGGGTTGAAATTACCTCTATACGCGTTATTACCAAAATTGTTCCTACCAACAAAATTCACATCCATAGATCCATTATTATTTCCAATCAAAGAAGACAAAGGCATATCATTAGGATCAATAGGAGCACTCTTACTAGCAAACAATTTCACCAATTCATCCATCTATTCACTCAAAGTATTTATTTCTTCAATAGCATGCACTTTTTTATTTGTAGGAGATCTTTCGGTATGCCATTGAGAGTAATTTTCCATAATATTATCTAGGAGTTTAATAGCTTCTCCTAATGTGATGTCCATAAAAGTACCACCCGTGGCAGAATCTAAAAGATTCCTAGATGCAAAATTCAATCCCGCATAATTTTTTTGTATAATCATCCATAAACTCAAACCATGTCCAGGACAATTTCTAGTCATGAATTTCATCCTATCCCAAGGTTGTCCAACATGCTCATGATCAAGTTGCTTAAAATTCATTATATCATTCCTAAGGGAGATGATCTTAGTGGACACAAAGTACTTGGAAATAAAAGCATATTTACACTTTTTCCATGAATCAATATTATTTTTAGGCAAAGATGAAAAGCAAGTTTTAGCGCGATCTCGTAGTGAGAAGAGAAATAGCTTCAATTTAACAATATTATTATCCACATCTTCCTTCTTTCGCATATCACACAACTCAACAAAAGTATTTCGATGGGATGCAACATCTTAACTAGGTATCGGGGTACGACACCTATGGGATCGCGTGGATCCCTTTACGGTTTGGCAGGGAGAGGGTGTGCACAAAGAGCAGATCCAACGAGCAATACAAGGGATTTTTACCCAGGTTCAGGCCGTTGAGAAGCATAAAACCCTACTCCTGCTTTAGTGTATTATGAGTCTTGAGTTCTGGCTAGGAGCGCTATGTGGTGAACAGTACACAACTGCTATGCGTGCATCTGAGCCAGAAGGTCCTCCCCCCTTTTTTTCTCCTCCCTCTACAGCTACGCCTTGGGACTCCTTTTATATGTCCAAGGGGTCAGCAATAGCGGCACACAGTACATATAGGGGGGTACTATTGTTACAGTGTTATCATACCTAATACTTACGAGATAGGACAAGCGCATTAAATGCTCTGTTTAGTTGTCCCTAGCTTTCTGGGGGACGGAAAAAGAGGTCGTCCCATCAGCACCGCTTAACCCCATCATCGCTAGCGCCTTGACACGTACTCAGGAGGATAAGGCCTGTCTAACAGGCTGGTCGCTGCACTGGATCGGTGACGGGCTGGCGAGGTCTTGCCGGTGTGGATCCTGCCGGGGCTCCGTAAGCCATCCCGGCAAGATCTTGTCAGGATCCCAGCCTTGGATCTTCTCGATGACCTGTCTGGAGGTCTTCTCTCAGGAAGGCTCGCTTCCGAGAAACTCTATCTTGATCTTGTCTGCCTTGAGCTTGCCGGTGATGTGTTGACCTGTTACTTGGGTCTTGGATATGTCCTACAAGTGGATTTTTTCTCTGCCATGCCCTTCCCGCTTTGGAAGCTGCGACTTGCCGGTGCCTGTCTAGGGGTAGTGAACACCCCCCTGTTCACTACACCGACAGGAGCCCCCGGGTCTGGGTCGGACAAGCGTGCATGATGTTTGTCTGGGCTAGGCCCAAAAACATGCACCGGTACACGCGTGGCGAGAGGTAATTGCCACTCATGACTTTTTGACCACACGCTGATGATGATGCAAGAGAGCTCCCGGTTTGCCGAGCCTTGGGCTTGCCGAAAGTGTGGGCAGACAAAGCAGGACGACAACAGGAGTTATGTGCCCAAAAGGGAGTGCCATACCTCATCTCTGCTGTCCTCAAAAATGTTACTGCGGGTGCGGTGCTCAATTCATACGCTCATCTCTGCTGTCGCCGCCATCTACTACGAATGCCTCACTGCCGTCTTGCCGACCTCCGTCATGGCATCCTTGGCTTCCCCGACTGCCTCATGCCGCTGGGAGTAAAGCATCTGCTGGGACTGAAATACTTTTCGCATACCTGTTGCTGCAATGGCACATATAAAGAAACAATTTATCTTAGTTATACCAATCTTTATGTATGCGACACATGTTTCTTTATGCTAAATGAATCCTTGCTTCTCTCTTGATTAATTTCGTCCTTGCATATATCTTATATCCTACGCTGTCTGGAAACCTTGCTGGCGCGCACACTTGTCGCGAGCGCTTTGAGGAACAGGTCCTTAGCAGCCTTCTGGAAATAGCGCCACCGGCAAGGTGACTTGCTCGGCCAGAACATAGCTGCTAAGTTTGCCGAGCGGACTCGAGGCGAAACTAGAGCGCGGGCTAACAATGGCAAGGTCCTTTCGCGTGCAGATTGATGTACAAGGACAAAAAATTAATCAAGACAACCCACACTTGCCGGGAAACTTTCCGATGCACACGCTCCAGCCGGCAGCGCTTGAGAAACGGGTCCTTGCAACTTTTCGGGGACGTCGCCTCCCAGAAAGTTTTACCCTCCCAGCTTTAGTGCAGCTACTCAAATCGTCGAGCAGACTCGAAGCGATTAGAAGCGCGACTAGCCCCGGGAAGGCTCCTCAGCATACAGGTTTATGCAGAAATCTGAAGATAAAACTTATCTAGCCTTCTCCTTGAAGGATTGCATTTTTGTAGAACGAATCCCTTCGCTTTCTAGAATAGTCCCTGAATGCGCATGTTCCGGTAGACGATGCTTAGGATCAAGTCCTGTCTAGTAGCCTATCGAGAACGCCGCCTCTTCGGGCGCTTGGCGCTCTAAAAACAACTACAGTTGCATCTGTGTTGCGGGGCGGACCCAGAGCAATCAGGAGCGCAGAGTATTTCAAGAGCGGTCCCTCGCGCATAGGTTGTACAAAAGAAAACATCAAGGATACAACTAAACAGCAAAAAGCCATTAAAGTTTTAAGACTTAGCTTTCGCAAAGAATTTCAGCTACCCCTGTTTCTTCTTGGGCGCCATGACGATGAACATGATCAAGAACTTACATGCTGATTGCTAGATGAGGTTTGCGCAACCCTTACCCCCTACCCGGCACGCAAAAGATGTCGAGGTACGACATCTATGGGATCGCGTGGATCCCTTTACGGTTCAGCAGGGAGAGGGTGTGCAGAAAGAGAAGATCCAATGAGCAACGCAAGGGATTTTTACCCACGTTCGGGCCGTTGAGAAGCGTAAAACCCTACTCGTGCTTTAGTGTATTATGTGTTTTGAGTTCTGGCCAGGAGCGCTATGTGGTGAAGAGTACATAGCTGCCATGCATGCATCTGAGCCAGAAGGCCCTCCCTCTTTTTTTCCTCCTCCCTCTATAGCTGCGCCTTGGGCCTCCTTTTATATGTCCAAGGGGTCACCAATAGCAACGCATAGTACATACAGGGGGTGTATTGTTGTTACAGTGTTATCATACCTAATACTGACGACATAGGACAAGCGCATTAAATGCTTTGTTTAGTTGTCCCTAGGTTTCTTGGGGACGGAAAAAGAGGTCGTCCCATCAGCACCACTTAACCCCATCATCGCTAGCGCCTTGACACGTACTCAGGAGGATAAGGCTTGTCTGACAGGATGGTCCAAAGATGTCGGGGTATGACACCTATGGGATCGCGTTGATCCCTTTACAGTTCGGCAGGGGGAAGGTGTGCACAAAGAGCAGATCCAACAAGCAACGCAAGGGATTTTTATCCAGGTTCGGGCCGCTGAGAAGCGTAAAACCCTACTCCTACTTTGGTGTATTATGAGTTTTTGAGGTCTAGCTCCAGGAGCGCTATGTGGTGAACAGTACACAGCTGCTACACATGGATCTGAGTCAGAAGGTCCCCTTTTGTTTCTCCTCCCTCTGTAGCTACACCTTGGGCCTCCTTTTATATGTCCAAGGGGTCACCAACAGCGACACAATACATACAGGGGGTGTACTGTTGTTATAGTGTTATCACACCTAATACTGATGGCATAGGACAAGCACATTAAATGCTCTATTTAGATGTCCCTAGCTTTCTTGGGGACGGGAAAAGAGGCTGTCCCATCAGCATCGCTTAACCCTATCATCGCTAGCGCCTTGACATGTACTCAGGAGGATAACTCATGTCTGACAGGCTGGTCACTTCGCTGGAGCGATGATGGGCTGGCGAGGTCTTGCCAGGTGTGAATCCTGCCGGGGCTCCGTAAGCCATCCCGGCAAGTTCTTGCCGGGATCCGAGACTTGGGTCTTCTCGGTGACCTACCTGGAGGTCTTCTCTCAGGAAGGCTCGCTTCCCAGAAACTCTATCTTGATCTTGCCGGTGATGTGTTGACCTGTTACCTGGGTCTTGGATATGTCCTACAAGTGGATTTCTTCTCTGCCATGCCCTTCCCGCCTGGAGGCTGTGACTTGCCAGTGCATGTCCATGGTTAGTGGAAAAAAACCCTGTTCACTACACCGACAGGAGACCCCAGGCTGGGGCCAAACAAGCGTCCATGATGTTTGTCTGGGCTAGGCCCCAAAACACGCACAGGTACACGCGTGGCTGACGGATCACTAGAAGAGTGTCTAGAGGGGGGGGGGGTGAATAGACTACTAGTAGGAATTTAAAACCTAACTCTTCCCAAGTTAATTGGTTGGTAGATTTTAACAATTTTAGCAAAGCTAGCAAGTCTAACATCCCTACACATGCATGTCAACAAATATGGCAGCGGAAAGTAAAGACATTGCATATGAAGTAGAGTGTTGAGATAGGTAGATCAAACGCAGTTGAAGACACATGGATTTTTCCCGTGGTTCCGATAGGTGGGGCTATTGTACATCCACATTTATGAAGTCTTCAACCAACGGAGGGTAACGGTCGCGAGAGTCCACGGAGGGCTCCACCCAAAAGGGTCCATGAAGTAGCAACCTTGACTATTCCATAACAGCTTCCGTCCACAAAGGACTAGCCTCACTATGGGTAGATCTTCACAAAGTAGGCGATCTCCTTGCCCTTAAGAACTTCTTGGTTCACTCCACAACATGAAGTAGGAGGCTCTCAAGCGACACCTAACCAATCTAGGAGGCACCACCCTCCAAAAGGTAATAGGCTCGGTAATGACGATGAACTCCTTGATCTTGTGCTTCAAGATGATAAACTCCTCAACACACAATCTCTCTCTCACAGGTTTGGCTTGGTAGAAGAGATGGGACTGGTGGAAAGCGAATTGGGGAGGCTAGAATCAAGATCCATATGATTGGCGTGGAATATCTTGACCTCAACACAAGGGTAGGTGGTTCTCTCTCAAAAAATCTGATAGGATAGGTATGGAATAGTTCCGAGTGCTTCTCTTTCGATTGGGTGGTGGTAAAGGGGGTATATATAGGCATCCCCAAAAATCCAACTGTTACACACAAAATGACCAACTCGGTGACACCGATGTGTTAATCTCGGTGGTACCGAAGTGACCAAAAGGTGGCACCTTTTGAATCTCGGTGAGATGGATATAGGAAACTCGGTTGCACCAATAAGGTGACCAACGGTCAGATTTCCAATCTCGGTGACGTCGATCAAACATTCTCGATGGTATCGATAATGTGAATTTGCATAACAGAAAGTTGACAACCTAAAATCGGTGGCATCGGTATGGAATTGGTTGCACCGAAGTGGCTAGGGTTTGGCTGAGTCTGTCTAGGTTCTGGAATCGGTAGCACCGGTATGGGAAAGTTGGTTGCACCGATTTTGAGTGTTAGGTATAGACCAAACTTTGGTGGGAGAGTTTGTGGATGTTTTTGGCGACTATCACTAGTGCACATTTGAGCATATTGTTCACCAACAAAACCTTATCCCCTTTTAATAGTATTGGCTTTCCTATGGACTCAAAGTGATTTCTCACAAATATAAAATGTAGAGTCCTCTTGCTTGAAGCTTGTCCAACCTATTTCCTTGCATCTTGGGGTTTCTCCACAATCTCCTTTTGCCAAACCTCTCTATAGACTGTATCTGAAATACACTAGGTAAAAGTATCAATCCAAGAGACAATGTATGTTGTCATGAATTATCAAAACCACAAAGGGAGCATGTTGTGCTTTCAGTGGTAAGAGGTAATTGCCACTCATGACTTTTTAACCGCATGCTAATGATGACGCAAGAGAGATCGCGGTTTTCCGGGCCTTGGGGTTGCCAGAAGCGTGGGCAAACAGAGCAGGACGGTAGCAGGAGTCATGTGCCCAAAAGGGAGTGCCATACCGTGCGATGAAGAGCCAACCACGAGCTTTCCCTAAAAAGGGTACTACAGGTGCGGTGCTCGATTCATACGCTCATCTCTGCTGTCTCTGCCGTCTACTGTGAATGCCTCACTACCGTCTTGCCGGCCTCCAGCGCGACATCCTTGGCTTTGTCAGTTGTCGCGTGCCGCTGAGAATAAAGCAACTGCCGGGACTAAAATACTTTTCGCATCCCTGTTGTTGCAATGGCACATATAAAGAAACAATTTATCTTAGTTAGACCAATCTTTATGTATGTGACACATGTTTCTTTATGCTAAATGAATGCTTGCTTCTCTCTTGATTAATTCCGTCCTTGCACATATCTTATATCCTGCGCTATTTGGAAACCTTGCCGACACGTACACTTGCCGCGAGTGCTTTGAGGAACAGGTCCTTAGCAGCCTTCTGGAAATGTCGTCACCGGCAAGGCCACTTGCTAGGCCAAAACTATTGGGGAACGTCACATGGGAAACAAAAAATTTCCTAAGCACACGCAGATCTATCCATGGTGATGAGCATCTACGAGAGGGAGACTGGATCTACATACCCTTGTAGATCGCTAAGCGGGAAGCGTTAAGAAACGCGGTTGGTGTAGTCGAACGTCTTCGCGATCCAAATCGACGAGTGTCCCGCGATCTCATCACGATCCGTCCCGCGATCCAATCACGATCCATCCCGCGAACTCATCATGATCCGTCTCGTGATCTCATCACGATCCGTCTCGCGACCTTGATCACGGTCCTTCCGATCTAGCACCGAACGGACGACACCTCCGCGTTCAGCACACGTACAACTTGATGACGATGTCCTCCTTCTTGATCTAACAAGAGGGAGCGGAGAGGTAGAAGAGTTCTCCGGCAGCGCGACGGCACTCCGGCGATGGTGGTGGAGCTGTTCTGGCAGGGCTTCGCCTAAGCACTGCAGAAATCTGATCTAGAGGAGAAACTATGCACTAGAGGGTAGGGTTGCACGTGGCTGAAAATAATGTGCCAAAAACCCTAAAAGTATATATAAGAGGACGAGAGGAAGAGGCTTGTCCCTCAAAGGACCATCTCTTGGATCGGCCGAATCAAGGAGGATTCGAGGATTCCTCCTCCAATCCTAGTAGGACTAGGACTCCTCCTTATTTTTGCCTTTTTTTTTGCCTTTTCCACCTTTTTCTCTTTGGGCTTTTCTTCCCAGCCGCATGGGCCTTGTGTGGGAATTCCACAATCCCACAAAGGGCTGGTATTCATCCTCCCACAGCCCATGTAGCCTCTTGGGTCCAAATACCCCTCCCGATGGTCTCCCGGTACACTACCGGCACTCCCGATACCTACCGATGAGCCCGGAACTTTTCCGGCGACCAAAATAGGACTTCCTATATATCAATCTTTACCTCCGGACCATTCCGGAACTCCTCATGATGTCCGGGATCTCATCCGGGACTCCGAATAACCTTCGGTCACCACCATGCATAACTCTATACTACCGAAACGTCACCGAACCTTAAGTGTGCAGACCCTGCGGGTTCGAGAACTATGTAGACATGACCGAGACACCTCTACGGTCACTAACCAATAGCAGGACCTGGATGCCCATATTGGTTCCTACATATTCTACGAAGATCTTTATCGGTCGAACCTCTATGTCAAGGATTTAGTTAATCCCGTATGATGTTCCCTTTGTTCTTCGGTATGTTACTTGCCCGAGATTCGATCGTCGGTATCTCCATACCTAGTTCAACCTCGTTACCGGCAAGTCTCTTTAATCATTCCGTAATACAAGATCCCGTGACTAACACTTAGTCACATTGCTTGCAAGGCTTATTGTGATGTTGTATTACCGAGTGGTCCCTAAGATACCTCTCCGTCACACGGAGTAACAAATTCCAGTCTTGATCCATGCCAACTCAACAGACACCCTTGGAGATACCTGCAGAGCACCTTTATAGTCACCCAGTTACGTTGCGATGTTTGATACACACAAGGCACTCCTCTGGTATCCATGAGTTGCATGATCTCATGGTCATAGGAACATATACTTGACATGCAGAAAACAGTAGCAATAAACTGACACGATCATATGCTACATTTGTAGTTTGGGTCTTCTCCATCACATCATTATCCTAATGATGTGATCCCATTTATCAAATGACATCTCATGTCCATGGCTAGGAAACCTTAACCATCTTTGATCAACGAGCTAGTCTATTAGAGGCATACTAGGGATATGGTTTTGTCTATGTATCCACACATGCATCTAAGTCTCCAATCAATACAATTATAGCATGGATAATAAACGATTATCATGAACAAGGAAATATGATAATAACTAATTTATTATTGCCTCTAGGGCATATTTCCAACAAAAACGCAGCTGCTAAGTTTGCCGAGGGGACTCGAGGAAAAACTAGAGCGCGGGCTAACCATGGCAAGGTCCTTTTGTGTAAATCAATCAAGACAACCCACACTCTCCGGAAAACTTTCGGGTGCGCACGCTCCAGCCGGCAACGCTTGAGTAACGGGTCCTTGTAGCTTGCCGGGAACGTCGCCTCCCGGAAAGTTTTACCCCCTGGCTTTAGTGCAGCTGCTCACATCGCCAAGCGGACTCGAAGCGATTATAAGCACGACTAGGCCCGGGAAGGCTCCTCGGCATACGGGTTTACGCAAAAATCTGAAGATAAAACTTATCTAGTCTTCTCCTTGAACGATTGCGTTTTTGTACAATGAATCCCTACACTTGCTGGAATACTCCCCGAATGTGCATGTTCCAGTCGACGGCGCCTAGGATCATGTCCTGTCTAGCAGCCTATCAAGAACGCCGCCTCTTCGGGAGCTTAACGCTCTAAAAACATCTACAGCTGCATCTGTGTTGCTGGGCGGACCCAGAACAACCAGGAGCGTAGAGTATTTCAAGAGCGCTCCCTCGTGCATAGGTTGTACAAAAGAAAACATCAAGGATAAAACTAAACAACAAAAATCCATTAAGTTTTAAGACTTAGCTTTCGCAAAGAATTTCACCCGCCCCCGTTTCTTCTTGGGTTCCATGACGACAAAGATGATCAAGAACTAGCGCGCTGATTGCTAGATCAGGTTCGCGCAACCCTTTCTTCCCTACCTGGCACGCCAAAGATGGCGGGGTATGACACCTATGGGATCACGTGGATCCCTTTACGATTAGGCAGGGGGAAGGTGTGCACAAAGAGCAGATCCAACGAGCATCACAAGGGATTTTTACCCAGGTTTGGGCCGCTGAGAAGCGTAAACCCTACTCCTGCTTTAGTGTATTATGAGTTTTTGAGCTCTGGCTCTAGGTGCACTATGTGGTGAACAGTACAGAGGTGCTACACATGGATCTGAGCCAGAAGGTCCACTTTTGTTTCTCATCCCTCTATAGCTACGCCGTGGGCCTCCTTTTATATGTCCAAGGGGTCACCAACAACGACACACAGTACATACACGGGGTGTACTATTGTTACAGTGTTATCATACCTAATACTGATAGCATAGGACAAGCACATTAAATGCTCTGTTTAGCTGTCCCTAGCTTTCTTGGGGATGGAAAAAGAGGTCGTCTCATCAGCACCGCTTAACCCCATCATCGCTAGCGCCTTGACACGTACTCAGGAGGATAAGGTATGTCTGATAGGCGGGTCCTGCGCTGGAGCGGTAACGGGCTGGCAAGGTCTTGCCGGGTGTGGATCCTGCCAGGGCTCCGTAAGCCATCCCGGCAAGATCTTTCCAGGATCCCAGCCTTGGGTCTTCTCGGTGACTTGCCTGGTGGTCTTCTCTGAGGAAGGCTTGCTTCCCGGAAACTCTATCTTGATCTTGCCAGACTTGAGCTTGCCGGTGATGTGTTGACCTATTAACTGGGTCTTGGATATGTCCTACAAATGGATTTCTTCTCTTCCATGCCCTTCCTGCCTGGAGGCTGTGACTTGCTGGTGCATGTTTAGATGTAGGGAGCACCCCCCTGTTCACTACGCAAAAAATGTCGGGGTACTACACCTATGGGATCTCGTGGATCCCTTTACGGTTTGGTAGGGAGATTTTGTGCACAATGAGAAAATCCAACGAGCAATGCAAGGGATTTTTACCTTGGTTCCGGCCGCTGAGAAGCATAGAATCCTACTCCTGCTTTAGTGTATTATGAGTTTTGAGTTCTGGCCAGGAGCGCCATGTGGTGAACGGTACACAACTGCTACGCGTGCATCTCAGCCAGAAGGTCCTCCCCCCTTTTTTCTCCTCCCTCTATAGCTACACCTTGGGCCTCCTTTTATATGTCCAAGGGGTCACCAATAGCGGTGCACAGTACATACATGGGGTGTACTGTTGTTATAGTGTTATCATACCTGACGTCATAGGACAAGAGCATTAAATGCTCTGTTTAGTTGTCCCTAGCTTTATTGGGGACGGCAAAATAGGTTGTCCCATCTGCACCGCTTAAACCCATCATCGCTAGCGCCTTGACACATACTCAGGAGGATCAGGCTTGTCTGACAGGCTGGTCGCTGCGCTGGAGCGGGGACGGGCTGGCAAGGTCTTACCGGGTGTGGATCCTGCCGGGGCTCCGTAAGCCATCCTGGCAAGATCTCGCCGGGATCCCTGCCTTGGGTCTTCTCGGTGACCTTCCTGGAGGTCTTCTTTCAGGAAGTCTTGCTTTTGGAAACTCTATCTTGATCTTGTCGGCCTTGAGCTTGCCGGTGATGTGTTGACCTGGTACCTGGGTCTTGGATATGTCCTACAAGTGGATTTCTTCTGTGCCATGCCCTTCCCACCTGGAGGCTGTGACTTGCTGGTGTGTGTCCTGGGGTAGTGAACACCCCCATGTTCACTACACTGACACTAGGAATGCCGGAAAATTGTTCTTTCATAAGAAGATTAAGCAAAGATGCATTAATTTCATAAGATTCCACACTAGTGGCAAGAACAATCGAATTACTAATAAAATAATTATTATTAGTATAGGAAAAGTCACACAACTTGGTATTCTCTTGAGTCATCATGACAAAGCAAGCAATCAAGCACACAAGCAAAAAAGTAAACGAAAAGACAACGGAAGAAGGGCGAATAAAAAGGCAAATCTTTTTGGTATTTTCTGAAAATCATTTTAGAAGTGGGGGAGAGGAAAACGAGAGGCAAATGGCAAATAATGTAAATGCAAGAGATGAGTTTGTGATGGGTACTTGGTAGGCTTGATGTAGATCTTCCCGGCAACCATGCCAGAAATCCTTCTTGCTACTTCTTGAGCTTGCGTTCGTTTTCCCTTCAAGAGGAAAGGGTGATTCAGCAAATTAGATAAGTATTTCCCTCATTTGTTGAGTACCAAGGTATCCACCCAGTAGGAGATACAAGCAAGTCCCCAATCTTCACACCTACACAAACAATCAAACACTTGCACCCAATGCTGTAAAGAGGTTGTCAATCCGTTTAGGGTTATTTGCAAGGATGAGATCGGATAGAGATAGATATAAAAGATTAATAAAACAAAAAGTAAAAATATTGCAGCAAATTATATTTTGTATTTTTGGTTTATAGATCTGAAAATATAATATGGAAAATAGACCCGGTGGCCATAGGTTTCACTAGAGGCTTCTCTCATGAACGAAAATAATACGGTGGGTGAACAAATTATTGTCGAGCAATTGATAGAAAAGCGAATAATTATGAAGATATCCAAGGCAATGATTTTGTATATAGGCATCACGTCCGTGTCAAGTAGACCGAAACGATTTTGCATCTACTATTATTACTCCACACATCGACCGACTCCTGCCTGCATCTAGAGTATTAAGTTCATGAAAAACAGAGTAACGCATTAGGTAAGATGACGTGATGTAGAGGGATAAACTCAAGAAATATGATGAAAACCCCATCTTTTTATCCTTGATGGCAACAATACAAATACGTGCCTCGCTACCCCTACTATGTCATTGGGTGAGGACACCGCAAGACTGAACCCAAAACTAAGCACTTCCCCCATTGCAAGAATTACCAATCTAGTTGGCCAAACCAAACCAATAACTTGAAGAGACTTGGAAAGATATGAAATCATGCATATATGAATTTAGAAAAGACTCAAATAATATTCATGGATAATCTAAACATAAACCCACAATTCATCGGATCTCGACAAACACACCGCAAAAGAGTATTACATCGGATAAATCTCCATGAAGATCATGAAGAACATGGTATTGAAGCACAAAGAGAGAGAAGAAGCCATCTAGCTACTAGCTATGGAACCGAATGTCTATGGTGAACTATTCACGCATCATCGGAGGGGCAATGTATTTGATGTATATTCCCTCCATGATTGAATCTCCCTCCGGTAGATCACCGAAAAAGGTTCCAAGATTGGATTCTCGGGAACGGAGGCTTCCGGTGGCATAAAAGTATTTTCGTGGCTCCCTTTGGTATTGGGGGAATATTTGGGAATTTATAGGCCGAAGAGTAGGGTTAGGAGACTTGCTGGGGGGCCACAAGCCTGCCAGGCACGACCAGGGGTGGTGGCCGCGCCCCTTGGCTTGTGACCTCCTAGCAGGTCTCCTGCCTTCCCCTCCAAGTTTGGTAGATGTCTTCTGGTCCAAGAAAAATCATCGCAAAGATTTTATTTTGTTTGGACTCCGTTTAATATTCCTTATCTGCAATAATTAAAAACAAGGAAAAAACAGAAACTCGCACTAGGCTCTAGATTAGTAGATTAGTCCCAAAAATAATATAAAATAGCATATTAATGCGTATAAAACATCGGAAACAGATAAAATAATAGCATGGAACAACCAAAAATTATAGATACGTTGGAGACGTATCACTGCCCTTCCTATCTGATGACCCACAAGTATAGGGGGTCAATCATAGTCCTTTCGATAAGTAAGAGTGTCGAACCCAACGAGGAGCAGAAGGAAATGCCAAGCGGTTTTTAGCAAGGTGATTTCTGCAAGCACTGAAATTGTAGGTAACAGGTAGTTTGATAGCTGGATAATTGGTAACTAGAAAGCAACGGTAACGGTAAATAAAGTGCAACAAGATAGCCCAATCCTTTTGTGGCAAAGGACCGACCAAAATGGTCTATTATAATAAGCAAGCATTCTTGAGGGAACACGGTAATTTCATCTAGTCAATTTCATCATGTTGGTTTGATTTGCGTTCGCTACTTTGATAATTTGATATGTGGGTGGACTGGTGCTTGGGTGCTATTCTTACTTGAACAAACCTCCCACTTATGATTAACCCCCTCACAAGCATCCACAACTATGAGAAAAGTATTACGATAAAGTGTAACCATAGAATTAAACATTTGGATCCAAATCACCCTCTTACAAAATAGCGCATAAACTAGGGTTTAAGATTTTGTCATTCTAGCAACCAATCATCTAATAACTACTATACAATGCATTCCCTTAGGTCAAAAGATGGTGACGTGTCACGTAGTTGACGTTCACATGACACCACTAAGGCAATCACAACATTCACATCATCAAAATATCGAACACATGTACTTCACATGATTACTTGCAACATGACTTCTCCCGTGACCTCAAGAACAAAAGTAACTACTCACATGTGATATTCATGCTCAAGATTAGAGTGGTATTAAATAGCATAATGGATCTAAACATATAATCTTCCACCAAATAAACAATATAGTAATCAACTACAAGATGTAATCGATGCTACTAGTCACCAACAGGTACCAATCTGAGGTTTCGGTACAAAGATTGAACATAACAAGTGAACTAGGGCTTGAGAGGAGATGGTGCCAATGAAGATGTTGATGAAGATTGGCCTCCCTAAGATGAGAGGGTTGTTGGTGATGATGATGGCTTTGATTGCCCCCTCCGGGAGGGAAGTCCCCCAGCGGAATGGCTCCGCTGGAGGGCAAAAGTGCTCATGCCCAAGTTTCGCCTCGAGACGGCGGAGTTCCATCTCTAAAGTTCTCTCCTCATTTTTTCTATGTCAAAAGACGTTAAGTACGCATAGGAATTTTTTCTATGTCTTGCGTATGCATAGGAATTTTTTTGTTTCCCATGCAATGTTCCCAACAGTGGCATCATGAGCTAGGTATATGTGTAGATGAGATCTCGAGTAGAACACAAAGAGTTTGTGGGCATTGATGCTTAGATTGCTTCCCCCTTGGTCGTGTTTTGGTTCAGCGGTATTGTGGGATGAAGCGGCCCGGGCCAACCTTACTCGTACGCTTACGAGAGACCGGTTCCATCGACTGACATGTAACTTCGTTGCACAAAGATGGTTGGCGGGTGTCTGTTTCTCTTACTTTAGTTGGATCAGATTCGACAAAGGCGGTACTTGAGAAGGTTGAAAAGCAACTTATGTATCACCGTTGTGGTTTTTGCGTAGGTGAGAATTGTTCTTGCTAGATACCCATATCAGCCACGTAAAACATGCAACAACAATTAGAGGACGTCTAACTTGCTTTTGCAGGGTATGTTGTGATGTGATATGGCCAATTACATGATGAGATATATGTGATGTATGAGATGATCATGTGTTGTATAGAATATCACGACTTGCATGTAGATGAGTACAACAATCGGCAGGAACCATAGGGTTGTCTTTAATTATTGTATGACCTGCATGACAATCATTAAGTGCTATGTAATGCTTTACTATATCGCAAAACGGTAGCAATAGTAGTATGAGCATGGTGGGTGCGACAACCCCGATGGCAACACAATGATGGATATCATGGTGTTATGCCGGTGACGATGGAGATCATGCCGGTGCTTTGAAGATGGAGATCAAAAGCACAAGTTCATGGCCATATCATGTCACTTATGATTTGCATGTGATGTTAATCCTTTTATGCACCTTGTTTTGATTAGGACGACGGTAGCATTATAAGGTGATCCCTCACTTAAATTTCAAAATAAATTTTGTTCTCCCCGAGTGTGGACCATTGCGAAATTTGGTCGTGTCGAGACACCATGTGATGATCGGGTGTGATAGACTCTACGTTCACATACAACGGGTGCAAGCCAGTGTTGCACATGCAGAACACTCACGTTAAACTTGACGAGCCTAGTATGTACAGACATGGCCTCGGAACACAAAAGACCGAAAGGTCGAACATGAGTCATATAGTAGATATGATCAACATGATGATGTTCAACATTGAAACCACCTCAACTCACATGATGATCGGACTTGAGTTGGTGAATTTGGATCATGTATCACTCGAATTACCGGAGGGATGTCAATTTGAGTGGGAGTTCTTAAGTAATATGATTAATTGAACTAATTACCATCAACATAGTCAGTAGTGTCTTTGCAAATTATGTTGTAGATTACTAGCTCACGATGTAGCTCCCTTGAATTTTTATATGTTACTAGACAAATAGAGTTGAAAGATGATGGTAGCAATATTGCGGATCGGGTCCGTGATTTGAGGATTGTCCTCATTGCTGCCCAGAAGGCTTGTGTCCTTAATGCACCGCTCGGTGTGCCACCCCCTCTAGCGTTGTCTGTAGATGTTGTGAACATCTGGCAGGCACGTTCCGATGACTACTTGATAGTTGAGTGCGTCATGCATTACGGCTTAGAATTGAGGCTCCAAAACATTTTGAATGTCACGGAACATATGAGATGTTCTAAGAGCTGATATTGGGATCTCAGGCTTGTGCCCATGTTGTGAGATATGAGATCTCCAATAAGATTCTTTGCCTGAAAGATGAAGGAGAATAGATCAATCATTGAGCATGTGCTCAGATTGTCTGGGTGCTACAATCGCTTGAATGGAGTGGGAGTTGATCTTCTAGATAAGATAGTGATTGATATAGTTCTCCATATCACTGTCACTAAGCTACTAGAACTTGGTGATGAACTATAATTATGCCATGGATGGAAATGATGATCCCTAAGCTATTCGCAATGTTTGACACCGCGAAGGTAGATATCTAGAAGGAGCATCAAGTGTTGATGGTTAGTAAAACCACTAGATTCGAAAAGGGAAAGGGTAAGGAGGGAAACTTCATGGATGGCAAGTCAGTTGCTGCTCCAGTGAAGCAACC
This sequence comes from Hordeum marinum, assembly GCA_022496015.1. NCBI lineage: Eukaryota > Viridiplantae > Streptophyta > Magnoliopsida > Poales > Poaceae > Hordeum > Hordeum marinum. The sequence continues at coordinate 417,241,410 of CM039677.1, read as the reverse complement.
CAAGGTTGAACCCAAACCCGAGACTAAGTGCTTCTATTATGAGGAGAGCGGTCGCTGAAGCAAAACAACCCTAGATACTTGGTAGATAAGAAGGCTGGCAATGTCGACAGAAGTATATTTGGTATACGTGTTATTGATGTGTACCTTGCTAGTACTCCTAGTAGCACCTGGGTATTGGATACCAGTTCGGTTGCTAAATGTTAGTAACGCAAAATAAAAGCTACGGAATAAACGGAGACTAGCTAAGGGTGAGGTGATGATGTCAGTTGGAAATGTTTCCAAGGTTGATGTGATCAACATCGCACGCTCTCTCTACCTTCGGGATTAGTGTCGAACCTAAATAAATGTCATTTGGTGTTTGTGTTGAGCATGAACGTGATTAGATCGTGTTTATTTCAATACGGTTATTCATGTAAGTCAGAGAATAATGGTTATTCTGCTTGCATGAATAATACCTTCAATGGTCATGGACCCAATGAATGGTTTGTTGAATCTTGATCGTAGTAGTACACATGTTCATAACATAGATGCCAAAAGATACAAATTTAATAATGATAGTACCACATACTTGTGGCATGCCGCTAAATGTCATATTGGTGTAAAGCGCATGAAGAAACTCCATGCTGATGGATCTTTGGACTCATTTGATTTCGAGTTGAGACATGCAAACCATGCCTCTTGGGCAAGATGACTAAAACCTCATTTTTTGGCTTGATGGAACGGGCAAGTAACTTATTGGAAATGATTCATGTTGGTGTATACGGTCCAATGAGTGTTGTAGCGTGCGATGAGATCATTATTTTCTTACCTTCACTGATGATTTGAGTAGATATAGTGTATATTTACTTAATGAAACACAAGTCTGAAATGTTTGAAAAGTTCAAACAAATTCAGAGTGAAGTTTAAGATCATCGTGACAAGAAGATAAAAATGTCTACGATATGATCGTGGAGGTGAATGTCTGAGTTACGAGTTTGGTATACAACTTAAGACAATGTGAAAGTTGTCTCACATCTCACGCCACCTGGAACACCATAGTGTGATGGTGTGTCCGAATGTCATAGTCGTGCTTTATTGGATATGGCGCGTACTATGATCTCTCTTATCGTTTTGCCACTATCGTTTTGGGGTTATGCATTAGAGACAACTACATTCCCTTTAAATAGGGCACCATCTAAATCCGTTGAGATGACACCGTATGAATTATGGTTTGATAGAAACCTAAGCTGTCATTTCTTAATGTTTGGGACTGCGACACTTATGTGAAAAAGGTTTTCACCTAATGAGCTCGAACCCAAAGCGGACAAATGCATCCTCATATAATATGCTATGAACAGTTGGGTATACCTTCTATCTCAGATCCGAGTGAAAAGTGTTTGTTGATAAAATGGGTCCTTTCTCGAGAAAGAGTTTCTCTCAAAATAATTGAGTGGGAGGAATATAGAACTTGATGAGGTTGTTGAACCTTTGTTTCAGCCATTGGAGTAGCGCAACACAGAAACATGTTTATGTGGAGCCTACGTCAGTTGAAGAGGAAGTTAATGATGATGATCATGAAGCTTAGGATCAAGTTACTATCGAATCTTGTAGGTCGACAAGGACGTGTAGTACTCCTTAGTGGTACGGCAACCCTGTCTTCAAGGTCATGTTGTTTGACAATGATGAACCTATGAATATTGGAGAAGCGATGATGGGTCCGGATTTCGACAAATGGTTAGAGGCCACGAAATCCGAGAAAGGATCCATGTATGAAAACCAAGTATAGACTTTGGTAGGCTTGCTCGTTGGACGGCAGGTCGTTGAGTACAAATGGACCTTTAAGATGAAGACAGACGCTGATGGTAAATGTCACCATTTATAAAGCTCGACTTGTCGCTAAGAAGTTTCCGACAAGTTCAAGGAGTTGAATGCGATGAGACTTTCTTACTCGTAGCGATGCTAAAGTCTATTGGAATTATGTTAGATGTTGCTGCATTTTTCAATTATGAAATTTGGCAGATGGATGTCAAAACAACATTTCCTTAACGGCTTACTTGAGGAAAGGTTGTATGTGATACAACCAGAAGGTTTTGTCAGTCCTAAGGATGCTAAAAGGTGTGCGTTCTCCAGCAATCCTTCTATGGGCTGGAGCAAGCATCTCGGAGTTGGAATATACGCTTTGATGAGGTGATCAAAGTTTTTGAGTCTATACGAAGTTTATGAGAAACTTTTATTTACAGGAAAGTGAGTGGGAGCACTATAGAGTTTTTGATAAGCATATGTGGATGACATATTGTTGGTCGGAAATGATGTAGAATTTTTGGAAAGCAAAGGGTTGTTTGAAAAGATTTTTTCAAAGGAAGACCTGGATAAAGCTACTTAATTGTTGGGCATCGAGATCTATAGAGATAGATCAAGACGTCTGATAAGACTTTCAATGAGTACATACCTTGACAAGATTTTGAAAGAGTTCAAAATGGATCACTCAAAGAAAGAGTTCTTGCCTAATATGTAAGGTGTGAAGTTGAGTAAGACTCAAAGCTTGTCCACGACAGAAGAAAGAGAAAGGACGAAGGTCGTCCCCTATGTCTTATTCATAGGCTCTGTATAGTATGCCATGTCGTATACCACACGTGTGTGTGCCTTGCCATGAGTCCCTCAAGGGGTACAAGAGTGATCCAAGAGTGGATAACTGGACATCGGTCAAAATTATCCTTAGTAACTAGAGGACTAAGGAGATGTTTCTCGATTATGGAGGTGATAAAGAGTTCGTCGTAAAGAGTTACGTCGATGCAAGCTTTAACACCAATCCGGATGACTCTTAGTAGCAATCTGGATACGTATAGTGAAGTAGCCATTTGGAATAGTTCCAAGTGCAGTGTGGTAGCAGTATTTATGGTATGACATAGACATTTGCAAAGTACACATGAATCTGAATATCGCAGACCCGTTAACTAAATTCCTCTCTCACATGCAAAGCATGATCGAACCCCAGAACTCATTGGGTGTTAGATTCATAACAATGCGAATCACATGGTGATGTGAACTAGATTATTGACTCTAGTGCAAGTGGGAGATTGTTGGAAATATGCCCTACAGGCAATAATAAATTGGTTATTATCATATTTCCTTGTTCATGATAATCGTTTATTATCCATGCTATAATTGTATTAATCGGAAACTCAGATACATGTGTGGATACATTGACAACACCATGTCCCTAGTATGCCTCTAATAGACTAGCTCGTTGATCAAAGATGGCTATGGTTTCCTAGTCATGGACATGATATCTCATTTGATAACGGGATCACATCATTAGGAGAATGATGTGATGGACAAGACCCAAACTATAAACGTAGCATATGATCGTGTCAGTTTATTGCTACAGTTTTCTGCATGTCAAGTATATGTTCCTATGACCATGAGATCATGCAACTCATTGACACCGGAGGAGTGCCTTGTGTGTATCAAACATTGCAACTTAAGTGGGTGACTATAAAGGTGCTCTACAGGTATCTCCGAGGGTGTCTGTTCTGTTGGTATGGATCAAGACTGGGATTTGTTACTCCGTGTGATGGAGAGGTATCTCAGGGCCCACTCGATAATACAACATCACAACAAGCCTTGCAAGCAATGTGACTAAGTGTTAGCCACGATATCTTGTATTACAAAACGAGTAAAGAGACTTGCTGGTAACGAGATTGAACTAGGTATGGAGATACCAACGATCAAATCTCGGGCTAGTAACATACCGAAGAACAAAGGGAACATCATACGGGATTAACTGAATCCTTGACATAGAGGTTCAACCGATAAAGATCTTCATAGAATATGTAGGAATCAATATGGGCATCCAGGTCCCGCTATTGGTTATTAACCGTAGAGGTGTCTCGGTCATGTCTACATAGTTCTCGAACCCGCGGGGTCTGCACACTTAATGTTCAGTGACGTTTTGATAGTATAGAGTTATGTATGCTGGTGACCAAAGGTTGTTCGGAGTCCCGGATGAGATCCCGGACTTCGTGAGGAGATCCGTAATGGTTCGGAGATAAAGATTGATATATAGGAAGTCTTGTTTTGGTCACCGGAAAAGTTTCGGGCTCATCGGTAGTGTACCGAGAGTGTCGGGAGGGTACCGGAGGACCATCGGGAGGGGTGTCATGCCCCGAGGGGCCTCATGGGCTGTGGGAGGAGACAAACCAGCCCCTGGTGGGATGGATGAAGCCTCCACTAAATCCCATGAGGTTTGAGAAGGAAAAAAATCAAAGGTGGAGAGGTGGAAAGAGTTTCCAAGTGGAAACGAGGAATCCTACTCCTAATAGGATTGGAGTAGGACTCCTCCACCTCCAGTTTCGGCCATATCTTGAGGGTTTGAGGCTGCCTCCCCCCTCCCTCCATCCTATGTATACTAGAGGATTTAGTGGGAAAAGATAACCCTAATTGCCACGTGCTGCCCTCTTCTTCCTCTAGATCTGTTTCTCCTCTAGATTAGTTTTGCGGTGCTTAGGCGAAGCCTTGCATGATTAGTTCACCACCGCCGCCACCACGCCGTTGTGCTGCCAAAGAACTCATCTACCTCTCCGCTCCCTCTTGCTGGATCAAGAAGGCGGAGATCGTCATCGTGTTGTATGCATGCTGAACGCGGAGGTGCCGTCCGTTCGGCGCTAGATCGGAAGGACCGTGATCAAGATCGCGAGACGATTCGTGATTGGATCGCGGGACGGATCATGATGAGATTGCAGGACGGATCATGATTGGATCATGGGACGGTGTTGGGGAACGTCGCATGGGAAACAAAAAATTTCCTACGCACACGCAAACCTATCCATGGTGATGAGCATCTACGAGAGGGAGAGTGGATCTACGTACCTTTGTAGATCGCTAAGCGGGAAGCGTTAAGAAATGCGGTTGGTGTAGTCGAACATCTTCGCGATCCAAATCGCCGAGCGTCCCGCGATCCAATCACGAACCGTCCCGCGAACACATCATGATCCGTCTCGTGAACTCATCACGATCCGTCTCACGATCTTGATCACGATCTGTCCCGCGAACTCATCACGATCCGTTCCGTGATCACATCACGAACCGTCTCGCGATCTCGATCACGGTCCTGCCGATCTAGCGCCGAACGGACGGCACCTCCACGTTCAGCACACGTGCAGCTTGATGACGATCTCCACCGTCTTGATCCAGCAAGAGGAGGTGGAGAGGAGAGAGAGTTCACCGGCAGCGTGACGGCGCTCCGGTGATGGTGGTGGAGTGATTCCGGCAGGGCTTCGCCTAAGCGCTGCGGAAAACCGATCTAGAGGAGAAACTGTGCACCGGCGAAACGGGTAGCACGTGGCCAGAAATTCTGTCCAAAAACCACCCAATCCACTAGTATATATAGGAGGAGAGGAGAGGATAGGCAGCCAAGGCCTTTGGGTCGGCCGAAATAGGAGGTGGGAGCAATCCTACTTCACCTCCAATCCTAGTTGGAGTAGGATTGCCTCCTATTGGCTGATTTTCCACTTTTTGCTTTAGGACTTTCTCTCCTGCGCCATGGGCCTTTGTGGCTGTTTTCCCAGCCCACTAAGGGCTGGTTATTATTCTCCCACAGCCCATGGACCTCTTGGGGTCGAAATACCCCTCCCGGAGGTCCTCCGGTACACTACCGGCACTCCCGGTACAATACCGATACTCCCGGTACACTACCGATGAGCCCGAAACTTTTCCGGAAACCAAACTGGGACTTCCTATATATGAATCTTTACCTCCAGACCATTCCGGAGATCCTCATGACGTCCGGGATCTCATCCGGGACTCCGAACAACCTTCGGTCACCACAGTAGATAACTCTACACTACCGAAACGTCACCGAACCTTAAGTGTGCAGACCCTGCGGGTTCGAGAACTATGTAGACATGACCGAGACACCTCTACGGTCAATAACCAATGGCGGGACCTGGACGTCCACATTGGTTCCTACATATTCTACGAAGATCTTTATCGGTCGAACCTCTATGTCAAGGATTCAGTTAATCCCGTATATCGTTCCCTTTGTTCTTCGGTATGTTACTTGCCCGAGATTCGATCGTCGGTATCTCCATACCTAGTTCAACCTCGTTACCGGCAAGTCTCTTTACTCGTTCCCGGCAATGTCCCCCAACAACAAGAACATGGGATTTTCCTATGATGCGGTGGTCTAATCGTACGAGGGTATTTATAGAGTTTTTTATCTTGGGAAACAAGAATTTGGAAGGAAAACGGAGTCGAGAAGGTGCCCGAGGGGAGCACAACCCACCAGGGCACGCCCTGGTGTATCGTCCTCACCTCGGTTGCTTTCCTGTTTATTTCTTATTTTCCTATTTTTTGTAAAATTCCAAAACAAACAGAAAATAATTTTGCGGATTTTTCGGAGTCCGTTCTGGATTGTTCTGGAAGGTTTCTTTTATGTGTTCCTCCGGTGTCATGGTTTGAATAATATTGCTTTCAACATTAATAGGCGTACCTCATATGTAGTGTTTAATTCTTTTTCCATTGACCACCTTAGGGCTAGTACCTTTGGCATTATTAATCTTGATATCTCTAGAACGATAAACTTATTCGATGACATATGGTCCTGCCCATTTGGAAAGAAGCTTTGCTGCAAAAAATCTAAAATGGGAGTTGTACAAAAGTACATATTCTCCAACTTTGAATTCCAGCTTTTTGATTCTTTTGTCATGACATCTTTTAACTTTTTCTTTGAATTTGGCATTTTCATAAGCTTGTGTTCTCCATTCGTCTAGTGAGCTAATATCAAATAACCTCTTTTCACCGGCAAGTTTGAAGTCATAGTTGACTTCTTTAATTTCCCAAAATGCTTTATGTTCTAACTCTATAGGAAATGCCAAGCTTTTCCATATACAGTTTTGTATGGAGACATACACATAGGTTTTTTATAAGCTATTCTATAAGCCCAAAGTGCATCATCTAGTTTCTTAGACCAATTCTTTCGGGGCCTATTGAAAGTTTTTGTAATATTAATTTTATTTGCCTATTGCTAAGTTCAACTTGAGCAATATATTGAAGGATGATAGGTGTTGGTGTCAAAACCGGCGGATCTTGGGTAGGGGGTCCCGAGTTGTGAGACTAGAATCAATGGTAACAGGAGACAAGGCAGACGATCTTTACCCAGGTTCGGGCCCTCCTATGGAGGTAATACCCTATGCCCTGCTTGATTGTATTGATGATGTATAGGCTACAGAGTCGATCTACCTCGAGATCAAATAGCTAAACCCTAGAAGAGTTGTTCTCTGTCTACAACCTATAACCCTTCGGCTTATATAGACGGCGAGGATACCTATGGTTTACACATGGTCGGTTACACATCAAAGGGATAAACATGCCTATTGTCTACATCAAACATGGAGGACAAGCCACAATTCCCAAAGCTTTCTTCCTGGTGACAGGGCCTTCGATCGATCCAATGTTTGGCAAACGGCCCATATAGTCCAGCCCATAAGGAATAGGTCGGCCTACCGAGGACCCCTTAATCCAGGACTCGCTCAGTAGCCCCCGAAATTTCCTCCACCGCCAAGGGTCTTAGCTTTAGACGCTTCGTATAATTAGAGTCTTCGGCTTGCGAGGTGAATTCTTCATGCAGAATTAGTTCGGCCTCCGACGACATGTAGTTTTCTGATTAGAGGCACGTCCGAACACCGTGAATAGGTCAGCCCTGAAGGCCAAACATCAAGCAGTAAAACAGTGTCCCTTGACGACCTTTCTGAGAAAAGTTCATGGCCCACCACAACCGCTAAACCAGCTTCAAAAACTCAATTCGCGGTTCGAGGTCATTATCAGCACGATCCATCTATGGACCGATCGTGCCCCGTTTTATACGGGATATGTTTAAGCATGTGCGTGCAACCGCACGCACGTCTCAGGGAGTGGAGGGATTCACAACGCAGCCAAGGGAGGCCAAACAGCGATAAGCCTCATAAAAAGGGGGAAAAACCCCAAGGCCTAACCCTGCTTCCCATTCGCATCCTCTACTTCCCCAATCTTCTAACCTTCCATAATGCAGATCTAGGTTTTCCACCACACCTCCTCCGAGCTAATCCATGGTGGATTCTGGCTCCAACGGCAACTAGGAGGTTTCCATGTTCGACGACCGGGACATCTGGGACCTTAAGGACACCGGCTACCTCCCCGCCAACATCTTCCACCGCGCGTAGGAGAAGGGCCAGGTGATCCCCACTCCCAAGCCAGGCGAAAGGGTGGTCTTTATTCCTCACTTTATCCAAGGACTGAGCTTCCCGCTCCACCCCTTCGTCAGGGGGCTCATGTTCTTCTATGGCCTTGACTTCAACGACCTCCTGCAGAACTCCTACATGCACATATCGGCCTTCATCATCGTTTGCGAGGCCTTCTTGCGAGTCGAGCCACACTTCGGACTTTGGCTCAAGATATTTAATATCAAGCCGAAGTGTCTTGCAGGCAAACACGCAGATTGCGACGGGGCTGTCATCAGCAAACTCTCCCGTGTCGGATGGCCATCCGACACCTTCATCGACACCGTCAAACTATGGCAAAAAGAGTGGTTCTACATTACGAAGCCAAGGGAGGAATGCCGAGTTGCATTGGCTGAATTCAGATCCAGCCCCCTACCAGATTGACCTCGTGGCTCCGAAAGGGCCTCGACTAGGGGTCGGACAAGGAGGTGGACAACCTGCAGAAGCGCATCGCCTCCATGGCCAAGAACAATATCGCGCTGACCAACGTGGTCGAGGTTATGCTCCAGCGGTGCATCCTCCCCTGCCAGCGTCGGGATACTCCCTTGTGGGCTCGTCGGCTCGATGATGATCCCACGATTTGTCACCTCTTCTGCACTACTCGGGAGAAGCTGTGGAAGGCGCTTTTCAAGGCGCAGAAGGATTGGACAGCCGAGGAGGAGGATCGGGGTCTACACGCCGATACGCCTCCTACCCAAGTACAACATATTTTTGTTTGTTCGGATCTTTCTTCCCTCAAGAAGATCTAAAACACCCTTCCTATCACTTTTGCAGAAATGGTTGAGGAAAGCCATGGGCATCAACTGACCGACGCCTCAGCCCGAAGACATCAGGTCCAGGCTGGTGGCAGAGATGCTCGTTGAGGTGCCTTACGAGGCATCTGCAAAGAAGGAGAAGAAGAAGAAACCAGGCCGAGAATGCCTTCGTATCAAGGACCAGCCAGAGGCTGTGTCCAAGGAAATTCATGCCTCCTTGAATCAAGAGAAGAAAGCGCGTCTGAGATAGGTGATCCTGTCCGACGATAGTTCGGACTCGGATACCGAGTCCGATGACTTTGAGAGGGTTCCACAAAGGAACCTAAGGGTCAAGCCCCAAGCTCAAAGGTAAGGATCCAAATACTTACTCGGCTATCATCGATAGGTTTTAAAGGTTACTAACATGCGAGGACTTTACTGATTTTGCAACTCGCTGTGCCTCCTCAACACTAACCAGGTTTCGGATGGGGAGACCCCGCCCGCCGATTTAGCGGAGAGCGGGAATGCATCGCATCCCACTCCTTCGGGCACCGCTAAGGACATCGCGGAGGTGTCGTCCCAGCATGCTCCTATGGAGCTGGGCACCAGCGATGGGGGAAACAACATCATGGTCAACGCTAACGCCTCAACCACCGAAGACCGGGGGGCGGAACCCCACCCGGATACTGAGGAGATCAGATGAGTAGACGTTTAGTCTCCTCCAAGGACATCGCCGGAGCGAACCACACCTCCGGAGGCACCGGTTCAATCCCTGGTCAGTGATCAGGTTGTCCGATCACCACCGGACCACCGACCAGTGGGTGGCCGGTCATGGGGGAGGCTCTATTAAGCGCCTCCATCTCCGAGGAGCACCGCGCCCTTATGGGTGCGGTATTGCAAAGCATTCAGTCCGTCGACAATGGACTGAAGGAGGCCTTCAAGGGTCTCCTGACGGGCTTTCAGGTGAGCCACACAACGCTCTATTTGTAAAATATTAATTTCTTTGTGTTATCATCATGTACATGGCATCCCCCGAGCCCTAGGTGAGTTTGAAAAAACTCACCTAGGGGTCAATCATGGATCATTGTCCGAACTATATACTAAATTATATGTTCGTAACATTCTAACCAGCCATTAAGAGGACCAGACATAGAATCAGTTTGACGTCAGTTCGGTAATTTTGAACTAATGTAACCTGATAAGGATTTTCTTTTTACAGGCTTCGTCATCAGCGGCGGCTGTGAATGCCACCGAGCTAGACAATTTGAATCGGAAGCTCATAAGCTCCGAAGACGAGCTTGATGCTCTTAACAAGAGATTTGACAAGGCGCAAGGTAATCCTTACTCAGTATCCAAAAAAATTGGTCATCCTCCTGTCGATGTAGTATTCTTATTCTTGATTCTTAGACAACCTCGACGAAGGAAATGGAGAAGCTCAAGGCCAAGCTACAATATGCGAAGTAGGAGGCTTCGATCGAGAGGGCAACGGACAAACAAGCGGCTATAGCGCTTTCGGCCTTAAGAGCCACTAACGACAAGCACGAGGCTCGAGTGGAGGAGATTCGACAGGATCTGAAGGATGTCGGCCACAAGTGTGAGGTCATTGAGCAGAAAGGCAAGGAGCAGGCCACCAAACTCTCCACCCTGAAAACCAAACTCCAAAACGAGCGGGTGGATAGGAGGTTCTTCAAAGAGCAAGTTCACCAGGCGAAGGTTATAACGGATGGTACGTCGTACTTATTGCAGTGTGTCTTTGGGGATAACAAGTTCGAGTTGCTTACCCAGGTGTGGTGTTCCTCAGGCGCTTGCTCCAACCTCTAGAAGAGCGCAACGGACATGGATCAGCTCCTTCGCGGGGAGAAGGAGATGAAGCCCGTCTATTTTAGGCGCAGTTTCAAGCCCCGGAGTGCTCTTCTCTTCTTACTGAGCAGCTGAAGCAGCTAATGGAGCTGCACTGGATGGCGGAGCCAGCCATGAAGGATCTCTTTATCTGGCTATGGCCCAACGAGACATTCTCGAGCAGTTACTTCAGACTAGTGCAGAAGCTGGTCGGCGCCTCGCCCCAGATTGACACACTAAAGCGCTCCTCCTGCATCGAAGGAGCTCAGATGGCCTTTCCAAAGGCCAAGGTGCACTGGCCAGGGCTTGATCTGATGAAGATAGCCACCGCTCCTCCACCTCCTGGAAAGGAACATAGGCACCCCGAGCTATACTTCTCCGGAGTAATGGAGGGTGGTCGGGCGATACAGTCGCATTGTTTGCAAGAGAACATGTATGAGTACATCTTAATGTGTGCGAAGACAGTTTAATGTTTTAAGGTTATAATTTATCATGCTTTCAATGTTTTGCGTTCCTTATAACTCTTGTGTGGCTGTTGAAACTGAAAGCTGCGAGTCGTTGATGTCTACTATGCAACCTTCTTCTTGTAGACTCGTGTTGGGCCTCCAAGCGAAGAGTTTTGTAGGACAGTAGCAAATTTCCTTCAAGTGGATGACCTAAGGTTTATCAATCAGTGGGAGGCGTAGGATGAAGATGTTCTCTCTCAAACAACGCTGCAACCAAATAACAAAGAGTCTCTTGTGTCCCCAACACACCCAATACAATGGTAAATTGTATATACAGGTGCACTAGTTTGGCAAAGAGATGGCGATACAAGTGTAATATGGATGGTAGATATAGGTTATTGTAATCTAAAAATATTAAAACAGCAAGGTAACTAATGACAAAAGTGAGCACACACGATATTTCAATGCTTAGAAACAAGGCCTAGGGTTCATACTTTCACTAGTGCAAGTTCTCTCAACAATACTAACATAGTTGAATCATATGTAAATCCCTCCCGTGTGACAAAGAGTTCACTCCAAAGTCACAAATAGCGGAGAACAAACAAATAAATTATTGTAGGGTACGAAACCACCTCAAAGTTATCTTTTCCGATCAATCTTATGAGCTATCCCTATAAGTGTCACGAGCAGACCTAGAGTTCATACTAAAATAACACCTTAAGATACACATCAACCAAAACCCTATTGTCACCTATATACTCCAATGTCACCACAAGTACCCATGGGCTTGATTATACGATATGCATCAGACAATTTCAGATTCATCATGTTCAATCCAACACAAAGAACTTCAAAGAGTGTCCCAAAGTTTCTACCTAAGAGTCAAGACAAAAACATGTGCCAACCCCTATGCATAGATTCCCAAGTTCACGAAACCCGCAAGTTGATCACCAAAACATACATCAAGTGGATCAATAGAACATCCCATTGTCACCACCGATATCCCATCGCAAGACATACATCAAGTGTTCTCAAATCCTTAAAGACTCAATCCGATAAGAAAACTTCCAAAGGGAAAACTCAATTCATCACAAGAAGATAGAGAGGAGAAAACTCCATATGATTCATCTATATCAATAAAGCTCGTGGTACATCAAGATCATGCCATCTTAAGAACATGAGAGAGAGAGAGATCAAACACATAGCTACTAGTACATACCCTCAGCCCCGAGGGTGAACTACTCCCTCTCGTCATGGAGACCGTCGGGATGATGAAGATGGCCTCCGATGATGGTTCCCCCCTCTGGCAGGGTGCCAGAACGGGCTCTCGATTGGTTTTTCGTGGCTCTGGAGGCTTGAGGTGGCAGAAATCCCGATCTAGGTTTCTTTTTGGAGGTTTCTATACTAATAGGGATTTTTGACATCGGTCTCACGTCAAGGGGGGGGGCACAAGGTGATGACAAGCCACCCATGTGCCGCCAGGGGGGTTGGCCACGCCCTCCTGGCCTGTGGCCTCCTCGTGGCTCTTCTGGCCCAACTCCAATGCTTCGAGGGTCTCTTTTGGTCCAAAAAATCGTACTAAATTTTTAGCCCATTCCAAGAACTTTTATTTCTGCAAAAAAAATGACACCATGGTAGTTCTACTGAAAACAATGTCAGTACGGACTAGTTCTAATAAAATCATACCAAAATCATATAGAATTATTTTAAACATGGCATGAATACTTCATAAATTATAGATACGTTTGAGACGTATCAGTTGTCGGCTTCAGCCCCCATGTAGATACTACATAGCGGTGTCTCTACCAATGCAATATGTCCCTTAGCTAAGGTATCAGAACCCGAAGGTGGTGGAGTGCGGCGGACCAGGCAATCAGATCATAATGCTTTATTGCTTCCACTTAGTGTTGGGCATATGACCCGCCGGTGAGGTTCCGGGTCATGTTATTGGCTCGTGAACCAGCCCAAAGGTGAGTCGTAATGTTAAGTGGCCCAGGAAGATAGGCGGCTCACGGTGTGGGCCGTACGACGGCCCGGACTGAGAAGACCCGGGCGTGCAAGCCGACTCACAAACGGCTTGGGCAAGAAGATAGAGAGAGACTCGGTTAGCAATTGTAACGACACGGATGTTCTGACCTCTTATATAAAGGCAGACCCGGGGCGACTTAGGGAGGGGCAATCGAGAACTAGGTCAAGCTTTTAGCTCCTTGTAATCGATACACAAGTAATACAAGTACAAGCAGGACGTAGGCTATTACCTCGATTTGAGGGGCCGAACCTGGGTAAACCCGTGCCTTTCGTCCCGACTAACCCCTTTGAGTCCACCTCATTAGCGAGTGCCTCAAACCTAAGTCCGTTCACCCGGACATCTGCCATGATAAAACTACGACAGTTGGCGCCCACTATGGGGCAAGCGCTTGGTGGTGTTGAGGTCTCAAAGGGCTCTCTCCCAGGGCTCGAAGGATACGTGGTTGAAAGGATGAGCAAGAGTCGTCGCGGCCGGCTCTACATCGACGACGACGGCTGGGGGCTTGATGCCGGTTCTGTGGAGTATGGATTCCGGGTTCCGTTCGGCGGGATCCAGGTTTTCATCGGAAAAGTTGATGGATCAACACCCGGGCCGGACGTCTGCACCAACATCGTCGAGCCGGCTCGACGTCTCCAATCTGCGCGTGTTACACAGTCTGCCCGTGCCCGTTTGGGTCAGCAGCACGTTCTCGTGGGCTTCACTCAAGGCTTGGATCTGGAAGCGTCCGGGTCACAGGAAACTCTCGTTTGCTCAGAAGATGAGTCTTCCAATGGGGAGACAAAATCAGTGTATCAGCCAAGCAATGGTGGCCTTGGGGGCTACTACGACGACTATTCTGAGGTAGAAGGCGTTGAGACGGATGCTATGAGCCCACGGTTCACGCGGCGGTATTCATGGCAGGATCAGCTTCAGCCGCCGGGGACGCGGCTGCGGGAGCCGCTGCAGCAGGCGATAGCCTGCTGCCGCCAGCTCGGGTTCTAGTGGAATTGATGGACGAACTTACGGCTCTCATGGCCACAGAGGTAACCCCGGATAATCAAGCAGCCAGGAATCTAGAGGTGGCACGGATCAAGGGCCGGATGGCAGAGGAACGACAAAGGATGGACGAGCTGAAAGCCCAGATGGAGGAAGAAGCGGAGCGTATCAAGGCAGACACTTTCCGACTATAGCTAGAGCAAAGGTTAACGGCTGCGGTGCACTGGAGGAGGCATCAATCCCGTCTACCAGAACGTTACAAAGCGAGGAACCTTTTTAACACCCCTAATGCGGGGCGGGTTATGGGTGCGCCGGAGAGCCGCCCGATGGAGCGCCCGGCGACTCATCCACCCCAGCATAACGAAATCTCTCCCAGGGCTTTTCCAACACTGGCGGGTTATTATTCTAACCCGGCCGAGAACATGATAGCAGCGACCGCCTGGCTTGAGACGATCCCCATCCCAGATGAGGCGCCCTTTGTGGAGGAGGTGCGGAACGCCATTGGATATTTACAGATGGCCATGGCCCAACAGGAGAAGTATACTCACAGCCGGAGCCGGGTTCACTATACCCCCCCCCCCCGGTCGAAGTTTCAGCCAGCGTTATGAGTCGCCGGCGTGTTCTAGCAGTCACCCGCGCCGCGGACCACCGGAGGATAATAGGGCAGCTCAGGATGCACAAGCCATCATGTGCCAGGCGGGAGACAGGCAAGAGGCAGAGGTAGCTGCAGCCCGTCCAGCGCCGGCACTTTCCGTGTCAATAGGAGTGGTTAGTACCCGAGCCGTAGGGGTGCCATGTTTAACTCCAGCTCTGAGTAGTGAACGGCTGCCCAAAGACTTTAAGGGGCCTCGGAAGGTTCTGAACTACATAGCTGATCTACCCCCAGAGGCGTGGGTTGAAAGTTATGAACTGGCCATGGAGATGCTGGATGTCAGTGAGGCGGTATGCGCGAAATACTTCATCATGATGCTTGAAGGTCCGGCCCGTACATGGCTGAAAGGTCCGCCACCTAACACGATAAGCTCGTGGGCAGAGCTGAGAGCAAAGTTTATTAAGAATTTCCAGGGGACCTGTAAGCAGCCTATGACTATTGTCGATCTGGACCACTGTGTTCAACAGGAGAATGAGTTGGCCCATCATTGGGTCCAGCGGGTGTCGACTATTATTCACTCTTCAGAGCAGATCACAACGGCTCAGGCGGTGCTTATCTTAGAGAAGAATTGTCATTTCATTCCATTGAAGCAGAAGCTCGGCCAGCTCAAACGCACGTGTCAGGATATGGGAGAGCTCATGACGGCCTTGACGAAGTATGCCGACTCAGATAACACAAAGGATCCGGGTTCGGATGATGGGAAGGCCAATCAAGCGAAGAAAAACAATCAAGGAAAGGGGTTTGCGAACAATGGGAATCAGAATAAGCGGAAAAACGCTGATGGCAGATCCGAGCTGGTGGTGAATACCAACACAGGACAGAATCATCCCAAGGGGGTGGAAGATTTAGGCCAAGGAATAGGGGCCCCTTTAATTTAGAGGAGGCGCTTAGGAAGCCTTGTCCAGAGCACAGCATGCCCGACAAGCCGGCGTTACATGCGTGGGATGATTGCTTTATCATGCATAGGTTCAAAAAGCAGCACTCCCAACCGCGTAATAACCAGGGCGGTGGCCCGCCCGGCGGCTCAGGGCACGGCGGGTCAGGGGCTGGATTCGGCGCCAACGGTTCAGGAAACGGGCATTCGGGTCAGAATAACCAAGGGGGGCACCAACAGCATCCTGGCAACAACGGCAATAACAACAGTCAGCAGCAGCGCAATCAGTCCGGGTTTCAGAGTAACCCGAGGCAGCTCAGTTCTGGGCAGTATCATGTATTCACGACCGGTCACAGTAAACGAGACAAGAAGTTGCGGAGGGGAGCGGTCAATACGGTTGCTCCGGCTCTCCCGCGATATTTGTCGTGGTCTCAATATGATATAATGTGGAGCAGGGAGGATCACCCGCCGCGGGTGGATGACCTGGGCCGACTAGCTCTAGTTGTGGCCCCTCAGGTGAATGTCTATATGGTGAATAAAGTGCTCATGGATAGAGGTAGTAGCATCAACATCCTTTACTATGACACTTTCCGGCGGATGAAGTTGCTTGACAAGGATCTCAAACACTCCTCCACTGTCTTTCATGGTGTGGTCCCAGGTAAATCAGCATACCCGATGGGCCGGATTTCATTGGAAGTAGCTTTTGGTGATGAGCATAATTACAGGGTGGAGTCTTTGTGGTTCGAGGTGGTCAAAATCAAAAGTCCCTATAATGCGCTATCTGGGAGGCCGGCTTATGCTAAATTTATGGCTAGGCCTTGTTATGTTTATCTGCAACTTAAAATGCCCAGCTTAAATGGCACAATTACCGTTCACGGTAACAGGAAAACGGCTCTTGAGTGTGAAGAAGGAGATGCGGCTTATGCAGAGTCTAGTTGTGCTCAAGAGGAACTGAAATTTTACAAAGAGAATGTTGATCCGGAGGATATGACCCCACTCAAGAAGCCTACGACAAAAGTTGAGCCGCCACTCAAGTTTTTAGCGGATGATACCAAGGCAGTAGACTTCAATCCGGGTGACTCATCCAAGCAGTTCATCATTGGGGCTCACATGGATCCCAAATTGGAAAGCGCGCTCATCGTATTCATCCGTGAGAATCGGGACATCTTTGCATGGAAGCCTTCTGACATGCCGGGTGTATCGAGAGAGTTCGCTGAGCACAATCTTGATGTGGATCCAAAGTTTGAGCTGATCAAACAGTTTCTACGGCAGTTCAACGAAGAGAGACGTAAAGCTATTGGGGAGGAAGTTGCTCGGCTTTTGGCCGCAGGCTTTATAGTGGAAGTTTTTCATCTGGAGTGGTTGGCTAAACCGGTGCTAGTACCAAAAAAGAACGGCACGTGGCTTATGTGCATAGATTACACGGACCGTAAAAAGGCTTGCCCGGCTGATCCTTTTGCGCTCCCTCGTATCGATCAAATTATTGATGCAACAGCCGGATGCAAAAGTTTATGCTTCCTGGACGCTTATTCAGGGTATCATCAGATCAAGATGGCAAGAAAGGATCAGGAGAAGACGGCGTTCATTACACCTTTTGGCGCGTTCTGCTATGTCTCCATGCCCTTCGGACTCAAGAGTGCCCAGGCGACTTACCAACGTTGTGTGCAGAATTGCCTCCATAGTCAGATTGGCCGAAATGTCCATGCTTATGTAGACGACATCGTGGTTAAATCCAGAAGGAAGGAAACTCTTTTAGAGGATTTGAAAGAAACCTTGGACAATCTCCGGGTCTACAAGATGATGCTTAACCCGACAAAGTGTGTCTTTGGTGTTCCAGCAGGAAAGCTTTGGGGTTTCTTGGTCTCTGAGCGGGGCATTGAGGCTAACCCAGATAAGATTAAAGCCATCACTTCTTTGGGTGAGCCGACGTGTATTAATGATGTTCAGCGCCTTGCAGGGCGGATTGCTGCGTTGACCCGCTTCATAAGCCGGCTTGGAGAGAAAGCTATTCCTCTATACCAGATGATGAAGAAAACAGACAAGTTTAAACGGAGTGCAGCAGCGGCTGAAGCACTTGAAGCTCTTAAAAAGCAGTTGACTGAGCCACCAGTGTTAGCCGCTCCAGTTGAGAAAGAGCCTTTGCTCCTATATGTGGAGGCTAACAACAGAGCGGTTAGCGTAGCAATTGTGGTTGAGCGCAAGGAGGCAGGGAAAGAGTACCCTGTGCAAAGACCGGCTTATTACATCAGTGAAGTTTTAGCGGAGTCTAAACAGAGGTATCCGCATTGGCAGAAGTTAGTATACGGAGTTTTCATAGCCAATCGCAAGTTAAAACATTACTTTTGGGGGCACCAAATAACAGTGGTCAGTTCTGCCCTGTTGGGGGATATCATTCAAAATAGAGAGGCTACAGGAAGGATTGCCAAGTGGGCCTTAGAGCTGAGTCCTTTCGACGTCAAGTATGTTCCTCGTACAACAATTAAGTCTCAAGCTTTGGTGGATTTCATAAATGATTGGACTGAATGTCAAGCCCCCGAAGAGAAGCCGGATAACACGTATTAGACTATACACTTTGATGGATCCAAGCAGCTAGAAGGGTCCGGGGCAGGAGTTGATCTCACCTCCCCAAGGGTGACAAGTTTTGTTATGTGCTCCGGTTAATGTTCCCTTGTACTAATAATGCAGCTGAGTATGAAGCACTGCTCCATAGTCTCAGAGTCGCTAAAGAGATGAACTTAAGCCGGGTCAGGTGTTTAGGCGACTCAGATCTGGTGGCTCAGCAAGTTTCAGGCACTTGGGATTCAAAGGATCCGCATATGGCGGCTTACCGGCAGGCGGTGGATATCATGGCTGGTCACTTCAAGGGGTACCAGGTGGATCACATTAATCGTCGCAGGAATGAGGCAGCTTATGCCTTGTCATGGTTAGGTTCACAACGAAAGCCGGTACCACCTAATGTTTTTCTGGATGTATTGTATCATCTGACTGTCAAGATACCTTTTGAGGAGGATCTAGCTATTCCTGACCCGGAGGCGGAACTGGTGGCGGCTCTGTTGGAAATATGCCCTAGAGGCAATAATAAATTAGTTATTATCATATTTCCTTGTTCATGATAATCGTTTATTATCCATGCTATAATTGTATTGATCGGAGACTTAAATGCATGTGTGGATACATAGACAAAACCATGTCCCTAGTGTGCCTCTAATGGACTAGCTCGTTGATCAAAGGATGGTTAAGGTTTCCTAGCCATGGACATGAGATGTCATTTGATAACGGGATCACATCATTAGGAGAATGATGTGATGGATAAGACCCAAACTACAAACATAGCATATGATCGTGTCAGTTTATTGCTACTGTTTTCTGCATGTCAAGTATATGTTCCTATGACCATGAGATCATGCAACTCACGGATATCGGAGGAGTGCCTTGTGTGTATCAAACGTCGCAACGTAACTGGGTGACTATAAAGGTGCTCTACAGGTATCTCCGATGGTGTTTGTTGAGTTGGCATGGATCGAGACTGGGATTTGTTACTCCGTGTGACGGAGAGGTATCTCAGGGCCCACTCGGTAATACAACATCACAACAAGCCTTGCAAGCAATGTGGCTAAGTGTTAGTCACGGGATCTTGTATTACGGAACGAGTAAAGAGACTTGCCAGTAACGAGGTTGAACTAGGTATGGAGATACCGACGATCGAATCTCGGGCAAGTAACATACCGAAGAACAAAGGGGACGTTATACGGGATTAACTAAATCCTTGACATAGAGGTTCGACCGAAAAAGATCTTCGTAGAATATGTAGGAACCAATGTGGATGTCCAGGTCCCGCCATTGGTTATTGACCGTAGAGGTGTCTCGGTCATGTCTACATAGTTCTCGAACCCGCAGGGTCTGCACACTTAAGGTTCGGTGACGTTTCGGTAGTGTAGAGTTATGTATGGTGGTGACCGAAGTTTGTTCGGAGTCCCGGATGAGATCCCGGACATCACGAGGAGCTCCGGAATGGTCCGGAGGTAAAGATTCATATATAGGAAGTCCCAGTTTGGTTTCCGGAAAAGTTTCGGGCTCATCGGTAGTGTACCGGGAGTGCCGGTAGTGTACCGGGAGGCCTCCGGGAGGGGTATTTCGACCCCAAGAGGTCCATGGGCTGTGGGAGAATAATAACCAGCCCTTAGTGGGCTGGGAAAACAGCCACAAAGGCCCATGGCGCAGGAGAGAAAGTCCTAAAGCAAAAAGTGGAAAATCAGCCAATAGGAGGCAATCCTACTCCAACTAGGATTGGAGGTGAAGTAGGATTTCTTCCCACCTCCTATTTCGGCCGACCCAAAGGCCTTGGCTGCCTCTCCTCTCCTCTCCTCCTATATATACTAGTGGATTGGGTGGTTTTTGGACAGAATTTCCGGCCACGTGCTACCCGTTTCACCGGTGCACAGTTTCTCCTCTAGATCGGTTTTCCGCAGCGCTTAGGCGAAGCCCTGCCGGAATTGCTCCACCACCATCACCGGAGCGCCGTCACGCTGCCGGTGAACTCTCTCTCCTATCCACCTCCTCTTGCTGGATCAAGACGGTGGAGATCGTCATCAAGCTGCACGTGTGCTGAACGCGGAGGTGCCGTCCGTTCGGCGCTAGATCGGAAGGACCGTGATCGAGATCGCGAGACGGTTCGTGATGAGATCGTGGAACGGATCGTGATGAGTTCGCGGGACAGATCGTGATCAAGATCGTGAGACGGATCGTGATGAGATCGCGGGACGGATCGTGATGAGTTCACGGGACGTATCGTGATTGGATCGCGGGACGGATCGTGATGAGATCGCGGGACGCTCGGCGATTTGGATCGCGAAGATGTTCGACTACACCAACCGCGTTTCTTAACGCTTCCCGCTTAGCGATCTACAAGGGTATGTAGATCCACTCTCCCTCTCGTAGATGCTCATCACCATGGATAGGTTTGCGTGTGCGTAGGAAAATTTTTGTTTCCCATGCGACGTTCCCCAACAGTGGCATCATGAGCTAGGTTGATGGTTCGATGAGATCTCGAGTAGAACACAAAAGGTTTGTGGGCGTTGATGCTTAGATTGCTTCCTCCCTTGGTCGTATTTTGGTTCAGCGGGATTGTGAGATGAAGCGGCCCGGACCAACATTACTCGTACGCTTACGAGAGACCGGTTCCCTCGACGCAACTTGTTGCCTAGATGGCTTGCGGGTGACAGTTTCTCTCACTTTAGTTGGATCGGATTCGACAAAGGCGGTCCTTGAGAAGGTTGAAAAGCAAACTAGTGTATCACCGTTGTGGTTTATGCGTAGGTGAGAATCGTTCTTGCTAGATACCCATAGCAGCCACGTAAAACATGCAACAACAATTAGAGGACGTCTAACTTGTTTTTGCAGGGTATGTTGTGATGTGATATGGCCAATTACATGATGAGATATATGTGATGTATGAGATGATCATGTGATGTATAGAATTTCACGACTTGCATGTCGTTGAGTACGGCAACCGGCAGGAGCCATAGGGTTGTCTTTAATTATTGTATGACCTGCGTGTCAATCATTAAGCGCTATGTAATGCTTTACTTTATCGCTAAGCAGTAGCAATAGAAGTAGAAGCAGGGCTGGCGCCACAACCCCAATGGCAACACATTGATGGAGATCAAGATGATGGAGATCATGGTGTTGTGCCGGTGACGATGGAGATCATGCCGGTGTTTCGAAGATGGAGATCTTAAACACAAGTTCATGGCCATATCATGTCACTTATGAATTGCATGAGATGTTAATCCTTTTATGCACCTTGTTTTGCTTAGTACGGCGGTAGCATTATAAGGTGATCCCTCACTTGAATTTCAAGATGAACTGTGTTCTCCCCGAGTGTGCACCGTTGCGAAAGTTCGTCGTGTTGAGACACCACGTGATGATCGGGTGTGATAGACTCTACGTTCACATACAACGGGTGCAAGCCAGATTTGCACGCGCAGAACACTCGGGTTAAACTTGACGAGCCTAGCATGTACAGACATGGCCTCGGAACACGAGAGACCGAAAGGTCGAACATGAGTCATATAGTAGATATGATCAACATAATGATGTTCACCATTGCAGCCACCTCAACTCACGTGATGATCGGACTTGAGTTGGTGAATTTGGATCATGTATCACTCGAATGATCGGAGGGATGTCAATTTGAGTGGGAGTTCTTAAATAATATGATTAATTGAACTCATTATCATGAACATAGTCAAAGTGTCTTTGCAAATTATGTTGTAGATTACTAGCTCGCGTTGTGGCTCCCTTGTATTTTTATATGTTCCTAGAGAAATAGAATTGAAAGATGTTGGTAGCAATATTGCGGACTGGGTCCGTGATCTGAGGATTGTCCTCATTGCTGCACAGAAGGCTTATGTCCTTAATGCACCGCTCGGTGCGCCACCCCCTCTAGCGTCGTCTATAGATGTTGTGAACATCTGACAGGCACGTTTCGATGACTACTTGATAGTTTTGTGCGTCATGCATTACGGCTTAGAATTGAGGCTCCGAAACGTTTTGAACGTCACGGAACATATGAGATGTTCTAGGGGCAGAGATTGTGATCTCAGGCTTGTGCCTGTGTTGCGAGATATGAGATCTCCAACAAGATTCTTTGCCTGTAAGATGAAGGAGAATAGCTCAATCGTTGAGCATGTACTCAGATTGTCTGGGTACTACAATCGCTTGAATCAAGTGGGAGTTGATCTTCCAGATAAGATAGTGATTGATATAGTTCTCCAAGTCACTGTCACTAAAGCTACTAGAACTTAAGTGATGAACTATAATACACCAGGGATAGAAGTATTGATCCCTGAGCTGTTCGCGATGTTTGACACCGCGAAGGTAGAAATCAAGAAGGAGCGTCAAGTGTTGATGGTTAATCAAACCACTAGTTTCGAAAAGGGCAAGATCAAGGAGGGAAACTTCATGGATAGCAAGTCAGTTGCTGCTCCAGTGAAGCAACCCAAAGTTGAACTCAAACCCGAGACTAAGTGCTTCTATTATGAGGTGAGAGGTCGCTGAAGCGGAACAACCCTAGATACTTGGTAGATAAGAAGGCTGGCAACATTGATAGAAGTATATTTGATATACGAGTTACTAATGTGTACCTTGCTAGTACTCTTAGTAGCACCTGGGTATTGGATACCGGTTCGGTTGCTAAATGTTAGTAACTCGAAATAAAAGCTACGGAATAAACGGAGAACTAGCTAAGGGTGAGGTGACGATATGTGTTGGAAGTGTTTCCAAGGTTGATGTGATCAAAATCGCACGCTCTCTCTACCTTCAGGATTAGTGACGAACCTAAATAAATGTTATTTGGTGTTTTGCGTTGAGCATGAACATGATTAGATCATGTTTATTGCAATACGGTTATTCATTTAAGTTAGAGAATAATGGTTATTCTGTTTACATGAATAATACCTTCAATGGTCATGCACCCAGTGAGAATGGTTTGTTGAAATCTTGATCGTAGTATTACACATGTTCATAACATTGATGTCAAAAGATACAAAGTTAATAATGATAGTACCACATACTTGTGGCACTGCCGCTAAATGTCATATTGGTATAAAGCGCATGTAGAAACTCCATGCTGATGGATATTTGGACTCATTCGATTTCGAATCGGTTGAGACATGCGAACCATGCCTCTTGGGCAAGATGACTAAAGGACCCCGTTGGATGGAGCGGGCAAGTGATTCATTGGAAATGATACATGTTGATGTATGCAATCTAGTGAGTCTTGTAGTGTGCAGTGGATATCATTATTTTCTTACCTTCACTGATGATTTGAGTAGATATAGTGTATATTTACTTAATGAAACACAAGTCTGAATCGTTTGAAAGGTTCAAGCAAATTCAGAGTGAAGTTTAAAGATCATCGTGACAAGAAGATAAAAATGACTGCGATATGATCGTGGAGGTGAATATCTGAGTCACGAGTTTGGCATACAACTTAAGACAATGTGAAAGTTGTTTCACAACTAAACGCCACCTGGAACACCATAGTGTGATGGTGTGTCCGAACATCATAGTTATGCTCTATTGGACATGGTGCGTGCTATGATGTCTCTTGTCGTTTTACTACTATAATTTTGGGGTTATGCATTAGAGACAACTACATTCACTTTAAATAGGGCACCATCTAAATCCGTTGAGATGACACCATATGAATTATGGTTTGATAGAAACCTAAGCTGTCGTTTCTTAATACTTGGGGCTGCGGCACTTGTGTGAAAAATGTTTTCACCTAATGAGGTCGAACCCAAGGCGGACAAATGCATCTTCATAGAATACCCTAAGATCAGTTGGGTGAACCTTCTATCTCAGATCCGAGTGCAAAGTGGTTGTTACTAAAACGGATCCTTTCTCGAGGAAAGGTTTCTCTCGAAAGAATTGAGTGGGAGGAAGATAGAACTTGATGAGGTTGTTAAACCTTTGTTCAACCAGAGAGTAGCGCAGCGCAGAAAGATGTTTCTGTGAAGCCTACGTTAGTTGAAGAGGAAGTTAATGATGATGATCATGAAGCTTCAGGATCAAGTTACTATCGAACTTCGTGGGTCGACAAGGATGTGTACTGCTCCTAAGCGGTACGACAACCCTGTCTTCGAGGTCATGTTGTTGGACAGCGATGAACCTACGAGCTATGGAGAAGCGATGATGGGCCCGGATTCCGACAAATGGTTAGAGAACATGAAATCCGAGATAGGATCCATTTATGAAAACCAAGTATAGACTTTGGTAGACTTGCTCGTTAGACGGCAGGTCGTTGAGTACAAATGGACCTTTAGAATGAAGACAGACACTGATGGTAAATGTCACCATTTGTAAAGCTCGACTTGTTGCAAAGTTGTTTGTGACAAGTTCAAGGAGTTGACTGCGAGGAGGCTTTCTCACTCGTAGCGATGCTAAAAGTCTGTTGGAATTATGTTAGCAGTTGCTGCATTTTCAATTACGAAATCTGGCAGATGGATGTCAAAACGTCGTTTCCTTAACGGTTTACTTAAGGAAAGGTTGTATGTGATACAACCAGAAGGTTTTGTCAGTCCTAAGGATGCTAAAAGATGAGAGAGCTTCAGTGATCCTTCTATGGACTGAAGCAAGCATCTCGGAGTTGGAATATACACTTTGATGAGGTGATCAAAGTTTTTGTAGTTTATACAAAGTTTACGAGAAACTTGTATTTGCAATAAAGTGAATGGGAGCACTATAGAGTTTCTGATAAGTATATGTGGTTGACATATTGTTGATCGGAAATAATGTAGAATTTCTGGAAGGCATAAAAGGTTGTTTGAAAAGTGTTTTTCAAATGAAGACCTGGATAAAGCTACCTAATTGTTGAGCATCAAAATCTATAGAGATAGATCAAGATGCTTGATGAGACTTTCAATGAGTGCATACTTTGACAAGATTTTGAAAGAGTTCAAAATGGATCAGCCAGAGAAATAGTTCTCGTCTGATTTGTAAGGTGTGAAGTTGAGTGAGACTCAAAGCTCGACAACGGCAGAAGAAAGAGAAAGGATGAATGTCGTCCCCTATGCCTTAGCCATAGGCTCTATATTATGCCATGCTGTGTACCGCACCTATGTGTGCCTTGCCACGAGTCTGTCAGGGGGTACAAGAGTGGTCCAGGAGTGGATCACTGGACAGCGGTCGGAATTATCCTTAGTAACCAGAGGACTAAGGAAATGTTTCTTGATTATGGAGGTGATAAAGAGTTCGTCGTAAAGAGTTACGTCGATGCAAGCTTTAACACCTATCCAGATGACTAGTAGTAGCAATCTGGATACGTATAGTGGAGCAGCCATTTGGAAATAGTACCAAGTGGAGTGTGGTAGCAGTGTTTACGGTTTGACATAGAGATTTGCAAAGTACACACGGATCTGAATATCGCAGACCCGTTGACTATAAGACCTCTCTCACATGCAAAGCATGATCGAGCCCCAAAACTCATTGGGTGTTAGATTCATAACAATGCGAATCACATGGTGATGTGAACTAGATTATTGACTCTAGTGCAAGTGGGAGACTGTTGGAAATATGCCCTAGAGGCAATAATAAATTAGTTATTATCATATTTCCTTGTTCATGATAATCGTTTATTATCCATGCTATAATTGTATTGATCGGAGACTTAAATGCATGTGTGGATACATAGACAAAACCATGTCCCTAGTGTGCCTCTAATGGACTAGCTCGTTGATCAAAGGATGGTTAAGGTTTCCTAGCCATGGACATGAGATGTCATTTGATAACGGGATCACATCATTAGGAGAATGATGTGATGGATAAGACCCAAACTACAAACATAGCATATGATCGTGTCAGTTTATTGCTACTGTTTTCTGCATGTCAAGTATATGTTCCTATGACCATGAGATCATGCAACTCACGGATATCGGAGGAGTGCCTTGTGTGTATCAAACGTCGCAACGTAACTGGGTGACTATAAAGGTGCTCTACAGGTATCTCCGATGGTGTTTGTTGAGTTGGCATGGATCGAGACTGGGATTTGTTACTCCGTGTGACGGAGAGGTATCTCAGGGCCCACTCGGTAATACAACATCACAACAAGCCTTGCAAGCAATGTGGCTAAGTGTTAGTCACGGGATCTTGTATTACGGAACGAGTAAAGAGACTTGCCAGTAACGAGGTTGAACTAGGTATGGAGATACCGACGATCGAATCTCGGGCAAGTAACATACCGAAGAACAAAGGGGACGTTATACGGGATTAACTAAATCCTTGACATAGAGGTTCGACCGAAAAAGATCTTCGTAGAATATGTAGGAACCAATGTGGATGTCCAGGTCCCGCCATTGGTTATTGACCGTAGAGGTGTCTCGGTCATGTCTACATAGTTCTCGAACCCGCAGGGTCTGCACACTTAAGGTTCGGTGACGTTTCGGTAGTGTAGAGTTATGTATGGTGGTGACCGAAGTTTGTTCGGAGTCCCGGATGAGATCCCGGACATCACGAGGAGCTCCGGAATGGTCCGGAGGTAAAGATTCATATATAGGAAGTCCCAGTTTGGTTTCCGGAAAAGTTTCGGGCTCATCGGTAGTGTACCGGGAGTGCCGGTAGTGTACCGGGAGGCCTCCGGGAGGGGTATTTCGACCCCAAGAGGTCCATGGGCTGTGGGAGAATAATAACCAGCCCTTAGTGGGCTGGGAAAACAGCCACAAAGGCCCATGGCGCAGGAGAGAAAGTCCTAAAGCAAAAAGTGGAAAATCAGCCAATAGGAGGCAATCCTACTCCAACTAGGATTGGAGGTGAAGTAGGATTTCTTCCCACCTCCTATTTCGGCCGACCCAAAGGCCTTGGCTGCCTCTCCTCTCCTCTCCTCCTATATATACTAGTGGATTGGGTGGTTTTTGGACAGAATTTCCGGCCACGTGCTACCCGTTTCACCGGTGCACAGTTTCTCCTCTAGATCGGTTTTCCGCAGCGCTTAGGCGAAGCCCTGCCGGAATTGCTCCACCACCATCACCGGAGCGCCGTCACGCTGCCGGTGAACTCTCTCTCCTATCCACCTCCTCTTGCTGGATCAAGACGGTGGAGATCGTCATCAAGCTGCACGTGTGCTGAACGCGGAGGTGCCGTCCGTTCGGCGCTAGATCGGAAGGACCGTGATCGAGATCGCGAGACGGTTCGTGATGAGATCGTGGAACGGATCGTGATGAGTTCGCGGGACAGATCGTGATCAAGATCGTGAGACGGATCGTGATGAGATCGCGGGACGGATCGTGATGAGTTCACGGGACGTATCGTGATTGGATCGCGGGACGGATCGTGATGAGATCGCGGGACGCTCGGCGATTTGGATCGCGAAGATGTTCGACTACACCAACCGCGTTTCTTAACGCTTCCCGCTTAGCGATCTACAAGGGTATGTAGATCCACTCTCCCTCTCGTAGATGCTCATCACCATGGATAGGTTTGCGTGTGCGTAGGAAAATTTTTGTTTCCCATGCGACGTTCCCCAACAGGCTCTGCATGCTACCCCAGATTGGACTATTCCTTATTTGGCGTATCTAACACGCGGTGAGTTACCTCAAGAGGAGGATCTGGCCAGGAAGATCACTCGCCATTCTAAGTCTATGACGATTATCAATGGTGAGTTACATAAGTGTAGTGTGACGGGTGTCTTTCAGCGCTGCATCTCACCAGAGGAGGGCCAACAAATATTAAGTGAAATTCATGCTGGCGGCTGTGGGCATCACACCGGGTCAAAATCTTTGGTGGCTAAAGCCTTTCGACATGGGTTTTTCTGGTTGACGGCTCACAAGGATGCGGAGGATTTAATTCGCAAGTGTGACGGTTGTCAGAAATTCGGCCGGCGCACTCACGTTCCAGCTCAAGAGTTGAGGATGATACCAATCACTTGGCCGTTTGCGGTCTGGGGGCTTGATATGGTAGGACCTTTCAAGCGATCTAAGGATAAGAAAACGCACCTTCTGGTAGCGGTTGATAAATTTACTAAGTGGGTCGAGGCAGAGCCGGTCAGTAAATGAGACGCAGCTATGGCGGTTCAATTTGTTATGAAGCTGATTTATCGCTTTGGTTACCCACACAGTATTATTACGGACAATGGGACAAATTTATCCAAAGGAGCTATGAAAACGTTCTGTGAGAAAGAGCATATCCGGCTCGATGTTTCAGCCGTGGCACATCCGCAGTCTAATGGTCAGGCAGAGCGAGCCAATCAGGATATTTTGAGAGGTGTCAAGCCACGGCTCATGGTTCCTTTGAAACGGACACCCGGATGTTGGGTTGAGGAGTTGCCTTCCGTCTTGTGGAGCATCAGAACTACACCTAACAGATCTACAGGTTTTACACCTTTCGTCATGGTGTACGGTGCTGAGGCAGTTCTACCCAGTGACATCCGGCACGACTCACCAAGGGTGGCGGCTTATGTTGAGACGGACAATGAAGTAGCCCTCCAAGATGCGTTGGACACCTTGGATGAAGCATGAGAGTTAGCAGCAGCCAGATCGGCAATTTATCAACAAGACCTGCGATGCTATCATAGCCGCAGGGTAAAGACCCGGACGTTCTAGGAAGGTGACCTAGTGCTCCGGTTGATTCAAGACCAATCTGGAATGCATAAGTTATCTCCACCATGGGAGGGGCCTTTTGTGGTCAGCAGGAACCTTAACAACGGATCATATTACCTCATGGATGTCAGAGATGAGTCAGAAACCGCGGGACAAGAGACGTTGCGACCCTGGAATATTGCACATCTGCGACCATACTTTACTTAAACAGGGGTTGAAAGCCGCTATCATTGTATAAATCATGAGCACATGAGTAAAATCTAGCATCCTTGCACAGGACTGGGGCCTCTGCTCTTATGTACACCTTTGCACGATCAAGATAAAAACTTCCGGTTCAAAAAGTTTGAGTTGAAGAGGGTCGTTCGCCATCAAAACGGCTGATCTACCTTTCGGCTTTACGCCTTATTAAACATTGTTGCAAAGAGGCTTCTTGCCTTCGGGTATAGCTTACTTATACTTTGCACAGCCGGCTGTCATTAAACTGTTGAAAGGAGGCTTCTTGCCTCTGGGTATAGCTTACTTCTCCCTTGCACAGTTGGCTTTATGCCTAGTTTGGTTACATTAAGCGCTGATTGTTAACAGAGGCTTCTTACCTTTTGGTATAGCTTACAGTGCCCTAACACAACAGCGTGTATACCAAATTCCAGTTGCTTATCAACTGCGGCCATCGAAGGGGGCTTCTTACCGACGGGTATCGCTTATCTCACCCTAATGGCCGGCTTTATGCCACTTCCGGCTACTTATTAACCGCGGTTGTCGAAGGGGGCTTCTTACCGACGGGTTCGCTTATCTCACCCTGACAACCGGCATTTACGCCAAAACTCAGTTGCTTATCAACTGTAGCTGTTGAAAGAGGCTTCTTACCTTCAGGTATAGCTTACTTCTCCTTTAAAACAGCCGGCTTTATGCCGTATCAGGCTAATTATTGGCCGCGGTTGTCGATGGAGGCTTCTTGCTTTGAGGTATAGCTTACATCTCCCATTGACAACCGGTGTTCACTATACTCTTACCAGTGAATCTCGCCTAGAGACCCTGAGCCGGTTCAACAAATTGATGTCCAATCTCGCCTAGAGACCCTGAGCCAGCTCAAGAAATTAACGGCCAATCTCGCCTAGAGACCCTGAGCCGGTTCAAGAAATTGACGACCAATCTCGCCTAGAGACCCTGAGCCGGTTCAAATAATTGACGGCCAATCTCGACAGAGACCCTGAACTGGTATGAGTTTAAACCGTTCGGATCCACGCAGAAGAGCCGTCATATGAGTTTTTGAGGAATGAAAGATCATCATCGCATATAGTATCATGCCGGCTTATCAAAGCTGAGCAATTATAAGTCCCGGGTTGTCGTAGGCGAAACTACCCGGCACTTGGGGGCTACACAGTTGAACTCTCCCCAAAGGTTCCGGTTCATCAATAGTCGCAGTTGTCGATAGAGGCTTCTTACCATCAGGTATAGCTTACATTATCCTAAAGAAAACAGGCTCTTTAATAACTCCGTCTGATGAAAGCCAGAGCCATGTGGCTTCGGTCAACAAAATTGAAGGTTTCAAAGAGATTGTCCGGCTGTAATATTATGGAGAAAGGAATGGCGTCTTAAAGGACAGGCCCCTCATCAGAAATATTTCAAAGGTAGAGCCGGCAACACATCAAAACACAGAGAGGTGCAAATATATATGGCCACCAAGTGGCAGAGTCATGGTTACTCTATTACAAAAGATACTCTCAAAAAGAGCAAAAGCATTGTCAGCCGCCCACGGCGGGTCATTACATAAAGTCTGTGCTCAGAAAGGCTAAGAGATTACAATTCAGTTGTTGGCGGCTCATCCTGCTCTGGGTCTTCTGCTGGCTTTATCTGAAGATTGCCCAAGTCCCGGTTATAGTCAGCCAGAGCAGCAAATGACCCCTCAAGGAACGGAGACGCGTCAAGCTCACAAGGAAAGAGATCCTTACCGCGGGTGGGTGTCAGATCTTTCCACTCGTAGAGCGGCTCGCGGATTCTCTTCTCTTCTGCGTCGTAAGCCGCCTGATAGGTCTTCAAATCAGCTTCATCCGCCAAAACAGAGGCCAAATAGCGCGACTCTTTGACACACCGGGTATAATCTTCCTCGATGAAATCTGAGCCGTCATCTCTTTTAGATGGATAGCCATCCATCATTTCAGCCGGCGTTAGCTCGGGAGCGAAGGCAAGAGCCCGGCTCAAACCGGCAACGGCTCCTTGGCGGAAGGCGGACTTCTTGAGCTCTTCAATCTGCTTCGGCATTGTAGAGAAGAGTTCCAAGACCCCTTTCAGAGCAGTGGGGATCTTCTCCTTGTACTGCACACTCTTGATTGTGAAGATGGCCCCATAGTATAACTGCTCTGCAAAAGTATAAATGGCCTTCAGTGGCAGAAGGCTATCAGAAGCCAATTACCGGCTCCTAGGACCTGGATGAGTCGGATAAAATTAATGAGCCGTCAGTTTTCTTACTAGCAAAGCTAAAAAAGATAAAGTGAACAAGGAAGCTTACCAAATAGGGTAGCTGACATCTTCGCAATATGCTGTTTCAGACCTTGAAGTTCATCCGCCACGGCTGTAAGCCGCTGTTCAGCATCGTCCGCCCATTTGGTTAAGGCAGCCTTTTCAGATTCAGCCATCTCTTTTAAAGAGGTGAGCTCGGTGGTAACACTGGCCAGTTCTTCTGCGAGAAGCCGACATTTTTCATCCGCGATACTTCGAGCTTCTTGCTGAGCTGCCAAGTTGGCTTTCAGATCTGTTAGCTCAGACCTGGCTTCCTTCAAAGCTTCCTATAAAACATCAAAATACAGGATAAGCCGCCAAAGTGCAAGACAGGTGTTAAAAGCAAATACAAGTCTCAAACAGATTGCAAGCAATATATTTGACACTTGGGGGCTAATGTCTATTTAATCTTGCAAGTATGTAGTTCCGGTTCATTTCCTTCGAAGTTGATCCGGAACTTGGGGGCTATATAATGGCTCTTCAATATGCTAATAATGGAAGCACCGACTCAACTTGATCAAAATTGAGCCGGACCTTGGGGGCTACGATTGGCAGTTCACTTTACTTACAGTACAAAGCTAAAGCAATTTTAAAGGGGTTTGACATGAAAATCTCTGCAAGAGGTCACAGAAAGACCCGGCTTAACGATTCGATACGTTAAGCCGGATCTTGGGGGCTAAGAAAGGATATAGTAAAGAAGGAAAAGTACCTCATATTTTTTCTTCATGTAAGAGATCAACCGAAGGTCAAAGTCCCGGCTGGTGGTAACCTGATTTATGTACCCAACGTGTAGCTCTTCAACGGTCATCTTCTCGCATGAAGAATCGAAGTTCAGTTTCTTTGAAGCTTTAGCCGACTCTGTATGTTTGGTAAACACATGAGCCGGAGGCGTTTGATGATCAAACCCGGTGATAGCAACATCCGGGGTGTCAGGGGTCTTGGCAGGAGTTGCCGGCTTAGAAGGAGCCCTTGGAGGGCTCTCCATGATGACATCTTCAGCGGCCGGTTTAGCGGAGGCAGCCGGCGGGTTTTCCTTCGGTTGAGTTTCTTCCAGCTGCTTGGGCTCCGGTTCCACAGTAACTGGGCCGGAGGAGGGCTTGTTGGCCTTACGACGTTTAGCTTGAGCACTGCAAAAAAGAAGAAGAATAAGCGGTTGAAGATATTGCTAATCATAGTAACAGCCGGCCATCCAGATGCTTACAGTGGATTAATCTTAGGCGGTGGTATGATTGACTCCGAATAGTCGCCGGAGGAAGGAGATTTCTGCAAAAATAAAACAGAAAGGTGAAGAGAGTATCAAGTTTACAAAGGGAAATATAAAGGAAAAGAAGGGGTTCAAACCTCGGCAGGGCGTTTCTTGGGAGCCGGAGAATTTGGCAACCCGGACATGAGCTCGGTAGAGCCGGTGCTTCGAGTCTGTCGACGCTCGATTTGCTGTTGCTTTTTTAAGAGGAAATCGGGAGCCAGATAAGTAAGAGGGTGGGAAAGAGGAACTTTTCTGATAACCCGCCGCGGCTTTCGGGGGATGAAACATTCTGAGCCGGAGGAAAAGTAATTTACCTCAGGAGCATTGGCACGGCTGGTTTCTACTTCATCCTGTGAGTAAAGTAAGTGTTAAAATAGGAAGGTAAAGGATCAAGCAAGAGAGTTGAAACCTTACCTCTAAGCTGGACGATGGTGGTGGGTCAAACAAATTATCTTGCGGGACATGTTTTTTAGCCTTCTTGGTTGGGACCTTCTTCCTGGATTTTTTCGGAGGGGCAACATATTCCCACTTCCAGAATTCTGAGTCGGCCTATAAGGATGACCCAGAGAGTGAATATCAAATTAGAAAAATGCAAACAACGTCTAAGAGGCGAAAGGGAAGAGATTAAACTTACATCAGGAGCCGGATTGTTAGCACTGAAAGGCGGCAGGCCAATTTTGCTACATGATCCGGAAGCTTCATGGACAAGACTCCGGATGGCGAGGATAATTTCGTTCTCTGTCAACGAAGATCGGCTGAAGCACAATGAGCTGTCATACTTGCCTTTATATTCGCACATGAGCCGGCTTCTATGTCTCAAAGGCATAATCCGCCATGAAATCCAGCAGCGGATCAGGTCCAACCCGATTAAGCCGTTGGCCATGAGAGCCTTGATTTTGGCATGAGCCGGTTCATATCTTGCGCGTTCTGAAGCTGGTAGCCGGCGAGGAAGCTCTGATGTTGTTGTGAGCCGGGAAGGACAATAACCCGGCAAAGGACGCTCGTTCTCAGGAGAGGTGTCCTTGTAATAGAACCAGGTCTTGTTCCAGTCCTTGGGGTGACTCGGCATCTGTGTAGCTGGAAAGATGATATCCCTACGCCATTAGATGGATATGCCGCCAAGTTCTAAGATCGGGCCGACTTTCACTTCAGTTTGCTAGTTAGCATAAAAGAATTCCCGAAAGAGTCCAACCGACGGCTTGATTTGAAGATAAGCTTCACACAGCACTTGAAAATTGCATATGTTTGAGACGGAATTGGGGGCCAAATCTTGCGGGTGAAGCTTATAACAGTGAAGGATGTCCCGAAGGAATTTGGAGCCGGGAGGCATGAACCCTCGTTCAATATGGTCAGAGAACAACACCACTTCACCTTCTTGAGGTTTGGGCCGCGTCTCATCACCTGGGACCCGCCAGCTAATGACTTCCTTAGGAGGAAGAGTACCCGCGTGAACAAAATCCGACAAAAAGTCCTCCGTAATGCATGACCCAACCCAGTTGCATGAGTGATGTGCAAGATAAAAGGCACGATGAGTCGAAGTGCAAGCAAATATTTTTGACGGCTTAAAAGTTTAAGGGCTCTACGGATAAAGCAGAAGACCCGGCTGGTAAGAGCCGGAGGAGTTTGGCGACTCAACAGGGAAAAGGAAGATCAAAACATCGATTAAGTCCTAAAAACAGATTCCGCAAGATGTCACTATATCTACGGATCTACAAAATTAGAGAAAATGAATTTTATTTCTAACCTAGTGATGAACAGCGGAGGAAAAAGAAAACGGACTGGGGCCATCAAGGCGTGTGCATTACGCGCGACCGGCCCGCGTGCGGCGGCAGAGCAAAAGCGCATCCTAAAGACGTTAGCGGCGTCGAGATGCACTGGCGATCACGGCGGCGGAGCACCGGTGAAAACCCTACTACGGCGGCGACCATCTAGGGAGCAGGAAAACTTACCGGAGACAGCGCGGCGGAGGCGGATGGATCTCTGGTACGTTCAGGGTGATGCAGTGGCCAAGGTCGGGGACGATGTACGGACGGCGTCGGTGCAGAGCTCGAAGGCGCTGGGGCGGCGACTGGAAGGAGACGAAGAAACAGAGGCACAGGCGGGAGAATGGAAACCCCAACCAGCACGGGTCATATTTAAAAGGGGGTTAAGGAAGGCGCAAAAATCTAGGCGATGACAGTTAAGTTAAAGATTTGGTGACACGTCAGCAGATCTCATGACGTCATGCCGGTTCATTTCCGGGCGACTCGCCAAAAGTGGAAGAGAAGGATGAAGTGAGCAAGCTCAGTTCAACCTGGGGCCTAATGTTGGGGATATGACCCGCCGGTGAGGTTCCGGGTCATGTTATTGGCTCGTGAACCGACCCAAAGGTGAGTCGTAATGTTAAGTGGCCCAGGAAGGCAGGCGGCTCACGGTGTGGGCCGTACGACGGCCCGGACTGAGATGACCCGGGCGTGCAAGCCGACTCACAGACGGCTTGGGCAAGAAGATAGAGAGAGACTCGGTTAGCAATTGTAATGACCCGGATGTTCTGACCTCTTATATAAAGGCAGACCCGGGGCGACTTAGGGAGGGGCAATCGAGAACTAGGTCAAGATTTTAGCTCCTTGTAATCGATACACAAGTAATACAAGTACAAGCAGGACGTAGGCTATTACCTCGATTTGAGGGGACGGACCTGGGTAAACCCGTGCCTTTCGTCCCGACTAACCCCTTTGAGTCCACCTAATTAGGAATGGCCTCGAAGCTAAGTCCGTTCACCCGGACATCTGCCGTGATAAAACCACGACACTTAGCCATAGGGACGCGAAAAGGACTGGAGGGGCTGATGACTAGCCCCCAGTGTTTTGTGATGTTCGGATGAACTGTGGCTAAAGCTAATATCACATGGTTTGTATGAAGAACAAACCCCTCGTATGACACGGAATATCCACTGACGAGGATTTGAGTACAACACTTTAAGCTCGGATTCACAGACCAGTTCTCGCATACTATGACAGTCAGTTTTTGGCTTTCTCCCATGAGGTGCTTGACTAGACTAGCCGGAAACACAATCGCGGGGGTTCTCCCTTTGCCCTTTTAGCCGAATGAGCGGAACGTAAAGGGGAAAGCACAGGAGCTAGGCAACCCAACTATTGACCCAAGATATAGTTTGAAACCAATGCATATAAAGCGAATTCCAAGACGCCGAACGCATAATCAATTGCACGTAAGGCGATTTTTTTGAACTCGAGCCCCCGATCTATTAGCCGGTTGCATCATCATATACCGAAAAGTTTCATGGGAAGAGGGAGAAAATAAAATATGTGCCAAAAAGGACAACGAGACAAACACGCATAGTGATGTTGTATGTTTCTCAACAACTCTTATTGCTCGGATTGCCGAAGCAACTGTTTACAAGTATTTGAAAAAAGAAATTTTACAGGAGCGGTTGTACCATGGGTCTTCAATTGGTGACCTTACGTCATCGATGTGCCCTGTCGCTTGTCTATTCTTGTGCCTCCTAGGGAGTGGGGCACCTCGATAGGTGATATTATTCGGTGAACGGATCTTGCAAAGAAGGTCTTGAGAAGTCGCCGAAGTGTGGATAAGCTTTTACGCCTTTAGCAAGCCCTGGATTGTACCCGCAGTGTGTTCGAAGACATTTTAATGGTAGTAGTTCGGTTCAGCCGAACACTTACCCTTTTTTCCTCACCGCTGCCCATGGAATTTTAAGTGCAAAGTTGTGCTTCCTTGGCACGTACTTCGCTGATCCTAGGTTTGTGCGATGGGGGGCGAGTCCCTATTTAAGGGGAGAGGAAGGGTGTACGAGCTCGGGCTGAAGCCGTGCTCGCTTCCCAACCTTGCATGCCTTTACGGCAGCTATCGGTGTTTGCCGATCATCGTTGTAATTAAATTCGGCCGCCAGGACCAATGTGTGTTCCGCAGTACGGAGAGAGCTATATGTATTTCCGTTGACATTGATGACTCCCTTGGGGTCAGGCATCTTGAGCTTGAGGTATGCATAGTGCAGGAAGGTGTTAAAGCGAGCGAACGTTGTTCGGCCGAGCAGGGCATGATAGCCACTACGGAAGGGTACAATGTCGAAGATCAAGTCTTCGCTTCGAAAGTTGTCAGGCGAGCCGAACACTACTTCCAGGCTTACGGAGCCCATGCACCAGGCCTCGACGCCTGGAATCACTCCTTTAACAGTAGTGTTGCTGGGTTTGATCCTTGATGGATCTATACCCATCTTTTTCACTGTGTCTAAGTAAATAAGGTTAAGGCTACTTCCTCCGTCCATTATGACTTTTGTGAGGTGATACCCGTCTATAATGGGGTCTAGGACCAGGGCGGCCGTACCCCCATGATGGATACTGGTCGGGTGATCACATCGATCAAAGGTGATCGGGTATGCTGACCATGGGTTATACTTCGGGGCTACAGGCTCCATAGTGTAAACCTCTCGAAGGGTGCACTTCCTCTCATTCTTGGGTACATGGGTGGCGTATATCATATTTACTGTTTTCACCTCTGGGGAGAATTTCTTTTATCCGCCACCCATTGGACCCCGCGGCTCATCCTCATCCTTGCTGCGAGGGCTCTTGCCTTGATCCTCGAGCATGAGTTTGTCGGCCTGTTTGAACACCCAATAGTTGTTGTGTGTGTGGTTAGCGGGCTTCTGTTGAGTGCCATGGATTTGGCAAGGCCTTTCCATGATCTTCTCCAGCGGGGTGGGTTCGTCGCGATTGCCTTTAGCAGGCTTCTTCCGCTGCCTAGGTCAGGAATTGCGGAAGCCGGCGTTAACGGCCGTGTCATCGGCATCACTGTTGTTGTGCCGACGCTTGTTCTTCTTGCTCTTTGGTTTCCCGTTGCTGTCCCAAACTTTGGAGGTGCCGGGATCTTTGGAGTTGTGGCTACGTCTTGTTAGCTAGTTATCTTCGCCCGCGCAAAAGTGGATCATGAGTAATGTAAGAGTGGACATAGTCCGAGGTTTATCCTGGCCGACCTAGCGGGCCAACCATTCATCCCGAATATTGTGTCGGAAGGAGGCCATTGCCTCGGCGTCCGGGCAGTCAACAATTTGGTTTTCCTTCATCAAAACAATTCCAGAATTGCCGCACAGACTCTCAGGGCTTCTGAAAGACGTTGCTTAGATCGGAGGAATCCGGCGACCGAACATAGGTGCCCTGGAAGTTAGATCGGAATGCATCCTCTAGGTCTTCCTAGCATCCAATGGAGTTTTCGGGCAGCCTATTTAACCAGTGCCGAGCTGGCCCCTTGAGTTTTAGGGGTAGATATTCGATGGTGTGGAGATCGTCTCCTTGCGCCATGTGGATGTGGAGGAGGAAGTCCTCAATCCATACGGTTGGGACAGTTGTCCCATCGTACTTCTCTATGTTCACGGGTTTAAACCCCTATAGGAACTGATGTTGCATCACCTCGTCCATGAAACACAGTGGGTGGGCGGCGCCTCTTACCCAAGCTATGTCATGCCAGTATTCGGCGTCTGTTCTGGCCCGGTTGCGTTCCTGGCCTCTATTGTTGCGGTCGAGCCAGGATATGTACCCGTCCCGTCTATCGGGTGAGTACCCTTTGGATTTGTAGATAGATCTCGTACAACCTTCTCTATAGTCCAGGTCATGTCGTAGGTCAAACCTTTCATTGGGCTCTAGTGGCTCCTTTCCCCATCTTTGGGGCATCGCCGGCTTATAACCGGTGTCATCAGCCATCCTATCTCGTCCTCGAGGAGGTCGGTCTAGCTTATTGTATGGGGTATGTTTAGGAGACGGCATATCAGTGAGCTCGTCGTCGAATTGCGCAGCAGCCTTCTACATGGATAGCTCTTAGGTTGGTCCGACAAACCGGTACCATATCCTTCCTCAGCTGCGAGGACACTTGTCCATTGATCGCTGAGGTTATCTTTTTCGGCTTTAAGCTGTCGTTCTTTTATTTTCAAGCTACGGCTATTGCTATAAGTTGTTGCCTGAACAGTTCCTGATCTTCAAGATTATCAGGGATGTCGAAGTCATCGGCTTCTGGGATGTCCTCCTGCTTGAAAGGGGGAGGTAGTTGTCGTCCTCGAAATCGTTGAGGTCATCAGGGTTGCGCAGGTCTTCAGGCCTCTCCCGACCCTCTAGCGGGTTTTCGGGGATAGCAGGATTGCCGAGGTCTTCCGGGGTATCTTCGTCCCTGGTGCCGATAATAGCTTTCCTCCCCTTTTTGCCTTTCGACCGTTTATGGAGCTTCCGGCGCCTTGACGATGCTTCACACGACTTGTCACCGTCGTTATTAGGTGTGATCTCCATTGGAAATATGCCCTAGAGGCAATAAATAAAGTGTTTATTATTGTATTTCCTTGTTCATGATAATCGTTTGTTATCCATGCTATAATTGTATTAATTGGAAACACATTGCATGTGTGGGTAAATAAACAACATTCTGTCCCTAGTATGCCTCTAGTGAACTAGCTCGTTGATCAAAGATGGTCAAGGTTTCCTAGCCATTGACATGTGATATCATTTGATAACGAGATCACATCATTAGGAGAATGATGTGATGGAAAAGACCCAAACTACAAACATAGAATATGATCGTGTTAGTTTATTGCTACTGTTTTCTGCTTGTCAAGTATATGTTCCTATGATCATGAGATCATGCAACTCACGGACATCGGAGGAGTGCCTTGTGTGTATCAAACGTCGCAATGTAACTGGGTAACTATAAAGGTGCTCTACAGGTATCTCTGAGGGTGTCTGTTGAGTTGGCATGGATCAAGACTGGGATTTGTTACTCCGTGTGACGGAGAGGTATCTCAGGGCCCACTCGGTAATACAACATCACAATAAGCCTTGCAAGCAATGTGACTAAGTGTTAGTCATGAAATCTTGTATTACGGAATGAGTAAAGAGACTTG
The DNA here is from genome assembly GCA_022496015.1 of Hordeum marinum. NCBI lineage: Eukaryota > Viridiplantae > Streptophyta > Magnoliopsida > Poales > Poaceae > Hordeum > Hordeum marinum. Next base: position 417,201,896 of record CM039677.1, on the reverse strand, counting down.
CCGGTAACGAGGTTGAACTAGGTATGGAGATACCGATGATCGAATCTCGGGCAAGTAACATACCGACGAACAAAGAGAACATCATACGGGATTAACTAAATCCTTGACATAGAGGTTCGACCGATAAAGATCTTCGTAGAATATGTAGGAACCAATATGGGCATCCAGTTCCTGCTATTCGTTATTGACCGTAGAGGTGTCTTGGTCATGTCTACATAGTTCTCAAACCCGCAGGGTCTGCACACTTAAGGTTTGGTGACATTTCGGTAGTATAGAGTTATGTATGGTGGTGACCAAAGGTTTTTTGCAGTCCTGGATGAGATCCCGGACGTCACGAGGAGCTCCGGAATGGTCCGGAGGTAAAGATTCATATATAGGAAGTCCTGTTTTGGTCGCCGGAAAAGTTTCGGGCTCATCGGTGTGTACCGGGAGTGCCGGTAGTGTACCGGGAGGCCTCCGGGAGGGGTATTTCGACCCAAGAGGTTTCATGGGCTGTGGGAGAGTGAATATAAGCCCTTAGTGGGCTGGTGCAAACTCCCACACAAGGCCCATGTGTCTGGAGGAAAAAACCCAATAGGAAAAGGTGGAAAAAAAGGCAAAAAGGAGCAATCCTAGTCCTACTAGGATTGGAGGAGTCCTCCTCTCCTAGTAGGTTCGGCCGAACCAGCTTGGCTTGGAAGCCAAGTCTTCCTCCTCTCCTCCTCTCCTCCTATATATACTAGAGGGTTTTAGGGTTTTTGCACTAGTTTTTCAGCCACGTCCTACCCGTTCCTCTAGTGCATAGTTTCTCCTCTAGATTGGATTTCTACAGTGCTTAGGCGAAGCCCTGCCGGAATTGCTCCACCACCATCGCCAGAGCACCATCACGCTGCTGGAGAACTCTTCTACCTCTCTGCTCCTTCTTGCTTGATCAATACGGTGGAGATCGTCATCAAGTTGTACGTGTGCTGAACGTGGAGGTGTCGTCTGTTCGGCGCTAGATCGGAAGGATCGTGATCAAGTTTGTGGGATGGATCGTGATCAAGTTTGTGGGATGGATCATGATCGGATCGCGGGACGGATCGTGATTGCATCGCGGGAAGGATCTTTATTGGATCGCGGGACGCACGTCGATTTGGATCGCGAAGACGTTTGACTACACCAACCGCGTTTCTTAACGCTTCCCGCTTAGCGGTCTACAAGGGTACGTAGATCCACTCTCCCTCTCATAGATGCTCATCACCATGGATAGATCTGCGTGTGCGTAGGAAATTTTTTGTTTCCCATGCGACGTTCCCCAGCAGTGGCATCATGAGCTAGGTCTATGTGTTGATGAGATCTCGAGTAGAACAGAAAAGGTTTGTGGGCGTTGATGCTTAGATTGCTTCCTCCCTTGGTCGTATTTTGGTTCAGCGGTATTGTGAGATGAAGCAGCCCGGACCAACATTACTCGTACGCTTACGAGAGACCGGTTCCCTCAACGCAACTTGTTGCCTAGATGGCTTGCGGGTGACAGTTTCTCTCACTTTAGTTGGATCGGATTCGACAAAGGCGGTCCTAGAGGACGTCTAACTTGTTTTTGCAGGGTTTGTTGTGATGTGATATGTCCAATTACATGATTTGATATATGTGATGTATGAGATGATCATGTGATGTATAGAATTTCACGACTTGCATGCCGATGAGTACGGCAACCGGCAGGAGCCATAGGGTTGTCTTTAATTATTGTATGACCTGCGTGTCAATCATTAAGCGCTATGTAATGCTTTACTTTATCGCTAAACGGTAGCAATAGTAGTAGAAGCATGCAGGGCGTGCCAACCCCGATGGCAACACGTTGATGGAGATCAAGATGATGGATATCATGGTGTCGTGCCGGTGACGATGGAGATCATGCCGGTGCTTTCAAGATGGAGATCTAAAGCACAAGTTCATGGCCATATCATGTCACTTATGAATTGCATGTGATGTTAATCCTTTTATGCACCTTGTTTTGCTTAGTATGACGGTAGCATTATAAGGTGATCCCTCACTTAAATTTCAAGATAAATTGTGTTCTCCCCGAGTGTGGACCGTTGCGAAAGTTCGTCGTGTTGAGACACCACGTGATGATCGTGTGTGATAGACTCTACGTTCACATACAACGGGTGCAAGCCAGTGTTGCACGCATAGAACACTCGGGTTAAACTTGACGAGCCTAGCATGTACAGACATGGCCTTGGAACACAAGAGACCTAAAGGTCGAACATGAGTCATATAGTAGATATGATCAACATAATGATGTTCACTATTGAAGCCACCTCAACTCACGTGATGATCGGACTTGAGTTGGTGGATTTCGATCATGTGACACTCAGATGGCCTGAGGGATGTCAATTTGAGTGGGAGCTTTAGTAATTTGATTAACTAAACTCATTATATTGAACAATAGTCTAAGTAAACTTTGCATATTTGTGTTATAGATCAATGGCTCGCGCAGTAGCACACCTGAATTTTAATGCATTCCTAGAGGAAGCTAAGTTGAAAGATGATGGAAGTAACTTTGCTGACTGGGCCCGTAATCTGAGGATTATCCTCATGGCTTCCTAGAAATCATATGTCCTTGGTGCACCGCTTGGTGACCAACTAGAAGACATGACCTCCGAAGACGTTAAGAACGCTTGGGAGGCACGTACCGGAGATTACTCAATAGTTCAGTGTGCAATATTGTATGGCTTAGAACCGGGACTTCAAAGACGTTTTGAACGTCATGGAGCATATGAGATGTTCCAGGAGTTGAAGTTTATCTTTCAGAAGAACGCCCGGATCGATAGGTATGAAACCTCCGATAAGTTCTATGCTTGCAAGATGGAGGAGAACGGGTCTATCAGTGAACATATACTCAGAATGTCTGGGTATTCAACTCGTCTAGCGGAGTTGGGAATTGCCCTTCCGCCAGAGGAGATCACTGACAGACTTCTTCAATCACTGCCACCTAGTTACAAGAGCTTTGTGATGAACTATAACATGCACGGGATGAACAAGTCAGTCGCCGAGCTGTTTGCAATGCTAAAAGTCGCTGAGTCTGAAATCCAGAAAGAACATCAAGTGTTGATGGTCAATAAAACCACTAGTTTAAAGAAAAATGGCAAAGTCAAGGGCAAGGGCAAGAAGGGTAAAACCAAGAAGGATGGCAAAGCAGTTGCTACTCCTGTAATGAAGCCCAAGCATGGACCCAAGCCAGAAACTGAGTGCTTTCATTGCAAGGGAACTGGTCACTAGAAGCGGAACTGCCCCAAGTACCTGGCTGACAAGAAGGCGGCCAACGACAAACAAGGTATATATGATATACATGTTATTGATGTGTACATTACTAGCTCTCGTAGTAGTGCCTGGGTATTTGATACCGGTTCGGTTGCTCACATTTGCAACTCAAAGTAGGAACTACGGAATAAACGAAGGCTGGCAAAGGACGAAGTGACGATGCGCGTGGGAAATGGTTCCAAGGTTGATGTGATCGCCGTTGGCACGCTCTCTCTTCGATTACCATCGGGATTAGTGATGAACCTGAATAATTGTTATTTAGTGCCTGCGTTAAGCATGAACATTATATCTGGATCTTGTTTATTGCGAGACGGTTACTCATTTAAATCAGAGAATAAAGGTTGTTCTATTTATATGAGTAATATCTTTTATGGTCATGCACCTAATGTGAGGGGTTTATTCATATTGAATCTTGATAGTGATGATACACATGTTCATAACATTGATGCTAAAAGATGTAGAGTTGATAATGATAGTACCACTTTCTTGTGGCACTGCCGTTTAGGTCATATTGGTGTAAAATGCATGAGGAAGCTCCATGCTGATGGACTTTTGGAGTCACTTGATTTTGATTCACTTGACACATGTGAACCATGCCTCATGGGCAAGATGACTAAAAGGCCGTTCTCTGGAACAATGGAACGGGCAAGTGACTTATTAGAAATCATACATACTGATGTGTGCGGTCCAATGAATGTTACAGCGCATGGTGGATATCGTTATTTTCTCACCTTCACTGATGACTTATGTAGATATGGGTATATTTACTTAATGAAACATAGGTCTGAAACGTTTGAAAAGTTCAAGCAATTTCAGAGTGAAGTTGAGAATCATCGTAACAAGAATATTAAGTTCCTGCGATCTGATCAAGGAGGTGAATATCTGAGTTATGAGTTTGGCAGTCACTTAAGACAATGTGGAATTGTTTCACAGTTGACACCGCCCGGAACACCACAGCGTAATGGTGTGTCCGAACGTCGTAATCGAACCTTATTAGATATGGTGCGTTCTATGATGTCTCTTGCTGATTTGCCACTATCGTTTTGGGATTATGCATTAGAGACAGCTGCATTCACTTTAAATAGGGCACCATCAAAATCCATTGAGACAACGCCATATGAACTATGGTTTGGCAAGAAGCCAAAGTTGTCGTTTCTTAAAGTTTGGGGATGTGATGCTTATGTCAAAAAGCTTCAGCCTGAAAAGCTGGAACCCAAAGCGGAGAAATGCGTCTTCATAGGATACCCGAAAGAGACAGTCGGGTATACCTTCTATCTCAGATCCGAAGGCAAAGTGTTTTTCGCTAAGAACAGAACATTTCTTGAGAAAGAGTTTCTCCCAAAAGAATTGAGTGGGAGGAAAATAGAGCTTGATGAGGTTATTGAACCTTTACTTCAACCAGAAAGTAGCGCAGCGCAGAAAGATGTTTCTATGGAACCTACGACTGTGGAAGAGGAAGTTAATGATGATGATCATGAAGCTTCGGATCAAGCTGTTGTTGAACCTCGTAGGTCGACAAGGCCGCGTACTACCCCTCAGTGGTAGGGCAACCCTGTCTTGGAGGTCATGCTCTTGGACAACAATGAACCTACGAGCTATGGAGGAGCAGTGATGGGCCCGGATTCCAAGAAATGGTTAGAGGCCATGAAATCTGAGATGGGATCCATGTATGAAAACAAAGTATGGACTTTGGAAGTATTACCTGAAGGGCGAAAGGCCATTCAGAACAAATGGATCTTTAAGAAGAAGACATACGCGAACGGTAATGTCACCGTCCATAAAGCTCGACTTGTGGCAAAGGGTTTTTCACAAGTTCAAGGAGTTCACTACGATGAGACTTTCTCACCCGTAGCGATGCTTAAGTCTGTCAGAATCATGTTAGCAACAGCTGCTTATTTCGACTATGAAATTTGACAGATGGATGTCGAAACAGCGTTCCTCAACGGTTTCCTTTAGGAAGAGTTATATATGATGCAACCCGAAGGTTTTGTCGATCCAGAGAATGCTGACAAAGTTTGCAAACTCCAGCGATCCATTTATGGACTGGTGCAAGCATCTCGGAGTTGGAATAAGCGCTTTTATGAGGTGATCAAAGCGTTTGAGTTTATACAAGTTTACGTAGAAGCTTGTATTTACAAGAAAGTGAGTGGGAGCTCTATAGCGTTTCTAGTATTATATGTGGATGACATATTGCTGATTGGAAACAATATAGAAATGCTGGAAAGCGTGAAGAATATTTGAACAAGAGTTTTTCAATGAAGGACCTAGGAGAAGCTGCTTTCATATTAGGCATTAAGATCTATAGAGATAGATCGAGACGCTTAATAGCACTTTCACAGAGCACATACCTTGATAAAGTTTTGAAGAAGTTCAAAATGGATCGGTCCAAGAAGGGGTTCTTGCCTGTGTTACAAGGTGTGAAGTTGAGTAAGACCCAATGCCCAGTGACTGCAGAAGATAGAGAAAAGATGAGTGTCATCCCCTATGCTTCAGCCATAGGCTCTATCATGTATGGAATGCTGTGCACAAGACCCGATGTCAGCCTTGCCATAAGTATGGCCGGAAGGTTTCAAAGTGATCCTAGAATGGAGCACTGGGCAGCGGTCAAGAATATCCTTAAGTACTTGAAAAGGACTAAGGAAATGTTTCTCGTTTATGAAGGTGATGAAGAGCTCGTCGTAAGGGGTTACGTCGATGCAAGCTTTGACACTGATCCGGATGGCTCTAAGTCTCAAACCGGATACGTATTTATTCTCAACGGGGGAGCGGTAAGCTGGTGCAGTTCCAAGCAAAGCGTGGTAGCCGATACTACGTGTGAAGCAGAGTACATCGCAGCCTGAGAGGCGGTGAAGGAAGGTGTCTGGATGAAGCAGTTCATGATAGATCTTGGAGTAGTGCCCAGTGCACTAAATCCAATGAACCTATTCTGTGACAACACTGGTGCCATTGCTTTGGCTAAGGAACCAAGGTTTCACAAGAGGACCAGACACATAAAGCGACGCTTCAACTCAATCCGCGATTACATCGTGGAGAAAGACATAAATATTTGCAAAGTGCACACGGATCTGAATGTTGCAGACCCGTTGACTAAACCTCTTCCAAGGGCTAAACATGATCAACACCAGAACTGCATGGGTGTTCGATTCATTACAATGTAAATCACATAGTCATGTGAACTAGATTATTGACTCTAGTGCAAGTGGGAGACTATTGGAAATATGCCCTAGAGGCAATAAATAAAGTGTTTATTATTGTATTTCCTTGTTCATGATAATCGTCTATTATCCATGCTATAATTGTATTAATTGGAAACACATTACATGTGTGGGTAAATAAACAACATTCTGTCCCTAGTATGCCTCTAGTGAACTAGCTCGTTGATCAAAGATGGTCAAGGTTTCCTAGCCATTGACATGTGATGTCATTTCATAACAGGATCACATCATTAGGAGAATGATGTGATGGACAAGACCCAAACTACAAACATAGCATATGATCGTGTCAGTTTATTGCTACTGTTTTCTGCTTGTCAAGTTATGTTCCTATCACCATGAGATCATGCAACTCATGGACATCGGAGGAGTGCCTTGTGTGTATCAAATGTCGCAACATAACTGGGTGACTATAAAGGTGCTCTATAGGTATCTCCGAGGGTGTTTGTTGAGTTGGCATGGATCAAGACTGGGATTTGTTACTCCGTGTGATGGAGAGGTATCCCAGGGCCCACTCGATAATACAACATTACAATAAGCCTTGCAAGCAATGTGACTAAGTGTTAGTCATGGGATCTTGTATTACGGAACGAGTAAAGAGACTTGCCAGTAACGAGGTTGAACTAGGTATGGAGATACCGACGATTGAATCTCGGGCAAGTAACATACCGACGAACAAAGGGAACATCATACGGGATTAACTGAATCCTTGACATAGAGGTTCGACCGATAAAGATCTTCGTACAATATGTAGTAACCAATATGGGCATCCAGTTCCCGCTATTGGTTATTGACCGTAGAGGTGTCTCGGTCATGTCTACATAGTTCTCGAACCCGTAGGGTCTGCACACTTAAGGTTCGGTGACATTTCGGTAGTATAGAGTTATGTATGGTGGTGACCGAAGGTTGTTAGGAGCCCCGGATGAGATCCCGGACGTCACGAGGAGCTCCAGAATGGTCCGGAGGTAAATATTCATATATAGGAAGTCCTGTTTTGGTCGCCGGAAAAGTTTCGGGCTCATCGGTAGTGTACCGGGAGTGCCGGTAGTGTACCGGGAGGCCTCAGGGAGGGGTATTTCGACCCAAGAGGTTTCATGGGATGTGGGAGAGTGAATATCAGCCCTTAGTGGGCTGGTGGAAACTCCCACACAAGGCCCATGTGGCTAGAGGAAAAAAACCAATAGGAAAAGGTGGAAAAAAAGGCAAAAAGGAGCAATCCTAGTCCTACTAGGATTGGAGGAGGAGTCCTCCTCTCCTAGTAGGTTCAGCCGAACCAGCTTGGCTTGGAAGCCAAGGCTGCCTCCTCTCCTCCTCTCCTCCTATATATACTAGAGGATTTTGGGGTTTTTGCACTAGTTTTTCAGCCATGTGCTACCCATTCCTCTAGTGCATAGTTTCTCCTCTAGATCGGATTTCGGCAGTGCTTAGTCGAAGCCCTGCCGGAATTGCTCCACCACCATCGCCGGAGCGCCATCATGCTTCCGGAGAACTCTTCTACCTCTCCGCTCCTTCTTGCTGGATCAAGACGGCAGAGATCGTCATCAACTGTACGTGTGCTGAACGCAGAGGTGCCGTCCGTTTGGCGCTAGATCGGAAGGGTCGTGATCAAGTTCGTGGGATGGATCGTGATCAAGTTCGTGGGATGGATCGTGATTAGATCGCGGGACGGATCGTGATTGGATCGCGGGTCGGATCGTTATTGGATCGCGGGACGCACGGCGATTTGGATCGCGAAGACGTTCGACTACACCAACCGCGTTTCTTAACGCTTCCCTCTTAGCGATCTACAAGGGTACATAGATCCACTCTCCCTCTCATAGATGCTCATCACCATGGATAGATCTGCATGTGCGTAGGAAAATTTTTGTTTCCCATGCGACGGTCCCCAGCAATCTCGCCATTAGCGGCAGGGTTGTCCACCATGTAGACGTCGTATTTGGAGGTAGCGGCCCATCGCCCGGTGTTAATGGGGGTGGGAGCGCAATCGTCATCATCCATGTATTCTGCCTCCTCGGAGGCATAGACCAACATGTCGGTTAAATCTTCGACTGTGGCTACCAAGTGGGTCATGGGTGGGACAAAAAATTCGTCCTGACCCGCCTTGTGACCGATCTGAGCATGGATACGGGTTGGATCGTCGGTAATTTTCATCGACGAGATCCAATCTAGGGCCTCATTGCGTGTCGAGATCTCGATCAGGTCAACCTGCCCGAAGCCTTCGGAGCTGACCTCCGATGTGTCCAGGTGAGTGGACTGTTTGGCAAGAACAAATATCTGGACGTCGGGCGCTATGGGCAGATCCGGACTAAGAGTTAGGTCATCGGCGTGGTTAATCCCGTGGTCGTGACCGAAAGAGGAATCCGAAGTTAAAGCTTCTGAGTCTTTGGGCATGGCAGGCGAAACTGCGAGCCCGGTTAATGACAGGTCGCCCCAAGAGTCTATGGAGACCTCTAGGTTCCTGAATCTGAACTCTTGATCAGGGGCGAAACTTCCGACATGGCCTAGATGGCCGGCCGGATCGGCATGCAGCACAACGATGCCGAAGGCGAAGATCTATCGGGGGACGAAAGTGTCCGTGTTGCGGACCTCTTCGTTGATGACAAGGTGAGCCATCGATTCCTTGGGAGATCATAACGGAACTCTCAATGAAAGTACCAATGTCGGTGTCAAAATCGGTGGATCTCGGGTAGGGGGTCCTGAGCTGTGAGACTAGAATCAATGATAACAGGAGACAAGGGAGACGATGTTTACCCAGGTTCGGGCCCTCCTATGGAGGTAATATCCTACATCCTGCTTGATTGTATTGATGATGTATAGGCTACAGAGTCGATCTACCTCGAGATCAAATAGCTAACCCTAGATGACTTGTTCTCTGTATACAACCTAAACCCTCCGGCTTATATGGACGTCGAGGATACCTAGGGTTTACACATGGTCGGTTACACGTCAAAGGGATAAATATGCCTATTCGCTACATCAAACGTGGAGGACAAGCCACAATTCCCGAAGCTTTCTTCCTAGAGACAGGGCCTTCGATCGATCCAATGTTCGGCAAACAACCCATACAGTCTGGCCCATAAGGAATAGGTCGGCCTCCCAAGGACCCCTTAATCCAGGACTCCCCCAATAGGGTGATGCAATTCTATGGTTAACATCATATTTAGCAAGCATTTTATGGAAAGCACCATGAATAAAGTGCGAACCAACATCAGTCATTAAGTATCTAGGGACTCCAAATCTCAGGAAAGTAACTTCTTTAAGCATTTTAATGGAGGTGTTATGATCAGCACTACTAGTTGGAATAGCTTCTACCAACTTAGTAACATAATCAATAACAACCAAAATATGAGTATACCCATTAGAGGAAGGAAAAGGTCCCATATAGTCAAAACCCCAAACATCAAAGGGTTCAACAACAAGTGAATAATTCATAGGAATTTCCTGACGCCTACTGATATTACCAATTCTTTGACATTCATCACAAGGCAAGACAAACTTACGGGCATCCTTGAAGAGAGTAGGTCAATAAAAACCAGATTGCAATACCTTGTGAGCAGTTCTATCTCCTGCATGATGTCCTCCATAGGCTTCGGAATGACATTTCCATATGATTTGTTCCTGTTCATGCTCACGTGCACAACGTCTAATAATACCATCTACCCCTTCTTTATAAAGATGTCCACTAGTGCAGCAACGTGCTATACAAAGGTTTTTAACCCATTTCCATGACGTAGTCTTAAACCATCGCCTTGCATGTGTGGGCGATAGGGGGAGCTATCCCACACGACAGGCAAATCCCGTCAGCAATGCCTGCACCTGGTCACCCACGATGAGCAAAAATATATCGTTTGCGATTGGAAGGACCATCACAAACAGACATATTGGGGAACACGTGTGAGATGAGCTTAGCATCCCACACAAGGAATCCCAAGGGTACGTTTCCTTTCGTATTGCAGATCACACACAAGGTTCTGCATAACATCGTTTGTGATAGAGGTGATCATCACACACGTTAGTTATAATCCTGCCGTTTGCGTTACTCAAAACATCACTCAGTGTGTCTAGAAGAAACTATTTGGCATTGGGCTGCCCATCACACACACTAGCTATGTGAAAACGGTTGTGATTGGGTGTCCTAACGCATACAGTTGTCGACCGGAATTCGCATGTGATTGAATTAACATTTGATATCAACCACATAATATATTTCTTATTCGTAGTACGACAACCATGATTTCATAATTGAATTACATCAGGGCACAATATCATATAGGCATATACTGCCTAGCTACCCAATTGCACAACAAGACAAAGTTTCAAATGCAACATCTAAAACCTTTGGAAATTAAGTATCATCATAGACGGTAAATAGACAGATGAATCTCATCTAGAAAACTGTAAAAGTGTAAGGCGAATACTAAGCCTTCAATGATGTTGAAGGTCCTTGCAACTTTAGGCGAGTGCCAGTGGATGATTACCCGCCCATCCTTCGCTCTCTTAAGGAAGACTTCAAGATTATACCGTGGGTGCTTTATGAATGCCTTCATCGCCTCTTGATCATACAGGTGGTTTGAGACGTAATCATCAATGAACTACCTTGAGAAGGATTGGAAACAAACAAACACATAAATATGTTTTCTAAAATTTGAAATGGCGCAAAGGGAAAAGGACAAGATGAAAGAGATGGTACCATTCTATAGTTGACCGATGTCTTTTTCATTGTGCAGACAAACATCTTGTTGTTTTTCATAGCTAGTTTCTTTATCTTAACAATCTTTCTAAGTTTCTTGATTTGACTGATATTTAAGGACACCTCATTTCCCCACATGCAAAAGGGTCGAACTGTGGATCTAATCCTCTTACAACAGGACCTACATGCGTAAGAACAAATCTATCTATTATATATAAAAAGTATTTGACGGGCTAACCAGGTTAACCAAAAAAAAGAGAATTAAGTTAGAAAATCCCACAATAATTAGAAACATCTAACCTTTAATTTTATACATCAGAAAACCACAACCGTTAGATCCATTTTAAGACAAAGAAATTCACCCACCGATGCCATCTTGTCTAGAGTTTACGTGGTGGACTATGAAAAACATATCCTCTCAGATCTATCCATCCCTTGCTCGGGAAGAAAACAGAGGAGAAAATCCTCGCCCTCACAATGTCTTCCAAGCAGCGCGAGAGATTGGTGTGCAGATGCATCGCCATGTTGCTTGCCCCTCTGCACTTCATCAACTGGGTAGCCACACCATCAGTAACCCCCACAGCAGTATAGCCGTGCAGAGAGGAATCAGCCGCCAGCATGTAGGTAGCGTCCATCTAGATTTCTTGATTTATTAAATCAACTCTACCATTGGTATTTCGTCTGTTTGTGTAATTTGTGTTTCTGGCCGGCCGCAAGTTGATTAATTAGCTAGCAAATGGCTAGGTTTCCTTGCTGGGTATGTGGGTTTGTTGCTAATGGATAAGCATAGACCGAGCTAGCTTCTATGTACATGGCCATGCTACTAGACGATCAGTATAGATCGTGCATGGTTTGTGTACAGCCCGACCTGGAGATCCTGTCACTTGGTCAGCTTGCCTCGTCAAATTCGTCATAAGTCTTTAATCAATTGAGGTCCTAGAGTTAACCACACATGTGGAATTACTGCTCTCCGTTTCCTCTTGGTAACCAGGTTCACCCTCAATCTTCATCGCTACACGAGAAGGTGCATCCGTGAGAGCAAAACATGGTACTCGCTAGAGCCATGTGCACTGTAGTTGATTGGATAATACCAGCAGCGCACCCTGACAAGTGTTCTCTGCAGCTGCCACATCTTTCACGTGCAAAAACAAGTCTGTCAGTACATCATCAAGGTAAGATGTACTACTGCAAAAGTATTCCTAATTTTTTTGTATGCAGCATGCAGAATGAGAAAACGTCCTCATACCCTAGCACTCTGCAATGTTATTGTGCAACATAGAAATAGTTTCTTCTCATGTAACTGAAGTTAAATGATATGCTAGCACCTGCAGCATATGAAATTAGCTTTTGTATGTGTCGCTTTGGTGTTACTAAAAACATTAAAGTATTCACATGTAAGAGCTGTTGAAAGTTTTTTCTTTTATGTATTATTCATTTAAGAGCGGTATAGTATGGCCTTCACGAATATTCATAATTTCGGTTGCTTCTACGTTTGTATTCGACAACCAAAGTACAAATATTAATATTGAGCTTACCTTATTTTTTATTGTGATGAGGTGTGCTCTTCGAAATTTAAAACTGACTACCTTGCCAACAATTTTCATTTCTAAGTGTGCATATTTAATATTTATATTACTTATTGATCCACGTTCCTCTTTTTCACTTCCGATCTTTGTGTAGACATGTTATTGGGGATCAAGTTATCTTTGAAGAGAACTGAATACCGTCCTGGCACTAGAGCTATTGTGTGATTGTTTGCTCAAATATTTTTCCTGGCCTAACGGAACCCTAAACATTTAGTTACACCGTAGTTTTAGTACATCTTGAATGTTCGCATCTTCCACTTGATATGTGTGTATAGGTTGTGTAATCCATTGCACTAACTAGCAACAATTTGTATGAAAGATAGACAGACTCAGCTATTATAGTTTATAAGTTCTGATGATACAATTAGTACACAGTCATATATCTCATTTAGTAATTGAACAAATTATTTATCCAAACACACTTATTTTTATGTCTAAGAGTATATTTCAAGTCCTATCATCCTTCTATCCACGTCCCTTTCTTTCTTCTGGTGTTTTTGTGAGTATCTCTTATTAATGTGATCAATTTTATGATTCTCAGAGTGACCTCGGTAACTTTCTTGAATAATAATGGATTTAATTTGTCCTTATTTTTCTATTTTCTCGAAAATACGTCGTCCTGATAAATACTTCAATTTTCATATTCCATTTTTATTTTTAGTTACCATTTCCATTTCCATTTTGTGTTCTACTATGCCACCTGACTGAAACCGAACACAGATAATTTCAACAAATTGGGGACCAAGAAAGTGAAGTACTGGACGAGGTTAGGCGTGTCAGTCATATAATATTAGCATCCTACTACATGTTTTACCACATATGTAACATTTACGAGTCAAACACTAGCATCATAACGAAAGTAGAAGTCACAATTGTTTCCCATTGCTTCATAGATAGATAAAGTAGAACATGTTCCATTATCAGAATGAATTGAGGGTGTGTGCATGTGCAAAGTATTCCGCAACTAGAAAGTGAGGATGAAGAATATGAAAAAACAAATAAGGGCGCAATAGAAAGAGGCCAAAGTATAATTATCACATATGATAAATGATATGGATTAAAATGATCAATGTTGATTATGTGTTCTTGATCAGAGTATAATAATTATATTGAACATAATTAAAACATTACATTCAAAAGATCAGTTCAACTACCTAAGAATATATATTTTAACTGAGCCTCTGCATCATAAAAATGCATAAAACTAAATTTATTACAATGTTTAACACAAAAGAAAAATCAAACTATGGTCCCATTGGAGAAACTACCATCAATCATTACCTACATCTAAGACAAACATTCCATCCTTGACTACTCTAACGACTAGGAAATCTATCACTCGTATGATGCTCCCATATGAACGTAGACTCCTTGATAATGCACTCCAGTTGCTTGATGCCAAGATCTATCGGCTCACTGTGCTACAGCTTTTGTATGTGTACCCACATGTCAGTTATGATGATTACTACTAAGATTTCTTTCACAAGACACTTAAAGTAGTATTATGATTTGAATGGATGAATATTTCCATTTCATAGAGTAACGATTATTCACATAGTAAAAGGTGTTGCAAGAATATGGTGATTTTAGAAATTTCATAATACTGACGAGACATAAGATATTGATAAATAAATATATTAGTTGTGCATATGATCGTTAAAAATGTCTAGAACTATACTATTTGAAATATTTAGTCCTTGATGGTACCTATAGTATGTCCGAAGACATTTAATGGTAGTAGTTCGGTCCAACCAAACACTTACTGTCGTGGTTTTATCACGGCAGATGTCCGGGTAAACGGACTTCGATTCGAGGCCATTGCTAACGTGATGGACTCAAAGGGGTTGATGGGGACGAAAGACACGGATTTACCCAGATTCGGCCCCTCAACTCGAGGTAATAGCCTACGTCCTGCTTGTGTTTGTATTGCTTGATGTATCGATTACAAGGGAGCTGAAGCTTGACCTAGTATTCGACAACCTGATCTCTAAGTCGCTCCGGGTCTGCCTTTATATAGGAGGTCTAGACCACGGGTCATACAATTAGTAACCGACTCTCATTGTCTATCCGAGTCTTCCTCTATCTTCTTGTCCAAGTTGTCACCGGGCGGCTTACACACCCGGATCTTCTGGGCCACTGTTCGGCCCACCTTATGAGCCGCCAAGCTTCATGGGCTTTAGGACCACCGGCTCACCTTGGGCCAGTGTACGAGCCACCAAGCATAACCAGGAGCCCTTAGGGCGGGTCATACCGCGGGGTTATATACCCAACATTAGGCCCCAGGTTTATTTGAGCTTGCTCACTTCACCCTCTTGTCTTGCTCTTTTGGCGAGTCGCCCGGAATGACCCGCCATGACGTCATGTTGACCCTGCAGAAAAGATTCGCTGACGTACTCACCAAATCTTCGCATTAAGTGACCATCCCAAAAATCGAGGCGTCCGCCTCGGCCGAAATGTTTCCGTCGCCTGGATTTTCGCGCTCATTCTACCTTCTCCTTTTAAATAGGACCGCCCCGGGTGGTTTATTACTTCTCCCGCTAGCTTCCTCGTCTTCCTCCTCTTGACGCAACCGCTTCCATCACTTCCAGCTCCGGCGCCGCCTCCGCTCCATCGTTGACAGGCCGCTGCATCAATCTGTGCGAACCAGAGTTTCATCTGCGTTTCACTACGCCGTCGCCGGTAAGCCCGTGCTTCTCCTTAGATCCATTACCGCGCCGGTAGGGTTTGTAGGAAGACCGTCGCCTTTGTGCGGGTTCTTCCGACGCCATTGCTCGGGGTCCTCAAACGTCGGCCGCACCCTTGATGCGCATCCCGGCCGCGCCGCCACGCACGGGGCGGCCGTGCACAATGCACGGGCCCATCGCGGCTCCTTCGTACAGTTTCAGTTTTCCTCTGCTTCGCCTATTCTTTGCTAGGTCTAAATATCATAACCTTTTTCCTGCCTTTGTAGATCCATAAATATAGTGGTAGTTTGTGAAATCTGTTTTCCAGGACTTAGCCAAAATTTCCCCCCTTGTTTGCTAGGTTTACCCGCTAGACTATGCCGGCTCTCATCAGCCGGAGTATAGCATCTTATACGTAGAATCTTTAAGCTCGTAAGTCGCCATAGAGTTTAGTCTCCTCTTGACTCGCCGTGTTTTAATTTTCACAATCTTTGAACCGGCAGAATGTATCGTGCCTCGAACTCCTATAATTGGGTCGAGTCATGCGTTAAGTTTTGAGTTTTTGATGGACTTTGTTCACGCTAGCACTCTCCCTTCCAAAGATGCCATCCACTGGCGGGTCCCGGGTGATGAACTGAATCCCGTTCCCCAAGAAGGAGAGGTGGTCATTTTCTCAGACCATATTGAGCGGGGTTTCGTGCCTCCCGGCTCAAAATTCTTCTGCGGTGCCCTTCAGCTTTACAAACTCCATCCTTAAGACCTTGCCCCCAATTCCGTCTCAAACATCTACAACTTTCAAATATTGTGTGAAGTCTATCTACAAGCCAAGCTGTCAGTAGGCCTGTTCCGGGAGTTCTTCTATGCCAACCATCAAACTAAAGTGAAGGCTGGTCCGAGTCTCGAGCTGGGCGGAATTTCTATCCAGAGGCGTCGGGACATCACCTTTCCGGCTATGCAGCTGCCGAGTCACCCAAAGGACTGGAATAAAACATGGTTCTATAGCAAAGATACTTCTCCAGAGGGTGAACGTCCACTGTCGGGTTACCATCCTTCCCGGCTCAAGACAACTTCAGAGATTCCTGGCCGGCTGTCAGCTTCAGAGCGCGCAAGATATGAGTCGGCTCATGCCAAGATTAGGGCCCTCATGGCCAACGGCTTAACCGGACTGGACCTGATCCGCTGTTGGATCTCTTGGCGGATCATGTCGTTAAGCCACAGAAGCCGCCTTATGTGCGAGTACAAGGGCGAATACGACAGCTCACTCTGCTTCAGCCGGTCAACCTTGATAGAAGATGACATCACCACTGCTATCAGGAGTCTCGTTCATGAGACATCCGGAGCCTGTAGCGCTATCGGGTTGAACCCCTTTAGTGCCCTTAATCCGGCCCCAGATGTAAGGCGATTTCTTCCCATCCGTCTCTTGGACCTTACTTGTACCTTGCTGATCTACTGCCCATAACCAGCTTATTCTTTCAGGCCAACTCTGACTTCTGGAAGAAGGAATACATCCCTCTCTTGAAGAAAACCAAGAAGAAGGCCCCGGCTAAGAAGCCCAAGAAGGACGCCCCGCAAGAGGGATGGTTTGACCTGCCACGATTATCCGGCTCAGAGGTAAAATTTTAGCTGTTTTCTAAGACTTTGCTTTCTCATTTCACTAACATATGTTTTCCTCACAGGATGATGTGGAGACCAGCCGCGTCAACGCCCCTGAGGTAATCTACGTTTCTTCCGGCTCAGAATATTTTGTCCCCCAAAAGCCGCGGCGGGTTATTGGAAAAGTTCCTCTCTCTCATCCTCTTGCTTATCTGGACCCTTAATTTCTTTTAAAAAGCAACAACAGGCTCATCGTCGTCAGACCCGGAGCGTCGGCTCTATGGATCTCTCGTCCGGTTTATCGAACTCCCCGGCTCCAAAGAAGCACCCTGCAGAGGTATGTATGTCTTGTTTGACTGGTTTGCTTTTCCATTTCAATACTGTCTTATCTTTTCTCAACTATCTCTCAGAGGTCACCTTCCTCTGGCGACTCTACGGCGACTGCCCTGCCGCCTCCTAAGATCAATCTGCTGTAAGTATTTCCTTTAACCGTGCATTTATGTTCCCTTTGGCGGCTGTAATCCTTGGGTTCTGACGTTCGTGCTCTCTAGGGCTCAAGCGAAGCGTCGAAAGACGAACAAGTCCTCCCCTAGCCCTGCAGCCCAAGAGCCGGAGCATGAACAACCGGACGAGTCACGACCGGATGTGGATCCGCCAGCCGCATCTAGTGGGCCGACTGTTGAAGATATCATCCCAGAGAGCCCTCCAAGGGATCCTTTGAAGCCACCAAGTCCTGTCCAGATTACCAAGAGCACTGCCACTCCGGACGTCGTGATCATCGGCTCTGGCTTCCAGTCTCCCCCAGCTCACGTGCTGACCAAGCATAAATAGTCGGCTGAAGCCTCGAAGAAGTTGGAGTTTGAATCTTCTGCCTTTGAGAAGATGACTGCCGAAGAGCTTCACGCCGGTTATGTGAACCGGCTTTCCACCAGCCGGGATCTGGAGCTTCGACTGGTCAGTCTGATGAAGAAAAAATATGAGGTACTCCTTTTCCTGTAGAAAATCTAGTCCAAGGGCCCCCAAGGGCCGGCTCAATCTAGTCCAAAGTTGAGTCGGGTCTTTCATGATCTTCCTTGTAGAAAATCCAAATCCGTAGCCCCCAAGGGCCGGCTCAATCTAGTCCAAAGTTGAGCCGGGTCTTTCATGATCTTCCTGGTAGAAAATCCAAATTCGTAACCCCCAAGGGCCGGATCAATCTAGTCCAAAGTTGAGCCGGGTCTTTCAGCGCCAAAATGTCTGAAAATAGAAATTAGCCCCCAAGTGTCATACATATTGCTTGCGATCTGTTTGGAGACTTGCCTACTGATGCTATGCTTTGCCATACCACAGGAAACTTTACCTGAAGCCAGGTCGTAGTTGACGGATCTGGAGACCAATCTGGCGGCTCAACAAATGGCTCGAAGTGCCACAGACGAGAAGTGTCGGCTCTTCTCTAAGGAGTTGGCTACAATCAAGGCCGACTTCGCCGCCTTTAAAGAGTCAGCCGAGTCTGAGAAGGCCTCCTTGACCAAGCGGGCGGATGACGCCGATCAACGACTGATAGCTGTATCAGATGAACTCGAAGCCTTGAAGCATCATATTACCAGAATGACTGCCACCCTCTTTGGTAAGTTTCTGATAACTTGTGCTTCAATGGTCATATAATACTTGTACTGGCGACTCACCATGAAATTTCCGACTTATGTAGGCCCTAGGAGCCGGCAGCTGGCTTCTGACAGTCTGTTGCCGTTAAAGGCTATCTATACCCTGACGGAGCAGCTGTACTGTGGCGCGGTGTGCACTATTAAAGTCGTGCAATACAAAGACAAGATTCCTGCGACTCTCAAGGGCGTCTTGGAGCTCTTGTCCACCATGCCCAAGAAGATTGCCGAGTTAAAGAAATCATCCGCCTGCCAAGGGCCGATTGCGGGCATCATCCGGGCCTTGGCTTTCTCTCCGGAGCTGACGTCAGCTGAGATGATGGATGGATTCCCTTCAAAGAAAGACGACAGCTCTGAGTTCACCGATGCTGACTACAGTCGGTGCGTGAAGGATTCCAGAGTGCTGGATTCCGTCTTAGCGGGGCAAGCTAATCTGACGATCTACCAGGCAGCTTATGGCCCTGACCAAAAGAGAATCCGCGACCCGCTTTACGAGTGCAAGGACTTAACGCCTGCCCGTAATAAGGACCTCTTCGCTCCTGACCTTGACCTGTCTCCTTACTTTGAAGAAGGCTCTTTTGTGGCTCTAACAAACTGCAACTGGGACTTAGACAATCTCCAGATTGGGGCCATCGAAGAGCCAGAGCAGGATGACCCGGCAGCTAGCTAGTCCTTACTTTGAAAAACTTGTAACAGCCGACTCTTCGTGACCCGCCGTGTGGCGTTGAAAAGACTTGTCCGGAATTTTGGGCTCCTCAGGGAGTGTATGTAATAGACTAGATGTCACTTTTGCTTCTACTGAATCTTGTTCTATTACGCTGTATAAAATGATCCGGCTCTTCAACTATCATTGTCTTAGTATGCTGCTTTGATCACTTATGCTGCTTTGTCAACATAGAAGACATCGGTGGCCAAGATTGGGTAAACTACACCCGAAGGTGGTAAGCCCCCTTGGCTAATCTGGTTAGCCGGGGATGGCATAAAGCCTGGCTGATAAGGCATTAGAAGCTATACCCGGAGGTAAGAAGCCGCCCTCCACCGGTTGTTTAGGGTTAGATAAGCTACACCTGGAGGTGGGAAGCCCCCTTGGAAACCATGGCTAATCTGGTTAGCTGGAGATGGCATAAAGCCTGGCCGATAAGGCATTAGAAGCTATACCCGGAGGTAAGAAGCCGCCCTTCGCCGGTTGTTAGGGTTAGATAAGCTACACCCGGAGGTGGGAAGCCCCCTTGGCAACCATGGCTAATCTGGTTAGCCGAAGATGGCATAAAGCCTGGCCGATAAGGCATTAGAAGCTATACCCGGAGGTCAGAAGCCGCCCTCCGCCGGTTGTTAGGGTTAGATAAGCTACACCCGGAGGTGGGAAGCCCCCTTGGCAACCATGGCTAATCTGGTTAGCTGGAGATGGCATAAAGCCTGGTCGATAAGGCATTAGAAGCTATACCCGGAGGTAAGAAGCCGCCCTCCGCCGGTTGTTAGGGTTAGATACCCGTCGGTAAAAAACTTCCTACAACCGTGGCTAATCATATTAGCCGGAGATTTGGCATGAAGTCGGCCGATAGGGTGTTAGAAGTGATACCCGTCGGTAAGAAGCCCCCTTCAGCAATATGGCGTAAACGTCGGCCGATAAAGCATTAGAAGCGATACCGGAAGGTAAGAAGCCACCCTCCGCCGCGGCTAATCATGTTAGCCGGAGATTTTGGCATAGAGCCTGGCCGATAAAGCATTAGAAGCGATACCCGAAGGTAAGAAGCCACCCTCAGCCGCAGTTGATATATCAACTGGAATTTTTATGAACTCTTCTTGTATGAACAAAGATGTGTGTAACAAAAGAGGTCCCGTCTTGCAGGGATTTTTTATATTTATATATAGTATGTACAATGATAGTGTACAATGGCGAGTCTCAACGCCCTCATGTGTAATACGGCCATAGATGTGCTATGTTCCATGGCCGGTGGGTTTCCTGACCCGCCGTCTCTGAGTCATCCCTGATATCGATGAGATAGTATGACCCATTGTTGAGATTTCTACTGACCACAAAAGGTCCTTCCCAAGGAGGAGATAACTTATGCATGCCTGTCTGGTCTTGAATCAGCCAGAGCACTAAGTCGCCTTCCTGGAATGCCCGGGTCTTGATCCTGCGGCTATGGTAGCGGCGCAGGTCTTGCTGATAGATCGTCGATCGGTAGCCGCCAGCTCCCGTACTTCTTCCAAAGCATCCAACGCGTCTTGACGTGTCGTCTCATTATCTGTCTCAACATAAGCCGCTACACGTGGCGAATCATGCCGGATGTCACTCGGCAATACTGCCTCGGCACCGTACACCATAAAGAAAGGTGTATAGCCTGTAGATCTGTTGGGGGTAGTCCTGACACTCCATAATATGGAAGGCAATTCTTCTACCCAACACCTGGGCGTTCGTCGTAAAGGAACCATAAGCCATGGCTTGATGCCCCTTAAAATCTCTTGATTAGCATGCTCCGCCTGACCATTAGACTATGGATGCGTAACTGCTGAAACATCCAGCCGAATGTGCTCCTTGTCACAGAACTCTTTCATAGCCCCCTTAGATAGATTTGTGCCATTGTCGGTGATAATGCTGTGAGGGTAACCAAAACGGTAGATTAGCTTCTTAACAAATTGAACCGCCGTAGCCGCGTCACACTTGCTAACCGGCTCTGCCTCCACCCATTTGGTGAATTTATCAACTGCCGCCAAGAGGTGCATTTTCTTATCTTTGGATCTTTTGAAAGGTCTTACCATGTCTAGCCCCCAGACTGCAAACGGCCATGTAATTGGTATCATCCTTAACTCTTGAGCCGGAACATGAGCACGCCGGCCGAACTTTTGACAGCCGTCACATTTGTGAACCAAGTCTTCTGCATCCTTGTGAGCCGTCAACCAGAAGAACCCGTGCCGGAAAGCCTTGGCTACCAGCGACCTCGAGTCGGCGTGATGTCCACAATCTCTGGCATGAATTTCATTTAAGATTTGCTGACCCTCCTCAGGTGAGACACAGCGTTGAAAAACGCCAGTCACACTGCATTGTGCAACTCACCATTAACTATCGTCATTGATTTAGAGCGCCGGGTGATCTGTCTGGCTAGGTCTTCATCATCAGGTAACTCGCCCGGGGTCAGATAGGCCAGGTAGGGGACAGTCCAATCTGGGATAGCGTGCAAAGCCGCCACTAACTCCCCCTCCGGGTCAAGAATAGCCAAATCCTCTTCCGAAGGTAACTTAACAGTCGGATGATGTAAGACGTCCAGGAATACATTAGGTGGCACCGGCTTTCGTTGGGAGCCTAGCCATGACAGCGCATCTGCCGTCTCATTCCTGCGACGATCAATGTGATCCACCTGATACCCTTTGAAGTGGCCGGCAATAATATCAACCGCGTGTCGATAAGCCGCCATCCGTGGGTCTTTGGAGTCCCAAGTGCCCGAAACCTGTTGAGCCACCAAATCTGAGTTGCCCAAACACCTTACCCAGCTTAAATTCATCTCCTTGGATAATCTAAGCCCATGAAGCAGAGCCTCATACTCAGCCGCATTGTTAGTGCACGGGAACATCAACTGAAGCACATAACAAAACTTATCACCTTTAGGAGACATCAAAACAACTCCTGGGCCTAACCCTTCTAGCTGCTTGGATCCATCAAAGTGTATAGTCCAGTATGTGTCATCCGGCTTTTCCTTAGGGGCTTGACATTCCGTCCAATCATTTATAAAATCCACAAGAGCTTGGGACTTGATGGTCGTACGAGGCACATATTTTAGATTAAGAGATCCCAACTCCAATGCCCACTTAGCAATCCTTCCAGTGGCTTCTCTGTGCTGGATTATGTCCCCTAACGGAGCAGAACTAACCACGGTTATCTGGTGCCCTAAAATAGTGCTTTAATTTGCGGTTGGCCATGAAAACCCCATATACCAGCTTCTGCCAATGCGGATACCTTTTCTTGGACTTCGTCAGGACCCCACTAATATAATAAACTGGCCTTTGAACTGGATAATCCTTTCCAAATTCCTTGCGCTCGACCATGATCGTAGCGCTTACTGTTCGATTATTAGCCGCCACATATAGAAGTAACGGTTCTTTCTCAGCCGGAGCAGCCAGCATCGGCGGCTCAGTCAGCTATTTTTTGAGCACCTCAAGTGCTTCAGCCGCCGCCTTGCTCCAGACAAATTTGTCCGTCTTCTTCATCATCTGATATAAAGGAATAGCCTTCTCTCCAAGGCGGCTTATGAAACGGCTCAACGCGGCGATCCGCCCCACCAAGCATTGGACATCGTTAATACAGGCCGGTTCTGCCAAAGAAGTGATAGCCTTGAATTTATCCGGGTTAGCCTCAATGCCACGTTCAGAAACCAGAAATCCCAGGAGCTTGCCAACCGGAACACCAGAGACACATTTAGTCGGGTTAAGCATCATCTTATAGACCCGGAGATTATCAAAGGTTTCCTTTAAGTCGCCCAAAAGGGTCTCCTTCTTCCTGGATTTGATCACGATGTCATCTACGTAAGCATGGACGTTGCGGCCAATCTGACTATGAAGGCAGTTCTGCACACATCGCTGATAAGTCGCCTGGGCACTCTTGAGCTCGAAAGACATAGATACATAACAGAAAGCCCCGAAAGGTGTAATAAAAGTTGTCTTCTCCTGGTCTTTAACCGCCATCTTGATCTGATGATAGCCTGAGTAAGCGTCCAGGAAACACAAGCTTTTAGGAAACACAAGCTTTCACAACCCGCCGTAGCATCAATGATTTGATCAATACGAGGGAGGGCAAACGGATCAGTCGGGCAAGCCTTGTTAAGGTCTGTGTAGTCCACACACATACGCCACGTGTCGTTCTTCTTAAGCACCAGCACTAGGTTAGCCAACCACTCTGGGTGAAAAACCTCAACAATGAAACCCGCTGCCAAGAGCCGGACAACTTCTTCCCCAATGGCCTTGCGTCTCTCCTCATTAAACCGCCGTAGAAACTGCTTAATTGGCTTAAACTTCGGATCTACATTAAGGTTGTTCTTAGCGAACTCTCTCGATACACCCGGCATGTCAGAAGGTTTCCATGCGAATATGTCTTGATTCTCACGGATGAATTCGATGAGCGCGCTTTCCTATTTGGGATCCATGTGAGCTCCAATGATGAACTGTTTGGATGTGTCGCCCGGAGTGAAATCTACCACCTTAGTATCATCCGCTGAAAACTTAAGGAGCGGCTCAACCTCCGTGGTAGGCTTTTTCAGCAGGGTCATATCCTCCGGGTCAACATTCTCCTTGTAAAATCTAACCTCCTCCTGAGCGCAACTGGACTCTGCGTAAGCCACATCTCCTTCCTCACACTCAATGGCCGTCATTCGGTCACCATGAACAGTAATGGTACCTTTTAAGCCGGGCATCTTGAGCTGTAGGTATACATAGCAAGGCCTAGCCATGAATTTTGCATAAGCCGGACGTCCAAACAATGTGTGGTAAGGACTCTTGATTTTGACCACCTCAAACCACAAGGACTCCACCCTGTAGTTATACTCGTCGCCAAAGGCCACTTCCAAAGAAATCCTACCCACCGGATACGCCGACTTGCCTGGCACCACACCATGAAAAACGGTGGACGAGGGTTTTAAATCATTGTCTAGCAATTTCATCCACCGAAAAGTATCATAGTAGAGGATATTAATACTGCTGCCTCCATCCATTAACACTTTATTCACCATATACCCTCCCACTTGGGGGGCACAACCGAAGCCAATCGCCCTGGGTCATCGACACGCGGCGGGTGATCCTCCCGGCTCCATGTTATATCATACTCAGACCATCGTAAATATTGTGGTAGGGCTGGTGCAACCGCATTGACCGCCCGCTTGCGCAACTTCTGATCCCTTTTGTTGAGGCTGGTCGTGAAAACATGATACTGACCAGAGCTGAGCTGCTTCGGGTTACTCTGATAACCAGACTGATTACGTTGTTGTTGATTGTGTTACCAAAATGATGTTGGTTTCCTCCTTGATTACCTTGACCTGGGTGACCAGACCCTGAGCCGCAGACCCAAAACTGGCCCCTGACCCGCCATGTCCAGAGCCGCCCGATGGGCCACCGTCCTGATTGTTGGGGTGTGTAAAGTGATTCTTAAGTTTCTACATGAAATGGCACTCTCCCCATGTGTGGTTCACCGGCTTATCGGGTTGGCCGTGATCCGGACAAGGACCCTTCAGCGCCTCCTCCAAATTAAAGGCAGTCATGTCCTTATTAAAAGGTGGCCTAAACCTCCTGTTGTCCTTGGGGTGATTCTGATTGGTACTTGCATTGGCCACCAGTTCTGACCTGGCCTTAGGATTCTTACGTTTGCTCTGGCTACCATTGTTTGTCGTAGCCTTGCTCTGATTGCCCTTCTTTGCCTTGGCCGGCCTTCTCCTCGTCGGAGCCCGGATCCTTCGTGTTGTCAGAGTTGGCGTATTTCGTGAGAGTCGTCATGAGCTCTCCCATATCTTAACATGTGCGCTTGAGCCATCCAAGCTTCTGCTTTAGCGGGACAAAGTGGCAGTTCTTCTCTAGGATCAGTAATGCCTGAGCCGCCGTGATTTGCACCGAAGAGTGGATGATGGTCGAGACCCGCCGTACCCAATGATGAGCTGACTCATTCTCCTGTTGAACACCGTGATCAAGATCCACGATGGTCATGGGTTGTTTACACGTTCCTTGAATTTTTTTAATGAATCTGGCTCTCATCTCTGCCCATGAGTTGATGGTATTGGGTGGCAATCCCTTTAACCATGTGCGCGCTGGGCCTTCAAGCATCATGATGAAGTATTTGGCACAAACCTCCTCACTGACGTCCAGCATCTCCATGGCTAGTTCATAACTTTCCACCCAAGCCTCTGGGGGTAAATCAGTGGTGTAATTTGGAACTTTGCGGGGCCCTTAAATCCTTTGGCAGCCGCTCACTCCGCAGAGCCGGTGATAAACATGGCACCCCCCCCCCCACTCTGGTGGTTCCTCCAACTCCTCCTGACACGGATGACGCGGGCTCCTGGCGAGCCTCCTTGGCTAAAGCTGTCACCTCTTGCTAGCCTCTTGCATGATTTCCGAATGCTTGTGTATCCACAGCCAGCCGGTGACCCATTGGAATCTCTCGGTGCCAGTAGCTGCTGGAGCCCGCCGGCGACTCGTAGCGCCGGCTAAAACTCCAGCTAGGGAGAGGGGTTGAATGAACACGGCTCCGGCTATAGGTGTACTTTTCCTGCTGGGCCATCGCCGTCTGCAAGTATCCAATGGCGTTTCGCACATCCTCCGCAAAGGGCGCCTCATCCGGAATAGGAATTGTTTCGAGCCGGGTGGCTGCTGCCACCATATTCTCGGTCGGGTTAGAATAATGACCCGTCGGTGTTGGAAAGGCCATAGGCGAGGCCTGATTTTGTCGGGTCGGTTGAGTCACTGGCTGAGCCGTCGGGCGGCTTCCAGGTGCATCCGCTATTCGCCCTGTCTCTGGCGTGTTGAAGAGGTTTCTTGCCTCATAATGTTCCAGCAGACGGGATTGATGCCTCATCCGATGAACCGCGGTTGCCGATTGTTGCTCCAGTCCAAGACGGAAAGCGTCTGTCTTGATGTGTTCTGCCTCTTGCTCCATCTGGGTTTTTAACTCAGCCATCCTCTGTTGCTCTTCCTCCATCTGGTCCTTGATCCTTGCAATCTCCAAGTTCCTAGCCGCTTGATTGTCTGGTGTAACATCAGTAGCCATTAGGGCCGCGAGCTCATCCATCAGCTCCAAAAGAACTTGAGCCGGCGGTGGCGGGTTATTGCCTGAGGTGGCGGCCCCTGCGGGCATACTATTCATGCCCGGGACTGACCCCGCCATGAACACGGTAGCATGAACCGGCGGCCCAAGATCGTCCGCCTCAGAGCGATCCGACTCAGGGCAGAGCTCATCGTAGCCCCCGAGCCCGCCGTTGTGAAGCTTGTAGACCGACTCTGTTTCTCCGCTTGAAGATTCGTCCTCTGAGTAAACGAGAGTTTCCTGCGACCCGGAAGCTTCTAGATCCATACCTTGAGTAAAGCCCACGAAGACGTGCTTCCGTCCCGGGCTAACGCGGGCGGGTTGCACACTACGAGTAGGTTGCAGACGCCGAGCCGGCTCGACGAGGTTGGTGCAGACGTCCGGCCCGGGTGTTGCTCCATCAAATTTTTTGATGAACACGTGGATCCCACCGAATGGAACCAGAAAGCCATACTCCACAGAGTCGGCATCAAGCCCCCAGCCGGCGTCTTCGATGTAGAGCCAGCCGCGGTGACTCTTGCACATCCTACCAACCACGTATCCCTCGAGCCCCGGGAGAGAGCCCTTTGAGAACTCAACACCACCAAGCGCAAGCCCCACGGTGGGCGCCAACTATCGTGGTTTTGTCATGGCAGATGTCCGGGTAAACGGACTTCGGTTCGAGGCCATTGCTAACGTGATGGACTCAAAGGGGTTGATGGGGACGAAAGACACGGATTTACCCAGGTTCAGCCCCTCAACTTGAGGTAATAGCCTACGTCCTGCTTGTGTTTGTATTGCTTAATGTATCGATTACAAGGGAGTTGAAGCTTGACCTAGTATTCGACAACCTGATCTCTAAGTCGCCTCGAGTCTGCCTTTATATAGGAGGTCTAGACCACGGGTCATACAATTGGTAACCGACTCTCATTGTCTATCCGAGTCTTCCTCTATCTTCTTGTCCAAGTTGTCCCCGGGCGGCTTACACACCCGGGTCTTCTGGGCCACTGTCCGGCCCACCTTATGAGCCGCCAAGATTCCTGGGCTTTAGGACCACCGGCTCACCTTGGGCCAGTGTACGAGCCGCCAAGCATAACCCGAAGCCCTTAGGGTGGGTCATACCACGGGGTTATATCCCCAACACTTACCCTTTGATAGTTGTTCCTCACCGCCGCCCATGGAATCTTGAGCGCAAAATTGTGCCTCCTCGGCACGTGCTTTCCTGGCCTTAGGGTTGTACAATGGGGAGCGAGTCCCTATTTATGGGGAGAAGAAGGTTTTGGGAGTTTGGGCTGAAACCGAGCTCGTTTCCCAATCTTACGTGCCTTTGCGGTAGATGTCGGCGTTTGCCGATCAACATTGTAATGGAATTCGGCCGCACGGGCCAATGCATGTTCCTTAGTTCGGAGGGAGCGCTCCGTGTTGCCGTTGACAATAATGATCCCCTTGGGGCGGGGCATCTTCAGCCTGAGGTATGCATAGTGTGGGACGGCATTAAAGTGAGCGAACGTTGTACGTCCTAGTAGGGCATGATGGCCGCTGCGGAAAGGTACAATGTTGAAGATCAAGTCTTTGCGTCGAAAGTTATCGGGCGAACCGAACACTACTTCCAGGCTTACAGAGCCCGTGCACCGGGCTTCGACGCCTGGGATCACTCCTTTAAAGGTAGTGTTGCTGGGTTTGATCCTTGACGGATATATACCCATCTTTTTCACCGTGTCTAAGTAAATCAGATTAAGGCTACTTCCTCCGTGCATTAGGACTTTAGTGAGGTGATACCCATTTGTAAGAGCGCATTTATCCATGTGTGGTCTTGGTAATTGATGATAATCCCTATGGACTAATGGTTGCCTTGAGTTATATTCGAAGGATTTGTCCGTAGGTACTTCTTGAAATCCATCCGTTGGTTTCAAGGACTTTATATGGTGACCAAGGTGGTATGTAAGGTTTATCCAAAGAATGGTCATGTGGGAGTTGAGCTTATTGCAAGCATGTCTTGAAGAAGAACATTGTGTAAGCATTCATGTGTACCTTCAAGACATCATCTTTATGAAGAGAGAAGATAAGATACAAGGTTGATCAAGACTAAGTCAAAGAGTGAATCAAGTTAATCAACACACAAAGTGTACAAGATGTATCGAGAGGGATCAAGTGATCCCATGGTATGGTAAGCATTGTCCATTACGCTTTGTGTACTAACCCATGTTCCCTGTTAGTGTTCTTTGTGGGGTTAGGTATGGTTCCATGGGCGAGCATCAATAAGAAGATCCCACACAAGCCATGGAGGATGACATCAAGTGGTGATCGTCATCAAGGTTGCGGTGTGCAAGTTCAAGTGAAGCATCACGGAGATATCATGCTTGAAGCTTGACGTCCATTGTGGTGACAATGGACTTGTGAAGATGTGCCGAAGAGTGGCTCACCCATAGTGGAGTATGGGGGAGCAATCATCTAGTATTCATCAAGCTAATGCAATCAAGAAAGGTGGTCCATCTTGAGGAAGTCAAGATCGTCATCATCTAGCTCAAGTGGACTATGTGCAAGGCTAAGGTTTGACCTTGACAGGGTTTTCTATTTTACTAGTCTCATAGTGGTAGTTGGGAGACTGGGTTATAGGATAGATAGTCATTCTATCAAGGGGGCTCTCAAGTGAGTAGCTTGATCGTATCATTCGTTGAGAGATTAAACCATTGCATTCTTGGCATCATCATCTTTCTTGGTTCTTGGTTGATTTTTCTCTTTGAGGTTTCTTGATCTTATGGTCAACTTCATGACAAGCTCAAGTTCATCGAAAACGGACTCCATATGCATCTTCTATGATGTTTTCGATGTTGGAGTTTTGTCGATTCTTCATTGAAAGAGGTTTCACATCTATATACCATTGGCATTTTTATACTGTCTCTTCTTAAGAAAACCACTTGATCTCGCTGTTGGATAGCTCTTGTCGTCCTAAATCCAACAACCTTGAGTTTGCTCAATTCGGAGCTCATTTGTAGAAGTTATGGCAGTTCTGGTTTTACTGTATCCTTCCATTTTCCTAGCTGAGTAGTTGAAGGAAGCAAGGTGCTCCGGTACAGTGGCTAGCGGTAGTACCACTCCTCAGAGCGGTAGTACCGCAAGTTGCACAGAAGTAATTTTTTACTTCCACCCCTCGGGCGATAGTACCACAAATTACTTCCGGTACTACCATGTCTGATATTTTCTTGAAGCTAGCTCCAGCGGATGTAGCCTGGAAGTAATTTTTTTTACATCCAGGGATGCACGGTAGTACCGCAACCTCTAGTGGTAGTACCACTGCCTCATGGTGTCTTCTGCCGTGTGCTGCACCTAAGCAGTCGTTGAATACTACCCCACGGTAGTATCGCAAGGGCAGGCAGTAGTACCGCTTCGGCAATACTACCATCATGTTGCCTAGTTGCGGTAGTTTTTCATATGGCTACTACCTCCCTAGAGGTAGTACCGCTCCTTGGAGAGGTAGTACCGCTTTGTGCGGGCTGTGAGGATAACGGTTTGATTTTCCCCACCTATAAAAGGGGGTCTTCTTCCCCCATTGAACCTTATCTCTTGAGCTTGTGTTCTTCCCCCATTGTTGACCTTCTTCGAGTTTGATAACTCTCAATCCCTCAAACGATTCTTGCTAGTTCTTGAGGGAAAAGAGAGAGGATATCTAGATCCGCATTTCCACCAATCACTTTCTCCTCTAAGTGAGGGGAACCCTTGGATCTAGATCTTGGAGTTCTTCGTGTTCTTCTTCGTTCTTCCTCTCATTTCATCCATAACATTTGTTGTTGTGGTGGGATTTGGGAGAGAAGGACTTGGGCACTCCGTGTGCCCTTGCCATTGCATTTGGTGCATAGGTTTGAGTTCTCCACGGTGATACGTGGGAGTGAGAAGTTGATGAGCTTATTAGTCTTGGGTGTTTGAGCATCCTAGACCTTGTTCCTCTTGGGTACTTTGGCGCCCTAGACGGTTGTTGGTGCCTCGGAGCTCAATCATTGTGGTGCAAAGCTCCGGGCAAGCGTCGGGGTCTCCAATTAAGTTGTGGAGATTGCCCCGAGCATTTGAGGTCACCGCGAAAGCCATAGTCCATTGTGGTGAAGCTTTGTGGTGTCGTTGGGAGCCTCCAATTGAGTTGTGGAGATTGCCCCAACCTTGTTTGTACGGGTTCGGTGACCACCCTCAAGGGCCCCTTAGTGGAATCACGGCATCTTGCATTGTGTGAAGGCGTGAGGAGATTACGGTGGCCCTAGTGGCTTGTTGGCGAGCATTGTGCCTCCACACCGCTCCGAACGGAGATTAGCATCCGCAAGGGTGTCAACTTCGGGATACATCGTCATCTCTGCGTGCCTCGGTTATCTCTTACCCGAGCCCCTTTACTTATGCACTTTACGTTGTGATAGCCATATTGTTTCTTGTTATATATCTTGCTATCACTTGGTTGTATATCTTGCTTAGCATAAGTTGTTGGTGCACATAGGTGAGCCTAGTTTTGTGCTTGACTAATTAAACGATAGTTTTATTCCGCATTTGTTTAAGCCTAAACCATAATTATTTTAAAGCGCCTATTCACCCTCCCTCTAGGAAACATCCACGTCCTTTCACCATCTATGATGGCGTCTAGGACGAGGGCGACTGAAACCCCCTGATGGATACTAGTCGGGTAGTTGCGTTGATCGAAGGTGATCGGGTACGCCGACCATGGGTTATACTTCGAGGCTACAGGCTCTACGGCGTAGACCTCTCGAAGGGCGCGCTTCATCTCCTTATTGGGTATATGAGTGGTGTATATCATATTCATAGTTTTTACCTATGAAGGGAACTGCTTCTGTCCGCCATCGATTGAACCACAGGGCTCATCCTCGTCCTCGCTGCATGGGCCCTTGTCTTGATCCTCGGCTACGAGTTTCCTGGCCTGTTTGAACACCCAATAGTTACGGTTGGTGTGGTTGGCGGGATTCTCTTGAGTGCCATGGATCTATTAAGGCCTCTCCATGATCTTGTCCAGTGGGATGGGTCCATTGCAATTGCCTTTAGGGGGATTCTTCCGCTACCTGGGTTGGGAATTACGGAAGCCGGCGTTAACGGTCGTGTCATCAGCATCACTATTGCTATGCCGGCGCTTATTCTTGTTGCACCTTGGTTTCCCGTTTTCGTCCAATACTTCGGAGGTTCCGGGGTCTTCGGGGTAGTGGCTCCGTCTTGCTAGCCAGTTATCCTCGCCCGCGTAAAATCGAGTCATGACTGATGTAAGGGCGGACATTTTCCTAGGTTTATCCTAGCCGAATTGGCGAGCCAGCCATTCATCCCGATATTGTGCCTAAAGGAGGCTATTGCCTTGGTGTTTGGGCAGTCAACGATCTGGTTTTTCTTGGCCAAGAATCGATTCCAGAATTGTCGAGCGGACTCTCCTGACTTCTGGATGACGTTGCTTAGGCGGCCGAACATAGGTGCCTTGGAAGTTAGATCAGAATGCATCCTATAGATCCTCCCATCACCCGATGGAATTTTAGGGGAGGTTGTTTAACCAGTGCCGAGCTGGCCCCTAAAACTTTATGGGTCGATACTGGATGGCATGGAGATCATCTCCTCGCGCCATGTGGATGTGGAGGAGGAAATCCTCGATCCATACGGTTGGGTAAGTTGTCCCATTGTATTGCTCTATGTTCACAAGTTTAACCCCTCCGGGAACTGATGCTGCATCACCTCGTCCATGAAGCACAGTGGGTGGGCAACGCCTCTGACCCAAGCTATGTCGCGCCGATAATCAGCGTCTGTTGTAGCCCGGTTTCGTTCCCGGCCTCTATTGTTGCGGTCGAGCCAAGGCCGGTACCCCTCCTGTTGGGGAACGTTGCATGGGAAACAAAAAAATTCCTACACTTCACCAAGATCAATCTAGGAGATGAGCATCTAGGAGAGGGGAGAGTGGATCTACATACCCTTGTAGATCACTAAGCGAGAAGCGTTAAGAAACGCAGTTGATGTAGTCGAGCGTCTTCGCGATCCAAATCACCGAGCGTCCCACGATCCAATCACGATCCGTCCCGATCTAGCGCCGAACGGTTGGCACCTCCGCATTCAGCACACGTACGGCTTGATGACGATCTCTGCCTTCTTGATCCATCAAGAGGGAGCAGAGAGTTATACGAGTTTTCCAGAAGCGCCACGGCGTTGCGGCAATGGTGGTGGAGTAATTCCAGCAGGGCTTCGCCTAAGCACTGTTGAAACCGATCAAGAGGAGAAACTACGGACTAGAGGAGAGGGCAACACATGGCTAAAATTGTGTTGCAAAAACCCCCAAAACCTCTAGTATATATGGGTGGAGGGGAGGGAGGAGACTTGGCCGAAGTGGAGGGAGGAGTCCTCCTCCTCCACTCCTAGTAAGATTAGGACTCCTTCCTTTTTCCACTTTTGCCTTTGTTTCCACCTTGGGTTTCTTCCCTAGCCGCATGGGCTTCCTGTGGGCCTTCAAACAGCCCACTAAGGGATGATATTCCTTCTCCCATAGCACATGTAGCCTCTTGGGTCAAAATACCCCTCCCGATGGTCCCCCGGTACTCTCCCGGCACTCCCGGTACACTACCGATGAGCCTGAAACTTTTCCAATGACCAAAACAGGACTTCCTATATATCAATCTTTACCTCCGGACCATTCCGGAGTTCCCCGTGATGTGCGGGATCTCATCCGGGACTCCGAACAACCTTCGGTCACCACCATGCATAACTCTATACTACTGAAACGTCACCAAACCTTAAGTGTGCAGACCCTGCGGGTTTGAGAACTATATAGACATGACCGAGACACCTCTACGGTCAATAACCAATAGCGGGATCTGGATGCCCATATTGATTCCTACATATTCTATGAAGATCTTTATCGGTCCAACCTCTATGTCAAGGATTCAGTTAATACCGTATGATGTTCCCTTTGTTCTTCGGTATGTTACTTGCTCGAGATTCGATCGTCAGTATCTCCATACCTAGTTCAACCTTGTTACTGGCAAGCCTATTTACTTGTTTTCGTAATACAAGATCCCGTGACTAACACTTAGTCACATTGCTTGCAAGGCTTGTTGTAATGTTGTATTACCAAGTGGGCCCTGAGATACCTCTCCGTCACACGGAGTAACAAATTCCAGTGTTGATCCATGCCAACCCAACAGACACCCTTGGAGATACCTGTACAGCACTTTTATAGTCACCCAGTTACGTTGTGACATTTGATACACACAAGGCACTCCTCCGATGTCCGTGAGTTGCATGATCTCATGGTCATAGGAACATATACTTGACATGTAGAAAAACTATAGCAATAAACTGACACGATCATATGCTACGCTTATAGTTTGGGTCTTGTCCATCCCATCATTCTCCTAATGATGTGATCCCATTATCAAATGACATCTCATGTCAATGGCTAGGAAACGTTGACCATCTTTGATCAACGAGCTAGTCTACTAGAGGCACACTAGGGACAAAGTGTTGTCTATATATCCACACATGCAATGTGTTTCCAATCAATACAATTATAGCATGGATAATAAACAATTATCATGAAAAAGGAAATATAATAATAATAAACACTTTATTTATTGCCTCTAGGGCATATTTCCAACACCTCCCGTCTATCGGGTGAGTACCTTGTGGATCCATAGATGGATCTTGTACGACCTTCTCTATAGTCCAGATCATGTCGCGGGTCGAACCTATCATCGGGCTCTATTGGCTCTTTTCCCCGTATTCGGGGTATGATCGGCCTATAACCAGTGTCGTCAACCGTCCTGTCTCGTCCTCGAGGAGGGCAGTTTGGCTTGTCGTATGGGGTATGTTTGGGAGATGGTGTATCAGTAAGCTCATCATCGAATTGTGGCAGCAGTGCCGCTTTTTGGTTGGTCCAAAAGACCGGTACCGTATCCTTCCTTAGATGATAGGACCCTCGTCCATCGATCGTTAAGGTTGTCCCTTCCGGCTTTAAGCTGTCGTTCTTTTGCCTTCAGGTTGTGGGCCGTGGCTATAAGATGTTGCCTAAATTGTTCCTAATCTTCAAGGTTATCGGGGATGGCAAAGTCATCGGCTTCCGGGATGTATTCCTCCTCAACCGAGGGGAGGTAATTGTCATCCTCAGAATCGTTTAGATCATCTGGGTTGTGCTGATCTTCCGGCCTCTCCTGACGCTCTAGCGGGTGTTCGGGGATATCGGGATCGCCGAGGTCTTCTGGGGTATCTCTGTCCCCGGTGCCAGCGATAGCTTTTCTTCCCTTTTTTCCCCTTTAATCGTTTATGCGGCTTCCGGTGCCTTCACGGTGCTTCACCCGATTTGCCATCATCGTTTAGGTGTGTGCTCGCCGTTAGCGGCTGGAGTGTCCTCCATATAGAAGTCGTACGTGGAGGTGCCATCCCATCGCCCAGTGTTAACGGGGTGGGAGCGCAATTTGCCTCATCCATGTGTTCTGCCTCGTCGGAGGCATATGTCGGTGTCAAAACCGACGGATCTCGGGTAGGGGGTCCCAAACTATGAGACTAGAATCGACGGTAACAGGAGATGA
This sequence comes from Hordeum marinum, assembly GCA_022496015.1. Lineage (NCBI taxonomy): Eukaryota > Viridiplantae > Streptophyta > Magnoliopsida > Poales > Poaceae > Hordeum > Hordeum marinum. The sequence goes on along the minus strand of CM039677.1, from coordinate 417,166,931 downwards.
AGGGGACACGAGTTTACCCAGGTTCGGGCCCTCCTATGGAGGTAATACCCTATGTCCTTCTTGGTTGTATTGATGATGTGAGGGGTTACAGAGTTGATCTACCTCGAGATCATATAGCTAACCCTAGATGAGTTGTCCTCCCTATACCCCTAAACCCTCCGGCTTATATAGATGCCAAGGGTGTCCTGGGCTTACACATGGTCGGTTACATGCCGAAGAGATAAACATGCCTAACTATAGCTAATAACTTGGAGAATGCATCATGGCTCCTCGAAGCTTCCATATGGCGTAGGTGGTCTTTGATCATCTGATGCCCGCTTTGCGGCCCGTACAGTCTGGCCCATAGATAATAGGTCGGCTATCCGAGGACCCCCTAATCCAGGACTCCCTCAGTAGCCCCCGGACTATCCTTCAATGCCGATTTATATACGGTCAATCTCCTCATGTCGTCATCTTCGGCTTGCGAGGCGAGTCCCTCATCCTTCTTTGTTCGGCAGCCGACTAGTCTTCGGTAAGATCTCAAGCGTCGTGGGTGCAGGTTCATTATAATAACTGCACGTATTCCTTGACTTTCGCGCGTCATGAGGAGGAGAGTGGTCAGTGATTTTTACAATCTTACCCCTCCGTAACAGGGGCACCAACCCATTTAATCAAACAAAATCGTGGCTCAGACCACATTCTCTTCCTCCTCATCGAAAGAAACTCCCCGCGGAAGCTCCACACAAAACATGGCCAACATCCCCAGCTCCTCCGTGCGTCCCTATGGCTCACACCCAAGGGATTGGACCAGTTGTTCTCTTACACTCCTGCGGCTCCGTAATTTGGAGACCCAAGGGTATCTCCCGTCATCAGATCTAGCAGCGACCCGCGCAGGTCTACTCTCTTATGAAGGCAAGGTTTTCTACGAGCGTTTCCCCAATCCTAACAAGAGGGAGCACGTGTGCTTCATCCCCTTCCTCCTCCGGGGCCTTGGGTTTCCAATCCATCTGTTCCTGAGGGGGTTACTGGAGTTCTATGGGATCTAACTCCACCATCTCACTCCAGGATCAATCTTACACATCTCGGGCTTCGTCGCTCTCTATGAGATGTTCTTGGGGTGTGAAGCACATTTCGATTTATGGAGGAAATACTTCTGCCTTGTCCCCCGAACTCGGGACAAGACAATTTTGGAGGTCGGCGGAGCCAAAGTGTGCCGCATAGCGAGGACGGGGTATCCGACAGGCACATCGAAGAAGTCCGAAGAATGGACCTCGGAGTGGTTTTATATTGAAGATGTACCCCTGTTCGAGCCAACTCGTATAGGACTTCCCGAATACTCTGATGTTCTCCCGAAGAAGAGGTACAACTGGCGGCCCAAGAGCTCATCCCAGGAGGAAAGCGTCGAAGTGCGGCGCCTAGTTGCATAGGTGCGGATGCTCGTCCACCATCGACTGACCATGATCGACGTCATGGCCGCCGCCATCTCCCGGTGTGTGTAGCCCCTCCAACAGAGGGTACACCCCTATGGCAATACAACGGGACAAGCGACACCACACGCTCCCGAAAGGAAGGTCCCGCCAATCCGACGGCGTTGGCCGCCGCACTTGCCGACTTGTACAAAGGAGAGCAAGAAGACTTTGTTCGGCGGTCAACCAAGCAAGGATATTCAGCCCACAATCCCATCGAATGGGTAAGCCTTTCTCCTTTAATCATGAAACCATTGGGGTTTCTCTTCCGCACTCTATTTGGCCAAGGCATGGTGTGAACAGGAATGGAGGAGTTTCATCGAGACAGTCAGCTGTGTGGCTCATCCCGAAGGTACATTGTTTGGTTATCCGCTTATGGTTGTAATCAGTAGAGTCTTATAGCAGTTTGTTTTATTGAAACATTTAGGCGAAAAACCCAATCCTCTCCTACCGAAGGTGTTACCCGGGTGTCTGGAGATGCCCGAAGATCCCGAGCCACGACCCATGTGGCTTGTGCTACAGAAGCCCCCATGGCCAATCCGGTGCCCGCCGATTCTGGTCATGGTGTATCCGTCACCAAATCGGAGGTGGAGAGTGCCATGCATCATCGGCAACGATGGGAAGCCATTCGGCACCCAATTTTCTCCGATCAGGAGTTCGGCGCCCTTCGCTCGGCGGAAGCGACCTTGGTGCCACCCGAGCTGGGTTCGGCGAAGCTATCAAGTTTATAACAACCATCGTATAGGTAAGTGATCGGGTTTTATAGAATCCGAATATTGGTGTAAGCCTAGTAGCCCTCAAGCCTTAATTTGTTTTGGAACAAATGAATTAAGTATCTCCGCACTGTTTGACTGCTGACGCGGGCCTCAAAGCAACAGCCTGAGCAATTGGCCAAGGAGCTCGAGGAGAGCCGCACAGAAGTACAATCCGTGAAGGCCGAACTAGCACAAGTAAAGAGCGGCCCATGGTGAGTATGCATTTACTGCTAATATTTATATATCATCGTGCCTGATATACGGATTCCGTGTAGCAGCCTAATCAATAGGACATATGGAAAGGAAGCTCGAAGAAGCTCGGATTCTCAGAGGTATGCGAAGTCCCAGCACCAGGCTGGCTGCCTTGTTATAGAAAAACATGCCAAAGAAATAAAGAGTTTGAAGATTCAATTGGCCCAAGCTCAAGAAGAGAATCGAAAGCTTCACAAGGGCGTTTTCAGTAAGTACAATTCCATTATTAGCAAATAATTCTGATGTAGGGAGTAATAGTAAGCGCGATGTTATCTTATGTGCAGGCCTCCTATCCAGGCATCCTGAAGAGGAGATCGAATCATACCAAGGGGACCTACTGAAGGAGCTGACTTCTCTCCATAAGCGTGTGCAAAAAGCAATGAAAGGGATGGTGAAGGCACTATGGCCTGCCGAATAGCCACCTAAAGGGCTAGCCGCACTCGTGGATCGATTTAAGGGGGCTCGAAATAGGTTCGAGCTGTGGAAGAATTCATCTTGTTGTGAGGGAGAACGGGAAGAGTGGGCAATGGTCAAGACCTGTTTCACCGGACTTAACCCCGAGCATATGGCGCGGGTTGGTCCCATGGGATAGGATGGAAAAGAAGTGCCACTCCACCTGGTGTATGACCAGGTGATGCCTGCCGCCGTCTTTCGCAAGCGGACTGCCCCTTAACACAATAATTGATAATCTTGATCAGCAGCCGCACATGTAATTTATATGTACGTGTGTGTGAACAATCCGTGTAGTAAACTTTGTTGTAACCGGCCATCAGCTTCTCCCTCCCATGCGAAGATTTCAGGAGTGTTCCTCCTTATTTTTCCCACGCAAAAGAGCGAACTGTATTCGGGGAACCAGGCAATCCGGCCATGTGGTGTGAACAGATAGAAAGCACACAGAAAGATATGTTATATTACGACGTAGAGTAAGAAACATCTTTCGAGGAAAATAGTTCCTCTATCGATGCCTTTCGTCAGGGCTCTACGAAGAGCGTAAATAGAAGTCCACATACTTGCAGTATGCGACTAATTGTCCTTTGGGAAGAAAAGACCCAAACAACGGTAATAACGACCGAAGCCGTATAAGGTGTTTCCGTCATAGTCAACCAATTGCCTACGTAAGATAGCTAGCTTTCGGCTTCACCCGTCTGAGGTACGTGTCCGAATGACCCGGTCGTAACAATCGCAGAGGTGCACCCTTTACTCTCTAGCCGAACAATCGGGAACGTAGAGAGTAATCACAGGAGAGAGGCAACCTGGCTTGGCAAAGTCTTAGTTCAAATTGATGCATATGATGGCTAGAACATGACAAAAGAAACATGTGCACCCGGTAAGTATGAGCAAATACTTATAATAGAAAGTTTGGCTATTAGAAGAAGCCCCCACGTGCTGTGTTCGGATTTAACACTTTATGGTGTATGCCGATCCTCTTTAGTACAAGATTGGTTCAGCCGAACATAGGGTAAGACATGACATTGGCCCTGTCAAACAACAAAATGGGAAGGGAAAAGGAAAAAAGGAAAAAAAATAACAAAAGGAAAAAGGGGGAAATGTGGGGGAGTTTAGACGACACCGGTTTATCCCTAGAAGCACCGAAGACGAGCTGTGTTCCATGGGTTTGGTTCAAGGAGGTTATCGGATAGACTCCGCAAACGATAGGACCCTCCCGCGAGCACTTCGTCGATGATGAAAGGACACTCCCATTTGGGGTTGAGTTTGTGCTTTTGTTTCTCCGGGAGCTGTAGGATGAGTTCTCTTGCGTTGTATGCTTTTGCCCTGACCTCCCTACTTTGGTATCGTCGAGCTTGCTGTTGGTAAAGAGTGGAACGAGCCAGAGCTACGTCCCGCTCCCCTTCCAAGGCGTCTAAGTCATCCTGTCGATCCAACTCAGCCTCTTTTTCCTCGTACATGTGCACTCTTGGTGCGTCGTGGATAATATCGCAAGGGAGAACTACCTCTGCCCCATAGACCATATAGAACGGTGTGTAATCCGTTGATCTGGTCAGGGTGGTACGTGATATGTCTCCAACGTATCTATAATTTATGAAGTATTCATGCCATGTTTACAATAATTCTATATGATTTTGGTATGATTTTATAAGAACTAAACCGGACTGACGTTGTTTTCAGCAAAACTACCTTGGTGTCGTTGTTTGTGCAGAAATAAAAGTTCTCAGAATGGGCTAAAAATTTACGGAGAATATTTTTCGAAAATATAAAAAATATTGGAGCAAAGAGCTGGGCTAGGAAGTGGACAAGGAGGCCACAAGCCTGCTGGGCGCGGCCACCCCCCTGGCCGCGCCTAGCGAGCTTGTGGGACCCTCGAGCACCCCCTTGACATGGGATCGAGGCCAAAAATTCCTATAACTCCATAAACCATCGAAAAATAACCTAGATTGGGAGTTCCGCCGCCGCACACCTCCAGAGCCACGAAAAACCAATCTTGGCCCTCTCCGGCACCCTGCCGGAGGGGGTCACCATCACTGGAGGCCATCTTCATCATCATGTAGGGGCCATCAACACCATGGAGGACAAGGACCAGAGGGAGAACCTCTCCCCATAGAGGGGGGGAGGCCATGGAGGAGGAAGCACGAGGGGGAGAACCTCTTCCCATCTCTCCCGATGGTGCCGGAGTGCCATTGGGGGAAACATCGCCGCAGTGATTGTCTTCATCAAAATCACCTTCTTCATCACCATCCTCATCTCCTTTTAGCGGTCAACTCTCCCGCACCCCGCTGTAATCACCTACTTGAACATGGTGCTTTATGCTACATATTATGATCCAATGATGTGTTGCCATCCTATGATGTTTTGAGTAGATTACTTTTGTCCTTTGGGTTGATTGATGATATAGATTGGTTTGAGTTGCATGTTTTATTATTGGTGCTATCCTATGGTGCTCTCCGTGTCGAGCAAGAGTGAGGGATCCCCGCTGTAGGGTTTGCAATATGCTTATGACTCGCTTATGGTGGGTGGCGTGAGTGATAGAAACACAGACTCGAGTAAGTAGGTTGTTTGCGTATGGGAATAAAGAGAACTTGATACCTTATAATGCTATGGTTGGGTTTTACCTAAATGATCTTTAGTAGTTGCGGATGCTTGCTAGAGTTCCAATCATAAGTGCATATGATCCAAGTAGAAAAAGTATGTTAGCTGATGCCTCTCCCTCATATAAAATTGCAATAATGATTTCCGATCTTGTTAACAATTTCCTAGGATAATTCCGCACACCGATCCATCATTATTCCACACTCGCTATTTGTAATATATTGTAATATTATGATAAAAGCACCTATATTTATATTTTAGTTCTCCGATATCATGTAAATCTATCTTCTTCATACCCACAACGTAGGTTTATTTCTCGTTTCTAGATGGAAGCAAACGTTCGGCGTACGTAGAGATGTATCGGTGGAAGATAGGACTTGAGAGAATATTGATCTTGCCTTTAGCTCCTTGTGGGTTAGACACTCCATAATTATCACTTCCACCTTTGGAAATTGCTACGATTATTCCTTGCACTTGGGGATTATCAAGCTCTTTTCTGGCGTCGTTGCGGGGGAGTAATAGCATGGGGTTGATATTCTTGTGTATGCTTATTTGCTTTATTCACTAAATAGATTTTGTTTTACCTTTTTACTTTCTGTAGTTGTGGGTGAAAGAAAAAAAATACAAAAAGAATTACTTGCCCCTTTTGCCTAAGAAGTTTTTCAAAAAGAGAAGTGATTGGAAGGTTGTGCATTGGAGAAGTGAGGGTCAACCTTGAACACTTGTGTCCATGCTCATGGAAACAATGTAGAATTTTTCATGGAAGCTTCTGAAAAATAATTATCACCTTGTATATATCCATTTTATTATAAAAATAATGTGCCAAGATTTGCTTTTAAGATGATTAGATTGCTTGTTTGGTGTGTGCAGTGTAAAAACAGAAACTTTGGCTGTAATGCGTGAATTTACGTTTTTTACTGGGATGTCAAAAGTTTCTGAAATTTCTACACAGTACTTATATGCAATTGTTTTAATTGTTCCTAAAGTTTCAGAATTTTTTGAATTACATAAGTATACAAAGTTTCCAGATTACTACAGACTATCCTGTTTTTAACAGATTCTGTTTTCTATGCATTGTTCTCTTATTTTGATGAATCTATGGCTTGTATCGGGGGGTATGAACCATGGTGAAGTGTTAATACAGTAGATATAATGCTATTATGAATTTTTAATGAGTTCAAAACAGTAATTAAAGTATTAATTTGCTTTATTATACTAATGGATCTCACGAGGGTTTTGTTAAGTTTTGTGTGAACGAAGTGTTCGAAGATCGCGGAGGTACCGATATAAGAAGAATACGGAGAGACGAGAGTTCAAGCTTAGGTATGCCCAAGGCACCCCAATTAAATATTTCAAGGAGACTCAAGCACCTAAGCTTGGGGATGCCCCGGAAGGCATCCCATCTTTATTCTTCAACAATTATCGATATACCTCGGTTTTTGTTTTATTCACATGACATGTGTCTTTAATGTTTGTCTTTTGCTTTATGCTCCCTTATATTATGAGATAGTCCTTGATGGATTTGTATAATGCTCTTTTTTCTTCACTTAAATCTTTTGAGGATGGCTTTATAGAATGATCTTTGTGCTTCACTTAAATCTTTTGAGTATGGCTTTATAGAATGATTTGTATGCTTCACTTATATATTTTGAGCTTGGATGTTGTTAAATCTATATTAATTAAGAATGCTCTATGAACTTCACTTATATCTTTTAGAGTATGAATATAATGATCATCGAAATTTGGCTTGGAAGAGTATCATTGAAATATCATGGCTAGCTAAAACGGCATTAAAGAAAAGCGCTTGTTGGGAGACAACCCGATAATTTTACTTTCTGTTTTTATGTGTTGACATGATTAACATACTGTAGTAATAATGTTGTGTTCCTTTCATTTCAATAAAGTGCCAAGTAAAGCCTTTGGGATAGTATGGATACTTACTTGTTTGATTCTATGCAAAAACAGAAAGTTTTGCGTCCAGTATTTGAATTGTATGACTTTACTGCAGAGTCAAACAATTTTTAAATTTTTAAAAAACATTTATATGCAAATTCTGGGATATGTCATAATTTTTCAGAATTTTTAGAGTCAGGGAAGTATGGTGATCATTCAGATCTTTACAGACTGTTCTGTTTTTGACAAATTCTGTTTTGCATGCATAGTTTGCTTGTTTCAAGTGTTCTTATAGTTTATATTGGGTAATATAAATTATGGTAATGATATAATACAGTAGGTATAATGGGAGAACAATTATGAATCTTGTATTTACAGTACCTAAGTGAATGATTTATCTTTATTACACTAACCCTTCTCACGAAGTTCCGTTAAGTTTTGTGTGATTGAAGTTTTCAAGTTTTGGGTGAGATACCGATATGAGGGGAACAAAGAGTGACAAGAACCCAAGATTGGGGATTCCCAAGGCACCCCAAGGTAATATTAAAGGAACACTCAAGCGTCTAAGCTTGGGGATGTCCCGGAAGGCATCCCCTCTTTCGTCTTCAACACTATCGGTATATCTTACTTGGAGCTATATTTTTATTCGTCACATAATACGAGTTTTGCTTGGAGAGTCATTTTATTTTTGTTGTTCTCTGTTAGGTGTTATTTATAATCTTGTTTTTGAATAAAAAGTTCCAAGGATTGCCTTAGGATGCTTGCATTGCATGTTTTATGTGTGCTGTGTAAAAAAACAGAAACGTTTTCTGTAGTGTTTGAATTTTCATATTTTACTGGAACGCAGAAATTTTCTGAACTTTTTACACCGTATGTTCATGTAAATTCCTTACAATTTCCTAAATTTTCATAATTTTTAGAGTTACATAGGTACACTAGTTTAATAAATTACTACAGACTGTTCTGTTTGGACAGATTGCTGTCATAGTTTTGCTATCTACTTATCCTATAGTTTCCATAGCCTATATTAGTAGATATAAATTGTGGAAATGATAGTATACAGTACCTAATGTTTGAAAATTATTGTGCAACTTGTCTTGGCATTACATGAAGTGTTGATTTGTTCATATGTGTACTAACCTATCTCACGAGTTCTTTTTTAGTTTTGTATGGATGAAGTTTTTGAGAATAAGTGAAACCGAGATATGAGAGGATTGAACAAGATACAAAAGCTCAAGCTTGGGGATGCCCAAGGCACCCCAACAAAATATTTCAAGAACTCTCAAGTATCTAAGCTTGGGGATGCTACGCATCCCACCTCTCTTCATCAACAATTATCGGTTAGCCTATGTTGAGCCTAAATTTTTTCGTTCACATGATGCATTCTATTCTTGGAGTGTCATTTTTATTTTGTATGTTGTTTCAATAAAATCATTGGATCTGAAATTTTGAATAATAGAGAGTCCCCACATGGATATTTATCTAATTAACTACGCGTTGATCTTCACTTATATCTTTTTGGAGTTGTTTGTCATTCACTCTCGTGCTTCACTTATATCCTATGAGTATATGGTTGAATGAATTTAATATCATAAATCTGAAATTAAAAATGCTTCATATACTTATCCCATGGGGAGTAGTGACTTCGTAAATAATAGGTATAGGTGGTGAAATTTATTCAAAGTTAGCAAACACCACTTTGGTCACTTGAACAATTCATGAAAGAATATTTAAGGAAGAGAGATTTCACATATAAATATACTATCTTGGACATCTTCTATGATTGTGAATACCCGATAACTATTTTCAAACTTGAGCAAATTAGTTGAAGTTGGACAAGGAAGACAACTTAATGAGTTATGTTTGGGTATATTTGCATAGAAGTTATATTGTTATGGATCCTCCAACATGTGGTGCTTGCTTCCACCTCATACTAGCCAAAACTTCTGCACCAAGTAGAAATACTACTTGTGCATCCAAACACCATTAAACCAGTTTTGCCATAAGAGTCCACTATACCTACCTATGGATTGAATAAGATCCTTCAAGTAAGTTGTCATCGGTGCAAAAAGCAATAAAAATTGCTCCTAAATATGTAAGATCTTTTATTGTAAGGGAAAATAAGCGTTGTACGAATTTGTGATGACAAAGAAATAAAAGCGATGGACTACATAATAAAGGTTGCTATCACAAAGGGCAATACAACATGATGTTCCTTTGCATTAAGAGTTTGCGCATCCAAAAACAAAAAGCGCATGACAACCTCTGCTTCCCTCTGCGAAGGGCCTATCTTTTATTTTCTAGTAGTTACCTTTATGCAAGAGTCATGGTGATCTTCACCACTTCCTATATTTCGCGTTTATATCTTGGCAAGCATCATGTGTTGGGGAATGATCTAGACATATATATCCACACAAATATATTTGATCATTAATTATTATTGTTGATAATTATCTATATGATAAATAAGTTGGGAGGCGAAACATTAAGTCCCTATCTTTCTCTGTGTTCGATGGATGCCATTTGTTCTAAAAATATGCTTTGAGTACCAATAATCATGGAAGACTATATGATAGTTGAGTATGTGGAATTTGGTAAATCAAAGCTCTTACATAGACCCTTCCTGAAAATAAGATGAATTGCAATTGTTCGATGACTAGGAATATGGTTTGTTAGTTTTCAAGAAACTTTCTGGTCTATAGTTTAAACATGTGAATAGCTTGTTACTTGATCATGAGAAGTTTTATGAGATGAGCTACTGTTGATGATACATATTGATGCTAGAAAAAGTGATTGGAGTTGTCATTGATCAAACTTGTGCACTTGCTAGCATTCACACTTCATAAATTATTTCTTTTATCATTTACCTACTCGAGGACGAGCAGGAATTAAGCTTGGAGATGCTGATACGTCTCCAATGTATCTATAATTTATGAAGTATTAATGCCATGTTTACAATAATTCTATATGATTTTGGTATGATTTTATTAGAACTAACCCGGACTAACGCTGTTTTCAGCAGAACTACCTTGGTGTCGTTTTTTGTGCAGAAATAAAAGTTCCCGGAATGGGCTGAAAATTTAAGGAGGACATTTTTGGAAAATATAAAAAATATTGGAGCGAAGAGCTGGGCTAGGAAATGGACGAGGAGGCCACAAGCCTGCTGGGCGCGGCCACCCCCCTTGGTCGCGCCTAGCGAGCTTGTGGGCCCCTCAAGCACCCCCTTGACGTGGGATCGACGCCAAAAATTCCTATAAATCCAAAAACCATCGAAAAATAATCTAGATCGGGAGTTCCACCGCCGCACACCTCCAGAGCCACGAAAAACCAATCTTGGCCCTCTTCGGCACCCTACCGAAGGGGTCACCGTCACCAGGGGCCATATTCATGGTCCCAGAGGGGCCATCAACACCATGGAGGCCAAGGACCAGACGGAGAACCTCTCCCCACAGAGGGGGAGGCCATGGAGGAGGAAGCACGAGGGGGAGAACCTCTTCCCCTCTCTCCCGGTGGTGCCGGAGTTCCATCGGGGGAACCATCGCCGCGTCTTCATCAACATCACCTTCTTCATCACCATCCTCATCTCCTTTTAGCGGTCCACTCTCCCGCACCCCGCTGTAATCACCTACTTGATCATGGTGCTTTATGTTACATATTATGATCCAATGATGTGTTGCCATCCTATGATGTTTTGAGTAGATTACTTTTATCCTTTGGGTTGATTGATGATCTAGATTGGTTTGAGTTGCATGGTTTATTATTGGTGTTGTCCTATGGTGCTCTCCGTGTCGTGCAAGCATGAGGGATCCCTGATGTAGGGTTTGCAATATGCTTATGACTCGCTTATGGTGGGTGGCGTGAGTGATAGAAACACAGACTCGAGTAAGTAGGTTGTTTGCGTATGGGAATAAAGAGAACTTGATACCTTATAATGATATGGTTGGGTTTTACCTTAATGATCTTTAGTGGTTGCGGATACTTGCTACAGTTCCAATCATAAGTGCATATGATCCAAGTAGAGAAAGTACGTTAGCTTATGCCTCTTCCTCATATAAAATTGCAATAATGATTTCCGATATTGTTAACAATTTCCTAGGATAACTCCGCACACCGATCCATCATTATTCCACACTCGCTATTTGTAATATATTGTAATATTATGATAACAACACCTATATTTATATTTTAGTTCTCCGATATCATGCAAAGCTATCTTCTTCATACCCACAGCGTAGTTTTATTTCTCGTTTCTAGATGGAAGCAAACATTCGGTGTACGTAGAGTCGTATTGGTGGCAGATAGGACTTGAGAGAATATTGATCTTGCCTTTAGCTCATTGTGGGTTCGACAATCCATACTTATCACTTCCACCTTTGGAAATTGTTGTGATGATTCCTTGCACTTGGGGATTATCAGTACGCAGGCCCCATAGAACGGAGTTGAGTTCCTCCACCCAATGACAGTCGGACTCGTGAAGAGATCGGACCGGACATGGCTTGATGCCGCTCATAATGAGACTGTTTGCTCGCTCGACCTGTCCATTGGTCTGCGGATGATAGACCGATGCATAATCCAGCTTTATGCCCATTTTTGTGCACCAGTCCTTGACCTCTTGGGCCATGAAGTTGGATCCATTGTCTGTTATTATACTATGCGGGACACCGTAGCGGTGTATTACTCTAGATATAAAGTTGATCACTAGTCTCGATTTAGCCGACTTAACGGGATTTGCCTCCATCCATTTGGTGAAATCGTCAACCATGACCAGTAGGTATTTATTTTTCTTGGTTCCCCCTTTAAGGGGTCCAACCATGTCCAGCCCCCAGACCACAAAAGGCCAGGTGATTGGAATAGTCCGAAGAGCTGTTGGGGGCATGTGACTTTGATTTGTGAAGAGTTGACACCCTACACCATGTTTAACAAGTGACTGGGCGTCCGTCCAAGCTGTAGGCCAAAAGAAACCAGCTCGGAAGGCCTTGCTGACAAGGGATCTTGCCGTGGCGTGATGCCCGCCCATGCCTGCACGGATTTCGGTGAGGAGCTCCCGTCCTTCTTCATCGGATATACACCTCTATAATATTCTGGTGGTACTTTTCTTGTATAACTCTCCCTCGTGTACTTTGTAGGCCTTGGATCGTCGAACTATGCGTCGTGCCTCAGTTTGATCGTCGGGGAGTTCCTTGCGAAGAAGGTAAGGAAGGAAGCGCTCTATCCATGGCGCAATTACTACCATTACCTCATGAGCCGAGGGTGTCTCGTTCATCGTGGAGCCGCTGATAATGCCATCATCTGGCTCGTTTATAGGGGGAACAACTTCGTCCGCCGTATTCGGACTCGCGCCATTTTTGTCGTCCTGCCACACTACGGAGAGATTAAAGAGCGGCTCTAGGAAGGTGTTTCTCGGGACGGGATCGCGCTTGGCTCCCATATGGGCCAGTATGTCAGCGGCTTGGTTGTTGTCTTGAGCGACGTGGTGGAATTCCAACCCCTCAAACCGAGCAAATATCTTGAGGACGGCGTTTCTATATGCCGCCATCTTTGGATTTTTGGCGTCGAACTCGCCATTAATTTGGGATATGGCCAAGTTTGAGTCTCCCTGTACCTCTAGCCGTCGTATGCCCATTGATACCGCCATTCGAATACCATGAAGAAGAGCTTCATGTTCGGCGGCATTGTTGGAGTCGGCATACATGATTTGTAACACATATCGCATGTTGTCGCCTTTGAGGGATGTGAGAATAACTCCAGCCCCCAGACCAACCAAGGTCTTGGATCCATCAAAGTACATTGTCCAATGGGAGTATGCATTGTACTCCTTGGGGAGCTCATCCTCTGTCCATTCAGCCAAGAAGTCCGCCAGTACCTAAGATTTAATGGTGCGGCATGGCTTGTAGGTTATTTCAAAGGGAAGGACCTCAATGGCCCATTTGGCTATGCGTCCAGTGGCGTCCCTGTTGTTGATTATATCATTCAGGGGGACTTCCGATGCCACTGTTACCGCACACTCTTGGAAATAGTGTTTGAGTTTCCTCGACGCCATGAATACGGTATAAGGTATTTTTTGGTAATGTGGGTATTTGGACTTGCACTATGTTAGCACTTCTGACACATAATAAACTGGTTTCTGAGTCCAAAATTTATGTCCCTCCTCATCTCGTTCAACGACGAGCACCGCACTGACGACTTTGTTGGTGGCCGATATGTATAACAACATGGGCTCACCGGCGCCTGGTGTCGTGAGTATGGAATTGGTTGCTAGCAGTGTTTTGATTTGTTCTAATGCAGCTGCTGCCTCATTGGTCCATTCGAAATTGTTGGTCCATTTCAGCAGCTTATAGAGCGGCAAAGCCTTTTCTCTGAGGCGGGAGATAAAGCGGCTTAACGCCGCTACGCACCCGGCTAGCCTCTGGACATGCTTCAGCTCTGTGGGGATTGCAAGTTCTGATAGAGCATGAATTTTAGTTAGATTTGCCTCTATTCCTCTATGGGAGACGATGAATCCAAGAAGCTTACCAGAGGGAACTCCAAATACACATTTTTCCAGATTGAGTCATATATCATATTCGCGTAGGCTAGCGAAGGTTTGCCATAAGTCGTCGATCAACTGGCCGACGTGTTTGGTTTTGATTACCAAATCATCCATGTATGCCTCGACAGTCTTACCGACCTGTGTCGCGAGACAGGTTTGGATCATGCGCTGGTATGTGGCCCCGACATTTTTTAGCCCGAAAGGCATCGTGTTGAAGTAGAATGGCCCGTAGGGGGTGATGAATGCAGTAGCCGCTTGATCGGATTCCTTCATTTTAATTTGATGGTATCCGGAGTAGGCATCGAGAAAACACAACAAATCATGTCCGGCTGTGGTGTCAATGATCTGGTCTATGCGTGGTAAGGGGAAAGGGTCCTTCGGGCAGGCCTTGTTGAGGTTTTTGAAGTCGATGCACAGCCACCAGGACTTATCTTTCTTAGGTACCATCAGCAGGTTTGCTAGCCACTCAGGGTGTTTAATATCCCGAATAAAACCGGCCTCGATCAGTTTGGCTAATTCTTCACCCATGGCTTCCCGTTTGGTCTCAGAGAAGTGGCGTAGAGTCTGTTTCGCGGTCTTAAAGCCTGGGATGATGTTTAAGTTGTGTTCGGCAAGCCGACGTGGGATTCCAGGCATATCAGAAGGATGCCAGGCGAAAATGTCCCAATTCTCACGGAGGAAATTCCGCAATGCCTCGTCCATGAGGGCATCGAGCTGGGCTCCGATGGACGCTATCTTATTGGGGTCCGTTGGATGTACCTAAAATTTAACGATTTCCACTGCGGGTTTAAAGGACGTGGACTTGGGCCTTTTGCTAAGGATCACATCGTCCTTATTAACTATCGACCGTAGGGCGGTCAACTCTTCGATAGCAAAATTTTCCGCTAAAGCCTCGAGGGCGAGCTCTGCCGTTTTGTTTTCGGCCCGAAGGGCTATGTTCGGATCACTGGCGAGCGTGATCACTCCATTTGGTCCTAGCATTTTGAGTTTCATGTACCCGTATTGGGGTATAGCCTGGAACTTTGTAAAGGCATCGTGTCCCAATAGGGCCTGATAGCCACTTGGGAAGGGGACGATGTGGAAGAGAAGTTCTTCAGATCGGTAGTTTTTGGGCATGCCGAACACAACGTCTAGGATGATACATCCGGAACAACGTGCCTCTTTCCCTGGGATAATTCCTCGGAAGATTGTGTTGCTATGTTCGATGCGCGATTGGTCGAACTGCATTTTTTCCAGAGTGGCCTCGTATATGAGGTTAAGACCACTTTCGTCATCCATTAGTACTTTATGTAGCATGTATCCATCAATGATGGGATTCAAGACTAGAGCGGCCGGTGAATGACCGGGAAGAATGGGCGGCTGGTTAGTGTCCCCGAAAGTAATCGGTATGTCTGCCCATGAGCTAGTGGCTACCACGTGGTAGACTTGCTCGTGCTTCCTAAGAGCTCTTTTACGCCTGTTCCTCGAGGGGAAGATCTCATAGACTATCAGGACTTCGGCATTAAATCCGGGCGGCGAAGGAGAGTGCCTACTCGACGGAGGTGTGTCGAGGATTGCCTCGCCACTTTTTGCGACTTACTTGACTACCTAGCAAGCTCGAAGGCTGTGATTTGTGTCCGTGTTTAACAACACGGAATGTATGGGGCACGGTTTATCCAAAAGTTCTTCGAGGACAGTGCCGGTCCCTAAAAGGGGCTTGTTTCTTTTTTCGACGGGTTCGTACCTAGCTGGCCGATTTGGAGGTATCCTCTTTTTCGAGCTCCTCTAGGGTATTTGGAGAAAATTGGTTCTAAGAACAACTGCTCGGATTGCCAGACACTCTCCATGGCACGGTACTTCTGTACCAATTCGGATAACTCCAAAAAGTCGCTTATGCGTAGACGGGCCAGGGCATTAAGAATCCCTTCATCATCGCAATTGCAAATGAGAATTGCCCTTACATCTTGGTCACTAAGACCTTTTACTCTGCTCCTAGCGAGTAGGAGTCTTGCCCAAAAGTGGTGGAATGATTCTCCTTGTAGTTGCTTGATATCCCAAAAGTCTGAAGACATGGGCTTTGGTGCGATACTTGGATGGTCGTCTTGGGCGGTGGATGGGAAAAAATTGGTTCCCTGTCGCAATGAGTGTTCAGAACTACAGTTTCCAAATCGTGCAAAGGGCTCTGGACCGGTGACGGTCCGGCTTTAGAATGATTCCCCACCTCTGATTCACCGATAGGGTCTTGGAGATCGAGGACTGAAGTGTAGATGGTTTTTCATTCTGGCTGTTGGGCAAAATCCGCAGCCAGACACACGATGGTAGCGACAATATGGGTGACTCGAGGGACATGAATTTCCCTATCATCGGGTCTGATCCCGAGCCGATCATATATCGGAACTTGGTCATTCGATACACGCATAGCTTCAATCCGATCGAAAAACTCGTTTAAGAACGAGGCGATGGCTGGGTGCGTCTCGCTGATACGAGTGGATTCCTCAAGTAGTGTGACGGTTCCAGAGTTACACCGAAGCAGATCTGTGTTCCGTTCCACCATGGGACCTGATGTCTTGGGTGTCAAAGCATCCGGACTTACAGGTTTTTCTTTGAAGGTTGAGGGTTCCATTAGAACGAGTGTTCCCCATGAATCAGCCACGAACTCTAAGGTTCCGAACTTGATACTCTGATTGGGGGGAACCTTCCGTACTGGCCACGACGGCCGATCGGGCAGGCATGCGACAAGATGTCGTTGTCGATGAAACTCTGATCGGGGGCGAGAGTCCCCTCGATGCAGATCTCGCTATTTGTGACGAGGTGAGCCATCGATTCCTTCAGCGCTCATAGAGGAACTCTCAATGAAAGCACCAATGTCGGTGTCAAAACCGGCAGATCTTGGGTAGGGGGTCCCAAACTATGAGACTAGAATCAACGGTAACAGGAGACGAAGGGGACACGAGTTTACCCAGGTTCGGGCCCTCCTATGGAGGTAATACCCTACATCTTGCTTGGTTGTATTGATGATGTGAGGGGTTATAGAGTTAATCTACCTCGAGTTCGTATAGCTAAACCTATATGAGTTGTCCTCCCTATAACCCTAAACCCTTCAGCTTATATAGACGCCGAGGGTGTCCTGGGCTTACACATGATCGGTTACATGCCGAAGAGATAAACATGCCTAACTACAGCTAATAACTCAGAGAATCCGTCATGGCTCCTCAAAGCTTCCATCTGGCGTAGGTGGTCTTCAATCATCCGAAGCATGCTTTGCGGCCCATATAGTCCAACCCATAAACAGTAGGTCGGCTATCCCAGGACCCCCTAATCCAGGACTCCCTCAACGTAGTCCAACATGTCAGTTAAATCCTCGACAGTGGCTATCAAGTGGGTGGTTGATACGTCTCCAACGTATATATAATTTATGAAGTATTCATGCCATGTTTACAATAATTCTATATTATTTTGGTATGATTTTATGAGAACTAACCCGGACTGATGTTGTTTTCAGCAAAACTATCGTGGTGTTGTTTTTGTGCAGAAATAAAAGTTCTCGCAATGGGCTTAAAATTTAAGGAGAATATTTTTGGAAAATATAAAAAATACTGGAGCGAAGAGCTGGGTCAGGAAGTGGACGAGGAGGCCCCAAGCCTGCTGGGCGCGGCCACCCCCTGGCAATGCCTAGCAAGCTTGTGGGGCCCTCAAGCACCTCCTTGACGTGATTCCAACGCCAAAAAGTCCTATCAATCTAGAAACCTCCGAAAATAAACCTAGATCGAGAGTTCCGCCGCCGCAAACCTCCAGAGCCTCAAAAAACCAATCAGGAGCCCGTTTCGGCACCCTGCCGGAGGGGGAAACCATCACCGGAGGCCATCTTCATCTTCCCGACGCTCTCTATGATGAGGAGGGAGTAGTTCACCCTCGGGGCTGAGGGTATGTACCAGTAGCTATGTGTTTGATCTCTCTCTCTTGTGTTCTTTAGATGACACGATCTTGATGTATTGCGAGCTTTGTTGATATAGATTGAATCATATGGGGTTTCCCTCCCCCCCTCTTTCTAGTTGTGATGAATTTAGTTTTCCCTTTGAAGTTCACTTATCGGATTGAGTACTTAAGGATTTGAGAACACTTGATGTATGTCTTGCGATGGGATATCTGTGGTGACAATGGGATGTTCTATTGATCTACTTGATGTATGTTTTGGTGATCAACTTGCGGGTTCCGTGACCTTGGGAATCTATGCATAGGGGTTGGCACATGTTTTCGTCTTGACTTTCCGGTAGAAACTTTGGGGCACTTTTTGATGTTCTTTGTGTTGGATTGAATATAAGGAATCTGAAATTATGTGATGCATATCGTATAATCAAGCCCACGGGTACTTGTGGTGACATTGGAGTATCTAGGTGACATTAGGGTTTTGGTTGATGTGTATCTTAAGGTGTTATCTTAGTATGAACTCTAGGGCTGTTTGTGGCACTTATAGGGATAGCTCATAAGATTGATCAGAAAAGATAACTTTGAGGTGGTTTCATACCCTACAATAATTTCTACATTTTTTCTTCGTTATTTGTAACTTTGGAGTGAACTCTTTGTCGCACATGAGGGATTTACTTATGATTCAACTATGCCAATATTGTTGAGAGAAATTGCACTAGTGAAAGTATGGACCCTAGGCCTTGTTTCCAAGCATTTATACAACGTTTTGCTCATCGTTTACTATTTTTTACCTTGCTGATTTTATATTTTCAGATTACAAAAACCTATAGCTACCATCCATATTGCACTTGTATCACCATCTCTTTGCCGAACTAGTGTACTTATACAACTTACCATTGTATTGGGTGTGTTGGGGACACAAGAGACTCTTTGTTATTTGGTTGCAGGGTTGTTTGAGAAATACCATCTTCATCCTACACCTCTCGTGGATTGATAAACCTTAGATCATCCGCTTGAGGGAAAATTGCTTGTCCTACAAAACTCTACGCTTCGAGGCCCAACACGAGTCTACAAGAAGAAGGTTGTGTAGTAGACATCAAGCTATTTTCTGCCTTCGTTGCCGGGGAGGTGAGTGCATGAAGGTATATATTTAGATCTTGCAATCAAATCTTTTAGTTTCTTGTTTTTCACTAGTTTGGTTTTATAAAATAAAACTACAAAAAATGGAATTGAGGTTGCCTCATATGCTTCATCTTTTTAATGTCTTTCGTGAAAATGATGGAAAGGAAAATTGTGCTCAAGTGTTAGAAGAAGTTATTAAAATGTTTGGCACTAAATATTTGAGTGATGAGCATAATTCCAATGTTGCTAGTATGAATTCTTTCAATATCCATAGTATTAATGATGAGTGCACTAGTCATGTTAAAAAGATTTCTTATAAGCATGCCAATTTTTGTGGAGTGCATAGAGTTTGTGTAGACATGCCTAAAAGGGAAGGTAGATTTTGTAAGAGGCATAAGTATTTAGAAACTAAATGGTTGCAAGAGAGGCTATATGTTTGTGCTGAAAGACTTCATATTTCTTGTCGTCCTTGTGAACTTTGCAATGAACATGGTCATTACGATTTCCAATGTGAATTATTTCATGATCGAATTGTGTCCAAAAATTGTGATAACCTCATTACCCTTGAGCATCATAATGAACTTAGTCTATTTTCGGGGTATGAAGAAATGAAACGTGAAACTAAGGATGTTCCATCTTGGGTCTCATGAATTTTTTGTTTTTTATCTAAATGAAATCTATATGTATTGCATGGTAAATTGCATTTAGAATCCTCATATTGCCAATTACTTAAAGACAAGAAAACAATTAGAAGAGGAATAGAATACTAATGAAGGGGAAGAGGTTTCCCAATGTCCTCCTATTTTTTCTCATGATAAATCAGGTACCGAGGAGAACCTTTTTACTCAACCAACCTCTTCAAAAATAAGTTTGGAGGAATTAAATAAGGCCACACATAATGTGGTGAAGAATAAGAAAAGAAGGAAAAGTAAAGGTAAAGAGGTATCTCTACCAAATAATGTTGCTCCCATTATTGATAGGCCTCATGAGAATGAATCAAAAAAAGTTGTGTAATATGATACACTTGAGGATGACATTGTTATGCCTATTGCTTGTTGTGATATTTATGATTGGGAGGATAATTATACTTCTTATAATCTTGAAAATATTTATGGCACCAACTTGGAGGATGATGATAATAATTGCTATACTATTGGTGCTATTAATACCATTAATGATGAGAGTGATTATGTTTATGATATACAAAGCCACAAGCTTGGGGATGCTATGTTTGATGAAAATGAAATGTTTGAGAATTTATTTGCTGTAATTAATGTTTGTCCCAAGATTGGGGATGCTATGCTTAATGAAGATGATCTTTTTATCCCCCCTACTTTGAATGATCAAATTTGTTATAATGATGACATGCCTCCTATCTATGATGATTATTGTGATGATACTTATGCAATGAAAAAGAGTGATGATTACTCTTATGATAATTGTCATAATTATTAATATCCTTTTACTAAATATTATTCTTTTAGTTTGGAACCAATTTGTAGTATTCAAGTCTTTTATGATACTCCCACTATTAGTCATGAGAAGAAATTTTCTTATGAGGAGAGTAGTAAAATTTCTATGCTTGTAGATCATGAAAAGAATTATTTATGTGCTGGTTATATTGTGGAATTCCTTCATGATGCTACTGAAAATTATTATGAGGGGGGAACATATGCTTATAGGAATTGCAATAATATCAAGTTTCCCCTCTATGTGTTCAAAGTTTTGAAGTTATGCTTGTTTTGCCTTCCTATGCTAGATGATCATTGTTCCCATAAATTGTTTGCTCACAAAATCCCTATGCATATGAAGTGGGTTAGACTTAAATGTGCTTGTCATGATATTCATTATGCTCTTTTGCATGTTTCAACTATTATTCCTACACGAGCATCATTGAAATCATCATGCCTAGCTAAAAGGCATTAAAGAAAAGCGCTTGATGGGGGACAACCCAACACTTTTAATTTATGTTTTTGTGTGTTCACATGATTAAGCTACTATATTAATCATGTTTTGTGTATTTTATTTCAATAAAGTGCCAAGTAAAGCCTTTGGGATAGTGTGGATACTTGCTTGTTTGATTCTGTGCAAAAACAGGAAGTTTTGCGTCCAATATATGAATCATCTGATTTTACTGGAGCATCAAAAAATTCTGAAATTTCTACAAAAACTGTATATGCAATTTCCTTGAGTTTTCCTAATTGTTCAGAATTTGTAGAGAGACGAAAGTATGGTGATCATTCAGATCTTTACAGACTATTCTGTTTTTGATAGATTCTGTTTTGCATGCATAGTTTGCTCGTTTCAAGTGTTCATATAGCTTATATTGAGTAATATAAATTGTGGGAATGATGTAATACAGTAGGTATCATGTGGTAACAATTATGAATCTTATCTTGACAGTACCTAAGTGAATGATCTATATTTACTACACTAACCCATCTCACGAAGTTCCGTTAAGTTTTGTGTGATTGAAGTTTTCAAGTTTTGGGTGAGACACCGATATGAGGAGAATAAGGAGTGACAAGAACCTAAGCTTGGGGATTCCCAAGGCACCCCCAAGGTAATATTAAATTAAGACTCAAGCGTCTACAACACTATCAGTATATCTTACTTGGAGCTATATTTTTATTCGTCACATAATATGTGTTTTGATTGGAGTGTCATTTTATTTTGTTTTACTCTGTTAGGTGTTATTTATAATCTTGTTTTTCAATAAAAAGTTCCAAGAATTGCCTTAGGATGCTTGCATTGCACGTTTTGATATGTGTTGGGTAAAAACAGAAACTTCTTCTGTAGTGTTTGAATTTTCATATTTTACTGGAACGTGAAATGTTTCTGGAAATTTTACACAGTGTTTTCATATAAATTTTATATAATTTCATAAATGTTCATAATTGTTTGAGTTAAATAAGTACACTGTTTTCATAAATTGCTACAGACTGTTCTATTTGGGCAGATTGTTGTCATAGCTTTGTTATCTACTTATCCTATAGTTTACATAGCCTATATTGGTAGATATAAATTGTGGAAATGATAGTATACAGTATATAATGTTTGAAAATTATTATGCAACTTGTCTTGGCAGTACATAGAGAGTTGATTTATTATTATGTGTACTAACCTATCTCACGAGTTCTTTTTGAGTTTTGTGTGGATGAAGTTTATGAGAATAGGTGAAACCGTGGTATGAGAGGATTGAACGAGATACAAAAGCTCAAGATTGGGGATGCCCAAGTCACCCAAGTAAATATTTCAAGAACTCTCAAGCATCCAAGCTTGGGGATGCCACGCATCCCACCTCTCTTAATCAACAATTCTCGGTTAGCCTATGTTGAGCCTAAATTTTTATTCGTTCACATGATGTGTGCTATTCTTGGAGTGCTATTTTTCTTTTTGCTTTTTTAATAAAGTACTTAAGATCTAAAAATATTTATTGAGGGAGAGAGAGTCCTCACATACCTCCTTAATTGTTTGACTACTCATATGTTTTTGAGTAGTTTTGTCATTCACTCTCGTGCTTCACTTATATCCTTTGAGTAAATGGTTGAATGAATGGAATATCATAAATCTAAAACTATCCATGTTTTATATGTTTACCCATTGGGAGTAATGACTTCACATATAAGAAGTATAGGTGGTAAAATTTATTGAAAGTTAGCAAACACCGCATTGGTCACTTGAACCATTCATGAAAGAATATTGAAGGAAGAGATATTTCACATATAAATATACTATCTTGGACATCTTCTATGATTGTGAATACCCATTAATTATTTTCAAACTTGAGCAAATTAGTTGAAGTAGGACAAGGAAGACAATGTAATGAGTTATGCTTGGGTATATTTTTATAGAAGTTATATTGTTATGGATCCTCTAACATGTGGTGCTTGCTTCCACCTCATACTAGCCAAAACTTCCACACCAAGTAGAAATACTACTTGTGCATCCAAACACCCTTAAACCCAAAGTTGTTCCATATGAGTCCACCATACCTACCTATATGCGGTATTTACCTGCCGTTCCAAGTAAATTTGCATGTGCCAAACTCTAAACCTTCAAATTAATATTCTGTTTTGTATGCCCGAATCGCTCATATAGTAACTAGGGGCTGTCAGTATCTTCCATGCTAGGTGGGTTATTCTCACATATGTGTTCATTCACTATCATTCACGAGAAAGTGGCTGGTAATTGGGATTCCCAGTCCCAAAATCAAAGAAAAAATGTAAATAATTAAACAAAACTCCCCTGGGAATGTTGTTAGTATGGACGGTACCCGTGGATTCGGCTCGCCATAGAGTGTGATTGATTGGTGGAGGGGGAGTAAAATCTTTACCATTCTGTTTGGGAACCACCTATAATGTATATAGCATGGAAGATACCGAGATCTCTCAGTTATTATGGTGACAATGAAAGCATACCGCCAGAAATTATTATTCATCTCTGTTTTAAAAGCTCGAGCTCTGGCACCTCTGCAAATCAATGCTTCCCTCTACGAAGGGCCTATCTTTTGCTTTCTAGTACTTACCTTTATGCAAGAGTCATTGTGATTGATCAGAAAAGATAACTTTGAGGTGGTTTCGTACCCTACAATAATTTCTACGTTTGTTCTCCGCTATTTGTAACTTTGGAGTGAACTCTTTGTCACACATGAGGGATTTACTTATGATTCAACTATGCCAATATTGTTGAGAGAAATTACACTGGTGAAAGTATGGACCCTAGGCCATGTTTCCAAGCATTTATACAATGTTTTGCTCGCCGTTTACTATTTGTTACCTTGCTGTTTTTATACTTTCAAATTAAAAAAATCTATATCTACCATCCATATTGCACTTGTATCACCATCTCTTCGCCGAACTAGTGCACTTATACAATTTACCATTGTATTGGGTGTGTTGGGGACACAAGAGACTCTTTGTTATTTGGTTGCAGGGTTGTTTGAGAGAGACCATCTTCATCCTACACCTCCCGCGGATTGATAAACCTTAGGTCATCCACTTGAGGGGAAAATACCATTGTCCTACAAAACTCTGCGCTTCGAGGACCAACATGAGTCTACAAGAAGAAGGTTGTGTAGTATACATCAGTGGTGGGTGGGATGAAAAATTGTTCCTAACCCGCCTTAAGACCGACCCGAGCATGGATCGGGGTTGAGTCATTGGTAACTTTCATCGACAACATCTGATATAGGGCCTCGTTGAGTGTCGAGAGCTCGATCGGGTCAACCTACTCAAAGCTTTCAGAGTTAACCTCTGATGTGTCCGTGCAAGGGGAGTGTTCGGTAAGAACAAGTATCCGGGCATCTGACACTATGGCCGGGTCTGGACTAAAAGTCGGGTCATCGCCAGGGTGGATCCCGTGGGCAGGATCGAAAGAGAAATCCAAGGTTAAAGCCTCGGAGTCTTCGGGCATGGTAGGTGAGACTGCGAGCCCGATTAGCGAAAGATCGCCCCGAGAGTCTACGGAGAACTCTAGGTACCCGAATCTTACCTCTTGATCAGGGGCGAAACTCCCGACCCGACCAAGACGGTCGGTCGGGTCAGCGTGCAGCACAATGCTGCTGAAAGAGAAGATCTATCCTGAGACAAAAGTGTCCATGTTGCGGACTTCTTTGTTGATGAAAACACGAGCCATCGACTCCTTTGGTGATCATAGCGGAACTCTCAATAAAAGCACCAATGTCGATGTCAAAACCAGCGGATCTCGGGTAGGGGGTCCCGAGCTGTGAGACTAGGATCGATGGTAACAAGGGATGAAGGAGATGATGTTTACCCAGGTTCGGGCCCTCCTATGGAGGTAAAACCCTACGTCCTGCTTGATTATATTGATGATATGAAGGTTACAGAGTTGATCTACCTCGAGATCTAATAGTTAAACCCTAGATGAGTTGTCCTCTGTCCTACAACCTAAAACCCTCCAGCTTATATAGGCGTCGAGGGTCCCTAGGGTTTACACATTGTCGGTTACACATCGAAGGGGAAAACATACCTATCCACTCTTCCCAACTTGGACGAGATGCCACGATTCCTGAAGCTTCTTTCCTGGCGACAGGGCCTTCGGTGGATCTAATGCTCAATAAATGGCCCATATAGTCTAGCCCATGAGAAACAAGTCGGCCACCCGAGGACTGATACATCTCCAACGTATCTATAATTTTTGATGATGGCATGCTATTATATTATCTGCTTTGGATGTTTTATATGCATTAATATGCTATTTTATATCATTTTTCGGACTAACCTATTAATCTAGAGCCTGGTGCAAGTTTCTGTTTTTTCCTTGTTTTTGAGTATTGTAGATATGGAATATTAAACAGAGTCCAAACAGAATAAAATCTTCGGAATGATTTTATCTGGAAGGAAAGAGATCTACCGGACTTGGAGTGCATGGCAAGGCCTCTGCCAAGAGGTCACAAGCCAACTAGGCGCGGCCACCCCCTTGGCCGCGCCTGGCAAGCTTGACACCTCCTGGCAGGTCTCCTAACCCTATTCTTCGTCCTATAAATACCTAAATATTCCCCCAACACCAAAAAGAGACACGCAAATACTTTTCCGCCGACAGAAGCCTCCGTTCCCGAGAGGTCCAATCTTGGAGCCTTTTCCGGTAATCTGCCGGAGGGGTCCCGATCACGGAGGGCATCTACATCAACACCATTGCCCCTCCGATGATGCGTGAGTAGTCCACCATAGACCTACGGGTCCATAGCTAGTATCTAGATGGCTTCCCTCTCTCTTTGATCTTCAATACCATGTTCTCCATGATCTTCATGGAGATCTATCCGATGTAATACTCTTTTGCGGTGTGTTTGTCAAGATCCGATGAATTGTGGGTTTATGTTCAGATTATCCATGAATCTTATTTGAGTTTTTTCTGAATTCTTATATGAATGATTTGATATCTTTGCAAGTCTCTTCGAGTTATTGGTTTGGTTTGGCCAACTAGATTGGTAATTCTTGCAATGGGAGAAGTGCTTAGTTTTGGGTTCAATCTTGCGGTATCCTCACCCAGTGACAAAGTAGGGGTAGCGAGGCACATATTGTATTGTTGCCATCAAGGGTAACAAGATGGGGTTTTCATCATATTGCTTGATTTTATCCCTCTACATCATGTCATCTTACCTAATGTGTTACTCTGTTCTTCATGAACTTAATACTCTAGATGCAGGCAGGAGTCGGTCGATGTGTGGAGTAATAGTAGTAGATGCAGAATCATTTCGGTCTACTTGACACGGACGTGATGCCTATATGCACAATCATTGCCTTGGATATCTACATGATTATTCACTTTTCTATCAATTGCTTGACAGTAATTTCTTTACCCACCGTGATACTTTCCTTCAAGAGAGAAGCCTCTAGTGAAATCTATGGCCCTTGGGTCTAGTTTCCATAATATATTTTCAAATCTATATACCAAAAATACCAAAAATACCTTGCTGCAATTTATTTATCTTTTACTTTCCGCACTCGTTTACATCTATCTCTATAAGATCTAATCCTTGCAAATAACCGAGAAGGGATTGACAACCCCTTTATAGCGTTGGGTGCAAGAGTTTGATTGTTTGTGTAGGTGCATCCATTGGTGACTAGCTTGTTCCTCCTACTGGATCGATACCTTGGTTCGCATCAACTGAGGGAAATACTTATCTACTTCGATGCATCATCCTTTCCTCTTCAAGGGAAAACCAACGCAAGCTCAAGAGGTAGCAAGAAGGATTTCTGGCGCCGTTGCCGGGGAGGATACATAGCAAGTCAAGAAAAGATCTCTCCCGTCAACTAACCAATTTCTGGCGCCGTTGGCAGGGAGGATACACATCAAGCCTACCAAGTACCCATCACAAACTCATCTCTTGCATTTACATTATTTGCCATTTGCCTCTCGTTTTCCTCTCCCCCACTTCTAAAACGATTTTCAGAAATACCAAAAAGATTTGCCTTTTTATTCACTCTCCTTCCGTTCGCCTTTTCCTTTGCCATTTTACTTGTGTTCTTGATTGCTTGCTTTGTCACGATGTCTGAGAATACCAAGTTGTGTGACTTTTCCAATACTAATAATAATGATTTTATTAGTACTCCGATTGCTCCCGCCACTAGTGCGGAATCTTATGAAATCATGTTGCTTTGCTTAATCTTGTTATGAAAGAACAATTTTCTGGCCTTCCTAGTGAAGATGTCGCATCCCATCTAAATACTTTCATTGAGTTAAATTGAAGCTATTTCTGTTCTCACTACGAGATTGTGCTAAAACTTGGTTTTCATCTTTGCCTAAAAATAGTATTGATTCTTGGAATAAGTGTAAAGATGCTTTTATTTTCAAGTACTTTCCACCCACTAAGATCATCTCCCTTAGGAACGATATAATGAATTTTAAGCAACTTTATAATGAGCATGTTGCACAATCTTGGGAGAGGATGAAATTAATGATTAGGAATTTCCCCGCACATGGTTTGAGTTTATGGATGATTATACAATTTTTTTATGCGGGATTGAATATAGCATCTAGGAATCTTTTAGATTCAGCCGCGGGTGGAACTTTTATGGAAATCACATTAGGAGAGGCTACTAAACTCCTAGATAATATTATGACAAACTACTCTCAATGGCATACCGAAAGATCTCCTACTAGTAAAAAGGTGCATGCTATTGAAGAAATAAATACTTTGAGTGAAAAGATGGATGAATTGATGAAATTGTTTTCTAGTAAGAATGCTCCTATTTATCACAATGATATGCCTTTGTCTTCTTTGATTGGAAATAATAATGAATCTATGGATGTGAATTTTGTTGGTAGGAACAATTTTGGTAATAACACGTATAGAGGTAATTTCAAACCTAGGCCGTTTCCTAGTAATCCCTCTAATAATTATGGTAATTCCTACCAAAATTCTCATGGAAATTATAATAATATTCCCTCTGATCTTGAGAATATTTTTAAAGAATTTATTGGTTCACAAAAGGTTTTTAATGCTACTATTGAAGAAACAGTGCTCAAGATTGATGATTTGGCTAGGAGCGTAGATAGAATTTCGCTTGAGATTGATTCTTTGAAAGTTAGATCTACTCCACCCAGGTATGATATTAATGAGTCTTTAAAAGCTATGGGAATTTCTATTAATGAAAGTATAGAAAGAACCGCTAGAATTCTGCTAAGCGTGAATGGCTTGAAAAAGTGTTTTCCCGTGATAGTAATGATGAAGATCTTAAAGTGATTGATGTGACTCCTATTGAATCTTTGTTTTCCAATATAAATCTTGATAAGGATGGGACTGGAGATAATTCCATTTTATTTAAAGAGCGTCCCAATGATTCGGAGTTTGTAGATCTTTATGCTGAGATTGATAAAAGTGGGGTGGAAGAGGTCAAAACTTTAAATAGAAATGAACCCACTCTTTTGGATTTCAAGGACTTTAATTATTATAGTTTCTCTTTTATTGATTGTATTTCCTTGTTACAATCCATGATGAATTCTCCACATTCTTATAGTCAAAATAAGGCTTTTACTAAACATATCATTGATGCTATGATGAAATCTTTTGAAGAAAAACTTAAGTTAGAAGTTTCTATCCCTAGGAATATTCTTGATGAGTGGGGACCTAATATTAAGATTAAAGATAAATATTATGAGTGCCATGCTTTGTGTTGATTTGGGTGCTAGTGTTTCCACGATTCTGAAAACTTTATGTGATGTGCTAGGATTCCATGATCTTGATGATTGCTCTTTAAACTTCCATCTTATGGATTCCACTATTAACAAACCTATGGGAAGGATTAATGATGTTATTATTGTTGAAAATAGGAATTATGTGCCCATAGATTTTATTTTTCTTGATATAGATTGCAGTCCTACATGTCCTATTATTCTTGGTAGACCTTTCCTTAGAACGATTGGTCCAATTATTGACATGAAAGAAGGAAACATTAGATTTCAATTTCCATTAAGGAAAGGCATGGAACACTTTACTAGAAATAAAATAATATTGCCTTATAAATCTATTATGAGAGATACTTTTGGATTGTATACCAAAGATGACAATACCTAGATCTATTGCGCTTTGCCTAGCTAGGGGTGTTAAACAATAGCGCTTAATTGGGAGGCAACCCAATTTTATTTTTGTGTTCTGTTTTTTTGCTTCTATTTTTGAGTTTTTAACACATTATTGCTTATGTAGTAATTGTGTTTTGGTGTTTTAATTAGTTTTTGAGCCAAGTAAAACCTTTGGGGCGATCTATGGTGGTTGTTGATTTGATCTTGCTGAAAAACAGAAACTTTTGTGTTGAGTCCAGGATTTTTCTACATTTTTAAGAGCGTAGACTGAGTCTGAAATTTTTACACAATATTTATATATAAATTTACCAGGTTTTCCTAATTTTTCAGATTTTTTGAGTTACAGAAGTATACGAAGTTTTCAGATTGCTACAGATAGTTCCATTTTTGACAGATTTTGTTTTCTTTGAGTTGTTTACGTATTTTGATGAATCTATGGGTTGAATCATGGGGTATGAACCATGGAGAAGTTATAATACAGTAGGTATAACACCAATATAAATAAAGAATCAGTTCACAAAAATACCCAAAGTGGTGATTTATTTTCTTATACTAACGGATCTCACGAGTTTTCTGTTGAGTTTTGTGTTGTGACGTTTTCAAGTTTTGGGTAAGGATTTGATGGACTATGGAATAAAGATTGGCAAAAGCCTAAGCTTGGGGATGCCCAAGGCACCACAAGTCATATTAAAGGATTCCAAAGAGCCTAATCTTGGGGATGCCCCGAAAGGCATCCCCTCTTTCATCTTCAATCCATCGGTAAATTTATTTGAGTCTATATTTTTTATTCACCACATGATATGTGTTTTGCTTGGAGCGTCTTGTATGATATGAGTCTTTACTTTTTAGTTTGCCACAATTATCATTGTTGCACACATATTTTGAGAGAGACACGCTGAATTGTGAATTTATTAGAATACTCTATGTGCTTCACTTATATCTTTTGAGATAGGCAATTTCACTCTATATGCTTCACTTATATTTTGTAGAGCACAGTGGTGTTTGTGTTTTATAGAAATAATTGAACCCTCGTACTCACTTATATTATTTTGAGAGTCTTAAAACAGCATGGTGATTTTTCTAGGTTATAAATTTAGTCCTAATATGATAGGCATCCAAGAGGGATATAATAAAAACTTCCATATTAAGTGCATTGAGTATTTTTGAGAAGGGTGATTCCTTGCATAAAGTTTTGAGACGTGGAGATGGTAATGTTAAGAGTCATGTTAGGAAGTAATTGTGATTTGGTAAAAATACTTGTGTAAAGGTTTGTGATTCCCGTAGCATGCACGTATGATGAACCGTTATGTAAAGAAGTCGGAGCATGATTTGTTTATAGATTGTCGACCTTTGTGTCAGGGTCGGGAGCACGCGATGGTTAACTCCTACAAACCTCTCCCCTAGGAGCATGCGTATAATACTTTGCTTAGATAAATAATAGACTTTTTCAATAAGTATGTGAGTTCTTTATGACTAATGTTGAGTCCATGGATTATACGCACTCTCACCCTTCCACCTTTGCTAGCCTCTCTAGTATCGCACAACTTTTGTCGGTACACCAAACACCTTCCTCAAAACAGCCACTAAACACCTTCCTCAAAACAGCCACCAAATATATTTCCTCAATACAGCCACCATACCTACCTACTATGGCATTTCCATAGCCATTCCGAGATATATTACCACGCAACTTCCACCATTTCCTTTTATCATGACATGCACCATCACTTTCATATTGCATATAGGGTCATATTTTGTTCTAGGTATCGAGTTTGTAATTTTCTTTTGAGTTATAAGTAAATAAAAGTGTGATGACTATAATTATTAGAGCATGTCCCATGTGAGGAAAGGGTGATGAAAGCTATGATTCCCTCACAAGTGGGGATGAGATTCCGGACTTTATGAAAGATATAAAAGAGGCCAGCGAAGCCCAAATAAAAAAGGAGGCCTTAGATGCCCACCAAGAAAAAAATGAGAGAAAAGAGGGAAGGGACATTGCTACTATCTTTTTCCACACTTGTGCTTCAAAGTAGGACTATGATCTTCATGATAGAGAGTCTCCTATTTTGTCACTTTCATATATAACTAGTGGAATTTTTCTTCCTGATGCACGTCCACTTAGTTCCTTTTTGAGCTTTCATACACTTATAGCTCTAGTGCATCCGTTGCATGCCAATCCATACTCACTCACATTGATATCGATTAGTGGGCATCTCCATAGCCCATTGATACACCTAGTTGATGTGAGACCATCTTCTCCTTTTCCTTGACAACCTGCACCATATTCTATTCCACTTATAGTGTTATATCCATGACTCACACTCATGTATTGCGTGAGAGTTGAAAAGGTTTGAGAACATAATAAGTGTGAAACAATTGCTTGACTTGTTATCGGGGTTGTGCATGATATAAATACTTTGTGTGGGGAAGATGGAGCATAGCCAGACCATATGATATTGTAGGGATAACTTTATTTTGCCATTATATTTTGAAGAGATACAATTGCTTTGCTAGTATGATTGAAACGTTATTGTTTTTATGTCAATATTGAGCTTTTGTATTGAGTCTTATGGATCTGAATATTCATGTCTCAATAGAGAATATTACATGGATAAATATGTTAGGTAGCACTCCACAACGAAAATTCAGTTTTTTATCATTTACCTACTCGAGGAGGAGCAGGAATTAAGCTTGGGGATGCTGATACATCTCCAACATAACTATAATTTTGATGATGGCATGCTATTATATTATCTGTTTTGGATGTTTTATATGCATTAATATGCTATTTTATATCATTTTTGGGACTAACCTATTAATCTAGAGCCTAGTGCCAGTTTCTGTTTTTCCTTGTTTTTGAGTATTGCATATATGGAATATTAAACGGAGTCCAAATGGAATAAAATCTTCAGAATGATTTTTTGGAAGGAAAGAGATCTACCAGACTTGGAGTGCACGGCAGGGCCTATGCCAGGAGGTCACAAGCCAGCTAGGCGCGGACACCCCCCTGGCCGCGCCTGGCAGGCTTGCCACCTCCTGGCAGGTCGCCTAACCCTATTCTTCGTCCTATAAATACCCAAATATTCCCCCAACACCAAAACGATCCACGCAAATACTTTTTCGCCGACAGAAGCCTCCGTTCCCGAGAGATCCAATCTTGGAGCCTTTTATGGTAATCTGTCGGAGGGGGATCTGATCACGGAGGGCATCTACATCAACTCCATTGCCCCTCCGATGATGCGTGAGTAGTCCACCACAGACCTACGGGTCCATAGCTAGTATCTAGATGGCTTCTTCTCTCTCTTTGATCTTCAATACCATGTTCTTCATGATCTTCATGGAGATCTATCTGATGTAATACTCTTTTGCGGTATGTTTGTCAAGATCCGATGAATTGTGGGTTTATGTTCAGATTATCCATGAATCTTATTTGAGTCTTTTCTGAATTCCTATATGCATGATTTCATATCTTTGCAAGACTCTTCGGGTTATTGGTTTGGTTTGGCCAACGAGATTGGTAATTCTTGCAATGGGAGAAGTGCTTAGTTTTGGGTTTAATCTTGCAGTGTCCTCATCTAGTGACAAAGTAGAGGTAGCGAGGCACGTATTGTATTGTTGCCATCAAGGGTAACAAGATGGGGTTTTCATCATATTTCTTGAGTTTATCCCTCTACATCATGTCATCTTACCTAATGCGTTACTCTGTTCTTCATGAACTTAATACTCTAGATGCAGGCAGGAGTCGGTCGATGTGTGGAGTAATAGTAGTAGATGCAGAATCGTTTCGGTCTACTTGACACGAACGTGATGCCTATATGCATAATCATTGCCTTGGATATCTACATGATTATTCGCTTTTCTGTCAATTGCTTGACAGTAATTTGTATACCCACCGTGATACTTTCCTTCAAGAGAGAAACCTCTAGTGAAATCTATGGCCCCTGGGTCTACTTTCCACAATATATTTTCAAATCTATATACCAAAAATACCAAAAATACCTTGCTGCAATTTATATATCTTTTACTTTCTGCACTCGTTTACATCTATCTCTGTCAGATCTAATTCTTGCAAATAACCGTGAAGGGATTGACAACCCCTTTATAGCGTTGGGTGCAAGAATTTGATTGTTTGTGTAGGTGCATCCATTGGTGACGTTCTTGTTCCTCCTACTTGATTGATACCTTGGTTCTCATCACATGAGGGAAATACTTATCTACTTTGTTGCATCACCCTTTCCTCTTCAAGGGAAAACCAACGCAAGCTCAAGAGGTAGCAAGGACCCCTTAAACCAGGACTCCCTCAACGACGCCCGCAAAGCCCGCACCTGGTCCACCCCGGAGCTCGCCAAGCCGGCAACCCATCGCTCGTGGATGCGGTTCTGGCCGTCGCTGATGGGGTCAGTGCACAACTCATTGGAGTAAAGGAGAGGCGACCAAGGGACAGTGAGGGGAGTGAGAGGCAGAGATGCGAATGGATGCATGAGAAAGAAGTCCTCAACACCCCCCTACAAACTATTGGAAATATGACCAATTTACCGAATGATTTAAACGAAATAAATAGTTGATAAAACAAGATCATGGTAAAAGAGGCAACACTAGTCATGCAACTTAGAGGAGAGTATGCCACAATAAGAGGAACAAAACTTATCAGGGAAACTAAAGGACAGTAGGTGAATATTATGTGAACATGTGAACTATACCAAAACATATGTAGAATAGAAATTAGACCAAGTATTTATAGAAAAACGTCGAACATGGAAAACATGAATATGTACTGAGTGGTGGTAGCAGCAGGGTTGGCGTTGACGTCGTCACTGGCCATGTCATCGAAGAGGTTGTTGACGCCGGGGAAGAAGTCGTCGTTTGGGAAGTGATCGTCGGTGTCCGTGGCGTCCGTGATGAAGAAGCCAGTAGTCGTGCAAAGCACTCCCCAAAAACCTAATCACCCTTCTCCCGTACATGACTCAAAGTGGTGGGCTTTCGAAGGCCTACTGTCCCGACCTGCGGTGCACGCCGCAAGCTGGGATGGGGAAGAACCTTGCAGCAACTCAGGGTTTGGAACTCGAGGGCGTGAGGAAGAGAAAGTTCTGGTGTGTCTCTCTGGAGAGGAGCGACCTCCCATTTATAGGCACAGGAGAAGGAGGCGAACAGGCAGTGACGGGACGCTAAGCAAAAGAGGAGATGAACGAAAAGGCAACAGCCGAAGGGTGCAACATTAGTATTCAATCTCCACTACAACAAAGACTTTTAGCTCCCGAGTGACCTTTCGTATACCAATCGTGCGTGGCAAAAATTTAGACATCGACTCTTTCCCACAACACACGGCGCGTCGTGATGAGGCGTGGCGTGGCGTGGCGAGGCGGGCGGCAGCGGAGGAGCGCGTGTGTATGACCCTCTTGTTCTCATGCTCATACATGTGGGGAAACATCCTCCCTTATAAGGAGGTCCAACTCCTACTAAACTAGAAATGTGGGACTAAACTTTTGTCCCACCTCTTGCCGTGCACGAATGGGCTTAGTGGGCCTCTAGGATTTATTAGGAATTCTAAAAATTGCTATTGGGCTGACCCATATTTAGATCAAATTCCAGCAATCCCCCACCATATCCAAGAGGCACGTGAAAATTACCTTTGGTTCCAAAAACACTGTTTATATAGCGGTACTGTAATGGAGACTGTTAAGTTGAACTTCCACCTAGAACTCTATGCTAGACTAGTAAGCAACTTGAACAGTGGACTATGCCTTGAACTGCAAGTTTTCTGCGAATCTAGCTTCACACAAATCCTTGACCGACACTAGGCTGTCGTGGGACTTTCCCGCGGGTGGAGCTTATGCGTCATACTCCAAGGCCTTTCATGAGTTTACTAGAGAGCACCCTACTCTTAGATTGCGATGTTAACAATCAGACTCATATAGGTGTTTTCTTCAAAAGATGTTCTGCAGGACAAAATCTCTGCTTAAATAAGCCACTTAGAACACATTAAGATATATATATCAACCTGCCATGCAGATTAGGAAAGTATTGCATCTTCATGGAGTGGTATTATTAATAGCAAGGATACTTTCCTCTCAGTTGACCAACAGCTTGTCTTCCACATCTAATTCACGGGATCTCCGGCACATAGAAATAGGTTACCACTGTGAACAACTCATGTTGTGGGTCTCATACCCGTCTGCTTTGATGCATTATCTATCACATTACGTGATAGACCCTTGGTAAAAGGATATGTCAAATTTTTAGACGTTTGGATATAATGCAATGCAATAACTCCGGAGTTTCTCATTTTTCTGACAAATTTTAACCTTCTCTGAACATGTCTTGATGACTTCATGTTATCCTTTGAACTACTCACTTTGACTATCACAGTTTGATTGTCACGATTCATAAGAACACCCGGTACATGTTTCTCCACAACTGGTAAGTCATTCAAGAGCCGATGAAGCCAATCTCCTTCGACCGTAGTTGTATCTAGTGTTGTGAGTTCTACTTCCATTGTTGACCTCGTTAAGATGGTCTTCTTGCAAGACTTCCAAGAAACAGCGCCACCACCATGAGTGAATACATATCCACTCATGGCCTTTATCTCCTTAGCATCAAAGATCTAGTTTGACTCACTATACCCTTCAAGCACCTTTGGGTACCCAGTGTAGTGAATTCCATAGCTCGTAGTGCCCTTCAAATAGTGCATAACTCTTTCTAGAGCTTTCCAATGACCATCTCTTGGTTTTGAGACAAACCAACTCAGTTTGCTAACAGCAAAAGAGATGTCGAGTCTTGTGGCACTGGCTAAGTACATAAGCGAGCCAATAATTTGAGAGTATTTCAATTGATCTCTAGCAATTCTTCGATTCTTTCGAAGTAACATGCTCGCATAATAAGGTGTTTGAGAGGGCTTGCAGTCACTATAACCAAAGCGACTCAAGATCTTTTCCACATAGTGAGATTGAAGCAATGTAATCCCACCATCATCATCTCTCAGCAGCTTGATATTTAGAATAACATGAGCTACTCCTAAATCCTTCATCTCGAAACAATGAGATAGGAAATCCTTGACCTCCTTAATAATGTTCAGATTTGTTCCGAAAATCAGTATGTCATCAACATACAGGCAAAGGATAACTCCCTCGCCCCCACCATGGTGATAGTACACACATTTGTCAGCTTCGTTTACAACAAAGCCTGTAGTTGTTAAAGTTCTTTTGAACTTCTCATGCCACTGCTTAGATGCTTGTTTGAGTCCATACAAAGACTTCAACAATTTGCACACTTTTCCTTCCTAACCATCCACTATAAACCCATCAGGTTGTTCCATGTAAATTTCCTTGTCCAACTCTCCATTCGGGAAAGCAGTCTTAACATCCATTTGATGAAAGAGAAGACCATGTGAGGTGGCTAGTGAAAGTAACACTAGAATAGTGGTTAGTCGAGCCACATGTGAATAAGTACCAAAGAAGTCTTCACCTTCCTTTTGGGTATAACCCTTGGCCACGAGTTGTGCCTTATACTTCACAATAGTACCATCAGGCCTAAGCTTTTTCTTGAATACCCATTTGCACCCATAAGGTCGATTTGTTATCTCCCAAGTTCCATTTGCCAAGATGGAATCCATCTCACTACGGTTTGCTTCCTTCTAGTAGTCAGCGTCTTCAGATGCATAGGCCTCTGAAATAGAATTAGGAGTGTCATCTATGAGATATACAAGAAAATCATCACCAAAGGACTTTGCAGTCCTCTGTCTCTTGCTCCTTTTAGGCGTCTCATCATTGTCCTCCACAGGATCTTCAAGATGTTGTGTCGAAATGATAGGTTCAGAAATTTCAATTACATCTTGACTCGATGAACTAGGCAACTCTTGATTCGATGAGCTACCCATATCCTTCATGGGAAAGATATCTTCAAAGAAAGTCGCATCATTCAACTCCATGATCGTACCGACATGCATGTCCTATACTTCAGATTTTACAATCAAGAATCTATAGCCAACGCTATGAAAAGTATAGCCCAGGAAAACACAATCCACAATTTTTGGTCCAAGCTTTCGCTTCTCTGGAATTGGTATATTCACTTTTGCCAAGCAGACCCAAGTACGTAGATAAGAGAGTTTTAACCTTTTCTTTTCCCATTCCTCGAATGGAGTTATCTCTTTGTTCTTTGTGGGAACTCGGTTTAGGACATGACATGCAGTCAATATCGCCTCCCCCACCCTGCCTTAGAGAGACCCGATGTGTCTAACATGGCGTTAACCAAATTAGTTAGAGTATGGTTCTTTGTTTCGGCTAACCCATTTGACTGAGGTGAATAGGGAGGCACCCTCTCATGGATTATTTTGTGTTCCGCACAAAAAGAATCGAATTCATTGGAAAAATACTCTCCACCACGATCAGACCTAAGCCTCTTGATTTTTCGATCAAATAGATTTTCCACTTCAGCTTTATAGTTCTTGAAAAAGTTCAAAGCCTCATATTTTGATTTCAAAAGATACACACGGCAATATCTAGTGGAGTCATCAATTAACGTCACGAAACATTTCTTTCCACCTTTTGTCAAAACACCATTCATTTCACAAAGATCTGAATGTATGAGTTCTAGTGGCACCAGATTTCTTGTTTCCGCAGTTGTATGAGATTTACGAGGTTGCTTAGCTTGCACACAAACTTGACACTTAGATCCCTTGACAACAGTGAAGTTGGGGATTAAGTTCAACTTTGCTAGCCACGTCATACTGTTGGGATACGTAGTAGTAAATCAAAAAATTCCTACGATCACCAAGATCTATCCATGGAGAAACCAGCAACGAGTGGGGAGAGATTGCATCTTCATACCTTTGAAGATCGCTAAGCGGAAGCATTACAAGAACGCGGTTGGTGGAGTCGTACTCGCAGCGATTCAGATCGCGGTGGACTCCGATCTTAGCGCCGAACAATGGCGCCTCCGCGTTCAACACATGTGCAGCCCGGTGACGTCTCCTACGCCTTGATCCAGCAAGGAGGAAGGAGAGGTTGGGGAAGAGCTCCGGCAGCATGATGACATGGTGACGGTGGAGCTGCGTGGACTCCGGCAGGGCTTCGCCAAGCACCCCGGAGAACGAGGAGAAGATGAGGTAGGGATGCGCCTGAGAGGGAGAAAGAACCGCGTCTCAAACAGCCCCAACGGCACCTCTATATATAGGAGGAGGAGGAGGTAGGGCTGCACCCTAGGGTTTCCACCCTAGGGTGGTGCGGCGGCCAGAGGGAGGAGAGGAGGTGTGGCTGCCCTAGCTGCCCTAGGGTGGGCCTAAGGCCCATCTGGGCCTAGGGTTTGCCCCCTCTCTCCCCTTGTTGCGCCTTGGGCCAGGTGGGAGGGGCGCACCAGCCCACCTAGGGGCTGGTTCCCTCCACCTATGGCCCATGAAGCCCTCTGGGGCCGGTGGGCCCACATGATGGACCCCCGGAACCCTTCCGGTGGTCCCGGTACGTTACCGGTGACACCTGAAACACTTCCGGTAACCAAATCCTCACTTCCTATATATCAACCTTTGTCTCCGGACCATTTCGGAACTCCTCGTGACATCTGGGATCTCATCCGGGACTCCAAACTACCTTCGTTAACCACATGCACTATTTCCCTGTAACCCTAGCGTCATCGAACCTTAAGTGTGTAAACCCTACGGGTTCGGGAGACGCGTAGACATGACCGAGACACCTCTCCGGCCAATAACCAACAGTGGGATCTGGATACCCATGTTGGCTCCTACATGCTCCACGATGACCTCATCGGATGAACCACGATGTCGGGGATTCAATCAATCCCGTATACAATTCCCTTTGTCTATCGGTATGATACTTGCCCGAGATTCGATCGTCGGTATCCCTATACCTTGTTCAATCTCGTTACCGACAAGTCTCTTTACTCATTCCGCAATACATCATATCATGGCTAACTCCTTAGTCACATTGAGCTCATTATGATGATGTCTTACCAAGTGAGCCTAGAGATACCTCTCCGTCACACGGAGTGACAAATCCCAGTCTCGATTCATGCCAACCCAACAGACACTTTCGGTGATACCCGTGGTGCACCTTTATAGCCACCCAGTTATGTTGTGACGTTTGGCACACCCAAAGCATTCCTACGGTATCCGGGAGCTGCACAATCTCATGGTCTAAGGAATCGATACTTGACATTAGAAAAGCTTTAGCAAACGAACTACACAATCTTGTGCTATGCTTAGGATTGGGTCTTGTCCATCACATCATTCTCCTAATGATGTGATCCCGTTATCAATGACATCCAATGTCCATGGCCATGAAACCGTGACCATCTATTGATCAACGAGCTAGCCAACTAGAGGCTTACTAGGGACATGTTATGGTCTATGTATTCACACATGTATTACGGTTTTCGGTTAATACAATTATAACATGAACAATAGACAATTATCATGAACAAGGAAATACAATAATAACCATTTTATTATTGCCT
Source organism: Hordeum marinum (assembly GCA_022496015.1). Lineage (NCBI taxonomy): Eukaryota > Viridiplantae > Streptophyta > Magnoliopsida > Poales > Poaceae > Hordeum > Hordeum marinum. The sequence continues at coordinate 417,127,479 of CM039677.1, read as the reverse complement.
CTAGGGCATATTTCCAACAGTCTCCCACTTGCACTAGAGTCAATAATCTAGTTACATTGTGATGAATCGAACACCCATAGCATTCTGGTGTTGATCATGTTTTGCTCGTGAGAGAGGTTTAGTCAACGGATCTGAGACATTGAGATCCGTATGTACTTTACAAATATCTATATCTCCCTCCTGAATGTAATCACGGATGGAGTTGAAGTGGCGCTTGATGTGTCTTGTCTTCTTGTGAAACCTGGGCTCCTTCGCAAGGGCAATAGCTCCAGTGTTGTCACAGAATAGAGTCATCGGGCCCGACGCACTTGGAATTACTCCTAGGTCGGTGATGAACTCCTTCATCCAGACTCCTTCCTTTCCTGCTTCCGAAGCAGCTATTGTTGGAAATATGCCCTAGAGGCAATAATAAAATGGTTATTATTGTATTTCCTAGTTCATGATAATTGTCTGTTGTTCATGCTATAATTGTGTTAACCGGAAACCGTAATACATGTGTGAATACATAGACCACAACGTGTCCCTAGTGAGCCTCTAGTTGGCTAGCTCGTTGATAAATAGATGGTCACGGTTTCATGACCATGGACATTGGATGTCATTGATAACGGGATCACATCATTAGGAGAATGATGTGATGGACAAGACCCAATCCTAAGCATAGCACAAGATCGTGTAGTTCGTTTGCTAAAGCTTTTCAATGTCAAGTATCGTTTCCTTAGACCATGAGATTATGTAACTCCCGGATACCGTAGGAATGCTTTGGGTGTGCCAAACGTCACAACGTAACTGGGTGGCTATAAAGGTGCGCTACGGGTATCTCCGAAAGTGTCTGTTGGGTTGACACGAATCGAGACTAGGATTTGTCACTCCATGTGACGGAGAGGTATCTCTGGGCCCACTCGGTAAGACATCATCATTATGAGCTCAATGTGACTAAGGAGTTAGTCATGGGATGATGTATTACGGAACGAGTAAAGAGACTTGCCGGTAACGAGATTGAACAAGGTATGGGGATACCGACGATCGAATCTCGGGCAAGTACCATACCGATAGACAAAGGGAATTGTATACGGGATTGATTGAATCCTTGACATAGTGGTTCATCCGATGAGATCATCGTGGAGTACGTGGGAGCCAACATGGGTATCCAGATCCCGCTGTTGGTTATTGACCGGAGAGGTGTCTCGGTCATGTCTACGTGTCTCCCGAACCCGTAGGGTCTACAAACTTAAGGTTCGATGACGCTAGGGTTATAGGGAAATAGTGTACGTGGTTACCGAAGGTTGTTCGGAGTCCCGGATGAGATACCGGACGTCACGAGGAGTCCCGGAATGGTCCGGAAATGAAGATTGATATATAGGAAGTGAGGTTTTGGATACCGGAAGTGTTCCGGGTGTCTCCGGTAGTGTACCGGGACCACCGGAAGGGTTTCGGGGGTCCACCAAGTGGGCCCACCTGCCCCGGAAGGTTCCATGGGCCAAGAGTGGGAGGGAACCAGCCCCTAGGTGGGCTGGTGTGCCTCCCACCCCAGCCCAAGGCGCAGCAAGGGTGGAGGGGGCAAACCCTAGGCTTAGATGGGCCTTAAGGCCCACCCTAGGGCGCCTCCACCTCTCCCTGCCCTGGCCGCCGGCCAGATGGGATTCTAGAGGCTGCCGCCACCCCTAGGGTGGAACCCTAGGACGCAGAACCTCTCCTCCCCTCCTCCTATATATAGTGGAGGTATTTGGGGCTGCACAACACACGAGTTCATCTCCTCCCTGGTGCAGCCCTACTCCTCCCTCTCCTCGTTCTCCGTAGTGCTTAGCGAAGCTCTGTCGGAGTACCACGCAGCTCCACCGCCACCACGCCGTCGTGTTGCTGGAGCTCTCCCTCAGCCTCTCCTCCCTCCTTGCTGGATCAAGGCGTAGGAGACGTCACCGGGCTGCACGTGTGTTGAACGCGGAGGTGCCGTCCGTTCGGCACTTGATCGGATCTACCGCGATCTGAATCGCTGCGAGTATGACTCCATCAACCGCGTTCTAGCAACACTTCCGCTTAGCGATCTTCAAAGGTATGAAGATCCAATCTCTCCCCGCTCGTTTGCTGGTTTCTCCATAGATAGATCTTGGTGACACGTAGGAAATTTTGATTTACTACTACGTCTCCCAACAGTGGCATCATGAGCTAGGTCTATGCGTAGAATCTATGCACGAGTAGAACACAAAGCAGTTGTGGGCGTCGATTTTGTTAATATGCTTGCCGTTACTAGTCTTATCTTGATTCTACGGTATTGTGGGATGAAGCGGCCCGGACGAACCTTACACGTACGCTTACGTGAGACCGGTTCCACCGCCTGACATGCACTAGTTGCATAAGGTGGCTAGCGGGTGTCTGTCTCTCCCACCTTAGTCGGATTGGATTCGATGAAAAGGGTCCTTATGAAGGGTAAATAGCAATTGGCCAATCACGTTGTGGTTTTGGCGTAGGTAAGAAACGTTCTTGCTAGAATCCTATAGCAACCACGTAAAAACTTGCAACTACAAATTAGAGGACGTCTAACTTGTTTTTGCAGCATATGCCTTGTGATGTGATATGGCCACAAGGATGTGATGTGATGCATTGTGATGTATGAGATTGATCATGTTCTTGTAATAGGTTTCACGACTTGCATGTCGATGACTACGACAACCGGCAGGAGCCATAGGAGTTGTCTTATATTATTGTATGACCTGCGTGTCAATCATAAACGCCATGTAATTACTTTACTTTATTGCTAAGCGTTAGCCATAGTAGTAGAAGTAATAGTTGGCGAGACAACTTCATGAAGACACAATGATGGAGATCATGATGATGGAGATCATGGTGTCGTGCCGGTGACAATGATGATCATCGTGCCCCGAAGATGGAGATCATAGGAGCAAGATGATATTGGCCATATCATGTCACTAAATTGATTGCATGTGATGTTTATCATGTTTACATCTTATTTTCTTAGAACGACGGTAGTAAATAAGATGATCTCTCAATAAAATTTCAAGAGAAGTGTTCACCCTAACTGTGCACCGTTGCTAAGGATCGTTGTTCCGAAGCACCACGTGATGATCGGGTGTGATAGGTTCTAACGTTCGCATACCACGGGTGTAAGCCAGATTTACACACGCGAAACACTTAGGTTGACTTGACGAGCCTAGCATGTACAGACATGGCCTCGGAACACGGAAGACCGAAAGGTCAAACATGAGTCGTATAGAAGATACGATCAACATGAAGATGTTCACCATGGATGACTAGTCCGTCTCACGTGATGATCGGACACGGGCTAGTTGACATGGATCATGTGTCACTTGGATGACTAGAGAGATGTCTATCTAAGTGGGAGTTCATTGAATAATATGATTATGTGAACTTAATTATCATGAACTTAGTCTAAAATTGCCTTTAATATCTATATTGTAGATCCAATGGCCAACGCAAATGTCAACCTCAATTTCAACGCGTTCCTAGAGAAAACCAAGCTGAAAGATGATGGAAGCAACTATGCGGACTGGGTCCGTGGCTTGACGATCATCCTCATAGCTTCCAAGAAACTGTATGTCCTTGATGCACCGCTAGGTGACCCACCCCTTCTCCCAGCAGAACAAGATGTTGCGAACGCTTGGCATTCTCGCTGCGATGATTACTCCCTTGTTCAGTGCGGCATGCTTTACAGTCTAGAACCGGGGCTCCAAAAGCGTTTTGAACAACACGGAGCATATGAGATGTTCCAGGAGCTGAAACTGGTTTTTCAGGCTCATGCCCGGGTCGAGAGATATGAAGTCTCCGACAAGTTCTTTAGCTGTAAGATGGAGGAGAACAGTTCTGTCAGTGAGCACATCCTTAAGATGTCTGGGCTTCACAACCGCTTGACTCAGCTAGGACTTAACCTCCCGGATGACTCGGTTATTGACAGAATCCTCCAGTCGCTTCCACCTAACTACAAGAGCTTTGTGATGAACTACAACATGCAGGGTATGGAGAAGTCCATTCCCGAGTTGTACTCGATGCTGAAATCAGCGGAGGTCGAGATCAAAAAGGAGCATCAAGTGTTGATGGTAAACAAGACCACTAGTTTCAAGAAAGGCAAGGGTAAGAAGAACTTCAAGAAGGACGGCAAAGCTCTTGCCGCGCCCGGTAAGCAAGTTGCCGGGAAGAAGAAGAACAAGAATGGACCCAAGCCTGAGACTGAGTGTTTCTATTGTAAGGGTACCGGTCACTGGAAGCGGAACTGCCCCAAGTACTTAGCGGATAAGAGGGACGGCAACATTAAAGGTATATGTGATATACTTGTTATTGATGTGTTCTTGACTAGCGCTCGTAGTAGCTCCTGGGTATTTGATACCGGTGTAGTTGCTCACATTTGTAACTCCAAACAGGAGCTGCGGAATAAGCGGAGGCTGGCCAAGGACGAGGTGACGATGCGCGTCGGGAATGGTTCCAAGGTCGATGTGATCGCCGTCGGCACGCTACCTCTACATCTACCATCAGGATTAGTTTTAAACCTTAATAATTGTTATTTAGTACCAGCCTTGAGCATGAACATTGTATTTGGATCTAGCTTCATGCGAGATGGCTACTCATTTAAATCCAAGAATAATGGTTGTTCTATTTATATGAGAGAAATGTTTTATGCTCATGCCCCGTTGGTCAATGGTTTATTTTTGATGAATCTCGAACGTGATGTTACACATGTCCATAGTGTGAGTACCAAAAAGTGTAAAGTTGATAACGATAGTCCCACTTACATGTGGCACTGCCGTCTTGGCCATATTGGTGTCAAACGCATGAAGAAGCTCCATGCTGATGGACTTTTGGAGTCACTTGATTTCGAATCATTTGACACATGCGAACCATGCCTCATGGGCAAGATGACCAAGACTCCGTTCTCCGGAACAATGGAGTGAGCAACTGACTTGTTGGAGATAATACATACCGATGTATGCGGTCCAATGAGTGTCGAGGCTCGCGGTGGCTACCTTTATGTTCTCACCCTCACTGATGACTTGAGCAGATATGGGTATGTATACTTAATGAAACACAAGTCTGAAACCTTTGAAAGGTTCAAGGAATTTCAGAGTGAGGTCGAGAATCAACGTGATAGGAAAATAAAATGCCTACGATCTGATCGTGGCGGAGAATATTTAAGTCACGAGTTTGGCACACACCTTAGGAAATGTGGAATTGTTTCACAGCTCACGCCGCCCGGCACACCTCAGCGAAATGGTGTGTCTGAATGTCGTAATCGCACTCTATTGGATATGGTGCGATCTATGATGTCTCTTACCGACTTACCGCTATCATTTTGGGGATATGCATTAGAGACTGCCGCATTCACTTTAAATAGGGCACCGTCTAAATCCGTTGAGACGACACCGTATGAATTATGGTTTGGAAAGAAACCTAAGCTGTCGTTTCTAAAAGTTTGGGGATGCGATGCTTATGTAAAGAAACTTCAACCTGAAAAGCTCGAACCCAAAGCGGAAAAGTGCGTCTTCATAGGATATCCCAAAGAGACTATTGGGTATACCTTCTACCTACGATCCGAGGGCAAATTCTTTGTTGCCAAGAATGGATCCTTTCTCGAGAAAGAGTTTCTCTCGAAAGAAGTAAGTGGGAGGAAAATAGAAATTGATGAGGTAATTGTACCTCCACTCGAACCGGAGAGTAGCGCAGCACAGGAAGTTGTTTCTGTGGAGCCTAGACCAGCTAGAGAGGAAGCTAATGATGATGATCATGAAGCTTCAGATCAAGTCGCTATTCGAAGGTCCACTAGGACACGTTCCGCACCAGAGTGGTACGGCAATCCTGTCCTAGAGATCATGTTGTTGGACAACGGTGAACCTTCGAACTATGAAGAAGCGATGGCGGGTCCGGATTCCGACAAATGGCTTGAGGCCATGAAATCCGAGATAGGATCCATGTATGAGAACAAAGTATGGACTTTGGTGGACTTGCCTGATGATAAGCGAGCCATTGAAAACAAATGGATCTTTAAGAAGAAGACTGGCGCGGACGGAAATGTGACCGCCTATAAGGCTCGGCTTGTCGCTAAGGGTTATCGACAAGTTTCATGATCATCATCATTAACTTCCTCCCCAGCCGGTGTAGGCTCCACAGAAACAACTTCATGTGCTGCGCTACTCTCCGGTTCGAGTGGAGGTACAATTACCTCATCAAGTTCTATTTTCCTCCCACTTACTTCTTTCGAGAGAAATTCTTTCTCAAGAAAGGATCCATTCTTGGCAACAAAGACTTTGCCCTCGGATCGTAGGTAGAAGGTATACCCAATAGTCTCTTTGGGATATCCTATGAAGACGCACTTTTCCGCTTTGGGTTCGAGCTTCTCAGGTTGAAGTTTCTTCACATAAGCATCGCATCCCCAAACTTTTAGAAACGACGGCTTAGGTTTCTTTCCAAACCATAATTCATACGGTGTCGTCTCAACGGATTTTGACGGTGCCCTATTTAAAGTGAATGCGGCAGTCTCTAATGCATATCCCCAAAATGACAGCGGTAAGTCGGTAAGAGACATCATAGATCGTACCATATCTAATAGAGTGCGATTACGACGTTCAGACACACCATTTCGCTAAGGTGTGCCAGGTGGCGTGAGTTGTGAAACAATTCCACATTTCCTTAGGTGCATGCCAAACTCGTGACTTAAATATTCTCTGCCACGATCAGATCATAGGCACTTTATTTTCCTGTCACGTTGATTCTCTACCTCACTCTGAAATTCCTTGAACCTTTCAAAAGTTTCAGACTTATGTTTCATTAAGTAGACATACCCATATCTACTCAAGTCATCAGTGAGGGTGAGAACATAACGGTAGCCACCATGAGCCTCGACACTCATTGGACCGCATACATCGGTATGTATTATTTCCAACAAGTCAGTTGCTCGCTCCATTGTTCCGAAGAATGGAGTCTTGGTCATCTTGCCCATGAGGCACGGTTCACACGTGTCAAATGATTCGAAATCAAGAGACTCCAAAAGTCCATCAGTATGGAGCTTCTTCATGCGTTTGACACCAATATGACTATGGTGGTAGTGTCACATGTAAGTGGGACTATCGTTATCTACCTTACACTTTTGGTACTCACACTATGGACATGTGTGACATCACGTTCGAGATTCATCAAAAATAAACCATTGACCAGCGTGGCATGACCATAAAACATCTCTCTCATATAAATAGAACAACCATTATTCTCAGATTTAAATGAGTAGCCATCTCGCAACAAGCGAGATCCAGATACAATGTTCATGCTCAAAGCTGGTACTAAATAACAATTATTAAGGTTTAACACGAATCCCGAAGGTAGATGTAGAGGTAGCGTGCCGACGGCGATCACATCGACCTTGGAACCATTCCCGACGTGCATCGTCACCTCGTCCTTTGCCAGCCTCTGCTTATTACTGGACGTGAATGAACTACCCTTGATATGAATGAATGAGTTGCACCGGAATCAAAAAGTACTGTAATTGGACGTGAATGCAATAAAAATTTACCAACCACAGTCTCGGGATGATCATAAACTTATTCCACGTCGAGGTGATTCACCTGGGCACGAGGAAAAGGGTTTGGCTTCTTGGCTGCGGAGTTGCCGTTTCCATTTCCCTGCTTGCTCTGGGGACACTCAGTAGCATAGTGCCCTATCTTCTGGCACTTGAAACACGTGATGTGGCTCAGATCCTTATGAGTAGGAACATGACGGTGCTGGTTGTTGTTCCCATTCCCATTATCAGTCTTGAAGTTGCCATGGTTGGGACGGGCATTCCCATTTCCTCCATGGTTGTGCACGGCATGAGTGTGCCTTCCAAACTTACCGGTCCCTGATCCGGTATTCCCTGAGTACGGGGAGTAGCGGGGCTTCGGATGAGCTCCAGAGTTAAACTTCCCCTGAGTGTACTTCCTCTTGCGGTTCTCAATTTGCTGCTGTTTACCCTCCAAGATGAGGGCCTTGTCCACCAGCTCTTGGTAGTTGTTGAAAGTAGCCACTACCAGCTGCATGCTCAACTCGTCATTGAGTCCTTCCAAAAACTTTTCTTGCTTGGCCGCATCATCGGCCACGTCTCCTGGTGCATAACGTGCCAATGTGCTGAAATCGTCCACGTACTGGGCCACAGAGCGATTTCCCTGGCGCAAGTTGCGAAACTCGCGCTTCTTCAGACTCATGGCTCCAGCTGAAACATGTGCGGTGCGGAAAGCTTGCTGGAACTGCTCCCAAGTTACATCAGCAATAGGATAGGTGGTGGTGTAATTCTCCCACCATGAAGCTGCTGGTCCATCTAGTTGATGTGCGGCAAAGCGCACCTTCTCAGCGTCAGTACATCCAACGGTGACGAGTTCTCTCTCCATCTTACGGAGCCAGTCATCTGCCACAATGGGCTCAGTGCTGCTGGAGAAAGTTGGAGGGTTCAACCTCAGAAAACGGGTGAGATTGTCAGTCTGGGTGGATGGTGGTGGTTGTTGTTGTTCTGGTTGTTGGTCTGATTCTAGATCAATAGCTGCATCAGTGCATTCTGCTGGTAAAGGAGTTGCGTGAGTTCCGGCGGGAAAGTGAAGTCGGACTCACGTCGTGGAGGCATCTTGCTGTTTCCAGAGGGGTGAGAATTAGTATAGAACAAGGGCCTAAAAGGAGAAATTCACTACCCATATGCAATGCAACAAACATATCACACCAAACACTCATTCATTTATTCAATCAATGTCAAACATCGGGAATACAAGTCTCAATCAAACTACACATCGACCTACGCTTTAACGACGAAAATAAAAGATACATGGAGGGCATAACTAAAGTTTTCCTCAGAAGTACATGGTGACTGCGTCTCCTCCAGTGGTGCTCTCCTCATAGTCATCATCGTCGCTGATGAAAGGAGCCAAGTCTCCCTCAGGATGAAGATTTTCTCCCATGTCCATCTGTTCCTCCAGAGTGGCGATGCGAGTGTTCAGCTTGTCGATCCTCTCTAAGAAATCCTTCACCTCATATTCATGTTCATAGTTGGCTTCCCGCAAATCAGCTTCGAGGTCAATCTCACGGTTCATCAGATTCTTGATTTTCTTCGTATCAGCACGAACTCGAAGCTCCAGAGTCCTGATGTGAGTCTCCAGGGTCTGGATATAAGAAATAGTGGTGTCTGCAGTGGGAGGAGTTATGATGTTTCCATTGGCATCTCTGCGACAAACCACGCTGAGTCCTGGTGAAATGGTTCCACCTCTGTATTCCTCCTGAATACGTCCAAGGGCACGATGAATGGCAATGTCTCTCCCAAGTATCCAACTGGGTGCCACGAACTTGAGGTCGATGGGTTCCTTCCGATTCCCAAAGGTCTTCCCTGGGATATGCACCTCGATCCTGTAGCGTCCATCTTGTGGAAATGACATGATAGGAGTCCCGGTGATGCTCGGCAAAGCAATCCTCACGTCCTTGACGATCCTCATCAGCTCCTTACCAAAAGGCATTGTTGCGTCAGGCTGACAAAACTCCGTGATCAACACTGGGATGAAGGTGGCCATCTATAAATTTTGAAATAATCGGAGAGGAGTCAGAAACGAGTAGATGAGAGTATAAGAATTTTAAAGACAAAGAGAAACAATCCTAAGGCTTTCCAATCCTAGAGGTTACGTCCTACGGTCAGCGTGTGCTCTGATACCATTTCTGTAGCGACCCGACCTGAAAGTTCGAATCTCCGGTGTTTCCGTACCATCCCAAGATCATGCTGGTACACACACGGTACATCAATGTATATATCAAAGGGAAATCACACAGCATTATATTAATCGAAATCTCATATCGAGTCCTTTATTACAATAAAGTGGCCGAAGGCCAACTCATGAGAATATCTAAATCTTGCGGAAGCGATGAAGGTAGATGAGTCCATCTGACTCCAAGGGCATCTCACCGAGCGTAGAACGTGTCCTCACTCCTGGTCGGAAAAGTTCTCTGCAACATGATACGTTGCAGCCGTGTAGGTCAGCATATGGAATATGCCGGCAAAGTCACAAAAGAGGGGTGAAAAGATAATCAACTAGTCTACATGCTTATATGGCAGGTGGGGTGGTAAGTTTTCTTTTTTTTGCATAAAGCCAATTTTTTCCTACATCAAGAGAGGGCTAAGAAAAAAATATTACTAAGTTGGTTGATTAATGAGATGGTTCCACCAACCAATTCTCATACCCAAATTGTTAATACCCACATCATCATATTAATTGTGTTGAGAATTCCGAATGTTTCAGTTCCTTTGGCTCAAGTCGTCCATGACCGTGGACACGGCTAATCGATTAGGTTTGAGTACTCTGTAGAGTTTTGCACACGTTCCCCACAAGATTTGGTCGCCTCCGTTTGATTTCTCGCACTTCAGGGTGTTTGAGAAACGGATGACCAAAACATTGTCTTCCAAAGGGTTTCCCTGGGACTCTGACGGTGCCCATCCTTTCCTACCGTTCTTCTACATCTCGTAGCACCGCCTGTCCAGGGTCACCACGATATCCAACCAAGCCAGAGCCCATAATGACTTGTGGCTGTGCAGGTAAGCCTTGGGTCTTGAAGCACCCATCCATCTCTTTGTGCCTGGGTGGACCTTTCCGCGTGAATACTGGCCATCTCCAGCATCACCTAGGCAAATCCACTGGTTTTTCCAGGGTGCCGTTCAACCATCATCCACCCAGAGGTATGTTGAAAACTCGGAGTCTTGAAATCTTGATCATTATGTAGGTCTTGTAATTATTAACTCTCTCAACTCTCATGAATCACACAACCAACCCCGTCTACTAATAGCATAGCAAAAAGTAAAACAACGTTTCCCGGGGCCAATGTGTCAAAGAGTTTGAGGGGGTACCTACCACATGATACTACTACAATGTAACCAAGTTTCCAACTAACCTATCTTGCATGCAATTGGGGAAAATGGTAGAACTAATGCATATAACACATAGGTAATCATGATCAAAGTGACTTGCCTGATTGATGATCTTCGTACTCGTGGGACTCTAAGTAACAAGCTTCGCACTCCGGATAATCTAACGAAGCAAACAAGCACTCAATAAGCATACAACAGAATATTGTAACCCACAAACATCAATCAAGAACTAGTAAACAGTCAAGACAAAACAATGCACAAATCACAAGTAAGGAAAACACACCAAGTTTTGTTTACTAGGAGGTGATTGATAAAACACTACTAACATAATAAAACTGTTTTGAAATAACCAAAACAATTGTTGACAGCAAGGAAACAATAAAATATTTTTATTAATAAACAGAAAAAATTCAATTTAAGTTTGTTGAGAAAACTTTTGTAAAGTTTGTAAAAGTTTTGATAAACACTATATGAATCAAATATAGTTTTACTATCAAAAGAGCAAAAAAAACTTATTATTTATTAACAAAACATGTTCTTAACAGAAAAGAATTTTACAAATAAACTTGTTTTAGAAAACAAAATTAAATTATATAAAACTTTGTTGAAAGAAAAATTATTACTAACTAGTTGTTTTTAGTTCAAATTAAACCTATTTGAAAAGAAGTTGTGATTCCTATATTAACAAAGAAATAACTAAACAATTTTATATTTTTTATTAACAACAAGTAAAGCACTAAATGTTTAAATCAACAGAACCTACTAAACAAATTAAAACTAAATCTAAGTTAAACTAACTAAAACTAAGTAAATAAAACTATATTATAATACTAGGCAGATTCTGTTTATAGCTAGAACACTAATCAAAATCATCCTAAAAATTCTCAAACTAAACATGGAGGTAGTCCTAACTAATACCAAACAGTAGCAAAAAGATTCATATCAAAATCTATTTTCAAACTCTAGTTATTCAGATTTGAATATTTTGAGCAAATTTATTCAATTCAAATTTTATAGTTCAAATTTGAAATTTAAAAGTACAGTGTGAAACTACATGAAAAATGTGAGCTATTGCAAAAAGAATCAACTCAAAACATTAAACAGATTAAAATTTATAAGCAAATCAAAATTTGGATTCACTCTGTTAATTAAAACAAAAACAGAAAAGGGAAAAATCTACCGGACGGCCAGGGGGCTACGTGGCACGATCCTATTGGTTGGCTAGCGCGTGTGTTGGATGGTTTCGAGCGGGCGACCGATCTCTAATGGAAAACGTTTCGGGGTTTAAAATCAATCTAATCGGGACCGTTGAGTGGGGATCCGATGGATGGGGTGAGCTCGAAGACTTTACCGGAGAGGGAGGTGGAACTCCGGCGATGGTGGCGGCGGCCGGTGGTCGAGGACGTCGCCGGAGGGGTCTCTGGTGGTCGAGGGTGGAAGCAAAGGGGTTCAGACGGTTGCGGTGGACGTCCTGCGTCGAATGGTGAGGTCGGAGGGGCGAGGGGAAGAGTGGAGCGACGGGCACGACGATGGGGAGATCCGGTGGTGGTGGCAACTCCGGCGAGTGATTTGACAGCGTTTCGGCGAGGGACAGAGGGGGCTCGGGGGGGAATGGAGAGCGGAGGGTGGCCGGCTTATATAGGAGTGCGGGGAGTGAGGGGGGTTAAGAGGGGCGAGAGATCCGGGGAGAGTAACTGCCGGCGACGAGGTCGGGCGAGAGGAAGGAGGCGACCGCACGGGCGAAACGGTCGGTCAAGGTGGGGCCCGGTGTCAGCGAGAGGGGAGCGAGGTTTCCGCGTCGGTCGGCCGGCGCGTATTGAATTCGCGAAATAAAGCCTGTGGGCCGGCCCGTTTAATACTAAAACTGTTACTGTTTTCTGTTTAATGTTTTTCCAGCGATATTCAAAAGCTTTTACAACATTCAAACCTTTTATAAATATAGGGTTATTATATATCAAAATTAACATAATAATAAATTCTATTTAATGAACATTTTTATTCTGTCATTTGAACACTTTGAAAAAAATAATATTTTTAGAAATTGCCTATTTGTTTTTTAAAACCTTTTTGCAAATATTTTCAAAATAACTCCTGGTTATTTTTGTTCAAATAGATCACTAAGATGACCCTGGTGTGGAGTGTCATGTTACTCCCCTCTTATTTTGAACATTTTACCAAGATTTCAAATAGGTGAAAGCAACACATTGAAAGTAGAAAGGGGTTTTCAGAAATTTTAGAAAGAACATTTCAACAATACAGGTATTCAAGCAATGATGATGATGGATGCATAGCTATATTTCATAACATTCCAAAATGAAATTTTGGGATGTTACAATGCTAGGCTTGTCAAATCAACCTAAGTGTATCGCGTGTGTTGGCTTACACCTGTTGTATGCGAACATTAGAACCTATCACACCCGATCATCACGTGGTGCTTCGGAACAACGATCCTTAGCAACGGTGCACAGTTAGGGTGAACACTTTTCTTGAAATTTTATTGAGAGATCATCTTATTTACTACCGTCGTTCTAAGCAAATAAGATGTAAACATGATAAACATCACATGCAATCAATATAGTGACATGATATGGACAATATCATCTTGCTCCTTTGATCTCCATCTTCGGGGCACCATGATCATCACTGTCACCGGCACGACACCATGATCTCCATCATCATGATATCCATCATTGTGTCTTCATGAAGTTGTCTCGCCAACTATTACTTCTACTACTATGGCTAACGTTTAGCAATAAAGTAAAGTAATTACATGGCGTTTATGATTGACACGCAGGTCATATAATAAAATAAGACAACTCCTATGGCTCCTGCCGGTTATCATACTCATCGACATGCAAGTCATGAATCCTATTACAAGAACATGATCAATCTCATACATCACAATGCATCACATCACATTCTTTGGCCATATCACATCACAAGGCATATGCTGCAAAAATAAGTTAGACGTCCTCTAATTTGTAGTTGCAAGTTTTTACGTGGCTGCTATAGGTTTCTAGCAAGAACGTTTCTTACCTACGCCAAAACCACAACGTGATATGCCAATTGCTATTTACCCTTCATAAGGACCCTTTTCATCGAATCCAATCTGACTAAGGTGGGAGAGACAGACACTCGCTAGCCACCTTATGCAAAAGTGCATGTCAGGCGGTGGAACCAGTCTCACGTAAGCGTACGTGTAAAGTCGGTCCGGGCCGCTTCATCCCACAATACCACCGAATCAAGATAATACTAGTAGTGGTAAGCAAATTAACAAAATCGACGCCCACAACTGCTTTGTGTTCTACTCGTGCATAGATTCTATGCATAAACCTAGCTCATGATGCCACTGTTGGGATACGCAGTAGTAAATCCAAAAAATTCCTACGATCACCAAGATCTATCCATGGAGAAACCAACAATGAGTGGGGAGAGATTGCATCTTCATACCTTTGAATATCGCTAAGCGGAAGCGTTACAAGAATGCGGTTGGTGGAGTTGTACTCGCAGCGATTCAGATCGCGGTGGACTCCGACCTTAGCGCCGAACAACGGCGCCTCTGCGTTCAACACACGTGCAGCCCGGTGACGTCTCCTACGCCTTGATCCAGCAAGGAGGAAGGAGAGGTTGGGGAAGAGCTCCGGCAGCATGACGGCGTGGTGACGGTGGAGCTGCGTGGACTCCGGCAGGGCTTCGCCAAGCACTCCGGAGAACGAGGAGAAGATGAGGTAGGGCTGCGCCTGAGAGGGAGAAAGAACCGCGTCTCAAACAGCCCCAAGGGCACCTCTATATATAGGAGGAGGAGGAGGTAGGTCTGCACCCTAGGGTTTCCACCCTAGGATGGTGCGGCAGCCACCAGATTGATCTGGTGCGGCGGCCACAGGGAGGAGAGGAGGTGTGGCTGCCCTAGCTGCCCTAGGGTGGGCCTAAGGCCCATCTGGGCCTAGGGTTTGCCCCCTCTCTCCCCTTGTTGCGCCTTGGGCCAGGTGGGAGGGGCGCACCAGCCCACCTAGGGGCTGGTTCCTTCCACCTATGGCCCATGAAGCCCTCTGGGGCCGGTGGGCCCACTTGATGGACCCCCGGAACCCTTCCGGTGGTCCCGGTACGTTACCGGTGACACCTGAAACACTTCCGGTAACCAAATCCTCACTTCCTATATATCAACCTTCGTCTCCGGACCATTTCGGAACTCCTCGTGACGTCTGGGATCTCATCCGGGACTCCAAACTACCTTCGGTAACCACGTGCACTATTTCCCTATAACCCTAGCGTCATCGAACCTTAAGTGTGTAGACCCTACGGGTTCGGGAGACACGTAGACATGACCGAGATACCTCTCCGGCCAATAACCAACAGCGGGATCTGGATACCCATGTTGGCTCCTACATGCTCCACGATGATCTCATCAGATGAACCACGATGTCGGGGATTCAATCAATCCCGTATACAATTCCCTTTGTCTATCGGTATGATACTTGCCCGAGATTCGATCGTCGGTATCCCTATACCTTGTTCAATCTCGTTACCGGCAAGTCTCTTTACTCGTTCCACAATACATCATCCCGTGTCTAACTCCTTAGTCACATTGAGCTCATTATGATGATTTCTTACCTAGTGGGCCCAGAGATACCTGTCCGTCACACGGAGTGACAAATCCCAGTCTTGATTCATGCCAACCCAAGAGACACTTTCGGTGATACCCGTAGTGCACCTTTATAGCCACCCAGTTACGTTGTGACGTTTGGCACACCCAAAGCATTCCTACGGTATCCGGGAGTTGCACAATCTCATGGTCTAAGGAATCGATACTTGACATTAGAAAAGCTTTAGCAAACGAACTACACGATCTTGTGCTATGCTTAGGATTGGGTCTTGTCCATCACATCATTCTCCCAATGATGTGATCCCATTATCAACGACATCCAATGTCCATGGCCATGAAACCGTGACCATCTATTGATCAACGAGCTAGCCAACTAGAGGCTTACTAGGGACATGTTATGGTCTATGTATTCACACATGTATTACTGTTTCCGGTTAACACAATTATAGCATGAACAATAGACAATTATCATGAACAAGGAAATACAATAATAACCATTTTATTATTGCATCTAGGGCATATTTCCAACACATACAATCAAAATTAACATGACAGAGACGTGAATGACACACATTTGATTTACTATTGTTGCAAACATGATGAACAACTTTATTACAAACATCTGACAGAGATAGTCTAAACAAGCCTCCTGACAAAAGTTCCATACTTGGATATTACAAATTTATTGGACTCAAAGACAAGCTTGTAGCCATCTCTACACAGAAGAGATCCGCTAACAAGATTTTTATTGATGGAGGGGACATAATGTACGTTCTTCAGTCGCACGATCTTCCCCGAAGTAAACTTCAGATTCACCGTGCCAACACCACGAACAGAAGCACTTGAACCATTGCCCATCAGCACGTAAGTAGTTCATGTGGCCTGATAAGAAGAAAACATGGAAATGTCATCGCATACATGCACATTAGCACCCGTGTCAATCAACCAATCAAGAGAAAGACATACTAAGAGAATAGTGGGAAGTATACCATACCCAACATCCTTCGTATCAGCCTCACCAACGACAACATTGGCGATCTTGTCGCCTTTCCCATGTTGACGCTTGTCATAACGGTTAGGGCAGCTAGGGGCCCAATGATCAGGATCTCCGCAGACATGACATACACCTTTCTTCTTGTCAGTCTTCTTCTTGAAGTTGGTGTGTTGCGAAGCCTTGTTCTTCCCATCAAACTTTCCCTTGCCATCAAACTTGCCCTTGTTCTTGAAATTGTGGGGATGGAAGTTTTCCTCATGTACCAGATTGGCACTAGAACCTCCCTCAATACCTCGAGCACGTGTGTCTTTTGCTCTCGCCTTTTCTTCCACGTCAAGAGTACCAATGATATCCGAAACGGAAAACTCCTGTCTATTATGCTTCAGAGAGGTAGCAAAGTTCCTCCACGAGGGAGGGAGCTTAGTAATGATACCTCCGGCAACAAACTTTTCCGGTAACATACAATTGAAGTGCTCAAGTTCTCTAGCAAATGCCTGTATCTCGTGAGCTTGCTCAACCACGGAGCACTCATCAGTCATCCTGTAGTCATAGAATTGTTCCATGATATACAACTCAGTGCCGGCATCCGAGACCCCAAACCTGGCCTCAAGTGCATCCCACATATCTTTTCCATTATCAATTGACACATACACATCAACTATGTTCTCACCAAGAACACTTAAAAGAGCAGCCTTAAACAAGGTATCCTTTTTCTGAAAAACTTGTTCCTCTTGAGGATTAAGATCTCCTTCAGGTTTGCCAAGAGTGGTGTCATAGCAGCTCATGGTTTGAAACCATAGAACAGCTCTCACACGCCACCTCTTATAGTGCACACCCTCAAACATAGGAGGCCTCATGGAAGCAGCAAAACCACTCGGGGTAAATTGCCTATAATAAGGTTTTTGGAATGTCAGAAATATGAGCAATTTACCGAATGATTTAAACGAAATAAATAGTTGATAAAACAAGATGATAGTAAAAGAGGCAACACTAGTCATGCGACTTAGAGGAGAGTATGCCACAATAAGAGGAACAAAACTTATTAGGGAAACTGAAGGATAGTAGGTGCATATTATGTGAACATGTGAACTATACCGAAACATATGTAGAATAGAAACTAGACCAAGTATTTCTAGCAAAACCTCGAACATGGAGAACATGAATACGTACTGAGCGGTGGCAGCAGCAGGGTTGGCGTTGACGTCGTCACCAGCCATGTCGTCGAAGAGGTTGTTGACATCGGGGAAGAAGTCGTCATTTGGGAAGTGATCGTCGGAGTCCGGGGCGTTCGTTATGAAGAAGCTAGTAGTCGCGCAGAGCGCTCCCCAAAAACCTTATCATCCTTCTCCCGTACAAGACTCAAAGTGGTGGGGTTTCGGAGGCCTACTGTCCCGACCTGCGGTGCACGCCGCAAGTCGGGATGGGGAAGAACCTTGCAGCAGCTCAAGGTTTGGAACTCGAGGGCGTGAGGAAGAGGAAGTTCCGGTGTGTGTCTCTGGAGAGGAGCGACCTCCCATTTATAGGCACAGGAGAAGGAGGCGAACAAACAGTGACGGGAGGCAAAGCAAAAGAAGGAGACGAAATGAAAAGGCAGGAGCCGAAGGGTGCAGCGTTCGTATTCAATCTCCACTACAGCAAAGCCTTCAGCTCCCGAGTGACCTTTCGTATACTGATCGTGCGTGGCAAAAATTTAGACATCGGCTCGGCTCATTCACACAACACGCGACGAGGCATGGCGATGCGGGCGGCGGAGGAGGAGCGTGCGTATGTCCCTCTTGTTCTCATGCTCATACATGTGGGGAAACATCCTCCCTTATAAGGAGGTCCAACTCTTACTAAACTAGCAATGTAGGACTAAACTTTTGTTCCACTTCTTGCCTTGCACGAATGTGCTTAGTTGGTCTCTAGAATTTATTAGGAATTTTAAAAATTGTTATTGGGCTGATCCATATTTAGCACATACTTGGATGTATTTTGCAGTTTGTGCAGGGCTCTTCTTCAGCGATTCGTGATACAGTACTACTTAACACGTAATAGCATTTGGCCTTTCCGAAAGGAAAAGAGAGAGAGAGAGGGGGGGGGGGGCTGGACTCTCTTGGGCACACATTGACGTGCTCCCGAGTCCCGACCCCTTGGGGCGCAGCACAAGCTTGCGGAGCGGGGCACCTCGTAAACAAAGCGCACCGCATGAGCCAGCTTTGGATAACCGGTTAACCACCATCGTTCTCAACCAACTACTGCTACAACGCCGAGCTACCGCCCACCCGCGTCCAAAAAGGAATCCGTAAACGTTTCCATTTACATGACTGCTTCGTTAACGTCTTGATGCAAAAAAAAAAAAAAGCTGACGGCCCGGACTGCTGACGCGCACGCAAGCGTACACGCAGATGAATTGGCGGCAAACGCCAACCACCAACCGCGCGCCGGGCCCACCCGGGGACGGACCCCGCGCGCCGAATCGCCCACCACTCGCTCCTCATCATTCCCTTCGTGTTGATCTTGTGATTTTTAAATCCTCCTGTCACCGCTTTGATCTAGCGTACAAATCAGAGCACCCAAAAGACTAGCCAGAAATAGATTTAAAAAAATAACCATTGTGTGCGAAAGCAACCCGACGGCTCCTCCTCCTCTCCCGCCATATTGTGTTCTTAACGCAACAGCCAAGACAAAAACTGTCAGCGGTTTACCTTGCCCTGCAAAATAATAATAATACCCTTTTACCAGTTCTGATTTTCTTTGTTGCATATTTCTGGACCATTCTGACTAGCTGATTTCATTAAAAGACAGCTCTTACGCATGCACTAGGGGTTAATTGCACAGGATGGTTACGCATGAAGTTGACCCAACAAATGATGATTACACATATTTCATTATTTCCACAAAAAATTACAAAAATAAAAATCATGACATATATATGGCCTGTCAGCATTTTAAACATCGAGACGGTAAATTAGAAATCACTCCATTTTTAAGAGGGAGAAATGCAGAAAAGTGGAAAACTCTCAAAAGCAAGGGGGCAGAGTATAAAAGAAACATATAAACAGAGCACAGATTAACAGCTGCGCCAGAAAACAATTAATACTACTACTAATAATAATAAATTTAGTCAAACGCCCATTGCTTCTGGTCGTCTTCCTGCCTCCCTCACCTCCTCCTCCTCGCCGACCTTCTCCCCTCGCCATTTCCTCGCCGAATCACCGCCGCCCAAATCTACCGGGACAAACCCTCTTCGCCCTCGCTCCTCAAGCAACCCGGAGTCCTCTTCGCGAAGACTCCGACGAGCAGGCCGCGGTCGCCCCCCTCGTCTGCGACTCTCCCGCCGTATCGACGCGGCCAGCGGTCAGCGGCCTGAATCTCGAGCCCGACCAGCTCTCGGCGTGGATAGCGCCCCCCCCCCCCCCCCCTCGGCCGCCCCGCGAGTCGGCGGCACGAATCCGCTGCTGGAGGGAGCCCGGCGGCTGAGCTCGCGCTTCCGGATAAGATCGGTGCGGGGATTGGAGGGGCTCGTTGGCTAGGGCGAGGCCATGGCGCTGTTCCGCAAGTTCTTCTTCAAGAAGCCGCCCGACGGGGTGCTCCTCATCACGGACAACATATACGGTAATGGAGATGGGGCTGTTTCCTCCGCGTCGCCGTTCGCCTGGTTGCGTGCAGCAGACGACTGCATTTTTAGCTTTTTACACCACCTGGCCGTTTCAGTAGAAGGAAATATGTTTCAGTTTCATTGATCTGTTGCTGGTCCCAACCAGTATAAGCAACTGAGCGTCGTTCAAAATGTTGATTCGAGCTGAGGCGAGCAAGCACTAGCTGGTTTAGAGAAGAAATTTCATTCGAGCATTTCCTCCATTTTAGCATACACGTATGTTTTGGTTGTAGCGTTCACTTCATTTTCAGTGGCTAAAATAGTCATTTGGATTCAGAACAGGGTTGAGCATTAGCATGGCTGACACATGTCACATGTATTTGTTTCAGTTTTCGATCATTGCTTCTCCTTGAATGCACCGGAAGAGGATCAGTTTGAGGCACACACCAGAGGCATTGCAGCACATCTTCTAGAGGATTTTCATGATCACTCGTTCATGGTCGCGAACTTCGGGACGCGGTCAGAAGAAAGCCGTTTATACCACATTTTATCCGAGTATGGCATGACTGTTTTGGACTACCCGGGCCACTACGAGGGGTGTCCACTTCTCACCATCGAAATGGTCCACTGCATCTTGAAGTCCAGCGAAAGCTGGCTGTCTCTGGGTCAGCACAACTTACTCATAATGCACTGCGAACAAGGATGCTGGCCTATTCTGGCTTTCATGCTATCTGCTCTTTTGTTGTACCTGGGCCAGTATTCAGATGAGCAGAAAACACTGGATATGCTATACAAACAATCATCTTCGGAGTTCTTGGAGATGTTTTCGCCTCTAAATCCCATGCCTTCTCAAATTAGATACTTGCGGTATATTTCTATGAGGAATGTCATGCCTGAGTGGCCTCCCGCTGATAGAGCCCTGACACTGGATTGTCTGACTTTGAGGATGGTTCCTGATTTCCAAAGTCATGGTGGTTTTTGTCCGATATTCAGGATATATGGTCCAGACCCACTCATGCCCCATGATCAGACTCCAAAAGTCCTTTTCTCAACCCCCAAAACTAGTAATCTTGTCCGTTTTAATTCACAGGTAATTGTTCATTTTCTGATAATCTATTTGAAGTGAAACTGCATGTCCTTAATTGTCAATGGCTTAGTACTGCACTAAGGATTTAAATAGCTAGCTATAACTGCATTTACTAGCGACTAGCGAGATAGCTTCAATTACCTCTGCTCAATAGCTCCGCTACTCCATATAGATATATTTATCATAATTAGTCTGGTAATTTTTAAATACGACTGTACTAAAAGGCAAAAACATTACTTATAACGTTAAAGTAAAGAAAAAAATATCAAGAGACTTCAACTATGCCTTTTTCAATACTCCAACATCCATATTTCTTAGTCAAAAAGTACTTGATGTGATACATTTTTTGTTATTGTTATTCAATTCGATATCTATTAATGCATTTTATTATTTACATTGTATATTAAAATTCTATTGTTGATAGCTTTCAATAGATTTTTAGGACCTTGCGCTAAGCCGTGAAAGTTGCGTAAAACCTTGTTACTGCATTGTCACATTAATAGGCTATCATGTATTCATGTTGATGATCTTCTGAAGTATATAGTTTAATACTCTTAAACTGACCATTTATGTACTTAGGCAGATGAACGGGTGAACATAAACCTTCAATGTCATGTCCAAGGTGACGTTGTCATAGAGTGTAGCAACTTGTATGATGATCTAGATCGCGAGGAGATGGTATTCCGGATCATGTTCAACACCGCTTTCATCAGGTCAAACATCTTGATGCTTAGCCGCGATGAAATAGACATGTTATGGAATGCAAAAGATCAATTCCCTAAAGATTTTCGAGCTGAGGCAAGTGTTTAAATTAACTTGAGAACTAGCCTACTTTTTATACATGATTTTTTACTTGCAACTTGTGTTGATGCTAGGTTATCTTTTCTGACATGGATGCAACTACTTCGCTTGTTACGACAGAGCCTTTGAGTCATCAAGATAAACAAGGACTTGGTGTTGAAGAGTTTGCTAAAGTGCTAGATATCTTCAACCATTTGGACTGGTTGGATGGGGATATGGATACTGCACTGGACACACCCCAGAAGAGGTTCCAGGTTACTTCCCAAGGAAATATTAATGTGTCTCCTCCTGATGAGCCTGAAACCTTTTTTGATACTCAAGAAGTACTTGGCTTTGATAATTTCTCTGGTGAAATCAAGTCTTCTGCTGTGCTGAAGCTTCAGAATCACTTTGGTATGCTTGGCAGCACTGAACTTAAACAAGCCCCCCTACATTCAAGTCCAATGGAATCTCCATCCAAACCACATACAACAGATTCAGATCCTTCACGAACACGGCCTCCTTCCGAATTCTTTTCACCATTAGAGGTTACAACACCAAAGGCTATTGCTTCATCAATAGCATCATCTTCAGTTACAGTCATAACCCGACCAATATCTTCACCAGAGCCACTGGCATCTGATTCTGCTGTGCAAACTTTATTAGAGACATCAGCGACAACATTTGCAGAGAAGCCTGATTCACAAGCTCCAATACAGCATGAATCTTCACCTCTTATGGCCACTAAATCAGGATCAACAACATCTTGGATACCATCATGTACACCTCCTCCGCTTCCTCCTCGACCGGCCACTGTTTCATTAGCCCCTGTTTCCCCTACTTTACCCATAAATACTAGTACAAGTCTGATCAGTGTTTCCCTTAAATCAACCATGCCCTCCCCTTCACCTCCTCCAGAGCCATCAACCTTTCCAGAAGCTTTTGCAACTGAACAACAGGTTAAATCACAAGAATCTTCTTATGAGATACTCAAGTCACTGCCTGATAGTTCTACAGCTTCAGCTTCTTCGGTTTGTATAGTAAAGGAAGCTAGCAATCCCAAAGCATCTTCACCGGTGACTTTGCCTGCAATTCCTCTGACTTCAGACTCAGGGCCCTTAGTAACTCCAGTCACAAGGTCAGATCCTACCCCAGCATCACCGGTGCCACCACCACCACCACCACCTCCTCCTGTAAAAGCAGCCACTGTGTTATTTCCTTTGTTGCATAATGAACAGGAGAAAAGCAGGAAAGAAAAGGTTGCACCACCTCAGCCTCCACCTCCGCCACCTCCACCACCTCCTCCAGCACTGCCACGAGCACCTGTTGCAAATTATACACAGTTGTGTACTACATATGAAATTTCTTCCCCACCAAAGAAAGTTCGATCTTCACCACCGCCGCCACCCCCGCCAACACCTCCCCCATTGGTAAAATCATCATTTTCTCCTCCACGTGCACCGCCGCCACCACCCCCACCTCCTCCACTACCTAATAACCATGTAATTTCACCATCTCATCTGCAGTTTGCTGACAAAAAGGTTAGTTCAGCATCAAAATATGCGGTTCCCTCACCTTTGAGCCCCAAATTTTTGCAAACAGTTCCAAAGCTGCAAGCACCACCCATTCCACCTCCACCTCCACCTCCACCCCGAAGTAGCTCATTGGTTTCGTCATCTCCATCCACAAGTGGTAGACATTTCATGGCTGCCCCTCATCCTCCCCCACCTCCCCCACCATTGCATACCATGTCATCTCATGTATCGGCACCACCTGTACCCCCGTTACTCGTGGCTGCCCCTCATCCTCCCCCACCTCCCCCGCCATTGCATACCATGTCATCTCGTGTATCAGCACCACCTGTACCCCCATTACCTCCTCCAAAGCTAGCTGGGGCCAGCAATGCTTCACAAAAGCCATCACTAACCCGACCACCGCCACCTCCACCAGGCCCACCTCCTAAGAATTCCTCAAACTCTTTGCCAAGAAAAGGAACCGTTGTCAGTGCCGCCCCTCCCCCACCTCCTACATTATCATTTGGTGCAAAGGGCCGCAGCGCAGTCCGGTCAAAAAGCCCTAGAGGTTTGCGTGCCAACCAGTCTTCCAAGAGGACACCTCTGAAGCCATTACACTGGGTAAAAGTGTCAAGAGTAGCACAGGGAAGCTTATGGGCAGATACACCGAAGTCTGATGAAGCATCTAGGTATCAAAATATTTTTTTGCGACATTCTTTGTTAGTTAAAATAGCAATGGACAGGGCACTTTGACATGTTAGTCCACACATATGTTTAACAGGACTCCGGAGATTGATCTGTCTGAGCTTGAAAGTCTTTTCTCAGTATCCATGCCAAGTACGGAGGCAAAACGGACACGCCAACTTCCTTCTGTTGCATCAAAACAAGAAAAAGTTCACTTGGTACTTATATCCCCAAGCAACTCTTCACTACTAAACAATGAAATGAAAACTTAAATGATGAATAATTGATGTCGCATTTTTCTTCTGCAGATTGACCTCCAGCGTTCGAAGAATTGTGAAATTATGCTGCGAAACATTAAGATGCCATTGCCTGATCTGATGGTAACTAACTTCGTATTTTAATTGAAGATGTTATCTCAACATAGAAACTTTGCATTAGGTTCTTGACAAGTAGAAGAATGTTGGCATTGTCTATGGTATCACTGAAAGAACAGAATAACTTACAGGTCCTTTGACAAATCTGGTTAGGAGTGTATTGTCTCATCTTAGAACTTATAGCCATAAATTTTACTGAAGATAAAGTCTTACCGTCTTCAATGGTGTTTGACAGTTTAAGTATGTAATGATAATGATTATACTTATCATAATTTTTTTCCCAGGCTTCAGTGCTTACCCTTGATGATTCCATCGTTGATGGTGATCAAGTAGATTATCTGATAAAGTTCTGCCCAACCAAGGAAGAGATGGAACTGCTCAAAGTACAGTTCTACTAACTGTATTTCTGTTGGCCATTAGGCACTCATTCTTCATGTTGTCAGAATTTTCTTCCATTGGTTCTTTGTAGTGACTGATCTATTGTCCCACCTTTTCAGGGTTATACAGGCAGCAAAGAGAATCTAGGAAAATCTGAACAGGTCAGTGTTTTCTGTGCACTTTTATTTTTTCCTTTAGTGATGAATTCTGTTTGGTAGCATTTAAAAACCAAACTGCACAGTTCACTTTGGAGGAGATCTGCACGATCTTAGTGTCAGATCATAGAGCCAGCTGTTTCACATTTAGCTGATATGCCAGGTTACACCATGCATTGTGAAAAATTAAGATGCACACACCATTAAGCTGCATATCTCCCGTTGGCTGTTTCTTAGGAAATTGCATGCTGAAACAGTCATTTCCGCAATCTCTTTGCCATTGCCAAATATAACTAATGTACTAACAGGCCGCCCAGGACCGCAGCCAAGTGGTACATGAGAGAAACACCTGCATACAAGATTGACCTTTTTTTTTGTCAAACACAGCATCATTTCTACATAGCCAAATGGACCAAAAAACCACTGCAGCCCTGACCATATAAGTGATAGTAATGACTTATCTACCTGCCGCAGCCTAGTCTCAAAAACATGTGAAACTAGGTGATTACCCAGCATGTTGCTGCGGGAACATAAAGATTAATTGCACGTGAATTATGTATGAAGGAATAGGTCTAGGTTAAAATGGGTGCATCCTCACCTCGCTAATCGGTATTTTCTCCTGTGCTGATCCAGTTGCCAGAAAAAGTGAGACTGGTAAAAGTCAAGTCTCTCTCGGACCCCCTTCAGGATCTCTAATAAGGACATCATAAGTGTAGACTACACAGCACGGAATTAATAAGGGAGTTTTGCTTAGGTACCTATGAATCTTAAATAAGGACCAGGTGGCCGCCATAGGATGAGTTTTTACTAGACTGCCGAACACTAAGGCACTTTTCAGGACGGTCTGCGGTAGCTTTCCAGTCTTGGTCACAAAGTTTGTGATGAATGGATGGGAATGCCAAGGTACTTAAAGGGGAATGAGCCCAAACCACAGCCAAAAAGCTGCGCGTAAGCTCGTGCTCCTTAGCCTTCCCAAATTTAGCTTCATATTCGCAGCTTTAGCCAAATCATGATCCATATAAGGGATCGTGTCGTCTCCATACTGCAAAATAGATGGTCCATCATCAACTAAGTGTGGAATGAAACATTGTTCATTTTGAAAACACTAGAGCAATAACTTCATTGTTGACTTTCTTCTGTGTTTCTAGTTCTTCTTGGAAATGATGAAAGTGCCAAGGGTGGAGTCAAAACTGAGAATCTTATCCTTTAAGATAAAGTTTCTTACACAGGTCAGAAGAACATCACATCCTTGTAAAGTGATTATCTCTATGGACTATCCTGACTGTTCTATTTAAGTCATTGCTGAATCCATTTATACTTTGTTTCAGGTTGCAGACGTGAAAAATAACTTGAATACCATTAATGATGTTGCTGAAGAGGTACATTGTAGTCAGTTTATCTTGAGTCTTCGACTCCTCTTTGACATGTTATGTATACATTGTTCATGCATGATGGTACTTGGTCAGGTTAGGAACTCTGACAAGCTTAAGCGAGTGATGCAAACAATTCTTTCCTTGGGGAATGCATTAAACCAAGGAACTGCAAGGGGTGAGTCAGCAAACCCAGTGTAAGATTGATATGTTTACCATATGATTTTCCAAATGAATGACCTAACATGGATAAATGCAGTGCACATGTTTTTTAAAGCCGATCGAAATCTTATTTGAATTTTATTATACATAATGCCAGAAGAAAATGTCAGTTAAAATATTTTTGGATCATTTACCGGTGGAAATATAGCTAGGGGTTAAGAACAATATTGCACTACACAACTGCAACTGTGACATACTGATTTCCAAATAGGATAGCCAACTTTACTATAACTAGTATATGTTACACTGCCATCTTATCTAAATAGGATAGCTAACTTTACTATAGCTAGTTATGTTGCACTGCCATCTTATCTAAATAGGATTGGCCACTTTACTATAGCTAGTATATGTTGCACTGCCATCTTATCTAAACTTAACTCATTTGGGGAAAACAAGCCAGAAGAATATCGTCCGATAGAAATCAGTCCAGCTGATATTTTTGTTACTTTTTGGGACAAGACTTTAAGTTGTATTCAGGAGTTAACTGGATAGTCAACAATAGTGTAAAGCCGAAAAGCCACAATCATGAGAATTTGTTTATAAGGAACCTCATAAAATCAATAATGAACTTTTAATCCATGATCCTGTTTTTCAAAAAAAATATCTCACAAGTGTGCCTTTTCAGGTTCAGCCGTTGGATTTAGATTAGATAGTCTTCTTAAGCTCATTGATATACGGGCACGGAACAATAAAATGACTCTCATGCATTATTTATGTAAGGTATGGTACTTAATTTCAGTTATTTTTCCTTGATCGTGTTCTCTTATCATAAGATTCAAAGTTTTGGATATCGTCTCTTCTTTTTGTTTGTTCTTTCTGTTTGTGAGGCAAATTGGTGCACAGTACTAGAAGTTCCGCACCCGTGCATGTCTGTATTCCCAAGATTTGAGCCCTTATAGATCCGGTTTATCAGTGTTGTGCTTACTGCTTACTGATATCATTCTGATCACATTATGAGTGATTGATCATTATTGAAGGAAGAGAAAGGGTAGCTACGATTAAAGTCCTCTTCCTCAGAAGCAGTATTTTGATCAAACTGCATTCATTAGTGGGATCATGATATTTGCAACGACTGTGTGCTCGAGTCGATCAGTATTGAGGGACCTTTTGCTGTTTCTCCTACAGCAGTGACAAGACTGTTGTTTGTAGTTTCTCAAAAGAAAAAGACTGCTGTTTCTCATACAGCAATGACAATCTGTTGATCAACTGCACTGATTAATGGGCTTGAAAGTTCTGCCCCTATAAGGTGTTCCATCTATTGTGGCCCCTTCCAATAAAAGAGAAGGCATCAATCCATGTTGGATGGTGTTTTCCTTTTCTTTGGATTGTAACCATGGTCTTTTTGGGCTTTTGCTTCGTTAATAAATAAACAAGAACGACTCTTTCTTCGAAAGGAAGTTTGGGCTTTTTTTTGGCCCTAGAAAGTTTGGGCAGTTTGCCTTGCTTTCAATATGTTTCTGTTGAGTTTTTATCGGGAAACTGATACCCTTGTGCTAATCACTGAGAATGTGCGAGTTATGAATGAACTTCATCAGAATTTGTTGCTTTCGCAGGTTCTTGCAGGCAAGCTTCCTGAAGTTCTTGATTTTGTTAAGGATCTTGCACATTTGGAACCTGCCTCAAAGGTAGCTCATATCTTAATGCTAGATGCATTCTACTCCCTACGTTCACTATTATAAGATGTTCTAACTTTTTTCTGATTCGGATGTATATAGACGCATTTTAGTGTGTTTGTTCACTCATTTCAGTCCTTATGTAGTCCATATTGAAATATACAAAACACCTTATATTTGTAGAGGGAGTAGTATTTTATGTCTTCTTTCTTACCACATTGTGGACAAACAGATCCAATTGAAAGACTTGGCGGAAGAAATGCAAGCGATAACTAAGGGACTGGAAAAGGTCGAGCAGGAACTGGCAACATCTGAAAAAGATGGTCCAGTGTCTGAGACGTTTTACAAGGTCAGTGCCCCATTCATTTCTACATAGGATTGACTTCACATATATTCGTTGTTCGTTAATTGTATAATAACACGTATAGGAATGGAGACACCCTTACTAACTACGGCAGCAACTAGCAATTCAGTTAACTGCTATTAGCATATCAATTGCACTACTCAAAATGAGTTTTTGTTTCAGAAACTGAAGGAATTTCTGGCTGATGCCCAAGCTGAAGGGAGGTCATTAGCGTCGCTTTACAGTACAGCGGTATGCCTGGACTGCGAATGCTGTCGATATCTTGGTGCATGCATCATGCTCCTAAGTCCTAACATGTGTTTCATTCTAAATTTTATTACTTTTAGGGGAAAAGCGCTGATTCTCTAGCACATTATTTCGGTGAAGATCCTGTGCGGTGTCCGTTTGAGCAAGGTATTTTCTTTTGAGCTGAACGGCTTGTTTATCTTGCAAATATACAAAGCATATCTTAATGGGTCCGAACAAAAGGAGGATAAGAACTGTTCATTTATATGCAAGGCATGTGAGAAAAAGTTCCATGCGGCATGGGTTTCAAAAGTTATATTCCCTTGCACTCATCATGTTTCAACTAAGACACACTTTATTCCCAAACAATTTATTACTTGTCACCTCCGTTCCATATTTTGAACTAAAACCGCGACAATAATTATGGACCGGAGGGTGTATTAATCACCCTTCCCTGGTTGTGTCGATCTCACCAACTCATTTACACTTGTAAAACTCTGGTTTGACAGAGAATCATCATGAGTTCCTGCAGTCCTCAGTCTGGTCGAGCCTTAGGAACCACTTGTGGCTCAAACTGTAATGATTGCATCAACCAAATCATTGGACCAACACTGGTCGACATTAAATGTCCCTTACAGCTTGTGCTGTTTCCTCCTTTCATGGCAAAAGGATAAAAACTGTAGTAGTAGAATTATCATATCCACCAAATCTTCAGACCAATACAATACTGGTCAAATTATTCACGGCAGCCTGCTTTCCCTCCTTTTTTTGTGGACAGTTGTCTCTACTCTGCTAAGCTTCGTGAAAACCTTCGAGCGGGCGCACGCCGAGAACCTCAGACAGGCGGAGGCGGAGAAGAAGAAAGCCCAGATGGAAGCCGAGAGAGAGAAGGCAAAGGCAGCCGCTGCTCACAAGAAGGCGGGGTCGCCGGAGCCAGGAGTTTCCGGCCGATGACTGACCCGCCGTCGAAGCTGGACACGACATGTTTCCACTAATTTCTTACCATGTGAGAGTGGAGGCCAGGAAGACAAAGCTCATAGCCGTGTGGCAATGTGAAGAAAAAAAAAGAAAAAAAAGAAAAGAAAAAGTCACAGGCAATAGTGCATACCAGTGTGGCAATGTGATTGATAGGTAGACTTGATATAGCGACCCATTTAGCACATAGCCGTGTAGTGCACTGCTGCTCATTGTCCATAGGGAAGTAAAGTAAAGCTCATACAGTTTTGTACCGCTGCTCACTGTCCATAGGGAAAGAAGTTCGTACATGCAGTACTACAGCTGTTGTATATTTGGGGATTTTCCCCTGTCAACAAACAAATTTTGTAAATGGTTCCTTCCATACGTACGTGTAAAACTATATACATTTCTCATGTGTCCACGCTGTTGTATGATGTGATGTAACATTGTTAGTACTTTTTTTTAGAAAAGGAGTGTTATGCATATGGCCACTTTATTAAAAGTGTGAAAATAAATAGTTTGCAGATCCAAGCACATTCCGAAGGAGCAAAGTTACAAAAATTGAAAAAAAATCAATATAAGCCACAACCGGCGAAAATAGGCCTAGATGCTTAACCATCTATCCTATTAGTGGACCGACATTCAAACCGGTTGAATATATCCCGTGGTAGCATCTCTCACCGGACACACCTAGTAACCAAAGGTTCCCTGGTTTCCGTAGGAGTGAGTAACGATCACGTACGGATCAACGTCGACGCCCTATATAGTACCTGCAAGAAATGTATGTGTATTGTTCTGTTAAAAACCAAGTCATTCGTGCAGTTTCATATAGCCCATAGTAGTGTACAAACTCCTATGCGTATGTGTCCAGCAATGTTAGTGTCAACTCCGTTCAGCCATGTGCCAAATAATGTATCAATGCTATCCGGAGGGGCAATATTAAAAGTTACCCGAACAGTTTGCCATAATAGTTTTGCTAGCGGGCAATGAAGAAAAAGGTGTTTGATGGTTTCCTGGTGACTACAAAAACAACATCTTGTATTTCCTGGCCAATTGTGCTTAGCTAAATTGTCCTTAGTGAGAATCACCTTCTTGTGAACAAACCACATGAAGATTTTGATTCTCAAAGGAACCTTGACCTTCCTAACGCGTATGGACTTGGATACCTACGTCGTGTCAATAAGGTCAAGGTACATGGATTTGACTGTAAATATACCTGAAGCTGTGAGCTTCCACGTAATCATATCGGGTTCGTCCGATAGCTGTACGTCCATAAGGCGTCTGACTAAGTGCAACCACTCCGTCCAACAATGTCCTATCGAAGTTCGCCAAAACTGGATGTTGAGTGGGATAGACCGAAATATTGTGGCAACATACACATCTTTGCGTTGCATGATATTATAAAGGGCAGGATATTGTAAGGCCAAGGGCGTCTCCCCCAGCCACGTATCCTCCCAAAACCTCGTAGCATCTCCATTCCCAATGATGAACCGAGTTCTATGGAAGAATTGAGCCTTGACCTTCATCAAGCCCTTTCAGAATGGAGAGTCAGTCGGTCTAACCGTAACTTGGGCTAATGTTTTAGAGTGGAGGTATTTGTTACGTAGAATCTATGCCCACATTTCTTCAGTCTCCAGTGATAATCTGCATAGCCACTTACTAAGCAGACATCTATTCTTAACCTCTAAGTTTTCAATCCCCAAACCTCCCTGGTCTCTGGGCCTGCAAATTATGTCCCATTTAGTAAGTCTATATTTTTTCTTTACTTCATCACTCTGCCAGAAGAACCTAGATCGATAAAAGTCCAATCTTTGACGTACCCCTACTGGTATCTCAAAGAAAGAAAGGAGAAACATAGGCATACTCGTGAGCACCGAGTTAATCAATATAAGCCTTCCTCCATAAGATAGAAGCTTCCCTTTCCAGCAGCTTAGCTTCTTCTCAAAACGATCCTCTATGCACTTCCACTCTTGGTTCGATAACTTTCGATGATGAATTGGTATTCCCAAATAACTAAATGGCAAACTACCCAACTCACAACCAAATAACTGTTTATAATCGTCCTGTGCTTCTTTGGCTCTTCCAAAGCAGAATAATTCACTCTTGTGGAAGTTGATTTTTAACCCCGATAACTGTTCAAACAAGCAGAGGATAAGTTTCATGTTTCTTGCTTTCGATATGTCATGCTCCATAAAGAGGATAGTGTCATCAGCATATTGTAGGATGGACACACCATCATCAACTAGATGTGGCACTAACCCACCCACCAGGCCTTCCCGTTTCGCCCTTCCTATTAGTATTGCAAGCATATCCGCAACGACATTGAATAGGATTGGGGACATTGGATCACCCTGCCGGAGACCCTTATGAGTTTGGAAAAAATGACCGATGTCATCATTAACTTTAATTCCAACACTCCCTTGTTGTACAAAGGATTCAACTTGCTTCCTCCATAGCGCGTCAAAACCCTTCATAGGCAATGCTTGTTGTAGGAATGACCATTTAACTTTATCATATGCTTTCTCGAAATCCACTTTGAAGATAACCCCGTCTAGTTTCTTCGAATGAATTTCATGGAGGGTCTCATGGAGTACAACCACGCCCTCTAAAATATTTCTACCAGGCATAAATGCCGATTGACTAGGTTGTACCACTACATGTGCAATCTGCGTCAATCTATTAGTCCCGACCTTGGTAAAAAATTGGAATGACACATTAAGTAGACATATCGGTCTGAACTGTTCAATACACACTGCCCCTTCCTTTTTTGGCAACAATGTAATTGTCCCAAAATTTAGGTGGTACAACTGCAAGTGCCCATCAAACAGGTCCTGAAACATCGGTATTAAGTCTGCTTTGATGTGTTGGAAATATGCCCTAGAGGCAATAATAAAATGGTTATTATTATATTTCCTTGTTCATGATAATTGTCTATTGTTGATGCTATAATTGTATTAACCGGAAACCATAATGCATGTGTGAATACATAGACCACAACATGTCCCTAGTGAGCCTCTAGTTGGCTAGCTCGTTGATCAATAGATAGTCACGGTTTCATGACCATGGACATTGGATGTCATTGATAACGGGATCACATCATTAGGAGAATGATGTGATGGACAAGACCCAATCCTAAGCATAGCACAAGATCGTGTAGTTCGTCTGCTAAAGCTTTTCTAATGTCAAGTATCATTTCCTTAGATCATGAGATTGTGCAACTCCCGGATACCATAGGAATACTTTGGGTGTGCCAAACGTCACAACGTAACTGGGTGGCTATAAAGGTATACTATGGGTATCCCCGAAAGTATCTGTTGGGTTGGCACGAATCGAGACTGGGATTTGTCACTCCATGTGACGGAGAGGTATCTCTAGGCCCACTCGGTAAACATCATCATAATGAGCTCAATGTGACTAAGGAGTTAGCCACGGGATGATGTGTTATGGAACGAGTAAAGAGACTTGCCGGTAACGAGATTGAACAAGGTATAGGGATACCAACGATCGAATCTCGGGCAAGTGTCATACCGGTAGACAAAGGGAATTGTATACGGGATTGATTGAATCCCTGACATCACGGTTCATCCGATGAGATCATCGAAGAGCATGTGGGAGCCAACATGGGTATCCAGATCCCGCTGTTGGTTATTGACCGGAGAGGTGTCTCGGTCATGTCTACATGCCTCCCGAAACCGTAGGGTCTACACACTTAAGGTTCGATGACGCTAGGGTTATAGGGAAATTGTGTGCGTGGTTACCAAAGGTGGTTCGGAGTCCCGGATGAGATCCTGACGTCACGAGGAGTTCCGGAATGGTCTGGAGGTAAAGATTCATATATAGGAAGTGAGGTTTTGGTCACCGGAAGTGTTTTGGGCACCACCGGTAACGTAGTGGAACCACCGGAAGGGTTCCGAGGGTCCATCATGTGGGGCCACCGGCACCAGAGGGCTGCGTGGGCCGAAGGTGAGAGGGAACCAGCCCCTAGGTGGGCTGGTGCACCTCCCACAAGGGCCCAAGGCGCAGCAAAGGTGGGAGGGGGGCAAACCCTAGGCGCAGATGGGCCCTAGGCCCACCTAGGGCGCCTCCCCTCCTCTCCCCTCTCTTGGTCGCCGCCCTAAACCCATCTAGGGTTGGCCGTTGGCCCTAGGGTGGGAACCCTAGGGGATGCGCACCCCTCCTCCTCCTTCTATATATAGTGGAGCCCTTAGGGCTGCCGAGGACACGCATCTCTCTCTCGGCACAGCCCTACCTCTCCACCTCCTCGTCCTCGGTAGCGCTTGGCGAAGCCCTGCTGGAGTACCACCCAGCTCCATCGTCACCACGCCATCATGCTGCCGGAGCTCTCCCTCAACCTCTCCTTCCTCCTTGCTGGATCAAGGCGTAGGAGACGTCATCGAGTTGCACATGTGTTGAACACGGAGGCGCTGTTGTTCGGCGCTTAGATCGGAATCCACCGCGATCTGAATCGCTGCGAGTACAACTCCACCAACCGCGTTCTTGTAACGCTTCCGCTTTGCGATCTTCAAAGGCATGAAGATGCACCCCCCCCCCCCCCGCACTTGTTGTTGATTTCTCCATAGATTGATCTTGGTGATGCGTAGGAATTTTTTTGATTTACTACTACGATCCCCAACAGTGGCATCATGAGCTAGGTCTATGCGTAGAATCTATGCACGAGTAGAACACAAGTTGTTGTGGGCGTCGATTTTGTCAATTTGCTTGCCGTTACTAGTCTTATCTTGATTCGGCGATATTGTGGGATGAAGTGTCCCGGACCGACTTTACACGTACGCTTACGTGAGACTGGTTCTACCGCCTGACATGCACTTGTTGCATAAGGTGGCTAGCGGGTGTCTGTCTCTCCCACTCTAGTCGGATCGAATTCGATGAAGAGGGTCCTTATGAAGGGTAAATAGCAACTGGCATATCACGTTGTGGTTTTGCAGCATATGTCGTGTGATGTGATATGGCCAAAGGATGTGATATGATATATGTTATGTATGAGATTGATCATGTTCTTGTAATAGGATTCACGACTTGCATGTCGCTGAGTATGACAACCGGCAGGAGCCATAGGAGTTGTCTTAATTTATTGTATGACCTGCGTGTCAATCAAAAACGCCATGTAGTTACTTTACTTTATTGCTAACCATTAGCCATAGTAGTAGAAGTAATAGTTGGCGAGACAACTTCATGAAGACACGATGATGGAGATCATGGTGTCGTGTCGGTGATAGATGATCATGGTGCCCTGAAGATGGAGATCAAAGGAGCAATATGATATTGGCCATATCATGTCACTATATGATTGCATGTGATGTTTATCATGTTTTACATCTTATTTGCTTAGAACGACGGTATCTTAAATAAGATGATTTCTCACTAAAAATTTCAAGAAATGTGTTCACCCTAATTGTGCACCGTTGCTAAGGTTCGTTGTTCCGAAGTATCACGTGATGATCGGGTGTGATAGGTTCTACCGTTCACATACAACAGGTGTAAGCCAGATTTACACACGCAATACACTTAGGTTGACTTGACAAGCCTAGCATGTACAGACATGGCCTCGGAACACGGGAGACCGAAAGGTCGAACATGAGTTGTATAGAAGATACAATCAACATGGAGATGTTTACCATTGATGACTAGTCCGTCTCACGTGATTATCAAACACGGGCTAGTTGACGTGGATCATGTGTCACTTGGATGACTATAGAGATGTCTATCTAAGTGGGAGTTCATTAAATAATTTGATTATGTGAACTTAATTATCATGAACTTAGTCTAAACTTGTCTATACAATCAATATTGTAGATCCAATGGCCCACACTAATATTGCTCTCAACTTCAACGCGTTCCTAGAGAAAACCAAGCCGAAAGACGATGGAAGCAACTATACGGACTGGGTCCGTAGCTTGAGGATCATTCATAGCTTCCAAGAAATTATATGTCCTTGATGCACCGCTAGGTGGCGCACCCATTTTCCTAGCAACTCAAGACGTTATGAACGCCTGGCAGTCACGTTGTGATGATTACTCCTTGGTTCAGTGCGGCAAGCTTTACAGCTTAGAACCGGGGCTCCAAAAGCATTTTGAGCAACACGGAGC
Source organism: Hordeum marinum (assembly GCA_022496015.1). Lineage (NCBI taxonomy): Eukaryota > Viridiplantae > Streptophyta > Magnoliopsida > Poales > Poaceae > Hordeum > Hordeum marinum. Next base: position 417,091,590 of record CM039677.1, on the reverse strand, counting down.
ATATGAGATGTTCCAAGAGCTGAGAATGGTTTTCCAAGCTCATGCCCGGGTCGAGAGATATGATGTCTCCGGCAAGTTGTTCAGCTGTAAGATGGAGGAAAATAGTTCTGTCAGCGAGCACATACTCAAAATGTCTGGGTTGCACAACCACTTGTCTCAGCTGGGAGTTAATCTTCCGGATGACTCGGTTATTGACAGAATCCTCCGGTCGCTTCCACCTAGCTACAAGAGCTTTGTGATGAACTACAACATGCAGGGGATGGAGAAGTCCATTCATGAGTTGTACTCGATGCTGAAATCAGCGGAGGTCGAGATCAAAAAGGAGCATCAAGTGTTGATGGTCAATAAGACCACTAGTTTCAAGAAAGGCAAGGGTAAGAAGAACTTCAAGAAGGACGGCAAAGCAGTTGCCGCGCCCGGTAAGCAAGTTGTCAGGAAAAAAACAAGAATGGACCCAAGCCTGAGACTGAGTGCTTTTATTGCAAGGGTACCGGTCACTGGAAGCGAAACTGCCCCAAGTACTTAGCGGATAAGAAGGCCGACAACGTTAAAGGTATATGTGATATACTTGTTATTGATGTGTACCTTACCAGCGCTCGTAGTAGCTCTTGGGTATTTGATACCGTGCAGTTGCTCACATTTGTAACTCCAAGCAGGAGCTACGGAATAAGCGGAGACTGGCAAAGGACGAGGTGACGATGCGCGTCGGGAATGGTTCCAAGGTCCATGTGATCGCCGTCGGCACGCTACCTCTACATCTACCTTCGGGATTAGTTTTAAACCTTAATAAGTGTTATTTAGTACCAGCTTTGAGCATGAACATTGTATCTGGATCTCGTTTGATGCGAGATGGCTACTCATTTAAATCTGAGAATAATGGTTGTTCTATTTATATGAGAGAAATGTTTTATGGTCATGCCCCGTTGGTCAATGGTTTATTTTTGATGAATCTCGAACGTGATGTTACGCATGTTCATAGTGTGAGTACCAAAAGATGTAAGGTTGATAACGATAGTCCCACTTACATGTGGCACTGCCGCCTTGGTCATATTGGTGTCAAACGCATGAAGAAACTACATGCTGATGGACTTTTGGAGTCTCTTGATTTTGAATCATTTGACACGTGCAAACCATGCCTCATGGGCAAGATGACCAAGACTCCATTCTCCGGAACAATGGAACAAGCAACTGACTTGTTGGAGATAATACATACCGATGTATGCGATCCAATGAGCGTTGAGGCTCGCGGTGGCTACCGTTATGTTCTCACCCTCACTGATGACTTGAGCAGATATGGGTATGTCTACTTAATGAAACAGAAGTCTGAAACCTTTGAAAAGTTCAAGGAATTTCAGAGTGAGGTAGAGAATCAACGTGACAGGAAAATAAAGTGCCTACGATCTGATCGTGGCGGAGAATATTTGAGTCACGAGTTTGGCACGCACCTAAGGAAAAGTGGAATTGTTTCACAACTCATGCCGCCTGGCACACCTCAGCGAAATGGTGTGTCTGAACGTCGTAATCGCACTCTATTGGATATGGTGCGATCTATGATGTCTCTTACCGACTTACCGCTATCATTTTGGGGATATGCATTAGAGACTGTCTAAGTCCGTTGAGACGACACGTATGAATTATGGTTTGGAAAGAAACCTAAGTTGTCGTTTCTGAAAGTTTGGGGATGCGATGCTTATGTGAAGAAACTTCAAGGTGAGAAGCTCGAACCCAAAGCGGAAAAGTGCATCTTCATAGGATACCCCAAAGAAATTGTTGGGTATACCTTCTACCTCAGATCCAAAGGCAAAGTCTTTGTTGCCAAGAATGGATCCTTTCTGGAGAAAGAGTTTCTCTCGAAAGAAGTAAGTGGGAGGAAAATAGAACTTGGTGAGGTAATTGTACCTCCACTGAGAGTAGCGCGGCACAGGAAGTTGTTTCTGTGGAGCCTGCACCGGCTGGAGAGGAAGTTAATGATGATGATCATGAAACTTCAGATCAAGTTGCTATTGAATCTCGAAGGTCCACAAGGACACGTTCCGCACCAGAGTGGTACGGCAACCCTGTCCTGGAGATCATGTTGTTGGACAACGGTGAACCTTCGAACTATGAAGAAGCGATGGTGGGCCCGAATTCCAACAAATGGCTTGAAGCCATGAAATCCGAGATAGGATCCATGTATGAGACCAAAGTATGGACTTTGTTGGACTTGCCCGATGATCGGCGAGCCATATAAAATAAATGGATCTTTAAGAAAAAGACTTACGTGGATGGTAATTTGACCGTCTATAAGGCTCGGCTTGTCGCTAAGGGTTATCGACAAGTTCAAGGAATTGACTACGATGATACTTTCTCACCCGTAGCGATGCTGAAGTCCGTCCGAATCATGTTAGCAATTGCCGCATTTTATGATTATGAGATCTGGTAAATGGACGTCAAAACGGCATTCCTTAACGGTTTCCTTAAGGAAGAATTGTATATGGTGCAGTCGGAAGGTTTTGTCGATCATAAGAATGCTAACAAGGTATGCAAGCTCCAACGCTCCATCTATGGGCTGGTGCAAGCATCTCGGAGTTGGAACATTCGCTTTAATGAGGTGATTAAAGCGTTTGGATTTATACAGGTTTATGGAGACCCTGTATTTACAAGAAAGTGAGTGGGAGCTCTGTAGCATTTCTCATATTATATGTGGATGACATATTGTTGATGGGAAATGATATAGAACTTTTGGAAAGCATAAATGCCTACTTGAATAAGTGTTTTTCAATGAAGGACCTTGAAGAAGTTGCTTACATATTAGGCATCAAGATCTATAGAGATAGATCGAGACGCCTCATAGGTCTTTCACAAAGCACATACCTTGACAAGATATTGAAGAAGTTCAATATGGATCATTCCAAGAAGGGGTTCTTGCATGTGTTACAGGGTGTGAGTTTGAGTACGACTCAATGCCCGACCACGACAGAGGATAGAGAAAAGATGAGTGTCATCCCCTATGCTTCAGCCATAGGCTCTATTATGTATGCCATGTTGTGTACCAGACCTGATGTGAACCTTGTCATAAGTTTGGTAGGGAGGTACCAAAGTGATCCCAGAGCGGAACACTGGACAACGGTCAAGAATATCCTGAAGTACCTGAAAAGGATCAAGGACATGTTTCTCGTATATGGAGGTGCCAAAGAGCTCGTCGTAAAGGGTTACGTCGATGCTAGCTTCGACATAGATCCGGATGACTCCAAGTCACAAACCGGATACGTGTATATTTTGAACGGAGGGGCAGTCAGTTGGTGCAGCAGCAAGCAAAGCGTCGTGGCGGCATCTACATGTGAAGCGGAGTACATAGCTGCTTAGGAAGCAACAAAGGAAGGAGTCTGGATGAAGGAGTTCATCACCGACCTAGGAGTGATTCCCAGCGCGTCGGGCCCGATGACTCTATTCTGTGACAACACTGGAGCTATTGCCCTTGCCAAGGAGCCCAGGCTTCACAAGAAGACAAGACACATCAAGCGTCGGTTCAACTCCATTCGTGATTACATTTAGGAAGGAGATATAGATATTTGTAAAGTACATACGGATTTGAATGTCGCAGATCCGTTGACTAAACTTCTCTCACGAGCAAAACATGATCAACACCAGAATTCTATGGGTGTTTGATACATCACAATGTAACTAGATTATTGACTCTAATGCAAGTGGGAGACTATTGGAAATATGCCCTAGAGGCAATAAAAAATGGTTATTATTACATTTCCTTGTTCATGACAATTGTCTATTGTTCATGCTATAATTGTATTAACCGAAAACCGTAATGCATGTGTGAATACATAGACCATAACATGTCCCTAATGAGCCTCTAGTTGGCTAGCTCGTTGATCAATAGATGGTCACGGTTTCATGACCATGGACACTAGATGTCGTTGATAACGGGATCACATCATTAGGAGAATGATGTGATGGACAAGACCCAATCCTAAGCATAGCACGAGATCGTGTAGTTTGTCTGCTAAAGCTTTTCTAATGTCAAGTATCATTTCCTTAGACAATGAGATTGTGCAACTCCCGGATACCGTAGGAATACTTTGGGTGTGCCAAAAGTCAAAACGTAACTGGGTGGCTATAAAGGTATACTACGGGTATCCCCGAAAGTATCTGTTGGGTTGGCACGAATCGAGACTGGGATTTGTCACTCCGTGTGACGGAGAGGTATCTTTGGGCCCACTCGGTAAGAAATCATCATAATGAGCTCAATGTGACTAAGGAGTTAGCCACGGGATGATGTGTTATGGAACGAGTAAAGAGACTTGCCGATAACGATATTGAACAAGGTATAGGGATACCGACGATCGAATCTCGCGCAAATGTCATACCGGTAGACAAAGGGAATTGCATACGGGATTGATTGAATCCCCGACATCGTGGTTCATCCGATGAGATCATCGTGGAGCATGTGGGAGCCAACATGGGTATCCAGATCCCGCTGTTGGTTATTGACCGGAGAGGTGTCTCGGTCATGTCTACATGCCTCCCGAACCCGTAGGGTCTACACACTTAATTTTCGATGACGCTAGGGTTATAGGGAAATTGTGTACGTGGTTACCGATGGTTGTTCCGAGTCTCGGATGAGATACCGGCCGTCACGAGGAGTTTCGGAATGGTCCGAAGGTAAAGATTCATATATAGGAAGTGAGGTTTTGGTCACCGGAAGTGTTTCGTGCATCACCGGTAACGTACCGAAACCACCGAAAGGGTTCCGGGGGTCCACCGTGTGGGGCCACCGGCACCAGAGGGCTGCGTGGGCCGAAGGTGGGAGGGAACCAGCCCCTAGGTGGGCTGGTGCGCCTCCCAGAAGGTCCTAAGGCGCAGCAAAGGTGGGAGGGGGGCAAACCCTAGGCGCAGATAGGCCCTAGGCCCACCTAGGGCGCCGCCCCTCCTCTCCCCTCTCTTGGCCGCCGCCCTAGACCCATCTAGGGTTGGCCGTTGGCCCTAGGGTGGGAATCCTAGGGGCTGCACACCCCTCCTCCTCCTCCTATATATAGTGGAGCCCTTAGGGCTGCCGAGGACACGCATCTCTCTCTCTCTCTCTCTCTCTCTCTCTCGGTGCAGCCCTACCTCTCCACCTCCTCGTCCCCCGTAGCGCTTGGCGAAGCCCTGCCGGAGTACCACACAGCTCCACCGTCACCACGCTGTCATGCTGTCGGAGCTCTCCCTCAACCTCTCCTTCCTCCTTGTTGGATCAAGGCGTAGGAGACGCCATCGGGCTGCACGTGTGTTGAACGCGGAGGCGCCGTTGTTTGGCGCTTAGATCAGAATCCATCGCGATCTGAATCGTTGCGAGTACGACTCCACCAATCGCGTTCTTGTAACGCTTTCACTTTGCGGTCTTCAAAGGCATGAAGATGCACTCTCCCCACTTGTTGCTGGTTTCTTCATAGATTGATCTTGGTGATGCGTAGGAATTTTTTTGATTTACTACTACGATCCCCAACATAATGATATGCCAACATCGCTTATAAATTTCAGCCGGGAACCCATCTGGCCCTGGTGCCTTATTGTTCTTCATCTGCGGTATTGCATCAAACACCTCTTTCTCCGTGAACGGTGCAGTTAATATCTCATTCTCGTCCCTCCCGAGTTGAGGTATATCACTGACTAAGTGCTCATCCATAGACACAGTAGTATCATCAGGAGCATCGAAAAGTTTCTTATAATATTCCGAGATGTACAACTTTAGGTTCTCATGCCCAACGATAGTACCCTCATCCTGCTCGAGTTGATACATTTTCTTCTTTCTATGTTTTCCATTAGCAATCAAATGAAAGAATTGTGTGTTGTCATCTCCTTCAATCACCTGGAGCACTTTTTCTCTGAGTGCCCATTTCAACTCCTCTTCAGAAGCTGTTTGAGATTCTGTTCTGCCTCCGCTTTGGATGCCCTCTTTGTTGGGAGACGTAGTAGTAAATCAAAAATTTCCTACGTTCACCAAGATCTATCTATGGAGAAACCAGCAACGAGAGGGGAGATATTGCATCTTCATACCTTTGAAGATCGCTAAGCGGAAGCGTTACAAGAACGCGGTTGATGGAGTCGTACTCGCAGCGATTCAGATCGCGGTAGATCCGATCAAGTGCCGAACGGACGGCACCTCCGCGTTCAACACACGTGCAGCCCGGTGACGTCTCCAACACCTTGATCCAGCAAGGAGGAAGGAGAGGTTGGGGAAGGGCTCCAACAGCAGCACGACGGCGTGGTGGTGGTGGAGTAGCAAGGTATTCCGACAGGGCTTCGCCTAAGCGCTGCGGAGGAGGAAGAAGAGAGGTAGGGCTTCGCCGTGAGAGAGAGATCAAATCTTGTCTCAAAACATCCAAAACCTCAAGTATATAGGAGGAGGGACGTGGAGGGCTGGCTTTGCCTCTACTCCAAAGAGGAGATGGCCGGCCGAATTAAAGGGAGAGTCCACCTCCCACAAGGGAGGTGGATCTCCTCCTTTTAAATCCTTTTTGCCTTATCTCCTTATCTCCAGCCGCATGGGCCTTTAGCAAAAGTCTTGCCCAGCCCAATAAGGGCTGGCACACTTTATCTAACAGCCCATGTGGTCCTTTGGTCGTCACACCCCTCCCGGGGGTCATCCGGCACCCTCCCGGCACTCCCGGTACACTACCGATGAGCCCGAAAACTTTCCGGTGACCAAAACTGGACTTCCTATATATCAATCTTTACCTCCGGACCATTCCAGAGCTCCTCGTGACGTCCGGGATCTCATCCGGGACTCCGAACAACCTTCGGTAATCACGTATACCTTTTCCCTATAACCCTAGCGTCATCGAACCTTAAGTGTGTAGACCCTACGGGTTCGGGAGACACGTAGACATGACCGAGACACCTCTCCGGTCAATAACCAACAGCGGGATCTGGATACCCATGTTGGCTCCCACGTACTCCACGATGATCTCATCGGATGAACCACGATGTCAAGGATTCAATCAATCCCGTATACAATTCCCTTTGTCTATCGGTATGATACTTGCCCGAGATTCGATCGTCGGTATCCCTATACCTTGTTCAATCTCGTTACTGGCAAGTCTCTTTACTCGTTCCGTAATACATCATCCCGTGGCTAACTCCTTAGTCACATTGAGCTCATTATGATGATGTCTTACCGAGTGGGCCCAGAGATACCTCTCCGTCACACGGAGTGACAAATCCCAGTCTCGATTCGTGTCAACCCAACAGACACTTTCGGAGATACCCGTAGCGTACCTTTATAGCCACCCAGTTACGTTGTGACGTTTGGCACACCCAAAGTATTCCTACGGTATCCGGGAGTTACACAATCTCATGGTCTAAGGAAATGACACTTGACATTGAAAAGCTTTAGCAAACGAACTACACGATCTTTGTGCTATGCTTAGGATTGGGTCTTGTCCATCACATCATTCTCCTAATGATGTGATCCCGTTATCAACGACATCCAATGTCCATGGCCATGAAACCGTGACCATCTATTGATCAATGAGCTAGTCAACTAGAGGCTCACTAGGGACATGTTGTGGTCTATGTATTCACACATGTATTATGGTTTCCGGTTAACACAATTATAGCATGAACAATAGACAATTATCATGAACAAGGAAATACAATAATAACCATTTTATTATTGCCTCTAGGGCATATTTCCAACAGTCTCCCACTTGCACTAGAGTCAATAATCTAGTTCACATCACCATGTGATTAACACTTACATCACCATGTGATCATATCATCATGTGATTAACACCCAATAAGTTCTGGGGTTCGTTCATGTTCTGCTCGTGAAAGAGGTTTTAGTCAACGGGTCTGCGACATTCAGATCCGTGTGTACCTTGCAAACTTTCCATGTCATATTTGTAGATACTGCTCCCACGCTCCACTTGGAGCTATTCCAAATGGCTGCTCCACTATACGTAGCTAGATTTCTACTAAGAGTCATCCGGATTGGAGTTAAAGCTTGCATCATTGTAACCCTTTACGATGAACTCTTTATCACCTCCATAATCAAGAAATATTTCCTTAGTTCTCAAGTTACTAAGGATAACTTTGACCATTGTCCAGTGATCCACTCTTGGATTACTCTTGTACCCCTTGACAGACTCATGGCAAGGCACACACAGGTGCGGTACACAGCATGGCATACTATATAGAGCCTATGGCTAAAGCATAGGAGATGACACTCATCTTTTCTTTATCTTCTGCCGTGGTCGGGTATTGAGTCTTACTCAATTTCACACCTTACAATACAGTCAAGAACTCCTTCTTTGACCCATCTATTTTGAACTCCTTCAAAAACTTGTCAAGGTATGTCTTCGTCGAAAAATCTTATCAAGCGAATAGATCTATCCCTATAGATCTAGATGCTCAATAAAATAGTAGCTTTATCTGGGTCTTCTTTTAAAAAAAAACTCTTTTCAAACAACCCTTCATGCTCTTCCAGAAATTCTACATCATTTCCGATCAATAATATGTCAACTGCATATTCTTATAAGAAATTCTATAGTGCTCGCACTCACTTTCTTGCAAATACAAGTTTCTCATAAACTTTGTATAAACTTAAACACTTTGATCACCTCATCAAAGCATATATTCCAACTCCGAGATTCTTGCTCCAGTCCATAGAAGGATCGCTGGAGTTTGCATATTATTAGCATCCTTAGGATTGACAAAACCTTCTGGTTGTATCACATACAACTCTTCCTCACAGAAACCATTACGGAAACCTTGTTTTGTCATCCATCTGCCAGATTTCATAATCGAAAAATGCAGCAACTGCTAACAAAATTTTAATAGACTTTTAGCATCGCTACAGATGAGACAATCTCATCGCAGTCAACTCCTTGAACTTGGCGGAAACTTCTTTGCGACAAGTCGAGCTTTATAAACGGTGACATTTCACCATTAGCGTCTATGTTTATTTCAAAGGTCCATTTGTACTCAATGACCCGCCATTCAACAAGCAAGTCTACCAAAGTCCATACTTGGTTTTCATACATGGATCCTTTCTCGTATTTCATGGCTCCTAGCCATTTGTTGGAATCCAGGCCCACCATCGCTTCTCCATAGTTCGTAGGTTCATCGTTGTCCAACAACATGATTTCCAAGACAGGGTTGTCGTACTACTCAGGAGCAGTACGCGTCCTTGTCGACCTACGAGGTTCGATAGTGACTTGATCCGAAGCTTCATGATCATCATCATTAACTTCCTTTTCAACTGAGTAGGCTCTACAGAAACATCTTTCTGTGTTGCGCTATTCTCTGGTTGAAACAAAGGTTCAACAACCTTATCAAGTTCTATCTTCCTCCCACTCAATTCTTTCGAGATAAACTCTTTCTCAAGAAAGGACCCGTTCTTAGCAACAAACACCTTTTGCGCTTGGATCTGAGATAGAAGGTATACCCAATGTCTCATTAGGGTATTCTATGAAGATGCATTTGTCTGCTTTGAGTTCGAGCTCTCTAGGTGAAAAACCCATTTTCACATAAGCGTCGCAGCCCCAAACATTAAGAAATGACAGCTTAGGCTTCTGTCAAACCATAATTCTCACGGTGTCATCTCAACAGACTTAGATGGTGCCCTATTAAAGTGAATGGATTTGTCTTTAATGCATAACCCCATAACGATAGTGGCAAAATGATAAGAGACATCATAGTACTCACTATATCCAATAGAGCACGACTACGACGTTCGAACACACCATCACACTATGGTGTTCCAGGAGGCGTGAGCTGTGAAACAATTTCCACATTGTCTAAAATTGCATACCAAACTCGTAACTTAGATATTCACCTCCACGATCATATCGTAGACATTTCATCTCCTTGTCACGATGATCTTTATCTTCACTGTGAAACTCCTTGAACCTTTCAAACATTTCAGACTCGTGTTTAAGTAAATATCCCCATATTCACTCAAATCATCAGTGAAGGTAAAGAAAAATAACGATATTCACTGTGTGTTTTAACACTCATTGGACCACATACATCAACATGTATTAATTCCAATAAGCCACTAGTCCACTCCATCATACCGGAAGACGGGGTCTGAGTCATCTTGCCAAAAGGGCATGGCTCGCATGTCTCAACCGATTCAAAATCGAGTGAGTCAAAAATCCATCAGTATGGAGTTTCTTTCATGCGATTTATACCAATATGACATTTAGCGGCAGTGCCACAAGTATGTGGCACTATCATTATTAACTTTATATCTTTTGGTACCAACGTTATGAACATGTGTACTACTACGATCATGATTCGGTAAACCATTCCGAGTGGGTGCATGACCATTGAAGGCATTATCCATGTAAATAGAATAACCATTATTCTCTAACTTATATGAATAACCGTATTGCACTAATCATGATCTAATCACGTTCATGCTCAACGCAAACACCAAATAACATTCATTTAGGTTTATCACAAATCCCGAAGGTAGAGAGGGTGTGCGATGGTGATCACATCAATCTTGGAAATACTTCCGACACACATCGTCACCTTTCACCTAGCTAGTCTCCGTTTATTCCGTAGCTTTTATTTCGAGTTGCTAACACTTAGCAACCGAACCGGTATCCAATACCCAGGTGCTACTAGGAGTACCAGCAAGGTACACATCACTAACACGTATATCAAATATGTTGGGTGACGTAGTAGTAAATCAAAATTTTCCTACGTTCACCAAGATCTATCTATGGAGAAACCAGCAACGAGAGGGGAGAGATTGCATCTTCATACCTTTGAAGATCGCTAAGCGGAAGCGTTACAAGAACGCGGTTGATGGAGTCGTACTCGCAGCGATTCAGATCGCGGTAGATCCGATCAAGTGCCGAACGGACGGCACCTCCGCGTTCAACACACGTGCAGCCCGGTGACGTCTCCAACACCTTGATCCAGCAAGGAGGAAGGAGAGGTTGGGGAAGGGCTCCAACAGCAGCACGACGGCGTGGTGGTGGTGGAGTAGCAAGGTATTCCGACAGGGCTTCGCCTAAGCGCTGCGGAGGAGGAAGAAGAGAGGTAGGGCTTCGCCGTGAGAGAGAGATCAAATCTTGTCTCAAAACATCCAAAACCTCAAGTATATATAGGAGGAGGGACGTGGAGGGCTGGCTTTGCCTCTACTCCAAAGAGGAGATGGCCGGCCGAATTAAAGGGAGAGTCCACCTCCCACAAGGGAGGTGGATCTCCTCCTTTTAAATCCTTTTTGCCTTATCTCCTTATCTCCAGCCGCATGGGCCTTTAGCAAAAGTCTTGCCCAGCCCAATAAGGGCTGGCACACTTTATCTAACAGCCCATGTGGTCCTTTGGTCGTCACACCCCTCCCGGGGGTCATCCGGCACCCTCCCGGCACTCCCGGTACACTACCGATGAGCCCGAAAACTTTCCGGTGACCAAAACTGGACTTCCTATATATCAATCTTTACCTCCGGACCATTCCAGAGCTCCTCGTGACGTCCGGGATCTCATCCGGGACTCCGAACAACCTTCGGTAATCACGTATACCTTTTCCCTATAACCCTAGCGTCATCGAACCTTAAGTGTGTAGACCCTACGGGTTCGGGAGACACGTAGACATGACCGAGACACCTCTCCGGTCAATAACCAACAGCGGGATCTGGATACCCATGTTGGCTCCCACGTACTCCACGATGATCTCATCGGATGAACCACGATGTCAAGGATTCAATCAATCCCGTATACAATTCCCTTTGTCTATCGGTATGATACTTGCCCGAGATTCGATCGTCGGTATCCCTATACCTTGTTCAATCTCGTTACTGGCAAGTCTCTTTACTCGTTCCGTAATACATCATCCCGTGGCTAACTCCTTAGTCACATTGAGCTCATTATGATGATGTCTTACCGAGTGGGCCCAGAGATACCTCTCCGTCACACGGAGTGACAAATCCCAGTCTCGATTCGTGTCAACCCAACAGACACTTTCGGAGATACCCGTAGCGTACCTTTATAGCCACCCAGTTACGTTGTGACGTTTGGCACACCCAAAGTATTCCTACGGTATCCGGGAGTTACACAATCTCATGGTCTAAGGAAATGACACTTGACATTGAAAAGCTTTAGCAAACGAACTACACGATCTTTGTGCTATGCTTAGGATTGGGTCTTGTCCATCACATCATTCTCCTAATGATGTGATCCCGTTATCAACGACATCCAATGTCCATGGCCATGAAACCGTGACCATCTATTGATCAATGAGCTAGTCAACTAGAGGCTCACTAGGGACATGTTGTGGTCTATGTATTCACACATGTATTATGGTTTCCGGTTAACACAATTATAGCATGAACAATAGACAATTATCATGAACAAGGAAATACAATAATAACCATTTTATTATTGCCTCTAGGGCATATTTCCAACAGTCTCCCACTTGCACTAGAGTCAATAATCTAGTTCACATCACCATGTGATTAACACTTACATCACCATGTGATCATATCATCATGTGATTAACACCCAATAAGTTCTGGGGTTCGTTCATGTTCTGCTCGTGAAAGAGGTTTTAGTCAACGGGTCTGCGACATTCAGATCCGTGTGTACCTTGCAAACTTTCCATGTCATATTTGTAGATACTGCTCCCACGCTCCACTTGGAGCTATTCCAAATGGCTGCTCCACTATACGTAGCTAGATTTCTACTAAGAGTCATCCGGATTGGAGTTAAAGCTTGCATCATTGTAACCCTTTACGATGAACTCTTTATCACCTCCATAATCAAGAAATATTTCCTTAGTTCTCAAGTTACTAAGGATAACTTTGACCATTGTCCAGTGATCCACTCTTGGATTACTCTTGTACCCCTTGACAGACTCATGGCAAGGCACACACAGGTGCGGTACACAGCATGGCATACTATATAGAGCCTATGGCTAAAGCATAGGAGATGACACTCATCTTTTCTTTATCTTCTGCCGTGGTCGGGTATTGAGTCTTACTCAATTTCACACCTTACAATACAGTCAAGAACTCCTTCTTTGACCCATCTATTTTGAACTCCTTCAAAAACTTGTCAAGGTATGTCTTCGTCGAAAAATCTTATCAAGCGAATAGATCTATCCCTATAGATCTAGATGCTCAATAAAATAGTAGCTTTATCTGGGTCTTCTTTTAAAAAAAAACTCTTTTCAAACAACCCTTCATGCTCTTCCAGAAATTCTACATCATTTCCGATCAATAATATGTCAACTGCATATTCTTATAAGAAATTCTATAGTGCTCGCACTCACTTTCTTGCAAATACAAGTTTCTCATAAACTTTGTATAAACTTAAACACTTTGATCACCTCATCAAAGCATATATTCCAACTCCGAGATTCTTGCTCCAGTCCATAGAAGGATCGCTGGAGTTTGCATATTATTAGCATCCTTAGGATTGACAAAACCTTCTGGTTGTATCACATACAACTCTTCCTCACAGAAACCATTACGGAAACCTTGTTTTGTCATCCATCTGCCAGATTTCATAATCGAAAAATGCAGCAACTGCTAACAAAATTTTAATAGACTTTTAGCATCGCTACAGATGAGACAATCTCATCGCAGTCAACTCCTTGAACTTGGCGGAAACTTCTTTGCGACAAGTCGAGCTTTATAAATGGTGACATTTCACCATTAGCGTCTATGTTTATTTCAAAGGTCCATTTGTACTCAATGACCCGCCATTCAACAGGCAAGTCTACCAAAGTCCATACTTGGTTTTCATACATGGATCCTTTCTCGGATTTCATGGCTCCTAGCCATTTGTTGGAATCCGGGCCCACCATCGCTTCTCCATAGTTCGTAGGTTCATCGTTGTCCAACAACATGATTTCCAAGACAGGGTTGTCGTACTACTCAGGAGCAGTACGCGTCCTTGTCGACCTACGAGGTTCGATAGTGACTTGATCCGAAGCTTCATGATCATCATCATTAACTTCCTTTTCAACTGAGTAGGCTCTACAGAAACATCTTTCTGTGTTGCGCTATTCTCTGGTTGAAACAAAGGTTCAACAACCTCATCAAGTTCTATCTTCCTCCCACTCAATTCTTTCGAGAGAAACTCTTTCTCAAGAAAGGACCCGTTCTTAGCAACAAACACCTTTTGCGCTTGGATCTGAGATAGAAGGTATACCCAATGTCTCATTAGGGTATTCTATGAAGATGCATTTGTCTGCTTTGGGTTCGAGCTCGCTAGGTGAAAAACCCATTTTCACATAAGCGTCGCAGCCCCAAACATTAAGAAATGACAGCTTAGGCTTCTGTCAAACCACAATTCTCACGGTGTCATCTCAACAGACTTAGATGGTGCCCTGTTTAAAGTGAATGGATTTGTCTTTAATGCATAACCCCATAACGATAGTGGTAAAACGATAAGAGACATCATAGTACTCACTATATCCAATAGAGCACGACTACGACGTTCGAACACACCATCACACTATGGTGTTCCAGGAGGCGTGAGCTGTGAAACAATTTCCACATTGTCTAAAATTGCATACCAAACTCGTAACTTAGATATTCACCTCCATGATCGTATCATAGACATTTATCTTCTTGTCACGATGATCTTTAACTTCACTCTGAAACTCCTTGAACCTTTCAAACATTTCAGATTCGTGTTTCATTAAGTAAATATCCCCATATTTACTCAAATCATCAGTGAAGGTAAAGAAAAACAACGATATCCACTGTGTGTTTCAACACTCATTGGACCACATACATCATCATGTATTAATTCCAATAAGCCACTTGCCCGCTCCATCATATTGGATGACGGGGTCTCAGTCATCTTGCCCAAGAGGCATGGCTCGCATGTCTCAACCGATTCGAAATCGAGTGAGTCAAAAAAATCCATCATCATGGAGTTTCTTCATGCGATTTATACCAATATGACATTACGTGGCAGTGCCACAAGCATGTGGTACTATCATTATTAACTTTGTATCTTTTGGTACCAATGTTATGAATATGTGTACTACTACGATCATGATTCGATAAACCATTTCGAGTGGGTGCATGACCATTGAAGGCATTATCCATGTAAACAGAATAACCATTATTCTCTAACTTATATGAATAACCGTATCACACTAATCATGATCTAATCACGTTCATGCTCAACGCAAACACCAAATAACATTTATTTAGGTTTATCACAAATCCTGAAGGTAGAGAGAGCGTGCGATGGTGATCACATCAATCTTGGAAATACTTCCAACACACATCGTCACCTTTCACCTAGCTAGTCTCCATTTACTCCGTAGCTTTTATTTCGAGTTGCTAACACTTAGCAACCGAACCGGTATCCAATACCCAGGTGCTACTAGGAGTACCAGCAAGGTACACATCACTAACACGTATATCAAATATACTTCCATTGACATTAGCAGCCTTCTTATCTACCAAGCATCTAGGGGTTTTCCGCTTCAGCGAACATTCTCCTCATAACAGAAGCACTTAGTCTCGGGTTCGGGCTCAACCTTGGGTTTCTTCACTAGAGCAACAACTGGCTTGTCATTCCTGAAGTTTTCCGTTCTTGCCCTTGCCCCTTTTGAAACTAGTGGTTTCACTTAACCATCAACACTTGATGCTCCTTCTTGATTTCTACCTTCGTGGTGTCAAACATCACGAACAACTCAGGGATCATCTTATCCATCCCTGGCATGTTATAGTTCATCACGAAGCTCTAGTAGCTTGGTGGTAGTGACTTGGAGAACTGCATTAATCACTATCTCATCTGGAAGATTATCTCCCACTTGATTCAAGTGATTGTAGCACCCAGACAATCTGAGCACACGCTCAGCAATTGAGCTATTCTCCTTTATCTTGCAGACAAAGAATCTTGTTGGAGGTCTCATACCTCTCAACATAGGCACGAGCCTGAGATCACAATCTCAGCTCCTAGAACATCTCATATGTTCCGTGACGTTCAAAACGTTTTGGAGCCTCAATTCTAAGCCGTAATGCATGACGCATTGAACTATCATGTAGTCACCAAAAAGTGCCTGTCATATGTTCACAACATCTACAGACAACGCTTGAGGGAGTGGTGCAGTTAGCGGTACATCAAAAACATAAGCTTTCTGTGCAGCAATGAGGACAATCCTCAGATCACGGACCCTGTCCGCATTATTGCTACCATCAACTTTCAACTTACTTTTCTCTAGGATTGTATCAATAAAACTGTGGAGCTACAGCGCGAGCTATCTACGACATAATTTGCAAGGACATTTTTAGACTAAGTTCATGATAATTAAGTTCACTTAATCAAATTATTAATGAACTCCCACTTAGATAGACATCTCTCTAGTCTTCCAAGTGATACATGATCCATGTCAACTAGCCCGTGTCCGATCATCACGTGAGACGGACTAGTCATCCATGGTGAACATCTCTATGTTGATCGTATCTTCTATACGACTCATGTTCGACCTTTCGGTCTTCCGTGTTCCGAGGCCATGTCTGTACATGCTAGGCTCGTCAAGTCAACCTAAGTGTTTCGCATGTGTAAATCTGGCTTACACCCGTTGTATGCGAACGTTAGAACCTATCACACCCGATCATCACGTGGTGCTTCGGAACGACGATCCTTAGCAACGGTGCACAGTTAGGGTGAACACCTTTCTTGAAATTTTATTGAGAGATCATCTTATTTACTACCGTCGTTCTATGCAAATAAGATGTAAACATGATAAACATCACATGCAATCAATATAGTGACATGATATGGCCAATATCATTTTGCTCCTATGATCTCCATCTTCGGGGCACCATGATCATCACTGTCACCGGCACGACACCATGATCTCCATCATCATGATCTCCATCATTGTGTCTTCATGAAGTTGTCTCGCCAACTATTACTTCTACTACTATGGCTAACGCTTAGCAATAAATTAAAGTAATTACATGGCGTTTATGATTGACACGCAGGTCATACAATAAATAAGACAACTCCTATGGCTCCTGCCGGTTGTCATAATCATCGACATGCAAGTCGTGAATCCTATTACAAGAACATGATCAATTCATACATCACAATGCATCACATCACATCCTTTGGCCATATCACATCACAAGGCACATGCTGCAAAAACAAGTTAGACGTCCTCTAATTTGTAGTTGCAAGTTTTTACGTGGCTGCTATAGGTTACTAGCAAGAACGTTTCTTACCTACGTCAACACCACAACGTGATTTGCCAATTGCTATTTACCCTTCATAAGGACCCTTTTCATCGAATCCGATCCGACTAAGGTAGGAGAGACAGACACCCGCTAGCCACCTTATGCATCTAGTGCATGTCAGGCGGTGGAACCGGTCTCACGTAAGCGTACGTGTAAAGTTGGTCCGGGCCGCTTCATCCCACAATACCGCCGAATCAAGATAAGACTAGTAGCGGCAAGCAAATTAACAAACTCGACGCCCACAACTGCTTTGTGTTCTACTCGTGCATAGATTCTACGCATAGACCTAGCTCTGATACCACTGTTGGGTGACGTAGTAGTAAATCAAAATTTTCCTACGTTCACCAAGATCTATCTATGGAGAAACCAGCAACGAGAGGGGAGAGATTGCATATTCATACCTTTGAAGATCGCTAAGCGGAAGCGTTACAAGAACGCGGTTGATGGAGTCGTACTCGCAGCGATTCAGATCGCGGTAGATCCGATCAAGTGCCGAACGGACGGCACCTCCGCGTTCAACACACGTGCAGCCCGGTGACGTCTCCAACACCTTGATCCAGCAAGGAGGAAGGAGAGGTTGGGGAAGGGCTCCAACAGCAGCACGACGGCGTGGTGGTGGTGGAGTAGCAAGGTATTCCGACAGGGCTTCGCCTAAGCGCTGCGGAGGAGGAAGAAGAGAGGTAGGGCTTCGCCGTGAGAGAGAGAGATCAAATCTTGTCTCAAAACATCCAAAACCTCAAGTATATATAGGAGGAGGGACGTGGAGGGCTGGCTTGGCCTCTACTCCAAAGAGGAGATGGCCGGCCGAATTAAAGGGAGAGTCCACCTCCCACAAGGGAGGTGGATCTTCTCCTTTTAAATCCTTTTTGCCTTATCTCCTTATCTCCAGCCGCATGGGCCTTTAGCAAAAGTCTTGCCCAGCCCAATAAGGGCTGGCACACTTTATCTAACAGCCCATGTGGTCCTTTGGTCGTCACACCCCTCCCGGGGGTCATCCGGCACCCTCCCGGCACTCCCGGTACACTACCGATGAGCCCGAAAACTTTCCGGTGACCAAAACTGGACTTCCTATATATCAATCTTTACCTCCGGACCATTCCAGAGCTCCTCGTGACGTCCGGGATCTCATCCGGGACTCCGAACAACCTTCGGTAATCACGTATACCTTTTCCCTATAACCCTAGCGTCATCGAACCTTAAGTGTGTAGACCCTACGGGTTCGGGAGACACGTAGACATGACCGAGACACCTCTCCGGTCAATAACCAACAGCGGGATCTGGATACCCATGTTGGCTCCCACGTACTCCACGATGATCTCATCGGATGAACCACGATGTCAAGGATTCAATCAATCCCGTATACAATTCCCTTTGTCTATCGGTATGATACTTGCCCGAGATTCGATCGTCGGTATCCCTATACCTTGTTCAATCTCGTTACTGGCAAGTCTCTTTACTCGTTCCGTAATACATCATCCCGTGGCTAACTCCTTAGTCACATTGAGCTCATTATGATGATGTCTTACCGAGTGGGCCCAGAGATACCTCTCCGTCACACGGAGTGACAAATCCCAGTCTCGATTCGTGTCAACCCAACAGACACTTTCGGAGATACCCGTAGCGTACCTTTATAGCCACCCAGTTACGTTGTGACGTTTGGCACACCCAAAGTATTCCTACGGTATCCGGGAGTTACACAATCTCATGGTCTAAGGAAATGACACTTGACATTGAAAAGCTTTAGCAAACGAACTACACGATCTTTGTGCTATGCTTAGGATTGGGTCTTGTCCATCACATCATTCTCCTAATGATGTGATCCCGTTATCAACGACATCCAATGTCCATGGCCATGAAACCGTGACCATCTATTGATCAATGAGCTAGTCAACTAGAGGCTCACTAGGGACATGTTGTGGTCTATGTATTCACACATGTATTATGGTTTCCGGTTAACACAATTATAGCATGAACAATAGACAATTATCATGAACAAGGAAATACAATAATAACCATTTTATTATTGCCTCTAGGGCATATTTCCAACAAAATATACTTCCATCGACATTACCAGCCTTCTTATCTACCAAGCATCTAGGGTTTTTCCGCTTCAGCGAACATTCTCCTCATAACAGAAGCACTTAGTCTCGGGTTCGGGCTCAACCTTGGATTTCTTCACTAGAGCAACAACTGGCTTGCCATTCCCGAAGTTTTCCCTTCTTGCCCTTGCCCCTTTTGAAACTAGTGGTTTCACTTAACCATCAACACTTGATGCTCCTTCTTGATTTCTACCTTCGTGGTGTCAAACATCACGAACAACTCAGGGATCATCTTATCCATCCCTGGCATGTTATAGTTCATCACGAAGCTCTAGTAGCTTGGTGGCAGTGACTTGGAGAACTGCATTAATCACTATCTCATCTGGAAGATTAACTCCCACTTGATTCAAGTGATTGTAGCACACGCTCAGCGATTAAGCTATTCTCCTTTATCTTGCAGACAAAGAATCTTGTTGGAGGTCTCATACCTCTCAACATAGGCACGAGCCTGAGATCACAATCTCAGCTCCTAGAACATCTCATATGTTCCGTGACGTTTAAAACGTTTTGGAGCCTCAATTCTAAGCCGTAATGCATGACGCATTGAACTATCACGTAGTCACCAAAAAGTGCATGTCATATGTTCACAACATCTACAGACAACGCTTGAGGGAGTAGTGCAGTTAGCGGTACATCAAAAACATAAGCTTTCTGTGCAGCAATGAGGACAATCCTCAGATCACGGACCCAGTCCGCATTATTGCTACCATCAACTTTCAACTTACTTTTCTCTAGGATTTTATCAATAAAACTGTGGAGCTACAGCGCGAGCTATCTACGACATAATTTGCAAGGACATTTTTAGACTAAGTTCATGATAATTAAGTTCATTTAATCAAATTATTAATGAACTCCCACTTAGATAGACATCTCTCTAGTCTTCCAAGTGATACATGATCCATGTCAACTAGCCCGTGTCCGATCATCACGTGAGACGGACTAGTCATCCATGGTGAACATCTCTATGTTGATCGTATCTTCTATACGACTCATGTTCGACCTTTCGGTCTTCCGTGTTCCGAGGCCATGTATGTACATGCTAGGCTCGTCAAGTCAACCTAAGTGTTTCGCATGTGTAAATCTGGCTTACACCCGTTGTATGCGAATGTTAGAACCTATCACACCCGATCATCACGTGGTGCTTCGGAACGACGATCCTTAGCAACGGTGCACAGTTAGGGTGAACACCTTTCTTGAAATTTTATTGAGAGATCATCTTATTTACTACCGTCGTTCTATGCAAATAAGATGTAAACATGATAAACATCACATGCAATCAATATAGTGACATGATATGGCCAATATCATCTTGCTCCTTTGATCTCCATCTTCGGGGCACCATGATCATCACTGTCACCGGCACGACACCATGATCTCCATCATTGTGTCTTCATGAAGTTGTCTCGCCAACTATTACTTCTACTACTACAGCTAACGTTTAGCAATAAAGTAAAGTAATTACATGGCATTTATGATTGACACGCAGGTCATACAATAATATAAGACAACTCCTATGGCTCCTGCCGGTTGTCATAGTCATCGACATGCAAGTCGTGAACCCTATTACAAGAACATGATCAATCTCATACATCACAATGCATCACATCACATCCTTTTGGCCATATCACATCACACGGCATATGCTGCAAAAACAAGTTAGACGTCCTCTAATTTGTAGTTGCAAGTTTTTACGTGGTTGCTATAGGTTTCTAGCAAGAACGTTTCTTACCTACGTCAAAACCACAACGTGATATGCCAATTGCTATTTACCCTTCATAAGGACCCTTTTCATCGAATCCAATCCGACTAAGGTGGGAGAGACAGACACCCGCTAGCCACCTTATGCAACTAGTGCATGTCAGGCGGTGGAACCGGTCTCACGTAAGCGTACGTGTAAGGTTGGTCCGGGCCGCTTCATCCCACAATACCGTCGAATCAAGATAAGACCAGTAACGGCAAGCATATTAACAAAATTGACGCCCACAACTGCTTTGTGTTCTACTCGTGCATAGATTCTATGCATAGACCTAGCTCATGATGCCATTGTTGGGAGACGTAGTAGTAAATCAAAAATTTCCTACGTTCACCAAGATCTATCTATGGAGAAACCAGCAACGAGAGGGGAGAGATTGCATCTTCATACCTTTGAAGATCGCTAAGCGGAAGCGTTACAAGAACGCGGTTGATGGAGTCGTACTCGCAGCGATTCAGATCGCGGTAGATCCGATCAAGTGCCGAACGGACGGCACCTCCGCGTTCAACACACGTGCAGCCCGGTGACGTCTCCAACACCTTGATACAGCAAAGAGGAAGGAGAGGTTGGGGAAGGGCTCCAACAGCAGCACGACGGCGTGGTGGTGGTGGAGTAGCAAGGTATTCCGACAGGGCTTCGCCTAAGCGCTGCGGAGGAGGAAGAAGAGAGGTAGGGCTTCGCCGTGAGAGAGAGAGAGATCAAATCCTGTCTCAAAACATCCAAAACCTCAAGTATATATAGGAGGAGGGACGTGGAGGGCTGGCTTGGCCTCTACTCCAAAGAGGAGAGGGTCGGCCGAATTAAAGGGAGAGTCCACCTCCCACAAGGGAGGTGGATCTCCTCCTTTTAAATCCTTTTTGCCTTATCTCCTTATCTCCAGCCACATGGGCCCACATAGATGGTCTTGGCCGACCCAATATGGGCTGGCACACCTCCTCTAAGGGCCCATGAGGTCCTTTGGTCGTCACACCCCTCTCGGGGGTCCTCCGGCACTCCCGGTACACTACCGATGAGCCCGAAAACTTTCCGGTGACCAAAACTGGACTTCCTATATATCAATATTTACCTCCGGACCATTCCGGAGCTCCTCGTGACGTCCGGGATCTCATCCGGGACTCCGAACAACCTTCGGTAATCACGTATACCATTTCCCTATAACCCTAGCGTCATCGAACCTTAAGTGTGTAGACCCTACGGGTTCGGGAGACACGTAGACATGACCGAGACACTTCTCCGGCCAATAACCAACAGCGGGATCTGGATACCCATGTTGGCTCCCACGTACTCCACGATGATCTCATCGGATGAACCACGATGTCGGGGATTCAATTAATCCCGTATACAATTCCCTTTGTCTATCGGTATGGTACTTGCCCGAGATTCGATCGTCGGTATCCCTATACCTTGTTCAATCTCGTTACCGGCAAGTCTCTTTACTCGTTCCGTAATACATCATCCATGGCTAACTCCTTAGTCACATTGAGCTCATTATGATGATGTCTTACCGAGTGGGCCCAGAGATACCTCTCCGTCACACGGAGTGACAAATCCCAGTCTCGATTCGTGCCAACCCAACAGATACTTTCGGAGATACCCGTAGTGCACCTTTATAGCCACCCAGTTACGTTGTGACGTTTGGCACACCCAAAGCATTCCTACAGTATCCGGGAGTTGCACAATCTCATGGTCTAAGGAAACGATACTTGACATTGAAAAGCTTTAGCAAAGGAACTACACGATCTTGTGCTATGCTTAGGATTGGGTCTTGTCCATCACATCATTCTCCTAATGATGTGATCCCGTTATCAACGACATCCAATGTCCATGGTCATGAAATCGTGACCATCTATTGATCAACGAGCTAGTCAACTAGAGGCTCATTAGGGACATGTTGTGGTCTATGTATTCACACATGTATTACGGTTTCCGGTTAACACAATTATAGCATGAACAATAGACAATTATCATGAACAAGGAAATACAATAATAACCATTTTATTATTGCCTCTAGGGCATATTTCCAACACTCTCATGAGCGTCCAACAGCACAGATTTAGCTTTAATGTTGAGCTCATTAATGAAGTCGATAAGGCTTTGTTTCTTGAGCTTTTAGACGCCGCTCTCATACTTCGCCCAACCTCGAAGAAACTGTCTCAAGTGTCTAATTTTATTTTGCCATTTAGCGACATTAGATCGTCCCCTGTAGCCTTATTCCACTCTCTTGCTACAAGGTCAATGAATCCTTCTCTTTCAAACTAAGCCATTTTGAAGGAGAAAGCATTCTTATTACCCACACGAGTTGCCTTCCCCGAGTCAACAAACATTGTCAGTACTAAACTAAGCAGTCAGAAACAGTCCATATTTACATAATTATTATGTGTGACTTCTTTTTTACAAAAAAACTTTCAATCTGTACCACGAACATCAGAAATAATAACCAGCCTCGTCATGCACATTTTCTTTCCTACGAGCATCTCGGACCAGCGGCTCTACCCTCTTCACTATTTCATGCTCTGCAGTGAAGTTTAAGCAACCCCTCACAGCTCTTTCGTTGTACATTTATCAATTTCTATAAACTTTGACCAAGGTCATAAAGAAGAATATCTACATCAATACCAAATATTTTCTCCGTCCTAAAATAAGTGTCTTAGTTTTGTACTAGTTTTAGTATAAAGTTGAGACACTTATTTTTGAGACGAAGGAAGTACTCCGATCCATACATACCATTAGATACACCGTGAAGCATATTTTCATATTTTGTATGTTTGGTACCATGGGTATTGATTGTTTCCCCTCTTAACTTGGTCAAAATTGCAAAATTTGAATTTTTTTTAAAAAAAACTACTACTACTATATGCACTGCATTGTCAAATGAAGAGATTATCATGCAAGCTGTTTACAAAATGCGCTCGTACTTTATTTTTAAATGAAGAGAGCGCAAGTCACACGGTACTTCTCACTTCACCACCATATGCCAGGTCTAAAAATAGGGTGTCTTATACACTATACACGTACGTAGGTGAAAACAAACAATTTCGATCTTGTGGTCCATGGATCACTTTTTTCCGTAAAACAAAAAAGAAGGGAGCCAATCAAAAACGGCCCATCCATTCCAGACTCCTCGACCGCCACGCTATCCCATCCCACCACTAGTCCTCCGGCGACAAACAACACTGGTAGCTACCTTCCCCAGCACAGCCCACACGCAAACCGCACATCTCACCGACACGTGGCCCCGCCCCACCACCGGTCCCCACCCGCCAGCCTCAGCTGCATCCAGCGCGGGGAGACCCCCCGCGTGGGCGTAGCGGGCCGGAGGAGCCGGCCAGGGGGCGGATGACGCACGCTACAAGGGAGGGAGCGGGCGCGTCCCGATCGGACGGCTGCGAACGCGACCGCGGCCGATATATACCTCGCCCCGCGCCCCACTCCAATGGCGTCCGCCGCATCCACCTCCGCCGTCGCCGTCGCCGTCGCCTCCCGCCTGCTCCTGCGCCGCGCGCCGCACCTGCTGCGCCGCCTCCCCCGCGCCGCACCGTCCGCCCGCCCCTCCTCCTCCTCGTCGTCTTCGTTCGGCGCCGCCGCAGCCCCTCTCCGCCGCCCCCTCGGGCACCGCGCCAGGATGGGCCACACCTCCGCCGCCTCCGCGTCCGCCGTCCCCGCGCTCGGGCTCACCAAGGCCAACGCCGTCGAGCTCCCCCAGGTGCCTGCGTGCGTGCGT
This sequence comes from Hordeum marinum, assembly GCA_022496015.1. Taxonomy (NCBI): domain Eukaryota; kingdom Viridiplantae; phylum Streptophyta; class Magnoliopsida; order Poales; family Poaceae; genus Hordeum; species Hordeum marinum. The sequence goes on along the minus strand of CM039677.1, from coordinate 417,066,819 downwards.
GCGTGCGTGCAGTACTCTTTTCCGTGCGAGCGAGTTGGATCGAGACGCACGCTTGCTTCGGTAGTAGGACTGTAGAAGTAGTCCTTTCGGTTGCCGCGAGTCGATTGATCTGGACTTCAGTTAGTGCAAACACTGACCAACTGCTAGATCGAGATCGAGTCAGTGTGCCCCCATGGAGAATCACTTGGACGCTGTTGACGCTTACATCAGTAGAATGAGTAGGAGTAAGTCCTTTCAGTTGTCGCGAATCGATTGATCTAGGCTTGTTTTTAGTTGAGTAAGCACTGATGAACTGCTAGATCGGGATCAGCTTAGTGTTCTCCCACGGAAAATCTCGTCCCCGTCTAGATTTTAGCATCTGCTCTGGCGATGCAGAGTAACTGCTTTCACTGCCAGTGAGCTCAACTGTGTGTTCCTTCTGTGTCGTGTAGGTTGCTTTCACGGGCAAGGACATCGAATTCTCCGACTGGAAGGGCGACATCCTCGCCGTTGCGGTCACGGAGAAGGATCTGTCCAAAGGATCAGACTCCAAGTTCGAGAATGCCGTGCTGAAGAAGCTTGACGCGCAGCTCAGTGGTCTGCTGTCAGAGGCCTCGGCCGAGGAGGATTTCACCGGGAAGGCCGGGCAGTCGGTGGTTCTCCGCCTCTCCGGGCAGGGTTTTAAGAGGGTGGCTCTGGTTGGCCTTGGCCAGAGCGCCCCATCCACCGCCGCGGCTTGCCGGGGTATTGGTGAATCGGTTGCATCGGTTGCCAAGTCTGCTCAGGCTAGCAGCGTTGCTGTTGTTCTTGCCTCCCCCGCTGGGATCCAGGAAGGGTTCAAGCTCAACGCTGCCGCAGCAATAGCCTCTGGTACTGCATATACTTACTATTCTTATATTCTTTTCTTTCGATAGCATAGTTATGGAAGTCATTGACGTGATGCTGGATTGTCTTCTGTTTATTTGAATTGCAGGAACCGTGCTTGGGTTGCATGAGGACAGCAGATTCAAGGCTGAGTCGAAGAAGGTTCATCTTAAACAAGTAGATCTTATTGGACTGGGTTCTGGTTCGGAACTGGACCAGAAGCTTAAGTATGTGAATGATCTTTCCTCGGGCGTGATTTTCGGGAAAGAGCTTGTCAACGCACCTGCAAATGTCCTCACCCCTGGTCAGTAGCTCTTCAGTCAATCACATAGTTCATAGATACCTTTACGATTTTTAGTTTATCATTACGATCCTGACATGCTGTCCTTTCAGCTGTGCTTGCGGAGGAGGCATCAAAGATTGCTTCTGAACACAGTGATGTATTCACTGCCACAATATTAGACGTAGAGAAATGCCAGGAGCTAAAGATGGGCTCCTACTTGGGAGTTGCTGCAGCTTCTGCAAATCCTCCCCACTTCATCCACTTGTGCTACAAACCCGTTGGTGGCAATGTCAAGAGAAAGCTGGCTATTGTTGGGAAGGGTCTAACTTTCGACAGGTTTGTACAGCTGTGCTTATTTTACGAATTGCTCCGTATTACAGTACTGGGTAGATGTTTCATCTTCAATATGTCATGCTGGCAGAATGCAGTGATATTAATAATTCATGACTGTTAAATCTTAACACTCAATTCACCAATTTTTCTGCAGTGGAGGCTACAACATTAAGACTGGACCAGGCTGCAGTATTGAACTGATGAAGTTTGACATGGGAGGCTCCGCAGCAGTATTTGGTGCAGCAAAAGCTTTGGCCCAAATCAAGCCTCCTGGAGTAGAGGTACTTCAGTTTTCAGTTACATGCATGAGCAACCTCTTTGTTTCAGTGCATTTGCTAATGATTTCCTTCCTCGCAGGTTCACTTTATTGTTGCTGCCTGTGAGAATATGATTAGTGGCACAGGAATGAGACCTGGTGACATTTTGACTGCTTCTAACGGGAAGACAATTGAGGCATGTTTCTCGTAATCATCCTTAAATATAAGAATATGCGTGATGCATGGAGCATCATGTGATGCTTATCCTTATTTTCATGGTCCCGTTTGCATTCAACACTGTACTCATTTGCACATTATTATGTTCCTTTAGGTAAATAACACTGATGCTGAAGGGAGGCTTACGCTTGCTGATGCTTTGGTCTATGCTTGTAATCAAGGTGTTGACAAGGTAATGAATTGCTTCTTCAGACACCATATTCTGTTCATACAATTCAGCTGCTTTGACGATTGCTGTAGAAAGCTTTAAGTGGAATATCAATCAGATATTGTTGTTGTAGTTGTAGCTGTAATGCTGATGTGTTGAAAAAGCTGCAAGGCTGATAAAGCTCATATCCTTGTTCAGCATCGTGAGATACTACTTTATTTGCTTGGGGCTACTTAGAGAAGCATGATTTATCTTATTCCATTTTAGCTTGCCATATAATTTAGAATAGACGAGTGATGTTCATTAGTTTGCTTTGAACTTTTACTCGGTTGCTTTGTGACTTACTGTAATTATGACATGCAGATTATTGATTTGGCAACACTAACTGGTGCCTGCGTTGTTGCACTTGGGCCTAGCATTGCTGGTAAGCTCAAACAAATATCATTTTCTCAGCCAACTTCAATTTTGTGTGCTTCCAAGATAGAAATACCAGAATATTCTGCAGTATTGCATGCTAAAAAGACATGTCTCTTCAGGAATCTTCACACCAAGTGATGAACTAGCCCAGGAAGTCGCCGCTGCATCTGAGTTATCGGGGGAGAAGTTCTGGAGATTGCCCATGGAGGAAAGCTACTGGGAGCAGATGAAGTCTGGTGTGGCCGACATGGTCAACACCGGCGGTCGACAGGGCGGGTCCATCACCGCTGCCCTGTTCCTTAAACAGGTATAGCATCTCTTTGGCATTCTCAGTCCCTTAAAACCAGCCGAGCTCACGAATAATAGACCAAAGCATCCACATGTGTTTATCGAAAAAGAAGGTTGCATCGTTCTTCTACTAGGTTCAGTCTTCCTCTGGCAGAGCTGACAGAACTCTAATATGCTTGCCTAGCAGTTTGTGGACGAGAAGGTCCAGTGGATGCACATCGACATGGCTGGGCCTGTGTGGAACGACAAGAAGCGTGCTGCCACCGGATTTGGCGTGTCCACCTTGGTGGAGTGGGTCCTCAAGAACTCATCATCATCCTGAATGAACTTCCCCCCTGATTTCCATTGGTTCTGATACTTACATCGGAAGGAAGCAACCCGAGTGGTGTTCATCATCATCTGTGCCAAGGAATGAATCAAGTTTATTTGCTTTTGGCCGTCCTGTGGTCTATGGAGCGATAGAATAAGGAAGGGTTTCACGGAGGAAAATAAAACAGAATGTCATTGAACACTTCCCTTGTCAGATTAAATGGTGTTTCATCGTTTTCATGTTGTGCCTGTGATTGGCGTGTGTTGTTGAATTCTGTCGTGTCGTGCGATGCGAGCCCGGCCTCTAGTGTCCCATCTTTGAATTTTGCTTGTTCGTATGCTATGTGATTGGTGCTTTTAGACACTGCTGGGAAGAACCTGAGTATATTTGCCGATGGTAGAAGTTTTGGCCAGAACGAGTGGTTTTGGTGCTTGGTTCAGTTAGTTTGTCTCTGGTGTTGGCGTTGTGTTCATCTTGCTGCGTTTACCTCCTCAAGTTAGGAAACCTCTGATCTCTGAATGCGCCTGACTCGTTCCCTGAGTACCCTCTTGACAAGAGATTACCTCCTGGACAGACGGATGGATCAATGGTCATTGTGAGATAGTGTCCTTGTAGCCACGACAAGGGGGACATGGAGTTTTTTTTTGCTCCCGAGCTCGAATGCTCCCTCATGAACAGTAAAATAAAAGAAAATAGTAAAACAATTCAAAAAATTCTGATTTTTTGGTAAACTTTGACAAATGTTTTGTATGCTTGCAAAAATTCAGCTCGAAATGACATTCATGGAAATCATGGCAAAAAAATCAAAATCAATGCTCCAAAAATGCTAGTTTTGAATACATTTTGGGCTATTGATTTTGTTTTTTTCGCCACGACTTCCATGAATGTTATTTCGTGCTGAATTTTGATATGCATGTAAAAACATTGTCAAAGTTTTCCAGATTTTTTGAATTTATTTACTTTTTTTATATTTTACTGTTCACAAAGGAGCATTTAAGCTCGGGAGTAGAATAGGACTTTCTCGACAAGGGTAGACTCTCAACTGCAGTACCCGTTGCTTTTTGGTCTGATGCTTGGGAAATAAGTGGCTCTTTACGTTGAGCCTCTTCGCACAACATTTTCTCACCTTTTCCTTTTTCCTTTGCGTTGGATCTGGATGACAATGTTTTCTGTGCAAGAGTTTATATGCATGCAAGGTACTTATTTTCTTCTATCAAAATATAAGACGTTTTGACACTATCATAGTATCAGAAAACGTCTTATTCTTTTTTTTTTAGAAAAAAACATCTCACATTTTGATACGGAGTGGGTACTTTTGAGTCTCTTCATCACCCCCATCTCTTCTCAAGCTCATCATCAACTTACACTGAACATCATAATATTCACATGGTTGCTTATTAGTGAAATTTTAATAAGAAGGATGGGCCACTGAGGTGACACTCGCATGTTAATCATGATCAATTCAGCACCATTGTGTCCTTTGTCCGAATCATGAATATATGCTCTATACAATTTTTGTGTGGTTATAAAGAACCGTGGGGGTTTGTCTCACACTAGTTAGTCGGAAAGAGATAGATGTTGAGTGGCATAGAATCAAGTTTCACGCACTGCGTGCGTTATGCTTTTCGCCGATGCCACTGCTATGTCCCTTCATATCCTTTTTTTTTTCCTGGCAGATTTTGACTATTTGCCAAGATGAGCGCTTTCCGGATGGTTTGACTTACCTCCCAGGTAAGGTAAGAGTAGCGATTGGCCTCAATCGTTCATTGAGCGAGGCAAACATTGTTAGATTAATAAAATTTGTAGTTAAGGAGGAAATCTCCCCTTCTCCAGAACCGTCGTACGGTTGCAAAGGCAACCGAGGCATCTATCCCCTTCTCCCTGGCGCATCCTCTCGAACTGTCGCGTCAGAGGTGTATGTATGGATAATATATGCATTTTGGTAACATTGCGCATAAGTGAAGAATTTGAAAAACATTTTTAACAAAAATGTCCGCACCCCATTTTATAGATAAAGCACAATCACCAAGCATCCAAAATACCAACAGTTCAATACCGAAACGAGGAGAAACACGGGAAAAGAAAAAAGTAAACACGTTGTGGGCAGCGGCAGGTGCACTTGAAGCCCCAAATCCAAAAGCAACAGAACTAATCCGGGGCACCTTCCACTACTACATAAAACCACGGAAAGAGTTTGTCAATCGCATTATAACCATGGTAATAATCTTGCTTTTCTTATACTGCATACATTGGTGTCCAATAGCATATTCGGCCTCACAGCTATTGTCACCTACTCCCTCTGTCACGGATTAGAAGGCGTGCTTGAAAATTCTTTGGGACCTAGGTGGTTATTGATTGGCTGTGAGATGAGCTGAAAAATAGCATTCACATTACGCATGCATATAGGAGTAGTACAGTAGAGTATTAATTAGCTACTAGGAGTAAATGCAATGCGTCATAAACCTTGTCTATTGTGGAAACACACGTAAATTTAACTGTGCCTTCTAAACCGTGATGGAGGGAGTACCAAAGATTGTACAAAATCAGAAAAAGACCAAAGAAATCAAGTTTCTTTTTTTAGTAAGTAATAGATTTTTTTAGGATTGAGACCTTTTTTTAGGTTTTTATTTTTTGCATCGATTTTTTTAGAACAATCAATTTTTTTAGGGTTGGGATATGGCGATATCCAGATCGGAGCCTGTCTAAAAAACCGACAAGTCTAGGAATTGTTCTTCACCGACAAGTCTACAGTTTTTTTTTTGAGCGTATACGAAGGTGACAGTTGCATCATTCTAGGCCCTAGGATACCAACATTCATGGTCACGGCTTCTACTGGGCCGGAAGTTTCGGCCTGCTCTCCTGCGATATGTTGGGTATCTTGGGACGTCTGCACAAGACCAAAAAATCTAGGAGGTTTAGGCTTTCGTGATATGGAGCTCTTCAATCTGTCCTTGTTAGCAAGGCAAGCGTGACGCATACTTCAAGAACCGGGAACACATGGTGCAAGAATTTTGAAGGCAGTGTACTTCCCTTCTTGTTCTCTTATGGAAGCAACTCTTGGATCTCGCCCGTCGCAAATTTGGAGGGGAGTTCTGGATGGAAGGGACATCTTGTCACAAGGAATTATAAGAAGAATTGGTTCTGGTGAACAAACTAGTATATGGGAACATATCTGGATACCTAGGGAGGGGCCTATGCGACCATTGTCCTCTCTGGTTGCTGATCCTCCTAGTATGGTATCGGATCTGATACATGCTTCATCCGCATCTTGGAGGGAGGATGTCGTGAGGTCGATTTTTGTTCCTTTTGACGCTAAAGCTATTTTGAGAATACCCCTGTGCACACGGAGGATAGATGATTTCTGGGCATGGAGGGCCGATCGCCATGGACGCTTCTCTGTTAGCTCGGTATATAGGTTGCTGGTGAAGACGAAGATTCAAAGAGAAAATTAGTTAGAAAATGTTCAGGGTCAGTCGAACACCCGACCAGAAGAACAAAACTGAGCGCGTTTATGGAATACTTCTGTACCTTCAAAGCTCAGGAATTTTTTGTGGAGGCTGTCTCTAAACACGCTACCCACTTTTGATGTGCTGCATCATCGGAATATGTCAACAGGTTTTGTATGCTCAATTTGTTCAACAGATGACAATTGGAGGCACGCACTGTTGGACTGCATGATGGCAAGGAGTGTGTGGTCTTTAGCACCAGAGAAGATGGTAGAACACATGACAGCAAATGAGGAGACGGATGCAATGGCTATTTTTTATGCAGGAAACTTTGTCTCATGAGAACTTTACGGAGATGATGGTGACATTATGGGCAATCTGGAAGGCGAGGAGAAAAGTTATTCACGAGGATGTCCATCAGAGCCCCCTCTCTACTCATTATTTCATCAGGTCATATCTTGTTGATTTGGATATTTTGTCGAAACCAAGCACTGGTCAATCTAATAGTGCACCAACGAGGCTGTCAGGATGGATTGCACCACCGACAGATCATGCAAAATTCAATACTGATGCAGCAGTAAGAAGGGATGGTAGCTATGGTGCAGTAGTTGTGGTGTGTCGAAGCTCAACCGGAGTTTTTCTTGGTGCATCCTGTATCTGTTTTAGAAATTTGTCGGACCTAGAAACACTTGAAGCGTTGGGAGTTAGAGAGGCTCTTGCTTTAGCAGAAGACCTGTATGAGAAGAAGATTCACGTTGCCTCGGACTGCAAGACATTTGTGGATGGAGTAAAACATAGTTCATTAGCAGAATATGGGGCGATTATACATGAAATCATCGATCATTCCACTGTCTTTACTTCTTGTAACATAGTCCATGAGTATAGGACCTCGAACTTCGAGGCTCACAAGCTCGCTAAGCATGCTCTTACGCTCGGGTTTGGCCGCCATGTTTGGTTAGGGCAGCCCAATGACCTACTATTCATCCCTGTAAACATTGCTATGATTGAATAAAGCTTGGCGAGATTGTCTAAAAAAAAAGTAATATCCGGTGGTGCTTAAACTTACCATCAATGTTCACTTTAGTGCCTGAACTTGAAAAATACCTCGAACTGGTTCTAAAACTTGGCACAAGCGGGCACATACGGTGATAATCTCATCCATAGATGTATAATGCGCTGATGTGGCATCGTATTTTGACCAGCATGCACACGTGGCATGGGACCCACTTAGAACAGATGGCTTTCTTTATAAATTTCTCCATGACAACGGGCCCACATTTGTCAGCACAAAGGAGAAAATAAACAATAAAAATTGCAACCTTCCAAGTTCGAACTCACGATGTTGTGCTTGTAAGCAGAATTAGCTAGTCAGTCTGCCTCCAAGTTTTCTCATACTCAACAACGATAAAGACTCTTTATGTTCGTCCAGGAAGACGTGTTAGTTTTTTTTTTAGAAATTTATAAAAACTTTGTCAACTGTAAGCACAGTAATAAAAAAAATTAAATATTCGTGTGTTATAGATATTATACTGGCAAATAGCATAACTTATTTATAAACTTTTAAGTATTTTTTCTAAAATGTTCACACTTTTATTAATATTCGCTTGTAGTGACTTTCACTTGTGACACATATTCATAATTTTTACGCAACTGAAATATATTCAGATGTAAATATTTATAATAAAAAACTAATTTTAATTTTTTCATAGTTATAAAAATATTTGTTATACGAAAAATTCTTACACAACAAACTTAGGAATTAAAAAAAATGTGCATATAATTTTTCAAATATTTGTATAAATAAATATATATTTCTAAATTCTGATTTTTTTAATGATACCCAAACCTATTAAAATATTTTAGAACAATAATAAAATTTAGTTTGTATGATTTGTCGAAAAATAGTATATCAATACTATTTAAAATTACTTGAACATTATGCTAAATAAGTTATATTTTATATGTATAATATTTATAACACACTAGTATTTCAACTTTATATTTATTGCTATAATTATAATTTACGTACTTTTTACAAATTAAAAGAAAAACTACCATTGGCCACACTGATTTCAGCCCTTTAAAACCACACGCATATCCCTAAAAAACATACGCACCAGTTTGTTTATATAGATATGATGTTTACACATTTTGTACACCTAATCTCTTAATTGGATGAGTGGTTAGCACAACTTTTCCGCAATCCTCTATTTAAAATACCGTGGCACGTCAGTGCATTGTACGTCATACAGATAGGATTACCACTGTATTTGGACGCTTGTGCCAAGTTTTACAATCAGTTGTATTTGAACACTTGTGCCAAGTTATAGAATCGAACTGTATTTTTCAAGTTAACATCAGTAACAAGTTAAACATCACCGATGATATTACCTCCTTAACCCAATCTCTCCAGAAAAAAGAAAATCCAGCGCCCCTCCCTCCTTCTCCCGCCGCCATGGCCGCTGCCGCCATCGCCGCCGCGCCGTCGGCCCGCAAGGGCGAGACCTACACCGATACCAAGCGCCGCGACGACGTCCGCTGCGGCAACATCGCGTCCTCGCGCGGGGTCGCCGACGCGGTGCGCACCTCGCTCGGCCCCCGCGGCATGGACAAGATGATCTCCTCCGGGGACCAGGAGGTCATCATCACCAACGACGGCGCCACCATCCTCTCGCGCATGTCCCTCCTCCAGCCCGCCGCGCGCATGCTCGCCGAGCTCTCCCGCTCCCAGGACGCGGCGGCCGGCGACGGCACCACCACGTTCGTCGTCATCGCCGGGGCCCTGCTCCGCCGCGCGCAGTCCCTCCTCGCGGCCGGCGCCCGCCCCACCTCCGCCGCCGACTCCCTCCACCACCTTGCGGCCCGCGCCGTCGACGTCCTCGAGGGCATGGCCATCCCCATCGAGCTCACCGACCGGGACTCCCTTGTCAAATCCGCGTCCACCGCGCTCAACTCCAAGGTCGTCTCCCAGTACTCTGGCCTCCTCGCCCCGCTCGCTATTGACGCCGCCCTCTCTGTCGTCGACCCTGCCCACCCGGAGCTTCTTGATCTTCGTGACATCCGCATCATAAAGAAGCTCGGCGGCACCGTCGACGACACTGAGCTTGTCCGCGGCCTTATCTTTGACAAGAAGGCCAGCCATGCCACCGGAGGGCCATCTAGGATCGAGAATGCCAAGATTGCTGTCATCCAGTTTCAGATCTCACCGCCCAAGACTGATATTGAGCAGAGCGTCATCGTCTCAGACTATACGCAGATGGACCGCATTCTCCGTGAGGAGCGGAATTACATCCTAGGGATGGTTAAGAAGATCAAGGCGTCTGGATGCAATGTCCTCCTCATCCAGAAGAGCATCTTGCGTGATGCCGTGACCGAGTTGTCGCTGCATTATCTCGCAAAGGCTAAGATTCTGGTGGTCAAGGATGTAGAGAGGGACGAGATTGACTTCATCACCAAGACTCTCAACTGCCTGCCGATTGCCAACATTGAGCATTTCCGTGAGGACAAACTTGGGTATGCTGATGTTGTCGAGGAAGTGTCTGCTGGAGATGGCAAGATCGTCAAGATCACTGGTATCAGGGACATGGGGAGGACTGCAACTGTGCTTGTCCGTGGGTCCAACCAGTTGGTTATTGATGAAGCTGATCGCAGTCTCCACGATGCCCTATGTGTCATCAGGTAATTTGACTTCCACTGAAACAATCTTGTCTGTTATATGTTTGAAAGGTTCTTGATTCGATTGTAGGCCTGCTTTTGTAGGTCATTTTAATATGGTGATTTCGGTGAAATATTAATCTTCTTAACCATCTCTAGATGTAAGTTACCTTACATCATTTAACTTAAATCTGCGTATTAATGTGTAATTTTTAGTTAAGCGCAGTCCAGTAAGACCATACCATCATACTCCTAATTTTCTATTGGGGCTGTTCATTGCAGTAAATTGTTACGTGTTACATAAACGTAACATATGTTCTACTTTAATCTGTTTATTTACGTTCAACAACATTGTTTCATTAGTTTAAAGCACAAACAATTACAGGATCCTTGCATTCTTGTAGGTTGGATTGCAATCCTAAATGCCAATTTTCTGCCATGTTGCTTGCACATATATTGATATGTTGTCTTTCTGCCATGATCATCATGGTCTCCTTCTGTTATGTTGCTTCCACATACACTTCCGCAACAACTTCCGTAGAAAATAACCAGATTCCCTTTGACAACTCTATATGCTGTAGTCATGTAGGGAACTACTTGGAGCACGATTCCGCTAGGTGATTATGTGTGACACTGAGCCAAGTTTGATTGACCTGAGTTACGCTCTCATGCTATTTGAGTGATTGCTCAGTGATCCCGTCATGTGTGGTGCTTTGTGTGGGCGGTAGACTTCTCACAATATACTGCAGCATTATAGCAGATCAATTATATAACTGTTAACATAATGGCAGATCAATTATCATTTGGATGTTATAATGAAGATTGGAATGCAAATGTTCTACCAGTGGCATGAAATCTGATGATAGGCTTTGCTCTTCACGGCTGTGACTTATGATTTAGCAAGATGATTTAGGAAGCTGCCTTTTCTCAAGTTGCACGTCATGTCTGTTCATGGTTCTTTACAATTAATGACCCTTTGTCATGTATGCTTGTGTGTCTGAACATTTGGTGCTTTGTGTGGACGATAAATAGATTTGTCAAACTAAATTTCAGAAGAGTAAGTGAAGAGGGTGCTGTGTGTGGAAGCTACCTTTCAGCTAGGTAGCTACCACCACAAGCAGCACTTCTGTATTTTATTCATGGGCTGGCTGGGTTAGCCCATTTTCACACATAAAAGTTGTGTTTGCGCGCAGTGTTTATACCATCCTATCTTCTGACAATCCGCATCTGCTTCATGACCACACTGAAGGTGACTCTGTTTCTCACCCTTCACCTCAGTCCTCTCTATTGCAGCGCCTGAATCTGATGGCTATATCAAATGGGCTTAGTGCTGCAGTAGGGCACTAGAGTGGCTAGGCAGCAACTTTTGTTAGTTCTATTCTTGTTAGAGGTAGTTGTTAGTATCTGTGCATGCATGTTGGCAGGTTATAATGTTTCTAGTTCCAGCAAGATGGCAAGAAGAATGTAAACTAGCTAGTAATATTAGCTAGCACTTGGTCAGCTAGTTGTACAAGCGTGAGCTGCATTTAAGTTAGATGCCACAGTCAGTTTGGCTAGTCACGTGAAGTAATAGTTAGCTTAGCTATTTGAGAGTGAGCTCTAGGTGTAGGTTGGTTTGTAAGTCTTATAGGAGTCATGTCCTTGTTGTAATACAAGCTTCATACCACTAGTTGTATGTGTGTGTACACTGCATCCTTTTAAAAGGAAATCCTGGTGAGAGCTAGTAGCTAGCTCCAACACCTTTTACTGAGCTAGCTCCAACACCTTGTGATTTTCAACACTGCCACAGTAGTAGGCTTTGGTATAATCGTTGCATAACAATTTGTGGGTACACACATCAAATCTTATGAAATTGATAATATTTTCTGAGCAAACTTTTTATGTCCTCTAATTGCAATGACTGGCCATTTTAAGGAAATTCATGTTGCGAAGTGTAGATGTGAGAATATGGATATGTTGGGCTGGTAGGACTAACCTTACAACTTCCGTTGATTCATAATAATGATGGTTGCTTCTGTCTGACTTTTACTTAAGAAACAACTGCTGTCTTGTTTGCCCAAATATGGGCAGCCTGCCCTCGCCTGGTCTGTTTGGCCTTGTGGGCATAAGTATAATGACAGTTAAAATAAGTATTTGACTTTTGGATAAGTAGACATGTATCCTCATATAAAGGTGCTTGTTTTTAGGGCTGTTTTGATCCTGTTCATGCTTGTTTTTATGAAGGTGCTTGGTGAACAAGAGGTTTTTAATTGCTGGTGTCGGTGCTCCTGAAATAGAAATGTCAATGCAACTGGCTGCTTGGTCAAAGGAGCTCCATGGGATGGAGAGTTACTGCATCAAGGAGTTTGCTGATGCACTTGAGGTCATCCCTTACACATTGGCAGAGAATGCTGGGCTCAACCCAATCGCCATTGTTACTGAGCTAAGGAACCGTCATGCAAAGGGTGAGAAGAACACGGGCATCAATGTGAGGAAAGGCCAGATCACAAACATCCTGGAGGAAAATGTCATGCAGCCGTTGCTTGTGAGCACGAGCGCCATCTCGCTGGCGTGCGAGTGCGTTAGAATGATCTTGAAGATTGATGATATAGTCACTGTAAGGTAAAGCCCTTAGGGCGGATAATCCTTTTTAGGGCTGTATTGTTATGTGTGGGGGACGAACAAGTCCCTTATCTTCTTCCTCGATTATATGAATTACATGGGAGTAAAACTGCTACTGTTTTGTGAATTACATGGGAGTAAACGTCTGGACCTCACTGCTATCAGCCAATTGTTTCAACTGCAGTATTTAAAGGTTTCAGATTATTTCTATGCAAAGCTTCCCGCTGAAATTCATGGGCTTGTGCATTTGGATACGTTGGATGTACCAAATGGAGAAGGCGAAGTTTGATGCTTTGGTCTCTCCTATTTGTAAGCTACGCAACCTCAAATATCTCATGCTCGCAGGCGATCATGATGATAAGGACGACATTTTAGGTCAGTTTCAGATCCTCCTGCCCTTATTGAGGAATGTACCTTAGCAGCTGGAAGTTCTTGAGAGTTCCTAAATGGATCGGTGATCTCAATTGCCTGCATAGCCTGGAAATCAGTGGCGGAGGTACATGGTGGCCAGGGTGGGCCATGGCCCACCCTGAGATTTGGAAACATCTTTTATACTATAGAAGAAAACTAAGAAGTAAAAGAAAAGAATAAATGTATATGTAAAGTAACACTGTTGGCCCACCCTGGCCCACTGGGCTAGGTCCGCTACTGCCTGGAATTATCTGTTAGGGGGACGAAAAACGATGGGATTACCGTTCTTGGAGGACTGCCATCCCTCGTCTACCTCGACCTTGAAGTTGCGACATGCCCTAAAAAAGATGTTGTAATCGTCAGCAAGGGATTATTAGTGACCTTTAAATACGAAGGATGGGCTACTGAGGCGACACTCGCATGTTAATGATGATCAACATTTCAACACATCATGTCCTTTGCCCGAATCATGAATATATGAAGACAAATATTATCTATTCTTCATGTATTACTTCACTACTAGGAGACTAGGAGAATTTGGGAAAATTCACGGGGGTTCTTTATATCAGATTGCTTGGAGATTAGAGGGTTGAGACCCACTTTTGCTTCTTGGAAATGTAACTTTGAACATGATGTTTCTCTTCTTGCTTTGCTAGACCACGGCACGTACACACGGGCACGCCCATTGGCCGGGCTAGCATGCCTCATTAGTGCGAAATAAAACGTCGATAAAAGCTGTGGTTGGGAATTGAACCCCAGACCTCACACTTCTAAAGCGGGTTCAAAGCTAGTGGAACAAATAAGTCCAAGTGACTAGTGGCCGATCACAACCACGTGACTTAACAAAACTAGTGGGCGATCACAACCGCATGACTTAATAAAACTAGCGGCCGATTCAATTTAAAATAATTTATGAATCGTTTGAAAATTCTGAACACTTTTAAATTTTTCTGAGTACACGAACATTTTTTGAATATCTCATAAAAATTTTGGAAAACAAGGAAAAAACTGAAGATGCGAACATTTTTTCTGAAAAAAGCAGGAACCAAACTGAAAACGTCAACACTTTTGAAATTATGTTTTTTTGAAACCATGAATTTTTTCGTCAAAATCCTGGAGATTTTTTGAATTTGCGAAAACAATCACAAAACCTGAACATATTTTGAATTTGTGAACACATTTTCAAAACGGATTTTTTTAAATCTAACATTTATAAATTCGTAAATAATTTTGTAAAAATGTGAAAAATAATATAATGTGAATTCAAATCTTTTTTCACATTTTAAACCAATTTGTTTTTGTAAACTAGGAAAAAATATTGGAACTCTATTTTTTGAACTTTATAACAATTTTTGAAATTCTAAACTTTTTGGAATTTCTAACCAATACTTAAAAACGGGAACATTTCTTGTAAAATTGAAGAAACCACGCATAGGCCACACAATTGATCTTGTTGGGCCATGGCCTAAGTCCTTTTATCTTTTCTATTTTTGGTTGTCTTCTTGTTTTACTGAGAAAACACCAATTTACATTTTCTTGATTTACCAAGATTTTATTTTCAAATTCAAAATACCAATATTGTTGATATTCTTCAAGAAATGGTTAGGACATTAGAAAAATGTTCATGTTGATTGATAATGATGAAAATTGCATATAAAAAAGTTCACGACTAATAAATCCCATATTTGGAAAAACGTCAATGACTAATAAATCACAAATCTGAAAAAAGTTCACGAAAACTGCAAAAATATCACCCAATTTGAAAACACTTCACAAATTTTGAAAAAAACAACTATTTTTAAAAAGGTTCAAGAGCTAAAAGTTAATGCATTCGAAAGAAGGTCACAACTTAAAAATTCACAAATTTGAAAAAATGTTCACAAATATGGAGAAGTTCATGAAAATGTAGAAAAGTGCAAAAAAAATAATACGAATTATGAAAAAATAGAAGAAACAGAAAGGAAAATACCTAAAGAAAAACCGGAGAACAGAAAAACACAAAAGAAAAACCAAACT
This sequence comes from Hordeum marinum, assembly GCA_022496015.1. NCBI lineage: Eukaryota > Viridiplantae > Streptophyta > Magnoliopsida > Poales > Poaceae > Hordeum > Hordeum marinum. The sequence continues at coordinate 417,051,575 of CM039677.1, read as the reverse complement.
GAGAATGCACTTTTTCGTATCATTATATTTACCACACAAGAAGCAAAAAAAGGAAGTAGTGGGCACAGTTAGATGGCATTCTGAGTTGGTTAGGAGTTAGGACTGCTTGAAGTAAAGGTACAGGTCTGGAGTTTGATTCCTTCTTACGGCAACTCTTTTTTCGAAATTTGAAAGAACGAAAAAGAACTAACTGGACTGAGCCGATGAAAGAGGGTGGTGTGCGCCGGGTTGAAATGGGTCGGCCTAGTTGGACGGACTGCGCATGGCGCAGATTTTTAGATGCTATTATATACGTCTACAAAAGTGTGTATGATATGTCAAAGGTCCATATTGTTTTTTATACATTTTATGAGGGGGTTGTACCAAAACAGGACTCATCAAGACGTGCTCTCTCTAAGACCTTTTACATCACTACAACGACTTATAACCACGTAAGCCGAGTAACATTTCATTGATATATCAATTCTTCATATCCTTTTTATGAGCAGATTTTGGCACGTCGGTTGTTAACGAGATTCACCAACACGGCTACATTTCCAAGACATGACCACTGACACTCTTCTCCATGTATCAAATCACATGATACACTTGACAACAAGCCCACAGGGGCCATCAGACAACACTCTGACACCATCGTGACATGGCCGGTCATGCGACGGGCGTCGGACCGTCCCTTAGCCTATCAACTTCTGTCTAATCAATTTGGTTACGCCATGATGCCTTTATATAATAGGTCAAAATTACACGTGTTCAATTCAGGCCAATTGTACCTTCATGCTTTCCTTGTGGATAATGTCAAGGATGGTATACTACCTGAGCCTCTTCTCTCATGCACGTATAGGTATGAGCGAAGAATTACACGTGTCAAGAAGGAGTGCAAGCACAATAGCATAACTACATCATCCTCTAGGGAAGCATAGAAGGATGATGAAACGAGATGACAAAGGATGACCACTTGTCAAGTGACCAGTATAAATGGCTTGGTCCGTGAGGTTACACCAGCCTCGACCCGGTACTTCCCGGTAGAAAAAAACCCGAATATCCTTTGGAAAATACTAACGATCAGCCGGTGGATCGCTCGATTGCATTTGCCGTCTGCTCACACGCCACGCGTCTTCTTGGGGGCACATACTCAATCTATTCCTTTAGAACTAGTAGCATTGTGTGTTCGTCGTCGTGAAGTTATTTTGCAACAAGTATTGTCTTGCAACGATATTCTGCAACAAGGCTTATGTTGTAAAAAGATTCTGCAAAAAAAAAAAATATTAAAAAAATCCGCAACGAAATCTCTGTTGCAAAATAAAAACTGCAACAAGACCTTTATTGCAGAAGTTTCTGCAACATGAGTTCTATTGCAAAAGTCTCCGCAACATGATCTTTGTTGCATTAGATTCTGCAATACGGTCATTGTTGCAATGTTATAAAAGTCTCTATAATATTATCTTTGTCGCATTAGATTCTACAGCGCAGTCGTTGTTGTAATTATAATTATAAGGACGAGGCTTGGTTCTTGATTGGTACAAGATCGGTGGATCCACCGACTGACGCATAGCATGGGCCATATCCTATTGTTCCTGGGTAGATTCTTAATGTTTGCTAGAAACTCGTAACTATATTCAATCATCTGCATGAGCAGCAGTTTACACATCAATTTTCATAAGTAGATACATACGGACGCGACGTTTCGGCTCTCGGGTGCATCTGCACCCGCGCTCACGAAAAAAATTAAAACACATATTAGAAAAATTTAAAAAATTCTATTTTTTTATGTGGTACATATTTTGATGCGTGAGGTTCGCTCCAAATTTCAACTTATTTGGACATTTGAGGAGCTCTCAGCAAAAAAAGACAAATCAGGGTCTGAAAAAAAGGTTTACTGTTCACCAATTTTTTTGACCCGATTTGTCTTTTTTGTTGAGAGCTGCTCGGATGTCCAAATAAGTTAAAATTTGGAGCGGACCTCACGCATCAAAATATGTATCACACAAAAAAAATTGGAATTTTTTAAATTTTTCTAGTATTTTTTTTATTTTTTCCGTCGGCAGGTGCAGATAAGCCTGAGCTCAGAAACGAATTTTCCGATACATACATCCTTTGTCTCATAAGAAGTGCCGTTGGTCTAGTACAAAATTTATATTAATTTATTACTGAATTTGCGACACTTATTTTGAAACGAAGGTAGTACAGGGCAGCAATCAGTCGGCCTTATTACCAATAAGCAATATGCTTGATTGCATGGAGACGAATCAACGAGAGTCGTCGTGGTTGGGCATGTAATAGCGGTTGGTGAACCACACACTGTCTGCAGGGACCTTGACGCCATCGGCGTTGCGGTACCAGGCGTAGTAGGCGTGCGTGCGGTTCTTGATGTCCAGCACAGCATGCCCAAAGCTGGCCTCCCGGAACGCCGAGTAGCTCGGTTGCGGCTCCGTCATGCTGTCGGCAAGCCCCTCGATGTTGCCGCCGTCGCCGATGGTCATGTACACGGGCGCGCGGCGGTCACGCACCGGCTTGCACCTCCCGTCTGTGATGTTGTACTTGATGTTGGACACCCGGTGGCTGCGCTCATACGCGTGCACGTGCCCGGCGAAGACGAGGTCGACCCTGGCGTCTACGACCCACTGCTCGAATTGGACACGCATCGGCTCGCCCTCCATGTAGTGGAAGTTGTAGCTGTTGTACCATGGCGAGTGGGACGCCAGGATCAGCCATGGCGTCTCGCTCCGGTTCACGCGCTTCAGCTCCGCCTCCAGCCATTTGTATTGAGGTGTGTACTTGCCGAACGCGGAGTAGGAGGACAGTACGATGATGTGCGCGGAGGCGAGCTTCACCGAGTACCAATAGGGCTCCGGCGAGCCGCTTGATCGGTGTGGCGTCGGGTACCGGTGGCTGAAGGGCTTGAACGGCGTCGTCTCGCCCTGCAACCATGCATGCAAGCAACGACCGTGTCATGAATGAGTGAATAATCCGCATATCGGAAAGAATGTACAGATGATCGATGGAGTTGAATCCGTGGATTAACTTACGAGCTCCGGGGCGTAGTCGACCTCGTGGTTGCCGGTGACCCAGATCCATGGCTGGTAGGCGACACTGCGCTCGGAGAAGCGGCCCCACGTGTCCCAGCGATTGTTGTCGTGGAGGGGATGCTTGTCGGCGTAGGAGAGGTCGCCCATGAAGAGCACGGCGTCGCCACCGGTGGCCTCGTAGTGGGTCAGTGTGCTGTTGGAGTCGGACGTCTGGCCCAGGTCGCCGATGAGGCCCAACCGGAAGGGTACGTCCGGGCCGGGCTTGGGAGGAGTGGTGAACCAGAAGGTCCGCACCGTGTGGCCCAAGCCCATGGCATAGTAGTACTTGGTGCCATGCTGCAACGCAAGTTTCACAAAAAGAAAAATTAACGCAAAGGTCACTCAATTTTTAAGTATAATACGTAATTATCATCGTCTAAAAAAGATACTGTAGTAGTACATCACTAGTATAGTATATTAAGTTAAAATTTACTCCTGAAAACATAATTCAGCGGTGACTAGTGAGTTGCAGTGTGTATGCATGTGTGTGTGTGTGAATTCACCTCGAGGCCGGTGAGCGTGCAGTGGTGGATGAACCCGGAGGTGTAGTTGTGATACTTGTAGCGCGTGTGCGTGCCCTCGGCCGCCATCTCGAGCCTGCCCATGGCGCGGCCGTACATGACGGTGCTGTTGCCGACCTCGTCGACCGTCACCCACGACACCGTCATGGCCGTGCCCGCCTGGTCGCCCAGGGTGACGTGCACCTGCTGGGGCGCGTTGTGCCCGGGCGGCACGGCGAACACGTCGGCGTCCAGCGGCATGTCCTCTGCCGCCTCCAGCCTCCGCCGGTACGCGCTCGTCACCCCGCGCGCATCCGCCTGGACGAGCAGCACGGCAAGCAGCACGAATGCGGCATTGAGGTACTGGTCAAGTCGAAGAGCACCCATGGCCAGAGGTCGATCGTCTAGAGCACGCAGGCACGCTGTGGCACTGTTGCGCTCTGCTCTGCTGCACAGAAATCGCCTCCTCCCAGGCCCATTATATCATGGTGAACAATGCAGCACGTGTTGGGTTAACGATTTGCAATGATGGCATGACGACGACGGGGATGGATCGAGCTTGCGATTCCGGCCTCAAATGTCGATCTCACGGCCGGCATCTCTCTTTGATGGGCATCCATTTCTCGTACACATTTAAATTTGTCACGCGGGGAAACTGCAAGAAAGATAGATGGAGGCAGACTTTTAGAGCGAATGCATCCTTCTTTTCTTAAAAAAAGAGACGCGAATGGAGCATGTTGAAATACCCGTCACACCATCGTACCGTGCCCAAAACTCAGAGGCCCATTTGCCATTTATCCCAAAAATGCCAGATTTACAGAGGTAATCTACAGGATGATGTGTCCTATTTTTGTTCGTCCTTGAAAACCAGCCATGGGTTGCCCCACGTCACCTCCGTAGATTTCATGTGTAGAAAATTTTATGGTATGTGTAGCTGTTAGATTTAAGAATTGAGCTTAACACATAAGTTGTATTCCTCCACTTGGGGTAGTACATAGATATATAAGAGTACAACACACATAGAACGAAAAGATATATACGTACACATGCGGTTACCACCTAACTGTAGATCCTATTTCTACGTGATGGATAGACACGAGCTAGCATGCATGTGCCATGCAAGGGCGGCAGCTGAGGCTGCGCCTGACCAGCTCAACGGGTCTGCGGTGGACTGAATCAATAGTCTAACAGCCCCCCACAGTCTCAACGTGAGCTTGCCGAACGTTGAGACTGGACCGGAACTGAGTGAACGTAGCAGTGGGCAAACCCTTCGTGAAGATGTCCGCATACTGAGAGGTTGTAGGAACATGAAGCACACGCACTTCTCCCAAAGAGACCTTGTCACGGAGGAAATGAATGTCGATCTCAATATGTTTCGTCCGGCGATGCTGCACAGGGTTAGCGGATATATACACAGCAGAGACATTGTCGCAATACACCACTGTAGACTTGGCGATTGGCTGATGGAGCTCCTGCAACAACTGGCGCAACCAAGCCGTCTCAGCCACGACGTGGGCAACGGCCAGGTACTCTGCCTCAGCGCTCGCCCTGGAAACAGTAAGTTGTCGCTTCGACGACCAAGATATCAAATTATCCCCAAGAAAAACGCAAAAACCAGAGGTAGAGCGGCGAGTGTCGGGGCAACCGGCCCAATCGGCGTCAGAATATGCTACGAGAGTGGAAGGTGAGGATGGGTATATATGGAGGCCGAAGTCTAGGGTATCTTTGAGATAGCGAATGATGCGTTTGACAAGGTTATAGTGGGAGGAGCGGGGAGCGTGCATGAAGAGACAGGCTTGCTGGACAACATAGGATAAATCAGGGCGGGTGATGGTGATGTACTGGAGAGCGCCGGTCAAGCTGCGATAGAGAGTGGGGTTGTCGAGGAGATCACCGTCAGAGATGGAAAGCTTAGCGCCGGAGTCGATGGGGGTGCGAACAGGATGACAATCGGACATACCCGCGCGCGCAATAATATCCAAGGCATACCGCCGCTGAGAAAGGTGGAGACCTGAGGATGAACGGGTGACGGCGATGCCAAGGAAGTGAGATAGGGTTCCCAAATCGGTCATAGAAAATTTGCGACTGAGAAGGGAGATGATATAAGTTAGGAAAGAAGTAGGCGACGCCGTAAGAATAATATCGTCAACATAGAGAAGAAGGTAGGCGGTGTGGGTCGTTGACTTGTAAATGAAAAGAGAGGTATCACATTTAGAAGCAACGAATCCAATGGAAGATGCGAAGGCAGCAAAACGAGTGAACCACGCGCGTGAGGCTTGTTTAAGACCGTAGAGGGATTTCTTAAGGAGACATACATGGGATGGAGCAGCCGGGTCTTCGAAACCGAGCGGTTGCTGACAGTAAATAGTCTTGATAAGATGACCGTGGAGGAAGGCATTTTTGACATCGAGCTGATGGATAGGCCATGAGTATGAAGTGGCGAGAGAAAGAACAATCCGAATAGTAATAGGTTTGACGAGCGGAGAGAAAGTCTCATCGTAATCGATGCCTTCGGTTTGGGAAAAACCACGAACGACCCAACGAGCCTTGTACCGGGCGAGAGTGCCGTCGGAATTATGTTGGTGGCGAAAAACCCACTTACCACTAATGACGGGAGCTGTGGAGGGCCAAGTAACGAGTGTCCAAGTCTCATTTTGGAGGAGAGCCTGGTACTCGTTGCTCATGGCGCTAGCCCAACGTGGATCAGCAAGAGCGGCGCGATAGTTGTGGGGGAGAGGAGAGACATTGTGAGGAGCAGCTAGGAAGTTGAGGCGACATGATGGCAAGTGGAAACCCGACTTGGCCCGGGTGCGCATGGTGTGGGGGTTAGCTGGAGGGGCAACGACGACGGCATGAGGAGGAAGAGGCCGAGGTGTTGTGGGGCGTCCGAGGGAGGAGGATGCAGAGCTAGCGGAAGGGCTGCGAGAAGGGGATGCACTAGCAGGTGGAGATGCACGAACACCGGAGTGACCTGGCGAAGCGACGGATGGGGTAACATGCGTGGATGATGGAGAGGCTAGCTGCGTGGGTGATGCATGGTCGCTGGATGCATGGATGCGCGGATGCATGGATGCGTGGTCGCCGGATGGAACAGCTGCGGGGGCAGCATAGTCGCTGGATGGAAGAGCTGCTGAGGTAGTGTTGCCGCCTGGTGGAATGGGTGGCGTGGAGGTGGCAGCGTCATCCGAAGAGAGCATCAAGGGAGCCAGAGCACGGGTTAGCAAGGGTTCATCTAACAGAGCCGGATCAGGCGTGAGTGAGGCCGCCGGGATTTTGGAGAAGGGAAAGACAAACTCGTCAAACACAACATGGCGCGAAGTGTAGACACAGTTGGTTGTGACGTCGAGGCAACGGTACCCTTTGTGGTTCGGAGGGTAACCGATGAACACACATCAACCGAACGAGCAGCGAGTTTGTGCGACGCGGTAGCCTCGGTGTTAGGGTAGCAGAGGAAGCCGAAAACGTGAAGATGGGAGTAGGTGGGAGGGGTTTTGTAGAGAGTCTCGTGTGGTGTGACGAGGGCGAGGGTTTTAGTCGGACGAAGATTAAGGAGCAAAGTAGCCGTGGTTAGAGCATCGGCCCAGTAGCGGGGTGGCATAGATGCTTGTAGTAAAAGCGTTCGAACGACATTGTTGGTGGAACGGATTGCACATTCCGCTTTCCCGTTTTGTGAAGACGTGTACGGGCAAGAAAAACGCATCACGTGCCGAGGGGAACGAGGAAGTCACGATTTTGCGCGCTGTCAAACTCACGGCCGTTGTCACACTAGAGAGTCCGAATGGTCCGTTCGAAGTGTGTACGAACATAAGCATGAAAGAGACGAAACACGACGGGGACGTTAGATTTAAGTTTAAGAGGAAAAGTCCAGCGATAACGTGAAAAATCATTAATTATTAAGAGATAGTATTTGTTACCCGAGACACTAGATAAGGGAGCAGTCCATAAGTCACAATGAAGCAGATCGAAAGGTGCAGTGGTAAAACTAGTAGAAGAGGAAAATGGCAGCCGCACATGTTTGCCAATTTGACAGGCATGGCATAAACGTCCGTCCGCTACGGGTTTATTACAATGCTCAAAGAAATTATTGTGGCGGAAAGGAATGTCTCCGGGATGGCCCAAGCGGCGGTGCCAAAGGTCGGTGAGGCGCGAGACGATGGCGGCGAGGGCGATGGGCGCGGCGGGAGGGAAGACATCGTACAGATCGCCTTCACTGTTGCATCGAAGAAGTTCTGCCTTGGTTGGGTAGTCCTTCATAGAGAGACCATGAGGGTCAAATTCAACCAAAGTATTATTATCAGTGTTTACGCGACGTACGGAAAGAAGATTCTTGATGAGATCGGGAGCAACCAAAACATTATTAAGATAAAGAGGCCGGTTGGGGTTAGGGAGAGAAGTTGACCCGACGTGACTAATATGCAAAGAGCTACCGTTGCGTACATAAACCGGGGGATAATTAGATACAGGGACAACAGATGACAACATACCAGGATTGTTGACGAGGTGAGTAGAGGCACCGGAGTCGGCGACCCAGCCGACGCTAGGCGACTGCAGCGAGAGGTTGTGGAGGGCGTTCATCAGGGCCGCATGATCGACAACATTGGCTTCGATGCCCGACGGCGGAGGAACGTACTGCTGCTGGTGCTGGGCAGGAGCGGTGAAGAATGGTTGCTGCTGTTGCTGTTGGAGAATCCCGTGATGGGATTGCATCTGGTACGGTTGCATCTGCAGCTGCGGAAGATGACCACCACCAAAAGCTGCATAGGCATGCGGGGGTGCGCGCCCGAGGATGCTGGACGTCGGACGAGGCAGAGGTGGCAGGGCCATGGGGTAGGCATAGACCTGCCCCGTCCATGGTGGTGAGGCGGCCACGGCGCCTTGATAGCCGCCGTTGTTGGTGTAGCGACGCCGCTTGTTGGGCCCTTGGTTCAGCGAAGGAGAGCCAGGCTTGCCGCCACCAGAGCCCGGAGTCCACTGCGACCTGGCCGGGCTGCCCGAAGCCCCGGCCGAGGATGACGGAGGCTTGTTCTGGATGGCGAGGGCGCTGTGAGGAGTGGAGCCAGAGTAGTCAGCGCTGATTTCATCGTGCAATAACATGCCTACAGCGACATCAAAGGAAACAAGGTTGGGTGATTTCTCGATGATTTTCGCCGTGGTGTCGTGACGGTCCTTGTTGACGCCGCGGAGAAGTTGGATGACGAGCTCGTCGTCGTCCAACACCTTGCCGGCGTCGTACAGGGCGTCGGGCACGGACTTGAGCCCTATGTAGAACGAGGAGACCGGCGAGTCTCCCTGGCGGATGGCGAAGAGCTCTGTCTTCAGCTGGAACTGCCGCGCCCGATGATTGTTGACGAAGAGAGCCTCGATGGAGGACCAAGTCTCGGCGGCGTAGGCCCGACGGTCGAGCATGAAGGCCGCGAGTTCCATGACCATCGTACCGAAACACCACCGTTTGACCGCCTTGTTGATGATGTTCCATGCAGCGTCGCCGCTATGGTCGGCGAAGTCTGGCGATATCCAGGTAGCGACGTCATATTGATCGATGACCTCGAGCATCAAGCCACGCCAGACGGTGTAGTTCGAACCGTTCATGGCCAGCCGGACGTTGAGGTTGATGACGGCGCCCTCGACGCGCATGGCGTGGGCGTAGGATGACGGGACAAAAGCGGTGGCGGCCGGCGGCGCCACTTGAAGAGGGAGCGGTGGGGAGACGTTGCGCAGAGGAGGGGTGGCGCTGGGTAGTGGGGAGGTGGGGCTTGGAGTGGGAGCCGGAGCAAAGAGAGGAGTAGAGGCCACAGGAGGAGAGGACGCAGCGGCACCGCCGGCGGCGGCGGCGACGTCGGCTTCAACGGCCATGGCGGAAGCAGTGGATTGATCAAACTGATACCATGTTAGATTTAAGAATTGAGCTCAACACATGAGTTGTATTCCTCCACTTGGGGTAGTACATAGATATATAAGAGTACAACACACAAGGGGAGGAAGAGATACATACGCACACATACGGTTACCACCTAACTGTAGATCCTATTTCTACGTGATGGATAGACACGAGCTAGCATGCATGCGTCATGCAAGGGTGGCAGCTGAGGCTGCGCCTGACTAGCTCAACGGGGCTGTGGTGGACTGAATCAATAGTCTAACAGTAGCATTATTGCATTTATCCTGGTGGCCGTGGGTGGATAACAACAGATATCCCCCTGCAAAAACAAAAAGGATAACAACAAATATCGTATATGTAGAAAATATATCCACGTCGTAGCACTTATCAAATAACAACACTGGAAGGTCGACGTGGATGGAGAGAGTGAATGGTTTTCAATGCCAAATGCTAATCTGCTGATTTTTTGCCAGTACATTTTGTCACGTGAGAAAATTGAATATACGAAGCCCATCTCGACTGAATAAGCCTAGGCAGGAAGTAACTCGAAAGCTATCTATCTACTCCTTCCGTTTTAAAATAAATGAAATTTGAACTCAAACCATGATACTTATCTTAAAACGAAGGAAGTATCTATCTATCTATCTATCTATCTATCTATCTATCTATCTATGAGGGCTTGGAAAACCTAACTGTCGGTCCCTCCTTCTTAACAATTGTCTCATCCCTCCTCATGCTCCATTCCCCTTGTCGCTGCCAGAGACCACCTACCGCTGGTCAATGAAGGTGGCGAAGGGCAGGTCTGGCAGTGATCGACGACGGGATGCGATCTATGAACGGCGACTTGACTCAAAGGGTATGGTTGTGCAGTGGTGATGGTGATGTTTTTGGTTGGAATGGCTATCACTAGTGGTGAGGCGTTGATGGTCGTGATCCCATCCGCAAATACACGAACGACGGTTGTGGCCTTCTGTGTCCCAACCAGGCGGTCCTTCGATTTGTAGCATGGACGGTGTCGGGGTTCTACGCCGCTAGGAGGTTGTTGTTGGGGAACGTTGCATGGAAAACAAAAATTTTCCTATGCACACGCAAGATCTATCCATGGTGATGAGCATCTACGAGAGGGAGAGTGGATCTATGTACCCTTGTAGATCGCTAAGCGGAAAGCGTTAAGAAATGCGGTTGATGTAGTTGAACGTCTTCGCGATCCAAATCGCCGAGCGTCCCGCGATCCAATCACGATCCGTCCCGATCTAGCACCGAACGGACGGCACCTCCGCGTTCAGCACACGTACGGCTTGATGACGATCTCTGCCTTCTTGATCTAGCAAGAGGGAGCAGAGAGGTAGACGAGTTCTCCGGCAGCGTGACGGCGTTGCGGCGATGGTGGTGGAGTAATCTCAGCAGGGCTTCGCCTAAGCACACCTGAAACCGATCTAGAGGAGAAACTACGGACTAGAGGGTAGGGTTGCACGTGGCTGAAAATCTAGTGCAAAAACCCTAAAACCTCTAGTATATATAGGAGGAGAGGAGGAGGAGGCTTGGCGCAAGGGCCAGACCCTCTTTGGTTCGGCCGAAGTGGAGAGGAGGAGTCCTCCTCCTCCACTCCTAGTAGGATTAGGACTCCTTCCTTATTTCCACCTTTTTGCCTTTTTTTCCACCTTTTCCACTTTGTAATTTCTTCCCAGCCGCATGGGCCTTGTGTGGGACTTTGGCCAGCCCACTAAGGGCTGGTATTTATCCTCGCACAGCCCATGTAGCCTCTTGGGTCGAAATACACCTCCCGATGGTCACCCGGTACCCTCCTTGCACTCCCGGTACACTACCGATGAGCCCGGAACTTTTCCGGCGACCAAAACAGGATTTCATATATATCAATCTTTACCTATGGACCATTCCGGAGCTCCTCGTGACGTCCGGGATCTCATCCGGGACTCTGAACAACCTTAGGTCACCACCATATATAACTCTATACTACCGAAACGTCACCGAACGTTAAGTGTGCAGACCCTGCGGGTTCGAGAACTATGTAGACATGACTGAGACACCTCTACGGTCAATATCCAATAGCGGGACCTGGATGCCCATATTGGTTCCTACATATTCTACAAAGATCTTTATCGGTCGAACCTCTATGTCAAGGATTCAATTAATCCCGTATGATGTTCCCTTTGTTCTTCGGTGTGTTACTTGCCCGATATTCGATCATCGGTATCTCCATACCTAGTTCAACCTCGTTACCATCAAGTCTCTTTACTCGTTCCGTAATACAAGGTCCCGTGACTAACACTTAGTCACATTGCTTGCAAGGCTCATTGTGATGTTGTATTACTGAGTGGGCCCTGAGATACCTCTCCGTCACACGGAGTAACAAATCCCAGTGTTGATCCATGCCAACTCAACAGACACCCTCGGAGATACCTGTAGAGTACCTTTATAGTCACCCAGTTACGTTGCAACGTTTGATACACACAAGGCATTCCTCCGGTGTCCGTGAGTTGCATGATCTCATGGTCATAGGAACATATACTTGACTTGCAGAAAACTGTAGCAATAAACTGACACGATCATATGCTACGTTTATAGTTTGGGTCTCGTCCATCCCATCATTCTCCTAATGATGTGATCCCGTTATCAAATGACATGACATGTCAATGGCTAGGAAACCTTGACCATCTTTGATCAACAAGCTAGTTCACTAGAGGCATACTAGGGACAAAGTGTTGTCTATTCATCCACACATGCAATGTGTTTCCAATCAATACAATTATAGCATGGATAATAAACAATTACCATGAACAAGGAAATATAATAATAAACACTTTATTTATTGCCTCTAGGGCATATTTCCAACAGTCTCCCACTTGCACTAGAGTCAATAATCTAGTTCACATCACTATGTGATTTACATTGTAATGAATCAAACACCCATGCAATTTCGGTGTTGATCATGTTTAGCCCTTGGAAGAGGTTTAGTCAATGGGTCTACAACATTTAGATCCGTGTGCACTTTGCAAATATTTATGTCCTTCTCCTCAATGTAATCGCGGATGGAATTGAAGCGTCACTTTATGTGTTTGGTCCTCTTGTGAAACCTTGGTTCCTTGGCCAAAGCAATGGCACCAGTGTTGTCACAGAACAGAGTCATTGGATTCAGTGCACTGGGCACTACTCCAAGATTTGTCATGAACTGCTTCATCCAGACACCTTCCTTTGCTGCCTCCGAGGCTGCGATGTACTCCGCCTCGCATGTAGAATCGGCTACCATGCTTTTCTTGGAACTGCACCAGCTTACTACTCCCCCGTTAAGAATAAATACGTATCCGGTTTGTGACTTAGAGTCATCCGGATCAATGCCAAAGCTTGCATCGATGTAACCCTTTACGGCGAGCTCTTCATCACCCCATAAACGAGAAACATTTCCTTAGTCCTTTTTAGGTACTTAAGAATATTCTTGACTGTCGTCCAATGCTCCATTCCAGGATCACTTTGACACCTTTCGGCCATACTTATGGCAAAGCTGACATCGGGTCTTGTGCATAGCATTGCATACATGATAGAGCCTATGGCTGAAGCATAGGGGATGACACTCATCTTCTCTCTATCTTCTGCAGTCACTGGGCATTGAGTCTTACTCAACTTCACACCTTGTAACACAGGCAAGAACCCCTTCTTGGACTGATCCATTTTGAACTTCTTCAAAACTTTATCAAGGTATGTGCTCTGTGAAAGTGCTATTAAGCGTCTCGATCTATCTCTATAGATCTTAATGCCTAATATGAAAACAGCTTCTCCTAGGTCCTTCATTGAAACACTCTTGTTCAAATATTCCTTCACGCTTTCCAGCATTTCTATATTGTTTCCAATCAGCAATATGTCATCTACATATAATATTAGAAACGCTATAGAGCTCCCACTCACTTTCTTGTAAATACAAGCTTCTCCATAAACTTGTATAAACCCAAGCGCTTTGATCACCTCATCAAAGCGCTTACTCCAACTCCGAGATGCTTGCACCAGTCCATAAATGGATCACTGGAGTCTGCAAACTTTGTCAGCATTCTCTGGATTGACAAAACCTTCCGGTTGCATCATATACACCTCTTCCTCAAGGAAACCGTTGTGGACGCTGTTTTGACATCCATCTGCCAAATTTCATAGTCAAAATATGCAGCTATTGCTAACATGATTCTGATGGACTTAAGCATCGCTACATGTGAGAAGGTCTCATCGTAGTCAACTCCTTGAACTTGTGAAGAACCCTTTGCCACAAGTCGAGCTTTATAGATGTTGACATTACCGTCCGCGTCCGTCTTCTTCTTAAAGATCCATTTGTTTTGAATGGCCTTTCGCCCTTCAGGTAATACTTCCAAAGTCCATACTTTGTTTTCATACATGGATCCCATCTCGGATTTCATGGCCACTAACCATTTCTTGGAATCCAGGCCCATCATCGCTCCTTCATAGCTCGTAGGTTCATTGTTGTCCAACAACATGACCTCCAAGACAGGGTTGCCGTACCACTCAGGAGCAGTACGCACCCTTGTCGACCTACGAGGTTCAGTAGTGACTTGATCCGAAGCTTCATGATCATCATAATTAACTTCCTATTCAACTGTTGTAGGCTCCACAAAAACATCTTTCTGTGTTGCGCTACTCTCTGGTTGAAGTAAAGGTTCAATAACCTCATCAAGCTCTATTTTTCTCCCACTCAATTCGTTCGAGAGAAACTCTTTCTCAAGAAATGTTCAGTTCTTAGCGACAAACACTTTGCCTTCGGATCTGAGATAGAAGGTATACCCAACTTTCTCTTTCGGGTATCCTATGAAGACGCATTTCTCCGCCTTGGGTTCCAGCTTTTTAGGCTGAAGCTTTTTGATATAAGCATCACATCCCCAAACTTTAAGAAACGATAACTTTGGCCTCTTGCCAAACGACAGTTCATATGGCGTCGTCTCAACGGATTTCGATGGTGCCCTATTTAAAGTGAATGTAGCTGTCTCTAATGCATAACCCCAAAACGATAGTGGCAAATTGGCAAGAGAGATCATAGAACGCAACATATCTAATAGGGTTCGATTACGACGTTCGGACACACCATTACGTTGTGGTGTTCCGGGCGGTGTCAACTGTGAAACAATTCCACACTGTCTTAAGTGACTGCCAAACTCATAACTCGGATATTCACCTCCTCGATCAGATCGTAGGAATTTGATCTTCTTGTTACGATGATTCTCAACTTCACTCTGAAATTGCTTGAACTTTTCAAATGTTTCAGACTTATGTTTCATTAAGTAAATATACCCATATCTACTTAAGTCATCAGTGAAGGTGAGAAAATAACAATAACCACCGCGCACTTCAACATTCATTGGACCGCACACATCAGTATGTATGATTTCCAACAAGTCACTTGCCCGTTCCATTGTTCCAGAGAACGACGTTTTAGTCATCTTGCCCATGAGGCATGGTTCACATGTGTCAAGTGATTCAAAATCAATTGACTCCAAAAGTCCATCAGCATGGAGCTTCCTCATGCGTTTTACACCAATATGACCGAAACGGCAGTGCCACAACAAAGTGGTACTACCATATCAACTCTACATCTTTTGGCATCAATGTTATGAACATGTGTATCATCACTATCAAGATTTAATATGAATAAACCCCTCACATTGGGTGCATGACCATAAAAGATATTACTCATATAAATAGAACAACCATTATTCTCTGATTTAAATGAGTAACCGTCTCGCAATAAACAAGATCCAGATATAATGTTCATGCTTAACGCGGGCACTAAATAACAATTATTCAGGTTCATCACTAATCCCGATGGTAATTGAAGAGAGAGCGTGCCGATGGCGATCACATCAACCTTGGAACCATTTCCCACGCGCATCGTCACTTCGCCCTTAGCCAGCCTCCGTCTATTCCGTAGGTCCTGCTTTGAGTTGCAAATGTGAGCAACCAAACTGGTATCAAATACCCAGGCACTACAACAAGAGCTAGTAAGGTACACATAGATAACATGTATATCATATATACCTTTTTTGTTGTTGGCCGCCTTCTTGTCAGCCAGGTACTTGGGACAGTTCCGCTTCCAGTGACCAGTTCCCTTGCAATGGAGGCACTCAGTTTCTGGTTTGGGTCCAGCCTTGGGTTTCTTTACAGGAGGAGCAACTGCTTTGCCATCCTTCTTGGATTTACCCTTCTTGCCCTTGCCCTTGCCATTCTTCTTGAAACTAGTGGTTTATTGACCATCAACACTTGATGGTCTTTCTGGATTTCAGACTCAGCGACTTTCAACATCGCAAACAGCTCGGCGACTGACTTGTTCATCCCGTGCATGTTATAGTTCATCACAAAGCTCTTGTAGCTAGGTGGCAGTGATTGAAGAACTCTGTTAGTGATCGCCTCTAGTGGAAGGGCAATTCCCAACTCCACCAGACGAGTCTAATACCCAGACATTCTGAGTATATGTTCACTGATAGACCCGTTCTCCTCCATTTTGCAAGCATAGAACTTATCGGAGGTCTCATACCTCTCGATCCGGGCATTCTTTTGAAAGATAAACTTCAACTCCTGGAACATCTCATATGCTCCATGATGTTCAAAACATCTTTGAATTCCCGGTTCTAAGCCATACAATATTGCACACTGAACTATTGAGTAATCTCAAAAACGTGCCTCCCAAGCGTTCTTAACGTCTTCGGATGACATGTCTTCGGGTTGGTCACCAAGCGGTGCATCAAGGACATATGATTTCTGGGAAGCCATGAGGATAATCCTCAGATTACGAGCCCAGTCCACAAAGTTACTTCCATCATCTTTCAACTTAGCTTTCTTTAGGAACGCATTAAAATTCAGGGGTGCTACTGCGCGAGCCATTGATCTACAACATAAATATGCAAAGGTTACTTACTATTGTTCAAGATAATGAGTTTAGTTAATCAAATTACTAAAGCTCCCACTCAAATTGACATCCCTTGGGTCATCTGAGTGTCACATTATCCAAATTCACCAACTCAAGTCCGATCATCACGTGAGTTGAGGTGGTTTCAATGGTGAACATCATCATGTTGATCATATCTACTATATGACTCATATTCGACCTCGGTCTCTTGTGTTCCGAGGCCATGTCTGTACATGCTAGGCTCGTCAAGTTTAACCCGAGTGTTCTGCATGTGCAACACTGGCTTGCACCCGTTGTATGTGAACGTAGAGTCTATCACACCCGATCATCACGTGGTGTCTCGACACGACGAACTTTCGCAACGGTGCACACTCGGGGAGAACACAATTCATCTTGAAATTTAAGTGAGGGATCACCTTATAATGCTACCGTCGTCCTAAGAAAAACAAGGTGCATAAAAGGATTAACATCACATGCAAATCATAAGTGACATGATATGGCCATGAGCTTGTGCTTTTGATCTCCATCTTGAAAGCACCGGCATGATCTCCATCATCACCGGCATGACACCATGATCTCCATATCTTGATCTCCATAAACGTGTCGCCATCGGGGTTGTCGCACCCACCATGCTTCTACTACTATTGATACCGTTTAGCAATAAACTAAAGCATTACATAGCACTTAATGATTGACATGCAGGTCATACAATAATTAAAGACAACCCTATGGCTCCTGCCGGTTGCCGTACTCATCGACATGCAAGTCGTGATATTCTATACAACACATGATCATCTCATACATCACATATATCTCATCATGTAATTGGCCATATCACATCACAGCATACCCTGCAAAAACAAGTTAGACGTCCTCTAATTGATGTTGCATGTTTTACGTGGCTGTACGGGTATCTAGCAAGAACAATTCTTACCTACGCATAAACCACAACAGTAATACATAAGTTGCTTTTCAACCTTCTCAAGGACCGCCTTAGTTGAATCCGGTCCAACTAAAGTAGGAGAAACAGACACCCACCAGCCATCTTTGTGCAATGAAGTTACACGTTAGTCGATGGAACCGGTCTCTCGTAAGCGTACGAGTAAGGTTGGCCCGGGCCGCTTCATTCCACAATACCGCTGAACCAAAACACGACCAAGGGAGGAAGCAATCTAAGCATCAATGCCCACAAACTCTTTGTGTTCTACTCGAGATCTCATCTACACATAGACCTAGCTCATGATGCCACTGTTGGGGAACGTTGCATGGGAAACAAAAAAATTCCTACGCACACGCAAGATCTATTCATGGCGATGAGCATCTACAAGAGGGAGAGTGGATCTACGTACCCTTGTAGATCGCTAAGCGGGAAGCGTTAAGAAACGTGGTTGATGTAGTCGAACGTCTTCGCGATCCAAATCGCCGAGCGTCCCGCGATCCAATCACGATCCATCCCGATCTAGCACTGAACGGACGACACCTCCGCGTTCAGCACACATACGGCTTGATGATGATCTCCGCCTTCTTGATCCAGCAATAGGGAGCAAAGAGGTAGACGAGTTCTCCGGCAGCGTGATAGCGTTGTGGCGATGGTGGTGGAGTAATCTCAGTAGGGCTTCGCCTAAGCACAACTGAAACCGATCTAGAGGAGAAACTACGGACTAGAGGGTAGGGTTGCACGTGGCTGAAAATCTAGTGCAAAAACCCTAAAACCTCTAGTATATATAGGAGGAGAGGAGGAGGAGGCTTGGCGCAAGGGCCAGACCCTCTTTGATTCGGCCGAAGTGGAGAGGAGGAGTCCTCCTCCTCCATTCCTAGTAGGATTAGGACTCCTTCCTTATTTCCATCTTTTTGTCCTTTTCCACCTTTTCCACTTTGTAATTTCTTCCCAGCCGCATGGGCCTTGTGTGGGAATTTGGCCAGCCCACTAAGGGCTGGTATTTATCCTCCCACATCCCATGTAGCCTCTTGGGTCGAAATACACCTCCCGATGGTCACCTAGTACCCTCCCGACACTCCCGGTACACTACCGATGAGCCCGGAACTTTTCCGGCGACCAAAACAGGACTTCCTATATATCAATCTTTACCTCCCAACCATTTCGGAGCTCCTCGTGACATCCGGGATCTCATCCGGGACTCCGAACAACCTTAGGTCACCACCATATATAACTTTATTCTATCGAAATGTCACCGAACCTTAAGTGTGCAGACCCTGCGGGTTCTAGAACTATGTAGACATGATCGAGACACATCTACGATCAATAACCAATAGCGGGACCTGGATGCCCATATTGGTTCCTACATATTCTACAAAGATCTTTATCGGTCGAACCTCTATGTCAAGGATTCAATTAATCCCGTATGATGTTCCCGTTGTTCTTCGGTGTGTTACTTGCCCGAGATTCGATCATCGGTATCTCCATACCTAGTTCAACCTCGTTACCAGCAAGTCTCTTTACTCGTTCCGTAATACAAGATCTCGTGACTAACACTTAGTCACATTGTTTGCAAGGCTTATTATGATGTTGTATTACCGAGTGGGCCCTGAGATACCTCTCCGTCACACGGAGTAACAAATCGCAGTGTCGATCCATGCCAACTCAACAAACACCCTCGGAGATACCTGTAGAGTACCTTTATAGTCACCCAGTTACGTTGCGACGTTTGATACACACAAGGCATTCCTCCGGTGTCCGTGAGTTGCATGATCTCATGGTCATAGGAACATATACTTGACATGCATAAAACTATAGCAATAAACTGATACGATCATATGCTACGTTATAGTTTGGGTCTCGTCTATCCCATCATTCTCCTAATGATGTGATCCCGTTATCAAATGACATCACATGTCAGTGGCTAGGAAACCTTGACCATCTTTGATCAACGAGCTAGTTCACTAGAGGCATACTAGGAACAAAACGTTGTCTATTCATCCATACATGCAATGTGTTTCTAATCAATACACTTATAGCATGAATAATAAACAATTATCATGAACAGGGAAATATAATAATAAACACTTTATTTATTGCCTCTAGGGCATATTTCCAACATCTGTATCCCCACATTATATACTCCACCATAATCATGATTGCCCGCATGTCGAGTACCTACTACCTAAGGCTTGTGCATGCGGGTGTACCTCAATCTTGCCTGGCACGAGACAAACGACAACCTTGCATGTGAGCGGCTATAGGGAACTGGTGGGTGGTTAGCCCAGGAGCGCACTAACATCATGCTGATATAACACTAATTTTATTTTTCCTTTTTATTTTAAATGAATATAAAAAACACAATTTAATTTAAAAAATAAAAGCAATGATTTGGGAAAATGCTAACAGGTATAAAAAGTGTTGGTCCAATAAAAATGTGGATAACTTTCAACAACAAAAATCATGACAATGAAAAACAATGCTTATGTGGTTCAAAAAAAAATGTGAACTTTCTGGAAAATGTGAATACAATGTAAAAAAATATGTTTTGCATAGTATAAAAAATGTCCGTGCCATTAAAAAATCATTCTCACATGATATTTTAAATAAATGTTACCATGTTGCAAAAAATATGTTTATGAAATTTTCAGAATTGTTAATATAATGAAAAGAAATGGTCAAGCAGTTTTAAAAATATATTATCATTAAAAGTGTTTCAACATGTATTTAAAAAGGTGTTCAAAATAAGTATTACAATAAAAATGTACACCGCGTATTCAAAAAAATGTTCAACTTGTATCAAAAAATATTTTATGTGTATGGAAGAAAAATATATATTGTGTACTAAAAAGTAGTAATGTGATAAAAAGAAAACCAATAAAACTGACAAAAAAATAAAAGAACTAAAGAAAAGGTAAAAATTAAACAAAGAAAAAAAAACAAAACCGATAAGAAGAAGAAAAACTGAATTATAACAAAGAAAAATACCAAAGAAAATCTACGAAGGAAAACAAAAAAACGAGAAACAGAAGAATAAAGCTGAGAAACCTAACCAAAACAGTGAAACCCGGACCAAGGAAATCTAGACATAAAAAGCTCGGCCCTAAAACAGTGAAAAACATGACAAAAAGGAAAAAATAATAATGAAAAACACAAACAGTTACAGTAGCGGGCAGGCCTAGTTGCGACGCGCTTGAGGCAAGGGGATTATACATCTTGCGTGAGGCGAGACATAGCTCTCGCGCGGGCATGCTTTTGCATTATATATATTAATTTTGGCACCCTTTCCTGCATTTTTTGGATTTGTTTCGCTGGTGATGAGTATATTCTCCTGATTTTGTGTTTAGTCTTAATGGTGCCAGATTACAGAACGAAATTGGTATTACGATCGGTATTATGTTTTTCTTGAGCACAAAATCTGGAGCAGGATGGTGTGGAGGCACAACCGTTCTTTCCTTTTTTGCGGGAAATGAAGTTTTCATTCATTAGCCATGGTGATTACATTGAGAGATGACAATGCTAGCTATTTTCATAGAGGAATTTTGAAGCCACCACACTATGCGATGTTGCGAGCACCCCATACACGCAATGGTGTGACTCGCTACACTTGCATGTTTGTTGATTATAACTAGACAAATGTACACGAGTCAGAATCCTTCTAATCTCATTGGCCTGGTTCACATACCTCGAGCGATCAACATCTTTAGATTGCACCATTTTCAATGACTCATCTCAGTCCGTTTCCACAACCGACGCCAAGTTGGACCAATGAAGCGCAAGCCGAAACCTTTCGTCCATGGCCGCATCTCTGCCTTTAGAGGTTTACCACTGTTAAAAAGCACCCACGTCGCGATGAAGATGATTGTTGCAACATGATCACGCGGGATCATCCCAATCCCGGTTGTACCATCCTCTTTCTAAAAAGCACCGTCTGTATTCAACTTAGCATAGTTCACATGAGGGGCCTTCCATTGTGGTGTTGCTATCATTTCATGTTTGTACTTTGAGCTGTTTCCCAAGTAATTTATCACATGCTTGCCTTTGGTAAGTTCGCTTTAGAATGCCACCGTATTGTTTTTTAAATAAGCATCAAATTTATTAATTATTAATAATTGTTACATCCTCAATAAGCAGAGGTACAATATCACACATCGCCTCCTCCAACCACTCCGTCATGACAGAAAATTTAGCTATTCTAGCAAGTTCATGGGCCACTTTATGTGCTTCCCTATTGCAATGTTCAAACCTAAGTAGAGGAAAGTCACAAGCCATGAAATAGCAATCGTCGAATACTGTTGTCGTCGCTCCTGCCGAATGTCCTCCGTTCTCATTGTGCCAATAACCTCCATGTTGTCAGAGTTAACAATAATACGATTGCAACCCGCCTTCTGTGCTAGGAGTAAGTCGAACCGTAGAGCCAACGCTTTTGCTGTTAATACGTCAGCACACCAATCAATCCTTGAGTTTCCACCAACAATGAATCTTCCTTTATCATCTCTGAGGATATCCCCAATTGTGCTCCTTGGCAAATCATGATCGAAAGATGCATCAACATTCAACTTGACAAAGTTTACAGGAGGTCTGATCCATCCCTCTGTTTTACTAATTGCCTTAGGTGAATAGGCGTGAATAAAATTTGTTGTTATAGCACGTGCACCCATGAAAATTTGGTGTGCATCTTGGATCTTTCCTTTATGAACCAGTTTTCGCTTATCCCACCATAAATACCAAGTTGTAATATCTATCATTTCACACACATTTTGGGATCCTAGTATCACTAATTCTTTATCAGCATAAGAAGTAAAAATTCTAGAGCCGCCTCTCCCGCGCTATCAACAACACATGCTTTATCGATCACCCCATTTAGTCCTAATTTGCCCCATACCTCTTTTGCCTTGTGGAACGTAAACATAACATGTTTTGTATCTTCTGGCCCATTCGAGCATGTTGGGCAAACGGGTGATGCCTTCATGTGCCTATTAGCAAGTGTAACACGACACGGAAGGGTCCCATGCAAAGTACGCCAGATGAAATTTTGTACCTTTCCTGGCCAGGATAATTTCCAAAAAGAAATTCCAAATGGGATACACATTTATTTTAGCCATACCATTCTCATGTTGCAATTTTGTCCCATGTTGTTTGTTCCATTCCTCCAAGTAAGTTGATCGTACAGTAAAAACGCCATTTGTTGTGAAACTCCAAGCAATGAAATCTGACATATTATGCATTGGGAAGGGGGTCGCGAGCACCCTTTGTGCATCAATTGGCCAGAACGTTTTTCTTACCATATCTTCATCCCAAAAATTTGTAACTGGATCAATGAGATCAGAGACTTTTGATAGAAGATTCCCCCTTCTAGGAGTAATGATTCTTCTATTTGCACAATTCGGAATCCATGCATCTTTCCGGATATCAATATATTGTCCATTTCCAACCCTCTAGATATATCCATTTTTTAGAGAATTCACACCCGCCATGATACTTTGCCAAATAAAAGAGGAATTCGTTTTTAGCTTTGCGTTCATTAGATCGACATCCGAGAAATATTTAGCTTTTAAAATTGAAGCACATAAGGATTTGGGATTATCAATCATGCCATGCTTTTTTTCTAACAAAACTAGATTGAAACAATGTATATCTATGAATCCCATACCCTCTTGATTTTTCAGGACACAACTTCCACCATGCCATCCAATGCATCCTTTTTTGTTGTCCTCGCCACCCCACCAAAATTGTGTCATCACGTCAATGATTCCTTTACATTTGTTTTAGGAATTTTAAATACGGAAATAGCATAAGTTGGGATAGCTTGTATAACCAATTTTAATAAAATTTCCTTTCCTCCAATGGATAACAAATTTTCTTCCCATCCACTTATTTTCGTGATAATTCGATCAATCCATAATTGGAAACGGTCACTTTTGTCCGTATCCACATTTGCAGGTAAACCCAAATACTTATTATTAAGTGCTTCTGTCATAATATTCAAAATTGTGCATATTTGCGCTTTGTCCTCCACCTTTGTATTGGCACTAAAAAATACACTAGACTTTTCAACAATTACCATTTGTCTCGAGGAAGCATAATATAAATCCAAGTCTGCTTTCAAAGCCTCCGCATTAATAGCGTTTGCTTTCATAAGGATCAGGGAATCATACGCAAATAGAAGTTTGAAACCGAAGGTGCATCTCTGCTAACCTTTATCCTAGAAATATTTCCAATCTCCTTCGCATTTGCTAAAAGAGCAGTCAATCCCTCTGTACACAACAAGAATAAATATGGAGAGAGAGGATCTCCTTGCCTCAGTCCTCTAGTAGATTTAAAACTCCTAGTTTCTTCCGTATTAAAATGACCCGGTATTCCACGGAGGATAGACATTGCATAATCAGATTTACCCATTTCTCTTGGAATCCCAGTTTGAGCATATTTTCCTTAAGAAAAGGCCACTCCACTCGGTCATACGCTTTATGCATATCCAATTTTATAGCACAAAGGCCCTCTTTCCCATTTGTTTTTTCTCTTTATTGTATGGAAACACTCATACGCCACTAAAATATTATTAGTAATCATACACCCAGGCACAAAAGCACTTTGGTCGTGCTAATGATTTCGGGGAGGACTATCTTCAAACGTGTTGCAATCATTTTTTAGATGACCTTATACACTACATTGCATAGACTTATTGGTCTAAACTGGGTTACCTTTTCTGGAGAATTGACCTTTGGGATCATTAGAATTGTAGTATCATTCCAACCATCTGGTATAAAACACATATTTACTGCCTGAAGTACCTCTCCAGTTAGGTCGTCCCCCAACATAGACCAAAATCTTTTATAAAAAATAGAGTACAGGCCACCCAGACCAGGTGCTTTTAAGTCTCCAACATCAAAGATGGCCTTCCAAACTTCCTCTTCCGTATAAGGGGCGAGGAGGGCATTATTCATTTCATGAGTCACTTTCCTTTTGACAAGAGCTAGAACCTCCGGATTCGGTTGGGCAACTTCTGAGGTGAAAAGCTTTGAAAAATATCCCATAATGTGATTTTTTTGTCTCTGTATTTTGCACCCATGAACCATCCTCATCAAGCAATATTTTAATATGATTTTTCTTCTTTCTAGTTGTTGTCGTGTTATGAAAAAAGAGGTATTATGGTTACCATATAATAACCAATTTGCACGACCTCGTTGTAACCAATAAATTTCTTCTTGTTCTAAAAGATTTGCAATAAGGACTAGAGTATCCTTTTCTCGCGCTTGAGTTTCCCCACTTATAGGTCCCCTTATCAATTTTTCTAGATCTTTTTTGAGTTTATTAATTATTCTTTTCGGGCCCCTCGGTATATCTCGATACCAAGTATGCAAGTCCGCATGGACCGCCCTTGTACGCACCATGAGAGAGGGTCTAGTGCCCAACAACTTCACTTTTTCCAAGATGTATGTACAATGTCTTGCACTGTCTCTTATTTTAGCCACCGAGCTTCAAATTGTTTCACTCGTCTTTTAGGATGATTAAACATGTTACCATCATAATATTCCATGACCAATACTAGGGGTCGGTGATCAGAGTGGACATGTTCTTCGTTTATTATTGCAGCTTGCGGGAATTTATTCGTCCACTCCACGTTACACACCACACAATCAAGTCTCTCTCTAGTCCCTCCTCTCCTCCAAGTGAAGAGATCTCCAATATAGCCCATATTTTCTAGATCGCACTCTCCCAAGCAATTACGGAATTCTCTCATCATCACATTAGGCCTCGCGCTCCCTCCCTCTTTTTACGATGAAAGTAAATTCATTAAAATCTCCCAAAACCACCCAAGGATGTTCTCCCTTAACGTGCAAATTGTGAATATCATCCCAAGATAGTTTACGATAATTCCAATTCAGGTGACCATAAAAACTAGTAAAACACATTGTACAACATTTTCATTCATAAACAAAACATCAATAAAATGAGCCGACATATAGTTTAAAACAACTTTATTCATCTTTTGATAATACAAAACGAGGTCACTGGCCCGACCATCACTCTCCACTACGAACATTAAATCAAAATTTAAATTACGACGTAGCTCATCGGCTTTACATTTATTTAAATGAGACTCTGAAAGAAATAATAACTCAGCCTTGATGCGCCCTTGTAGATCCAAGAGCTCACGAACTGCCACGGGGAAGAGCATACCACGACAGTTCCAACCTAAGATTTTCATTTGGCCCGGCGGGCCCCTCTTCAAGGGCCACCGATGTGCCAACCTCTCATTTCTCTTCTCCAAGAGATTCCCTCTCCTTGTGCACATATTCCTCTTCCTTTTCATCTATCTCCTTAGCTACATATGTGACCACTCCATCTTTATCCCTCACTGTGTCCACTCCCTCCGTACAAACTCGCTTAGAGGAAACATCTGTATCATCATACAGTAAACGCTCATAGTTGTTCGTATATTTCTCAAAAGAGAAAACCATATCACTACGCGTCGGGCGAATGTCTATTGTGTGTCTCCTTTTTTGCCTGTTGTTTGCATGCGCTCGCTCTCATAGTTCCCCGTCTCTACTACTTTGTTTTCCTTCCTCCTCTTTCTCTTAGGGTGGGTTTGCTTACCGGTTTTTACATCATTAAATTTAAACAAAGTATTCTGACAACCCACAAATATAGGGGATCGATTGTATCCTCTTTCGATAAGTAAGAGTGTCGAACCCAACGGGGAGCTAAAGGTAGAACAATTACTCCCTCAAGTTCTATCGACCACTGATACAACTCTACGCACGCTTAACGTTTGCTTTACCTAGAACAAGTATGAAACTAGAAGTACTTTGTAGGTGTGAAAGTATAGGTTTACAAGATAATAAAGAACACGTAAATAAAATCTAGGGGCTGCTAAGATAAAGTAACAATAAAGTTAGTTTAATGAGTGTGGAAAAGTGGTGGTAGGAGTTGCGGAATTGTCCCTAGGCAATCGATAACTAGACCGGTCATCATTATTGCAATTTTATATGAGGGGGAGGCATAAACTAAAATACTTTCTCTACTTGGATCGTATGCACTTATGATTGGAACTCTAGCAAGAATCCGCAACTACTAAAGATAATTAAGGTAAACCAAACCATAGCATTATAAGGTATCAAGTCCTGTTTACTCCCATATGCAACAACCCACCTACTCGGGTTTATGCTTCTGTCACTCACGCAACCCACCATAGGCAAATCATGAACACATTGCTACACCCTACAATGAGGATCCCTCACGCTTGCGCGACACGGAGAGCACCATAGGACAGCACCAATAATAAAACATGCAACCCAAACCAATCATGATCATCAATCAACCCATAGGACAACAAAAATCTACTTAGACATCATAGGATGGCAACACATCATTGGGTAATAATATGAAGCATAAAGCACAATGTTCAAGTAGAGGGTACAACGTGTTGTGGGAGAGTGGAACTCTGTAGATAGATGGGGGAAGGTGATGGAGTTGCTGGTGAAGATGACAGAATTGTTGGAGTAGATCGTCATCACGATGATGGCCCCAGCGACGTTCCGGTGCCACCGGGAGAGATGGGGAGAGAGCCCCCCTCCTAATTCTTCTTCCTAGAACTTCCCCCTAGATGGGCGAAGGGTTTCCCCTCTGGTCTATGGCCTCCATGGAGGCGAAGGGGCGGGAGTCCCTCCGAGATTGGATCTCTCTCTTTGTTTCCTTTTGTTTCTGCGCTCTCAGATTCTGGCCTTTCACCGTTTCTTAAATATCCGGAGATCCGTACCTCCGACCGGCCTGAAAATTTTGAGAGGATCTTTATCCAAAAATTATCTTTGTTGTGGCCAAAGGACAGCTCCAACCGACCTAAAGGGTGGCCACAAGCCTACTAGGCATGACCAGGGGGCTGGGTCACGCCTAGCAGGCTTGCCACCTCCTCGGGCATCGTCTCGCATTGATTCTTTTTCCCAAAAATCACATATATTCTAAAAAAATCTCCGTAAGTTTTTATCGCGTTTGGACTTCGTTTGGTATGGATATTCTACAAAACAAAAAACATGCAACAAACAAGAACTGGCACTGGGCACTCGATCAATATGTTAGTCCCAAAAATAGTATAAAAAGTTGCCAAAAGTATATGAAAATTGTACAAAATTGGCATGAAACAATCAAAAATTATAGATACGATGGAGACGTATCAGCATCCCCAAGCTTAATTCCTGCTCGTCCTCGAGTAGGTAAATGGTAAAAAAGATAATTTTTGATGTGAAATGCTACCTAGCATAATCTTGTTCAGATAATCTAATCATTGCATGAATATTAAGACACGAGTGATTCAAAGCAATAGTCTATCATTTGACATTAAGACAATAATACTTCAAGCATACTAACAAAGCAATTGTATCTCTTCAAAATATAATGGCAAAAGAAAGTTATCCCTACGATATCATATAGTTTGGCTATGCTCCATCTTCCCCCACACAAAGTATTTATATCATGCACAACCCCGATGAAAAGTCAAGCAATTGTTTCACACCTTTTATGTTCTCAAACTTTTTCAACTCTCACGCAATACATGAGCGTGAGCCATGGATATAGCACTATAGGTGGAATAGAATATGGTGGAGGTTGTGAAGAAAAAGGAGAAGATAGTTTCACGTGAACTAGGCGTATCAACGGGCTATGGAGATGCCCATTAATAGATATTAATGTGAGTGAGTAGGGATTTCCAAGCAACAGATGCACTAGAGCTATAAGTGTATGAAAGCTCAAAAAGAAACTAAGTGGGTGTGCATCCAACTTGCTTGCTCATGAAGACCTAGGACAATTTGAGGAAGCCCATCATTGGAATATACAAGCCAAGTTATATAATGAAAAATTCCCACTAGTATATGAAAGTGACAAAATTGGAGACTCTCTATCATGAAGATCATGGTGCTACTTTGAAGCATAAGTGTGGAAAAAGGATAGTAGCATTGGCCCTTCTCTATTTTCTCTCTTTTATTTTAATATTTTTTCTTTTTTTCTTTTTGGTGGGCATCTAAGGCCTCTTTTTTTTATTTGGGCTTTGCTGGCCTCTTTTATTTTTCATAAAGTCCGGAGTCTCATCCCAACTTGTGAGGGAATCATAGCTTCCATCATCCTTTCCTCACATGGGACAGTGCTCTAATAATGATGGTCAGCACACTTTTATTTACTTACAACTCGATATCTGGAACAAAATATGACTCTATATGAATGCCTCCGGCGGTGTACCGGGATGTGCAACGATCTAGCATAGCAAATAACATCAAAAATGGAGAAGCCATGAAAACATCATGCTAGCTATCTTACGAGCATGCAAAGCAATATGACAATGATGGTGCGTGTCATAATAAACGGAACAGTGGAAGTTTCATGGCAATATATCTTGTAGTGGATATGGAAATGCCATAATAGGTAGGTATGGTGGTTGTTTTGAGGAAGGGTATATGGTGGGTTTTATGCACCAGCGAAAGTTGTGCGGTACTAGAGAGCTAGCAAAGGTGGAAGGGTGAGAGTGTGTATAATCCATGGACTCACATTAGTCATACAGAACTCACATACTTATTGCAAAATTATATTAGTCATCAAAGCAAAGTATTAGACGCATGCTCCTAGGGGAGAGGTTTATAGGAGTTAACCATCGCGCACTCCCGACCCTCACACAAAGGTTGACACTCAATAAACAAATCATGCTCCGACTTCCTTACATAACGGTTCACCATACGTGCATGCTACGGGAATCACAAACCTTTACACAAGTATTTCTACCAATCCACAATTAGTCACTAGCATGACTCTAATATCACCATCTTTATATCGCAAAACTATTGCAAGGAATCAAACACATCATATTCAGTGATCTACAAGTTTTATGTAGGATTTTATGACTAACCATGTGAATGAGCAACTCATGTTAACTCCCTAAATAGATATAAGTGAAGCATGAGAGTTTAATTCTTTCTATAAAATATATGCCCACGCTCTAAAAAATATAAGTGAAGCAAAAGAGCATTCTACAAATGGCGGTTTTCTATGTGTAGAGAAACAGGCAATCCAAACTTCAAATGATATAAGTGAAGCACATGAAGCATTCTATAAAGCCATACTCAAAAGATATAAGTGAGGTGCAAAGAGCCTTATATAAATCAACCAAGGACTTTCTCATACTAGCATGGTGCATTATTAAGAGAAAAATAAAAAGCACATGACACTCCAAGATTTACGCATATCATGTGACGAATAAAAATATAGCTCCAATTAAAATTACCGATGGTTGTTAAAAGAAAGAGGGGATGCCTTCCGGGGCATCCCCAAGCTTAGTTTCTTGGGAGTCCTTGAATATTACCTTGGGGTGCCTCGGACAACCCCAAGCTTAGTCTCTTTCCACTCCTTATTCCTTCATCCATCGTGATCTCACCCAAAACTTGAAAACTTCAATCACACAAAACTTAACAAAACTCTCGTGAGATCCGTTAGTATAATAAAGAAAATTACCACTTTAAGTACTGTTGCAAACCAATTCATATTTTGTTTTTGCATTATAGATACTATATTATAAAAAATTTATGGCTTATACCACCGATAAAATCGACAGTTTCATCAAAACTAGCAAAACAATGCATCAAAAACAGAATTTGTGTTAAACAGGACAGCTATAGCAATCTAAACATTTACTATACTTCTGTAACTCTAAAAATTCTGAAAAACTAGGACAAAAATAAAAACATTGCATAGAAGTACTGTGTAGAGATTTCAGAAACTTTTGGTATTCCAGTCAAAAATGAAAATTCACGCACTACAGCCAAAGTTTTTGTTTTTGTACTACACACACCAAACAAGCAATCTAATCATCCTAAAGGCAAATCTTGGCACATTATTTTTATAATACAATGGATTTATACAATTGTATAATTATTTTTATTGAAAAGTTTCTGTAATTAAGATTCACAAAGTTTCCATGGGCTTGAACAAAGTTCAAGGAGCTCCCCCGCTCCAACGGTGCTCGTCCTTCTTACTTTCACTTCTCTTTTGAAAAAGTTTTAAGTTACCCTCTTTATTTTTTATTTTTTTGAACTAAAAAGCACACAATAGAATAAAATGACTCTCTAAAACTTCCGGGTTGTCTCCCTGGCAGTGCTTTCTTTAAAGCCATTAAGCTAGGCATAAAGTGCTCAAGTAATGGATCCACCCGGATCCCAAGGTATATCAAAGCCAATTTTAATTAACAATGATTTGTAATTTATTAGTGATCACAAAGTTATATATATCATGTGACAACGAAGTCTAACTCTCTTCCTATGCATTGGCATGTCATAAAAGAACAATTCATGCACACAAAGTAAGGCCAATGCATAGTATAAACAGATTCTTGCAATTTTATCGTATTGGAAACATAGAGAGGCAGAGATGTAGTTCCTCGCTCATAATAATTGCAAGTAGGAGCAGAAAGAACATGCATATTATATTTATCAAAATCATCATGTGCAATAGTAGAACGCAACCCATCAATATAATCCTTAATAAGTGCAAACTTCTCCGATATAGTGATAGTTGGGAGAATTCAAAAAGATAATAGGACTATCATGTGTGGGTGCAATAGCAACAATGTCATGCTTAACATACGGAACTATAGCAAGTTCATCTTCATAAGCATAATTCATATTGGCATCATGGCCACAAGCATACTAAGCATCAAGTTCATCAAAAAGGGATATTTCAAATGAATCTAAGGGATCATAGCAATTATCATAGCATTCATCCTTCGGTAAGAACAAAGGGAAATTAAATAATGTATGAGTTGGAGAGTTACTCTCATTAGAAGGTGGGAACGGGTAGCTAATCCGCTCTTCCTCCTTTTGTTCTTCGCTCTCCTCGTCATCTTTTTCATCCAATGAGCTCACAATGTCATCAATTTCTTCTTCCATAGATTCCTGCAAAATATTAGTCTCTTCTTGGATAGCAAAGACTTTCTAAATAAAATAATTAATACCAGCATTATATTTATAATTCTCATAGCACTAACGAAGCATAGCCAAATTTTGGGATCGGTAAACAGCATCGTCATAATCTTCATACTTTTCAAACAAAGCTTCAATTTCATAAGCACCCTTAAAAGCAACAAACTCTTCTATTTGTTCCACATCATAGTAATCATATATACCATTAGCATAAGAAGCCAAGGTTTCATTATCATTAAATTTACATGAAAAGGGAAGGTGTTTAGCCTTCATCCTAGAGCAACAAGTAATATCATATCTCAAGCATAGATTCCAAGCATACCATTTCAACATATGAATTTGATCCCATAGTAGTTTCCCTTTTTGAGTCAACTGATAATCCCTAAAGTATTCACGTTGATCCAACGTGTATCCCATTATATAATTTAATGGGGTTTTCTCATGATTATTACAGATTTGCATAATATCTTTCACGTAACGAGCATCGAGGTTTTAGGAGGTTCCCCATCTCCATGAGCAGCAAGTACACCTAATTTTTTTTGGTATTTCGTGTTCCATATACATAACTAAAGATAGAGAACAACTTAGAACAACAAATAAAATCTACTTAGTGATAAAGCAAACAAGCACACACGAGAATATTCACCCCACGCTATTACTCCTCGGCAACGGCGCCAGAAAAAGGTCTTGATAACCCACAAGTGTAGGGGATCAGTTGTAGCCTCTTTCAATAAGCAAGAGTGTCAAACCCAATGAGGAGCTAAAGGTAGAACAAATATTCCCTCAAGTTCTATCGACCACCGATACAACTCTACGCACGCTTAATGTTCGCTTTACCTAGAACAAGTATGAAACTAGAAGTACTATGTAGGTGTAATGGGATAGGTTTGCAAGATAATAAAGAGCACATAAATAAAAACTAGGGGCTGCTAAGATAAACAAATAACTAAGTTAGTTTAACGAGTGTGGAAAAGTGTTGGTAGGAGTTGCGGAATTTTCCCTAGTCAAATGATAGCTAGACCGGTCATCATTATTGCAATTTTATATGAGGGAGAGGCATAAGCTAACATACTTTCTCTACTTGGATCATATGCACTTATGATTGGAGATCTAGAAAGCATCCACAACTACTAAAGATCATTAAGGTAAAACCCAACCATAGCATTATAAGGTATCAAGTCCTCTTTACTCCCATATGCAACAACCCACCTACTCAGGTTTATGCTTCTGTCACTTACGCAACCCACCACAGGCAAATCATGAACACATTGGTACACCCTGCAGCAAGGATCCCTCACGCTTGCGCGACATGGAGAGCACCATAGGACAGCACCAATAATAAAACATGCAACTCAAACCAATCATGATCATCAATCAACCCATAGGCCAACAAAAATCTACTCAGACATCATAGGATGACAACACATCATTGGGTAATAATATGAAGCATAAAGCACCATGTTCAAGTAGAGGGTACATCGGGTTGTGGGAGAGTGGACCGCTGTAGGTAGATGGGGGAAGGTGATGGAGGTGTTGGTGAAGATGACAGAGTTGTTGGAGTAGATCGCCGTCACGATGATGGCCTCGACAGCATTCCGGCGCCACTGGGAGAGAGGGGGAGAGAGCCCCCCCTCCTTCTTCTTATTCCTAGACCTTCCCCCTAGATGGGAGTGGGTTTCCCCTCTGGTCCATGGCCTCCTTGGTGGCGGAGGTGCGGGAGCCCCTCCGAGATTGGATCTCTCTCTCTATTTCCTTCTGTTTTTGCGCTCTCAGATTCTGGCCTTTCACCATTTCTTAAATATCCGGAGATACGTAACTCCGATCTGGCTGAAATTTTGAGGGGATCTTTATCCAAAAATTAAGTTTCTTGCAGCCAATGGACAGATCCAACCGACCTAATGGGTGGCCACAAGCCCGCCAGGTGCGGCCAAGGGGGTGGGCCGCGCCTAGCAGGCTCGCCACCTCCTCGGGCATCGTCTCCTATTGATTCCCTTTCCCAAAAATCACATATATTCCAAAAAAAACTTCATAAGTTTTTATCGCGTTTGGACTTTGTTTGGTATGGATATTCTACGAAGCAAAAAACATGCAACAAACAGGAACTAGCACTGGGCACTCGATCAATATGTTAGTCCCAAAAATAGTATAAAAAGTTGCCAAAAGTATATGAAAGTTGTAGAAAATTGGCTTGAAACAATCAAAAATTATAGATACGATGGAGGCGTATCATATTCCAGTGGCCTCGTCGACTGCATTAGCCGGAACAGCAAGGCGAGCAGCCATTGGCCCTGAAAGGGCCTCCAGTACCCCTGGTTCGAATAGTAGCTGCCCATCCTGGATCCCATGCATAGGTGATATATTTCGGGCAACAGTGGCAATACATGCAGAGTGAAGCCTTGGCATACCCATTTGCCTCTTCTCCTATCCCTCCTTGACAGTTAAGGGATGTTGGTGAGCACCATCACCGGCAGGTAGCTTGGACTCTCCAGGGACGTCCAGCCCCAGGGATGCATGGCCCTCCTGGCCATACTTAGCACCCACCTGGGTGTTCACCTTGACTGCTAGTTCCCGACCCTTCTGACCAAGACTAGTAAGTCCAGCAGGCATCACACCCTAGTCTTCCTGACCGGATGCAATGCCTATGAGAGCCGTCAAGGAAGCCCCCGCAGCCCGGCCCTCCTGGCCAAGCTGGATGGTCGTCCGGGTTGCCCCCATAGTAGTAGTAGCAACGTCTTTATCTGACACCGTCAGGCCACTCATCGCCTTGGCCACCTTGATGACGGCTCCCTCCATCCCCTTGGAGGTGTTGTTGTCGAAGTCGGCGATTGGAAACTTGGCATTCCGAGAAGAACTCCCACAGATAAGAGCTCTCCTATTTGAAGCTTGCTCTTTCCAACAGGCTTCTACACTCATTTTTTTGGATACATAGCAATTCTTTTTCACTAGGAATACTACAAAAACTCTTTGATGTGTGGCCTACAAGACCACAACACTCACAATACACACGTAGTTTCTCATAATTTACATCAAAATTCAACGTTTCAGAACTTCCTAAAGGGGTGAACTCCACACTACTCTTGATAGGCTCATGCAGTAGGATGTCTAGTCTAATGCAAAGAAATTTTTCAACGATGACATGGTCACGATGTGAAACTACCTTCACCACCCCCAGTTCATCTCCAAGGGTCCAACCCATGCTCTCCGTCTTGAGCTCAAAGGGTAAATCGCGTACCTGGGCCCAAATGGCCATAATGCCAAGGTCAACCTGTGTCAGGTCACCCTTGCCGTTGAATTCAGCGAAGATGACGCCATCGTGTTTGAAGTGTCACGGTTGTGCTTTGAGCACGAACCGTCGGTCTCCCTCGACCGCAAAGTTGAGGACGAACCTCCCGTTCTTGCTGACCACATCTTGAATAGTGACCCCACCTTGGAGCTTCCACACCGAGGATGAATGGAGGTCGTCGATGATGACCCGAGGGTTCGCCTGGAAAGGCGAAAGGAGATGCCAACCACCAAGGAGCCCCAAATAGCCCTCCGTGCTACTGCCATGTCGATGATGAGAGGGGGCGCCTCACCCCGGAGTCATCGAGACGACTCCGTCTTGCCATCATGCACAAGAGTCGATGGAGTCAGGGGCGCCACAACCCCTTTGGTAGCATGAGGAGTTTGATGATCCTCCACCAGAGGCAGCTCCCCTTCCTGACGATCACCACTCTCCATCTCCACCTCCCTAGTTTTCCCCTTTGCCACCTTCTGACTTGCCATGGAGTTCATCCTAGAGAAACAAACCAAAAGACAAAAACCAGAGAAGGACTTTCCCCGTTCTAGGTATTTTTTTCGGGATGAAATAGAGCCCTCAATATGGTAGTAATATATTGCCTATTAACCCCAGCAATCGTACCCACCTCAACGGGAATTTTGCACTTTACACAAAGTAAATGGTAATTAATCGTCAATTTCCTAATTCCTCCAGCATTGATCACTCCTTCTCCTAAAACAAAAAATAAACAATCAATATCTTTGAAATTTTCTCTTGCCTTGGTCAAATCCTGTTGGGTTCCTCTTTCCACGCCTGAATTACAGGAATCCCTTCCTAAATCGGCCCGAGCAGGAATCAGATCAACAAAAGGAGTGTTGTAATCCCCCTTTCCATCTACATACCCACACACTGAATCCCCTCCTTGCAAAGAAACAAAGCAGGAGATCTACTCCTCTTCAATTGAAACTCCCCCCCTGAGCATAAGACATCTCACCTAATGAATTGCCCTAGATTTCTTTCATCCTTTTTCTTCCCTTCTC
The DNA here is from genome assembly GCA_022496015.1 of Hordeum marinum. Taxonomy (NCBI): domain Eukaryota; kingdom Viridiplantae; phylum Streptophyta; class Magnoliopsida; order Poales; family Poaceae; genus Hordeum; species Hordeum marinum. The sequence goes on along the minus strand of CM039677.1, from coordinate 417,016,025 downwards.
AACGCATATCTCATGATCTAACACCATCGACGTGATACGCCTTGACCTTGCCTTGAGCTTGCTCCAATCCAGCGCGCTGAAGATGGTCGATCGGTCTCCCTCCTTCATAAGCTCGCCCCACTCCCCTGGGGGTGTCACTGGCGCTGGTGCCGGTGCCGGAGACGCCCCCTCACTTCCTCTCATACCCCGTCGCCACTAGATCACCTATCATTTTTATGGGAGCTCCGAGGGGCTTTTTGCACAACCGCCTCTCTGCTATTCTCTACCCCGTATGCTACAATATTGCTAGTAGGGAAGTGATGTAATGCCTAGTGCTCTTGCATTGACTTCCAGAGCGTCGCCACATGAGGACAAATGGCACGAGCATGGTGCACATCCTCCTGTTCCTGGCCACACAACAAGCATGTGGAGTCCAATTCTAGGGGCATGTTTGGTAGGTCACATAGAGCCCAACCAGGCCCGCATAGGAGGAATTCGACCTGCTTTCTTAGCGGTGATACGTCTCCAACGTACCTATAATTTATGAAGTATTCATGCCATGTTTACAATAATTCTATATGATTTTGGTATGATTTTATTAGAACTAACCCGGACTGGCGTTGTTTTCAGCAAAACTACCATGGTGTCTTTTTTTGTGCAGAAACAAAAGTTCTCGGAATGGGCTAAAAATTTAGTATGATTTTTTCTGGACCAAAAGAGACCTCCGAAGCATTGGAGTTGGGCTAAAAGAGCCATGAGGAGGTCACAAGCCTGTCAGGCGCGGCCACCCCCTGGACGTGCCTAGCACGCTTGTCACTGCCTCGTGGCACACCTTGACGTGAGATCGACGACAAAAATTCCTATAAATATAGAAACCTCCGAAAATAAACCTAGATCGGGAGTTCCACTGCCGCAAGCCTCTAGAGCCATGAAAATCCAATCGAGAGCCTGTTCCGGCACCCTACCGAAGGGGGAAACCATCACCGGAGGCCATCTTCACCATCCCGACGCCCTCCATGACAAGAAGGGATTAGTTCACCCTCAGGGCTGAGGGTATGTAACAGTAGCTATGTGTTTGCTGTCTCTCTCTATCTCTCTCATGTTCTTGAGATAGCACGATCTTGATGTACCACGAGCTTTATTGATATAGATGACTCATATGGAGATTTCCCCTCTCTATCTTGTTGTGATGAATTGAGTTTTCCCTTTGAAGTTTTCTTGTCGGATTGAGTCTTTAAGGATTTTAGAACACTTGATGTATGTCTTGCGATGGGATATCCGTGGTGACAATGGGATGTTCGATTGATTCACTTGATGTATGTTTTGGTGATCAACTTGCGGGTTCCGTGACCTTGGGAATCTATGCATAGGGGTTGGCACACGTTTTTGTCTTGCATTTCTAGTAGAAACTTTGGGGCACTCTTTGAAGTTCTTTGTGTTGGATTGAATATGATGAATCTGAAATTATGTGATGCATATCGTATAATCAAGCCCATGGGTACTTGTGGTGACATTGGAGTATCTAGGTGACATAAGGGTTTTGGTTGATGTGTATCTTAAGGTGTTATATTAGTACGAACTCTAGGGCCGTTTGTGACACTTATAGGGATAGCTCATAAGATTGATCGGAAAAGATAACTTTGAGGTGGTTTCATACCCTACAATAATTTATTCGTTAGTTCTCCGCTATTTGTGACTTTGGAGTGAACTCTTTGTCACATGAGAGGTATAATATGATTCAACTATGCCAATATTGTTGAGAGAAATTGCACTAGTGAAAGTATGGACCCTAGGCCATGTTTCCAAGCATTTATACAACGTTTTGCTCATTGTTTACCATTTGTTACCTTGCTATTTTTATATTTTCAGATTAGAAAAACCTATATATACCATCCATATTACACTTGTGTCACCATATCTTCGTCGAACTAGTGCACCTATACAATTTACCATTGTATTGGGTGTGTTGGGGACATAGGATACTTTTTGTTATTTGGTTGCAAGGTTGTTTGAGAGAGACCATATTCATCCTACACCTCCCACGGATTGATAAACCTTAGATCATCCACTTAAGGGAAAATTGCCACTGTCCTACAAAACTCTGCGCTTGGAGGCCCAACACGAGTATACAAGAAGAAGGTTGCGTAGTAGACATCAAGCTCTTTTCTGGCGCCGTTGCCGGGGAGGTGAGTGCTTGAAGGTATATATTTAGATCTTGAAATTGAATCTTTTAGTTTCTTGTTTTATTACTAGTTTTTCTTTATAAGATAAAACTACAAAAAATGGAATTGAGGTTGCCTCATATGCTTCATCTTTTTAATGTCTTTCGTGAAAATGATGGAAAGGAAAATTGTTCTCAAGTGTTAGAAGAAGTTATTAAAAAATTTGGCACTAAATCTTTGAGTGATGAGCATGGTTTAAATATTGTTAGTATGAATTCTTTGAATATTCATGATGCTAATGATATGCAAAGCCACAAGCTTGGGGATGATATGTTTGATGAAGAAGATATTTTTAGTCCCCCAAGTTTTGATGAGCAAAACTATTATCATTATGACATGCCTCCTATCTATGATGATTATTGTGATGACACGTGTGCTATAAAGAGTAATGAAAACCACAAAACTTGTCATCATGATTTTAATATTCAAAGTGGTTATGTCAACCAAGTGTCTCATGATAGTTATTTTGTTGAGTTTGCTCCCACTACTATGAATGAGAAGAAATTTGCTTATGTGGAGAGTGATACAAATTCTATGTTTGTAGATCATGAAAAGAATGCTTTATGTGCTGGTTATATTGTTGAATTTATTCATTATGCTACTAAAAATTATTATGAGGGAGGAACATATGCTTGTAGGAATTGCAATAATATCAAGTTTCCTCTCTATGTGTTCAAATTCCTAAAGATATGCTTGTTTTGCCTTCCTATGCAAGTTGATTCTTGTCCCCATGAATTGTTTGCTCACAAAATCCCAATGCATAGGAAGTGGGTTAGATTTAAATGTGCTTGTTATGTTATTCATGATGCTCTTTTGCATGTCTCAAATATTATTCCTATACGAGCATCATTGAAATCATCATGCCTAGCTAAAAGAGATTGAAGAAAAGCGTTTGTTGGGAGACAACCCAACACTTTTACCTTCTATTTTTATGTGCTAACATGATTAATATACTGTAGTAATCATGTTTTGTTTTTTGATTTCAATAAAGTGCCAAGTAAAGCCTTTGGGATAGTGTTGATACTTGCTTGTTTGATTCTGTGCAAAAACAGAAAGTTTTGCGTCCAGTATATGAATTATCTGATTTTACTGGAGCGTCCAAAAATTCTGAAATTTTTAAGAAAAATTTATATAAAAATTCCTTGCGTTTTTCTAATTTTTCATAATTTCTAGAGTTCGGTAAGTAAGGTGATCATTCGGATATTTACAGACTGATCTGTTTTTGACAGATTCTGTTTTGCCTGCATAGTTTGCTTGTTTCAAGTGTTCATATAGCTCATATTGAGTAATATAAATTGTGGGAATTATGTAATACAGTAGGTATTATGTGAGAACAATTATGAGTCTTGTATTGATAGTACCTAATTGAATGATCTATCTTTATTACACTAACTCTTCTCACCAAGTTCCGTTAAGTTTTGTGTGATTGAAGTTTTCAAGTTTTGGGTGAGACACCGATATAAGGAGAATAAGAAGTGACAAGAACCTAATATTGGGGATTCCCAAGGAACCTCCAAGGTAATATCCAAGGAATACTCAAGTGCCTAAGCTTGGGGATGCCCGGGAAGGCATCCCCTCTTTCGTCTTCAACGATATCGGTATATCTTACTTAGAGATATATTTTTATTCATCACATAATATGTGTTTTGCTTGGAGAATCATTTTATTTTTTTTCTATGTTTGGTGTTATTTATAATCTTGTTTTTCAATAAAAAGTTCCAAGAATTGCCTTTGGAATGCTTGAATTGCATGTTTGATGTGTGCTGTGTAAAAACAGAAACTTCTGCTGTAGTGTTTGAATTTTCATATTTTACTAGAACGTGGAAAGTTTCTGAAATTTTTACACAATGTTTTAATATAAATTTTATACCATGTACTAAATTTTCATAATTTTTTGAGTTACATAATTACACTGTTTAAATAAATTGCTACATACTGTTGTGTTTAGACAGATTGCTGTCATAGTTTTGTTATCTACTTATTCTATAGTTTCCATAGCCTATATTGGTAAATATAAATTGTGGAAATGATAGTATACAGTACCTAATGTTTGACAATTATTATGAAACTTGTCTATGCAGTACATGAAGTTTTGATTTATTCTTATGTGTCCTAACCTATCTCACGAATTCTTTTTGAGTTTTGTGTGGATGAAGTTTTTGAGAATAGGTGAAACCTGGATATGAGAGGATTGAACGTGATTCAAAATCTCAAGCTTGGGGATGACCAAGGCACCCCAAGTAAATATTTCAAGAAGTCTCAAGCATCTAAGCTTGGGGATGCTACACATCCCACCTCTCTTCATTAACTATCGGTTAGCCTATGTTGAGCATAAATTTTTATTCGTTCACATGATATGTGCTATTCTTGGAGTGTTATTTTTATTTTGCTTTATGTTTAAATAAAATAATCAGATATGAAAATATTTGTTTATAGAGAGAGATAAAGTCCTCACATGGCTACTTAATTGTTTGACTACTCATGGATCTTCACTTATATGTTTTGGAGTAGTTTTGTCATTTACTCTCGTGCTTCACTTATATCCTATGAGTAAATGGTTGAATGAATTGAATATCATAAATATGAAATTATATATTTTTATATGCTTATACCATTGGGAGTAATTACTTCACATATAATAAGTATAGGTGGTAAAATTTATTGAAAGTTAGCAAACACCTCATTGGTCACTTGAACCATTCTTGAAAGAATATTGAAGGAAGAGAGATTTCACATATAAATATACTATCTTGGACATCTTCTATGATTGTGAATAACCATTAATTACTTTCAAACTTGATAAAATTAGTTGAAGTTGGACAAACAAGACAACGTAATGAGTTATGCTTGGGTGTATTTGTATAGAAGTTATATTGTTATGGATCCTCCAACATGTGGTGCTTGCTTCCACCTCATACTAGCCAAAACTTCCGCACCAAGTAGAAATACTACTTGTGCATCCAAACACCCTTAAACCCAAAGTTGTTCCATATGAGTCCACCATACCTACCTATGTGCGGTATTTACCTGCCGTTCCAAGTAAATTTGCATGTGCCAAACTATAAACCTTCAAATAATATTCTGTTTTTATGCCCGAGTCACTCATATAATGACTAGGGGCTGTTAGTATCTTCCATGCTAGGTGGGTTATTCTCACGATATGTGTTGATTCACTATCATTCATGAGAAACCGGCTGGTAATAGGTATTCCCATTCCCAAAATCAAAGAAAAAATGCGAATAATTAAACAAAACTCCCCGAGGAATGTTGTTGGTATGGACGGTACTCGTGGATTCGGCTCGCCGTGGAGTGTGATTGATTGGTGGAAGGGGAGTAAAAACTTTACCATTCTGTTTGGGAACCACCTATAATGTATCTAGCATGGAAGATACCGAGATCTTTTTGTTGTTATGGTGACAATGAAAGCATACCACCAATAATTATTATTCATCTCTATTTTAAAAGCTCGAGCTCTAGCACCTCTGCAAATCAATGCTTCCCTCTGTGAAGGGCTTATCTTTTACTTTCCAGTACTTACCTTTATGCAAGAGTCATGGTGATCTTCAGCACTTCCTATATTTTTCCTTTTTATCTTGGAAAGAATCATGTGGTGGGAAATATCCAAGAATATATGGCCATTCAAATATATTTGATCATGAATTATTATTGTTGACAATTATCTATATGATAAATAAGTTGGGAGGCAAAACTTTAAGCCCCTATCTTTCTTTATGTTCGACAGATGCCATTTTCTCTAAAAATATGCTTTGAGTGTTAGCAATAATGGAAGACTATATGATAGTTGAGTATGTGGAATTTGCTAAATCAAAGCTCTTACATAGACCCTTCCTGAAAATAAGATGAATTGCAATTGTTTGGTGACTGAAAGCATAGTATGTTAGTCTATACTTTAACATGTGGATAGCTTGTTATTTCATCATGAGAAGGTTTATGAGGTGAGCTATTGTTGATGATATATAATGATGCTAAAAAAAGTGTTTGTAATTATCATTGATCAAATTTATGCACTATGCTAGCATTCACACTTCATAAATTATTTCTTTTATCATTTACCTACTCGAGGACGAGCAGGAATTAAGCTTGGGGATGATGATACGTCTCCAACGTATCTATAATTTATGAAGTATTCATGCCTGTTTACAATAATTCTATATGATTCTGGTATAATCTTATTAGAACTAACCCGGACTGACGATGTTTTCAGCAGAACTACCATGGTGTCATTTTTTGAGTAGAAATAAAAGTTCTTGGAATGGGCTGAAAATTTAATATGATTTTTTCTGGACCAAAAGAGACCCCCGAAGCATTGGAGTTGGGCTAAAAGAGCCACGAGGAGGGCACAAGCCTGCCAGGCGCGACCACCCCCTGGCCACGCCTAGCAGGCTTGTCATCGCCTCGTGGCACCCCTTGACGTGAGATCGACGCCAAAAATTCCTATAAATATAGAAACCTCCAAAAAGAAACCTAGATCGGGAGTTCCGCCGCCTCAAGCCTCCAGAGCCACGAAAAAACAATCAGGAGCCTGTTCCGGCACCTTGCTGGAGGGGGAAACCATCACCGGAGGCCATCTTCATCATCCCGGCACCCTCCATGACAAGGAGGGAGTAGTTCACCCTCAGGGATGAGGGTATGTACCAGTAGCTATGTGTTTGATCTCTCTCTCTCTCTCTCGTGTTCTTGAGATGGCACGATCTTGATGTACCGCGAGCTTTATTGATATAGATGAATCGTATGGAGCTTTCCCCTCTCTATCTTGTTGTGATGAATTGAGTTTTCCCTTTGAAGTTTTCTTATCGGATTGAGTCTTTAAGGATTTGATAACATTTGATGTATGTCTTGCGATGTGGTGAAAATGGGATGTTCTATTGATTCACTTGATGTATGTTTTGGTGATCAACTTGCGGGTTCAGTGACCTTGGGAATCTATGCATAGGGGTTGGCACATGTTTTTGCCTTGACTTTCCGGTAGAAACTTTGGGGCAATCTTTGAAGTTCTTTGTGTTTGATTGAATATGATGAATCTGAAATTATGTGATGCATATCATATAATCAAGCCCATGGGTACTTCTGGTGACATTGGGGTATCTAGGTGACATTAGGGTTTTGATTGATGTGTATCTTCAGGTGCTATTTTAGTACGAACTCTAGGGCTGCTTGTGACACTTATTGGGATAGCTCATAAGATTGATCGGAAAAGATAACTTTCAGGTGGTTTTGTACCCTATAATAATTTCTTCGTTAGTTCTCCGATATTTGTGACTTTGGAGTGAACTCTTTGTCGCACGAGAGGTATTTATATATGATTCAACTATGCCAATATTGTTGAGAGAAATTGCACTAGTGAAAGTATGGACCCTAGGCCATGTTTCCAAGCATTTATACAACGTTTTGCTCATTGTTTACCATTTGTTACCTTGCTATTTTTATATTTTCAGATTAGAAAAACCTATATCTACCATCCATATTACACTTGTGTCACCATATCTTCGTCAAACTAGTGCATCTATACAATTTACCATTGTATTGGGTGTGTTGGGGACATAGGATACTTTTTGTTATTTGGTTGCAGGGTTGTTTGAGAGAGACCATATTCATCCTACACCTCCCACGGATTGATAAACCTTAGGTCATTCACTTGAGGGAAAATTGCCATTGTCCTACAAAATTCTACGCTTGGAGGCCCAACACGAGTCTACAAGAAGAAGGTTGCTTAGTAGACATCAAGCGGCGAATCATGGGACCAGACCACTTGCTCGATCGTTCTAGAGGCAGAGCGCTACATCAGCCTCATCATACTTAGCTCACATCTCTGTTATTTTAAGATTTTCAACCATTGTCATCTCTCAACTAACAATACAATATTTCTTTCTTTAGAACCACCGCAAAGACGCGACCTCGACACACCCATCCAACTACAACCAGATGCAACATGTCTTCTTCTTTGGGCTGGCAATGGCAAACATGCCATGGGCTCCGGTGAGCCTCTCGGTTTGCCCATGCTGGAGCTCCAAGACACCCATGACTCAAAAGACAGTCCTTGATGGCCATGACAAGGCCTTTGTGTTGGAGATATGCCCTAGAGGCAATCATGTATGAAGATAATTCCTATGTGTTTATGAATAAAGATAGTCCTTAGACATTATCAGCGATGTATATTAACAAGTACGTGACTTGTTTGTGAGACTATGCATTGTATGATAACTGTCCTAAATGGTCCCTAGTCGAAAGGGTTGTGTGGACGCACAACTAATCAGACTAGCATATGAGACAATGGATGGTTCGGTCTCACTGACCATGTAGCATTGGATGCTAGCCGGATAATATGGACTTAGAAAGGTCTGGTTGGATTCGACGTAGTTGGATCCGAGTCGAGATAAGGTCTGAGTTGGACAGACCCAACTATGAGACGACGTGATAGGTCATTAGTAAGTCTCTCGTACAACATACGTTCTATGTCCTAAGACCTGAGCTGGTGCATGTACTCGGGATGGTGACAGACTTGCTTTTGGCCGACCAAACGCTACTCCGTGACTGGGTAGTTACAAAGGTAGGTTTCGGGCTTGTCCAGACCCATGCTACGAGACATGGTCGAGCAAGATGGGATTTGCCCCTCCGATCAGAAGAGATATACTCTGGGGCCCTCGGGTCATCCGACCTGGATAAACATGGCCATGTGATGAGGATTATGAGATAATCCGAAATGTTGGTCAGATTCATCGGAACGAGAAAGTGGTCATGCTGCAACTAGGATGCCCATGTCGCCTTGTGCATGATGATACGTCCCCGTCGTATCTATAATTTTTGATTGTTTCATGCCAATATTCTACAACTATCATATACTTTTGGCAATTTTTATACTATTTTTGGGACTAACATATTGATCCAGTGCCCAATGTGAGTTCCTATTTGTTACATGTTTGTTGTTTCGCAGAAAATCCATAACAAACGAAGTCCAAACGCGATAAAACGTACGGATTTTTTTTGAATATATGTGATTTGGGGGAAAAAGAATCAACGCGAGATGATACCCGAGGAGGTGACAAGCCTGCCACGCGCGACCTACCCCTTGGCCGCGCCCTGGGCCCTTGTGACTACCCCTTAAGGCGGTTAGTGCCCTTCTTTCGCCGCAAGAAAGCTAATTTTTGGATAAATATCCCCTCAAAATTTCAGCCCGATCCGAGTTACGGATCTCTGGATATTTAAGAAATGGTGAAAGGCCAGAATCTGGGAACCCAGAAACAGAAGGAAACAGAGAGAGATCCAATCTCGGAGGGTCTCTCACTCCTTTGCCGCCATGGAGGACAAGGACCAGAGGGGAAACCCTCCTCCCATCTAGGGGGAGGTCAAGGAAGAATAAGAAGAAGGAGGGGGCTATCTCCCCCTCTCTCCCGATGGCACTGGAACGCCGTCGAGGCCATCATCGTGACGACGATCTACTCCAACAACTCTGTCATCTTCACCAACACCTCCATCACCTTCCCCCATCTATATATAATGGTCCACTCTCCCGCAACCTGCTGTACCCTCTACTTTAACATGGTTCTTTATGCTTTATTTTATTATCCAATGATGTGTTGCCATCCTATGATGTGTTGCCATCCTATGATGTCTGGGTAGATTTTTGTTGTCCTATGGGTTGATTGATGATCATCATTGGTTTGAGTTGCATGTTTTATTATTGGTTCTATCCTATGGTGCTCTCCGTGTCGCGCAATGTGTTTGTGATTTTCCTATGGTGGGTTGTGTGAGTGATAGAAGCATAAACCCGAGTAGGTGGGTTGTTGCATATGGGAGTAAAGAGGACTTTATACCTTATAATGCTATGGTTGGGTTTTACCTTAATGATATTTAGTAGTTGCGGATGCTTGCTAGAGTTACAATCATAAGTGCATATCATCCAAGTAGAGAAAGTATGTTAGTTGTAGCCTCGCTGTACAGTGTAGCAATGTGTTCATGATTTGCCTATGGTGGGTTGCATGAGTGACAGAAGCATAAACCCGAGTAGGTGGGTTGTTGCATATGGGAGTAAAGAGGACTTGATACCTTATAGTGCTATGGTTGGGTTTTACCTTAGTGATCTTTAGTAGTTGTGGATGCTTTCTATAATTCCAATCATAAGTGCATATGATCCAAGTAGAGAAAGTATGTTAGTTGTAGCCTCGCTATACGGTGTAGCAATGTGTTCATGATTTTCCTATGGTGGGTTGCGTGAGTGACAGAAGCATAAACCCGAGTAGGTGGGTTGTTGCATATGGGAGTAAAGAGGACTTGATACCTTATAATGCTATGGTTGGGTTTTACCTTAATGATCTTTAGTAGTTGCGGATGCTTTCTAGAGTTCTAATCATAAGTGCATATGATCCAAGTAGAGAAAGTATGTTAGTTGTAGCCTCGCTGTACGATGTAGCAATGTGTTCATGATTTGCCTACAGTGGGTTGCGTGAGTGACAGAAGCATAAACCCGAGTAGGTGGGTTGTTGCATATGGGAGTAAAGAGGACTTGATACCTTATAATGCTATGGTTGGGTTTTACCTTAATGATCTTTAGTAGTTGCGGATGCTTGCTAGAGTTCCAATCATAAGCGCATATGATCCAAGTAGAGAAAGTATGTTAACTTACGCGACACAGACAGCACCATAGGACAACACCAATAATAAAACATACAACTCAAACCAATCATGATCATCAATCAACCCATAGGAGAACAAAAATCTACTTAGACATCATAGGATGGCAACACATCATTGGATAATAATATGAAGCATAAAGCACCATGTTCAAGTAGAGGGTACAACGGGTTGCGGGAGAGTGGATTGATATAGATAGATGGGGGAAGGTGATGGAGGTGTTGGTGAAGATGACGAAGTTGTTGGAGTAGATCGCCGTCACGATGATGGCCCCGATGGTGTTCCGGTGACATTAGGAGATGGGGAAGAGAGCCTCCTCCTTCTTCTTATTCCTTGACCTTCCCCCTAGATGTGAGAAGGGTTTTCCCCCTGGTCCATGGCCTCCATGGCGGTGGAGGGGCGAGAGCACCTCCAAGATTGGATATCTTTCTCTGTTTCCTTCCGTTTCTGCGCTCCCACATTCTAGCCTTTCACCGTTTCTTAAATATCCGGAGATCCATAACTCCAATCAGGCTCAAATTTTGAGGGGATCTTTATCCAAAAATTAGCTTTCTTGCGCCCAAGGACAGATCCAACCGACCTAAGGGGTGGCCACAAGCCTGCCAGGCGTGGCGGGGGGGGGGGCGCCTAGCAGGCTTGCCACCTCCTTGGGCATCGTCTCGCATTAACTATTTTTCCACAAAATCACATATATTCCAAAAAAATCTCCATAAGTTTTTATCGCGTTTGAACTTCATTTGGTATGGATATTCTGCAAAACAAAAAACATGCAACAAACAGGAACTGGCATTGGGCATCAATATGTTAGCCCCAAAAATAGTATAAAAAGTTGCCAAAAGTATATGAAAGTTGTAGAATATTGGCATGAAACAATCAAAAATTATAGATATGACGGAGACGTATCAACATCCCCAAGCTTAATTCCTACTCATCCTCGAGTAGGTAAATGATAAAATAGATAATTTTTTATGTGGAATGCTAGCTATATCATATAGTCTGGCTATGTTGCATCTTCCCCACACAAAGTATTTATATCATGCACAACCCCGATGACAAGTCAAGCAATTGTTTCACACCTTTTATGTTCTCAAACTTTTTCAACTCTCACGCAATACATGAGCGTGAGCCATGGATATAGCACTATAGGTGGAATAGAATATGGTGGAGGTTGTGAAGAAAAAGGAGAAGATAGTCTCACGTCTACTAGGCGTATCAACGGGCTATGGAGATTCCCATTAATAGATATTAATATGAGTGAGTAGGGATTGCCATGCAACGGATGCACTAGAGCTATAAGTGTATGAAAGCTCAAAAAGAAACTAAGTGGGTGTTCATCCAACTTTCTTGCTCATGAAGACCTAGGGCAATTTGAGGAAGCCCACCATTGGAATATACAAGCCAAGTTATATAATGAAAAATTCCCACTAGTATATGAAAGTGACAAAATAGGAGACTCACTATCATGAAGATCATGGTGCTACTTTGAAGCACAAGTGTGGAAAAACGATAGTAGCATTGTCCCTTCTCTCTTTTCTCTTTTTTTAATTATTTTTGGTGGGCATCTAAGGCCTTTTTCTATTTGGGATTCGTTGGCCTCTTTTATTTTTCATAAAGTCCGGAATCTCATCCCAACTTGTGAGAGGATCATAACTTCCATCATCCTTTCCTCACATGGGACAATGCTCTAAAAATGATGGTCATCACACTATTATTTACTTACAACTCAAGAATTACAACTCGGTATCTTGAACAAAATATGACTCTATATGAATGCCTTTGGCGGTGTACCGGGATATGCAATGATCTAGCATAGCAAATGACATCAAAAAACAGACAAGCCATGAAAACAACATGCTAGCTATCTTACGATCATGCAAGGCAATATGAAAAATCATGGTGCGTGTCATAATAAACGGAACGGTGGAAGTTGCATGGCAATATATCTCGGAATGGCTATGGAAATGCCATAATAGGTAGGTATGGTGGCTATTTTGAGGGAGGATATATGGTGGGTATAATGCACCGGCAAAAGTTGCGCGGTACTAGAAAGGCTAGAAAAGGTGGAGGGGTGAGAGTGCGTATAATCCATGGACTCACATTAGTCATAAAGAACTCACATACTTATTGAAAAAGTCTATTAGTCATCTTAGCAAAGTATTAGACGCATGCTCCTAGGGGAGAGGTTGGTAGGAGTTAACCATCGCGCTCCCGACCCTCACACAAAGGTTGACAATCAATAAAAAAATCATGTTCTGACTTCCTTACATAACGGTTCACCATACGTGCATCCTACAGGAATCACAAACCTTTACACAAGTATTTCTACCAATCCACAATTACTCACTAGCGTGACTCTAATATCACCATCTTTATATCGCAAAACTATTGCAAGGAATCAAACACATCATATTCAGTGATCTACAAGTTTTATGTAGGATTTTATGACTAACCATGTGAATGACCCATTCCTGTTGACTCTCTAAATAGATATAAGTGAAGCATGAGAGTTCAATTCTTTCTATAAAAGATATGCCCAGTCTCTAACAAATATAAGTGAAGCAAAAGAACATTCTACAAATGGCGGTTTTCTATGTGTGAGAAACAGGCAATCCAAACTTCAAATGATATAAGTGAAGCACATGAAGCATTCTATAAAGCCGTACTCAAAAGATATAAGTGAGGTGCAAAGAGCCTTATATAAATCAACCAAGGACTTTCTCATACCAGCATGGTGCATTATTAAAAGAAAAATAAAAAGCACACGACGCTCCAAGATTTACGCATATCATGTGATGAATAAAAATATAGCTCCCAGTAAAATTACCGATGGTTGTTAGAAGAAAGAGGGGATGCCTTCTGGGGCATCCCCAAGCTTAGTTTCTTGGGAGTCCTTGAATATTACCTTGGGGTGCCTCGGGCATCCCCAAGCTTAGTCTCTTTCTACTCCTTATTCCTTCATCCATCGTGATCTCACCCAAAATTTGAAAACTTCAATCACACAAAACTTAACAAAACTCTCGTGAGATCCGTTAGTATAATAAAGCACATTACCACTTTAAGTACTATTGGAAACCAATTCATATTTTGTTTTGCATTTTAGATACTGTATTATAACTTTTCCATGGCTTATATCACTGATACAATTGATAGTTTCATCAAAACGAGCAAAATAATGCATCAAAAACAGAATCTGTCTTAAACAAGACAGTTTGTAGTAATCTGAACATTCACCATACTTATGTAACTCTAAAAATTCTGAAAAATTATTAGAAAATAAAATAATTGCGTAGTAGTACTGTGCAAATTTTTTAGAAATCTATGACATTCCTGTAAAAAATGTAAATTCACGCACTACAGCCAAAGTTTCTATTTTTGCACCGCACACACCAATTATTTTATTTTTGGCTCATTATTTTTATAATACAGTGTACAAGGGTATAATTATTTTTGTTAAAAAATTCTGTAATCAAAATTCACAAAGTTTCCATGGGTATGAACAAAGTTCAAGGCTAGCCCCCACTTCAACGATCCTCGTCTTTCTCACTTTCACTTTTCTTTTTGAATTTTTTTTTAAGTTCCCCACTTTATTTTTTTCTTTTTAAACTATATAAAAGCACACAACAGAACAAAATGACTCTCTAAAACTTCCGAGTTGTCTCCCTGGCTGCGCTTTCTTTAAAGCCATTAAGCTAGGCATATAGTGCTCAAGTAATGGATCCACCCGGATCCCAAGGTATATCAAAGCAAATTTTAATTAACAATGATTTGTAATTTAGTAGTGAGCAAAAAGTAACATATATCATTCAACAATGAAGTATAACTCTCTTCCTATGCATTGGCATGTCATACAAGAACAATTCATTCACACCAAGTAAAGGCCAATGCATAACATACATAGTTTCTTGCAACTTTAATGTATCGGAAACATAGAGAGGTGAAGATGTAGTTCCTCTCTCATAATAATTGAAAGTAGGAACAACAATAACATGCATATTATATTCATTAAAATCATCATGCGCAATAGGAAAACGCAACCCATCAATATAATCCTTAATAAGTGAAAACTTCTCCGATATAGTGTAGTTTGGAGAATTTAATAAGATAATAGGACTATCATGTGTGGGTGAAATAGCAACAATTTCATGCTTAACATAAGGAACTAGAGCAAGTTCATCTTCATAAGCATAATTCATATTGGCATCATGGCCACAAGAATAGCAAGCATCAAATTCATCAAAAAGGGATATTTCAAAAGATTCCAAGGGATCATAGCATTCATCCTTCGGTAAGAATGAAGGGAAATTAAACAATGTATGAGTTGGAGAGTTGCTCTCATTAGAAGGTGGGCACGGGTAGCTAATCCGCTCTTCCTCTCTTTTTTTCTTTGCTCTCCTCGTCATCTTTTTCATCCAATGAGCTCACAATGTCATCAATTTCTTCTTCCATAGATTCTTGCAAAATATTAGTCTCTTCTTGGATAGAGGAGACTTTCTAAATAAAAGCATTAATACTAGCATTATATTTATAATTCTCATAGCAATAATGAAGCATAGCCAAATTTTGGGATCGATAAAACAACATCATCATAATCTTCATACTTTTCAAGAAAAAGCTTCAATTTCATAAGCACCCTTAAAAGCAACTAACTCTTCTATTTGTTCCACATCATAGTAATCATATATACCATTAGAATAAGGAGCAAGGTTTCATTATCATTAAATTTACATGAAAAGGGAAGGTGTTTAGCCTTCATCCTAGAGCAACAAGTAATATCATATCTCAAGCATAGATTCCAAGCATACCATTTCAACATATGAATTTGATCCCATAACAGTTTCCCTTTTTGAGTCAACCAATAATCCCTAAAGTACTCACGTTGATCCAATGTGTATCCCATTATATAATTTAATGGGGTTTTCTCAAGATTATTAAAGATTTGCATCATATCTTTCACATAACGAGCATCGAGGGTTTTAGGAGGTTCCCCATCTCCATGAGCAGCAAGTACACCTAATCTTTTGGTATTTTATGTTCCATATCCATAACTAAAGATAGATAACAACTTAGAACAGCAAATAAAATCTACTTAGTGATAAAGCAAACAAGCACACATGAGAATATTCACCCCACGCTATTACTCCCCGGCAACGGCGCTAGAAAAAGGTCTTGATAACCCACAAGTGTAGGGGATCAGTTGTAGCCTCTTTCAATAAGTAAGAGTGTCGAACCCAATGAGGAGCTAAAGGTAGAACAAATATTCCCTCAAGTTCTATCGACCACCGATACAACTCTACGCACGCTTAATGTTTGCTTTACCTAGAACAAGTATGAAACTAGAAGTACTATGTAGGTGTAACGGGATAGGTTTGCAAGATAATAAAGAGCACATAAATAAAAACTAGGGGCTGCTAAGATAAAGAAACAACTAAGTTAGTTTAACGAGTATGGAAAACTGGTGGTAGGAGTTGCGGAATTTTCCCTAGGCAATCGATAACTTGACCGGTCATCATTATTGCAATTTTATATGAGGGAGAGGCATAAGCTAACATACTTTCTCTAGTTGGATCATATGCACTTATGATTGGAACTCTAGCAAGCATGCGCAACTACTAAAGATCACTAAGGTAAAACCCAACCATAGCATATAAGGTATCAAGTCCTCTTTACTCCCATATGCAACAACCCACCTAATCGGGTTTATGCTTCGGTCACTCAGGCAACCCACCATAGGAAAATCATGAACACATTGCTACACCCTACAGCGAGGATCCCTCACTCTTGCGTGACACGGATAGCACCATAGGACAACACCAATAATAAAACATGCAACTCAAACCAATCATGATCATCAATCAACCCATAGGACAACAAAAATCTACTCAGACATCATAGGATGACAACACATCATTGGATAATAATATGAAGCATAAAGCATCATGTTCAAGTAGAGGGTACATCGGGTTGTGGGAGAGTGGAACGTTGTAGATAGATGGGGGAAGGTGATGGAGGTGTTGGTGAAGATGACGGAGTTGTTGGAGTAGATCGCCGTCACGATGATGGCCCTGACGGTGTTCCGGTGCCATTGGGAGAGAGGGGGAGAGATCCCCCCTCCTTCTTCTTCTTCCTTGACCTTCACCCTAGATGAGAGAAGGGTTTCCCCTTTGGTCCATGGCCTCCATGGTGGCGGAGGGGCGAGAGCCCCTCCGAGATTGGATCTCTCTCTCTATTTCCTTCTGTTTATGCGCTCCTAGATTCTGGCATTTCACCGTTTCTTAAATATCCGGAGATCTGTAGCTCCGATCAGGCTGGAATTTTGAGGGGATCTTTATCCAAAAATTAGATTTCCTGCGGCCAAAGGACAGCTCCAACCGACCTAAGGGGTGGCCACAAGCCTGCCAAGCGCGGCCAGGGGTGGGCCGTGCCTAGCAGGCTTGCCACCTCCTCGGGCATCGTCTTGTGTTGATTCTTTTTCCCAAAAATCACATATATTCCAAAAAATCACATATATTCTAAAAAAACTCCGTAAGTTTTTATCGTGTTTGGACTTCATTTGGTATGGATATTCTATGAAACAAAAAACATGCAACAAACAGGAACTGGCACTGGCGCTGGATCAATATGTTAGTCCCAAAAATAGTATAAAAGTTGCCAAAATTATATGAAAGTTGTATAATATTGGCATGAAACCATCAAAAATTATAGATATGACGAAGACGTATCAAGGAACCACTAGTGTTCCGTGCCACCGAAGAATATTACTTGGGTCATCTTCGATCCACTTGTGCTCGTGCTGAAAACCCAACTAGCTTAGGTGAGGGAAAATTATTAAATGAGTGTGCTCATTATGTGCGACATCGCATATCTCAAAAAGGGAAACTCTTGTGGCATCAAATTAATACTTTGTGTTGCTATGCTTGGAATCTATGTGAAATTTATGATTTTACTTGTTGTTCTAAAGAAGCTAAAAAACACCTTCCCTACCAATGTGTGTTTAATGATAATGAAATATTATCCTCTTATGCCAAGGAGGCCTATTGCTATAATGATGTTGAACAAATTGAAGTATTTCTTGCTTTTAAGGGTGCCTACGAAGTTGCTCCTTTCATTGAAAAGTATGGCGCTATTCTTTACAATTCTGAACATTTTGCCATACTTAAATATTGATATGAAAAATATGCTTCTAATGCTTATGTTAAAGAGTTTATTGAATGAATGACCGCTGCCTTGGAAGAGACTAATATTTTGCAGGAATCTATGGAAGAGGAAGTTATTGAAATTGTAAGCTTATTAGATGAAAAAGATGTGGAGGAGAACGAAGAACAAAAGGAGGAAGAGCGGATTAGCTACCCGTGCCCACCTTATAATGAGAGTAACTCTTCAACTCATACATTGTTTAATTTCCCTTCATTCTTACCGAAGGATGAATGCTATGTTGATTGCTACGATCCCTTGGATTCTTTTGAAATGTCCCTTTTTGATGAACTTGATGCTTGCTATTCTTGCGGCCATGATGCCAATATGAATTATGCTTATGAAGATGAACTTGCTAGAGTTCCTTATGCTAAGCATAAAATTGTTGCTATTGCGCCCACACATGATAGTCCTATTATCTTTTTGAATTCTCCCAACTACACTATATCGGAGAAGTTTGCACTTACTAAGGATTATATTGATGGGTTGCATTCTAATATTGCACATGATGATTTTGATAAATAAAATATGCATGTGCTTGCTGCTCCTCCTTGCAATTATTATGAGAGAGGAACTACATGTCCGCCTCCCAATACGATAACATTACAAGAAACTGTTTATACTATGCATTGGCCTTTACTTTGTGAGCATGAATTGTTCTTTTATGACATGCCGATGCATAGGAAGAGAGTTTGACTTTGTTGTTGCATGATTTATATCACTTTATGATCGCTACTAAATTACAAATCATTGTTAATTAAAATTGGCTTTGATATACCTTGGGATCTGGGTGGATCCACTACTTGAGCACTTTATGCCTAGCTGAATGGCTTTAAAGAAAGTTGTAAGGGCATTTTCTTGCCTTAGTGTTTTGGCGATGATGACAAGTCACTATGATCTAACTGTGTGTCAAGTTATGCAGCGATTGTATGTGGTACACAAGACGGTTAGGCGGATTCTCCAAACGGAAAAGATTGAAGACGGGGTTCTCTACGTGTTTATTCTCTTTGGTCGTAGGGATCCCGTACTATTAAGAGGGCATCCTCATTGGAAAGTCTTGGGTGAATCAGTTCCTTCGCATATCCATCTTCGCCCAACTCTCTTCTCCGCATCATAGAGAGAGAGGCCCCTCTTTCCTTGTTACCTGCCAGGTATTACGCGGTCTCCACCTAAATGCTCAGCTTGCTCTTAGCTTCCTGTTCGACAGCCACTCTAGGGGTGATACCCTGGGGGTGCTGCCACAAGTGGTCCACGACGGTTGTACCACTGCCCCCGAGCGGTAGTACCGCCAAAGGCTGGGTGACCCTGTGAGGCAGCACTGGGCGGTTGAACCTGCCCAGCATTGGGCTACAATCGGACATGGTTCTGTTGTGCCCCGGTTGTTGGGCAGTCGTACGTCTCCAACGAATCTATAATTTTTACTCGTTCCATGTTGTTATATTACCATTCTTGGATGTTTTCTAATCATTTTACCACGAATTTATATTATTTTTGGGACTAAACTATTAACCTAGATCCCAGTTCCAGTTCCTGCTTTTTCCGTGTTTTTGAGTTTTACAAAAAATAAATATCAAACGGAGTCCAAACGGAATAAAAATTTACGGTGTTTTTTGGACCAGAAGAGACCCACGGAGCATCAGAGTTGGGCCAGAAGACCCACGAGGTAGTCACAAGCCTCAGGGACGCGGCCACCCCCCTGGTCACGCCCTGCAGGCTTGTGACTCCCTCGTGGCCCATCCAGAATTATTTCCACCGCCATAAATTCCTATAAATACCAAAAAACAAAGCAGAACCTAGACCGGGAGTTCCGCCGCTGCAAACCTCCAGAGCCACGAAAAACCAATCGGGAGCCCGTTCCGGCACCCCATCGAAGGGGGAAACCATCACCGGGGGCCATCTTCATCATCCCGACGGTCTCCATGATGAGTAGGGAGTACTTCACCCTCAGGGCTGAGGGTATGTACCAGTAGCTATGTGTTTGATCTCTCTCTGTCGTGTTCTTGAGATGGCACGATCTTGATGTACCGCGAGCTTTGTTGATATAGATTGAATCATATGGAGTGTTTCCCCTCTCTATCTAGTTGTGATGAATTGAGTTTTCCCTTTGAAGTTTACTTATCGGATTGAGTCTTTAAGTATTTGAGAACACTTGATGTATGTCTTGCGATGGGGTATCTGTGGTGACAATGGGATGTTCTATTGATACACTTGATGTATGTTTGGGTGATCAACTTGCGGGTTCTGTGACCTTGGGAATCTATGCATAGGGGTTGGCACACATTCTTATCTTGATGTTCAGGTAGAAAATTTGGGGCACTCCTTGAAGTTCTTTGTGTTGGATTGAACATGATGAATCTGAAATTATGTGATGCATATCGTATAATCAAGCCACGGGTACTTGTGGTGACATTGGCGTATCTACGTGACATTAGGGTTTTGGTTGATGTGTATCTTAAGTGGTTATTTTAGTATGAACTCTAGGGCTGTTTGTGACACTTATAGGGACAGCTCGTAAGATCGATCAAAAAAGATAACTTTGAGGTGGTTTCGTACCCTACAATAATTTCTTCGTTAGTTCTCCACTATTTGTGACTTTGGAGTGAACTCTTTGTCGCATGAGAGGTATTTACTTATGATTCAACTATGCCAATATTGTTGAGAGAAATTGCACAAGTGAAAGTATGAACCCTAGGCCTTGTTTTCAAGCACTGCAATGTCATTTGTGCTCACTTTTACCATTAGTTACCTTGCTGTTTTTATATTTTCAGATTACAAAAAACCTATATCTACCATCCATATTACACTTGTGTCACCATCTCTTCGCCGTACTAGTGCACCTATACAACTTACCATTCTATTAGGTGTGTTGGGGACACAAGAGACTCTTTGCTATTTGATTGCAGGGTTGTTTGAGAGAGACCATCTTCATCCTACACCTCCCGCATATTGATAAACCTTAGGTAATCCACTTGAGGGAAAATTGCCATTGTCCTACAAAACTCTACGCTTGGAGGCCCAACACGAGTCTACAAGAAGAAGGTTGTGTAGTAGACATCAAACTCTTCTCTAGCGCCGTTGCTAGGGAGGTGAGTGATTGAAGGTATATCTTTAGATCTTGCTATTAAATATTTTAGTTTCTTGTTTTTCACTAGTTTACTCTATAAAAGAAAACTAAAAATGGAATTGAGGTTGCCTCATATGCTTCATCTTTTTAATGTCTTTCGTGAAAATGATGGAAAGGAAAATTGTGGTCAAGTGTTAGAAGAAGAAGTTATTAACATGTTTGGCACTAAATCTTTGAGTAATGAGCATGATTGCAATGTTGTTAGTATGAATTCTTGGAATATCCTTAGTACTAATGATGATTGCACTAGTCATGATAATAAGATTTCTTATAATCATGTCAATTTTTATGGAGTGCATAGAGTTTGTCAAGACATGCCAAAAAGGGAAGATAGATTTTGTAATAGGCATAAGTATTTAGAAACTAAATGGTTGCAAGAGAGGCTAGATGTTTCTGCTGAAAGAGTTAATATTTATCATCGTCCTTGTGAACTTTGCAATGAATGTGGTCATTTAAATCTCCAATGCAAATTGTTTCATGATCGAATCGTGTCCAAAAATTGTCATAACTTGATTTCCCTTGCGCATCATAATGAAGTTAGTTTTCTTGTGGGCTATGAAGAAATGAAACATATAACTAGGGGTATCCCAGAATATAATCTTAATTGATTTCTTTATTTTGATCTAAAGGAAATTTATATGTATTATGCGGTAAATTGCATTGGGAATCCTTATATTGCCAATTACTTAAAGACAAGGAAGCAAATAGAAGATGAAGATAATACTAATGAAGGGGAAGAGGTTTCCCAATATCCTCCTATTTGTTCTTATGATAATTAGGTAATAAGGAGGAGCTTTTTATTCAACCAACCTCTTCAAAAATATGCTTGGAGGAATTAAATAAATCCATGCATAATGTGGTGAAGAAGAAGAAAAGAAGGAAAAGTAAAGGTAAAGAGGTATCTCTCCCACAAAAATTGCTCCCATTATTGAGAGGCCTCATGAGAATGAATCAAAAATAGTTGTGGAAGATGATACACTTGAGGATGATTTTGTTATGCCTATTGCTTGTTGTGATAATTATGATTGGGAAGATAATGAAACTTCTTATAATCTTGAAAATATTTATGGCACCAACTTGGAGGAGGAGGATAATAATTGCTATACTATTTGTGCTATTTATACCATTAATGATGAGAGTGATTATGTTTATGATATACAAAGCCACAAGCTTGGGGATGCTATGTTTGATGAAAATGAAATGTTTGAGAACTTATTTGCTGCAACTAATGTTTGTCCCAAGATTGGGGATGCTATGCTTAATGAAGATGATCTTTGTATTCCCCTTACTTTGAATGATCAAATTTGTTATAATGATTGCATGCCTCCTACTTATGATGATTATTGTGATGATACTTATGCAATGAAAAAGAGTGATGATTAATATTATGATACTTGTCATAATTATGAATATCCCTTTACTAAATATTACTCTTTTAGTGTGGAACCAATTTGTAGTATTCAATTCTTTTATGATACTCCCACTATTAGTCATGAGAAGAAATTTGCTTATGAGGAGAGTAGTAAAATTTCTATGCTTGTAGATCATGAAAAGAATGCTTTATGTGCTGTTTATGTTGTGGAATTCCTTCATGATGCTACTGAAAATTATTATGAAGGAGGAACATATGCTTATAGGAATTCGAATAATATCAAGTTTTCTCTCTATGTGTTCAAATTCATGAAGATATGCTTGTTTTCCCTTCCTATGCTAGATGATTCTTGCTCCCATAAATTGTTTGCTCAAAAAATCCCTATGCATAGGAAGTGGGTTAGACTTAAATGTGCTTGTCATGAGATTCATGATGCTCTTTTGCATGTTTCAATTAATATTCCTATGTGAGCATCATTGAAATCATCATGCCTAGCTAAAAGCCATTAAAGAAAAGCGCATGTTGGGATACAACCCAACACTTTTACCTTCTATTTTTGTGTGTTAAAATGATTAATCTACTGCATTAATCATGTTTTCTGTCTCTTATTTCAATAAAGTGCCAAGTAAATCCTTTGGGATAGTGTGGATACTTGCTTGTTTTTCTGTGCAAAAACAGAAAGTTTTGAGTCCAGTATATGAATTATATGATTTTACTGGAGCGTCAAAAATTCTGCAATTTTTACACGAACGTTATATGAAAATTACATGTGTTTTCATAATTTTTCATAATCTTTAGAGTCAGGGAAGTTTGGTGATCATTCAGATCTGTACAGACAGTTCTGTTTTTGACATATTCTGTTTTGCATGCATAGTTTGCTTGTTTCAAGTGTTCCTATAGCTTATATTGAGTAATATAAATAGTGGGAATTATGTAATATAGTAGGTATCATGTGGGAACAATTATGAATCTTGTCTTGACAGTACCTAGGTGAATGATCTATATTTACTACACTAACCCATCTCACGAAGTTCCGTTAAGTTTTGTGTGATTGAAGTTTTCAGGTTTTGGGTGAGACACCGATATGAGGAGAATAAGGAGTGACAAGAACCTAAGCTTGGGTATTACCAAGGCACCCCCAAGGTAATATTAAAGGAAGACTCAAGCGTCTAAGCTTGGGGATGCCCCGGAAGGCATCCTCTCTTTCGTCTTCAACACTATCAGTATATCTTACTTGGAGCTATATTTTTATTTGTCAGATAATATGTGTTTTGCTTGGAGCATCATTTTACTCTGTTTTTCTATATTAGGTGTTATTTATAATCTTTTTCTCAATAAAAAGTTTCAAGAATTTCATTTAGGATGCTTGAATTGCATGTTTGATGTGTGTTATGTAAAAACAGAAACTTTTGTTGTAATGGTTGAATTTTCATATTTTACTGGAACGTGGAAAGTTTCTGAAAGTTTACACAGCTTTTTCATATAATTTTTATAGAATGTCCTAAATTTTCATAATTCTTTGAGTTACATAAGTACACTGTTTTCACAAATTGCTACAGACTGTTCTGTTTAGACAGATCGCTGTCATAGTTTCGTTATCGACTTATCCTATAGTTTCTATAGCCTATATTGGTAGATATAAATTGTGGAAATGATAGTCTACAGTACCTAATGTTTGAAAATTATTATGCAACTTGCCTTGGCAGTACATAAAGAGTTGATTTATTATTATGTGTACTAACCTATCTCACGAGTTCTCTTTGAGTTTTGTGTGGATGAAGTTTATGAGACTAGGTGAAACCGTGGTATGAGAGGATTGAATGAGATATAAAAGCTCAAGCTTGGGGATGCCCAAGGTACACCAGTAAATATTTCAATAACTCTCAAGCATCTAAGCTTGGGGATGCTACGCATCCCACCTCTCTTCATCAACAATTATCGGTTAGCCTATGTTGAGCCTAAATTTTTATTCGTTCACATGATGTGTGCTATTCTTGGAGTGCTATTTTTATTTTACTTGATGTTTGAATAAAGTACTTAAGATCTGAAAATATTTATTGAGGGAGAGGGAGTCCTCACATATCTCCTTACTTGTTTGACTACTAATATCCTTTGAGAGTAGCTTGTCATTTGCTCTAGTGCTTCACTTATATCTTTTTAGAGCATGGTGGTGTTATGTTTTATAGAAATCATTGAACTCTCGTACCTCACTTATATTATTTTGAGAGTTTATTAAAATAGCATGGTAATTTGTTTAGGTTACGAATTTAGTCCTAATATAATGGGCATTCAAGAGTGATATAATAAAAACTTTCATATTAAGTGCATTAAAAACTATGAGAAGTTTCATTCCTTGCATATAGTTTTGAGATAATAGAGATGGTAATATGAGAGTCATGCTAGTGAGTAGTTGTGAATTGGAAGAGATACTTGTGTTAAAGCTTGTGATTCCCGTAGCATGCACGTATGGTGAACTGCTATGTGACGAAGTCGGAGCATGATTTATTTAATGATTGTCGATCTTTGTGTCAGGGTCAGGAGCGCGCGATGGTTAACTCCTACCAACCTCTCCCCTGGTAGCATGTGTCTAATGCTTTGTTTTATGACTAATAGACTTTTGCAATAAGTATGTGAGTTCTTTATGACTAATGTTGAGTCCATGGATTATAGGCACTCTCACCCTTCCATCTTTGCTAGCCTCTCTAGTACCGCGCAACTTTTGCCGGTACATCAAACCCTCCTTACTCAAAATAGCCACATATATTCCTCAAACCAGCCACCATACCTACCTATTATGGCATTTCCATAGCCATTCTGAGATATATTGCCATGCAACTTCCATCATGTAGTTTTTTATGACTTGCATCATCACTTCATATTGCAAATAGAGTCATATTTTGTTATAGAAATCGAGTTGCAATTTCTTTTTCTTTTTAGTTATAAGTAAATAAAAGTGTGATGATTTTTCATTAATAGAGCATTGTCCCGTGAGAGAAATGGATGATGGAGGCTATGACTCCTTCACAAGTTGAGATGAGTATCCTGACTTTACAAAAAAAGAGGCTAGTGAAGCCAAAAAAAGAGGCCAAAGAAGCCCACCAAAAGTAAAAAAAATAGAAAACAAAAGAAAAAAATGAGAGAAAGATAGAAGGGACAATTGCTACTACCTTTTTCCACACTTGTGCTTCAAAGTAGCGCCATGATCTTCATGATAGAGAGTCTCATGTTTTGTCACTTTCATATAACTAGTGGATTTTCATTATGCATGACCACTTAGTTTTATTTTTGAGCTTTCATACACTTATAGCTCTAAGTGCATTTGTTGCATGGCAATCCCTACTCACTCACATTGATATGTATTGATGCGCAACTCCATGCCCGTTGATATGCCTAGTTGAAGTGAGACTATCTTCTGCTTTTTTTCCTTGCACCTCCTCCATATTCTATTCCACCTATAATGTTATATCCATCGCTCACGCTCATGTATTGCGTGAGAGTTGAAAAGGTTTGAGAACACCTAAAGTGTGAATTAGTTGCTTGACTTGCTCATTGGGATTGTGCATGATTTAGATACTTTGTGTGGGGAAGATGGAGCATAGCCAGACCATATGATTTTGTAGGGATAACTTTCTAAGGCCATGTTATTTCGAAAGGACATGACTACCTTGTTGGTGTGCTCGAAGTATTACTATTATTATGTCAATATTAGACTATTGTTTTGAATCTTACGGATCTGAATATTCATGCCACAGTAAAGAATATTACATCGACAAATATGTTAGGCAGCACTCCACATCAAAAATTCTGTTTTTATCATTTATCCACCCGAGGACGAGCAGGAATTAAGCTTGGGGATGCTGATACGTCTTCAACGTACCTATAATTTTTGCTCATTCCATGATTTTATATTATCATTCTTGGATGTTTTATAATCATTTTACCACAACTTTATATTATTTTTGGTACTAACCTATTAACCTAGAGCCTAGTGCCAGTTCCTGTTTTTTCCGTGTTTTTGAGTTTTACAGAAAAGGAATATCAAACGGAATAAAAACTTATGGTGATTTTTTTGGACCAGAAGAAACCCACAAAGCATGGGTGTTGCGCCAAAAGACCCACGAGGTAGTCACAAGCCTCAGGGGTGCGGCCACCCCCCGGTCGCGCCCTGCAGGCTTGTGACTCCCTCGTGGCCCATCCGAACTTATTTCCACCGCCATAAATTCCTATAAATACCAAAAAACCCAACATAGAACCTAGACCGGGAGTTCCGTCACCGCAAACCTCCAGAGCCACAAAAAAAACAATCGGAAGCCTGTTCCGGCACCCTGCCAGAAGGGGAAACCATCATCAGAGGCCATCTTCGTCATCCCGGCGGTCTCCATGATGATGAGGGAGTAGTTCACCCTCGGGGCTGAGGGTATGTACCAGTAGCTATGAGTTTGATCTCTCTCTCTCTCGTGTTCTTGAGATGGCATGATCTTGGTGTACCGCGACCTTTGTTGATATAGATTGAATCATATGGAGTGTTTACCCTCTCTATCTAGTTGTGATGAATTAAGTTTTCCCTTTGAAGTTTACTTATCGGATTGAGTCTTTAAGGATTTGAGAACACTTGATGTATGTCTTGCGATGGGATATCTATGGTGACAATGGGATGTTATATTGATACACTTGATGTATGTTTGGGTGATCAACTTGCGGGTTCCGTGACCTTGGGAATCTATGCAAAGGTTGGCACACGTTCTTATCTTTACGTTCCGATAGAAACTTTGGGGCACTCCTTGAAGTTCTTTGTGTTGGATTGGACATGATGAATCTGAAATTATGTGATGCATATCGTATAATCAAGCCCACGGGTACTTGTGGTGACATTGGAGTATCTAGGTGACATTAGGTTTTTGGTTGATGTGTATCTTAAGGTGTTATTTTAGTACGAACTCTAGGGTTGTTTGTGACACTTATAGGAACAGCTCATAAGATTGATCAGAAAAGATAACTTTGAGGTGGTTTCTTACCCTACAATAATTTCTTCGTTAGTTCTCCACTATTTGTGACTTTCGAGTGAACTCTTCGTCGCACGAGAGGTATTTACATATGATTCAACTATGCCAATATTGTTGAGAGAAATTGCACTAGTGAAAGTATGAACCCTAGGCCTTGTTTTCAAGCATTGCTATACCGTTTGTGCTCACTTTTACCATTAGTTACCTTGATGTTTTTATATTTTCATATTACAAAAACCTATATCTACCATCCATATTACATTTGTATCACATCTCTTCTCTGAACTAGTGCACCTATACAACTTACCATTGTATTGGGTGTGTTGGGAACACAAGAGACTCTTTGCTATTTGATTGCAGGGTTGTTTGAGAGATAACATCTTCATCCTACACCTCCCGTGGATTGATAAACCTTAGGTCATACACTTGATGGAAATTGCCATTGTCCTACAAAACTCTGTGCTTGGAGGCCCAACACGAGTCTACAAGAAGAAGGTTGTGTAGTAGACATCAAGCTCTTTTCTGGTGCCGTTGCCGAGGAGGTGAGTGCTTGAAGATATATCTTTAGATCTTGCAATTAAATATTTTAGTTTCTTGATTTTCACTAGTTTAGTCTATAAAATAAAACTAAAAAAATGGAATTGAGGTTGCCTCATATGCTTCATCTTTTTAATGTCTTTCGTGAAAATGATGGAAAGGAAAATTGTGCTCAAGTGTTAGAAGAAGAAGTTATTAAAATGTTTGGCACTAAATCTTTGAGTGATGAGCATGATTGAAATGTTGTTAGTATGAATTCTTTGAATATCCATAGTACTAATGATGATTGCACTAGTCATGATAAAAAGATTTCTTATAAGCATGTCAATTTTTGTGGAGTGCATAGAGTTTGTCAAGACATGCCAAAAAGGGAAGGTAGATTTTTTAAGAGGCATAAGTATTTAGAAACTAAATGGTTGCAAGAGAGGCTAGATGTTTGTGCTGAAAGATTTAATATTTATTGCTGTCCTTATGAACTTTGCAATGAATGTGGTTATTTAAATCTCCAATGCAAAATTTTCATGATCGAATCGTGCCCAAAAATTGTGATAACTTGATTTCCCTTGCTCATCATAATGAACTTAGTTTGCTTTTGGGCTATGAAGAAATGAAACGTATAACTAGGGGTATCCCAGAATATAATCTTAAGAGCTTTCTTTATTTTGATCTAAAGGAAATTTATATGTATTGTGCGGTAAATTGCATTGGGAATCCTTATATTGCAAATTACTTAAAGACAAGGAAACAAATAGAAGATGAAGATAATACTAATGAAGGGGAAGAGGTTTCTCAATATCCTCCTATTTGTTCTTATGATAATTAGATAATAAGGAGGAGCTTTTTATTCAACCAACCTCTTCAAAAATATGCTTGGAGGAATTAAATAAATCCACGCATAATGTGGTGAAGAAGAAGAAAAGAAGGAAAAGTAAAGGTAAAGAGGTATCTCTCCCACAAAAATTGCTCCCATTATTGAGAGGCCTCATGAGAATGAATCAAAAATAGTTGTGGAAGATGATACACTTGAGGATGATTTTGTTATGCCTATTGCTTGTTGTGATAATTATGATTGGGAAGATAATGATACTTCTTATAATCTTGAAAATATTTATGGCACCAACTTGGAGGATGATGATAATAATTACTATACTATTGGTGTTATTCATACCATTAATGATGAGAGTAATTATGTTTATGATATACAAAGCCACAAGCT
This sequence comes from Hordeum marinum, assembly GCA_022496015.1. Classification (NCBI taxonomy): domain Eukaryota; kingdom Viridiplantae; phylum Streptophyta; class Magnoliopsida; order Poales; family Poaceae; genus Hordeum; species Hordeum marinum. The sequence continues at coordinate 416,986,732 of CM039677.1, read as the reverse complement.
TGGGGATGCTATGTTTGATGAAAATGAAATGTTTGAGAATTTATTTGCTGCAATTAATGTTTGTCCCAAGCTTGGGGATGCTATGCTTAATGAAGATGATCTTTTTATTCCCCCTACTTTGAATGATCAATTTTTTTATAATGATTGCATGCCTCCTACTTCTGATGATTATTGTGATGATACTTATGCAATGAAAAAGAGTGATGATTACTATTATGATACTTGTCATAATTATGAATATCCTTTTACTAAATATTACTCTTTTAGTGTGGAACCAGTTTGTAGTATTCAAGTCTTTTATGATACTCCCACTATTAGTCATGAGAAGAAATTTGCTTATGAGGAGAGTAGTAAAATTTATATGCTTTTAGGTCATGAAAATAATGCTTTAGGGAGGAACATATGCTTATAGGAATTTCAATAATATCAAGTTTCCTCTCTATGTGTTCAAATTCTTGAAGATATGCTTGTTTCCCCTTCCTATGCTACATGATTCTTGCTCCCATAAATTGTTTGCTCACAAAAACCCTATGCATAGGAAGTGGTTTAGACTTAAATGTGCTTTTAATGAGATTCATGATGCTCTTTTGCATGTTTAAATTACTATTCCTATGTGAGCATCATTGAAATCATCATGCCTAGCTAAAAGGCATTAAAGAAAAGCGCTTGTTTGGAGACAACCCAACACTTTTACCTTCTGTTTTTGTGTGTTCACATGATTAAGCTACTGTATGAATAATGTTTTGTGTCTTTTATTTCAATAAAGTGCCAAGTAAATCCTTTGGGATAGTGTGGATACTTGCATGTTTGATTCTGTGCAAAAACAGAAAGTTTTGCGTCTAGTATATGAATTATATGATTTTACTGGAGCGTCAAAAAATTCTGAAATTTTTGAAAAAACTTTATATTCAAATTCCCTGAGTTTTTTATAATTTTTCAGAATTTTTAGAGTCAGGGAAGTTTGGTGATCATTCATATCTGTACAGACAATTCTGTTTTTGACAGATTATGTTTTGCATGCATAGTTTGCTTGTTTCAAGTGTTCCTATAGCTTATATTGGGTAATATAAATAGTGGGAATGATGTAATACAATATTTATCATGTGGGAACAATTATGAATCTTATCTTGATAGTACCTAAGTGAATGATCTATATTTACTACACTAACCCATCTCACAAAGTTCCGTTAAGTTTTGTGTGATTGAAGTTTTCAAGTTTTGGGTGAGATATAAATATGAGGAGAATAAGGAGTGACAAGAACCTAATCTTGGGGATTCCCAAGGCCCCCCAAGGTAATATTAAAGGAAGACTCAAGCGTCTAAGCTTGGGGATGCCCCGGAAGGCATCCCCTCTTTCGTCTTCAACACTATCGGTATATCTTACTTGGAGCTATATTTTTATTCGTCACATAATATGTGTTTAACTTGGAGCATCATTTTATTTTGTTTCTATCTGATAGGTGTTATTTATAATATTTTTTCAATAAAAAGTTCCAAGAATTGCCTTTAGGATGCATGAATTGCATGTTTCATGTGTGTTGTGTAAAAATAGAAACTTCTGTTGTAATGGTTGAATTTTCATATTTTACTGGAATGTGGAAAGTTTATGAAAGTTTTACAAAGTTTTGAAATATAAATATTATAGCATTTCCTAAATTTTCATAGTTTTTAGAGTTACACAAGTACATTGTTTTCACAAATTGCTACAGATTGTTCTGTTTAGACAGATCGCTGTCATAGTTTCGTTATCTACTTGTCCTACAGTTTCTGTAGCCTATATTGGTAGATATAAATTGTCGAAATGATAGTCTACAGTACCTAATGTTTGAAAATTATTATGCAACTTGCCTTGGCAGTACATAAAGAGTTGATTTATTATTATCTGTACTAACCTATCTCACGAGTTCTCTTTGAGTTTTGTGTGGATGAAGTTTATGAGAATAGGTGAAACCGTGGTATGAGAGGATTGAAAGAGATATAAAAGCTCAAGATTGGGGATGCCCAAGGCACCCCAAGTAAATATTTCAAGAACTCTCAAGCATCTAAGCTTGGGGATACTACGCATCCTACCTCTTTTCATCAACAATTATTGGTTAGCCTATGTTGAGCCTAAATTTTATTCGTTCACATGATGTGTGCTATTCTTGGAGTGTTATTTTTCTTTTGCTTGATGTTTGAATGAAGTACTTAAGATCTGAAAATATTTACAGAGGGAGAGAGATTCCTCACATAGCTCCTTAATTATTTGACTACTCATATCCTTTGAGAGTAGCTTGTCATTTGCTCTAGTGCTTCACTTATATCTTTTTAGAGCATGTTGGTGTTATACTTTATTTAAATCATTGAACTCTCATACCTCACTTATACTATTTTGGGAGTTTCTTAAAACAACATGGTAATTTGTTTAGGTTATGAATTTAGTCCTAATATAATGGGCATTCAAGAGGGATATAATAAAAACTTTCATATTAAGTGCATTAAAAACTATGAGAAGTTTGATTCCTTGCATATAGTTTTGAGATAATAGAGATGGTAATATGAGAGTCATGCTAATGACTAGTTGTGAATTGGAAGAGATACTTGTGTTAAAGCTTGTGATTCCCGTAGCATGCACGTATGTACTGACTAGTTGTGAATTGGAAGAGATACTTGTGTTAAAGCTTGTGATTCCCGTAGCATGCACGTATGGTGAACCGCTATGTAACGAAGACGGAGCATGATTTATTTAATGATTGTTGATCTTTGTGTGAGGGTCAGGAGCGCGCGATGGTTAACTCCTACCAACCTCTCCCCTAGGAGCATGCGTCTAATGCTTTGTTTGATGACTAATAGACTTTTGCAATGAGTATGTGAGTTCTTTATGACTAATGTTGAGTCCATGGATTATACGCACTCTCACCCTTCCATCTTTGCTAGCCTCTCTAGTACCGCGCAACTTTCGCCGATACAACAAACCCTCCTTCCTCAAAACAGCCACCATCTATTCCTGAAAATAGCCACCATACCTACCTATTATGGCATTTCCATAGCCATTCTGAGATATATTGCCATGCAACTTCCACCATGTAGTTTTTTATGACTTGCATCATCACTTCATATTGCATATAGAGTCATATTTTGTCATAGGAATCGAGTTGTAATTTCTTTTTCTTTTGAGTTATAAGTAAATAAAAATGTGATTATTTTTCATTAATAGAGCATTGTCCCGTTAGAGAAAAGGATGATGGAGGCTATGACTCCCTCACAAGTTGGGATGAGTATCCAAACTTTACAATAAAAAGAGGCCAGCGAAGCCCAAACAAAAAAATAAAAGAGGCCAAAGAAGCCCACCAAAAAGAAAAAAATAGAAAATAAAAGAAAAAAATGAGAGAAAGATAGAAGGGACAATTTCTACTGCCTTTTTCCACACTTGTGCTTAAAAGTAGCACCATGATCTTCATGATAGAGAGTCTCCTGTTTTGTCACTTTCATACAACTAGTGGATATTCATTATGCACGACCACTTAGTTTACTTTTTGAGCTTTCATACACTTATAGCTCTAACTGCATTTGTTGCATGGCAATCCCTACTCACTCACATTGATATCTATTGACGGGCATCTCCACAGCCTGTTGATATGCCTAGTTGATGTGAGACTATCTTCTCCTTTTCCCCTTGCACCTCCTCCATATTCTATTCCAGCTATAATGCTATATCCATGGCTCACACTCATGTATTGCGTGAGAGTTGAAAAGGTTTGAGAACACCAAAAGTGTGAAACAATTTCTTGACTTGTTCATCAGGGTTGTGCATGATTTAGATACTTTGTGTGGGGAAGATGGAGCATAGCCAGACCATATGATTTTGTAGGGATAACCTTCTAACGCCATGTTATTTCGAAAGGACACGACTACCTTGTTGGTGTGCTCGAAGTATTACTATTTTTGTGTCAATATTAGACTATTGTTTTGAATCTTACGGACCTGAATATGCATGCCACAATAAAGAATATTACATGGACAAATATGTTAGGCAGCATTCCACATCAAAAATTCTGTTTTTATCATTTACCTACTCGAGGACGAGCAGGAATTAAGCTTGGGGATGCTGATACGTCTCCAACATATCTATAATTTTTTGCTCGTTCCATGCTGTTATATTATCATTCTTGGATGTTTTATAATCATTTTACCACAACTTTATATTATTTTTGGGACTAACATATTAACCTAGAGCCAAGTGCCAGTTTCCTGGTTTTTCCATGTTTTTGAGTTTTGCAAAAAAGGAATATCAAACGGAGTCCAAACGGAATAAAAATTTACGGTGATTTTTTTAACCAGAAGAGACCCACGGAGCCTCGGAGTTGGGCCACAAGACCCACGAGGCAGTCACAAGCCTCAGGGGCGTGGCCACCCCCTTGGTCGCACTCTGCGGGCTTGTGACTCCCTCGTGGCCCATCCGGACTTATTTCCACCGCCATAAATTCCTATAAATACCAAAAAACCCAATGCAAAACCTAGATCGGGAGTTTCATCACCGCAAACCTCCAGAGCCACGAAAAACCCATCGGGAGCCCGTTCTGGCACCCTGCAGGGAGGAAACAATCATCAAAGGCCATCTTCATCATCCCAGCGGTCTCCATGACGAGGAGGGAGTAGTTCACCCTCGGGGCTGAGGGTATGTACCAGTAGCTATGTGTTTGATCTCTCTCTCCCTCTCGTGTTCTTGAGATGGCACGATCTTGATGTACCGCGAGCTTTGTTGATATAGATTGAATCATATGGAGTGTTTCCCCTCTCTATCTAGTTGTTATGAATTAAGTTTTCCCTTTGAAGTTTACTTATCGGATTGAGTCTTTAAGGATTTGAGAACACTTGATGTATGTCTTGCGATGGGATATCTGTGGTGACAATGGGATGTTCTATTGATACACTTGATGTATGTTTGGGTGATCAACTTGCGGGTTCCGTGACCTTGGGAATCTATGCATAGGGGTTGGCACACGTTCTTATCTTGACGTTCCGGTAGAAACTTTTGGGCACTCCTTGAAGTTCTTTATGTTGGATTAAACATGGTGAATCTTAAATTATGTGATGCATATCGTATAATCAAGCCAACGGGTACTTGTGGTGACATTGGAGTATCTAGGTGACATTAGGGTTTTAGTTGATGTGTATCTTAAGGTGTTATTTTAGTATGAACTCTAGGGCTGTTTGTGATACGTATAGGGACAGCTCATAAGATTGATCAGAAAAGATAAATTTGAGGTGGTTTGGTACCCTCCAATAATTTCTTCGTTAGTTCTCCACTATTTGTGACTTTGGAGTGAACTCTTTGTCGCATGAGAGGTATTTACATATGATTCAACTATGCCAATATTGTTGAGAGAAATTGCACTAGTGAAAGTATGAACCCTAGGCCTTGTTTTCAAGCATTGCGATACCGTTTGTGCTCACTTTTACCATTAGTTACCTTGCTGTTTTTATATTTTCATATTAAAAAAACCTATATCTAACATCCATATTACACTTGTATCACCATCTCTTCGCCGATCTAGTGCACCTATACAACTTACCATTATATTGGGTGTGTTGGGGACATAAGAGACTCTTTGCTATTTGATCGCAGGGTTGTTTGAGAGAGACCATCTTCATCCTACACCTCCCACGGATTGATAAACCTTAGGTCATCCACTTGAGGGAAAATTGTCATTGTCCTACAAAACTCTGCGCTTGGAGGCCCAAATGAGTCTACAAGAAAGAGGTTGTGTAGTAGACATCAGGCGGACCCATACCCGTTGTACCGCTATATTCATATAGCCCGGTACAATCGGGGTCCCGAGCGGTTGTATCGCTTAGGACTTTTCCTGGTCCGGGGCTTAGGCCTAGCTGCTGCATCCGGGCCAACTTTCTGTTTTGGTCAGATGGTTGGGCGGTGGTTGGCCGGTTGTACCTGTTATACCAGTTACACCGGTTGTATCGCTCCCTACACCGGTTGTACCTCTCCCATGCAGATCTGGCTGTAATGGTTGGAAAAGGGGGGGTATATAAGGAGGTGCTTCTTCCACCTCTCACTTATCTCTTTCTAATCTCTCTCAACCATTGATCCGCCTTGAGCTTTCTTGCCTGATCTCTCTCTAGCCACCCAAACTTGTTATCTTGTTAGGGATTGAAGGAGGAGATCTATATCTACACTTCCACCAAAGGAAAATTGATCCCCCATAGTTTCGTGTGTGGATTTTGTTACTCTCGGGTGTTTGAGCACCCTAGACGGAAGAGATCATCTCAAAGCCATATTCCATTGTGGTGAAGCTTCGTGGTTTCATTGGGAGCCTCCAATTAAGTTGTGGAGAGAGCCCCAACCTTGTTTGTAAAGGTCCGGTTTCCACCTTCAAGGGTACCACTAGTGGAATCACGGCATCTCGCATTGTGTGAGGGCGTGAGGAGAATACGGTGGCCCTAGTGGCTTCTTGGGGAGCATTGTGCCTCCACACCGCTCCAACGGAGACGTACTTCCCCTTACCGGGAAGGAACTTCGGTAACACATCCTCGTCTCCATCGGTTCCTCTTGTGGTTACTCCTTACCTTTACTTTGTGCAAGCTAGTTTATTTCTTTATCTTGCTTGCTTAGCTTGTTATTGTGATTAGCATCACATAGTTTGCTCACCTAGTTGCATATCTTGCCAACCTATTTGTTGCTAAGCTTAAAATGTTAAATAAAAGTTAAAATTTGTTAGTTGCCTATTCACCCCCCCCCCTCTAGTCAACCATATTGATCCTTTCAATTGGTAATAGAGCTACGTCTCTTTATTAAGGGTTTCACCACCCGAAGAGTATGGCTGGCGAAGAGGAGCGTGTGGGAGAACTTCCCGAGGCCATGGGAGTGAACACAGTCTCTCGTGAGGGTTTAAATGAGGCCATGTCCTCTCTCAAATCTTCCATGACGACCGAGGTAAAATCCATGTTCAAAGAATTCCTTGATACTCTTAAACTTTTCACCAATGCGGTGCAAGTGGTTAATCCCACTAACTCGACATCGGATGTCAACTCCGGTAAGGAGGGGGCTAGTGCTAATAAGGATAATCATTCTCAAGGAATTAATGGGTCGGGGAGCTTGTGCACCCACCTCATATAGTTAATCATGGTCCTCCTCCTAAACTTGTTAAGAATGATTTTGCTAATTGGATTTTCAGTATCAAGTCTCATTTAGATCACAACTCAATTCATCTCATGAGAGTCATTGAAGAAGGATACTACCCTCGTGATCCACGCAACCTCACTCCAAGAGAACAAGCAGATAAACAGCTAAATTCTTCCGCCTTGTTCATACTTCAAGCTGCAGTTCCCACCGAACACCTACCTCACCTGCGTCCCTTCACTGTTGCTAAATAGTGTTGGGAACACATTGTCTCCATGTACAAGGGAACCTCAAACATTCAATGATCAAACTATGAAGTTGTCCTTGATCAGTCAGATGAGTTTGTAATGATAGAGGATGAGGAACTGCATGAGCTCTATAGAAGGGTGACTGCTCTCGCCGTTGCCCTCAAAGATCATGTCAGCAAGGATGTGGATGATACTTGGATCAAGCGTAAGTTTCTGAAGGCCATCATGCCCTAGAACAAGGCCATGTCCGCTATCATCCATCAAAGACCGGACTTTCACACCTTGTCTTCTGGTCATGTGTTGGATGAATTTATTGCAATGAACATCTTGAACACGACAGTTCAAAATGCTCTCGCTCGCATGCAACAGTCAAAGAAATCATCCCCCAACCTTGCTTTGAAGGCCAAGGCTAGTCAAGAGGAAGAAGAAGAAGAAGAGGGTTTCCCCGAGGACACCAAATATGCTTATCATGAGCATATGGCTCTTGCGTCTAGGCAATTTTGGGGCAACAAGAGAAACACAAGGCCCAACTTCTCCAAGAACAACTCAAACGGGTCAAAGGGAAAACAACATGTGAGAACATGCTACAACTATGGTAATGCGAGTCACTTTGTGGTGGATTGCCCATATGATAAGAGGGAAGACAATGGTGGCAAGCTCATTCGCAAAGATAAGGCCAAGTCCTTCCCCAACAAGACCAACTTCACCAAGAAGGCTCCTCACAAAGTATTGGTGGCTCAAGAATAGTATGCCTCGGATGATGATGTTGATGACGAAGACACAAGCGATGAAGGAATGGCAATGGCATCTGTGGCAATTGCTTCCTCTACCCCAACAAAGGTGTCACTCTTTGACGCCCCCAATGAGAACCACATCGCTGGGTGCCTCATGGCTAAAGGTATCACCAAGGTAACCTCCAATGCCAAAACCTCAAACATTAAGACTTCTATTTCTTCCACTCCGTCTTTGTTAGATTGTGTGGATGAACATGAGGAGGCGAAAGAGGATAAAAATGAGTTTTGACAAATTCTTGTGTAAACTCAAGGGTGAATCCAAGAAGCACTTCGTTGCTCTCTTGGAACAACTTGGTGAGTCCAGTGACACTATTGATTCTCAAGAAGAATATCTTGAGGAGTTGAGAGGACATAGTCGTGATTATGCCAACAAGATAGTGGATCTATCTATTTCTCTTGAGGAAGAGCGAGGTCTTCACATGACTCTTGAGGAGTCACAAAATGATGACCTTGCTAAATTACATAAAGATTATGATAATGTTATTGTTCTTAACCGCGTGCTCAAGTCTGAAAAGGTTGCACTTGGGGTTGGCCATGATCAACTCAAGGTTGAGCTTGACACACTTGACAATGCTCACAAGGCATTGAAGTGTGCTCATGCCTCCCTTAAGGAGTCGCATGATCAACTCCAAGTAAAACTCACTAAGGAAATTGCCACGTGTCGTCCTTTTGTTGTAATTGATAATGCTTATGCTACTAACCCGTGTTGTGAGCATGCACATCTTGTGGAGGAAAATGCTAAGCTCAAAGAGCAGCTTGAAAAGGGTTTGGTGACGCGTATCCAAGGTGAGAAGACTCTCAATGACCTTTTGAGTAATCAAAATGAAGTTGTTGCAAAAGAAGGGGTTGGGTTTGCACCCAAAAACAACAAGAAGAAGAAGAACAAGAAGAAGAAGAAGAAGGTGAAAACCAAGGAAGGTCCACCGCTCAAGGAAACTTTTGTAAGAGCAGGAGATGGTCCTCATGAGAAGAAGAAAGACAAAGTTGTGGTTGGTAATGCCAAGAATGGCAAGACCACTCACCCCAACAAGACCGACGACTTTAACCCCTCTTATGTTTTATGTCGTGCTAGTGATGGGCATGTTTATGCCAAATATGTTGGTTCTTCTTATGAGTACATTGAATGGTGTATTTGGGTTCCTAAGACCCTTGTTTCTAACATGAAAGGACCCATTAAAGAATGGGTACCTAAAACCAAGCATTGATCTCTTGTAGGGGTTTTCTTCCAGAGGAGTGTCATGGTTTCTCGATAGTGGAGCGACAAATCATATGACCAGAAGCAAGGACTTGGTGGTGGACGTTCATCCTGACCCATCTGTGGGCACCCAAGTCTCATTTGGTGACGATGCAGTTTCAAAGGTATTGGGTCTTGGCAAGGTGATAATCTCTCTAGAACTCTCCATAGAGAATGCCATGCTTGTTGAGACCCTTGTATACAATTTACTTTCTATTCATTAACTCGCACTCATGGGTTTTAGTACCTTCTTTGGTATTGACTTTGTGGCCCTTTTGTGGAGCAAGACTCTTAAAGTAGATTTTGTTGGGCATGTCGAGAATGGTCTCTATGTGGTTAACTTCTCGGAGCAACCCACTAAGACCGCAACTTGACTAATGGCTAAAGTTGATGTGGGATGGCTCTGGCATCGCCGATTAGCCCATGTCAATATGAGATCTTTGCAAAGTCTCCTCAAAGAGGATCATGTCCTTGGACTAAAAAATGTGAATTTAGCCAAAGATCGTGCTTGTATTGAAGGAAAGCTACATGAGACTGCTCATTGCCCCACGACTATCATTTACTCAAAGAGGCCTTTGGAGCTCCTCCACATGGATTTATTTGGTCCTCCATCTTTCGATAGCCTTGCGGAAGAAAGTATTGTTTGGTGATCGTGGATGACTACTCAAGATACACTTGGGTATATTTCTTCCAGAGAAAGAGTGAAACTCAACAAAACATCATCGACTTTGCAAATGAAGCTCAACGACAACATGAGGCAAAAATTCTGATGATAAGAAGTGACAATAGGAACTCAAGAAGGCATTGTGAAACTCCCACCATAACCACCTCCCCTCCCACCTCCACGTCCTCCTCCACCTTCTCCTCCAATGGTGTGTGCAGATCAGGCTCCGAGGACGAACTCTAGGCGTTCTTCATCCTCTCTAACGGTATGGAAAATCTCATCCACTGGGATTTCGCCCCTGGCCTCAAGGTGGAAAACCAGGTTTGTTCTAGATTTGGATCTTCGGTCCACTATGACAAAACACAAGGCTGCAAGGAATTTTTCTTGGTTGTTTCCTTCTCATCTGCCTCTTTTCCTCTGACGGAAGAGGAGGTGCGGATTGTGTTACAATGTTGCATCGGTGGTTTGGCCCGTGGTTTCAATGTTCTTCAATTGGGTTCTCGGAGTTTTAAATTCTCGGTGGCATCCAATCAAGTTGGTCATTTTATATATGGTTTGAAGGACAGAATTTGGCCAAACTTCGTTTGTCATTTTCGCTTATTCAAGAATTATGTGGATTATTCAATGGAAAACAATTATTGGCATCTGGATAACGAGATCCCGGAAGTGGTGGCTAGGTCACCTATGGCTATCAAATCATGTTTGAACTTTCTCCGTTTGAGTGCTCTGTTGCGAGACGTAGTAGTAAATCAAAAAAATTCCTACGATCACCAAGATCTATCCATGGATAAACCAGCAAAGAGTGGGGAGAGATTGCATCTTCATACCTTTGAAGATCGCTAAGCGGAAGCGTTACAAGAACGCAGTTGGTGGAGTCGTACTCGCAGCGATTCAGATCGCGGTGGATTCCAATCTCAGCGCTGAACAACGGCGCCTCCACATTCAACACACATGCAGCCCGATGACGTATCCAGTAATGAGGAAGGAGAGGTTGAGGGAGAGCTCCGGCAGCACGATGACATGGTGACGGTGAAGCTACGTGGACTCCGGCAGGGCTTCGCCAAGCGCTACGGAGAACGAGGAAGAGGAAGGGTAGGGCTGCGCTGAGAGAGAGAGAGAAGTCGTGTCTCAAATCAGCCTAAACCCTTGCATATATATAGGAGGAGGGATAGGGAGGGCTGCCTTGGCCCCTCCTCCAAGGAGGAGAGGTTCGGCCGAACTAGGGATAGAGTCGACCTCCCACAAGGGAGGTGGATCTCCTCCTTTTAAAACCCTTTTGCCCTTTATCTCTTGATCCCAGCCACATGGGCCTTTCTAGAAGGTCTTGGCCAGCCCAAAAAGGTCTGACACACCTCTTCTAAGGTCCACAAAGTCCTATGGTCGTCACACCCCTCCCGGGGGTCCTCCGGCACCCTCCCGGCACTCCCGGTACACTACCGATGAGCCCGAAAACTTTCCGGTGACCAAAACTGGACTTCCTATATATCAATCTTTACCTACGGACCATTCCAGAGCTCCTCGTGACATCCGAGATCTCATCCGGGACTCCAAAAAACCATACGTAATCACATATACCATTTCCCTATAACCCTAGCGTCATCGAACCTTAAGTGTGTAGACCCTACGGGTTCGGGAGACACGTAGACATGACCGAGACTCTTCTTCGGTCAATAACCAACAGCAGGATCTAGATACCCATGTTGTCTCCCACATACTCCACAATGATTTCATCATATGAACCATGATGTCGGGGATTCAATCAATCCCGCATACAATTCTCTTTGTCTATCGTTATGATACTTGCCCGAGATTCGATCGTCGGTATCTCTATACCTTGTTCAATCTCGTTACCGGCAAGTCTCTTTACTCGTTCTGTAATACATCATCACGTGGCTAACTCCTTAGTCACATTGAGCTCATTATGATGATGTCTTACCGAGTGGGCCCAGAGATACCTCTCCGTCACACGGAGTGACAAATCCCAGTCTCGATTCGTGCCAACCCAACAAACACTTTCGGAGATACCTGTAGTGCACCTTTATAGCCACCCAGTTATGTTGTGATGTTTGGAACACCCAAAGCATTCCTACGGTATCCGGGAGTTGCACAATCTCATGGTCTAAGTAAACAATACTTGACATTGAAAAGCTTTAGCAGACGAACTACACGATCTTGTGCTATGCTTAGGATTGGGTCTTGTCCATCACATCATTCTCCTAATGATGTGATCCCATTATCAATGACATCCAATGTCCATGGCCATGAAACCGTGACCATCTATTGATCAACGAGCTAGCCAACTAGATGCTTACTAGGGACATGTTGTGGTCTATGTATTCACACATGTATTATGGTTTCCGGTTAACACAATTATAGCATGAACAATAGACAATTATCATGAACAAGGAAATACAATAATAACCATTTTATTATTGCCTCTAGGGCATATTTCCAACAGTCTCCCACTTGCACTAGAGTCAATAATCTAGTTACATTGTGATGAATCGAACACTTGTAGCATTCTGGTGTTGATCATGTTTTGCTCGTGAGAGAAGTTTAGTCAACGGATCTACGACATTCAAATCCGTATGTACTTTACAAATATCTATATCTCCCTCCTGAATGTAATCACGGATGGAGTTGAAGCGGCGCTTGATGTGTCTTGTCTTCTTGTGAAACCTGGGCTCCTTCGCAAGAGCAATAGCTCCAGTGTTGTCACAGAATAGAGTCATCGGGCTCGACGCGCTTGGAATCACTCCTAGGTCGGTGATGAACTCCTTCATCCAGACTCCTTCCTTTGCTGCTTCCGAAGCAGCTATGTACTCCGCTTCACATGTAGATGCCACCACGACGCTCTGCTTGCTACTGCACCAAGACTGCCCCTCCGTTCAAAACATACACGTATCCGGTTTGCGACTTGGAGTCGTCCGGATCTGTGTCGAAGCTAGCATCGACGTAACCCTTTACGACGAGCTCTTTGGCACCTCCATATACGAGAAACATGTCCTTTGTCCTTTTCAGGTACTTCAGGATATTCTTGACCGCTGTCCAGTGTTCCGCTCCGAGATCACTTTGGTACCTCCCTACCAAACTTATGGCAAAGTTCACATCAGGTCTGGTACACAGCATGGCATACATAATAGAGCCTATGGCTGAAGCATAGGGGATGACACTCATATCTTCTCTATCCTTTGCTGTGGTCAGGCATTGAGTCATACTCAACCTCACACCCTGTAACACAGGCAAGAACCCCTTCTTGGACTGATCCATATTGAAATTCTTCAATATCTTTTCAAGGTATGTGCTTTGTGAAAGACCTATGAGGCGTGTCGATCTATCTCTATAGATCTTAATACCTAACATGTAAGCAGCTTCTCCAAGGTCCTTCATTGAAAAACACTTTTTAAATACGACTTTACACTTTCCAAAAGTTCTATATCATTTCCCATTATCAGTATGTCATCCACATATAATATGAGAAATGTTATAGAGCTCCCACTCACTTTCTTGTAAATACAGGGTTCTCCATAAAGCTGTATAAACCCAAATGCTTTAATCACCTCATTAAAGCGAATGTTCCAACTCCGAGATGCTTGCACCAGCCCATAGATGGAGCGCTGGAGCTTACATACTTTGTTAGCATCTTTAGGATCGACAAAACCTTCCGACTGCATCATATACAGTTCTTCCTTAAGGAAACCATTAAGGAATGTTGTTTTGACGTCCATTTGCCAGATCTCATAATCATAAAATGCGGCAATTGCTAACATGATTCGGACAGACTTCGGCATCGCTATGAGTGAGAAAGTCTCATCGTAGTCAACTCCTTGAACTTGTCGATAACCCTTAGCGACAAGTCGAGCCTTATAGACGGTCACATTACCGTCCGCGTCAGTCTTCTTCTTAAAGATTCATTTATTTTCAATGGCTCGCTTATCATCAGGCAAGTCCACCAAAGTCCATACTTTGTTCTCATACATGGATCCTATGTCGGATTTCATGGCTTCAAGCCATTTGTTGGAATCCGGGCCCGCCGTCGCTTCTTCATAGTTCGAAGGTTCACCGTTGTCTAACAACATGATCTCTAGGACAGGGTTGCCGTACCACTCTGGTGCGGAACGTGTCCTAGTGGACCTTCGACATTCAATAGTAACTTGATCTGAAGTTTCATGATCATCATCATTAACTTCCTCTCCAGCTGGTGTAGGCTCCACAGAAACAACTTCCTATGCTGCACTACTCTCCGGTTCGAGTGGAGGTACAATTACCTCACCAAGTTCTATTTTCCTCCCACTTACTTCTTTTGAGAGAAACTCTTTCTCGAGAAAGGATCCATTCTTGGCAACAAATACTTTGTCCTCGGATCGTAGGTAGAAGGTATACCCAATAGTCTCTTTGGGATATCCTATGAAGACGCACTTCTCCGCTTTGGGTTCGAGCTTCTCAGGTTGAAGTTTCTTCACATAAGCATCGCATCCCCAAACTTTTAGAAACGACAGCTTAGGTTTCTTTCCAAACCACAATTCATATGGTGTCGTCTCAACGGATTTTGATGGTGCCCTATTTAAAGTGAACGCGGCAGTCTCTAATGCATATCCCCAAAACAATAGCGGTAAGTTAGTAAGAGACATCATAGATCGTACCATATCTAATAGAGTGCGATTACAACGTTCAGACACACCATTTCGCTGAGGTGTGCCAGGCGGCGTGAGCTGTGAAACAATTCCACATTTCCTTAGATGCGTGCCAAACTCGTGACTTAAATATTCTCCGCCACGATCAGATCGTAGGCATTTTATTTTCCTGTCACATTGATTCTCTACCTCACTCTAAAATTCCTTGAACCTTTCAAAGGTTTCAGACTTGTGTTTCATTAAGTAGACTACCCATATCTGCTCAAGTCATCAGTGAGGGTGAGAACATAACGGTAGCCACTGCGAGCCTCGACGCTCATTGGACCGCATACATCGGTATGCATTATCTCCAATAAGTCGGTTGCTCGCTCCATTGTTCCGGAGAGTGGAGTGTTGGTCATCTTTCCCATGAGGCATGGTTCGCACGTGTCAAATGATTCGAAATCAAGAGACTCCAAAAGTCCCTCAGTATGTAGCTTCTTCATGTGTTTGACACCAATATGACCAAGGCGGCAGTGCCACTGTAAGTGGGACTATCGTTATCAACCTTACACTTTTTGGTACTCACACTATGGACATGTGTAACATCACGTTCGAGATTCATCAAAAATAAACCATTGACCAAAGGGGCATGACCATAAAACATTTCTCTCATATAAATAGAACAACCATTATTCTCAGATTTCAATGAGTAGCCATCTCGCATCAAGCGAGATCCAGATACAATGTTCATGCTCAAAGCTGGTACTAAATAACAATTATTAAGGTTTAACACTAATCCCGAAGGTAGATGTAGAGGTAGCGTGCCGACGGCAATCACATCGACCTTGGAACCATTCCCGATGCGCATCGTCACCTCGTCCTTTGCCAGCCTCCGCTTATTCCGCAGCTCCTGCTTGGAGTTACAAATGTGAGCAACTACACCGGTATCAAATACCCAGGAGCTACTACGAGCGCTGGTTAGGTACACATCAATAACAAGTATATCACATATACCTTTAACGTTGCCGTCCTTCTTATCCGCTAAGTACTTGGGGAAGTTCCGCTTCCAGTGACCGTTACCCTTGCAATAAAAACACTCGGTCTCAGGCTTGGGTCCATTCTTGTTCTTCTTCTTCCCGGCAACTTGCTTACCGGGCGCGGCAACAGCTTTGCCGTCCTTCTTGAAGTTCTTCTTACCCTTGACATTATTGAAACTAGTGGTCTTATTCACCATCAACACTTGATGCTCCTTTTTGATCTCGACCTCTGCTGATTTCAGCATCGAGTACAACTCAGGAATGGACTTCTCCATCCCTTGCATGTTGTAGTTCATCACAAAGATCTTGTAGCTAAGTGGAAGCAACTAGAGGATTCTGTCAATGACCGAGTCATCCGGGAGATTAACTCCCAGCTGAGTCAAGCGGTTGTGTAGCCCAGATATATTGAGGATGTGCTCACTGACAGAACTATTCTCCTCCATCTTACAGATGAAGAACTTGTCGGAGACGTCATATCTCTCGACCCGGGCATGAGCTTGGAAAACCAGTTTCAGCTCTTGGAACATCTCATATGCTCCGTGTTGCTCAAAACGCTTTTGGAGCCCCGGTTCTAAACTTTAAAGCATGCCGCACTAAACAAGGGAGTAATCATCGCAGCAAGAATGCCAAGCTTTCGCAACGTCTTGCTCTGCTGGGAGAAGGGGTGGGTCACCTAGTGGTGCATCAAGGACATATAATTTCTTGGAAGCTATGAGGATGATCCTCAAGCCACGTACCCAGTCCGCATAGTTGCTTCCATCATCTTTCAGCTTGGTTTTCTCTAGGAACGTGTTGAAGTTTAGGGTGACATTCGTGTTGGCCATTGGATCTACAATACAGATTGTAAAGACAATTTTAGACTAAGTTCATGATAATTAAGTTCACATAATCAAATTATTTAATGAACTCCCACTTAGATAGACATCTCTCTAGTCATCCAAGTGACACATGATCCATGTTAACTAGCCCGTGTCCGATCATCACGTGAGACGGACTAGTCATCCATGGTGAACATCTCCATGTTAATCGTATCTTATATACAACTCATGTTCGACCTTTCAGTCTTCCGTGTTTCGAGGCCATGTCTGTACATGCTAGGCTCGTCAAGTCAACCTAAGTGTATCGCGTGTGTAAATCTGGCTTACACCCGTTGTATGCGAATGTTAGAACCTATCACACACGATCATCATGTGGTGCTTCGGAACAACGATCCTTAGCAACGGTGCACAGTTAGGGTGAACACTTTTCTTGAAATTTTATTGAGAGATCATCTTATTTACTACCGTCGTTCTAAGAAAATAAGATGTAAACATGATAAACATCATATGCAATCAATATAGTGACATGATGTGGCTAATATCATCTTGCTCCTTTGATCTCCATCTTCGGGGCACCATGATCATCATTGTCACCGGCACAGCACCATGATCTCCATCATCATGATCTCCATCATTGTGTCTTCATGAAGTTGTCTCGCCAACTTATTACTTCTACTACTATGGCTAACGTTTAGCAATAAAGTAAAGTAATTACATGGCGTTTATGATTGACATGCAGGTCATACAATAAAATAAGACAACTCATATGGCTCCTGCCGGTTGTCATACTCATCGACATGCAAGTCGTGAATCCTATTACAAGAACATGATCAATCTCATACATCACAATGCATCACATCACATTCTTTGGCCATATCACATCACAAGGCATATGCTGCAAAAACAAGTAAGACGTCCTCTAATTTGTAGTTGCAAGTTTTTACGTGGCCGATATAGGTTTCTAGCAAGAACGCTTCTTACCTACGCCAAAACCACAACATGATATGCCAATTGCTATTTACCCTTCATAAGGACCCTTTTCATCGAATCCAATCCGACTAAGGTGGGAGAGACAGACACCCGCTAGCCACCTTATGCAACTAGTGCATGTCAAGCGGTGGAACCAGTCTCACGTAAGCGTACGTGTAAAGTCGGTCCGGGTTGCTTCATCCCACAATACTGCCGAATCAAGATAATACTAGTAGTGGTAAGCATATTAACAAAATCGACACCCACAACAACTTGTGTTCTACTCGTGCATAGATTCTACGCATAGACCTAACTCATGATGCCACTGTTGGGAGACGTAGTAGTAAATCAAAAAAAATCCTACGATCACCAAGATCTATCCATGGAGAAACCAGCAACGAGTGGGGAGAGATTGCATCTTCATACCTTTGAAGATCACTAAGCGGAAGCATTACAAGAACGCGGTTCGTGGAGTCGTACTCGCAGCGATTCAGATCGCGGTGGATTCCGATCTCAGCGCCGAACAACGGCGCCTTCACGTTCAACACACATGCAGCCCGATGACATCTCTTATGCCTTGATACATCAAGGAGGAAGGAGAGGTTGAGGGAGAGCTCCGGTAGCACGACGGCATGGTGACGGTGGAGCTACGTGGACTCCGGCAGGGCTTCGCCAAGCGCTACAAAGAACGAGGAAGAGGAAGGGTAGGGCTGCGCCGAGAGAGAGAGAGAAGTCGTGTCTCAAATCAGCCCAAACCCTTGCATATATATAGGAGGAGGGAGAGGGAGGGCGGCCTTGGCCCCTCCTCCAAGGAGGAGAGGTTCGGACGAACTAGGGATAGAGTCCACCTCCCACAAGGGAGGTGGATCTCCTCCTTTTAAAATCCTTTTGCCCTTTATCTCTTGATCCCAGCCTCATGGGCCTTTCTAGAAGGTCTTGGCCAGCCCCAAAAGGGCTGGCACACCTCCTCTAAGGGCCCACAAATTTCTATGGTCGTCACACCCCTCCCGAGGGTCCTCCGGCACCCTCCCGACACTTCCGATACACTACCGATGAGCCCGAAAACTTTTCGGTGACCAAAACTGGACTTCCTATATATCAATATTTACCTACGGACCATTCCGGAGCTCCTCGTGACGTCCGAGATCTCATCTATGACTCCAAACAACCTTCGGTAATCACATATACCATTTCCCTATAACCCTAGCGTCATCGAACCTTAAGTGTGTAGACCCTACGGGTTCGGGAGACACGTAGACATGACCGAGACACTTCTCCGGTCAATAACCAACAGCGGGATCTGGATACCCATGTTGGCTCCCACATACTACACGATGATTTCATTGGATGAACCATGATGTTGGGGATTCAATCAATCCCATATACAATTCCCTTTGTCTATCGGTATGATACTTGCCCGAGATTCGATCGTCGGTATCTCTATACCTTGTTCAATATCGTTACCAGCAAGTCTCTTTACTCATTCCATAATACATCATCCCGTGGATAACTCCTTAGTCATATTGAGCTCATTATGATGATGTCTTACCGAGTGGGCCCAGAGATACCTCTCCGTCACACGGAGTGACAAATCCCAGTCTCGATCCGTGCCAACCCAACAAACACTTTCGGAGATACCCGTAGTGCACCTTTATAGCCACCTAGTTACGTTGTGACGTTTGGCACACCCAAAGCATTCCTACGGTATCCGGGAGTTGCACAATCTCATGGTCTAAGGAAATGATACTTGACATTGAAAAGCTTTAGCAGACGAACTACACGATCTTGTGCTATGCTTAGGATTGGGTCTTGTCCATCACATCATTCTCCTAATGATGTGATCCCATTATCAATGACATCCAATGTCCATGGCCATGAAACCGTGACCATCTATTTCTCAACGAGCTAGCCAACTAGAGGCTTACTAGGGACATGTTGTGGTCTATGTATTCACACATGTATTACGGTTTCCGGTTAACACAATTATAGCATGAAAAATAGACAACTATCATGAACAAGGAAATACAATAATAACCATTTTATTATTGCCTCTAGGGCATATTTCCAACATGCTCAACTCGATAAAGGCTCTTTGTTTGATCTTGAGGATGGAGAGATCGATAGTAAGGCTTTCATGGCTTCTCCTTTGATGAATCATTCTCAATCTTCCACTCATTTGAGGTTTGGCAGTTTTAGCAATGCACTGGATACGGAGGGTTTCATCGATCACAAGTAGTTTTTTGAAGGGCCACGGTTTCAACAAAATTATTGGGAATCCATTTCTTTCCAACTCATGGAGGAAATTCTTGATCTATGGCATGCAGGTTACTCAAATGCTCAGGTGCAAAATTGTTTAAACATTAAATCTGTACCTTCCAAAGAATTTATTTATTCTAAGCTACATAGATGCTAAACATGCTTTAGAAAAGGCCATATTGTGATTAATTGTCCAGGAATGTATTAATCTGGGCTACACGTGCAATCTTCACGAAGATTTGAGTTCTACTTCCCTTACGTGGGATGTCAAGATATCATGCTCAAGATGCCTTGCCATCGGCCACGCTAGAACAACATGCACTATTGGGCTTCGTTGCCGTTGTTGCAGGCGCCTGGGCCATTACGGATGGGAATGTAAGAAGTGGGTCGCCTCGCAGCCCATGGTTTGGAGACGCAAACAGAATTTAACTCAAAGCGGAAAACGTGGCAACCAAAACAGAGTATTGCAACGGAGCGGCATCAGTAACAAACTTGGGTAGCTAAGGCTTTACTGCGGAAGGATATCCCACCGCTTGCGCAGGTTCCCGATACCTCTCCGGCCGTTTCGCCTCCCAAATGTCTAATCGCTGACAAGCAATCAGAGCCCCTTCCCATTGAAGACCATGTTTTTCCCCTTTTGCTACTCTTTCCGAACGCAATGAGGGTTTTCTTCTTTCTGCCCAGGCTCCTCCATCTTCTGCCACCAATGACTGTAGCCACCTTGCAATGGCGACCATCCCCGTGATGCCATATCAGATTGTTCCTGGAGCCAAGAACATCCAACAGAGTCCCCATGGTCGCCTACAGAGGAACATGGTTGTCGTCAATGAGCCGCCACTTGAACATGCCCTACACAGCATGCACTGGTATTTGTCGTCCCCTCCCCTCCTGATTTACAATGTGAGACTGTTCTTGCTGAAGTTAGAAGAGTCTTGGCCGAGGATCATAATGCTGAAACTTTGGAAGGGAAGATTTACCCCTTTTGTGTTGGCTTGGTCCGTTTTGCGGACAGACTAGTTAGGGATGTGATGGTTGATTTGGGAGAACAGGCTTTGGATGACCTGTCTACTTTTTACCTTTTGCGACATGATGAAGGGCCCAACATGCGACGTCCGGTTGCGGAAAGGGAAGCTTGGGTGATGCTTCTGGGTTTCCCTTTGAACTATCAGACTGAGTACTACATCATCAAGGTTGTTTCCTGTTTTGGTAGGTGCTTGTTTTGGCATAGGTCAGGTTACAAAAAGTCCCGTGTGCTAGTCAGAGTACTCATCAATGAATTAACTTTGGTGCCATACAGCTTAGTTATCAAGCGGTTTAATGATATGAGTGGTATGGGCCAATCTTGGACAGTGTTGGTGTATGTTCTAAATGGAAGAGATGCTACTCAGGGGCTGTTAAGCAATGAAGATGAGGTGCTTCCCATGGGTGCATCACCACACCCAGACCAACCACCATTTCTTAATGCTATGCAACAAGCCCAGCATGACGCCCAAATTTGGCAAATGGAAAATGCTAACAATGCCTGGGAGGCTACTCCTGCACCTGCTGCTCCACAAGAGGGATGGGGAGTTTGGGAAGTTTGGCCAGAAATACCTCCTGTCCCTGCTACCTATCAAGGTATCAGCTATCGACAATTAACAGGGTACAAGGGACCTTCAATGATGGATGGGGTACAGACTGATGATTCTGGATATGATGATGGCCTGAGACTCTGGAATGAACATGTTCAGTTATTAGAAGAGGCTGCAGACAATGTCATATTAGGGAGACAGTCTGGACACATGGCATTCATTCAACTCAATTCTCATCAGCTGCTCCTTGATATCCATATGCCTGCTACTCTGATGGAGTTCTTTGCAGGGTTCTACACAAGGGTCCACACAAGAAGAATTGGACTATCGCCACATTTGGATTGGATACAGGTAGCTGAGGGGATACATCTCTTGTTTCTCAAGCTCATGGAGTATGCATACCTTTTGATATTCCCCTGCACTCCTTTTTCAAGGGATTCCACCACAGTCTTTTGCTCCAAGGAAGTTTGGAGAGTGTGTATGGATCATATGACACAAAGGCACCATCAGATATTGTCTGTTGTACATGCACTTTAGCATGAGGCAATCTGTGTCACTCGGACTCAGGAGTCACACCAACACTTAAGCTACAGGGATGAGATTCAGATGGCTAGTGCTACTTCCTTGCGCGGGAAGAGGCCAAGGGCTCCTCTGGATGTATCTATGGTTCGTAGAAGTGCAAGATCCACTAGGTTTTGGGGCTTTAAAGCACCATCCATGGATGATTCCAAGTAGAAAGTCTCTCATGTCAAGCCCAGATGCTCTCCTGTATTCAATGACAAAGACATCTCTGAAGATATGGAGATAGCTGTAGAACCAAGGGCTATACCACCAGAAACCCCAATTCCTACAATTCAACACATTGGAGTGGTTCAATGTGGTATTCCTCGGGAGGAGCTGTCGGTGGAGATCTTGATGCGCCAACAGGAGAAGGCCCAGCTAGAGGCCCGGGAAGATATGGACATTGCTCCCTAGTGGACTGATGCCTAATTTTAAAATATTTGAATTTGCTTCTTTCCCGCCTTTATTTTGATGTCAACTGCTGCTTGGAATATTTTATGTTGGAACATGCGTGGTATGAATCATGAGTCTAAAAGTTTGGCTCTACGTAACAAAATTGATGAATCCAACTGTTCGATCGTCTGTCTACAGGAAACTAAGAAAGAGGAGTTTGATCACTCTTTCATTCGTAAATGTTGCCCAAGAAGGTTTGATAAATATGAATTTTACCCGTCTGAGGGAGCATCTGGTGGCCTTATAATTATTTGGTGTAGTAGTCTGTTCACTAGGGTGACATTGCATAAACATGCTTTTGCAATCACAATTAAATTTACATCGGTCCATTCAAATCAACAGTGGCTACTCACCAATGTCTATGGCCCTTGCAGTGGCCCAAAGAGAGGTTTTCACTCAATGGTTTGAGAATCTCAACGTCAAAATTGATGATTTATGGGTTTTCATGGGAGATTTCAATTTTATTCGCTCATTACAGAATCGCAACTTACTTGGGGGAAACATCGATGATATTATTAAGTTTAATGAAATTCTCAGCTCCCTGGCCCTAATAGAGATTCCAATCAAAGGCATAAAGTACACTTGGAGCAATATGCAGGAAAATCCATTACTAGAGCAACTCGACTGGTTCTTTACATCCCCTGAGTGGACTTTCCAATTCCCAAATACCATGGTTAAACCTCTCGCTAAACCAGTCTCTGATCATATTCCATGTGTCATGCAGATTCAAACATCTATTCCATGTGTCATGCAGATTCAAACATCTATTCCATGATGTACACTCTTTAGATTTGAAAATTACTGGCGACAATGCTCGTGCTTTATGGAGATGGTGAAGAATTCTTGGAACAAACCCATCAAAGCAACATCTTCTGCCACTCGCATCTTGGCTAAATTGAAAAGATTAAGATACGCACTAAAGCAATGGAGTAAGCAGTTGTCCAAGTTGAAACTGTTGATTGAAAACTACAACAAACAACTGCTCCATCTAGATAGTTTGGAAGACCTCTGTACTCTATCTGTACCTGAATCTAATTTCAGGTACATTTTGAAAAATCAGCTAATAAAACTACTTAAATATCAAAGTGTGTATTGGAAAAAAAGATGTACTTATAGATGGGCGGTCGAGGGGGAGGAAAACACTAAGTACTTTCAGGCAAGGGCAACGGAAAGATACAGGAGGAATACTATATCTTCTCTACTACTGCGAAATGGTATGACTATTGAAAATCATGACGAAAAAGCAACAGCTTTCTATTAGTGCTTTAAAAATAGAATGGGAGTTGTCACGGAAACTTCTGCGGAATTTGAGCTACAAGAATTGGGCGGTCGAGGGGGAGGAAAACACTAAGTACTTTCAGGCAAGGGCAACAGAAAGATACAGGAGGAATACTATATCTTCTCTACTACTGCCGAATGGTATGACTATTGAAAATCATGACGAAAAAGCAACAGCTTTCTATCAGTGCTTTAAAAATAGAGTGGGAGTTGTCACAGAAACTTCTGCGTAATTTGAGCTACAAGAACTGGTACAATGTGTGGATGGATTGGAAGGACTGTCATCCCCTTTCACTCAGGACGAAATTGACAAGGTGATTAAAAATATCCCTTTTGATAGAGCGCCTGGACCTAATGGTTTCAATGGTTTATTCCTAAAAGTTTGTTGGGATGTTATCAAAGAGGATTTTTATCAACTTTGCCATGATTTCTGGGAGGGGAAAGTTGATCTCAAATGCTTAAACACCTCCTTGATTACCCTCATTCCAAAAACCAGTTCACCAGAAACGGTAAATGATTTTCGACCGATATCCTTACTAAACTGTGTTCTTAAAGTTCTCACAAAACTATTGGCCGAAAGATTGCAAGGATGCATCCTTCAGATTGTACATCGCAACCAATATGGCTTCATCAGGTCCAGAACTATCCAAGATTGTCTGGCATGGGCTTATGAATTTTTGCATCAATGCAAACAGTCGAGCAAGGAAATTGTGATCCTCAAGTTGGATTTCGCTAAAGCTTTTGATACAATGGACCACTCCTTCATACTCAAAATGCTAAGATGCAAGGGCTTTGACGATAAGTGGTGTTCATGGGTGGAAATGATTCTAAATTCAGGAACATTGTCGATTCTACTGAATGGAGTTCCGGGTAAGGAATTTCAGTGCAAAAGAGGAGTTCGACAGGGTGATCCATTCTCCCCTCTGTTGTTTGTCTTGGCAGCGGATCTTCTACAATCAATGGTCAATGCAGCATGGACGGAGGGGCACCTTTCATTGCCAATTTTACAACCTGCCTTGGAGTTATATCCAGTGATCCAATATGTTGACGATACACTGCTCATCCTTCCGGCGAAGAGCTCAAAAATAAGGGTTATTAAGCAACTGCTCAATGCCTATGCTAATATCACGAGAATTAAGATAAACTACTCCAAATCACAACTAATGCCTATCAACATTAACCAGGATGCAGCTCTTGAATTGGCCTCAATACTTGGTTGCCAGGTAGGGTCGATGCCTTTCACCTACCTTGGAGTTCCGATGGGCACCTCAAGACCGTCGGTACGAGATTTAATGACGTTGGTCTACAGAATTGAACGTAGATTAACAAGCACGGCTATCTGGCTTTCATACGAAGAAAGGGTGCTATTCATCAACTCAGCCTTATCATCGCTCTTATCATTTGCTATGTGTGTGTTGAGGTTACCCATGAAAATCATTGATATATTTGATAGAGCACGCAGACATTGTCTATGGAGGAAAGTGGTGGACAGAGATGCCAAAACTCACTCCCTAGCAGCATGGGATTTACTGTGCAAACCCAAAGACAAAGGTGGCCTTGGTATCATCAACCTAAAATTACAGAACAAGGCTCTATTCTAAAATTTCTTCACAAATTTTACCACAAGATGGACACTCCATGGGTAATGTTGATCTAGAACGCATACTATGATGCAACACCACCACACGCAATGCCGCCTTGTGGATCGTTCTGGTGAAGAGATGTCCTGTCCCTTTTCAGACATCTTTAGAGGAATCACAACCTGCATCCCCTATTCAGGTGATACAATCTTACTCTGGAAGGATCAATGGCACAATGATGATATCTTAGCAAATTCACATCAACACCTACTCTCTTATGCAACCAATGAGGATGTGTCTCTGGCCCAGTTTACGGTGGATGCAGACCCGGCATCCCACTTCCACTTACCATTATCACAGGAAGCTCGGATGGAATTGGAATATATGATGATCACAATCAACATGATGACACTAGACCCCTTGAAGGCTGATGAATGGATATACTGTTGGGGAGAGGTGCACTTCAGGCCAAAACGATTCTACAAATATCTATTCAGACATGAACACGCCCCATCATACATAACAAGCATATGGAAAACAAAATGCATTCTCAGACACAAAGTATTTTCCTGGCTCCAGAGAATGGACAGCTTAAACACACGAGACTTGCTGGTAAGAAGACATTTCAATATAGGTGAGGGTCACTCTTGTATGTTGTGTGATGGAGAGCTGAGGGAAACTGACGACCACTTGTTCTACCAATGCCCCTTTGCAACTGCCTGTTGGGGGAACTTGGCATCACTTGGGATACATCTATGGACACACAAACACGGTTGGATGCAATGGAACGACGATGGGCTAAACCCCTATTTAGGGAAATATGCATTTTGGCTGCATGGAATATATGGAAGCAACGAAACCGAAAGATCTTTGATGATGAGATGGCAACGCAACAGGACTGGTTCCGGATGCTGAAGACAGACTTGGAAATCCTGCGTTTCAGACTTAGAGATGTGGATTCTGCCTTCCTGGATAGATTCCTACCAACTATACAATTGTAAAAAGACTTGCCCGTGTGTATTTCTCCCTAGCCTAGCCTAGTTCAGCTTAAGACACTCTAGTTGGCATACTGCACATGGCCATGTAAAACCACCTGTATTGGTTCTGTTCTAATATAACAACAGTAGGAGCTTTTCCTGCTGTTTTAACCTGTCAAAAAAAAGATAAGAAGTGACAATGACACCGATTTCAAGAACTACACCTTGAATGAGTTCCTTAGTGATGAGGGGATCAAGCACCAATACTCCGCACCTTATACCCCCCAACAAAATGGTGTTGCCGAGAGGAACAACCGGACATTGATGGACGCGGCAAGGACCATGATGGCGGAATTCAAATCTCCGTACAATTTCTGGGCCGAAGACATCAACACAACATGTCATGCATCCAATCGGCTCTATCTCCGTAAAGGCTTGAACAAGACTCCTTATGAAATTCTTACCGGTAACAAGCCCAATCTCAAATACTTCAGGGTGTTTGGGTGTAAGTGTTTCATTCTCAAGAAAGGTGTTCGTTTGTCTAAATTTGAACCTAGAGCTCAAGAGGGCATATTTGTTGGTTATGCTACAAACTCTCGCGCTTACCGTGTCCTCAATAAGTCCAACGGACTCATTGAGGAGACGTGTAACGTAGAGTTTGATGAAAATAATGGCTCCCAAGTGGAGCAAAGTGGTCTTTGTGATGTAGGTGATGAAATTCCTCCCCAGGCCATAAGAAGAATGGGTGCAAGACACTTCCTACCCGTTGAGGAACCCCTTGTGGCCGAAGGAGAAGGACAATGTTCCACTCAAGTGGAACCATCACCGACATAAGACCCACACACTTCCGAAGGACAAAATGAAGGTCCTCTACCTCATGGACAAGATCAAGGGCAAGATCAATCTACTGATGATGGTGTCTCACCAGGTAATGCCCAAGATCAAGTCCACATCCCCGAGCAAGCTCAAGATCAAGAACATCTTCAAGATCAAGACCAAGCTCATGAAGGCGCTCAAGATCATCAAGAAGATGCTCCTCAGGATGTTGTCCCTCAACTTTCCATGGAGGAAATCTTATAGAGACGAGCCGCCAAGAATGCTGCCAAGCTTGAACATAAACAACATTTTATGGAGAATGTCTACGACAACTTGAAAAGAGGGGTAACCACTCGTAGACAATTATCAAACTTTTGTGAACATCACGTGTTTGTTTCTTGCATTGAGCCTCTCAAGGTACAAGATGTGCTTGAGGACATGGAGTGGGTTGAAGCCATGCATGATGAACTCAACAACTTTGAGCGCAACAAAGTGTGGCGATTGGTGCCAAGACCAAAGGAGAACCACAATGTCATTGGAACTAAATGGGTCTTCAAAAACAAACAAGATGCAAACGGTTTAGTCATTCGTAACAAGGCAAGATTGGTGGCACAAGGCTACTCCCAAGTCGAGGGTATCGACTACGGTGAAACCTTCGCTCATGTTGCTTGCCTTGAATCTATTCGCATGTTGCTTGCATATGCTTCTCATCATAACTTTAAATTATACCAAATGGATGTTAAAAGCGCATTTCTTAATGGTCCTCTTAAGGAGTTGGTATATATTAAGCAACCCCCAGGGTTCGAGGATCCCAATTTCCCCAATCATGTATACGTTCTCGATAAGGCTCTCTATGGCCTTAAACAAGCTCCACGTGTGTGGTATGAGCACCTTACCGAGATGTTGCAAGACCATGGGTTTGAAATTGGGAAAATCGACCCCACTCTTTTCACAAAGAGGTCAACGGGAACTTGTTCATATGCCAACTATATGTTGATGATATTATTTTTGGTTCTCCTAACAAAGCATTCAATGAAGAGTTTGCCACTCTGATGATAAATAAGTTTGAGATGTCTATGATGGGAGAGTTGAAGTTCTTCCTTGGATTCGAAGTCAAGCAACGAAGTCAAGGTACCTTCATCAATCAAGCTAAATACACTCAAGACATTCTCAAGAGGTTCAAGATGGATGAGCTCAATCATTCCAAGGCCAATACTCCTATGCCACTCAAATGCCATCTTGACAGTGATCCCAATGGTAAAGTTGTGGATCAAAAGGTATATCGCTCCATGATTGGATCCTTGCTTTAACTTTGTGCATCTAGACCGGATATCGTGTTGAGTGTGGGAATTTGTGCATGATTTCAATCCACACCTAAGGAGAGTCACCATGTGGTTGTCAAGCTAATCTTTTGATATTTGGCTCATACCCCAAAATTTGGCTTATGGTATCCCAAGGGTGCTTCATTTGATCCCATTGGATATACTGACTCAGATTGGGTGGGAGACCGTGTGGATAGGAAGTCCACTTCCGAAGGCTGCCAATTTCTTGGTTGGTCTTTGGTAAGTTGGTCTTCAAAGAAACAAAACTGTGTTTCTCTCTCGTCCACCGAGGCCGAGTATGTAGCTGCCGCCAGTTGCTGTGCACAGATTCTTTGGATGAGGCAAACTTTAAAGGATTATGGTGTCAATTGTGACAAAGTGCCTCTTTGCCGTGATAATGAAAGTGCCATTACGATCTCTAGCAACCCGATTCAACATTGCAAGACGAAGAACATTGATATTCGTCATCACTTCCTCCGGGAACACATCAAGCAAGGAGATATCAATCTTATCCATCTCAACACTAATGAGCAACTTGCAGATATTTTTACGAAGCCATTGGATGAAGCAAGATTCACGAGTTAAGGCATGAGCTAAATATCATTGATTCAAGCAATGTGGTTTGAATTAGTGCACACCCCACCACACTCATCATTATGTCTTGTTTAGATGCATGCATAGACATAGGGGGGTCTAGTTCTCTCAGTGAACTATCCCTCCTCCTATTATGCATAAATTAATCAAGTCTTTCACATTCGTCATTTTTGATGACTCCTGTGCTTCAAAGACGAGTTTTGGTCATGGGCCCAAGTTTCATATCTTCGCGGTGCCATACCAACTGACTCATACATAGGTGGCCTCGGAAACCGCCCCTTCGCACTTATTTGGGTTTGCATTTGTGTTCATGATGCTTTGAGTCCTAGGTGTGGGCATTCTCCATGGCTTTTTTCTGGCGTGTTTGTTTTCTTCCAACCATGGAGTTTTCCCCACCATACCCCTTCTTTTTAAAAGGATTGTATGCTTTGGTTGTCTGGTGGTGGTGCCTGTGGCCAGGCGGTACAACCGGTGGGAGAAGCGGTTCTACCGCTAATCCACCGGTTGTCCCGTCCGAGCGATACAACCGGGAGTGTATGCGGTTCTACCGCTAATTCCCTGGCCTTGTACTTGGACTGGTACAAACGCTCCCCTGGAGCGGTACAACCGGTCGCGACCCGGTACTTAGAACGGGAGGGTCGGACCGAAGGGGTATTCAGTTATCCCCTTCGTGCCCGACTCCTCCCTCGTGCCCTGTCACCGGCCGCCGCCACCATCGCCTCGGAGTGCCTCTGGCACCCTGGATTCATGGCCTCATCCCGGATCTGCTCCATGGAGGCCCTTCCTCTCCCCGATCTTCTCCCATGGATGCCGGTAATGCCTAGTTCCTCCCCGCTCTTAGTTCTTCTTTGAATCCTCCATTGTTAGGGCATTGCTCAGTTCCTGCATTTTCTAGTCAAAACTATTGACGGGATAAGATCATACATTATAATCTCAATTAGCTGTGATGATTAGAGACCTCAAAGGGGGGTGCATTTCTCTGGATCTGGATTTGCCGGTTTCCCAGCAACGATACAACCGCTCTGAAGCTAGCGGTACAACCGCTGTAGCGATACAACCATTGTAGCGGTACAACCGCAAGGGTAACCACATGTCTACAGGTGGTTCTAGTGCTGCTCCTCGGAAGAAGATCAAGAAACGTGCTCGCAAGTGCAGGATTGTTGAGGATTCTGAGAATGAGGAAGTTGTAATCCCCACCAATCCCACTCGCCGTGAGAAGTCCTTGGCTGCCAAGCAGAAAATTGCCAAGCCCGTGCATTCCTGGAAGCAAGTTGATTGGGAGAGGGTCCATTTTCAAAATCCGTATGAGGTTCCAGTTGCTCCCAGGTGGACCACACCTCACTTCCGGAATGAGTTGAAATTTTGGATCGTGCATGATCTCTATGACCATCACAAGAACAAGTATGCAAAGCAATGGAGAATTTACATCGAGCACCGGAGGTACAAAATGGATTACTTTGGCGAGGCTTTGGGATTGTGCGAAAATTTTGACCTGATCAAGCTCATGACCTTCAACTGTGCCTTTGATGTGCATCTCATTCGCCAGTTCTACACCACGGTCCACTTTGGCACTGATGCCGAGCGTCATCTTTCCTTCATGTGTCATGATGAATTCTTCCATGTTCCGTGGCGCGCCTTCTGCAATGTACTTGGCTATGATGATACTGGCCTCATTGGGAATGGAGGCATTCATCCTCATGATTGGGCTCAATCTATGTATAAGAACAGGTTATCCCCCTGTACATTCCCGGGCAGGGGTTATGGAAGCTACTAAGGACCTGCAATAGGTCTATGACATTTTACACCGTGTGTTTCGAAATGTTCTTCTGCCCGAGGTTGGAGATCAGGATGAGATTCATGGGCACTTTGTTGATCTGCTCATTGCCATGAAGACTAAAGCTGGCTCTGGAGCTACCTTTGATGTTTCCGAATGGATGTGGGAGGAGTTGTACTCCACGGTCTTCTACTAGAAGGTTCCCACCTATGCTCCTTATATAATGGGTTTCCTCAACTTTGTGTGGGCAATTCATCGGTCGGGCGAGCTTCACACTTCTCCAGACAACCTCATTGTGCATGAGGTCAAGCAACTCCGAAAGAAGAAACATGTTGCACCTCGCTACCATGATGCCAACCCTGAGGATGTATTTGCTACTTCTAGTGATAGTGATTTTGAGCTTCCTGCAGATGCCAAGCCATCTTGGGCCTCCAAGCTCTCTAACAAGATCAAGAAGACCTTCTTCCTCCAGACTCATGTTCAGAAGAAGCTTTATGAAGCCTATGTCAACGAGAAGCTTTCCCGATGCAGATATATTCAGATTATGCGGGCTCTCCATCTTGATGCCGCCAGTGGTTCTGAAAAGAACATCACTCCTGAGGAATAGTGGATCTATGAGCATAACACCTGGACTGATGACGAGATCCCGAACCAGCCTGTTGCCTCCTCCTATGCTGCTGCTGTTGACGATGCTTCTGATGATGATGATGGGGATGGCTCTGGAGATGATGATTCTAAGGAGTATGATACCAATGAGGAGATCTACTATGTTCCAGGGCGCTAGCATCACTGTTTTCCTTTTTGGTGTCTTGATGCCAAAGGGGGAGAAAGTACATTATAACAGGATTTGCACGGGTGTTGCATGGTTGTTTATTTGTCTCTTTGTTGCGACTTCCAGTTGAACTCTTATTTGCTTGTTATCGGTTTGTGTGGAGACTATGTGTGTTTAAGTAGAGTCTGAGATTTATCGTACCCTTACTATTAAAGCTCTACTTATTATCTCGTTCATATTGCTCCTTAATGTTTCATCTTATATTTATCCCCAGTGGGTGGTCTATAAAATCAAGGGAGAGCTTCAATTCTTGCACAAGTCTTATCTGTTGCACACATTGAGGGGGAGCTCCACTTTTATTTTATAGATCATCAATGCAAATCGTGTTGTTGTCATCATCCACCAAAAAGGGGGAGATTGTAAGGGCATTTTCTCTCCTTGGTGTTTTGGCGATGATAACAACTCACTATGATCTAACCGTGTGTCAAGTTATGCAGGGATTGTATGTGGTACACAAGACGGTTAGGTGGATCCTCCAAATGGAAAAGATTGAAGGCAGGGTTCTCTACGTGTTTATTCTCTTTGGTCGTAGGGATCCCATACTATTAAGAGGGAATCCACATTGGAAAGTCTTGGGTGAATCAGTTCCTTCGCATATCCATCTTCACCCAACTCTCTTCTCCGCATCATAGAGAGAGAGAGAGACCCTCTTTCCTTGTTACCTGCCAGGTATTCCGCGGTCTCCACCTAAATGCTCAGCTTTCTCTTAGTTTCCGGTTCGACAGCCACTCTAGGGGTGATACCCTGGGGGGGTGCTACCACAAGTGGTCCCTGGTGGTTGCACCGCTTCCCCCGGGCGGTAGTACCACCAAAGGCTGGGTGACCCTGTGAGGCAGCTCTGGGCGGTTGAACCGTCCTAGCACCGGGCTACAACCGGACATCGTTCTGTTGTACCCCGGTTGTTGGGCGGACCCGGACCGGTTGTACCGCTATATTCATATAGCCTGGTACAACTAGGGTCCCAAGCGGTTGTACCGCTTAGGACTTTGCATGGTCCGGGGCTCAGGCCTGGCTGCTGCATCCGGGCCAACTTTCTGTTTTGGTCCGGTGGTTGGGCGGTGGTTGGCCGGTTGTACCGGTTGTACCGGTTACACCGGTTGTACCGCTCCCTACACTAGTTGTACCACTCCCATGCAGATCTGGCTTTAACGGTTGGAAAAGTGAGGGCCTATATAAGGAGGTACTTCTTCCACCTCTCACTTATCTCTTTCTACTCTCTCTCCACCATTGATGCCCCTTGAGCTTTCTTGACCGATCTCTCTCTAGCCACCCAAACTTGTTGTCTTGCCAGGGATTGAAGGAGGAGATCTAGATCTACACTTCCAGCAAAGGAAAATTGATTCCCCCATAGTTTCGTGTGTGGATTTTGTTACTCTTGGGTGTTTGAGCACCCTAGATGGAAGAGGTCACCTCGAAGCCATATTCCATTGTGGTGAAGCTTTGTGGTTTCGTTGGGAGCCTCCAATTAAGTTGTGGAGAGAGCCCCCACCTTCAAGGGCACCACTAGTGGAATCATGACATCTCACATTGTGTGAGGGTGTGAGGAGAATACGGTGGCCCTAGTGGCTTCTTGGGGAGCACTGTGCCTCCACATCGCTCCAACGGAGACATACTTCCCCTTACCGAGAAGGAACTTCGGTAACACATCCTCGTCTCCATCGGTTCCTCTTGTGGTCACTCCTTACCTTTACTTTGTGCAAGATATGTTTATTGCTTTATCTTGCTTGCATAGCTTGTTGTTGTGATTAGCATCATATAGGTTGCTCACCTAGTTGCATATCTAGTCAACCTATTTGTTGCTAAGCTTAAAGTGTTAAAGAAAAGTTAAGAATTGTTAGTTACCTATTCACCCCCCCTCTAGTCAACCATATCGATCCTTTCAAAAGCGCTGCCAGGGAGACAACCCGGAAGTTTTAGAGAGTCATTTTATTCTGTTGTGTGCTTTTAAAATAGTTCAAAAACAGAATAATAAAGAGGGGAACCTAAAACTTTTTTAAAAAGAAAACTGAAAGTGAGAAAGACGAGCTACGTTGAAGTGGGGGCCGCCTTGAACTTTGTTCATGCCCATTGAAACTTTGTGAATCTTTATTACAGAAACTTTTCAACAAAAATAATTATCCCCTTATAAAAAATCCATTGTATTACAAAAATATTGTGCCAACAATTACCTTTAGGATGTTTAAATTGCTTGTTTGATATGTGCTGTGTAAAAACAAAAACTTTTGCTGCAGTGTTTGAATTTCTATATTTTACTGGAGCGTGAAAAAATTCTGAAACTTTTACACAATACAGTTATAAAAATTCTTGACCACGTGCTATTGTTTCAGAATTTTTAGAGTTACATAAGTATGGTGAATGTTCAGATTACTACAGATTGTCCTGTTTTTGATGCATTGTTTTGCTCATTTTGATGACACTATCGATTGTATCGGTGGTATAAGCAATGGAAAAGTTATATTACAGTAGCTAAAATGGAAAAACAAAATATGAATTGGTTGGCAACAGTACTTAAGGTGGTGATTTGTTTTATTATACTAACATATCTCACGAGGGTTTTGTTAAGTTTTGTGTGATTGAAGTTTTCAAGTTTTGGGTGAGATCACGATGGATGAAGGAATAAGGAGTGGAAAGAGACTAAGATTGGTGATGCCCGAGGCACCCCAAGGTAATATTCAAGGACTCCCAAGAAACTAAGCTTGGGGATACCCCGGAAGGCATCCCGTCTTTCTTCTAACTACCATCGGTAATTTTACTTGGAGCTATATTTTTATTCGTCACATGATATGCGTAAATCTTGGAGCGTCATGTGATTTTTATTTTTATTTTAGTAATGCACCATGCTGGTATGATAAAGTCCTTGGTTGATTTATAGAAGGCTCTTTGCACCTCACTTATATCTTTTGAGTATGGATTTATATAATGCTTCATGTGCTTCACTTATATCATTTGAAGTTTGGATTGTCTGTTTCTCTACACATAGAAAACCACCATTTGTAGAATGCTCTTTTGCTTCACTTATATTTGTTAGAGCGTGGGCATATGTTTTATAGAAAGAATTAAACTCTCATGCTTCACTTATATCTATTTAGAGAGTTAACAGGAGTTGGTCATTCACATGGTTAGTCATAAAATCCTACATAAAACTTGTAGATCACTGAATATGATGTGTTTGATTCCTTGCAATAGTTTTGCGATATAAATATGGTGATATTAGAGTCATGCTAGTGAGTAATTGTGGATTGGTAGAAATACTTGTGTAAAGGTTTGTGATTCCCGTACCATGCACGTATGGTGAACCGTTATGTAAGGAAGTCGGAGCATGATTTGTTTATTGATTGTCAACCTTTGTGTGAGGGTCGAGAGCGCGTGATGGTTAACTCCTACCAACCTCTCCCCTAGGAGCATGCATCTAATACTTTGCTTCGATGACTAATAGACTTTTTCAATAAGTATGTGAGTTCTTTATGAGTAATGCGAGTCCATGGATTATACGCACTCTCACCCTTCCACCTTTGCTAGCCTCTCTAGTACCGCGCAACTTTTGCCGGTGCATAAAACCCACCTTATATCCTTCCTCAAAACAGCCACCATACCTACCTATTATGGCATTTCCATAGCCATTCCAAGATATATTGACATGCAACTTCCACCGTTCCGTTTATTATGACACACACCATCATTGTCATATTGCTTTGCATGATCGTAAGATAGCTAGCATGATGTTTTCATGACTTGTCCATTTTTTGATGTCATTTTCTATGCTAGATCATTGCACATCCCGGTACAACGTCGGAGGCATTCATATAGATTCATATTTTGTTCTAGATATCGAGTTGTAATTCTTGAGTTGTAAGTAAATAAAAGTGTGATGACCATCATTATTAGAGCATTGTCCCATGTGAGGAAAAGATGATGGAAGCTATGATTCCCTCACAAGTTGGGATGAGACTCCGGACTTTATGAAAAATAAAATAGGCCAGCGAAGCCCAAATAAAAAAGAAGAAGCCTTAGATTCCCACCAAAAATAAAAAAATAAAAAAGGAAAGAAAAAAGAGAGAAAAGAGATAAGGGACAATGCTACTATCATTTTTCCACACTTGTGCTTCAAAGTAGCACCATGATCTTCATGATAGAGAGTCTCCTATTTTGTCACTTTCATATACTAGTGGGAATTTTCCATTATATAACTTGGCTTGTATATTCCAATGATGGACTTCCTCAAATTGCCCTAGGTCTTCATGAGCAAGCAAGTTGGATGCACAAACACTTAGTTTCTTTTTGAGCTTTCATACACTTATAGCTCTAGTGCATCCGTTGCATGGCAATCCCTACTCACTCACATTAATATATCTTAATGGGCATCTCCATAGCCCGTTGATACGCCTAGTTGATGTGAGACTATCTTCTCCTTTTTTTCACAACCTGCACCATATTCTATTCCACATATAGTGCTATATCCATGGCTCACGCTCACGTATTTCCTGAGAGTTGAAAAGGTTTGAGAACATAAAAGGTGTAAAACAATGGCTTGACTTGTCATCGGGTTGTGCATGATATAAATACTTTGTGTGGGGAAGATGGAGCATAGCTAGAATATATGATATTGTAGGGATAAATTTCTTTTGCCATTATATTTTGAAGAGATACAATTGCTTTATTAGTATGCTTGAAGTATTATTGTCTTAATGTCAAATGATAGACTATTGCTTTGAATCACTCGTGTCTTAATATTCATGCCATGATTAGATTATATGAACAAGAATATGCAACGTAGCATTCCACATAAAAAATTATCTTTTTTATCATTTACCTACTCGAGGACGAGTAGGAATTAAGCTTGGCGATGCTGATACGTCTCCGTCGTATCTATAATTTTTGATTGTTTCATGCCAATATTCTACAACTTTCATATACTTTTGGCAATTTTTTATACTATTTTTGGGACTAACATATTGATCCATTGCCCAGTGCGAGTTCCTGTTTGTTAAATGTTTTTTGTTTCGCAGAAAATTCATACCAAACGAAGTCCAAACGCGATAAAAACTTACGGAGATTTTTTTTGGAATATATGTGATTTTGGGCAAAAAGAATCAACGCGAGACGATGCCCGAGGAGGTGGCAAGCCTGCTAGGCACGGCCCACCCCCTGGTCGTGCCTAGCAGGCTTGTGGCCACCCCTTAGGTCGGTTGGAGCTATCCTTGGCCGCAAGAAAGCTAATTTTTGGATAAAGATCCCCTCAAAATTTCAGCCCGATCGGAGTTACGGATCTCTAGATATTTAAGAAGCGGTGAAAGGCCAGAATCCAGGAATGTAGAAACAGAAGGAAACACACACACACACACACACACACACAGAGAGAGAGAGAGAGATCCAATATCGGAGGGGCTCTCGCCCCTCCGCCGCCATGGAGCCCAAGGACCAAAGGGGAAACCCTCCTCCCATATAGGGGGAGGTCAAGGAAGAATAGGAAGGAGGGGGGCTCTCCCCCCTCTATCCGAGTGGCACCAGAACGCCGTCGGGGCCATCATCATGACGGCGATCTACTCCAACAACTTCGTCATCTTCACCAACACGTCCATCACCTTCCCCCACCTATCTATAGCGGTCCACTCTCCCACAACCCGCTGTACTCTCTACTTGAACATGGTGCTTTATGCTTCATATTATTATCCAATGATGTTTTGCCATCCTATGATGTCTGAGTAGATTTTTGTTGTCCTATGGGTTGATTGATGATCATGATTGGTTTGAGTTGCATGTTTTATTATTGGTGCTCTCCGGGTCGCGCAAGCGTGAGGGATCCTCGTTGTAGGGTGTTGCAATGTGTTCATGACTTGCCTATGGTGGGTTGCTTGAGTGACACAAGCATAAACCCGAGTAGGTGGGTTGTTGCATATGGGAGTAAAGAGGACTTGATACCTTATAATGCTATGGTTGGTTTTTAGTTTAATGATCTTTAGTAGTTGAGAATGCTTGCTAGAGTTCCAATCATAAGTGCATATTATCAAAGTAGAGAAAGTATGTTAGCTTATGCCTCTCCCTCATATAAAATTGCAATAATGATTACCGGTCTAGTTATCGATTGCCTAGGGACAATTCCGCAACTCCTACCACCACTTTTTCACACTCGTTAAACTAACTTAATTGTTACTTTATCTAAGGAGCCCCTAGTTTTTATTTGCGTGCTCTTTATTATCTTGCAGACCTATCCCGTTACACCTACAAAGTACTTCTAGTTTCATACTTGTTCTAGGTAAAGGGAACGTTAAGCGTGCATAGAGTTGTATCGGTGGTCGATAGAACTTGAGGGAATATTTGTTCTACCTTTAGCTCCTCGTTTGGTTCGACACTCTTACTTGTCGAGAAAGGCTACAATTGATCCCTTACACTTGTGGGTTATCACACGACAACATATATCGTGTGGCAAAGGGAATAGAAGTGTGAAGTACAGGTTCGCCTAACCAGCTTCATCAGACACTTAGAGTCGGCATGCCTTGCTAGAGGCCGCTACCGACTAGTCGAGCCAGATGTGATCTGACTTGCGACCAAGTGAACGAGAACCTAAGGAGTCACGCGCTTAAGGGAAGGAACACGTGGGCTTTAGGATCCGTGCGAGGCCCAAGAGTTGAGCCTGCGCCGGATGCCTGTATATAGTGGAGGTGCGGCACACCCATACGGTTGATCGCTTCGGCGACGTCATTAGGGCTTTGCATGAGTTGCAACTAGCCACCTCCACTCGCCGCTGCCGACTGTGTGACCGGACCTAGCAGTCCGCCGCACAGTGTTCTCCTGCACGCGTGGATACCGTTAGAGGCGGTGCACTTGCGCCACTCTGACAAACCTGTACGTGGGATCTGGTGACCAGCTGTTCGAGGGAGATCGGGATGACTGTTCAAGGGAGATTGGACGAGGAGGAGACAGACCACAAGAACACGCTGCCCCAACTCTACTTCCGCTGCACGGCATTGCGCGCCTAGTGGTAACGAACTGTGATCCATCTTCGTAGCATGTTCTTGGATGTTCTGCGTAGGAAAATTTTATTTTGTATGTGATTCACCTACGGTAGAACCCAACACTTTGAGCACATCAATGTTGATACGAAGAGGAAGAGAGGCAGCTTGCTGGACGAGGAGAACAATGTCTTCACCAACATGACTGAGGCCGTGAAGAAGGTGAAAACCGCCATAAGGACGTGAAGAAGGTGAAAACCTCCTTGGCCACCTTGAGACGGCTCCCTCCATCCCCTTGGAGGTGTTGTTGTCGAAGCCGGCGATCGGAAGCTTGGCATTACGAGAAGAACTCCCAAAGATAAGAGCTCTCCTATTTGAAGCTTGCTCTTTCGAGCATACTTCTACACTCAATTTTTTGGATACATAGCAATTCTTCTTAACTAGGAATACTACAAAAACGCTCTGATGTGTGGCCTACAAGACCACAACACTTGCAATACAGAGGCAGTTTCTCATACTTTACATCAAATTTCAAAGTTTCAGAACTGCCTAAAGGGGTGAACTCCAAACTACTCTTGATAGGCTCGTGCAGTAGGATCTCTAGTCTAACCCGAAGACAATTTTCAACGATGACATGGTCACGATGTGAAACTGCCTTCACCACCCCGAGTTGATCTCCAAGGGTCCAACCCATGCTATCCGTCTTGAGCTCAAAGGGTAAATTGCGTACCTGGGCCCAAATGGCCATAATGCCAAGGTCAACCTCTGCCGGGTCACCCTTGCCGTCGAATTCAGCAAAGATGATGCCATCGCATTTGAAGTGCCACAATTGCGCTTTGAGCACGAACCTCCTGTCCTTGCTGGCCACATCTTGAATAGTGACCTCACCTTGGAGCTTCCACGCCGAGGATGAATGGAGGTCGTCGATGATGACCCGAGGGTTCGCCTGGAAGGGCGAAAGGAGATGCCCAACCACCAAGGAGCCCTTAATAGCCCTCCGTGTTGCCGCCATGTCGATGACGAGAGGGGACGCCTCACCTCGTAGGCGTCGAGATGACTCCGTCTTGCCATCATGAACAAGAGTCAATGGAGTCAGGGGCACCACAACCCCTTTGGTAGCATGAGGAGTTTGATGATCCTCCACCAGAGGTAGCCCCCCTTCCCGGCGATCACCACTCTCCACCTCCACCTCCCTAGTTTCCCCCTTTGCCACCTTCTGACTTGCCATGGAGTTCATCCTAGAGAAACAAAGCAATATACAAAAACCAGAGAAGGACTTCCCCCGTTCTAGGTATTTTTTCCAGATGAAATAGAGCCCTCAATATGGTAGTAATATATTGCCTATTAACCCCACCAATCACATCCACCTCAACGGGATTTTTGCACTTTACACAAAGTGAATGGTAATTAATCGTCAGTTTCCTAATTCCTCCAGCGTTGATCACTCCTTCTCCCAAAAAAGAAAATAAACACTCAATCTCTTTGAAATTTTCTCCTGCCTTAGTCAAATCCTGTTGAATCTCTCTTTCCACGCCCGAATTACAGGAATCCCTTCCTAAATCGGCCCAAGGAGGAACCAAATCAACAAAAGGAGCGTTGTACTCCCCCTTTCCATCTACATACCCACACATTGAATCCCCTCCATGCAAAGTAACAAAGTGGGAGATCTTCTCCTCTTCAATTGAAACTTCCCCTGAGCATAAGAGATCTCACCTAATGTTTTGCCCCAGATTTCTTTCACCCTTTTTCTTGCCTTCTCAACGCATCTCTCATGATCTGACGCCATAGAGATGATACACCTTGACCTTGCCTCGAGCTCGCTCCAGTCCAGTGCGTTGAAGATGGTTGTCCAGTCTCCCTCCTCCATAAGCTTGCCCCACTCCCATGGATGTGTCACTGGCGTCAGCGCCGGCGCCGGAGCCGCCCCTCACTTCCTCTCATACTCCCTCGCTGCCAGATCGCCTAT
This sequence comes from Hordeum marinum, assembly GCA_022496015.1. NCBI lineage: Eukaryota > Viridiplantae > Streptophyta > Magnoliopsida > Poales > Poaceae > Hordeum > Hordeum marinum. Next base: position 416,946,305 of record CM039677.1, on the reverse strand, counting down.
CACGATCGCGGGAGCTCCGAGGGGCTTTTTGCACAACCGCCTCTCTGCTATTCTCTAACCCGTATGCTACCGTATTGCTAGTAGGGAAGTGATGTAACGCCTAGTGTTCTCGCATTGACTCCCAGAGCATCGCCGCATGAGGACAAATGACGCGGGCATGGTGCACGTCCTCCTTTTCCTGGCCACATAACAAGCACGTGGAGTCCAATTTTAGGGGCGTGTTTGGTAGGTCACATAGAGCCCAACCAAGCCCGCACAGGAAGAATTTGACCTGTTTTCTTAGTGGCGCCTCATGGGATCAGACCACTTGCTCGATCGTTCTAGAGGCAAAGCACTACACCGGCCTCGTCATGGTTAGCTCACATCTCCCTTATTTTAAGCATGTCAACCATTGTCATCTCTCAACTAACAACACAATGTTTCTTTCTTTAGAACCACCCCAAAGACGCGACCTCGACACACCCATCCAACTACAACCAGATGCAACACATCTTCTCCTTTGGACTGGCAACCGACAAACATGCCATGGGCTCCGGTGAGCCTCTCAGTTTGCCCATGCCGGAGCTCCGAGACACCCATGACTCAAAAGACAGTCCTTGATGGCCATGACAAGGCCTTTGAGCAGGTCAGTGTTGATACAAAGAGGAAGAGAGGCAACTTGATGGAGGAGGCGATCAGTGTCTTCACCAACACGACTAAGGTCGTGAAGAAGGTGAAAACCGCCATAAGGAAGAGCAAGTCCCTCGACATCCACCCTGACATGTACACACGCCGTCATGTACCAAGGTGGCTTCAACGATGAGGCTCTAATGGTCGCTCAGAGCCACCTGCTGATCAACAAGGTAGGTCTATACCATACCTAATAGCCTGTCACGTGGAGGATGCATTGCGAGTAAAGACAATATCGATCAGAAACCGTTGGGTAGTACTTCCCCTTGAGCACTTGCGCACATAAACTTTGAGGGTTCTCAATAAACCTCCAAAACTGTTGAGCAATGTTTGGTTAAAAAGTTTCATATCCCAAAACCAAATGCCACCATGTGATTTGAGCCTGAGCATAATATCCAGTGAATACGGTGACGTCATTCTATCGCCCTCACTAGATGTTGTGTATCATTTTCGTTGGGGAGCTTAAGATGCCCATTAAAAACGTAGAAAGGCGCTCGAGTGACCGCCTTAATTTTGCACTTATTTTCCTCTCCAAGAACCATCTCTCCACTGTACAATTATCTCAACCATTTTTCTCTTGTATACTTTGAAATTTATTCCGAGACACAACCGTTTGATGGCTGCGTCGCACGGATGGCCACATGGGCGAGGCCTGCACATGCAGGCCGCATCTAAAAGAAACCATGACCGTAACAATACCATTCTTTCTTTTGCGAGTGTAACATTATACTACTCGATGGATCGCCCAAAATGATCGCTAAAAAACCTAACGATGGCCAGGTTTATCATCCCTACAGTTTATATAGGGAAAATTATCTATATAAAATATGTTTCAGGATGAATTTTTATTGAAATGTATTTCAAGTTGAATCTAGAAATAATGGATAAAAACGACAAGAAATAAAACGAGTGAGAGAAATGTTCCGCTGATTTGCGGGCCCCATCCGATTGTGCAAACGAAGGCACGAGAGAAGAAGGAACGCAGTCAATCGGAGGCAACTCCTTCCCCTTTCCTTCCCCTCCACCGCCATCCTCCTCTCGTCTCCCTCTCCGCGCCACGCCATGGATCTCTCACCGTCCCCCGACCCCGCCGCCGACGACGGCCACCGCCGCCAAGGTACGCGCCCGCATTCCACCCCGCCTACCGACCTCATCGGCCGGTGTCCAGCAACATCACGGGCGGGTGGGGGGGTTTTGCGAGGGTTTCGCCACATCCACCCAGTCTCATCTCGATTCGGTTCGTCGCTTACCCGATTTGCTCTGCCAGGCCGCTCGCCTTCGCCCAGCGCGCCCGCCCCGGAGCCAGACGACGGCGGCAGCGTGGAGAACAAACAGCCTTCGCGCGTGGAGGAGGGGCGCACCGTCGGGAAGGCCACCATGGAGCCCTCGCCGTCGCCAGACTCCACCATCTCCTCTCACCACGACGGCCTCCACCAATGTACCCTCCTGCTCCTCACCTTCACCCCTCCGCTCCCGACCTCAACCGCGGGCGGCGTCATTCTGTTCCAATTCAGTTCGATTTGATTCGATTCGTTGATTACGCATTTCGATTTGGATGCCAGTCCTCCTCTCTTCTCCGCCCGCCACGCCCGCCCCGGATCGAGAAGACGGCGGCAGCGCGAAGAACAAACAGCCTTCGCGCGCGGAAGAGGGGCGCACCGCCGGGAAGGCCACCAAGGTACCCTCGCCGTCGCCCGATTCCACCATCTCCTCCCACCACGACGGCCGCCACCAAGGTACCCAACCGCGTCTAGGAGCGACACCATCTCCTCACCAGCGTCTAGCAGCAGGCGTCACCACATTCGATTCGATTCGTGCTTCTAATGTTTAGGCATTTCGATTTGCCAGTCGTCCTCTCCTCTCCACCAGGTACGCCCGCCCCGGACCCAGAAGACGGCAGCAGCGACAATCTGACGTGCGCCGTGCCCCTTCTCTGGCTCACCGAGGCGGGGCTCACCCCCGGGAAGGCCGGGTCCGCCCCCAGCGTCGTGGATCACTCTCCGTCGCCGCCAGACTCCGCATTCCCCATTCGTGAGCTCATCCGTGTGGTTCAATTAGATTTTCTCCCTTTGATTTGCTAATCCGCTTGCTCTCATTCTCCTGTATGCACGCATGGCGCAGACGATGATGCCACCGGGGAGAACAAGTGGACGCACGTGAGGTTCCTCGTCAGCCACGCCGAGGCCGGGCTCATCATTGGTCAGGGTGGACACGGTCCGGGCCAGTCCGGTCCCGGTCCGAGCTGTCGTTTGGACCGGCCGCCGGCGGACCGGACCGGACCGGACCGAACAGGCTAGCGGTCCTGTTCGCAGGGACCGGACCGGTGCCAACAAAGCCCGAGCCAGACCGAACGGACCGAATGGACCGACCAAGAACAACCGGCGTCGATGTCTGCGGGTGCAGCGGCGAGGTGGGCTACGTGCACGAGTGATGTGACGAAGTGGACGATGCACAAGCGCCAACGTGCGCGAGAAATTAGCTCGCAACTGAATTTTCTGAACCTGATCAAACTGACCAACGTAGCGCTCTCTCTCTCTCTCCCTCTGTAGCTACCAGTCCTAGTCTCTCGCATGATCGCACGAGCTTATCTAGATGCGCTTATTATGGAGGTTGTTAGCGTAATGGCCGGACCTCCGTCAATATACGTGCTATTTCTCTCCTGCTGCTCTTTCTTACACTGACGAAACTGAGGAAACTGATGTGCCCGAGAAATCCCGACGAGCATAGCGATGGCGTCACCTTCAGAGAGTTCAGGATCGTGCCCCAGTTATTCCTGGTGGTGCCGACGAGGTGTTTGCCTGCAAGGGGTAGTTGTTTGCATGCGTACGTGATGTCATAATGTTAGGAATTTGTGCCACGTCCGGGGTCTTACTCCATGGCCAAGAACTTCAGATCGGCGGTGGTGCACACACGACAGCGATGGCGAGCGGCGCTAAGAGGCTATGGCGCACCGGGACGTGAGGAAGGAAGGTGAGGGGAAGCTCCTGGACATGATTTTTCACTCAGGGGATGCCGGTGACCACGACGACGAAGCACGGCGGCGGCGATGACCTGCGCTTTCTCGGTCCGACCGAGCGGCTCGGTCAAAGACCGGACCGGACCGAAACTTTCTCGGGCCGAAAATTAGAGCCCGGACCGACCAGTTTTTCCACCGGTCCTGGACCATCCGGTCCGGTCCTAAACGGGCCACGAGCGGGCCGAGAAGCCCGCTCGTTCCGTCCAGTCTGAATCATTGGGACGGGTGGGTCTGCCGTCGCCACCGTCGAGGCCCGCTCTGACGCTCGTATCAAGCTGTCGCGCCATGACAAACTCCTCCCCGGCACCGACCGCAGGGTCGTGCTCGTCTCCGGCCTCCTCAGCCAGGTCATGGACGCCATGGAGCTACTCCTCGAGAAGCTCCTCTACCAGGTGTTGCATCTGACTTTCACTGTTCAGGGCAACAACAAATTACACTTGCTGCATACCTTGAGTGGTTTCATCCTCTTCAATTGATTTGTTCTCGCAGGGTGACCAGGTGGTTGACTCTCAGGCCACGGTAGTGCTCGTGGTGCCTCAGCCCTGCTGCGGTGTGCTGATCGGCAAAGGAGGATCTGTTATCAAGTATGTTTTCCTTCCTTTTCTTCGTCTTTTAGTTTGACACGTGTCGGCTTCGCGCATGGCCTATCATTCTCTGATTAATGAACAGTGCATGTTTTGCCTTGTGTACCCATGCGTGCTTGATTGGATTTACCTCCGCTGTGGCCTTTCGCTAGTTTTTTTTGTTGCGATTCAAGAGCTATATTGATGATCACACAGGATTACCGTCTTTCCTGATACAATCAACTAAGAAAGTAGGAACATAATTAATCCACATGCATTGATGCCTAGACGAATTGGTTTGCTTGGCACAGAGGTGTGCAAGCTCATTAGTTTCACTAGGCACAAAAATGAGCTGGAAAGACTCCAGGTTCCCCCTTACCTCTTGAGCTTCATGAAGAGTTGCTGCTATTTCTGAGCGATCAAAATTATTTGAGTTCCACACAATCTGTTTCCAGAATTACACGACAAAGACCAAGATTGCAGGCAAGCTGCACACCATCCCTGATTACCATGCTTCCATTGCTGCTGCACCCGCCGCGGTGTCATACCACAGGGCTTGTGCCCGTTGCAGCTTGCCTTCATGGTCACAAATTCCCAGCGCACTGCTTCCCTGATACATCTCAGCATAGGTTTATAATAAACAGCTTCCTACTGCAGTCGGGAACCCCAGTTATTTTTTCCATTAGCGCTTCAGTAGCTATTCCCGAGGCATCATGCACTGATTGCTTCACTTTGGGGGTGCAATTCTGGCTGAAAAATATTGCAGCCTTTGCTCTATTCACTAGTTGTCCTGAGCCCAGGCAATACAGCTCCAGAATATTCCGTAACCCATTGGCTTCCTCTTCAGAAGCTTGGGTAAATACAATTCCACCATCTGCAAAAAGTAGATGGGAAATCCACGGAGCATGAATGCCCACACGAATTCCCCTGGATAAATAACCTGTGCCAATACACTTAAGTAGACTTGTTAGTTCTTCAGCGCAAATTAGAAATAAGCACGGGGAAATCGGACCCCCTTGCCTTTATACCTCTCGAGGGTTTAAAGTTTCAGAAAAAAAAACTCCATTAACGCGAACTGAGAATGAGGTCTACATCTAGTGTTTTTGCCATCCTTTGCTGGTCTGAGTGGTGGAAACTAATACACTTCTTTTTTTGCTGACTAGGTCATTAACTGAAGTTTCAGAGGCTGTACTTCAAATATCACCACAGAACATCTGCTATGGCTTGAATGATAGGCTGGTAACCATCACAGGGCCCTTGGACAGTCAATTGCGAGCAATATTTCTGATAATATTTGAGCTGCTAGAGGATGCTCGCTATTCATTTGCATATGCAACTGCTACAGTAAGCTTTTCTTGCAGAGAATTAAAGTATTTAGTCATGCAAAATAAGAGTGGCTCATCCCTACCCTAGCCCCCCCTCCCCTCAATCTCACCTTCCATCCTGCACCGTCCGTCTTTAGTATCCATGCATTAATAGAAACGAATTATTCTATGTGAAGTCGTCGTATACAAGTTGTATTAATTCATATTTTAGGTACAGTCAGTGGCCCCATGATGTGATCACCCTGTGTACAACTATCACATATAATTTCCTGCTCCACCGATGCCTTCAATTGGACCAGATTTCAATTGCAATAGCTGTGGGCACACTAGCAGCTGTACTTCTCATCCAAGTTTTAGTTCTAATCTGTAGTTCACTACGAAAGCATCTCCTCGGGCAGCTCTTCCCACCTCATCCAGTAATTTTCAAAAATAATATTACTGCTAGAAGCAGTAAACTTTCAAACCTTGTGCTTGGCCAGTTGGTACACATATTTTTTTTTACTACACAGTTTGTCTGCACTACACCACATCTCGTACTAATATTTTTCTGCATTAGTACAGGAAAGCATTTCAGCACTTAATCCCAATAATTTTCCATTAGTTACAGAAATGACTTTATATCGAACATAAAAAGCTTCTCATTCCACAATTCAACTCAACAAGGCAAGCTAAACTTTGCTTGACTTGCAGATTTTGCTCACGTTGGCAATTTATAACAAGAGAACCAAACGTAACTATTTTTGATATAATCAAGAAACTAAACTAAACGGGTCCTCTTGCAAGCAATGCCGTCAGCTTCGTCATCATTGTCAAGCTTAGTATCTGGAATAGAAGAGATCCCTGAAGGTTCATACGGCATTTCAACTTATCCTTGGCTCTCATTGATCAACCGTTCCATGTTTGGTTCATTCTCACCCCATTCTTCCACAAGCTCGACAATTTCTTTTTCAAGAATAACTGCAATTTTATAAAATATATAAATTATATGTACCCTGTAAGGTGATACGTGGAGAGAGTGTTGTCCCTCAGGATAAGCTTGTGGTTGCTGACTTCTGCTTTTGGATTTGTGTCCAGCGGGATAAGCGTGCCAAAGTCGCTACAATGAAGTGGTGAAAGCTCAAGGGGGAGGTAGCTCAGGCGTTCAAGGAGAGGGTCATTAAGGAGGGCCCTTGGGAGGAAGGAGGTGATGCAGACACCATGTGGATGAAGATGGCGACTTGCATTCGTAAGGTGGCCTCAGAGGAGTTTGGAGTGTCCAGGGGAAGTAGAAGAGTAGCTAAAGATACCTGGTGGTGGAACGATGATGTCTAGAAGGCAATTAAGGAGAAGAAAGATTGTTTCAAATGCCTATATCTGGATAGGAGTGCAGACAACATGGAGAAGTACAAGATGGCAAAGAAGGCCGCAAAGTGAGCTGTGAGTGAAGCAAGGGGTCGGACGTATGAGGACCTCTACCAACGGTTAGACACGAAGGAAGGCGAAAGGGACATCTATAAGATGGCCAAGATCCGAGAGAGGAAGACGAGGGATGTTGACCAAATCAAGTGCATCAAGGACGGAGTAGATCAACTTCTCGTGAAGAACAAGGAGATTAAGCATAGATGGCGGGAATACTTTGACAAGCTGTTCAATGGGGAGAGTGAGAGCTCTACCATTGATCTAGACGACTCCTTTGACGATACTAGCAGACGTTTTGTGTGGCGAATCCAGGAGTCGGAGGTCAAGGAGGCTTTAAAGAGGATGAAAGGAGGCAAGGCGATGGGCCCTGATTGTATCCCCATTGATGTGTGGAGAGGCCTCGGGGACATAGCGATAGTATGGCTAACCAAACTGTTCAACCTCATTTTTCGGGCAAACAAGATGCCGGAAGAATGGAGACGGAGTATATTAGTACCAATCTTCAAGAACAAGGGGGATGTTCAGAGTTGTACTCCCTTCGTCCCAAAATAAGTGACTCAAAAATGACTCAATTTTGTACTAACTTTAGTATAAAGTTGAGTGACTTTTGAGTCACTTATTTTGGGACGGAGGGAGTACTAATTACCGTGGAATTAAACTGATGAGCCATACAATGAAGCTATGGGAGAGAGCCATTGAGCACCGCTTAAGAAGAATGACAAGCGTGACCAAAAATCAGTTTGGTTTCATGCCTGGGAGGTCGACCATGGAAGCCATTTTCTTGGTACGACAACTTATGGAGAGATATAGGGAGCAAAAGAAGGACTTGCATATGTTGTTCATTGACTTGGAGAAGGCCTATGATAAGATACCACGGAATGTTATGTGGTGGGCCTTGGAGAAACACAAAGTCCCAACAAAGTACATTACCCTCATCAAGGACATGTACGATAATGTTGTGACAAGTGTTCGAACAAGTGATGGCGACACTGATGACTTCCCGATCAAGATAGGACTGCATCAGGGGTCAGCTTTGAGCCCTTATCTTTTTGCCTTGGTGATGGATGAGGTCACAAGGGATATAGAAGGAGATATCCCATGGTGTATGCTCTTTGCAGACGATGTGGTGCTAGTTGATGATAGTCGGGCGGGGGTCAACATCGAAAGTTTTTAGACTTAGTAGGTCTAAAACCGAGTACATGAGGTGCGCTTTTAGTACTACTAGGCACGAGGAGGAGGAGGGTGTTAGCCTTGATGGGCAGGTGGTGCCTTAGAAGGACACCTTTCGGTATTTGGGGTAAATGTTGCAGAAGGATGGGGATATCGATGAAGATGTGAACCATCGAATTAAAGCCGGATGGATGAAGTGGTGCCAAGCTTCTGGCATTCTCTGTGACAAGCGGGTGCCACAAAAGCTAAAAGGCAAGTTCTATAGGACGGCGGTTCGACCCGCAATGTTGTATGGTGCTGAGTGTTGACCGACTAAAAGGCGACATGTGCAACAGTTAGGTGTGGCGGAGATGCGCATGTTGAGATGGATGTGTGGCCACACAAGGAAGGACCGAATCCGAAATGATGACATACGAGATAGAGTTGGGGTAGCGCCAATTGAAGAGAAGCTTGTCCAACATCGTCTGAGATGGTTTGGGCATATTCAGCGCGGGCCTCCAGAAGCCCCAGTGCATAGCGGACAGCTAAAACATGTTGATAATGTCAAAAGAGTCCGGGGTAGACCGAACTTGACATGGGAAGAGTCCGTAAAGAGAGATCTGAAGGATTGGAACATCACCAAAGAACTAGCCATGGACAGGGATGCGTGGAAGCTTGCTATCCATGTGCCAGAACCATGAGTTGGTCGCGAGATCTTATGGGTTTCACCTCTAGCCTACCCCAACTTGTTTGGAACTAAAGGCTTGGTTGTTGTTGTTGTTGTATATAAATTATATGTACCAGCAGTAAGTATGATCTGTTCATCGAAATTTACTTACATTCACTATGAAAGGTTTCTTTTCTGTACTCTCTGTCGGAGATAAGTTCTGTAGAAATTTAGGTAAACTACAGAACATTGGCTCCCTAACTGAAATAATTGCTAGCAGTACTAAGCCTATAAATTTCATCTGTAACAAAAAATTAAACTGACTAACATAAAGGTGTTTGCCTCCTTGTCCACCCTTGCCCATCTTCAATAGTTTGTTCAGCAGGCGTAATTTGTTTATCAACTGATTCCACATCCGGCCTAACACCTTCACTCGTCATTCAAATAATCATCGATGGCCTCGCTTCCAGACACCTGCATCAAGTGGAGACCCTCGTATGCCACTCATAACAAACTTCCTGTCCAGATTCAACAGTCAAAATTCTGGAACGAGGCAGATCCAGTGGGATTTGAGATCCATCAGAAACATGTGGATCGAAGGTGGATAGAAGCACCTGCAACCATGATCTTGCCTCTGTAGAGTTTACAAACTTTCTCCTAGTATAACGATCTCCAGCTACTCCAGGATTAGCTCCCACAGCGTCGGATCTGAGAACTAGAGGTTGAAGATGAAGATACAGTGCGTGGCCTGCGCTCTGTGGGGATGAACTAAGCTATATGCACCCCCTGCTGCTCACTTACCACCCCTGGAGTAGGTATCTGAAGTCATCATTAATACGTCAACCTCTACAGCCCTGAACCGGTGATGTCGTGTGACCTTTCTATGTACATATCTGCCGCGTATACTATCAGAATAGAATTATTAATGGTTAAAAAAGGCTGTATTCAGTTAACGGCTACACCACTCTATCTGCTCATCTTAAAGCACACCACAGCCGCTCAGATTCCATGGGCGTGCAAGGACGGGAGCCCAAGATTCCCTTCCATGTGACGGGAGTAATTGAGAAGAATTATGGAAGTTTTTTCCAAAGGATGAATTTAATTGTGAGTTGACTTTAAACTGTTAATCTGTTTTACATATGCAACTGCGTGTCATCATGCATGCTTTGGTAAATAATCTCGAAGTATCTCTTACTATTCTTGCATACTGGATGTACATTTGTTTGTGAAGAGCTTTATTTACTGTTTTATGTCCAGTTAACCAATTGTCTGGGCCTGTTGTGAAATCTCAACTATTTTCTCTTGACTTTTTTCAGTCAAACACTCCAATGAGATCACCTGTTAACAAGGATGCCCAAGAATCTCTCGCTATTGCTGTTGCTGATGAGTATATGGGTGCTGTTATTGGTCATGCTGGAAGGATTATAAATGAAATCAGCAAGGTACTCTTATTCATCACAAACAGTCAAGTAACACTTCCTTTTTCTAGGCTGTGTGCATCCTGTGATGCAGACTCTGGGGTAATTCCCTTTTCGAGAAAAGAACACTTTCTTTTTCTATTTCCGCTGCTCATTGCCCTCTCCTCTGGTTAACTGTCTAACATGAAGTATCTGTATAGCGCCTGGATTTTTTTTTAACAACTTCTCTATAGGTGTTACGTCCTAGACGAGTTGCGTTAAGGAAAGCTAGTTTTTGTCTGGGTTACTGTCATCTGCTCCTAGATGCGGTGCTTAAATAAAGCAAATTACTTGCAGCAAGAAGAGGGTCGTGTTCCTTACTTGTGAACACTGTATATGGCACCGTATGGGTTTTCTATTTAAGTTTTTAGCAATGGGAAGGAATTAAAGAAGATGAAGTACTGGAGAACCGTGTGTCACGCATACAAGGCCGAAGGTTAGTTTGTCATGTGAAGGGTGAAGTTTGTTTGGGCTAGGAGGTGAGGCCTGTCACAAGGGTTAAAAGTTGTCTGCGTTAACTAAGCTCCCCAACAAAGCATGTGCACTAGGAACATGCATGGTGTAGTAAGTATTCCTGAATGATTTAACTGGCGTTGAGGCCTTTTTTGGCTTTCCTCTTCTTGTCAAACTTATGCGTATGTATGTACGGCACTGGATGTTTTGCCGGATCATGGGAAGTTTTTTGGATTTCAGGTTAGCGGGGCGTGGATTGACATCTCAGCCAAGGGGGAGTTCATACCAGGGACTTGCGACAGGTGGTGTTTCTTTGTGCTCAGTTTCTGTTCTTTGTGTGTGTGGGTGGTGGTGGTGGTGGTGGGGATTTCATTTTGCGAAACCAATTCGCCTGTACCGTATGTACATAACCTACTTTGCATGATGCAGGGAGGTGAGTATCAGCGGCACATCAGAGGCGATCCGTGCAGCCGAGGCGATGATCACGCACCGTGTCTCGGTGGCCAACAGCGATGGCGGCAAGTTCACGTGGCTGAGGGTGGAAGGAAGTGACAAGGGTCTGCCTACCAGGCTCGACGAGGAGGCGGATGCAATCATGCAGATGCATCAGCTGAATTTGAGTGACGAGAGTGTGATATAGCAGTAGATCTGTGATACAGCAGTAGATCGGACAGAGTAGAATGGCAGGTAGTCACGGGCAGACAACACAGACACAACACAGGAAGGAACCACTAGAGTTTTGCATCTATGGTAGAGTGGTGATTAATCAGTCGGTAGTAAAAGGGATTAGGAAATGGATGGAGCGCTCTGCTTACTGATGATGGCTAGGCTAGGGTTCTGCTGGTCAATGCTGCTTTGACCATTTTCCTTGTTAACACTGAGATCTTGCATCAGTGCCATGTTTTGTTGGCTGGAGGATGGATGGATGATTTTGGATTTAAAACAAACCCAAGAGTTTGGAGCAAAGCTTATTATTGCCCCTGGATGAATATTGCCTTTGGCTTGATGTTTGTCTTTTGTTGGTTCGATCGAATCTGCAAATTAGTTTTGAGGATTTTTCTTAACGAACCGTGTGATGCATACGACCACTTTATTAAAAAGGACCTCGTCCAACATAGTCGACCACTTTATTAAAAAGGACCTCGTCCAACATAGTCTCGAAGTCAAAGTAATACAGTTGTTCATGAGTATCTAAAGAAATATAAAAAGAAATAGCCACAACCGGCGACAAAAATAGGTAGGAAACTATTTTCCTAACCTATTACATGACCGCCATCCAAACCGGTTGAATATACCCCGAGCAACCATCTCCCATCGGATAGACCCAGTAACCATACGCTCCCTGACATCCGTCGCAGTGAGTAGCGACCACATACGGATTAACGTTGTGGCTCTGAAGATGACCTGCAAAAAATGTAAGTTTGTTTTTCTGTTAAATACCAGATCATTCTTGCAGTTCCATATAGCCCAAAGTAAAACACACACACCTACACGAATGTGTTTCATAGTTTCTATTTCCACCCCCATTTAGCCACGTCCCAAATAACGTGTGTATGCTATTACGTGGAGCTATGTTAAAAGCTATATGAACCGTCCGCCACAAAATTTGTGCCATTGAGCAGTCCAGAAAAAGGTGTTTGATAGACTCATCATGATCACAGAAGCTACATCTTCGTGATCCAGTCCAGTTTCGCTTTGCCAGATTATCCTTGGTGAGAATGACTTGTTTGTGGACAAATCACATAAACACTTTGATTTTTAAAGACACTTTTACCTTCCAGATATTGATTGTTCTTGGGACATCTACCGAGTTTATCATATCCAAATACATAGACTTGACCGAAAACACTCCGTTCTTCGTTAGTGTCCAGTGTAACCGATCTGGCTGGGTGGTAAGCTGAACATCCATCAGCCTTCTTACCAAATGTAACCAAGCATCCCATCGGTCACCAATTAGGTTTCTTCGGAACTGGACATTTAGAGGAATCGATTGTAATACCGTTACAACATAGGCCTATCTATGTTAAACGATATTATATAGAGCCGGGTATTGGATAGCTAGCGGCGTCTCCCCTAGCCACGTATCCTCCCAGAATCTCGTATTCGTACCATTACCGACGATAAATTTTGACCTATGAAAGAACATTGATTTGACCTTCATCAACCCTTTCCAGAAGGGTGAATCTGTTGGTTTGGCTGTAACATGTGCTAATGTGTTGGTCTGTAGGTACTTATTACACAGAATCTGTGCCCATGTGGCATCGGTCTCATCAAATAACTTAAATAGCCATTTACTGAGTAAGCACTTACTCTTCATCTCTAAATTCTCAATCCCAAGGCCCCCTTGGTCTTTCGGCCGAGAAATGATGTCCCATTTTGCGAGTCTCTACTTACGTGTTGACTCGTCACTTTGCCAAAAGAAACGCGACCGATAGAAGTCTAGTCTTTCCCGTACCCCTACTAGAACTTCAAAGAAAGACAAAAGAAACATTGGCATACTCGTGAGGACCGAGTTAATGAGAATCAGACGTCCTCCATATGACATCAGCTTGCCCTTCCAGCAGCTTAGTTTCTTTTCAATCGGTCTTCAATACATTTCCATTCTGCATTAGAAAGCTTACGATGGTGAATCGGTATTCCCAGATATGAGAATGGCATCGAACCCAATTCACATCCAAAGAGTTGCCTATAAGCATCTTGATCGTCTTTGGCACGTCCAAAGCAGAAGAGCTCACTTTTGTGGAAATTAATTTTGAGCCCCGACAGCTGCTCAAATAGGCATAGCAACAACTTCATATTCTTTGATTTATCTAGGTCATGTTCCATAAAAATGATGGTATCATCCGCATACTGCAAAATAGATAACCCACCATCCACAAGATCTGGAACTAGACCACTCACTTGGCCATTCACTTTAGCTCTCCCTATTAAAATCGCCAACATGTCCACCACGATGTTGAACAAAATAGGAGACATCGGGTCCCCCTGTCGTAGACCCTTTTGTGTCTGGAAATAGTGACCTATATCATCATTCACTTTTATTCCGATACTGCCTTTTTGAGTAAAAGACTCGACCTGCTTTCTCCATGAATCATCGAATCCTTTCATTCTTAAGGCTTGCTGAAGAAATGGCCATTTGACCATATCGTAAGCTTTCTCAAAATCCACCTTGAAGATTACTCCGTTCCTTTTTTTTTGGTGTGAAGCTCATGAAGTGTTTCATGAAGGACCACCACCCCTTCTAGGACGTTTCGGTTCGGCATGAAGGCTGTTTGAGACGGTTGCACTACACTATGTGCAATCTGTGTCGGCCTATTTGTTCCTACCTTGGTAAAAATCTAAAAGCTCACATTAAGGAGACATATTGGACGGAACTGCTCAATCCACACTGCCTCCGTCTTCTTCGGAAGAAGAGTAATCGTTCCAAAGTTTAGGTGGAATAATTGTAGCTGCCTGGAAAACAAGTCATGAAACATTGGCAACAAATCACCCTTAATGATCTGCCAACATCTCTTATAAAACTCGGCTGGGAACCCGTCTGGCCCAGGTGCTTTACTATTCTTCATTTGTGAGATTGCCTGAAAAACCTCTTTCTCGGTAAAAGGAGCGGTCAAGATCTCATTCTCGTCCGTCGCGAGTTGTGGAACATCTTCTATCCTTGATTCATCTAAGGATACAAAACATTCTTCAGGTTTCCCAAACAACTATTTGTAATAGTTCGTGATGTAAAGTTTTAGGTTCTCTTGACCCACTATTGTTCCTTCATCTTGTTCGAGCTGAAAGATTTTTTTTTCTTCCGGTGTTTACCATTTGCAATCATATGGAAGAATTTTGTGTTGTTGTCCCCCTGGACAACTTTTCGCACTTTGGCTCTCAGCGCCCATTTTAATTCTTCCTCACGCAACAAATCTTTAAGACGTAGTTCGGCTGCTACTTTAGTCTCAAGTTCTGTTGTATCTAAGATAGAAGACTCAGCTTTGAGATCTAAATCATCAATGAGTTGAATAAGTCTTTCCTTTTCAATCTTATAGAGTCCACTCAAGTGTTTGGACCATCCTCAAAGGATTTGCCTTAAATGTCTAATCTTATTCTGCCATCTGTCCACATTGGAATGTCCCCCCGAATCTTTTGCCCACTCACGAGCAACCAGATCCATAAAACCCTCTCTCTCGAACCATGCCAGTTCGAAAGAAAAATGAGTTTTATTCCCAACATGAGTAGACTTCCCTAAGTCGACTAGGAGAGGCGTATGATCCGAAATTCCCCTTGTCAAGGCTCTTACCGTCACTAGGGGAAATTTCTCCTCCCATTCCACACTTGTGAGTACTCGGTCTAGCTTCTCAAAAGTTGGAGTTGGGAGTGTGTTGGCCCAAGTGAATTTTCGACCTGACAGCTCTATTTCCCTCAAGTCAAGGCTCTCAATAATGGCATTGAACATAAAAGACCAACGACCATCAAAATTGTCGTTGTTCTTTTCATACCGCCTTCTGATAATGTTAAAATCACCCCCAACCAATATTGGAAGTGTCTCCTCTCCACATATTCGGACAAGATCCGACAGAAAGTCTGACTTCAACTCTGGTTGTGCAGCGCCATACACTGCTACGAGTGCCCACTGGAACCCATCAACCTTTGACCTTACCCGAAATTTAACAGCAAATTCCCCGAGGAATACATTCCTAACCTCCAAAGTTTCGCATTTGACCCCAAGTAAGATCCCACCAGATCTTCCTCTTGGGGGTAGACAATGCCAATCAAAATCAACCCCTCCTGTGAAGGTGCTGAGAAATTGCGAGGTGAAATTATCTCTACCTGTTTCGGAGAGGGCTATGAAATCAAGTTTATGCTGAATAGATGCATCTACCAGGAACCTATGTTTAGCCAAGTCTGTGAGACCTCTGCTATTCCAGAATATTCCTCTCATCTATCATCATAGAATTTTTTAGCAGTTCGAGTCCTCATGCTTCGGCGTACTGCTGACGCCGGATAGACTTTCCGGTTCCACTTTCGTTTAGGCTTCAGGTACTCATCAACTTGGTCCATGCAACCAGGATCAGTGAGTGCTCCACCCTCTGGTACCGTAAGTTCAGGTGAATGAATGCTATCATGATCCTAAGACTGTGTGGGAGACAATTCTAAGTCTTGACAAAAATTATTGAAAATCCCTAATTCCCGAATCTCTGAATCATTTAACGGTTTAACCGCAGCTATGTTTCTAATTACTTCCATAGCTCGTTCCGCCTCAATATCAATCAAGACGTTTACTGATTTTGCAATTTCTTTCCCATTACTCCCTAGTGAAACTCCTAGCTCATTGGCATTATGCATAATATCTACCTCAGAAAAATGCAAAATCGAGTTGGACGTATTAACTGACATACCTGTCGTGGCTTCGATGTCACGAAGCTTGGCTGCCCGCATGGCTCGCCCGAGCTGCAGGTCGTCAGCATCTGGCTGAGCTTGAAGTCGGTTGCTCATCCGTATACCTTGGGACCGAGGATCCGCGATGCCTCCAAAGGCCACGATCTCGTCCTGTGTAGGTTAGTTTAAGCGGGTAAAATTAGTCTCCGCCCGTGACAGTTGATCGTGCTGCAGACACTTCCGCGAACTAACTGCCAATGAGAAAACACTTACCTCCAAGCCCGGCCCATGTACCTTCGGGGCATCTGTCCCCGGCACTACCGGTGTCCCCGGTCGAGCGGCTCGACCGCCCTGCCAGCATAGACCCCAGCTGCAGCGCACTCACCGGCTCAACATGTGGAGGCGTCACCCTCTCCCCGGATGCTCCCAGCCGGTTCTTCCATGCGACCGACTCAAGCTCCTCTGGTATGTCAACGGAACTGCGATGGGTGGTGGCAATTTGCAGAGTCAAACCCTCTGCGTCACCACTGGCAGGACATGTCATGTCCGACCCCTTCATTTCCTGTCGCACAATGAGCATGGATATGTCATTCAGCTTTTGATGTAACATAGTATTACTAGGCTCGGAAGTACATACCTCACAACCGGCAACTCCACTAGCCGATTTAACCATCCCTCCACTTGGAGATGATCCCTCCAGCGAGCGTCCCTTGGACTCTGCCTGAGTAATCGGAACATATGCTCGCTGCCCCAGTACGCTCGCCGTAGCCTGCTCGATGCAACCCACTGTAGCCGGCGCTGGCGGTAGGTCAAGATGCCGACCGGTCTCCGCCATGATCGTCTTTCTTCCTTCGTTGCCCAAAGACGAACGAGAGCCCGCGCTAGTATCTGAAGAGCCTATCTTAAGTTTCCCAAGACGTGCACGAGCCGACATCGCCCCAAACGAACCAAACCTCAACGAGTTCAATGGCACCACATTGGTACCACCTTGGTCGCTGCTAGTAGTCTCGGTTTGCCTCTCCGGACCTTTGGCAGCCTTCTTTGGTTTATCCTGATGACCCAAGTCCTTTCCTCCGGAGGGTCCATCCCCCTCAGTTGTGTCCATGTCCTTTGGGCCATACTCTTGCCGTCCCACTAGGGTATCCTCCAGCTCCACCTCGAGGTCGTAAGTGACACCCACATATGTCCAACCCACCACATCTGGAATGAACTCAATATTTGCTATGCTGACAAGAAGGCGCGCAACCCCATTGGCGCATGTGAAGGGCATATCAACCTTCTCGGTCTTGCCTATGAGTGAACCCAAACTCCATGTAACGAGAAAGTTATTGAGAGACTTTGGAGGTGCACCAGAGAACCGGACCCACACCTGAGTCAGGGGCGTACCCTGTGGCTCCTGTTGTTTCCATTCATCAAACTCCATGATGATACTAGTCTTGGGTACCCTGCACATGCCGAACTTAAGAATACGGGCTTGATCCTCCCTAGATGGGAACTCCAGTCTGAATGTTTGCCCCTCCACTCGAGCGACATGCCAGTCAAAGTTCCCTGGGGCCAGTTCTCTCATCATGTGCTCAATCTGAGGCTCAGTCATGACCCCATTAGTAACCCTGACCATGCCCGGGAAGGACGCATCATTGGTATGTTCAGTATGCTCGACCTCGGGAGATTCAAAAAACATCAACTCTGAGCAACATACCCCATAGATGGTTACCACTGGCTTCGGTCCAAGTAGTAATGGACACTGTGCACACATATGTTTTGGCTTTAAGCAGTATTCACAGAGTTCCATCTTGCATTCTGCCACAAAGTGACCCGGTTTGCCACAACGAAAGCAAGTCAATTTCTCCTTCTTACGCGCCCATTTAGTTAGTTTCTCTCCATTCGATTTTTCAGAACCCCTTTCTACGGAGTTATCACAAGGTTGCGTAGCTGGTTGCTTCGTGACCGGGACCTTAACAGCAGCAAGGGCCGCAACAACCTCCATTGCCACCTTTGGAAGTGCCAGCTGCGTCACGTTGGTAGTGGACGTCGTTACCGGCTGGGCCGTCTCGACATGAGGGGTCTCCGGCAGATGCCTCGGAGGCAGCGGTCGCCTACCGCCCCCTCTTCCTCCACGATTATGCCTGTAAAAGTTCCAATGCTTCCGCTGATTCGGACCGGCCGACCCTTCAACGAACCCACCTGGGGGTCCCTAGAATTCTCTTGCAGCACCCCCATCCGTCTGCCAGCCATATCCGCGTCCACCTCCGCTTGAAGATGACCCACGGTGTTGACCCTCGCCGTAGACATCGATCCCGTCATCACCCCAATAGCCTCGAGGCGGCGGCCGTCGTTTAGTCGCATCAAACCTGCCTCTTCCGTTTCCCTGGTTTGCAGCAGCCGTTCATCCAAGCGCAGCTGGCGCATCCCCTGAGTGCGGTACATGTGGTTTCCGGGGCGGCGGTGGTCCGTTGCCCCGGCCAGCCATCCTGGCGCTGCCGCAAGTCCCTTGACCTGCCGCTGTAGCCGCCGACGAGTGTATACGTCCCGCCCGACCACTGCCAATGCTTGGGAATCCTGGCCTTGCCCTGGATCGAACCCTAGTTATCTCAAGTCGTTGATCGGCCAAAGACACCTCGGTTCGAATAGGCTGAAACGATTCCGGTATGGGCTCAGAAACAATAATAGGGATTTGGATCACTTCATGGGCCATATACCCAGTTCCCGAAGTGTCCGGGCCCAGCTCCGCTGCTTTAGGCCCATCAAGCCCTAGCAGGGAGTTTAGACGAGCCCTCCTCGTATCGGCGTATGTGCCTCGATCAACCATAGCCGCCGGCGAGCTCCCCATCACCGGATGCTTCTTTTTCCATCCTCGGTCTACCACTTTCCAAGAGCTGATAAAATCTCCTAAAGTCAGAGAAGGTAGCTCCACCTTTGGAAGTGGCCCGATCCATGGCTTAATACTAGCGTGCGTCGTCCTTTGATCTGGTCGACGGGGGAGCGGGATCCCCTTGTCCTTGTCCATCATCAAAATGGAATCGCCAATGCGATCCAAAGGGGGCGAAGGCTCCGGAGACACCGTTTCACCACCAGCCGGTGGTTCATCATCGTCGGAGTCATCGGACTCATCCGGCGTTAACGCCCAGAACCGGTTAGCTGTTATCCCCGGATAGGAACCAACATTCTTCTCCGCACAATCCACTGTGTTTGCTATCAAAAGATCGATGACATCGATATTTTCATCCAATCTCGGTAATCCCTGCATCAAACGATCAATCCTAACAACATACAAATCAATCTTTAAGAACATACCTGCGACCAAAATCTCATCTTTTTCGAGATATCGCTGTGCCAGGATATCGTCTTCATGATCCAGAATCGTGGTCCATCTCGATGGTGCATGCGATTGAACCACCCCCTTGCACCAGCTCTTTGCAGATTCGTCTGCCGAAAAATGGACTTCCCATCTCTTGTGGCCATGATTCGGAACCGAAAAACGCTAGTCTTCGGCTCCTCCTCGTGGATGACGGGAATGGAACCCTCCTTCAGATCCGATCGTGGTGGACACCTTCGCCAGCGAAGAATGATCCACCTTGGAAGGGTCCTCCGCCGTGGTGAAGAGTGCTTCCGCCGCCATGGATGGGGCCTCCGCAGGCGGTCGAGCCGTCGGCCCTATTCCCCCGCGAGCGCCGTCCATCTTTCGTTAGTGCATTTGTGATCTTTTTCATTAAAAATGGGGGAGAATTTCACTTCCCCGGCCTCTCTCATCTTCTG
Organism: Hordeum marinum; assembly: GCA_022496015.1. NCBI lineage: Eukaryota > Viridiplantae > Streptophyta > Magnoliopsida > Poales > Poaceae > Hordeum > Hordeum marinum. Next base: position 416,926,491 of record CM039677.1, on the reverse strand, counting down.
TTGTGTGGAGTCTTTTGAAATTCCTGTGCATTTGCCTTCACGCAGCAGAGTTTCATCAGTCCAACCTGCAATATGCAGCTGTTGTTCAACACTGGACAATGTAACATGTTCATGATATTGTACTCCTGTCCTTGGACAATGTGACATGTTCATGATATTGCGACTCAAGGAAGAGAAGGTTTGCTGCTGCCTCTGTACAATGTCCTGGGTTTGCACTCCCATGGAAGTTGATGATGCACAAGTGAAATGTGGGCATCTCAAGTAGGCCATGCAGGCAAAACCACACTGTAGTTGACGGACCATGAAGGCAAAAGCTATGGCCAGAGACAGCCAACAGCAGTGGCAGAAATTCAGAGAGGGTCACAACCATTAACTGTGCCGGCGGATGATAAACAAGCTATAGTGACACACTCATTAACTGCCTGCCTGTAGAAGGAGATGGGAAAGTTTCGGATCATATCACATTAGCTGTCGGTTACATGATTCAGTCACTCAGACACTCACTGGTCGTTGCTAGATCACAGACCCTACACCCACAGCCACCCAGGCCCATCTCCTCGCTCCACTGTACTGCCTACTGCTGTCGAGCAGTGCTACTGGTTGTGGAGTCAATAATTTCCAATGCAGTTGTATAGTAGATGGCACCATCGAGTTAGGCAGCTCTCTTCACCAGCCTTCACTGCTTGTCACGTGCACACTACCCACTGCACACAACGCAGCTAGCTCTCGAGTGAACCCACGGAGGTAGGAGATGGCGACGAGCGCGGCGACGGGGGTGATGAACCCCCTCATCGGCAAGCTCACCGCGCTGATGGGAGACGAGTACAAGAAGCTCAAAGGGGTGAGGAAGGGGGTGGCTTTTCTCAGGGACGAGCTCAGCGCCATGAACGCCGCCCTTGAGAAGCTCGAGTTCATGGAAAAGCTCGAGCCAGATACCAAGAACTGGAGGGACCATGTCAGGGAGATGGAACTGCATCGATGACTTCATGCAGGATATTGGAGGTGCCGACGCCAGCGCCAGTGCAGGCTTCGCGAAGAGGATGTCTCGGCGCTTGAAGACGCTGCGGGCGCGTCACCGGATTGCCGGCCGGATCGAGGATCTCAAGGCACTTGCGGTAGAGGCGAATGAACGACGATTAAGGTACCACAAGATTCTTGCATTTACCCCCGTATCTCCTTCTCTGAACCTTCTCTCTCCCAGATCCGGCGACCTCGCCGGCCGGGGAGGTGAGAGAGGGTGTCCCGTGCTCCTCTTCGTTAGTTTACTTAGTAGTTTTGGTTGTTGCGTCCCTAATGGCCTCCCAAATAAACCAGATCTGGCTTTCTTCCTCCTCCTCTTAATCATGTCCATGGCGGCTGGGTTGGAGGTCTCAGGAAGCAGATCCGATGCCCTGCGCCGGGCTACTGCAGGCATCACTTCGGATCCGTGGTCATGTGCCCCATTCCCCGTGAGCTGGCCACCATGGTGATGGCAGCAGTTTTCGTGGAGGACCCCTGTTCATCATTCCAACAATATCCCCTGTTCTCTTTTCATCCTTCAAAATCCCTTCAGTTCTTCAACTCTAGATGTCAAAAATCTGGTACAGGGGGATTGGGAACGATGCATGTGATACCTTCCTTCTTCTGGCATCTTATCAGGTTTGCCTTGGTGATGCTTCCACTGTTATTGTTCTCTGCACTGAGGCAAGGAACTTCTCTGTCCCGGATTCTTCCCGGCGTCACTTTTTCTTAGTTGGTGGTGGACTGGTGGTAGCCGATGCATATGCTGCTTATTCCATGGCGTCGGCTATATTTTCGGCTTCTTCATTGCCACCGTGGTAGCTGCAGAGCCCATGAGCCAAGAGGGGACGTTAGAGTGCATCACCATCTTGCTGGTGGCAGCCCGAGCGCCGGTTTGTCGTCGATAAGCCTCCTCCTGCCAGCCGTGGTGATGTGAAAGCCATTCTTCATGATAGATGCAACCGATTTCTCGTAAGACTGACACTTGGTTCACCCGCAGGCGGCGTGGGACATGTGTTTTTGGTGATTGGAAATGTACTAGAAGGGCTTTGCTGCGTTGCTGATGTTATTAAGTTTTCTAGAAAAACACTATTTTCATGTTGTATTTATTTGGTATTGTAGATAAACATATTTTTAATGTAAAGTTGGTCCAACTTTGCAAGGTTTGACTTAAGACAAACCTAATAGGCAAAGTGAAAAAAAGGAGAACGTATATATTGTACCACATATAATTCAAAAATATCCAAAAACTCAAAATTCGTTAATTCAAATTTAAAACTGAAAGGATGGTGGTATACAAGTATAGACATGCCAAACAGCTCTAGGCATTCAAAGAAAAATATGTTGTGCCATGGCATTGCCACATATGCGTCACTAGATCATCTCGAAGTTGCGAATGAATCTTCATCTCGCAATGCATCTCAAAAAACACCTTGATCAGGAACACGGCATATCTTCCTGAACTTGCTCATTCTCAATTACCACGTGTTCATTACAAAGGCACAAATGAAAGTAAATATAAAACGAAATAAAATTCTCCTAGTCAGTTTGGGCAAATGCCCACACATGTGGAATAAGGTTGTCGGATGTGTTAGTAGCTTGCTCGCTCGAGAGGAGGGGGCGAGGGGAACAGAGGAAGAGGGATAGTGTGACATTGAGGTGGTGTACGAGAAGTGGTGACGGCAAGCGAGTGACGATGGAGTTCAATGTCATGCATGCACTCGTGGCGAGAGGTGATATGAGAGATTGACAGGTGAATGACAGTGTCAGAAAGGAACTTTCTAGTGGTTGGGGAAATGGGGGAGGGAGGGTAACTCTATGCCCCCCCCCCCCTCCCTACATTGGGTGGAGATATATAGGGTTCCCTAAAATGAAGAGTTGGATGTCGGGGAAGGGTTGGAGTGGGTCTTCCGACCATAACCCCTCAAAACGAAGGAAATTGTGGACACATGGTTTGAGGTGCAACACTCTGTGCGAAACATATGCGATTGTAACTTCCTCCATTGACAATCTAATCAATTCCAGGTACAAGATTGATGATTGCAATACAAGTTGTGGCTCTGTGGATATCGATCCTCGGATTTCAGCGATCTACAAAGATGTTGCTGGACTTGTCGGTACTGGTGCACCAAAGAAGGAGGTTGACAGTTTGTTGGCGAACAGCGAGAAGAAGCTCAAGGTGGTATCCATCGTTGGATTCGGAGGATTGGGTAAAACTACACTTGCTAATCAGGTGTATGATGATCTTGAAGGGCAATTTGACTGTAAGGCATTTATTTCTGTCTCTCAAAAACCAGACATGACACGGCTTCTCAATGGCCTGAGATTAAAGCTTGGGATAAATGAGTCATCTGGTATTTGTGAGGTGCAAGACATCATTGGTCAACTTAGAGAACACCTTGCAAACAAGAGGTATAGTTACATCTTTACTTCTACAACCATTTTTGCATTTCTGCGGGATAGTTATGAATGATTGTTTGACTTGATTTAAGTATACACCCTATGTTTCCAAATGTAAGCAGTATTCTGCCTGTCCACGTATGAGTTTGACTATGAATGTTTTGTACAACGAAACAGTAATCATCATAAAATCACCAGAATTATGAAGTGTGTTCCAACACAGATCCAACACTAATCATCATAGAATTTGAGAAGTCAAAATTTGCCTACATAAAGGAACCAAGGGAGAAGTGCAAGAATGCCTTACAATCAAGTTGGCATCCAAGATCCGAGCCAGCAGATGGGTCATTTATACAGAATCAAAGTTTAGAACACTAGCTTGTTGGGAATTTATACATGATACTAGATCAGTTTGTAGAATTCATCAATTTCACGTCGTCTAGATATAGAGAATTATATACATTTATACTCCCTCCGTCTCAAAATAAGTGACTCAAAAATGACTCGACTTTATACTAAAGTTAGTATAAAGTTAAGTCATTTTTGAGTCACTTATTCTGGGACGGAGGGAGTACATGTTAATGCTACCAGATTAGAACATGGAAGTAAGGTTTACGTGGTGAGTTCCCTGACCTTTTGAACATGATACCAAATTAGTGCGCAGAATGTATACTTCGGAGTTCGGACTGCCAAATGATCATTGGTTTGTTCATTACTGTAGTCATTAGTTTAGATCACTATGCAAAATTAAAGTCCAAACTGTGGCCTGCTCACCTGCCACTATACTGAGCTTGTAGATTCTTAGTAATTTCTTTTTTTTTTGCAGGATGAGCTGTAGATTCTTAGTAAATATTTCGTAGAAATAAAGTTGTCAACGTGACCAGGTTGGCCGCTTGTATGTAACATTAGAAAAAACATGTGGAGTTGATATCTTGATTGGCAAAGGTTTTAATTAGACCCCTAGGAAGACCTAAAGTCCAAGCAGCGTTTGTATGAGGTGTTAAATTAGGAATATGTAGGTGATCTGCAAATAAAGTAATACATTGTATAAATTTTGACAGCTCTCAGTACTGGATGTGTCATCGTAAAGCGGCAAGAAAACTTTTTATGGAAAAAAAGGCAATGATCTTGATTGAAAATACATGTAAAACCTACTATTTTGACAGCCAAGTTTTTACACGCAATGCGAGTTGTTGTTTTTATTTTGGCATGAATATTACATTTGCTTGAATTTAGTTTATGGTTTTCCCAAGTTTATTTGATTTTATTGATGCTTTCATCTGCAATATTTTCTCGTCTCCTAGTGCAATATATGACAACGGACAGCATATTCAACAGGTATTTTATTATAGTCGATGACTTGTGGGATGAAGGAGCATGGGAGATTATAAGAAGTGCCTTTCCACCAAATTGTAATGGGAGTAGAGTAATAGTAACCACAAGAGTGGAAGACGTTGCAATCACAGCATCTTCTTATCACCATGAAAACATTTACAGAATGAAGCCCCTCAGCTCCGAAGATTCTAGAAGGTTATTCATGAACAGAGTATTTGGGTCTGAAAACATGTGCCCATCTAACTTTGAAGAAGTTTCAGATGAAATTCTGAAGAAGTGTGGCGGGTTGCCACTTGCAATTATTACGATAGCTAGCCTATTAGCTTGTCGTCAAGAAAGATCAAGGAATGTCTGGGAGAACATAAGGAATTCTCTGGGTGCCCAGTTTGCCGCAAACCCCACACTGAAAGGGATGAGGAGTATATTAAACCTCAGCTATATGAATCTTCCTCTTCATCTCCGCACTTGTTTCCTTTACCTTGGTATGTATCCAGAAGACCATGAGATTAGGAGGGATGATCTAGTCCGAAAATGGATAGCCGAAGGCTTTGTCAGTAATTCACATGGAACAACTTTGGAGGATGTTGGGATAAGTTATTTCAACGAGCTAGTCAATAGAAGCCTGATTCAGCCTGCAAGGGACAAATGCGGTGATGTGCGTTACAAAGTACACAATATGATGCTGGATTTGATCTTAAGCAAGAGTGCAGAAAACAATTTTAGTAGTGTGGCATATACTTCTAAAGACATGACAAGACTGATTAACTGCACATACAGGATCCGTCGATTATCCATGATCTCAGCTATTGACAGAACAAGTGTGACTTTATCATGGACAGTTTCGGATAGCACATCACAACTTCGGTCATTGCTGTGGTTCGGAGCTTGCAAGTCCATACATCGTCTTTCTCAGTTAAAGTATATCCGTGTGTTATCCTTTGAATATCCAGGTTTACATGGGGGGGCACATCTGGACCTCACTGCCATCAGCCAATTGTCCCATCTGGATGTGAGTCATGAGGAAGGGCTGCCTGAAAGGATCGGAATCATGGAATCACTTCGCAGACTCCATGGTTTCAGACTGGAAAGGAGTTCGCTGGAGGCTGTTGAGGGCCTTGGTAAGCTGACTAATCTGAGGAGTCTGAAGCTTTATAACTATGGTGGTGACGAGTGCAATCCGGTGGAGAAGGCGAAGTTTGATGCTTTCACCTCTTCTATTTGTAAGCTACGCAACCTCAAATATCTCATGTTGATGGGCCATCATGATGATAAGAACGGCAGTTTAGGCTCAGTTTCAGATCCTCCCGCCCTTATCGAGGAAATGTACATTATCGGGTGGAAGATGTTGGGAGTTCCTAAATGGGTCGGTGATCTTCATTGCCTGCATAGCCTGAGATTATCTGTTTGGGAGACGAAAACTGATGGGATTACTGTTCTTGGAGAACTGCCATCCCTCGTCTACCTCGACCTTGAAGTTGTGTCATGCCCTAAAGAAGAGGCTGTAATCGTGAGAAAGGGATTATTCCCAGTTCTGGAGCGCTTTACATTCGACTCTGAAGAAGATGTTTTGGCATATCTGGGGTTCGAGGCAGGAGCTATGCCCAAGCTAAGAGATTTCGGTCTGCTACTCATTGCGACGTCGTGGGGTGGAGCTACACCAGCCGGCATGGAGCACCTCTTGGCGCTCCAGCAAATCAGCTTGAATGTGCAGGGCAAGCACAAGGAATCTCGTGAACAAGTGGAGCTCGAAGTCCGGTCTGCGTTTAGGAACGCCTTGCAACTGCACCCAAGGCCTCCTTCCTTGGATATTGAATGTTACACCTTTTAAGTGAAGCACCGACGGGCCACGTGCAATACGTTTCTGGACGGCCTATGCTTTATGTTGACATCTTTCATTCATTTTTCTAGTGTACGTGCAGTTTCTTGAATGTTGTAATTTTGGTCATTTCCTCTTGCCGATGCACTCTGAGAGTGTGAATCAACCATTCATTTAAGCTTTCTATGTGTAATGAAACCTCGACCATTCAGTTATGCTTTCTACATGTTGCTGTATATCCTGAAAATCATGTGATTAATGAGGGATTATTCGGTTCGAGAAAGGGCTGGCGAGACGGTTAGTTTGCTGGCATTGCTACTAGCTGTCGTGATTTGCAGGGGCAGCCTTAGAACTGATCTTTGAAAAGCCCCAAACTAATTTAAGTGAAGCCCCAAACTAATGGTGATGTACACTGTCCATAATGTTGTACCTGACGTCGAACACCCGGTGGCTAGCTGCGTTCGTACGCGTGCACGTGACCGTCGACGGCGAGGCCGACCCTGGCGCCGACGGCCCACTGCTCAAACTGCGCGCGCATCGGCAGGTAGTGGAAGCTGTAGCTGAGCTGCAGTAGCTCTTGTATCACGGCGAGCGAATGAGCACGCACGACGATCAAAGGAGTCAGTTTCCCGGTCGGCGTGCCTCCTGCAGGCTGCAGCCACATCCACTGCGGCGTGTACTTGCCCTACGCCGAGTAGGATGCCACAAAGACAACGTGCGGCCTTGCAGCTACTATTTTCCTCTCAGGATAGAGGTCAAAGGCCTTGATCTATTCATTACAAAAAGAATGGATTTCGGTTTTTACCCCTATTTTGATATTTTAAATACTAATTACCTCATTTAGCGGGATTTCAGCCGTTTTACTTCATTTAGGAAAACTCCTGCCATGCTTTATCGAGTCAATAGCACGGATAGTCCTAGAACTTACAGAGAATGTGATGGTTTAGTTTTAATACTTGCAAAACTAGACTATTTGGTCCTAGAACTTGCATATGATGTGCAAATTTGGTCCTGGACCAATCACACGAAGCCACGTGGCGCCAGCTGGGTGGGGTCAGTCAACCCTGGCATTTTTACATTCCGCCCCCTGCCCTTAACTAATCTCAACCCGTGTTGTTCCTCGTTCCTGTCGAAGAGGCATCTGAAATTATTGCTCCCGACCAATCATTCGTCCACTCATCCTGGCTCTCGCTAGTTCTTCTGTTTCCTATCGAGAGGTCGATCTCTGCCCTGCTTTTGGCCGACGTCAACGGGCATGGCGGCCTCGCCGGAGTGGACCGACGGTTCGCTGCCGCCGTCGTCCGTTCACCTCGTCCGGCCGCACGGTGTCTACCCTCCGGACTATGGTTCTCACCCGCTTCTTCTCCTCCCCCCTCACCCCATACCTTTTGCTCCTCTGCTTCACTAGATGTCCTTCTGCTCCGTTGGAACGGTAGATTTGGCTAGCCTTTGAGGCTCTTGTGGTGTTAGGCAATTTCTTTGAGGCTCATGTTTGTTCTCTGCGTTGATTTGACTCTAGGGTTTTGGCATGTACAAAAGAGGATTTTGTGGGATTTACTACCGATTTTATCCCAGTGTTGTTTGGCGATATACTTTACGTGCTAGTGATGTTGCAATTCTTGTGAAACTAGACCTATTAGGCAATGCATGTGAAACTAGATTTGTTAAGACAATTTTGGTTGCAAAAATCTGAACTTTGTAGATCAATTAAGCAAATATTGTTGTCCAATTATAGTAATGAAGTGCAATACATGATATGAGGGTGCTTGCAGTTTATGTAGATTGGTAGAATGTCTGAATGTGTTGAGTTTGCAGATTTCTCAATGTCTGAATGTGTTCAATTTTCTGAATTTGTGTAGTTAACTGAATGGGTTCAGTTTTCTGAATTTGTGCAGTTAACTGAATGTGTTCAGTTTTCTGAATTTGCGTAGTTAACCGAATGTGTTGTGTTCAGTTAACTGAATGTGTTCAGCTAACTTCAGTTCAATTAACACTTTTTCTGCTGTTAGAGAAAATACAGTACTTTTAATGCTCATCTTCACTACTGTCTGTGTCGTCGTTTTCTCACAGGAGGGGTCTCGCGAGACGACAAATGCCATGGGGTGGCTTATCGAGGTGAGAGCGAGGCTGCCGTGGAATATCCGAGACGGGTATGCGAATGGCACGCAGTGGTTTACCTAGGTTTGGCGCTTTCCAGAGAGATAGTACTCCTATTCCTACATGTCTGTATATCTAATATATATCTGGTACAGAGTTGCTCCTGGAGCTGTATTGGACTGAGAGTAGTGGTAGAATGCCTAATGTCTCGTCTATGTCTCACGTGTATGTGTGAGCTAGCTAGCAAGTGGGCATAAGAGAGCTTCACCGTGAATGGATGTGAATGAGAGAGTGAGTGGGAATGCTAGTGGCATGGCTCCCTTTTTATAGTAAAAAGGGCATGGGTTGTGGCGTTGGTTGTAAGCTACATGGTAGCTTACAAACCAAGCAAATGTGTGACGTGGGGGCATGGCCTTTTGTCCCCTGGACACTTCATACAATAATGTCCAGGGATGAGTACACTGTAGATGGCGTCGCCTACACTGCGTCCGGCTGTTCGCCAACAGTGCGGGGTATGTCTGTCTCGTCCACGCGTGTCCGATGAGACATTGTAGTTGGCTCTGGGCTGCCAGCTGGCAGCCGCAGCCGGCCGGTCAGAGGAGCCGGCCACGGGCGTGATTCGAATTAGCCGGACCAAGCGGGCGTGCACCCCGTCTGACTCGCTGTCTTTGGGGTACCCAGGGGTCATCCCCCCGACAGTAGCCTCCGAGCCTCTGGGCGACTCGCGGGGTCGGGCGGAGGGTTTTCGTAGTCGCAGTTGTTGTTGTGCAGGAGTTGTCGATGACGGTTGATTACAGGTTGGGGGCGACGCGGCTTGCTTCTAGTGGGACCGCTCCTGCGTACCTGTTGGGTGTAGCCTCCGAGCCTCCGGGCGACTCGAAGAGTCGGGCGGAGGGTCTTTGCTATTGCTGAAGTAGACGATGGCGTCGATTGCGGGTTGGAGGCGACGCGGCTTGCTTCCAGCGGGGGAGCGCCAGCGCACCCGCTGGGTGTAGCCTCCGAGCCTCCGGGCGACTCGAAGAGTCGGGCGAAGGGTCTTTGCTATTGCTGAAGTAGACGGTGGCGTCGAGGAAACCGGGCGTGGATGTGGAGTCCGTCGGCTGAAGGGCGCGAGGCGGTGTCGGGGGCGAACGCGGAGTCTGTCGGCTGATGGGCGTGGAGCCCTACCGAGGGCAGACGCGGGGTCCTTCGGCTCTCAAGCGCGGGGCGCTGCCGGACGCGGATGCAGGGTCCGCCGGCTGATGGGCCTAGAGCCCTGCCGAAGGGCGGAAGCGAGGTCCGCCGGCTGGAGCGTGAGGCACTATCGGGCGCAGACGCGGGGTCCTCCGGCCGATGGGCATGGAGCCCTGTGGAGGGTGGACGCGGGGTCCGTCGGCTGTCAAGCGTGGGGCGTTGCCGGGCGCGGATGCGGGGTCCACCGATTGATGGGCGCGGAGCCTTGCCGAAGGCGGACGCAAGGTCTGCTGGCTGTCGAGCGCGAGGCGCCGCCGGGCACGGACGGAGGGTCTGCCGGCTGATGGGCGCAGAGCCCTGCGGAAGGCAGACGCGGGGTCCGCTAACTGTCCAGCGCACGGCGCTGCCGGGGCATGGACGGAGGATCCGCCGGCTGATGGGCACAGAGCCGTGTCGAAGGCGGACGCGGGGTCCGCCGGCTGTCGAGCGTGCGTCGCTGTCGGGCGTGGACATAGGTCCGCTGGCTGATGGGCAGGAGCCCTGCCGGGAGACAGACGCGGGGTCCGCCGGCTATCGAGCACGCGGCACTGCCGGGTGCGGACACAGGATCCGCCGGCTGATGGGCACGGAGCTCTACCGGGAGGCGGATGTGGGGTCTGACGCTGTCGAGCGCGCGACGCTGTAGGGCGCGAACACAGGGTCCGCCGACTGATGGGCGCGGAGCCCTGCCGCGAGTAGCCTCCGAGCCTCCTGGTGAGGAGGTTCCTCATGGAAACAACTGTGCGGAAGACGAGGTTAAGTCGGCGCAGATACATCAAATATTTGATTTTGGTAGTGCATGTTTATGCAGAGGGTGCCGACTCAGTTTCGTGAGAACTCCCTTCAATCTTTTTCATGTGCTCTCCGCTCTTTGGCTATTGCTCTTGCCAGCTGGACAGTCGGGAGCCGGTCTGTGGCTGAGGCGAAGAGTGGGCCGCAGAGTGGAGCGTACAGTACTCGGATTCTGGAAGCAGACTCGACCGAGCAGATACTCACAAATGAAATGACCGGGTTTCCCAAGTCGTTTTCTCTCAGGATGCTTTTCGCGTGGGGTGACCTCCAGCTTGTGCTCTCGCTAGCCAGACAGTCACGGTGCGATCTGTAGCTGAGACAAAGAGTGGGCCTTTGGTACCATACACGCTACTAAGCCGTCTCATGGGAACTAACGTACCTGGCCAAGCGGCCAGCCCCGGGCCGAGACTAGCTGGCACCGGGATGAACAATAAGGCAGTAGGATAAATGTGGAGATGGCCCCCGAGGGTCGCTCGGGGTTATTCGTTTTGTGTGTTCGATGCAAGGGTAAGCTTGTGATTCTCGTAGCATGCACGTATGGTGAACCGTTATGTAACGAAGTCGGAGCATGATTTGTCTAATGATTGTCGACCTTTGTGTGAGGGTCGGGAGCGCGCGGTGGTTAACTCCTACCAACCTCTCTCCTAGGAGCATGCGTCTAATGCTTTGTTTGATAACTAATAGAATTTTGCAACAAGTATGTGGGTTCTTTATGACTAATGTGAGTCCATGGATTATACGCACTCTCACCCTTCCATCTTTGCTAGCCTCTCTAGTACCGCGCAACTTTCGCCAGTACATCAAACCCTCCTTCCTCAAAACATCCACCATATGTTCCTCAAAACAGCCACCATACCTACCTATTATGGCATTTCCATAGCCATTTCGAGATATATTGCCATGCAACTTCCACCATGTAGTTTTTCTATGACTTGCATCATCACTTCATATTGCATATAGAGTTATATCTTGTCATAGGAATAAAATTGTAATTTCTTTTTCTTTGAGTTATAAGTAAATAAAAGTGTGATGATTTTTCATTAGTAGAGCATTGTCACATGAGAGAAAAGGATGATGGAGGATATGACTCCCTCACAAGTTGGGATGAGTATCCGGACTTTACAAAAAATAAAAGAGGTCGGTGAAGCCCAAACAAAAAAATAAAAGAGGCCAAAGAAGCCCACCAAAATAAAAAAAATGAGAGAAAGATAGAAGGGACAATTGCTACTATCTTTTTCCACACTTGTGCTTCAAAGTAGCACCATGATCTTCATGATAGAGAGTCTCCTATTTTGTCACTTTCATATAACTAGTGGATATTCATTATGCATGACCACTTAGTTTTCTTTTTGAGCTTTCATACACTTATAGCTCTAAGTGCATTTGTTGCATGCCAATCCCTACTCACTCACATTGATATCTATTGATGTGCATCTCCATAACCCGTTGATATGCCTAGTTGATATGAGACTATCTTCTCCTTTTTCCCTTGCACCTCCTCCATATTCTATACCACCTATAATGCTATATCCAAGGCTCATGCTCATGTATTGCGTGAGAGTTGAAAAGGTTTGAGAACACCAAAAGTGTGAAACAATTGCTTGACTTGTTCATCGGGGTTGTGCATGATTTAGATACTTTATGTGGGGAAGATGGAGCATAGCCAGACCATATGATTTTGTAGGGATAACTTTATAAGACCATGTTATTTCGAAAGGACACGACTACCTTGTTGGTGTGCTCGAAGTATTATTGTATTTATGTCAATATTAGACTATTGTTTTGAATCTAACGGATCTGAATATTCATGCCACAATAAAGAACATTAACTGGATAAATATGATGGGTAGCATTCCACATCAAAAAAATTGTTTTTTATGAGTTACCTACTCGAGGACAAGCAGGAATTAAGCTTGGGGATGCTGAACGTCTCCAACGGATCTATAATTTTTGATTGTTCCATGCTATTATATTATCTGTTTTGGATGTTTTATATGCATTAATATGATATGGTATATTATTTTTGGGACTAACCTATTAACCTAGAGCCTAGTGCCCATTTCTGTTTTTCCTTGTTTTTGAGTTTCGCAGATAAGGAATATTAAACGGAGTCCAAACGGAATAAAACCTCCGGAATGATTTTTTCTCGAATAAAAGGAAGCCACGAGAGTTGAGAACCAAGGCAGAGGAGCTGCCACGGGGCCACAAGCTCGTTTGCCGTGGCCAGGGGGGCACCCCGCACCGGGCAGGCTTGTGGGCCCCTGGCAACTCCCCTAAGCCTAATCTTCGGCCTATAAATTCCCAAATATTCCATCATTATCAAAACGAGCCACGAAAACACTTTTCGCCGCTAGAAGCCTCCGTTCCAGAGAGATCCAATCTTGGAGCCTTTTCTGGTAATCTGCCGAAGGGGGATTCGATCATGGAGGGCATCTACATCAACTCCATTGCCCCTCTGATGATGCGTGAGTAGTTCACCACAGACCTAGGGGTCCATAGCTAGTAGCTAGATGTCTTGTTCTCTTTCTTTGCTTCTCAATACCATGTTCTTCATGATCTTCATGCAGATCTATCCGATGTAATACTCTTTTGCGGTGTGTTTGTCGAGATCTGATGAATTGTGGGTTCATGTTCAGATTATCCATGAATATTATTTGAGTCTTTCCTAAATTCTTATATGCATGATTTCATATCTTTGCAAGTCTCTTCGAGTTATTGGTTTGCTTTGGCCAACTAGATTGGTAATTCTTGCAATAGGAGAAGTCCTTAGTTTTGGGTTCAATCTTGCGGTGTCCTCACCCAGTGACAAAGTAGGGGTAGCGAGGCATGTATTGTATTGTTGCCGTCAAGGGTAAAAAGATGGGGTTTTCATCATATTGCTTGAGTTTATCCCTCTACATCATGTCATCTTGCTTAATGCGTTACTCTGTTCTTCATGAACTTAATACTCTAGATGCAGGCATGAGTCAGTCGATGTGTGGAGTAATAGTAGTAGGTGCAGAATCGTTTCGGTCTATTGTCACAAACGTGACGCCTATTGGATAATCATTGCCTCAGATATCTTCATAATTATTTGCTTTTCTATCAATTGCTCGACAGTAATTCGTTCACCCACTGACGAGGATATGTACCTAGGGTAGGGTCTTAGGCCTGACCTAGATACCCTACCTAAGCACACCGCATTGGAGGACTTAAAGACCACAAGAAATATTCCGACTGGATTCCTCGTGGAGTTCAAGTCACTCGACAAGAAATCCACTCGGAGACTTCTTCCTCCACTCGACGGTCGCCTGTCACTCGGAGGACCTCACTTCTAGTCGACACCAGAAGACTAGAAGCCACCACCAGGAGACCATCAGGCGGGCGTTAGGCCGGTCGTCATTAGTAGCAATTATGATGTACGTTACCAGTAACGCTAGTCTTTAAACCCACGATCAGACCCTTGGATGCCCGACAATTATGAGGGGCAGCGAACTCTATATAAGCCGCCCCTCCCCTCTGGCACAAGGGTTCGCAACCACTGTAATCTCAACATTCCACACGACAAAGCTCCATAGCACTAAGACGTAGGGCTGTTACCTCCACGAGAGGGGCCTGAACTCATACATTCGTGTGTACACCATGGCCGTAGCTAGGACTCTGCCCTCTCCCTTCGTACCCCTACCTTCTACTGTCAGGCTCGTTCCCACGACAGTTGGCGCCCACCGTGGGGCAAGCGTCTAAGCGACTTCCGGCGAGGTTGCGTTTTTTCTCCTTTGACATGTCTTCCGGCGATGTTTTTGCTCTAGTCCACGAGATCCATTTCGGAGCGCTCACCTTCATCACCGACAATTTGGCATGGCTACAGGAAGCATCTCTCGACGTCGAGGCGCTCCCAGTCCGCGGGGCTGCGCACTTCCGCACGAGTCCCTGCGGCATGTTGCTGCTGTTGGAAATATGCCCTAGAGGCAATAATAAATTAGTTATTATCATATTTCCTTGTTCATGATAATTTTTTTTATCCATGCTATAATTGTATTGATCGGAGACTTAGATGCATGTGTGGATACATGGACAAAACCATGTCCCTAGTATGCCTCTAATGGACTAGCTCATTGATCAAAGATGGTTAAGGTTTCCTAGCCATGGACATGAGATGTCATTTGATAATGGGATCACATCATTAGGAGAATGGTGTGATGGACAGGACCCAAACTACAAACGTAGCATATGATCGTGTCAGTTTATTGCTACTGTTTTCTGCATGTCAAGTATATGTTCCTATGACCATGAGATCATGCAACTCACTGACACCGGAGGAGTGCCTTGTGTGTATCAAACGTCGCAACGTAACTGGGTGACTATAAAGGTTCTCTACAGGTATCTCCGAGGGTGTCTGTTGGGTTGGCATGGATCAAGACTGGGATTTGTTACTCCGTGTGACGGAGAGGTATCTCAGGGCCCACTCAGTAATACAACATCACAATAAGCCTTGCAAGCAATGTGACTAAGTGTTGGTCACGGGATCTTGTATTACGGAACGAGTAAAGAGACTTGCCGGTAACGAGGTTGAACTAGGTATGGAGATACCGACGATCGAATCTCGGGCAAGTAACATACCGAAGAACAAAGGGAACATCATACGGGATTAACTGAATCCTTGACATAGAGGTTCGACCGATAAAGTTCTTCATAGAATATGTAGGAACCAATATGGGCATCCAGGTCCCTCTATTGGCTATTGACCGTAGAGGTGTCTCGCTCATGTCTACATAGTTCTCGAACCCGCAGGGTCTGCACACTTAAGGTTCGGTGACGTTTCGGTAGTATAGAGTTATGCATGGTGGTGACCGAAGGTTGTTCGGAGTCCCGGATGAGATCCCGGACGTCACGAGGAGATCCGAAATGGTCCGGAAGTAAAGATTAATATATAGGAAGTCCTATTTTGGTCGCCGGAAAAGTTTCGGGCTTATCGGTAGTGTACCGGGAGTGTCGGTAGTGTACCGGGAGACCATCGGGAGGGGTATTTCGACCCAAGAGGCTACATGGCTGTGGGAGAGTAAATACCAGCCCAAAGTGGGCTGGTGGAAGTCCCACAAAAGGCCCATGCGGCTGGGAGAGAAATCCCAAAGAGAAAAAGGTGGAAAAAGGCAAAAAGGCAAAAATAAGGAGGAGTCCTAGTCCTACTAGGATTGGAGGAGGAATCCTCCAATCCCACTAGGTTAGGCCGACCCAAGGGCTGCCTCTTTGGCAGCCAAGCCTCCTCCTCCTCTCCTCCTATATATACTAGAGGATTTTAGGGTTTTGGCACAGAATTTTCAGCCACGTGCTACCCGTTCCTCTAGTGCATAGTTTCTCCTCTAGATCGGATTTCTGCAGTGCTTAGGCGAAGCCCTGTCGGAATAGCTCCACCACCATCTCCAGAGCGCCGTCACGCTACCGAAGAACTCTTCTACCTCTCCACTCCCTCTTTGTGGATCAAGAAGGCGGAGATCGTCATCGAGCTATACGTGTGCTGAACGCGAAGGTGCCGTCCGTTTGGCGCTAGATCGGAAGGACCGTGATCAAGATCGCAAGACGGATCGTGACGAGTTCACAGGACAGATCGTGATCAAGGTCGCATGACGGATCGTGATGAGTTCGCGGGACGGATCGTGATGAGTTCACGGGACGGATCGTGATCGGATCGCGGGACGCTCGGCGATTTGGATCGCGAAGACGTTTGACTTCACCAACCGCGTTTCTTAACGCTTCCCGCTTAGAGATCTACAAGGGTACGTAGATCCACTCTCCCTCTCGTAGATGCTCATCACCATGGATAGATTTGCGTGTGCGTAGGAAATTTTTTGTTTCCCATGCAACGTTCCCCTACAGCTGCGTCAGTCGTCGACTCCCTATGCGTTGACGCTCCTCGCTGTCCGTCATCGCAAGCGGTCTGGCCACTCATGACTCCAGCGATGAGTCAAGCATGTAGTGGCTCGCCAAATTGCTTCTTCGCAGATTGCGGCGCTCGAGCCCACCGAGTCCCTCCACGACGTGTTTGAGTCAGACTTCGATCAGTCCAATGTTCCCTCTGAGAGCGAGAGTTGCGATCCTGTAGCGAAGGTCCTTATGGCGGGCTCTCATCAAAGCCCGTCGCCGTGCTTTGGCCACGGCAAGCGCGATGCTGGCGGCCCGTTGAGTGAACAGCCGCGTCCCGGTGGTGAAGTCCTTCATACTCCAATCATCGGTACGACCGCCGAGGCCCAGGCCTTGGAGGCCACACGTATTCGGCTGGAAGAGCTCCAAAGAGAACTCAATGAGCGCGCTCGCCAGCGCCCACCAGTTTCTGGTCGACGTTAGCGATACCTGTTTCCGACCGGATCTCACAACAACGTTGAGGTATATCGTACTCTTGTGTTAAATGTTGCAGCTGCGGCTACGATAGCAGATTCCATTCAGTCGTCGCGGTCAGAGGCTGGAAGAGGGTTGATGCAGATTAGAGCTTTCCTAGATGCAGCGTAGCGTCAGAATTATGTTGTTTCACAGTCGCTTAATAGGATACACAGCAACTCACCCAGGGCAGAAACCGTTCAGTCGGCGCACAACCCTGGATCGCCCTTGCACCGAAGGGGTGGATGTTTTCGTGAAGATCAGGTCAGAGATCAGTTTCACCGCGAAGACCACCGTCGAGTGCCCACTCCTCCACAGGGTGGTCCGTGCGTGCCCCGGCACCCGAACGAAAGGCGCTCGTTCGGTGACGAGCGGAATACGGGGTTTGATGCTCGTGATCTCCTCACTCAGAGGCAGATCGACAGGGGCAAAGCCCACAGAGAAGGACAAGACAGAGATTTTCCAAGTGGCAGCTCAACTGTGATTTCTGGTCCTGAGTGTTTTAGCAGGGCCATCCATTCTGCAGAGATTCCCTCCAACTTCAGGTTGGCGGCTGGGATCGGGAAGTTTTCTGGCGAGTCAAAGCCAGAGACTTGGTTGGATGATTACTGAGTGGTTGTTCAGATGGGTGGTGGCAATGATAACGTCGCAATTAAACACCTGTCCTTGATGTTGGATGGTTCATCTCGTGCTTGGTTGAATCGCTTTGCTCCATCCAGTATATATTGCTAGGAAGATCTTGCCTGAGTGTTCGTCCGAACCTTCGAGGGCACTTGCAAGCGTCCTGCCGGGCTGGTCGACTTACAACATTGTGTCTAGAAGCCCAATGAGACCTTGAGGGATTACATTCACCGTTGGTCCACTCTGCATCATACAGTGGAGAATGTTTCTGAACATCAAGCTGTGTGTGCCTTCAAGGCTGGTGTGAAATACAAAGAGCTTTACTTGAAGTTCGGTCGAACGGGCAACATATCGCTCAGCAAGATGATGGAAATCGCCACTCTGTATGCCAATGGTGAGGAAGAAGACGGCCTCCATAGCGGCAAAGGAAAAGCAGTCGTTAGTGATGCTGGCGGTAATTCTGATCGGAAGCAGAAGTGGAAAGCTGATGGTCCGGTCCAAGCAGAGGCAGCAGTACTGGCGACTCAGGCAAAGAATAAGGGGAAAGCTAAAGGACAGTTTGCCCCTAAGAAAGGAAAGAATCAGTCAGGGACTGATGTGATGGATTTGCCGTGTGTAATCCACACGAGGAAAGATGAGGAAGGCAATGTGATTTTTCCCAAGCACACCACTCGGCACTGTCGAATGCTTATCCAGCTGTTCAGAGAGACTCTGTAGTGTCCAGAAGCCCAATGAGACCTTGAGGGATTCCCAGATGTCACTGCTACGCTTGTGATTTTTGCTGATGTAGAAAGCAAGAGTCGATTGAAGGTTATCAACAGGGAAGTCAACATGGCCGTACCTGCCACCCCCACCTACCTCAAGTGGTCCCAGTATGCCATCACATTCGACCAAACAGATCATCCTGCTCATGTAGTCACTCCCGGTCGGCAGGCTCTGGTGGTTGATCCGGGGGGGCACTCGACTCCGAAAGGTCCTCATGAATGGTGGCAGCGGTCTGAACATCCTCTATGTAGATACCCTGAAAGGGATGGGCATTCCGATGTCCCGACTGAGTGAAAGCAACATGCAATTTCACGGAGTCATCCCAGGGAAGAAGGCCAAGTCACTCGTCCAGATTGCATTGGACGTGACATTCGGGAATGATAAAAAATTCGAAAGGAAAAGTTGACGTTTGAAGTCATGGATTTCCAGAGTGCTTATCATGCCATTTTGGGTCGACCCGCGTATGCTCGTTTCATGGCCTAGCCATGTTACGTGTATCTCAAGTTGAAGATGTCGGGCCCTAAGGGTGTGATCACGGTCACTGGCAATCGACAACGGGCTGAAGAATGCCTCCAGCAAGGCTCCAAGATTGCTGATCATCAGATGGCTATCGTCGAGCTAGAAGAATACAAGAAGAGCGCCGACCCTACTGATTTGCTCCGCGCAAAGAAGCCCGCTTCTGAGTCGGCATTTCAGTCGGCAGGGGAAGTGAAGAAAGTGCACATCCACCCGACGGATCCAACTGCTGCCCCGACCAATATATCATCAACACTCGACAGTAAATAGGAAGCCGAGCTCATCCAGTTCCTTCATGAGAACTGGGATATCTTCACATGGAAGCCTGCTGACATGCCGGGGGTTCCCAGGGGGCTGGCTGAGCACCGTCTGAGAGTTGATTCGAAAGCTAAACCTGTCAAAGAGAATTTGCGTCGATCAGCGGCGGAGAAGCATAAAGAAATCGGTGAAGAAGTGGCCCATCTCTTGCAGGCCAACTTCATTCAGGAGATTTACCACTCCGAGTGGCTCTCGAATGTTGTCATGGTGCACAAGAAGGATAAGTCGTTGCATATGTGCATTGACTTCAAACATATCAATCAGGTCTGCCCGAAAGATCATTTTCCTCTCCCTCGCATAGATCAGATTGTCGACTCGACTGCGGGATGCGAGCGTTTATCGTTTCTAGATGCTTACTCTAGGTACCATCAGATCCGTCTATATGGCCCAGATAAAATAAAAACAGCCTTCATCACCCCATTCGGGTGTTTTTGCTACATCACTATGCCATTCGGTCTAAAAAATGCCGGCACTACTTTCATGCGCATGATTCAAAAGTGTTTACTCGACCAGATCCCTCGGAATGTCGAGGCATACATGGATGATATAGTTGTCAAGTCCCGCAAAGGTTCCGACCTACTGGCTGACTTGGCCAAAACATTCGCCAACCCGAGGAGATACGATATAAAGCTGAATCCGGCCAAGTGTACTTTTGGCGTCCCTGGCGGCAAGTTACTTGGTTTTCTCGTTTTTGAACGAGGGATCGACGTCAACCCTGAGAAAATCGGCGCCATTACCCGAATGAAGACTCCCGTGCAAGTGCACGATGTTCAGAAACTCACAGGTTGCTTGGCAGCATTGAGTCGATTCATTTCTCGTCTCGGTGAGAAGGCACTGCCTTTGTACCGACTAATGAAGAAGTACGACATGTTCGAGTGGACTCCTGAAGCTGAAGCAGCGTTTGTTGAACTCAAAGCCCTGCTCTCCACCCAGCCGGCGCTCGCCGCTCCTTGCAGCAAAGAGCCCTTGCTCGTGTACATCACGGCCACTAATCAGGTCATCAGTACAGTGTTAACTGTTAAGCGAGAAGAGGAGGGTAAAGCTTACAAAGTCCAACGACCAGTTTATTACATTTCCGAGGTTTTGTCTCCCTAGAAGCAAAGATATCCACACTACCAGAAGCTGGTTTATGGTATTTACCTATCAGCGAAGAAGGTGGCACATTATTTTCAAGACCACTCGATTTCAGTCATCAATGATGCTCCGTTATCCGAGATTCTCAACAATAGGGACGCATCTGGTCGAGTGGCTAAGTGGGCAATTGAACTCTTGTACTTTGACATTAAGTTTGAAGCCAAGAAAGCGATCAAGTCTCATGCACTTGTAGATTTTATTGTCGAGTGGATTGAACAGCAACAACCAACCCAGATTCACTCGGCACACTGTACCATGTTCTTTGAAGGCTCTAAAATGTTGAATGGGTCCAGCGCTGGTGTTGTCCTGATATCTCCAAAGGGCGACAACCTCAGTTACGTCTTGCAAATTCACTTTGATTCCTCAAACAATGAGGCAGAATATGAAGCACTTTTGTACGGGTTGCGCATGGCTATCTCACTCGGCGTCAAGCGCCTGATGGTTTATGGCGACTCAGATTTGGTGGTAATTCAAGTGATGAAAGAGTGGGATGTTCAAAACCCCGCTATGACTGGGTACTACGGTGTTGTTAGAAAGTTGGAAAAGAATTTTGAAGGCGTGGAACTTCATCATGTTCCCTGACTGAAGAATCAATCGGCTGACGAACTAGCAAAGATTGGGTCCACTCGATGACCCGTCCCCAGTAATGTGTTTTTGGAGCACCTTCATACTCCTTCGGTGCAAGAGGATCCTTTCATCGAAGAGCCCCCACAAGCTATGAGCTCCACCGATCCGACTAAAGTCGATGTCCCTGCAGTACTTAATTTGGTTATGGAGATTATGGTCATCATTTCCGATTGGACGGTGCCCTACATTGCCTATATCCTTAGACAAGAACTCCCTAAAGACGAGATAGAAGCTCGACAGATCGTGCATAGGTCGAAAGCCTTTACTGTGATTGGGGATCAGCTGTTCAGAGAAAGTGTGACTGGTGTGACACAGCGTTGCATCTCCCCCAAAGAAGGTCGAGTGATTCTGGATGGAATCCACTCGGGAACTTGCGTCCATCATGCTTCCTCACGGACAATCGTCGCTAAAGCATACCGAGCTGTTTCTTTTGGCCACGGGCCAATGAGATGGCTAAAGACATTGTTGATCATTGTGATGGATGCCAATTCTATGCAAACTTGTCCCACAAGCCGGCATCTGCTCTGAAGACGATTCCCCCTGCCTGGCCATTTGTTGTTTGGGGACTCGACATGGTTGGTCCCTTTCGGACTGGAAAAGGCAGATTTACTCATTTGATGGTTACAATCGACAAATTACAGAATGGATAGAAGCCAAGCCAATCAAGAAGTTGAACTCTCGCACGGCGGTCACATTCATGAGGGAAATAATTTTTCGATACGGCGTTCCTCACAACATTATCATGGATAACGACACCAACTTTGACTCAAAAGAATTCAGAAACTTCTGCACCTCCCAAGACACTCGGGTGGGTTATGCGTCTATTGCACATTCTCAAACCAATTGACAAGTCGAGCGTGCAAATGGCCTCATCTTGCAAGGTCTGAAGCCTCGCCTCATGCGCAACTTGGATCATGCCGCCATAGCCTGGGTAACTGAGCTGTCGTCTGTTTTATGGGGCCTGAGAACGACGCCTAATCGGTCGACTGGATGGACTCCTTTTTTCCCGATCTATGGAGGCGAAGCTATTCTGACGAGTGATTTGTTTCACAATTCTCCCCGAGTGGAACTTTATTCTGAAGCTGAAGCTGAACAAGCCAGGCAAGATGGTGTCGACCTGCTGGAAGAAGAATGAGAAATGGCTCTGATCCGGACTACGACTTATCAGCAAGATCTGCGGCGCTTCCATGCGAAGAATGTCAAGAGTCGGTCATTTCATGAGGGAGTCTTGGTACTCCGAGTGGATCAACAGCGACCCCACAAGCTTGCTCTAGTGTGGAAAGGTCCCTTCGTCATAACCAAAGGGTTGAACAATGGAGCCTATCACTTGTACAACCTCAAGAAGCAGATAGACGAGCCACGGGCCTGGAATGCAGATCTGCTCCGACGCTTTTATACTTAGAGACAAACGGGTTTTTGATGTTATAAAAATACTTCATCTATGCAAATCAGACTTCCGCAGTTTTTTGTCGATTTCGATCGAACAGTTTCACACTTGGGAATTCTCCGAGCGTCGAGCAATCCTCGCACGGGGGCTTAGCTGCAAACACGCTTTCGCCTAAGCTAAAAACCCTATCGGGTGGATAGCAGTCCATTCACTCGACGACTTAGCTACGAACCAGCCTTCGTCTAAGTTCAAAACTCCTCTCGAGTGTCGAGCAAACCTCGTACTCGGGGGCTTAGCTGCGAACATGCTTTCTCCTAAGTGAAAAACCTTGTCGGGTGGATAGCAGTTCATTCACTCAACGACTTAGCTACGAACCAGCCTTCGTCTAAGTTCAAAACTCCTCTCCGAGTGTCGAACAATCCTAGCACTGGGAGGCTTAGCTGCGAACATGCTTTCGCCTAAGTTAAAAAACCTGTCGGCTGGATAGCAGTCCATTCACTCGACGACTTAGCTACGAACCAGCCTTTGTCTAAGATCAAAACTCCTCTCCGAGTGTCGAGCAACCCTCACACTCGGGGTCTTAGCTGCGAACATGCTTTCGCCTAAGTTAAAATCATCGCCGAGTGGATAGTAATCCATCCACTCGACATCCTAGCTGCGAATAAGTCTTCACCTAGGCTTGAAAACTACCTCGAGTGTTGGCAATCCTCACACTCGGGGGCTTAGCTGCGAACCAGCTTTCGCCTAAGTCAGAAAACAAATTCAGTCGAACAAACGATTGAAAGCCAAATGCTGATAAATCCAAAGGTTTAATCGCGGGTAAATGTTTCGCGAGAAAGCAAACATGCTCAGGCTTAAGGCCTAAATGAAGTTTTAAAGCTGATACAATTCCACTCGGCATACCGAGGCAAATAAAGTTTTTCTCTCAAAGATCAAGTTTTTCAAGCACCCGACGGGCTAGCTGGCTCGACGAACGTGTCCAAGTCAATGCCGTTTGCGATCCTGGTGGCTGCGTCAATGAAGGTCTCCATCAAATCTTCAAACTGAAGTTTCTTCGTGTTAACCACTCGGAGCTCCTTCAACTTGTCTTCCCTTGCATCCTTGCAATGGACCCTAACGAGGGAGAGTGCCACGTCAGCTCCGCAATGAGCAGCAGATTTCTTCCAGGCCTGCACTCGACTGGGGAGGTCATTCAGGCGTGCCATCATAGATGTGAGGTCGAGCTGAAGAGTGTCTTCAGGCCACAGTTCCTTGTCGATCCTCTCCGTCGCAGATTTCAGTCGGATGACATATGCTTGAACACCATGGAGCCTAAAGTTGAGTCTGAGCATGTTCATGGCCACCGCATCTCCAACACGTGACTTGGTGGGATCCAAATTGGTCTCGATCTCCTCAGTCTCTTTTTCAAAGTCCTGGCAGAATTCTGTTGGGAAGAAGGAATGGGAGGAGGATTGATGAGATACAGTCGTCAAAGATTTTATAAAGTTCAGTCGACAGAGGTACTCACCGTTAAGCATGATGTACATCTTCCTCAAGAACTCCCCCAAGTGCTTCTCCCGGCCATTGCTTCTCTTGGTTAGCTGCTCAGTTCTCTTAATGAGGTCCACACGCTCTTGCTTGAGTTTCGAGTTCTCCTCCTCCATCTTCTTGGCAGCAGTCAACTTCTGTCGGCAGCTTCAGTTTTCTCCTTCGCCACCCGTTGGGAATCAGCAAGCGCTTTGTCCTTGTCCTCCAGTGCTTTCTTCATGGTATCTAAAGAAACAACATTGATGAGTCGCGCTTGGAGTCGACGATTTTCATTGCGTATGTCTGTTCGAGTGAAAGCACTCGGTTCAAAGCATGGAAAGTGAGGGTGAGAATGCAGTGGGTCGCTAGAAGTTACCTCCCAGAGTTTTCAGTTCAGCCCACACTCGCTCCAAAGCATTGTTGGAAGCTTCCAAATCCACGTGTAGCCGGTTCCTTTCATCTTCAAGGTCCATGTGCTGCATGCCAAGTTCACAAGCCCTCTGAAACCAAGAAAGAAAGAAATTCAATCGACAAGAAATACCAGCACTCTGAAGTGCAGAAGACCAAAGACGGTCGACTGAGCGGCGCGCACCGCCCCACCCCATTATACTGGAATAGCGACATATCATGGTTGATCAATGATATCCATGAAACCTGCATCCAGAGGAAGAAGAATTCAACCAAAAGTCCACTCGACATGTCAAGTGGCTCGTGTATTCCGCGTACCGTAAACAAATTCAAGACAGTCTCTATCAGACCCCCGCCAGTGCAAGCACTTGACGGCGGTCTCGGGGACTACACCCAGTGGGTGCACTCAGAGTGCCCCCACTGCAATTAACACTCGATCTGTCGAGTGACTCGTCAGCCCCATTCCACACCTTTGAAGCAGCGTCATATCACGGTTGATCAAATGATGTTCATAAAACCTA
Source organism: Hordeum marinum (assembly GCA_022496015.1). Taxonomy (NCBI): domain Eukaryota; kingdom Viridiplantae; phylum Streptophyta; class Magnoliopsida; order Poales; family Poaceae; genus Hordeum; species Hordeum marinum. The sequence goes on along the minus strand of CM039677.1, from coordinate 416,901,686 downwards.
CATTGTAGCTTCGGTGCGGGACGGTGAAGAAAAATAAAATACACTCAACATGTCGAGTGACGATCGTACTCCGCGTACAACAAAAATTCCGATTTCAAGTTTTCAAGACTACTACTTATCGTCTACGATCAACAGTAGCCTCGGGGACTACACCCAGTGGGTGCACTCAGAGTGCCCCCACAGACCCAAAACCTACTCGATTAAGACCTGATCTATTTGAGTGGAGAACTTTCAAACATTCTACAAGTGGAAAACAAACACCTAGTGGGTGTACAGTCAAAGAAGACAGGAATTCAATCGGAAATGTACTTACAATCGAACTTACTCGGACATTAGTGTGAAGCGCTATGCTGGCATCGTAAGCCAACTTGCTGGCCTCGTATGCCTCCTTGGTGCGCAGCAGCATCTGCTCTGCTTGGATCATGGCCTCCTTTGCGGCTGCGGTCTGATCTTTCGGAACGTGGTGCAGAGGAAAGGCCGTCACCGGTGGGATCGGTATAATAGCTGGGGCAGTCGAGGTAGTCTGAGCAGGTCAGGTTGGAGTCGACGTCACGATAGTTGAAACAACTGGAGGGGCACTCGTCAAAGGCACTGTAGGGTCAGCTCTGACCCGTGTCGAGTCGCTTATCCCTGGGAGGATCCGGCAGTCGGCCGTTGAGGCGTCTGCGCGGACGAAGTTCTTCGAGTGCGTGTGCGCAAGGTGCCCAAGACCTCGCCTTCGCCTCCCGTACCCCGAGGGTGTTCCTCATCATCTTCCAGCTGGATGATTTCTGCAAATATCAATCGGCAACATTAACTTTTGCAGTCGACGAACCCCATTTGAGAAGCAGAACTGAAGATTTGTTTACCTCTGTGGGAAGTGTCCGTGTCAGGAGTGTCTATGTCCATTGCATCCCCTCTGTCACGTGGAGGCGATGTTACTGAAGTAGCAACTCTGATGGATCAAACGACACTCAGTCAACAAGAATTCGAAGTCACAATCGACAGTGGGAATTTTGAAAGTAAAACACTTACGTGGATACGCCAGGCACAACCATACTCATGCGGGGCAGAGCTTTGCAAGGTTTCGCTACGTTGAGCTTGGATTGTTTTGCCGATCTTTCACTTGACTTGACGGTCGAAGGTCGGCTTCTTCTCACTTGGGCCCGGGGCCTTGTCCTCAGCAGTCGCAGGGTCTTGGCAAGACTTGGAGCAGCGTTCGGTGCGAGGAGGAGACTCGACTTCTTCCTCGTTCTCACTCGAGTCTTCATATTCGTCTTCGGAGTCATAAGAGCGGTCGACGTCCACGCTGCCGCCCTCGCTCTCCCCGCCATCTTCAGGTTAGTTCCCATTGGGTACAGGCGAGTACATATGTGTCCACTCCTGTGTGATTCAAACAAGGAAGTCAGTCAATAAATCAATCGATCACTCGACAGTACAAGTACTTTAGTCGACAAAGTGCAACTTACCAGATTCTTCAGCTGGTTTTCGGCCGAGTAAGATCGGATCCTCTTGGCTCCTAAGGGATTGTCACATGCCCCGATGATACCGCGAAGCCATTGCTCGACAGTCTTTTGCAGAAACTCTTCTGGGTGCGTCCTGTTCGAATCCTCGAAGCTTGCATAGTGCCACATGGTGTGATCCCTGGCCTGGAGCGGCTAAATCCGTCGACTGAGGAATGTTTCCAAGAGATCCATGCCGGTCACTTCGCCCCGAATAAGTTTCATCACGGCGTCCACCAAGATTCCCACTTGGACTTGTTCCTCTTCTGACACCTTTAGAGACTTGGGTCTTTGCAATAAAACCATGTCGACTGCCAGCCTCTAACAGATTCAGGAAAGGTCATAGAAGGGAAAGAACTACGATCTCTCTTTTGAAGTCCTAGACCCCCACACAGCTGCAATACATGAGTTTTCCCATCCTTAGGGAGGGCTTTCTTTACAGTCTGAGATCTAACCGTGAAGATGTGCTTGAATAGTCCCTAGTGAGGAGGACAGCCCAGGAAGCACTCGCACAAAGTGATGAAAGGAGACAAGTAGGAAATTACATTCGGCGGGAAGTGGTGGAGATGAGCACCAAAAAAGTTCAAAAACCCTCTAATGAACGGGTGGGGAGGCACAGAAAAACCTCTTTCGGCGTGGGAGAGGAGGAGAACCCGATCTCCTTCGTGTGCCTCCGGCTCGTGCTCTCCCTCCGAAAACCTCCAGGCGCCGTCCGCCACAAGCCCATCGGCAACTAGGCCATCGATGTTCGCTCGAGTGACCACCGAGGGGAGAAAGTCTCCCAAGATCCATCCCGGCGACCCGGTGAACCGAGCGATCGAGGGCTTCTTGCCCTTGCCATTTGATGCCCCCTTCTTGGTGCGCTCTAACTTTTCCGTGGTTCCCTTCATCATCGTGGTGGATGCGCTCGGCAGAGAACAGTGGAGTGTTGCGCTGAGGACAGAGGAGGCAGAGGAAGAGAGGAAGTTTGGGGGAGATTACTGTGCAATCCGCGGCGCTTCGGGATTTATACCCCGCCGAGTGCCTCACTAACGGGTGGGCCCGCGAGATCACCGCACACGTCAACCGCAGACGACGCCCTGTACATGGCGAAATGACCGGTGCGAGAATCGAGGCGTCATGCCCCCACTTGCCCTGATCGTGGCGTCATCGTCGCAGGCACGCGTGCTTCCCAAATTTTCATATCCCGCAAGATCCGGGTCTGACAGACCGACCCGTCACCTCCAAAGATTCCATCAGATCACTCGGAACAAAATTGACATTGAACATTCACTCGGGCACTTTCAAAGCTGAATTGATTCGGGCAAATGACGAAGAGTTCAGTCGATGCAAGTTTTGTTGAAGCCCTAAATTTCGTTCAGAAGATTTGGTGCCTTATTCTAAACTGGCATCGATACCCTCATTCACCACTCAAACCCTGATCCATTCGGGGGCTAACGACGAGGATATGTACCTAGGGTAGGGTCTTAAGCCTGACCTAGATACCCTATCTATGGACACCGCATTGGAGGACTTAAAGATCACAAGAAAGATTCTGACTGGATTCCTCATGGAGTTCAAGTCACTTGACAAGAAATCCACTCGGAGACTTCTTCCTCCACTCGACGGTCGCCTCTCACTCGGAGGACTTCACTTCCAGTCGACACCAGAAGGCCAGAAGCCACCACCAGGAGATCAGCAGGCGGGCGTTAGGTCGGTCGTCATTAGTAGCAATTATGATGTACGTTACGAGTAACGCTAGTATTTAAACCCACGATCAGACCCTTGGATGTCCGACAATTATGAGGGGCAGCGAACTCTATATAAGCCGCCCCTCCCCTCTAGCACAAGGGTTTGCAACCACTGTAATCTCAACATTCCACACGACAAAGCTCCAGAGCACTGAGACGTAGGGCTGTTACCTCCACGAGAGGGGCCTGAACTCATACATTCATGTGTACACCCTCGCCATAACTAGGACTCTACCCTCTCCCTTCGTACCTCTACCTTCTACTGTCAGGCTCGTTCCCATGACACCCACCGTAATACTTGCCATCATGAGAGAAGCCATCTAGTGAAACCTATGGCTCCCGGGTCTATTTTCCATATTATACTTTTAGATCTAAAACCAAAAATACTTGTTGCCCTATTTTTACTTTTAGTTTTACTTTCCGTTCAAGCATCATATTATATCTATCTCTACTAGATCTCATCCTTACAAATAACCGTGAAGGGATTGATAACCCCTTTATAGCGTTGGTGCAATAGTTTAATTTCTTGTACAAGTACATTTATTGGTGGCTCGCTTGTATCTTCTACTGGATTGATACCTTGGTTCTTAAAAACTGAGAGAAATACTTATCTACTTTGCTGCATCAAACCGTTCCTCTTCACGGGAAATTAACGCATGCTTGAGAAGTAGCAGTGGACTCCTCGGCCAGCCAGGTGGCGATGCATGCCGGCCGGACGTGGCACAGGCAGGGTGGGTCACAGCTAGCCGTACGAGCGGCGAAGCAGATGGACGGGCAGGCAGACATTTTTTGGATGGCCAGCCGGCCTTTGACTTTTTTTTTGTGTGTTCGAGTGGGCAGCTGGTTGCCCCTTTATCTTCGCAGAGCAACCGGCCACGCTCTCCGCTAGGGGCGCATGGGGCGCAGGCATAGCCGGCCGCGATGCGCGGCATGGGAGCCAGCAGGCGGGGCGCGCACGCACGGAGAAGGAGCGTAGGTCGGCCGCCATTGAGGCGAGCGCGGCGTGGAGGCGGCGCGTGGGGACGCGGCCGCGGGTGGCGGAGTCGGCAGGCTGGAAGAACCGACGCTGGTGATGCGTCTGCGGGGCGGAGTGGAGGCCCGCATGGCGCGGCGACGCAGGGGGCGAGCACCGGGGCTCGCGGCCGCTGAGCGACGGGGACGCGAGGCGATGTGTGCTCCTCGAGCCGGCGGCCGGTGCCGGTGCATGGCGGAGGCGACGCAGACTTGGCTGGCGGACGCCCGGAGCCGGCCGGCGCGCCGACACAGCCAGAGGCGGACCCAGACCTGTCGAGCGACCGGGACGGCGGATTCCCGGAGCCGGCCGGCGCGCGGACAGATCCGGAGGTGGGGCAGAGGTAAGGCGTGAGGTGGTGTAGGGGACCCAGCCCGGACGTGAGCCGGCGGGCGCACAGCAGGAACCGGCGAGCACGCGGGAGCCGGCGGGCGCGGATGAGGCTAGAGGGGTGACGGCGAGCGCTGGGAAACCGGCGCGCGAGGAGCCAGACGCGCGCTGCGTGCGTGGGGGCGGAGCTGATGGGCGGCGAGCCGGCCGCGCGGCGCGGGCGCGGGGGCGGAGCCAGTCGCGGGGCTAGCGAGCGGCCGTGGCGACGTGGGAGCCGGCGCGCGGCGACGTGGAGGTTGAGCCCGACGAGCCGGCGGTCGGGCGCTGGGGGAGGCGCAGTAGGAGGGCCGGCGTGCGAAGGGCAGCCGGTTGCGGAGTCGGGAACAACGCTAGAGCGGCCGGCGTGTTGAGGCGGAGTCGACGGAGCCGCACGAGGCCGCGGAGGCGCCCGGGGCAAGGCATCGTGGGAGCACGACCGGGGACTGTGTGGAGGTGCAGCCGCGGGTGCGAGAGGGTGGAGCCGGCGCGCGGAGCGACGGGGGGCGCGGGCCGGCTGGAGCGGAGGGGCGCGGTTGGTGGTGCTATAGGCGCAGAGGAGGTCGCAACCGGTTGACGAGGCAGCCGCGGCAGCGAGGTGGAGGTGGGCATGGCACGAACGACGAGCCGACACAACGGGCTACCGTGGCGGGGTGGATCCGGCGTGCGGGAGTGCGAACGCGGAGCCGGCGCATGAGCAGTCCAGCTTGCTAGCGGACTGGTGTAGCTAGGCAAAGCCGGCACGGGTGAACGCGGAGCCGGCGCACGAGTAGTCCGGTCGGCGCAGCGGACCGGGACTGTAACACCCATGTGTTATCTAAGAATAATTAAATTAATTAATTGCTATTTATTATAATTACATTTTGGCTTAACTACCATTTTTAGAGCTCAGGCATGCTAGTATTTATTCTAAGTGTTGTTTCCTTAATACCTTATGCATGTAAATCATTACTAGAGCGGCGTGCTTAGGGAAGGATGGTTATTACATTTGGTAAAGTAATCCACATACACCTATATGCATGCAGCAACGCATGGCATGCACATCCATCCATCATGCTTACCCGATTGTACTGCATGCATAGTGTCCATCTTGTCACCGCTTTACAACATGTACCCACTAGCTCATTGTTAGCCGTATCTCGTTTTATCTAGCTCCTAGCTCTACACTATGCTATCATCTAAGACAGTAAATATTTTTGCATGCGCTGGTGACAAGGCTCGTCACATGGCTACGCGCCTCCTCGCTGGATTGGGGAGTGTACGTGTCAGCTGCTCTGGTCAAAACGTATGCATGCAAGGTGCGGTAGATGAACTCAGCTAGCTAGTAGATGAACCGAGGGGGCACCGTCTCATCCTTATGTATCCTTCGGAGTGTTCGAGAGTTACGGCTCATCAGAGTGACGGCTGCACTGCGATTAATACGTTCACACAAGGCTGGTTACTTTTTGCCAGTATATAAGGCGACCAGGTGCTCTAGCATAGGACCATAGACACGCTAGTCAGAGTCGCCTGGGAGAAGAAGAAGTTGAGCTCACGCTGGTGCTGTTCGTACCGACCGCGTGGTAGACGGCCACTGCTGGTCAGGCAAGTAGCAGTTTCCTTGTCCATACTCCGTTGTTGTGTTTAGTCCTGCGACTTGTACTTCGTTCATTGATCTACAGATATACTGCTGCTAGTATATCTTTGCTAGCCACTGTACCGTGATATATGTATTCTTGTGTAATTGTTTTCTGTTCATTGGCCACGGTACCGTTGAGAAGAAATATGTTCCGGTAAGCAAGCAATCGTCATGATTTCTTGGGCTTACGTGGAGTCGTGAGAATTGCTACATGAGCTTCATCATGTCATTGACGTCGTTATTTTCCATTATCACATGTGTATATATTGGTGTCACGATCGCAAACGTATTGTACCGGTCACAGTTTAGGTATGAGACTGTCTGAGTTCTCCGTTGGGGAAGACACTTGTTCCGAACAGGGTACCGGTGATGAATCCTTGGGAACGACACATACTAGTAAGTCAAGTTGTCGTGCCTCAGGAGACCAAAGGACTCTACTCTGCTCTTCTAGAACCCACGTGGTTCTGGTCGAGGCTGTCGATGTCGGAGTACCCCTATTAAGAGTGTAAAAGTGTGAAATTTCACCCCTGTGATTCTCGGGTTGGGAAGCTTGCTGGTCACGTGTGATATCAATATTTTTCCTTTTACACACGTCTGTACAATCTATTTCAATATTCTTGTTGAATTTCGTTGGATATTTTCTTTAAATCCAGCCTTTCATAATACTTTATTTCCGCCGCTAAATATCACTTCCATTGTTACTCTACCATTTCCTTGAAACTAAACATCACCGTTGTGAAACTCATAACACTTTCTCTTTTTGTCCTTTTGATAAAATGCTACTTGCTGAATATGAATCATCGTACTCACCCTTGCTTAATTTCTATTTTTGCAGCCCAAAACGGTAATGATCTTGAGCATGACTTTGAGCAGTAGGCGTAGCACGCGCCGGAAGGGAATAATAAAAATATTTTAGGAGTTTATTTCCAGCAAGAACTTTGTATCCCAGAATAAGAAATATATGTGTTATATAAGTGTACTATTGTGAAATGTTAGTTTTAGCCTCACACGTCTATAAGCTCCGGTTTATAAACGCGTGACGGCTGTTACGTCCGAGCTTTGTTTCGGGACGTGACAGGGACAGGTGAAGACGACGTCCGGGTTGCGGAGGCACGGGCGTAAAGCAGCGATGGGGTGGATCGGCACGGAGGCGGAGCAGCACGAGCACGACGATGAGCGGAGGCGGCAGTAGCTGGCCGGGGGACAACACGCAAGGCATGCGTGCATGCGGCCTACACTAGTTGGCCAAGCGATTTTTTTTCAAAAGTAGTACGGATTTTGAAGCAATTTTGAAAATAGATGCATGATTTGGATAAATATCAGTAGTAGTACCCTGTTGGTCAGCAGCAGGCCGACCGGGGACCTTTTGGCCTGGGGTAGGCCGAAAGGCTCCTGTCGGCCAATCAGTGGCAAGGAGAGAAGCCTGTCGGCCTGGGGTAGGCCGAAAGGTACCTGTCGGCCAGGGGTAGGCCGGCTGGCCCCTGGCTAAGCCCCAGCCTTCTTTTCTTCCTCCGCATTTCACCCTCACCCTTCCCCTCTTCCATTATCACTCCCGTTGCTCTTCGATGGTTCCACCGACTCGCCGATCTCCTCGCTGGAACACCCTTTCTTTTATCGTACCCTCTTAATCAATAGATCAGGGCGGTCTCCACCGGCGTACGGTAATTTTTTTTGCTTACAACTCAATCGAAGGAGAGCTTTCAAGTCGGTTGTGGATTTAGTTCATATTTGTCAGTGTTCGTCTGTAGGTAATGACTTGCCCATTTTGCCGAGCTCCAAGTGGTCCTTGTGCTGCCGTTGATTCCGGTTCTTCTGTATTACTGTTGTGCTGGATCGTCGATGTGCAAGACGTGTTGTAAGATTCTATGTCTTCATGATCTGATTGTGGCATATTCGAATGCCTTTGTTTATAAGTTTATGATCCTTGCTTCCATTCTTGTTGTAGTATGTTCCATGCAGTGTTAGATCACATCTTGCTCGGTACATTGAAGAGTGCAGAGCTTTAGCTATTCGGAGAGGTGACACAGATATTGATCTTGCTCTGCACAACAGTGAGGGTAACTTATACCATGTTATATTTACGCATGGTAGGATGAGCAGTAAATTCCATGGTCCTTCGTGGGAGGAACTCGTAAATGATTATGGTCTCCGACACAGTGACATGATGATTGTTATGCTTGAGAACTATGGAACTTATATTAGTGTCGAATTCCACCGGGATGGTGTTATGTTGTTTCCTTTACCCCATGTTGGTGAGATTTATGTTTGACTGATTTTCAGATTTGATTCAGCTTATACTTTTTGCGGTTCATCTCAGTCATTGAAATCATTTTTTGTAGCTCTTGAGGATCTGAGTGAAACTCAGAGGGAACTTGTTGACAGCTGTTTTTATAGTCGTGGTGTCACTCTGAATTATCATCAAATGTATGTCATGTCGCGACAGCTCTTTGATGACAACTACATACTGTGTACTCCTTTCGTTCATAGGATGGATCGCATGAACGTTATTTCCCAACATATGGTAAGCTTTGGTTTCTGTTTTTTATTATTTGTTTGTTATTTGCTGGTTCATAAGATGGATCATATAACTTGCTTGTTTCTGTCAGGTTATTCCTACCATGGTTGTGAGGAGTTTGCTGGAATTTGTGGCTATTCCTAGGACTGGTTCTTTACTTCTCGAAATTACTTTGGATTCTGAACATGATGATATATTTTTGAGCATTCCTTGTTCCTACTTCATTGGCTTGGGTGATAGAATGGTTTTGAAGAAGGAAGGTTTCGGAAATTTTCTATTGGCATCGTCTATGGAAGTCAACAATTTGGTGCTCATAACATTCAAACAACGTGAACGGGAGTTAGCTATTGTTTTCAGCTATCTGCCACAGTGAGAAAGAAAGAAAGGTCTCGTGCAGCCCAAACGGCAGAAGAAGCTGGAGATGGAGAAGGAAAATATCCACGTTGGACTCAGTAGATTTATATTCTTGTAACTCAAGCAAGTTGTATCTTAATTTCAGTAGGTGGTATCTTAATTTCAGTAGGATGTATCTTAATTTCAGCAAGATGTATCTTAATTTCAGCAAGCCGTACTATTGCCGTTTTTATTTGCCGTCATACTGTGGCGCCACATTAGTCCCACCAATCTTTGGCAGTACTTTCCTTCCCGCCAATTTCTCCCGCCATTCTACCCGCCATTCTCTCCCGCCATTCTCTGTCCCGCCATTCTGTCTCGCCCGATTTCCCGCCATTGCGGTTGTCATCTGCCTATAAAAGGAGGCATTGTATGTGCCTTCCTCCATCAGCCACGAATACTCGAAAAACACAGCGCGGTAGTCATTATGAGTTTGCCTTCTTCGGATCAAAGCATTAGGCCTAGCAAATGGAAGACTGCGAAGCTGCCTCAGGGGGTTGAAGTAGTTCGTTGTTGGTGCAGTGATCTCTGCAAAGTGAAGGAGGTGACGGATTTTTCAGATTGGTTGGGAATGAAGTTTTTCATGTGCGCTAATTATGAGGAAGATCCACCCGTTGGTCTTTCGCCGTACATCACGCCTCCAGTAAGTTTGAGTCATACAGAATAAATACGTTGTTCATACTGTGTTGATTTGCTTTGTTATATTTCTGTTTCTTTTGTAGTCTCCTCTGCCCCTATGCCAGTACTATCGTTGGATAGACACAAAAATGTCGGACTGGGCGGTGACTGAGATTCGTGAAAGAAGTCGTCGAGCATGGGCAAGTTTGGACGTGGAGGAGCACCGCGAGAAGGCGGCAGCAGAGGAGAAAGCAGAGCAGGAGAGAGCTTGGCAAGAGCACTGTGTGGAGCAGAGGGCTTTTCTTGCTGATATGAAGAAGAAAAACCAAGAAGACCAACTTCGACTGGCGGAGGTCTACCGGCAACGAGAGGAGGCCCGTGAAGCTGGGAGGCAGAGAAAGAAAGAAAGGGCTCGTGCAGCCTAGGCAGCAGAAGAAGCTGGAGATGGAAAAGGAAAATATCCACGTTGCACCCAGTAGATTTAGATTGCAGTAACTCAATTTCAGCAAGTTGTATCTTAATTTCAGCAAGTTGTATCTTAATTTCAGCAAGATGTATCTTAATTTCAGCCGGTTCCTCTCCCGCCACTTCCTCTCCCGTCAGTTCGTCTCCCACCAGTTCCTTTCCCGCCGGTTCCTCTCCCGCCACTTCCTCTCCCGCCATTTTCTCTCCCGCCAGTTCCTCTCCCACCACTTCGTTCCCGCCATTTTCTTTCCCGCCAGTTTCTCTCCCGCCACTTTGTCTCCCGCCTATATAAGCACATTCGCAATAAGGAGGGTGAGCAGGCCCTTCCTTTCCCTGTCGCTCCGGCATCCTTCCTTCCGCTCTCACCATTCTTTCGTGGAGATGTCTCATCCTCCTCATCCTCACTATCCTTTCGATCGTAGTTTTCACAAGGGTATGTCCGACCGTCTTCTTCGTCTAGCTGTCAATTTCAAGATGAATGACAGAGCAGTACCATGGGAGGAACTCATTAGCAGTGACTTCATAATGAATGAGTTGTCTCACCAATTAGCTAGGGATGGGTGGCCTCCCAGGACTTTTGAGGAGATACGGAAAGAACTTCTGAGGTTGCATGCCAGATGGCAGAAGCAACTGCACAAGGGTGATGCTTATCTCAGGATTGCTGTTAATAATTCAGGTTTATGGTCAGCGGAAAGTGAGGACGAGGACGACCTCTTCATGCCCAGCAGCAAGGCAAAGAGTTCTGCATCGAAGGGCAAGGATTCTACATCGACAAAGGGGAAGAGTTCTGCAACAACAAAGGGCAAGAATTCTACATCGACAAAGGGGAAGAGTTCTGCAACGACGGAGGATGAAGACGACGTCTTCATGCCGAGTACCAAGGTGAAGACCAGCGCATCGTCGATGGGCAATAGTTCTACAACGACAAAGGGGAAGAGATCTGCATCGACGGAGGATGACGATGATGCATTCATGTAATACGTTTTTCATGTAGTAGTATGTTCTGTAGTGTTGTTCTGTGTACTGCGGTTTAATTAAGTTGTAACGTTTAATCCAGTTGTAACGTGCAACTGATGCCGATGGATTTGGTTTGCGTTACTATTGTTCTCTCTCGAAAGCAAATAAGTCTCGAACATAAATACACAGAGGATAAATATGTCCGATACATAGTGGCTAAGCATGTCAAATACATGAATATGTCCGATACATAAAGGTACATAAAGTCTCATACATAAATAGATAGCCATCTCGTACGCAGATGACCATATCACTCCTGGGGTTGCGACGATACCTCGGCTTCCTGGGACGTGGACCGGAAGGCGATAAGCACTGAGCGGTGGACGAATGTCACGATGACCACGACCGTAGAACACCTCGTCCGTCGGTGTCTGTGTCTCCTGCGTCGAAGGTGGTGGTGGAGTGGCAAGAACTGTCTTCGAGGTACCGTAGGTCCATGCAGCACGATCATCGTCCTCACCGTCGCCAGGTACGTACGAACCAGCACCAGTACATATAGGTGACTGAACCAAAGCCATAAACGGCTGCGACTGGCCGCCGTCTGCTGGTGAATTAAGACATGTAAGAAATGACTTGCGAGACTACGTTTTGCAAAAGAATGTACGAAGTTTAGTTACCTAGGTCCATCTGGTGATGCCAGGCAGAGTCAGCAGCCTGCGAAGGAGGTGGCTGCTGGTAGAAATAGCCCCTGGGCTGTGAAGTAGGCAGCTGCTGCCAGGAGTAGCCCCCAGGCTATGAAGGAGGTGGCTGCTGCCAGGAGGAGCCCCCTGGCTGTGAAGTAGGTGGCTGCTGCCAGGAGGAGCCCCCAGGCTATGAAGGAGGTGCCTGCTGCCAGGAGGAGCCCCTGGCTGTGAAGGAGCTGCCTGCTGCCAGGAGGAGCTCCCTGGCTGTGAATGCCGAGGTTCTGAACGCTACAGAGAGGGGCGTGGCGAACGATGTGCTACTCGAGTGTCAACGACATCGGAAGATTGCCTACATGTAACAGCTGCGATGATCCCGCGTATCTTCGCCTGAAGACTCTTCAACCTTGATATTGCATCTTGCTGTGGGATATTTTCTCCTCTCTCAAAGCGGTCCACCAAAGCGGTAACCTCATCTAGCGCATGAGTTGACAATTCACCCTGTACGCACAAAGTTAACCAATTGTACATGTTCGTGTATACGGAAAACGTAGCATGTGAGAACAACTGAGGACATACCACGTGGTGTCTGGTTCCCACAAGTGAGGAAGTTGGGAAGAGATCGCTCGCGAGAGGAACTGGGATATGTTCCGGAACAGATGATGGAACCAAGTAAATCCTCGTGGTCTGTCTGTAACGCCTCAGATACAACCCGTACGTGTCCCAGTCAAAGACACGAACTTCATCCCATATATTTGTCGGGGCAGTATTCCATTCCTCGAGATAAGGTCTGATATCGCGAACCCAAGAACTATGTGACTTGTTTCCTCCGCTGCGACTATACCCGAGATGCACGTTACATGACGAACATAAGTACTCCGAATAGTCCCAATAACCTATTAATGCGGAGAAATATCCCAAAATAGTATTACTTACTTGTGCACGTGATCTGGTAATCGTGAAATAACCGGAATGTCAGGCTCTTGGAACAGACCGAACTGTCTCATCACCCTATTGATAGCCATCTCCTCAACTGTCACATCGAAGACCAGCTTGGCCTTGGTCATCCAGTAATGCTGATCTCTAGTGCAGTTTCCAGAAATCCCGCCTGGGTATCTATCTGAAATAGCCTTACGGGTGTACGGTTCCCATATAACCTGATCCTCGTGCAGACTATCAAACTGCGCCGTGAAGGAGGGGTAGCAGCTCCTCACCTGGCTAGGCGTAAACTGTCTTTGCAGATCACAGCAGACATTAGTACGTAAAATTGAATAGCGAGAAATAAACATTAGTAATTCATATTCGTAATAATGAAAATACCTCTCTCCGTGCCCAAACAGATCCCACAGTAGGCAAGTCACCGATAGAAGGCACGTAATGTCCAGCAATGCCGTCCTTGCCGAAAGGTTTGTCAACGCTCACATAGGGACGACCAATGGGGAATCTCTCATAAGACCAAAGCTGCAACAGAAGTGGACATCCGAGAAGACCAGATTTCCTAGACCTCAACTGGCAAGCTTTGCAGAGGCCTCTGTACGTAGCTGCTAACACGGCAGAACCAAAACTCCTTGGCGCAATGTCCTCAGGGGAACGTGCGTCAGCTATCTCTCGTGCAATGCCGATCAATCGTGCATCTATAGTGGTCACGTGGTTCTCTGTGAACATAGTCTTGCCAAACAACCACATAATATATGCCTCTAGGGACCGGTCAACCTATGGCTCTGACAACTGATAAGTGGGATAACCTAACGCAATAATCTGAAACTAGCTGAACCACCTGAAAAGAGGCCCGTGTCGATCGCTTTCTAGTGCGGTGGTTGTTGGCACCGCAGCCAGAAAGCGGGCATGCAAAGATGCTACCCAACCATCTTCTACCTCTAAAGGTCCTATGGCAGCACCGGCAAGAGGTAATCCCAACAAGTAAGACACGTCCTGTACAGTAGGAGCCATCTCTCCCCATGGAAAGTGGAACGTATGTGTCTCTGGTCTCCATCTATCTACTAAGCAGCTAAGGAGTGACCTGTCATAAGAGATGCGTGATACTGGCCTCTTGTGCAGCTGCATTGGTTCGCCCGCGTCATCCAAGTCCAGGTGATCAACCCACTCATCCAGCGTATCCTCAACCAGTCGTGCCAGGGATAGAAGTCCAGCCCAATTCAGCCTACAAAATAAACAAAATGAGGCTTACAATTAGCTTCTATCATAACGATGATGACCGTGCTACGTGATTGTACGAACACATACCTATCAACCCATGCAGGGTGTATCATCCAGTTAGACTTCGGGGTGCGAGTGATCAACACGTCTAACTTCGTGCCCGATTCCGTAATCGCGGCTCGGTGTCCTCTATCGATATTACCATCAAGCATCTCGTATGAAGCCATATCTTCAATGAGAACATAGTACAAACATATTACAAAATATAACATAGAAGGGGGCGCACTAAAAATAAAATCTTGGTACCCGAAAGGCATAAAAACATAGTCTCACATATTACAAATAAAAACATAGTGCACACATATTACAAATAAAAACATAGTCCGACATATTACAAATTAAAAACATAGTCTCACATATTACAAATAAAAACATAGTGCACACATATTACAAATAAAAACATAGTCTCACAGATTATGTAGCTTCAGAGTTATTCTGTTTCAACTGCTGTTGCACCGTCTTTCTTCAGTGTGGGGCAATATTTCATCCTATGACCATACGCCGAACAGAGCAAACATTGCCTGGTTGCTCCACCTGCTTCAGATTGGTCCATATCGTTTCGGATGCGCTTTACGTTGCGCCTTCCCCTGCTAGTTCGCCGTAGTGCAGGATCCGGGATGTATACTCTATCAGCATCGTTTACCTTGTTAAAATTGCCGACGACTCTAAACCATGTCATCTCACCTGTCCACACATTGAGTACTGCCTCCTTTGAATAGTAAGGAGACACGAAGGAGATAGCGTCCAACTAAATCTGGCCACAGGCAGCCAACACATGTGAGCAAGGCAGGTGCAACAACTGCGGCTTGTTGCATGTACACTCACAAGTTGGATAAAATTCTGCTCCAATTGTAGCCTCATGCGTCCTCACCTCATTTCCAGAACCAAAACCATCAGTAGGAAGCTGAACCTCGTACCTCCTTTCCTGATTACCTATGAGTGTGACGGTGTGCTTCTTGGCCTTCTTTATCTTATCAGCCATATACTCCATGACACGGCTGCAGTAAGGAGTGTTCTGATTATCTTCAATATGCTTCCTTGCCAACTTATGCCTTTCTCTAAAATACCTCACGGTGCCATGAAATACACCCTCCACAATAGCTGTCAGTGGCAATGCTCTATTCCCTCGGAGAACAAAGTTATAGATCTCTGCAAGATTGGTTGTCATGTGGCCATACCTAGCTCCATGGGTGTCATGTAGCAAAGACCAATTCACTGGAGGCTCTTTCTCTATCCACTCAGAAAAATTCTTTATAGCCCTGCCCTTCTTTCGCTTCGTATTAGGAGGGTCAATTGCTGGCAAGTCACAAAGACCAACTGGCCCCTCCATCTCCGCAATGAGTGCTGTTAATTTAACCTGGTCTTTTTCCATTTTCTTCCTAGCAACGACCTGTTTCTTAGTGAACTCATCTAGTTTGGACCAAATGAAATCGTATTTTTGCCGCTGGTTCTGCTTGCATAACTTCTTGAACAAGTTCATCAACCGTTTGTTCTTGAACTGTAAGAAAAAATTAGCACCAAGATGGCGCATGCACCACCGGCTTTGCAAGTCCTTCCAAGGTGTTGGCTCGTCAGCAGTTGGATTACTCAGTGTCTTCACGGCCTTCAATATACCGGGATGTCTGTCATGAATGAGACACACATTTGGTCTGTCCTTCACGATCGCACTTTTAATTTGATGGAAGAACCATACCCAGCTCGGAAAATTCTCACCCTTCACAAATGCCATGGCTAGTGGGATGATTTGGTTGTTCCCGTCCACACCGATAGCAGTCAGGATTTGCCCTTTGTATTGCCCAGTCAGGAACGTAGCATCCACAAACATCACTGGAGGACAATGCCTGAAAGCTTCTATGCACATACCGAAAGAGAAGAATACCTGTTTCAATACCTTGTAATCCGGTATGCTTTCCAACCTCATGTGCTGAATGTTAACACAAGTGTCGGGATTCCTCTCCTTCAGTATGTCAAGGAGACGGACAACATTATCATAGGAGTCGAAGAATGTCCCAAACCTCTCCTCCATCGCCTTCTGCTTAGCTCTCCAAGCCTTCCCATATGGAATGTCATACTTCCATCTGACCTTCACTGCGGTCTGGATGTGCTTTGCTTCCATATCTTTCTTCTCCACTATCTCAGTATACATGAGTTGCGCTATGAGAGTTGAAGTAAGGTTTGGATGACGAGCCAACATGTTTTTCCTAACACAATTATGTGGTACAACATTTGTCACAACCCAGTGGATGTGATACTTTGGCACGTGGGCGTGCACCTTCGCAGGACAACCTGATTCAGCACACTTCACGGTATATTTCGTTGGACTAGATATGTGTGTCCGGAAAACCCTCTGGGTAGACATAGCCCACTTTATCACCGCATACTTCAATTTCTTCTTTGTGTCAAACATAGCCCCAATCTGGACTAGGTTCAGATTATATTGCCATGGAGTCTCATGGCCATCGTTGACAGTAAATCCGGCGGATATGTCCTGCTCCCATGCAGCAGGAATTGGTACCTCCTCCTCATCCTCAGAATTTTCAGAATCAAGTTGCTCTGCATTACCATCCTCGTCCTCTTCCTCCATCACCCTCTGCATTTCCTGGCCTTCATCGGCCCCATCAGCAACACCAGAGGCAGCTAATACTACTGATTGAATACTCTGACCAACATTAACAAAATCTGACTCATTCTCCGCTTGAGTATCATTCACATCAGGTGGTTGTGACCCGGATACATAAATCTCGTTAGCCACTTGACTACTCTGGCCTGGATCATACCCCACGGTTGGTGATATGATGTTCTCCTCCTTCGCCACTGGTTGCACTAGGGCATAAGGATGGATTCTTCGGTCTCTGCAACGACTTAACAGAGACAACCAATGATGGCTCCTGTCTATCGGTAACAAATACCAGTTGACATTTTTATAGGAATTGGTCCACAAGGCATTAATACTGACGGAACAAACATCGGGATCGAGGCCAAAACTAGTGGTCAACCAATGCTTCAACTGCCTAATGTCCATTCTGTCCGGGTCTGGAAGTGTCATCTCTCCTGTTTTGAACTCGCTAAGATCAACGCCAAACTCATTATATCGAACATTGCCAGGGTCGTAATACACAGTCAAATTTACGGATTCAGACATTTTAACCTGTCACCACATTGCCAGCTTCTCAGTATTCCCAACGAATAAATAGACAGTAAAATAAAAATATACACTACAATGCATCTGCAGATTCTAAAAATAATACACTAAAATGTACCTCCACTCCGACTAGCTAAACGTACACTACGACTAACTAAACCTACACTCCGACTAACTAAACCGACTAACTTAAACAAAACTAATAATATACCTCCACTAACTAATACGATAGTCATATAACTCCACTAAATAAACCGACTAACTAAAACTAAATTCAATACGCTCTACAAACATAAACTAATTTTACGATTATTAAAAATAATACCGGAAAAAACAAAAACTAACAGCAAAAAATATACCTTCGACGCGTGAATACACTTCTTCTTCCTCTCCACCTTCTTCTTCTTCCTATACACCGCTCCACCCTCTCACCATTGACGACTCCACCATCACACCCTTTTCTCCTCCAAACGAACAAACCAATACCCCGTTTCAAAAAAGAAAACCGTCGGTCGGGGAAGAACAACCCGATCTACCCTTTCATCGGATTGAAATGTGAAATGGCCGGAGGGAATGAGAGAACAAGAGGGGGACAAATTCGGGCGAAATAGGAGGAAAATAGGAGCTGGAGGAGGAAGAAGAAGCCCGGCCGCGTCGGCCTTATCCATGGGCCTGTCGGCCTAGTGGCGACCGACAGGTGGCCAGTCGGCCACGTGGAGACCGACGGGTGGATATTGGCGCGGTGGAGGCTGACGCGACCCTGGTCGGCCAAGTGCAGGCCGATGGGCCCCTGGTCGGCCCAGTGTCGGCCGACAGGGGTCCAGTTCTGATTTTTTTCAACTGGCCCTCCTATTTTCAAATTTTAAAATATTTTAACGCTAGTTTTGAAAAAAAATCTGGCCAAGCAGCAGCCGGCCCGCGCATGCATGTGTGCGTGCATGCGGCCAAGAAGCATTCGGGCGCCCTGCATGGGCGGATTGCAGCCGGATGGGCCTGTACACGCATGCACGCATTTGGCCAAGGCCAATGCGTATACATGTATACATTCGGTCTCGTAGCCGTCCATGTACGTGCGCGTCGGAGGCATGCTGATGTCGAGCCTCCGAGTATTGCATGAGAGATGGTGGCGACGTTAGAGAAGCTTGTGCGCGCGTGTGGGCACAGACGGAGTGAGGTGATGCGATGGGTTGGCGGAGTGGTGCGGGTGGCCGCGCCAAGGTCGAGCACGGGTCGGGCCGAGTTGCATGAGGACGCACAGTGAGTCGGCGTCGTTACCGCCGGCAATGGCAGGAGAGGCATGGCACCGGGCACGCCGAGGTTGAGCACGGGCAAAGTTGCACGAGGACCCGCATCGCTGCCGCCCGCGATGGTGACGAGAGGCACGGGCGAGCGTGCCGGTGTCGGGTGCGGGCGGAGCAACGCGGGAGTGGCAGCAGGGATAGGCGCTGCAGTGGTGGCGAAGAGGGTGAGGCCGGCGACAAGGACGCGCGACCCCGCGCGGTCACCCCAAGGGCGTGTCAGTGTTGGGCCCCCGAGGGCCATCGGAGAGACGGCGGCGACGCCACGATGGTGATGACGAAAAGGTTCCCACCTGGACCGCGGTTCCAACAGCAGCATGCCTCATGGTGGGCGCCAACTGTCGTCGTTTCTCACGGGGGGTCTCGCGAGACGGCAAATGCCGTGGTGTGGCTTATCGAGGTGAAAGCGAGGCTGCCGTGGAATATCCGGGACGGGTATGCGAATGGCACGCAGTGGTTTACCCAGGATCGGGGTTCTCCGGAGAGATAATACCCCTACTCTTACATGTCTGTATATCTGGTATATATCTGGTATAGAGTTGCTCCTGGAGCTGTATTGAAGTGAGAGTAGTGGCAGAATTCCTACTCTCGTCTATGTCTCATGTGTATGTGTGAGCTAGCTAGCTAGTGGGCATAAGAGAGCTCCACCGTGAATGGGTGTGAATGAGAGAGTGAGTGGGAATGCTGGTGGCATGGCTCCCTTTTTATAGTAAAAAGGGGCATGGGTTGTGGCGTTGGTTGTAAGCTACATGGTAGCTTACAAACCAAGCAAATGTGTGACGTGGGGGCATGGCCTTTTGTCCCCTGGACACTTTAGACAATAATGTCCAGGGACGAGTACACCGTAGATGACGTCGCCTACACTATGTCCGGCTGTTCGCCAACAGTGCGGGGTATGTCTGTCTCGTTCACGCGTGTCCGATGGGACGTTGTAGTTGGCTCCGGGCTGTCTGCTGGCAGGCGCAGCCGGACAGGGGCGTGAGTCGGAGCAGCCAGACCGGGCGGGCATGCACCCCATCCGACTCGCTATCTTTGGGGTACCCGGGGGTCATTCCCCCGACAGTCTGCATTCAGTTTGTGATTCAACAATGGGACAAAGGGTGGATACTCCTTTTTTACACTTGAGCTGGAGCATGGTGGCCTTTTCTATGGATCAATTGGTGACATGGAGTATTATAACCATTCTGTGGTGGTGCTTGATTACCTGGATTCTGGAAATTTTTCTTATGTAGTCCTAGAAGAGCACTTAATTTGGCTTGGATATCGTGTGGGTGAGCACATCATATACTGGTGCAGGCCTGGCAAATCAATATCAGATGGTATGGTTAGAATAAGAGGTGATGAGGACCTGCAACAGATGTTCAGAGCTAGTGCTCAACATAAAGTGCTTGAAATCATGGTTAACCATCCAGATTTCATTAGTAATTTCAGACAAGACTTGGTGCTGCATATGCCAATAGATTATAGCCCTCTAAGGATCTACAACTCAAGTACTAGAGCAATGAGTGTAGTATCTTCTCACAGCCTGATATCTGTCAATGTTGAAGATCCAATTTCAGAGGTTGCAGCTGTTGGATTAGGAGAAGAGAACTTGCTTGCATCTGCTGCTCGGAATTTGCTTGTTGATGGTGCAGACAACTTGAGTAGTGCTTCTTCAGAGAATCTACTTATTGATTGTGCAAATGCAACAACAGTAACAAATTTGTAGCCTGAAGATATAGTGCTTTCAGATTCAGATTTCAGTGACAGTGATTATGACGTAGATGATGGAGATGACGATCTGTATGAAGACAAATTGACTTTTATGTTGATGAATCAGTTGAGCAATAGGAGGAAGAGGTGGAGCTTGATTATGTACTTGAAGATGAAGATCTTAATCTGTCCATTGAGGAACAAGATCAGCTTGAGTACAAGTTCAAGGCTTTCAATGCTAAAGTGGACAAGAAATCACATGTCTTCAGAGTAGGAATGGTATTTGCTAGTGTGAGTGAGTTGAGGAGAGCTGTTACTACATATGCAATAAGGAACAGAGTGCAAATCAAGAAGTTGAAGAATGACAAGATAAGACTGGAGGTAGTTTGTCAGAAAGGTTGCCCATGGCTTCTTAAGGCTGGGAATGACAATAGAACTGGAAGTTTTGTCATCAAGTCATACAATGGAGAGCATTT
This sequence comes from Hordeum marinum, assembly GCA_022496015.1. NCBI lineage: Eukaryota > Viridiplantae > Streptophyta > Magnoliopsida > Poales > Poaceae > Hordeum > Hordeum marinum. Next base: position 416,881,026 of record CM039677.1, on the reverse strand, counting down.
GTGCCAGAAGAAGTGGAAGTTAAAGGATTTCACAACTAGATTCCTGTGCAAAGCATTCATTGATGAGTTCAGAGATGACCAGAAGATGTCACTTGCAACATTTTCAAAGAAAAACACTAAGGGATTTAATGTCACTCCAAATAGATGGAAATTAGCTAGGTCTAGAAAGCAAGCACTCAATGAGATCAATGGTGACGAGGCAAATCAGTTCAGTAAGTTATGGGACTATGGGTATGAATTAAGGAGCAAGAATCCTCGGTCTACATTTCTGCTATCAACTACACTGGTTAAGGATACAAAAGTTCCTTTGGGCAGGAAATGTTTGAAAACCTTGTACTAGTCATGTGATGCATGTAAAAGAGGTTGACTGAAGGGCTGCAGGCCTATTGTATTCATTGATGGATGCCACATGAAAACAAGATATAAAGGAGTGTTGCTTAGTGTTTTGGCAATTGAACCTAATGACTGCATTTTCCCCATTGCAATAGGATGGGTTGAAGTTGAATGCACAGGTTCCTGGGAGTGGTTTCTGACCACTTTGAAAGATGATCTGAACATCATTAACACAGCTCCTTTCACAATCATGAGTGACAAGCATAAAGGATTAATAAATGTTGTCCACAAGGTTTGGCCTGATTCAGAACATAGGTGACCTGTGGGCCATTGCAAGATCAACAAACAAGGTAAAATGGAGAGAAAACTGCCAGAAAATGGATAACCACTGCCCAGTTGCTTTCCACTCGACTGAAAGGCTGGAGGCAAAGACTTGGTGCAAGGCATTTTTCAGTGAGTTTTCCAAATGTGACATCCTGCTTAATAATAACTCTAAAGTGTTTCATAGTTACATTCTTGAGGGCAGAGAGATAACAGTGCTAAGTATGCTTGAGTACATATTCTATAAGATCATGCATAGGTTAGTCAGCAAACAGAGGGAACCAATTGAAAAGTGGACAATGCATAGAATATGCCCAAAGATAAGGAAGAAATTAGAAAAGAACACTGAATTTGCTGCAAACTGTCATGTGTCAAAAGCTGGGCAACAAATTTTCAAAGTTATGTCTGGTAACTCAACCTACACAGTATACCTGTGCTTCCATACCTGTGATTGCAGGAGATGGCAGCTCTCTGGAGTACCATGTGGTCATTCTGTAGCATGTTGCAGGGAGGAGAGAATTGATCCAAAGACAATGGTTCATGAATGCTACACTATTGAGAAATATCTCAAATCTTATGGATATACTCTGGTTCCTCTTGCAGACCCCAAAGAGTGGGGAAAACGGCATAGGTATAAGGTGTTTCCACCAGTGTTCACAAAACAGCTGGGTAGGCCAAGGAAAACAGGAAAAAAACACCACAGGAGAAGATGAGGAATGGTGTAAGGGTTTTGAACAGAATGTTGGGGAACGTTGCATGGGAAAAAAATCCTACGCTTCACCAAGATCAATTAGGAGATGAGCATCTATGAGAGGAGAGGTTGGATCTACATACCCTTGTAGATCGCTAAGCGGAAGCGTTAAATAATGCGGTTGATGTAGTGGTACGTCTCTGTGATCCACATCGCAAGCCGTCCCACGAACTCCCGATCAAGTGCCGAACGAACGACACCTCCGCGTTCAGCACACGTGAAGCTCGATGAAGATCTCTGCCTTCTTGATCCAGCAAGAGGGAGCGGAGAGGTAGATGGGTTCGCTGGCAGTACGACAGCCTGGCGGCGGTTGTGGTGGAGCTGATCCAGCAGAGCTTTGCTAAGCGGCGCCGAATCAATATACTAGAGGAGAGACTATCAAAGAGGGAGGAAGGGCTGTGCCGTGGCTTAGGGTGCGGTTGCCCTCCTCCCTCTCACATATATATAGGGGAGGGGTGGTGCGCCCAAACCCCTAGGGTTTCCCCCTTGGGGCAGCGGCCAAGGGTGGAGGCGCCCTAGGGTGGCTTGCCACCCAAGCAAGGTGGCCCCAACCCTAGGGTTGGCCCTCCCACCAACCCCCTTTCTGCATGGGCCTTTGTGGAAGGGGCGGACAGCCCACCAGGGGCTGGTGTGCCCTCTCTCACAGCCCATGTAGGCTTTTGGGGTTGGTGGCCCCTTCCGGTGGACCCCAGGGACCCTCCCGGCACCCCCGGTACGTTACGGTGACGCCCAAACTTTTCCTAGTAACCAACACGGAATTTACTATATATGAATCTTCACCTCCGGACCATTCCGGAGCTCCTCGTCACGTCCGGGATCTCATCTCGGACTCCGAACAACCGTCGGTCACCAACACACATAACTCATCTATACCAAAACATCACCAAACCTTAAGTGTGCAGACCCTGCGGTTTCGTGAACTATGTAGACATGACCGAGACACCTCTACGGTCAATAACCAATAGCGGGACCTGGATGCCCATGTTTCTTTCTACATGTTCTACGAAGATCTTTATCGGTCGAACCTCTATGTCAAGGATTCAGACAATCTCGTATGCCGTTCCCTTTGTTCTTCGGTATGTTCCTTGCCCGAGATTCGATCGTCGGTATCTTTATACCTAGTTCAATCTCGTTACCAGCAAGTCTCTTTACTCGTTTAGTAATATAAGATCCCGTGACTAACACTTAGTCACATTGCTTGCAAGGCTTGTTGTGATGTTGTATTACTAAATGGGCCCTGAGATACCTCTCCATCACACGGAGTAACAAATCCGAGTATTGATACATGCCAACTCAACAGACACCCTCGGAGATACCTATAGAGCACCTTTATAGTCAAGCAGTTATGTTGCGACGTTTGATACACACAAGGCACTCCTCCGGTGTCAGTGAGTTGCATGATCTCATGGTCATAGGAACATATACTTGACATGCAGAAAACAATTGCAATAAACTGACACGATCATATGCTACATCCATAGTTCTGGTCTTGTCCGTCACATCATTGTCCTAATGATGTGATCTCGATATCAAATGACATCTCATGTCCATGGCCAGGAAACCTTAACCATATTTGATTAACGAGCTAGCCTGCTAGAGGCACACTAGGGACACAATGTTTGTCTATATGCCCACACACGTATTTAGTTTCCAATCAACACAATTATAGCATGGAAAATAAACTATTATCATGAACAAGGAAATATAATAATAAACACTTTATTTATTGCATCTAGGGCATATTTCCAATAGTCTCCCACTTGCACTAGAGTCAATAATCTAGTTCACATCACTATGTGATTTACATTGTAATGAATCGAACACCCATGCAGTTATGGTGTTGATCATGTTTAGCCCTTGGAAGAGGTTTAGTCAACGGGTCTGCAACATTCAGATCCGTGTGCACTTTGCAAATATTTATGTCCTTCTCCTTGACGTAATCGGGGATGGAATTGAAGCGTCGCTTTATGTGTCTGGTCCTCTTGTGAAACCTTGGTTCCTTGGCCAAAGCAATGACACCAGTGTTGTCACAGAACAGAGCCATTGGATTTAGTGCATTGGGCACCACTCCAAGATCTGTCATGAACTGCTTCATCGAGACACATTCCTTCGCTGCCTCCGAGGCTACGATGTACTCCGCTTCACATGTAGAATCGGCTACCACGCTTTGCTTGGAACTGCGCCAGCTTACCGCTCCCCCATTGAGAAGAAATACGTATCCGGTTTGCAACTTGGAGTCATCCGGATCAGTGTCAAAGCTTGCATCGATCTAACCCTTTACGACGAGCTCTTGATTACCTCCATAAACGAGAAACATGTCCTTAGTCCTTTTCTGGTACTTAAGGATATTCTTGACCGCCTCCAGTGCTCCATTCCAGGATCACTTTGAAACCTTCCGGCCATACTTATGGCAAGGCTGACATCAGGTCTTGTGCACAACATCGCATACATGATAGAGCCTATGGTTGAAGCATAGGGGACAACACTCATCTTTTCTCTATCTTCTGCAGTCACTGGGCATTGAGTCTTACTCAACTTCACACCTTGTAACACAGGTAAGAACCCTTTCTTAGACTGATCCATTTTGAACTTCTTCAAAACTTTATCAAGGTATGTGCTTTGTGAAAGTGCTATCAAGCGTGTCGATCTATCTCTATAGATCTTAATGCCTAATATGAAAGCAGCTTCTCCTAGGTCCTTCATTGAAAAACTCTTGTTCAAATATTCCTTCACGCTTTCCAGCATTTCTATATTGTTTCCAATCAGCAATATGTCATCCACATATAATATTAGAAATGCTATAGAGCTCCCACTCACTTTCTTGTAAATACAAGCTTCTCTGTAAACTTGTATAAACCCAAGTGCTTTGATCACCTCATCAAAGCGCTTATTCCAACCCTGAGATGCTTGCACGAGTCCATAAATGGATCGCTGGAGTTTGCAAACTTTGTCAGCATTCTCTGGATTGACAAAACCTTCCGGTTGCATCATATACAACTCTTCCTCAAGGAAATTGTTAAGGAATGTTGTTTTGACATCCATCTGCCAAATTTCATAGTCGAAATATGCAGCTATTGCTAACATGATTCTGACGGACTTAAGCATCGCTACGGGTGAGAAGGACTCATCGTAGTTAACTCCTTGAACTTGTGAAAAAACATTTGCCACAAGTCAAGCTTTATAGACGGTGACGTTACTGTCCACGTATGTCTTCTTATTAAAGATCCATTTATTCTAAATGGCCTTTCGCCCTTCAGGTAATACTTCCAAAGTCCATACTTTGTTTTCATACATGGATCCCATCTCGGATTTCATGGCCTCTAACCATTTCTCGGAATCCGGGCCCATCATCGCTCCTCCATAGCTTGTAGGTTCATTGTTGTCTAACAACATGACCTCCAAGACAGGTTTGCCGTACCACTCAGGAGCAGTACGCACCCTTGTTGACCTATGAGGTTCAATAGAAACTTGATCTGAAGTTTCATGATCATCATCATTAACTTCCTCTTCAACCATCGTTGGCTCCATAGAAACATCTTTCTGCGTTGCGCTACTCTCTGGTTGAAGTGAAGGTTCAATAACCTCATCAAGTTCTACTTTCCTCCCACTCAATTCTTTCGAGAGAAACTCTTTCTCAAGAAATGTTCCGTTCTTAGCGACAAACACTTTGCCTTTGGATCTGAGATAGAATGTATACCCAACTGTCTCTTTTGGGTATCCTATGAAGATGCATTTCTTCGCTTTGTCTTCCAGCTTTTCAGGCTGAAGCTTTTTGACATAAGCATCACATCCCCAAACTTTAAGAAATAACAACTTTGGCTTCTTGCCAAACCACAATTCGTATGGTGTCGTCTCAACAGATTTTGATGGTGCCCTATTTAAAGTGAATGCAGCTGTCTCTAATGCATAACCCCAAAATTGGTAGTGGCAAATCGGCAAGAGACATCATAGAACGCACCATATCTAATAAGGTTCGATTACGACGTTCGGACACACCATTACCCTGTGGTGTTCTAGGCGGTGTCAATTGTGAAACAATTCCACACTGTCTTAAGTGAATGCCAAACTCATAACTCAGATATTCTCCTCCCCGATCAAATCGCAAGAATTTAATCTTCTTGTTACGATGATTCTCAACTTCACTCTGGAATTGCTTGAGCTTTTCAAACGTTTCAGACTTGTGTTCCATTAAGTAAATATATCCATATCTACTTAAGTCATCAGTGAATGTGAAAAAATAACGATATCCACCGCGTGCCTCAATGTTCATCGAATCGCACACATCAATATGTATGATTTCCAACAAATCACTCGCTCGTTCCATTGTTCCAGAGAACGGTGTTTTGCCATCTTGCCCATGAGGCATGGTTCACATAAGTCAAGTGATTCAAAATCAAGTGACTCCAAAAGTCCATCAGCATGGAGCTTCAGCATGTGTTTTACACCAATATGACCCAAACGGCAGTGCCACAAGAAAGTGGTACTATCATTATCAACTCTACATCTTTTGGCATCAATGCTATGAACATGTGTATCATCACTATCGAGATTTAATAAGAATAAACCCCTCACATTAGGTGCATGACCGTAAAAGATATTACTCATATAAATAGAACAACCATTATTCTATGATTTAAATGAGTAACCGTCTCGCAATAAACAAGATCCAAATATAATGTTCATGATTAATGCAGGCACTAAATAACAATTATTCAGGTTCATCACTAATACCGATGGTATTCGAAGAGCGAGCATGCCGACGGAGATCACATCAACCTTGGAACCATTTCCCGCGCGCATCGTCACTTCATCCTTAGCCAGCCTCCATCTATTTCATAGGTCCTTCTTTGAGATGCAAATGTGAGCAACCTAACCGGTATCAAATACACAGGCACTAAAATGAGAGCTAGTAAGGTACACATAATAACATGTATATCATATATACCTTATTTGGTGTTGGCCGCCTTCTTGTCGGCCAGATACTTGGGGCAGTTCCGCTTCCAGTTACCAGTTCCCTTGCAATGAAAGCACTCAGTTTTTGGCTTGGGTCTAGCCTTGGGTTTCTTCACGGGAGGAGCAACTGCTTTGCCACCCTTCTTGGAGTTATCCTTCTTGCCCTTACCATGCTTCTTGAAACTAGTGGTTTTATTGACCATCAACACTTGATATTCTTTCTGGATTTCAGACTCGACGACTTTCAGGATCGCAAACAGCTTGGCGACTGACTTGTTCATCCCGTGCATGTTATAGTTCAACACGAAGCTCTTGTAGCTAGGTGGCAATGATTGAAGAACTCTGTCGGTGATCGCCTCCAACGGAAGGGGCATCCCTAACTCTGCCAGACGGGTCGAATACCCAGACATTCTGAGTATATGTTCACTGATAGACCCGTTCTCCTCCATCTTGCAAGCATAGAACTTATCGGAGGTCTCATACCTCTCGATCCGGGCATTCTTCTTAAAGATAAACTCCAACTCTTGGAACATCTCATATGCTCCATGACGTTCAAAACGTCTTTGAAGTCCCAGTTCTAAGACATACAACAGTGCACATTGAACTATTGAGTAATCTCTAGAACGTGCCTCCCAAGCATTCTCAGCATCTTCGGATGACATGGGAGTGGGTGGGTCACCAAGCGGTGCATCAAGGACATAAGCCTTCTGGGAAGCCATGAGGATAATCCTCAGATTACGGGCCCAATCAACAAAGTTACTTCCATCATCTTTCAACTTAGATTGCTCTAGGAACGCATTAAAATTCAGGGGTGCTACTACGCAAGCCATTGATCTACAACATAAATAAGCAAAGGTTACTAAGACTATTGTTCAAGATAATGAGTTTAGTTAATCAAATCACTAAAACTCCCAATCAAATTGACATCCCTCAGGTCATCTGAGTGATACATGATCCATATTCACCAACTCAAGTTCGATCATCACGTGAGTTAAGGTGGTTTCAATGGTGAACATCATCATGTTGATCATATCTACTATATGACTCATGCTCGACCTTTCGGTCTCTTGTGTTCCGAGGCCATGTTTGTACATGCTAGGCTCGTCAAGTTTAACCTGAGTGTTCCGCATGTGCAACACTGGCTTGCACCTGTTGTATGCGAAAGTAGAGTCTATCACACCCGATCATCACGTGGTGTCTTGACACGACGAACTTTCGCAACGGTGCACACTTGGGGAGAACATAATTCATCTTGAAATTTAAGTGAGGAATCACCTTATAATGCTGCCATCGTCCTAAGAAAAACAAGGTGCATAAAAATATTAACATCACATGCAAATCATAAGTGACATGATATGGCCATGAACTTGTGCTTTTGGTCTCCATCTCCAGAGCACCGGCATGATCTCCATCGTCACCGGCATAACACCATGATCTCCATCATCATGATCTCCATTATTGTGTCGTCATCGGGGTTGTTGCGCCCACCATGCTCATACTACTATTGATACCGCTTAGCGATAAAGTAAAGCATTACATAGCGCTTAAAGATTGACACGCAGGTCATACAATAATCAAAGACAACCCTATGGCTCCTGCCGATTGCTGTACTCATCGACATGCAAGTCATGATATTCTATAAAAAAACACGATCTTCTCATACATCACATATATCACATCATGTAATTGCCATATCACATCACAACATACCGTGCAAAAACAAGTTAGACGTCCTTTAATTGTTGTTGCATGTTTTACGTGGCTGCTATGGGCATCTAGCAATAACGATTCTTACCTACGCAAAACCACAACGAATATATGAAGATTGCTTTTCAACCTTCTACAAGGACCGCCTCAATCAAATCCGATCCAACTAAAGTGGGAGAGACAGACACCCGCCAGCCATCTTTATGCGACAAAGTCACATGTCAGTCGATGGAACACGGTCTCTCGTAAGCGTACGAGTAAAGTCAGTCTGAGCCCCTTCATCCCACAATACCTCTGAACCAAGAAAAGACTAAGGAAGGAAGCAATCTGAATATCAACGCCCACAAACTCTTTGTGTTCTACTCAAGATCTCATATATGCATAGACCTAGCTCATGATGCCATTGTTGGGGAACGTTGCATGGGAACCAAAAAAATTCATACGCTTCACCAAGATCAATCTAGGAGATGAGCATCTATGAGAAGAGATATTGGATCTACGTACCCTTATAGATCGCTAAGCAGAAGCGTTAAAGAACGCGATTGATGTAGTGGTACGTCTCCGCGATCCAAATCGCAAGCCGACCCACGAACTCCCGATCAAGTGTCGAACGGATGGCACCTCCGCGTCCAGCACACGTGCAGCTCGATGAAGATTTCCGCCTTCTTGATCCAGCAAGAGGGAGCGGAGATGTAGATGGGTTCGCCGGCAGCACGATGGCGTGGCGGCGGTGGTGGTGGAGCTGATCCGGCAGAGCTTCGCTAAGCGGCGCCGAACCAATCTACTAGAGGAGAGGCTATCGGAGAGGGAGGAAGGGCTGCGTCATGGCTTAGGGTGCGGCTACCCTCCTACCTCTCACATATATATAGGGGGGTGCTCCCAAACCCCTAGGGTTTCCCCTTTGGGGCAGCAGCCAAGCGTGGAGGCGTCCTAGGGTGCCTTGCCACCCAAGCAAGGTGGCGCCAACCCTAGGGTTAGCCCTCCCACCAACCCCCTTGCCACATGGGACTTCGTGGGAGGGGCGGCCAGTCCACCATGGGCTGGTGTGCCCTCTCTCACAGCCCATGTAGGCATTTAGGGCTGGTGGCCCCTTCTAGTGGACCTCCGGGACCCTCCCGGCACCCTCGGTATGTTACCGGTGACGCCCAAACTTTTCCTAGTAACCAACACGGAACTTCCTATATATGAATCTTCACCTCCGGACCATTCCGGAGCTCCTCGTCACATCCGGGATCTCATCCAGGACTCCGAACAGCCTTCTGTCACCAACACACATAACTCATCTATACCAAAATGTCACTGAACCTTAAGTGTGCAGACCCTGCGGGTTCATGGACTATGTAGACATGACCGAGACACCTCTATGGTCAATAACCAATAGCGGGGCCTGGATGCCCATGTTTGTTCCTACATATTCTACGAAGATCTTTATCGGTCAAACCTTTATGCCAAGGATTCAGACAATCCCGTATGTCGTTCCCTTTGTTCTTCGGTATGTTACTTGCCTGAGATTCGATCATCAGTCTCTTTACTCGTTCCGTAATGCAAGATCCCGCAACTAACACTTAGTCACATTGCTTGCAAGGCTTGTTGTGATGTTGTTTTACTAAGTGGGCCCTGAGATACCTCTCCGTCACACGGAGTAACAAATTCCAGTATTGATCCATGCCAACTCAACAGACACCCTCGGAGATACCTATAGAGCACCTTTATAGTCAGTCAGTTATGTTGCGATGTTTGATACACACAAGGCACTCCTCCGGTGTCAGTGAGTTGCATGATCTCATGGTCATAGAAACATATACTTGACATGCAGAAAACAGTAGCAATAAACTGACACGATCATATGCTACGTCCATAGTTTGGGTCTTGTCCATCACATCATTCTCCTAATGATGTGATCCCGATATCAAATGACATCTCATGTCCATGGCCAGGAAACCTTAACCATCTTTGATCAACGAGCTATCCTGCTAGAGGCACACTATGGGCACAATGTTTGTCTATATGCCCACACATGTATTTAGTTTCCAATCAACACAATTATAGCATGGACAATAAACTATTATCATGAACAAGGAAATATAATAATAAACACTTTATTTATTGCCTCTAGGGCATATTTCCAACATAGAAAAGGTGTTGCAATGCACTGCTCCATATGTGGGAGAGCTGATCACAACAGAAAGGGGCATTACAGGTGGCAGGAAGCTCAATTTCAAGAAGGGGTGAAGGTAGTTGATGAGAACTATGATGACCCAACTTTCCTTTAGCTAAGTGCACCACAACTGAATATGCATTTAACTGAATTTGACTGAATATACATTTAACTGAACTTGATTGAATATGCATTTAACTAAATTTGACTGAATATGCAGAACATCTTCCCCCAGCATCCTTATCCTATGTTGGATCCTGCTGATTCACCAACAAGCATGGTGTTTAATATGGCTCAGAGAGAAATTGCAAGAAGAGCTCCTCACAGGGTTGATGGCCCACTGCCAGAGCAATCTTCTTTTGTTGCTGCTGCTAGAGCTGCAATACCACAGCCAAGGGTGACCACAGAAATGAACATAGGCAGGCAGACAAGGGCAACAACAACAGCTGAAACAGCAGAAGGCTCTGGAACTACAGCTGGGGGATAGGAAGCAAGAGGCAAAGAGTTGTAGGTGCTGCTAGGGGAAGAGGTGATAGAAATGTTGCAGATCCAGCTGCTGGGACAACATCAAGAAGAGAGGGCAGAAATGTTCATGCTTGGAGAGGAAGAGGAGCAAGAAATGCAGGGAGGGGTAGAGGAGGAAGAATTCCATATGGAGCAGCAGGTGGTGGAGGAAGAAATCCAGATGGAGCAGCAGGTGGTGGAGGAAGAAATCCAGATGGTGAGAGAGGAAGCATTCCAGGACAAAGGGCATATTGGTTGCTGTTTGGAGAAGATTTGGGGAGCCAAATTCCTGACCTAAATGCTCCTCCTGAAGACTGTTTCCTATCATAGGAAGCACCTGATACCTGATGCAATGGCAATTTTTAGTGCCATCTTTTTTATAAGGCCTATAGTTATGTAACTGATAAACTGGTTTTTTTATGTCAAGAAGCAGGGCTGAAGGCCCCTTTTTGATAGCAAACAATGGTAGTTATTGTCATATTTTTTGGTGACAAACAATTGCAATTTTTGTCACATAACATTCTGGTGGAGATATATGGTTAACTGATGGAAGTTTTGTATGATGAGGAGATGTTGTTTATTTTGTTGTATTTGTGCCACCTAATTTTTTTGTTGCACATTCATTTTCTGATGGATGTTCTGTATGTTCCTATTCTGGTTGGCATATTCATTTTTGCAAAAAAAGTGTGAGGTCTCGGGCTCGAACCCAGTACCTCATGTTTGATATGCTGCTCGCAGTGCCAATGGGGTAGTAATAGTGCTTTGTTTTGATTCTAGTGATAGTAGAAGTAGTACTATGTTTATTCTACTATATAATAATGTGACAGCAGCAGTGTGTGCGTGCGTTGCAGAGGATGGGTAGTGCACGGGAGTTGCTTAACCAGTTGACGGTTCGGTTTCCAGCGCTCTAAATACGTGTCCAACCACTACTCCACCTCGCACTCACCCTCTCTTCACACTCCCTTCTCCCCACTGTTCCCCATCTCTGCGGAGAAAACCCTCGCCGTCCACCAAGCAACCGCCCGCCACCACACCACCATCGACGCCATGGACAGAAGCATTGGCTGGCAGCAGGCCATTGAGGATCTCACCGGTGACAACACCGAGATCCGCGAGCAGCTTGGGGAAATCAACCGTTGGTTCCAAAGTGTGGCCATGATGCACAACCACGCGCATAGCCTTGTCAAGGTCATGCGTGAGGACGAGAATGCTTGTGCCTTCCCCAAGGGCAACGGCATCCCTCCCTACGCCGTGTTGCTTTAGGCAATGCAGGAGGTCTAGCGCTCCCCCGACCTGAACCAGCGCGCGAGGTGGTGGATGTACCGCTCCTCCAAGATGACGCCACCGCAGCCGGATACTACACGGGTTGCCTCCCGGATGGAGACCGCCGACCAGTTCGTCCTCGCCCTCCCTGCGTGAGTCAACGCCAATTACTAGGACCGCAAAAATCCAGTGGTCCTCTTCCCCAACGAGGAGTCTGACGAGGAGGAGGAGGAGGTGGATGAGGTGATTGTCCTCTCTAGCGGCGAGGAGGAGGAGGAGGTGCAGATGGTTCCGTCGGTCATCGCTGCCAAGGAGGGTGACAGAGACCGCCCCATCGAAGTGGAGCAGCTGCCGGAGGTGCCTGATGCGTCGGCCGTCATCAAGCAGGAGGTGGAGGAGGAGACCAATCCCGAAGAGGACAAGAAGAAGAAGAGAGTCGCAGCGAAGGGCGCAGTTCAAGAGGTGCGCCGCTCGGAGCGCCTGAAGCTGCTCAAGAAGAACTGAAGATGTTGTAGCTGTTGAAGAAGAACTGGAGATATGCTAGTCTATGGTAGGAGTGTCATCTGTTTAGGTATGCTGGTATATATTTCAGCATATAAGTTAGAAAAATATTTTGGTTAGATGTGTTGTTATATTGAAGCACATAAGTTATTTGTATTGGATGGATGTGAACCATGTGTTGCTGTGAACATGAAATTGCTATGTTGCTATGTTTCTATGTTGTTGTGAACATGTGTAGCTGTTATATTGGAGTGTTGCATGTCATTAGTTTAGAGAGTGTCTCTGTGCATGTCCTTAGTACTTGCTAAATTTGGAGTGTTGCATGTTGTAGTGTTGCCTAGTCCTCAATACTTAATATAGCATGCAAATAGATTGTAGCTAGATGTACATAAATAACATGTCTTCAATTGCTACAGAAATAACATGTACTGATCTGACATAGAAGTTATCTATGAAAATTCAGTACACTTACTGAACTTTCAATAGTCCAATAAATTAATTGTCTGTAGTTCAATAAAAATATCAGATAAGTAATTGAATTGGCAATACTTCAGTTAACAAATATATCTGAAACAACATTCAAATAACAATTGCATATTCAGTTAACACATCCAGAGAGCAAGAGTTGCTTCATCAGGTCCTTGATTTTACAGCTGCCCCTTGATCAAATTCAGATAACACATTACTAAAAGGTTCTCTAATCAAATTCAGATAACACATCAACTTCAGTACACAAATTACTAAAAGGTTCTCTAATCAAGAACTGCTCCTTGATTTTACACAAATTAGGAAAAAACATTTAGTCACTCAAATTCATCAAGGATTTCCTTAAGCTTCCTTATCTTCTCTTTTGTTTCCTCCTTATGCTTGAACATTGCTCCAATGGTGTACTCCAGCTGCTTCTTCTCTTGCTTCGACTGATCCCTCTATAACATCAAAGTGTCCCTGTCTTCAAGGATTTTCTTCTTCTCAAGCTTGAATGAGTTCGTCTCCTGCTTCATCAGGTCCCTTTGTTTCTCTGCCTTCACCCTTAACACCTGATGAATGTTGGTGGCAGATTTGTCACATAGGTTCTTCTTCTCCAGCTCTTCTTTTAGGTCCCTAAGAGCAATATGTGCATTGCCTAGCTGGGACAATGTCTGCTCCTTGTCACCCACCATCTTAGCAAAGTCCACCTTAAAAATCTCAGTTCATTCTCCATCCTTTCCTTCTCTCTCAAGATCCTAAAGTTTTCTTCAGCATTAAGCACATTCTGCATAAGCCTCAGACTGTTCTCATCATCAAACATGCCCCAGATCCTAGCTAGACTCAACTTCAAAGGGGCAGGCCACTCAGGATCAACCCAATTCACAAACAGGCATCTAGGTCCTTCCTGCCAATTCAGTAAAAATACAATGAAAAATATTCAGTAAAGTGCAAGTAAGTAAAAAAAATATAGTGCAGATAAATCAACAAATTCATATGGTATGGTTAACTGAATATTTGTCTGTCAACTGCAATTGTTCAGTTAACTCAATATATGTTCACTTAACTGAATATATGTTCAGTTAACTGAATATATATTGAGTTAACTGAATATTTTTCTGTGAGCTACAATTATTCAGTTAACTACAGGACAAAATGTTGAGTTAACTGTTAGTGGCATTTAGTCAGATAATTGAATAAGTGGTGGTTAACTGAATATGTAAACAAAGGTTCAGATAATGTCAGTACAACAAACACATAAACAACAGGATTTACTTCAGTTAGCTAAAAAGGAATTCACCTTCTGTGCACAATCCAAGAATCTCCTGTCACTATCCATTGACTCAAATGCAACAAATATCTCACACACAGCATGGTGTTCGCATCTAGCTCGTAGATCTGTGGCTAGCCCTCTCCATTCTGAGAAAACAATGGTGGCAGGTGGCTAAACAAAACAGATCGGCTAAGTACAAGTGGCCAACTCAAAGAACCCTAGCTTCAGGAGGGAGATGAGAACCTGGCTGGTGACTGAGTCCCCGTCAGACGAGGAGCTAGAAAGGTCGTTCAAGGAAGGCATGTCGACAGGCTCGACGATGATGGCGAACGGGGACGGCGGCGATGACAAGAAACCTGTGAGGAGCAGAGGAGTGAGTGGCGGGGGAGGACATGAGGTGGAGAAAGACAACGTCGGTAGCGCCGGATTCCAACAGTTTACAATAGTCTAGTTGATAGAATTGTTGTGCAGCGCAGGTTGAAATGAGTTAAGGGCAGGGGCGGAATGTAAAAACGCCAGGGTTGACTGACCCCACCCAGCTGGCACCACGTGGCTTCGTGTGATTGGTCCAGGACCAAACTTGCACATCCTATGCAAGTTCTAGGACCAAATAGTCCCGTTTTGCAAGTACTAGGACTAAACCATCACATTCTCTGCAAGTTCTAGGACTACCGGTGCTATTGACTCAATTTCAGAGTACACAAATTGCTATGATAGAGATGGTCAAAATCATGTGGAATGGACTACGACTTAGAGTGCTTGTTTGTCCACCAACTCCACTAATGTGTTGGACCAGCCATCGCCATAGACCCGTCATCAACTGAGTATAGCCTAATGGGTCCCTGCTATGTCGCCAAAGTATGAAGAACAACTGGGCACAACCTGATGGGGTCGCATACATGGGCACGCCCACGCCGACGTTGACGAGCTTGACGAAACCGTCGAATTCCACGGGGTCGTTTCTTGCCTTGATGTCGCAGCCATATATAAAACCCTACTCAAGAAGGTACAAAATCATGTCGGTGTTGCCGTCGTCACCGCCGCTGCGTGTCAATCCCTAACCCTAGGTACGAGCAAGCCTGATGGGTGTGTGTGGTCGGAATCCTGGACTAACGATGCAATCGATTCGGGCGTTGTGCTTTGACGTGACACAATCGATCACCATCGTCCAGGCCCGGTCGGGAGAAGCTACAAGGACCGGTTCAGTAGAGAGAGAAATGTAAACATGAAAAAACAGTTGATGTGGCATGCGAGTGGACCTGACAACTGGGACCTGTCGGTCAGAACGCACGCAAAATTTTAGATAGGGTAAATCGTGGTAGAACATTTGCTAAACGGGATAAACAGATGAAATCTCACTAAATGGGTTAATCAGTGTGAAACGTGTCAACATAAGGGATGAAAACCAGAATTCATTCTTACAAAAAATGTTTAAATACTACTTAAAGCAACTTTAGCATAGTGGTCATATGTGTTGGATAATAACCACGAGTATAGCTATTTCGGTTAAAAAAGATTGATCCATCCAAGTTGCCAATCTTTCCACACCGAAGTTGTGAGATCCTCTTTCCGTTCTCACTAATGATTTCCCACAACTCACTGTAGCGTCGTCTCCGTCCCCGGCCCCCGCCAATGATGCCATCGGCATCACAACGATCCCCGCATCTCATTCCCTTGGTTTGGGGGTGGATCTCATGACTTTCCATTTGTTGCGCCTCTTGGCTCTTGCTCCTCCATTGGCCTCGAGGGCAGGTCACCACTGCCTAGGCCAGCACCTCGTCCACCTTGTTGTTGATGATTTGACAGATTGTATATGTTGCCACCGCAACGCTCCCATGATGAACAAACATAAGTACAACAAAGAAACATAGGTAGAAGATGGGGGAACCCCATATTCGCCTCCTCCATCCTTCATCTAGGTGGAGGGCAAAACTCATGCGCCTACCCAGCCGGACGCAATCGAAGATTTACCGATGAGGTTAAAAACATCCGCCATTGTCTTTTGTTTCAATTGGTTGGATTGAATGCAATGTGACCATGGAAGAATGATTGTAGTTGTGCAGTGGTTGTGTTTAGCAATGATTACATGCATTTCGTAGGATCGGTGGCCGATTATGAATCATTCCTAGATAGTATGACAGGTGATTTTGTTGCGACTAATGATGTCGATCTTGATGGCCCAACGGTGTGTTACTTTGAACAATAAGATGCCAAGGGCAAAGATACCAAACTGGATCAATCCCAACCCTCTAGTTTGTCAATTAAGAAAGCAGTTTGGGTCACAAACTATGCCACGAAGTAGATATTTCTCTTGTGAGGGCATAGCAAGGCATCACTTGATGTGATCTTCTATTGTTTTTTTCGAGAGTATGCCAAAGGCAATACCATATTTTTTATAGAAGATATAAGGTGTTTTTACAAGATGCGAGGCACAAATGCATACATTTGCGCCTAAGAAAGGACCCAATTCCATCACCAACACCTACAATTACACTAAGGCTACTCTCTCACAAATCTTTGTAGACCACCGATACCGCCCGCCGCTTGCCTCCATTCCGCCAACTCTCCTAGGATCGCCATGACCAGCTCTCTGGGACTCATCTGTTGTTCAATCATGTTGAACACCCTAGCGTTTCTCTGCTTCCAAAGGGACCAAGTAACCGTGGTGACCAAAGTGTCAAAACCTCTCTTCTCTACCCTGTGGAAGTTCCCTCTTTCTCTCAGCCACCATTCCAGCGTCGTTTCTGTAGGGAATGAATCATGCACTCTGATTTGAAGTGTGTCCCAAACCGTGTACCAAACCTCGCGGGCATAAGTGCACCTAATGAGTATGTGGTCAACATTATCCTCATCTTGTAGGCATGTGTAGCATGGATAGGGAGCATCCTGCAGTCCATGCCGAGCTCTCCAGTTAGACATCCATATCCGGTATTGCATAGCCAACCAAACAAAACATATTACATTTAAGAGGTGCCCAACTCCTCCAAATGCACTTCGCCATGGGGGACGGCAGATTAGCACAAAGGTTGTTGTACACCGAGCGAGCAGAGTATTGTCCACTGAACATGTCCAGGTGAAGACATACGGCGCATCTGTGTTCCTGCTCACCGTGGCAATTGCGTGGCACGGGTGCATGCATTGCAATTGAGACATGAAAGAGGAATCGGACTGGCAGTCAGTCACCCATCTGTTGCCAAGGAGGGCATACTGTACTGTGCACGTGTTAGTTACTCTAGTGTTCACCGTAGCAAGTATCGAGGGTGATATGTCCTTCACGGCAAACCCGTTGATCCATCGATCGCGCCAAACTAGAACTTTGTCTCCCCTTCCTATTTCAGTGTGCACCAAGGTATCAAACACAGCTCGGGCCTCCAGATCTTCGATCATAGCAAGGCCCTACCACGGTCCGTGTGGTTCCGTCCTCTTGAGCCATTCCCATCTAACTCGCAGTGTTAGGGAGTGATGTTTCCTGTTTTTCATCCCAAGCCCTCCACGACACTTAGGTTGCCAAATAATATCCCAAGCGACAAGGCATTGTCCACCATTCACCTGGTCCTTGCCTGCCTAAAAAAAGACCTCATAAACTTGATAATCTCCTCAAACACCCAAACTGGAGCATCCACAATCATGAGATAGTGTATGGGTCTCGCTGATATGACTGATTGTACCAGGATAAGTCGTCTA
Organism: Hordeum marinum; assembly: GCA_022496015.1. Lineage (NCBI taxonomy): Eukaryota > Viridiplantae > Streptophyta > Magnoliopsida > Poales > Poaceae > Hordeum > Hordeum marinum. The sequence continues at coordinate 416,863,113 of CM039677.1, read as the reverse complement.
GGTCGCTGAATCAAGCCTCTTTGCCATGCCAGGACATATTGTCGGACTTGATCAAGTAATGGCTCCAATTTGGCCCTAGTCAAGTTCTTGATAGCGAGCTGGAGTCCAAGATACTTGTAGGGAAACTCCGCGAGGTCACATTGTAGCAAAGCGGACACCCTTTGCTTGCCCTCTGAATCCCCTCTAATAACAATCATAGAAAACTTTCAGTAATTGACTCGCAGCCCGGACAACTCGCCAAAAGCATCAAGTGCAACTTTTACAAAGTTCAGATCCTGGGTGGATGGCTTGATAAACAAGGCCATGTCATCCGCGTATACCAAAATCCTTTTCATAGCCGAGATCCCCGAGAATGTGCTGAGGACGCCCTGATCCAATGCCTAATTCACCAGTATCGTGAGCACATCCATCGCTATGACGAAGAGCAAGGGAGATATGGGATCACCTTGACGTAGCCCGCACGCGTGTCCATGACTCTTGCTTGGCACTCCATTCACTATGATATTGGTAGTCGCAGTCTAGAGCAAGATCGCAATCCAATTCATCCATATTGCTCTAAATCCCCTCGAAGACAAGATCTCAAATAGAAAAGGCCAAAACAACGAGTCAAATACCCGTGAGATATCAAGCTTAAGGAACACCCAGGCTCTTTGCGTGCATGAATCCTCCTGGCCACATGCCGAACAAGCAGGAAATTGCCGTGTAAGTGTCTCCCCCTAATGAAAGTTGACTGGTTCGCTCCAACGATCTCCTGCATTTTCCTCTGGAGCCGATTTGCAAGCACCTTAGCAAACAGTTTCAGGATGTTGTGAGGTAAGCTTATGGGGCGGTAATCACCAATATCCTCAGCATGTGGTTTCTTCGGGATAAGAACAATGAGCACCTTGTTCAGCTTCGCAAACCCTCTGTCGTCCCCATCATATAGCTTGAGTATGACAACAATCACCTCACTCTTGATTATGGGCCAAGCTCTCTGATAGAATGCCCCGGTGTATCCATTCAGACCTGGAGCATGGTCGGAAGGTAGCTCTTTAATCACTCCCCATACATCTTCCTCCGTAATCATCTCCCCCGGCTCGCTCACGTTGTGTGGCTCCATGCCCAAAAACTGGATATCAAGGGAATGTCGCCTCGCCTATTCATTGCCCAGTAGACTATCGTAGGCCTTGAAAAATGCCTCCTCCTCGTGCTTATAGTCCGTGATGATCTCTTCATCGTGATTGATATGCGTGATGAAGTTCTTGGACCTGCGCCCGTTAGCGACTACCTGAAACAACTTTGTATTCACGTCACCCTCCTTCAGCCATCTCATTCTAGATATTTGACGATAAATAGTGCACCCTTCGGAAAAAATCAAACAAGTGAAAACTATTGGGGGCACATCGAGGAGCATTTCCATCAACGCCTTGGGCATAACTCGAAATGTACCAAAAATCTCACACAAGCCGATGGCGTATGATTCAAATGATCTGCAACCGTTTGGCAGGTTTCTTGGACCATGTGAAGCACGCTCCACCTAGCAGTGTCACCATTCACCAACATGCTATCACTCTTATTGTTTTGATTGTCATATTTGCATCACTTTGAGTATTTTCATCAATTTAGCATTTGTATGTTGTACGATAATATATCGCAAGAGAGGTAGCGGCAAATGGCTAAGTCGAAGGCCAAATCAATTAGCCTCCAACATTGTTGGATGTGTTGGAAGAATGATAAGTGGAAACCAAGGAATGATGAGGCTCCTCTAGAGATAGGAAGTCATAGAGCAATTCCTCTCTAGAGTTGGATGACGACTAGGAAGATGATGGTGATGTAGAGGAAAGGTGAAAGCGCAACTCTCTTCCTAACTGTGTTAAGAAGCCCACCACACTCTTGAAGCAGTTGCATCACAAGAGCTCTGAGTTAGACACGTTTTCTTTGGCATGTCCGTCTCTCACAATGATATCGGCTTGCTAAAATGCTATCCAGTGTTTGTTAGGTGGAGTGAAGAACAAGCTCATCTATGCAACTATACGTACAATGGTCATGACTACAATATAGGCTATTTTAATGATATCTATCTTTCGTGGGCGACTTTCACCAGGACTATCTCTAAGCTAGTTGGTCAGAAAGAGCTCACTTTGCCCAAAGACAAGGATGTAAAAATAATGTGAAGATGGCATGTGAAATGCTCCAAGCCTACTCTGCAGTTGTTTGAGGACCTACAATTATATGTTGTCTCATCATGCATGATTGTAGAGGATGAGGGTAAAGGAGCCGCTGGAGGTCTGAAATTTGAGAACATGAGTGATTGTATCCAACTTGCAATTCAAAATCAAGCAACATTTGAGGAGTTTGTCGAGATGAATCAACAGATCCAGCGTCGAGCAACTCATGAGGAACTCAAAAATGACTAGACAACCACCTGTGGGCGATTAAAGGGGCAACTAGAACATAAGTTGAATTGAAGTTTAATCATTTTATTTGAAACTTAATATTTGGATTGTAATATTCAAATTTGAACTAGTATTGTACATAAATATTTTTGTTGATTGAAGAATTATGCTCATATATAGTTATTTTGGAATGTTGCGGGCTTAAAAAAACGGAGACAAACATGGGTGAAAGTTTGATGGATAGGATACGTGGTGGGCTTGCGTATCCGTGTCCACGAACGGATAGTGAATCTGAATCTGGGGCGGCGTTGAAAATGGCCCAACGAAGTCCGTTTCTGTGGAGTCTGTTTAATTATATACAGGCTCTGGACCATGTTTTGCACGTCATTTGATTGGTTATATTAGGCTCAGTTCGCATCCTTCTCGTAGTTGAAATTGCACTAGACCTAGCTTGCATCCTTTTTATTAAGAGGGTTTTAAGTTTTATGCGGGTCAGTTTTTACGTGTGAGTTAGTCAACCAAACAACTCACTGCATAACTTAGCCTGGCAAAGACTGTATGGGCTTGACGCGACCTATGAAGGTGCCCTTGGGAGTTTGGAAGTGCTTCCTGCAAGTACGGCTATGATATTTCTGTTGTCCATTCCGGACATCCAGTCTTGTATCTTACATTTTTTAAAAGTTGATTCCAATTCTCTCAACATGTAAGGTGTTCACCTCATCATTTCACTAAGCAATGCATTTAAAATCCTTTCTTTCACTAAGCCATGCAAAGTGTCCCACATAAGCCTTCTTAACATGTAAAATGTCAACCTCAACGTCTTACTAAGCAATACATTTAAGTATTTTCTCTCACTAAATCATGTAAAATCTTTCACATAAGCAAGTCATAAATTTAACTTATAAATTATAACTATTTTGCATTAGTCTATGCATGCAGCGATGCCACATCATATATTCATGGCAGTCATCTTTCACAATTTAGTTTGAAAGAATAATTTTTAACTATAATTCAAAAGCTTTTATCCTATTTTTAAGTACTTTATTTTATTGATTTTAAAATTTATTATTTCTTTTCGTTAGATTCAGCAACTACTTACGCATGTTTTTAACAAAGTTGTCGCAACAACATGCGGGTAGACAGTCATCCTCACTACTAATGTTCAATTTTTCCTCAATAAAAAAAACCACCCATGTGGACAACTCTAAGAAATTTTAAACTCACATTATTATGTTCCAAAAATATTTTACAAATATAAACTAATCAAGTGTAATAAATTTCATATATTTGTATTTTCATGTTCATATTATTAATTATAATATTCCCGTACCACATAAGCAAGTACTTCCTTTGTAAAGAAATATAAGAACGCTTAGATCACTATTTTAATGATCTAAACACTCTAATATTTGTTTACGGAGGAAAACAATTTCCGTAGCAATGCGCGGGGAATTGTTTAGTTCATGCAAAGTTCGAGATCAAAAGAGAAGCGAACAACTCAAATGCAATGACATTGTGTGCGATAACTGCGATGGCACTACGCCCCTTCATTTCATAATGTAATGCGTTCACGCTTCTCTAAATCTAATTTTGATCATAAATTCAACCAACGAGACGGATTGCAGCGAAGTAAAAATTATATCATTAAATTCGTATTCGAATCAAGTTTTTGATGGTATAATTTTTACTGCCGTTACAATCGGTTTTGTTGATTAAATTTGAAAATCGAGGACGCATTATGTAACGGAGTATTCACAATCGACACAGCAGTTCGTACGCTCTGCATCGCACAGGCGGTGTGTCCTCGCGGAGCACGAGCTAGTGGAGCGCGCAGGAGACGTCGCATCCATCCGCCTGCTCCAACTCGTCATGTTTTTGTTTTGTGTCCCGCGTCGAAAAGGTGGCGAGCAGTCTACCGTTGCACTCGATGTCGCCGCCCACCGTGTCGCGTTCGCGTACGTGCCCGCGCGGTCTTTGTAAGCTTCACCGGAGGCCGGCGACGAGGTCGCCGTAGAACGCGCGGAACGCCTCCATCTCCCCGCGCAGCAGCGCCACCCCGACCTCGATGCCGCCGCCGCTATCGATGTTCTCCGCCAGCGCCAGCGCGCCCGTCCGTTCCACGGAGACGATCTCCACCTTCTGCGGCCGTCCCCAGGGCGCGCCCATGTCCGAGGCCCCGTAGATCCCCAGCTTTGGCGACCCGGCCACGGTCACCGCGCGCGCTGCAGCGCACTCCCGCACGAGCTGCACCCACCCGCGCGCGTCCCGCAGCGCCTGCCCCTCCTCCGCGAGCGCCTCGATCGCCCGCCAGATGGACGCCGACGCCGCCGACGTCGTGAGGCCGCCGCCATCGTGACCATTATCCTCCTCCACGTGGCACAGGCCCAGGCAGTTGCCGAAGTAGTTCCCCGGCACCGGCGGGCTCGCGCGGGGCTTGCACCCGGTCACGAACCCAAACTGATGCCGCGCGTTGCAGTTGCTTCCGTTGCCACCGCGCGCGTGCACGATGCCGGCCCACGCAGCGCCGCACGCCAGCGCGTACGGCGAGCACCGCCGCGCCGAGGTGTCCGACTCGACGCGCTTCCCCAGCCGGCCTAGCAGCTCCTCCGTGAACCGGAACGTCGCGAGCACGATGACGCCGCCGCCCGGCCGCCTGCTCAGGTCCCAGTCGTCCAGCCGCTCGTCGCCGGCCTCCGCGAGCTCGTGGACGAACGCCTCGCGGAGCCCGGCGTCATCGCGCACGGCACCGCGGTCGAACAGCGGCGACGCGACGTCCACCACCTTCTTGTCAGCGCCGACGAGGCGGCGGTGGATGGCCGCCCACGTCCTGACGAAGTGCACGTAGCTGGAGCCGTCGGCGACAGCGTGGTGCAGCGTGGTACCGACGCAGATGCCGGCGCGAGGGAACACGGTGACCTGCACGGCGAAGACTCCCCGAGTCCCCCTGCCGCGGCTCGGCAGCGGGGGCAGCAGCGCCCGGAGCCTAGCAGTATCGCGAGGCTGGTCGCCCGCGAGGTCCCCGAAGTCATCGCCGCCGACCGCCACCGTGAGACGAACAGAGTCCCCGCCCGAGCACGCGACCTCGGGCTCGGCGGGCAGCTCGCACGGCAGCCTCCCGGCCAGCGGGTAGAAGTGGTGCAGCGCACCGGCCAGGGACGCCTTGAAGAGGGGCAGCTCGCGGCGGAGGAAGCCCGGGACGTCCAGGACGTCCTGCTCCGCGCTTCCGTAGAAGAGGACGCGCTGCACGGGCGGGAAGTCCCAAAAGACGAGGTCGAAGAACGTGAGCGGCAGCGCGCGCGGCTGCCCGGCGGCCGGAGGCGGCGACGGCGAGACCTCGCACCGATCCAGGACGGTCACGTGCTGCAGCGGCGCCGGCGCCATTGGTGCCGAGTGGTCTACTGCCTCGAATCTTACTGGGGTGGCGCGGCTAGTGCTGCTGCGCGACGCGAGCGGGGCACGGGGTTCACGAGGAGGCCAGCAGAGCTGGCGACGTGGACGCATGGAGTACGAAATTGACGTTATGTTTGTTTTCTTGGCGCCACCTCAATAATACTACTGCCATTAATTTACGTTATGTTCGTTTTCTCGGAGCTTAAGCAGCCGCGGCCCTAAAAGACCCGCCAGCGCTTTTTTATCGTCAGCGAACCAAAAAAATTTCCAGTCATGGTTCTAAGACGTCGTTTTTCGTCGGTTAAGGTTTTTTTAGGCCGACGAATCCAGGTCGAACCCAGGACGCTGGGGATTTCCTGGGCGCGCCGGCTGAAGCGAAAAGGCGAGTGGGACCGAGGTGTCGACGACACCGGCTGCTACTTCCCGCCACTTCCCCCTCCTTTTCCCTCTACCCCGTCGTTTCGCCCGCCGGTTCTTCTCTCCATTTTCCTTTTCTTCGCCGCCATGCCGCTGAAGAAGTACGCCGCCCCTCGCCAAGCCACCGGCCCCACCGTCGCCAAGCCCCGTGCGCCGATGGCGAGACCGATGGGGATGACAAACGCCGAGTGGAAGGACGACGTCGAGCGAAGGGAAGCGGCGATCGCCGATCGCCGCAACAGGCTCCTCATGAAGAAAGCCCGGGACGCGCCGGCGGCGGCGGCGGCGGTTGAGCAAGAGGTGTCGTGTCGCCGTCCGATCTTCCCGGGGAGACAGCCCGCGGGCCCGTTCCCCCACGGCGCCGGCCATCAAATCGCCCCGGGCGACCCGTACTTTCCTTCGCCGGGGTGGGGGTACGCGCCCTCGCCGGAGTACGTCGACGGCGACGCCCTTGGCGGGTTCAACCCCAACATTACCTTTCCACGCACGCCCTCCGCCTTCTCCGTCGGCCACCCCAACGCCCAGTACGGCTACGTGCCCTCGTCGACGTACTCCGACTCGTCCGCGACCGTTCGGCGAGGCCCTCTTCCTTTCGCGCCCGCGCCACAGTACGGCAACGCCGAGGCCGAGATGGAGGACATAATCAACACCGGCTCCACCACGTCCGCCTCGTGCCCCGGGTTTGGTGCGCACGAGGAGGACACCGGCGACATGGACGACAGCGAGGTCGACCCCGAGGAGGAGAAGGCGGCGGAGGAGGAGGATGAGGACCCCGAGGAGGAGCTCGAGGAGGAAGAGCCGGTGCCCACGCCGACGAAGGGCAAAGGGAAAAAGAAGAGGAAGACGAGATCGGCCAACGGCAAGCCGGGCGAGCCCCGCATCAAGTGGACGTCGGTGGAGGACGTGTGCCTCGCCGAAGCATGGAAGCTCGTGAGCATGGACCCGATCACCGGCGCGAACCAGAACACCGAGACGTACTGGAAGAGGATCAAGGCGGCTTTCGACGAGCGCAAATTGGTCGACCCAGAGTTTGCCGGCACGTACATGGACCGCGGCACCAAGGCCATGTGCAACCATTGGGCAGGCATTCAAGGTCATGTCCAACCATTGAGCAGTGCATCGCCGATGCAAAGACCCACTCCGCCCTCAGAGAGGAGAAGACGGAGGCGAGGTGGTCGGCGTTGTTGACGAAGCAGGACGCAAAGCTCGACCTCCTCAGGACCAACGTCGCCGCGAAGAAGCGCAATACCGACTTGGCGTTCCTCATGGGAGGCGTCACGACGGACATGGACCCGCTGGTCAAGGTGTTGTACCTGGCGGAGCGCGACCTCATCCTCAACTGCATGCCGCCCCAGCCACCCACACCGCCGCCGAGCCCTCCGCCCGCGTCTCCGAGGTTGGAAGTACCCGCTACGCCGACCTCGCCCACGCCGACCGCTACGCCGACAGCTCCGACAGACGGTGGGGAGCAGGCCGCTTGAGGAGTTCGTTAGCTTCTTTTTGTATGCCGGACTACTGGTATGTTTCGTCGAACCTGTGGCGATCGATCGCCGGTCGATGACATGATGACGCCAAATTGTGGCATGATGACACCGAACCCGCGTCCTGGTTTGGGCTAGCGAGAAATGGAATGTTTCAAATTTGCAGACGTTAGGCCGAACCCCCGAGGACGTGACTGGAAAGCCGAGCCCCCATATCGATTTTAGCGTCGGCTGAAGATGCTCTTAAGAGACAGTAAACATAGTGCACCCTTGTCCGTAGAGAGATACAAACACGACACACAAAGATAGCGACTAGCGTACATATTTTTGAAAAAATGCAGAGATACAAACAGGAGGAAGTGCACCATGCGGCAACCTTGTTGGCAGCATACGTATTTTTAAACAACTGCTTTGGATGTATAATGTAGGACCCTCTCTGCTGACGAACGTTCATTGTGAAGGATGATATTTGCAAAAGATATTCACGACAATTTTAGTGAAAGGTGTGACAAGTTTTATTGGACTAACATGACAATTTCTTCGTAAAGGCAATTTTCTCGAAAAAGTGGCATCGTTCTATCAATCGGCTCCGAAAGGTTGTTAACACTACATATACTAGTACTTCCTTCGTTCTTAAATATTTGTTTTTTTTTTAAATTTTATTATGAACTACATATAGATGTATATAGACATAATTTACAGTGTAAATTCGTTCATTTTACTTGGTATGTAATTCATATTTGAATCTCTAAAAAAATAAATATTTAGAAACGGAGAAAGTATAATATAGTAGCAGTATGTTTTTTTTCGTTGCATGGGTGTAGTAGCAATATACCTGGCCATACTTCGGGCCGGGCCGGGCATCGGACCGAGCCTAACAAAGCCTGTCCCAAAAAATCCAGGCCCAAACCCGACCCGGCTCGACCATCGGGCCTGGATTTTAGGCTCAAGTCCGGCCCGTGAAAAAGCCCTTCGGGCCTCGGGCTGGGCCTCTTCCCTAAATGACGAAAACCACAAGCCTGAGTCTGGCCCGACCTGGTCATTGGGCTCAAAATCTAGGCCCAAACCCGGCCCGTGGGCAAGGTTGGGCCGGACCGGGTCGGGCCGAGCCGGGTTTTCAATGGCCAGGACTAAGTAGCAATATGCCAACCCCACGGGGTTCTATCGTCTGATGCGTGGATCTTTGGTCGAGGGATAGTACAAGAATAAAAAAGTCCAAAGCAAACCCTAAACTTGTAGATGAAAGCTAAACCGAACTCTGAACTTTCAATCCTGGAAATCAGCATGCTAAACTCTTTGATCTCGATATGTTTTGAACCTTGAGAGTGTTTTAAACAGGGATTGTCAACGCGACAGGCCAAATCCCGGAATTGTTGACTCCGTAGGCGATTGGGCCGGCCCACCAGGACCAAAGCGAATTTTTATTTAGTAACTCATGTTTTTTCCATAACCCACAATGTAAAAATAGTGGGACAGCGCACATTTTTTCCCTAACACGCAACGTAAAAAATACTCCCTCCGTTCGTAAATATAAGACGTTCTAACAATTCAATTTGTATTGCCAAAACGTCCTATATTTATGAACAGAGGTAGTACCTAGCAAAGAGACGTCCGGAGGTGACGAACTCGCGACCTGACGGTGCTCAAGTCCACACGCTAGCCACTAGAACAAATGACTGTTACTGCCATATTTGGAGGCCCAAACAATTTAACAACAAACCACAGTGTCTGTATGAAGGGGACACAAATATTGAAAACGTAAACCATTTTCGGAATCTTCTAAAGGAAAAAATAAAAGTGTGGACACTTTTTTGAAAATTTTGAATACGTTTAAAAAAGAATAAATTTTGAAGACACGATCAATTTTGATAAAGTGAACACTTTTTGAGACATAAACATATTTTTTGAGAAAATGAGCAAAGTTAGACATGTGTAATAAAGAAAACCGATTGATACCAGAAAAAAAACAAGAAGAAAAAATGTGATTTTTTTTGAAGAAAAAACTAAAAGTACACTAAAGGAAGAAAAACAAAAGAAAACCAGTGAAAAAAGAATAATGAAGGAAAGAAAAAGGCAAAAAATCAGATGAGAAGACAAGCAAAAACAAAAAACGAAATAGAAAATAAATAAACCAGAGTAGAGCGAGTGTGGGAATTACTGCGCTAATGGGCGGGCCCAATTTGACTTGCCACGTCAGCAAATCCCAACTAAACACTTGCAGGATTCAAAATAAACCGAGATAAAAAATTTGATGTGTTAATTTCAAAAATTGAAAGTTCAGGATTCGATGTAACTTTCGTCTACAAGTTTAGGGTCGTACGTGCCTGTCTACGTCTCGAACAGGCACTACCGCACCAGGACGTGTAGCAGAAAGTTTCTGAGAATATAAAATGAGAAGTGGAGCACAAAGAGTGGTCATCACGTATAATACGACCACCAGCGAACCACATGCCGCTCTGTAGTAGAAATACGCTCAGCTTCGGTACACTAAGGCTTCTTTTGGATTATAGGATAAGATTAACATTACGAATAGAAAAACTGTAGGACATGAAATGACGAGCTAGAGTCATTTGGCTCCCGTGTCGCTCGAGGGCGACACTGGGGCGCCCCCAACCCTAGCCGCCAGATCCTATCCGTCACCACTCCGCCGCCGCCGGCGGCGGCCGCCGCGGGCAGCGGCGAAGGCTAGCTCCGGCAACCGGACGGGCGCAACTCTCATCTCCCACTTCCTCTCCAACATCCATGGATCTGACGAATCGTGGTGGCTCTTCGTCTTGTCCTCACGGGCCTGGTGCTTGAGGCGCCGCCGGTGCTGATGCCCCCGTGCTGCCATTGCGCTGCCGCTCCGGGAGAGGCGACTGGAGGTCCGCCACCTCGTCGTTCTGCCCCAACACTACTTGCCTGTCCACGTGCTCGCGCTAGGCCTCTGCAGGTGGCGTGCTGCACTTGGCTCCCATGATGTTGCCGACCACCGTGCCAAAAGCTAGCGACGACGCGGTGCAGCAGTTGCTCTGATCCGGCCTGTCCGGTCCCGGCACGGCTCGGCAGATCTGGACGGCTTGGTTGTGGTGATCCAGCTCCGGTCGGTCGAGTGGAGTCACTGCAGACTGTGTTGCGGCTCCACGACGACATAGGTCATCGAGGGATCTTCGGCAGGGTTCATCTCTCTATGTCCAATGATTGACTTCGACGGTGAGATGCAAACTATGAACAGAGGCTTGACGCAGAGGAATGGTTGTGCAGTGGCGACGATCACATCGTATGTAGCTATTAGGATTGCGGAAAGGTGGTGGCGACAACACTTGATTGACATTTATGATGGTGCTGTGAGCACCCGGTCGTGAGATCCGGGTGAAAGCCTAGGTTGATCCGAGATGGTTATACCTTGCAATGGTGCTGTTCTTTTATGTCATTACCTTGTTGAACACATTGCTTGGATATTTTTGGACTGATTCTTCAGGGTGAAAACCTAGATTACAATCTTGATGATTGGATCTGATGACGGCAACACTTGATTGTCGCTCCCTTTTTGAAGGCGTTACTGTTGAAGAACCTCGTCGTCTGTGTGGTGTCATGAGATAGTTGGTGTGGGTATGGTTACTTATGTAGTTTGCCCACGGATATGATTGCTTTGGGGTTTTTTTCTCTCGTCTATACATAGCTTTGGTCTTATATGACTTTGCTATCTGGCGTGTTTTTGTGTGCGTGTGTTGACGTTGACTGTGTGCATTCTAACTATGCAAAGGCTGGGTGTGTGCTCTTTGGGTTTGTATCCTCTTGATGCTACTTTTTGAGCTAATAAAATCCACCCCTTATCGAAGAAAGACATGAAATGACATGTATATCAACCCTATAAATAAAAAATAGAAAGAAAGATGTCATTTACTTCATATCATAGAAATGTTTTCATCGAGTCTAGTCTCGTGTTTATTATCCTTTAAGATGTGTAAAATAGGAAACAGTCGTATGTAGCAGTAGAAATCCATTCATATGAACCAAAGGCTCTAAAGGAAAAAAAAATCCCTATAAGAATCATATACTATATAATTCCTATGAAATTCTTTCAAACCAAAGGCAGCCTAAGCTATAATGACGGTCTTGTCTTTCAACAATGTATGCCCACTTTTATACGGTCTTCTTCTCGGACTTCTTCTCGGACGTATGAGTTGTACGCGCCCACTCGATCTGCCGACCCTGCCTTGTCTATGAAGACGAAAAGGTGTTAGCTGCGACAACCGGCCTCACAAGACGGCCATGTCACGAGGGATAATTTTTAGAGTAGCTCGACGCGATGGGTGGCGGACGGCTATTTAAGCCGGTTGACGCGCCCCTCACGCGACCAGGTGGTACTCGGGGTGTGTGTGAGACGCTCTAAGGCAACGCGCGCTGGCAGCCCAGTATGCGGGCGAGGCATCCACGCTAGAGCGACAAGCGGTTGGGCCCGACGCTGAGGACGCTTTTGTCCTTAAAAAAGCATTTACTGTTTTTAAACTCTTTTTTGTTGTGTTTATTATTTCTGTTATTAACTTAACACAATAGATATAAGTTATGATTTTAATTTGCGATTTTTAATAATTTTCCATAGATTTTTTTTCAACTTTTGACTATTCCTTTTATTAATAACATAAACAATAATTTTAAGTTACGGTTTTAAATTATGATTTTCGTTTTTCTAAAATCGGTGAAATGCCCCCCATTTTTTTCCATGACCAATTCATGGCATGATGCCAAGTGGTTTTCGTTTTCGTCAACTTTTGCATTTTCTGAAATAATCTCAATGAAAAAGAAGACAGATAAATGGACACATGTGCCGCAACATGCAAATGGTGTCCAAACCAGGCATGGATGCGAGGCGTTTCCCCTTGGCGGCAAAAGTTGAGGTCGTTCCACATATGTTTGGCTAGTTCGGAAATGGTCCGTTTGTGAGCACATCGTTTTGTGACATCCGCGCAATGTTCCCAAACTATTTTCATGGACTACCATGACCAATTCATGGTGCCGCGCAAACTGATTTGGGTTTTCGATAACTTTTGCGTTACTTAGATTTTTCAGTGCAACAAGTCTGATATAGTGCCCACACGGGTCGCATCGTCCAAATGATAAGAAACAATTACACATTTTTAACGGTAAGAAAAAATTATGAAAACAAGGTAATTTTTTTGCTTTCTATATTTATTCATTATATTTTTCTGAATGACTTGAAATATTTTTTATAGCATGTGCACATTTTTTTACATTTGATATTTATATACAAATCAGGCACATTTTTTTGAAACATGTGACTTCATTTTTTTAAATGTTAGTTACACTCTTTTAAGTTGTATGACACTTTTATTTTAATTATGCAAGTATATTTTTACATTGTATAAACTTTACAAAAGAACCACATACATATTTTTCAAAGCATGTGATTATTATTTCTGAAATTTCATATAAACTGTTTTGTGTGCTATAAAACATTTTCCTGCATTACGTAAAGATTTGTGTACATATTATAAACACCTTTTATAAGTCACAATTTTTGCTTTTTGTGAAGCGTGTGCATGATGTTTTTCAAATGCTATAAAGATTTTTTAAGGTTACGCCAGCATTTTGTACACTGAAAGAACATTTTTAACATTTAAATAAGGTATGTTTCCATTTGAGAAACATAAGTAAACTTAATACAAATATAAGAAACATGGGCTAGGAACCAAACCTTCCTCTCGTGATGGAACGGCCCAATTAGAAGCGCCTAAGGCAAAGCGCCTGCCCGGTCATCGCTATGCATCTGACAACTATATAACCTCGCTCGGTTAGCTAACTGTAGGTGGCAAACCAGATATGGATGTAGCTAACTCTCCATGTAGTGCTTCCTTACTTTCTTTGCAAGATGAACTAGACAAAAGGAAACAAGGTCAAAAGAAAACTAGACACACGGAAACACAACCATTCTCACGGCATCTAGCATTTAATCCATGTCAACTCGTCTAAATTCATGTCACTAGAACTAGGTTGTTAATAGTAGTAGCATGGGTTCTCATGATTTTGGATTGACCGTCGGGCCTAACAAATTATAACCCATACACATAGATGGTGCACGGCTTTATTCAGTTCCAGTCTTCCATCCCGTATGGCCTTGTTACAGCTAGTCCTAAGACACAACCCAATTGGCATAAAATCACGAAACTCTTGAGGCCATACATGATGGAAGACCGTGAATGCCATATCTCGCTTATAGCAAGACCAGCATCCGTCTCGCGTGAAGTTCTCACCCATATGGGTCGGCCCATTAGTGTTGTCACTCGCTTGTATACCTGGGCATCTCCGGCCCGGCCTGGTCGGCCCACCTAGGCCCGGCTCCAAAATCCAGGGCCTAGGCCCGATGGGCTTACCCGTGGGCCGGGCTTGGGCCTGAGTTTTGAGCCCACCCGTAGGGCCAGGACGGGCTTGGGCTTGGCATATTGGGATTTTAAGGAAGAACCTGGCCTATGGCCCCAAGCCCGACGGGCTTTTCAGGGCCTGGGCCGGGCTTGGGCTCCAAAGTAGGCCCGATGACAGGGCATGGGCCTTAGTTTGCTGTCGAGAGCTTTCTAGGGCCCGGCCTGGCCCAGCCCATGGCCAGATATACTCGCTTGCTAGTTCAGTCGTTCACTCCCTCATTTTATGTACTATTTTGTTGTTTTTTCTTTTTGTTTCCCTTTTCTTCTTCAACGGTTTACATCGGTTTATGTTTTTTCCTCATCTTTCTTCTTACTTTTTGGAATTTTTAGTAGTTATTTGTTTTCTTTCTTTTATCTATGTTATTAAACAATACTGGTTTTTGTACATTTTTTTGTACACCAGGAACATTTTAACTAGGCAAGTTCAATATTTAAACAATAACCCGTGTGTTCCATACTATAAGACCATTTTGCAAGTTATGTTTTTATTATGGGACGGAAGGATTACATGATTAACATTCTTAGAAACATAAATTTTCCACAAAATTGGTACATTTGTTGTATACATCAAGAACATTTTATATCTAAACATTTCATTTTTTGTTTCTAATTCATGATTAACATTTGTTTACGTCTACTTTATCCATAAATATTCTATATTTCTTGTACACATTAGGACATTTTCATGAACACGTTTAAGACTGTCCAAATACATGATTATCAATTTTCAAAACTTATATTTTTTATGTCTTCCTTTTTTGATGCAAATTGTACATTTTTTGTACACAGTGAAAACAGTTTTCTATACACATTTGATATTTTCAAAAATCATGATTAAGAGTTTAATAAAAATGAAAACCCGTAGATTTATTTATTTCTACTTTTTTATTGTAACCATTATACAATTTTATATGTACAACACATTTTTCTATGGATACTTAACATTTTCCAAAAAAATGTCAACTTAAAGTATTTTTTGTTCTACTTTTCCATACGTATTATTCATTATTTTTATATGTCGTTTTTTTCTGTACACAGTTAACATTTTTAATGCATGATTAACACTTCTCTACGAAAATTATATATAGTGACCTTTATAGTAGACACACTCATAATATTTAGAAATATAATTAATAATAAAAAGAAAGAAAAAAAGCAAAAAGTGAAGAAAAAAAGCATTGAAGGCTGGCTGTTGTCCACAGGGGGAAGCTCTGGCGGCGGGGGGAGGCCCAGATGGGCTGGACAAGCCGTACGGGAGGCCACGGCCTGTTTTGTTTTTGTTTCATTTTTTCATTTTTTTCGTTTTCCCTGTTTACTTTATGTCTGTACCTTTATTGCTAATTTAAAATATTTTACATATATATAATATTGAACAAGAATTTAAAAAGTATTAAAACCAGTATTTGAAAATGTTAAATAATTATTAAAAATATTTCAAATGTTTTTAGTTTTCTGAATAAGTATTAAAAAGTGTTGAACGAGTATATGCATTTTAAAATATTAAACAAGTATTTGAAAAATGTTGAGAAAGTATTGAAACAATGTTTAGCAAGTATTAAAAGTTGTTAAACGAGTATTTAAAAAATGTAGAACAATTATATTAAAATATTGAATAAGTATTAACATGTTGAACACTCATTTATAAAAATATGAAATTAGCATTCGGACAATTTTGAAGGTGTATACGAATAGTATCAATCACTTATTAATTGTGTTTTTCACATATACAAAAATGTAAAGTGAAAATGAAAACTAACATTAGCAAATAAAATTAAGGAGAAAAATGACAAGCAAAAAAAAATGGGAAGAAAATAAAAAACAAGACAAAAAACAAAGAAAACCATCTAAAAAAGCAAAAACAAAAAAACAGAAAAAAAACGAAGAAAAAGGCTGCAGTAACGTACCCCTGGTTCTGACCATGAAAATAACATGGTTGGAGTGGTTAGAACGGCGCGTGTTCTCCCTGGAGACCCCTATTCGATCCCTCCTTCCCGCATGTCGTAGCTCCTTTTACACTGTACACGTGTGAATGTGCCGGCCCAATACGACACGAAAGGGACGGGGGGAACTTGAGCGAAAGATGCTGCTTGTATCACTTAAGACGATAAGAAAATTAGAGGAAAAGGGCTCTCGAAAGCCCCGGCTCCATTTGCATTTAACAAAAGAAACCACCAGACAGTGTAGCGATTCTGTTACAAGCACGCGAGAGGGAGGGGGGTGGACAGCTAAATCGCTGCCCTAGCAACTGGAAGTAGAACTAGGCCAGTACAGGAACTACAATAGTATTTTTTGTTAAAACTAGAGATGCTCCCAAACAGAGAAATAACGGGTGAAACAGCGTCCAAAAACATCTAAGCAATGTGAGGGCAGCTTTCAAGAGATCATCCGATCCAGCTCTGTAGCATGGTCGCCAAGCACTTGAGAGCACTTCAGCATTCCTAACCAGGGTCCGGCCAGAGCAATGGGGGGGGGGGAGCTCGCGCCACCTGCTCCAGCTTCTGCACCAAGTGCAACATTCTTTCTTTGACAGGGCCAGAGCATCGGACCACCCAGCTGGCCAGCGTAGCAGCAGTCTTTCTCCATAGTATCTGCATACCAAGCCAGGGGACATGATTGAAACAAATGTCGTTACGATATCTCCACAGAGTCCATAAAACAGCAGAATGTAATATACTACCTGTTGGTCTGTTCTTGTTTCTAAACCACCAATCCAGCATATTATCTAGGGAAAGCCCAATATGCTTATTGGATATGTCAAAAACCACTCTCGAGAGCTCCATCGAAACAACACAACCAAAAAATAGATGGTTAACAGACTCAGATTCATTACAGAAAAAGACAGGTAGCATCTTCTACATGTTGTCTTTTCTGCAGGTTATCTCTAGTCAATAGTTTGTTCTTAGCTAGCAGCCAGAGAAAAATCTGAATCCTCATGGGGACATTAACTTTCCAGACAACAGGGAGGTTGCCTGGATGCACCCCCCTGAAATTGATAAACTATAAAAGGATTTCACAGTGTAGATACCTTTGGATTCATAATTCCAAAAAACAGTATCCTCTCTGTCATCCAGCACAACATTCTTGACTGTACTAAATAGATCATTCCAAGCAGTTAACATGTCTTGAGTAAAACATCTCCTAAAAGTAATTTTGAGATTAGTACCATCCCACACTTCACTAATGGAAATGTTGTGGTCATTGGCAATAATATATAAGTCCCAAAACTAGGTAGCTAGGGTGGTAGAGCCTATCCACTGGTCTTCCCAGAATCTGACACTTTTGCCATTACCAATTATCCAGGAATATCCTAACCTGGCAGCTTTAGCAGCCCCAAGGATCCCTTTCCAAACAGGCGAAGCTCCATTATCAGGGCATGCAAAGATATTGGGGCTATGTGTTCTATATTTGGCATGAATAATTTGCTTCCAAATCTTACCCTCATCTAGGAAGTATCTCTTGACCCAAGAAGCTAAAAGGAAAATATTCATGTCAGCTATATTTGGGATGCCCAAACCACCATGTTGTTTTTTGAGGGTCACACTCCCCCAAGCAAGGTGATATTTATGATGTCCCTCATAGTCATCCCAGAAACAGTGGGGCAGTTGAGAATTGATCAACTTAATAGCCCATTTGGGGAATTTAATAATTCCCATTAGGTATCCAGGAATACTAGCTAGACAGGTTTTAACTAGGGTGAGCCTCTTGCCAGAAGAGAGTAATCTACCTCTCCACCCAGCCCCTTTTTTGATGATTTTATCAAAAGTAGGCTGCAGATCACTTTTTTGAGTTTTCTATGGTGGAGAGGAGCCCCTAAATATTTGATAGGGAACTCACCTCATTTGCAACCAAGGATTTGAGCAAAAATATTAGCATCATCCCCATTTATACTATTGGGTACAAGGTCACATTTATGAAAGTTAATCCTCATCGCAGATAACTGCTCAAAGCAGGAGAGGAGCCATTTGTGGTTTCTAGCATGGGAGAGGTTATTGCTCAAAAAAAGCAGAGTGTCATCAACATATTGCATACTGATAATGACAACTGGGTTAGAACTAGGAAAAATACCTTCCAGTATATCATTCCTGGAAGCTTTAACAAGAATTCTAGTAAAAACGTCTGCTACTAGGTTGAAGAGCAGAGGGGAATATGGGTCCCCCTGTCTGACCCCTTTACCAGCAATAAAGAAAGCACTATTGTTGTCATTAATTCTAACCCCAACAGAGCCTTTAAGCAAGAGGGATTCCACTTTCTTCATCCATTTATTACTAAACCCTCTCTTGCGCATCATGTCCAATAGGAATTCCCTGTTGATCATGTCATATGCTTTCTCATAGTCTAATTTAAAAACAAAATCAGACTGTTTACTGGAGTGCACAGAGTGTATAATTGTTGGAAATATGCCCTAGAGGCAATAATAAATTAGTTATTATCATATTTCCTTGTTCATGAAAATCGTTTATTATCCATGCTATAATTGTGTTGATCGGAAACTCAGATACATGTGTGGATACATAGACAACACCATGTCCCTAGTATGCCTCTAATAGACTAGCTCGTTGATCAAAGATGGCTTTGGTTTCCTAGTCATGCATATGATATGTCATTTGGTAACGGGATCACATCATTAGGAGAATGATGTGATGGACAAGACCCAAACTACAAATGTAGCATATGATCATGTTAGTTTATTGCTACTGTTTTCTGCATGTCAAGTATCTATTCCTATGACCATGAGATCATGCAACTCACTGACACCGGAGGAGTGCCTTGTGTGTATCAAACATCACAACGTAACTGGGTGACTATAAAGGTACTCTACAGGTATCTCTGAGGGTGTGTGTTGAGTTGGCATGGATCAAGATTGGGATTTGTTACTCCGTGTGACGCAGAGGTATCTTAGGGCCCACTCGGTAATACAACATCACAACAAGCCTTGCAAGCAATGTGACTAAGTGTTAGTCACGGTATCTTGTATTACGGAACAAGTAAAGAGACTTGCCGGTAACTAGGTTGAACTTGGTATGGAGATACCGACAATCGAATCTCGGGAAGTAACATACCGAAGAACAAAGGGAGCATCATACGGGATTAACTGAATCCTTGACATAGAGGTTCGACCAATAAAGATCTTCGTAGAATATGTAGGAACCAATATGGGCATCCAGGTCCCGCTATTGGTTATTGATCGTAGAGGTGTCTCGGTCATGTCTACATAGTTCTCGAACTCGCGGGGTCTACACACTTAAGGTTTGGTGACGTTTCGGTAGTATAGAGTTATGTATGGTGGTGATCGAAGGTTGTTCGGAGTCCCGAATGAGATCCCGGAAGTCACGAGGATCTCTGGAATGGTCCGGAGGTAAAGATTGATATATAGGAAGTCCTATTTTGGTCGCCAGAAAAGTTTCGGGCTCATCGGTAGTGTACCGGGAGTGCCGGTAGTGTACCGGGAGACCATCAGGAGGGGTATTTCTACCCAAGAGGCTACATGGGCTGTGGGAGAGTGAATACCAGCCCTTAGTGGGCTGGTAGAAGTCCCACACAAGGCCCATGCGGCTGGGAAGAAAAACCCAAAGAGAAAAAGGTGGGAAAAGGGAAAAGACCAAAATAAGGAGGAGTCGTAGTCCTACTAGGATTGGAGGAGGATTCCTCCTCTCCTCCCACTTCGGCCGAAGCCTAGAGGTATTGGACCTTGCACCAAGTCTCCTCCTCTCTTCCTCTTATATATGCTAGAGGTTTTAGGGGTTTGCACTAGATTTTCAACCACGTGCTACCCGTTCCTCCAGTGCATAGTTTCTCCTCTAGATCGGATTTCTGCAGTGCTTACGTGAAGCCCTGCCAGAATAGCTCCACCACCATTGCCGGAGCACCGTCACGCTGCCGGAGAACTCTTCTACCTCTCCTCTCCCTCTTGATGGATCAAGAAGGCGGAGATCGTCATCGAGCTGTACGTGTGATGAACGAGGAGGTGCCGTCCGTTCGACGCTAGATCGGAAGGACCGTGATCAAGATTGCGAGACGGATAGTGATGAGATCGCGGGACGGATCGTGATGAGTTCACGGGACGAATCATGATTGGATTGTAGGACGGATCGTGATGAGATCGTGGGACGCTTGGCGATTTGGATCGCGAAGACGTTGGACTACACCAACCGCGTTTCTTAACGCTTCCTGCTTAGCGATCTACAAGGGTATGTAGATCCACTCTCCCTCTCGTAGATGCTCATCACCATGGATAGGTCTTGCATGAGCGTAGGAAATTTTTTGTTTCCCATGCGACGTTCTCCAACAGTGGCATAATGAGCTAGTCTATGTGTAGGTGAAATCTCGAGTAGAACACAAAGAGTTTGTGGGCGTTGATGCTTAGATTGCTTCCTCCCTTGGTCGTGTTTTGATTCAGTGGTATTGTGCGATGAAGCGGCCCGGACCAACATTACTCGTATGCTTATGAGAGACCGGTTCCCTCAACTGCAACTTGTTGCAAAAGATGGCTGGCGGGTGGCAGTTTCTCCTACTTTAGTTGGACCGGATTCGACAAAGGCGGTCCTTGAGAAGGTTGAAAAACAACTTATGTATCACCGTTTTGGTTTATGCATAGGTGAGAATTGTTCTTGATAGATACCCGTAGCAGCCGCGTAAAACATGCAACAACAATTAGAGGACATCTAACTTGTTTTTGCAAGGTATGTTGTGATGTGATATGGCCAATTACATGATGTGATATATGTGTGTATGAGATGATCATGTGTTGTATAGAATATCACGACTTGCATGTCGATGAGTATGGCAACCGGCAAGAGCCATAGGGTTGTCTTTAATTATTGTATGACCCGCGTGTCAATCATTAAGCGCTATATAATGCTTTACTTTATCGCTAAACGGTAGCAATAGTAGTAGAAGCATGGTGGGCGCGACAACCCCGATGGCGACACGTTGATGGAGATCATAGTGTCATGCCAATGACGATAGAGATCATGCCGGTGCTTTCAAGATGGAGATCAAAAGCACAAGTTCATGGCCATATCATGTCACTTATGATTTGCATGTGATGTTAATCCTTTTATGCACCTTGTTTTTCTTAGGACGACGGTAGCATTATAAGGTGATCCCTCACTTAATTTCAATATAAATTGTGTTCTCCCCGAGTGTGCACCGTTGTGAAAGTTCGTCGTGTCAAGACACCAAGTGATGATCGGGTGTGATAGACTCTACGTTCACATACAACGGGTGCAAGCCAGTGTTGCACATGCAGAACACTCGGGTTAAACTTGCCGAGCCTAGCATGTACAGACATGGCCTCGGAACACAAGGGACCAAAAGGTCGAACATGAGTCATATAGTAGATATGATCAACATGATGATGTTCACCATTGAAACCACCTCAACTCACGTGATGATCGGATTTGAGTTGGTGAATTTGGATCATGTATCACTCGAATGACCGGAGGGATGTCAATTTGAGTGGGAGTTCTTAAGTAATATGATTAATTGAACTCATTATCATGAACATAGTCAGTAGTGTCTTTGCAAAATTATGTTGTAGATTACTAGCTCACGTTGTAGCTCCCTTGAATTTTTATATGTTCCTAGAGAAATACAGTTGAAAGATGATGGCAGCAATATTGCGGACTGACTCCATGATCTGAGGATTGTCCTTGTTGCTGCACAGAAGGCTTATGTCCTTAATGCACCGCTCGGTGCGCCAACCCCTCTAGCATCGTTTGTAGATGTTGTGAACATCTGACAGGCACGTTCTGATGACTACTTGATAGTTTAGTGCGTCATGCATTACGGCTTAGAATTGAGGCTCCGAAACGTTTTGAACGTCACGGAACATATGAGATGTTCTAAGAGCTTAAATTAGGATCTCAGGCTCGTGCCTGTGTTGCGAGATATGAGATCTCCAACAAGATTCTTTGCCTGCAAGATGAAGGAGAATAGCTCAATCATTGTGCATGTGCTCAGATTGTCTGGTTGCTACAATCGCTTGAATCGAGTGGGAGTTGATCTTCCAGATAAGATAGTGATTGATATAGTTCTCCAAGTCACTGTCACTAAGCTACTAGAACTTGGGGATGAACTATAAAACGCCAGGGGTAGAAATAATGATCCCTGATATGTTCGTGATGTTTGACACCACGGAGGTAGAAATCAAGAAGGAGCGTCAAGTGTTGATGGTTAGTCAAACCACTAGTTTCGAGAAGGGTAGGAGCAAGGAGGGAAACTTCATGGATAGCAAGTTAGTTGCTGCTCCAATGAAGCAACCCAAAGTTGAACCCAAACCCGAGACTAAGTGCTTCGATTATGAGGAGAGTGGTCGCTGAAGCGGAACAACCCTAGATACTTGGTAGATAAGAAGGCTGGCAACGTCGACAGAAGTATATTTGATATGCGTGTTATTGATGTGTAGCTTGCTAGTACTCCTAATAGCACCTGGGTATTGGATACCGGTTTGGTTGCTAAATGTTAGTAACTCGAAATAAAAGCTACGAAATAAACGGAGCACTAGCTAAGGGTGAGGTGACGACGTGTGTTGGAAATGTTTTCAAGGTTGATGTGATCAACATCGCACGCTCTCTTACCTTCGGGATTAGTGACAAACCTAAATTTTTTTGGTGTTTGCGTTAAGCATGAACATGATTAGATCGTGTTTATTGCAACACGGTTATTCATTTAAGTTAGAGAATAATGGTTATTCTATTTACATGAATAATACCTTCAACGGTCATGCACCTAGTGAGAATGGTTTGTTGAATCTTGATCGTAGTAATACACATGTTCATAACATTGATGCCAAAAGATGGAAAGTTAATAATGATAGTACCACATACTTGTGGCATTGCCGCTAAATGTCATGTTGGTATAAAGCGCATGAAGAAACTCCATGCTGATGGATCTTTGGAATCATTCGATTTTGAATCGGTTGAGACATGCAAACCATGCCTCTTGGGCAAGATGACTAAGGACCCCGTTTTCCGGTTTGATGGAGCCGGCAAGTGATTTATTGGAAATGATACATGTTGATGTATGCAATCCAATGAGTCTTGTAGCATGCGGTGGATATCGTTATTTTCTTACCTTCACTAATGATTTGAGTAGATATAGTGTATATTTACTTAATGAAACACAAGTCTGAATCATTTGAAAAGTTCAAGCAAATTCAGAGTGAAGTTTAAGATCATCGTGACAAGAAGATAAAAATGTCTGCGATATGATCGTGGAGGTGAATATCTGAGTTACGAGTTTGGCATACAACTTTAGACAATGTGAAAGTTGTTTCACAACACACGCCACCTGGAACACCATAGCGTGATGGTGTGTCCGAACGTCATAGTCGTGATCTATTGGATATGGTGCGTGCTATGATGTCTCTTATCGTTTTGCTACTATAATTTTGGGGTTATGCATTAGAGACAACTACATTCACTTTAAATAGGGCACCATCTAAATCCGTTGAGATGACACTGTGTGAATTATGGTTTGATAGAAACCTAAGCTGTCATTTCTTGATGTTAGGAGCTGCGACGCTTGTGTGGAAAATGTTTTCACCTAATGAGCTCGAACCCAAAGCGGACAAATGCATCTTCATAGAATACCCTAAGAACAGTTGGGTGAACCTTCTATCTCAGATCCAAGCATGAAGTGTTTGTTCCTAAAATGGGTCCTTTCCCGAGAAAAAGTTTCTCTTGAAAGAATTGAGTGGGAGGAAGATAGAACTTGATGAGGTTGTTGAACCTTTGTTTCAACCAGAGAGTAGCGCAGCACAGAAAGATGTTTCTATGGAACCTACGTCAGTTGAAGAGGAAGTAAATGATGATGATCATGAAGCTTCGGATCAAGTTACTATCAAACCTCGTAGGTCGACAAGGATGTGTACTGCTCCTGAGCGGTACAACAACCCTGTCTTGGAGGTCATGTTGTTGGACAACAATGAATCTACGAGCTATGAAGAAGCGATGATGGGCCTGGATTCCAACAAATGGTTAGAGGCCATGATATCCGAGAAAGGATCCATGTATGAAAACCAAGTATAGACTTTGGTAAACTTGCTCGTTGGACGGCAGGTCGTTGAGTACAAATGGACTTTTGAGATGAAGACAAACGCTGATGGTAAATGTCACCATTTATAGAGCTCGAATTGTTGCAAAGAAGTTTACGACAAGTTCAAGGAGTTGACTGCGATGACACTTTCTCACTTGTAGCGATGCTAAAGTCTGTTGGAATTATATTAGCAGTTGCTGCATTTTTCAATTATGAAATCTGGCAGATGGATGTCAAAACATCGTTTCCTTAACGGTTTACTTGAGAAAAGGTTGTATGTGATACAACCAGAAGGTTTTGTCAGTCCTAAGGATGCTAAAAGGTGTGCAAGCTTCAGTGATCCTTCTATGAACCGAAGCAAGCATCTCGGAGTTGGAATATACACTTTGATGAGGTGATCAAAAATTTTGAGTCTATACAAAGTTTACGAGAAACTTGTATTTACAATAAAGTGAGTGGGAGCACTATAGAGTTTCTGATAAGCATATTTGGTTGACATATTGTTGATCGGAAATGATATAGAATTTCTAGAAATCATAAAGGGTTGTTTGAAAAGAGTTTTTCAAAGGAAGACCTGGATAAAGCTACCTAATTGTTGAGCATCAAGATCTATAGAGATAGATCAAGATACTTGATGAGACTTTCAATGAGTACATACTTTGACAAGATTTTGAAAGAGTTCAAAATGGATCAGTCAGAGAGAGAGTTCTCGCCTGATTTGTAAGGTGTGAAGTTGAGTGAGACTCAAAGCTCGATAAAGGAAGAAGAAAGAGAAAGGACGAACGTCGTCCCCTATGCCTTAGCCATAGGCTCTATATTATGCCATGCTGTGTACCGCACCTGGTGTGTGCCTTGCCATGAGTCTGTCAAGGGGTACAAAAGTGATCCAGGAGTGGATCCCTAGACAACGATCAAGATTATCCTTAGTAACTAAAAGACTAAGGAGATGTTTCTCGATTATGGAGGTGATAAGGAGTCCGTCGTAAAGAGTTACGTCGATGCAAGCTTTAACACCAATCCGGATGACTCGTAGTCGCAATCTGGATACGTATAGTGGGGCAGCCATTTGGAATAGTACCAAGTGGAGTGTGGTAGCAGTGTTAACGGTTTGACATAGAGATTTGCAAAGTACACACGGATCTGAATGTCGCATACCCATTGACTATAAGACCTCTCTCACATGCAAAGCATGATCGAGCCCATAACTCATTGGGTGTTAGATTCACAACAATGCGAATCACGTGGTGATGTGAACTAGATTATTGACTCTAGTGCAAGTGGGAGACTGTTAGAAATATGCCCTACAAGCAATAATAAATTAGTTATTATCATATTTCCTTGTTCATGATAATCGTTTATTATCCATGCTATAATTGTGTTGATCGGAAACTTAGATACATGTGTGGATACATAGACAACACCATGTCCCTAGTATGCCTCTAATAGACTAGCTCGTTGATCAAAGATGGCTGTGGTTTCCTAGTCATGGACATGAGATGTCATTTGGCAACGGGATCACATCATTAGGACAATGATGTGATGGACAAGACCCAAACTACAAACGTAGCATATGATCGTGTCAGTTTATTGGTATTGTTTTCTGCATGTCAAGTATCTGTTCCTATGACCATGAGATCATGCAACTCACTAACACCGGAGGAGTGCCTTGTGTGTATCAAACATCACAACGTAACTGGGTGACTATAAAGGTACTCTACAGGTATCTCTGAGGGTGTCTGTTGAGTTGGCATGGATCAAGATTGGGATTTGTTACTCCGTGTGACGCAGAGGTATCTTAGGGCCCACTCGGTAATACAACATCACAACAAGCCTTGCAAGCAATGTGACTAAGTGTTAGTCACGGTATCTTGTATTACGGAACAAGTAAAGAGACTTACCGGTAACTAGGTTGAACTTGGTATGGAGATACCGACAATCGAATCTCGGGCAAGTAACATACCGAAGAACAAAGGGAGCATCGTACGGGATTAACTGAATCCTTGACATAGAGGTTCGACCAATAAAGATCTTCGTAGAATATGTAGGAACCAATATGGGCATCCAGGTCCCACTATTGGTTATTGACCGTAGAGGTCTCTCGGTCATGTCTACATAATTCTCAAACCCGCGGGTCTGCATACTTAAGGTTCGATGACGTTTCGATAGTATAGAGTTATGTATGGTGGTACCGAAGGTTGTTTGGAGTCCCGGATGAGATCCCGGATGTCACGAGGAGCTCCGGAATGGTCCGGAAGTAAATATTGATATATATATAGGAAGTCCTATTTTGGTCGCTGAAAAAGTTTCGGGCTCATCGGTAGTGTACCGGAAGTGCCGGTAGTGTACCGGGAGACCATCGGGAGGGATAGTTCGATCCAAGAGGCTACATGGGATGTGGGAGAGTGAATACCAGCCCTTAGTGGTCTGGTAGAAGTACCACACAAGGCCCATGCGGTTGGGAAGAAAAACCCAAAGAGAAAAAGGTGGGAAAAGGAAAAATGGCCAAAATAAGGAGGAGTCCTAGTCCTACTAGGATTTGAGGAGGATTCCTCCTCTCCTCCCACTTCGGACGAAGCCTAGAGGGCTTGGCTCTTGTGCCAAGTCACCTCCTCTCTTCCTCTTATATATACTAGAGGTTTTAGGGTTTTGCACTAGATTTTCAGCCACGTGCTACCCGTTCCTCCAATGCATAGTTTCTCCTCTAGATCGGATTTCTGCAGTGCTTAGGCGAAGCCCTGCCATAATAGCTCCACCACCATTGCCGGAGCGCCGTAATGCTGCCGGAGAACTCTTCTACCTCTCCGCTCCCTCTTGCTGGATCAAGAAGGCGGAGATCGTCATCGAGCTGTACGTGTGTTGAACGCGGAGGTGCCGTCCGTTCGGCGCTAGATCGGAAGGACCGTGATCAAGATTGCGAGACGGATCGTGATGAGATCACAGGAAGGATCGTGATCAGTTCGTGGGATGGATCGTGATTGGATCGCGGGACGGATTGTGATGAGATCGCGGGACGCTCGGCGATTTGGATCGCGAAGACGTTCGACTACACCAACCGTGTTTCCTAACGCTTCCCGCTTAGCGATCTACAAGGGTATGTAGATCCACTCTCCCTCTCGTAGATGCTCATCACCATGGATAGGTCTTGCATGAGCGTAGGAAAAAAAATTCCCATGTGACGTTCTCCAACAATAATCTCATGAGCTGTAATAATACTCTCAGCAATATATCTGCCTTTTATGAAGGCTCTCCGATTCAAAGAGATTAAATCATTGCAGATGGGGCCAAACTTATTAGTGGCACATTTAGAAAAAAAATTAAAACTGCAATTAATCATTGCAAGAGGTCTAAATTTCTCCATTCTAATGGCATCAGCCCCTTTAGGAACTAGAGTTAATAAGGAAAAGTTCAATCTAAATAAGTCAAGATCTCCTTTCTCCCAGTCATTAAACAATGCAAAAAAGACACCTTTAATAAGGTCCCAGAATTGCTGGTAAAAAAGGAAAGAAAAGCCATCTGGCCCAGGAGCTCCTTCAGCATAAGAGCCGAAGACAGCCTCCTTGATTTCCTGCTCAGTAAAAGGGGCATCTAGAATGCTGTTATGTGCATCAGTGACCCTATCACCTGTTGGGGAACGTCGCATGGGAAGCAAAAAAAATTCCTACTCTCATGCAAGACCTATCCATGGTGATGAGCATCTACGAGGGAGGGTGGATCTACATACCCTTGTAGATCGCTAAGCGGGAAGCGTTAAGAAACGCGGTTGGTGTAGTCGAACGTCTTCACGATCCAAATCGCCGAGCGTCCCGCGATCTAATCACGATCCATCCCGCGATCCAATCACGATCAGTCCCGCAAACTCATCACGATCCATCCCGCGAACTCATCACGATCCGTCTCGCGATCTTGATCACGGTCCTTCCGATCTAGCGCCGAACGGACAACACCTCCTCGTTCAGCACACGTATAGCTCGATGACGATCTCTGCCTTGTTGATCCAGCAAGAGGTAGCGGAGAGGTAGACAAGTTCTCCGGCAGCGTGATGGCGCTGCAGCGATGGTGGTGGAGCAATTCCAGCAGGGCTTCGCCAAGCACTGTAGAAAACCGATCTAGAGGAGAAACTATGCACTAGAGGAACAGGTAGCACGTGGCTGAAAAACTAGTGCAAAACCCTAAAACCTCTAGTATATATAAGAGGAAGAGAGTAGGAGGCTTGGACAAAGGGCCAGACCTAGGAGGCTTCAGCCGAACCAAGGAGGATTGGGGGATTCCTCCTCCAATCCTAGTAGGACTAGGACTCCTCCTTATTTTTGCCTTTTTGCCTTTCTGCCTTTTTCCACCTTTTTCTCTTTGGGATTTTCTTCCCAACCGCATGGGCCTTGTGTGGGACTTCCATCAGCCCAATAAGGACTGGTATTTACTCTCTCACAGCCCATGTAGCCTCTTGGGTCGAAATACCCCTCCCGATGGTCTCCTGGTACATTACCGGCACTCCCGGTACACTACCGATGAGCCCGAAACTTTTCCGGCGACCAAAACAGGACTACCTATATATCAATCTTTACCTCCGGACCATTTCGGAGATCCTCGTGATGTTCGGGATCTCATCCGGGACTCCGAACAACCTTCGGTCACCACCATACATAACTCTATACTACCGAAACGTCACCAAACCTTAAGTGTGCAGACCCTACGGGTTCGAGAACTATGTGGACATGACCGAGACACCTCTACGGTCAACAACCAATAGCGGGACCTGGATGTCCATATTGGTTCCTACATGTTCTACAAAGATCTTTATCGGTCGAACCTCTATGTCAAGGATTCAGTTAATCCCGTATGATGTTCCCTTTGTTCTTCGGTATGTTACTTGCCCGAGATTTGATCGTCGGTATCTCCATACCTAGTTCAACCTCGTTACCGGAAAGTCTCTTTACTCGTTCCGTAACACAACATCCCGTGACTAACACTTAGTCACATTGCTTGCAAGGCTTATTGTGATGTTGTATTACTGAGTGGGCCCTGAGATACCTCTCCGTCACACTGAGTAACAAATCCCAGTCTTGATCCATGCCAACCCAACAGACACCCTCGGAGATACCTATAGAGCACCTTTATAGTCACCCAGTTACATTGCGGTGTTTGATACACACAAGGTACTCCTCCCGTGTCAGTGAGTTGCATGATCTCATGGTCATAGGAACATATACTTGACATGCAGAAAACAGTAGTAATAAACTAACACGATCATATGCTACGTTTGTAGTTTGGGTCTTGTCCATCACATCATTCTCCTAATTATGTGATCCCGTTACCAAATGACATCTCATGTCCATGACTAGGAAACCATAGCCATCTTTGATCAACGAGCTAGTCTATTAGAGGCATACTAGGGACATGGTTTTGTCTATATATCCACACATGCATCTAAGTCTTTGATCAATACAATTATAGCATGGATAATAAACGATTATCATGAACAAGGAAATATGATAATAACTAATTTATTATTGCTTCTGGGGCATATTTCCAACAGTCTCCCACTTGCACTAGAGTCAATAATCTAGTTCACATCACCATGTGATTTGCTTTGTTATGAATCTAACACCCAATGAGTATTGGGGCTCGATCATGCTTTGCATGTGAGAGAGGTCTTATAGTCAACGGGTCTGCGACATTCAGATCCGTGTGTACTTTGCAAATCTCTATGTCAAACTATAAATACTGCTACCACACTCCACTTGATACTATTCCAAATGGCTGCTCCACTATACGTATCCAGATTGCTACTACGAGTCATCCGGCTTGGTGTTAAAGCTTCCATCGATGTAAATCTTTACGACGAACTCTTTATCACCTCCATAATCGAGAAAAATCTCCTTAGTCTTTTAGTTACTAAGGATAATCTTGACCGTTTTCTAGTGATCCACTCCTAGATCACTCTTGTACCCCTTGATGGACTCATGGCAAAGCACACACAGGTGTGGTACACAGCATGGCATACTATACAGAGTCTATGGCTAAGGCATAGGGGACGACGTTCGTCCTTTCTCTTTCTTCTGCCGTGGTCGAGCTTTGAGTCTCACTCAACTTCACACCTTACAAATCAGGCGAGAACTCTTTCTCTGACCGATCCATTTTGAACTCTTTCAAAATCTTGTCAAGGTATGTATTCATTGAAAGTCTCATTAAACATCTTGATCTATCTCTATAGATCTTGATGCTCAACAATTAGGTAGCTTTATCCAGGTCTTCCTTTGAAAATCACTTTTCAAACAATCGTTTATGCTTTCGAGAAATTCTACATTATTTCCGATCAACAATATGTCATCCACATATACTTATCAGAAATTCTATAGTGCTCCCACTCACTTTATTGTAAATACAAGTTTCTCTTAAACTTTGTATAAATTACAAAACTTTGATCACCTCATCAAAGTGTATATTCCAACTCCGAGATGCTTGCTTCAGTCCTTAGATGGATTGCTGGAGCTCGCACACCTTTTAGCATCCTTAGGACTGACAAAACCCTCTGGTTGTATCACATACAACCTTTCCTCAAGTAAACTGTTAAGGAAACAATGTTTTGTCATCCATCTGCCAGATTTCATAATTGAAAAATGCAGCAACTGCTAACATAATTCTAACAGACTTTAGTATCGCTACGAGTGAGAAAGTCTCATCGCAGTCAACTCCTTGAACTTGTCGGAAACTTCTTTGCGACAAGTCAAGCTCTATAAATGGTGACATTTACCATCAGCGTCTGTCATCATCTCAAAGGTCCATTTGTACTCGACGACTTGCCGTCCAACGAGCAAGTCTACCAAATTCTATACTTGGTTTTCATACATGGATCCTTCCTCTGATTTCATGGCCTCTAACCATTTGTCAGAATTCGGGCCCATCATCACTTCTCCACAGCTCGTAGGTTCATCGTTGTCCAACAACATGACCTCCAAGACAGGGTTGTCATACCGCTCAGGAGTAGTACACATCCTTGTCGACCTACGAGGTTTGATAGTAACTTGATCTGAAGCTTCATGATCATCATCATTAACTTCCTCTTCAACTAACGTAGGCTTTACAGAAACATCTTCCTCCGCTGCGCTACTCTCTCGTTGAAACAAAGGTTCAATAACCTCATCAAGTTCTATCTTCCTCCCACTCAATTCTTTTGAGAGAAACTTTTTCTCGGGAAAGGACCCATTTTAGGAACAAACACTTTATGCTTGGATCTGAGATAGAAGGTTCACCCAACTGTTCTTAGGGTATTCTATGAAGATGCATTTGTCTGCTTTGGGTTCGAGCTCATTAGGTGAAAACATTTTTCCACACAAGCATTGCAGCCCCAAACATTAAGAAATGACAGCTTAGGTTTCTATCAAACCATAATTCACACGGTGTCATTTCAACAGATTTTAGATGGTTCCCTATTTAATGGGAATGTAGTTGTCTCTAATGCATAACCCCAAAATTATAGTAGAAAAACGATAAGAGACATCATAGCAAGCACCATTTCCAATAGAGCACGACTATGACGTTCGAACACACCATCACACTATGGTGTTCCAGGTGGCGTGAGTTGTGAAACAACTTTCACATTGTCTAAAGTTGAATGCCAAACTCCTAACTCAGATATTCACCTCCACGATCATATCGCAGACATTTTTATCTTCTTGTCATGATGATCTTAAACTTCACTCTAAATTTACTTGAACCTTTCAAACGATTCAGACTTGTGTTTCATTAAGTAAATATACACTATATCTACTCAAATCATCAGTGAAGATAAGAAAATAACGATATCCACCGCACGCTACAAGACTTATTGGATTGCATACATCAACATGTATCATTTCCAATAAAACACTTGCCCGCTCCATCAAACTAGAAAACGGGGTGCTTAGTCATCTTGACCAAGAGGCATGTTTCGCATGTCTCAACCGATTCGAAATCGAATGAGTCCAAAGATCCATCAGCATGGAGTTTCTTCATGCGTTTTATACCAATATGACATTTAGCGGCAGTGCCACAAGTATGTGGTACTATCATTATTAACTTTGTATCTTTTGGCATCAATGTTATGAACGTGTGTATTACTACGATCAAGATTCAACAAACCATTCTCACTAGGTGCATGACCATTGAAGGTATTATTCATGTAAACAGAATAACCATTATTCTCTAACTAAAATGAATAACCGTGTTGCAATAAACACGATCTAATCATTTTCATGCTTAACGCAAACACCAAAAACATTTAGGTTTGTCACTAATCCTGAAGTTAAGAGAGCGTGTGATGTTGATCACATCAACCTTGAAAACATTTCCAACACACATCGTCACCTCACCCTTAGCTAGTGCTCCGTTTATTCCGTAGCTTTTATTTCGAGTTACTAACATTTAGCAACCGAACCGGTATCCAATACCCAGGTGCTATTAGGAGTACTAGCAAGCTACACATCAATAACACGCATATCAAATATACTTCTGTCGACGTTGCCACCCTTCTTATCTACCAAGTATCTAGGGTTGTTCCGCTTCAGCGACCACTCTCCTCATAATCGAAGCACTTAGTCTCGGGTCTGGGTTCAACTTTGGGTTGCTTCACTGGAGCAGCAACTAACTTGCTATCCATGAAGTTTCCCTCCTTGCTCCTGCCCTTCTTGAAACTAGTGGTTTGACTAACCATCAACACTTGACGCTCCTTCTTGATTTCTACCTTCACGGTGTCAAACACCGCGAACAGCTCAGGGATCATTATTTCTATCCCTGGCATTTTATAGTCCATCACCAAGTTCTAGTAGCTTAGTGACAGTGACTTGAAGAACTATATCAATCACTATCTTATCTGGAAGATCAACTCCCACTCGATTCAAGCGATTGTAGCACCCAGACAATCTGAGCACATGCTCAACAATTGAGCTATTCTCTTTCATCTTGCAGGCAAAGAATCTTGTTGGAGATCTCATATCTCGCAACACGGGCACGAGCCTGAGATCCTAATTTAAGCTCTTAGAATATCTCATATGTTCCGTGACGTTCAAAACGTTTCGGAGCCTCAATTCTAAGCCGTAATGCATGACGCACTAAACTATCAAGTAGTCATCGGAACGTGCCTGTCAGATGTTCACAACATCTACAAACGATGCTAGAGGGGTTGGCGCACCGAGCGGTGCATTAAGGACATAAGCCTTCTGTGTAGCAACAAGGACAATCCTCAGATCATGGAGTGAGTCCGCAATATTGCTGCCATCATCTTTCAACTGTATTTCTCTAGGAACATATAAAAATTCAAGGGAGCTACAACGTGAGCTAGTAATCTACAACAGTGGGATCTGGATACCCATGTTGGCTCCCACGTACTCCACGATGATCTCATCGGATGAACCATGATGTCAGGGATTCAATCAATCCCATATACAATTCCCTTTGTCTATCGGTATGGTACTTGCCCAAGATTCGATCGTCGGTATCCCTATACCTTGTTCAATCTCATTACCGGAAAGTCTCTTTACTCGTTCCGTAACACATCATCCCGTGGCTAACTCCTTAGTCACATTGAGCTCATTATGATGATGTCTTATCGAGTGGGCCCAGAGATACCTCTCCATCACACGGAGTGACAAATCCCAGTCTCGACTTGTGTCAACCCAACAGACACTTTTGGAGATACCCGTAGCGTACCTTTATAGCCACCCAGTTACGTTGTGACGTTTGGCACACCCAAAGCATTCCTACGGTATCCGGGAGTTAAACAATCTCATGGTCTAAGGAAACGATACTTAACATTGAAAAGCTTTAGCAAACGAACTACACGATCTTGTGCTATGCTTAGGATTGGGTCTTGTCCATCACATCATTCTCCTAATGATGTGATCCTGTTATCAACGACATCCAATGTCCATGGTCATGAAACCATGACCATCTATTGATCAACGAGCTAGCCAACTAGAGGCTCACTAGGGACATATTGTGGTCTATGTATTCACACATGTATTACGGTTTCCGGTTAACACAATTATAGCATGAATAATAGACAATTATCATGAACTAGGAAATACAATAATAACCATTTTATTATTGCCTCTAGGGCATATTTCCAACAGTCTCCCACTTGCACTAGAGTCAATAATCTAGTTACATTGTGATGAATCGAACACCCATAGCATTCTGGTGTTGATCATGTTTTGCTCGTGAGAGAGGTTTAGTCAACGGACCTGCGACATTCAGATCCGTATGCACTTTACAAATATCTATGTCTCCCTCCTGAATGTAATCACGGATGGAGTCGAAGCGGCGCTTGATGTGTCTTGTCTTCTTGTGAAACCTGGGCTCCTTCGCAAGGGCAATAGCTCCAGTGTTATCACAGAGTAGAGTCATCGGGCCCGACGCATTCGGAATCACTCCTAGGTCGGTGATGAACTCCTTCATCCAGACTCCCTCCTTTGCTGCTTCCGAAGAAGCTATGTACTCCGCTTCACATGTAGATGCTGCCACGACGCTTTACTTGCTGCTGCTCCAGCTGACTGCCCCTCCATTCAAAATATACACGTATCCGGTTTGCGACTTGGAGTCGTCCGGATCTGTGTTGAAGCTAGCGTCGACGTAACCCTTTACGACGAGCTCTTCGGCACCTCCATATACGAGAAACATGTCCTTTGTCCTTTTCAGGTACTTCAGGATATTCTTGACCGCTGTCCAGTGTTCTGTTCCGGGATCACTTTGGTACCTCCCTACCAAACTTATGGCAAGGTTCACATCAGGTCTGGTACACAGCATGGCATACATAATAGAGCCTATGGCTGAAGCATAGGGGATGACACTCATCTCTTCTCTATCCTTTGCCGTGGTCGGGCATTGAGTCGTACTCAATCTCACACCTTGCAACATAGGCAAGAACCCCTTCTTGGATTGATCCATATTGAACTTCTTCAATATCTTTTCAAGGTATGTGCTTTGTGAAAGACCAATGAGGCGTTTTGATCTATCTCTATAGATCTTAATACCTAATATGTAAGCAGCTTCCCCAAGGTCCTTCATTGAAAAACACTTATTCAAGTAGGCCTTTATACTTTCCAAGAGTTCTATATTATTTCCCATTATCAGCATGTCATCCACATACAGTACAAGAAATGCTATAGAGCTCCCACTCACTTTCTTGTAAATACAGGGTTATCCATAAACCTGTACAAACCTAAACGCTTTAATCACATCATTAAAGCGAATGTTCCAACTCCGAGATGCTTGCACCAGCCCATAGATGGAGCGCTGGAGCTTGCATACCTTGTTAGCATCTATAGGATCGACAAAACCTTCCGACTGCATCATATACAGTTCTTCCTTGAGGAAGCCATTAAGGAATGCCGTTTTGATGTCCATTTGCCAGATCTCATAATCATAAAATGCGGCAACTTCTAACATGATTCAGACAGACTTTAGCATCGCTACGAGTGAGAAAGTCTCATCGTAGTCAACTCCTTGAACTTGTCGATAACCCTTAGCGACAAGCCGAGCTTTATAGGCGGTGACATTATCGTCCGCGTTAGTCTTCTTCTTAAAGATCCATTTGTTTTCAATGGCTCGCTTATCATCAGGCAAGTCCACCAAAGTCCATACTTTGTTCTCATACATGGATCCTATCTCGGATTGCATGGCCTCAAGCCATTTGCTGGAATCCGGGCCCGCCATCGCTTCTTCATAGTTCGAAGGTTCACCGTTGTCCAACAACATGATCTCTAGGACAGGATTGCCGTACCACTCTGGTGCGGAACGTGTCCTAGTGGACCTTCGAATAGCAACTTGATCTGAAGCTTCATGATCATCATCATTAACTTCCTCTCTAGCCGGTGTAGGCTCCACAGAAACAACTTCCCGTGCTACGCTACTCTCCGGTTCGAGTGGAGGTACAATTACCTCATCAGGTTCTATTTTCCTCCCACTTACTTCTTTCGAGAGAAACTCTTTCTCAAGAAAGGATCCATTCTTGGCAACAAAGACTTTGCCCTCGGATCATAGGTAGAAGGTATACCCAATAGTCTCTTTGGGATATCCTATGAAGACGCACTTTTCCGCTTTGGGTTCGAGCTTCTCAGGTTGAAGTTTCTTCACATAAGCATCGCATACCCAAACTTTTAGAAACGACAGCTTAGGTTTCTTTCCAAACCATAATTCATACGGTGTCGTATCAACGGATTTTGACGGTGCCCTATTTAAAGTGAATGCGGCAGTCTCTAATGCATATCCCCAAAATGATAGCGGTAAGTCGGTAAGAGACATCATAGATCGTACCATATCTAATAGAGTGCGATTACGACGTTCAGACACACCATTTCGCTGAGGTGTGCCAGGCGGCGTGAGTTGTGAAACAATTCCACATTTCCTTAGGTGTGTGCCAAACTCGTGACTTAAATATTCTCCGCCACGATCAGATCGTAGGCACTTTATCTTCCTGTCACGTTGATTCTCTACCTCACCTACACATAGACCTAGCTCATGATGCCACTGTTGGGGAACGTTGCATGGGAAACAAAAAAATTCCTACGCTCATGCAAGACCTATCCATGGTGATGAGTATCTACAAGAGGAAGAGTGGATCTACATACCCTTGTAGATCGCTAAGCGGGAAGCGTTAAGAAACGCGGTTGGTGTAGTCAAACGTCTTCGCGGTCCAAATCGCCGAGCGTCCCGCGATCTCATCACAATCCGTCCCGTCATCCAATCGCGATCCGTCCTGCGAACTCATCACAATCCATCCTGCGAACTCATCACGATCCGTATCGCGATCTTGATCACGGGCCTTTCGATCTAGCGTCGAACGGACGGCACCTCCGCGTTCAGCACACGTATAACTCGATGACAATCTCGGCCTTCTTGATCCAGCAAGAGGGAGCGAACAGGTAGACGAGTTGTCCGGCAGCGTGACTGTGTTGCGGCGATGGTGGTGGAGCAATTCCTGCAGGGCTTCGCCAAGCACTACAGAAAACCGATCTAGAGGAGAAGCTATGCACTAGAGGAACGGGTAGCACGTGGCTGAAAAACTAGTGCAAAACCCTAAAACCTCTAGTATATATAAGAGGAAGAGAGG
Source organism: Hordeum marinum (assembly GCA_022496015.1). Lineage (NCBI taxonomy): Eukaryota > Viridiplantae > Streptophyta > Magnoliopsida > Poales > Poaceae > Hordeum > Hordeum marinum. The sequence continues at coordinate 416,825,906 of CM039677.1, read as the reverse complement.
AGGAGGCTTGGACAAAGGGCCAGCCCTAGGAGGCTTCAGCCTAACCAAGGAGGATTGGAGGATTCCTCCTCCAATCCTAGTAGGACTAGGACTCCTCCTTATTTTTGCCTTTTTGCCTTTTTCCACCTTTTTCTCTTTGGGCTTTTCTTCCCAGCTGCATGGGCCTTGTGTGGGACTTCCACCAGCCCACTAAGGTATGGTATTTACTCTCCCACAGCCCATGTAGCCTCTTGGGTCGAAATACCCCTCCCGATGGTCTCCTGGTACACTACCGGCACTCCCGGTACACTACCGATGAGCCCGAAACTTTTCCGGCGACCAAAATAGGACTTCCTATATATCAATCTTTACCTCCAGACCATTCTGGAGCTCCTCGTGATGTTCGAGATCTCATCCGAGACTCCGAACAACCTTTGGTCACCACCATACATAACTCTATACTATCGAAACGTCACCGAACCTTAAGTGTGCAGACCCTACGGGTTCGAGAACTATGTAGACATGACCGAGACACCTCTACAGTCAATAACCAATAGCGGGACTTGGATGCTCATATTGATTCCTACATGTTCTACGAAGATCTTTATCGGTCGAACCTCTATGTCAAGGATTCAGTTAATCCCGTATGATGTTCCCTTTGTTCTTCGGTATGTTACTTGCCCGAGATTCAATCGTCGGTATCTCCATACCTAGTTCAACCTCGTTACCAGCGAGTCTCTTTACTCATTCCATAACACAAGATCCCGTGACTAACACTTAGTCACATTGCTTGCAAGGCTTATTGTGATGTTGTAGTACCGAGTGGGCCCTGAGATACCTCTCCGTCACACGGAGTAACAAATCCCAATCTTGATCCATGCCAACCCAACAGACACCCTCGGAGATACCTATAGAGAACCTTTATAGTCACCTAGTTACGTTGCGACGTTTGATACACACAAGGTACTCCTCCGGTGTCAGTGAGTTGCATGATCTCATTGTCATAGGAACATATACTTGACATGCAGAAAATAGTAGTAATAAACTGACAGGATCATATGCTACGTTTGTAGTTTGGGTCTTGTCCATCACATCATTCTCCTACTGATGTGATCCCGTTACCAAATGACATCTCATGTCCATGACTAAGAAACCATAGCCATCTTTGATCAACGAGCTAGTCTATTAGAGGCATACTAGGGACATGGTTTTGTCTATATATCCACACATGCATCTAAGTCTCCGATCAATAAAATTATAGCATGGATAATAAACGATTATCATGAACAAGGAAATATGATAATAACTAATTTATTATTGCCTCTAGGGCATATTTCCAACATCACCATCCTCCCAAAAGTCATCTTTCAGGTTGATATTTATTTGATCTTGGAAGCCAAAAAGGTTTTTGTAATAGTCAACAGCTATTTTCATGATACCCTCAGGATCAGAGACAGTACCTGCATCTCCTTCTAGCACCATGATCTGTTTTTTCCTCCTCTTCTGGTTAGCTATAGCTTTGAAGTAGCCAGAGTTTAGGTCTCCTTCCAAGATGTCCCTCTCTCTAGATCTCTATGTGGCCTTGATTTCTTCCTTCTTCCAGATATCACCTGCAATTTTTTTGATTCTTTTGTTAGTGTCAGGTGAAGGAGGGGTAGATTCAGAAATAATGTCAAGACAATTATACTCAGCCACCAGAGCTTGTTTGTGTCTCTTCTGCTCTGCCTCATTGTTAGCAATCCACCCTTTAATGGCTTTTCTGGACTTTCTAATCTTAAACTGTCAGACATCTATAGCTTTCTTGAAAGGGCATTTAGTGGTCCATGATTTATGAACAACCTCTCTAAATCCCTCCACCTCAAGGCACCATTTCTCAAATCTGAAGAATTTCTCCTTAGGGATGGAGAAAGCACAGGTGTTAACCACCAAAGGGGTGTGATCACTCCCTAGCCTAGGGAGGGCTTTAAGGTGGACACCAGGGAAAACAGAGGCCCAATCAGTGGACATGAAAACTCTATCAATAGTAGTCATCACTAGATTGTCATGATTGTTGCCCCAAGTGTACTTCCTACCATTAATCTTAATCTCTAACAAGCCAAAATTATTAATCCAATCATTAAAGAGATCATCCCAGTGTTGGTTAATAACACCAGTGTTCTTATCACCTGCCTCTCTAAGAAGATTGAAATCACCACCAACTAGGGTAGGCTTAGCCCAACTAGTCAGTAGGTTATGGATTTCATTAATAAAATCCATTTTAAATTGATCATAAGCAGAGCCATAAACAGAGACTAGTCTCCACATGGAGTGGTGTTGTTTATTTTTAAGTAAGCAAGAAACACTATAAATGTGTAAATCACATTGAACAATGTCAAATAGATCCACTCTAACACCAACCAAGATCCCTCCTGCAGTGTTATTGGCAGGGAGCCATTTCCATTGGAAATTAGAGCTGGGATCAAAGACTTCAAGCTGAAATACATTGAAGTCTTCTTTCTTGGTCTCAGAAATACAAATAAAATCAGGATTGTTGGCTCTAATGAGCTCTTTCAACTTGTCACTTTTAATGGGCCCATTCAGACCTCTAATGTTCCAAAAAATACCTATCATCTAATAATAAAATCAATTTTCCTTCTACTTCTACTAGATTTAGAACAGTAAACCTCAATCCATGGTGAGTCTGGTTCAGGATCCACATTCATATGTATCACCTCCTCAGACTCTGTATTGGTCCTAGGATTGGGTATAGGATTATTAAACTCCTCACCGGTAATATCTATACTAGGAGGCAAAAAGACATCAGGATTTTCATGATTAAATTTATCAAGCCTATCTAGCTCAATTTGCTTAATAGTGGATATATTATCTCTGATATTTTCACTACTAACCCCAGGTTAATACCTGAGCAATCTGTAGTAGTAATAAGAAGAGAATCATCCAAGCAAGCAAAAGAGTTTTGAGTACCTTTTCTTATAATAGGCACTTTCAGGTTCTGAATCTGCTTCACGTCCTGAGCTTTTTGAAGGGCAGGTCTCCCATCTTTCTTGTACCTGGTACTCACCCTTGAGGCCACCACTAGGCCCCACTTCTTTTTAGTGCTATGGCTCTTCTGAGAAATAGGCTTGCACACATCAGCAGCAGCTTCAAATTGTTCCAGGAGGGGGCCACCTATATTTTCATTAGACTTCTTCTTCACTATCTCAAGGTAGCTTTTGGTCATAGGGGCACCAAGAATCTTAGAGAACACAGATCTTTCCATGTTAGACCTAGAAGCAGGAGTGGAGCACTTCTGGACAGACTTGGCTCCAGATGGCCCAGCAGCTGAAGGCTTGTCCTTGATATTAGTGTTTCTATTTCCAGTATCCATATCTTCTCCCAACAGGTCATCTTCACTTGTATCAAATTCCTCTTTAGTTTGCTTTTTCTAAGAGGAGTTGTTGTTATTGTCATCAGGGCCTGGAGGAATATTAGAATTATGCTCACTTACTGACTCAAGCTCCACAGAAAACCTCAGCAAGTATAGATCATGGTGTATCTCCACCACCCTGTCTCTCGGGATTTTAGTAGAGTCTCTCACATCCACCTGGATCCTCACCTTCTCATAGAAGCTTCTGAAGATGGTTTGCCAGTCAACATTAACTAGAACACCCAACATAGTTGCCACTTGAGTGATTATATGCCAAGATATCCACTTAGGAGGCAATCCCTCAATCACAATCCAAGTTTCTTCTAGGGTATCATAGACTGACATTTCTCTATTCCAATCACTAAAGGAGATTGTCACCCCATCTTTTTTCAGATTAATGGAGGGGTACTCTACCAAGTCCTTGATCTTCTTGTTGCGGGGGGGGGGGGGGACCTGACAATAATCTTTTCTCATCATATCTTCTGATCTGCCATGGCCAATTGGTTTTCCACATATCAGAGAAGCATTGTCCTAGCTCTTTCTCAGTGATCTCCCCCTTTTCAACTAAAACTAAACCAACTTTCCCAAAATTCAGCCATTCACAGTCCTCTTTGCCACCAGTTTCAATGTGAAAGAAGCCAAGGCCAGTACTAGCACTTCCCCAATACATGGCAGCAGGATAGGGCTTGTATCAAGTAGGGCATGCATCCATGTGATGGCCAGAAGTCTTGCAAATAAAGCAAACTTTTGGGGTGGGGCACATACCCACAAAGTGACCAGGTAGTCCACAGTTATAGAAAATTGCACCAATGAACTTCGGGTCAACATTAAAGGAAGAGGAGTCATCATATGGAGGAGTCGTCTGGGCTTGTACAGCAGCATGTTTACTTCTTGGATTCTTCTTTTTCTTGTTCTTGCTGTAGTCCGTTTGACTGCTCTGAACATTCCCCCCAGTAGATGATCCACTCCCTCCAAATTGTTCTTGCTGCAACTGAGGATTAAATGGTTGAGGGAAACCTTGCGCAAATGGCAAGAACTGGAAAGGGAATTGCGTCTGAATCGGCCACTGCGGCATCTGCTGCATCTGTGGATTCCACCCCCCCTGACAGCCAGCATACATCTCTCTACCTGCCTGCAACATAGCCGGAGCAGCACCAAGGGGGAACAGAGGAGGTTTGGCAAAGATCGACATGTGTGTGGGGGGGGCTTGGACAGGCTGGGGAACCATGGGCGGGGGCACAGGAGCTTCATGTCCCGTCGGAGTATTCCCGGGAGGACGTCCAGTGCGCCCCCTCCCAGAGTCGTATCTTCCTCCACGACCGCCAGCATCTCTCCCTCCACCAACCATGTTTTTGACAATGGAAGCAAAGGGGATCTTACCCGATTTCCTCGCCCAGCAGTCGCGGGAGAAACTGAAGAGCTTTGGGGTGGGAAGTTGATATGAGCTTCCAACAGGATAACAATCAGCTGCAGTGAAGTCTCCGGAGACGAATCTATCTTTCCTCATCCACACCAAATTGCATCTGAAGATTTTGATAGAATTGGGCCGAACCCTACGTTCGCCACGACCAGCCCCCCAAGACTGTGAGTCCAGATCGCAACTGGGAGACGCCTTTTGAAGAGGCGCAACCACTCTCCCCGTGGGTGGCTCGTTGGAGGAGCAAACGGGGCCCACAGTCAGCCTCTCACGCGCGGGGGAGTCGCTGACACGTAGGATCCTCCTGGCAGTCGCATTACTGTGACCCACAGCTCTCCTCGCTAAAGAACCGGAAGGTATCGGCGGCGGCGAGGCCGATCTCCTCCAGCTCTGGGTGCTGCCATCTCTCGAAATGGAAGTAGAGCTGGGAACTAAATCAGCAACAGGAATCCTCGCCACCCCCACCAGATTTTTCGTCACCACGAGAGAGGACTCGCTCAATCTCGCCTGAAAATCTCCACCGGAATCGCTGGCGACGCGAGCAGGATACAACTTCCTCTGCAGTCCAATCTAGAATCTGATCTATTGTCAGCGACCGTCTCAGAGCAAGGATCCTCTCTCGCTCCTCTGAATTTGCTCTGGACAGGTCTCTCAAGGCCAGGCTTCTCCGCGCCGATCTGGTCGCATGTGTCGCACGCTCCGCTTCTCTCTCCAGCCGAGTTGCCTCCGCCATCAATCCAAGGATCTCCTGGTCCGAGGCACCGCACCCGTTGCTCGAATCCATCAATGGATCGGGGGATCGAAACCAGAGCAGCAGACGCGTACCCGATCTGCGAAGATGAGGCCTGTACCGCGGCCCCCAGATATGAACTCGCACCTGAACCACGGGAGAGATGCGGCGACGAGCAGCCTTCCAGATGTACCGAGGAGAGGGCTCGGCGCTCGCCGGAAATGGATTCGGGGCGGTGGTCAACGCGGCTGGAGGGGCAGTGAGCGGTGTCGCGGGGAGCGGACATTCGCGGGCAACCCTCTACCGAACTCATCTTGCACCTAAAAAAATTGAGGAGGAAAAACTAGCTGTATTACTCAAATTCCACATCCAATGGGATAAAAAAGGATCATGAGGGCGGAGCAACCAAACATGTCGTCCCTGATCCAATGAGTACGAAAATTTACCTAGTCTATCAGTATCTACGTTTGCATCTCTACCTTCAAAGGTTATTTTACAGTTAAGCAAAGAAGCACGAAAGAAAATCTCCCTAATTATCGGGCCATAAAGACCATCAGCCCCTGAGTTGATATATCTCAGACGAGTTGCTTCGCGTCTGAAGCTATGATTATATCTTTTGTTTAAAACGATAAATGGTCACCGCGTTCGGAGTGACTCCATAGCACAAAGAAGGCCTGGGCCGTTACCGGTCCATCCATCGAATCCCTCCTCAACTGGAGGCCGCGATCGATCTAGGTCAAGTTAGTGACTATACCTGGCCAAACTCCGGGCCGGTTCGGGCCTCGGGCCGGGCCTAAAAAAGCCCAGCGTTAGAAACCTAGGCCCGAGCCAAGCCCGGCCCGACCGTCGGGCCTGATATTTGGGTCCAGGCCTGGCCCGAGCCCGAAGAGAGCCCGGTCCGGCCCGACATAGGCGTAAATCCACATTTCGATGGGCCCGGGTCCGGGTCCGGCCCCGTCATCGGGCTCAAAATCTAGGCCCGAGCCCGGCCCGTGGGCAAGGTCGGGCCGGGCCGGGTCGGGCTTTTTCAGGCCGGGCTGACCGGGCCGGGTTGCCCATGACCAGGTCTGCTAGTGACGATGACTTTTCCGGAAAAAAAAACGAATGTCGATGACAGAGCGCGAGCCTGCTAGCAAAGCAGCCCGGCCCCACTAGCTACTGGAGAAGTCCTTCGCAAGCGGGGCATGGCGACTGCGTCAAGCTGTGCCTTCTTGCCATGCCACGGCACGGAGAGGATGACTGGCGCCAGTCCGTCCTGATTCTGCACTGCATCAGCCTACCGAGGAGCGTCGAGTCTTGTTACCCTTCTGGCCCTACGTCGATTCGCCATCTCCTTATATTGCCAATGGCACTCGGGAAGCAGGCGTGAGAGCAGCTACGGCACCTTGTTATCTCGCCAAAAAAAGAGAGGAAAAAAGACCTGCTCGCGTGATCGGCCAGTCGCATGCATGCATGGTCGCCGCCGTCGGAATCGGAACGGCGGCAAAGTGCCCACGGACGGATACGCGCCACGAACACGATATCCATCTTGGCACGAGCGGTTTCGCTATCCCGAAAAGAAGACGATATCTTTATCTCCAATGGCATCCAGATCCATGCATGCAATGCAGGCACCGCGAATGGTACCGGCCGGCCGGCCTTTGCTACGTTGGGACCAGACGGACGACGAGCGGCTCGAGACTTTTGAACGTATATACTGTACGTGCTTTGCATGGTTGCGGCCGGCGTGCAGGACCGAGCAGAAAGACACTAGCTAGCGGCGGTGCGAGCCAGCGAGGGGCGCACACGGCCGGCCTCGCCGCTGGCCCTCGCCATCATTGCTTCTTCTCCGTGAATCCCTTGCGGCCGTCCATATGCGACGACCTGTCAGGACCGTTAACCCACGCCGTACGTACGTCCACCGCTCGATCCGATGCTTAGCCTGTTGTCAAGTTGGCAACGTGCGAGCGAGATAAGTTCTACGTCTACAGCAGGTCGTCGTCGTCGCCGGTCGATCGGGCACATGCAATGCCGGACCGTCGACAGAGACCGCCACCACCACGAGGTCCAGTACAGACGGACGACCGATCATCGGGCGGCCGTCCCGTCCCCGTAACCCCCCCAACTCTCCAACAGCGCTACTTGTTGTCTGCCGTGCATGCATGCATGCCCCGCGTGCTCGCGTATGAACCTCAGTTCCGTCCGGCCGATGAATGCAACTTGGACCGCAGTTCCGTCCCGTTTCGACGTCCGAAATGATGTGCCTCACCCGAACAGAACAAGTACAACAGTCCCTAGCAGCACCTCCGACATGGTCACCACACGGCCATTATTCACCGGCGAGTTACGTTGTCATACTAGGAGAAAAGCCTCTTTTTCAGGATCTGGCGAGCTCCAGTGCGTGCTCTGTGGATGGTCCTGTCGATCTGAGCCATGTGTTTGTGGGCACAGCGTAGCTGGGGCGCGCGCTCCTGTTCAAGCGGTGCGTGCATCCTGTCGAACGCGCGTGCCGCACACCTGCTGGCTGCCTGGGTTTCAACGGCAATGGCACGTACTTCAGCTCCATGGCCATGTCGTCCTTCGTTCCTTCCTCTGAAGAAATGCTCGTCGATGAAACTTCACGCGTGGTTTGCAGTACGTAGGCTGACGATTGAGGCGTGGAAGGAAAATTCGTTTCTGAGCCCAGACTCATCTGCACATGCCGACGGAAAAATACTAGAAAATTTAAAAAAAAATCAAATTTTTTTGTGTGGTACATATTTTGATGTGTGAGGTTCGCTTCAAATTTCAATTTATATTAAACTATCGACACTTATTTCGCAATAGCGTGAGTATTAGTTGTATTTATAAATTTTATCATTTAAATCTTGCATCTATAAAATAAACAAGAGACGAGTAAAAATATGGGTGGGACTATATGTTTGTCGGCTGAAGAAAAGTTCGGGGTCAATCGATCTTTTCAACCGTTTGATATGAAATCAACGACGCACATCATTCTTCAACCTCCCGTTGTTTCTTCTTCAACCTAGAATCGCCCCGCCGCTGGCCGAACCGCCTGTGACCAACACCTATGGTGGGCGGCTCGGAGCGCCGCCTCGCCGCTCTCCCCGGAACTGCTACCCACCGTCAGTCTTGCCCCTCCCCCCCCCCCCCCTCTGACATCCCTCTAGCCCGTCGACAATCAGTTTCTTCTCCGGCGAAGTTGCACCACCGCCCCCATCCGAAACCCTAAGATAGATAATGGGGTAGCCTTCCGACGAGCCCCTTCCTTCTCGTTCCTTTCCTCCCGCTCACTCCGGACAAATCCCAAATCCTATTTTCAATCGACTAACATTTAGCTAAAGTGTGAAAATATTGACAACTACTCCTTCCGTTCTAAAATATAAGGCCTTTTAGAAATTCACTATGGACTACATTCGAATGTATATAGACACATTTTAGAGCGTAGATTCACTCATTTTAATCTGTATGTAGTCCATAGTATAATCTTTAAAAGGTCTTACATTTAGAAACGAAGAAAGTATAAACCAAAATACGCAAGCCCACGTCATCATTGGATTTGTCGAAGCCGATAAGAGTTTAATGCAACATGGTTGCGATTTTGAATTATCCCACGTTTCTAGCCGTTCAATTCAGAGGTGCGGTAGATCACCCGGCCCCACCTGTCAGTTATACCCATACCAGTTGACAGGTGGGCCTGAACGCAAGTTATAGCATGGTCCTCGTCTGAGCTAGTACACCAATTCCTGGCGAGTAGCATCAGAAGGAAGAAAACGATGGCAGAGCAGTAATGAACCGGCATTGAATCCGTTCGCCAAACGTCTGCCGATTTGTTCATACGGCCGGGAGGTGCTCCCAGCGCAGGCCACCGGAAATGGAACCGCCATTAGTGCTCCCTCCCTCGGCATCCCCAACCGGAAAGCCTACCGGAAAAGTTGTCAGCTAATCGGAAAAGTTTCAGCGCGATATCTATCTGTACTGCAGGGTCCTATCCTATGCTATCTTCCTAGCTACAGTACTAGGCTGATCGGTCCTTCTCCTTGACAGGTCGGGATCATCACACAAACCATCAATTCCCATTTCCATGCAACATGCAACAACGACTTCAATTCCTCCGGCTCCGGCCGGGCAGCTAGCTCAAGCCGTAGCCAGCATCGCATCGTAATATCGCATCGCAGGGCACACCTAGCCACACCTAGCTAGCTACCATTACGGCCGTAGCTCACGGCTGGCTGGTTAACTGTTACCACTACGGCCTTCCTACAGAGATCCGTCTAATCATCCTGACAACATTGCCGGCCCTCTTTGCGTTGGTTTGTCGCGCATTTGATCATCTACTGCAACCCAGCTTGCCAACTCGGGATTGCTAGTTTTGGCCGCAAGCAGGAAATAACAATGCGTTACTATATATCCCGTGGCCGGCGCAGCAGCAAGCAGGGGCATCTTCTGTGGATGAGTGGATCATCGAAATGGCAGGGACAGAATTTCCAAGTGCGGCGAGTGAGCCCAGGCGTGTATATCAAGGAAGGGAGGGAGGAAGGTGACACTGCTGGCTATAACTACATGCTTTCCCGGCCTCTGTTGCTTGCGAATACAGACACGCCATCCATGTATAGATAGCACTGTTTACAGAGAGCAACGCAACGCAACACACAAGCATGGCAACGGGGCCAGGGCCAGAGGCTTCTTGGAGCCGTGCGACAGCGAGAGAGAGGCCCGGCCGGATCTGCATGCATAGAGCCATAGAGGGCACGTACAGTTGCACAAAAGGGCTTGCTAAAAATCAATCGATCGAGATTTCGCGAAGTCTTAGTCGACACTACAATCCGTTGATCTTGCATCGAGATTTGTGTAACAGTATTTTTTTAGTTTTTTTTTACATGCTATACTACTTAACCAAGACTTCGCAAAGTCTCAGTCGATTAAGATCTAGACACTCCCTTTGCATAAATGGGTGATGCTTGCTTGCTTCAAGGAAAAGGTGTGATCAAATGCGGACATACACTAATCCTCTGCCCTAGCGATCGAGGAGGTATAGTAGTAGGTGCAATAAAAATGCAGCGGGGCATCTTGGAGCGGGGGACTGCTCTGTTTGTAGCCAGGCAGGCGCGGTTAATCAAGCATGCATGCATGCATGCATGCATAAAGGTGCCCGGCATGCATCCCGACAAGCCTCCGCAACAGAACAGAGATGCTGCCTACTAGGTGCGTACTTCCACGCAACCGGCTGTTTAAATTTAGTCATAGGCAATAAATTAGTAATTGCATCATCCGTGGAAAAACACCCTTATAAAAAGAAAAAAATATTCAAATTTATTTGAGGTGCCAAAGTATTCTTCCTATTGTGTCCGCCGTCGTTCGTTGTAGTTTTCGGGTTTTTGGCCTCAACGAACAAAATAACCCAGGAGCTTGTAAAAGGAATGGCGGAAAAGTTGTCGATGTAGACGTGACGGGCATCATTCCCGCCTGCCTCTCGCGAGGGGACAAGCGACGTCCGGCGAAATGATCCGGCCAGAGCAAATTATTGGGCCCCCATGGCCGTGGTACACACGAAATAAACTTTGTTTAATCGATCCGGTGGTCAAATTGTGAAAACGTCTGGTCATGGCTAGCTAGCTGCTGCCCCTGAGCTGTACGTACGTACGTGACGCGAAATATTAAAATCCTCCCGCGCAGGCATGCAGGGCATATAGCCCGCCGTGTCAAACCTCCTCCCGATCGATCCTTTGCGCGCTCCGGCCGCTACCTGTAAAGCGCCATTGACGGAGAAATTTGACGGGTTGTGAATAATCAGGGTGGAAGTGGGAGTAGTTTTTGTGTAACACCAATGTGGACAAATTAGTGGTTGGAGTCACAGGAATAGGAAGATTCGAGCTCGCCATTGCAAATCCGGTCGCGCATGCATGCACTGATGCATGTGAGCCTCTCGATATCTTCCAAGAAATTCGACGGCCCAGTTTACATGCATGTGAGCGCGGCGACGGACGGGTAGGATGGACGGAGGCATTTCTGTGGCATATGCGCTCGTGTCAGCACATTGCACGGAGGAAGCAACGATATGATCGATTTTGCACGCAGGTGGTGCAATAATACATACTCCGGGTACGACCGAGAGTAGGACGAACCCAATCGGATCAGAAGTGAACCTCGACGACTCTATCGCTAGCATGCTCTTTACCAAGGCGATCCGTCCCATCTACTAATACACGCTTCCCTGCTGTCCTCGTGCTGTCAATTCTTGCCACGTACGTACGTACCGCTGCTGTCTTCATTTGGCCTGCGTACGTACATACCAGCCACCCGGTCAACCACGCAGCGACACGTGTACCTCTAATCAAGGGAACCCGTAATGGCACACAACAACTAGTAGTGCACTCGTACTAACCAGAGACGAGTTACTGTAGCAACACAGGGGCTTTTCTTGCCACCTTGTCCCACACGGAAAAGCTCGTAAAAACTTTCCGCTGGTAAATCCCATCTGCAGCCGGGCCACCTTTTGCCCCGTTTCACAGCGCGTGGAGCATGCAGGAAGCACTCATCAACAGTGAGGAATCGCGACGAAAAGATAGAGAGCGCGCGCAGCGCACCACAGTGGTAGCTGGAGTGTACAAGCCACCGCATTAACGCCCGTGGGTCAATCTCCAGCCGCGTCTCGTCTCACGCGACGTCCTGCGTACTAGGCGGTAGGCCAGCCGATGAGCCGAGGTCGTCGACGGGACGGAGGGGTATTAATGGCGGCGTAGGCTCCCCTCAGCTACCGCCCGCAGCTCAGCGCAGCGCAGCAGCGTAGCTCGTCTCACGACTCTCACCTCACCTCACCTGCCCTCCGTCCTCTCCCCCTGCCCACGCCATGAACGCTCACGCCGAGCTGCTGCTGAGCTCCCGCGCTTAAATGCCCTGCAGAGCCGCCCATGCCCGTCCGCCCGTCGCTCTCGCCCGATCCGATGCCGCATTATTGCATCTGCATGCGCGCCACCACCCCCACTAGCCACCTCTGAGCTGAGCTCGCGTGCTTGGACTCCGACCGACGATAAATACCCCTGCACCCGGCGGGCCACGGCCAGCTTCTCCTCTGTGCTGTGCGCGCTCCGTCCGTAGTCCACGACATTCCGACAAGAGCCGTCGCGTCAATGCCGACCCGGCGTGGAGTGGCGGGCGGCAGCGGCGTTGTGTGCGCCGTGGCGAGCGTGTTGGTGCTGTGGCTGGCGGCCGGAGGCGCTGCGGGCCTCGTCACCCCCGACCCTGGCGCGGAGGAGCGCGCGCGGGACCGCGTGGAGGCGCTGCCGGGGCAGCCGGCGGTGGCCTTCGCGCAGTACTCCGGGTACGTGACGGTGAACGAGCGGCACGGCCGCGCACTCTTCTACTGGCTCACCGAGGCCGCCGCCGGCGACCCGGCCACCAAGCCCCTCGTCCTCTGGCTCAACGGAGGTAAGCAAACCAAGCACCGTACCTTCGTCCCTTAATTTCTTCGTGTGCTTGACCCATGATTTCGTCCGGAAGGAAATCGCTGTGCGCTAGTTTAGTTTAGTTGTTTCTCTTCTTTCTTCACTCACTCTCATGGTCGGTTCAGACTTCAGAGTCTCACTGATCGCGTTTGACCAAACCGTTGCTGCGGTCTCACGATCATCATGAGCCTCCTACGCATACTTTCGCCACCTTTTGGAGTTTTAAAAGGATGACTAAACTTTTCGGGGCTTTGGACACGAACTTCAAAGTTCTTCAAACTCGTTGCCAACACGCCTGCATAGCCACAGTAAACAAAGGAAAGCTCCCATGATTCTCCTCTGTCTCTCAAACAAACAATATACAAGTCCAACCTTCATGCACAGTGCACACACACACACAGAGAGATAAATGTAAGCCACAAGTGTATGTACGAACTGGAACTTGAACTAGTTCCAGGCTGCTGTTTCTTTCACCCATGTGGCTAGCTTGGCACCTTCTTTACTTGGTGAAGGAAGGACAACGTACTGGTGATTTTTTTCATTTTGGGAGTTTGGGTGGGGTGGCCGTATGTCCGTATGATGGAGATGGCACGTGGTAGTGAATGCGAGGGCAGGGGGGTTGAGTAAATGTGCGAGCGAGGACATGACCGATGCATGAAACACGAGCGTGGATTGCAGGAGCAGCCTTCGGGAGTGCCAGCTTGGCCTTGCCCGTGCAAACATGCGTGCATGTGATGTTCTATCTATCGTACTTCCTTTTTTTTAATGGGGCGAGAGAGAAGAGGAAACATAAACCATTGGCCATTAGAGGCCGGACAGTGGTTGTAATTAAACTCCATTCTCCTTAGGGATGTACTGTAGCAATAAATAAGCCCACATCGGAGCAGGTTACTGTCATTTCTGAATGTGGTCTTGAGCATGTACTAGGTGACATGCACGTTCCAGTTTTAGTCATAAACAACTCATCTTACATAAGCAAGTACCCTGTACCCATTGGCTGCACATGTTAGCGCAGAGGTTTGTCTTATGCACGTAAAGACATGGTGTTTAGCCTCTCCTAATCGCACTGCCAGTGCCACCACCGTGTACAAAATCCCAATCGCTCCTCTCCTTGCAAATGCAGTGCCACCCAAATTCCTATGCACCTGATCTGGCCGTCCTGCACTGCATTGCTGGAGACACCACACCTGCGCGACAGCGAGGCGTCGTCCTCGATGACGCAGTGGCCAGACGGTCGCCGACTCAGAGCTCGATATGGCCGGAGCCTGAGGCCTGCCTGATGAATGAACCCCGTCCTTGGAGATCCGCGTGATCTTGGCCACAGTGCTCGCTGCTTCCTCATGTGAGCGTATGTGACCGGTGCATGCGATGCCGCAGGGATGGAGGGGGCCAGCCATGGACGAAATGATGATGAGCTATGTGAGTTGTGGTAGGCGTCGTGCAGCCAGCAGGCAGATACGTGTTTGGTTGGTTGTTCGTGCGTGCGTGACCACCGGAAAGGAAGAAAAGGCTGCGACGGCGAGCCGCGCCCAGGCCACCACCTTTTCTTTCGTCCAGCGTTGTTTTTACGCTGCATGCATGATAGCAATCTTTTGTTCCTAAGTAATGCCACATCCGATGGCCACTAGCGTAGCGTGTACTGCCCTTGATTTCCCCTTTGCTCCGTCTCTCTCGTCGCTGTCACTCACGCGCCGGATCGAATGGATCCAGTGGGCTAGACACCAAACCGGCACAAAGGCACGAGGATATGCGCGGATATGTGCGATGTGTAGTCACTGTGTTCTTGCAGCGTGTCCTGTTCGGCAGCACGTACAGTAGGCTTCTGAGGCGCATGCAGTTGCAGTTGGGCCACTGCGACCGATCTGCATCGGCGCCGGCGGACGGATGTGCGCGTCCGCCTTGCCTGCACCCGCTCGTTGCCTGCGTGCAGATGCAGATGCAGACGGCGACTCTCTCTGCGTCTCTGTGCGCGGTGGCCTTTTCCTCCTTGCACGCAGACGCATGGCACGGAGTGAGACTGAGAGTCTGCGAGAGCGATCGATGATGCCGCCGGCCGCGGTTTGTTTTGCTTTGACCTGCGCGGCTGCCTGCCTCGGGAATTGTGGTCAGGCACAAAACGGCCGGCGCACGCCTCTGCCGCTGGCGGCACCCCTTTTGTTCGGTTTTCAGTATTACAATGTTTTGTTCGGTTTTAGAAAATATAACTGTGCAATGTTTTGTTCGGTTTTCAGTGGCTTTGTTCTGATTTCTTTGTTTTGGTTCCTTTTCTTTTTTTCCTTTTTCGTTTTTTTTCTTTTATGTTTTTTTATTCTCTTTTCTATGTGTTATATAAAAAGTTCACCACGTATTACAAAAATGTTCACCGTATATCAAGAAAATATTTCACCATATTTTATAAAATTGTTCAGCATGTATTAAAAAAATATTCATCGAGATAAAAAAAATTGCGCGTTGCAAGGTTTCGAACCTACGACCCCCAGCCGGACTTTGCGCGTGCTAGCCCACACATTAAGTACCTTTATCTGTCTACTAAGGAGATGTATGGCCTAGTATATAAATCACCTTGTCTTTTCCGCTGTAGCACACACAACTTGTTTTTTTTTGGCGAAAAACAGTAGGATTTGCTACTAATAAGATGCACATGGTTTCGAACCATATTTTCTTTTCTTTTTCATTTTTCTGTTACTTTTTATTTTATTCCTTTTCTGTTTATTTCAATTTTACAAATTAAAATAATGTTTAAAGTATTCAACATTTGTTAGCGCTTTCACAACTAGTTCAGAATTTGTTTTTCGAAAAATAGTTTGAAGTTTCAAAATTAGGTCACAGTATACAAAAATATTAGAAGTTTTTAAAAATGTTTCCATTTCCAAATTTGTGTTCATGCATTCAAACAATATTTGCAATTTTTTGATTTTTGGGGATTTTCAAATTGTTCTCGGTTATAAATTCATGTTCTGAATCTCAAATTTTGTTCAGCAATTCAAAAAATGTTCCTCTTTTCAAAAAATGATCCGGAATTTAAAATAATGTTAATGTTTCCGATGAATTTTTGTTCAACAAGTATTTTTTTCATGTATTTATATTTTTTGTATCTCTCACAAGCAAGCACGTATATTGATGAAATTTTGCACAGTTATATTACACTACTGTACATGCATATGCATAATTTTTTGGAATTTTCAGGCAGTAAAAATCCATTTTTTTTACTTAAAAATAACAGGCGCAATGTGCCCGTGCTCCAAACCATTATTTGCAACATGTTGAGCTAATCTAGAGGAAAGGATTTATTTCAACTCAAAAAACAGATTTCTTATACGAGAGCTCCTAGCTGACGCTCGCAACCGTCAACCAGAGGAGCTTCCGTGCAGGGCGTTCATCTGCATGGACCGGTCCATTTGGTGGCCTCAGTGCGAGCCGCCGCTATTAAAAATCCAAAAAAATGATGCGCATTTGAGGAATCGAACTCACAACTGACAATAGATAGTACTTCCTCTTTACCACTTGAGCTGCACAATGTTAGTGTTTAAAAGGGGGCGCGAATGTTTAAAAATAAACGCAGTGGCAGATTAAAAAAAATCAAAAGGTGTACACCATTGAACATCTTTTTGATATACGATGAAAAGAAATTAAAATACACAACATTTTTGTGATATATGCTAAACATTTTTGAAGTACACATTGAACATTTTTTTAATATATGCCGAACATTTTTTAAGTACACAATGGAGATTCTTTTAAATACATTGAACATATTCTTAAATACGTTGAACATATTCTTAATATATGGTGAACATTTTGTTGTACGATGAGCATATTCTTAAATACGTTCAATACATGATGAACATTTTTATAAAATACGGTGAAACATTTTCTTGATATATGATGAGCATTTTTGTACGCAGTGAACTTTTTATATAAGACATAGAAAAGACAAGAAAAAATAAACAACAGAAAAGAAAAAAAGAAAAAGAAAAAAACAAAAGGAAAAAGGAACCAAAACAAAGAAACCAGAACAAAGCAACTGAAAACCGAACAAAACATTGCAAAACCGGAAGCATAAAGCTTCAGAAGAAAAATAAAAATAAAAACGCAAGGAACATCGAAGGAAGCAGCAGCGAACGAAACCAAAGTCGAATCCCGTACGTGGGCCGGCCCAACCGAAGAATACGCGATACGTATGCAACATGACCGTATTAACAACGTATTTCCTTGTATCGGGACCGTATTGAATCACTTCTCAACATCCAGGACCACGTTGGACCTCCCGCCAACTTTCAGGACTATACTTGCATTATCTCCTGGAGATGCATTGCTTATCCGCAGTTGTATTAGATGCAGTTTAAAAATGACTAGTGTTCGCCGTAAGCAGACCATTACTGGTGGTGTTTAACTGCCAGTGTGGCAGTGTCACTGTTGGACTGTTTGTTTATCCCGTCGGCGCCGATCATGATCGTGGTCTGCTCGAGTCTCTGCCATGGCGTCCATCTGGCCTTGGCTTTTGCCTTCATGCTCAGTCAGCCACAGTGCGCACGGCCCTACTAGATGCGCACATCTCACTTGCCGCATCATGACAACTTCCCTGCTTCCATGGTAGTAACACAAGATGAATCTTCAAGTGCGAGTGCAAACCTAGTACTGTATTTTATTTATTTATTTTGCGCTTCAACCAATGGGGGTTCTCTGAATAATTCTGCTTCTCAGGGCCTGGATGCTCCTCGGTGGCTTACGGCGCGTCCGAGGAGATCGGCCCGTTCCGAATCAAACCCAACGGAACGGGGCTCTACCTCAACAAGTACTCGTGGAACAGAGGTGAATCGCTGGTACCACTGCTGCTGTTATGACTTGAGATGCATTCGGCACAGGTGACTCACTGAACTAACTGCATTTTGTTGCTGCATGCAGAGGCGAACCTTCTCTTCCTCGAGTCCCCGGCCGGCGTCGGCTTCTCCTACTCCAACACCTCCTCCGATCTCAACACCTCCGGCGACGAGAGGACCGGTAATCCTCCTTTGCATCGCCCTTGGGGTCATGTAAAATTTTGGCTGTTGAAACCTAGTGATTTTGATGTGCCTGTGGAATGTGGTGCAGCTCAAGACTCGCTGCAGTTCCTGATCGGCTGGATGTCGCGGTTCCCGCAGTACCGGCACCGGGATTTCTACATCGCCGGAGAAAGCTACGCCGGTGAGTGTGTGTAGCACTGGGAACTCAGTGGGGTAGCCTTCTTTCCATAGTTCCCTGGCTTTCACAGCACCAGGAGAAAAATTTCTATGATAACTGTCACGCTAGCACCATGTCACAGGAATAATTGACCAGTGCCACCTGAAAAGTAGTTCTTACATTCAATCTTGGGATCAATTCCTTTTCATCTCCAGGCCACTACGTGCCCCAGTTGGCGAGGAAGATCGTCGAGTACAACGAGGCTTCGCCCAACCCCTTCATCAACCTAAAGGGAATCCTTGTGAGCACCACACTCACCCAAAAGCAGCTACAGCATTTCACCAGTGGATCGATCGCACTGAATCTTCCATCTTTTTGTTGGTCGTGATGATGTACGCAGGTGGGGAACGCGGTGACCGACAACTACTACGACAACATCGGCACGGTGACCTACTGGTGGACGCACGCCATGATCTCCGACGGCACCTACCGAGCCATCCTCAAGCTCTGCAACTTCACCAGCGCCAACGTCTCGAATGCCTGCAACCGCGCCATGAGCTACGCCATGAACCACGAGTTCGGGGACATCGACCAGTACAGCATCTACACACCCTCCTGCCACGCCACCTCCGACTCGTCGGCGGCGTCCGGCAACTCCACTGCACCCCGCAGGCACCGCCGTGCAGTGCTCAGGTTCAAGGACACCCTCATCCGCCGGAGGTCCAACAGCTACGACCCCTGCACCGAGACCTACGCCGAGAAGTACTACAACCGGCTGGACGTGCAGAGGGCTATGCACGCCAACACCACCAGGATCCCCTACAGATGGACTGCCTGCAGGTTCAGTTTCAGATAAAAAATTTCTTCTTTGTTCTTGTTATGGCTGGGCCATTGAAGATCAATTAACAGGCAGGGGATGTTTTGACATTGCAGTGATGTGCTCATCAAGACATGGAACGACTCCGAGTTGTCGATGCTGCCGACGTACAGGATGCTGATCAAGGCTGGGATCAGGATATGGGTGTTCAGGTAAGCTGAAGAGTCTGAAACAGGCAAAGTTTTCATTCAATGCAGTACAAATTGTTTCAGTAGATGTAACCTGTTTTGAATGGTGAATGCAGCGGAGACACGGATTCGGTCGTCCCGGTGACCGCGACGAGGTTTTCGCTCAGCCACCTTGGTCTGAAGACTAAGACCCGCTGGTACCCATGGTACTCAGCCGGTCAGGTACTCATGATGCCATTGCTGTTCTTCACTTGCAGTATATACAACAAAGAGGCACTGTAAACCACTTTGCGTTTGCAGGTCGGAGGCTGGTCTGAGGTGTATGAAGGGCTGACATTTGCGTCGGTGAGAGGTGCAGGGCACGAGGTGCCATTGTTCCAGCCAAGGAGGGCTTTCAGGATGTTCGTGTCATTCCTGGCTGGGAAGCCATTGCCCAAATCCTGAAGGTTCGTGCCTGCAATGAACATGAACTGATGATGTGCAGCGTGATGCCTAGCTAAAGCCTAAAGGTCTGAAGACTGTGTAAGTTGGATGGAGAGAGTGATGTAGAGTGCCTGCAAGTAGTAGAAATAACTAGTAATTCATAGGTGACGAGTGATTGATTTAGTCTGGTGGAAATGATGAGAAGAGAATAAGGGTGATTATGCCATGGAAACCATGGGCATTTGCAGCAACGAGCAAATAAACTTGAAGGCTCTATTCTTGATGTTGTCTTATCAGTTTTCACTATGAAATTTTCCATATCAAGAATATTGTATCTTCCATGCCAAACAAAGCAGAGATGGGCAAAAATATGAACACCAAGAAAATTTCTCATATAGCCCATAAAGTCAGAGTCATCAGTAATTTATTTCCCATATAGGGTCATATAGCCCATGGAAACAGGTATCAAAGCTCTCTAACCATTAAACCATACAGGGCCAGCATTTTAAAACAAGACAACCCTCTAACTGAATCTCAAATGCAGTATCATGTTCTGCAACATCCATGAAAGCAAATGCAACATCCTCAGGGGGAGACGGGAGTAGCTATAGAAGAAGGTAACCCCTCTTCCCTCTTCAACACCCCCCCCCCCCCCCGGTCGCTGCCGTCGGCAGAGCTGCTAGGGCAAAGCCCCTCTGGCAGCGGGGCACCTTTTCCCCTCTCCCCTAGGTGGCGGTGGGCACGGGACTCCCTGTCGGGGCAGAGGCGCCGGGCGGACACGGGGCTTGATGGCGCAGGGGCGGCTGCTCCAGACAGCGGCGTGCTGGCTGATGCGACGCAGCGACGATGGGGCAGCTGGCCGAGGCGCGGCGGCTGCGTCCCGAGGCGGTGTCCGGCGTCCAGATCTGGATCCAGGGGGCTTCGGGAGCTACTGGTTGGCCTCCCTCGTCGGCTGATTGTTGTTGGCCTGTCGACGGCTGGTCTTGGCCGACAGGGGGTGCGGCCGAGGGTGGCTATGGATGGAGGCTGCGGTCTCGCCCTCGACGGCTATAGCTGATGGCGACGGCGGTGCGGGCCTATAGGGCTTCGACGGCGTGATGCCGGGGTCCTGCAGACAGTGCAGGGCGGTGGGATTGGACCCTTCTCTTGGATGTGGACCGACAGTACGCGGGGTTGGGCGAGTGCCGTTGGTGCCGGTCGCGCGTTCCTGCTTGGGCGGGCCAGATCGGGACCCTGGACGGATGAGAGCCCGTGCTTCAGGTAGGTGTGGTCGGGCGTGGCCTGGGATTTGCTCGGGCCCGTGATGTCTGGCCGCAGGGATGCCGGGGCGTCGGGCCCGGATGGTGGTCCGCGTGGTGGCTCTTTCGCGGGCACCAGCGGCGATGGTGGCTCTCCTCCCGGGTTGTGGGGACAATGGAAGGTGTAGCGTAGGGTGACATTCGCGTGCTTTCTTTTCCCACAAGGGACTGCTCTAATCTAGATCTGGGGATCTGACCTTGTCATGCTCGTCCTGGCGGCCTCTTGGTGACACGAATGAGTTGTCGAGCGAAAGCTTTGCGCCGCCGCCGATGCATGTGGGTGCCATGCTCTTCTTGAAGACGTCGTCGTGATCCTTCTCTCCTTGTCAGGGTTTTGGGTGAAAACCTCTGTCCGTTGTGGACTCGGCAGCGACGACGCTCGGCGTCGTTCTCCCTCTTGAGGGCATTGTCGTGAAGTTTACGTGTAATAGGTCATTGTGTGCGCGTGTATCTAGATCTTCCTGTGTTCCTTGTTGGTAGTGTAGTGGTGTGCATTCTAGGTGTGTTGAGTATCCTTAAATCGGCTTTGTAACAGGGCTATTTCATCACCTTATATCATTCGGCCATGTATTATGTTCAGTTGTTGCTTTATATATAAGAATTGGCTTCCGTCTCGGTTGATAACGAGTATATCCGTACATTGCAATGGGAATAACCAAAAATTCAGTGCAGTGTTCTCTAAGGATGTAGTTGGTTTCAGTCATGAAGTGACATGGCATGGATCGGACCCGTTCCCACACATCGTTCTGACGTTTGGTTTACAAGTAGAACGGAACCTACTCATTCCCACCGAGCGAATATTCCGTCCAGATCCGGAACGCAACGATACCTCCAAATCAGAGGAATCACGCGAAACCGGTAGCGCACTCCTCCCCCTCTCTGGTGCGGCGCCTCTCCCCCGTCTGTCTTCCTCCCTCGATCCGCGCCGCCGGGCCTCCTCCCTCGATCTACGCCGCCGGCCACTCCCTCCCCATCCTCGTGCTGGCACTGCTCGATTCGTGCTCGCAGCCGCCCCGGCCGCATCCTAGTCGGGCGCACCTGAGGCGTCCTTCTCCTCAAGGCATCCCCTCCAACAATGACAGCCGGGATGAGGCAGTAGCAGATGGCGTGGCCGGCAGCTCATCTTCGGCGGTAGAAGGGGCAGTAGCCAGCTTGTTGGTGGTGGCCACACCTGGGCAGCAGCAGCAACGAGCAGGGAGCGGTCGGGGCAGCAAGCAGCGTAAATAGCAGAGAGGGAGCGGCCAGGGCCGGGGCAGCAAGTGCCGTCGTTGGCAAGCATCAATGGCGGCATGCACAAAAGCTGGGACAAGTGAAGCGATTGATGTTTTCTAGCTTGACATTGCTTGACTAATGCTTCATCTATATGCTCTCTGTTGTGATTGCTGAATTTTGCTGTCATTAGTACTTGTGTAATCTTGATTTTGAGACTTAACTAATATTTGTTACCAATTTTTAGGAAAATTGTAGTGATGATAAATTTTGTAAAGATATCAGATTACATGTGAATGATATATCATTGTGCAATTGAAACCTATTTACATGTGAATGATTACATGTGAATGTTCATATTGTACAGTTGCATGTTAGAGGTAATCTCAAAATGATCCCGTTCCAATTCTTCAAACCAAACGCTGAAATATAACCATTACATTTCATGTTTAGTCCCAACCGAACATAGGAACGGAACCGACCCATTCCGATAGAATGGAATCATGACATTACATTCCATTACATTCTTTAACCAAACACACCCTAAACTTAGTGAGGAACAAAAACTGATAGTTTTTCCCGCACTTCTTTTTACCATTTTGGTGAGCAATAGGAATTGCGCGAGATGAAACAGGGAGATGAGATAACTTCATCTCATGCGCCAAGGTTAAAGCGT
Organism: Hordeum marinum; assembly: GCA_022496015.1. Classification (NCBI taxonomy): domain Eukaryota; kingdom Viridiplantae; phylum Streptophyta; class Magnoliopsida; order Poales; family Poaceae; genus Hordeum; species Hordeum marinum. The sequence continues at coordinate 416,803,179 of CM039677.1, read as the reverse complement.
GCACCGACAAGATTAAATCATGGAGATCTTGATGACAACTATGAGAAATTTACGAGAGACCAGTTGGGTACCTGAATTTCTTTTCCTGAAGGCCCAAATCACGGAGAGAATCCTGCTCCACTGCTCGTCGAATGAGCAAAGATAACCACGAATGACAACTAATTTAACCCTAAACAGAGATGTATGCGTGGACGGAACCGATGAGCGCCGCTGCCGTCTTTGGTCGTCTGTGCGCCGTGGGCGGGCGGGTTATATGCACGGTGCATCCCTCTCTGTTTAATCCATTTCCTACGCCGACGCCGTTGACTGTAGATTTTTAATCCATTTCCTACAGAAAATGTATATCTCTGTTTTTTTAGTTGGACCAGTGTTCCAGTTGACCCTAATTAAATCAGATTACGGGATATGTATGGTTCGATGTGTTTGGCTATTTAATTAAAATTAAAAGTTATTGCGAGCTGCCTAATACGTAGCATGTTAAAGTATTTAATCTAAATTTCATGGTATATGCACTTCGTCAATTTTCTAAATTATGTACGTTGAGGAGGTATAACATTCCACCGGCGGTTCAGATATAATGCATTCCCGGGAGTATTGTCCTCCCTTTCTGGTTTGGTGAGCATATCTCATTATCTTTTTTGTTTCTAAGTCTCTACTTTTATTTCTTTTCATCATCTGTTTAGATTATGAGATGCATTAAGTTCTTTAATGCAAAGACTAAAAGAAAACGAACCACGTAACATTCATACTCGTTCAATGTATCACGACATGCATTCACCATAGTTAATGGAGATTGAAGCGTGATATGCATTTCTTCTACACCCCAGCATGCGCCTCCTAAGGATGTTGTCATGCCGCGCTCACTAGTAGAAAACAGGGCTTTGGTTTGGGTCGGGCCAGCTCATTAGTCCCGGTTCAGTCACGAACCGGGACCAATGAGGGCAACGGTCCCGGTTCGTGAGGCCAGGGTGCCGGCCGGACCACGTGGGGCATTGGTCCCGGTTCCAGACACGAACCGGGACCAATGTGCCTCGCTCCTGGCCCATAACCATTGGTCCCGGTTCGTGTCTGGAACCGGTACCAAAAGGGGTCTTTTAGTCCCTGTTCCAGCCACGAACTGGGATCAATGAGATGCCTATATATATCTCCTCGCCGGCGAGCAGAGCACTCCACACTGCTCTGTTTTTCTGGCCGGCAAGGGAAGAGCTTTGTGGTGCTCTAGCTCACCTCCTATGCACATAAGGTGTTCGATGAAATGCCCAAGCCACATTTAAGCTTTCTCCTCTCGAAGCTCCTTGTCCAAGCTTCATTTTCCTCAAGATTTGTCTAGGTTTGGCGGTCCGTCCTGTCCTGTCCCCGTCCTCACCACCGTCGATCGCCCGCGCCCATCTCGGTGCCGACACCACCGTGGTTAGCCTCTTCTTCTTATCTTCTTTTTAATTTTTTTACTTGTATGATTTAGATAGATATTTGTGTAATTTTCTTACTTTTATTATTGTATTTATTTTGGTCACTATTGTACTTTGACTTTAATGTGATGATGAATTTCTATTAATTTGGTCACTTTTGTATTGATGATATGTTGTAATGGTTTTTAATACACTTTATTATATAACGCACGCAGATGAATCGACAATGGCTGTACGGTGACCGACGCACCTCTGAGTATATTAAGGGCCTGCATAATTTTCTCGAAGCGGCTGAGGCAAACAAGCAGAATGGTTTTATTCATTGTCCATGTACCGTCTGTGAGAATACGAAGGCTTTCTCCAACTCTAAAACCCTTCACTTCTACCTGCTTGAGAAGGGTTTTATGCCGCACTATAATGTTTGGATCAAGTACGGATAAAGAGGGGTTATGATGGAAGACAACGAAAAAGAAGAGGATGATGACAACTATGTGCCTCCTGAATACGGTGATGCTGCAACGGGGGAAGATGAAGATCAAGAGGAACTAGGCGATGTGCCCGATGATGATCTTCGCCGGGTCATTGTTGATGCAAGGAGACAATGCGAAAGTGAAAAGAAGAAGTTGAAGTTCGATCGCATGCTAGAGGATCACAAAAAAGGGTTGTACCCCAATTGCGAAGATGGCAACACAAAGCTCGGTACCACACTGGAATTGTTGCAGTGTACCTGACAAAGGATTTGAGAAGCTATTGAAAATATTGAAGAACAAGCTTCCAAAGGATAACGAATTGCCCGACAGTACGTACGCAACAAACAAGGTTGTATGCCCTCTAGGATTGGAGGTGCAGAAGATACATGCATGCCCTAATGACTGCATCCTCTACCGCGGTGCGTACGAGGATTTGAACGCATGCTCGGTATGCGGTGCATTGCGATATAAGATCAGACGAGATGACCCTGGTGATGTTGGCGGCGAGCGCCCAGGAAGAGGGTTCCTGCCAAAGTGATGTGGTATGCTCCTATAATACCACGGTTGAAACGTTTGTTCAGAAACAAAGAGCATGCCAAGTCGATGCGATGGCACAAAGAGGACCGTAAGAAAGACAGGAAGTTGAGAGAACCCGCTGACGGGTCACAGTGGAGAAAGATCGGGAGAAAGTGGAGCGATTTTACAAGTGACCCAAGGAACGTATGGTTTGGTTTAAGTGCAGATGACGTTAATCCTTTTGGGGATCAGAGCAGCAAGCATAGCACATGGTCCGTGACTCTATGTATGTATAACCTTCCTCCTTGGTTGTGCATGAATCGGAAGTTCATTATGATGCCAGTGCTCATCCAAGGCCCTAAGCAACCCGACAATGACATTGATGTGTACCTAAGGCCATTAGTTGATGAACTTTTACAGCTATGGAATGGAAGAGGTTTAAGTGTGTGGGGTGAGAACGAACAGGAGGAATGTGACCTACATGCATTGCTGTTTGTAACCATCAACGATTGACCTGCTCTCAGTAACCTTTCAGGACAGACAAACAAAGGATACCACGCATGCACACACTGTTTAGATGATACCGACAGTATATATTTGGATAAATGCAGGAAGAATGTGTACCCGAGGCATCATCGATTTCTTCCGACCACCCATCGATGTCGAAAGAAAGGAAAGCATTTCAAAGGTGAGGCAGATCACCGGAAGAAGCCCACCCTCCGTACTGGTGATCACGTACTTGCTATGGTCAATGATTTACAAGTAATCTTTGGAAAGGGTCCTGGCGGACTATCTGTTCCGAATGATGCTGAGGGACGCGCACCCATGTGGAAGAAGAAATCTATATTTTGGGACCTAACCTATTGGAAAGACCTAGAGGTCCGCTCTACGATCAAAGTGATGCACGTGACGAAGAATCTTTGCGTGAACCTGCTAGACTTCTTGGGAGTGTATGGGAAGACAAAAGATACACCGGAGGCACGTGAGGAATAGCAACGTGTGCATGAAAAAGATGACATGCATCCAGAGCAGTATGAAGGTCCTGCCAGCTACGCTCTTACCAAAGAAGAGAAGGAAATCTTCTTTGAATGCCTGCTCAGTATGCAGGTCCCGTCTGGCTTCTCATCAAATATAAAGGGAATAATAAATATGGCAGAGAAAAAGTTCCAGAACCTAAAATCTCATGACTGCCACATGATTATGACGCAACTGCTTCCGGTTGCATTGAGGGGGCTTCTACCGGAAAATGTTCGATTAGCCATTGAGAAGCTATGTGCATTCCTCAATGCAATCTCTCAGAAGGTGATTGATCCAGAAATCCTTCCAAGGTTAAGGAGTGATTTGGTGCAATGTCTTGTTAGTTTCGAGCTGGTGTTCCCACTATCCTTCTTCAATATCATGACGCACCTCCTAGTTCATCTAGTCGACGAGATTGTCGTTCCGGGCCCTGTATTTCTACACAATATGTCCCCCTTTGAGAGGTTCATGGGAGTCTTAAACAAATATGTTCGTAACCGCGCTAGACCAGAAGGAAGCATCTCCATGGGCCATCAAACATAGGATGTCATTGGGTTTTGTGTTGACTTCATTCCTGATCTTAAGAAGATTGGTCTCCCTCAATCGCAGTATGAGGGGAGACTGACTGGAAAAGGCACGCTAGGAGCGGACTCAATAATATATAGGGACGGGCATTCTTGGTCTCAAGCACACTACACAGTTCTACAGAATTCTACCTTGGTGACCCCGTATGTCGATGAACACAAGAATATTCTGCGCTCCAAACACCCGGAGCAGTGTGACGACTGGATTACATGTGAACACATCAGGACTTTCGGCAGTTGGTTGCAAACACGTCTCATGCGTGACAACATTGTTTGTGATGAGCCGTACTCGTTGGCCAGGGGACCATCTTTGACTGTAATGGCTTACAAAGGGTACGGTATAAATGTGAATACATTTTACATGATTGTCCAGGATCGAAAAGAGAACCAACCAAAACAGCGGTGTCCGCTTTGATGCAGCAACTAAGAGGGGAAATGACACATATTATGGTTACACAGTGGACATATGGGAACTTGACTATGGACATGATTTGAAGGTCCCTTTGTTTCAGTGCAAATGGGTCAATCTGTCAAGAGGCGGGGTACAGGAAGATCCACAGTACGGAATGACAACAGTGGATCTGAACAATCTTGGGTACACAAACGAACCATTTGTCCTAGCCAATGATGTGGCGCAGGTTTTTTATGTGAAGCACATGTCTACCAAACCGAGAAAAAAAAGATAAGGAAGCGAATGCATCATACGATGAGCCAAAGCGCCATATAGTTCTTTCAGGAAAAAGAGACATCGTGGGATTGGAGGGCAAGACAGACATGTCTGAAGATTATGAAAAGTTTCATGAAATTCCTCCCTTCAAAGTCAAGGCTGACCCAAGCACCCTGTTAAACGATGAAAATTATCCATGGTTATAGCGCAATAAGCAAAGGACACAAGCGAAGAAAAAGTGAAGACTTTCTCTCCACAACTATATCGTTGCGGTTACATGTGAAGAAATGAAATGCCTTTAGTAACACATGAGTTTTCGTCCGAAACCCTTATACTTCGAAAGAGATTGTCCGTTTTGTACACGAAGTGCATCCAGTTTTTGCCGTCACCCTCTCAACTTTTTACATGCTATGTGGGTGAAATGATGATACCATGCCAACTTTCAACCTTTTCAGAGTTCATTTGAAATGCTTTTCGATTCCAGGGTTATTTAGCTCAAAAAATCAGTAAGTGCATGAAAAATACCAAATGAAGTCAGAAAGGGTTGCAAATTGATGATGTGGCTTTGAATAGTGCATTTTGAACACACAAAAAGTATGAAGTTGAAATAAGTTCAAAAAATTGAACCCCCTTTGTAACAGATGAGTTTTCGCCCGAAACCGTGGTACTTCGAAAGAGATTGTCCATTTTGTACACGAAGTGCATCCAGTTTTTGCCGTAACCCTCTCAACTTTTTAGCACATGCTATGTGGGTAAAATGATGATACCATGCCAACTTTCAACCTTTTGAGAGTTCATTTGAAGTGCTTTTCAATTTAGGGTCATTTTAGCTTAAAATAAATTATGAAATGCATGAAAAATAGCAAATGAAGTCAGAAAAGGGTTGAAAAGGGATGATGTGGCTTCAAATGGTGCATATTGAATGCAGAAAAATTCTTGAGTTCAAATATGTTTAAAAAATTGAAATCCTTTTGTAACAGACGTGTTTTCGTCTGATAAAAGTTATATTACTAAACTAGATATTATATAAAATTTAAGCAACTAAAATTATCAAAGTTTTTATTGTTAAAAACTTTAATAGCAAAAATAATATTCATAAAGTATTTTTTGTTAAGAACTTTTAGTATGCAAAAATAACATAAAAAATAGCAAAAGTGAAAATAGATGCGCTTATAGGGAAAATTCGACCTAAATTCAAAGTACTAGTTAGGCGCCTAAGTAGCATTTTGAATTTAGGTCGAATTTCCTGTATAAGGGCATCTATTTTCAATTTGAGAGGAGCTCAACGTAGCAGCCGTGGCGGGGCTTATAAACAGGTTCGGGCAACCTTCGCTTGGCGAAGTGGGACTAAACTCCCACCACACCGTTGTGCAAGGCCATAGGTCCCGGTTGGTGCCACCAACCGGGACCAATGCCACCCTTTCGTCCCGGTTTGTGCCACAAACCGGGACCAAAGGTTTCTGCTTCCCGCCCTTTGGGCTGACGAAAAGGGACCTTTGGTCCCGGTTTGTGGCACAAACCGGGACCAATGCCCCTTTCGTCCCGGTTGGTGCCACCAACCGGGACCAAAGGTCCCTGTTTCCCGTCCTTTGGGCTGCTGAAAAGAGACCTTTCGTCCCGGTTGGTGGCACCAACCGGGACTAAAGGTGGGCACTGGTCCCGGTTGGTGCCGCGAACCGGGACCAATGCTTCTTCTATATAAGAAGCACTTCGAAAATTTCGCAGTTTTTATCGCCACTTCGCCGAGCCCGCCGTCCTCGTCCCGTCGCCGCTTGCCGCCCCAATCCTGTCGTCGTCGTCCCCGTCCCCGTCGCCGCCCCCGTCGCCTCCCCTGCCGTTGTCGTCCCCGTCCCCGTCGCCGCCCCTGTCGTTGCCCCGTCCCCGTTGCCCCCGTCGCCGCCCCGCCGTCCTCGTCACCGCCCCTTCCCCGTCGCCTCCCCTGCCACCCCCGTTGCCGCCCCATCCCCATCGCCTCCCCGTCGCCGCCCCCGCTATGAGCCGCCGCCGCCCCGTCGCCGCCCCCGCTGTGAGCCGTCGCTGCCCCGACTTTGTGCAATATATATATATATTGATTTGTTTTATATGATGATTTTTTTGTTCATATATAATGTATATATGTATGTGGCTATATGTATATGTATATGTATGTATACCAATTAGTTGTCCTACGAAAATTAGGAGTCCTAGGAAAAATTAGTTAATTAGGAGTCCTAGGAGATTAGTTGATTTTGTTTATGATGCTTTTTATGTTTTAGTTGTTTTATGTTTTATTTAATTATTGGGAGTCCTAGGAAAATTTAGTATATGTATGTTAGATTACAGAAAAATTCTTGGTTTTGGAAAAAGTAGTGATTAAACGATAAGGAAACGTTCTCATAGTAATTTATCTCGACATCGACGATGTCCGGCCTGCATCCTCGTCATCGAGTGGTCCGCGAGAGCCTGCTTGATAGGCACTATGTCTGGGACTGGGTTCCGCCGGGCTGGCACTGGGAGGTGCTACCTTTCGGGGCTCGAAGCTTGGTGAGGAATCCGGGTCTCGTCGTCAACCCGGAACTTCTTTGGTGGCGGTCACGTGGGCCACTTTCGGTGCAGAGGGAGCGGGCCCCCACTGAAGTGGTACGTCGCTGTGTCAGGGAGGAGGATGAGCACGTCCGTCGCTACATGGCGGTGTTGGACGCCAGGTTCAACAATACCTAGCAGATTCTTCAGGGATCTCACCCGAGTTATGATCCCGTGATGGTTCCTTATCTTTGGGTGTCCACCGGCAGCGACTCAAAGATAGCTAGTGAACCAAGTTCACCGTCCTCCACTTTGGATTCTAGAATATTCGATCTGTATTAGTGATCTTATATCATAATGTTCGAGATGTATTAGTTAATATTTGATGATGGATTAATAACTGGATTATTCGAGATGATGTATTAGTGATATTTTATTCGAGTTCGTTATAAATGTATTAGCGATATTTTATCGGTATAATGCGTGTGTGACTTTCGGTCTGTCGTTGCTCCTTGTGTGACTTTCATGTGTGTTCTTGATGGAGGAATCCCGACTGTTGTTGTGGGGGGCGCCTCCTCTTTTTTCTCTTCTTTGCGATATACTCGTCGGTATAATGCGCAAGAAGAGAAGAGGGGGGGGGGCGTCTGTCACCGGCGGTCGAACTATTACTATGAGAGAGTGCCCACCAACATATATACACCATCATATCAGTGTGAGAGAGTGCGCACCAACACACCATGAGATATGAGAGTTATTTAAGGAAAGCCTCGACAGACTGAAAGTCACACACGCATTAGGATCCAAAGCGTGCGGTAATTCTTGAATTATGAGCACAAGAAATGTCGTCATCATCAGACGATGATAGGATCCAAGCGTGGGAACTTTGCGGTCAAGATAAGGGTCTTTGTGACCAGCCTGGGCTGCGAGACGACATGTTCTTCTTCATGAAGCTTTACGAGGACTTTGATATTTCTACGGTACGCAACAATGATAACTGTTTTTTCGTAATTAAGCATGACTTCTGTTTCTTTCCTTCAACGCGTAATTTCTGTTTTATGCAATTCGACTAGTTCGTCCACTATCATGCAAGATATTTCTTGGAGAGACTCTGTTTCAAAGAGCACGAGAGTTTCGAGACGAGGGCAGCCAACCTGAGGACTAAACATGGTCACACATTTCTTGTGAAAGTAATGAATGCACTTAATAACACAGAATTAGGGTGCTCAAATTGGGAAGCTCTTTGCAAGGCATATGGATTTCAGGAGGATATGGAAATAACCTTCGATCTTCGTCCTGAAGATCATATTGAAGGAAACATTGACATTTGGATGGATGTCGATATGCTTCCTGTTTTACCTCCATGTGAGTTTGTCAACCATGCATATTTGTCAAGTAATTTGCATTCTATATATAAAAATATTTGGTGTTCATCCGTACTAAATTTGTTAATTTTTAATTTATAGTTTATTTCGTTTCTTCGAGTGAAATACATAACATAATCGACACGACACACTACACTTATGGATCACATCTAACTTGGGAGGAGAAGGATGATCTTATGTACTTTTTTATTGGTGTCATAGCTGGTAGGGACATCTTCCCGTATAATTTGGGAACTGACCCAAATTATACATTGTATAGGACACTAGTGCATAGGTTGAGGGCGGATGTGCATTGTTGGAAATATGCCCTAGAGGCAATAATAAATTAGTTATTATCATATTTCCTTGTTCATGGTAATCGTTTATTATCCTTCGAGCAAACCCGATTGAGATGTTTGAAGTCAATGCATATACGCAATGACTTATTCTTCTTGGGCACCATCACAACATTCGAGCCACTTGGAGTGATAAATCTGCCGAATGAACTTGGCTTGCAAGAGACGGGCCACTTCTTCACCGATTGCTTTGCGCTTCTCCGCCGCCGATTGATGCAAATGCTCCCTGACGGGTTTAGCTTTCGGATCAAATCTCAGACGGTGCTCAGCCAGTCCCCTAGGAACCCCCGGCATGTCAGCAGGCTTCCATGCGAAGATATCCCAATTCTCACGGAGGGACTGGATGAGCTCGGCTTCCTATTTGCTGTCGAGTGTTGATGATATATTGGTCGGGGACGCAGTTGGATCCGTCAGATGGATGTGCACTTTCTTCACATCCCCTGCCAACTGAAATGCCGACTCAGAAGCGGGCTTCTTTGTGCGGAGAAAATCAGCAGGGCCAGCGCTCTTCTTGTACTCTTCCAGCTCGACCATGGCCATTTGATGATCAGCGATCTTGGAGCCTTGCTGGAGGCATTCTTCAGCTCGTTGTCGATTGCCGATGAACGTGATCACACCCTTAGGGCCCGGCATCTTAAACTTCAGATACACATAACATGGATGGGCCATGAAACGAGCATACACGGGTTGACCCAAAATGGCATGATAGGCACTCTGGAAATCCACGACTTCAAACGTCAACTTTTCCTTTCAAAAATTTCTATCGTTCCCGAATGTCACGTCCTATGCAATCTGGCCGAGTGACTTGGCCTTCTTCCCTGGGATGACTCCATGAAATTGCATGTTGCTTTCACTCAGTCGGGACATCGGAATGCCCATCCCTTTCAGGGTATCCGCATAGAGGATGTTTAGACCGCTGTCACCGTCCATGAGGACCTTTCAGAGTCAAGTGCCCCCCACCACTGGATCAACCACCAGAGCCTGTCGACCAATAGGGGCCACATGAGCAGGATGGTCTGTTTGGTCGAATGTGATGGCATACTGGGACCACTTGAGGTAGGTCGGGGTAGCAGGTACGGCCATGTTGACTTCCTTGTTGATGACCTTCAGTCGACTCTTGCTCTCTACATCAGCGAAAATCACAAGTGTAGCAGTGACATCTGGGAATGTTTCTTTATCTTCATACTCATCCTTCTCAGGAGTCTTGTCACTTGGCGGAGTCTCTTTGAACTGCTGAATAAGCGTCCGACATTGCCGAGTGGTGTGCTTGAGAAAAATCACATTGCCCTCCTCATCTTTCCTCGTGTGAATTACACATGGTTGATCCATAATATCAGTCCCTGGCTGATTCTTTCCTTTCTTAGGGGCAAATTGTCCTTTACCTTTCCCCTTATTCTTTGCCTGAGTCGCCAAAGTGGCTGCCTCCGCCTGGACCGGACCATCGGCTTTCCGCTTCTGTTTCCGACTGGGATTACCGCCAGTATCACTAACGTCTGTTTTTCCTTTACCGTTACGGAGGCGGTCTTCTTCCTCGCCATTGGCGTACCGAGTGGTGATCGCCATCATCTTGCCGAGTGAAATGTCACCCGTTCAACCGAACTTCAAATAAAGCTCTCTGTATCTCACACCAGCCTTGAAGGCACACATAGCTTGGTGTTCTGAAACATTCTCCACTATATGATGCAGAGTGGACCAACGCTGAATATAATCTCTCAAGGTCTCATTGGGCTTTTGGACACAATGATGTAAGTCGACCAGCCCGACAAGACGCTTGCAAGTGCCCTCGAAGGTTCGGATGAACACTCGGGCAAGATCCTCCCAGCAATATATACTGGATGGAGCCAAGCGATTCAGCCAAGTACGAGCTGAACCATCCAACATCAAGGACAGATGTTTCATTGCGACGTTATCATTGCCGCCACCAATTTGTACAGCCACTTGGTAATCATCCAACCAAGTCTCTGGCTTTGACTCGCCAGGAAACTTCCCGATCCCAGCCGCCAACCTGAAGTTGGGGGGAATCTCTGCAGAACGGATGGCTCTGCTAAAACACTCACGACCAGAAATCACAGCTGAGCTGCCACTCGGAAAATCTCTGTCTTGTCCTTCTCTGTGAGCTCTGCCCTGTCAATCCGCTTCTGGGTGAGGATATCATGAGCATCAAAACATGCATTCCGCTCATCACCGAACGAGTGCCTTTTGTTGGGGAACGCGACAGAAAACAAAAATTTCCGGTATAGCGAGCACGCCCAGGACCACTATGGAGACTGCATACAAGGTTTGATTTGATCCGTACCGACTCGAAGCGCAGCGGAAGTAGAGTCGATGACGAATGGCGGTGCAGATCCCCGCAGCTAGGATTTTACAACCTCCCAACCGCGAGGATGTATACCCTCATCTGCCCTGCGGACAGCCCTCCGGGAGGCGGTCGCATAGCCCCCCGGACGGTGTCGCGGACAGCCCTTCGGGAGGACCTCCGAAACTCGGACTTTCACTCGGACAGCCCTTCGGGAGGACCTCCAAAACTTGGACGGTCACACAGACAGCCCTTCGGGAGGCACTCTCGAACTAAGACCGAAACTACGATCTCTCTACAGAGTTGCACACATACGGTGTCATCTATCCGGCAGGGCTTCGCCGTCCAGAACTAGTTCCTGCCGGAACCCAGACAACCTTTCGGCTCTACGAAACTATTTCGCTGGGAGGGAGAGAGAGAGCTTGCAAAGCAAAGCATGTGTATGAGAGCACAAGGATGAGGATTTTGGGCTGCCTCCTCACCCCTATTTATAGGATGAGAGACTATGGTAAAAATACCAAAATGCCCTCAGATATTTTCACTATTCATAATAGTGATTCCACTATTCATAAATATTGTTCCCCACTATTCACAATAGTGTTTTCCACTATTTCGTAATAGTGTTTTCACTAGTCATGAGATATTTTCTCCCAATAGTGTTTCCCACTATTCATAATAGTGTTTCCACTATTCACGAATAGTGTTTCCACTATTCACAAATAGTGTTTCCAATAAAGTAATCCAAAAAGCACTTTCACTATTCATGACGATATTTTTCAGCGTCCGTTCGAACTAAAAATATTTATGTGGGCTTAGAACATTTCCAGTACCCACTAAAATAATTTTCAATACGATCCAGAACAATTCCGGAATAGTGATTTTCATCTGTGAAAAGCATCTGAAGCGGTTCCGGCAGCTCCGGAACATTTCCGGTTATTCTTCCGGAAAATTCCCAGAAGTTTCCAGAATGATTCTGGCACCCTCCAAGAATTATTAGGCATGTGCCAAAACCAATTTGACTTTATGGTATCCTCTGAAACAACTTTTCAGTTTCAATGAAACTGTTCCGGTGACCTGTCTGCGGAACATTTCCGCTGTCCGAAACTTTTCCGGTGTACAAAACTTTTCGGTGATTTTCTCTCACACTCCCTGTCTAGTATTCAACAGATAGATGACCCTTAAGCGTGTGACCCTATAGGTTCAGTGAAGCATAGACATGACCTGGAACCCCTTCCGATCAATGATCAACATCGGAGCCGTGGACACCCATATCGATCCCTATACCCACACGAATAAATATTCGAGTGAACCTCCAGTTGCCGTGTGCTATTCCTGTTGCTTCGCGATATGTTACAAATACCCGAGGTGAGACATGTTGGCATCCCCATGGATCAACAACTTGTCCACTATGCCAGTTACCTCGTTATCGGTATTGTTCTCTTTTCTCGTTCCCGTGTTCCGGCACCCCCTGATCAAATCGCAAAGTGTCTGGCCAGACGATGATGGATACCGTAACACCGAGAGGGCCCAGAGATATCTCTCCATCGTCGGAGGAGCAAATCCCAATCTTGAGCTATCAAGTTACTTCACTTACTTTTCCATGAACCCGTAAGCCGCCGTAATAGCCACCCATTTACGGATGACGTTTAACAAACCCCAAAGTTCATGAAGCAAGCATGAAGAAACTCGATACTCTCATGGTCTAAGGAATTATGCAAACATTAACTTCTCTGTGTTATTAACCATTAACTTATGACGAATGTATCTCATAGCATAACATTAATTTGGGTCGATTCAACACAAATGTTCTTCTAACATTGTGCCCTCAAAATTGCCGGCATAGCCATGCCCATGATCAGGAAAACAGGATCATCATGCAATACTTGAGCCAGTCTTAGAGGCCAGACTAGGAATACATTTTACCATTTATTATCCCACACGTGCACATGAGTTTCCCTCCAAGCCTCGTTTTATTTGTAGACTCGAGAATCATTGCAGTTATAGCATGGAACATAAACATAATTATGAACAGGGAGATAATCAATAACATTTATTATTGCCTCTAGGGCATATCTCCTACAGACTCCCACTTGCACTAGAGTCAATAATCTAGTAAATGCTAATGCACTTTACACCTATGGCATACTGGTGTAAAATATGCTTCGCTTGTGGTATAGCCTGATGTCCAACGGATCTGACAACTTCAGCTCTGTGTGTAACTATGCATATCCTCGCGTTTTCACGCTATCACAAAATTCATATTTTGTGTGAACTTGGCTTTTCATATGTGTGAATCATTGGTCGAAACCCGATTCCTCAGACTGAGCTATGGAGCAACTATCTGCAATAGTGTCTCATAGACCAAAACCATCTTGGAACCATACTAAGTTCATGAATGAACTATATGATTCAACAACTTCTTTGTCGCTTCCAAAGTGTCAACATACTTAGCCTTTGTTATAGAATTCGCCACAGTATCTTGTTTGGAACAATTTCCAACTACCGTGCCACCATATTGTGTATTACACAAAACCCTTAACTTAAATCGAAAATCGCATGGAGCATTGATTGAGACTGTATCGATGTAATTTCTTACAACGAGCACTTCATAATCTCTGCTTGCGAGAAACATGTCATCAGCACTACTCTAGTACTTAATGACATCTTTCACTATTGTCCCATGATCAGTGCGTTGATCACTTTTGTATCTATACTCGCAACAACTTGGGAGTATCGGACATATCTGGTTGCTTTACATACCATGGAATACATGATTAATCCAAACACAAGAGTGTGTGGAATCTCCATCATGTATTTCACTCATCAGTGTTTTGGGACACTGAGTCTTGCAAAAACTCTTTCCATGTGACTTCGGCAAGAATCACTCCTTGGCCTTTTAAATGCTAAAAGGTTTTAGCACCTTGTCAATATGTATTCATTGCTTAGCCCCATTAGGTAAATCTATCTCCATAGATCATCATGCCTAATATTGAGGCTATTTAGCCTAAGCACTTCATGGAAAAAACTATTTTCAAATGAAGTCCTAATTCGTGTCAAGAAATTTATTTCCAATTAACAATGTGTCAATTACACAAGGTTTTTAGAAATAGTATTATTCTCTCACTTACTTTCTTGAATCACAAGCATCTTCGATACCCATTTGATGAAGTCAAACCCCTTTGACCATTCCATCAAAAACGAAGATTCCAACTCCACTTTGCTCTCTTCTGTCCATCGCTGGAACTCTGAAGTTTGCATACTTACTAGCATCCTCTGGATCGACAAATTACTTTGGACTGTATCACATACAAGTCCTAGGTTTCATTTACATTAGATGGAAATCCTTTTGTCATCCATGTTTCATATCTCATGATTGATATATGTATTAATTGCTAGTTCAACCCGAACCGACCTTAAGCATCGCTACGATGAAACAACCTCATCGTAGCCAACTCCTTGAACTTGTTATTTCAACAAGTCGAGCTTTATGGATAAAACATTTTTATCCGTATCAGTTTTTAGTTCCATAAATATTTGTTAGACTCTAAGTCCTCTGAAAGGTGTATCAAGGTTTTAATCTTGAATCACATATATGGAAACTATCTCAGATTGTATTGGCATTTAGCCAATCCCGGAGTCAGGGCCCATCAATGCTTCCTTGTGTATTGTAGGTATACTGTTGTCCAACAACAATATCTCCTTTGCGCACCTGATAGGTTTGCACGAGCTTTGCCTACGTGGTTCAGCTGCACATTCGACCGAAGTCCATACATTTTATTGTAGAGACTTACGTATCAGTCGTAGTAGGAAACAACGGAATCACTTCCAGGGTTTCTTTCCTTTGAACCGATGACGAAGATACTAGTTATCTCATCGAGTTGCACTGTCCTCCCACTCACCTTTTGTAAGAACTATTCTCTTTAAAAACATACCGTTTTGTGGCAAAACCCTTTGCCTCGGTATAGTGGTGGGGGAATACCCAATGACTTGGGATAACCATACAAAGTAGTACTTGTCTGATTTGGAATAGGTTTGTAACCTTTTACACAAGCCCCATATTCCAAATGTTAAGAAAAGATATAACATGGTTGGGCGTACCATACCATGGCGTCATTTCAACAGACCTAATGGATCTCTTTTCAGTGTAAAAGCCGCAGTCTCTAAAGCATCACTCTATAAAAGGGATAATGGCAAATCTATTTATGTCATCTTTGATCTTACCATGTCATAAATGGTTCGATTACATCTTCATGGACTTTCCACTTTGGAGTAGTGTTCCGGGAGGTGCAAGTTATGAAACTCTTTTCACAACTCATCAGACATTCGCTAAACTTGTAACTCAAATATTCCTTTCCGCAATCAAATTGCAGAAACATAATTTTCTTGGTACAATAACTTCTACTTCAATTTTTAAAACCTTTCGAATGATTTCAAAAGATCCAGACTTACGTCTCATCAAGTAAATATCCATATATCTACTTGAGTCATTTTTGAAGGTAGACAAATCCACTGTTTGCAACAACATTTATCGGACTACATACATCAAATGTATGATCACTGATAAGTTCTTTGCTCGTTCCTTATTGCCTGTGAACGGTATTTCAGTCACTTCACCGTTTGGAGGAAAGTTGCAAGTGTCATATGATTAAAAATCAAACGACTTCAAAATCCATCATAATGGAATTTTCCATGCAGGTTTCTCCAATGTGACCAAATGCAGTGCCACACATATGTGGTATTCTTTTAGTCTTGTGACATTTAGCGTCAGTGTTATGGATATATCATATTTCCATCAGTATTCATAACATACATCCCATTAGGATGGAAGCATGGCCCTTCATGTTATTCATAATACTGAACAACAATTGTTGTTTTTATGAACAAATCTTTTGCAACAAACATTGTGCAATGGGCTAGAGTGTATGCAACTCTAAAATGAACTATGAAAATAAACCCAGAGGTAATGTATTATTATCAATATTCATAACATACGTCTCATTCATAATGAAAATATGGCCCTTATGTTATTCATAACACCGAACATGAAAAGTTCTCTTATGAACAACCTTCTTGCAAGATACCTTATGTAAAGGGCTAGAGTGTGAAACTCTAAAATGAATTATGAAACTTAATACATAGGGAATACACCGATGGAAGGCATAGTAACATTTACTATGTTCCCTGCGTGTATCTAAGCCTCATATTTCTGGCTAGTCTTTCAGGCCATAGTAGTTCTTACATCGAGTTGCAACAGAATGCAATCGAGCGGGTATCTTTGTGACCAACTCACAGTACTCAAGAATTAATGATTAACATGTTTAACCATAATTCCCAAGAACTATATCTTTGACCAGCCTTCTATACATCAAAAACTTGTATGACATTCATACATGAGCTGGATATTCCATTCTTCTTTCCTTTAGCCATTATACTTCTAATAGTTTAACTTTCAGTATTTCTCCTACTCTCAGAAGAAGCACCCAACTTAAGAGTGGCATTAGCCCCGGACTTCCTAGGCGTGAAAGTCTCACTAACACCCTTCGGACACTTCCTTTCTCTTTAAGTTGTTGTTTTATTCACCTTTCATCATATGACAGGCGTTCTCCTAGATCCCTCTCTTATCAGTCTAATGCATAGTAAGCTCCTTTACTAATAGTTTGCAAACAAACATTGCTTTGGATATCTTATATCTTTTTAGCCTTTGTCTGTCTCTGAAAATGATTTTCAGATTCCATGAATATCACATAACTATCCAAACTTTCGAAGTTCGGGTCTCATGGAAGCAAACATATTTCACTTGACCGAAATGGAATTTTAGCTTTTGGATCGAAGGACGGGAGTCATATCATCCATAGCATTAGCGGGAGAATACCGAAAGCATGCGATAGGACAAGTCTTTCTCGGCACTCTTGAGGACAATCCTCACATTACGTTACCAACCGTAAAGTTTTAACCAGATATTTAACAGCTTATTCAATTTTAATAGGGAAGGTGGAAACGCGAGCCATTATCCTACAACTATTATGCAAATCACACTTAGACATTGTTCAAAATTAATTGCACTGAGAATTAAAACAAGTTAATTCTACAGTGAGCTCCCACTCAAATCAATATCTCTCATAATTGATTGTGAGTGATTCAAGATCCAAATTACAATTCAACGCCAAGGATGTATCCATCTCAAGTGACGAGAATTGCAATCGGTAGGCCAACTTGCCAATCACATCTCTATGTGACTCTTGTTCATCTTTCGATGCATGTGTTCCTAGCTCATGACTTTCGTGCCTGAACGTCAAGACAACCAAGTGATCTCGCTGCGAGGTCTCAACTCACCCGCCTCACACTTCTCTAATCGTTCGTACCCATGTAACCATGTGATACCCCGAAGAGATAGGTGCCGTGACGGTGCTACACTTGGGAGAACACTAACTACTTGATATTTTGTGAGAGATCACCCTAATAAAAAGCGACTACCGCGCAATCAAGAAGGGTGCATCAAGAGGGATAAACATCTCAGGCAATTCCTAATAGCGTGATATGGTATAGCCCTTTCTGACGGAGAAGTCTTTCATTCCTTCGTCTTCGGCATTCGCGTCGGTGTTCACCTTTGCGAAGATTGCCACCACCTTGTTGATGCACCAAATAATATTGCTATCTCTATAGCTTAATAAAATAAGTGCATTACATAAGGTTGACACGCAGGTCATTAAAGTGCAATCATATGGCTCCAGCCATCATGCCGAATCATGACACACAGGTCATGTTAATCAATTTACATCATATAGTCATCTCATACATAATCAAATTATTATGAACACTGCTATACCACATCACATGCACATGCAAACCATCCTGCAAAACCAAGTTAGACGCCTCTAATCGGTCCATGCAAAAACTTGTTTTGCGTGGCTTCTAAGGTTTCGAAACAAACCGAATCTACCAACGTCCATCATCAAGTATGATAATTCAAGTTGCTAGATTAACTTTCCAGGGTGTATGAAACACGAGATAATAAAATCTCGAGCCCCATACTAAACTTCGTCATACGCGTGACCCCCGTGCAGATCACATCTGCATTGCCCTTTCGTCTGCGAAACATCCATATTTCTTTTGACTATGGTGGAACCCAAAGAACTGTTAGCACTTCGTTGATCTGTCAATCAGCATACTCAGGAGCAGCATGAAAGGATCGCGGATTGTCAGAACTTTGTAAGATTCCACCATTCCGTCAAGATATGGACTACGCAAATTCACGGGAAGCAATAGGAACATCGGGTAACAGATTTCATCTGCTACCCGCACAAATAATTTTCAGCAATAGATCTCATCCACTACAAAATTATACTATGCAATACCCATACATCTCATGTATTCTAGATCATAACATGCATCTACTCATAGCCTGGCTCTTGATGCCACTGTTGGGGAACGCGACAGAAAACAAAAATTTCCGGTATAGCGAGCACGCCCAGGACCACTATGGAGACTGCATACAAGGTTTGATCTGATCCGTACCGACTCGAAGCGCAGCGGAAGTAGAGTCGATGACGAACGGCGGTGCAGATCCCCGCAGCTAGGATTTTACAACCTCCCAACCGCGAGGATGTATACCCTCATCTGCCCTGCGGACAGCCCTCCGGGAGGCGGTCGCATAGCCCCCCGGACGGTGTCGCGGACAGCCCTTCGGGAGGACCTCCGAAACTCGGACTGTCACTCGGACAGCCCTTCGGGAGGACCTCCAAAACTTGGACGGTCACACAGACAGCCCTTCGGGAGGCACTCTCGAACTAAGACCGAAACTACGATCTCTCTACAGTGTTGCACACATACGGTGTCATCTATCCGGCAGGGCTTCGCCGTCCAGAACTAGTTCCTGCCGGAACCCAGACAACCTTTCGGCTCTACGAAACTATTTCGCTGGGAGGGAGAGAGAGAGCTTGCAAAGCAAAGCATGTGTATGAGAGCACAAGGATGAGGATTTTGGGCTGCCTCCTCACCCCTATTTATAGGATGAGAGACTATGGTAAAAATACCAAAATGCCCTCAGATATTTTCACTATTCATAATAGTGATTCCACTATTCATAAATAGTGTTCCCCACTATTCACAATAGTGTTTTCCACTATTTCGTAATAGTGTTTTCACTAGTCATGAGATATTTTCTCCCAATAGTGTTTCCCACTATTCATAATAGCGTTTCCACTATTCACGAGTAGTGTTTCCACTATTCACGAATAGTGTTTCCACTATTCACGAATAGTGTTTCCACTATTCACAAATAGTGTTTCCAATAAAGTAATCCAAAAAACACTTTCACTATTCATGACGATATTTTTCAGCGTCCGTTCGAACTAAAAATATTTATGTGGGCATAGAACATTTCCAGTACCCACTAAAAAAATTTTCAATACGATCCGGAACAATTCCGGAATAGTGATTTTCATCTGTGAAAAGCATCTGAAGCGGTTCCGGCAGCTCCGGAACATTTCCGGTTATTCTTCCGGAAAATTCCCAGAAGTTTCCAGAATGATTCTGGCACCCTCCAAGAATTATCAGGCATGTGCCAAAACCAATTTGACTTTATGGTATCCTCTGAAACAACTTTTCAGTTTCACCGAAACTGTTCCGTGACCTGTCTGCGGAACATTTCCGCTGTCCGAAACTTTTCTGGTGTACGAAACTTTTCGGTGATTTTCTCTCAGACTCCCTGTCTAGTATTCAACAGATAGATGACCCTTAAGCGTGTGACCCTATAGGTTCAGTGAAGCATAGACATGACCTGGAACCCCTTCCGATCAATGATCAACATCGGAGCCGTGGACACCCATATCGATCCCTATACCCACACGAATAAATATTCGAGTGAACCTCCAGTTGCCGTGTGCTATTCCTGTTGCTTCGCGATATGTTACAAATACCCGAGGTGAGACATGTTGGCATCCCCATGGATCAACAACTTGTCCACTATGCCAGTTACCTCGTTATCGGTATTGTTCTCTTTTCTCGTTCCCGTGTTCCGGCACCCCCTGATCAAATCGCAAAGTGTCTGGCCAGACGATGATGGATACCGTAACACCGAGAGGGCCCAGAGATATCTCTCCATCGTCGGAGGAGCAAATCCCAATCTTGAGCTATCAAGTTACTTCACTTACTTTTCCATGAACCCGTAAGCCGCCGTAATAGCCACCCATTTACGGATGACGTTTAACAAACCCCAAAGTTCATGAAGCAAGCATGAAGAAACTCGATACTCTCATGGTCTAAGGAATTATGCAAACATTAACTTCTCTGTGTTATTAACCATTAACTTATGACGAATGTATCTCATAGCATAACATTAATTTGGGTCGATTCAACACAAATGTTCTTCTAACATTGTGCCCTCAAAATTGCCGGCATAGCCATGCCCATGATCAGGAAAACAGGATCATCATGCAATACTTGAGCCAGTCTTAGAGGCCAGACTAGGAATACATTTTACCATTTATTATCCCACACGTGCACATGAGTTTCCCTCCAAGCCTCGTTTTATTTGTAGACTCGAGAATCATTGCAGTTATAGCATGGAACATAAACATAATTATGAACAGGGAGATAATCAATAACATTTATTATTGCCTCTAGGGCATATCTCCTACACCTTTCGTCCTGGTGCCGGGGCACGTGTGGACCACCCTGCGGAGGAGTTGGCACTCGACGGTGGTCTTCCCAGTGGAACTGATCTCTGACCTACTCTTCACGAAAGCCTCCACCCCTACGGTGCAAGGGCGATCCAGGGTTGTGTGCCGACTGAACGGTTTCCGCCCTGGGTGAGTTGGTGTGTATCCTGTTGCGGGACTGTGAAACAACAGAATTCTGATGCTGCGTTGCATCTAGCAAGGCTCTGATTTGCATCAACCCTCTTCCAGCCTCTGACCGCGACGGCTGAATGGAATCTGCTATCCTAGCAGCAACTGCAACATTTAACACAAGGGTACGATATACCTCATCGTTGTTGTGGGATCCAGTCGGGAACAGCTGTCGCTGTCGTCGACCGGCAGCTGGTGGGCGCTGGCAAGCGCACTCGTCGAGTTCCCTCTGGAGCTCTTCCAGCTGAATACGCGTGGCCTCCAAGGCCTGAGCCTCGGCGGTTGTACCGACGATGGGAGTATGTAGAACTTCACCATCGTGACGGGGCTGTTCACACGACGCGCCGCCAGCATCGCGCTTGTCGTGGCCAAAGCCCGGCGGTGGGCTTTGATGAGAGCCCTTCATAAGGACCTCCGCTGCTGGATCGCAACTCTCGCACTCGGAAGGGACATCGGACAGATCGGAATCCGACTCGAACACGCCATGAAGGGACTCGACGGGCTCGAGTGCTGTGATCTGCGGAGAAGAAATTTGACGCGCCACTGCATGCTTGACCCAATGCTGGAGTCGTCAGCGGCCGGACCGCTTGCGACAGCGGACACCGAGGGGAGGCGACGCATAGGGAGTCGACGGCTGACGCAACAGCATGCCGCAGGAACTCGCGTGGAAGTGCGCGGCCCTGCGGACCGGGAACACCTCGACATCGAGAGGCACTTCCTGAAGCCATGCCGAATCGTCGGCCATGAAGGTGAGTGCTCCGAAACGGATCTCGTGGCCCAGAGCAAAAACATCATCGGAAGACATGTTGAAGGATGAAAAACGCAATCTCGCCGGAAGTCGCCTAGACGCCTGCCCCATGGTGGGCATCAACTGTCGTGGGAACGAGTCTGACAGTAGAAGGTAGGGGTGCGAAAGGAGAGGGCAGAGTCCTAGCTACGGCGAGGGTGTACACACGGATGTATGAGTTAAGGCCCCTCTCGTGGAGGTAACAGCCCTACGTCTCAGTGCTTGGGAGCTTCGTCGTGTGGAATGTTGAGATTATAGTGGTTGCGAACCCTTGTGCCAGAGGGGAGAGGCGGCGTATATAGAGTTCGCTGCCCCTCATAATTGCCCGGCATCCAAGGGTCCGATCGTGGGTTTAAAGACTGATGTTACTAGTAATGTATATAATAAAAGCTACTAATGACGAAAGGTATAACGCCTATCCGTTGGCCTCCCGGGGGTGGCTTCTAGTCTTCTGGCGTCGAGTGGAAATGAGGTCTTCCGAGTGACAGTCGACTGTCGTGTGGAGGAAGAAGTCTCCGAGTGGATTGCCTGTCGAGTGTCCTAAGCGTCATCGGGAATCCAGTCAGAATCTTACTTGTGATCTTCAAGTCCTCCAATGTAATGTCCTTAGGTAGGGTATGTAGGTCAGGCCTAGGACCCTACCCTAGGTACGTATCCTTGTCAAGGAGGTAATCATAAGAGGGTTGTTTGTTCTAGTAAGAACAACACCCTAGCATCGGTCCACCCACATATCAAATTATCTAAGTAACAAACGCGAATGAACAAAACATGATAAACATGACTAGAGAACAATTCACATGTGTCCTGGAGAGCGCTTCACTTCATATGAGAATATGAGAGAACTTTCAGTCTTGTCCTTTGCTATAAAAAGGATTATGCCACCTTGCCGCACCTTTGTTACCATTGTTACTTGTTACTCGTTACAAATTACTCTACTGCAAAACTATCTGTTACCTCTACTCTCAGCGTTTGTAGGAATTACCTTGTTGAAAACCACTTGTCATTTTCTTCTGCTCCTCCTTGGGTTCAACACTCATACTTATCGAAATAACTACGATGGACCCCCTATACTTATGGGTCATCAAGACTCTTTTCTGACGTCGTCGCAGGAATTCCAACATGAAATCGCAATGCGGCTCTCATACATGAATCCAGAAAAGTACAATGGCCGTAAACAAACAACATATTCAGTATTCAAAGACCCCGAAGAAATAGAGTGAACCTAGAAGCCAAAACTGTTTAAGAAACACCAGCTGTGTTCAAACATACCGCCTCCATAATTTTTGGAAGAACTCACAACAAAGCATGTCATCTACAGTATATAACAATTGGTTGACGAACATGTGGAGGTTTGCCTCTACTTAGTACATGGAGTGCAGAAGGAGAAAATTTAGAGAAAAAATAGTGTGAAAGATTCAAAGAGGAAGCACACACAAACAACAAACTGGCCACTACACACACACATCTCACTCGTCACTTGTAGACGCGCCGAAGCCCTCGATAGCCGCCACCGTCGCCATGTCATCCTGACGCGAACGCCTTGGATCCACCCCTACGGGCTAGAACATAAGAAAGGGGGCAACTTGAGGAGAAACGACAGGAGCTCCTCCTCTGTCGGCTGCCAACGCTGGTAGCCCGTGGCAGCAACCATTCGCCCATCGCGCCGCTGGTATCCCATCGCATATGTGGGAGAGACAAGAAGAGGCAGTGCCTAGAGGAAGAGAACGGCAAGGGAGAGGCGGTGTAGAGAGGGAGAGAACGACGAGGGAGTCGGCATAGAGAGGGAGAGAATGACAAGGGAGAGGTGGTGCCGAGAGGGAGAGAGTGACGAGGGAGAGGCGATGCAGATGAAGGTCAAGTTTGGGGGCAAGTGGGTCAGGAAGGTGAGAGCCGAGATGGGGACTAGGTTTTTTCTTTTTTTCTTTGAGCATAAGACAAGGACTAGGTAATTCCTTCAAATCGACGGCATCATGTTAAAAAAATAAAGTTGAAGCTCTAATAATGCTTCATCATGTTTTTCTTTTCTTTTTGAAAGATTCGCGGTTGGTGAAGAAATTTTAAAATTCCCGAACCATTTTGAATAATAATAAAAAAAATGGAAATGAGAACATCTTTTAAAATTCTGAACAACTCCTGAATAAAATGAACATTTTTTAATTGGTGAACACAAAATTTTGGAAACACAAACATTTTTAAAAGTCTCAAGACATTTCTTGAAAACACGAGATTTTTTTGAGTTGGTGGACAAGCTAGCCTTATATAGAAAAGGATATGACTCAAAAAAGGATGTGTCGCATTTGTATACAACTATGAAATTTCGAAAAAATATGTGGAACTAACTCAATATGTTGGGAACTAAAAATCATATAAACGAGACTTTAAGAAATACATGAAAACTTGTGTCCCTCCAACTCGGTTGCATATCTTTTACAAAATAAAAAATGGGTAGAATATGGGCTTGCAACTAACTACACTTGTGTTCAAATCAAGTGGATTCCATTCTATAAAAAATGGTGGCTTTAAAAAACACATGAAAACTTGGGTGCCTCCAATTCGACTGCACTTCATATATCCATTTTTTGAGAGAGACCCACCTACACTTGTGTTCAAATCAAGGGGATTCCACTTCAACCTTTGATCCTTGATTTCTATCCTCCTTGAGTTGCTTTCCACTCCAATCATTTGTTCTACCACATAGTCAAATCTGTAAGAGACTGATTGGGTGTTGAGGAGACTATCTTGTAATGCACAAGAGCAAGGAGTTCATTAACAATAACAACATCTATTATCTTTTGAAAAGTGGTGTCTCCTATATTGGTTTTGGTGTCACTTGGGAGCCTCCAAATCTTGTGAAGTAGAACCAAGGAGTTTGTACGGGTAAAGAGATCGCCACTTCATGAAGATGTATCCCAAGTGAGGCAAGTCTTTCGTGGAATTAAGCCAAGACAAGGTTGCTTCTTCATGGACCCTTCGTGGATGGAACCGTCTGTGGACTCGCGCAACCGTTATCCTCCGTGTGTTGAAGTTTTCATCAGCACTGGCGGACCTCCCCAGTGGGCAAGGTGTGGCACCTGCCATACCTTAATTTGGAGCAATTTTTTTATAGCTAGTAGTACTATTAATAGACCAACTAACCTAGTCAATCACCCCACACAATGGGCCAACCAGCCACGAGACCACTTCTGCACGAGACGCAGTCGCACGCACTCCTCCTTCGACTCTGTTTCCACGCGACGCATGCATCCACAGCCACGAAAACCCTAGCACAGCGGCGACGGAGTCCAAGACTCCAGGTTCAAGCGGCGGCGCGGGGCAGTTAGCAACGGCGGTGGCTGGTCCGGTCGCTGGTCAGGGCGACGGGGCAGGCAGGGATGCGAAGACGGCACTCCTCTGGATGGCAGGACACGCAGGGCCGTGGGGAGGCGATGAGCCAACGGCGGCGGGCCGGCAGCAAGCAGCGGCTCCAGCCACTGCCCAACTTCCCAAGCCCAAAGGTGAATGAGGCAACGGGCAGAAATAGCAGTAGCAACAACTTTTGGTTCATAGAATTGTCTTAAAAATTACATTCTTTCAAAGCGCAGCTCCGCTCAGAGGAAGACCAGATTACATTATTTCACATCAAAAAAATTCTTGGTGAGACTTCGCCTCACCTTAAATTTTTTCCGTGGTACGTCTCTGTTCATCAACATGGACATATGATAGCACCACCTATCAAAACCATGCCAAAACTCGTCGTGTCTACATTGTGTTTGATTATCTCTAACCCCTTGTTCATGTGCAAAGTCTTCACTTTCCGTTGCCCACTATATTAGACTTGCATGTGTAGGGTGTAACTAGAGTTGCTAGTATAGCTAAAATCTGCTAAGAGTACCTGTCCATTGATTTTGTTTAACCAAGGAGAGTATGGCGTGTAGTGAAGGAAATTATTACCATATATGTCCATATTTTGATGGTACAAACTTTGCTAGTTAAAAGCATAAGATGAAAATGCATATTCTTGATCATAACCCCATCGTTTGTGTTGTTCTTCGTTTTGGTTTGCAATGTGACTACTTTGAGGATGGACAAGAATCGGATCGTGGAGCAACCACAGAAGAGTTGAAAATGTTACAATACAACGCTCAGGATGTGACATACTCTTTTAACAGTTTGTGTCCCAAGGAGTTCAACAAGATTAGCCGCCTTAATAATGCAAAGGAAATTTAAAATATTTTGGTTAATATGCACGATGAAGTTCAATAGTTTGTCTTCTTAGTGTTCCACGCCACGACCTTCTAGCTATCAGCTTTAGACAAACCCTCGGTGTGCCACAAGTTCCCTTTTGCTTGTAGGGACAAGGGACCAAGCAATAGTAATCATCACCTCAACGTCAGCAATGGCAAATTTATCCCGGCTTATGTTGCAAAACTGGGGCATAAGACAGATACGACCCTGTGCACCGATATCACCAGATTTTGAGTAGGCTTCTATGGCAATGTCCAACACTCCTTCAATTTCTACGGAAACAACTTGCCTCGGTAGGTATATGTGACGATCAAAACCTTTCAGCATTGCTCCATCTTTTGATTCAAGCAGTACAATTTGGCTAGATGAGGGATTAATATCACGAGTGACTCCACTATCAGTGATCACCGTTTCCTGTGAAGCTGAGGAGCAAATAACTCGGGCACCATATTCAAACGGCCATGAACCACAGTTGACAACTTGGACACTCAAGATGGTAGCCTGGACCGTTTGTATGACTCGCTGCAAGCATAACTCCAGTGTACATAAACAATTATTAATGCAAAGGGTAGACACATCAAGACCTCCTCCATCATAATTGCTGGCACGGTTGATCAATGCTTTATCTTGAGACTTTGTTAGACCTTTCACTTTCAGTTGGATTTCAATGTCAGCTATGTCTGTCAACACAATTGCACGTGATGGCCCAATTAAGTGCAAAAAAGAATCCTGCAAACATCATCGATCGCCACTCATTAACCAACCAACATCTCCAAAACAAAACGAAGAGCACATCAAGATTGTACGTACGTACCTCTTGTTTGAGTTCTTGGGCCTCGCTCCTAGTGCAAGAGAAGAGAATGTTACGGTTATGATCCACGATGTCCCTAACGGCAATCACACCATACACAGACAATGGCCAGGCGAGACCCCTGGCTATTTCAGCGAGCTTGATGGAGAAAACCTGCAAGGTTTCCGGAGTACACCCACCATAGCTGCGGGCGATGCGTCCAGGTCCACAGTGCGTAAATTGCATGGAGCTCAGCGACGCTGTAGAAAGTTTAACCACGCTTAGAATGTTCGAATTAACGGGCACGAGATTAATTAAACAGGATTGATGGATTGATCGACGTGTTACTCATCCCTAGGGTCAAAGCAGTGCTCTCATCGAAATTGGAATCAAGCGAGACGCCAAAGAGTTTTCGAGCACCAGGCCGGGATTAGCAGAAGCGATTAATTAAACAGGATTGGTGGATTGATCGGCGTGTTACTCACTGGTGTCCGTGAAGAAGCCGCAGGTGTCGCCCCAGTTAGATTCCCAAACACGGACATGTGAAGCGAATGCCTCCGCCTCGTAAGCCATCTCCTGGTCGATCTCATCCGGGCTCATCGGCGCCGAGGCCTTCATCTCCGTGTCCGTCGATTTGCCGGCTGATGATCTGTGCTCCGTGATGCGAACGGGGCTGGGCTTTTCCTCCCGTGGATCAGTCTGATCGAATATGGACTAAAAAGCCGGCGGCGGGGCGGGGCGGGGCGGCGGGCGGAGATCGAGGGTTGGTTTGGGATTGGGATCAGTTTGATCCGTACTTATAGGTGCTATGAGCAAGGGAAGGGGTCTCCTGAATCGGATCCGGAGCCTTTTCCAATTGGGCTTCGTTTCTTTCCTGAAAAGGAGGAGGAAAACCGAAAAAGCGACGTAGTGGACGGGCGAGACAGACTCGGACGCGTGCGACGCCGCACCCATCGTACGGCTGAGAGAGTATCCCATCGAGAGCACGCACTCCCCCGCTCGTCCTGATTCGGTAGCTTACCTTCTCTTCCCCGAGTCGCCGGCCGGAGTGGAACGGCTCCAAGCTGTCGATGCTACCCACGTACAGGATGCTGATCAAGGCTGGGATCAGGATATGGGTGTTCAGGTGAGCTCAAGAGTCTGAAACCGGCAAAGTTTTTCTCCGATGTAGCACACAATATTTGCAGTGGGCGTGACCTATACTCGGCGGTGAATGCAGCGGCGACACGGATTCGGTTGTCCCGGTGAACGCGACTAGGTTTTCGTTTAGCCACCTTGGTCTGAAGACTTAGATCCGCTGGTACCCATGGTACTCAGCTGGTCAGGTATGTTCATGATGCCATTGCTATTATGCCATTGCGGTTTATGCAATAATGCTGTTGTAGTGACAGTGTAACCTCTTTGCATTTGCAGGTAGGAGGATGGTCTGAGGTGTATGAAGGGCTGACATTTGCGTCAGTGAGAAGCGCGGGGCACGAGGTGCCACTGTTCCAGCCAAGGAGGGCATTCAGGATGTTCGTGTCATTCCTGGCTGGGAGGCCATTGCCCAAATCCTGAATGTTCGTGATGATGTGCAGCATGATGCCTAGCTGAAGGTCTGAAAACTGTTGTAAGATGGATGGAGAGAGTGATGTAGAGTGCTTGCAAGTAGTAGAAATAACTAGTAATTCATAGGTGACGAGTGATTGATTTGGTGCTGGTCAAAAGGATGAGAAGAGAATAAGGGTGATTATGCCATGGAAACCACGCATGGGCATTTGCAGCAACGAGCAAATAAACTTGAAGGCTCTATTCTTTTTTTCTTTTTCATTTTTTGAAACTGTCACCGGGGGGAAAGGCTCCCCACCTGAGTATATTTCAAAATTTGTAACAAGCAAACAAGGCGAGAAGTAAAGTAGTCCCGCCACAAGCCGGCGTGAATTTTGTCGCCCACCTTCTTAAGGCGGTGAGACCACAACGTTAGATCTGCGACTATACCCCTAATAACATCAAGGGGAGAGAAATCTAGGTTCCTAAAAGTTTTTGCATTTCGAGCATCCCAAAATTTCCAAATAATAAGGAGGATAAAAGGCCAGACCGAGTCTGGGACACCCGTGGGGGGTCCACAGATTTGCAAAGGGAGATGAGGAAGGATGAAGCCCAATAGCGTCCCAAATGGCATAAGCTGCCAAGCAGTTGAAGAAAAGATGGGCTCTGTCTTCGGACGCGGCCACACATCGCGGGCAGGTGGCGGAGTCGATGATGGTTTTTCGGTGTAGGTTGGCCCGGGTGTCAAGACGATCCAGGTAGAAGAGCCAACCGAACACTCTCACTTTGCTGGGGACACGCGAGTCCCAAATATGAGCAAGAGTAGGGTCGGCTAGCTGAGAAGCCATCGCGTCGTAGGCGCCCTTGGTGGAGAAGGCGGCGTCATTGAGAAGCGTCCTGGTGTCAGGGGCAGCTGACAGACTCACATTTTGCAACAGTAATGTCAAGGAAGCAAGTTCATTGGAAGCAGTTAAGGTTAGTCGGCTACGTAAGCCCAGATCAATCACATCCATCATGATAGTGGTTTAGTAGAGTGTGGAAACAGGGCGGGGAAAGCAATGCATAGAGGTTCCGGGAGAACCCAACGATCTAACCAAAAGAAGGTGGAGGAACCGTCCCCAATGGACACACATGATATATCACGAAGAGAATTAAGATGCCTAATAATAGCACGACCAAGAAAGGAGGCATTTTTGCCTAGCCCTAAATGCAGATGGGAGTGGTTTAATACCTAGTCCTTCCAAGGGAAAAGTGGGGAATGCAAGAATTTGAAAGCAAATTTCAACATAAGGCAAAAATAATTATGCTCGTAAGTTTTTGATCCCAAGACTGCCTGCAAGCTTAGACATACAAACCCGATCCCACGACACAAGGCACTTAGCCCCTGAGAAGGATTCATCGTTAGACCAGAAAAAAATTCTCCTACGTTTGTCAATCTCTTCAAGGACATTCATGGGGAGGGAAAAACACATTATAAAGTAGGTGGGCAGGCTGTCTAAGACAGCCGAGAGGAGGACAAGGCAACCCCCACGTGAGAGCAAGAAAGCGCGCCTATGTCGCAACGGTCTATATAGGCTGGAAGGTCCATGTCGGAAGTTTAGGGGGGGGGACCAAGGTATTTTTGAGGGAAAGCTGAAATAAGTGCACCCAAAGTGTCTGCCGTAAGAGAGGCGGCGACGGAATTGACATTTATAGGGACTACCGATGTTTTAAGGAAATTAATCGAGAGGCCCGTGACAAGACAGCGGCGAAGGCTCTATTCTTGATGTTGTCTTATCAGTTTTCACTCTGGAATTTCCATATCAAGAATATTTTATCTTCCATGCCAAACAAAGTAGATAGGAGCAAAAAATATGAACACCAAGAAAATTTCTCATATAACCCATAAAGTCACAGTAATCAGTATTTTATTTCCCATGGAAATAGGTATCAAGCTCGCTAACCATGAAACCATACAGGAACAGCATTGAAAAACAAGACAACTCCTCTAACTGAATCTCAAATACAGTAGCATCTTCTGCAACATCCATGAAACAAATGCAACATCCTCAGGGGACTAGCTAGAGAAGAATCAGACCTTGAAGCCCTCGGCACGGAGGCATTGCTTGTGAGCCTCGATCCACTTGGTGCACGCAGACTCCCCGTGCTCGACGATGCACTCATCTCTGAGCCTCTTGGTGTCAGGGCAAGCACAGCATATCTTCTTCTTCGGCTTCGAGTCAGTGGCAGGAGCTGGGCCTTCGTTCACAATGGAGCAAGCAGCTGGCTGCGCTGGCTTCGAGTCAGTGGCAGTAGCTGCCGGTCCTTCGTTCACAATAGAGCACACAGGTGCCTGCACGGGCGCTGGGGCTTCCGTGCTACCCATTTCAGCAGCAGCAGCAACTCAGGTCTGATCTGCAACACGAGAGGCGGGGAAAAGGGGAAATTCCCGTCAGCATCCGTTGATAACAATTTTTTGTACTCCCTCTGTACCACAATACTTGTTGTTGGGTAGAACTAGGAACAGAAGGAGTACATTACAAGGGGAATAACAATTTTTTTTATAGTGGATAACAGGACAAGCGGAAATTGGAACACTGCGGTGTTCTCTGAACTTACTGACGAACAAAAACTGATTATGTTTCCCGCAAATTTTATTCGATCATTCTGGTGCAGCAATAGGATGTAACAGGGACATGAGACAATAATAACCTGATCTCATGTACCAAGGTTCAGGTATCATACCTCCGGATTAAATTTCAGATCTTGATGATAACTAGTACAGCATGAGAAATCTATGGCACGGCAGTCGGCTATCTGAATCTCTTTTCGGAAACCGCCCGCCTGATGGCCTAAACCACGGAGCAATTCTTGCTCCGCTGCTCGAATGGGCAGAGATAACCACGAAAATCCTGCTCCGCTACTCGAAGGCCTAAATCAACCGCCGATTTTGCAGAGCCCGCACGGACGCCCGACCGCGGCGACCAAACGGAGATGGATGCGGCCATGCGGGGATCGAAGCGGGAAGAGCGGAGAGGTTACTTGCCTGGAGGAACCGAGGAAGTAGACCGGGGAAGGTGGGGGAGCGCCGCTGCCGTCTTTGGTCTGTGCGCCGCCAGCGATTGGCCGGGTTGGTTTTATGTGTCGACGGCGGCCGCCCGGTGGCCGTGCGCGTGTCTGCCTCTTTCTTCTTCTTCTTCTTCTTGGGGCTTAAGAAAGAAACACGTAGGTGGGTGAGGAAAGGAGAAGCCCAAGGCCGTGCCGGCCGGGCCCGGCCCGGCCCGGCCCGGGAGGCCACGCTTCCTGTATTTCTTTTCTCTTCTTAGCAAATTTGTGAGTGATCTCAAAAAAAAAAGAAGAAGCAAATTTGTGTTAAAAATATTAAATTTATTACGGTGGATACGAGTATTTAAAAATTGAACAGACATGGCATCTGTTAAAGCACAACAATTTGATGCAGAGGATATGACACACGCAAGACGGAGTTATCGACCCTAGACCCTAGAAATGCTGTTGCTACAGCAACAGGGTCACTAATAGAGAACGCAGGTTTAGTTTTGGGCTCCACCGACATACAAGTGATTTCCTCTGCACACCGTCTCACAAGAGGAGCGATCACAGTACGGTCTGCGAATGCACCATTGTGCCAACGTGTTGTGCGGGCAACAACATATGCAGTCGCTCTTGCACTAGTACTCTACCCTGAGGAGTCACCGACTGGCTATTCGGTCACACAAATCAGAGCAGATCGAGCTGCAGTCGTCGTCAGCAGAGATACATCTGTCCGCACGTGCATGATATTGTTGGCAATTCGACATGCCAGGACTGTTTTGTCAGGTCCAGGGAAATGAAAATAATGTTGTATGGGTCAATTTAGAATAGAATATAACAGCTATGAGGGAAATCCTAGAAATAATTAATGCCACGAAGAGGGATGACAATAATCAAGTTTACTGTGAACTGATAACATCAAGATTTATACTCCATTAGCAGTTCATCGCATTTCCTGATAATGCACTGATATTATGATTCCGCTGCAGTTAAATTTGGGTGGAGCACAAAGCCATGATATCGATGAATATCAATGGGATATGCACTTCGTTCCACATAAATACAGAGGCATGATGAAGAGCAGTGGCCATTACTGAAAATTTAATACAGCGGCATTTGTCTTTTCTGCTTCAGGACTCAATGTAAATAGACTTACTCCTAGGTAGGTTACATTCTGAACTTTTGTCCTACATAACTATCCGACTGCACAGTTCAACAACACGGGTCTATTTCAAACTTGAATCTGATCTCTCTTTCGAGCTTCCTGGAGCGATGAGACACCCATCATATGTACCATGGTGATCCTATAATTTTTCATGTGCATCATTGAAATCAAAACAGAAAAAATAACAGAATTATCAATAGAAGGGATAAATGTGGTACTTGATATAATCCTAGCATGCAGGAATCACATCGGTGCTTTATTAAATGTGTCATATCTGTCAGCCGAGTACTCCCAAAATGAGTGACAACAGAAATTAGCATGGCACAGAAACAATTTGCAGGGCATGATGGTTTCTGCAGGTGGCAAGTATATAGGCACAAATAAAGCTAAAGCACTGATGAGGAACTACTGGGCAAGTGATATTTGCAAAACAAATGAAAGAATCTCATACAGATGTCTACTATTTGTAGGCAAAGGAAATTTGTCCTGGCAAAATCGAACACTACTGATGAATTGTTACGATCAATCGACCATCATATAAAGAAAATGTAAAGGAGGAAACAAAAGAACAATTACTTCAACAGCCCAGCTTTAGCTTACAGAGGCACAACATGTGTTGCATGTTTCCCTTGAATCCCGTCTTGCCATATCTTGATCATATGAAAACAACCGAAGAACTCACATCCCAATGTTCAGAAAACATGCCTCATGAGTAGTTAAGAATAGTCCCAATGTTCTGAAAACATTGATAAAATAGTTGTGGTTCTGAATTGTCAAGCATACAAGAAAATGGTCGAGATTGCACCTTCTATCCAACGTGGCCCTAAATCCTAATGAAGCTTTAGAAGAGAAAGCATGAGAAACTGCAGAACAAGACACTAGTTTGCGAATTGTAAATCAAAAATGGTTTGACAAAAGGCATATTGCTTAATTGATGATATCAAACAACTTCGATTTGAGTAAAGGAAGATATTTTTATAGCTACACTATTGAATATACAATTTTTTGACAATTTTGTTGCCATACATATGTAGTTTTGTGCACATATACAACATCATATATGCAAGCACTAAATAGCACAGAGATATGATAAAGACTAATTCATATATGATGTTGTAAAATGAAGGTCAACCATTGTAAAATGAAGGTTACTTTTAAACTGTGAAAAAAAAGGTACCTGCAAATTTGAAAAAATTCCTTGTAAAATGAAGGTCAACCATAGGATTTAGTATCAAAGATAACCAACTTACACGAATAAGGTCACAGAAATCGTAAGAGAAAAACAGACATATACCCAATAGACATATATTTTCTGATAACAATCAAAATATTAAACAACGAACTGCAATTTAAGTACTAATTCACATATCATGGAACAAAAAAGAAGACGAAACAACATCAACATGTCATGGTTCAGAAATCAAATTATCAGTTTCACTAGGCATTAGCCACAGGAAACCAAAATATAACAGGCATAGGCATAGCAGACAACCACCATTCAGTCCGGTAAAGAATACCAAATCAGGAATTACTAGCTTAATACAGAGGGTGAAATCTGTGTAAAAGCAAGCGTTTTCAAGGTTCAGTACCACATTCTCAGTTCATGTAAATTTGAAACTAGTTGGCATTTCCCCTCGGCAAGCGGCAGCATAGTCTTTAGCAAGGTGCGGTGCTGCTACCATGTGAGGGCATATGTACTTCTCCATGAATACCTTCTCAACCAGAGTGAAAATTCTCCAGTAGTCCACATCGAGATATAGAAATCCATTTGCCTTCAGAAATTTTATAACGTAGTACCGGGGCCTGAGCCGGCCATCTAGGCTAAGACCGAGCAATACTGGCCGTTGAGCAATATACCCCGGTTCCAATCCAACCTCACAAAATAAGAATTCAGATTTGAGCTGCAGCGATTCCTTTGACCTCCTCAGCACAAACGGATACCTAGACATAGCAATGCCCACCTCAGCATCTGACCACCTGAACGTGTTCTTCAAGTACACCACTTGGGCAGCAAACTTCTCCTCACGAATGAATGCAACGGCCTCCAGCGCTCCTCTGAACATCCCAGATCCACGGGGCACACCAAGACCTTCAGCACATGCCACCATCTTCTGGACGCGCTCTGGTTTGACACTGAGCATCCTCGGCACACGTGTGAACAGCTTGGCAATTTCGCAAGCACCCAGCCCGCATTCCTGCAGGAATGTGACATTGGGCTTCACCACACTCTCGAGGTCGGCCATGAGGAAGCAAAAGCCGCCCTTGAGAGCGCGGAGGAGGTTCTCGGCGGAGCCGAAGAGGGCCAGGTAGTAGTGTAGGTTAGAGACGACATATCTGCAGCGGAAATGGCCGCCGTTGGCGGTTTTCGAGACGAGACGGACGATCTCAGAACGGGAGAGACCGAGAGCGTTGAGCTCCAGGAAGATGGGTGCCAGGGTTTTCTCCACTCTCGCACAGAGGAACAGCGGGTCCCAGGTGACGAGGGCGGCGATGTCGGCGCCGGAGAAGCCGATACCGGCGAGGAAGGCGAGGACGGCGTCCGGATTGGAAGGGGACTTGAGGTGGGAGAGCTTCGCGGAGGCCTTGAGGGCCTGGGGTCGGGTCAGGCCGCAGGTGTCGACGAGGTACTCCTCCACGGCGAAGCTAGGGTTTGGGGAAATGCAAGGGGCAGCAGGCGCGGAGAGGAGACGGTGGAGAGGAGAGACTGGGGAGGCGGAGGAGGACGAGAGGATCTGGGTGAGGATGCGGCATCGGAGGCGGAGCATGGCGGCACGACGGCGCGGCGGCGCCGGCGGCGAGGTAACGGCTGGTGCGAGAGCGGAGAGAGAGGCGAGCTTGTTCGCGTGGTGTAGTCTGGTTCGACCTGGATGCTAACCAAGTGACCCCACGCATCGGTGTCTCACTCTCATCTGATGATGGGCTGGGCTGGGTTGGGCTGGGCTGGAACGACTTGTACAGGGAGCCCGGAGGATAATTTGCTAGTCATGTTATAATGACTCATTTCCCTCATTAAAAAATGTTATAATGACTCAAAAAAAAACATGATAAGTGTCACACGTCATGTACGAGCATATGGCACCTTCGGACGTTGTTTATGACCAAATTTAGTTACGCGAGGATGATAATTTTAGTTGGCAAGCATGACAATTTTTACATTGTTTATGACCAAATTTAGTTACGCGAGGATGATAACTTTAGTTGGCAAGCATGACAACTTTTGTGTTTCAGTTTATTTTAGGAAAAAATTTGCCGTGTGTCAATGAAATTTTCCATACTTGCGTGATTGAAATTGCCAACAAAAAATGTCAGGACTAGACCTAGGTTTGAGCATATTCGAGTAATACCTTTAAAAAGGTAATGACGTACAAACATTGCCATTTCCAAGTATGACCAACTATGTCGAGACCTAGGTTTTCACCCTGGATTTTCATATCGAGTGCACGAGTAGCACCACCCTCGAAGTCCATCATGTGTAGTCACAACCACTTTTACACGATCCCAACATCTACATGTGATGACCCGTTACCACCGCATAATCATACCCTCTGAGCCAAGCCATGGTCCATAGGTTGCATCTCACGACTAAACGAAAACACCAAATCTGGAGGAGGAACCCACACGAAGACCAAACGGACTAACAATGACACTGAAGCACACAACTGTTGACTGCCCTCTTGCTGTAGAGACCCCTGTCAAGCCTGTCGGCCCCAGGGAGGATATGGCCGGATCTAGGAGCACAAAAGAAAGATTTTTCCGACGGATAAGAGCCAAGGCGCCACAGACCTCCTGGTCACAGCACCCACGACCCCTGGGCCACCACCCCATCAGCACCAGCAAAGGGCGCCACATGTGCCCGTCACGGATCTTGGGCAGAGTCCTCGTCGGAGCGAGCAGGGCGATGCCACCGCACCGCGGGAGACCCTCCCCACATGCCTTTGATCTGTATCCAAGGCATAAGGCCACCCCTCCGTCGAAGGACTATCTCTTATGGGCGAGCACAAGCAATATGTGACCTCATGGCGGGGGGGGGGGGAGGGATCTTGGACCTTGATGCCCGTGCAGCCAAGGCTATTGGCCAGAACCAGTGGTTGCCGCTTGCTGCGAAGCCGACAACACACCCGCACCTGAGGCCGCTACCATGATTGCAATGTTTTTAGTATGAATTCTTTGAATATCCATGGTGCTAATGATATGCAAAGCCATAAGCTTGGGATGCTATGTTTGATAAAGATGATATTTTTTATCCCCCAAGTTTTGATGTGGAAATTTGTTATAATGAAAGCATGCCTCCTATTTATGATGATTATATTGATGAGAGTGGATTTGGAGAGGTCATGACTTTATTTAATGATGAATCCACTATTTTGGAAGAGGTTGCTATTGATTATGACAACAAAGTTCCTATATATGATGATTATGGTGATGACATGTATTCTATAAATAATAATGATAACCATGAAAATTTTCATCATGATTTTAATTTTCAATCACATGATAGTTATTTTGTTGAGTTTGCTCCCACTACTATTGATGAGAATAAATTTGCTTATGTGGAGAGTAAAAAAATCTCTATGCTTATGCATCATCAAAAGAATGCTTTATGTGATAGCTATATTGTTGAATTAATTCATGATGCTAATGAAAATTATTATGAGAGAGGAACATATGCTTGTAGGTATTGCAATAATATCAAGCTTCCTCTCTATGTGTTGAAAATCTTGAAGCTATGCTTGTTTTGCCTTCCTATGCTAGTTGATTCTTGCTCCAATAAATTGTTTGCTCAAAAAATCCCTATGCATAGTAAGTGGGTTAGGCTTAAATTTTATATTCATATGCTTCATGATGCTCTCTTTATGTTCCAATTCTTTACTTTTATGCGAGCATCATTGAAATCATCATGCCTAGCTTAAAAGGCATAACAGAAAAGCGCTTGTTGGGAGACAACCCAACATTTTTACCTACTGTTTTTGTGTGTTCACATGATTAAGCTAATGTAGTAATCATGTTTTATTGCTTTTGTTCAATAAAGTATCAAGTAAAGCCTTTGGGATCATGTGGGGTGATAATTGATTTGATCTTGCTGAAAAACAGAAACTCTTGCGCTCACGAAAATAATTATAGTTTTTAAAAGAATAGTTATTTTTAGTTTATTCTTTTTTGTAGAATATTAATATAAAAATTTATCACGTGGTTCTAATTTTTCAGAATTTTTAGAGTAGCATAAGTATGGTTGGAGTACAGATTACTACAGATTGTTCTGTTTTTGATAGATTCTGTTTTCAATGCATAGTTTGCTTGTTTTCTAGTTTCTATGGCTTATATTGCTCAATATAAATTGTGTAAATTATATGATACTGTAGGAATTGTGTGAAAAAAATTATGTATCTTGTCTTGATAGTAACAAAGTGAAATGGTTTGCTCTTTATCATACTAACCCATCTCACGAAGTTCCGTTAAGTTTTGTGTGATTGAAGTTTTCAAGTTTTGGGTGAGATGTCGATATGAGGAGTGACAAGGCCCTAATCTTGGGTATGCCCAAGGCAAACCCAAGGTAAAATTCAAGGAATATCCAAGCAACTAATCTTCGGGATGCCCCGGAAGGCATCCACTCTATCGTCTCCAACATTATCGGTAACCTTAGTTGGAGCTATGTTTTCATTCGTCACATGATATGTGTTTTGCTTGGAGTGCCATTTTACTTTACTAGGATTTGATTTAAGTTATTTAGAATAATGTTTTGCATATTTTATTTCAATAAAAATGTCAAGAATAGCCTTTACCATGCTTATTTTGCAAGTATACATGTTGCTGTTTCAAAACAGAAAGTTTACCGCTGTTGCAAAAAATCCCTAGAAAATTCAGAATGTGATAAAATTTTGAAATTTTTTGAATAATAAGATTTGATAAATTTCCTACAGTGTGTTAAATTTTCATAACATTTGGAGTTTAATAAGTATTGATACTATTGCATTCTTTACAGACTGTACTGTTTTGGCAGATTGTTGTTATGTTTGCATTGTTTGCATATGTATGCTTGTTTAATGATTCTATTTGAGGATAGGAGTATTAAATATGCATAGGCATATAGTATTAAATGTTTAATAATAATTTTAGTGATTTTCTATAGTAGATAATGATAAGGTTTTCGCATTGGTTTACACTAACTTATCTCACGAGTTCTTGTTGAGTTTTGTGTGGATGAAGCTTTTGAGATTTAGGAAAACCGTGATATGAGAAGAATTAAGGAGAAACCAAATCTCAATCTTGGGGATACCCAAGGCATACCAAGATAATATTCAACAAGTCTCAAGAACCTAAACTTGGGGATGCCCCAGCAGGCATCCCACCTTCCTTCTTCAACAATTATCGGTTAGTATCGATTGAGCCTAAGTTTTTGCTTCTTCACATGAGGTGTGCTATTTTTAGAATATAATTTTATTTTTGTTTTACTTGCTGTTTTAATAAAATACTTAGATCTGAAAGTTTTAAATAAAATAGAGTCCTCAAATAGTCGCCAAGGAGGCTAAATAAGCGGCATTCACATCCCGTCAACGAAGCTCTTTTCTTTGGAATTGCTCTTGTGCTTCACTTATATCCTATGAGTAAATTGTTGAATAAACTGAATGTCATGATGTTGAAATCATATCATGCTTAGTGGTAGCTTCACATTGGGTTTAGAAAGTGAAATCGTTTGAGGCTTAACAATCACAATATTGGCCATGCAAGCAATTCACGAATAATTAGTATAAGGAAGAGAACTTTCACATGCAAATACACTACCCTAGAAATCTTTTGTGATTATGAGCCCCCATCAAAATATTATATGGCAAAATTGTTGACGTTGGACAAGGAAGACATTGTAATGATTTATGTTTGTTCATATTCACATAGAAGTTATATTGTCATAGATCCTTCAACATGTGGTGCTTGCCCCCCATCTTTGCTAGCCAAAAATTCCGCACCAAGTAGAGATACTACTTGTGCATCCAAAAACCCTTAAACCCAAATCTTATTTTCAAGATTCCACCTATACCTACCTAATGATTGAGAGATATCCTTCAAGTAAGTTGTCATTGGTGCAATAAGGCAATAAAAATTACTTCTAAAAGTGTTAGATCATTTAGTGTAAGAGAAAATCGAGTGTTGTACGAACTTGTGATGGCACAGTAATAAAAGCGACAAACTGCATAATAAAGGTTGCTATCATTAGGGGCAATATAACATGACGTTCTTTTGCACTAAGGGGTTGAGCATACAAACAAATAAGTGCATGACAATCTCTGCTTCCCTCTGCGAAGGGCCTATCTTTTAATTTATGTATTTACTTTTATGCAAGAGTCAAAGTTTTTCTCTCTATTCCTTTTTATTTTTCTCCTTTGGCAAGCATCATGTGGTGAGGAAAGATCTAGGCACATATGTCCATTTGAATATGGGTAGCATGAGTTTTTATTGTTGACATCACCCTTGAGGTGAATATGTTGGGAGGCAAAGCAATAAGCCCATATCTTTCTATGTGTCCGGTTGAAACGTTTTTCCCATGTGTATGCGGTGAGTGTTATCAATCATAGAAGACTATATGAAGGTTGAGTATGTGGAGCTCTTACTTAAACTCTGTTGAATAAGTTGAATTGTAATTTCTTGGTGACTAAGAACATAGGTTGTTGGGTTTCAACAAAATTCATTGTTTGAACCATAACATGTGAATTGGTTGCTACTTTAACATGAGAAAACTTTATGGGAAAAGAATTGATGTAATGATGCTAGGAAAAGTGATTGAAATTATCATTGATCAAACTTATGCACTTTGCTAGCATTCACACTTCATAAATTATTTCTTTTATCATTTACCTACTCGAGGACGAGTAGGAATTAAGCTTGGGGTTGCTGATACATCTCCAACATATCTATAATTTATGAAGTATTCATGCTATTATTTTAACATTCTTGGATGTTTTACAATCATTTTATAGCAACTTTATATCATTTTTTGGGACTAACCTATTGACCCGGTGCCCAGTGCCAGCTGTTGTTTTTTGCTTGTTTTTTACATCACGGGAAATCAATATCAAACGGAGTTCAAACACCACAAAACTTTTTGGAGATTTTTTTTGGACCATAAGGAACCCAATGGGCCAAAGCTGCACCTGGGGGTGCCCCGAGGGGGGAACAACCCACCAGGGCGCACCAGGGCCCCCTGGCATTCCCAGGTGGGTTGTGTCCACCTCGATGGTCTTCCGCACTGATGTCTACTATGCAACCTTCTCCTTGTAGACGTTGTTGGGCCTCCAAGTGCAGAGGTTTGTAGGACAGTAGCAATTTTCGGTCAAGTGGGTGACCTAAGGTTTATCAATCCGCGGGAGGTGTAGGATGAAGATGGTCTCTCTCAAGCAACCTTGCAACCAAATAATAAAGAGTCTCTTGTGTACCCAACACACCCAATACAATGGTAAGTTGTATATGTGCACTAGTTCAGCGAAGAGATGGTGATACAAGTGCAATATGGATGGTAGATATAGGTTTTTGTAAGCTGAAAATATAAAAACAGCAAGGAAATTAATAGTAGAAGTGAGCACGAACGGTATTGCAATGCGTGGAAACAAGGCCTAGGGTTCATACTTTAACTAGTGGAAGTTCTCTCAACAATGATAACATAATTGGATCATATAACTAGCCCTCAACGTGCAACAAAGAGTCACTCCAAAGTCACTAATAGAGGAGAACAAACGAAGAGATTATTGTCGGGTACGAAACCACCACAAAGTTATTCTTTCTGTTCAATCTATTCAAGAGTCCGTAGTACAATAACATGAAGCTATTATTTCCGTTCAATCTATCCTAGAGTTCGTACTAGAATAACACCTTAAGATGCACATCAACCAAAACCCTAATGTCACCTAGATACTCCATTGTCACCTCAAGTATCTGTGGGTATGATTATACAACATGCATCACACAATCTCAAAAGCATCTATTCAACCAACACATAGCACTTCAAAGAGTGCCCCAAAGTTTCTACCGGAGAGTCAAAACATGTGCCAACCCCTATGCATAGGTTCCCGAGGTCACAAACCTGCAAGTTGATCACCAAAACATACATCAAGTACTCACATGAATATCCCATTGTCACCACAGATAGACACGTGCAAGACATACATCAAGTGTTCTTAAAGATTCAATCTGATAAGATAACTTCAAAGGGGAAACTCAATTCATTACAAGAAGGGAGAGGGGGAAGAACATCATAAGATCCAACTATTGTAGCAAAGCCCGCGGTACATCGAGATCAAGACATCTCAAGAACACGAGAGAGAGAGATCAAACACATAGCTACTGGTACATACCCTCAGCCCTGAGGGTGAACTACTCCCTCCTCGTCATGGAGATCGCCAGGATGATGAAGATGGCCACCGGAGATGAATTCCCCCTCCGAAAAGGTGCCGGAACGGGCTCCCGATTGGTTTTGGTGGCTCTGGAGGCTTGCAGCGGCGGAACTCCCGATCTAGGTTTATTTCTGGAGGTTTCTGTATTTATAAGACCGTGTGGCGTCGATAACAAGTCAAGAGGGGCCACGAGGAGGTCACGAGCCCCTAGCCATGACCTGGGGGTGGGGTCGCGCCTGGCAGGCTCGTGGCTCCCTCGGGCCGCCTCTCCGGTATTTTTTTCTTTAGGTATTTTTGATATTTTCCGAAAAAAATCACGACGAAAGGTTTATTCCATTTGGACTTCGTTTGATATTCCTATCTGAAAAAGGTCAAAAACACGGAAAAAACAGAAACTAGCACTAGGCACTGAGTTAATAAGTTAGTCCCAAAAATAATATAAAATAGCATATTCATGCATATAAAACATCCGAAGTTGATAATATAATAGCATGGAACAATCAAAAATTATAGATATGTTGGAGACGTATCAAGCATCCCAAGCTTAACTCCTGCTCGTCCTCGAGTAGGGAAGTGATAAAGAGCGAATTTTTGATGTGGAACGCTACCTAACATATTTGTTCTATGTAACTTCTTTATTGTGGCATGGATGTTTAGATCCATAA
This sequence comes from Hordeum marinum, assembly GCA_022496015.1. Taxonomy (NCBI): domain Eukaryota; kingdom Viridiplantae; phylum Streptophyta; class Magnoliopsida; order Poales; family Poaceae; genus Hordeum; species Hordeum marinum. The sequence goes on along the minus strand of CM039677.1, from coordinate 416,760,585 downwards.
GATTCAAAACAATAGTTTAATATTGACATGAAAACAATAATACTACAAGTATAATAGCAAAGTAATCATGAACTTTTGAAATAACAAGGCCAAAGAAAGTTATCCCTACAAAATCTTATAGTCTGGCTATGCTCCATCATCCCCACACAACTAATTTAAATCATGCACAACCTCGGTATTGGCCAAGTAATTGTTTTCGCACTCTTATTTTTCCAAACTTTTTCAACTCTCACGCAATACATGAGCGTGAGCCATGGATATAGCACTATAGGTGGAATAGAGTGTGATGGAGGTTGTGACGCAAAAAGGAGGAGATGGTCACATCGACTCGGCGATGCACTAGAGCTATAAGTGTATGAAAGCTCACAAATGAAAACTAGTGGGTGTGCACCCAACTTGCTTGCTCACGAAAACCTAGGGCAATTTGAGGAAGCCCATCATTGGAATATACAAGCCAAGTCATATAATGAAAATTTCCACTAGCATATGAAAGTGACAAAACAAGGGACTCTCTATTATGAAGATCATGGTGCTACTTTGAAGCACAAGTGTGGAAAAAGATAGTAGCATTGTCCCTTCTCTCTTTTTCTCTCATTTTTTAGTTTGGGATCTTTGGCCTCTTTTTTTTATATATTATATATTTTTTATTTGGTGGGCATCTTTGGCCTCTCTTTTTTCATTTCCTCACATGGGACAATTATCTAATAATGATGATCATCACACTTTTATTTACTTACAACTCGATACTTAGAACAATAATGACTCTATATGAATGAAAGTGATGGCACATGTCATGAGAGGGAACGGTGGAAGGTGCATGGCAATATATCTCGGAATGGCTATGAAAATGCCATAATAGGTAGGTATGGTGGCTGTTTTGAGGAAAATATATGGTGGGTTTGTGCACCGGCGAAAGTTGCGCGACACTAGAGAGGGTAGCAATGGTGGAAGGTGAAAGTGCATCTATACCATGGACTCACATTAGTCATGAAGAACTCATATACTTATTGTGAAAGTTTTATTAGTAATCGAAACAAAGTGCTAAAATCATACTCCTAGGGGAAGGTTTGGTAGAAGTTAACCATCGCGCGATCCCGACCGCCACACAGAGGATGACAATCAATAAAAACATCATGCTCCGACTTCCTAACATAGCGGTTCACCATACGTGCATGCTACAGGAATCACAAACTTCAAAACAATTATTTATAGATTCATAACACTCAACTAACATGACTCTAATATCACCATCTCCATGTCTCAAAACTAGATGCAAGGAATCAAACTTCTCTTACTACTCAATGCACTTGAATATGAAAGTTTTTATTATATTCCTTTTGGATGCCTATCATATTACGACTAGTTTCATAACCTAATAAAATTACCATGCTGTTTAATACTATCAAAATGATATAATTGAATCATGATAGTTCATCAATTTCTCTAAAATATAAACATTGCAATGCTCTATAAGGATATAAGTGAAGTGCTAGAGCAAAAGACAAACTACTCCAAAAGATATAAGGGAAACTCAGTGAGTAGTTGAATAATTATTTGGCTATGTGAAGACTCTCCCATCTAAGAATTTCAGATCCTAAGTACCTTATTCAAAAAAATGACACTCCAAGGATATCATGAATCATGTGAAGAAGCAAAAACTTAGGTTCAACCGATACTAACCGATAATTGTTGAAGAAGAAAGGTAGGATGCCAACCGGGGCATCCCCAAGCTTAGACACTTGAGACTTCTTGAAATATGTATTGGGGTGCCTTGGGCATCCCCAAGCTTGAGCTTTTGTGTCTCCTTAATTCCTCTCATATGACGGTTTCCGAAATCTTAAAAACTTCATCCACACAAAACTCAACAAGAACTCGTGAGATAGATTAGTATAAATCAATGAAAAACTTTATCATCCTCTACTGTAGAAAATTACTAAAATTATTATTTCACATTGCATACTAAATGCCTCTGCATATTTAAAACTCCCATCATCAAATGGAATCACTAAACATGCAAACATATGCAAACAATGCAAACATAACAGCAATATGCCTAAACAGAATAGTCTGTGAAGAATGCAGCAAGATCCATACTTAATTAAATCCAAAAAATCTGAAAGAATTTCACCCTGTATTAAATTTATAATAGCATACTGTGTCAGAATTTCAAGTTATTCTGACATACAGAAAATTCTAGGGAATTTTTGCACTACAAGCAAACTTTCTGTTTTGGAACAGCAACTCCTATACTTGCAAATTAAGCATGATAAAGGCTATCCTTGACATTTTTATTGAACTAAATGATGAAAAACATTAAAATTAATATTAATAATAGTAATTAAGTACTAATAAAATAAAATGACGCTCCAAGCAAAACACATATCATGTGGTGAATAAAAATATAGCCCCAAGTAAAGTTACCGATGGATTGAAGACGAAAGAGGGGATGCCTTCCCGAGGAATCCCCAAGCTTAGGCTCTTTGGTGTCCTTTAATATGGATTGTGATGCCTTGGGAATACCCAAGCTTAGGCTCTTTCCACTCCTTGTTCCGTTTTCCATCCGAACTTTACCCAAAACTTGAAAACTTCACAACACAAAACTTAACGGAACTTCGTGAGATGGGTTAGTATAATAAAGTCAAATCATTCATTTTGGTACTGTCAAGACAAGGTTCATAAATGTCAACACACAATTACTAATGTATATTATCATTTCCACAATTTATATCACTTAATATAATCTATGAAAACACTAAAACAAGCAAACTATGCATTGAAAACAGAATCTGTCAAGAAGAAAACAATCTGTAATGATCTGAACTATAACCATACTTCTGCACATCAAAAAATTCTGAAAAATTATGAAAATTAAGGAAATTTTTATATAAATCATAAGCAAAAATAATCAACTCAAAATATCTCTTTATATAAAAACTAAAAATAATTTCGTGAGCACAAAGTTTCTGTCTTTTTCAGCATGACCAAACAACTATCACCCAAACTAATCATAAAGGCTTTACTTGGCACTTTATTGAAATAAAAGATATAAAACATGATTAATACAGTATACTAATCATGTGAACACAAAAAAACAGTAAGGATATATATTGTGTTGTCTCCCAACAAACACTTTTCTTTTATGTCTTTCAAGCTAGGCATGATGATTTCAATGATGCTCACATAAAAGATAAGGATTGAAACATAATGGAAGCATCATGAAGCATATGACTAGCACATTTAAGTCTAAACCAATTCCTATGCATAGGTATTTTGTGAAAAAACAACTTGTTGGAGCAAGAATCATCTAGCATAGGAAGGCAAAGCAAGTATATCTTCAAAAAATTCAACACATAGAGAGGAAACTTGACATTATTGCAATATGTAGACGCATATGATCCTCTCTCATTATAATTTTCAGTAGCATCATGAATGAATTCAACAATATAACCAGCACCAAAAGCATTCTTTTCATGATCTACAAGAATAGAAATTTTACTACTCTCCACATAAGCAAATTTATTCTCATAATTAATAGTGGGAGTATCGAAAATACTTGAATACTACGAGTAGTTTCCACATTAAAAGAGTGATGTTTAGCAAAAGGGTACTCATAATTGTGACAAGTTTTATCATCATTCTTCTTTATAGCATAAGTATCATCACAATAATCATCATAGATAGGAGGTATACAATAATCATAGTAAATTTGATCACTCAAAGTGGGGGACTAAAAGGTTCATCTTCATTTAACATAGCATCTCCAAGCTTGTGGTTTTGCATATCATAGACATAATCACTCTCATCATTAATAGTATGAATAGCACCAATAGTATAGCAATCATTATCATCCTCCACATTTATTTTTGATTCATTCTCATGAGGCATATCAATAATAGGAGCAACATTATTTGGGAGAGCTACCTCTTTACCTTTACTTTTTCTTCTTTTCTTCTTCTTCAACCCATCATGTGAAGGTTTACTTAATTTTTCCAAGCTTCTTTTTGGAGAGGTTGGTTGAATAGAAAGCTCCTCCTCGCTACCTGATTCATCATAAGAAATAATAGGAGGGTATTGGGAAACCTCTTCCCCTTCGTTAGTATTATCTTTATCTTCCATTTATTTTCTTGCCTTTAAGTAATTGGCAATATAAGGATTCTCAATGCAATTTACCGCACAATATAAATAAATTTCTTCTAGATCATAATCAAGCATATTCATGATAGCCCAATCTGGGAGGCTCTTACTTATACGTTTCATTTCTTCATATCTCAGGAGCAAACTAAGTTAATTATGATGCGCAAGGGAAATCAAGTAATCACAATTTTTGGACATGATTCGATCATTAAACGGTTTGCATTGGAGATTTAAATGACCATGTTCATAGCAAAGTTCACAAGGACGGCTATCAATATTAAATATTTCAGCACAATCATCTAGCCTCACATGCAACGACTTAGTTTCTAAATACTTATGCGTTTTGTAAAATCTATCTTCCCTTTTTGGTATATATTTGCAAACTCAATGTATTCCACATAAATCAACATGCTTATAGGAAATATTCTCATCATGAATAGTGCAATCGGAATTAGCATCAGGGATATTCAAAGTATTCATACTAACAACATTGCAATCATGCTCATCATTCACATATTTTATGCCAAGCATCCTATGTAATTCTTCTTCTAGCATTTGAGCACAATTTTCTTTTCCATCATTTTCACACTTCATAAATTATTTCTTTGCTAGCATTCACACTTCATAAATTATTTCTTTGCTAGCATCCTATAGGAAATATTTTATGCCAAGCATCCTATGTAATTCTTCTTCAAACTTATGCACTTTGCTAGCATTCACACTTCATAAATTATTTCTTTTATCATTTACCTACTCGAGGACGAGTAGGAATTAAGCTTGGGGATGCTGATACATCTCCAACATATCTATAATTTATGAAGTATTCATGGTGTTATTTTATCATTCTTGGATGTTTTACAATCATTTTATAGCAACTTTATATCATTTTTTGGGACTAACCTATTGACCCGGTGCCCATTGCCAGATGTTGTTTTTTGCTTGTTTTTTACATCACGGGAAATCAATATCAAACGGAGTCCAAACACCACGAAACTTTTTGGAGATTTTTTTGGACCATAAGGAACCCAATGGGCCAAAGCTGCACCTGGGGGTGCCCCGAGGGGGGCACAACCCACCAGGGCGCGCCAGGGCCCCCTAAGCCCAGGTGGGTTGTGCCCACCTCGATGGCCTTCCGCACTGATGTCTACTATGCAACCTTCTCCTTGTAGACTTTGTTGGGCCTCCAAGTGCAGAGGTTTGTAGGACAGTAGCAATTTTGCCTCAAGTGGGTGACCTAAGGTTTATCAATCCGCGGGAGGTGTAGGATGAAGATGGTCTCTCTCAAGCAACCCTGCAACCAAATAATAAAGAGTCTCTTGTGTCCCCAACACACCCAATACAATGGTAAGTTGTATATGTGCACTAGTTCAGCGAAGAGATGGTGATACAAGTGCAATATGGATAGTAGTTATAGGTTTTTGTAAGCTGAAAATATAAAAACTGCAAGGTAATTAATAGTAAAAGTTAGCACGAACGGTATTGCAATGCGTGGAAACAAGGCCTAGGGTTCATACTTTCACTAGTGGAAGTTCTCTCAACAATGATAATATAATTGGATCATATAACTAGCCCTCAACGTGCAACAAAGAGTCACTCCAAAGTCACTAATAGCGGAGAACAAACGAAGAGATTATTGTCGGGTACTAAACCACCACAAAGTTATTCTTTCTGTTCAGTCTATTCAAGAGTCCGTAGTAAAATAACATGAAGCTATTCTTTCCGTTCAATCTATGCTAGAGTTCGTACTAGCATAACACCTTAAGACACACGTCAACCAAAACCCTAATGTCACCTAGATTCTCCATTGTCACCTGAAGTATTCGTCGGTATGATTATACGACATGCATCACACAATCTCAAAATCATCTATTCAACCAACACATAGCACTCCAAAGAGTGCCCCAAAGTTTCTACCGGAGAGTCAAAACGTGTGCCAACCCCTATGCATACGTTCCCGAGGTCACAAACCCGCAAGTTGATCACCAAAACATACATCAAGTACTCACATGAATATCCCATTGTCACCATAGATAGACACGTGCAAGACATACATCAAGTGTTCTTAAAGATTCAATCCGATAAGATAACTTCAAAGGGGAAACTCAATTCATTACAAGAAGGGAGAGGGGGAAGAACATCATAAGATCCAACTATGGTAGCAAAGCCCGCGGTACATCGAGATCAAGACATCTCAAGAACACGAGAGAGAGAGAGATCAAACACATAGCTACTGGTACATACCCTCAGCCCCGAGGGTGAAGTACTCCCTCCTTGTCATGGAGATCACCGGGATGATGAAGATGGCCACCGGAGATGAATTCCCCCTCCGACAGGGTGCCAGAGCGGGCTCCCGATTGGTTTTTGGTGGCTCTGGAGGCTTGCGGCGGCGGAACTCCCAATCTAGGTTTATTTCTGGAGGTTTCTGTATTTATAAGACCGTGTGGCGTCGAGAACAAGTCAAGAGGGGCCACGAGGAGGTCACGAGCCCCCTAGCCGCGGCCTGGGGGTGGGGCCTCGCCTGGCAGGCTCGTGGCTCCCTCGGGCCGCCTCTCCAGTATTTTTTTCTTCAGGTATTTTTGATATTTTCCGAAAAAAATCATGGTGAATTTTTTATTCCATTTGGACTCCGTTTGATATTCCTATCTGAAAAAGGTCAAAAACACGGAAAAAACAGAAACTGGCACTGGGCACTGAGTTAATAAGTTAGTCCCAAAAACAATATAAAATAGCATATTCATGCATATAAAACATCCAAAGTTGATAATATAATAGCATGGAACAATGAAAAATTATAGATATGTTGGCGACGTATCACGCACCCCCTCTCTGCACTATAAAGTCCCAAAATTCCGAAACCCTTCGGGGCAGACCTAGATCAGAAGTTTTGCCGCCGCAAGGCTCTGTAGCCACCAAAAATCAATCTAGAGCCCCTTACGGCACCCTGCCGGAGGGGGGAATCATCTCCGATGGCCATCTTCATCATCCCGGCGGCCACCACGATGAGGAGGGAGTAGTCCACCCTCGGGGCTGAGGGTTTGTACCAGTAGCTATGTGTTTAAATCTCCCTCTCTCTCTCTCTCTCGTGATCTATATCATGGTCTTTGTTAATATAGATGGATCATATGGTGTTTCTCCCCTCTATACTCTTATTGTGATGAATTGAATCTTTACCCTTTGAAGTTTTGTTATGTCGGATTGAATGTTCAGATTTGGGAACACATGATGTATGTCTTGCGGTATGAATACTTGAGGTGACATTGGGGTATCTTATTGGTTCACTTGATATACGTTATGTCACTCAACTTGTGGATTCCCGTGGTGATATTGTGGTAATCTATGCATAGGGGTTGATGCATGTTTTTGTTATCTTTTCTCCGATAGAAACTTTGGGGATCCCTTGTAGTTCTTTGTGTGGATTGAGTATTATGAATATGAATTTGATTTGGTGTTATTCTAGTACGAACTCTTGAGTAGATCGATCGAAAAGAATAACTTGCGTTATTCTAGTACGAACTCTAGGATAGATCGAACGGAAAGAATAGCTTTGAGGTGGTTTCATAACCTACAAACAATTTCTATCTTTTGTTCTCCGCTAATAGGAACTCGGGAGTGATTCTTTATTGCACTTTGAGGGTTGGTCATATGATCCAACTATGTTATCACTGTTGAGAAATTGCACTAGCGAAAGTACGGACCCTAGGCCTTGTTTTCAAGCATTGCAATATTGTTTTTGTGCCCGTTTACTATTTGCTACCTTGCTGTTTTTATTTATTCAGATTATAAAAATACATTTCTACCATCCATATTACACTTTTATCACCATCTCTTCGCCAAACTAGTGCATATATACAATTTGACATTGTATTGGGTGTGTTGGGGACACAAGAGATTTCATGTATTTGGTTGCAGGGTCGTTTGAGAGAGACCATCTTCATCCTACACCTCTCACGGATTGATAAACCTTAGGTCATCCACTTGAGGGAAAATTGCTACTGTCCTACAAAACTCTGCGCTTGGAGGCCCAACACATGTGTACAAGAATAAAGTTGTGTAGTAGACATCACTCACTTTGGTTTATAAAGAAACCGCACGTACTGCTCCATGCAGACTCCTAACTACTAATGTACCAAGAGAATTCCTCTGCCTCATGAGCCATCTCCTTTCGAAACAGGCTTGTGCCCCGCTTTATAGATAAAGCAACATACGAACAAAGTACACGGCTGAACGATACAATGTGTTGAGGTACCCCGCTTACAAAGCCGATCCTGAGATACCCGACACACATAGGACACGCGCGACTATGCTACCAGCAACAAGCACCATACACCCAAAATACACCACGCTAAGACCTAACACACCTAGGCTCCACCGTAACGCCCCGAAGAGGGAAAACGGCGTAGAGCGTCGTCGCTACCGAGTTCGCACCGGACAAAGGTCTTCCCTCGAAGCCCTGACACGGAGAGAAGACCCACAATGACGTCTTCAAGAAGAGCACGACACCCACGGGTGTCGTCGTCGTCAGTGCCAAGGCATGGAGCTTTCACTCGATAACTCACCTGTGCCTCCATGAGGCCGCCAAGAGGAACGTAAAAATTCAGGAACCCAGATCAGGATCAGGATGTCGCCCCTCGAAAGAGAGGGCACATCCAAGCTACCCGCCGCAACACCTCCCGTTGCCCACACAACCCCGGGGGATAGCCACCACCACCGCAATGATGCCCACCGACGAGCAACCATGTGGACCGCCATCCGAGGCCGCCTCCCCGACATCCCTGTCACAATGTACCATAGGCCACGCATATCACACCGCACACAACCACGGTAGGAAGAGCGACGAACACCATCTACTCTCAGCCCGGCATCAGTCCCCGAGTCTGGGTAGGCGCCACCAGCATAGGCAGCACCCACACCTGTATCCCAGCTAATACCCGATGGACCAGGTGACACGACTCTAGGACTTCCGACGGCCAGCGGCGAGCCAACACCGAGCCCATAGCCAGACTAGCTCACACGACGCCGTGTCCATGGTCACCGACGCCGATCCATGCACCGATGCACCAGTAACCCGACCACCACCAACGAGCACTGTACCCGCGAAGGGAGCATGAGCCCCACCCACAAGCACATCCCGAGCCAAGCCCGACCCCTCCTACCCGAAGCACACGCTCTGATCTGCCTCGGGCCCTGAGCTAGCCCGCCCGAGCACAAACCCTAGATCTAAGCCATCACCACCGCGCGTGCAGCTGGCACCCAGCCCTTGCTCTGCGCGTTGCCGGCTTCGATCCAGGAGAGGGAGAGGTGCAACCACCGCCCTGCGTTGTCTGCCAGAGAACCATAGCCATAACTGCACCGCCGGAACCCCGTAAGCGTGCCACGGCAACCACCATCGTTGGAAACCACCACCACGGGCATGTCCTAGCGGTCACCAACCCCTAGCAAGCACAGCTCGCGCCCCCCTGCTGGCATCAAGTCTAGACCAGGCCTAGTTGGACCTTACCGGAGGACGACAGGGACGCCACCACCAGAGGAGGCGAGCAGAAAAGGCCCGGACCCCGCCTACACACGCGACCGGGACAAACCCAGCCACAGCCAGAAGCAGAGCCGCTAAGATCTCGCACCAGATCCAAGCCTCGACCTTGCAAAGACCCGCGCTGCCTCCAACGCCCACAACCCCTTCACACCGCCGCTAACAGCTCACGCCTTCGCCGCCAGCTGATGCCACCACGCCACCACGCCCCGTACCCGTGTTGGGCCGTCGCCTGACTCCGTCAGCCCGCGCCACAAGGCACCAAGCGGGGGAAGGACAACGCCCCGCCACCACCGAAGTAGTCCAAGCTTTGCCCATCAACTTGGTGTGGCTGTGGCGAGGGGAGGAGGTGGGGAAGGAGAGGCCCGCTACCTCTTGAGCTTGCGTTGGTTTTCCCTTGAAGAGGAAAGGGTGATGCAGCAAAGTAAATAAGTATTTCCCTCAGTTTTTGAGAACCAAGGTATCAATCTAGTAGGAGGAACAAGCAAGTCACCAATGGATGCACCTACAACAACTATCAAACTCTTGCACCCAACTCTATAAAGGGGTTGTCAATCCCTTCATGGTTATTTGCATGGATTAGATCTGAAAGAGATAGATGTAAACGAGTGCGAAAAGTAAAAGGTAAATAAATTACAGCAAGATACTGTTGGGTTTTTTGGTTTATTGATCTGAAAGTATATGATGGAAAATAGACCTGGGGGCCATAGGTTTCACTAGAAGCTTCTCTCTTGAAGGCAAATATCATGGTGGGTAAACAAATTACTGTCAAGCAATTGATAGAAAAGCGAATAATCATGTAGTTATCCAAGGCAATGATCATGCATATAGGCATCACGTCCGTGACAAGTAGACCAAAACGATTCTGCATCTACTACTTTTACTCCACACATCGGCCGACTCCTGCATGCATCTAGAGTATTAAGTTCATGAAGAACAAAGTAATGCATTAAGAAAGATAACATGATGTAGAGGGATAAACTCAAGCAATATGATGAAAACCCCATCTTGTTATCCTTGATTGCAACAATACAATACGTGCCTCGCTACCCCTACTATGTTATTGAGTGAGGACACCGCAAGATTGAACCAAAAACCAAGCACTTCTCCTATTGCAAGAATTACCAATCTAGTTGGCCAAACCAAACCAATAACTCGAAGAGACTTGCAAGGATATGAAATCATGCAAATAATAATTTCGAGGAGATTCAAATAAGATTCATGGTTAATCTGAACATAAACTCACAATTCATCGGATCTTGACAAACACACCACAAAGGAGGATTACATCGGATAGATCTCCATGAAGATCATGAAGAACATGGTATTGAAGATCAAAAAGAGAGAAAAAGCCATCAAGATACTAGCTATGGACCCATAGGTCTGTGGTGGAATTACTCATGCATTATCGAAAGGGCAATGGAGTTGATGCAGATGCCCTCCCTGATCGAAACCCCCTCCGACAGATTACCGGAAAAGGCTCCAAGATTGGGTCTCTCGGGAACGGAGGCTTCCGGCGGCGGAAAAGTATTTGCATTTCTCCTTTTTGATGTTGCGGGAATATTTAGGTATTTATAGGCCAAGAATTAGGGTTAGGAGACCTGCCACGGAGTGACAAGCCTGCTAGGCACGACCAGGGGGCACCTAGCAGGTTTGTGGCGCCCTAACACCTCCCGTGATTGTGCACTCCAAGTTTGATCGACTCGTTTCCTTCCAAAAAATTCCTTCCGAAGGTTTTTATTCCGTTTGGACTCCGTTTAATATTCCATATCTGCAAAACTCAAAACGAAGAAAAAACAGAAACTGGCACTTGGCTCTAGATTAATAGGTTAGTCTCCAAAATAATATAAAATAGCATACTAATGCATATAAAACATCTAAAACAGGCAATATAATAGAATGACATCATCAAAAATTATAGATACGTTGGAGACATATCAAGGCCCTAGGCCTGCGGCTAGGGACCCCTCTCCCCCCGCCCCGGCGCTCATGAGTGCATTGCGGGAGGGGGGAGAGGGAGGGAGGCTAGCCGTTATTATGCCATCATGAGCCATCTCCTCGTCGGCACCATCCGGAGCAATCGCCACCGACATCACTGGTGCCCTTGGCGCCGGCGCCTTGCCACTTCTCTACAACGTCACCAGAAATTGGCAAGTTGATAGGAGAATTCTTGTCTTGCGTTGGTTTTTCCCTTGAAGAGGAAAGGGTGATGCAACAAAGTAGCGGTAAGTATTTCCCTTAGTTTGAGAACCAAGGTATCAATCCAGTAGGAGTATCAAGATGAGGCTACAAGGAACCTGCACAAACACAAACAAACTTGCACCCAACGCGATAAAGAGGTTGTCCATCCCTTTACGATTACATGCAAGGTGAGATCTGATAGTGATAATGAGTAAATATAAATAAGTAAATAAAATTGCAGCAAGGTGTTTTTGGTGTTTTAATGTTTAGATCTGAATATATAATATGTAAAATTGACCCGGGGGCCATAGTGTTCACTAGAGGCTTCTCTCATGATAGCAAGTATTACGGTGGGTGAACAAATTACTGTTGAGCAATTGATAGAATAGCGCAAAGTCATGACGATATCTAAGGCAATGATCATACATATAGGCATCACGTCTGAGACAAGTAGACCGATACTTTCTGCATCTACTACTATTACTCCACACATCGACCGCTATCCAGCATGCATCTAGTGTATTAAGTTCATAAGAAACGGAGTAACACTTTAAGTAAGATGACATGATGTAGAGGTAGATTCATGCAATATGATATAAACCCCATCTTTTTACCCTTGATGGCAACAACATGATACGTGCCTCGCTACCCTTCTGTCACTAGGTGAGGACACCGCACGGTATGAACCCAAAACCAAGCACTTCTCCAATTGCAAGAATCATAGATCAACTTGGCCAAACGAAACCTATAACTCGAAGAGACTTACAAGGATATGAAATCATGCATATAATAATTCAGAATTGACTCCAATAATATTCATAGATAATCTGATCATAAATCCACAATTCATCGGATCTCAACAAACACACCGCAATGGAAGATTACATCGGATAGATCACCATGAAGATCATGGAGAACTTTGTATTGAAGATCAAAGAGAGAGAGAGCCATCTAGCTACTAGATATTGATACAAAGGTCTAATATGAACTACTCACGCATCATCAGAGAGGCAAGGGAGGCAATGGTGTTGATGAAGATGGCCTCCAGCGATGAATTCCCCTCCGGTAGGATGCCAGAACGTTCTCCCGATTGGTCTTTGGTGGCTCTGGAGGTCTGTGGCGGCGGAACTTGCTATCCTGATCTGTTTTTGAGGGTTTCCGTATTTATAAGGCCATCTGGAGTTAGGAACAAGTCAAGAGGTGGCACGAGGAGGTCACGAGCCCCCTAGCCGCAGGCACGGGGGGCCCGCGCCTCCTAGGCTCGTGGCTTCCTCGGGCCGCCTCTCCGGTATCTTTTTCTTCAGGTATTTTTTATATTTTCCAAAAAAAATCACGGCAAAAGTTTTATTCCATTTGGACTCCGTTTGATATTCCTATCTGAAAAAGGTCAAAAACACGGAAAAAACAGGAACTGGCACTGGGCACTGGATTAATAAGTTAGTCCCAAAAATAATATAAAATGGCATATTCAAGCATAGAAAACATCCAAAGTTGATAATATAGTAGCATGGAATGACCAAAAATTATAGATATGTTGGAGACGTATCACGTCTCCGTGCTCGTTGGTGTGCCAGCTGGTCACTCCATTGTCTCGCTACCCCGATCGATCGGTGCGCACGGGCCCGGACGGGCTTTTCTTTCCGTCGATCGTAAGATCATATAGACAACACCCAGGCGGCGACATTCAGAGGGGTATGTACGTGTGTTTGGGATCAGTTAATTTGACCCGTACTTATAGGCGCAAGCTAGGTTCCCCTCGATCGGAGTTGGAGTCAGAGTCGATTACCATCTGGAGATTACTTAGATTGATTGTAAGTAGGATTTTTTCTTTCATTAGGACGACGCCCTATGTGTTGCAACAGACAATACACCATTTTTGTTACGAGGAAAACATCCAATCTATTTATCTTCAATCATGCAAGTACAATGAAAACTAGAAATAATAAAAATTACATTCATATATGTACATCACCTAGCGACGACTACAACCACTGAATCGAGCCGAAGGCGCACGGTCGTCGTCGCCCCTCCATCATCGAAGCCCGGCAAGACTTGTTGTGGTAGACAGTCAGAAAATCGTCATGCTAAGGTTGCATAGGACCAACGCACTAGAACAACAACCGCCGCTAATGAAGGGTAGTGTAAATCGAAAGGATCCAACCTAAAAACACATGAACGTATAGACATACGACGAACTGATCCGAACAAATTGAACAAGGATAGATCCGACGGTAACACACCTCCACACACCCACCGATGATACTAGACGCACCACCAGAACGGGTGTAGGCGGGGAAAACCTATTCCATTTTCAGAAAGTCGCCGCTGCCTTCCTTAACAGGACACTGCCACTTCTTGAGCTTGCATTGATTTTTCCCTTGAAGAGGAAAGGGTGATGCAGCAAAGTAGAGATAAGTATTTCCCTCAGTTTGAGAACCAAGGTATCAATCCAGTAGGAGTATCAAGATGAGGCACCAAGGCACCTGCGCAAAAACAAACAAACTTGTACCCAACGCGATAAAGGGGTTGTCAATCCCTTTATGATTACTTGCAAGGTGAGATCTGATAGTGATAATAGGGAAATATAAATAAATAAATAAAAGTGCACCAAGGTATTTTTGGTATTTTTGTATGTAAATCTGAATATATAATGTGTAAAATAGACCCGGGGGCCATAGTGTTCACTAGAGGCTTCTCTCATGATAGCAAGTATTACGGTGGGTGAACAAATTACCGTCGAGCAATTGATAGAATCGCGCAAAGTCATGAAGATATCTAAGGCAATGATAATACATATAAGCATCACGTCTGAGACAAGTAGACCGATACTTTCTGCATCTACTACTATTACTCCACACATCAACCGCTATCCAACATGCATCTAGTGTATTAAGTTCATAACAAACAGAGTAACGCCTTAAGCAAGATGACATGATGTAGAGGGATAAATTCATGCAATATGATATAAACCCCATCTTTTTACCCTTGATGGCAACAACACGATGCGTGCCTTGCTACCTCTTCTGTCACGAGGTGAGGACACCGCACGGTATGAACCCAAAACCAAGCACTTCTCCAATTGCAAGAATCATAGATCAAGTTGGCCAAACGAAACCTATAACTCGAAGAGACTTACAAGGATATGAAATCATGCATATAAGAATTCAGAATTGACTCCAATAATATTCATAGATAATCTGATCATAAATCCACAATTCATCGGATCTCGACAAACACACCGCAAAAGAAAGTTACATCGGATATATCTCCATGAAGATCATGGACAACTTTGTATTAAAGATCCAAGAGAGAGAAGAAGCCATCTAGCTACTAGCTATGGACCCAAAGGTCTGTGGTGAACTACTCATGCATCATCAAAGAGGCAATGGTGTTTATGAAGAAGCCCTCCGTGTCCGAATCCCCCTCCGGCAGGGCACCAGAACGGTCCCCAGATGGGATCTCGTAGAAACAGAAGCTTGCGGCGGCGGAAAAGTATTTTCGTGGCTCTCTCTGTTGGTTTAGGGATTTTAGGGAATTTATAGGCGAAAGAGGTAGGGAAAAGGAGGCACGAGGGGCCCATGAGCCTGCTAGGCGTGCCTAGGGGGCTCGTGGCCTCCTCCGTGGCCCTCTGCCTTGGTTCTCAAGTCTTCTGGATCCCTTCTGTTGTGGAAAAAATCATCCCGAAGGTTTTATTCCGTTTGGACTCCGTTTAATATTCTTATCTGAAAAAGGTCAAAAACACGGAAAAAACAGAAACTGGCACGGGGCACTGAGTTAATAAGTTAGTCCCCAAAATGATATAAAATACCATATAAATGCATATAAAACATCCCAAGTTGATAATATAATAGCATGGAACAATAAAAAATTATAGATACGTTGGAGACGTATCAGACACAAACCCTAACAAATCTCGAAGACACATGTAAAAATGAATCCATCCCATTGGCAAGGGCCGGGATCCACCACGTATCCATGGCCCTACGGCCACCGGAGAAAAGGCGGACAGGCGTCGACGTCGGCGGGAGACAGAGAAACCCTAACTGGGGAGAAGCTAGCTGGTATATGAGAGTTTCGAACGTGATTGATGCTTACCGTTCGGAATGCACAGTTGTTGATGAAGTGTTGAGTGTCAGGTTATATTTTCTTTTCTAGTGCTTTTTGGTTCAGAAAAAGTAAAATACATATACTCATGGATGTTTCTCTGTCATGAGGGCCCAAGAGTACCTCGATTGAACCCTAATACTACACCTACGTAACCACTTCCTCCGTCCCGTAATATAAGAGCATTTTTATATTATGACACAGAGGAAGTATTTGCGTGGGGCGTTGCTATTGCGTCCATGCGCAACGCTCAATTTCCGACAGGCTGGAATGCCCGAATTTGTTGCACGCATGTGGTGGGACCCAAACACGATACTTCGGAAGCTGTCGGAGGATGCAAGGCTTTCGACGGGAAAGAGCTTTTCCGATTTACTTAACCTTCCCAAGCTAATTCTCCACCCCCTTCCCAAGATAATTCTCCACCCTCTCCCGGGCCAGTTTTTATTTTTCAATCAAATCATTACAAGTCAACTTTCAGGTAAAACTTACATAGAATATGTACGTAGCTAGACTTAGAGCATTTCCAGCCGTTGGCCCCCCAGGGGCGCGTTAAATCACCGCCTGGGGGCGAACCGATGCCAAAATCGGCGTGGGGGCGAGCAGGTTCCCAGCCACCGGCCCCAGGGTCGCCCCAAGATGCGGTTTAAAAAAATGGAATTCGGCAAAGTTCGGCAAATTGGACATATATTCGGCTAAGTTCGGCAAACTGGACATATATTCGACATTACATAAGTTATTTAAAAAAAGCACAACTAAGGGGTGAAGAAGTCGCTGAGCGTGGCGAAGTCGCCGACGTCGCTGCCATCCTCGTCGGCGGCGGTGGCGGCCTTATCCTCCTTGACGTGGCCACCCCTGCTGGACCCCTGCCTGGCATCACCCTGGCAGACCGGTGGCGGCGGCGCATCATCGTCGCTGTCGTCGAGAACAATGACGCCTCCCTCATCGCGGCCACGGCGCCGAGCGGTGAACTGCTCGTAGGTGCAGCACTGGCGCTCCAACTCCGTGCACGCCCAGTCTTCATGCGCCCACTTCAGGGCCGCCGTGTCGTCGGGCTCCTCCTTGACATCGTCGGCGAGCCCGAGCTCCGCTTCACTGCGGCGGACCTCGGCTCCGTCTTTGGTTTGACATAGCACGGAGGAGCCGAGGAGGAGGCACGCCTGCCGCCCTCGTTAATGATCATGCCGGTGTTGTGGGTGCGCCGGCCGAGCGGCATCTCCGCTGCGGGCTCGGCCTTGACGCCGAACACCGCTGGCGAGCCGGAGGAATGGGAAGAGGAGCGAGAGGAGGATTGAGAGGATGAAGACGAGGAGGATCCGAACCTCCTGGGCATCTGTCGTGGGAACGAGCCTGACAATAGATGGTAGGGGTATGAAAGGAGAGGGCAGAGTCCTAGCTACAGCGAGGCTGTACACACGGATATATGTGTTCAGGCCCCTCTCGTGGAGGTAACAGCCCAACGTCTTAGTGCTCGGGAGCTTTATGTCGTGTGGAATGTAAAGATTACAGTGGTTGCAAACCTTGTGCAGGAGGGGAGGGGCGGCTTATATAGAGTTCGCTTCCCCTCATAATTGTCCCGCATCTAAGGGCCTGGTCGTGGGGTTAAAGTGTGTCGTTACATGTAACGTACGTAGTTAATGCTGATACGTCTCCAACGTATCTACTTTTCCAAACTCTTTTGCCCTTGTTTTGGACTCTAATTTGCATGATTTGAATGAAACTAACCCGGACTGACGTTGTTTTCAGCAGAACTGCCATGATGTTGTTTTTGTACAGAAATAAAAGTTCTCGGAATGACCTGAAAATTGACGAGGAACTTTTGTGGAATATATAAAAAATACCGGCGAAATTATCAACCGGAGGGGAGGAGCCAGTGGGCCACGAGCCCAGGAGACACGACACCCCCTAGGTCGCGCCTGGCAGGCTCGTGGGGCCCACGTGGCCCCTCCGACCTCCTCTCCAGTTCCATATAACCCTATTCGTCCTAGAAAAATCAGAGAGAAGAAATAATCGCGTTTTACGATACGGAGCCGCCGCCACCACCTGTTCTTCCTCGGGAGGGCAGACCTGGAGTCCGTTCTGGGCTCCGGAGAGTGGAAATCGAAGCCATCGTCATCATCAACCATCCTCCATCACCAATTTCATGATGCTCTCCATCGTTCGTGAGTAATCTCATTGTAGGCTTGCTGGACGGTGAGGGTTTGGATGAGATCTATCATGTAATCGAGTTAGTTTTGATAGGGTTTGATCCCTAGTATCCACTATGTTCTAAGATTGATGTTGCTACTACTTTGCTATGTTAATGCTTGTCACTAGGGCCCGAGTGCCATGATTTCAGATCTGAACCTATTATGTTTTCATCAATATATGTGTGTTCTTGATCCTATTTTGAAAGTTGTAGTCACCTACTATGTGTTATGACCCGGCAACCCCGGAGTGACAATAGCCGGAACCACTCCCGGAGATGACCATAGTATGATGATTCCATGTATTCACCATGTGTTAATGCTTTGTTCCGGTACTCTATTAAAAGGAGACCTTAATATCCCTTAGTTTCCATTAGGACCCTGCTGCCACGGGAGGGATGGACAAAAGATGTCATGCAAGTTCCTTTCCATAAGCACGTATGACTATATACGGAATACATGCCTACATTACATTGACGAACTGGAGCTAGTTACAGATCACCTTATGTTATAACTGTTACATGATACATGCTATCCAACATAATTATCCATCACCGATCTAATGCCTATGAGATTTTCCTATACTGGTCTTTGCTATGCTACTTTATCGCTACTGCTGTTACGCTTGCTACACAAATCACTACTGCTACTGCTGCTACTGTTACTGTTACTATCATATTACTTTGCTACTAAAAACTTTGCTACAGATATTAAATCTTTTAGGTGTGGTTGAATTGACAACTCAAATGCTAATACTCGAGGATATTCTTTGGCCCCCCTTGTGTCGAATCAATAAATCTGGGTTGAATACTCTACCCTCGAAAACTGTTGCGATCCCCTATACTTGTGGGTTATCAAGACCTTTTTCTGGCACCGTTGCCGGGGAGCATAGCTCTATTCTCTGAGTTACTTGGGATTTATATCTGTTGATCACTATGAAGAAATTGCAAGATCCAAAAACTAAAGTTCTACCCTCAACTACGAGGACAGGTAAGGAACTGCCATCTAGCTCTGCACTTGATTCACCTTTTGTTATGAGTAAATTTGCGACACCGCCACCTGCAATTAATTCCAATATGTCGCCTGTGCTTGATGATGCTACTTCTGCTATACATGATAATTATGATGATGCTTTGCTTTACAATGAGATGCCACTTGGTGAATTTCTGGATGCACAAATTGCTAGAGTTACTACTGAATCAAATGATACTTCTGAAACTAATGAAATTATTGAAATTGAACCTGTTGTTACACCTGTTAGGCCTAGCCCTCCTAGATATAAATCGCCTAATATACCTAAGGGTTATGTTATGGAAGGAGAGGTAGCTGAAGACTTTCTTGCTTGTAAGGATAGCTATGATCTTGAGAAATTATTACGCAAGTGGAAAGAAAAATCTCTGAATGCTAGAATGAAATATGATCCTAAGTTTTCTACTTCACCTATCTTTGTTACTGATAAAGATTATGAGTTCTCTTTTGATCCTGAGTTAATCACTTTGGTTGAATCTGATCCTTTTCATGGTTATGAATCTGAAACTATTGTGGCACATCTTACTAAACTGAATGATATTGCCACCCTATTCACTAATGAGGAAAAAATTTGCTATTACTATATCCTTAAGTTGTTTCCTTTCTCACTAAAGGGTGATGCTAAAACTTGGTTTACCTCTCTTGCTCCTGGTTGTGTGCATAGTCCCCAGGATATGGTATACTAGTTCTCTGAGAAATATTTTCCTGCCCATAAGAAACAAGCTGCCTTGCAGGATATATATAACTTTGTGCAAATTGAAGAAGAAAGTCTCCCACAAGCTTGGGGGAGGCTTGTCCAGTTACTTAATGCTTTACCTGATCACCCTCTTAAGAAAAATGAAATACTTGATATCTTTTACAATGGACTAACCAATGCTTCTAGGGACCACCTAGATAGTTGTGTTGGTTGTGTTTTCAGGGAACGAACCGTGGAACAAGCTGAAATTCTATTAAATAATATCTTGAACAATTATAATGCTTGGACTATTCCCGAACCACCTCCGAAGCCAACTCCAAATAAAAGAGGTATTCTATTCCTCAGTCCTGAAGATATGCAAGAAGCAAAGAAATCTATGTGAGAGAAAGGTATTAAATCCGAAGATGTTAAGAATCTACCACCTATTGAAGAGATACATGGTCTTGATAACCCGACACAGGTAATAGAGGTAAATTCTCTCTGTAGATTCAATGAGAGTGATATTCCTTATGATAAACCTGCTAGCTTATGTTTAGATGAATTTGATAACTTTGTTGTCAAACAACAAAGTTTTAATGATTATGTTAGCAGACAACTGGAACAAAATGCTCGTATGATTAATCGTATAAGTGCTTGTGTGGATAGAAATGTCAATGTCTTAAGCTTATTAGTAAACATGCTTCTATGGTCACTACTCAAGTAGAGCAAGTACTTAAGGCTCAAAATGACTTGCTTAATGAATTGAATGATAATTCTGTTAAAGTTGTTACTAGAGGTGGCAGAATGACTCAGGAACCTTTGTATCCTGAGGGCCATCCTAAGAGAATTGAGAAAGATTCTCAAGGAATTAAAACTGATGCACCTAGTCATCCTGGTAATAGGAAGAAAAAGAAAGATGATAGGAACTTGCATGCTAGTAAACCTGTTTCTGTTACACCTCAGAATCAAAATGATATATCTATTTCTGATGCTGAGACACAATCTCGTGATGAACATGAGCCTAGTGATAATATTGATAATGATGTTCATATTGATGCTCAACCTAGTAATGATAATGATGTGGAAATTGAACCTGCTATTGATCCCGATAACCCACAACCTATGAATAAAAGATATGATAAGAGTGATTTTATTGCTAAAAAGCACGGTAAAGAAAGAGAACCATGGGTTCAGAAACCCATGCCCTTTCCTCCCAAACCATCAAAGAAAAAGGATGATAAGGATTTTGAGCGCTTTGTTGAAATGATTAGACCTATCTTCTTGCAAATGCGTTTGGCTGATATGCTTAAAATGTCTCCTTATGCTAAATACACGAAAGATATTGTGACAAATAAAAGAAAGATACCTGATATTGAGATTTCCACCATGCTTGCTAATTACACTTTTAAGGGTGGGACTCCTAAGAAACTAGGTGATCCCGGAGTACCCACTATACCTTGTTCCATTAAAGGAAATTATGTTAGAACTGCTTTATGTGATCTTGGAGCCGGTGTTAGTGTTATGCCTCTCTCTTTATATCGTAGACTTGAATTAGATAAATTGACACCTACTGAAATTTCTTTGCAAATGGCCGACAAATCAACTGCTTTACCTATCGGCATTTGCGAGGATGTGCCTGTTCTGGTTGCAAACGTTACTATCTTAACAGACTTTGTTATCCTTGATATTCCCGAGGATGATGCCATGGCAATCATCCTTGGAAGACCCTTTTTAAACACTGCATGGGCTGTTATTGATTGCAACAAAGGCAATGTCACTTTCCATGTCAATGGTAATGAGCACATAGTGCACTTTCCGAAGAAACAATATCGGGCTCATTGCATAAATTCTATTGAAAGATCTTCATCCATTATTGTTGGAAGTTTTGAAATTCCTTTACCTACTGTCAAGATGAGATATGATATGCTTATTGTTGGGGATATGCATATCCCCATTGAGGTAACCTAGTGATTTTTCGAAGATTCTCCGGTTTCATTTGATTCAAAAAAAGTTTGTCAAGGAGACTTGATCAACCTCATTGATGGATTTCTTTTGATGACCATGAGGTGGATGAATCTAGAAGTCACAACCTTCTGTTCCCAACTTTTACTTTCTATTAATCAGTAGAAAAATAATAAATATAACATTATTCTCCTGTTTTCTGCATTATCCGTCCAATAAAAAATGACCTGAAAATAAAAGTTCTTCAAATGCCCTGAAATTCTAGTATGATTTTTTCTGGAATATTTAATTTTTTTGGAATAAATAACTAGTCAGGGGGATGCACCAGTGGGCCACGAGCCCAGGAGGCGCGGCCACCCCCGCTTGCCACGCCTGGCAGGCTCGTGGGGCCCATGTGGCCCCCTCCACTTATTCCAGCCCCCATCTCCTTCTTCTTCCTCCAGAAAAAATCATCCCACAGCTCAAACCCGTGTTCTTGCTCATTTTGCTACATTTTTCGATCTCCTTGTGCAAAGCCCCATTCACCAAACTGTTTTGGGAAATTGTTCCTTGGTATGAGACTCCTCCATTGGTCCAATTAATTTTTGTTCTAGTGCTTTATTCATTGCATATTATTGCTGCCTTGGTGACCCAGTTCTTGAGCTTTACATGTTAATTTTATTTGGTCCCAAGTAGTTTTGATGCAAGATATGGCCTCCAGGCACTTGTAGGAGTAGTTGCTATGAGTTTTGTTAAGTTTTATTCACCCTTATTTTGAGTCACTAAAAATTTCAGAATTATTTCAGAAAAAGGAAAATGTTTAGGAAGAGCTATCATGGTAGTTCCTCAAGCAAGAGGGGTCCCCGTCTCGCGATTCGGGAGCCCGATCATTATCAGCCGAGGGACGCACTGGTGCAACCATGTGAATGGCCTTCCCACGAATTCATGATTGATGCAGGTTTCAAGGATGAGTTTGATACACTTATTCGCAACGCTGAGCTCAAAGAGTTTGTCTCCAACAAATGTGAATAGTATACTATCTCACCGCCTTCTTTTTCTCGTAGATTCAAATTTTTAGTTGGCCGTGACACATCCATACTTTTTGATCTTTATGGTAAATCGTATGCTATGGACTTAGAGGATTTCAATAGAATATGCAAGATACCTGATTGGGGTAGTACCAATGACCCTCCTAAGTCCTCTGTTAGAGACTTTATGTCTAGTATAACTATTGGAGAAACTAGAGATATTACGCAGGCTACAATGGGGATCATTCATTTTCCTGCCTTACATTATTTTGCCCTCTTCATAAGTAGATGCATTAATGGTAAGCGCGACCATAGCCACCTCTGCGCACCTGACCTCAATATACTTAAGAGTGCAGTAACATGTGATAGAAGTTTTAACATGGGAGCTATAGTTGCTAGGAGATTAAATAACAATGCTAATGAAGGAGATTTCTTTGGTGGGATCTATGCCACTCGCCTAGCTAATTATTTTAGAATACCCATCCAGACTGGAGATCCCCCGGTTCACAGTGCTTTCCTTGATCGTGCTGCTATGATACGCTTCCAGTTTCTCGAGAGGAGCAATGAGTCCCTCCTATACCGGTTAATATTTAACCGACAACGTGTTTTTCATATTACCCTTCGTGCTCCTGCCTTCTTTGATTTTCAGAGTAAACGAAGATATTACATAACTAGAGAAGAGGCAGAGGAATCTGAGAGGGAGGTGAAGGTTGCTCGCATCCATGAGGCAGCTATTCAGGCGGTAGCTGCTGCGTCCCAGTACAACCCACATTATGATTTCGGATATAGCCCAGAGTACCCAGGAGCTGGTTACTTTCCTCCCTAGGAGTAGACCAACTTAGGCCAAAATCCTAAGCTTGGGGGAGTATGTGTTTCTCACCGACTTTATATTCATGTTCACACATTCACTTTGATAGTCGGTGTTCACACTTTTTCACTATATCATCCATGCTAGTTTATTTTCCTTTTTCTCGCATTCTTCTTGTGTGTTTTATTAACTTGAGAAAACCCCAAAAAAATTAAAAACGAGAAAAACAAAAAAAAATTAGTTGTAACTCTACATTCTTGCATGCTTAGTAGTAATTAAGAAAAGAAAACCCAAAAAGATTTCCCTATTCTTCTTTTGCTTGTTGGGAGCTTTCCCGTGTAAATAGTTTTCTTTTTCTTTGGGTCGAGGTAGAAGACCATGATTAAAATGATTAGTGGCTCTCCAATGCATTATTGTTTATTCGTCAAAGAGCCATATTACTTTGTCTTCTCCTCTGAGTTTGCTTGCAGATTCCAGCTTAGTCCAATGCACGAACACTCTTATTATTATTCACATCATTCGGTCGTGCAAGTGAAAGGCAATAATGACGATATATGATGAAGTAACTGAGCCTGGAAAAGCTGGTATGAACTCGACCTATTTTTTTGTAAATATGACTAGCTCATCGTTCCTAACTCAGCATTGTTATGAGAGAAACATGTTTGCAATGACAACTTAGAGATCATAGTTTCTTATGCCATGCTTAATTAGCTAGGAGCTTATAATGGTTTGTCTTGGATATCAACATGAATTTTTAAATGATTGTGATGTAGTATGATAGGATGGTATCCTCCTTTGAATGATTCAAGTGGTTTGACTTGGCACATGTTCACGCATGTAGTTGAAACAAAATCAACATAGCCTTCACGATATTCATGTTCACGGTGATTATATCCTACTCATGCTTGCACTCAATGTTGGTTAATCTCAATGCATGTTTATGATTGTTGTCGCTCTCTAGTTGGTCGCTTCCCAGTCTTTTGCTAGCCTACACTTGTACTAAGCGGGAATATTGCTTGTGCATCCATTTCCTAAACCCAAAGTTGTTCCATATGAGTCCACCATACCTACCTATATGCGGTATCTACCTGCCGTTCCAAGTAAATTTGCATGTGCCATTCTCTAAACCTTCAAATAATAACATGTTTATGCTTGAATCGCTCATGTTGTGACAAGGGGCGGTCAGTATCTTCCATGCTAGGCGTGTTATCCTCGATATGTGTTTGTTCACTATCACTCACGAGAAAGGGGCTAGTAATCGGAATGCCCAGTTCCATGTTCAAATCAAATAAAAATATAATTGCAAACAAAACTCCCCCAGGATTGTTGTTGGTATGGACGGCACCCGAGGATTCGGCTAGCCATGGAGTGTGATTGATTGGTGGTTGGGGGAGTCAAAACTTTACTATTTTGTTTGGGAACCGCTTATAATATGTGTAGCATGGAAGATGGTGAAAACTCTTTGTTATCACGTTGACAATGAAAGCATGCCACCCCAAAAATTATCTATCTCTGTTTTAAAAATCTTGAGCTCTGGCACCTCTGCGAATCAATGCTTTCCTCTATGAAGGGTCTATCTATTTACATTTCAATTGAGTCATCCTCTTCTTATTAAAAGCACCAGCTAGAGAGCACCTCCGTCATTTGTATGCTTTGCTATTAATTGATATTGAGTATGATTATGACTGGATCTTCTTTTCCATGAATTACAATTTCTAGTCAACCCTTGGTCTTTGAAGGTGCTCTGCATTTATGTTTTGTGGTCTCAGAAAGGGCTAGCGAGATACCATCTATTCATATTGTATCATGATTGTTTTGATTGAAGTGTTGACGTTTGAAACTTGTTATTATTGCTCTCTAGTTAAATATGCCATTGATATGAGTATATCGAGAGACCCGAATGTCATTGCTTATGTGTTTAGCTTATGATCTTGCTGAAAATCTGAATATGAGTTAGACATAATTATAACAACAAGATCAAACAGAGTTTGTAAAAGTTTTTCTTTTGTCTCTTTCAGTCTATCAACTGAATTGCTTGAGGACAAGCATGGCTTTAAGCTTGGGGGAGTTGATACGTCTCCAACATATCTACTTTTCCAAACTCTTTTGCCCTTGTTTTGGACTCTAATTTGCATGATTTGAATGAAACTAACCCGGACTGACGTTGTTTTCAGCAGAACTGCCATGGTGTTGTTTTTGTGCAGAAATAAAAGTTCTCGGAATGACCTGAAAATTGACGAGGAATTTTTGTGGAATATATAAAAAATACCGGCGAAAGAATCAACCAGAGGGGAGGAGCCAGTGGGCCACAAGCCCAGGAGCCGCCCCCCTAGGCCACGCCTAGCAGGCTCATGAGGCCCACGTGGCCCCTCTGACCTCCTCTCCAGTTCCATATAACCCTATTCGTCCCAGAAAAAATCAGAGAGAAGAAATAAACGCGTTTTACGATACGGAGCCGCCTCCACCACCTATTCTTCCTCGGGAGGGCAGATTTGGAGTCCGTTCTGGGCTCCGGAGAGTGGAAATCGAAGCCATCGTCATCATCAACCATCCTCCATCGCCAATTTCATGATGCTCTCCATCGTTCCTGAGTAATCTCATCGTAGGCTTGCTGGACGGTGAGGGGTTGGCTGAGATCTATCATGTAATCGAGTTAGTTTTGATAGGGTTTGATCCCTAGTATCCACTATGTTCTAAGATTGATGTTGCCACTACTTTGCTATGCTTAATGCTTGTCACTAGGGCCCGAGTGCCATGATTTCAGATCTGAACCTATTATGTTTTCATCAATATATGTGTGTTCTTGATCCTATTTTGCAAGTTGTAGTCACCTAATATGTGTTATGACCCGGCAACCCCGGAGTGACAATAGCCGGAACCACTCCCGGAGATGACCATAGTATGATGATTCCATGTATTCACCATGTGTTAATGCTTTGTTCCGGTACTCTATTAAAAGGAGACCTTAATATCCCTTAGTTTCCATTAGGACCCCGCTGCCACGGGAGGGATGGACGAAAGATGTCATGCAAGTTCCTTTCCATAAGCACGTATGACTATATACGGAATACATGCCTACATTACATTGACGAACTGGAGCTAGTTACATATCACCTTATGTTATCACTGTTACATGATACATGCTATCCAACATAATTATCCATCACCGATCCAATGCCTACGAGCTTTTCCTATACTGGTCTTTGCTATGCTACTTTACCGCTACTGCTGTTACGCTTGCTACACAAATCACAACTGCTATTGCTGCTACTGTTACTGTTACTATCATATTACTTTGCTACTAAAAACTTTGCTGCAGATATTAAATCTTTCATGTGTGCTCGAATTGACAACTCAACTGCTAATACTCGAGGATATTCTTTGGCTCCCCTTGTGTCGAATCAATAAATCTGGGTTGAATACTCTACCCTCAAAAACTGTTGCGATCCCCTATACTTGTGGGTTATCAAATGCTACTAATGACCATTGAACCAATGTCTTCCCGTTGGGCTCCTGATTATGGCTCCTGGTCTTCTGGCGTCGAGTGAGAGCGAGGTCCTCCGAGTGACAGGCGACTGTCGAGTAAGAGTGGGAGTCTACGAGTGAATTACTGTCGAGTGGTTTTGAGCGTCTCCAGTGATCCACTCGGAAGTTCATGCTTGATCTTCAAGTCCTCCCACGTGGTGTCGTTAGGTAGGGTATGCAGGCCTTGCCTAGGACCCTACCCTAGGTACATATCCTCGTCATTATCCCCGAATGGATCGGGGCTTGAGTGGTAAAATGAGGTATCAACGTCGACCTTGAGCTGGTGCATCAAATCCTCCGAATGATATTTGGGACTTCCATGGAACTTGTGTCAATTGAACTCTGAGTATTAACGTCCATTCAGGATCGACACGCAAAATCTTCCGAATGATATTCGGGGCTTCGACGAAACTTGCGTCGATTGAATTCTTCTACGCTCGCCCGGATCCATTCAGCCTTAGAAGTGTCCGAGTGGAAATTCAGCATTTGTTTTGCTCCGAGTGAACCAACAATATCTTGGGGAGGTGACGGGTCGGTCTAATAGACCTGGATTTCCCGGGGTACGAAAATTTGGGACGCGTGCACGCGTGCGATGATGACGCCACGATCAGGGCAAGTGGAGGCACGATGCCTCGATTTTTGCGCCGGTCATATCGCCACGTACTCGGCGCTGTGAGCGGTTGGCGTGTGCGGTAATCTCGCGGGCCCACCGGTCAGTGAGACACTCGGCAGGGTATAAAAGTTTCAGCGCCGCGGTTCACACGGTGCCTCCGCCAGTTCTTTCTCTCTTTTCCTCCGCCTCCTCTGCTCGCAACGCCACACTCTGCTCCTCCTCAACGAGAGCCGCCGCGCCGACGATGAAGAACACGACGGAGAAGCTGAAGCGGGTGAAGAAGGGGGCGATGAAGCTCAACGGAAAGAAGCCCTCGACCGCCCGGTTCACCGCGCCGGCGAGGTGGATGCAGGGTTTTTTTCTCCCCTCTGTTGTCACTCCTGAGGACATGGAGGGCCTCGTCTCCGATGGGCTCGTGGCGCAAGGTGCGTGGAGGCTGCCAGGGGAGGAGCGCGAGCCGGACCCGCGCGACAGGGAGCGGATTCTTCTCCTCTCCCATGTCAAAAGAGGTTTCTCCATGCCTCCCCACCCTTTCTTTAGGAGATTTCTGAACTTTTTCGGTGCTCAACTTCACCACCTCTCGCCAAACACCACAGCCTATCTGTCTGCATTCTTCACTTTGTGCGAATGTTTCCTTGGTTGTTCTCCCCATTGAGGGTTGTTCAAGCACCTCTTCACGGTCAGATCCCAGACCGTGAAGAAAGCTCTCCCCGCTGATGGGAAGACTCATGTGCTCCAGTTGTGTGAGGGCTTAGGGGTTTAGAAAAGAGCCCGTAGTTCTTTCCCTGTGATGACTTTTCCCGAATCCGTCAGAGGCTCGCGGTCGACTTGGTTCTACTGCAAAGATGTAGCAGCACCCAATATGTCGACTGGCCTTCCCCCCTATACACCCAACCATCCTGCCGTTCCCAAATCTCTAAGGGTGACCAACGAGGAGCATGTCCAAGTGGGTATCTTAGTCGAGGCTGTGGTGCAACTGATCCGTGGTGGAGTGACGGGCATGGACTTGCTGGAGATGTTTCTTGGTCGATTTATTCAGCCGCTCCAAGCCAGAGACCACACCATGTGGCACTACGTGGGCCCAGAGGACATGACCAGGACGCATCCAGAGGAGGTCCCATAGAAAACCGTCGAGCAGTGGCTTCGTAGCATCACTGGAGCTTGCGACAATCCTCTAGGAGCCAAGAGGGTCCGACCTTACTCGGTCGAAAACCCGCCAAAGAACTTGGTGAGTAGTGTGATGTAGACTGATATATTTATGTTATCGAGTGGTATATTGATTTGTAAACTGACTTCTTCACTTGAATCATGTAGGAGTGGATGAACATGCACTCGCCCGTTCCCAACGGGAACCATGTGGAGGATGTCGTGGTGAGCGAGGGCGGCAACATGGACGGCGGCGACCTCTCTGACACCGAGGATGACTAGGACGACTCCGGCAACGAGGAAGAAGTCGAGTCACCTCCCCGGCATGAAAGTCGCACCAAGGCCCGCCAGGATCCGGTAGCTGCTAAGGACAAGGCCTCGGGCCCTAGCGAGAAGAACCCAAAACGGAGCCGCCCCTCAACTGTTGAGTCGAGTGAAAGACTGGCCAAGCAACCCAAGCAATCCATCTCCAAGCCTCGCAAAGCTCTGCCTCGCATGAGGGTGGCCGTACCTATCATCTCCATGTAAGTGTTCATGTCCAATTTTTTCTATCGAATGAAGTCTTGAGTTGTATCTGAGTGAAAGTTGTTCAATCCTTCAGAGCTGCTACATCTATGACCTCGCCTCATCGAGATGGAGGGGAAGCGGTGGATGTTGACACTGCTGACACTGCCACTTCTCATAGAGGTAAGAAAGTTATTGGTTCGTCCGAATGGGACTCGACACATGCAAATGTTAACATTGCCGATTTTCATTGCAGAGGTCATCCAGGTGGAGGACGACGAGGAGTAACTAGACATTTCATGCACTCGTGCCCGCAGAGCATCGTCGGTGCAAGCACCTCAGTGCTCAACTGCAGAGTCTTCCCGGGGGAGAGGTGGCTTGACGCAACCTAGGGTTGAACCTGCAATGACCCTGTCGCATGCTCCTCCAACCGTCTCGACCGTTGTGACGTCGACTCCAACTGCACCCCCTCAGACTGCCTCAGCTGCCCCAGCGACCATGCCGACTCCACCTGTGACGGCCTTCTCTCCGCATCGCACCCTGGAAGATCAGACTGGAGCTACGAAGGAAGCCATGATTCAGGCGGAGCAGCTCATGCTGAGGACCAAGGAGGCGTACGAGTCCAGCAAACTGGCTTTTGATGTCAGCGCAGCCCTCCGTACCAATGTCCGAGTAAGTTCGATTGTAAGTCCATTGTCGATTGAATTCCTGTCTTCTCTTGGCCGCTGTACACCCACTGGGTGATTGCTATAGAATGTTTGGACGTCCTCCACTCGCATAGATCGGATCCTAGTTGAGTAGGATTGGGGTTGATAGTACGCGTGGTACTAGGGCGCTCGACATGTCGAGTGAATTTTCTGACGAGTTACTCGACGGGTCGAGAGTTAACCGTCTTAGTGGGGGCGCTCTTAGCGCACCCACTAGGTGTAGTCCCCGAGACCGCTGTCGAGTGCTTGCATCGGCAGGGGTCTTAGAGTTTATAGTATACAGGATACACTTTGCTTTGAACCACCCCACTCCATAGCTACCTTGCAGGTTTCATGGATACTATTCGCAAACCATGATATGACGCTGCATAAGGATAGACTGCACTTCAAAGAGTGGGGAGGTGCGTCACTCGACATGTCGAGTGTCGTGACAGTGCTGACCTTGTCGTTTCTTTTTTTCTGATGAGTTACTCGACGGTTCGAGAGTTAACCATCTCACTGGGGGCGCTCTTAGCGCACCCACTGGGTGTAGTCCTCGAGACCGCTGTCGAGTGCTTGCATCGGCAGGGGTCTTAGAGTCTGTTGTATACAAGATACATTTTGCCTTGAATCACACCACTCCATAGCCACCTTGCAGGTTTCATGGATATTATTGGCAAACCATGATATGACGTTGCATAAGGATAGACTACACTTCATAGTGTAGGGAGGCGCGTCACTCGACGGGTCGGATGTCGTGACAGGGCTGACCTTGTCGAATGTTTGAAAACTTGTCGTACGCATGGTACTAGGGCTACTCGACATGTTGAGTGTTTTTTTTGACGAGTTACTCGACGGATCGAGAGTTAACCGTCTCAGTGGGGGCGCTCTTAGCGCACCCACTGGGTGTAGTCCCCGAGACCGCTATCAAGTGCTTGCACTGGCAGGGGTCTTAATAGAGACAACTTTTGAATTTGTTTATGGCGTGCGGAGCACCAGAGCCACTCGACATATCGAGTGGACTTTCTGCTCGAATTCTTCTAAGATAGTCATTCACCGGCGTTCGATACCCAGTCGTCTGTCCCAAACATCACTCGCCAATTGAATTTCTGTCTTGTGTTGATTCCAGAGGGCTTGTGAACTTGGGGCGGAGTACAAGGACGGGGAGGATGAACGGAATCGGCTGCAGGTGGATCTGGCGGTCGCCAACAATGCTCTGGAGCGAGTGCATGCGGAGATGAAGACTTTGGGAGGTAATTACTACCGAATTTTTGCATTCTCCTCTTCACTCTTCATGTTTTGAACCAAGTGCTCGCACTCGAACAGACGTATGCAATGAAAACTGTCGACTCCGAGCGCGACTCAACAGTGTTGTTTCTTTAGATTCTATGAAGAAGGCGCTGGAGGAGAAGGACAAGGCGCTCGCTGATGCACAACGAGCGGCCAAGGAAAAGACTGAAGCCGCGGATCGGAAGCTGGCGGCTGCCAAGAAGCTGGAGGACGAGAACACCAAGCTGAAGCAGGAGCGAGCGGACCTTGTCAAAAAGGCCGAGCAACTAACCAAGAGGGGTAATGGCCTGGAGAAGCATCTGGGCGAATTCTCGAGGAAGATGTATCTTCTGGTCGACGGTGAGTGTTTTCTGTCGACTGACATTTGCAAAAAAATTTGAGGGTTGCAGTTCACCGACTCTCTTCCTATTCCCCCTTCTTCAACAAACTTATACCAGGACTTTGAGAAAGAAATAGAGGAGATTGAGCCCAATCTTGACCCTACCAAGTTGCCAGTTGCTGATGCGGTGGCGATGAACATGTTGAGGCTCAACTTCCAGCTCCAAGGTGTCCAGGCCTACATCATTCGGCTGAAATCTGCCATGGAGAGAATCGACAAGGAGCTATGGCCTGAGGACACACTTCAGCTCGACCTCAACTCTGTAATGGCTCGCCTGAATGAACTTCCCAGTCTAGTGCAAGCTTGGAAAAATCTGCTGCTCGCTGCGGGGCCGACGTGGCATTATCACTTGTTAGGGTCCACTGCAGGAACGTGAGGGAGGAGAAGCTGAAGGAGCTCCAGGTGGTAAACATGAAGAAACTCCAGTTCGAGGACTTCATGGAAACCTTCATCGAGGCAGCCACTAGAATCACCGACGGCATCGACTTGTACACCTTCGTCGAGCCCGCCAGTCCGTCTCCTGTTTAAAAACTTGGTCTTTGGAAGAAACAGTTAAATTTGCCTCGGCATGCCGAGTGGAATTGTATCCTTAAAACTTCATTCAGGCCTTAGGCCTGAGAACATTTGCTTCTGCACAAGACGTTTATCCGTGGTTTTACCCTTTTGGATTTTACTCGTGCTTTGGCTTTCAATCGTCTGTTCGATTGAGTTTGTTTTAAACTTAGGCGAAGCGTGTTCACAGCTCAGCCCCCAAGTGTGAGGATTGCTCATCACTCAGAGTATTTTCGAACTTAGGCGAATGTCGATTCGCAGCTAAGTCGTCGAGTGAATGGATTACTATCCACTCGACTAGATTTTTAACTTAGGCGAAATGTATTTCGCAGCTAAGCCCCCGAGTGTGAGGATTGCCCATCACTCGAAGTATTTTTGAACTTAGGCGAATGTCGGTTCACGACTAAGTTGTCGAGTGAATGGATTACTATCCACTCGACGAAGTTTTTAACTTAGGCGAAACGTGTTTCGCAGCTAAGCCCCGGAGTGTGAGGATTGCTCATCACTCGGAGTATTTTCGAACTTAGGCGAATGTCGATTTGCAGCTAAGTCGTCGAGTGAATGGATTACTATCCACTCAACTAGATTTTTAACTTAGGCAAAATGTATTTCGCAGCTAAGCCCCCAAGTGTGAGAATTGCTCATCACTCGGAGTATTTTCGAACATAGGCAAATGTCGATTCGCAGCTAAGTCGTCGAGTGAATGGATTACTATCCACTCAACTAGTTTTTTAACTTAGGAGAAATGTATTTCGCGGCTAAGCGCTCGAGTGTGAGGATTGCTCATCACTCGGAGTATTTTTTAAACCTAAGCGAAGATGGATTCGCAAATAGGTCGTCGAGTGAATGGACTGCTATCCACCCGACTGGGTTTTTAACTTAGGCGAAACATGTTCGCAGCTAAGCCCCCGAGTGTGAGGGTTGTCCATCACTCGGAGTATTTTTTTTTGAACCTAAGCAAAGACGGATTCGTGAATAGGCAGTCGAGTGAATGTACTGCTATCCACCCGATAGAGTTTTTAACTTAGGCAAAACATGTTCGCAACTAAGCCCCCGAGTGTGAGGGTTGCTCATCATTCGGAGTATCCCCAAGAATGTAACTGTACGATCGGAGTTGACAATACAAATTGCAGAAATGTGAATTGCATATATGAAGTATTCTTATTACATCAGAAAACTCTTGTCTCAAGTGTAAAAACGCCGGAGCAGATCTCCATTCCAAGCTCATTGTTCATCTATCTGCTTCATGAGATTAAACAGGTGATAGGCTCCATTGTTTAGCACCTTAGTGATGACAAAAGGGCCTTCCCATGCAGGAGTAAGCTTGTGAGGTCGTTGTTGATTCACTCGGAGCACCAAATCTCCTTCATGGAACGTACGACTCTTGACAGTCTTTGCATGGAAGCACCGCAGGTCTTGGTGATAGGCAATAGTCCAGATTAGAGCCATCTCTCGCTCCTCCTCCAGAAGATCTACCCCATCTTGTCTGGCTTGCTCAGCTTTAGCTTCAGATTACAGCTCCACTCGAGGCGAATTGTGGGCCAAGTCAGTCGGCAATATGGCTTCAGCACCATAGACAAGGAAGAAAGGAGTTCATCCAATCGACTGATTAGGTGTTGTCCTCAGTCCCCACAAGACAGACGACAACTCAGTTACCCAGGCCCCGGCAGCATGATCCAAATCGCGCATGAGACGAGGCTTCAGACCTTGCAGAATGAGACCATTAGCCCACTCGACTTGCCCATTGGTTTGAGGATGCAAAACGGAAGCATAATCCACTCGGGTGCCTTGGGAGTTACAGAATCTCCTGAATTCTTCCGAATCAAAATTAGTTCCATTGTCTATGATGATGCTGTGCGGGATGCCGTATCGGATAGTGATCTCCCTCATGAACGTGACCGCTGTACGGGCATTCAGCTTCTTGATGGGCTTGGCTTCAATCCGGTTGGTGAATTTGTCGACTGCTACCAACAAGTGGGTGAATCCTCCTTTTCCGGGTCTAAGGGGGCCAACCATGTCGAGTCCCCAAACCGCAAACGACTAGGCGAGAGGAATTGTCTTTAGAGCAAATGCCAGCTTGTGCAACAGGTTCGCATAGAACTGACAACCATCACAGCGATCAACGATGTCCTTAGCCATCTCATTATCTTGTGGCCAGTAAAAACCAGCTCGGTATGCTTTAGCGACAATTGCCCTTGAAGACGCGTGGTGGCCGCAAGTTCCCGAGTGAATCTCATCCAGAATTATCAGACCTTCCTCGAGGGAAATGCAGCGCTGGGTGACACCAGACATACTCTCTCTGAATAGCTGATCTCCTATTACAATGAAAGCCTTGGATCTGCGCACAATCTGTCGAACCTCTGCTTCATCTTCAGGGAGCTTTTGTCTGAGGATATAGGCAATGTATGGCACAGTCCAGTCGGGAATGATGACCTGAATCTGCATGACCATGTCAATCACAGCAGGAACATCGACTTCAGTCGAGTCAAAGGAACTCAAAGCTTGTGGGGGCTCTTCGATGAAGGGATCTTCTTGAACCGAAGGAGTGTGCAAGTGCTCTAGAAACACACCGTTGGGGACGGCCCGTCGAGTGGAACCAATCTTGGACAACTCATCGGCCGCTTGATTTTTCAGTCAGGGAACATGATGAAGTTCCAGGCCTTCAAATTTCTTCTCCTACTTCCGGATTGCATTGTAGTATCCAGTCATAGCAGGGTTTCTAACATCCCACTCTTTCATCACTTGATTCACCACCAAATCTGAGTCGCCATAAACCATCAGACGCTTGACGCCGAGTGAGATAGCCATGCGCAACCCATACAAAAGTGCTTCATACTCTGCCTCATTGTTGGAGGAATCAAAGTGAATCTGCAAGACATAGCTGAGCTTGTCTCCCCTGGGAGATATCAAGACAACACCAGCACTGGACCCATTCAACATCTTGGAGCCGTCGAAGAACATTGTCCAATGCGCCGAGTGAACTTGGATGGGCTGTTGCTGCTCAGTCCACTCGGCCATGAAATTTGCCAATGCTTGAGACTTGATTGCTTTCTTGGCTTCGAATCTGATGTCAAAGTGTCCAAGCTCGATTGCCCATTTAGCCACTCGACCTGATGCATCGCGATTATTGAAAATCTCAAACAAAGGAGCATCACTGACGATTGAAATCGAGTGGTCTTGGAAATAGTGCGCTACCTTCTTCGCTGATAGGTAAATACCATACACCAGCTTCTGATAGTGTGGATATCTTTGCGAGGGGGACGATACTTCTGAGACATAATAAACGGGCCGCTGGACTTTATAGGCTTTACCCTCCTCTTCTCACTCGACAGTCAGCACTGTACTGATGACTTGATTTGTGGCCGTGAGGTACAGGAGCAAGGGCTCTTTGCTGGCAGGAGCGGCAAGCACCGCCTGGGTGGAGAGCAGGGCTTTGAGCTCAACAAACGCTGCTTCGGCTTTAGGAGTCCAGTCGAACGTGTCGGACTTCTTCATCAACTGATACAAGGGCAGAGCCTTCTCACCAAGACGAGAAATGAATCGACTCAATGTTGCCAAGCAACCTGTGAGCTTTTGAATGTCGTGCACTCGCACAGGAGTCTTCATACGGGTGATGGTGCTGATCTTCTCAGGATTGACATCAATTCCTCGCTCGGAAACGAGAAAACCGAGCAGCTTGCCGCCAGGGACGCCGAAGGTACAGTTAGTCGGATTCAGCTTTATGTCGAATAGCCTCAGATTGGCGAATGTATCGGCCAAGTCAGCCAGCAGGTCGGAACCTTTGCGGAACTTAACCACAATGTCGTCCATGTATGCCTCGACATTCTAGGGAATCTGGTCGAGTAAACATTTCTAAATCATGCGCATAAAAGTAGCACCGGCATTCTTGAGACCAAAAGGCATGGTGATGTAACAAAAGCACCCGAATGGGGTGATGAAGGTTGCCTTTATTTAGTCCAGGCCATACAGGCAGATCTGATGGTACCCAGAATAAGCATCCAAAAATGATAAACGCTCGTACCCCGCCATCGAGTCAACAATTTGATCTATGCGGGGGAGCGGAAAATGGTCTTTTGAGCACACCTTATTGAGATGTTTGAAGTCAATGAACATGCGCAACGACTTATCTTTATTTGGCACCATCACAACATTCGAGAGCCACTCGGAGTGGTAAAACTCCCGAATGAACTTGGTTTGCAAGAGACGGGCCACCTCTTCTCCGATTGCCTTGCAGTTCTCTGTCGCAAATCGATGCAAATGCTCCCTGACGGGCTTGGCTTTCGGAATGCCGGTGCTCAGCCAACTCCTTGGGAATCCCTGGCATATTAGTAGGCTTCCATGCGAAGATATCCCAGTTCTTACGGAGGAACTGGATGAGCTCGACTTCCTATTTGCTGTCGAATGTTGTTGAGATATTCGTCGGGGCAGCATCTAGATCCGTCGGGTGGATGTGCACTTTCTTCACTTCCCCTGCCAACTGAAATGCCGACTCGGAATCCAGCTTCTTTGCACGGAGCAAATCAGCAGGGTTAGCGGTTTTCTTGTACTCCTCTAGCTCGACCATGGCCATCTGTTGATCGGCGATCCTGGAGCCTTGCTGGAGGCACTCTTCGGCCCGCTGTCGATTGCCAGTGACCTTGATCACGCCCTTAGGGCTTGGCATTTTCAACTTGAGATACACGTAACATTGTCGGGCCATGAAACGTGCATAAGCGGGTCGACCCAAAATGGCGTGGTAAGCACTCATGAAATCCACAACTTCAAATGTCAACTTTTCTTTTCGGAAATTTTTGTCATCTCCGAATGTCACATCCAATGCTATCTGGCCGAGTGACTTGGCCTTTTTTCCTGGGATGACCCCGTGAAACTGCATGCTTCTCTCACTCAAACGGGACATCAGAATGCCCATCCCTCTCAGAGTATCTGCATACAGAATGTTCAAGCCGCTGCCGCCGTCCATGAGGACCTTTCTGAGTCGAATCCCCTGCACCACCGGATCAACTACTAGAGCCTACCAATCGGGAGTGGCCACACGAGCAGGATGGTCTGTCTGGTCGAATGTGATAGCATATTGGGACCATTTGAGGTAGGTGGGGGTGTTTGGTACAGCCATGTTGATCTCTCTGTTGATGACCTTCAGACGACTCTTGCTCTCGACATCAGCAAAGATCACCAG
Source organism: Hordeum marinum (assembly GCA_022496015.1). NCBI lineage: Eukaryota > Viridiplantae > Streptophyta > Magnoliopsida > Poales > Poaceae > Hordeum > Hordeum marinum. Next base: position 416,723,103 of record CM039677.1, on the reverse strand, counting down.
AGTTGTAGTGACATCCGGGAATGTTTCCTTTTCCTCATCTTCATTCCCCTTTTCAGGAAATTTCTTACTCAACTAGTCTCCCTTGAACTGCTGGATAAGGGTTCAACATTGTCGAGTGGTGTGCTTGGGCAAAATCAGGTTGCCTTCTGCATCTTTCCTCGTGTGAATTACACACGGCTGATCCATGATGTCAGTTCCTGACTGACCTTTCCCTTTCTTGGGAACATATTGAGCCTTGGCTTTGCCCTTGTTCTGCGATTGAGTCGCCAGTGCCGCTGCCTCTGCCGGAGTCGGGTCTTCAGCCTTCCGCTTCTGTTTCCGATTGTTGCCGCTGCCAGACTCGTTGGCGACATCGTTTCCTTTGCCGCTACGGAGGCGGTCTTCTTCCTCGCCATTGGCGTACCGAGTGGCAATTTCCATCATCTTGCTGAGTGAAATATCACCCGTGCGCCCAAACTTTAGGTACAGCTCCCTGTATCTCACACCGTCCTTGAAAGCACAAACAACCTGATGTTCCAACACATTCTCCACAGTATGATGCAGAGTGGACCATCGCTGAATATAATCTCTCAAGGTTTCATTGGGCTTCTGGACGCAGTGTTGTAAGTCGACCAGACCCGCTGGGCACTTGCAAGTGCCCTCAAAGGTTCGGACAAACACTCGGGCAAGATCCTCCCAACAATGTATGCTGGAGGGAGCCAAACGATTCAACCAAGCTTGAGCTGAACCATCCAACATGAGGGGCAGGTGCTTCATTGCAACATTGTCATTTCAGCCACCAATCTGCACAGCCACTCGGTAATCATCTAACCAAGTCTCTGGCTTTGTTTCACCAGAAAACTTTCCGATTCCCGCCGCCATTCTGAAATTGGGGGAGGGGATCTCTGCAGTACATATAGCTCTGTTGAAACACTTGGGACCAGACACCACAGCTGAGCTTCCACTCGGAACATCTCTGTCGTGTCCTTCTCTGTAGGCTCTGGTCTTGTCGATCCGCTTTTGAACAAGGTAGGCGCGGGTGTCAAAGTCCGCATCCCGCTCACCACCGAAGGAGCGCCTGTCGTCCTAGCGCCAGGGCGCCTACGGACCACTCCACGGAGGAGTGGGCACTCGATGGGGGTCTTCACGGTGATGCTGATCTTTGTCTTGCCCTTCACGAAAACGGCCGCCTCGACAATGCAAGGGCGTTCCAGGGCTGTGTGCCGACTGAACGGTCTCTCCCTTGGGTGAGTAGTTGTATATTTTGTTACGGGACTGAGAAACTGCTGAATTCTGACGCCGCCGGAGCAAAAACACCGCCGGAAGACATGTCGAAGGATGAAAATCGCAACCTCGCCGGAAGACGCTTGACGCCTGCCCCACGGTGGGTGCCAACTATCGTGGGAATGAGCCTGACAGTAGATGGTAGGGGTAAGAAAGGAGAGGGCAGAGTCCTAGCTGCGGCGAGGCTGTACACACGGATCTATGAGTTCAGGCCCTTCTCGTGGAGGTAACAGCCCTACGTCTCAGTGCTCGGGAGCTTTATGTCGTGTGGAATGTAAAGATTACATTGGTTGCGAACCCTTGTGCAGGAGGGAAGGGGCGGCTTATATAGAGTTCGCTGCCCCTCATAATTGTCCCGCATCTAAGGGCCTGGTCGTGGGGTTAAAGTCTGCCGCTACAGGTAACGTACGTAGTAAATGCTACTAATGACCATTGAACCAACGTCTGCCCGTTGGGTTCTTGATGATGGCTCCTGGTCTTCTGGCGTCGAGTGAGAGCAAGGTCCTCCGAGTGACACGCGACTGCCGAGTGAGAGTGGGAGTCTCCGAGTGAATTACTGTCGAGTGGTTTTGAGCGTCTCTAGGGATCCACTCGGAAGTTCATGCTTGATCTTCAAGTCCTCCCATGTGGTGTCCTCAGGTAGGGTATGCGGGCCTTGCCCAGGACCCTACCCTAGGTACATATCCTCGTCAGCATCCATTGCCCGGTGCTCCAGTGGGGGGCCAGGGCGGCCGCCACGGTAGGTTACGCCAGTGGCGGGTCATTGCCGCCCTCGAGGTGCTGGAGTACCTCGCGGAGGGTACGGCCAGGGGCGCCCCACCATAGGCGGCGCCCCTTGCTGTTCTTGGTGCCTCCCACCACTGGCGCCCCGTTGGTTGACGCCAGCCGCTCCGCCTGCCGGCGCTGGAAGTATGCCGCCCACGACGCGTGGTTGTTGGCGGCGTACTAGGGGAGGGCGCGCTGCTCCTTCGTCAGGGACGCCCGCACGCGGTCGTCCTCACAGGCGAAGATGACGGGGCACGCGTCGACGTCGGGCACCGGGGGGATGGGGACGCCCCCGTTGCTGAGCCTCCACCCCGTCGACCTGGAGCGCATGTCCGGTGGCGCCTGGATGTTTGCCTGGAAGAAGAGGTAGGCCTCCCACTTGTGGAGCGAGCGGCGTCGCTCGACCATCGTTTTGGCTTGGGGAGAGAGGGAAGGGGAGGAACGTTGGCGGATGGGGAGAGAGGCAGAGCTCAGCGGCGGCTGTGGGCTGGTGTGCCCAGAGGCGAGGGGGAGGCGCTGGTTTTATAGCCCCGCGCCGTGTGTACGCGTGGCGGGAGGGAAGGCGTCGCCACGCCGCCCGTGACACGCCGCCCGTGAATCAATGGCAAGGCTGACCGGCGACAACCTTTCCATTGATTCCCCACAGGAAACCGAGGCGTTCTGAGGAAAGACGAGGCGCGTGTCGCTGACTCGGCGGGCCCGTGGCTCTTTCGCGCCAAAATCGCTCACCCCGACGCCCCTGGGCGCCCCCAGCGCGTCGGGTTCGGCCTGGGTCCGCCGGCGCCAGTTTTGGTCCAAACCGGCGAAAAACGGCCTTCTGAGGGCGCGACTGGACCGATTTTTGGGCGCCGGCACTGAAAAATCGCCTGGGAAGCCCCTGTTGGGGGCGCGGCTGGAGATGCTCTTAGCAAAGCTCTAGAGGCCTCAAGCCCCATGGATTAGGGCGCATGAAGGGGCGCTTGAGACCACCAGGGATCCCCCCGGTCACATGTACGGCGCACCTGACTTATAAATACCTCATAAAGCCTTGTCGTATTTTAGATGGATTTTTTTGCTGCTGCCACTTTGCATTCCAAGGCGATCTTAATCCGATTTGGACATATTCCGAGGAAATCTTGGTGTTTGACCTCTTCATCGAACCTTCCTGCTACCATGTTAAAGTGGGAATATTCCACCCTCAAGGCTAGGGGTTTGTAAGTAGTAGGAATGCATCTTTAAAGACAAGGGTTTCTATCAGGCTAGGGATTTGTAAGTAGTAGTCTATGTAACCAAGCATTGTGCTACCCGAATAAACAATCAGGAAAAGGACCTATGCATAAACAATAATAACATTGATTAACTAGAACATAAAGGCTGCACACAACAGACCAAACAACATTAAACATTGTTTAACCAAACACAACGATTGCACACAACATAACTTCTTATTCACATGCGATACGCAATTATAGTCAATACACAAAATAGATGGTAAAATTACATAGCTAGCTAATACTGAAATATTACCAAACTCCCACAAACAACATGGGGATCAGAGCAAATGTTTGCTTGGTTTTCTGTTAATTTGGCCTCACATTTTAATCTTCCCTGCAATCTCCTACCAACTGCAAGCTTCAAATAACCTCCCCGCCGCTCCATCCCTCTGCCATGGCGTCCCGCTTGTCCGTAGGGACAAGAGACCACGCAACAGTAACCACTACCTCAGTGCCATCTAGGTTACATTTCTCATGGCTTATGTTGCAAAGTTTGGGCAGGAGACTGACATGACCTTGTGTCGCGGTATCACCAGATTTGGAGTAGGCTTGTATCTCAACATCCAACTTTCCTCTAATTCATACCGAAACAACACGCCTCGGAAGATGCACATAACCATGAAAACCTTTCAGTTGTGCTTGATCTTTTGAATCAAGCAGCACAATTTCGCTAGACGAGGGATCAATAACACGAACTAGTCCCCATCGGTGGGCACGAATTCCCCTGACAGCGAGTAGCAAGCAACTCGTCCACCGTATTCAAAAGGCCATGACCCTTTTACAACCTGCACACTCTAGTGGCCTGGACCGATAGAATAACTCGCCGCAGGCACAACTCTAGTGTGCAGAAACAGTTCTTAATAGTTAAAGCGGGACCATATCCTCCTCCCGCATAACTGCATACATGTCTGATTAATACTTCATCTTCAGACTGGGTTGGACCTTTTACTTTCAGTTGGATTTCGAAGTCAAGCATGTCCTCAAACACAATTGCACGGGACGGGCCAATCAAGTGCAAAAAACTATCCTGCAAGCATCATCAGTTTCACCCAATTAATCAGCTAGTAGAGAGGAAGCCAGGCGTGCACAAGATCTGCAAAATAAAATAAAAGGGCAGTAGCATACGCACATTTTGTTTCAGTTCTTGGGCGTGGCCGCCACAATCAAATCTATCGGTCTCCAGACGCATCAGCCGATCCTGATCCATGGCTGATTGCCAGCTGATCCCTCCGATCGAATAGACACAACTCAGGCGGCGGCGGCGCTGGTGTGTTCAGGTTCAACTTATACGTATTGCCGGCCAGCTTCTCCCCGATCAGAGTCGGAGTCCGACTCCGAGAGGGTTACAATGTGGTTCGATTGATTTTAATTCCTTTTCTAAAAGAGCATTGATCTGCGCCGGCGTACCGGCCCGAATTTGGGCCGGTCTAACCCCGTGCGTCGGATCTGGCCGCCCTTGTCCGTCAGATCCCTTCCCGTCCTCTTCTCATCTTCAACCTCACGCACCAGGAGGAAAGGGGAGACAGAGAAGAGCGTAGCCCTCGCACGCGTCGACCGCCTCGCCTCGCCTTCTCATCTTGCCTCACCGTCGGCCGTCGCCGGTTGCCGCCCCTCGTCGGCCGTCCGTGTCACCAGGCAAGGCCCTCGCCGCCGTCCTCGCCACCAATGCAACATCTGCACCATGTGGTTGCATCTCCGCGTGGCTACGAATATAGCTCCGGTACTGCTCGTCGGTGCACTCGCCACTGCTCGTGCTCGTTGGTCACCACCTTGTCGGTCACAGCTCACCCCCTATGTTGCAAACGCTATGAAAAAAGCTTCAATCATCAAATGGAAAAGCTTCAACCCAACATGAGAAAGCTTCAACCCTAGATGGATGTAGCAAATTCCCTCGCCGGTAGTAGCAAAAATCACCAACGGTTATAGCAAAATCCGATGACGGTTACAGCAAAAATGTCACTATCGTCGCCGGGTCTCAGTTTCGCCGTGCTGGATGTAGCAAAACGTGATGCAGTTTGTAGCAAAAAGCGATGCTGATTGTAGCTTTTTCACGGGCGGTTGTAGCTTTGGCGCATGAACTTGTAGCTTCGGTGTAGCGGCCTCGCCGGCCGCCGCAAGGATGCAGCACATGGACATCGCTGTGGTAGCATTCCGCCGCCCTCGTTGCAGCTTCTCTCATGGTGACCTCAGTTCACCGTCGTCAGGCACATCGGCTATCAGTGGAGTCCCATCAAGCGAGATGGGGTCGATTCGACCGGTGGAGGCCTCGTCGCAGAAGCCGCGGCGCTCGCTGACAGTGCCTGAGGTTCCCGATGGGAAGGGGAAGGGAAGGAAGAAGAAGATAAAAAAAAAACTAAAATGAAGACCTCCTAGGCTTGATCTATTTGCGGGATCGAGCGCGAGCCACGTGACCAGCCGAACGTTTCGGCGCGCTGGGGGAAAACTTTTCCCTTTTTAAAAATAAAGATTTATTTCCGGCAGAAGCGAGTCTATTACCGGCATACCGCAATACCAATGACGGGTCACGTAGCAAGCTAGACGTCTACGTCGCCTACAGGACATCCACTGTTGGGCCTGACCCACAACGCAACGTACTGCACCAGCTTTCTTCCTCCATACAACAAACACATCACATACCTACACACGTCGAACATTGTAGTTCCCCGATTCGGCTCTCAGAAGCACTTGCTCCTGCACGCAAAAAATTCTGTTATAAATGCCAAAAGAATTAGACGTAATCATAGTCACATCCTAATGCTACCCACAAAATTTTATATGAAAATCTTAAGCATTTTGTCATGCGCAAAAAAGAAACCCGTGTTGAACGCCAAATGTTACATCCAACTTCGTTTTCTTCACCGGCGAAATACCCCTATTCTGTTTCGTATGAAAATTGTGAAGCATGCTTGCAACACTAATAAAAACATCTAGAAAAAAACAGCATTTTCTAAATTTATTTACTATTTATTTTAAATTTACCGTTCACTCAGGAGCAAATTCATCCAGGAGCCAAAACATTCATCCCATGGAAATGCCTAAAAAGAGAGCAATGTACCAAATGGGTTTGAAAAAGGCAGTGTGGGAGATGCAGAAAAGGTTGTATCAAACAAAAGGAGCAGTAATAAAACCACCGTAATACCGGAAAAGGGGTACACTCTTCACATACATTCTACTCATCCAGGAAGTAGAGATATTTGAGAGGAGAGGGAGTGTTCTATTCTATTCTGAGTAGTACACTCTTCCCATCCGTCAAGTACATATTTATTAGGGTTTCCGAGCAGCACGCTTCTTTGTGTTCGAAGCCTCACTTCATCTGTTTTGAAATATAACTTATTTGTGGCGAACTTTAGTTTGTCCACATGGGATTTTACTTGGCTAGGGACATTTACCGAAGTTCATTCTATTATAGAAGAGTTATGCAACCATGTGACATATGTGGTGAGCAGTCCAAACAATTCAAAAAAGAATTTCAAAATAAATAAATAGAAGAGTTATGCAGGAAGTTCACTTTTTTCATGGCAAGTTTCCTTTGTCCCGTAGGGTAAGTTCAATCTTTCATCGGTATTTCACTTAATTAGGAAGAATTCACTTTTTATTGGGATGTTCACTTTTTTTTTGTAGAGACATCATTTCATCAGTGTGGGAAGTTTACCTTTTTTGCCTGGAAGCTCATTGTTTATGTCATAAAGTTCGCTCAATTTCTGAGAAGTCACCTTTATTGAAGGAAGTTCACTTTGTCCGCACCGAAAGTTTACTTTTATAGGACATAAACAAACACATTATGTTCTTCATTACTCTGAACTCAAAAGTTAACGTGTTTGAACGAAAAAAAGGAATTTCATGCACAGAAAATGACTACAACACGGTATCCTATTTTATGGTGTGACAATCTCTGCACTTAAGCTAAATGCCACCAAAATATTTTTTGATAAAGGTCACTAGATATTGACTTATAATATAACATCAAATGGATAAAATCATAACAAATAGATACTAAGTCTTTGTGTGACTATGATGTACACAACCAATACCAACGCTCACACATAAATGGTCACACTTACAAAAGAGCAAAGTCATACAAAACTAGAGGTTTTCCTAGGCTAAGAAGGACAGATGGTCCAAAATGATCAAAACAACGACTCATGAAATACAACAATAATCATTGGCACCGGTCATATCAAGACAACACAAATACTACGAGAAATATTCTCCAAAAGCAACACCTATATGAAGGGAACGGCATGCTCGTCAGATGCAGCCACCGAAGGCTAGATCGAGAGTTTTCACCCCGAGGATCAAGTCCAAAAACTCCAGGCAAAGCCTCCAACAAGGTAATCAGGCAAAACACCATCATTATCACATATAAATAACGAGGTTCAGACCTAGGGTATTTAGCCCGCAACTCGTGGCCGAGTACTCAAGAAGCACCATTAGATCGAAGTTGATCATGTGTTGCCACTTCCACTTTCCATGATCCTATCACCTACATTTGAGCACAATCATGACATGAGATGTCACGCAAGTGGTGATAAAATGCCACCAAGCTAGTACTAGGGCACTTACTTTTACTCTAAATCAGTTGTAGAACTTTACAATAGTGTACGTTGCCAAAGTACGGCAGGTATTGTGGACAACCGAAAGAAGTTTACAGGGTACTATTATTTCCATAAAGCAAAAGGCAAAGGACCTGCATGTACGTCATTGCACACCTCCTTCCCAGCACACCATACCCTGTTGATATGATTTTAATCGCAAAGAAAATCATATAAATGATAAATCATATAAGTGTTTAGTTGCACATCAACGAATCATTTTTCTCTGCGGTTCAAGAGTAGAGGCGACCAGGAGGTAATTGCACTCCCCCTCCACCCCCACCCCCCACCCCTCGCTGCTGCGGGTTCCCCTACGTCCCAAGGACCGCAATGGTGAAAGAAGGGCGATAGGACCTAGATTTGTGTGTTCGGTTCGTGCATACTAGGGGGTTTGTGTTTTATTTTATACCGGTGAAGTTGGTGTGTCACTAGCAATGAGAATAATGGCTTCTCGGCTTCCCCATGTGGATGATCTTCCTCAGTGGGCCATGAATGAGTGGGGGCGATGTTGATCGTCGGCCATTTGGACTTCAGTGATTAGCGTTCTTTAGTGGCAGTGATGTCATGCGATGGGGATCGCGTTGATGGGTGTTTTTCTTCCCCAGATTCTCATCTCCATTCGATGAAGCTCAACTTCATATGTTTTCATTAGGGAACTTTTGAAGTTTGTGTCCCTCTCCACCCTCTAGAGGGAATCGGGATTGTCATATGGCTCTCCTCTATCCTAGCTTCTCTCAGACGGTCAACATTTCATATCGCGGTCAAGACATCTTCTAGTCTACATTGACAGACACTCCACTGCTTCTACAAGTTATAGGTTTCAAAAAGGTGACTAGATAAGACAGGACAGGATCCGCTTATAGCTCGTCGCAAGTGGATGCAAAAGGAAGACGACTCTGATTCCTTGTATCATATAATACACAAAATAGCTGGACAAATTACATATAAAACTATATTACAGAAACACTGCTAGCCTCTAATAAACCACATGGAAATCACAGTATGGGTTTCGCTGGTGTTCCATAGCCAAATATCCTATCTCCAGATTCATATAGTTATTCGTTGCGCCACAATTTCCCGCTTGCTGGTAGCCACGAGGGACCAAGCAACAGTAACCAATACCTCAGCATCACCAAGGGCAAATTTAACCTGGCTTATGCCGCAATAGTCGGGCTGGAAACAAATATGACCATGTGCAGCTATGCCGCCAGATTTGGAGTATGTTTGTATGACAGTGTCCAACACTCCTTCAGTTTCTACAGAAACAACTTGCCTCGATAGATATAGAAAACCACCAACGCACTTCGACATTGCTCCATCTTTTGAATCAAGCAATACAATTTGGCTAGATGAGGAATTAATAATATGAGTGAATCCACTATAATCGAACGTAAATTTCCCTGGTAGTGGGGATCAAGCAACTCGGCCACCATATTCGAAAGGCCATGACCCGTGTTTGACGACCTGGACATGCAAGATAGTGGCCTGGACGATTCGGTTGACGGGCTGCAAGCATAACTCTAGCGTGCATAGAGAGTTCCCAACGGAAAATGTAGATGCACCAGGGCCATATCCACCGCCATAGTTGCACACATAAGTGATCAATGCTTTATCTTGAGACGTTTTTGTGCCTCCACCTTTTACTTTTAGTTGGATTTCATTGTCAACCAAGTCTGTGGACACAATGGCATGCGACGGGCCAGTCAAGGGGAAAAAGGGATCCTGCAAGCGTCGTCAATCACCCCATTAGAAAAAAAGATAGGTTACCCCTGATGAGAGGAATATTCTTTCAAAGAAAATAATAACAAGAAGGGTTGATACAAGATAAGTCGTAATAATCAAGGTCTCCACAAAAAATGAAATGAGGATCGTAGCAATGCTTACATCTTGTGTGTGAGCTCGAGGGCCTTGCTCCTACCGCGGGAGAAGAGAATGTTGCGGTTGTGATCTGCGATGTCGCGGACGGCAACCACGTCGTACACAGACAATGGCCACTGGAGGGCACCGGCTACTTTAGTACTTTTGCGAGCTTGATGGAGATGACCTGCAAGGTTTCCGGGTTGGAGCCGGCACGTTGGGTTATGTGTCCAGGCGTGTAGTGTGTAAACTGCATGGAGCTTAGCACCGCTGCAAGCAAGCGCATGCCAGAAAAAAAAAGTTATAGTACTCCCTCCATTTTATAATGTAGTGCATGTAGATTTTTTTGAAAGTCAAATTTTATCAACTTTGACCGAGTTTATAGAGAAAGCTCTCCACATCTACACACACAAACATGTATATTATGAAAATATAACTCATGATGTTTCCAGTGAGGTGCGTTTGGACAGCAATGCCGGGTTGGACGTTCCCCATCCTCGCGCTTCTGCCCTCCGCTCGCCGCCGGCAGAAATCGAGGACGCCACGCGCTCACCTACACCTGCTCTCTCCCGTGCATAACTTTAGTTATCTTGCTCTCTCCGTGCATATGAAGGAGAACACAAGCCAGTAAAGCTGTAAACATACTGCACCGTCGAACGCGTGACGCGTTGGAATCTTACGGTGTCGCCGGTGGTCGCATGCACAATACACGAGTGGTCTCGTCAAACATCGCGTACACCTGCTACAAATGCTAGACCTGCAAACCTATATCTGCATGCTGTCCCTCCCCACGTCGCTCTTTGTCTCCTTAACAAAAGCTGCAAGTTACTCTTGATCCTTCAACAGGCCTGCGTCGGAACAGTGGCGCGCACGAACCTTACAAAGGCTGGACGGGCCTGATAAGAGGGTGCACAGGCCCCCGGTGCTCTCACGCTTTCGCCTCGTAACCCATCTCCTGTCGGCTTTGTCCGGTTCCCTGCTGGGCGCCGGCGTCTCCGCGCTCGCTGGTTTGGCCGCTGAGTCCTCCATCTCAGTCCACAGGCCGGCGATCCATGGAATAGACATAACTCAGGCGACAGGCTCTGCGTGTTCTGCTCAGGTTGACTCGTATACTTGTAGGGCGAGTGGGTCTCCGCGATGGCAGTCTGTATCGGCTTCGGATATGGTTAGAGCATCTTCCACAAACGTTCAAAAACAGCTCCGCGCATTAAAAATCTGTTTTTTGGACGTCGGACATGCTCCTGCAGAGGTTGTAAAATACTGCACGTAATGTAAAGTTTTGGGCATGCGTTAAAAAACGCCATCAAAAGCTGTAAATTTGAGGCGTCGGATAGAGAGCGCGCTTCACAATTTACATTGCGCGTTTGTTTGGGCTCGTATTTTTGGGCTTCTGCTAAAACAATGTTGGTTCGTGCACAATAAAAATATTACAGTAACGCGCTAAAACTTTTATTGGGCACGATTTTTTCGTACGGCTGTTGGAGATGCTCTTAGCGAGGGAACTGGGCCAAGCCCATCCGCTCGTCCCGGAGCCGCACGGAACAAGGACTCGATTTCTTCCAAAACCCCCTCAAAAGGCGGATAGGAATATCACGCTCACGCCCGGATTCTCTCCTTTCTCTCCTCCGTTTCCCAGGCCAATTCCCATCGGTTCAACTTGCCCACGCTCGCCGGCCACCGCCCTCCCCCGGGCCGAAGAACGGGAGAAGCTTCACTGTTGGGTATTGGAGGGTATTTAGATGGTGCACGACGGACGCGTGAAGGACCGGCTGGAGGCCTCCACCTCGTCGTCTTCACCCGCTGCGACGGTAACGAGGGCGGTGCGGCCGCCTAGGCCAGCGAGGTTTAAGAAGATCCCCGCGTGGCAGTGACACCCGCTGAAGCACCGCCGATTCGTCGTGGGGGGCACCAAGGTGATGGTTGACGCATCATCGTCCACTCCGGCGATAAGGAGAGCCGGAGAGATGAGGGAGGCGACCAAGGCGGCGGTGGCGGCGGCCATGGGGCCGCCCAAGCAGAGTGAGCAGGAGGACGGGAAGGGGCACGTATCCGGGGGCTGGAAGAGGTAACCTCATGCTCGGATGACCCTAGCTAGAACACTCTAGGTCTTCTGCTAGAATTTGTTACTAGAATCTTTATTGATTGAAACATGCAGAGAGAGGATCTCGGCCAAATTAGCAATGGCGTTGCTTCCCGGGGTGTAGCTAAAGTCATAATAAAACAACCTAAGCACCTTAGTACCGCAGAAAGTAAGATGGTCTAGGAAAGAAAGATACTCCTACATAGCCTGGTTGCTTGTCACTCATTGTCGTCGGTCACATGAGTATATCGAAAAAGGCTTTCGTCACGCTTTATATATAAAGCAAACAACAACAACATTCTGATACAGATGCACACCAACACAATACATGCACACACCCAAGGTAAGATACATAGGTGTTGCTCGCAGCAACACCACCCCAAGCACTACAAGAGCAACTGGGGCACTCAACTGTGAACCCGCCACCGTGAAGAAATGAAACCGCATATGACGAACCGTTGGCTCCAAGGTGGCGCCTTCAGAAAAGTTACGACACCAGTGTGCCGCCACCACCCGATCCGAGGATCAGAGTTTCCCGTGAAGCAACACGACGGGCAGTGAGATCGGCGACGATGCCTTCAAGGGAACGAACTCCACCGTCGCCAGTCCGTCCGAAGATAGAACAGGTTTTCACCCCCGCCAGTACTCACCGCCACTGAACACCAACCATGCCGCCCACACGACCATAGTCACCGGGCAACACCGAGCCACTAGATCTGCCCATGAGCACCGCGCTACCACCACCGAGGCTGCCGCCCCGACATCCAAGACCCTGACACCACCGTACCCAAGACATGCCGCTAGCCCAACCAAAGAGATGAGAGAAAGGAGCCACCTTTCATACCCCTGGACGACACCCAGCACCGAGACCCAAACGGTCGGCCAAAACTGGCCTCCATCGACCCGTCCTTTAGTACCGATCGCGAGACGAGCTCGGTCTTGTAGAACCTATTGCGAGAGGAGCTCGGTCCTGCTGCATCGGGCGCGAGACGAGCTCGGTCCAGCAACACCGGACGCGAGACGAGAGATGGACCGCAGTTGGGAGAGGCCTAGCTCCCCGGCGCACGTAGCAAGCACATGATGAGAGGGTGAAGCGAAGGTTGATGTGATCCGCCCGCAGACGAGCCGATGCCAAAGTAGAGGCCGACCGTCGCCGCAGGCAAAGCCGCCAAGCCACCATGTAGCCGACATGCCACCGAGAGGCCACCGCCCATGCTAGACGAATCCCTATTAGTATTGGTACATGATTAGATACGACGACGGTGTATGTAGATGGATTTGTGTGCTTACATGAGTATAGAGAAATCCTTCATTCTTCTCTAATTTCTATCTTCTGTAAAGGATTACGAACAACTGTTCTGATACTTTTGTACTTCATTCAATCATAAATATAGTATTAAATTAATTCCCAATTCATGTAGAGGAACCACTGTCAAGCACATGCTTCAATAGTGGTTAGGAGACACAATTACTATTGGCACTATACTAAATTACCGTGTGGGTGGTGCAACCACTATAACTTTATCAGAAGAAAAGGTTAGAAATACTTAAAATTGGATTATGGAAACTTTTTCAAAGGTTACCTATTGAAGTCGCGTGAGTGCGTGAGTCGGTTATCTTGGGATCGACATTTTATGAGGGCCCTTACCATCTTGTATCATTTGGTCGTTTACTTTGTTCGATTGTTGGTTTATTTATAAAACGGGACGAAAGCCTGTTTCGAGAAATCATGTCTCTGAGTCATCAATGTTCCCCAAATTGTCCAGCTTGCTGAGAATTGCAAAAAAAAGTCTCATGTCGTATGCTTATTTAGTACTCGTCGTTTATGTTTTATCATGGATAATAGTGTGATGTTAATTGGGATGTGATCGTTAGCTGAGGCATCAATTGCTCATGTCTTATTTCTCTCCCTCTCACTCGCTGTGCCTGTTGTGTGAAAAGCTGCTACAAACTATTTAATAAGCGAACATACAATGCATAGTTTTTGTTGCTGGTTTACTCAGAGTGTGATCTGTACAATTGTATCTATGTCGACTATTTGCTTTTAAACCGGTGCTTGCTGGTGCGTACTAATTTTAAACCACCACTTTTTTTACCCCGAAACCGTAGAACAATTGTTCTACGGTAATTTTTTATATAATAAAATTATGTATAAACTAAAGAAACAAAACAAGTCAGTAAAGAAACTATCCAACTCCAGTTTTCTCTAACATTGAGAAATTGAGGATCTAGAAACTTAGGTCGAGAGGGATGTCATCCATTGCTCCAGACTAGCAATGTTCTTTCTTTTTGTTCTGTGCTTGACTAGAGATAAATCATGAAGCAGTCCTTGTTTCCAAGCTTCCAAACTTGGGGTGATGTTTCTGAAGATCTTTCCATTTCTTTGCATCCATATATTCCAACATCCCATGATCACAATATCCATGGCAATCTGAGGTGGTAGTGCTTTCTTGAGGAGCATGATGTCATCATAAGCAGATGTACCTTTGTGTCTATTAGGCACAATGATATCCTAACAAGTCAAGGCAAATTGGCAATCCCACAGAAGATGAATTGAAGTTTCCTCAACATGCTCCTGGCAGAGAACACATTCATAACTTTGTAACATGAAATGTTTCCTTTTTAGAAGACTTCTAGAGTTGATTATGTCATGTAAAATCAACCAGAAGAAAATTTTGTGTCTAATCCTGCTTGCTGCTTTCCATAAATCTATAAATAGGTGATGAACATCTGAGGGTCCCATCAATTGCTCGTACAATTTACTAACAGAAAAAAGACCAGACTTCCATTCGTAATGCCAGCTATCAGCAATGTTTCCAATCTGGTGGACAATTAGAATTAATTCATTGAGTTGTTGGAAGGCAGTGGCAGACAGAGGGGTGTGAAAATGTTCCAAGATATCAGCTGAGTTTCTCAGATGTGCCACTGAACACTGATCATTAATTGCAAAAGAATGTAGCTCAGGATATTCCTCAATCAGAGGCTTTTGATGTCATTTATCTGTCCAAAATAAAGTTGTATCTCCAACACCAACTGTGCAGACAGCAACCTCCTTGAAGTTGTGTATCAGTTTCAGGTGTGTTCTCCACCAGAAAGAGCCCTCAAGCCTGTCCTTAGGCGGTGAGTCTGTATAGTAACTCTCCCATAACAACTTCACCTAAGGAAGATTGTGTTTGTTAACAAACTTGTGCATATTTTTGATTAACAGGGCTTTATTATGTTGTTGTATATCAAGGACTCCTAGCCCTCCATGAGATTTTGGCTTGCAGACTGTTTCCCATGAAATCATTGCTTTTCCCACTTCCTTAGATCCATATTTCCTCCAGAAGCAATGCCTAAGGTACTTGTTGATTTGGTTAATTACTCCCATTGGAAGGGAAAGACAGCTCATGAAGAAAGTTGGCAGGGAAGAGAAAACTGATTCGATGAGCTGCAATCTTCCATCATAAGATATTAAGGTGGAGCATCCAGATATTGTTCTTTCAATTCTTTGCAGCATGGGACTGAAATCTTCTATCCTGAGCTTGTTGATACTGAGTGGGAGCCCCAAATAAGGAAATGGAAAAGTTCCTTCCATGCATTTGAGGATGCTGATGATATTCTGCATGTTTTGAGGTGCCACATTGATTGGAATAACAATTGATTTGTTGTAGTTAACTTTAAGCCCAGATTGTGCTTTAAAGTGTGCCAACAGATTTTTTATCTACATCAGTTGTCTATGATCAGCAGGAAGAACCGCAATGGTATCATCAACATATTGTATCACTAGAAAATCAGGGCAACTGTTGACTTGCAAAGGGGCAGACAACATCCTCTTTCTCATGGCCTCATTAATGATAGACTGAAGTAAATCTGTAGTCAACACAAAAAGAAGTGGAGAGAGGGGATCCCCTTGCCTCACTCCTCTTTTGCAGTGAAAGACTTTCCCAGGAATACCATTCAGTAAAACTGCAGAGGTTGCTGATTTAAACATCATATCAATCCATTGTATCCATCTATCTCCAAACCCTTTGGCTTTTAAAATATCCAAAATAGCCTGATGCTAATTCAAGTCAAAAGCCTTCTCAAAGTCCAGTTTGAAAATAATGATTTCCTCCTTTGATTGATGAAACTGATGGAGATATTCAAATGCCCAGGCCAAACAGTCTTGGATTGTTCTTGATTTGATGAAGCCATATTGATTGATATGCACTAGCTGAAGGATAACCTTCTGCAGCCTATTGGCAAGGAGTTTGGTGATGATCTTTATTGAACAATTCAGAAGTGATATAGGTCTGAAGTCTCCTGGCAGCATGGGATTATATTTTTTGGGAATGAGAGTAATATATGAAGAGTTAATACTCTGCAAATTAATTTTCCCATTATAGAAATCTTTGATCAAATCATAAAAATCCCTAGAGATGATGTGCCAACAAGATTTAACGAATGCTCCATTAAAACCATCAGGTCTAGGAGCTTTATCTAGAGGCAAATGTGCCACCACACCATCAACTTCCTCTTTTGAAAAAGGCTTTTCCAAATCTTTTAGATTGCCATGTTTCTGAATTAGACTGTTTAAAGGAAAGGCTTCAACAATAGGTGTGGCTGTGCTTAATCTTTCTTTGAAAGCTCTCCATAAGACAACAGCCTTTGCCTGGTGCTCTGTTGCCTCCTGGCTAGATTCATCTTGGAGTGAGCTGATATGATTTCTTCTGTATTTAATTGTGGCCTTTGCTTGAAAAAACTTTGTGTTCTCCTCTCCCAATTTAACCCATCTAATTGTTTCTCTCTGCCTCCAGTATGTCTTTTGAAATGACAAAATCTTCAGATAATGCTCACTTATGATGCATCTGCCATTCCATTCTTCATTACTTAACGGTCTGAATTCCTCAATTATGTCAAGAAGCAAAATGCAATCATTGCAAGATCTGATGATGGCAGAAAGATTGGAGAGTTTTATTGGACCAAATTTTGAGCCCTTTTCTTAATCTCTTGAATTTTGCTGTTATTCTCTTTGCACTATCCTACTCCTGCACATCCTGATCCCAAATATTCTGTACAACCTCTTTAAATTCACTGTGCTCCAACTAGAAGTTTTCAAACCTGAACAAATTTGATTTAGGAATATTTGTACCATTCTTAATCACACAGGGAGAATGATCAGAAATAGGTTTGGAAAGAGCAACAACTTGAGTGTTGGGATAAGAGATTGTCCATGCTTCTGAAGAGAATATCCAATCAATTTTTTCAAGCAGTGGTGCCTCTTGCATATTGCTCCAAGTGTAATTTCTACCTTTCAGGGGAATTTCCACCAACCCAAGATTGCTGATTGCTTCATTGAACTGCAGCATTTCTTGAAAATTACCTCCCTCCCTATTCCTATTCTCAAGGTATCTAATATAGTTGAAGTCTCCCAGAATAAGCCAATTGACATCATGAGGGGTCTGAATGTTATTGAACCACTCCAAGAATTCTAGTTTTTCTGCTGGGAGGCAAGGTCCATAGATATTGGTCAAGTACCATGTTTCTCTAGAGTGCATTGAGGTAAACTGGATTGAGAGAGAAAATCTATTTTCAAACACTTTTTGTCCCTGGAAGTAATTGTCATTCCAAGCCACTAACAAACCTCCAGAGGCTCCAATAGATGGGGTGAACTCAAATTTATTAATCCTCTTTGGGCAGAAATTCTTCATGTATGAGGATTCAGAATTCTCTCTCTTAGTTTCTTGAAGACACAAAATGGAACACCCTGACTCTTCAATTTTATTAGAGATAGAAGTCCATTTATCTTTGGAATTAATACCTCTAACATTTCAATTTAAGATATTCCAATTTGAATTCATTATCAGAGATGTAAATCTTTGGAATCTTCTTACTTGAGAGTATAAGAAACCACAAACATGAAGGCAAGAGACTTCTATGATCAACAAAGTGAGGTAGGTACTGAGAATTCCAAATAGATCTCCATATCATCCAACCTAGGCCAAAGAACCTTGAGTACTTAGAGAAACATATTACAGGCTTGGGCAGAAGACAAACATAAAGGTTCCAAAATAATACATTAATTCTAGACATCATGTGAACTCTAATCAACACTTTTAACTAAGTTCTTCAAGGCTTAAAGATTGCTTTGGACATTGGTGCCTCCTTGTGCCCTTCCTTGCTGACTTCTGCTTTTGAGCCTCTCTTCTTTTTTTGCTTGTTGAGAATTTCTTCAGTCACCTCCTTGGCATCCACCTTGCAAAATGATGTAGATAGATTTTTAACAATTTTGCCAGCAATAGGGGGTGGATCAGAGTGACATGCCATACAGTTCTTATTGACACCATTTTTTTTTCTTAAATCCTTTGCTTAACACTTGCAGCCAAGAGCTTCTCCTTACCTCAGTGTCAACTAGAGGTGCCCTGTCCTTCCTTTTCTTCAGACTATGGAGAGCACTGGTGGTGGAGGCATGTTCTTCCAGGGCAGGAGCCAGTAAGGGAGAGTTCTTGGACTGTGGAGTAGAAAAGGTGGGCTCCATAGTAGGTTCCTCCTCAGAAGTGACCTGCATGTCACAAGGAGGCACAGAAGATGAGATACAAGTCTTAGGAACAACAAAGCTATAGAAATGGCTACTATGTGATCCTTGAAGAATGATATTCCACATGTCTGAAGTCAGAAATCCTTTGGCCCAATCAAATCTATCGGGGGATATTAAAGCAGATATTATAAAAAATTTCCATTCTGCTGGTACCTGGATCACTTTTTTAGTATCATGTTTAGGAGCAAAATGTGAAGCCCAAAGCTTGGCACTCTCTCCTCCCAGGCTATGGAGGTCTTCCTGAGAGTATTTGATTTCTGTGCTGCTAGTAGCTGCTCCATGAATCATAGTTTGTAAGAGGGGATCAGTAATGTCAGGAGCAAAGGCAGAGTTGTCTTCCATAGTAGGGTATTTGCCCTTCATCTCAAACCCAGGAGGTGGGCCCATGGAAGTAGAATTATCTGCAGAAGATAAATGCTCTGTATTTTCCAGAATGGTATCCAAAACCTCCTTCTGCTAAAGTTCGTCCTCATTGTGGTAGGGAACAATGTCCTTGTCAGTGCCAGCAGCTCCATCAAATTGTTCATGTTCAGTTATAGCAAGAATTTCTTGCTCCTCTTGGTTTGTCTAAGAGATGTTTTCAGTCCTTAAATTAGAACCACCTAGGATTAAAGCAAATTCATCAAACAAATCTTTTGCAAGAGTTTGCCTGTCCCATTCCTGATTAAGAGAGGTGAGATCTGCAGTTCCCAGAAGTTGTAGCTCTGCAGCAATAACATCCTCTTGATGCATTTGTATCTCTGGGGCAGCAGCAAAATGAGTAGCCTGTTGCAACTCCAACATGGGATCTTCCTGTTGCATAGCAATCTCCTGTGCTACAGCAGGTTGAAGTGGACAGCCAAAACCATCCTGTGTTGCATAGCATATCATGATCAGGGACAGCCAAAACCATCACTGGAGCATTTAGGTCAATCTGGATGGGAAAACCATCAATGGTAGCTTCAGAATCGTTGGAGCCAACTGAGAGAGTGATATTGCTTTGATTATCCATAATTGGCAGCTCTTGCTCAGGCTGGAGGAGATTTGGGAGTGGCTCCCAAAGATCATGAAACTCTAAAAACTCTCCAGGATGCAGCTCCAAATCAACATTAAGGTCCAAATTTCCTTGAGGTCCCCATTGATTTATGTCAGGGGCCACTTGGATAGGCACATTAACCAGGTTTAAATCCAAATTAACTTGGTTCTGTATTTCTTCCTGAATCACAGGGATTATGTTCTGCTCCTCTTCTTGATGTTGATTGATGGGCCCAAAAAAATGATGTTGGTTTGGATGGAAATGCTGCTGCTCTGGAATTGGATGGGGATTTCCTCCAGCTAGGATTGGTTCTTCATCTGCAGGGCCATCCTGAATGAGCTTTTGATGCAGAATTGCCACTGGACAGGCCCAAGAGTCTCCTCTGAATTCATTGGTGCGAGTGAGCAGAATACTTGAAGGTATATCCTTAAGTTCCTCAACCCTGATCTTAACTAAGATGCCAGCATCTGAACTAAGCTGCTGATCCCATTCCATAAAAGTACCAAAAGATTTCACTGCATTCCTCACCTCAATCTTATTCCTCAAATCTGCATGGAATCCTGCTATAAAAATCCAACATTCTCTACTAAGATTGTACCTCCTCCAGTTCAGACCTTCATCGTGCTTCTCAAAGATAATGTGCACATCATCAAAACGATGTGGACTTTCCAATACAAGCTCATCTCTATCAAACACACTATGCAGATGAACAAAAGCCTGACCAAGCGAACATTTGGAGATCTTCTGAAAACCCAACCTCTTATGCATGGTAAGAAACTCAGAAAGGATTTCTCTTACATTGGTAAAGTGTACTTATCCACCCGGCATGGGGATGATCGTCGCCATTGCCAGATTCTCATTTTTTCGGTGGATGTGTCCACGGACCACACGCACTCTTGCTGGTCTCCCCTCAACTTGTATGGGTCGCTGTCCAGAGGGGAGGAAGGGGAGAGCATCAAAGGGGAAGTTTGCCATGGCCACCATGGCGGAGCTGCAGATGGCGGAGAGGTCTGCAGTTTTGGGGCGAGGCGGAGGAGGTGGCGGTGATGTGAGTCGGTTAGGACGAGAGGAAGAGCAGAGAGGAGCTCGAAGTGTCGCCGAGTGATTAAAAGGTGGACCCAGGTCAAGGTTGGTCAGGCGAAGTGAAGGCGGGATTTGCTGCGGATTGGGGATTTGGGTGGCTTGTTGCCTATCAGGGATGCGCTTGTCTCGTGAAGCGTCGCTCTGCTCTTTCGATGTGCAATTAGCGCCGATATGGCCCCAGCCTTTGCAGGCCCAGCAGCAAATGCGATTTGGAGAGGCCGAACGGAAGTGACCCGCCTTGAGGGATCTTGCACACACTGAGGAACTCTTTGAAACCGGCCCAAGACTTGGAATTGGCCCAAGAATTCCTTTGCCATTTGATTTGAAACCCTGAACTCCCGCCCTTGATCCATCCTGATCATTAAACCTAGTAACTATCGTATGAGGAGTGATTACCGCCTGAGAAGAAACTGCTAGTGATCCATCAGTGGGGTACTGCAGGCGCTTGAAAACTGAGATCCGAGCACGATCTGGAATGAAAATTCTGGGGGTTTGAACAGCTTGTGCATATGATTTTGATTTCCCTTTTCTGAAAACTTGTGTCCATTCATCATCTTTTTCACGGCAGAAAATCTCAAATTCACGAAGATAATCCAGACCTTCTCCTCCCCGTAGCCAGAATGAAAGATTAAAATTCTCATTTGAGATGTTACCTCCATGGAAGATGAATAATCCAACCTCTTTAGATGCAACTGAAAATTTGAATGTCCAATTCTGACAACATTTAACCTTGAATCGAGATGGATGTCCTCCAAAGCAGGATTGGAGGATGAGACCTACCGAATCTTCATTGAGTCGAATCTTAGATTTGGAGAAATCCGCAACCAGTAAGAACTCCTTAAGGTTCCTACCTTCCAGATAATTAACCGGCACTCCGAACTTCTGCCAAACTTTCTCTTCAAATTTGAGTCCTGCCTCAAACTGGAGACCCGAAAGAGCCATGGGAAGAATTCAGTGTCGGAGAGATATCTAGAGAAGATGGGAGTGAAGGAGGGAGTGTTCGTCGTGGCCGAGGTAGCCGACAGCGATGAGAGCCGAGGTGGACGCCGTGGCCGGAGTGGACAGCGGCGGTGATCCTTCTCCCTTCACGAGTCTATCCTCTCATCCAGCTGCAGTTTAAACCACCACTTGGAGATGCTCTTGCCAGCAATAACCAGGCCATATGAAATGTTTAACCTTGATAGTGCATGACAACAGTAACCCTATTCTTCATCTATGATATTCCTTAATTCTTCCCTTGCGAACATCTATGGTTGCAGTGAGGATGGAAGTTTGCATTGCGGATATTCTAGATTCAGAGGGAGAATAGCAAGTATGGAAGACTTCTACGATATGAAATCATCTAAAATGGATGCTAAACAAATAAACCTCTTTGGAATATTGGATGGTGAGAAATCCACCGTTTGAGCACTTCATTGTGTCTTGTTTATTGGTCAGACTAAATTTCTTTTGTCATCACAGGACATGGTGGTTCATGTGCCGCTGAGTATCTCAAGGAGCACTTATTTGAAAATCTCTTGAAACATCATGCTTTCATTACTGATACAAAAATAGCAATAAGTATGATTTCTACTTATGAGTGTTATTTCTAAATCAACATCTAGTAGGTAATCGACCATACTAACTGATGGTAATTCTCAGGTGAGAGCTATACGAGGACTGACTTGGATTTCTTGATGCTGAAACCAGTATTCATAGAGAGGACGGATCAACTACATCAACCGCAATTTTGGTTGGCAACCATCTCTATGTGGCAAATGTTGGTGATTCACGGGCTGTAATATTGAAGGCGGGCAAAGGTGTGATTTGTTTTCAGGACTTTTATCTGAGTTAGTGTTAACCATGCATTATATGTTATTGAAATATGTCTGTGTGTACATTACTTATTATCATGAACCTGATGTGTTATTTAAAATTTGCAATGAATCTTGTCGTGAGAGTGTATCATGGAGCAACTTATAAGTTTCCTAGAGTTAGTATTTATTTTGTATCATGGAGCAATTTATAAATTTCCTAGAGTTAGTATTTATTTTGTATCATGTCAGTAATGCACTTAACTTTAAATTCACTTTTCTGTTTTAAATAAATGGAGTAATGGGAAGATTTTTTTTTAGGTATGTACAAGGGTAGAAACTTGTAGTGTATTTGTGAAAAATGCATACATATAAAACAACACAACTGAAAATGCCTATATGGGAAACACCAACACCGGATCGGAACTGTGTTGAGCTAACATTTTATCTGTGTTAGTATTACGTGCAAAAAAGAAAGATTATATTGCATGAGCATCTTAACAACCAGTATCTGTTGATATTGGAATATACATAAGGATTATATATAACATTGGTATATCAGTTCGATCTCTCTTCTTTGCAGCTATTGCACTCTCTGATGATCACAAACCAGAGAGAAGCGACGAGCGGGAACGGATTGAAAATGCTGGAGGAGTTGTTACATTTAGTGGTAAGCCTAACACTAGATATGTGGTAATTTACTGTGTTGTAAATCAATCATATTTTGGTTGAAAGATCTATCATCTGATAGTGCCAAATGTTTGTTTTGTAGGAACATAGAGGGTAGGTGGTGTGCTTGCAATGTCTCGGTCATTTGGAGATCGTTTGTTGAAGCGGTTTGTTGTTGCGAAGCCTGAGATTCAGGTGATTTTGCAATACTCATTAACATGTTGTTGTTTATACTCACAACAAAGATACCATTAAATAATCATGCCCTAGGCCGTGATAGATTTCATGTATGCGCTTGGCACAGGGCAATTTACTCAAGTATTTGCAACATATTTTGTCGGGAACAAGAAGTAGATGCTAAATTGGAGTATCTGATTTTGGCTAGTGACGGCCTTTGGGACGTGGTGTCAAATGAGGTCAGTATGTCATAATACCTTTCATACATGGTTACACACACATTTGACCTAGTTTTTACATTTTTCCCTATGGCTAGTGGTAGTAAAAAAATTGATGCACTTTCTTGGCCGCACTATATTGCCCTCCTCTCCAAAACAAGGTGAAGTATTAGGTTTGTCCTAAGCCAAACTTCTTCAAGCTTAACCTACTTTGTAGAAAAAGTATCAATATCTAGAACACCAAATTAGTTTCATTAGAATCTTTAGAAAATATACGTTCGTACCATGTATATTTAATATTGTAGATCCTACCCTAATTTTCTATAAACTTGGTCAATCTTAAAGAAGTTTGACTTAGGACGAATGTAGAACTTCAAATATTTTGTAACAGAATGAGTAGTGTTAGTTGCAGCAAATAGGTACATGTATATGTCATACTAGTGGATGTGATTGAACTTGACATGTCTAGTGTGAACCATTGTGAGGACACAGTCATGCAAACTGATATGCATGTCATTTGACGATTGGCAATTCGTTTACTTGTGCAAAGCTACCATCTCTTATTCTATTCATGCGACAAGAAATGAATTTCTTGCCAACAACTCGTTTGTTCTTGCATCTAAAATCGTTGGTCATTGCCAAATTTGTGGTCATGTATAGTACATGTGGTTTTGCAGCACGTCGTTGCATTTGTGAAGGACGAGGTTGGCCCTGAGGCTGCATCACGAAAGTTGACAGAGATCGCTTTTGCACGTGGGAGCATCGACAATATAACATGCATAGTTGTAGAATTTCGCCGTGCCAACTAGTGGCCAAGGTTGATTTTTCTATATCATGTTAGTTTAGACCGGGATCAGCTGCCATGATGACAGTGGAATTATGGCCTCTTCATCGGTTGTTTATATATACTAGATAGGAAGAGCACTGCCTGCATCAGCCTACATAATCATGATAGTTTGTCTCCATCCCAAAAACATCTAAACGTAACATATAAGTGACTATCCATTGCATTAATATTAATATAATACAAATCATACGGTCCTGTGATCAGGATACACAAATGTATACTTGAATCCTTGTTTGCTACACATAAGCCAAATGAACAAACATCATAGATGCACACAATTCAATACTCATCCATAATGTCTCCTATCCATTAAACATGAAGGCACAATACCTGTTTCACCCCATACAATTCAATGTAATGTATATGTGTTCATTCCAGACATAAAACGCATACAAAGATACATAGGATGTGTTTGGTTGGGGATCCATTAATGCAAATGGTAATGTAATGAGGTTACGCCGCATTATGGTTGTATAATGGAACTTTTGTTGTTTTTGTTTGGTTCACTGATGTATTGGTTACACTTACATGGCATCGATTGAAGAGATGAAAAAATTAAACTGCAATCAAGGTTGCCCTGCTCCACGGAGATATCACCATGGACACAAAGACGTGAGGTTGCATGCGTGGTTTGAGGATAGATTGTCTATGGGAGCGATGGTGGTGGAGGATGCACAAAGCAAGCGGTGTTGCAGCAACGAATGTGTCCCTGGTGGTACGACAGCAATGGTGGTGTCGGCGGGTGTGGTGGTACAACATCAACGTGGTGATGGGCTTGTGGCTAGCACCATAGCGGCACTTTGGTGGCGATGTGTGAGGCAGATGCATAGATGTCAAGGGAGATTAATGTGAACAAGAAAAGTGGATGCAGTGGGATCTCTTAAAGGTCAAGGGTGGGTGTAATCAATTTTGTATAGCATTGTAATTGCATTGCACGGATTTAGATCCCAGCCCGACCCGCCCATCCGCACGTAAAGGTTTTGGGTGGCATTGTAATCAGGTTCCGGTCAAACAGTCGTGAGACGAACACATCCATAGAGTATCCTCGTTAGAGTTGAGCACAAAAACAACACTATCACTAGTAGAAAACAGGGCTTTCGTCACAGCTCGATTTACACATTAGTCCCGGTTGAATTATGAACCGGGACTAATGTGAGCATTAGTCCCGATTCGAGCGGCTAGGTGTTGGAAATATGCCCTAGAGGCAATAATAAAATGGTTATTATTGTATTTCCTAGTTCATGATAATTGTCTGTTATTCATGCTATAATTGTGTTAACCGGAAACCGTAATACATGTGTGAATACATAGACCACAACATGTCCCTAGTGAGCCTCTAGTTGGCTAGCTCGTTGATCAACGGATGGTCACGGTTTCATGACCATGGACATTGGATGTCGTTGATAACGGGATCACATCATTAGGAGAATGATGTGATGGGAAAGACCCAATCCTAAGCATAGCACAAGATCGTGTAGTTCGTTTGCTAAAACTTTTCAATGTCAAGTATCATTTCCTTAGACCATGAGATTGTGTGACTCCCGGATACCGTAGGAATGCTTTGGGTGTGCCAAACGTCACAACGTAATTGGGTGGCTATAAAGGTACACTACGGGTATCTCCGAAAGTGTCTGTTGGGTTGACACGAATTGAGACTGGGATTTGTCACTCCGTGTGACGAAGAGGTATCTCTGGGCCCACTCGGTAAGACATCATCATAATGAGCTCAATGTGACTAAGGAGTTAGTCACGGGATGATGTATTACGGAACGAGTAAAGAGACTTGCCGGTAACGAGATTGAACAAGGTATATGGATACCGACGATCGAATATCGGGCAACTACCATACCGATAGACAAAGGGAATTGTATACGGGATTGATTGAATCCCTGACATCGTGGTTCATCCGATGAGATCATCGTGGAGTACGTGGGAGCCAACATGGGTATCCAAATCCCGTTGTTGGTTATTGACCGGAGAGGTGTTTCGATCATGTCTACGTGTCTCCCGAACCCGTAGGGTCTACACACTTAAGGTTCGATGATGCTAGGGTTATAGGGAAATAGTGTACGTGGTTACCGAAGGTTGTTCGGAGTCCCGGATGAGATCCCGGACGTCACGAGGAGTCCCGGAATGGTCCGGAGACGAAGATTGATATATAGGAAATGAGGATTTGGTTGCCGGAAGTGTTCCGGGTGTCACCGGTAGTGTACCGGGACCATCGGAAGGGTTCCGGGGGTCCACCAAGTGGGGCCACCAACCCCGGAGGGCTGCATGGGACACAAGTGGGAGGGAACCAGCCCCTAGGTGGGCTGGTGCGCCCCCCACATGCAGCCCATGGCGCAGCAAGAGGTGGAGGGGGCAAACCCTAGGCGTGGATGGGCCTTAAGGCCCACCCTAGGGCGCCTCCACCCCTCCCTGCCCTGGCCGCCGGCCAGATGGCCTCCTGGAGGCTGCCGCCACCCCTAGGGTGGAAACCCTAGGGGCTGCACCTCCTCCTCCCTCTCCCCTATATATAGTGGAGGTTTTCAGGGCTGCAACACACACGAGTTTCTCTCCTCTCTGGCGCAGCCCTACCTCCTTCTCTCCTTGTTCTCTGTAGTGCTTAGCGAAGCTCTATCGGAGTACCACGCAGCTCCACCGCCACCACGCCATCGTGCTGCAGGAGCTCTTTCCCAACCTCTCCTTCCTCCTTGCTGGATCAAGGCGCAGGAGACGTCACCGGGCTGCACGTGTGTTGAACGCGGAGGCACCGTTGTTCGGTGCTTAGATCGGAATCCACCGCGATCTGAATCGCTGCGAGTACGACTCCATCAACCGCGTTCTAGCAACGCTTCTGCTTAGCGATCTTCAAAGGTACGAAGATCCAATCTCTCCCCGCTCGTTTGCTGGTTTCTCCATAGATAGATCTTGGTGACATGAAGGAAAATTTTGATTTACTACTACGTCTCCCAACACTAGGGCGCTGGTCGGGCATCAATCCCGGTTCAGATGGGACCTTTAGTCCCGGTTGGAGACACCAACCGGGACTAAAGGGGCCGATACCCTTTAGTCCCGGTTAGTGTCTCCAACCGGGACTAAAGGTGAAGCCCTGGTTGGAGATACAAACCGGTACTAAAGGGATTTGAAAGTTTTTTTTGTTTTTTCTATTTGTTTTCTGTTTTTAGTTTCTGTTTTAAATTGCTTATATCTTTTAGGGTATTTGATGTTTTTGAGTGATTCTTTTTGCATTAGATTCAAAATTTTGTTTAGTTTGTGTTTGTACAATTAGTTTTCAAATTTGAATGATTTAAATTTCAATTTGTTCAAATTTTCTTCAAACCCAAAATTGTGAATAACTTGAGTTTAAAAATATTTTTTAATTTAATTCTTTTTGCTCATAGGCACATGTTAGATAGTGCATATTGAACGCACAAAAAGTCTGGAGTTGAAATAAGTTTTAAAAAATGAAATGCCTTTGTAACATATGTTTTTTCGTCTAAAACCTTGATACTTCAAAAGGGATTGTCCAGTTTGTACACGAAGTGCATCTACTTTTTACCGTAACTCTCTCAACTTTTTAGCACATGCTATATGGATGAAATAATGATATCATGCCAAGTTTCAACCTTTTCGGAGTTCATTTGTAGTGCTTTTCAATTTCAGGGTCATTTAGCTCAAAAAAATGTAATAACTGCATGAAAAATAGCGAATGAAGTGGAAAATGGTTGAAAATCGATGATGTGGTTTTGAATTGTACATGTTGAACGCATAAAAAATCTGGAGTTTAAATAAGTTTAAAAAAATGAAATGCCTTTGTAACAGATGAGTTTTCCTCCAAAACTCTGATACTTCGAAAGAGATTGTCCAGTTTGTACACGAAGTGCATCTAATTTTTACTGTAACCCTCTCAACTTTTTAGCACATGCTATGTGGGTGAAATGATGATACCATGCCAAGTTTCAACCATTTCAGAGTTCATTTCTGTGCTTTCAATTTCATCAGGGTCATTTAGCTGGAAAAGAAATAAATGCATGAAAAATATCAAATAAAGTGGGAAATGGTTGAAAATTGATGATGTGGCTTTGAATGGTGCATGTTGAAAGCACAAAAATACTGGAGTTGAAACAAGATTAAAAAAAGTGTTATGAAAAAGTAAAACGGCTATAACTTTTGCATACGATGTCGGAAAAAAGTGTTATGGAATTTTTTTAAATAAATGATGTCATATTTGGATTGCTCACTTTTTTTGATAATAATGGATATATTATTTGTCGAAGTTCGATGTACGGATTTAAAAATATTAATTATGCCATATTAAATGAATAAATTGCAAAAAATGAATAAAATAATATTATTACTTATTCTAATTTTATTTTAATTCAATATTATTATTACTTATTTTATTTTGAACTTTTTATTATTTTGGTTGAAAAAATTAAATCATGTTACATCAAGACCTAAGGGTTAATAGGATTGATAGCTTACTATTGTCAAGAAAACAATAAGTGCAGACTTGGAAACTAGGGGTGATAGAACTCGAAATTTAAGCGTGCTTGGGTTGGAGCAGTGAGAGGATGGGTGACCGGCTGGGAAGTTAGACGATTTGGAATGAGAGGTGATTAGAGATTAAATTGTCAAATAAATCCAGAGTAGTGAGGAGGGGTGATTATAGTTTAAATTGTAAAATAATTCAAAGATTTGAAATCGGAAAAATAAAAAAAATAAAAATGAAAATGAAAAATTTCAAAAAAATAAAATAAAAAATTTATTTCAAAAAACACCTTTAGTACCGGTTCGTAACACCAACCGGGACTAAAGGTCTCGCTCTAGAAAGCTGCCACGCGGAGCCCTTTTAGTTCCGGTTCGTAATCCAACCGGAACTAAAAGTGGAGGCCTTTAGTCCCGACCCTTTAGTCCCGGTTCTAGAGAACCGGGACTAAAGGCCCTCACGAACCGGGACAAAAGACCCGTTTTCTACCAGTGTATATGTCATATAGGAACGAAGAGATCATTGGTTCTAAGGTTCTCTCTCTTTCTCCCTCTCTCCCTCGCCTCGCAAGGAATGAATGGGGAATCGAACTAGGGTTTTTCCATGGATGAACTCGGATTGGTGTGTTGTCTATTCCTCCCAACCTCCCCATGCTAGTTCAATTACAACCAGGCCGAAGCCAGATCCTTTCTTCCCAAGTTTAGAAAATAGAGGAGCCAGACTATTTAAAGTAACTACCTTTACATCTCATTTTACTGGGTCCAGTTTGGGCCAGCATGTCACTCGGGGCTCGTTTACTACTATTGGGCCTGACCAGCGGCCCATGAGTTCCCTCCTTATGTATTCGGACGTTTATCGATGAAACGTCGTTTCCCGCCTTCTTGTTGCTCTATTCCCACCTTCAAAGTAGGTAATATTCTTTTAATGATAATGAATATATCTTGGGGAAGAGAAGAATATTGAATGGTAAGGATGGTGGTGGTAGTTCCTTGGCATGATTCTTGAGGTGTTGGATTCCAGATTCCACTTGAGAGAGAGTGGGGTGAAATTATCAATGCGAAGTCAAATGAAGCATACAAATGAAGAACCAAATAAGTTCGAGAAAAAAGGAGAGGGGGCAAAAAGTGTGTTACAAAGATGGAGGGCACGACTGCAATAATCTTGATTTATTTGGTCGTCTTCGTGATGTGCTTGACCTTGAAGTGAGGTTTAGCTACGACAACAACTGTGAGATCCAACTGAAATGAACGGTCAGAGGAGGAGGGTGTTGGTGCGGGTGATATTAGCCGCATGCCACACCAGCTTTTTTTTCATGAGCACAGTACGAAAATCTTTCAACGTAAAAGTAGACTTAGTCGCATGAGTTTATTTCATATATTGTAACATTCTAGCCGTAATTGCCTTCGTTATGTACTTTGTTTAACAATTTAAAAAATAGTTGTTTGCATCACAATGATACAGAAGTCGGGGGTTTATCCTCCTTAGAAAAAAGTAAGAAAATGCTAATGATGGTCATGCCAAACGTTAAAGAAGAGATATAGGTGGAAGCCACACATTTGAGAAATATCGTAATGGGTGAGTAAACTCTTTTATGCTATCTCTTTTGTGTCTTTATTGTGAAGATTTTTTTCGCGAATATACAAAAGGCTTGCATATCATTTCATTGATAGGAGAAATAGATTGAAAAATATACAAAAATGAGCTCGCAAGCACAAACACAACAAACGGGTGAGCGAGACATACACGCACAAACTAGCTAAGGGGTGCGCGGCCCTATGTCCTATGACACGTTCTAATTCTCTCCGATGAGATGGCCAAGCCCTTTGGCCCCAATGCGAGTCCAAGCTCTAGCGTCTTCTTTGATCTGCTCGACAAGCTGTGGAACTGAAGACATGTCGTCATTGAACACACATCATTTGCTGTGTTTTCAGATTCTCCAAGCAGTGAGGATGAAGATGGATGTGAGGCCACGTCATAGGCCTATGGGGGGGGGGGGGTTCTCGAATGGATGTGGTGAACCAGTCGCGGAATTCGTAGGAAGATTGTGCCTCGTTTCAAAATAATAATAAAACCAACATGTTCGATAGCGTTTCTGCTCCCTGTCACGTCGCATTGCTTTAACCAAGCTTATCACTTTTATTTGGTGCGATGACGCAACAAGTTGATTAAATAGTTCAATGGATGACGGAAACACAACTGCCACGGCTTGACGATGTTTTTTGGCTGTCCCTACGTCCTTGTTCTGTCCGTTTCTCCGGAACCCATGTTTGCATTTTCTTCATGGCTGTCAGAAGAAAAAATAAAGGTACAGTACGTGCAAAGCCACATCCATCCATTGAAGAAATCCACGTCCATGAAAATAATGCAACATTTGCAAGCTTCAACCTGGTTTCTCTCATTTCAAACTACCATTTTCATGAATTTTTGTAAAGATGGGTAACCTTCCGGACTCTGCAACCTAAGATGCACACAATCATAAAATTATTCAAATTGATGCAAGGCAACGAGACCAAAAATATCAACAAACATGGTACAAGCCATGGACTATGAACGAATGGTTATAAGGGATACAAAAAGTATCTATGACTAAGTCGACGCCTTCCATAGCAAGACCTTCAAGAAGGCATAATACCCTTGCCTCACCATCCCGCGTCTCGCCAGAGATGTTCAACACGAGAATTTTCATCCGGGATGTGAAGACCAATCAATGAAATCTAGAACATTGGCATGGAGACTCTGCCTTCAACGAGGTAACAACCTAAGTTCGTCAATGCTCTAAACGACTAGTGAAAGCCATAACAAGAGTTTTCACATCGGAGATGAAGTATGCTCCAAGCACAATTTGCAGACAGAACATCCGATAGCTGCACTAGCGAGTACTTCCGAAAATAACCATTGTGGTGTCCATCAGAGGAGGCCGCATGCCTCTCCCAGTACTCTTTGCAACCATGCAACAATAAAGCACATGTCTGATGGAGCCACCCAACCCAACCAACTACACCTCGGGGAGGATTGTCCCCTCACCGCTTGCAGTGAGAGAGGTGGTAGTGGCTCTAGCAGATGTGTGGGACGCCTTCCGCCTAAGAACGTCATCACGATCGTCAAGGAGCCTACCAACTTGTGTCACGAAGTTGGGTGTTGCCACCATAGCTCAAGCCATCATGCCCTGACCATCCAGACAGCTCTGCGCCAAACCAATAAGCCTAACATGACAGACGCACCTAGCACACGACGTGTCGTAGCCAACACACAATCATCGAGCTCCCAATGTTGGGCCGGAGGCCATGCAAATTCGGATTGATGCATTCGCAGATGCCTGTGGCCACCTCCACCGCTATCTACAATAAGGGTCGCTGCCCCAGCCATTGTCTGCTAGATCCGAGTGAGGGTGCATTGACGCACCACGGGGTCAACGCCACCACAACAACCTTGCGACCGCATCACCTTTGCCCCGAGGACAACGCTCGCCTGATCCTCCCCACACGCAGCCCACACTAGCGTCGTATCTACACCGTCGTACGCCGCCACCACCATCCGAGGCCATTGCCCCGGATTAAGGGCTCCTACGTGTGCAGGCTAGCCATCGCTGCTAGGGCATACCCCAATGTCGTTGGCATGAGTAGAACACATCTACAACATATTGGTATCTCTTCCTGCAACTGCAGTGAACGTCGCCACCTACCATTGCCCATGTGTCAAGCCTGCATAGCAGCCCGTCAGACAACGCCGACACAACCCTATCTGGATCATTGCAGCCGACCTACACTACAAAGCTAAACGACAGCCCCGCCGCCGTGGATGTCGTGCGAGCTTTGCCCGGGAACACCCTTCGATGGCAAGAGGGGAAGGAGGTGAGGAAGGGAGCGGCGGCGGCGGTGCGCAAGAGTTCCACACGGGTCCAGGGCAGGGGTTGTGTGCGTGTGTGTTGTTTTCCCTTGAGAGGCTGGTTTTTGCTTTTCTCATGGAAAAGAAATGTGTTTACTAGTCCTGCATTCTCATGATATGATACTAAAATAAAAGGGAAAACCTTTCCCTCAGCCAGCTGATCCATGTTGTGGCTGCCTGGAGCTATCTCTTGGTCCCACGTCCTCTCTCTCTCTCTCTCTCCGGAAACATCAACAAGCAACCGTGCATCCTTATCCTCACAAGCTAACTGCTTATCCTTTCTTCCTTCCTCCATCACACGCCATCCATCTCAAGCTCGTAGCCATGGCATAGGTTGGCCACCACCGATGCTACGACCTCCGCTGTTGCAAAAGGCCGATCAATACATATCTCAGATTTCAACATTGTCTATATTTCCGAAACATGGGGAATGTTACAAGAAAAACATGATGGTGTGGCGATGCGAGTGCGGTGATTTTTCTGCAACATGATCTCTGTTGCCCCACGCGTAGCAGAACCTTAAATTTTGTAAATGTTTTCGCAACATGAAATTTGTTGCAGAAAATATAGGCCTTGTTGTTGCAACAGGGCTAGAGAAAAGTTTTTTTTCTTCTATAATAGAGATCTTGTTTCAGAAAAAAAATGGTTCGACAGGAGCGTAACAAGGCTCGTGTTGCAAAGCGCTGAGCGCAACACAAATTTTGTTGCAAAGGTTGATGCAAGCTCACTAGAAAAAAATCGGATGGTTGGCGAGCTCACGATCCTACGGGCCAGGACAGCGAGCTTGTTTTGCAACTGCAACGTTGTTTCAGGATTTTATGTGGTGGGGAGGCGACCGTTGGTGATCAAACGATGTACGCGCGTACATCGGACGGCTAATCGGGTGACAGATGATTATTACAAATCCATCGGTGGTGGATGCCCAGCCGTTCCCAAAATAAAACAAGCATACCGGAACAAAAGTAAAAGAAATCCATATGCTATATTGTTATTATTTTCAGCTCAGGAGTTGCCAACCCAATCAATGGCGGCCCGACACATCAGTCTTGGTGACCACACAGGAGCGACGTTGGCGCAGAAATAATTTATCCGCTGACTGATTTGTTACTGGACCGCCTGAAACTGCCACGGCGATCGGCATCACATCGTTCATCGTTGGCTCTTTCATGTGAGTTGTAGTACGTGGAATATATCTAGAGTGGTTACGATAACGGGCGGTTAAGAAGTTGAGGACGGCCAAAAAAGTAGTAGTAACACCCGTCACTCCCTACGAGCGCGCTCCATTGTAAACTCGCATGCGTGGGATCGCGGGCAACGGTGCAGATCAAGCCCGCCGTCTCTTTCCGTCTTCCACCTGCTCCACACCCCGAGAGAATTCGCCTACTTCTATTCTAGCGTACGTGATCCGCTATAAATCTGGTGCCCTCTACACCGGCTTCTGGCAAAGGTTGAGAGAACGAAACACTACACTGGTAGTTGGGCTAGCTCCGGTGGTGCTCCGCCGATGCTGCCATCCAGGCCGAGGTAGGCAGCCGGATTAGATGGCGCTACATTTCACTTGTAATTTTTGGTCCCGGGGAAAATTTTCAACCGAGCATTCCGATCGCGATCGCAAGTGTTCGCCGTGCAGACCGACTAGATGGAGCTGACGACTACGCAAGTGTTCGCCGTGCAGATCGCGATCGTGGGGTGGTGCGCCGACGGCTCCTCCGGCTTAGCGCAGCAGGTCGACCACCACCTTCTCCATGCTATCTTCCGAGGTGCGCACGTAGTTGCACTGCGCTGCTTTGGTCGACGTACGGTACGTACTCGTGCTACAACTTAGTATCACTTATGTATGGGCTCACTGCGTGCAGCGTGCCGGCAGCAGCGGTGGCGACGTGACGGAGCAGATAGTGGTGGCGCAGCTGGAGAAGCAAGACACGCTCCAGGACCTCATGGAGCCGCGGAGCGACGGCGACGCGTCATCGTCGTCGGCGTCGGCGCGGGTGCGGCTTCTGGAGCGAGAGGTGGCAACGGCGAAGCAGGCCGAGGCGAAGATGCTGGAGTCGTTGATCAGCCAGACCAAGGAGCTGGAGCAGGCCAAGATGGCGCTGGAGGAGGCCAAGCTCGAGGCCGCCACGCTGCGGCAGGGGCCCGCGCAGGGGCAGTGGAGCGTCAGGGACCTCATGTTCGGCGGCGTCGACGAGGAGATCAACGGGCTGAGGGCCAGGCTCCGGACGGCGCTGGCCGCCGAGGAGAGGAGCCGGAAGGCCGCGGACGACCTCGCCGCCGCGCTCTCCGCCGTCACCATGGAGGCCAAGCAGGTGAAGACGTGGCTGTCCGACGCGCAGGCCGAGGTGGAGCGCGCCAACGCCGAGGCCGGCCGGCTCGAGGGCCTGCTGCGCACCACCGAGGCGGACCTCTGGTCGGCCACCGAGCAGCTCGACGGCATCATGTCGGACTGGAAGGAGGCCGCGGCCGCGTGGCGCGCCAGGGAGAAGGCGCTGCTCGGACGCGCCCGCGCGGCCGAGGAGGACGCCGCCGCCTCCCGGCGCGAGAACGCCGAGCTCGCCGAGCTGCACCGGGCGGTCGACCACGACAACGACGGCCTGCGGCGCGCGCTCGAGCGGGCGGCGGAGGAGGCCAACGCGGCCAGCGAGTCGCTCGAGTTCGCGAGCGGCGAGAACTCCAAGCTGCGCGACGCCGTCGCCGAGAAGGAGGACGCCATGGAGTCCCTAAGGCTGGAGAACGAGTCACTCAAGGCTAGCGAGGCTGCCGCGCAGGGGCGTGCCACGGATCTGCACAATCAGCTCACGGCGGCAACCAAGACAGCCGATGGTGGCGGCGGCGGTGGAGAGAAGGCGTGCGCAGCGGGGTTGCTATTGGAGGAGTGGAAAACCGATGCGCAGGGCAAGCTTAGCGCGGCGGTGTTCCTGGACTCCGGCAGGGTGATGGCCGCAGCGAGCCGGAAGGATCGTCGGATGTTCGCGTCCATCAGCAACCTCGCGGAGCTAAGGTCCGCGGCGGCGGCCGCGGCCATGGACGATTACTACGAGTTCGATCACTTCGATGACGGAAGGCAGTACGGTGGCCTGGAGCATGCCATGAAGCAGAGGAAGAGGAGGTCCGTTCTACGCAAGTTCGGGGATTTTTTTAGGAGGAGAAGCCTGCGCAAGTCAGAGGACTTTGCTCCGGTTCTAGCTAGGTAGATATCTGCGTGATGCTTGCATTGCTCGTGTGTTTGTTTGATACCCTACTATGAAATACACGCATAATAAATACTTCACCCTCGTTCATAAGTATAAGATCTTCTGACTTTTCCAACTACATGATAAGTGTTGTTGTACAAAAACTTAAAAGTTAGAGCATCTTCCAACAGGACGTGACCTTAAAAAACTGATTTGCAGCACGCATATTGTGTTTTTTGCGCGCCGGCTCCAACGACAGCAGCAAAATTTAGCTAGCGCGCGGCGTTCCAACAGACGCTGCAAATACCGTCCTACACAAACAACGTATGCACTCCAAAAATAAACCAAAAGATCAAACAATCAACAATAAATAGTTAAATTTTATTATTACAACTCAAACAAATAGTTTATCATTCAATATAACAAATAGTTTAATAATACAACATCAAACATACAACGTCAAGTAATCAAATCATCATGCGTTTTGTCGGCCATTCCATTTAAGCACTTAGGAAATTCACTAGCAAAAGAGCCGTGCGTTGTAACGGGGTTACAAAATTATGTATTCGCCACCTATCACAATTGCTCCGTCTCGTCATTGTCATCAACCCATTCATCCTTTCGCCCTTTTGTAAGTTTCCTTTCATCATTTTGCAAGTTTTATTATGTACATGTCTTTGTGGTTTTCATCGTCATATGGAGCAAATGCTAGTTAGAAAGGAGAGGCGGAGGTCAAGGCCTATGTTGAGTGCCATCTTAATAATTGAAGCCTCGATTTGTTTTAGTTTCCTTGTCACCAAATTAATGATATTGATTTGCTTGTATCTGGGCTATATACCCAAACCAGTGTATCTAAATGAGGATCATCCTCTAATATTTGCGCATGTGCTTTGACAAATATACAAAATTTTAAACAATTGTAGATGTCAACAACATAAATCACCAACATGAAATTAGGGGGATATATGAGTTTGACAACAATCGTCACCTAAATGCTCCTCGTGGAGCTAGTGTCAACATCAAGGAAACAAAATATAGCGCGCTATATAAAATAATGCCGTCCTTGAAAATATGCTATTAGCATGCTATAACACGCTATAGCGTGCTATTAGCAAGTTATTGTACATCGATTAATTTAGCGAGACAATTTTTCATATGCTATAGGGCGCTATTTTTTTCAATGGTCAACATCCCTTGGTGATAATCATTATAGGGGAAAACTCAACTTTGCACCCAGACTCATCTGCTCCCGCTGACGAAAAAATAAAAAAATACTAGAAAAATGCAAAAAATTCCAATTTTTTTGTGTGGTACATATTTTGATGCGTGAGGTCCGTTCCAAATTTTAACTTATTTGGACATCCGAGCAGTTCTCGGCAAAAAAAACAAATTGGGTCAAAAAAATGGTGAACAGTAAACCTTTTTTTACAGATGCCGATTTGTCTTTTTTGCTGAGAGCTGCTCAGTTGTCCAAATAAGTTGAAATTCTGAGCGGACCTCACGCATCAAAATATGTACCACACAAAAAATTGGAATTTTTTGAATTTTTATAGTATTTGTTTTGATTTTTTTTAGTGAGCGCGGGTGTAGTTGCACCCGAGAGCCGAAACGCGCTCTCTAATAAAAGGCTCTTATATTGCATCACATATATTTGGGTGGGATCATGCACATGGAAAATATTGATACCATGACGGTGAAGGGTAAGAAAAGATGTAGGTTACCTAGAAATATATTCAACTTGAAAAATAGTACTTTCTCTATAAAGAAATATAAAAGCATTTATATTCTTTATTTATAGAGGGAGTACGTGTCAAATATTGTATGGTTCGGTAGAAAGCAGTTATCTAGCTTTCGTGACATCTGTTACTGTAGGTGATGTTGTGCTTGACGATCAGTTGGTCAGCAGGCAAATGCGGGTACATCAGCTTGAGAT
The DNA here is from genome assembly GCA_022496015.1 of Hordeum marinum. Classification (NCBI taxonomy): domain Eukaryota; kingdom Viridiplantae; phylum Streptophyta; class Magnoliopsida; order Poales; family Poaceae; genus Hordeum; species Hordeum marinum. Next base: position 416,685,473 of record CM039677.1, on the reverse strand, counting down.
GTGAGTTCAAGAAGATATGTCAAGGGACCGATCCAATGAGGATGACTGTGCTCGTCTCCCACCGAGAGAGTTGCCTCTCCTTTGAGCTCCCACTCGAGACAAGCGAGGCATGCGGAGCCAGCCTGGTTCCCAACACCCGTGAACTCCCCATCTTGTTGTAAACTTGTAGATTAATCAATGCCAAATCACAAGTATGTTTAGGACCACCAAAAGGTGCAGTAGTAGTACTTCTTGTCCCGGTCTCTCCATGGAGTGCGTATACGTATAAACGATATACTCAATCACAAGATGACCAAGTCCCCTATGCTAATATGTGCATACAGTGTTGTTGGGGAACATCGCATGGGAAACAAAAAATTTCCTACGTTCACGCAAGACCTATCCATGGTGATGAGCATCCACGAGGAGAGTGGATCTACATACCCCTGCAGATCGCTAAACGGGAAGCGTTAAGAAACGCGGTTGGTGTAGCCGAACATCTTCGCGATCCAAAACGCCGAGCGTCTCGCGATCTCATCATGGTCCGTCCCGCGATCCAATCATGATCCGTCCCGCGAACTCATCACGATCCGTCCCACGAACTCATCATGATTCGTCCCGCGAACTCATCACGATCCGTCTCGCGAACTCATCACGATCCGTCCCACGAACTCATCACGATACGTCTCGCGAACTCATCACGATCCGTCCCGCGAACTCATCACGATCCATCTCGTGATCTTGATCACAGTCCTTCTGATCTAGCGCCAAACGGACGACACCTCCTTGTTCAACACATGTACGGCTTGATGACGATCTCCGCCGTCTTGATCCAGCAAGAGGGAGTAGAGAGGTAGAAGAGTTCTCCGGTAGCGTGACGGCGCTCCGGCGATGGTGGTGGAGCTATTCCGGCAGGGCTTCGCCTAAGCACTGTAGAAATCCGATCTAGAGGAGAAACTATGCACTCGAGGAACGGGCAACACGTGGCTAAAAATTTTGTGCCAAAACCCTAAAATCCTCTAGTATCTATAGGAGGAGAGGACGAGGAGGCTTGTCTGCCAAAAAGCCAGCCCTTGGGTCGGCCAAAGTGGGGAGGAGAGGAGGACTCCTCCTCCAATCCTAGTAGGACTAGGATTCCTCCTTTTTTTTGGCCTTTTTCCATCTTTTTTCCTTTGGGCTTTTTCTCCCAGCCGCATGGGCCTTGTGTGGGACTTCCACCAGCCCACAAAAGGCTGGTATTTACTCTCCCACAACCCATGAAGCCTCTTGGGTCGAAATACCCCTCCCGGTGGTCTCCCGGTACACTACCGGCACTCCCGGTACATTACCGATTAGCCCGAAACTTTTCTGGCGACCAAAATGGGACTTCTTATATATCAATATTTACCTCCAGACCATTCCGGAACTCCTCGTGACATCTGGGATCTCATCAGGGACTTTGAACAACCTTCGGTCACCACCATACATAACTCTATACTACCGAAACGTCACCGAACCTTAAGTGTGCAGACCCTGCGGGTTCGAGAACTATGTAGACATGATTGAGACACCTCTACGGTCAATAACCAATAGCGGGACTTGGATGCCCATATTGGTTCCTACATATTATACGAAGATCTTTATCGGTCGAACCTCTATGTCAAGGATTCAGTTAATCCCGTATGATGTTCCCTTTGTTCTTCGGTATGTTTACTTGCCCGAGATTCGATCGTCGGTATCTCCATACCTAGTTCAACCCCTTTACTGGCAAGTCTCTTTACTCGTTCCGTAATACAAGATCCCATGACTAACACTTAGTCACATTGCTTGCAAGGCTTGTTGTGATGTTGTATTACTGACTGGGCCCTGAGATACCTCTCCGTCACACGGAGTAACAAATCCTAGTCTTGATCTATGCCAACCCAACAGACACCCTTGGAGATACCTGTAGAGTACCTTTATAGTCACCCAGTTACGTTGCGACATTTGATACACACAAGGCACTCCTCTGGTGTCAGTGAGTTGCATGATCTCATGGTCATCGGAACAGATACTTGACATGCAGAAAACAGTAGCATTAAACTGACACGATCATATGCTATGTTTGTAGTTTGGGTCTTGTCCATCCCATCATTCTCCTAAGGATGTGATCCCGTTATCAAATGACATCTCATGTCAATGGCTAGGAAACCTTAACCATCTTTGATCAATGAGCTAGTCTATTAGAGGCATACTAGGGACATGGTTTTGTCTATGTATCCACACATGCATCTAAGTCTCCAATCAATACAATTATAGCATGGATAATAAACGATTATCATGAACAAGTAAATATGATAACAACTAATTTATTATTGCCTCTAGGGAGTATTTCCAATAGTCTCCCACTTGCATTAGAGTCAATAATCTAGTTCACATCACCATGTGATTTGCATTGTTATGAATCTAATACCCAATGAGTTCTGGGGCTCGATCATGCTTTGCATGTGAGAGAGGTCTTATAGTCAACGGGTCTGCGACATTCAGATCGTGTGTACTTTGCAAATTTCTGTGTCAAACCGTAAACACTACTACCACACTCCACTTCGTACCATTCCAAATGGCTGCTCCACTATACGTATCTAGATTGCTACTACGAGTCATCCGGATTGGTGTTAAAGCTTGCATCGACGTGACTCTTTACGACGAACTCTTTATCATCTCCATAATCGAGAAACATCTCCTTAGTCTTTTAGTTACTAAGTATAATCTTGACCGCTGTCCAGTGCTCCATTCCAGGATCACTTTGAAACCTTCCGACCATACTTATGGCAAGGCTGACATCGGGTCTTGTGCACAGCATTGCATACATGATAGAGCCTATGGCTGAAGCATAGGGGATGACACTCATCTTTTCCTATCTTCTGCAGTCACTGGGCATTGAGTCTTACTCTACTTATTCCTTACAAATCAGGCGACAACTCTTTCTCTGACTGATCCATTTTAAACTCTTTCAAAATCTTGTCAAGGTATGTACTCATTGAAAGTCTCATCAAGTATCTTGATCTATCTCTATAGATCTTGATGCTCAACAATTAGGTAGCTTTATCCAGGTCTTCCTTTGAAAAACTCTTTTCAAACAACCCTTTATGCTTTCCAGAAATTCTATATCATTTCCGATCAACAATATGTCAACCACATATGCTCATCAGAAACTCTACAGTGCTCCCACTCACTTTATTATAAATACAAGTTTCTCGTAAACTTTGTATAGACTCAAAAACTTTAATCACCTCATCAAAGTGTATATTCCAACTCCGAGATGCTTGCTTCAGTTCATAGAAGGATCACTAAAGCTTGCACACCTTTTAGCATCCTTAGGACTGACAAAACCTTATGATTGTATCACATACAACCTTTCCTCAAGAAAGGAAACGATGTTTTGACATCCATCTGCCAGATTTCATAACTGAAAAATGCAGCAACTGCTAACATAATTTTAACAGACTTTAGCATCGCTACGAGTGAGAAAGTCTCATCACAGTAAACTCCTTGAACTTGCCGGAAACTTCTTTGCGACAAGTCGAGATTTATAAATGGTGACATTCACCATCAGCGTTTGTCTTCATTTTAAAGATCCATTTGTACTCAACAACCTGCCGTCCAACGAGCAAGTCTACCAAAGTCTATACTTGGTTTTCATATATGGATCCTTTCTCGGATTTCATGGCCTCTAACCATTTGTCGGAATACGGGCCCATCATCGCTTCTCCACAGCTCGTGGGTTCATTGTTCTCCAACAACATGACCTCCAAGACAGGGTTGTCGTACCGCTTAGGAGCAGTACACATCCTTGTCGACCTACAAGGTTCGATAGTAACTTGATCCGAAGCTTCATGATCATCATCATTTACTTCCTCTTCAACTGACATAGGTTCCACAGAAACATCTTTCTGCGCTGCGCTACTCTCTGGTTGAAACAAAGGTTCAACAACCTCATCAAGTTCTATCTTCCTCCCACTCAATTCTTTCGAGTGAAACTTTTTCTTGGTAAAGGACCCGCTTTAGCAACAAACACTTTATGCTTGGATCTGAGATAGAAGGTTCACCCAACTGTTCTTAGGGTATTCTATGAAGATGCATTTGTCCACTTTGGGTTCGATCTCATTAGGTGAAAACATTTTCCACACAAGCGTCGCAGCCCCAAACATCAAGAAATGACAGCTTAGGTTTCTATCAAACCATAATTCATACGGTGTCATCTCAACGGATTTAGATGGTGCCCTATTTAAAGTGAATGTAGTTGTCTCTAATGCACAACCCCAAAATTATAGTAGCAAACGATAAGAGACATCATAACATGCACCATATCCAATAGAGCACGACTATGACGTTCGGACATACCATCACACTATGGTGTTCCAGGTGGCGTGTGTTGTGAAACAACTTTCACATTGTCTAAAGTTGTATGCCAAACTCGCAACTCAGATATTCACCTCCATGATCATATCGCAGATATTTTTATCTTCTTTTCACGATGATCTTAAACTTCACTCTGAATTTGCTTGAACTTTTCAAATGATTCAGCCTTGTGTTTCATTAAGTAAACATACACTATATCTACCCAAATCATCAATGAAGGTAAGAAAATAACGATATCCACCGCACGCTACAAGACTCATTGGATTGCATACATCAACATTTATCATTTCCAATAAATCACTTGCCCGCTCCGTCAAACCAGAAAACGGGGTCCTTAGTCATCTTTGACCAAGAGGCATGGTTCGCATGTCTCAACCGATTCGAAATCGAAACAGTCCAAAGATCCATCAGCATGGAGTTTCTTCATGCGTTTTATACCAATATGACATTTAGCGGCAGTGCCACAAGTATGTGGTACTATCATTATTAACTTTGCATCTTTTGGCATCAATGTTATGAACATGTGTATTACTACGATAAAGATTCAATAAACCATTCTCACTGGGTGCATGACCATTGAAGGTATTATTCCTGTAAATAGAATAACCATTATTCTTTAACTTGAAATGAATAATCGTGTTGCAATAAACACGATCTAATCACGTTCATGCTCAACGCAAAACTCCAAATAACACTTATTTAGGTTTGTTACTAATCCCGAAGGTAGAGAGAGCGTGCGATGTCGATCACATCAACCTTGGAAACACTTCCAACACACATCGTCACCTCACCCTTAGCTAGTTCTCCGTTTATTCCGTAGCTTTTATTTCGAGTTACTAACATTTAGCAACCGATCCGGTATCCAATACCCAGGTGCTACTAGGAGTACTCGCAAGGTACACATCAATAACACATATATCAAATATACTTCTGTTGACGTTGCCAGCCTTCTTATCTACCAAGTATCTAGGGTTGTTCCGCTTCAGTGACCGCTCTCCTTATAATCAAAGCACTTAGTCTCGGGTTTGAGTTCAACTTTGGGTTGCTTCACTGGAGCAGCAACTGACTTGCCATCCATGAAGTTTCCCTCCTTGCCCTTGCCCTTCATGGATAGCAAGTCAGTTGCAGCTCCAGTGAAGCAACCCAAAGTTGAACTCAAACCCGAGACTAAGTGCTTCTGTTATGAGGTGAGCGGTCGCTGAAGCGGAACAACCCTAGATACTTGGTAGATAAGAAGGCTGGCAACATCGACAGAAGTATATTTGATATACGAGTTATTGATGTGTACCTTGCTAGTACTCTTAGTAGCACCTTGGTATTGGATACCGGTTCGGTTGCTAAATGTTAGTAACTCGAAATAAAAGCTACGGAATAAACGGAGAACTAGCTAAGGGTGAGGTGACGATGTGTGCTGGAAATGTTTCCAAGGTTGATGTGATCAACATCGCACGCTCTCTCTACCTTCAGGATTAGTGACGAACCTAAATAAATGTTGTTTGGTGTTTTGCGTTGAGCATGAACATGATTAGATCATGTTTGTTGCAATACGGTTATTCATTTAAGTCAGAGAATAATGGTTATTCTGTTTACATGAATAATACCTTCAATGGTCATGCACCCAGTGAGAATGGTTTGTTGAAATCATGATCGTAGTACTACACATGTTCATAACATTGATGTCAAAAGATACAAAGTTAAATAATGATAGTACCACATACTTGTTGCACTGCCGCAAAATGTCATATTGGTATAAAGCGCATGAAGAAACTCCATGCTGATGGATATTTGGACTCATTCGATTTCGAATCGGTTGAGACATGCGAACCATGCCTCTTGGGCAAGATGACTAAAGGACCCCGTTGGATGGAGCGGGCAAGTGATTCATTGGAAATGATACATGTTGATGTATGCAATCTAGTGAGTCTTGTAGTGTGCAGTGGATATCGTTATTTTCTTACCTTCAGTGATGATTTGAGTAGATATAGTGTATATTTACTTAATGAAACACAAGTCTGAATCGTTTGAAAGGTTCAAGAAAATTCTGAGTGAAGTTTAAGATCATCGTGACAAGAAGATAAAAATGACTGCGATATGATCGTAGAGGTGAATATCTGAGTCACGAGTTTGGCATACAACTTAAGACAATGTGAAAGTTGTTTCACAACTAAACGCCACCTGGAACACCATAGTGTGATGGTGTGTCCGAACATCATAGTTATGCTCTATTGGATATGGTGCGTGCTATGATGTCTCTTATGGTTTTACTAATATAATTTTGGGGTTATGCATTAGACAACTACATTCACTTTAAATAGGGCACCATCTAAATCCGTTGAGATGACACCGTGTGAATTATGGTTTGATAGAAACCTAAGCTGTCATTTCTTAATATTTGGGGCTACGACACTTGTGTGGAAAATGTTTTCACCTAGTAAGGTCGAACCCAAGGCGGACAAATGCATCTTCACAGAATACCCTAAGATCAGTTGGGTGAACCTTCTATCTCAGATCCTAGTGCAAAGTGTTTGTTGCTTAAATGGATCCTTTCTCGAGGAAATGTTTCTCTCGAAAGAATTGAGTGGGAGGAAGATAGAACTTGATGAGGTTGTTAAACCTTTGTTCAAACGAGAGAGTAGCGCGGCGCAGAAAGATGTTTCTGTGAAGCCTATGTTAGTTGAAGAGGAAGTTAATGATGATGATCATGAAGCTTCAGGATCAAGTTACTATCGAATTTCGTAGGCCGACAAGGGTGTGTACTGCTCCTAAGTGGTACGACAACCCTGTCTTGGAGGTCATGTTGTTGAACAACGATGAACCTACGAGCTATAAAGAAGCGATGATGGGCCCGGATTCCGACAAATGGTTGGAGCCCATGAAATCCGAGATAGGATCCATGTATGAAAACCAAGTATAGACTTTGGTAGACTTGCTCGTTGGACGGCAGGTCGTTGAGTACAAATGGATTTTTAAAATGAAGACAGACGCTGATGGTAATTATCACCATTTGTAAAGCTTGACTTGTTGCAAAGATGTTTGCGACAAGTTCAAGGAGTTGACTGCGATGAGACTTTCTCACTCGTAGCGATGCTAAAGTCTGTTGGAGTTATGTTAGCAGTTGTTGCATTTTCAATTTTGAAATCTGGCAGATGGATGTCAAAACATCGTTTCCTTAATAGTTTACTTGAGGAAAGGTTGTATGTGATACAACTAGGAGGTTTTGTCAGTCCCAAGGATGCTAAAAGGTGTGCAAGCTTCAGTGATCCTTTTATAGACTAAAGCAAGCATCTCGGAGTTGGAATATACACTTTGATGAGGCGATTAAAGTTTTGAAGTTTATACAAAGTTTACGAGAAACTTGTATTTACAATAAAGTGAGTGGGAGCACTATAGAATTTCTGATAAGTATATGTGCATGACATATTGTTGATCAGAAGTAATGTAGAATTTCTGGAAAGCATAAACGGTTGTTTGGAAAGTGATTTTCAAAGGAAGACCTTGATAAAACTACCTAATTGTTGAGCATCAAGATCTATAGAGATAGATCAAGATGCTTGATGAGACTTTCAATGAGTACATACCTTGACAAGATTTTGAAAGAGTTCAAAATGGATCAGTCAGAGAAAGAGTTCTTGCCTGATTTGTAAGGTGTGAAGCTGAGTGAGACTCAAAGCTCGACCACGGTAGAAGAAAGAGAAAGGATGAACTTCGTCCCCTATGCCTTAGTCATAGGCTCTGTATAGTATGCCATGCTGTGTACCGCACCTGTGTGTGCCTTGCCATGAGTCTGTCAAGGGGTACAAAAGTGATCAAGGAGTGGATCACTGGACAGCGGTCAAGATTATCCTTAGTAACTGAAAGACTAAGAAGATGTTTCTCTATTATGGAGGTGATAAACAGTTCATCGTAAAGAGTTACGTCGATGCAAGCTTTAACACCAATCCGGATGACTCGTAGTAGCAATCTGGATACATATAGTGGAGGAGCCATTTGGAATAGTACCAAGTGGAGTGTGGTAGCAGTGTTTACAGTTTGACATAGGGATTTGCAAAGTACACACGGATCTGAATTTTGTAGACCCGTTGACTATAAGACCTCTCTCACATGCAAAGCATGATCGAGCCCCAGAACTCATTGGGTGTTAGATTCATAACAATACGAATCACATGGTGATGTGAACTAGATTATTGACTCTAGTGCAAGTGGGAGGCCGTTGGAAATATGCCCTAGAGGCATAATAAATTATTTATTATCATATTTCCTTGTTCATGATAATCGTTTATTATCCATGCTATAATTGTATTGATCGGAGACTTAGATGCATGTGTGGATACATAGACAAAACCATGTCCCTAGTATGCCTCTAATAGACTAGCTCGTTGATCAAAACATGGTTAAGGTTTCCTAGCCATGTACATGAGATGTCATTTGATAACGGGATCACATAATTAGGAGAATGATGTGATGTACAAGACCCAAATTACAAACGTAGCATATGATCGTGTCAGTTTATTGCTGCTGTTTTCCGCATGTCAAGTATATGTTCCTATGACCATGAGATCATGCAACTCACTGACACCGGAGGGATGCTCTGTGTGTATCAAACGTCACAACGTAACTGGGTGACTATAAAGGTGCACTACAGGTATCTCCGAAAGTGTCTGTTGAGTTGGCATGGATCGAGACTGGGATTTGTTACTCCGTGTGACGGAGAGGTATCTCAGGGCCCACTCGGTAATGCAACATCACAACAAGCCTTGCAAGCAATGTGACTAATATGTTAGCCACGGGATCTTGCATTACGGAACGAGTAAAGAGACTTGCCAGTAACGAGGTTGAACTAGGTATGGAGATACCGACGATCAAATCTCGGGCAAGTAACATACCGAAGAACAAAGGGAACGTTATACGGGATTGATTGAATCCTTGACATAGAGGTTCGACCGATGAAGATGTTCATAGAATATGTAGGAACCAATGTGGATGTCCAGGTCCCGCCATTGTTTATTGTCCATAGAGGTGTCTCGGTCATGTCTACATAGTTCTCGAACCCGCAGGGTCTGCACACTTAAGGTTCGATGACGTTTCGATAGTGTAGAGTTATGTATGGTGGTAACGTAAGGTTGTTCGGAGTCCCGGATGAGATCCCGGACGTCACGAGGAGCTCCGGAATGGTCCGGAGGTAAAGATTCATATATAGGAAGTCCTAGTTGGGTCGCCGGAAAAGTTCCGGGCTCATCGGTAGTGTACCGGGAGACCACCCGGAGGGGTATTTCGACCCAAGAGGCTTTATGGGCTGTAGGAGGATGAAATACCAGCGCTTAGTGGGCTGTTGGAAGTCCTACACAAAGCCCATGAGGCTGGGAAGAAAATACCAAAAGGAAAAAGGTGGAAAAAGGCAAAAAAGGGCCAAATAAGGAAGGAGTCCTAATCCTACTAGGAGTGGAGGAGGAGGACTCCTCCCTCCTTGGTTTGGCTGACCCAAGGGCTGCCTTTTTGGCAGCCAAGCCTCCTCCTCCTCTCCTCCTATACATACTAGATGATTTTAGGGTTTTGGCACAAGATTTTCAGCCACGTGCCACCCGTTCCTCTAGTACATAACTTCTCCTCTAGATCGGATTTCTGCAGTGCTTAGGCGAAGCCCTGCTGGAATAGCTCCACCACCATCTCCGGAGCGCCGTCACGCTGCCGGAGAACTCTTCATCCCCTCCACTTCCTCTTGCTGGATCAAGACGGTGGAGATCGTCATCAGGCTGCACGTGTGCTGAACGAAGAGGTGTCGTTCGTTCGGTACTAGATCGGAAGGATCGTGATCAAGGCCATGAGACGATTCATGATGAGTTTGCAGGACGGACCGTGATGAGTTCGCGAGACAGATCGTGATTGGATCGCGGGACAGATCGTGATGAGATCGCGGGACGCTCGGCGATTTGGATCGCGAAGATGTTCGACTACACCAACTGCGTTTCTTAACGCTTCCCGCTTAGCGATCTACAAGGGTACGTAGATCCACTCTCCCTCTCGTAGATGCTCATCATCATGGATAGGTTTGCGTGTGCGTAGGAAATTTTTTGTTTCCCATGCGACGTTCCCCAACACCCGGTACATTACCGATTAGCCCGAAACTTTTCCGGCGACCAAAATGGGATCGATCTTTACTTTCGGACCATTCCGGAGCTCCTCTGATGTCCGGGATCTCATCCGGGACTCCGAAAACCTTCGGTCATCACCATACATAACTCTATACTACCGAAACGTCACCGAACCTTAAGTGTACAGACCCTGCGGGTTCGAGAACTATGTAGACATGACCGAGACACCTATATGGTCAATAACCAATAGCGGGACCTGGATGCCCATATTGGTTCCTACATATTCTACGAAGATCTTTATCGGTCGAACCTCTATGTCAAGGATTCAGTTAATCCCGTATGATGTTCCCTTTGTTCTTCGGTATGTTGACTTGCCCGAGATTCGATTGTCGGTATCTCCATACCTAGTTCAACCTCGTTACCGGAAAGTTTCTTTACTCGTTCCGTAATACAAGATCCCGTGACTAACACTTAGTCACATTGCTTGAAAGGCTTGTTGTGATGTTGTATTACCAAGTGGGTCCTCAGATACCTCTCCGTCTCACGGAGTAACAAATCCTAGTTTTAATCCATGCCAACCCAACAGACACCCTCGGAGATACCTGTAGAGTACCTTTATAGTCACCCAGTTACGTTGTGACGTTTGATACACACAAGGCACTCCTCCAGTGTCAGTGAGTTGCATGATCTCATGGTCATAGGAACAGATACTTGACATGCAGAAAACAGTAGCATTAAACTGACATGATCATATGCTACGTTTGTAGTTTGGGTCTTGTCCATCCCATCATTCTCCTAATGATGTGATCCCATTATCAAATGACATCTCATGTCAATGGCTAGGAAACCTTAACCATCTTTGATCAACGAGCTAGTCTATTAGAGGCATACTAGGGACATGATTTTGTTTATGTATCCACACATGCATCTAAGTCTCCGATCAATACAATTATAGCATGGATAATAAACGATTATCATGAACAAGGAAATATGATAATAACTAATTTATTATTGCCTTTAGGGCATATTTCCAACAAGTGTGATCATCCAAGGTCCTTTATACCATTGACTGATTGATGAAAGCAGCGGCTGATTCGATCAACATAGTAGTACTAATGTACCTGAGCCGAAATTGGAGACTACGATGCTGCATCCGAGTGAAGGCAAGAGTACCGTGTTCGTGTCAAGCTTGGCTGCAGTGGATGTGGGAGCCGTTTACTGCCTGCCTTGTTCAGGCGAAGGTCGTCGTCGATGTGGTGAGGTGCTGGAGTGGGTCGGCGACGTCCTCGGTGTGTAGGTTGACGACACCACACAATGAAGGGAGGAGTTGCATGGCGTCTAGATTGATGTGTCCGTGTGCGAGGGCTGCCACTGAAGGCAGCGGCGACTTCGCTGAGGCAAGCCTATTTTCTGCAGAAGCTTGTTGGTTCTGATATTTTTATACATGTATATATCTAGAGTCCTATATTCAATTAGAATAGGAGTTCTATGTCCAACAGACTTAGATAGAATATGAGGGGAGATGAGCGAAAAAATTAGGCCGATGAGAGGATTTTTTAAGAATGTATGTATGTATGTATATTTAAAATCTATACACATTTCTCCACGAAAGGATTTTTCAGGTATGTGTGTATATTTAAAATCTATACACATTTTTTAAGAATTTTTTCATATATATAACATATTATATTTTGAGTTAGAATTTGAAAGATAAATATTTTAAAGATCATTTTAAACTGTTAGAGAAAAAAGAAAAAAGAAAACCAGGAAAAGAGAAAAAAATGTATGTATGTACCTATATCTAAAACCTATACACATTTTTCTCATGATTTTTTCATATATAACATGTTATATATTGATCGAACCTACGTCTTCACAATAACAGGTTAAGGTTCTAACAATGCAGCATCGAAGTGCTTGTGCTACATTCGGAGATCACTTTCAGATAAAGCGATGAGCACTGCCACGATTTGTGGAAAAAAATGAAAAAGAAAAAGTGAGACTACCAGGATCGAATCCTGGTCTTCGCGATAGCGGGTTAATTGCAGTGACATAGCGCTTGTGCTATATTCGGAGACCGCTTGTAAATAAAGCAAGAAGAAGTTCCGCGATTTGTGAAAAAAAATCAATTTTTTTCATTTATGCGTGGCATAATGAGTAATTTGCGATAATTTTAGGAGTTAACCTAGTAACGGGCGGGCAGAAGCAATTTGTCTTTTATTAGGGTATATATATATATATATATATATATATATATATATATATATATATATATATATATATATATATATATATATGGGTAACGATTTTAAGGGGAACGGCTAGCCCTTTTGATGTATAAATGTATCGTGTAGTCTTTTCTTCTTGAGTTTAAGACCCAGCTAACGAAATTAAATTGTAGTACTTTTGTTTTCCTGAGGCTGGAGAACGAGTCGCTCAGGCCAGCGAGGCTGCCGCGCAGGAACGTGCCACGGATCTCCATAATTAGGTCACGGCGGCAACCAAGACAGCAGATAATGACACGGGCGGTGGGGAGAAGGAATGCGCACCCGGGTTGCTATTGGAGGAGTGGAAAACCGATTAGCACAGGGGCGTTCTTGGACTCCGTTAGGGTGATGGCTGCCGCGAGCCGGAAAGTTCGTCGGATGTTCGCGTCCATCAGCCACCTCGCGGAGCTAAGAGCATCTCCAGCCGTTCCCTTAAGAGGCCCCCAAAGACCTTGTTTTTGCGTCGGCGGTCGAAAATCGGTCCAATCGCGTCTCCACGAGCCTAATTTTTGCTGGTTAGGGCCTAATTTAGCGCCGTCGTACCCAGGCCGAACCCGACGCGCTGGGGGCGCCTGGGGGCGCCGGGCGAAACGTTTTGGCGCGAAAACGTGGGTGGGTCCGCCGAGTCAGCGACCCCGAACGCGTGTCGTCGTCCTCGTCGCCTCGGTTTCCCCGCGGGAATCGAATCAATGCCAAGGCTGCCCACCGGTCAGCCTTCCATTGATGAGCCGGCGTTTATGGGGCGGCGCAGTCAGTACGGGCGTTCACGGGGTGGTGCCGCGCGTCCACACCTCGCCTCCCACGCGTCCGCACGGTGCCGCCCGCTCGCCGCTATAAAAGGCGACCTCGCCGATGTTCGCCACACCTCGCCTGCGATCTCCTCTCCCCCCGCGATCTCTCTTCTTCCCGTCGCGATCTCTCCTTTCCCCCCCTCGCCGCAATGGCCGAGCGCTACCCCGGCGACGGTGCGGCCCACAACGGCTTCGGCCGCTGTCAGCTCCACAAGGACGAGGCCGGCCTGCTGTTCAAGGCGGAGTACCCGGCGCCGCCGGACATGCGGGCGCCCGGCAACTGGAGGCTGGGCGCGGGCGGCGTCCCTGTGCCACCGGTGCCCACCGGAGGCGAGCGGCGCTCGGAGATCGCCCGGATCAGGTCCACCCTGTCCGCGGAGCATCGCCAGATGCCGAGGTACGCCCCGGATAGCACCTCCCTCTGGTCGGCGTACTTCGAGCGCCGCCGCGAGAAGCAGCTCGCCTCCACCAACGGTGGTCCCGCGATCGGCCGTAACAACAGCGAGGGCCGCCGGTGTTGGTGGGGCGTCCCCGGACGCACGCTCAAGGCCGTCCTCGAGCACATCGAGGTTGGCAACGAGCCGTGCCTCGGGTACCCGGAGGCGACGTCCGTCTCCCGCCAGAGGGGCTCGTCGTGACAGCCCCGGCACATGGAGCGCCGTCGTCGTCGTCCTCGTTCTCCTTCCAGTCCTCCCACTCCTCCGACGCGCACGCCGCTCGTCGCCGTCAAGGCCGAGCCCAGCTTGCTGTCGCCGCTCGTTCGACGTAGCGGCAGCAGCGGCTGCAGCGGCATCACCATCAACGAGGGCCGTCGCCGCGAGCCCTCGCCTCCCCGCGGCCACCTCCGCCTTGTCAAGCCGAAGACGGATCCTGACACGCCGGCGGTGGTGAAGCAGGAGCACTTGGCCATGGCCGCCACCGACGACGAGGCCGCCCTGAAGTGAGCGCGGGACGACTACATCCGGAAGGAGGTGGAGCGGCAGCGCCGGGCCCTTGAGAAGATCGAGGCTCGCCACCGCGCCCGCCTCGAGGAGGAGATCGCCGGCCTCATCATCCTCGACGACGACAGCGACGGCGAGGCGCCCGGGCCCTCCAACCCCGAGCTGCACTGTCTTGGCGACGCAGGACAGGGCTGCAGCAGGGACGGCGACCGCGGCACGCTGGACGGCGACGGCGGCGACGGCGACGGGGACGACGACGGTGACTACACCAACTTCTACAAGCTCCTTGGCATGTAGAACGCGGTGGCACGATGACGGGACGGCGGCGGCGGGACGACGTAGTCGGCGTAGTTTTTTTTTCGTTTCTTCTATTATGTTTTTAATGAAAAACCCGACTGTTTGGACCACATTTAGGCCGTTTCTACGTCCATAATGGACTGAAAAAGCAACGTTACGAGGAACTCCGGGAACACGACTGGAAGGCCGAGCCCCCTCGGGCCGATTTTAGCGTCGACTCGCCCTAGGCGGCACTAAAATCGGCCCCTGAGGGGCCAACGGCTGGAGATGCTCTAAGGTTCGCGGCCGCGGCGGCAGCCATGGACGATTACTACGACTTCGATCACTTCGATGACGGAAGACAGTAGCAAAGGAAGAGGAGGTCCGTTCTACGCAAATTCGGAGACTTTTTTAGGAGGAGAAGCCTGCACAAGTCAGACGAATTTGCTCCGGTTCTCGCTAGGTAGATATCTGCGTGATGCTTGCATTCTGTGTTTGCTTGATACCCTTACCATGAAAACCACGCATAATAAATACTACTCTCTCCGTTTCAAAAATACTATAAAACGGTTTTGCTAAAACACAATATAAAATGTCTTAACTTTTTTTTGAATCGAATGTATGTGTTTCTTTTGTTTCACTCTATGTAGTCTGTATTAAACTATTATTAAAACTTATTTGTGAACGAAAGGAGTAGCAAGAAAAAATCATGCCCCTAGGAGGCACATCACAAGTCATGCCACCATGCCAAGATAAATAATACTCCCTTCATTCTTTTATATATAAGGTGATTATAAAAAAATTGTATCTATACAAGAACAAACTCAATGTGACAATTCTTATAACCCGCATGTTGTCACTCTATTGTATTTGCTCTAAACTGAAATGAAGGCAGTACTAGATACTATGAGTGATGGCTTACAAATATAGTAGACCGTACCAAAATGTCAACTAAAAACATACAAGTGCTACAGCAGCTTCTAGAGAACACAATGACCGGTCTAGTTCACGTAGGCAGACTTTTGTTGAGGGTGGTATAATTCCTGCTTGTGTCATCATCGGTTGTGTCAAATAGCTGCTTGCATGCATCGATTGCCAGAAGACGTATTTTCTTCACGGGATAAATGTAATAGTGCTATAATATGCTAATACAATTTTAGATACTCCCTTCGTTCTAAAATAAGCGTCTCAATTTTATACTAGCTTTAATACAAAGTTGTATTAAGTTTGAGACACTTATTATTGGACGGGGAAGTACAATGCTTGGAACCAGCACAACCAACAAGCGCTGTTGAGCAACTCTAATTTGATTAGGCTCAATTTCCAACAGAACAAACATATGTTGCCTCGTCGCGATTGCTCTTTTGCTTGGGAGCTTTCATAGGCTCCCTGCCATATGGACATACGTAGATGATCAGGAAGAGTTCAGAGAAGCCATCTCATGTTTCTTTAAGACAATTAAAAGTGTTTTTGCCACCTGAAACTTGGTTAGGGAACTTATAATACGGGGGCTATAGATAAAATCCTGGCAGTTTTCGCATCGTCCCTGCACTTTCCAAGCATCGACACATAATCTTAGTGGGACATTAAAAAGAAACGTATACAATGTAGCTGCTAGCACCGGATGATTGTGCATCTTAATTTGCTCATGATTTTAAAAGCTCTTGTGTTGGAGCCGGCCTTAGAGTGATAATTTTAACATTCTCATCTGTTGGTCGTTAGCTGCCAATGATATCCATGTATGCTAACGCATTTCACATGCTCTTGTCAGTCAATGCTAGCCTACACAGCTAGTATGTTATGTGGTGGATGAGCTCATCATCTTGAGATTGATTACATTTGGGTGCATTGTGATCATGTAGACATCACAACTATCATGGACAAAGGCGGAGAAGAGGATAAGTTGTGAAATGGCTAGGGTCTTTTCATACACCTATGTTGAATAATAAATAAAGATAGTCGTATGCATCGATTGATGCAGAGGCCGGGGGTTTTAACCTCTTTTTCCAAAAAAAAAAGAGATTTTCTTTCGTTGCAATGCACGAGCCTTTTTGTCAGTGCAACAAAAAGGACGTACGAAACACATTTTGATAGATAAAAGAAGTGAAGAAACCGTCATTCCGTTACTATTACGTATAGATAGATAGAACATCCGGAGGAGAAGATTGCAATTTCCTTTTTATTTTTATTATTTCAGTAGGAACCTAGTTTTAGGAAACCTCTAGAAGGTTCCTGACCCGGTTTTGGGGGGTTTTCTGCCTTTTTAGTTCTTTCTTTTATCTTTTTTCCTTTTCCTTTTCTTTTTCTTTTTTCTTTTCAAAGTTTGTTTCTCTCTTTTTAGAAATATTCAGAAATTACAAAACAATATTAGTATGGGTTTTCTGAATTTTTCGCCGGTGGCCACTCCTAGGCGACTCCTAGGCGATGTTTCGCCAGTGGCCACTCCGGCCCCGGTGGCCACCTCCTCCCCTGCCGGTGGCCACTCCGGCCTCGACAGCCACCTCTTCCTCCAAGATGGCACCCTTTGCTCTCAACTTTGATCGTGGCAAGAAGTTTCAAGCGGACATGCGGTCCAAGTTTGGACCCCCAGTGGTTTTCGCTCCGGGCTTTCGTCAACGGGAATTCACATTGGTGGTATCCTTGTGTAGATCTTCTTTCAAGCTTGATGCCCATACGGTTAGTGTTTATCTCCATGCAATGTTTGGTGGTTATGCCCAAGGCTTTCAGGTGCGTCTTTTGAAGGATAGATCTTTCAAGTTCTCGGTTGCTTTCAAGTCGGTTGGTTTTGAAATTTACAATGCGGGCAGAATTGTTGAAATGGAGTTTGAGTTGGTTTTCAGTCTATGGAATTTTGGCGGTCCAAACTGGCATAGGGAAGAAGCTGCTTACTATGAGGAGCTAGAGAAGGAATGGACTTTGGTTGGCAGTAATGGAAGAGCCGTGGTTCCTCACCACGGCGATCACCGAAGCAACAACACGTTGGTCCAAGCTGGTAGGTCAGTCTTCGAGCGGTTATCGAGCCGTGTTCATGAGGGTAGTGTTGGTGTCAAAACCGGTGGATCTCGGGTAGGGGGTCCCGAACTGTTAGACTAGAACCGATGGTAACAGGAGACGAAGGGGACACAAATTTACCCAGGTTCGGGCTCTCCTATCGAGGTAATACCCTACGTCATGCTTGGTTGTATTGATGATATGGAGGGTTGCAGAGTTGATCTACCTCGACATCAAATGGCTAACCCTAGATGAGTTGTCCTCTGTCTACAACCTAAAACCCTTCGACTTATATAGACGCCGAGGGTACCTAGGGTTTACACATGGTGGGTTACACACCAAAGAGATAAACATGCCTATTTGCTACATCAAACGTGGAGTGCAAGCCATGCTTCCCGAAGCTTCCATCTTGGAGATAGGGCCTTCAATTGATCCCGTGTTCGGTAAGTGGCCCATGTAGTTAGGCCTATAGAAATAGGTCAACTCCTCGAGGACCCCTTAATCCAGGACTCTCTCAATAGCCCCCGAACTTGCCTCCAATGCCAAGGGTCTATTGCTTTAATTGCTTCGCTCGATCAAAGTCTTCGGCTTGCGAGGTGAGTTCTTCCCGCCGAATTTAGTTCAGCCTCCGATGACAAGTAGCTTTTCTGAATAGTGGCACGTCCGAACATTGTGAATAGGTCGGCCCTGAAGGCCGAACGTCAAGGAGTAGAATAACATTCCCTGATGACCTTTCTAATGAAAGGTCACGACCCACCACGACAACTAGGTCAGTTACAAAAACTCGATTCACGGTTCAAGGCCGTTTCAATCAACACGATCTATGAATGCACATATCCTGCCCCGTTTTATACGGGATGCGTTTAATCATGCGTGCGCAATGCCACGCACGTTTTGAGAAGTGGAGGGATCCATGGCACAACAGAGGGAGGACACACAATGATAAGCCTCATAAAAGGGAAACAAAACCCCAGGGCCTAACCACACCTCTCATTCGCCTCCTCTACTTCCTCATTCCTCCTAGTCTCCGAAGCGCAGATCTAGCTTGCATCCTTTCCCCTTCGAGCTCTTCCATGGCGGGCTGCAATAGCAAGTGAGAGGCCTCCACGGTCACGGACCGGGACATCCAAGACCTCAAGAAGGTCGGCTACCTCCCTGCAAACATTCCTCACCACGCGCCGGAGATGGGTCAAGTGATCCCCACTCCCAAGCCATGGGGAAAGGGTCGTCTTCCTCCCCACTTCATCTGAGGGCTGAGCTTCCCACTCCACCCTTTCGTCAGGGGGCTTACGTTTTTCTACGTTCTCGACTTCCATGACCTCCTGCCGAGCTCCTTCATGCATATATCAGCTTTCATCCTCATCTGCGAGGCGTTCCTGCGGGTTGAGCCACACTTTGGGCTCTAGATCAAAGTGTTCAACGTCAAGCCGAAGTGTGTCGACGGCAAACACGTAGACTGCGGCTGAGCTGTCATCGGCAAGCTTACCTACGTCACATGGCCATCAGGTACCTTCATCGACACCATTAAGGTGTGGAAGAGGGAGTGGTTCTACATCACTGAGCCACAGGAAGAAGGCCAGAATCCCCCTGCCGAATTTCAATCCGGTCCCCCCACCAGATTAGCTTCACGGCTCAAAAAATGCCTTAGCTGGGGATTGAGCAAGGAGGTGAGCGACCTGTAGAAGTGCATCGGCTCCATGATCGAGAAGGATGTCAAGCTGACCAATGTGGTCCAGGTCATGCTTCGGAGACGCATCCTCCCCTGCCAGCACCAGGATACTCCCTTGTGGGTGTTGGGTTCTACCGTAGGCGCATCGCATGCAAATTAAAATTTTCCCACGCGCAGACCATCCAAGAACATGCTACGGAGATGGATCACAGATTGTTACCACTAGACGCGCAGTGCCGTGTAGCGAAAGTAGATTTGGGGCAGCGCGTTCGTGTGGTCCGTCTCCTTCTCGTCCGATCTCCCTCGAATAGCCGGTCGTCGGATCCCATGTACAGATTCGCCGGAGCGACGCAAGTGCACCACCTCTAACAGTATCCGCTCGTGTAGGAGGAACACCCGCGCGGCGGACTGCTAGGTCCGATCACACAGTTGGCGGTGACGAGTGGAGGTGTCTATTCGCAACACATGCAAACCCTAATGATGGCTCCGAAGCGATCAATCAGATGGGTATGTCACACCTCCACTATATATAGGCATCTGGCGCGGGCTCAACTCTTGGGCCTCGCATGGATCCTAAAGCCCACGTGTTCCGTCCCTTAAGTGCGCAACCCTTTAGGTTCTTGTCCACTTGGTCACGAGTCAGATGACATCCGACTCGACCGGTTGGTAGCGGCCTCTAGCAAGACGTGCCGACTCCAACTGTCTGATGAAGCTGGTTAGGTGAACCTGTACTTCACACTTCTATTCCCTTTGCCACACGATATATGTTGTCATGCACAAGGCGACATGGTCATCCTTGTTGCAGCACGACCTCTTTCTCATTCTGGTGAATCCGACCAACATTCGGATTATCCCATAATCCTCATCACATGGCCATGCTTATCCAGGTCGTATCACCCGAGGGGCCCAGAGTATATCCCTCTTGGTAGTAGGGGCAAATCCCATCTTGCTCAACCATGTCTCGTAGCATGGGTCTAGACAAGCCCGAAACCTACCTTTGTAACTACCCAGTCATGGAGTAGCGTTTGGTCGGCCCAAAGTAAGTCTTTCACCATCCCGAGTACATGAGCCAGCTTAGGTCTTAGGACATAGAACGTATGTTGTACTAGAGACTCACAGATGACCTATCATCGCGTCTCATAGTTGGGTCTGTCCAACTCAGACCTTATCTCGACTCGGATCCGACTATGTCGAATCCGACCAGACCTTTCTGAGTCCATATTATCCGGCTAGCATCCAATGCTACATGGTCAGTGAGACCGGACCATCCACTGTGTCATATGCTAGTCTAACTGGCTGCTCGTCCACACAACCCTTTCAACTAGGGACCATTTAGGATAGTCATCATACAATGCATAGTCTCACAAACAAGTCACATACTTGTTAATACACATCAATAATAATGTCCAAGGACTATCTTTATTCATAAACACATAGGAAATATCATCATACATGATTGCCTCTAGGGCATATCTCCAACAGTGGGCTCGTTAGCTTGACGATGCGCCCACAATCCGGAACCTCTTCCGTACTACGCGGGAGAAGTTATGGAAGGCACTCTTCAAGTCACAGAAGAGCTGGCCATCCGAGGAGGAAGACAGGGGCCTGCACACCGCCAAGCCCGCCTCCGAGGTACGGTAAAATTCTGCTTGGTTGGCTTTAATTTTCTCATAGAGGGTCCATAACATTTTTTTTCGATCATCCCTTTGCAGACATGGCTAAAGAAAGCTGTCAACATTAACAGTCCAACGCCTCAGCCTGAAGACACCAGGTCCGGGCTGTTACTAGAAATGCTCGTGGTGAAGCCTTACGAGGCCCCCACGAAGAAAGAGAAGAAGAATAAACCAGGCCGAAGCGGCTTCGCATCCGGGGCCAGTCAGAGACCGTGTCTAAGGAAACTCATGCCTCCTCGAATCAAGAGGAGCGCGAGGAGGAAGAGGAAGAGGAGGAGCAGGAGGAAGAGGAGGGGGACGAAGTCGAGGGGAAGGTGATTCCCCCCTTGCCAGAAATAGGGCGACATAATCGAACGCCCCGAAGGAGGTACCCCCTCCTACCCAGAAGAAAACGCGTCGGGCACAGGTGGTTCTGTCCGACGACAGCTCGGACTCAGACACTGAGTCCGATGACTTCGAGACGGTCCCATGAAGGAACCTCGGGGACAAGCTCCCCCCCCGAAGGTTAGGATCCGAAGACCCCTTGTTCGTCTTTTAACAAGTTTAAAGTTTTTATTAATACGCGGGTACTTATTGATTTCATGGCCCCGCGTGTCCTTCCCACATATCAAGTATCGGACTGGGAGGCCCCACCCGCCGAGCTAGCGGAGAGTGGGAATGCGTCACATCTTGCCACTCCAGGCGCCGCAAAGGACACCACGAAGGTGTCATCCCAGCAGGCCCCGGAGCCGGGCACTGGCGACGGGGGAGACGTCATTATGACCAAGGCTAACACCTTGGTCACCGAATACCGGGGGGAAGTCCCCCTCCCGGATACTGAGGAGGTCGGATGAGCGGCCGCTTAGTCCCCTCTAAGGGCATCCCCGTAACGCACAATGCCTCCGGAGACAATGGTTCAAACCTAAGTTGGTGGTCGGGTTGTCTGATCACCACCGGCGCCAACGACCAATGGGTGGCCAGTCATGGAGGAGGCTTTATCAAGCGCCTCCATCACCGAGGAGCACCGCACCCTTATGGGTGCGGTCTTCTAGAGCATTCAGTTCGTCGACAACGGACTGAAGGAGGCCTTCAAAGGTCTCTTGGTGGGCTTTCGATTGAGTCAGGCGACATTCTTATCTGCAAAAATGCTTATTTATTTTTATGATCACATACATGGCAGCCCCCGAGCCCTAGGCGAGTTTGGAAAAACTTACCTAGGGGTCAATCATGGATCCGGTTCCAAACTAGATACAAATTATGTGTTCGGAATGTTAGAATAGCCCCTAATAGGGTGAGACATATGATCAGATTGACTATATTCGGAAGTATTGGGCCCATGTAACATGTCAATTGTATGTGTAATACAGGCTTCGTCATTAGCAGCGGCCGTAAATGGCGCCGAGCTGGACGAACTGAATCGGAAGCTCAAACGCTCCGAGGATGAAGTTGGTGCCCTCAACCGGAGATTCCACGAGGCACAAGGTAGGTCAAAACAAAATTCGAATACCTTTGCTCGAATACCTTTGAACAAACACTGTCAATGCAGGTTTTCATAGTGTTAATGTTTGCACAGCTTCGGCGAAAGAGCTGGAGAGGCTCAAGGCTGAGCTCCAACAAGAGAAAGACGAAGCGGTCGTCGAGAGGGCGGCAGCCAAAGAAGCGGCTACCGCCCTCTCCGCCCTGCGAGCCACCAGCGAAAAGCATGAGGCTCGTGTGGGGGAGGTCCAGCAGGAGCTCAAGGATGCCAGCCAGAAGTGCGAGGCCCTTGAGCAGAAGGGCAAGGAGAGCGTGACTGAACTTTCCACCTTGAAGACTGACCTCCAGAAGGAGCAGGTGGACATGCGGTTTTATGAAAACAGGTCCGTCAGGCAAAGGACATAATGAATGGTAAGCCATACTTACTATAATGTGTCTTCGGGGCTAGAAAATTCAAATTGCTAGCCCAGGTGTGGCGTTCCTCAGGCGTCTCCTTTGATCTCCAGAAGAGCGTATCGAACGAAAATCAGCTGTTGGCCTCGAGGGAAGAAGAAGACAAAGCTCGTCTATTCTGGGCGCAATTCGGAGACCCTAAGCGTTCTCCTCTTCTCGTGGAGCAACTGAAGTAGCTGATGGAGATGCACCTGATGGCGGAGCCGGCCATGAAGGACATCTGCATCCACCTATGGCCCGGCGAGTCACTGCCAGGCAGCTACTTTGGCCTGGTGCAGAAGTTAATTGCCGCTTCGCCCTGCCTCGACACCGTTGTCGGTGGCAAAACCGGCGGATCTCGGGTAGGGGGTCTCGAACTATGAGGTTAGGATCGACGATAACAGGAGACGAAGGGGACACGAGTTTACCCAGGTTTGGGCCCTCCTATGAAGGTAATACCCTACGTCCTACTTGATTGTATTGATGGTGTAAGGGGTTACAGAGTTGATCTAACTCGAGATCATAAGTCTAACCCTAGATGAGTTGTTCTATCCCTACGCCCTAAAACCCTCTGGCTTATATAGATGTCGGGGGTGCCCTTAGCTTACACATGGTCGGTAACATGCCGAAGAGATAACATGCCTAACTACAACTAATAACTTGGAGAATACGTCTGGACTCCATGAAGCTTCCATCCTGGCACAGATGGTCCTCGACCCTCCGATTCTTGCCATGCAGCCCATACAGTCAGGCCCATGAATAGTGGTCGGCTATCCGAGGACCCCTTAATCCAGGACTCCCTCAGTAGCCCTCGGACTGGCCTCCAACGCCGATATATATTCGGCTGATTCCTACTACTTCTCGAGAAGGCGTTGGTTTCCTGTGAAGAGGAACAGTTTGATGTAGCAAAGTAGATAAGTATTTCCCTCAATTTTTGAGAACCAAGGTATCAATCTAGTAGGAGATACAAGTGAGCCACCACTAGATATACCAACACAAGTAATCAAACTCTTGCACCCAACGCTATAAAGGGGTTGTCAATCCCTTCACAGTTATTTGCAAGGATAATATCTAGTAGAGATAGATATAATAGGATGCTTGAACGGAAAGTAAAATTAAAAGTAAAAACAAGGCAACAAGTATTTTTGGTGTTTTTGGTTTTAGATCTGAAAATATAATATGGAACATAGACCCGGGGTCCAGAGGTTTCACTAGACGGGTTCTCTCATGATGGCAAGTATTACGGTGGATGAACAAATTACTGTCGAGCAATTGATAGAAAAGCGAATAATTATGAAGATATCCAAGACAATGATTATGCATATAGGCATCACGTCCATGACAAGTAGACCGAAACGATTCTACATCTACTACTATTACTCCACGCATCGACCGACTCATGCCTGCATCTAGAGTATTAAGTTCATGAAGAACAGAGTAATGCATTAAGCAAGATGACATGATGTAGAGGGATAAACTCAAGCAATATGATGAAAATCCCATCTTTTTACCCTTGATGGCAAGAATACAATATGTGCCTCACTACCCCTACTATGTCACTGGGTGAGGACACGACAAGATTGAACCCAAAACTAAGCACTTCTCCGATTGCAAGAATTACCAATCTTGTTGGCCAGACCAAACCAATAATTCGAAGAGACTTGCAAAGATATGAAATCATGCATATAAGAATTCAGGAAAGACTCAAATAATATTCATGGATAATCTGAACATAAACCCACAATTCATCGGATCTCGACAAACACACCGCAAAAGAGTATTACATCGGATAGATCTCCATGAAGATCATGAAGAACATGGTATTGAGAAGCAAAGAGAGAGAAGAAGCCATCTAGATAATAGCTATGGACCCGTAGGTCTATGGTGAACTACTCACGCATTATCGGAGGGGCAATGGAGTTGATGTAGATGCCCTCCGTGATCGAATCCCCATCCGGCAGATTACCGGAAAAGGCTTCAAGATTAGATCTCTCGAGAACGGAGGCTTCTGGCGGCGGAAAATTGTTTTCGTGGCTCGTTCTGATAATGATGGAATATTTGGGTATTTATAGGACGAAAATTAGGGTTAGAGGAGGTGCCAAGGGCCCACAAGCCTGCCCGGCGTAGGGTACCCCTGGCCGCGGCAAGATCGCTTGTCGCCCCATGGCAGCTCTACTACCTTGGTTCTCAAGTCTAGTGGCTTCCATATTTTCCAGAAAAATCTTTCCGGAGGTTTTATTCTGTTTGGACTTTGTTTAATATTCCTTATCTTCGAAACTCAAAAACAAGGAAAAACACAAACCGACACTAGGCTCTAGATTAATAGGTTAGTCCCGAAAATAATATAAAATAGCATATTAATGCATATAAAACATGCAAAACAGATAATATAATATCATGGAACAACAAAAAATTATAGATATGTTGGAGACGTATTAGCATCCCCAAGCTTAATTCCTGCTCGTCCTCGAGTAGGTAAATGATAAAAATAGAATTTTTGATGTGGAATGCTACCAAACATATTTATCCATGTAATATTATTTATTGTGGCTTGAATATTCAGATCCGTTAGATTCAAAACAATAGTCTAATATTGACATAAAAATAGTAATACTTCGAGCACACCAACAAGGTAGTCATGTCCTTTCGAAATAACATGGTGTTAGAAAGTTATCCCTACAAAATCATATGGTCTAGCTATGCTCCATCTTCCCCACACAAAGTATATAAATCATGCACAAACCCGATGAACAAGTCAAGCAATTGTTTCACACTTTTGGTGTTCTCAAACCTTTTCAACTCTCACGCAATACATGAGCGTGAGCCATGGATATAGCATTATAGGTGGAATAGAATATGGTGGGGTTGCAAGGGAAAAAGGAGAAGATAGTATCACATCAACTTGGCGTATCAACGGGCTATGGAGATGCCCATCAATAGATATCAATGTGAGTGAGTAGGGATTGCCATGCAACAAATGCACTTAGAGCTGTAAGTGTATGAAAGCTCAAAAACAAAACTAAGTGGTCGTGCAAAAATGAATATCCACTAGTTATACGAGAGTGAAAAAATAGGAGACTCTCTATCATGAAGATCATGGTGCTACTTTGAATCACAAGTGTGGAAAAAAGATAGTAGCAATTGTCCCTTCTCTCGTTCTCTCTTTTTTTTATTTTTTTATTTTGGTTGGTTTCTTTGGCCTCTTTTATGTTTGTAAAGTCCGGATACTCGTCCCAACTTGTGAGGGTGTCATAGCCTCCATCATCCTTTTCTCTCATGGGACAATGCTCTATTAATGAAAAAACATCACACTTTTATTTACTTATAACTCAAAGAAAAATAAATTACAACTCGATTCCTATGACAAGATAAAACTCTATATGCAATATGAAGTGATGATGCAAGTCATAGAAAAACTACATGTGGAAGTTGCATGGCAACATATCTCGGAATGTCTATGGAAATGCCATAATAGGTATGTATGGTGACTATTTTGAGGAATATATGGTGGTTGTTTTGAGGAAGGAGGGTTTGACGTATCGACGAAAGTTGCGCGGTACTAGAGAGGCTAGCAAAGATGGAAGGGTGCGAGTGTGTATAATCCATGGACTCACATTAGTCATAAAGAACTCACATACTTATTGCAAAAGTCTATTAGTCATCAAAAAAAGCATTAGACGCATGATCCTAGGGGAGAGGTTGGTAGGAGTTAACCATCGCGTGCTCCCGATCCCCACACAAAGGTCGACAATCATTAGACAAGTCATGCTCTCACTTCGTTACATAGCGGTTCACCATACATGCATGCTACGAGAATCACAAGCTTTAACACACGTATCTCTTCATTTCACACCTACTCACTAGCATGACCCTCATATTACCATCCCTATTATCACAAAACTATATGCAAGGAATCCTACTTCTCATAGATGTTAATGCACTTAATATGAAAGTTTTTATTATATCATATAGGATGCTATTACGAAGCTAAACAAATTACCATGCTATTTTAAGAAACTCTCAAAATAATAGAAGTGAGGAACTAGAGTTCAATAATTTCTAAAAAATATAACACCACCATGCTCTAAAAAGATATAGGTGAAGCACTAGAGCAACATTGCCTAGCTCAAAAGATATAAGTGAAGCATATAGAGTATTCTAACAAGTTCACGATTCAGTGTGTCTCTCTCTAAATATGTGTGCATCAAATATGATTGTGGAAAACTAATAAGCAAATAATCATATCATACAAGACGCTCCAAGCAAAACACATAACATGTGGTGAATAAAAATATAGCCTCAAGTAAATTTACCGATGGAATTAAGACGGAAGAGGTGATGACTTCCGGGGCATCCCCAAGCTTAGGCTTTTTGGTATCCTTTAATATGACTTGTGGTGCCATGGTCATCCCCAAGATTAGGCTCTTGCCACTCTTTATTCCATAGTCCATCAAATCTTCACCCAAAACTTGAAAACTTGACAACAGAAAACTCAGCAGAAAACTCATGAGATCCATTAGTATAAGTAAAATAAATCACCACTTTAGGTAATGTTGTGAACTCATTATTTATGTATATTTGTGTAATACCTACTGTATTATAACTTCTCCATGACTCATACCCCCCGATACGACCCATAGATACATCAAAATAAGCAAACAACACAAAGAAAACAGAATCTGTCAAAAACAGAACAGTCTGTAGTAATCTGTAAAATTTGAATATTTATGGAACTGTAAAATTCTTAAAACTTAGGAAAACCAGGGAAATTTCTATATCAATCCTGTGTAAAACTTTCAGATCAATTTGACGCTCTGAAAAATTCAGGAAAATCCTGGACTGAGCACAAAAGTTTCTGTTTTCCAGCAAGATCAAATCAACAACTACCATAGATCACCCCAAAGGATTTACTTGGCTCAAACACTAATTTAAACACAAAAAAACAATTAATATAGAAGTAATAATGTGCCAAACACACCAAAATAGAAGCAAAAAACGGAAAGCAAAATAAAATTGGGTTGCCTCCCAACAAGCGCTATTGTTTAACGCCCCTAGCTAGGCAAAGCGCAATAGATCTAGGTATTGTCATCTTTGGTATTGGAAACTTTTGTGAGGACTTTATCAAATCCAGGAGGTTCTTTAGTTTTATAAATGATCATACTCCTAGGCAAAAGGTTAAGAAATTCTCTTGTAGCAATCGGTTCCCGAACAATGTTGAAAAAATTAGGGTGAACACTTATCATCTTAAGATCTTCGTCCCCTTTACTATAGGATTCACCCTTATTCTTGGGAACGTGAAAAAACTTGGCAGCCTTAGAAAGAGGAAATTTGGGAGTGGTTTGAACAGCGGCAAAAGAGGAACCCAAGTTGGTAATAATGTCCTCTAGCTTCCCTATTGTAAAGGAATCTTGATCAAAATTTTCATTAACTATGGGTTCTTTTTCCCTTAAGTCTTTTAGAGTAACTCCTACCTTAGATCCATATTGAGTGATATGATTATGAATCTTTTTATCCAAGTTTTCAATGAGATCTATAGTAGCAACTTTATTTTCAATGATATCTAACCTTCGCATAACATGTTCCAAAGTTAAAATAGTCCCATTAACCATGATTGGAGGTGATCCAAACAAATTTATCATAGCACTATAGGAGTCAAAGGTGTGACTTCCCAAGAAATTCCCTCCCATGATGGTGTCTAGGACATATTTATTCCAAGGAGTGATTCCCACGTAGAAATTACGAAGGAGAACGGTAGTAGATTGCTTACAAATAGATCTATTTTGAGCGCTGCAAATTCTATACTAAGCATCTTTTAAGTTTTCTCCCTCCCTTTGCTTAAAGTTCAGAACTTCATACTTGGGAGCGATAGTGGCAAGGCTAGCCATGAGTTTGAGCGATTTACCACACAAAACAAACGAAAAGACGAACAAAAAAGGGCGAAAGGCAAATCTTTTTGAAAATCATTTTAGAAGTGGGGGAGAGGAAAACGAGAGGCAAATGGAAAATAATGCAAATGCAAGATATGAGTTTGTGATGGGTACTTGGTATTGTTGACTTGCTATGTATCTCCTCGGCAATGGCGCCAGAAATCCTTCTTGCTACTTCTCGAGCATGCGTTGGTTTCCCGTGAAGAGGAACAGTTTGATGCAGCAAAGTAGATAAGTATTTCCCTTAGTTTTTGAGAACCAAGGTATCAATTTAGTAGGAGACACAAGCGATCCACCAATAGATATACCTGCACAAGGAATCAAACTCTTGCACCCAACGCTATAAAGGGGTTGTCAATCCCTTCACAGTTATTTGCAAGGATGATATCTAGTAGAGATAGATATACTAGGATGCTTCAATGGAAAGTAAAACTAAAAGTAAAAACAAGGCAACAAGTATTTTTGGTGTTTTTGGTTTTCGATCTGAAAATTTAATATGGAAACTAGACCCGGGGTCCATAGGTTTCACTAGATGGGTTCTCTCATGATGGCAAGTATTACGGTGGGTGAACAAATTACTTTCGAGCAATTGATAGAAAAGCGAATAATTATGAAGATATCCAAGGCAATGATTATGCATATAGGCATCATGTCTGTGACAAGTAGACCGAAACGATTCTTCATCTACTACTATTACTCCACACATCGACCGACTCATGCCTGCATCTAGAGTATTAAGTTCATGAAGAACAAAGTAACACATTAAGCAAGATGACATGATGTAGAGGGATAAACTCAATCAATATGATGAAAATCCCATCTTTTTACCCTTGATGGCAACAATACAATACGTGCCTCGCTACCCCTACAACGTCACTGGGTGAGGACACCGCAAGATTGAACCCAAAACTAAGCACTTCTCCTATTGCAAGAATTACCAATCTAGTTTGCCAAACCAAACCAATAATTCGAACAGACTTGCAAAGATATGAAATCATGCATATAAGAATTCAGGAAAGACTCAAATAATATTCATGGATAATCTGGACATAAACGCACAATTCATCGGATCTCGACAAACACACCGCAAAAGAGTATTACATCAGATAGATCTCCATGAAGATCATGAAGAACATGGTATTGAGAAGCAAAGAGAGAGAAGAAGCCATCTAGATACTAGTTATGGACCCGTAGGTCTGTGGTGAACTACTCACACATCATCGGAGGGGCAATGGAGTTGATGCAGATGCCCTCCGTGATCGAATCCCCCTCCGATAGATTACCGGAAAAGGCTCCAAGAGTGGATCTCTTGGGAACGGAGGCTTTTGGCGGCGGAAAAGTGTTTGTGTGGCTCGTTCTGATAATGATGGAATATTTGGGTATTTATAGGACGAAGATTAGGGTTAGAGGAGGTGCCAGGGGCCCACAAGCCTGCCCGACACGGGGTACACCCTGGCCGCGGCAAGCAGGCTTGTGGCCCCGTGGCAGCTCTTTTGCCTTGGTTCTCATGTCTCGTGGCTTCCATATTTTCCAGAAAAAGTCTTTACGGAGGTTTTATTCCGTTTGGACTCCGTTTAATATTCCTTATCCGCGAAACTCAAAAACAAGGAAAAAACAGAAACTGTCACTAGGCTCTAGATTAATAGGTTAGTCCCAAAAATAATATAAAATAGCATATTAATGCATATAAAACATCAAAAATAGATAATATAATAGCATGGAACAATCAAAAAATATAGATACGTTGGAGACATATCAATTCCCTCACATCGTTGTCTTTGGCCTGTGAGGCGAGTCCCTCATCATGCTCTGTTCGACATCCAAGCAGTCTTCGGTAAGATCCCAATCATCGCGGGCACGGGTCATTATAATAACTGCACAAGTTCCTCAATTTTCGCGATTCATGGGGACGTGAGTGGTCAGTGATTTTTACAATCCTACCCCTCCGCAACGGAGGCAACAACCCATTTAACCAAACAAAGTTGCGATTCAAACCACATCTTCTTCCTCCCTGTCATCAGAAACCCCCAACGGAAGCTCTACACACAACATGGCTAACGCTCCCAGTTCCTCAAGGTGCCCTTATGGCCAAGGCCCAGGCGACTGGACCAACTTCTCCATCACACTTCTGCGGCTCCATAATCTGGAGACCCAGGGATATCTCCCATCATCAGATCTGGCGGCAACCCGCGTAGGTCTACTCGCTTATGGCGACGAGGTCTTCGACGAGCGCTTCCCCAATCCAAACAAAGGGAAGCACGTTTGCTTTGTTCCATTCCTCCTCCGAGGCTTTGGATTTCCAATCCACCCATTCTTGAGGGGGTTACTGGAGTTCTACGGAATTCAACTCCACCATATCACCCCGGGCTCGATCCTACACATCTCGGGTTTTGTTTCCCTCTGTGATATGTTCTTAGGGTGCGAAGCTCACTTTGATCTGTGGAGGAAATATTTCTGCCTCGTCCCTCGAACTGGGGACAAGGCCATCTTAGATGTCGGCGGAGCCTAAGTATGCCACATAGCGGGGACAAGGTACCCGATTGGCATGCCAAAGAAATCCGAAGAATGGACTTCAAAGTGGTTCTATATTGAAGACGCCCCCCCTATTTGAGCCAACTCAGACAGGTCTGCCCGAATAGTCCGACCTTCTCCTGAAGAAAATGTACAACTGGCGACCCAAGGAATCATCTCAGGTGGAGAGCACCGAAGTGCAATGCGTTGCCATGCAAGTGCGGATGCTTGCCCATCATCGGCTGACCATGATCGATGTCATGGCCGCCGCTATCTCTCAGTGCGTGCAACCCCTCTATAAAAGGGTGCACCCCTTATGGCGATACAACGGGACAAGCAACACCACGCATTCCCAAAGACTAGGTCCCGCCAATCCAATAGCACTGGCCGCCGCACTCGCCGACCTGTACAAAGGACAAGAAGAAGACTTCATTCGGCGGTCAACCAAGGAAGGGCATTCAGCCCACAATCCAATCTAACAGGTACGCCTTCCTTTTTTAATCATGAAATAGTTTGGTACTTCATTCCGTATTCTTATTTGACCGAGGCCTTGGCGTGAATAGGAATGGAGGAGATTCATCGAGATAGTCAACTGCCCGGCTCCTCGTCCCGAGAATCATTCACGTGACAATGATCCGGGCTTCAACGAGGACCCGGATCTCCTTCTCGATTTTGAGAACGGAGTCTATCATTAGAACAGTATTGTCCAGACCCCGGTGGCAATCGTGGTCTATTACCCCGAGTCATTCTCCATTCCGTCCACGGGCAAGAAGAAAAACTCCTCCCGAAAGAGGCCTACTACCAAGAGCGCCCCGGACGCGCCGGTCCCAACCCCCAAGCGCCGCTGATCAGCATGTCTTGCGCTAAGAGCCAAAGTCGTAGACGAGTCAAAGGCCGGCCGGGTCCCTACAAAGGAGCCGGACACGCGGACGAATCCACCCGTCCACACATACCACACGTACACTGTTTGTATATCCGTTTTATCATTATGCTCGGCAAAATCTTGTAGCTATTTTTTATTTACCTAGGTGAAACACCCAACCTTCACCTACCGAGGGGGCTGCCCAGATGTAAGGAGACGTCTGAAGCTCCCGGGCCACCGTCCATGCGGCTTCCGCTACAGAAGCCCCCATGGCCGGTTTGATGCCCGCCGAATCTGGTGACGGAGTATCCATCACCAAATCAGAAGTGGAGAGTGCCATGCATTATCGGCACCAATGGGAGGCCATGCGACACCCAATTTTCTCTGACCAGGAGTTAGGCGCCCTACGCTCGACGGATGCACACCTCGGGCCCACCCGAGCTGGATTCGGTGAAGCTATGAAGTTGATAACAACCGGTATATAGGTAAGTGGTCAGATTTTGTAGTCAGTATACTTGTATAAGCCTAGTAGCCCCCGAACCTTAATTTGATTTGGAAAAAATGAATTAAGGATATCACAACTTTTGACTGCTAACGCATGCCTCAAAGCAACAGTCCGAGCAGTTGGCCAAGGCCCTCGAGGAGAGTCACGCGGAGGTGCAGTCCGTGAAGGCTGGACTAGCACAAGTGAAAAGTTTCATGCGAGAGGCCCATGGTAAGTGTGCTTTTATTGCTAGTCAATAGGATATATGGATTAAATGCCTTACATATGGATTTCGTAGCAGTCAAATCAATAGGACATATGGAAAGGCAGCTGGAAGAAGCCCGGGATTCACAAAGGTATACAAAAATAGGCCGATGAAATAAAGAGTTTGAAGACTCAATTGGCCCAAGATCAAGAAGAAAATCAAAATCTTCGGAGGGGCATA
This sequence comes from Hordeum marinum, assembly GCA_022496015.1. Lineage (NCBI taxonomy): Eukaryota > Viridiplantae > Streptophyta > Magnoliopsida > Poales > Poaceae > Hordeum > Hordeum marinum. Next base: position 416,652,301 of record CM039677.1, on the reverse strand, counting down.
TTCGGTAAATACAACTCCGCTATGACTAAGTATGTCCGATGTATAGAATGATAATAATCACAATTGTTGTCTTGTGTATAGGTCTCCTGGCCGGACATCCTGAAGAGGAGAGCGAATCTTTCCAAGGGGACCTGCTGAAGGAGCTGACTTCTCTCCACAAGCGCGTGCAAAAGGCGATTAAGGGGATGGTGAAGGTGCTATGGCCCACTGAACAGACACCCGAAGGGCTGGCTGCACTTGTGGATTGATTTAGGGGGCTCGGTGTAGGTTCGAGCTATGGAAGACTTTGGCCTGCCGTGAAGGAGCACGAGAGGCATGGGCAATGATCAAGACCCGTTTCACCGGACATAACCCCGAGCATATGGCGCGGGTTGGTCGTGTAGGATCGGATGGAAAAGAAGTGCCACTCCGCCTGGTATATGACCAGGTGATGCCCGCCGCCCGGCTCTTGCAAGCAGACTGCCCCCTCTCCACAATAATCGAAGATCTCGATCAGCAGCCGAATATGTAATTTGCATATACATGTGTAAAACAATCTGTTTTGTAAACTTTGTCTTAAACGGCCATCAGCTTCTCCCTCCCGGGCGAAGAGCTCGGGAGTGTTCCTTCTTATTATTCCTTCGCCGAGTAGCAAAATTGTATTCAAGGAACTAGGCAATCCGGCCATGTGGTGCGAATAGACGGAAAGCACACAGAAAGATATGTTATATTACGATGTAGCATAAGAAACATCTTCCGATGAAAATAGTACCACTAACGATACCTTTCGCCAGGGTTCTACGAAGAACGTAGATGGGAATCCTCATACTTGCGACTCAGTGTCCTTTTGACATAAGGGACCCAAACAATAGAAAAAACAACCAGGGCCGGATACGGTGTTTTTGTCATAGCTAATCAATTGTCTAAGTAAGATAGCTAGCTTTTGGCTTCGCCCCTCTGAGGTACGTGTCCGGATGACCCGGTCGTAACAATCGCAAAGGTGCTCCCTTTACTCTCTAGCCGAACAAGCGGGAACGTAGAGAGTAACCACATGGGCGAGGAAACATAGCTTGGCAAAGTCTTAGTTCAAATTGATGCATATAATGGCTAAAATATGACAAAAGAAACATGCGCGCACAAGAGGTGCGGGCGAAAATTGCCATAGAAGAGGATGGCTACTAAAAGTAGTCCCCATGTGTTGTGTTCGGATGTAACACTCTATGGTGTATGCCGATGACCTTAGCGCAGGATCGGTTTAGCCGAACATAGGAAGAAGAAAACTCGATCCTATCAAAACAGCAAAGTGGGAGGGAAAGGAAGAAAAGGTGAAAATACAAGAAAAAGAAAAATGTAAAACGTGCAGGAATTGTGGACAGGACCGGTCTATTCGTAGAAGCGCTGTAGGCGAGCCGCATTCCATGGGTTTGGTTCAAGGCAATTATCTGATGAGTTCCGAAGACGATAGGCTCCTCCCATGAGTATTGCGTCAATGATGAAGGGGCCCTCCCACTTGGGGCTAAGTTTATGCTTCTGCTTCTCCGGAAGCCGTAGGACGAGTTCACCTACATTGTATGCTTGTGCCTTGACCTCCCTACTTTGGTAGCATTGCGCTTGCTGCTAATAAAGCGCAGAGCGAGCCAGAGCTATGTCGCGTTCTCCCTCCAAGGCGTCCAGGTTGTCCCGCCGATCCAACTTGGCTTCCTTTTCCTCGTACATGTGCACTCATGGTGCGTCGTGAATAAACTTCGCAGGGGAGGACTGCCTCAGCCCCATAGACCATGAAGAATAGTGTGAAGCACGTTGATCTATTTGGGGTGGTACGCAGGCCTCATAGTATGGAGTCGAGCTCCTCAACCCAATGGTAGTCCGACTCATGAAGAGATCGGACCAATCATGGCTTAATGCCGCTCATGATGAGACCATTGGCACGTTCTACTTGTCCATTGGTTTGCGGATGGTAGACTGATGCGTAATCGAGCTTAATGCCCATTTTCGTGCACCAGTCCTTGACCTCTTGGGCCGTAAAATTAGATCCATTATTTGTTATTATGCTGTGGGGTACACCGTAATGGTGTACTACACCGGATATGAAGTCTATAATTGGTCCGGACTTGGCTGATTTAACGGGCTTTGCCTCTATCCATTTGGTGAACTTGTCGACCATGACCAGTAGGTATTTGTTTTTCATGGTCCGCCCTTTAAGGGGTCTGACCATGTCAAGCCCCCAGACCGCGAAAGGCCAAGTGATCGGAATAGTCCGAAGAGCTGTTGGAGGCATGTCACTTTGATTTGCGAAGAGTTGACACCCCACACAATGCTTGACAAGTGACTGTGCATCCGTCCGAGCTGTGGGCCAGAAAAAACCAGCTCGGAAGGCCTTGCTGACTAAGGCTCTTGCCGCGGCATGATGGCCGCCCATGCCTGCATGTATTTTGGCGAGAAGCTCCTGCCCTTCTTCCTCGGATATGCACCACTATAGTACACCAGTTGTGCTTTTCTTGTATAACGCTCCCTCGTGAATCTTGTAGGCCTAGGAGCGCCGAGCTATGCGCTGTGCCTCTGTCTGGTCGTCGGGGAGTTCCTTTCAAAGAAGGTAGGCGAGGAAGGGCTCTGTCCAAGGTGCAATTATTGCCATTACCTCATGAGCCGAAGGCGTTTCGTACACCACGTAGCCGCCAATTATTTGATCGTCCGGTTCACTAACAGGGGGGACGACCACACCCGGTGTATTAAGGGCGGCGGCATTTTCATCATCCTGCCACACGACGGAAGACTTAAAAAGTTGTTCCAGAAAAGTGTTCTTTGGGACAGGATCGTGCTTGTCCCCTATACAACCCAATATGTCGGCGGCTTGGTTGTTGTCGTGAGCGACATGGTGGAATTCCAGCCCCTCAAACCGAGCTGATATCTTGAGGATAGTGTTTCTATATGCCGCCATCTTTGGATTTTTAGCGTCGAATTCGCCGTTGATTTGGGAGATAGCTAAGTTGGAGTCTCCCCGTACCTCTAGCCGGCGTATGCCCATTGATGCGGCCATTTGGATACCATGAAGGAGGGTCGGCTGCATTATTGGAGTATGCATACATGATTTGCAACACGTATCGCACGTTGCCGCCAGTGGGGGATGTGAGGATAACTCCAGCCCCTAGTACTGCCAGGGTTTTGGAACCATCAAAGTACATTGTCCAATGGGAGTATGCACTATATTCCTTGGGGAGTTTGGCCTACGTCCATTCAGCCAGAAAGTCCGCCATCACGTGTGATTTAATGGCATAGCGTGGCTTGTAGGTTATTTCAAAGGGAAGGAGCTCAATGGCCCATTTGGAAATTCGGCCGGTGGCATCCCTGTCGTTGATTATATCGTTCAAGGGGGCCTTCGATCCTACCGTCACCGTGCACTCCTGCAAGTAGTGTCAGAGTTTCCTCGATGCCATGAATACTGTATAGCAATTTTTTGATAACTAGATGATGCCCCGACGCGTTGCCGCGGGAAAATTGCTAAAAGAACACATAAAAGGTGCTAAAAATATCTATAACTAATAGAAAGAAAAATGTAAGTTTAAAAACAAAGAAAATAGAAAGGGTATAAAAATGAATTACTCTTAAAAATGTCAATGTGGATGTAAAATACATGGATATGGTGCAACTGGAAAACACATATATTTTCAATAGAAAATCTAATGCAAAAAAGAAAAAACTTGTGAAACATACCTGGATTGATGATGTGGTGCTTGCATGCATTGAGTAATGCAAAAACAATGTAATTTATGACTTGCATGCATGACTTGCTCTTGTGGCATAGTTGCATGTCTAGGAAAAATAGCTAGTGGGTTGTAGCTATTTAGGAATAGAAGATGTGGATATCTGGACTTGTGCTGCATTAGCACCTCTAACACATAGTATACTGACTTCTGAGTCCAAAATTTATGCCCCGCCTCATCTCGTTCAACGACAAACACTGCACTGACGACTTTGTTGGTGGCCGATATGTATAACAATATGGGCTCACCGGCGCCTGGTGTCATGAGTATGGGGTTGGTTGCTAGTATTTCTTTGATTTCTTCCAACGCATCCGCTGCTTCATTTGTCCATTCAAAAGTGTTGATCTGTTTCAGTAGCTTGTTGAGCAGCAGAGCCTTTTCTCTGAGGCGGGAGATAAAGCGGCTTAACCCCGCTACGCACCCGGATAGCCTCTGGACATGCTTCAGCTCCGTGGGAATTGCAAGCTCTGATAGAGCACGTATTTTAGCTGGATTTTCCTCTATTCCTCTATGGGAGACGATGAATCCAAGTAGCTTACCAGAGGGAACTCCAAATACACATTTTTCCGGATTGAGCCGTATAGCATATTCGCGTAAATTAGCGAAAGTTTGACGTAAGTCGTCGATCAACTGGTCGACGTGTTTGGTTTTGATTACCACATCGACCACGTATGCCTCGACGGTCTTGCCGACCTGTGTAGGGAGGCAGGTTTGGATCATGCGCTGGTATGTAGCCCCAACGTTTTTAGGCCGAAAGGCATCATGTTGAAGCAGAGTGGCCCGTAGGGGTGATGAAAGCCGTAGTAGCTTGATTAGATTCCTTCATTTTAATTTGATGGTTTTGATGGTAACCGGACTAAGCATGGAGGAAAGACAACAGATCATGTACGGCTATGGCATCAATGATCTGGTCTATGCGTGGTAAGGGGAAAGGGTCTTTGGGGCATGCTTTATTAAGGTCTTTAAAATTGACACATAGCCGCCAGGACTTGTCTTTCTTAGGTACCATCACCAGGTTTGCTAGCCACTCGGTGTGTTTAATATCCCGAATAAACCCGGCCTCGAGCAGTTTGGCTAATTCTTCACCCATGGCCTGCCATTTGGGTTCGGAGAAGCGGCACAGAGTCTGTTGCACGGGCTTAAAGCCCGAAATGATGTTTAGGCTATGTTCGGCTAGCCGACGTGGGATTCCAGACATATCAGAAGGATGCCAGGAAAAACTGTCCCAGTTCTCGTGGAGGAAATGTCGCAAAGCTTCGTCCATAAATGGGTCGAGCTGGGATCCAGTGGACGCTGTCTTATTGGGGTCAGTTGGATGCACCTGAAATTTAATGATTACCTCTGCGGGTTTGAAGGATGTAGACTTGGGCCTTTTGCTAAGGATCACATCATCTCTATTTACTGTCTACTGTAGAGCAGTCAATTCTTCGGCGGCAAAGGTTTCTGCTAGTGCCTCGAGGGCGAGCACTGTTGTCTTGTTTTTGGCCCGAAGGGCTATGTTTGGATCACAGGCGATCGTGATCACTCCGCTTGGTCCTGGCATTTTTAGTGTCATGTACCCGTAACGGGGTATAGCCTGGAACTTTGTGAAGGTGTCGCGCCCCAATAGGGAATGATAGCCACTTGGTAAAGGGATGATATGGAAGAGAAGTTCTTCAAATCGGTAGTTTTCGGGTGTGCCGAACACCACGTCCAGGATGATACATCGGGAACAATGTGCCTCCTTTCCTGGGATAATTCCCCGGAATGTTGTGTTGCTAAGCTTGATGCTGGGTCGGTCGAACTACATTTTTCCCAGAGTGGCCTCGTATATGAGGTTAAGACCACTTTCGCTGTCCATTAGCACCTTATGTAGCATGTATCCATCAATTATGGGATTCAATACTAGAGAAGCCGGTGAATGACTGGAAAGAGTGGGCGGCCGGTCAGTGTCCCTGAAATTAATCGGTCCGTCTGCCCATTGGCTAGTGGCTGCCACGTGGTAGACTTGCTCGTGCTCCTTAAGATCTCTCTTGCACCAGTTCCTCGAGGGCAAAATTTTGTAGACAGTCAGGACTTCAGCATTAAATCCGGGTGGCGAATAAGAATGTCTACTCGATAGAGGTGTGTCGAGGATGGCATCGCCACTTTTTGCGACTTGCTTGATGACCCAGCAAGCTCGAGGGCTATGTGTTGGGTTCGCGTTTAGTAATACGGAATGTATGGGACATGGTTTATCCAAAAGCCCGTCGAGGACAGTGCATGCCCCCGAAAGGGGCTTGTTTCTTTTTTTGACGGGTTCATACCTAGCCGGCCGGTTTGGAGGTGTACTCTTTTTCCGAGCTCCTTTAGGGTGTTCGGAGGATTTTTATTCTGAGAACAGCCGCTCTGATTGCCAGACACTCTCCATGGCACAGTACTTCTGTACCAATTCGGATAGCTCCGAGAAATCTCTTATGCGTCAGCGGGCTAGGGCGTTGAGAACACCCTCGTCATGGCAATTGTGAATGAAAATTGCCATTAAATCTTGGTCGCTAAGACCTTTTACTCTGCACCTATCGAGTAGGAGTCTTGGCCAAAAGTAGTGGACTGATTCTCCTCGCAGTTGTTTTATGTCTTGGAAGTCCGGAGATATGGGTTTCGGTGAAAAACTGGGATTATCATCCTAGGCAGTGGGTGGGCAAAAACTAGATTCTACGTCACGTTGAGTATTCAGGAATACCAACTCTGAATTGTGGCATAGATCTGGGACCGATGACGGTCCGGTTTTGAGGTTACCCCTGGCGCCTGGCTCGTCTACGTAGCCTTGGTGATCAAAGACCAGGGTGTAAAGTATTTTCAATTCTGGCTGTCGAGACGAATCTGCAGCTAGACACTCGATAGTAGCGACAAGGTGGGTGACAGGAGGGACATGAATCTCCCTATCATCGGGTTTAATCCCGAGATGATCATAGATCAGAACCTGGTCATCCAGTATACGCATTGCTTCGAGCCGATCGAACAATTCATTTAAGAACGAAGCGATGGCAGGGTGCGTGTCGCTGATACAAATGGATTCGTCAAGTGGTGTGATGGTTCCAAAGTCATGCCAAAGCGGATTTACATTCCGTTCCCCCACAGGACCTAATGACTCGGACGTCAAAGCATCCGGACTGGCAGGCTTTTCTTCAAAGGTTGAGGGTTCCATTAGAACGAGTGTCCCCCATGAATTAGCCACGAACTCTAGGGTTCCGAACTTGATACTCTGATTCGGGGGAAACCTTCCGATCTGGCCATGACGGCTGATCGGGTTGGCATGCGACAAGATGTCGTTGCTAGTGAAACTCTGATCGGGGGCAAAAGTCCCCTCGATGCAGATCTTGCCACCTGCGACAAGGTGAGCCATCGATGCCTTCCGCGCTCACAATGGAACTCTCAATGAAAGCACCAATGTCGGTGTCAAAACTGGCGGATCTCAGGTAGGGGGTCCCGAACTGTGAGGCTAGGATCAATGGTAATAGGAGACGAAGGGGACACGAGTTTACCCAGGTTTGGGCCCTCCTATGGAGGTAATACCCTACGTCCTACTTGATTGTATTGATGGTGTAAGGGGTTATAGAGTTGATCTACCTCGAGATCGTAAGTCTAACCCTAGATGAGTTGTTCTGTCCCTATGCCCTAAAACCCTCCGGCTTATATAGATGTCGGGGGTGCCCTTAGCTTACACATGGTCAGTAACATGCCGAACAAATAACTTGCCTAACTGCAGCTAATAACTTGGAGAATACGTCTGGACTCCAAGAAGCTTCCATCCTAGCTCAGATGGTCCTCGACCCTCCGATACTTGCCTTGCGGCCCATACAGTCTGGCCCATGAATAGTGGTCGGCTATCCGAGGACCCCTTAATCCAGGACCCCCTCAACTGTGAAGCACTCCTCTTGCATCGAGGGAGTTCGGATGGCCCTTGCCAAGGCCAAGGTGCACTAGCCGATGCTGGATCCAATGAAGGTAGCCACTGCCCCGCCGCCTCCTGGGAAGGGGCATAGACGCCCCGAGCTAATACTTTGCTGGAGTAATGGAAGGTGCTCGGGTGATAGCTTCACAGTGTTCGGGCGATAATGTGTTTGAATGAGTTGTAATGCGTCCGAAGACATTTTGAAATGTTAATGTTACAAGTGATCATGCACTTAATGTTTTTGCATTCCTTTATAACTCCCGTGTGGTCGTTAGAAACTGAAAGATGCGAGCCGTAGGCTTCAGGCCCCAAGTAAATACGACTTGGGGTGTCTCTACCAATGCACTGTGTCCCTTAGCCGAGTAATCGGAACCCGAAGCCGGTAAAGTGCGGCGCACTAGGCAATCAGACTATAGTGCTTTATTTCTTGCACTTAGCCGTAGGGGCGCGAAAAGGATTACGGGGGGATAAAGACTAGCCCCCGGAGTGTTGTGATGTTCGTATGAACCGCGACTAAGGCCAGCATAACACGATTTGCATGGAGATGAAACCCCTCGTGCAACACGGAATATCCTCTAACGAGGATTTAAGTATAACACTTTAAGCTCGGATTCACGGACCGGCTCTCGCATACTATGACGGTCAGTTTTTGGCTTTCTCCCCTAAGGTGCTTGACCAGACTATCCGGAAACACAATCACAGGGGTTCTCCATTTGCCCTTTTAGACGAACGAGCGGAACGTAAAGGGGCAAGCACAGGAGCCGAGCAACCCAACTATTAACCCAAGACATAGTTCGGAACCGATGCATATAAAGTGAACTCCAAGACGCCAAACACATAATGAACTATACATAAGGCGATTGTTTTGTAAGCTTCGAGCCCCCGGTGTATTATCTGGTTGCGTCGTAACATATCGAATTGTTTCGCGAGAGGAGGGGGAAAAGGAAAATATGTGCCAAAAAGGACAACCAGACAAACATTTAAATTGATGCTATATTTTTTCTCAACAAATCTTATTACTCGGAGTGTCCAAGCAGCTGCCTACAGGTATGTGAAAAAAGAGATTACAGGAGTGGTTGTACCCGGGGCCTTCGATTGGTGGCCTTACGTCCTCGATGTGGCCTGTTGCTAGTTTACTCCTGATCTTTGGTGCACCTCGACGGGTGGTATTGTTCAGCGAACGGATCTTGCAAACAAGGTCTTGAGAAGTCGCCGAATTATGGATAAGCTTTACGCCATTGGCGGTGTTTTGAATGGTCCCTGCATTGTGTCCGAAGATATGTTGATGGTAGTGGTTGGGTCCAGCCAGACACCCTCATTAGTTTCCCCACCGCTACCCATGGAATTCTAAGTGCAAAGTTATGCTTCATTGGCCCGTACTTTGATGGTCCTAGGGGTGTGCGATGGGGGGCGAGTCCCTATTTAAGGGGAGGGGAAGGCTCCGAGAGTTCGGGCTAAAGCCGAGCTCGCTTCCCAGTTTTGCGTGCATTTATGGCAGATGCCGAAACTTCACGATCATCCTTGAAGTTAAATTTGGCCGCCAGGGCCAACACATGTTCCTCGGTTCGTAGAGAGCGCTCCATGTTGCCGTTAAAAGTGATGACCCATTTGGGGACAGGCATCTTGATCTTGAGGTATGCATAATGCGGGACGACGTTGAAACGAGCAAACGATGTCCGGCCGAGCAGGGTGTGATAGCCGCTGCGGAAGGGCACAATGCCGAACATCAAGTCTTCGCTGCGAAAGTTATCGGGCGAGCTGAACACAACTTCGAGGGTTACGAAGCCCATGCATCGGGCGTCAACACCTGGGATTACTCCTTTAAAGGTAGTGTTGCTGGGTTTAATCCGTGACGGATCTATGACCATCTTTTTCACCGTGTCTAAGTAAATGAGGTTAAGGCTACTTCCTCCGTGCATTAGGACCATTGTGAGGTGATACCCATCTATAATGTGGTCGAGGACGAGTGCAGCTGAACCCCCGTGATGGATACTGGTTGGGTGATCACGCCAATCAAAAGTGATCGGATATGCCGACCATGGGTTATACTTCGGGGCTACGGGCTCTACAGCGTAAATCTCTCGAAGGGCGCTCTTCCTCTCCTTCTTAGGTATATGGGTGGCGTATATCATGTTTACCTTTTTGACTTTTAGTGGAAATTTATTTTGGCCACCACCAATCGGTCCCCGAGGCTCATCCTCATCCTCACTGTGGAGGCTCTTGTTTTGATCCTCGTGTGGGAGCTTGCTGGCCTATTGAAACACCCAACAATTGCGGTGTGTATGGTTGGTGGGCTTGTCTTGAGTCCCATGGATTGGGCAAGGCCTTTCCATGATCTTTTTCAGCGCGGTGGTTGATGACCCACAAGTATAGGGGATCTATCATAGTCCTTTTGATAAGTAAGAGTGTCGAACCCAACGAGGAGCGGAAGGAAATGACAAGCGGTTTCCAGTAAGGTATTCTCTACAAGCACTGAAATTATCGGTAGCAGATAGTTTTGTGATAAGACAATTAGTAACGAGTAACAAGTAACAAGTGTAGCAAAGGTGCAGAAAGGTAGTCAAAGGACAAGCCTGGAGAAACTCTTATATAAAGCAAAGTGCTCTAGAGGACACATGGGAATTTCTATCAAGCTAGTTTTCATCATGCTCATTTGATTCGCGTTCGCTACTTTGATAATTTGATATGTGGATGGACCGGTACTTGGGTGCTGCCCTTACTTGGACAAACTTCCACTTATGATTAACCCCTCTCGCAAGCATCCGCAACTACGAAAGAATAATTAAGGTAAAACCTAACCATAGCATGAAACATATGGATCCAAATCATCCCCTTACGAAGCAAGGCAAAAACTGGGGTTTAAGCTTATGTCACTCTAGCAACCCATCATATACTTATTACTTCCCAATGCCTTCCCCTAGGCCCAAATGATGGTGAAGTGTTATGTAGTCGATGTTCAAATAAAACCACTAGAGGAGAGACAACATACATCTCATCAAAATATCGAACGAATACCAAATTCACAGGATTACTTATAACAAGGCTTATCCCATGTCCTCAGGAACAAACGTAACTACTCACAAAACATGTTCATGTTCATAGTCAGAGGAGTATTAATTATCATAAAGGATCTGGACCTATGATCTTCCACCAAGTAAACCAATTAGCATCAACTACAAGGAGTAATCAACACTACTAGCAACCCAGAGGTACCAATCTAAGGTGTTGAGACAAAGATCGGATACAAGAGATGAACTAGGGTTTGGAGATGAGATGGTGCTAGTGAAGATGTTGGTGGAGATTGACCCCCCCCCCTCGATGAGAGGATCATTGGTGATGACGATGGCTTCGATTTCCCCCTTTGGGAGGGAAGTTTCCCCGGCAGAACAGCCCTGCCGGAGCTCTAGATTGGTTCTGTCCAAGTTCCTCCTCGAGACCGCAGTGCTTCGTCTCGAAAGCTCTCTTCTGATTTTTTTTTCCAGGTCAAAACGCAACATATAGGAGAATATGGGCGTCAGGAGCCTGCCAGGTGGGCCACAAGCCTGCTAGGCGCGGCCAGGGGGTGGCCACGCCTGGCAGGCTTGTCGCCTCCTAGTGGCCCCCTCAGGTATCTATTTCGTCCAGTATTTTTTATATATTCCAAAATAATTCTTCGTAAATTTTCAGGACTTTTGGAGTTGTGCAGAATAGGTATCTCAAATTTGCTTCTTTTCCAGTCCATAATTCCAGCTGCCGGCATTCTCCCTCTTCATGTAAACCTTGTAAAATAAGAGAGAAAATGCATATGTATTGCACCATAACGTGTAATAACAGTCCATAATGCAATAAATATCTATATAAAATCATGGTGCAAAATGGACGTATCAACTCCCCCAAGCTTAGACCTCACTTGCCCTCAAGCGAAAGCCAAGATCGATGAATATGTCCACATGTTTAGAGATAGAGGTGTCGAAAAAAAATACAGACATGGGGAAAACATGAACATCTTTAGAACAATAATACTTATTGAATAAGATCTCTTATGATAGAGTAATAATTCATTCACAAGATAAAGTATGAACCAAGAACTCTATTGACAACCAACAAACTATGATCTCAGTCATTGAAGCAATTGACAATTTATCATAACATTGGAAAGAGTTAAGATAAGAGCTTGTAAAGCAAATCCGCATACTCAATCATCTTTTAGTCTTTCACAATTACTAGCACTCATGCGGTACCCACGAGATCAAAGCTTCAATCGAACATAGAGGAAGATAGGGAATTATAGTTTTGCCTCCCAACTATTCACCTCAAGGGTGATGTCAACAATAATAACTCATGATCACCCACATCCGACTGGATATATGAGTCTATATTGTTCCCCAACGCATAATTCTTGCCAAGAGAGACAAAATACATGAAGTGTTGAAGAACACCATGACTCTTGCATAAAGGTTAGTACTAAAAGCTAAAAGTAACAGATAGGCCCTTCGTAGAGGGAAGCAGAGGTTGTCATGCGCTTTTTTTGGATGCACAAACTCTTAGTGTAGAGGAACTCCGCATTCTATTACCATTTGTGATAGCAACCTTTATTATGCAGTCTGTCGCTTTTATTTCTTTACTATCACAAGTTCGTACAACGCTTATTTTCCTTACAATAAAAGATCACACATATTTAGGAGCAATTTTTATTGCCTTTTTGCACCAATGACAACTTACTTGAAGGATCTTATTCAATCCATAGGTAGGTATGGTGGACTCTCACGGCAAAACTAGGTTGAGGTGTTTGGATGCACAAGTAGTATCTCTACTTAGTGCGGAGGTTTTGGCTATTATGAGGTGGAAGCAAGCACTACATGTTGGAGGATCTAAAACCATATAACTTCTATCCGGAGGCAAGCAAACATAACCCATTATGTTGTCTTCCTTGTCCAACATCAACTTCTTGGCATGTAATATTTTAATGAGTGGTCACAATCACAAAAGATTTCCAAGATAATATATTTATATGTGGATCTCTCTTTCTTTATCACTTCCTTTCAATTGCACCAGTGACCAATTACTATGTTTGTTAACTCCCAACAAATTTCAATCGACATACTTTTTATATGTGAAGTCATCACCCCCCATAAGATCATTATGTATACTCTTTTCTTTTATTCTATTATACTTTATTCATTACTCTCAAGAGCATAGTAATCTAGCAAAGCCCTCTCATCAAAACTAATTTTTATTATATAACTCTCGGACTTGCTTACATAAGGGGTGCAAAAGAAAAAACTAAAAGATAGATCATACTAAAACTTTTATTTTACTAGATCAAAACAAAATCAAAAAGGATCAAACTAAAAAATACAAGAAAAAGGAAAAAGGAAAAAGGTGTGATGTGATACGATACCGGGGCACCTCCCCCAAGCTTGGCACAAACCAAGGGGAGTGCCCATACCCATGTGCTCAGGTGTCCTCCTTCGGAGGTGATGGTGGTGGAGCCGTTGATGAGGATGGAAGCTTGTTCAATTTCCTCTTAAGCATGAAATTGTGTTCCCTCGGGCCATCTACTTCATGCTCGATCTTCAATATCCATTGACATAATTCTTCTTTACTCTCCTACAGAAAACGAGAAGGAATAAATAGAACTTTGGGTTTTCTTCTTGCGTTTGGGAGGCTTGATATCCTGAACTCCACGTGCATGTCTCCCAATTGAGGCATAGGAGTCTCCTCTTCATTTAAGCTTTCTTCTCTATACTCGTCTTCTTGTTCCTCCTCCGATAATAATCCATAAGGATCTAGGTCCCCATAGACATTGGGATTGGCAAGATAATGCGATATGTAGCTCTCCCCATCAGACTCTTGGGACAACATCTTGCTCTAAATATGCTACAGAAACAACTCAAAACGAAAACAGGAGGTAATGTCATGATATGAAAGTCGAAACCTTTGGGAGATTATATAATGAATTTTCTGCCAGCCCGAAGGAGTATACCACAAGAAAACGGAGTCAGGGGGGCGCACGGGGTGTTGACAAGCCCCTTAGGAGCGGCCAGAGGGTGGCCGCACCAGCAGGTTTGTCGCCTCCCTGTGTGTCCTTTGGACTACTTTTTATTTTCCTAATTTTTAATATTCCAAAACTGAATAACATTGCTATTGAGAAAATTTTGGAGTCGGTTTACTTACCGTACCACGTACCTATTCCTTTTCGGAGTCTGACATGTTCCGATAAGTCTCCCAGATATGCTCTTCGGGAGTTATGGTATTTATAACATTGGTTTCAACATTAATGGGAGTACTTGAAATATAATGTTCGATTCTTTGCTCGTTTACCACCTTCGAATTTGTGCCTTCGGCGTTGTTGATCTTGATGGCACCAGAGCGATATACTTCCTCGATGATGTAAGGTCCTTCCCATTTGGATAGAAGTTTTCATGCAAAAAAATCTTAACCGAGAATTGTATAGCAAAACATGATCAGCTACATTAAATTCACGCTTTTGTATCCTTTTATCATGCCATCTCTTAACTTTCTCTTTAAACAGCTTGGCATTCTCATAGGCTTGAGTTCTCCATTCTTCAAGTGAGCTAATGTCAAATAACCTCTTCTCACCGGCAAGTTTAGAATCATAGTTGAGCTCTTTGATTGTCCAATAAGCTTTATGCTCTAGCTCTAAAGGTAAGTGACATGATTTACCATAAACCATTTTATACGAAGACATACCCATAGGATTCTTGTAAGCAGTTCTATATGCCCATAATGCATCGTCAAGTTTCTTAGACCAGTTCTTCCTAGATCTATTAACCGTCTTTTGCAAGATCAATTTAATTTCTCTATTTCTTAATTCTACTTGACCACAAGAGTGAGGATGATAAGGGGATGCAATTCCATTATTAACATCATACTTAGCAAGCAATTTACGGAAAGCACCATGAATAAAATGTGAACCACCAGTAGTCATTAAATATCTAGGGACTCCAAATCTAGGGAAAATAACTTCTTTAAGCATCTTAATAGAGGTGTTATGATCAGCACTACTAGTTGCAATAGCTTCTACCCACTTAGTAACATAATCAACACCAACTAAAATATGAGTATACCCGTTGGACGTTGGAAAAGGTCCCATATAATCAAAACCCCAAACATCAAATGGTTCAATAACAAGAGAGTAATTCATAGGCATTTCCTAATGTCTACTAATATTGCCAATTCTTTGGCATTCATCACATGACAAGACAGTTACGGGCATCCTTGAAGAGAGTAGGCCAATAAAAACCAAATTGTAATACCTTATGTGCAGTTCTATATCCAGTGGGGTGTCCTTCGTAGGCCTCGGAATGACACTTCCGTAAGATCTGTTCCTCCTCATGCTCAGGTACACAACGTCTAATAACACCATCTACTCCTTCTTTATAAAGGTGTGGGTCATCCCAAAAGTAATGTCTTAAATCATAGAATAACTTTTTCTTTTGTTGGTATGTGAAACTAGGCGGTATAAATTAGCGACAATGTAATTAGCATAATCAGCATACCAAGAAGCATTACCAGAAGCATTTATGACAGTCATTTGTTCATCAGGAAAGCTATCATCAATAGGTAGTGGGTCATCAAGGACATTCTCTAACCTAGACAAGTTATCTACTATGGGGTTATCAGCACCCTTTCTATCAACAATATGCAAATCAAATTCTTGTAGCAGAAGAACCCACCTGATAAGTCTAGGTTTAGCATCTTTGTTTTCCATGAGATATTTAATAGCAGCATGGTCAGTGTGAACAGTTACTTTAGAATCAACAATATAGGGTCTAAACTTATCACAAGCGAACACAACTGCTAAAAATTCTTTTTCAGTGGTTGAATAGTTTCTTTAATCACTGTCTAGAGTTTTGCTAGCATAATGAATAACATTTAATTTCTTATCAACTCTTTGTCCTAGAACAACACCAATGGCATAATCACTAGCATCACACATAATTTCAAAGGGTAGGTTCCAATCAGGTGGTTGAACAACAGGTGGAGAAATCAAAGCATTCTTGAGAATTTCAAAAGCTTCTACACAATCATCATCAAAAATGAATGGAACATATTTTTGCAAAATATTAGTGAGAGGCCTAGAAATCTTAGAGAAATCTTTAATAAATCTCCTATAGAAACCATCATGGCCAAGGAAACTTCTTATACCTCTCATATCCGTAGGACACGGCATTTTTCAATAGCATCACTTTAGCCTTGTCAACTTCAATACCTCTTTCAGAAATTTTATGTCCCAATACAATGCCTTGATTAACCATAAAGTGGAACTTCTCCCAATTCAAGACAAGATTAGTTTCTTCACATCTCTACAAAACTCGATCAAGGTTGCTCAAACAATCATTTAGAAAGCAGAAATGTGTGCGTTTGGATAATATTTCTATCAAGTGGGTGGTGGGTGGGTCGAAAAATCCGTCTTGACCCGTACTGTAACCGATATGAGCATAGATCAAGGTTGAATCGTCAGAAATTTCCATCGATGAGATCCGATCTAGGGTTTCTTCAAACGCCGAGGGCTCGCTCCGATCATACTGTTCGGAACCTTCAGAGTTGACCTCCGATGCATCCGAACGAGAAAGATGTTCGGCAAGAACGAGTGTCCGACCTTTCGACACTATGGCAGGATCCGGACCAAGAGTGGGAACACCACCGTGGCTAACCCCATTGGTGTGACCGAAGAAAGAACTTGAGGTTAAAGCCTCAAAGTTTTCGGGCATGGCAAGTGAAGCCGCAAGCCCGGTCAATGACAAGTCGCCCCAAGAATCCATGGAGAACTCTAGGTTCCTAAATCAAACTCTAAGCTTTTGACACGGCCTAGATGGCCGGTCGTGTCGGCGTGCAGCACAACGCTACCGAATGCGAAGATCTATCCGGGGACGAAATTGTGCATGTTGCGGACTTCTACGTTGATGACAAGGCGAGACATCGATCAATGAGTGCTCACATAGGAACTCTCAATGAAAGCACCAATGTCGGTGTCAAAACCGACGGATCACGGGTAGGGGGTCTCGAACTGTGAGACTAGAACCGATGGTAACAGGAGACGAAGGGGAAAGAGATTTACCCAGGTTCGGGCCCTCCTATGGAGGTAATACCCTACGTCTTGCTTGGTTGTATTGACGATATGGGGGGTTACAGAGTTGATCTACCTCGAGATCGAATAGCTAACCCTAGATGAGTTGTCCTCTGTCTACAACCTAAAACCGTTAGGCTTATATACGCCGAGGGTACCTAGGGTTTACACATGGTCGGTTACATTCCAAAGAGATAAACATGCCTATTCACTACATCAAACGTGGAGTACACGCCATGCTTCCCGAAGCTTCCATCTTGGAGATAGGGCCTTCAGTTGATCATGTGTTCGGTAAGTGGCCATGTAGTCTGGCCCATAGAAATAGGTCAACTCCCCGAAGACCCCTTAATCCAAGACTCCCTCAGGTAGCAATCAAGGGAATGGTTTCAATACCTCCACCCATTTTTCGGACTTCATTACAACACAAATTGAGCAGCCGGTCAACCAACATTCTCATGTTGGTACGTACGTGGTGTGTTATGCATGTGGCGTGCATGGACACTATGCGCGTTACTGCTCGACCCCAAACCTACCTGGGCTCTGGCCGTTTACCCGCTTTGACACATTTCCTAGCCCACTAGAGCAGGCTTCGGCCAAACGCGTGGTGGAATCATGGTTTCACTCTGCTGGGTCGGTGCTCCCGTTTTGGCAAGTTTCGACATTTAAGGAACTAGTCAAAGATTTTTTCCAAAATTTCCAGTCGAGGCCCTGCTACTTCTCGAGCATGCGTTGGTTTCCATGAAGAGGAACGGGTGATGCAGCAAAGTAGATAAGTATTTCCCTCAGTTGTTGAGAACCAAGGTATCAATCCAGTAGGTGATACAAGCAAGTCCCCACTAGATGTACCTACACAAAGAATCAAACTCTTGCACCCAACGCTATAAAGGGGTTGTCAATCCCTTCACGGTTACTTGAAAGGATGAGATCTGATAGACATAGATTGCTTAAACGGAAAGTAAAACAAAAGGTAAAAATAATGCAGCAAAGTATTTTTGGTATTTTTGGTTTTAGATCTGAAAGAATAAGATGGAAAATAGACCTGGGGGCCATAGGTTTCACTAGAGGCTTCTCTCATGATGGCATGTATTACGGTGGGTGAACAAATTATTGTCGAGCAATTGATAGAAAAGCAAATAATTATGAAGATATCCAAGGCAATGATTATGCATATAGGCATCACATCTGTTTCAAGTAGACTAAAATGATTCTACATCTACTACTATTACTCCACACATCAACCGACTCCTGCTTGCATATAGAGTATTAAGTTCATGAAGAACAGAGTAACGCATTAGGTAAGATGCCATGATGTAGAGGGACAAACTCAAGCAATATGATGAAAACCCCATCTTGTTATTCTTGATGGAAACAATACAATACGTGCCTCGCTACCCCTACTTTGTCACTGGGTGAGGACACCGCAAGATTGAACCCAAAACTAAGCACTTCTCCCATTGCAAGAATTACCAATCTAGTTGGCCAAACCAAACCAATAATTCGAAGACACTTGCAAAGATATGAAATCATGCATATAAGAATTCAGAAAAGACTCAAATAATATTCATGGATAATCTGAACATACACCCACAATTCATCGGATCTCGACAAACATACCGCAAAAGAGTATTACATCGGATAGATCTCCACGAAGATCATGAAGAACATGGAATCGAACGGCAAAGAGAGAGAAGAAGCCATCTAGCTACTAGCTATGGACCCGAAGGTCTATGGTGAACTACTCACGCATCATCAGAGGGGCAAAGGAGTTGATGTAGATGTCCTACGTGATCGAATCCCCCTCCAGCAGATTATCGAAAAAGGCTCCAAGATTGGATCTCTCGAGAACGGAGGCTTCTGGCGGCGGAAAAGTGTTTTCGTGGCTCGTTCTGATATACAGGGAATATTTGGGAATTTCTAGGCCGAAGATTAGGGTTAAGAGGGCTGTCATGGGCCCACAAGCCTGCAGAGCGCGCCCTACCCCCCTGGGCGCGCCCCTAGGGCTTGTGGCCCCATGGTGGCTCTCCTGCCTTTGTCTCCAACCTTGGTGGTTTCCTTCCGGTCCAGAAAAAATCATTCCAAAGGTTTCCATTCGGACCCCGTTTAATATTCCTTATTTGCAATTCTCAAAAACAAGGAAAAAACAGAAACTGGCACTAGGCTCTAGATTAATAGGTTAGTCCCAAAAATAATATAAAATAGCATATTAATGCATATAAAACATCCAAAACAGATAATATAATAGCATGGAACAATCAAAAATTATAGATACGTTGGAGACGTATCAGCATCCCCAAGCTTAACTCATGCTCGTCCTTGAGTAGGTAAATGATAAAAATAGAATTTTTGATGTGGAATGCTACCTAACATATTTATCCATGTAATATTCTTTATTGTGGCATGAATATTCAGATCCGTAAGATTCAAAACAATAGTCTAATATTGACATAAAAACAGTAATACTTTGAGCACACCAACAAGGCAGTCGTGTCCTTTTGAAATAACATGGCCTTAGAAAGTTATCCCTACAAAATCATATGGTCTGGCTATGCTCCATCTTCCCCACACAAAGTATCTACATCATGCACAACCCCGATGAACAAGTCAAGCAATTGTTTCACACTTTTGGTGTTCTCAAACCTTTTCAACTCTCACGCAATACATGAGCGTGAGGCATGGATATAGCACTATAGGTGGAATAGAACATGAAGGATGTGCAAGGAAAAAAGGAAGAAGATAGTCTCACATAACCTAGGCATATCAACGGGCTATGGAGATTCCCATTAATAGATATCTATGTGAGTGAGTAGGGATTTCTATGCAACAAATGCACTTAGAGCTATAAGTGTATGAAAGCTCAAAAAGAAAACTAACTGGTCATTCAAGATGAATATCCACTAGTTATACGAGAGTGACAAAATAGGAGACTCTCTATCATGAAGATCATGGTGCTACTTTGAAGCACAAGTGTGGAAAAAGATAGTAGCAATTGTCCCTTCTCTCTTTGTCTCATTATTTTTTTATTTTTTTATTATTTTTTGGTCAGCATCTTTGGCCTCTTTTATTTATTTATTTTTGTTTGGGCTTCGCTCGCCTCTTTTATTATTTGTAAAGTCCGGATACTCATCCCAACTTGTGAGGGACTCATGGCTTCCATCATCCTTTTATCTCACGGGACAATGCTCTATTGATGAAAATCATCACATTTTTATTTACTTATAACTCAAAAATAAAATAAGAACTCGATACCTATGACAAAGTATGACTCTATATGCAAGATGAAAGTGATGGCACATGTCATGAAAATCTACATGGTGGAAATTGCATGGCAATATATCTCGGAATGGCTATGGAAATGCCATAATAGGTAGGTATGGTGGCTGTTTTGAGGAATATTGGTGGCTGTTTTGAGAAAGGAGGGTTTGATGTACCGGTGAAAGTTGTGCGGTACTAGAGAGGCTAGGAAAGGTGGAAGGGTGAGAGTGCGTATAATCCATGGACTCAACATTAGTCATAAAGAACTCATATACTTGTTGCAAAAGTCTATTAGTTATTGAACAAAGCATTAGATGCATGCTCCTAGGGGATAGGTTGGTAGGATTTAACCATCGCGCGCTCCCGACCCTCACACAAAGGTTGACAATCATTAAACAAATCATGCTCAGACTTCATTACATAACAGTTCACCATACGTGCATGCTATGGATCACAAACTTTAACACAAGTATCTCTTCCAATTCACAACTACTAACTAGCATGACTCTCATATTACCATCTCTATTATCTCAAAACTATATGCAAGGAATTAAACTTCTCATAGTATTCGATGCGCTTTATATGAAAGTTTTTATTATATCCCTCTTCGATGCCCATTATATTAGGATTAAATTCATAAAAGAAACAAATTACCATGCTGTTTTAAGAAAATCTCAAAATAATATAAGTGAGGTACGAGAGTTCAATAATTTCTAAAAAATATAACACCACCATGCTCTAACAAGATATAAGTGAAGCACTAGAGCAACATTGCCTAGCTGAAAAGATATAAGTGAAGCACAAAGAGTATTCTAATAAATTCACGATTCAGCGTGTCTGCCTCAAAATATGTGTGCAGAAAGGATGATTGTGGAAAACTAAAATTCAAAGACTCATATCATACAAAACGCTCCAAGCAAAACACATATCATGTAGTGAATAAAAATATAGCCTCAAGTAAATTTACCGATGGATTGAAGACGAAAGAGGGGATGCCTTCCGAGGCATCCCCGATCTTAGGCTTTTTGGTATCATTGAATATGGTTTGGGGTTCCTTGGTAATCCCCAAGATTAGGCTCTTTCCACTCTTTATTCCATAGTCCATCAAATCTTCACCCAAAACTTGAAAATTCACAACACAAAACTCAACAGAAAACTCATGAGATCCGTTAGTATAAGAAAACTAAATCACCACTTTAGGTACTGTTTTGAACTCATTATTTATTTGTATTGGTGTAATACCTACTGTATTCTAACTTTTCCATGGCTCATACCCCCCGATACAACCCATAGATACACCAAAATAGGCAAACAACACAAAGAAATCAGAATCTGTCAAAAATAGAACAGTCTGTAGTAATCTGTAAACTTCTAATACTTATGAAACTCTAAAAATTCTGAAAAATTAGTAAAAGCATGGAAATTTGTATACAAATCTTTTGGATAAATTTCATATAAATTAGACTCTGTTAAAAATTTAGAAAATTCCTGGACTGAGCGCAAAAGTTTTTGTTGTTCAGCAAGATCAATTCAAGAACTACCATAGATCACCCCAAAGTTTTTACTTGGCTCAAACACTAATTAAAACACCAAAACACAATTACTACAGAAGTAATTATGTGCAAAACACACCAAAATATAAGCAAAAAAGCAGAAAGCAAAATAAAATTGGGTTGCCTCCCAACAAGCGCTATCTTTTAGCGCCCCTAGCTAGGCAAAACGCAATAGATATAGGTATTGTCATCTTTGGTATTGGAAACTTTTGTGAGGACCTTCTTGAATCCAGGAGGTTCTTTCCTCTTTACCCCACTTGTAGGGGGGATCCATCTTGGTTTCCAAAATATCCAAACGCTTATTGCAAAGGGTAATCAAGGTGTTCAAACGATTAAGGTTCCCGCTAATATGTTTGAGGGGTTCATGATATTGTTGTAACTCGACCAATTGCTTATGTAAGTCACCCAATTTGTCAAGAACTTAAACTCCCACTTGAGAGAAAGCAAACCCCCTTTTTGGCGGCAGAATCCCGAAAATACCTTCTAAAACTTCATAGGTGGCATTCGTGTCAAGCTCAATAAAATTTCCTTTTGTAGCAAAATCTAAAAGCTCCCTATGATGCAAAGCTAAACCAATATAAAAATTTCTAAGCAAAACTTTCGCATCCCCTTTTAGATTGGAAACACAATAAGATTCCATTAGCCTATACGAAGCATCTTTCAAATTTTCCCCTTGCTTTTGTTTGAAGTAGTGCACTTCAAACTCTGGTGACAAGGGGGATGTGGTGATGTTAGACATAGTTCAAGTAGTCAAAAAGGCAAGCCGAAGAAAGGCAAACAAAAAGGCAATCTTTTTGGAATTTTCTGAAAATCATTTTAGAAGTGGGGGAGAGGAAAATGAGAGGCAAATGGATCATAATGTAAATGCAAGACATGACTTTGTGATGGGTACTTGGTAGGCTTGACGTATATCTCCCCGGCGACGGTGCCAGAAATCCTTCTTGCTACTTCCCGAGCATGCATTGGTTTCCATGAAGAGGAACGGGTGATGCAGCAAAATCGATAAGTATTTCCCTCAGTTGTTGAGAACCAAGGTATCAATCTAGTAGGAGATACACGCAAGTCTCCAATAAATGTACCTACACAAAGAATCAAACTCTTGGAACCAACGCTATAAAGGGGTTGTCAATCCCTTCACGGTTACTTGCAAGGATGAGATCTGATAGAGATAGATTGCTTAAACGGAAAGTAAAACAAAAGGTAAAAATAATGCAGCAAACTATTTTTTGTATTTTTGGTTTTAGATTTGAAATTATAAGATGGAAAATAGACCCAGGGGCCATAGGTTTCACTAGAGGCTTCTCTCATGATGGCAAGTATTACGGTGGGTGAACAAATTACTGTCGAGCAATTGATAGAAAAGAGGATAATTATGAAGATAACCAAGGCAATGATTATGCACATAGGCATCATGTCCGTGTAAAGTAGACCGAAATGATTCTACATCTACTACTATTACTCCACACATCCACCGACTCCTGCCTGCATCTAGAGTATTAAGTTCATGAAGAATAGAGGGATAAACTCAAGCAATATGATGTAGAGGGATAAAATCAAGCAATATGATGAAAACCCCATCTTGTTATCCTTGATGGAAACAATACAATACGTGCCTCACTAGCCCTACTTTGTCACTAGGTGAGGACACCGCAAGATTGAACCCAAAACTAAGCACTTCTCTCATTGCAAGAATTACCAATCTAGTTGGCCAAACCAAACCAATAACTCGAAGACACTTGCAAAGATATTAAATAATTCATATAAGAATTCATAAAAGACTCAAATAATATGCATGGATAATCTGAACATAAACCCACAATTCATCGGATCTCGACAAACACACCGCAAAAGAGTATTACATGAGATAGATCTCCATGAAGATCATGGAGTACATGGTATTGAAGGGCAAAGAGAGAGAAGAAGCCATCTAGCTACTAGCTATGGACCCGAAGGTCTATGGTGAACTACTCACGCATCATCGGAGGAGCAATGGACTTGATGTAGATGCCCTCTGTGATCGAATCCCCCTCCGACAGATTGCCGAAAAAGGCTCCTAGATTGGATCCCTCGGCAACGGAGGCTTCTAGTAGTGGAAAAGTGTTTTCATGGCTCGTTCTGATATACAAGGAATATTTAGGAATTTATAGGCCAAAGATTAGGGTTAGGAGGGCTGTTGTGGCCCGACAAGCCTGCAGGGCACGCCCTATCCCCCTGGGCGTGCCCCTAGGGCTTGTGGCTCCATGGTGGCTCTCCTTCCTTGGTCTCCAAGCTTGGTGGTTTCCTTCCGGTCCAAAAAAATCATTCCGAAGGTTTTATTCCATTTGGACTCCGTTTAATATTCCTTATCTGCAATTCTCAAAAACAAGGAAAAAACATAAACTGGCACTAGGCTCTAGATTAATAGGTTAGTCCCAACAATAATATAAAATAGAATATTAATGCATATAAAAAATCAAAAAGAGATAATATAATAGCATGGAACAATCAAAAATTATAGATAAATTGGAGACGTATTCGGTCCTTGTTTGTCTCCTCGCATTCCTCTGCACTTACCAACTTTGCCTCCACCTCGATAAGCTCGCCATCTCCATTGCCATCGCCGGTGATGATGGTGGTTCTCCACTCTCCTAAAGCTCTGCCGACGGCCAACATCCCCATCGACCCACTCCCGTTCGTCCCTCGTGGCTTGCAGAGACAACGTGTCGAAGGGTGAACAGGGGTTTCCAAAGCAATCCTGCCACATCGCCCAAGAAGACAAAGATTGGGCGATTGTGTCCATCCATCCTCACCCCCAATGAGGTATTTTTTTTCAATGTACATGAAGTTCTTGAAGAGTTTCTGCAAAGAGTTGAGCAAGTGGGATTTAGAGAAATTCAACCATGCCCTTTTGGTGAAGCTTACATTTAGTTCATGCATGGTCGAGATAGAGACAGGCTAATCAGGCAGAGTCCTCATCCTTTTGGAGATGTGTTTATTTATTTTACCAAACACAATGATGGAA
This sequence comes from Hordeum marinum, assembly GCA_022496015.1. Classification (NCBI taxonomy): domain Eukaryota; kingdom Viridiplantae; phylum Streptophyta; class Magnoliopsida; order Poales; family Poaceae; genus Hordeum; species Hordeum marinum. The sequence goes on along the minus strand of CM039677.1, from coordinate 416,627,769 downwards.
GGAACTGGCACCAGATTCATTTCAACGGAACTTGCTAGTTATTGCTTATTGGAGTTCCTTTTGATTACTGCAATACAGAGGATATTGCTTCTGCCATTGCAATGTGTGGTAGAATCATCAGTTGGGAAAGAGAAGATGCCTTGAGGGGAAAGATCTTGGTCAAAGCTAGAGTAGTTGAGCTCATTGACATCCCTAAAAGCATCAGATGGTCTAAGGGGGAAAGCTTTGAAGAAGAATCATGGACCTGCTTTGTTGAGATTTTATTCGATGCGATGCTTGGTGGTGGTTCTGCTGATGAGGACCCCATACCACCTCCTGGAGTGAATCCACACCCTGTGCCTCAGCATGCAAATGACTTTCCAGGTTTTCAACATGTGCTAATGAATAATGAGCAGGCAAAAATTGATGATTTGGGATGAATGGGACAATCAAGAGGAGCAAGAGCATTGGGCATTTCCTCAGCCAAACCCCCCTATGCCAGTTCAACAACAAGCAGAAATTCCTATGCTGCAAAATGAGGGTGCACCTAACAGCAGTATCACCACAATTGTATCTCTGTCTGATGGCTTTTTTTCCATTACACATACTACGAGTAAAGAAGTGAACCAGGGTATTCAAGCCCCACCTACGGTCCTGGGGCTTGATAACATTGCTCTGGCATACCAAGTAGATGGTGAAGAGGAGGAGCCTCAAGTAGCAGCAGACAATTTGGAGGTTTTAGAGGAAAAGGTTGGGGGTTGGACAACCACCTGCTGCAGTGGCAGCACCTATCCGAGAGCAGACCATTCCTGAAATGACAGAAATTCTCAAGTTTGTACCTGACAAAGCTGGGTGCTTTGTAGCTCAAGTGAACCCCATAGAGGAGGATGCTGATAGTGAAAATGCTAACCTCAATGTGAACATCTTAGCAGATAACTCCAAAGAGGTTAATACAGTGGTTGCTAATGAAGAGACTTATATTACCCAGGCAGAGGCTAATAGGGCAGCAGTCAAAGGGAAAGATGTTGTTCCATTTGTCCCAAATCTTCAGGTTGGCACATCTTCAGAATTCAATAGGAAAGGTACCGAAGGATCTCATCTTTTCTCCAGCCCTTCTCACTCATTAGATTTTCAAAGTATTGTTGAATCTCATGCATTGGATATTACTGATAGCTCTCACTTAATTTCTGAAGAGGGATTGGGTCTCTGGTTACAACACTTTTCTCCAGCTACTCAGGGTACTGCAAGCTCTTTTAAGATTGAGATATGAGTAAGTTGGTTTAACTTCATAATCCATCTACTGTTGAATCCTGATAAGTTTGGATGGACCATGCATTTGTTGAAGTCTGAACTATGGAAAATGCTGACTGCAAACTGTTTTTCTGAAGAAATTATCTTGGTTCATATCCCTGATGGATGCTCTACTACACAGGCACCCTATTGCAAGGAAATAATTCAAGGAAATGGCAACACTAGTAGAAAATAGGGTACTAGTCCCAGTTCTAGAGGACCTTTAGTCCCGGTTCTGGAACCGGGACAAAACAGACGAGACTAATACCCAAAGCCTTTAGTCTCGGTTTGCTTACGAACCGGGACCAAAGGGGCTCCACGTGGCCGCTGCAGGGCGCCCAGGCAGGAGGTCCTTTAGTCTTGGTTGGTAACATCAACCGGGACCAAATGACAGCCACGCGTCAGCAACTCGCAGGCGCTGTGGTTTTTTGGAAGGGGGGGGTTAGAGGTTTTGGAGGGTTAATTTAGGAGTTTCATATTGTGTTAGCTAGCTAATCGAGAGAAGTGGCCTCTCTTTCTCCGTGCTTGGTCGATGCTAGATACTATACATATAGAGAGAACTCGACATTAGCTAGTAAGCAAATGAAGGAAACCATTAATTACACAAGATCGGCATGAATATATAGAGACAGAAGTGACATCTCTTTCTCCGTGCTTGGTCAAACAACAAGTTTTCGTATGTCTATCCGATGCTACTACATATATACAATATAACATCTCTTACAATCCCGAACATCATCTACCTCAGATCCATTTGCAATTTCACATGGTATTCTCCGTCTTCAGGTATGACGTGGTCAAGACAGAATCTCGTCAATTCCTCTTGAATTGCTTGTATGCGATCATGTGGTAGGAGTTCATACTGCATCTTCCAGATCTAATTTAAAGAAGGGGGGTCAATACATATATATGAATGAAACTCAACACAATTGATGGTAATATATGAAATAAAATTGTGAATATTATTTACGTACTTCAAATTGTTTGTAAGAGAAGCCCTGCTTAGAGGTCGAGTGGTGAATGAACTCGCATACCTAGTATGCATATAAAACAGTCCCGGATGCCTGGTACAAGCACTTTACGAGAATAGAGTTCAATCAAACTGATAAGCAAGCATGATAATGGTATTGATGAAACTAGAATCAGTTAAAGATGCGCGGAACTAGTTAGTACTACTTACTTTGGGGTGTGTAAATCGTAGCTTGTTGTTTAGATCGGGAGCCATTCCGGTGAACTTTTTCCAAACCCTGCCAGGCAAAGAAAATGATTACTTGATATCAGGAAATGAATGAAAGTTATCGATATGGTCCCAATATTTATTGAACGTACTTCTGGAGAATTGCAGTCATATCCGCATAATCCTCGGGATCTTTACATCTCGAGTCTAAGACAGTTACTAATGCCCCATCAAGCTTAATGGATAGCAGAAAGTGGTACCTACGCACGCATAACTCATCAATTACATTACTTAACCTCGAGCAAGTGAAACCGAATATGCAAAAGACAGTAACACTGACTTAAATTTGTAAGGAAGGAGTATTTCCCTTTTGTTTTGATTTCTAAGGAACGATTCTAGCAAGTTGTCCTTAGTAACTTTGGCCATGTTTCATACCGACCATTCGTTTACGGTATTTGGGCTAATGAACCCAATGTCATAGACTTGTTCTTTTTTGCATTCGACTATCTTCAATATGTATAATATAGGGAGGATAATTGTATATACATGCAATGAACGAGCTGAGCTAGAGACTTAAGTATAGAAGTAATACTTACAGACAGTAGCAAGTCATGAGTTGTTTGTCGAGGGCCTCTTGATTGAATAACTGAAATAACTCCACAAATTCAGCAGGCAGCAGGTCGACTACAATGAAGTCGTCCTCTTTTTTAATTCTGACAAACAAAGTGTCGGTCCTAGACTCCCTGCAAGTTTTCATGTACCACTCATGCAATTTGTTCATCATCGTTGTTAGAGGAGGATGATCAGGTTTTACGAGAGGCTTCCCATGCTCGTATCTAAAGTCCTGTAATACTACCTCAACCGTTTCAAATTGTACATCATTGCCCAAGTAATCACCAAGAGTGGTACTGAGCAGTAGCACCAGATGATTAGCGATATCGCTAGACACCTTGAGTGGGGGGCACGATTGCTTCTCCTGTTCATTGAGGTAGGGAATTGTTTTCCCAATTCTTCATTTTTTTTGTCTCTTCCAGCACTAAAAGTACTTCCCGACTGCTACGCTTCATCATATGTGTTTTGAATACTACGGTCATAGTTGGATTGCAGCGGAGGCGGTGGTGGTCACTTCAGGGCATCCAGAGTGCGCTTCGCTTTCACCGTATATATCGTTTCCTTTGGAGGTGGATGTTTCCATGCAAAATGGGCCTGCACTTCGGCTTTACTGATATCAGCGTTTTCCTTATCAGTTCTCTCATATGGTAACTTTGGCAGAGGCTTGAGGCTTCGACCAAATTTGTATTTCTTCCCTCCTATTGTACTGCTAGCCGTCGGAGCGACGTCGTCTCTCTGTCGCCATTGGTGACACGCCGGAGGAGGCGGAGTGCCCTGATGCATCGAAGGAGGAGGAGGAGGCAGAGTGCCTTGACGCGCCGGAGGAGAGGAGGAGGAGGAGGCGGAGTGACTTGAGACGCCGGAGGAGGAGGAGGAGGAGTGCCCTGACGCGCCGAAGGAGGAAAAGGAGGAGGCGGAGTGCCCTGACACGCCGGACAAGGAGGAGGAGGCGGATTGCCCTGACACGTCAGACGAGGAGGAGGAGGCGGAGTGCCCTGATGCACCGGAGGAGGCTGAGTCTGCTGAGGTGTCTAGTTTGGAAGATTGATGTACTCCTTTCTCCATAGACAGGTACTCCTCAAAGCATGTTCCAGAAGAATAATATCCTCTTCACCTGTAGGGTTGTCTATCTCCAACCCTCAAATCCATCTATTATTTCATCCACCATCACAGCAGCCTAGCCATGTGGAATCAGACGACAGTGGAAAGTTCCCTCAACTCGAGGAGGTACAAGAGAGCTGACCGCCGCCTTGAAGGTCAGGTTCTGGCATTTTGTCATTAGCCCAGAATGTTCAACCTCTATGATACTATCCACGGGGTAGTGAGGAGCCATGAAATCAGGCTGGAACAGCTCCGTGGAAGCCACACTGCTTCTCCGCTGAGATGGTGGGGTAGCTTCTGGGGCAACGTTGAAGGAAGGATCTTCGTTCCACTGAGATGATTGGCCGGTAGCTTGTTGCCTCTCAAGTTCCTCTAATTTTGCTAATATTGCATTGAGGTTCTGCATTTCGCTTGCTTCATGTTTCCTCTTTCTCTCTCGGCTTCTATAACCAGTGCTATCGAGAAACCCATGCATCCACGGAACGGAGCCTGATATGCCTCGTGTTTGTCCAGGGTGTTCAGGGTTCCCGAGGGCCTCTGTCAGCTCGTCCTTCTCTCTGTCGGGAATGAACGTCCCTTCCTGTGCTGCCTTGATTGTTGCCTCAAGCTTCAGGATGGGTATTGAAAGTTGCTCGTTTGTCCAAACACACTTCCCTATTTCTAGGTCCAAAGTTCCCCCAACCCCGAAGAACCAAGTCCTTGAACGATCTGGCCAGTGCAATGCCTCTAGTTAGACATTCTTAGCAAGCAGGTCTTGCTCAGCTTTGTCCCACAACGGGCGGGCTTTGTAGTAGCCACCTGACCTCGTGTGATGGTGATACTTCTTTGCTGCAGCATTTTTCTTGTTTGTTAGTGACATTTTATTACCCTTCTCCGATTTGTTGTAGGCCACAAATTCGGGCCATTGATCTCTTATCTTCTCATACCGACCAATGAATTCTGGAGTCTTGTCTTTCTCGACAAACTTTGTGTTCAACTCTTTCTTCCAGTTCCTGAATAATTTTGCCATCTTCCTAAGAGCAAACGCCTTGACCTTTCGCTCTATAACTTGGTTATTCAGATCCTCCTCTTGCGGTAGGCTGAAACTTCTCATCAGCTCGGTCCAAAGATCATCTTTCAGTCTATCCTGGACATAAGAAACTTCAGGGTCATTATTATTCTTATTCCATTGTTGGGTGTTGATCATGATGTTGTCCCTAACAACAACTCCACACTAACGTACAAATGTGTCCTTGGTCCGCTTGAGAGCAATCGGTTGGCCATCTTTCGTGACTTCTGTGATCGTGAACCTTTCATCCTGGTGCAACCTTTTCTTCGTTCCTCGTCTCCTTACCTCGCCGGACTTTGCAACAGTTGAGGCTACCTCCTCCGTTCGGTCACCGGAGCTGTGATCATGATCTCCTTCCTCCGCCATTCGATCACCGGAGCCATCATGATCTCCTGCCTCCTCCATTGTTGGATCACCAGAGTCGTTATCCTCTCCTTCCTGACCAACAGTGTCGCTGAGATACGATAAGGGATCACCTTCGGCGCGGACTATATCCCCCAACAACTCTTCTTGTTCCATGTCTCTATGATCGATAGTTTCTGCAAATATTACAACAATGCAATATACAAGCATGAGATATGCAAATCGATACAAGGCAATGCAACAATATGATCTTATAATATCACTAATACATCATCAAATAGTATCGCTAATTCATCATTGAATATTATCACTAATACATCTCGAATATTGTTATATAATATCACTAATACAGATCTAGTTGACGTCTCGCTGCGCAGGTGGTGGACACCCAAACAGAAGGAACTATGACAGGATCATAACTCAGGTGAGATCCCTGAAGAACCTACCAAGTATTGGAGAACCTGGCATCAAACGCAGCCATGTAGTGTCGGACATGCTCGTCCTCCTCCCTGACACGGCGAAGTACCACCTCCGTAGGGGCCGACTCCCTCTGCACCGACAGTGGTCCATGCGACCGCCACCAAAGAAACCTCCGGGTCGACGATGGGGCCCAGATTCCTCACCAAGCTTGGTGCCCCGAAAGGCAGCACCTCCCAGTGCCAGCCCGGCAGAGCCCAGTCACGTACATGTTGTCGCCTCTCAACCAGGTGGTCACGGTGCCGAGTTGACGACGAGGATGCGGGCCGGTCATCGTCGACGTCGAGAAAAATTCTACAACTATTTAAATTCCTACTATTTAATAAACTTTAATAAACATGATTGCATTTGACAACTATGAAAATAATAACATATTTAACAACAATGACACATTTTCTACTTAAGCGATCGTCGGGGACTCCTCCCCGGTGATCGTCAGGTACTCCTCCCCGGCTATCCTCGGGGACTCGTCGGGGTTTGCCGACTCGTGACTCGGGGTTCGGTGACTCGGGACTAATAAACTAATAAAACAAACTAATAAAACTAAATAAAACAACTAATACAACTAATACAACAAAAAACTAATAAAACTAAAACAACAAATTAATAAAACAAACTAAAACAAATAATAAAACAAACTAAAACAACTAATAAAAAACTAAAACAAACTAATAAAACTAAAACGCGGGCGAGGGACGGGATAGGCCAGCGTCGTCGGTGCATGCAGCCACAGTGGCCGCGGAGGAGGGGACACGAGCAAGGAGCAGGAGTTCATCGGTGATGACAGGCTCTGGGGAGGTAGCACGGACGGCGTCCGGCGGCGGGGGCGGCGACGACGTCGACGAGGACGAGGAGGCGCGTGATATGTCTTCAACGTATCTATAATTTATGAAGTATCCGTGCCTTGTTTACAATATTCTATATGATTTTGGTATGATTTGATTAGAACTAACCCGGGCTGACATTGTTTTTAGCAGAACTACCATGGTGTTGTTTTTGTGTAGAAATAGAAGTTCTCGGAATGGGCTGAAAATTTATGAAGAATATTTTTCGAAAATATATAAAATACTGGAGCAAAAAGATATCGGAGAGGAAGCCCGAGGCAGCCACTGTTGGGGAACGTCGAATGGGAAACAAAAAATTTCCTACGCGCACGCAGATCTATCCATGGTGATGAGCATCTACGAGAGGGAGAGTGGATCTATATACCCTTGTAGATCGCTAAGCGGGAAGCGTTAAGAAACGCGGTTGGTGTAGTCGAACATCTTCGCGATCCAAATTGCCGAGCGTCCCGCGATCTCATCACGATCCGACCCGTGATCCAATCACGATCCGTCCCGCGAACTCATCATGATCCGTCCCGCGATCTCATCACGATCCGTCTCACGACCTTGATAACGATCTGTCCCGCGAACTCATCACGATCTATTCCGTGATTTCATCACGATCCGTCTCACGATCTGTCCCGCGAACACATCACGATCTGTTCTGCCATCTCATCACGAACTGTCTCGCGATCTCGATCACGGTCCTTCCGATCTAGCGCCGAACGGACGGCACCTCCGCGTCCAGCACACATGCAACTTGATGACGATCTCTGCCGTCTTGATCCACCAAGAGGAGGTGGATAGGAGAGAGAGTTCACCGGCATCATGACGGCACTCCGGTGATGGTGGTGTAGTAATTCTAGCAGGGCTTCGCCTAAGCACTGCAGAAAACCGATCTAGAGGAGCACCGGTGAAACGGGTAGCACGTGGCCGTAAATTCTGTGCAAGTCCCTTCTTTTCCACCAGTATATATAGGAGGAGAGAGGAGGCTGCCTTGGTGCAGGGCCAAGGCCTTCCTTGAGTTGGTCGAAGCAAAGGGGAGGAGTCCTACTCCTCCACTCCTAGTACGAGTAGGACTCTTAATTTTTTGCCTTTTTTCCACCTTTTTCTTTAGGCCTTTTTCCTCTTGGCGTCATGGGCCTTTTGTGGCTGTTCCACCAGCCCACTAAGGGCTGGTTATTATTCTCCCACAGCCCATGGACCCTCTAGGGTCGAAATACCCCTCCCGGAGGTCTCCCGGTACACTACCGGCACTCCCGGTACACTACCGATGAGCCCAATACTTTTCCGGCGACCAAACTGGGACTTCCTATATATGAATCTTTACCTCCGGACCATTTCGGAGCTCCTCGTGATGTCCGGGATCTCGTCCGGGACTCCGAACAACCTTCGGTCACCACCATACATACTACACTACCGAAACGTCACCAAACCTTAAGTGTGCAGACCCTGCGGGTTCGAGAACTATGTAGACATGACCAAGACACCTCTACGGTCAATAACCAATGGCGGGACCTGGATGTCCACATTGGTTCCTACAATTCTACGAATATCTTTACCGGTCGAACCTCTATGTCAAGGATCCAGTTAATCCCGTACGATGTTCCCTTTGTTCTTCGGTATGTTACTTGCCCGAGATTCGATCGTCGGTATCTCCATACCTAGTTCAACCTCGTTACCGGCAAGTCTCTTTACTCGTTCCGTAATACAAGATCCCGCAACTAAAAATTAGTCACATTGCTTGCAAGGCTCATTGTGATGTTGTATTACCGAGTGGGCCCTGAGATACCTCTCCGTCACACGGAGTAACAAATCCCAGTCTCGATCCATGCCAGCTCAACAGACACCATCGGGGATACCTGTAGAGCACCTTTATAGTCACCCAGTTACGTTGCGACGTTTGATACACACAAGGCACTCCTTCGATGTCAGTGAGTTGCATGATCTCATGGTCATAGAAACACATACTTGACATGCAGAAAACAGTAGCAATAAACTGACACGATCATATGCTACGTTTGTAGTTTGGGTCTTGTCCATCACATCATTCTCCTAATGATGTGATCCCATTATCAAATGACATCTCATGTCCATGGCTAGGAAACCTTAACCATCCTTTGATCAACGAGCTAGTCCATTAGAGGCACACTAGGGACATGGTTTTTGTCTATGTATCCACACATGCATTTAAGTCTTCGATCAATACTATTATAGCATGGATAATAAACGATTATCATGAACAAGGAAATATGATAATAACGAATTTATTATTGCCTCTAGGGCATATTTCCAACAGTCTCCCACTTGCACTAGAGTCAATAATCTAGTTCACATCACCATGTGATTCGCATTGTTATGAATCTAACACCCAACGAGTTCTGGGGCTCGATCATGCTTTGCATGTGAGAGAGGTCTTATATGAACGGGTCTGCGATATTCAGATCCGTGTGTACTTTGCAAATATCTATGTCAAACCGTAAACACTGCTACCACACTCCACTTGGTACTATTTCCAAATGGCTGCTCCACTATACGTATCCAGATTGCTACTACTAGTTATCCGGATTGGTGTTAAAGCTTGCATCGACATAACTCTTTACGATGAACCCTTTATAACCTCCATAATCGAGAAACATCTCCTTAGTCTTTTAGTTACTAAGGATAATCTTGACCGATGTCCAGTGATCCACTCCTGGATCACTCTTGTACCCCTTAATGAACTCATGGCAAGGCACACACAAGTGTGGTACACAGCATGGCATACTATATAGAGCCTATGGCTAAGGCATAGGGGACGACGTTCGTCCTTTCTCTTTCTTCTGCCGTTGTCGAGCTTTGAGTCTTACTCAACTTAACACCTTACAAAGCAGGCGAGAACACTTCTCTCTGACTGATCCATTTTGAACTCTTTCAAAATCTTGTCAAGGTATGTACTCATTGAAAGTCTCATCAAGCATTTTGATCTATCTCTATAGATCTTTGATGCTCAATAATTAGGCAGCTTTATCCAGGTCTTCCTTTGAAAAACTCTTTTTAAACAACCATTTATGCTTTCCAGAAATTCTACATCATTTCCGATCAACAATATGTCAACCACATATGCTTACCAGAAACTCTATAGTGCTCCCACTCACTTCATTGCAAATACAAGTTTCTCATAAACTTTGTATAGACTCAAAACTTTGATCACCTTATCAAAGTGCATATTCCAACTCCGAGATGCTCGCTTCAGTCCATTAAAGGATCACTGAAGCTTGCACACCTTTTAGCATCCTTAGGACTGACAAAACCTTCTGGTTGTATCACATACAACCTTTCCTCAAGTAAACTGTTAAGGAAACGATGTTTTGACATCCATCTGCCAGATTTCAAAATTAAAAATGCAGCAACTACTAACATAATTCCAACAGACTTTAGCATCGCTACGAGTGAGAAAGTCTCATCGCAGTCAACTCCTTCAACTTGTCGCAAACATCTTTGCAACAAGTCGAGCTTTACAAATGGTGATAATTACCATTAGCGTCTGTCTTCATTTTAAAAGATCCATTTATACTCAACGACATGTCGTCCAGCGAGCAAGTCTACCAAAGTCTATACTTGGGTTTCATACATGGATCCTATCTCAGATTTCATGGCCTCCAACCATTTGTCGGAATCTGGGCCCATCATCGCTTCTCCATAGCTCGTAGGTTCATCGTTGTCCAACAACATGACCTCAAAGATAGGGTTGTCGTACCACTTAGGAGCAGTACACATCCTTGTCGACCTACGAAGTTTGATAGTAACTTGATCCTGAAGCTTCATGATCATCATCATTAACTTCCTCTTCAACTAACATAGGCTTCACAGAACTTCTTTCTGCGCTGCGCTACTCTCTGGTTGAACAAAGGTTTAACAACCTCATCAAGTTCTATCTTCCACCCACTCAATTCTTTCGAGAGAAACTTTTCCTCGAGAAAGAATCCGTTTTAGCAACAAACACTTTGCACTTGGATCTGAGATAGAAGGTTCACCCAACTGTTCTTAGGGTATTCTATGAAGATGCATTTGTCCGCCTTGGGTTCGACCTCATTAGGCGAAAACATTTTCCACACAAGTGTCGCAACCCCAAACATTAAGAAATGATAGCTTAGGTTCAAACCATAATTCACACGGTGTCATCTCAACGGATTTAGATGGTGCCCTATTTAAAGTGAATGTAGTTGTCTCTAATGCATAACCCCAAAATTATAGTAGTAAAACGATAAGAGACATCATAGCATGCACCATATCCAATAGAGCATGACTATGATGTTCGGACACACCATCACACTATGGTGTTCCAGGTGGCGTTAGTTGTGAAACAAATTTCACATTGTCTTAAGTTGTATGCAAACTCGTAACTCAGATATTCACCTCCACGATCATATCGCGGTCATTTTTATCTTCTTGTCACGATGATCTTAAACTTCACTCTGAATTTGCTTGAACCTTTCAAACGATTTAGACTTGTGTTTCATTAAGTAAATATACACTATATCTACTTAAATCATCAGTGAAGGTAAGAAAATAACGATATCCACTACACGCTACAAGACTCACTGAATTGCATACATCAACATGTATCATTTCCAATGAATCACTTGCCCGCTTGATCCAACGGGGTTTTCAGTCATCTTGCCCAAGAGGCATGGTTCGCATGTCTCAACCGATTCGAAATCGAATGAGTCTAAAGATCCATCTGCATGGAGTTTCTTCATGCGCTTTATACCAATATGACATTTAGCGGTAGTGCCACAAGTATGTGGTACTATCATTATTAACTTTGTATCTTTTGACATCAATGTTATGAACATGTGTATTACTACGATCAAGACTTCAACAAACCATTCTCACTGGGTGCATGACCATTGAAGGTATTATTCATGTAAACAGAATAACCATTATTCTCTAACTTAAATGAATAACCGTATTGCAATAAACATGATCTAATCATGTCCATGCTCAATGCAAAACACCAAATAACATTTATTTAGGTTTGTTACTAATCCCGAAGGTAGAGAGAGCGTGCGATGTCGATCACATCAACCTTGGAAACACTTCCAACACACATCGTCACCTCACCCTTAGCTAGTTCTCCGTTTATTCCGTAGCTTTTATTTTGAGTTACTAACATTTAGCAACCGATCCGATATCCAATACCCAGGTGCTACTAGGAGTACTAGCAAGGTACACATCAATAACACATATATCAAATATACTTCTGTTGACATTGCCAGCCTTCTTATCTACCAAGTATCTAGGGTTGTTCCGCTTCAGGGACCGCTCTCCTCATAATCGAAGCACTTAGTCTCGGGTTTGAGTTCATTTTTGGGTTGCTTCACTGGAGCAGCAACTGACTTGCCATCCATGAAGTTTCCCTCCTTGCCCTTGCCCTTCTCAAAACTAGTGGTTTTACTAACCATCAACACTTGACGTTCCTTCTTGATTTCTACCTTCGTGGTGTCAAACATCGCGAACAGCTCAGGGATCATTATTTCTTTCCCTAGCATTTTATAGTTCATCACCAAGTTCTAGTAGCTTAGTGACAGTGACTTGGAGAACTATATCAATCACTATCTTATCTGGAAGATCAAGACCCACTCGATTCAAGTGATTGTAGCACCCAGACAATCTGAGCACATGCTCAACGATTGAGCTATTCTCCTTCATCTTGAAGGCAAAGAATATTGTTGGAGATCTCATATCTCACAAGATGGGCACGACCCTGAGATCCTAATTTCAGCTCTTAGAACATCTCATATGTTCTGTGATGCTCAAAACGTTTCGGAGCCTCAATTCTAAGCCGTAATGCATGACGCACTAAACTATCAAGTAGTCATCAGAACGTGCTTGTCAGATGTTCACAACATCTACAAACCACGCTAGAGGGGTTGGCGCACCGAGCGGTGCATTAAGGACATAAGCCTTCTGTGCAGCAATGAGGACAATCCTCAGATCACGGACCCAGTCCTCAATATTGCTACCAACATCTTTCAACTCTATTTCTCTAGGAACATATAAAAAAATTAAGGGAGCTACAGCGCGAGCTAGTAATCTACAACATAATTTGCAAAGACACTAATGACTATGTTCATGATAATGAGTTCAATTAATCATATTACTTAAGAACTCCCACTCAAATTGACATCCCTCCGATCATTCGAGTGATACATGATCCAAATTCACCAACTCAAATCCGATCATCACGTGAGTTGAGGTGGCTGCAATGGTGAACATCATTATGTTGATAACATCTACTATATGACTCTTGTTCGACCTTTCGGTCTCTTGTGTTCCGAGGCCATGTCTGTACATGCTAGGCTCGTCAAGTTTAACCCGAGTGTTCTGCACGTGCAAATCTGGCTTGCACCCGTTGTATGTGAACGTAGAGTCTATCACACCCGATCATCATGTGGTGTCTCAACACGACGAACTTTCGCAACGGTGCACACTCGGGGAGAACACAATTTATCTTGAAATTAAGTGAGGGATCACCTTATAATGCTACCGTCGTCCTAAGCAAAACAAGGTGCATAAAAAGGATTAACATCACATGCAAATCATAAGTGATATGATATGGCCATGAACTTGTGCTTTTGATCTCCATCTAGAAAGCACCGGCATGATCTCCATCGTCACCGGCATGACACCATGATCTCCATCATCTTGATCTCCATCAACGTGTCGCCATCGGGGTTGTCATGCCCTGCATGCTTCTACTAATATTGCTACCGTTTAGCGATAAAGTAAAGCATTACATAGCGCTTAATGATTGACACGCAGGTCATACAATAATTAAAGACAACCCTATGGCTCCTGTCGGTTGCCGTATTCATCGACATGCAAGTCGTGATAATCTATACATCACATGATCATCTCATACATCACATATATCACATCATGTAATTGGTCATATCATATCACAACATACCCTGCAAAAACAAGTTAGACGTCCTCTAATTGTTGTTGCATGTTTTACATGGCTGCTATGGGTATCTAGCAAGAACAATTCTCACCTACGCAAAAACCACAACGGTGATACACTAGTTGCTTTTCAACCTTCTCAAGGACCGCCTTTGTCGGATCCAATCCAACTAAAGTGAGAGAAACTATCACCCGCAAGCCATCTATGCAACAAGTTGTGGTCGAGGGAATCGGTCTCTCGTAAGCGTACGGGTAATGTTGGTCCGGGCCGCTTCATCTCACAATACCGCTAAATCAAAATCTGAACAAGGGAGGAAGCAATCTAAGCATCAATGCCCACAAACCTTTTTTGTTCTACTCGAGATCTCATAGACACATAGACCTAGCTCTGATACCACTGTTGGGGAACGTCGCATGAGAAACAAAAATTTTCCTACGCGCACGCAGATCTATCCATGGTGATGAGCATCTACGAGAGGGAGAGTGCATCTACATACCCTTGTAGATCGCTAAGAAGGAAGCGTTAAGAAACGCGGTTGGTGTAGTCAAACATCTTCGCGATCCAAATCGCCGAGCGTCCCGCAATCTCATCATGATCCGTCCCGCGATCCAATCACGATCCGTCCCACGAACTCTTCACGATCCGTCCCGCGATCTCATCACGATCCGTCTCACGATCTTGATCACGATCTGTTCCGCAAACTCATCACGATCTGTTCCGCGATCTCTTCACGATCCGTCTCATGATCTTGATCACGATCTTTCCCGTGAACTCATCACGAACTGTTCCGCGATCTCATCACGAACTGTCTCGCGATCTCGATCACGGTCCTTCCGATCTAGCGCCGAACGGACGGCACCTCCGCGTTCAGCACACGTGCAGCTTGATGACGATCTCCGCGGTCTTGATCCAGCAAGAGGAGGTGGAGTGGAGAGAGAGTTCACCGGCAGCATGACGGCACTCTGGTGATGGTGGTGTAGTAATTCCGGTAGGGCTTCGCCTAAGCATCTTAGAAAACCGATCTAGAGGAGCACCGGTGAAACGGGTAGCACGTGGCCGTAAATTCTGTGCAAATCCCTTCTATTCCACCAGTATATATAGGAGGAGAGGAGAGGCTGCCTTGGCGCAGGGCCAAGGCCTTCCTTGAGTCAGCCGAAGCAAAGGGGAGAAGTCCTACTCCTCCTCCACTCCTAGTAGGAGTAGGACTCTTCCTTTTTTGCCTTTTTTCCACCTTTTTCTTTAGGCCTTTTTCCTCCTGGCGCCATGGGGCTTTTGTGGCTGTTACACCAGCCCACTAATGGCTGGTTATTATTCTCCCACAGCCCATGGACCCTCTAGGGTCGAAATACCCCTCCCGGAGGTCTCCCGGTACACTACCGGCACTCCCGGTACACTACCGATGAACCCGAAACTTTTCCGGCGACCAAACTGGGACTTCCTATATATGAATATTTACCTCCAGACCATTCTGGAGCTCCTCGTGACGTCCACGATCTCATACGGGACTCCGAACAACCTTCGGTCACCACCATACATAACTCTACACTACCGAAACGTCACCAAACCTTAAGTGTGCAGACCCTGCGGGTTCGAGAACTATGTAGACATGACCGAGAAACCTCTAAGGTCAATAACCAATGGCGGGACCTAGATGTCCACATTGGTTCCTACATATTCTACGAAGATCTTTATCGGTCAAACCTCTATGTCAAGGATTCAGTTAATCCCGTACGATGTTCCCTTTGTTCTTCGGTATGTTACTTGCCCGAGATTCGATCGTCGGTATCTCCATACCTAGTTCAACCTCGTACCGGCAAGTCTCTTTACTCATTCCATAATACAAGATCCCGCAACTAACAATTAGTCACATTGCTTGCAAGTCTCATTGTGATGTTGTATTACCGAGTGGGCCCTAAGATACCTCTCCGTCACACGGAGTAACAAATCCCAGTCTCGATCCATGCCAACTCAACAGACACCATCGGGGATACTTGTAGATCACCTTTATAGTCACCCAGTTACGTTGCGACATTTGATACACACAAGTCACTCCTCCGATGTCCGTGATTTGCATGATCTCATGGTCATAGAAACACATACTTGACATGCGGAAAACAGTAGCAATAAACTGACACGATCATATGCTACGTTTGTAGTTTGGGTCTTGTCCATCACATCATTCTCCTAATGATGTGATCCCGTTATCAAATGACATCTCACGTCCATGGCTAGGAAACCTTAACCATCCTTTGATCAACGAGCTAGTCCATTAGAGGCACACTAGGGACATGGTTTTTGTCTATGTATCCACACATGCATTTAAGTCTCCGATCAATACAATTATAGCATGGATAATAAACGATTATCATGAACAAGGAAATATGATAATGACTAATTTATTATTGCCTCTAGGGCATATTTCCAACAGCCACAAGGGTGGGGGCGCCGCCCTAGGGCGTGCCCCCCAGGCTTGTCACCTCCTCGGGAACCTTCTTGACGTGGGACCAACGCCAAATACTCCTATAAATACCCAAGTCCCGGGAAAGAACCCTAGATTAGAAGTTCCGCCGCCGCAAGTCCCTGTAGCCATGAAAAATCAACCTTGGCCCTCTCTGGTACCCTGCCGGAGGGGGTCACCATCACCGGAGACCATGGAGGAGGAAGGCGGAGAGGCCATCCTCACCATGGAGGCCAAGGACTAGAGGGAGAACCTCTCCCCACCTAGGGGGGTCCATGGAGGAGGAAGCACAAGGGGGAGACCCTCTCCCCCTCTCTCTCGGTGGCGCCGGAGTGCCATCGGGGGAGCCATCGCCGTGGTGATCATCTTCATCAATATCACCTTCTTCATCACCGTCCTCATATCTTTTCAGAGGTCCACTCTCCTACATCCCACTATAATCCCCTACTTGAACATGGTGCTTTATGCCACATATTATGACCCAATGATGTGTTGCCATCCTATGATGTTTTGAGTAGGTTCCTTTTGTCTTATGGGTTGATTGATGATCTAGATTAGTTTGAGTTGTATGTTTATTTTGGTGTTGTCCTATGATGCCTTCTGTGCAGTGCACATGTGAAGGATTATCGCTGTAGGGTGTTGCAGTACGTTCATGATTCGCTTATAGTGGGTTGCTAGAGTGATACAAGCTTAAACCCGAGTAAGGGGGTTGTTGCGTATGGGATAAAGGGGACTTGATGCTTTAATGCTATGGTTGAGTTTTACCTTAATGATATTTAGTAGTTGTGGATGCTTGCTAGAGTCCCAATCATAAGTGCATATGATCCAAGTAGAGAAAGTATGTTAGCTTATGTCTCTCCCTCATTAAAATTGCAATAATGATTATTGATCTTGTTAACAATTGCCTAGGACAATTCCGCACACTGACCCATCATTATTCCACACTCGCTATTTGTAATATATTCTAACTTTATGATAACAGCACCTATTTTTATATTTTAGTTCTCTGATATCATGCAAAGCAGTTCTCTTCATACCCACAACGTAGTTTTATTTCTCGTTTCTAGTTGGAAGAAAACATTCGGCGTACATAGAGTCGTATCAATGGAAGATAGGACTTTAGAGAATATTGATCTTACCTTTAGCTCCTTGTGGTTTCTACACTCAATATCACTTCCACCAATGGAAACTGCTACCATTATTCGTTGCACTTGGGGATTATCAAGCTCTTTTCTGGTGCCGTTGCCGGGGAGCAATAGCGTGGGGTTGATATTCTCATATGTGCTTGTTTCCCTTTTTTATTTCTTTATTTGTGGGTAAAACAAAAAAAAATAATGAAAAAGAAAAAAAGAACTACTAACCTCTTATGCCTAAGAAGTTTTTCAAAAAGAGAAGTGATTGGAAGGTTGTGCATTGGAGAAGTGAGGGTCGACCTTGAACACTTGTGTTCATGCTCATCAAAACAATGTAGAATTCTTCATGGAAGCTTCTCAAAAAAAATTATCCCCTTGTATATATCCATTGTATTATAAAAATAATGTGCCAAGATTTGCTTTTAGGATGATTAGATTGCTTGTTTGCTATGTGCGGTGCAAAAACAGAAACTTTGACTGTAGTGCATGAATTTACATCTCTTACTGAAATGTCAAAAGTTTCTGAATTTTTTACAAAGTACTTCTACATAAAAAAAATTAATTTGTCCTAATTTTTCAGAATTTTTTGAGTTACAGAAATACAAGAAGTTTCCAGATTGCTACAGACTGTCCTGTTTTTGACAGATTCTATTTTCTATGTGTTGTTCACTTTGATGAATCTATGGGTTGTATCGGGGGGTATGGACACTGGTGAAGTTGGAATACAGTAGATATAATGATAATATGAAATTGGAATGAGTTTGCAACCATACATAAAGGTAGTAATTTTCTTTATTATACTAACGGATCTCACGAGGGTTTTGTTAAGTTTTGTGTGGATGAAGTGTTCGAAGATCGAGAAGGTATAGATATAAGAAGAATACGGAGAGACAAGAGTTCAAGCTTGAGGATGCCCAAGTATATTCAAGAATCTAAGATTCGGGATGCCCCGGAATGTTAGGGAACATTGCATGGGAAAAAAATTCCTACGCACACACGTATCTATCCATGGTGATGAGCATCTACGAGAGGGAGAGTGGATGTACGTACCCTTGTAGATCGCTAAGCGAGAAGCGTTAAGTAACGCGGTTGGTGTAGTCGAACATCTTCGTGATCCAAATCGTCGTGCATCCCGCAATCCAATCACGATCCGTCCCGCGATCTAATCACAATCCGTCCCGCGAACTTGATCACAATCCGTCCCACGAACTTGATCATGATCCTTCCGATCTAGCGCCGAACGGACGGCACCTCCGCGTTCAGCACACGTACAGCTTGATGATGATCTCCGCCGTCTTGATCCAGCAAGAGAGAGCGGAGAGGTAGAAGAATTCACCGGCAGCGTGACGGCGCTCCGGCGTTGGTGGTGGAGCAATTCCGGCAGGGCTTCGCCTAAGCACTGCAGTAATCTGATCTAGAGGAGAAACTATGCACTACAGATTAGGGTTTGCACGTGGCTGAAAAAACTAGTGCAAAACCCTAGAAATCCACTAGTATATATAGGAGGAGAGGAGGAGAGGAGGCAACTTGGCCTCCAAACCCTCTAGGCTTCGGCCGAACTAGGAGAGGAGGATTCCACCTCCTCCGCTCCTAGTAGGATTAGGATTCATCCTTTTTTTTCCTTTTTTGCCTTTTTCCACCTTTTTCCTTTTGGGTTTTCTTCTCCAGCCACATGGGCCTTCTATGGGAGTTTCCACCAGCCCACTAAGGGCTGATATTCACTCTCCCACAGCCCATGAAGCCTCTTGGGTCGAAATACCCCTCCCGGAGGTCTCCCGGTACACTCCCGGCACTCCCGATACACTACCGATAAGCCCGGAACTTTTCCGGCAACCAAAACAGGACTTCCTATATATGAATCTTTACCTCCGGACCATTCCGAAGCTCCTCTTGACTTCCGGGATCTCATCCAGGACTCCGAACAAACTTCGGTCACCACCATACATAACTCTATACTACCGAAACGTCACCAAACCTTAAGTGTACAGACCCTGCGGGTTCGAGAACTATGTAGACATGACCGAGACACCTCTACGGTCAATAACCAATGGCGGGACCTGGATGTCCACATTGGTTCCTACATATTCTACGAAGATCTTTATCGGTCGAACCTCTATGTCAAGGATTCAGTTAATCCCGTATGATGTTCCCTTTGTTCTTCGGTATGTTACTTGCCCGAGATTGGATCGTCGGTATCTCCATACCTTGTTCAACCTCGTTACCGGCAAGTCTCTTTACTTGTTCCGTAATACAAGATCCCGCAACTAAAAATTAGTCACATTGCTTGCAAGGCTCATTGTGATGTTGTATTATCGAGTGGGCCCCGAGATACCTCTCCGTCACACGGAGTAACAAATCCCAGTCTCGATCCATGCCAACTCAACAGACACCATCGGAGATACCTGTAGAGCACCTTTATAGTCACCGAGTTACGTTGCGACATTTGATACACACAAGGCACTCCTCCGATATCCATGAGTTGCATGACCTCATGGTCATAGGAACATATACTTGACATGCAGAAAACAGTAGCAATAAACTGACACGATCATATGCTACGTTTGTAGTTTGGGTCTTGTCCATCACATAATTCTCCTAATGATGCGATCCCGTTATCCAATGACATCACCTGTCAATGGCTAGGAAACCTTGACCATCTTTGATTAACGAGCTAGTTCACTAGAGGCATACTAGGGACACATTGTTGTCTATTTATCCACACATGCAATGTGTTTCCAGTCAATACAATTATAGCATGGATAATAAACGATTATCATGAACAAGGAAATATAATAATAAACACTTTATTTATTGCCTCTAGGGCATATTTTCAACAGTCTCCCACTTGCACTAGAGTCAATAATCTAGTTCACATCACTATGTGATTTACATGGTAATGAATCGAACACCCTGCAGTTCTGGTGTTCATCATGTTTAGCCCTTGGAAGAGGTTTAGTCAGCGGGTCGGCAACATTCAGATCCGTGTGCATTTTGCAAATATTTATGTCCTTCTCCTCGATGTAGAACCGGATGGAGTTGATGAATCGCTTTATGTGTCTGGTCCTCTTGTGAAACCTTGGTTCCTTGGCTAGAGCAATGGCACCAGTGTTGTCACAGAACAGGTTCATTGGATTCAGTGCAATAGGCACTACTCCAAGATCTTTCATGAACTGCTTCATCTAGACACCTTCCTTCGCTGCCTCCGAGGCTGCGATGTACTCCGCTTCGCACGTAGAATCAGCTACCACGCTTTGCTTGGAACTGCACCAGCTTACCGCTCCCCCGTTAAGAATAAATACGTATCCGGTTTGCGACTTAGAGTCGTCCAGATCAGTGTCAAAGCTTGCATCGACGTAACCCTTTACGACGAGCTCTTCATCACCTCCATAAACGAGAAACATTTCCTTAGTCCTTTTCAGGTACTTAAGGATATACTTGACCGCTTGCCAGTGCTCCATTCCAGGATCACTTTGAAATCTTCCGGCCATACTTATGGCAAGGCTGACATCGGGTCTTGTGCACAGCATTGCATACATGATAGAGCCTATGGTTGAAGCATAGGGGATGACGCTCATGTTTTCTTTATCTTCTGCAGTCACTGGGCATTGAGTCTTACTCAACTTCACACCTTGTAACACAGGCAAGAATCCCTTCTTGGACTAATCCATTTTTAACTTCTTCAAAACTTTATCAAGGTTTGTGCTCTGTGAAAGTGCTATTAAGCGTCTAGATCTATCTCTATAGATCTTAATGCCTAATATGAAAGCAGCTTCTCCTAGGTCCTTCATTGAAAAACTCTTATTCAAATATTCCTTCACACTTTCCAGCATTTCTATATTGTTTCCAATCACCAATATGTCATCCACATATAATACTAGAAATGCTATAGAGCTCACACGCACTTTCTTGTAAATACAAGCTTCTCCATAAACTTGTATAAACTCAAACGCTTTGATCACATCATAAAAGCGCTTATTCCAACTCCGAGATGCTTGCACCAGTCCATAAATGGATCGCTGGAGTTTGCAAACTTTGTCAGCATTCTCTGGATCGACAAAACCTTCGGGGTGCATCATATACAACTCTTCCTCAAGGAAATCGTTGAGGAACGCCGTTTTGACATCCATTTGCCAAATTTCATAGTCGAAATAAGCAGCTATTGCCAACATGATTCTGACAGACTTAAGCATCGCTACGGGTGAGAAAGTCTCATCGTAGTCAACTCCTTGAACTTGTGAAAAACCCTTTGCCACAAGTCGAGCTTTATAGACGGTGACATTACCGTCTGCGTCCATCTTCTTCTTAAAGATCCATTTGTTCTGAATGGCCTTTCGCCCTTCAGGTAATACTTCCAAAGTATATACTTTGTTTTCATACATGGATCCCATCTCGGATTTCATGGCCTCTAACCATTTCACGGAATCCGGGCCCATCACTGCTCCTCCATAGCTCGTAGGTTCATTGTTGTCTAACAACATGACCTCCAAGACAGGGTTGTCGTACCACTCAGGAGTAGTACGCGCCCTTGTCGACCTACAAGGTTCAATAGTAGCTTGATCCGAAGCTTCATGACATCATCATTAACTTCCTCTTCTACCATCGTAGGTTCCACAGAAACATCTTTCTGCGCTGCGCTACTTTCTAGTTGAAGTAAAGGTTCAATAACCTCATCAAGCTCTATTTTCCTCCCACTCAATTCTTTCGAGAGAAACTCTTTCTCAAGAAATGTTCCATTCTTAGCGACAAACACTTTGCCTTCGGATCTGAGATAGAAGGTATACCCAACTGTCTCTTTCGGGTATCCTATGAAGACGCATTTCTCCGCTTTGGGTTCCAGCTTTTCAGGCTGAAGCTTTTTGACATAAGCATCACATCCCCAAACTTTAAGAAACGACAACTTTGGCCTTTTTCCAAACCACAGTTCATATGGCATCGTCTCAACGGATTTCGATGGTGCCCTATTTAAAGTGAATGCAACTGTCTCTAATGCATAACCCCAAAACGATAGTGGCAAATCAGCAAGAGACATCATAGAACACACCATATCCAATAAGGTTCGATTACGACGTTCAGACACACCATTACGCTGTGGTGTTCCGGGCGGTGTCAACTGTGAAACAATTCCACATTGTCTTAAGTGACTGCCAAACTCATAACTCACATATTCACCTCCTCGATCAGATCGCAGAAATTTAATCTTCTTGTTACGATGATTCTCTACTTCACTCTGAAATTGCTTGAACTTTTCAAATGTTTCAGACTTGTGTTTCATTAAGTAAATATACCCATATCTACTTAAGTCATCAGTGAAGGTGAGAAAGTAACGATATCCACCGCGTGCTGCAACATTCATTGGACCGCACACATCAGTATGTATGATTTCCAATAAGTCGCTTGCCCATTCCATTGTTCCAGAGAACGGTGTTTTAGTCATCTTGCCCATGAGCCATGGTTCAAATGTGTCAAGTGATTCAAAATCAAGTGACTCCAAAAGTCCATTAGCATGGATCTTCCTCATGCGTTTTACACCAATGTGACCTAAACGGCAGTGCCACAAGAAAGTGGTACTATCATTATCAACTCTACATCTTTTGGCATCAATGTTATGAACATGTGTGTCATCACTATCAAGATTCAATATGAATAAACCCCTAACATCTGGTGCATGACCATAAAAGATATTACTCATATAAATAGAACAACCTTTATTCTCTGATTTAAATGAGTAACCGTCTCGCAATAAACAAGATCCAGATATAATGTTCATGCTTAACGCAGGCACTAAATAACAATTATTCAGGTTCATCACTAATCCTGATGGTAATCGAAGAGAGAGCGTGCCGACGGCGATCACATCAACCTTGGAACCATTTCCCACGCACATCGTCACTTCGTCCTTCGCCAGCCTTCGTTTATTCCGTAGTTCCTCCTTTGAGTTGCAAATGTGAGCAACCGAACCAGTATTAAATACACAGGCACTACTACGAGAGCTAGTAAGGTACACATCAATAACATGTATATCATATATACCTTGTTTGTCGTTGGCCGCCTTCTTGTCAGCCAGGTACTTGGGGCAGTTCCGCTTCCAGTGACCAATTCCTTTGCAATGAAAGCACTCGGTTTATGGCTTAGGTCCATGCTTAGGCTTCTTTGTGGGAGTAGCAACTGCTTTGCCATCCTTCTTGGTTTTACCCTTCTTGCCTTTGCCCTTGCCATTTTTCTTTAAACTAGTGGTTTTATTGACCATCAACACTTCATGTTCTTTCTGGATTTCAGACTCAGCGACTTTCAGCATCGCAAACAGCTCGGCGACTGACTTGTTCATCCCGTGCATGTTATAGTTCATTACAAAGCTCTTGTAACTAGGTGGCAGCGATTGAAGAAATCTGTCAGTGATTGCCTCTGGCGGAAGGGTAATTCCCAGCTCCGCTAGATGATTTGAATACCCAGACATTCTGAGTATGTGCTCACTGATAGACCCATTCTCCTCCATCTTGCAAGCATAGAATTTATCGGAGGTCTCATACCTCTCGATCCGGGCATTCTTCTGAAAGATAAACTTCAACTCCTGGAACATCTCATATGCTCCATGATGTTCAAAACGTCTTTGAAGTCCCGGTTCTAAGCCATACAATATTGCACACTGAACTATTGAGTAGTCTCCAGCACGAGCCTCCCAAGCGTTCTTAACGTCTTCGGAGGTCATGTCTTCTGGTTGGTCACCAAGCGGTGCATCAAGGACATATTGTTTCTGGGAAGCCGTAAGGATAATCCTCAGATTACGGGCCCAATCAACAAAGTTACTTCCGTCATCTTTCAACTTAGCTTTCTCTAGGAACGCATTAAAATTCAGGGGTGCTACTGCGCGAGCCATTGATCTACAACATAAATATACAAAGGTTTATTTAGACTATTGTTCATGATAATGAGTTTAGTTAATCAAATTACTAAAGCTCCCACTCAAATTGACATCCCTCAGGTCATCTGAGTGTCACATGATCCAAATTCACCAACTCAAGTCTGATCATCACGTGAGTTAAGTTGGCTTCAATGGTGAACATCACTATGTTGATCATATCCACTATATGACTCATGCTCGACCTTTCGGTCTCTTGTGTTCTTGGAACATCTCATATGCTCCATGACGTTCAAAACGTCTTTGAAGTTCCGGTTCTAAGCCATACAATATTGCACACTGAACTATTGAGTAGTCTCCAGCACGAGCCTCCCAAACGTTCTTATCGTCTTCGGAGGTCATGTCTTCTGGTTGGTCACCAAGCGGTGCATCAAGGACAGATTGTTTCTGGGAAGCCGTGAGGATAATCCTCAGATTACGGGCCTAATCAACAAAGTTACTTCCATAATCTTTCAACTTAGCTTTCTCTAGGAACGCATTAAAATTCAGGGGTGCTACTACGCGAGCCATTGATCTACAACATAAATATGCAAACGTTACTTAGACTATTGTTCATGATAATGAGTTTAGTTAATCAAATTACTAAAGCTCCCACTCAAATTGACATCCCTCAGGTAATCTGAGTATCACATGATCCAAATTCACCAACTCAAGTCCGATCATCACGTGAGTTGAGGTGGTTTCAATGGTGAACATCATTGTGTTGATCATATCTACTATATGACACATGTTCGACCTTTCGGTCTCTTGTGTTCCGAGGCCATGTTTTTACATGCTAGGCTCGTCAAGTTTAACCCGAGTGTTCTGCACGTGCAAATCTGGCTTGCACCCGTTGTATGTGAACGTAGAGTCTATCACATCCGATCATCACGTGGTGTCTCGACACGACGAACTTTCGCAACGGTGCACACTCGAGGAGAACACAATTTATCTTGAAATTAAGAGAGGGATCACCTTATAATGCTACCGTTGTTTTGAGCAAAACAAGGTGCATAAAAAGATTAACATCACATGCAAATCATAAGTGACATGATATGGCCATGATCTTGTGCTTTTGATCTTCATCATGAAATCACCGGCATGATCTCCATCGTCACCGGCACGACACCATGATCTTCATCATCTTCATCTCCATCAATGTGTCGCCATCGGGGTTGTCGCGCCCAACATGCTTCTACTACTATTGCTACCATAGCGATACAGTAAAGCATTACATAGTGCTTAATGATTGACACGCAGGTCATACAATAATTAAAGACAACCCTATGGCTCCTGCCGGTTGCCATACTCATCGACATGCAAGTCGTGATAATCTATACATCATATGATCATCTCATACATCACATATATCACATCATGTAATAGGACATATCATATCACAACATACCCTGCAAAAACAAGTTAGACGTCCTCCAATTGTTGTTGCATGTTTTACGTGGCTGCTACGGGTATCTAGCAAGAACAATTCTCATCTACGCAAAAATCACAACGGTGATACACTAGTTGCTTTTCAACCTTCTCAAGGACTGCCTTTGTCAGATCCGATCCAACTAAAGTGATAGAAACTGACACCCGCAAGCCATCTATGCAACAAGTTGCGGTTGAGGGTACCGGTCTCTCGTAAGCGTACGAGTAATGTTGGTTTGGGCCGCTTCATCTCACAATACCGCTAAATCAAAATCCGACCAAGGGAGGAAGTAATCTAAGCATCAACGCCCACAAACCTTTTGTGTTCTACTCGAGATCTCATCGACACATAGCCCTAGGTCTGATACCACTGTTAGGGAACATTGCATGGGAAACAAAAAAATTCCTACGCACACATAGATCTATCCATGGTGATGAGAATCTACGAGAGGGAGAGTGGATCTATGTACCCTTGTAGATCGCTAAGCGGGAAGTGTTAAGTAACACGGTTGATGTAGTCAAACGCCTTCGCGATCCAAATCGCCGTGTGTCCTGCGATCCAATCACGATCCGTCCCGCGATCTAATCACGATCCGTCCCGCGAACTTGATCACGATCCGTCCTGCGAACTTGATCACGATCCGTCCCATGAACTTGATCACGATCCGTCCCACGAACTTGATCACGATCCGTCCCACGAACTTGATCACGATCCTTCTAATCTAGCACCGAACGGACGCCACCTCCGCGTTCAGCACACGTACAGCTTGATGACGATCTCCGACGTCTTGATCCAGCAAGAGAGAGCGGAGAGGTAGAAGAGTTCGCCGGCAGCGTGACGGCGCTCTGGCATTGGTGGTGGAGAAATTCTGGCACGGCTTCGCCTGAGCACTGCAGTAATCCGATCTAGAGGAGAAACTATACACTAGAGATTAGGGTTTGCACATGGCTAAAAAAACTAGTGCAAAACCCTAGAAATCCACTAGTATATATAGGAGGAGAGGAGGAGAGGAGGCAACTTGGCCTCCAACCCTCTAGGCTTCGGCCGAACTAGGAGAGGAGTATTCCACCTCCTCCACTACTAGTAGGATTAGGATTCATCCTCTTTTTTCCTTTTTTACCTTTTTCCACCTTTTTCCTTTTGGGTTTTCTTCTCTAGCCACATGGGCCTTCTATGGGAGTTTCCACCAGCCCACTAAGGGCTGATATTCACTCTCCCACAGCCCATGAAGCCTCTTGGGTCGAAATACCCCTCCCGGAGGTCTCCCGGTACACTACCGGCACTCCCGGTACACTACTGATAAGCCCGGAACTTTTCCGGCAACCAAAACAGGACTTCCTATATATGAATCTTTACCTCTGGACCATTTCGGAGCTCCTCGTGACGTCCAGGATCTCATCCGGGACTCCGAACAAACTTCGGTCACCACCATACATAACTCTATACTACCGAAACGTCACCAAACCTTAAGTGTGCAGACCCTGCGGGTTCGAGAACTATGTAGACATGACCGAGACACCTCTACGGTCAAAAACCAATGGCGGGACCTGGATGTCCACATTGGTTCCTACATATTCTATGAAGATCTTTATCGGTCGAACCTCTATGTCAAGGATTCAGTTAATCCCGTATGATGTTCCCTTTGTTCTTCGGTATGTTACTTGCCCGAGATTCGATCGTCGGTATCTCCATACCTTGTTCAACATTGTTACCAACATGTCTCTTTAATCGTTCCGTAATACAAGATCTCGCAACTAACAATTAGTCACATTTCTTGCAAGGCTCATTGTGATGTTGTATTACCGAGTGGGCCCCGAGATACCTCTCCATCACACGGAGTAACAAATCCCAGTCTCGTTCCATGCCAACTCAACAGACACCATCGGAGATACCTGTAGAGCACCTTTATAGTCACCGAGTTACGTTGCGACATTTGATACACACAAGGCACTCCTCCGATATCCATGAGTTGCATGACCTCATGGTCATAGGAACAGTAGCAATAAACTGACACGATAATATGCTACGTTTGTAGTTTGGGTCTTGTCCATCACATCATTCTCCTAATGATGTGATCCCGTTATCAAATGACATCACATGTCAGTGGCCAGGAAACCTTGACCATCTTTGATTAACGAGCTAGTTCACTAGAGGCATACTAGGGACACAGTGTTGTCTATTTATCCACACATGCAATGTGTTTCCAGTCAATACAATTATAGCATGGATAATAAACGATTATCATGAACAAGGAAATATAATAATAAACACTTTATTTATTGCCTCTAGGGCATATTTCCAACACGGAAGGCATCCTATCTTTATTCTTCAACAATTATCGGTATATCTCGGTTTTTTGTTTTGTTCACATGATATGCGTCGTTAGTGTTTTTTATTTTCCTTTATGCACCCTTCTAGTATGATATAGTCCTTAAATGATTTGTAGAATGCTTCATGTGCTTCACTTTAATATTTTGAGTATGGCTTTGTAGAATTTTATTTGTGCTTCACTTAAATCTTTTGAGTATGGCCTTGTAGAATGCTCTTTGTGCTTCACTTAAATCTTTTGAGTATGGCTTTATAGAATGCTTCATGTGCTTCACTTATATATTTTGAGCTTGGATATTGGTTTTATATATTAGTTTTAGAATTCTCTATGAACTTCATTTATATATTTTATAGTATGAATAAAATTATCATCGGAATTAGGCTTGGAAGGGTATCATTAAAATGTCATGCCTAGCTAAAAAGGCATTAAAGAAAAGCACTTGCTGGGAGACAACCCAATATTAACCCCTTCTGTTTTTGTGTGTTATAATGATTATTATACTGTATTAACTATGTTTTATATGTTTTCTTTCAATTAAGTGTCAAGTAATGCCTTTGGGGTGATGTGGTTGATAGTTGACTTGATTCTGTGCAAAAACAGAAACTTTTGTGCCCGGTCCAGAATTTTTATAAATTCACCAAAGAGTCAAAATATTCTGAATTTTTTATACATAATTTAAATACAAATTTACAAATTTTACCTAATTTTTCATAATTTGTGGGGCTGCATAAGTATGGTCATTGTTCAGATCATTACAGATTGTTCTGTTTTCGACAGAATCTGCTTGTTTGCATAGTTTCCTTGTATTTGCATTTCCATGGCTTATATTAAGTGATATAAATTGTGGAAATTATAATTTAGAGTAGACATTATGCGATAACAATTATGTATATTGTATTTTACAGTACCTAGGTGGATGGTTTGCTCTTTATCATACTAACACATCTCACGAAGTTTCGTTAAGTTTTGTGTGATTGAAGTTTTCAAGTTTTGGGTGAGATGTCGATATGAGGAGAATAAGGAGTGGAAATAAACCTATTATTTGGGATTCCCAAGTCACCCCAAGGTAATATTCATGGAATATCCAAGCAACTAAGATTGGGGATGCCCCGGAAGGCATACCCTCTTTTGTCTTCAACATTATCGGTAACCTCACTTGGAGCTATATTTTTATTCATCACATGATATGTGATTTGCTTGGAGCGTCATTTTCTTTTGTTAGGATTTTCTTAACTTTATTTATATTAATTTTTTTCCTCTTTATTTCAATAAAAGTTTCAAGGGTAGCCTGCACCATGCTCAATTTGCAAGTATACGAGTTGCTGTTTCAAAACAGAAAGTTTGTTGTTAGTGAAAACATTCTCTAGAATAGTCAGTATGTTATAAAGTCTTGAAAATTTGACACAACATGCTATCATAAATTCTATACAGTGTGGTGGAGTTTTAGAACTTTTGGATTTAATTAAGTATGGATCTTGTTGCATTCTTTATAGACTGTTCTGTTTAGGCAGACTTCTGTTATGTTTGCAATGCTTGCATATGTTGGCTTGTTTCATGATTCTATTTGAGGATGGAAGTATTAAATATGCAGAGGAATTTTTTATTCAATTTAAAATAATTATTTTTAGTGATTTTATACAGTAGGGAATGATAAGGTTATGCATTGACTTATCTCACGAGTTCTTGTTGAGTTTTGGGTGTATGAAGTTTCTGAGATTTAGGAAAACCGTGATATCAGAGGAATTAAGGAGACACAAGACCTCAATATTGTGGATTCCCAAGACACCTCAAGTAAATATTTCAAGAAGTCTCAAGCATCTAAGATTGGGGATGCTACGCATCCCATCTCTCTTCATCAACAATTATCGGTTATCCTATGTTGAGCCTAAATATTTATTCATTCACATGATGTGTGCTATTCTTGGAGTGCTATTTTTATTTTGCTTGTTGTTTGAATAAAATCTTTGGATCTGAAATCTTGAATGACATAGAGTCCTCACATGGCTATTTAACTGCTTGACTATGCATTGATCTTCACTTATATCTTTTTGGAGTAGTTTTGTCATTTACTGTCGTGCTTCACTTACATCCTATGAGTAAATGGTTGAATGAATTGAATATCATAAATCTGCAAATATATATGTTTTATATGCTTATACCATGGGGGGTAAGTACTTCACATATAAGAAGTATAGGTGGTAAAATTTATTGAAAGTTAGCAAATACTGCATTAGTCACTAGAACAATTCATGAAAGGATATTGAAGGAAGACAGATTTCACATATAAATATACTATCTTGGACATCTTCTATGATTGTGAGCCCCATTAATTATTTTAAAACTTGAGAAAATTAGTTGAAGTTAGACAAGGAAGACAATTTAATGAGTTATGGTTGCGTATATTTGCATAGAAGTTATATTGTTATGGATCCTTCAACATGTGGTGCTTGTTTAGAACCTTTTCTTAGCCAAAAATTCATACTTAGTAGAGATACTACTTGTGCATCGAAAAACCCTTAAACCCAGTTTCTTGCCATGAGAGTCCACTATATCCCTATATATGGTATTTCAATGCCATTCCAAGTAAATTTTCAAGTGCCACCTCTCAAATTTCAAATGAACATATGTTTTGAGTGCCTGGACCGCTCATGGAGCGACAGGGGGCGGTTAGTATCTTCCATGTTAAGCGGGTTATGCTCATGATGGGTGTTTATTGACTCGTCCTTGCACGTGAGGGGCGGTAATAGGGATTCCCAGTCCCGATTTTTTTTGAAAATAATTAAACAAAACTTCCCCAAGAATGTTGTTGGTATGTACGGTACCAGTGGATTCGACTAGCTGTGGAGTGTGTTTGTTGGTATTTACTTTTCATGTTAAGTCAACTTCTTAGTTCAACCACAATTATTATTTAGTTGTCAAGCATCATGTGGTGGGGAAAGATCCAAGCATATGTGGCCATTCAAATATATTTGATCATGAATTATTATTGTTGACAATTATCTATATGATAAATAAGTTGGGAGGCAAAACATTAAGCCCCTATATTTCTCTATGTTCGACGGATGCCATTTGCTCTAAAAATATGCTTTGAGTGTTAGCAATCATGGAAGACTATATGATAGTAGAGTATGTGGAATTTGCTAAATCAAAATTCTTACATAGACCCTTCCTGAAAATAAGATGAATTGCAATTGTTTGGTGACTGAAAGCATTGTTTGTTAGTTTTCAAGAAACTTTATGGTCTATACTTTAACATGTGAATAGCTTGTTACTTCATCAAGAGAAGTTTTATGAGATGAGATACTGTTTATGATATATAACGATGCTAGAAAAAGTGTTTGGAACTATCATTGATCAAATTTATGCACTATGCTAGATTCACACTTCATAAATTATTTCTTTTATCATTTACCTACTCGAGGACGATCAAGAATTATGCTTGGGGTGCTGATACGTCTTACACTACTGGAATCAGAAGATTTGCCATCTGCCACATCTTTGTCGTCTGCTAGCGGACGGCAAAGAATGGCTTTGCCATCATCTAGAAGAAAACAGACGGCAAAGAGCTAGCAGACGGCAAAGGGTGGCTTTGCCATCAGCCACTTTTTTGCCGTCTGCTAGCGGACGGCAAAGGAGGTTTGCCGTCAGCTAGCGGACGGCGAAGAGGGAGGGGGGGCCCACTGACGAGTCGCTTACAACTTAACCTAACGGCCCCCTCTTTGTTGTCCGCTAGCAGACGGCAAAGAGGGGGTTAACTAATGGCTAACGCCCCACCCCGGCCCGCCTCTCTCTCTCTCTGTTTCTCTCCCTCTCTCCTCCTCGTTGCCCCGCCACCCTGCCGTCCGCGCCCACCGCCACCCGACGCCACCGCCGCCCCGTTGCCCCCGACGCCGCGTCACCCTCACCGCCGCGTCGCTCTCGCCACCGCGTACTCGGGCCACCCTGCGCCCCGCTGTGTCGCCACCGCCGCCCGTCGCCCGCCAGCACCGCCCGCCGCCCGCGCCCGCCGCCCCACCAGCCAGGCCGGTGCCCTGCGGCCCCCGGCGCCCTGCCGCGTCGCCACCGCCATCCGTCGCCCGCCACCGCTGCCCGCACCCGCCGCCCCACTGGCCCTCCCCGGCGCTCCTCGCCCCCCCCCCCCCCGGTGCTCCCCCAACCCTCCCCGACGCCCCCTGCCCCGCCCCCCTCTGGTTAGCTCTTCCCCCTCCTTTTTTTGTTTTTTGATTTTAGTTAGGTTTAGATTACATTATTAGGTTAGTGTTAATTAGGTTAATGTTAATTAGGTTAGTGTTAGTTTAGGTTAGTGTTAGTTAGGTTAGTGTTAATTAGGTTAGTGTTAGTTTAGGTTTATTAGGTTAGTGCAAAAAGGAGAAGAAGAAGATGATGATGATGATGATGAGGAGGAGGAGAAGAAGAAGAAGAAGAAGAAGAAGAAGAAGAAGAAGAAGAAGAAGAAGAAGGAGAAGAAGAAGAAGAAGAGAAGAAGAAGAAGAAGAAGAAGAAACAGAAGAAGAAGAAGAAGAAGAAGAAGAAGAAGAGCCCCTGATCCCCGACGCCACAAACCCCCAACCTTCGACGCCACCGACCCCCGACGCCACCGACCCTTGATGCCACCGACCCCCGATGCCCCGGACCCCCGACCATCGACGCCATCGCCCCCTGACCACCGACACCACCGACCCCCGACCACCGACACCATCGACCCCCGACCGCCAACGCCACCGACCCCCGACACCACCGACACCCCGACCCCCGACACGACACCCCGACACCCCGACACGGCACCCAAGACCCCGACAGAGCACCCCTACCCCGACACGACACCCCTGACACCTCGACCCCGACACGATCCCGAAAAAGGTGCTCTTCAGCCTTCCAGAGGCCGACGGGTCATATATTTGTGAATTATGAGTTAGGTCATATATTTTTTGAGTTTGTTATACAAAACATCATATTTATGTTGATCAGGTAGATTTAAATGTGCAGTTGCTTCGTCGCTGCGAGGGTCTGGTGTTCGACGACCTCCCGTGCGTTCGACGAGCTCCGCCCCTGCGTTCGTGGGTGAGCACAAATGACATCTCCTCCTGCCCCCTTCATTTCCTCTATTCCGGTCTTCGTGCTGATGAAACTTGCTAGCTATAGGTGTCTTCAATCATCAGTATGAGTGACCACTATGCGTCTCCTGTTCGAAAGGGTTACATCTATAAATATGCATTCATTAGCATAGTTATAACCTTGATTCTTTCGAATTGTCCAACGTTATCCATGGACAGCTCGAGTATGTGTAGATTGGGCTCGTTTTCCCATATGCTCTGCTCTGGATCTGATGCAGAATTTCGTCAGTGCCTCCCTGTTGTTCTCCGGGTACACATCCTTTCTGCTTATGGCCGAGACGTGTATCAGGAGAACAGTAGGGAGGTGCTGCCAAAATTGTGCGTCAGATTTGGAGCAGAGCATGGGAAAACGAACCCAATCTACACATACTCGGGTGGGATTAGGACCTATCTTTACCTACTAGCGTCTAGGTTGCACCGACGTCATGAAACTGACAAACTCTATTAACTGATGAATATGGTTTGCTGAATTATGTATATATATTTTGTGTGTGTCCAGTAGCTAGGCAAGATGAGTGATCGTGGGTGGATGTACACGGGTCACACTAGTCAGAAAGAAATGACTCGTGAATCGTTAACAAAAACCAAGGAGTTTGTGAGAGTCGCATTTGCAAATGGACAGAAAAAAACCTGGTGCCCTTGTGTCGACTGCGACAACTGTAAGAAGAAGTCAGAGTTTGAAATGATCAAACATCTGCAGAAGTGGGGTTTTACACCTAATTATACGGTCTGGACATTTCATTGTGAGTCTGCCCAATGTGCCAGAGCTGAGGTGGTTCGTCGTCGCACCGACGAGCATGGTACCGGGATCGAAGACATGCTGCAAGACTTTGATGATGCTCGGGATTCGGACGATGAGATGGAGGAATCTGCAAAGGCCTTTTATGAAATGTTGGAGTCTTCAAAACGTCCTCTCCACGAGCACACTGAGCTTCGTCAGCTGGATGCCATCACGCAAGTAATGGCTCTGAAGGCTCAGTTCAACCTGGGCAGAGAATGCTACAACGCGATGATGACGATATTTGGACGCTTTCTACCCAAAGGTCATATATTGCCACCAAATCTGTACCAGTCGGACAAAATCCTACGTGCGCGTAAGATGCCCTATGAGAAGATAGATGCCTGTGAGAATGGATGTGCCTTATTTAGGCTCGAGTATGCGGGCTTGAACTATTGCCCCATCTGCAATGCTTCCAGGTTTGTTCTGGTAGACAATGGTATGGGTGAGAAGAGTCAGACCAAAATCCCCATTAATGTTCTTCGGTATCTGCCAATCATACCAAGACTTCAACATCTTTTCATGGTCGAAGAGATGGCTAGACAGATGACGTGGCATAAATTGGGCAAAAGAACAGAACTAGATGCAGATGGGAATCTGATGTTGGGACACACTTCAAACGCTTTTGCGTGGAAGCACTTCGATGCATTACATAAGGATAAAGAGGAAGATCCAAGGCATCCTTGAGTTGCCATCAGCACGGATGGGTTCAATGTGTATGGTATGACGGTAGCACAATACAGTTGTTGGCCTGTATTTGTCATTCCACTCAGTCTCCCCCCCCCCCCGGGAGAGATTATGAAAAGAAAGAACATTTTCCTGACATTGATAATTCCAGGGCCCAAATATCCGGGGAAGAGTATGAATGTGTACATGCAACCACTTAAGGATGAATTGCAAGAAGCCTGGGATGATGGGATCAAGACATACGACGCTGCTACAAAAAAGAACTTCAACATGCATGTGTGTTACATGTACTCGATGGATGACTTGCCGACGTATGCGCTATTCGTTGGCTGGTGTGTGCATGGAAGGTTTCCGTGCCCCACATGCAAGGCAGCTCTTCAGTTCTATTGGCTAGAGGCGGGTTGCAAGTTTTCTTGCTTCGACATGCATAGACAGTTCCTGGATCCTGACCATAAGTTCAGAAAAGACAAGAAGAATTTCATCAAAGGTAGAGTTGTCAAAAACACTGCACCACCTACGTTGACAGGCAAACAGATCCTGGATCAGATAAACGCTCTCGAGCCAGATCCAGATCGTCTAGGGTATTTCAAAGGGTATAATATGGAACATGCCTGGACTCACAAGATATGTTTGATTGCGCCTAATGCGGAGAAGTAAGTGCATTTACTCTTTTTTAACCTTTTTCCTTCATGTTTCTTCAAATTAATATCTAATGTGTTGGCATTGTCCTACTGCAGGGGTTGGAAATACGAGTGTGGTGTCCGTAGGCCCAACCAGGTCCTTGGTGTGCTTCTCCGGCACCACTTCCCGGGGAAGGTCCAGTTGCCCGGTGAGGGTGAGGCTCCACAGGTAGCACTGACCTGGGAGATGTACAAGGCTGCCCCGGCCCCGCCGAAGGAGATGGTCGACGGTGTCTTGTGAGAGACGGTGGCTGACATTGTGATCCGTCGCTTTTGGGTAATTTCTCCTTTACAAAATTAAAAATCAACAACACCTTGTGATTGTACTAATCATTGTTGTCTTGTTTGATTGCAGACCTTCTACAGGTGTCTTCAGGAAGACGAGGCGAAAGCGGCTGTTGTTCTCGAAGCCGAGTGCAAGTGCCTACTTCAGAACTTACGGCACGAGGCTCGGGTGCAGGCTATTCGAGAATACTACGCCTCGAGTAACATTAAGAGGGCCAAGAAGAAGTGCCACAAAATTATCTGAGTAAGGAGAAGTTAATGAAGGTAATTATCTATTCTTAAGGCCTTGTACTTAGTTTCTTTGATTTGATTCATAGGCGTAAGCTAAAATTTCTCTTGTCTAACTTAGGTGCCCCCGAGATGGTGTGCGGATAGGATGGACTGTTGGTAGGCATTGGTGGATGAGTGGTTCTCTCCCGAATGGCTAGCCGAACACAACAAGGCCAAGGATACGCGTGCCCAAATTAGAGGTGTGCCACACCATCAAGGGAGCTCCAACCTGTTTGAGTTCGGGGATAACTGGGTATGTGGTTTGCTTCATGATTCATGCAATTTCATTCTTCATGCTAGCTTGAGCCCTTAACTAATATAGGAGTCCTCTCTTTTAGGCGCGAGAAAACAAGAAGGAGGTGCCACCTCTGTTCGACCTCTATGCCATGGCCCATACTGCCTAGTACAAGAAGGCCAAGGCATTCTCTAAGGATCACCTCGATCATCCAGAGATCTTCAGCAACATCTCCTCCCACAACAAGCTCGTGAGGTCCAGAGATTAGGGGAAGGCGAGGAAATGGGAGGACTTCAACCCGAGCTAGAGTCCTTTTGATCCAGAGCTCGTGATGATATCTGGTGGCAGTAGGCCCCATGGTTCGATAGCCATTGGGGATGGACTGATGTGTTGTCCTAGAACTCTCCCGGAGATCAAGAAGCGCCAAACGAGCTCTGATCCTGAGATAAGGCCTCGTCCACGGCCAATGGAGCTCGCCATTGAGTCTAGGGCCCAGGAGCTTCTGGCGGAGGCAAATAGGTAGGCGACGCAGAGGGAGAGGGACATGGAGGAGAGGACGGCTAGGCTGTTGGAGGAGGAGAGGAACCGGAACTCCTGCATATTAGCCAAATCATGCACATAATGTTCGTTTCATCACTAACTAATATGAATGACTCGTGAAAACAAAATGTGCACACCGTGTGCCCGAACAATGGTCAGACCCTTCCGTCGATGCCCCATATTGCTATAGCACCCATGATGAGTTTCATTTAAATGGTCATTAGTTACTAGTATTCACATTTGAGTTGCATCATGCTAAGGAGACATTGCAAATGATCTTTGGTGCAACGTGCCTCCCGACAAGCATCGATCGATCCTTCTACGTCTGCCGCAACCCCGACCGGTCCTTCTACATCTCACCCTGGCGCAAACCCTACCGGTCCTTCACCTCCGTGTTGATGGTAAGTTTTCCCAAGTGTTTTCATCAACAAATGCATACTTAGCTTAATAAATGACCTACTTAGCTCCAAAATGACCTATACTTAGCTTATTTTCCTCAAAAATAACATAATAACCTTACTTTCCTCTAAAATGATATATTCTACCTAGGATAGCTATAAAATGACCTATACTTAGCATTTTTTCCTCCAAAATGACTTGATATGCTTAGTTACCTAGAAAATGGCATTACTACCTAGTATAGCTCAATAATGATCTATAGCTAGCTTAGCTAGTTCATTTATGACATAATTATCTCACTTAGGTACAAAATGGCATAACTACCTAGGATAGCTCAATAATGATCTATAATTAGCTTAGCTAGTTCATTTATGACATAATTAGCTCGCTTAGGTAAAAATGGCATAATAACCTTGGTTTAGCTCCAAAATGACCTATACTTAGCTTATTTTCCTCAAAAATGACATAATAACCTTACTTACCTCCAAAATGATATATTCTACCTAGGATAGCTATAAAATGACCTATACTTAGCATTTTTTCCTCCAAAATGACTTGATATGCTTAGTTAGCTAGAAAATGGCATTACTACCATGGAGAAGAGGAGAGGAGAGGAGAAA
Organism: Hordeum marinum; assembly: GCA_022496015.1. Lineage (NCBI taxonomy): Eukaryota > Viridiplantae > Streptophyta > Magnoliopsida > Poales > Poaceae > Hordeum > Hordeum marinum. Next base: position 416,590,097 of record CM039677.1, on the reverse strand, counting down.
AAGAAAGACAAGATAAATTCTTCTTCTTCTTTTTCTTCTTTTTCTTCTAGCTAGTCTTCTCCTTCTTCTAACTTTCATCTTTCCTAATTTGCAGATTTGCTATAGATGAGGAAGCTTGCATTGATGGAGTGTACTCTTCTACTTGTGCTTCCTTTTTGTTTATGGAAATTTGTTGGAAACTTGTTTTGGATATGTATGTTGGATATGTTGTTCGAAACTTGTATGTTGGATATGTTGTTGGAACTTATTGATGGTATGCTTGTTGAGACTTATTGTTGGTATGCTTGTTGGAAACTAGTATTGTTGATATGTTGGATATATATGTGATATTCTGTCAAATTGAATGATTTTAAGAAAAAACAGAAAAAACAGGGGCTATATAGCCACCTTGCCGTCTGCTGGCAGACGGCAAAGATGCCACGTGGCAGCTACCGGTGCAACCTGGGGTAGCACTAGGATGGCCTAGGTGGGTTCTTTGTCGTCCGCTGGCAGACGGCAAAGACCTAAGGTTCTTTGTTGTCTGCGAGCGGACGGAAAATAACCCACCTAGGTCGGCAAAAAAACAGGTGCTTTGCCGTTCGTTGGCAGACGGCAAAGAACTAAGGTCTTTGCCGTCTGCCAGCTGACGACAAAGCACGTTGTTAAGCCCTTAACAGAGCTAAGTTTCCACATGTGCCGTCCATGCCCTTTGCCATCCGCTGGCAGACGGCAATGATTCAAAGGTCTTTGTCATCCGCCAGCAGATGGCAAAGCGCCCTTTACCATGGCTTATTCAGCCGGAGGGTTGGCCGTCTGCTGGCGGACGGCAAAGACTTTGCCGTCTAGGATGCATGCCTTTGCCGTCCGGGATGGCTGACGGCAAAGTGCCTGATTCCTGTAGTGTTAAACGTATCTATAATTTATGACGTATTCCTGCCATGTTTACAATAATTCTATATGATTTTGGTATGATTTGATTAGAACTAACCCGGACTGACGTTGTTTTCAACAGAACTACCGTGGTGTTGTTTTTGTGCAGAAATAAAAGTTCTCGGAATGGGCTGAAAATTTATGAACATTATTTTTGGAAAATATAAAAAATACTGGAGCGAAAAGATACCGGAGAGAAAGCCTGAGGCAGCCACAAGGGTGGGGGAGCCCCCTCCCCCCTAGGGCGCACCCCCTGGCTTGTCACCTCCTCGGGAACCTTATGGACGTGGGACGAATGCCAAATACTCCTATAAATACCCAAATCCCCGTAAAGAACCCTAGATCAGAAGTTCCGCCGCCGCAAGTCTCTGTAGACACGAAAAATCAATCTTGGCCCTCTCCGGCACCCTACTAGAGGGGGTCTCCATCACCGGAGACCATGGAGGAGGAAGACGGAGGGGCCATCATCACCATGGAGGCCAAGGACCAGAGGGAGAACCTCTCCCCACCTAGGGGGAGGCCATGGAGGGGGAGCACAAGGGGGAGACCCTCTCCCCCTCTCTCTCTCAGTGGCGCCAGAGTGCCATCAGGGGGAACCATCGTCGCAGTGATCGTCTTCATCAACATCACCTTCTTCATCACTGTCCTCATATCTTTTTAGCGGTCCACTCTCCCGCATCCTGCTGTAATCCCCTACTTGAACATGGTGCTTTATGCCACATATTATTATCCTATGATGTGTTGCCATCCTATGATGTTTTTAGTATATTTCTTTTGTCTTATGGGTTGATTGATGATCTAGATTAGTTTGAGTTGTATGTTTATTTTGGTGTTGTCCTATGGTGGCTTCCGTGCCACGCATACATGAAGGATTCCTGTTGTAGGGTGTTGCAGTACGTTCATGATTTGCTTATTGTGGGTTGCTAGAGTGACAGAAGCTTAAACCTGAGTAAGGGGGTTGTTGCGTATGGGATAAAGGGGACTTGATGCTTTAATGCTATGGTTGGGTTTTACCATAATGATCTTTAGTAGTTGCGGATGCTTGCTAGAGTCCCAATCATAAGTGCATATGATCCATGTAGATAAAGTATGTTAGCTTATCACTCTCCCTCATATAAAATTGCAATAATAATTACCGATCTTGTTAACAATTGCCTAGGACAATTCCGCACACCGACCCATCATTATTCCACACTCGCTATTTGTGATATATTCTAACTTTATGATAACAACACCTATTTTTATATTTTAGTTCTCCGATATCATGCAAATCTATTCTCTTGATACCCACAACGTAGTTTTATTTCTCGTTTCTAGTTGGAAGCAAACGTTCAGCGTACGTAGAGTCGTATCAGTGGCAGATAGGACTTGAGAGAATATTGATCTTACCTTTAGCTCCTTGTGGGTTCCACACTCCATAGTTATAACTTCCACCTTTGGAAATTGCTATGATGATTCCTTGCAATTGGCGATGGGCTTGGGGCGGCGGCGAGGTCAGGCTCACAGGCAGCGGCGACGACAGGCTCGGGGGTGGCGGTTAGGATAGTCTCGAGGGCAGAGGCGACGACAAGGATGGGCTCGGGGATGGCGGCAACAACGAGGACGGGCTCAGCGGTGGTGGCGATGATGAGGACGGGTTCGAGGGCAGCGACGACGACAAGCAGCCTAGCGGCGTCGGGGCAAGGCGTCGGCGTCGGGGCGAATTGGCGAGAGGTTGAGGGAGAATTCGACAACTCCCGCCTTATATGCGAACACCTTTGGTCCCGGTTGGTGGCTCCAACCGGGACTTATACCCCCCCCCCCCTTTAGTCCCGTTTGGGGCCCCCAACCGGGACTAAAGGTCAATTTCAGCAGCCCAAAGGGCAGGAAGCCGAGCCCTGTAGTCCCGGTTGGTGGCTACAACCCAGACTAAAGGGTGGCATTGGTCCCGGTTGGTGGCTCGAACCGGGACGAAAGGGTGGCTTTGGTCCCGGTTCGAGCCATCAACCGGGACTAAAGGGAGAGGCGCTCGCACCGGTATAAGAGTTTAGTCCCACCTCGCCAAGCAAGAGGCACTCGCACCGGTTTATAAGCTCGCCCTTCTCTACCTTGTTAAGTTCCTCTCAAAGTGAAAATAGCTTCCCTTATATAGTAAATTCAACCTAAATTCAAAATGCTAGTGTGTGCTAGTATTCACTTACTAGCACTTTGAATTTAGGTCGAATTTTCCCTATAAGCGCATCTATTTTCACTTTTGCTATTTTTATGTTATTTTTTGCATATTAAAAGTTCTTAACAAAAAATACTTTATGAATATTATTTTTGCTATTAAAGTTTTTAACATAAATAACTTTGATAATTTTAGTTGCATAAATTTTATATACTATTAATTTAAATAACTTTGATCAGACAAAAACACGTCTATTACAAAGGGATTTCAATTTTTAAACATATTTGAACTCAAGACTTTTCTACATTGAATATGGACCATTCAAAGCCACGTCATCACTTTTCAACCCTTTTCTGACTTCACTTGTTATTTTTCATGCATTTCATGATTTATTTTGAGCTAAAATGACCCTGAATTGAAAAGCAATGCAAATGAACTATGAAATGGTTGAAAGGTAGCATGGTATCATCATTTTACCCACATAGCATGTGCTAAAAAGTTGAGAGGGTTATGGCAAAAACTAGATGCACTTCGTGTACAAAATGGACAATCTCTTTTGAAGTATTAGGGTTTCGGACAAAAACATGTCTATTAAAAAGGGATTTCAATTTTTTAAACATATTTGAAATCAAGAAATTTCCTGCATTGAATATGCACCATTCAAAGCCACACCATCACTTTTCAACCCTTTTCTGCCTTCATTTGCTATTTTTCATGTAGTTCATGGTTTATTTTGAGCTAAAATGACAATGAATTGAAAACAAATGCAAATGAACTCTGAAATGGTTGAAAGTTGGCATGGTATCATCATTTCACCCACATAGCATGTGCTAAAAAGTTGAGAGGCTTACGGCAAAAACTGGATGCACTTCGTGTACAAAGTGGACAATCTCTTTCGAAGTATCGGGGTTTCGGACGAAAACACGTCTATTACAAAGGGATTTCATTTCTTGACATGTAACTGCAGTGATATTCTAGATCAAAGCCATCATCAGAATAGTTGTGGAGAGAAAGTCTTCACTTTTTCTTCGCATGTGTTTTTTGCTTATTGCACCGTAACCATGGATAATCTTCATCGGTTAACATGGTGTTTGGGTCAGCCTTCACTTTGAAGGGAGGAATTTCATGAAACTTTTCATAATCTGCAAACATGTCTATCTTTCCCTCCACTCCCATGATGTCTATTTTCCCTGAAAGAACTATGTGGCGCTTTGGCTCATCGTATGATGTATTCGCTTCCTTATCTTTTCTTTTTCTCGGTTTGGTAGACATGTCCTTCACATAGAAAACTTGTGCCACATCATTGGCTAGGATGGATAGTTCGTCTGTGTACCCAAGATTGTTCAGATCCACTGTTGTCATTCTGCACTACGGGTCTACATGTACCCTGCCTCCTGACAGATTGACCCATTTGCACCGAAACAAAGGGACTTTAAAATCATGTCCATAGTCAACTTCGCATATGTCCACTATGTAACCATAATATGTGGCATTCCCCTGTTGGTTACTGCATCAAAGCGGACACCACTATTTTTGGTTGTTGCTCTTTTGATCTTGGGCGATCGTGTAAAATGTATTCCCATTTATCTGGTATCCTTTGTAAGTCAATACAGTCGAAGATGGTCCCCTGGCCAACGAGTACAGCTCATCTGCAATAGTGGTGTTACCCATGAGATGTGTTTGCAACCAACTATCGAAAGTCCAGATGTGTTCACATGTAATCCAGTCGTCACACCGCTCCGGGTGTTTGGAGCGGAGAATATTCTTGTGTTCAATGACATATGGGGTCACCAAGGTAGAATTTTATAGAACTGTGTAGTGTGCTTGAGACCAAGAATACCCGTCCCTACATATTATTGAGTCCGGTCCTAGCCTGCCATTTCCAGTCAGTCTCCCCTCATACCACGATTGAGGGAGACCAATCGGCTTATGGCCAAGAATGAATTCAACACAAAACCCAATGACCTCCTCTGTTTGATGGCCCATGGAGATGCTTCCTTCTGGCCTAGCACGGTTACGAACATATTTCTTTAAGACTCCCATGAACCTCTCAAAGGGGAACATATTGTGTAGAAATACAAGGCCTAGAATACCAATCTCGTCGACTAGATGAACTAGCATGTGCGTCATGATCTTGAAGGAGGATGATGGGAACACCACCTCGAAACTGACAAGACATTGCACAAAATCACTCTTTAACCTTGGTAGGATTTCTGGATCGACTACCTTCTGAGAGATTGCATTGAGGAATGCACATAGCTTCACAATGGCTAATCAAACATTTTATGGTAGAAGCCCCCTCAATGCAACCAGAAGCAATTGCGTCATAATCACGTGGCAGTCATGAGACTTAAGGTTCTGGAACTTTTTCTCTGCCATGTTTATTATTCCCTTTATATTTGACGAGAAGCCAAATAGGACCTTCATATTGAGCAGGCTTTCAAAGACGATTTCCTTCTCTTATTTGGTAAGAGTGTAGCTGGCAGGACCTTCATACTGCTCTGAATGCATGTCGTCTTTTTCGTGCACACGTTGCTAGTCCTCCCATGCCTCCGGTGTATCTTTTGTCTTCCCATACACTCCCAAGAAGCCTATCAGGTTCATGCAAAGATTCTTCGTCACGTGCATCACGTTGATTGCAGAGTGCTCTAGGTCTTTCCAGTAGGGTAGGTCCCAAAATATAGATTTCTTCTTCCACATGGGTGTGCGTTCCTCAGCGTCAGTCGGAACAGATAGTCCACCATGACCCTTTCCAAAGATTACTTGTAAATCATTGACCATATCAAGTATGTGATCACCAGTACGGAGGGCAGGCTTCTTCCGGTGATCTACCTCACCTTTGAAATGCTTTCCTTTCTTTCGACATTGATGGTTGGTCGAAGAAATCAACGAGGCCCCAGGTACACATTCTTCCTGCTTTTGTCCAAATATATACTTTCTGTGTCATCTAAACAGTGCATGCATGCGTGGTGTCCCTTGTTTGTCTGTCCTGAAAGGTTACTGAGAGCAGGCCAATCATTGATGGTTACAAACAACAACGCATATAGGTCAAATTCCTCCTGTTCATTCTCATCCCACACATGTACATCTTTTTTATTCCACGGTTGTAAAAGTTCATCAACTAATGGCCTTAGGTACACATCAATGTCATTGTCGGGTTGATTAGGGCCTTGGATGAGCATTGGCTTCATAATGAACTTCCGCTTCATGCACAACCAAGGAGGAAGGTTATACATACATAGAGTCACATGCCATGTGCTATGCTTCCTGCTCCGCTCCCCAAAACGATTAAACCATCTTCACTTAAACCAAACCATACGTTCCTTGGGCCACCTGTAAAGTTGCTCCACTTCCTCTCAATCTTTCTCCACTCCAACCCATCAGCGGGTGCTCTCAACTTCTCATATTTCTTACGGTCTTCCTTGTGCTATCGCATCAACTTGTCATGCTCTTTGTTTCTGAACAAATGTTTCAACTGTGGTATTATAGGATCATACCACATCACCTTGGCAGGAACCCTCTTCCCGGTGTGCTTTCCCTCAACATCACCAAGGTCATCTCGTCTGATCTTATACTGCAGTGCGCCGCATACCGGGCATGCGTTCAATCCTCGTACGCACCGCGATAGAGGATGCAGTCATTAGGGCATGCATGTATCTTCTGCACCTCCAATCCTAGAGGGCATAGAACCTTCTTTGCTTCGTACGTACTGTCGGGAAATTCTTTATCCTTTGGAATCTTCTTATTCTTCATTATTTTCAGTAGCGAACCAAATCCCTTGTCAGATACACCATTGTCTGCCTTCCATTGCAGCAATTCCAGTGTGGTACCGAGCTTTTTGTTGTCATCTTCGCAATTTGGGTACAACCCTTTTTTTTGATCCTATAACATGCGGTCGAACTTCAACTTCTCCCTTTCACTTTTGCATTCTCTCTGTGCATCAACAACGACCCAACGAAGATCATCATCGGGCACATCGTCTGGTTCATCTTGATCTTCAGCTTCCCCCATTGCAGCATCACCATATTCAGGGGTCGGATGGTTGTCATCATCCTCTTCTTCATTGTTGTCTTCCATCATAACCCCTCTTTCTTCATCCTTGGTCCAACCATTATAGTGTGGCATGAAACCCTTCTCAAGCAAGTGCAAAACAAGGGTTTTAGAGTTGGAGTAATCCTTCGTATTCCCACAGACAGTACATGGACAATGCATAAAACCATTCTGCTTGTTTGCCTCGGCCACTTCGAGAAAATTATGCAGACCCTTAATGTACTCGGAGGTGCATCGGTCACCGTACATCCATTGCCGGTTCATCTGCGTGCATTATATAATTAAGTGTATACAAAAGAACATCATGAATAGAGAAGTGACCAAATTAATAGAAGTTCATCATCACATTAAAAGCAAAGTATAGTAGTGACCAAAATAAATACATAAAGTTCATACATACTTCTCATTGAACAACATATAGCTCTCTAGAGCATCTAATTAAAACATACATTGAAACTATGTAAAACATTTAAATGCAACAACAAATGGGATCATAACTGCAACTAAGTTACCAATTGATCCAACGGCATAATGATACCAAGCCTCAGTATGAATGGCATATTTTCTAATCTTTCTAATATTCAAGCGCATTGCATCCATCTTGATCTTGTGATCTTCGACGACATCGGCAACATGCAACTCCAATTCCATCTTCTCCTCCTCAATTATTTTCAATTTTTTCTTCAAGTAATTGTTTTATTTTTCAACTAAATTGAACCTCTCGACAAGAGGGTTGGTTCAAACTTTCGGTTCACATACCTCCTAGATAAAAAAATCTATGTCACGTTGGTCGGCATAATTGTCATAAACACTAAATGAAACAAATAGTTATAAAAGATAATATACCACATCCGAATCATGGACAGGACAAGGGCCAACGGGGGCGGATACCAAAGCCATGGCACTATATAATAAAAAATAATAATAAAAGTAAGAAAATAGTACAAGTATCTATATAAATCATACAAGTAAGAATTTTTTTATTTTACAAAGAAGATAAGAACAAGAGGCTCACCACGGTGGTGCCGGTGACGAGATCAACATGGGTGATCGACGGCGGTGAGGACGGGGACGGGACAGGACGGACCGCCAAACCTAGACAAATCTTGAGGAAAATGGATCTTGGGGGTCGAGCTTGGAGAGGAGAAATCTTAAGTGTGGCTCGGGCATTTCATCGAACACCTCATGTGCATAGGAGGTGCGAGCTAGAGAAACATACACCTGCACACGCCGGCGGCCAAAAAACAGAGTGAGGGGGCAGGGGCGGGGCAGGGGTATATATAGGCTTATATCTTTAGTCCCGGTTGGTGGCTAGAACCGGGACAGAATACAGACCTTTGGTCCCGGTTCTAGCTACCAACCGGGACTAACGGTGCTAGACCAGGAGCGAGGCCCATTGGTCCCGGTTCGTGTCTGGAACCGGGATCAAAAGTGTCAGACGAACCGGGACCAATGGCCCTCGAGGCCCGGTCGGTGCCCTGGCCTCACGAACCGGGACTGATGCAACCTTTGGTCCCGGTTCGTAAGTGAATCGGGATTAATGCCCTGATCCTGGCCTCAACCAAAGCCATGTTTTCTACTAGTGCAAGGAGAATCAGGGCATTAGCCCAGCTGCTCATTCCTCAAGTGGTGCTGGAGGCCCTTTAAAGCAAGTGTCCCCTAACAAGGTGATCCTGCTGCCTTTGGGGAAGCAATATCAAAGAAAAGAAGGGATAAAGAGCCTCTGGTTGAAAATGAGGTAAGAAGAAGTGAAATAATTAAGAAAGATAACAATGGTTATAGGAGAAAGTCATGTGATGCAAAATCTTGCTTACCATGTAATGCAGTACCACTAATTACTCAGAATAAAGTGGTTAAAAATCTCACAAAATCTTTCTACAAGGCGGCTGAGGAGGAACTTCAGGAGAAGTTGTCCAAAAGGTCCAAGAAGAAAGGACAGGATGGTGTGGCCAAGGTGTCCAAAGCCATAGGAGATGCAAACCACCCAAAGATTGTGTAATGATGAGACTACATCATAGCATCACACACAAAAGAAGATTGTTTCAACTGCCTAGTTTGGGTTATAATTTCTGTGTGTTTGATGGGGCTAATAATTTTAGCTTATGTAAAATGTCTGCTTTTGGGCCTGTGTGGCACCTCTTGTATGATGATCTTTTGCTCCTTGCTAAATAGACTTGGATTTGGTATTTGTATGAGGGTGACTACACATCTATGGTTAAATTTGTGAGATGTATGTTTAACTTTCTCAACATGGCTCTCGACTGTTTTTGCTCTTTTGGTTGTTGTTGGTTGTTAGAGTTCAATATGGGTTTGAGTAAAGCAAATATTCGTTCCTCTAGCAATTCATAGTCAGGGACTTATACCAAGGGATGGTACTTAGTATTTAAAATAAACAAAACTTGGTTTTTAATGAATAACAACAGGTCTTGGAACATACTAAATTGGAATGTAAGAGGTTTAAATGCCCTGAAAATGGTTGGCTATTAGACAAAAAGTTGAAGAAACTGTTGCTGGTATTGTGTGCATTCAGGAAACAAAAGGAGAGATTTTTGATCTTGCTTACATCAATCAATTATGTCCACACAGATTCAATAAATTTGAGTATCTCCATTCCATTGGACTTTCTGTAGGTATTTTGACTACTTGGAATAGAGCTATGTTTTCTCGTGAAATGATTTTTCCAAATAAATTCTCAATTACAGCATAGTTCACATGCAACACCACTTACTAAACTTGGATCCTCACAAATATTTATGGGCCTTGCAACCCTGAAGAAATGATTGAGTTCATAGACTGGTCTAGTACTATTCAAACGCCCAATGAAGTGGACTGGATAATCATGGGAGACTTTAATTTCATCATGTCACCTGAAGACAAAAACAGACCTAGAGGGGATGTTAATCAAATGTTGTTGTTCAATGAAGCTATAAGCAGCTTAGGGCTGGTTGAGCTACCCCTGAAAGGCAGGCAATTTAGCTCGAGTAACATGCAGGAAAGCCCTTTGCTTGAGAAGTTAGACTGGTTTTCACTTCTGCAGCTTGGATGACTTCTTACCCTGACACAACTACTCTCCCATTAGCCAAACCAATCTCTGACCATCTTCCATGTGTGATCAAAATTGGCACAAACATTCCCAAGTCCAAAGTTTTCGGGTTTGAAAATTATTGGTAAAAACACAGATCTTTCAAAGATATTGTTCAAGAAGCCTGGAATATTCTTGTGGGTTTCACTGATCCTGCCAAGAATGTTAATGCAAAGTTCAAAACTTTGAGAAGAGCTTTGAAATTGTGGGCCAAGAGTTTGTCATGCCTTTAAAAACAGATAGATGATTTAAATGCTTGTATCTTCCTCTGGGATTTGATTGAGGAGTATAGAGATCTCTCATTGTTTGAAGGGAATTGTAGATCCATGCTGAAAGAATTACTGTTGATGGTGCTTAATAACCAGAAGATCTGCTGGAAACAGAGAGGGGAAATAAAAGGAGTTAAGTTTGGTGATGAGGACACAAAATTCCATACTAAAGCCTCAATTAATCGTAGACATAACAAAATTGCCATGCTACTGAATGAGGATAAAGTGGAAATTACTGATCATGAAGGAAAAGCAGCTATTGTTTGGGAGGCTTTTAAAAAAGATTAGGACAATCCAATGGTCACACAATTCACTTTGATTTGAATGATCTGTATGAACATAAAGTGGAGCCTGAGATTTTCCAGGATCTTGAGAAGCCTATCACACAAGAGGAAATTGATGTATTAAAAACCTTCCTACACACAAATCTCCAAGTCCTGATGGATTCAATAATGAGTTTATTAAAGCTTGATGGGACATCATTAAAGTGGATATGAGTGAGCTTATCATGGCTTTCCATGCTGGTAATGTAAATTTGGAAAGCATCAATACATCCTTCATTACCTTGGTCCAAAAAAAGAAGTGCCAGTTTCCCCTAATGACTTCAGACCAATTTCACTGCTCAATGGAGTTCTTAAGATAATTACCAAGATCCTGGCCAATAGATTACAAAGGGTTATTCTTCAAATGGTGCATATTAACCAATATGGGTTCCTCAAAGATGGAGTGATTCAGGACTGTCTTGATTGGGCTTGTGAACATATCCATCAATGTCACAAATCAAAAGAAGAGTTATTAGTGATTAAGCTGGATTTTGAGAAAGCTTTTGACACAATTGAGCATCAGGCTATTATTGATATTCTCAGACCAAATGGATTTGGAGAAAAGTGGATTTCCTGGATGCAATTACTTTTCACATCTGCCTCATTTGTTGTGATGTTGAATGGAATGCCTGGCAAAAAATTCTATGGTAGAAGAGGAGTTAGATAGGGTGATCCCCTATCTCCACTAATTTTTGTCTTGGTTGTTGATCTTCTACAATCTATACTTAATAAGGCCATGAGACTGAGTCTAATTAAACCACCACTTCAAGTCAACTCCTTCCCAGACTTTCCAATAATACAATATGTAGATGACACTCTGGTTATCATGCAAGGAGATGCAAGACAACTGATATGCCTCAAAGCCCTATTAAACATATTTGCCTCAGCCACTGGACTAAAAGTCAATTATGGGAAATCTATCATGGTGCCCATAAACATTGCAGAAGACAGAGTAAGAATTTTCACCAACACACTGCATTGTGCTAGAGGACATTTTCCTTTTACTTACTTGGTCTTGCCCCTGGGAATCTGTAAACCAACTGTGGAGCAATGTTTGCCCCTAGTCAACAGAATTGCTAAGAGATTAGCTGGCATTTCTACCTTTATGACTCAAGCTGGTAGGTTGCTCTTGGTCAAATCAGTTCTTGCATCATTATCAAAATTTTCTTCACGTGTTGCTTGGACATACCTATTACCATCAAGAATCGGATCATTAAGTATCTGAGACATTTCTATGGAGAAGCCCTGATTTGGAAGACCACGGACTAGCTCTAGTGGTATGGCACACTGTTTGCAGACCTAAGAGTCAAGAAGGATTAGGAGTCATGGATATATACACATAAAACAAGACTGCTCATGAAAAATCTACATAAGTTCTTCAAAAGGCATGACATACCTTGGGTTCATTTGATTTGGGAGACATATTATAGTAATGGGCAACTTCCGGGAGATCATAAGGTGGGCTCTTTCTGGTGGAGATCAAACTTAGCACTCATTGATCATTTCAAAGCCATTGCTAGATGTAATGTGGGGGATGGTAAAAGTGCCTTGTTCTGGGATGACATATGGCATCAATTTGTTCTGAAACACAAGTTCCACCACCTTCACTCTTTTGCCAAAAATCTAAACTTAAATGTCCATCAAGTAATCAACACTGAATATCTTCAAGACCTCTTTGTTGGGAGACGTAGTAGTAAATCAAAATTTTCCTACGTTCACCAAGATCTATCTATGGAGAAACCAGCAACGAGAGGGGAGAGATTGCATCTTCATACCTTTGAAGATCGCTAAGCGGAAGCGTTACAAGAACGCGGTTGATGGAGTCGTACTCGCAGCGATTCAGATCGCGGTAGATCCGATCAAGTGCCGAACGGACGGCACCTCCGCGTTCAACACACGTGCAGCCCGGTGACGTCTCCAACACCTTGATCCAGCAAGGAGGAAGGAGAGGTTGGGGAAGGGCTCCAACAGCAGCACGACGGCGTGGTGGTGGTGGAGTAGCAAGGTATTCCGACAGGGCTTCGCCTAAGCGCTGCGGAGGAGGAAGAAGAGAGGTAGGGCTTCGCCGTGAGAGAGAGAGATCAAATCCTATCTCAAAACATCCAAAACCTCAAGTATATATAGGAGGAGGGACGTGGAGGGCTGGCTTGGCCTCTACTCCAAAGAGGAGATGGCCGGCTGAATTAAAGGGAGAGTCCACCTCCCACAAGGGAGGTGGATCTCCTCCTTTTAAATCCTTTTTGCCTTATCTCCTTATCTCCAGCCGCATGGGCCTTTAGCAAAAGTCTTGCCCAGCCCAATAAGGGCTGGCACACTTTATCTAACAGCCCATGTGGTCCTTTGGTCGTCACACCCCTCCCGGGGGTCCTCCGGCACCCTCCCGGCACTCCCGGTACACTACCGATGAGCCCGAAAACTTTCCGGTGACCAAAACTGGACTTCCTATATATCAATCTTTACCTCCGGACCATTCCGGAGCTCCTCGTGACGTCCGGGATCTCATCCGGGACTCCGAACAACCTTCGGTAATCACGTATACCTTTTCCCTATAACCCTAGCGTCATCGAACCTTAAGTGTGTAGACCCTACGGGTTCGGGAGACACGTAGACATGACCGAGACACCTCTCCGGCCAATAACCAACAGCGGGATCTGGATACCCATGTTGGCTCCCACGTACTCCACGATGATCTCATCGGATGAACCACGATGTCAGGGATTCAATCAATCCCGTATACAATTCCCTTTGTCTATCGGTATGGTACTTGCCCGAGATTCGATCGTCGGTATCGCCATACCTTGTTCAATCTCGTTACCGGCAAGTCTCTTTACTCGTTCCGTAACACATCATCCCGTGGCTAACTCCTTAGTCACATTGAGCTCATTATGATGATGTCTTACCGAGTGGGCCCAGAGATACCTCTCCGTCACACGGAGTGACAAATCCCAGTCTTGATTCGTGTCAACCCAACAGACACTTTCGGAGATACCCATAGCGTACCTTTATAGCCACCCAGTTACGTTGTGACGTTTGGCACACCCAAAGCATTCCTACGGTATCCGGGAGTTACACAATCTCATGGTCTAAGGAAATGATACTTGACATTGAAAAGCTTTAGCAAACGAACTACACGATCTTGTGCTATGCTTAGGATTGGGTCTTGTCCATCACATCATTCTCCTAATGATGTGATCCCGTTATCAACGACATCCAATGTCCATGGTCATGAAACCGTGACCATCTATTGATCAACGAGCTAGCCAACTAGAGGCTCACTAGGGACATGTGATGGTCTATGTATTCACACATGTATTACGGTTTCTGGTTAACACAATTGTAGCATGAATAATAGACAATTATCATGAACTAGGAAATACAATAATAACCATTTTATTATTGCCTCTAGGGCATATTTCCAACAGTCTCCCACTTGCACTAGAGTCAATAATCTAGTTACATTGTGATGAATCGAACACCCATAGCGTTCTGGTGTTGATCATGTTTTGCTCGTGAGAGAGGTTTAGTCAACGGATCTGCGACATTCAGATCCGTATGCACTTTACAAATATCTATGTCTCCCTCCTGAATGTAATCACGGATGGAGTTGAAGCGGCGCTTGATGTGTCTTGTCTTCTTGTGAAACCTGGGCTCCTTCGCAAGGGCAATAGCTCCAGTGTTGTCACAGAGTAGAGTCATCGGGCCCGACGCATTTGGAATCACTCCTAGGTCGGTGATGAACTCCTTCATCTAGACTCCCTCCTTTGCTGCTTCCGAAGCAGCTATGTACTCCGCTTCACATGTAGATGCCGCCACGACGCTTTGCTTGCTGCTACTCCAGCTGACTGCCCCTCCATTCAAAATATACACGTATCCGGTTTGCGACTTAGAGTCGTCCGGATCTGTGTCGAAGCTAGCGTCGACGTAACCCTTTACGACGAGCTCTTCGGCACCTCCATATATGAGAAACATGTCCTTTGTCCTTTTCAGGTACTTCAGGATATTCTTGACCGCTGTCCAGTGTTCCGCTCCGGGATCACTTTGGTACCTCCCTACCAAACTTATGGCAAGGTTCACATCAGGTCTGGTACACAGCATGGCATACATGATAGAGCCTATGGCTGAAGCATAGGGGATGACACTCATCTCTTCTCTATCCTTTGCCGTGGTCGGGCATTGAGTCGTACTCAATCTCACACCTTGCAACACAGGCAAGAACCCCTTCTTGGACTGATGCATATTGAACTTCTTCAATATCTTTTCAAGGTATGTGCTTTGTGAAAGACCAATGAGGCGTTTCGATCTATCTCTATAGATCTTAATACCTAATATGTAAGCAGCTTCTCCAAGGTCCTTCATTGAAAAATACTTATTCAAGTAGGCCTTGATACTTTCCAAGAGTTCTATATTATTTCCCATTATCAGCATGTCATCAACATACAATATAAGAAATGCTATAGAGCTCCCACTCACTTTCTTGTAAATACAAGGTTCTCCATAAACCTGTACAAACCCAAACGCTTTAATCACCTCATTAAAGCGAATGTTCCAACTCCGAGATGCTTGCACCAGCCCATAGATGGAGCGCTGGAGCTTGCATACCTTGTTAGCATCTTTAGGATCGACAAAACCTTCCGGCTGCATCATATACAGTTCTTCCTTGAGGAAGCCATTAAGGAATGCCGTTTTGACGTCCATTTGCCAGATCTCATAATCATAAAATGCGGCAACTGCTAACATGATTCGGACTGACTTTAGCATCGCTACGGGTGAGAAAGTCTCATCGTAGTCAACTCCTTGAACTTGTCGATAACCCTTAGCGACAAGCCGAGCTTTATAGGCGGTGACATTACCGTCCGCGTCAGTCTTCTTCTTAAAGATCCATTTGTTTTCAATGGCTCGCTTATCATTAGGCAAGTCCACCAAAGTCCATACTTTGTTCTCATACATGGATCCTATCTCGGATTTCATGGCCTCAAGCCATTTGTTGGAATCCGGGCCCGTCATCGCTTCTTCATAGTTCGAAGGTTCACCGTTGTCCAACAACATGATCTCTAGGACAGGATTGCCGTACCACTCTGGTGCGGAACGTGTCCTGGTGGACCTTTGAATAGCAACTTGATCTGAAGTTTCATGATCATCATCATTAACTTCCTCTCTAGCCGGTGTAGGCTCCACAGAAACAACTTCCTGTGCTGCGCTACTCTCCGGTTCGAGTGGAGGTACAATTTCCTCATCAAGTTCTATTTTCCTCCCACTTACTTCTTTCGAGAGAAACTCTTTCTCGAGAAAGGATCCATTCTTGGCAACAAAGACTTTGCCTTCGGATCGTAGGTAGAAGGTATACCCAATAGTCTCCTTGGGATATCCTATGAAGACGCACTTTTCCGCTTTGGGTTCGAGCTTCTCAGGTTGAAGTTTCTTCACATAAGCATCGCATCCCCAAACTTTTAGAAACGACAGCTTAGGTTTCTTTCCAAACCACAATTCATACGGTGTCGTCTCAACGGATTTAGACGGTGCCCTATTTAAAGTGAATGCGGCAGTCTCTAATGCATATCCCCAAAATGATAGCGGTAAGTCGGTAAGAGACATCATAGATCGCACCATATCCAATAGAGTGCGATTACGACGTTCAGACACACCATTTCGCTGGGGTGTGCCGGGCGGCGTGAGTTGTGAAACAATTCCACATTTCCTAAGGTGCGTGCCAAACCCGTGACTTAAATATTCTCCGCCACGATCAGATCGTAGGCATTTTATTTTCCTGTCACGTTGATTCTCGACCTCACTCTGAAATTCCTTGAACCTTTCAAAAGTTTCAGACTTGTGTTTCATTAAGTAGACATAACCATATCTACTCAAGTCATCAGTGAGGGTGAGAACATAACGGTAGCCACCGCGAGCCTCGACGCTCATTGGACCGCATACATCGGTATGTATTATTTCCAACAAGTCAGTTGCTCGCTCCATTGTTCCGGAGAACGGAGTCTTGGTCATCTTGCCCATGAGGCATGGTTCGCATGTGTCAAATGATTCGAAATCAAGTGACTCCAAAATTCCATCAGCATGGAGCTTCTTCATGCGTTTGACACCAATATGGCCAAGACGGCAGTGCCACATGTAAGTGGGACTATCGTTATCAACTTTACACCTTTTGGTACTCACACTATGGACATGTGTAACATCACGTTCGAGATTCATCAA
Organism: Hordeum marinum; assembly: GCA_022496015.1. Lineage (NCBI taxonomy): Eukaryota > Viridiplantae > Streptophyta > Magnoliopsida > Poales > Poaceae > Hordeum > Hordeum marinum. Next base: position 416,573,111 of record CM039677.1, on the reverse strand, counting down.
AAATAAACCATTGACCAGCGGGGCATGAGCATAAAACATTTCTCTCATATAAATAGAACAACCATTATTCTCGGATTTAAATGAGTAGCCATCTCGCATCAAGCGAGATCCAGATACAATGTTCATGCTCAAAGCTGGTACTAAATAACAATTATTAAGGTTTAAAACTAATCCCGAAGGTAGATGTAGAGGTAACGTGCCGACGGCGATCACATCGACCTTGGAACCATTCCCGACACGCATCGTCACCTCATCCTTGGCCAGCCTCCGCTTATTCCGCAGCTCCTGCTTGGAGTTACAAATGTGAGCAACTGCACCGGTATCAAATACCCGGGAGCTACTACGAGCGCTGGTCAAGTACACATCAATAACAAGTATATCACATATACCTTTAATGTTGCCGTCCTTCTTATCCGCTAAATACTTGGGGCAGTTCCGCTTCCAGTGACCGGTACCCTTGCAATAAAAGCACTCAGTCTCAGGCTTGGGTCCATTTTTCTTCTTCTTCCCGGCAACTTGCTTATCGGGCGCGGCAACAGCTTTGCCGTCCTTCTTGAAGTTCTTCTTACCCTTGCCTTTCTTGAAACTAGTGGTCTTATTCACCATCAACACTTGATGCTCCTTTTTGATCTCGACCTCCGCTGATTTCTGTTGGAAATATGCCCTAGAGGCAATAATAAATGGTTATTATTGTATTTCCTTGTTCATGATAATTGTCTATTGTTCATGCTATAATTGTGTTAACCGGAAACCATAATACATGTGTGAATACATAGACCACAACATGTCCCTAGTGAGCCTCTAGTTGACTAGCTCGTTGATCAATAGATGGTCACGGTTTCATGACCATGGACATTGGATGTCGTTGATAACGGGATCACATCATTAGGAGAATGATGTGATGGACAAGACCCAATCCTAAGCATAGCACAAGATCGTGTAGTTCGTTTGCTAAAGCTTTTCAATGTCAAGTATCGTTTCCTTAGACCATGAGATTGTGCAACTCCCGGGTACCGTAGGAATGCTTTGGGTGTGCCAAACGTCACAATGTAACTGGGTGGCTATAAAGGTGCACTACGGGTATCTCCGAAAGTATCTGTTGGGTTGGCACGAATCGAGACTGGGATTTGTCACTCCGTGTGACGGAGAGGTATCTCTGGGCCCACTCGGTAAGACATCATCATAATGAGCTCAATGTGACTAAGGAGTTAGCCACGGGATGATGTATTACGGAACGAGTAAAGAGACTTGCCGGTAACGAGATTGAACAAGGTATGGGGATACCGACGATCGAATCTCGGGCAAGTATCATACCGATAGACAAAGGGAATTGTATACGGGATTGATTGAATCCTTGACATCGTGGTTCATCCGATGAGATCATCGTGGAGTACGTGGGAGCCAACATGGGTATCCAGATCCCGCTGTTGGTTATTGACCGGAGAGGTGTCTCGGTCATGTCTACGTGTCTCCCGAACCCGTAGGGTCTACACACTTAAGGTTCGATGACGCTAGGGTTATAGGGAAATGGTATACGTGATTACCGAAGGTTGTTCGGAGTCCCGGATGAGATCCCGGATGTCACGAGGAGCTCCGGAATGGTCCGGAGGTAAAGATTGATATATGGGAAGTCCAGTTTTGGTCACCGGAAAGTTTTCGGGCTCATCGGTAGTGTACCGGGAGTGCCGGGAGGGTGCCGGAGGACCCCCGGGAGGGGTGTGACGACCAGAGGACTTCATGGGCTGTTAGATAAAGTGTGTCAGCCCTTATTGGGCTGGGAAATACTTTTGCTAAAGGCCCATGTGGCTGGAGATAAGGAGATAAGGCAAAAAGGATTTAAAAGGAGGAGATCCACCTCCCTTGTGGGAGGTGGACTCTCCCTTTAATTCGGCCGGCCATCTCCTCTTTGGAGTAGAGGCCAAGCCAGCCCTCCACGTCCCTCCTCCTATATATACTTGAGGTTTTGGATGTTTTGAGACAAGATTTGATCTCTCTCTCTCACGGCGAAGCCCTACCTCTCTTCTTCCTCCTCCGCAGCGCTTAGGCGAAGCCCTGTCGGAATACCTTGCTACTCCACCACCACCACGCCGTCGTGCTGCTGTTGGAGCCCTTCCCCAACCTCTCCTTCCTCCTTGCTGGATCAAGGTGTTGGAGACGTCACCGGGCTGCACGTGTGTTGAACGCGGAGGTGCCGTCCGTTCGGCACTTGATCGGATCTACCGCGATCTGAATCGCTGCGAGTATGACTCCATCAACCGCGTTCTTGTAACGCTTCCGCTTAGCGATCTTCAAAGGTATGAAGATGCAATCTCTCCCCTCTCGTTGCTGGTTTCTCCATAGATAGATCTTGGTGAACGTAGGAAAATTTTGATTTACTACTACGTCTCCCAACAGTGGCATCATGAGCTAGGTCTATGCGTAGAATCTATGCACGAGTAGAACACAAAGCAGTTGTGGGCGTCGAGTTTGTTAATTTGCTTGCCGCTACTAGTCTTATCTTGATTCGGCGGTATTGTGGGATGAAGCGGCCCGGACCAACTTTACACGTACGCTTACGTGAGACCGGTTCCACCGCCTGACATGCACTAGATGCATAAGGTGGCTAGCGGGTGTCTGTCTCTCCTACCTTAGTCGGATCGGATTCGATGAAAAGGGTCCTTATGAAGGGTAAATAGCAATTGGCAAATCACGTTGTGGTGTTGACGTAGGTAAGAAACGTTCTTGCTAGTAACCTATAGCAGCCACGTAAAAACTTGCAACTACAAATTAGAGGACGTCTAACTTGTTTTTGCAGCATGTGCCTTGTGATGTGATATGGCCAAAGGATGTGATGTGATGCATTGTGATGTATGAATTGATCATATTCTTGTAATAGGATTCACGACTTGCATGTCGATGATTATGACAACCGGCAGGAGCCATAGGAGTTGTCTTATTTATTGTATGACCTGCGTGTCAATCATAAACGCCATGTAATTACTTTACTTTATTGCTAAGCGTTAGCCATAGTAGTAGAAGTAATAGTTGGCGAGACAACTTCATGAAGACACAATGATGGAGATCATGATGATGGAGATCATGGTGTCGTGCCGGTGACAGTGATGATCATGGTGCCCCGAAGATGGAGATCATAGGAGCAAAATGATATTGGCCATATCATGTCACTATATTGATTGCATGTGATGTTTATCATGTTTACATCTTATTTGCATAGAACGATGGTAGTAAATAAGATGATCTCTCAATAAAATTTCAAGAAAGGTGTTCACCCTAACTGTGCACCGTTGCTAAGGATCGTCGTTCCGAAGCACCACGTGATGATCGGGTGTGATAGGTTCTAACGTTCGCATACAACGGGTGTAAGCCAGATTTACACATGCGAAACACTTAGGTTGACTTGACGAGCCTAGCATGTACAGACATGGCCTCGGAACACGGAAGACCGAAAGGTCGAACATGAGTCGTATAGAAGATACGATCAACATAGAGATGTTCACCATGGATGACTAGTCCGTCTCACGTGATGATCGGACACGGGCTAGTTGACATGGATCATGTATCACTTGGAAGACTAGAGAGATGTCTATCTAAGTGGGAGTTCATTAATAATTTGATTAAATGAACTTAATTATCATGAACTTAGTCTAAAAATGTCCTTGCAAATTATGTCGTAGATAGCTCGCGCTGTAGCTCCCCAGTTTTATTGATACAATCCTAGAGAAAAGTAAGTTGAAAGTTGATGGTAGCAATAATGCGGACTGGGTCCGTGATCTGAGGATTGTCCTCATTGCTGCACAGAAAGCTTATGTTTTTGATGTACCGCTAACTGCATCACTCCCTCAAGCGTTGTCTGTAGATGTTGTGAACATATGACAGGCACTTTTTGATGACTACGTGATAGTTCAGTGCGTCATGCATTACGGCTTAGAATTGAGGCTTCAAAATGTTTTGAACGTCACAGAACATATGAGATGTTCTAGGAGCTGAGATTGTGATCTCAAGCTCGTGCCTATGTTGAGAGGTATGAGACCTCCAACAAGATTCTTTGCCTGCAAGATAAAGGAGAATAGCTTAATCGGTGAGCGTGTTCTCAGATTGTCTGGGTGCTACAATCACTTGAATCAAGTGGGAGTTAATCTTCCAGATGAGATAGTGATTAATGCAGTTCTCCAAGTCACTGCCACCAAGCTACTAGAGCTTCGTGATGAACTATAACATGCCAGGGATGGATAAGATGATCCCTGAGTTGTTCGTGATGTTTGACACCACGAAGGTAGAAATCAATAAGGAGCATCAAGTGTTGATGGTTAAGTGAAAACCACTAGTTTCAAAAGGGGCAAGGGCAAGAAGGGAAAAACTTCAGGAATGGCAAGCCAGTTGTTGCTCTAGTGAAGAAACCCAAGGTTGAGCCCGAACCCGAGACTAAGTGCTTCTGTTATGAGGAGAATGTTCGCTGAAGCGGAAAAACCCTAGATGATTGGTAGATAAGAAGGCTGGTAATGTCAATGGAAGTATATTTGATATACGTGTTAGTAATGTGTACCTTGCTGGTACTCCTAGTAGCACCTGGGTATTAGATACCAGTTCGGTTGCTAAGTGTTAGCAACTCGAAATAAAAGCTACGGAGTAAATGGAGACTAGCTAGGTGAAAGGTGACGATGTGTGTTGGAAGTATTTCCAAGATTGATGTGATCACCATCGCACGCTCTCTCTACCTTCAGGATTTGTGATAAACCTAAATAAATGTTATTTGGTGTTTGCGTTGAGCATAAACGTGATTAGATCATGATTAGTGCGATACGGTTATTCATATAAGTTAGAGAATAATGGTTATTCTGTTTACATGGATAATGCCTTCAATGGTCATGCACCCACTCGAAATGGTTTATCGAATCATGATCGTAGTAGTACACATATTCATAACATTGGTACCAAAAGATACAAAGTTAATAATGATAGTACCACATGCTTGTGGCACTGCCACGTAATGTCATATTGGTATAAATCGCATGAAGAAACTCCATGATGATGGATGTTTTTTGACTCACTCGATTTCGAATCGGTTGAGACATGCGAGCCATGCCTCTTGGGCAAGATGACTGAGACCCCGTCATCCAATATGATGGAGCGGGCAAGTGGCTTATTGGAATTAATACATGTTGATGTATGTGGTCCAATGAGTGTTGAAACACACAGTGGATATCGTTGTTTTTCTTTACCTTCACTGATGATTTGAGTAAATATGGGGATATTTACTTAATGAAACACGAATCTGAAATGTTTGAAAGGTTCAAGGAGTTTCAGAGTGAAGTTAAAGATCATCGTGACAAGAAGATAAATGTCTATGATATGATCATGGAGGTGAATATCTAAGTTACGAGTTTGGTATGCAATTTTAGACAATGTGGAAATTGTTTCACAGCTCACGCCTCCTGGAACACCATAGTGTGATGGTGTGTTCGAACGTCGTAGTCGTGCTCTATTGGATATAGTGAGTACTATGATGTCTCTTATCGTTTTACCACTATCGTTATGGGGTTATGCATTAAAGACAAATCCATTCACTTTAACAGGGCACCATCTAAGTCTGTTGAGATGACACCGTGAGAATTATGGTTTGACAGAAGCCTAAGCTGTCATTTCTTAATGTTTGGGGCTGCGACGCTTATGTGAAAATGGGTTTTTCACCTAGCGAGCTCGAACTCAAAGCAGACAAATGCATCTTCATAGAATACCCTAATGAGACATTGGGTATACCTTCTATCTCAGATCCAAGCGCAAAAGGTGTTTGTTGCTAAGAACGGGTCCTTTTTGAGAAAGAGTTTCTCTCGAAAGAATTGAGTGGGAGGAAGATAGAACTTGATAAGGTTGTTGAACCTTTGTTTCAACCAGAGAATAGCGCAACACAGAAAGATGTTTCTGTAGAGCCTACTTAGTTGAAAAGGAAGTTAATGATGATGATCATGAAGCTTCGGATCAAGTCACTATCGAACCTCGTAGGTCGACAAGGACGCGTACTGCTCCTGAGTAGTACGACAACCCTGTCTTGGAAATCATGTTGTTGGACAACGATGAACCTACGAACTATGGAGAAGCGATGGTGGGCCCGGATTCCAACAAATGGCTAGGAGCCATGAAATCCGAGAAAGGATCCATGTATGAAAACCAAGTATGGACTTTGGTAGACTTGCCTGTTGAATGGCGGGTCATTGAGTACAAATGGACCTTTGAGATAAACATAGACGCTAATGGTGAAATGTCACCGTTTATAAAGCTCGACTTGTCGCAAAGAAGTTTCCGCCAAGTTCAAGGAGTTGACTGCAATGAGATTGTCTCATCTGTAGCGATGCTAAAAGTCTATTAAAATTTTGTTAGCAGTTGCTGCATTTTTCGATTATGAAATCTGGCAGATGGATGACAAAACAAGGTTTCCGTAATGGTTTCTGTGAGGAAGAGTTGTATGTGATACAACCAGAAGGTTTTGTCAATCCTAAGGATGCTAATAATATGCAAACTCCAGCGATCCTTCTATGGACTGGAGCAAGCATCTCGGAGTTGGAATATATGCTTTGATGAGGTGATCAAAGTGTTTAAGTTTATACAAAGTTTATGAGAAACTTGTATTTGCAAGAAAGTGAGTGGGAGCACTATGGAATTTCTTATAAGAATATGTAGTTGACATATTATTGATCGGAAATGATGTAGAATTTCTGGAAGAGCATGAAGGGTTGTTTGAAAAGTTTTGTTTTTCAAAGGAAGACCCAGATAAAGCTACTATTTTATTGAGCATCAAGATCTATAGGGATAGATCTATTCGCTTGATAAGTTTTTTCGACGAAGACATACCTTGACAAGTTTTTGAAGGAGTTCAAAATAGATGGGTCAAAGAAGGAGTTCTTGACTGTATTGTAAGGTGTGAAATTGAGTAAGACTCAATACCCGACCACGGCAGAAGATAAAGAAGAGATGAGTGTCATCTCCTATGCTTTAGCCATAGGCTCTATATAGTATGCCATGCTGTGTACCGCACCTGTGTGTGCCTTGCCATGAGTCTGTCAAGGGGTACAAGAGTAATCCAAGAGTGGATCACTAGACAGCGGTCAAAGTTAGCCTTAGTAACTTGAGAACTAAGGAAATATTTCTCGATTATGGAGGTGATAAAGAGTTCATCGTAAAGTGTTACGATGATGCAAGCTTTAAAACCAATCCGGATGACTCTTAGTAGAAATCCAGCTACGTATAGTGGAGCAGCCATTTGGAATAGCTCCAAGTGGAGCATGGGAGTAGTATCTACAAATATGACATGGAAAGTTTGTAAGGTACACACGGATCTGAATGTCGCAGACCCGTTGACTAAAACCTCTTTCACGAGCAGGACATGAACAAACCCCAGAACTTATTGGGTGTTAATCACATGATGATATGATCACATGGTGATGTAAGTGTTAATCACATGGTGATGTGAACTAGATTGTTGACTCTAGTGCAAGTGGGAGACTGTTGGAAATATGCCCTAGAGGCAATAATAAATGGTTATTATTGTATTTCCTTGTTCATGATAATTGTCTATTGTTCATGCTATAATTGTGTTAACCGGAAACCATAATACATGTGTGAATACATAGACCACAACATGTCCCTAGTGAGCCTCTAGTTGACTAGCTCGTTGATCAATAGATGGTCACGGTTTCATGACCATGGACATTGGATGTCGTTGATAACGGGATCACATCATTAGGAGAATGATGTGATGGACAAGACCCAATCCTAAGCATAGCACAAGATCGTGTAGTTCGTTTGCTAAAGCTTTTCAATGTCAAGTATCGTTTCCTTAGACCATGAGATTGTGCAACTCCCGGGTACCGTAGGAATGCTTTGGGTGTGCCAAACGTCACAACGTAACTGGGTGGCTATAAAGGTGCACTACGGGTATCTCCGAAAGTATCTGTTGGGTTGGCACGAATCGAGACTGGGATTTGTCACTCCGTGTGACGGAGAGGTATCTCTGGGCCCACTCGGTAAGACATCATCATAATGAGCTCAATGTGACTAAGGAGTTAGCCACGGGATGATGTATTACGGAACGAGTAAAGAGACTTGCCGGTAACGAGATTGAACAAGGTATGGGGATACCGACGATCGAATCTCGGGCAAGTATCATACCGATAGACAAAGGGAATTGTATACGGGATTGATTGAATCCTTGACATCGTGGTTCATCCGATGAGATCATCGTGGAGTACGTGGGAGCCAACATGGGTATCCAGATCCCGCTGTTGGTTATTGACCGGAGAGGTGTCTCGGTCATGTCTACGTGTCTCCCGAACCCGTAGGGTCTACACACTTAAGGTTCGATGACGCTAGGGTTATAGGGAAATGGTATACGTGATTACCGAAGGTTGTTCGGAGTCCCGGATGAGATCCCGGATGTCACGAGGAGCTCCGGAATGGTCCGGAGGTAAAGATTGATATATGGGAAGTCCAGTTTTGGTCACCGGAAAGTTTTCGGGCTCATCGGTAGTGTACCGGGAGTGCCGGGAGGGTGCCGGAGGACCCCCGGGAGGGGTGTGACGACCAGAGGACTTCATGGGCTGTTAGATAAAGTGTTTCAGCCCTTATTGGGCTGGGAAATACTTTTGCTAAAGGCCCATGTGGCTGGAGATAAGGAGATAAGGCAAAAAGGATTTAAAAGGAGGAGATCCACCTCCCTTGTGGGAGGTGGACTCTCCCTTTAATTCGGCCGGCCATCTCCTCTTTGGAGTAGAGGCCAAGCCAGCCCTCCACGTCCCTCCTCCTATATATACTTGAGGTTTTGGATGTTTTGAGACAAGATTTGATCTCTCTCTCTCACGGCGAAGCCCTACCTCTCTTCTTCCTCCTCCGCAGCGCTTAGGCGAAGCCTTGTCGGAATACCTTGCTACTCCACCACCACCACGCCGTCGTGCTGCTGTTGGAGCCCTTCCCCAACCTCTCCTTCCTCCTTGCTGGATCAAGGTGTTGGAGACGTCACCGGGCTGCACGTGTGTTGAACGCGGAGGTGCCGTCCGTTCGGCACTTGATCGGATCTACCGCGATCTGAATCGCTGCGAGTACGACTCCATCAACCGCGTTCTTGTAACGCTTCCGCTTAGCGATCTTCAAAGGTATGAAGATGCAATCTCTCCCCTCTCGTTGCTGGTTTCTCCATAGATAGATCTTGGTGAACGTAGGAAAATTTTGATTTACTACTACGTCTCCCAACAATTTCAGCATCGAGTACAACTCAGGAATGGACTTCTCCATACCTTGCATGTTGTAGTTCATCACAAAGCTCTTGAAGCTAGGTGGAAGCGACTGGAGGATTCTGTCAATGACCGAGTCATCCGGGATATTAACCCCCAGCTGAGTCAAGCGGCTGTGTAGCCCAGACATCTTGAGGATGTGCTCACTGACAGAACTATGCTCCTCCATCTTACAGCTGAAGAACTTGTCGGAGACATCATATCTCTCGACCCGGGCATGAGCTTGAAAAACCAGTTTCAGCTCCTGGAACATCTCATATGCTCCGTGTTGCTCAAAACGCTTTTGGAGCCCCGGTTCTAGACTGTAAAGCATGCCGCATTGAACAAGGGAGTAATCATCGCAGCGTGATTGCCAAGTGTTCATAACATCTTGTTCCGCTGGGAGAACGGGTGCGTCACCTAGCGGTGCATCTAGGACATACAATCTCTTGGAAGCTATGAGGATGATCCTCAAGCTACGGACCCAGTCCGTATAGTTGCTTCCATCATCTTTCAGCTTGGTTTTCTCTAGGAACGCGTTGAAATTGAGGGTGACATTCGCGTTGGCCATTGGATCTACATCATAGATTGTAAAGACAATTTTAGACTAAGTTCATGATAATTAAGTTCACTTAATCAAATTAATGAACTCCCACTTAGACAGACATCTCTCTAGTCTTCCAAGTGATACATGATCCATGTCAACTAGCCCGTGTCCGATCATCACGTGAGACGGACTAGTCATCCATGGTGAACATCTTCATGTTGATCGTATCTTCTATACGACTCATGTTCGACCTTTCGGTCTTCCGTGTTCCGAGGCCATGTCTGTACATGCTAGGCTCGTCAAGTCAACCTAAGTGTTTCGCGTGTGTAAATCTGGCTTACACCCGTTGTATGCGAACGTTAGAACCTATCACACCCGATCATCACGTGGTGCTTCGGAACAACGATCCTTAGCAACGGTGCACAGTTAGGGTGAACACTTCTCTTGAAATTTTATTGAGAGATCATCTTATTTACTACCGTCGTTCTAAGCAAATAAGATGTAAACATGATAAACATCACATGCAATCAATATAGTGACATGATATGGCCAATATCATTTTGCTCCTATGATCTCCATCTTCGGGGCACCATGATCATCACTGTCACCGGCACGACACCATGATCTCCATCATCATGATCTCCATCATTGTGTCTTCATGAAGTTGTCTCGCCAACTATTACTTCTACTACTATGGCTAACGCTTAGCAATAAAGTAAAGTAATTACATGGCGTTTATGATTGACACGCAGGTCATACAATAAATAAGACAACTCCTATGGCTCCTGCCGGTTGTCATAATCATCGACATGCAAGTCGTGAATCCTATTACAAGAACATGATCAATTCATACATCACAATGCATCACATCACATCCTTTGGCCATATCACATCACAAGGCACATGCTGCAAAAACAAGTTAGACGTCCTCTAATTTGTAGTTGCAAGTTTTTTACGTGGCTGCTATAGGTTACTAGTAAGAACGTTTCTTACCTACGTCAACACCACAACGTGATTTGCCAATTTCTATTTACCCTTCATAAGGACCCTTTTCATCGAATCCGATCCGACTAAGGTAGGAGAGACAGACACCCGCTAGCCACCTTATGCATCTAGTGCATGTCAGGCGGTGGAACCGGTCTCACGTAAGCGTACGTGTAAAGTTGGTCCGGGCCGCTTCATCCCACAATACCGCCGAATCAAGATAAGACTAGTAGCGGCAAGCAAATTAACAAACTCGACGCCCACAACTGCTTTGTGTTCTACTCGTGCATAGATTCTACGCATAGACCTAGCTCATGATGCCACTGTTGGGAGACGTAGTAGTAAATCAAAATTTTCCTACGTTCACCAAGATCTATCTATGGAGAAACCAGCAACGAGAGGGGAGAGATTGCATCTTCATACCTTTGAAGATCGCTAAGCGGAAGCGTTACAAGAACGCGGTTGATGGAGTCGTACTCGCAGCGATTCAGATCGCGGTAGATCCGATCAAGTGCCGAACGGACGGCACCTCCGCGTTCAACACACGTGCAGCCCGGTGACGTCTCCAACACCTTGATCCAGCAAGGAGGAAGGAGAGGTTGGGGAAGGGCTCCAACAGCAGCACGACGGCGTGGTGGTGGTGGAGTAGCAAGGTATTCCGACAGGGCTTCGCCTAAGCGCTGCGGAGGAGGAAGAAGAGAGGTAGGGCTTCGCCGTGAGAGAGAGAGATCAAATCCTATCTCAAAACATCCAAAACCTCAAGTATATATAGGAGGAGGGACGTGGAGGGCTGGCTTGGCCTCTACTCCAAAGAGGAGATGGCCGGCTGAATTAAAGGGAGAGTCCACCTCCCACAAGGGAGGTGGATCTCCTCCTTTTAAATCCTTTTTGCCTTATCTCCTTATCTCCAGCCGCATGGGCCTTTAGCAAAAGTCTTGCCCAGCCCAATAAGGGCTGGCACACTTTATCTAACAGCCCATGTGGTCCTTTGGTCGTCACACCCCTCCCGGGGGTCCTCCGGCACCCTCCCGGCACTCCCGGTACACTACCGATGAGCCCGAAAACTTTCCGGTGACCAAAACTGGACTTCCTATATATCAATCTTTACCTCCGGACCATTCCGGAGCTCCTCGTGACGTCCGGGATCTCATCCGGGACTCCGAACAACCTTCGGTAATCACGTATACCTTTTCCCTATAACCCTAGCGTCATCGAACCTTAAGTGTGTAGACCCTACGGGTTCGGGAGACACGTAGACATGACCGAGACACCTCTCCGGCCAATAACCAACAGCGGGATCTGGATACCCATGTTGGCTCCCACGTACTCCACGATGATCTCATCGGATGAACCACGATGTCAGGGATTCAATCAATCCCGTATACAATTCCCTTTGTCTATCGGTATGGTACTTGCCCGAGATTCGATCGTCGGTATCGCCATACCTTGTTCAATCTCGTTACCGGCAAGTCTCTTTACTCGTTCCGTAACACATCATCCCGTGGCTAACTCCTTAGTCACATTGAGCTCATTATGATGATGTCTTACCGAGTGGGCCCAGAGATACCTCTCCGTCACACGGAGTGACAAATCCCAGTCTTGATTCGTGTCAACCCAACAGACACTTTCGGAGATACCCGTAGCGTACCTTTATAGCCACCCAGTTACGTTGTGACGTTTGGCACACCCAAAGCATTCCTACGGTATCCGGGAGTTACACAATCTCATGGTCTAAGGAAATGATACTTGACATTGAAAAGCTTTAGCAAACGAACTACACGATCTTGTGCTATGCTTAGGATTGGGTCTTGTCCATCACATCATTCTCCTAATGATGTGATCCCGTTATCAACGACATCCAATGTCCATGGTCATGAAACCGTGACCATCTATTGATCAACGAGCTAGCCAACTAGAGGCTCACTAGGGACATGTGATGGTCTATGTATTCACACATGTATTACGGTTTCTGGTTAACACAATTGTAGCATGAATAATAGACAATTATCATGAACTAGGAAATACAATAATAACCATTTTATTATTGCCTCTAGGGCATATTTCCAACACTCTTTTATCTACCATTGACTACACAAGCATATGAGGAATTCTTGGAAATGGAAAATATATGTATCACTCTAAGATAGACTTATTACTTGGACTCAGTGGACACATGGAGCTATATATGGGGAAATGAATTCTACTCTTCCATCAAAGCCTACAATGTGTTGATTGTGTACAAGCAAACTCCACCACACTTCAGTTGGATCTGGAAGAGCTCTTGTCAACCAAAAAAGAAAGTGTTTTTTTGGATGTTGTTGCATGATAGAGTCAACACAAGGAATTTTTTAAGAAGGAAAATTTTGAGCTTGAAGGATACAACTGTGCAGTGAGATACTGTCAGTAGGAAGAAACACTACACCATCTTTTTGGGGGATGCCCTTTTGCCATTCAATGCTGGGATTTTATCTGTCCCACAAGATCACATAACTTGTCAGTGTTAGAAGCATATCAAGATCTAAAGGACAAGCTCAACTATCCTTTCTTTATGGAGATCATCATTCTAGGGTCATGGGCTATTTGGATATCAAGGAATAATAAAATCTTTGATAATATAACTCCTTCATTTCGGGGTTGGAAATTTATCTTCGTGGAGGAACTCAAGCTGCTAAAATACAGGATGAAGAGAAAACATATCCATCAATTCTCTGCTTGGCTGGAAACCTTGTTGTAATCCTATTAGGAGTAGACTAGCTTTTGCTTCTCTCTTTTTAGCTTTCTTAGTCTTTTTCTGTTCTAGTTGTAAACCTTATTGTTATGCTTTGTTCTCTTTTTTTCTCTTTCTTTCTTCTTTCTTTCTTGTTGTTTGGGCTTACCTCAAGCCTACCAGACAGATATTGTTTCTCTGTTTTTTTAATAAAAGTTGCAGTGGGGTTTTACCCTAATGTTTATATTAAAAAATACATTTCTATATCTAGTCAAACCTTGTTCGCATTTTTAAGAAATGTCTTGTTTGTCAAAAAATGTTTGGAACTAAAAAGAATTATTCTGGAATTGCCACTGTCATTAATTGTTCAAGTAATGTTTTGGAAAAATTCAAATACCATTCGGATTTGCTGTTGCCGTTGTTTCTTAAAGGTTCGCGTAGCTTTTTAATCACGAAGTTTCTCACGGACCGTTTGTGGCCTGGTGGTTCTGAGATCGAATCATGTGCACCCTTCTTTTGGATTTTTCGACGTCCATTGGGTTGCCCCATTCTGCTTTCCCTATTTTACATTTGTTTATATTTCGTTAAAATATATTATGTATATTTCATTAATTATCTTGAATTTTTATAAATCTTCACCGTGCAAGTACCTCAAGATGATTTTGCCAGTACAAATCATCATTGGCATCCCTCGTCACGATTACGATGCAGCCCCTGTTTTCTACCACGTCGGAGCCCCCATGCTCGCTACAACATTGTCGTAGACTGGGTACGTATTATATTATACGTGGCTGCAATGCTACATACGTATTATATTATACCCACCCCCTTGTGAGACGATTCAAACATTGCAGGTGATGTTGCACGTCATTTTTGTGGCGGCGGTGTGCTCCCCTGTAGACATGGACTTGGTGATCGGGTAGTGCAGGGAGATGGTAGACGCACGCTTCCTCGGTTCCCTCATCTTGCAAGCCTTCTTCCTCGCATCCACCAAAAATAGTTATGCAATACACGTGTAAATAATTATTCAAGAAAGAGAGGGGACTATTGCTCCCCTCACCCTCTAAAAAACAATGAGAGCATTTTTCGGCCTCTATAGGGTTGGCCCATTCTGCTTTCCTTTTTTTTTATACATTTATTTATATTTTGCCAAAATATATTATGCATATTTTAGAAATCTTTTTTAATTGTTCACCGTGCAGGTACCTCAAGATGATTTTGCTAGTACAAATCATCGTCGACACCTTCTGTCTCTGTTATGACTCCGTTTTTTACCATGTTGGACCCCCTAGGCTCGCTCTAATGGACGCCCTAGCCGCCATAGACTGGGTATGTATTATATTATACGTCGCTGCAATGCTACGTACATATTATATTATACACAATCCCTTGTGTAATCTAATGTAAATAATTATTCAAGAAACGAGAGGGGACAATTGCCCCCTCCACCCCCCCCCCACCCCCCAACCCCATCCTTTAAAAAACAATGACAACATTTTTTGACCTCCATTGGGTCGGCCCATTCCGCTTTCCTTTTTTACATTTGTTTATATTTTGACAAAATATATTTTGCATATTTTATAAATTGCATCATCATTATTATTATTATTACTATTATTATTATTATTATTATTATTATTGTTATTATTTTAAATGTTTACCAGGTACCTCAAGATGATTTAGACAGGTACCTCAATATGATCTAGACATAAAGAAGCAAATCAATAGTTTGTTAACTGAATAGTCCTTGGAATCATCTAGAAAACATATTATCTTTGCATGGCATGATTACATACTGTGCTAAGCGTGCGGAGGCTCAGCGTGCACTCGTGTGACGACCCGTTGCTATTGCTTAATATGTTATTCTTCACGCTGACCTTTAGGTAAATTGCGAAATTCAGCGGCATACAAAGGAAGATGAACGAAAATGCACAATAGACTTATTGGAACTTATTTAGGGCAGTACAAGGTGGAGCTAGATGGTCTACGAATACAAATGGGGAGGGGTGCTTATGGCTTGTTCGGTAGCCTGCAATACTTTCACGTCTCTGATGGGCCTAGCTACAAATTTGGTAGCTTGCATCCTCCTCAGCCAGACTGAAAAGAAACGCACACACAATTGTTTGGTAAGAAGCATTTTCTTCTCAGATGCGGCATGTTTTTGTTTGTTACATAAGCACAAATGATTAATCCCACATCTTATCCACGTGGCAAATTTACCTCCCGCGGAAACGGAGTGTTGGAGGAAGAAGAGAAAGGCCGGCTAAAGGTGGAAGAAGGTGTGGCATCCCTCATATGCTCGTACAATGGTCACCAAACCGACTGGGCTTGAATTGTTTTTCAGCCAACTGACGCGGAGGTGTGACACACTTGTACAATCAGTAGGGAGACGCAGATCTATTCGCTACGATCGTCAAAACAGAAAACATGCAATACGAAAATCATGTGAAACAGGGAGATGAAGCTAGTGGTCAAAGGAGATTTCAAATGGTCGACCAGGTGCGATGATTTTACCGAAATTTGTCTAGAAACCTTTGAATTAGCATGAAATTCAATATATACGGTCCATGAAATTAGGAACCGGTCATCTGAATGGAACTAGAACGTTCAGGGGCATCTTTATCATGTAGAGCTTATTTTAAATCGAAGTACCCGTCGTGTAGATTAGAAGGGATCATGTGAAAATGATTAGGAAGGTGTGACGTGGAACAAAACATGTGCAAACCCACCTACAGACTCGCTCCACCAGAGCCATCAGGTGCGCTCGAGCTGCATCTCTCGGGGCTGACTCTTGAAAACGGTCGATTTGACCATTCTTCGAGATCCAGGCCCAGAGATGCTTTAAGCAGTGTGTCGTGCAGGTCCAACAATATTTGCACACAACCTATGAGACCAAAACCGAAAAAAGTTATATCCATTGGATCTGAGGCCCAACAATATTTGCACAAAGCCGATCAGACCAAAACAAAAAAAAAGTTATATCCATTGGACCTGGTTAGAGTTGATGCAGGCTGCCAAACGCCGTCATTAATGTGCACTTTAGGTCTTGCATTGTTGGCCATCACACTTTGTCGTCGTCTTCATCATCAGATGAGTGTATAACTATTTCAATGGACTTATTCTTGAATTATTTTTCACTTGTTGATTTATTTCTTAAAGTTAGGGATCGCATTGCGATGGAAAATAAAAACATTGCAAAATATACATTTTGAATAACATGTAGCAACGAAATGCTTAGATTAAGGCATTGTGCATCAAAAGCAAAGAAACATGCAATATAGAATGAAACGAGATGAACATGGGTAAACAAAATGACGAAAAGGAGGCATTGACCATTGTTGTTACCCCAATTTTATGCCCTTGCAAACAATGTAAATCATCAAATAGATATCCGGTTGAATCCAAATAAAAGAAGAGGAGAAAATAACAAAGTTACAAAAAGGTAAAGGGATACAGAATGAATCCGAAGTTTATGTTGTCGATTTTGATAAAGTAGACTTCAAGAATTAAGCTTTAGTTATTTATGCATTGTATTGTAAAATTCAAGTGAAAATGGTTTGAATTATAACCATATTGTAAACACCAAACCCATGTGAGAAGTAATGTTAACCATTTAAAATAAATGATATAAGGTAAAAAAAAAAAGGATGCTACACATCAACTTGCAATTGACCTACAAACTAAAGCATTAAATTTATAGATCGTAGACTACTAACATAGACAATATTTATCTGATATGTGAATAATAGTAAAAATAGGTTGGAGACAAGACCTGCTCATATTGTTTGTGGCACGCTTCGCCTTTGATGGTGGCCTTCGTAATGTTACCAAAGTACACGATGCAAGTCACATCTATATCTAATATTAAAGGGAGGATCGTTTCTCCACTTTTTTTCGTCCTCCTATTTATTTCGTACGTCCACCTATCAGCTCATAGAATTAAACTAAATTACCCATCACGCCACCCATAAGTAAAAAAAAACTCTTCGTTAATTGTTTCTCTGATTTTTTTTGCATGTCACTGAAACTGCCCTTAAAATTGAAGTAAATTACCGACCTCGCCATCCGTAAGTAAAAAAAAATTACCCACCACGTCACCCATAAGTGAAAAAAAAACTCTTCGTTAATTGTTTCTCTGTTTTTTTTGCATGTCACTGAAACTATCCTTAAAGTTGAAGTAAATTACCAATCCCGCCACCCGTAAGTGAAAAAAAACTCTTTGCGAATTGTTTCTTTAGATGTTTTGTCTGTCGTCGAACTGCCCCTGAAGTTGAAGTAAATTACACATCCCGTCATTTGTCAAAAAAATTACGCACCCCGCCATTTGTAAAAGTGAAAAAACCGAGCTTTCCTCTGAAATATTCGTTTGTCGTAGGGCCCTAAAGTTTTCCATCTATCGAAAGACTTACCTTTTCTTTTCCTTCTCATATACGCATCAAACATATAATAAAAAATACACACATCAAGGATCAAGTTCAACATCAATACATTATGAGCATATTAGAATGCACATGTCTTATGTTTGCATTTGTGTGGTTGGTGTATAAATATTCAGATACGTGTATATACATAAAGTATGAATATTTAAAACTTGATTTGAACACCACAATTTTATTATCCCGTTGCAACGTATGGGCATTTTTGCTAGTTTTACTAAAGTGTTGATGTCAATCAGAAACACAGGAGCAAGATTTAGAGTACTAAAAAACAGGATGGACTATATAATTTAAGAAAGATAAGAAATAGTTGTATGAAGTTGAACAGAACCTATTCTTGTCGGTCGAAAAACTGGAAAGTCATACCACTGTTTAGTAATGATGGAATAAAAATGACAATTCGGTCTTATCTCGGGTTGGACAATCAATGGAACAAAACATAAATGGATTTGCTATTTGCACCACAACAATTAAAGTTTGTTCCACAAAACAGAAAAGTAGTGCATTACATCTTGATATTTGTGGCTTGCCGGAGCTAGAATGTAAGATGATATAACAAAATACCAAGAATAGAGCAGAAGCTTAGCAGTGAGCCGTAAGAGCATCTCCAGCCGTTGCCCCCCCCCCCCCCGATTTTAGCGTCGCTTGGAGGCGAGCCGGCGCTAAAATCGGTCTGGGGAGCTCGCCTCCCAATCGCGTCCCTGGGGTTCCCCATAACGCCGCTTTCAGCCCATTGGGCGTAGAAACAGTCCAAAAATGGCCCATACATTCAGATTTTTCATTAAAAATATAATACAAGAACAAAAAAAACCTACTTCGATTATGTCGTCCCGCCGCCGTCGTCCCGTCGCCGTGCCACCGCGTTCTACATGCCGAGGAGCTTGTAGAAGTTGGTGTAGTCGCCATCGTCGTCCCCGTCCCCGTCGTTGTCATCGCCGTCCGGCGCGCCGCGGCCGCCGTCCCTGCTACAGCCCTGTCCTGCGTCGTCGAGACGGTGCAGGTCGGGGTTGGACGGCCCGGGCGCCTCCCCGCTGCTGTCGTCGTCGAGGATGATGAGGCCCGCGATCTCCTCCTCCCGGCGGGCGCGGGGGCGAGCCTCAATCTCCTCGAGGGCCCGGCGCTGCCGCTCCACCTCCTCCCGGACGTAGTCGTCCCGCGCCCACTTCAGGGCGGCCTCGTCGTCGGTGGCGGCCATGGCCAGGTGCTCCTGCTTGACCACCACCGCCGGCGTGCCAGGCTCCGTCTTCGGCCTGACAAGGCGAAGGTGGCCGCAGGAAGGCGAGGGCTCGCGGCGCCGGCCCTCGTTGATGGTGATGCCACCGCCGCTGCGTCCGCTGCGGCTGCTGCGTCGAACGAGCGGCGACAGCAGGCCGGGGCTCGACCTTGACGGCGACGAACGGCGTGCGCGCGTCGGAGGAGTGGGAGGACTAGGAGGACTAGGAGGAGAACGAGGACGACGACGACGGCGCCTCCATACGTCGGGGCTGCCACGACGAGCCCCTTCGGCGAGAGACGGACGTCGCCTCCGGGTACCCGAGGCACGGCTCGTTGCCGGCCTCGATGTGCTCGAGGACGGCCTCGAGCGTGCGTCCGGGGACGCCCCACCAACGCCGGCAGCCCTTGCTGTTGTTGCGGCCGAGCGCGGGGCTGCCATTGGTGGGGGCAAGCTGCTCCTCGTGGTGGCGCTCGAAGTACGCCGTCCAAAGGGAGGTGTTGTCCGGGGCGTACCTCGGCAGCCGGCGATGCTCCTCGGACAAGGTGGACCTATCCGGGCGATGTCGGAGCACCGCTCGCCTCCGATGGGCACCGGTGGCACAGGGACGCCGCCCGCGCAGAGCCTCCAGTTGCCGGGCGCCCGCATGTCTGGTGGCGCCGGGTACTCCGCCTCGAAGAGCAGGCGGGCCTCGTCCTCGTGGAGGTGACGGCGGCCGAAGCCGTTGAGGGCCGCACCGTCGCCGGGGTAGCGCTCGGCCATTGCGGGGGGAAAGGAGAGATCGCCGCGGGGAGAAGAGAGATCGCGGGGGGAGAGGAGATTGCAGGCGACGAGGTGTGGCAAACACCGGCGAGGTCACCTTTTATAGCGGCGAGCGGGCGGCACCGTGCGGACGCGTGGGAGGCGAGGTGTGGACGCGCGGTGCCGCCCCGTGAACGCCCGTACTGACTGCGCCGTCCCATGAACGTCGGCTCATCAATGGAAGGCTGACCGGCAGGCAGCCTTGGCATTGATTCGATTTCCCGCGGGGAAAGCGAGGCGACGAGGACGACGACGCGCGCTCGGAGGTCGCTGACTCGGCGAACCCACCCCCGTTTTCGCGCCAAAACGTTTCGCCCGGCGTCCCCAGGCGTCCCCCAGCGCGTCGGGTTCGGCCTGGGTACGCCGACGCTAAATTAGGCCCTGACCGACGAAAATTGGGCTGGACCGATTTTCTATCGTCGACGTAAAAAAATGGTCTAGGGGGGAGGGGGCTGAAGATGCTCTTATAGCCAAACAATGTGAAGAAGAAAAGGCTACTAACAGAGCTCGGGCTTTGTCTCCGGTTTCACGGGCCACCCGACTCGCCTCATCTCGTTACCTTTGTACATCGGCTAAAAGTTGCTAGAGCCGGGTGACCTCCTCTGAGCTTGTATATCCTGAGAACGAAATTTTAACGCTGCGTGCGAGTGAGCGAACGAATTTTATCTTGAGAACCTTCTTTGGCCGACTATATTTGAGGATCGAGCGCGAGGAGTAAAAAGATTGAGGGGCTAAAGTAAACCCGATAAGAGATCGGCTAGGTCCAGTTTAACCCCTCAAACATATTTTTTTACTGCTCTAACCGATTCGATGGACCGGCTAGAGATGCCCTTAGTGCTCTAGCTAGACACAATTCTTTGAATAATTGTGTCTATGTCATTATTTTCTTTGAATAATCCAAAGAAAATAATGACATAGACACAATTCGCATAATACTTACGTTACAAAATATTCAACTAAAATTTGATTCTTAACGTCACAAAAAGACAAATTTCGGCTGCGTAGCATCTTTTTCGAATTGAATAGTACCATGCTTTTGCTATTCACTATAAAATTGGTCCTTTTTTCATGGACCAATTTTATTTATTTCGAAACAGGCCCAATTCATTAAAAAGGTAGAAGAGAGTTGCTCGTTTACTCTAAAGGAAACCCGGACGAAAACCGTTACGACGCGGCTTACAAAATAAGGCAGCCCGGTTGACCCGACATCCACGAGACCATAGACACCGTCGAGATTGCCAGCAATGTCATCATCATCACCTCTCCCCTGACAGCTGACTCCGGCTTCGCCGCGAAATTTTGAGACATGGTAGAAATATTAATCATGCCAATTCTGTTTTTAAAAACATTTTGTTATTACCAACAAAAGTAGTACGCTCGTCTAGTACATTAGTACGCCTAATGTGAGCCTAGTTCACTAGAGCATCAAACTTCAAAAAACAAAATCACTTGAGCATCCACAGCGTAGCATTTTGCTGCCTCTAAAGCTCTTTGAAGCTGCTAGTGTATACACTGCACTCCAAGCCTCCAAACAAAAATCCTTAGCGTTGCGGCTAAGCCAAGAAATTTGCAGCTACTGGACTTTGTTAACCGCCAGCCAAGCGCTCAGCATATGAAATTTGGAGAAATCATGCATACACTCTGTTGTACCCTTTGAATCAATGTGTCCTTTGTAAAGTAAACAGCACAGAGCCATGATGAGTTCACCAAACAGCACAACAGAATACGGATCAGAAATGTTAAATGTAATCTTGCCAGCGGTGTACATGCAATCTGTGTTTAGTCTAAATATGTAAATGTTTGGTTTTACTCCTACATAACTTCACCATCAGCATCCAGTGAGAGATAGTTTATGCATATTTATTATTTCTTTCTTTCTCCTTTGTATAAAAACATTGTGCATATTTTCAGTAAGAGGTAGTTTATGAGCGAGAGCCTCGTAACGCGCAAGCAAACAGACACCATTGACAACTGGTTCAAGAACAAATGAAGCAAAATCAAGCTGGGAAAGAATGCTGCTAGTATCTCGATCTCACATTCTGACAAAAATTAATAAGAACAGCAAAGCGATTCAAATCACCCTCTAAAAACTGCTGAGAAGCAGCAGTCAGCGGATGTCGCCATATTAACAATTAATTAGTTGATGGACAAGGTTGTGTCAGATGGAGGGCCTGTACACAAATCAGATGTTGCATCTTTATGAACTACTATATCACACACACATGACGATTTACATTACAAAATGTATTTCTTCCCCGCCGCAGGAGAAGAACAACGACCAGCTAACATTTCTTCTTCTTTCATTTCCTCCTATTATTTCCTGGGTGACCGGGCTTTCAGGGTCATTGCGAGTTTCTGCCGTTCGCCTTCCACCTCGGCAAATTGCAAGCTGAGCTCCGAGTACCTGCCCTGCATTTCCTCTAGCTCGCTCTCAACAGCCACCTGCCTTCTCCTCAACTCGACTGTATCCTGTATCAGCTCGTTGATATCCCTGAAGCTTTGGAACACCGCTGATTCGTCGTTGTGTTGCTTCAAGAATGAGCTGAATGTTCAAGAGATGGGCATTTAGTTAGTTAGGTAAACCTGACTTACATTACTGAAAGCTACAAATTTCATGTTTTTTTCTTTATCCTAGTTTAGCTTATATAGTTTCTGAAGAAACTTTAGTAGCTTGACAGACCAAAAACATCCAGAAAGAAAACAGGCTCTATAGCAATAAGCACAGTTTCTAAAACTCTCGAGCTCCTACGGCCACGCTTGGGAGCAGTGTCTAACATTCCAGCTAAATTGCTTTTACAATGGCAACATACTGGTTAACAGAAAACCACCATAATTTCATTCCCCTACTAGGAAGCTGCTTGGATAGAACATCGTGACGGCGGTGCTTAAAACTTTTCATAGACACCGAAACATCTGGAGAATAGAACACTAAAGATGAACCAAACGTGAATTTAGATCTCGGCAGAAATGTTTTACACCTCCGGCTAATACGACGGTTTTAGAAAACGACAAATCAATCGAGCCCTAAAAAGATACTTCTATGTATTACCATGACCATAGACTCAATATGTGAGCTTGCTTTTCCATTATGAGAGAAAAAATGTCAGCTGATAGTAAAGAGGAACCTGCTTTACTAGACAAGAGTAAACTTATGAAAATAGATGCAATATGACTAGCTACCTCTGGAAAAGGATATCTGTCTTCTTCTTTGCTTGCAGCGCTTCTGCCAACTCAAGCTCCAAAGCAAGTACTCTTTCCAAGGCATTTCCGGAACCAGGAAGCTCTTTAAATGAAGGGAAAATGCTTCGCAAATGTTCATTTGCCTGAAATTAGTGACATGCGCACACATAAAATGAGCACAAGGTATATGGACTGCAGCTTCATATCAAACGATGGAGGTGGATGCATGTCGGTGTTGGAGGCAGAACTCTCCCACCATCTCATGATAGTGGCAACAGAAATGTTGAACAGTTGTAATAGAACAGAAAGGTGAGAAATACACATACCATATCAAGCTGTGATAACGCCCTTTCCAAACCACTGAGCGACGGGTCAATACGATTAATGTCAAGGGGAAGAAGAGGGGATGAATTCTCATTTTTAAGTCTTTCCAGCTGCATATGTAAATAATTTCCAATGAATTAGCCCTGATCCACACCATGCCAAATATCAAGTAATTACTGAATTCATAAAAAACAAACATAAGTTGTTTGTTGTTCGAATTACCCAATTTTAGTGACAAAACCAACTTTGGAGATTGGCTAACTAGCATTATTTTCCTTCTTTCTTGTATTACATTTTGCTGCGGCTCCTTTTGCACATACCACATATTGTAATTAACTTCTCAAGTTCTCATACAAAAATTAATAAAAAGCTATAGTAGGAACTTCTCCTGCTGTTTTCTATCAAAAAATATGTTTTAGTCACAGATCTTCCTTACTATTATCAAACAAACCCATATGGATAAAACTCGTAAGGGCGTTTGCAGCGAGCTTGCAAACCAAGATGTATAAAGCTTGTAAGGGTGTGTGCAACGGGCTAATTAATAAAGTGTGAATCATTTTTACAAAAAGCTAGAGCAAGGGAGAGAGAGGAGTTGGATTATATTTTTGCTGCTGCTCATCGCTAAAGCAATGAAGAGACGAGAGGAATGGTAACTAAATGACGATTTGTGGCCAGAAGGCTTGCTACATACGAGATGTCTACGGTAAGGAAGATAGAGATTAACAGGAAATATGAGGAAGAAAATGAAATGAAGATTTCCATTTTAGGCAAGCACTTGCCCATTCACAGATGTGATGACTACTGCTATGAAAACTTAACTGATTAGATTCATATGCTTTCCTCATCAATAATAACAAAAATCATATATTTTATTATTTTTTATGTAAGAACCATTTCAAAACTTGGTAAGAACAGAATTTGTGTTACAAAGAGTACAATAAGAGAAGTTTTAACATACCTCTTTCTGGAAAAGACTCAAGTCATTTGCCAATTTTATTATTTTTTATGTAAGAACCATTTCAAAACTTGGTAAGAACAGAATTTGTGTTACAAAGAGTACAATAAGAGAAGTTTTAACATACCTCTTTCTGGAAAAGACTCAAGTCATTTGCCAATTTCTTATGCTCTTTAGAAATATCTTTGATGGTATTGTCGACAGTTGGATGATTCTCCAATGATGCCTCAGATTGCTTATGACAATTCTATCAAAATAGTACAATTAAAGTAAGCTGAGAGAACAAACACTGCTATAAATGTTACAGATACCGAAGCAAAATAATTCTAAGAAAAAGTTAGTCGGTGTAATATATAAATGCACACTGCCAGATGAATATCTTTCAACTCTATTTGGTGATTGTGAAGCAAAACAGCAAGAGCAAAAGTGAAGTGTCACACCAGAAGGTTAATAAAATGGCGGCATGCATCATATTGATGCAGAGGCCGGGGGCAATCCTCCTTTTCTTAGAAAAAACACCAGAAGGTGTGTGTGTATACACTTCTAGAGAAAGTACTGACAGGTAAAAAATTAACAAGAGGCAGATCTCATTTCCTGTGAAGTTGGGCCCAAAGGACTCTGCGACATCATCCAACTTAATATTGCCATCTGATTAACAAGCTATTCCCATCAAACGCTGAGATAGTGGTTTCTAAGATGTGCTTAAGTTATCCAAATCTTAGACACAGGCCTCTTGCTAGTCCTCTTATGTTTGAAATATATAGATTCAAGGTAATTGGTCACATAATATAACATGAGAGCCACGGTATATCTCATGTGTATAAACATACTATCCTACAGGGGGAAAAATTACTTCAGTTGTGAGCAATTGTCAAGTATTCCATGTGCCCTAATTTCAATCGCAATTAGTCTAAACTAACATAAAGACATTTATATTAGATTGATTACCTCCAAGTTCTTTGTTGGTGCATGCTCATCGGACTTACCAACATCTTCTGATTCTGCTACATTTGATGAAATATGTGTGCTATGGATTTCACCATCATCTTCCTGTAATTCTGAATCAACTTCTGTTAGTTTTGGTATTAACTCTGGTGCAGATCCAGATTTAACATCTCCCAGAATTTGCCCAATAGATGTGGCTCGAGGGATGCGTGATCCAGAATTATCAGGTGACGCAATATGGTCGGTTAATGCCATATTCTCCAGCAACTTTTTCACTAAGTCAAGCTCCACCCTTATTCTATTGCGTTCCTCACTGCACTCCTGAAGAGAGACCTCAATCCTCTGCTTTTCTTCTTTACAGCAATCGAAGTTCAGTTTTGTGCATTCCAAGTCCGTCATTATGCTGTCATATGAATTAGACAACTCTCTTTTATCAGCAGATAAATCCTGCATCTCCACCTCCAGTTCAGAAACTTTCATTGATAGCTCTTCAATTCTTTTAGCCAGAGCAATCTCGTTTTTCCTCCCAGTTTCAACCTCATCCAAAGCACTTTGTAACTTCAGTAACATCTCTTCAGAATACTTTTTAGAGACAAACACCTGACTTTTAAGCTCTTGAACCTTTGATTCATATTGCTCTTTGATAAATGCAATTCTAAGGGAATCTTGTATGGCGAACAACGACCCCTCTTTCTCCTTTTTCCCAGCTTCAGCCTTTTCCTTTAGCTCTCTCAACTGGATAGACAGATTCTTGAACTCCTCTGCCTTCAGAGTTTGTTCAGCAAGTTTTTGTGTAAGCTCTTTGTTCTGTTCTTTTAAACTTGTCAACTGATATCCAGAATCCTGTAGCAGTGATGACATCTCAGTATGCTGTTCCTCCAATTTTGATTTCAGAACCACGTTTAGAATTTCAACTTCATCTTTCGCGGATCTCAAACCATCAACGTGCTCTTCAAGATTTGTCTGCACATCTCTAAGCTGCACAATCTCATCTTGATACTTAAATTCTGCGTCACTGTTATTAATTGATACTGATGTATCTCGAGACTCGCTATTGCTAACCTGAGCCAATGTTTGTTCATTTCTTTTCATAAGCTCTTCAAGCCCTTCCTTCTCTTGAACAACCCTGGCAAAGTTGATTTCTTGAGAATGGATAGCTGATTCAAGTGTGGCATTTCTGTCAGTTAATTCTGCTACAGTCAACATGTGACCCCTTAATAACTCGTCAGCATCTTTGTTCTTAAGCTGAAGCTCCCCAAAATCATTTTTTAAGAAATCAAGTTGCACGGCAACCTCCTCAACCTGACTTATCATATAACTAGCTTCAATTTCACTGGCAAGCAAGTCCTCCAGAATTGTTCCTAACTGATTTTCAGCATTGGAGAGCTGGGAGTGAAGAGAGCAATTCTTACAACTGAGGTCCCTTTTGATTTGCTCACTTTCTGAAAGAGCATCTTGCATCAAACTGTTTTCTTTACTCATGTCCGAAATCTGGTCCCTCAGATGAAGTAACTCTGTTTTGTCCTCATTGTAAGATAGCAGGACCTCATCCTTCTCACTAAGTTGAGATGTAAGACTTGCAAGGGCAGATTCAAGATCTTCCCTCATTGTCTTTTCTCTTAGCAAATTTTCCTCAGTACAGCACAGACAATTTTGCAAACCTCTGATTTCATTTTCCATGTGCATCAACAGTTCGTCTTTAGACTGTAGAGACTGGGCCAAAGTTTTGTTATCTTCATCGGATTCTGCAAGAGTTACTTTGGTCCTCTCAAGTTCCTGAACAACAGCAGCAATGTCTTTCATCTTTTCAACAAGAGTCTCATTCTCACTGGTGACAATCCGCAGCTCAACTTCCATTTTCGCCAACTTTGATGTTAAGTCACCATTGCTGATTGAGTGTTGTTCTTGAGCCTCTGAGATCATCTCAAATTTATGTACCATTTCCTGCAGTTCCTGCTGTAGCTTCTCTACATGTCCCTCAGAAATATTCAACTTTTCTTCTGTTCCAGCCATATCACAATGAAACTTCTGCTTCACATCAAGCAATTCTGTTTCAGACTTGTCTGATCTCTTCCGGAGAACATCACACATTTCTTCCAATGCCTCCTTTTCGTGATGGAGATGAAGCACCTTCTGGCATGCTTGCTGCTGGAAGAATTCCAAGCTTGCTATGACAGCAGCGTAATTCTTGTTCTCAAGTTCATGTAGCAAAGATACGTCATCCAAGCATGGAATGTCGATGTCCTTGCTCAAAGAAACAAGTTTAGAGCATAGGATGCTCAGTTGCTCTTGAAGTGATGTAGAAACAATTTGCTGCTCACTGATTAAGGAGGACTGCTTATGTAATTCATCTTTCACTCCCTCAAAATCTTCCATTACTGATCTGAGCTCATCCTTAAGCTGACTAGTTTGCTGACTTTCTTTCATTAAAAGGTTCTCAAATCTCTTCCTTTCTTCAGTGCAGGCATTGTACTTGCTTTCACAAGTTTTATGTTCCTCAACAAGTGTTTCAGATACCACAAGCCTTTCCATAAGTAAAGCATTTTCAACTGAAATATCTTGGAGCTTTGCTTCTAATATTTGGTTCTTCACTGCCAGATCATCACACTTGAAAATGTATCCTGATTCACTTTCTTTCAAACTTTTTGATTGGTCCAGTGCAGAGTTTAACTTGAGCATTAAAGACTCCCTAGCATCATTAGAGTCATGGAGTTCTTTTTCTAGCATGTATAGCCTTCCCTGCATTTGCTTAATCATATCCAGTGCAGTATAGTGAGATTCTCGTAGCACATCGGAGAACACCTGCCACTGAATATTAACAGCGTACGTTTCCAAAATATCAGATTCCATTGTGGAAGAAGCATCTTTTGGTCCTTCGGTGTTGGAGCAGTTCACCTGTGAATCAGGATTACATATGACTTCAGATCTGCTATGAAGTTCTTCAATTTTGGCAGCCCGAAGGAGGTTTTGCTGGCCATCCATTTTGTAGCTAAAACTACGTGATGTACCATTTTCAGTTGAAAATATTTGAGATGCAGTTGCCTCATGAAGACCTTCAGTTCCCCGTTGTTTGACAACAGGCCTGTCTTGGTCCTGTTCTATAGTACCGTGTAAATCTGCTATTGCAGAATGCTCTTCAGGAAAATTCTCAGTATCTTCTACAATGGGTTGCTTTGCAAGAGTTTCACTTGACTCATACATAGAGAGAACCTGAAAGGACAGCAACTCGAGGTCTTTCTGTAGACGATCAACAGCTGCAGAATAATTCCATCGGACCCTCTTAAGTGCTGTTTCCGTAGCAATAGCCCTCCTCTCGAACTCCTTATTTTGAACTTCTAAAGCTGTTCTGTCCTCAGCAAATCTCATTAGTTGGTCATTCATCTCCTCATGCATTTTCTGCTTCTGGGCTTGGAGGACAGAAACTGTGTAGAAACAAGAATTGTGTTCTTTTCTGAGATTTTCCAATTCGATTGAAGTCTGCTTCTGGCTTTCCTCAAGCTTGTGGATAAAAGATTCGTAGTAGCGCTCAATCTGGCTCATCTTCTCCAGCAGATTCTCCTTCTCAGTTTTTGAGTCCTCCAACTTCTGCAAGAGCCCACACATTTTTTCCTCCATCGTGGCTGTAGTGCCAGTGTTTTTCTTGTCGGAATCATGATCACGTCCGGAGCTTGATTGATGGGCAACATTGGATGGCGGAACCAAATGTTCTTGATAGTTATTTTCTTTCATTTGTCCAAGCTGAACACCTTGCTTGAGGTTCTCAATCACACGCTGAAGAGCCCCTATATCAGCAAGAAGGAAATCAAGATCACTTGCTTGAAGTCCATGGAGAGCATTATTTCTGGTCTGCTGCAGTTTACTTTCAAGAAGCAGCAAGCCGTGCAACCATTCGGTTTGGAGATTATGTACTGAACTATCTGTAGCAAGAACACCATTTCCTCCATCAGCTTTATGCTGCAAGGGTTTAGCAGATTTCATCTCTTCCAGCTCTCTTTTCAAACTAGAACATTCTGTCCTTAGGAAAGATACTTCAGTAGTGAGCTCGCTGCGTGACATAAGTTCAACAGCAAGCTGGCTAGCTAGGCCCTGCGTTTCACTGCCTAATTTGTCAGTGACATCTTGCAGGGATGTTGCTTCTGACTTGAGCTGAGAAAAGGCCGACTCAGCCACCTCCAGTCTGGTCTTGAGTCGATTATTCTCGTCATGAGCAGCAGCAAGATCATGACTGGCAGAGAACTCGGGACTCCAACCATGACTCCAATCACTGCTCCCTTGTGGTGAAAGACGCTTACCCCGAAATGGCCCCTTCTCTGGTGTAGGACTTTGACTTGTCGGACACAGTGGTAAATCACCTGAGTGTATGCTCCTAAAGCTACTGATTTCATGACTGCCACATGGATCATTCTTTTCGGCAAAATAACCATCTGAATTATGTGACGAATTTTCGTAATCTTCGGTTGAACCCGCAGAATCTTCGGCCACAGGGAACCCCAAAGAAGTTTCTTTTAACTTATTCCTCGCGTTAGCCTATAACAAAAGATAAAGATAATTATGGTGTGTACCAAGTAACTTAGTTATATCAAATGACGAAATGCATAGAAAAGAATATGGAGACGTTTAACTAATTTATTTATTAAATGAAAACAGTAGGCATGGCAGGATATGCAGATTTCATTCATTGTCATGAATCTAGGCCTAATACGTAAATTCTCTAGTGATGTATCTGCAGCACAATCAGCAATAGTATACTCAATATAGATTGATGCCTCCAGTTAAAGAACCAAAGAACCACTCAATATAGATCGATGCCTCCAGTTAAAGAACCAAAGGACCACAGTCCCTTCAAATGTATCCTTTCATAATCTTGAGATAACCAAGGTCACTCTCAACAAAGCATTCTAACACATAACTTGGTCTGCTTTGTTGCAGTTCAAGTCAGAAGTTTTGAATTATTTTTCACCAGTAAACCATGTACGCATGGAAGTTAGTAGTTTCTTTTTTTAAGGACATGGAAGTTAGTAGTTACTACCAAGAAACAGTATAAAACACGTGACTGCCCTGAAAATGAACTCTTTGTTTTCCTTTCATGTGCCATTGCAGTGAGGTCCTATACTTCGTAGGGATTTATACCAACCTTATCACCACCAACATCGGATGAAGCAACAGCAACTTCAGAAGGATCATGACTTCTTTGATTCACTAGCTGCTGAGAACTTCTGGCACCAGTTTCTCTTTGCTGTTCAAATTCCCTGTACCAAGAAAACACACATAAGACTTGGAACCAGTAATCCAAAACTAATTTCATTGTTGTCATGACCAAACCTGAAGCCAGTTTTGGTGCTGAGCAGCTGTGCCGTGACCTGCAATGGTATTCATCAAAGAACACCATTAGAAAGGACAACCAGAAGGCAAGCAAAACAGAGAACATTGTCAAGTCACTTCTCAACACTGAAAAGAGTATTTTCTGATGATTATAGACATAAGTTAAAACGTTATCTAAAACCCATGCATGCATATTGTAGGGATAAAAACATACATGTAATATTGTCCCAAAGTCGCAACCACGAAAAGGAAGCGCAATTGAAACAGGCTTCACTGCTTCTGCAAATTCGGCAAGATTAACATCGACTTCCCCAAGAATACTAGATCGAGAAGTCCCCTGATTTTCCAGGAACAAGGGGAGAAAGAGCAAGCATCACTTGTTAGTAAGTTCATCCAGAATTTAAGTGGTCACGATATCAAAACCTTAACGTAACATGTGTACAAGTCCATGGCCGAGGAAGATGTAGGACAAGCAAAACCACGCACCATGGCCACAACAAGCTTGTAGAGCTTGTCATCATATGTCTTAGTCCTAGAATCCTGAAGAAGTCGGGTTGCTTCATAAATAGGATCTGGCCATTTGCAGCTTCCATTCCTCACATTTGCTTTATTTGTTTTTGCAGTTACCTTTCCTGTATCAGCAGAGATAAAGGACAAAAATAACTTGTCCCATCCTGTAGATGGAATCTGCAACAAAAACAAGTATCCATGTAAAGATCATTCAACGATGGATGGCAGAAACACGCAATAATCCTGAGTAATTCACACAAGCTGCAAGACTCATATTAGTAAAAATCAGAGAGCAGGAATAAGTCAATTTTACACCCTACAACTTTTGGCAGGGTATGTATTGGTATATTTCACCCCTAACTAAAAAATGGACAAACCACAGCCCAAATTTTGGAACAACCACCCCCACCCCCAGAAACAATCTCCACGCGGTTTTGGGCACAACACTGCTATGTGCAGGATGTTTTTGACAGGCAAGGTCATGGGACGATCATGCTCTAGGTTCAGAATGACTTGGCAACTAGTCAGCAAATCAACAAATCAGAAAAATACAACATCACCCAAATAAACAAATATTTATTTATGTTGACCGTGCTGCATGTAAGCTGAAATCGGTGATGTGGCAGCCGACTTGGTGAAAAGCCAAAAAACACATATAAAGCCAGCCTAAGGGTGACTTCCCAGCTGCCTGTGTGGAATGTGGATACTACTTTTTTGTCCCGGCAATGGCATGGAACTCCAGCTGTGGCAACATCAATGTGCCATTGGCATGTGCGGGATAGAGAAATCCCCAAGGACTGGATTGTATTTTTCGTTTTCTTTCAGGGGTTGTCTCATAATGCTGGTGTCTGATTAATACAGAGCTTTGGCTCATTTGCACAAATATATATATATATATATATATATATATATATATATATATACGGGTATATATACGGGTGAAAACAAATGGTTTCAGGAGTTCAGGGTGAAATGTGTCTGGTTTTAGATTTGAGATGAAATCTAGACCCGTGCAAGAGTTGAGGGAAAATGGACACCTTCCTCGAAAGTAAGATTCACCAAAAATAAATGTCTTAACAACCAAAAAAGCAAAGAAATGATATTAGCATAAATAATTTGATCTTACATTTGTTGCATGAAATTGCAGCCGGAATACAACTTTAACTTTGGCCTTTTCAATCTTCCATTTTGGCACCCTTGACATGTTGGTAATCTTTATAATTTAAGCATCTCGTACTTCTAGGGGGGTCTTTTACCTGAAAGCAAGCACCAAAGACAATATAAACTTCCTTAAATCCATAAATACATTTAAAAATTCTCCTTCAAATCAAACAAAATTCAAGCCGAAAACCATACAAGATAGATCAGATTGTCCTCATGCATGTGCAAGCACACAAACACCGGAACAAGAATCATACCCACCAATGAGAAAATTTCAGTATAAAAGCTAGTCATCAAAAGCAACTGGCTGGTACACTTACATGATAATAGTTATACAAAGAATTGAAGACTATGTTGATATTGTTTTCTGCACTATGCTCCTAACAATTTCATAGTATTCCTACTAATAACCACATGTTTCTCAGCACCTCACATGTTCACCAGAGTTAGATACACGGTATAATGGAAAATTAATAACTAACCACTACATGGAAAAATCACATACACCAAGATGCCCGGATTCATCTTTTTATATCCATGTACATCTAGAGTCGCAGGGTGGAAACAGACTAGCTGCCAAGTATTGGTCCCCAGTTCACCCAAAAAGGTAAAGTTCGGCAATATTCAAGAATCTTGTCCTGCTACTATAATTCATACATAGGACTAATTCCATGCAGTATCAGGCCTCATTGAGCCAAATAGGTTAAGTATTTCTCTAGACCCTTGTTTAGCTTCAAAATTGTCAAAATATAACATATGCATCTTTAGTTTCAAAAGGCAACTAAGAGATATGCACAGGTATGATCAATTTGCCAAGCTTGCATATTACAAGCAAAGATTTAGAGCACCCTTGGTTTGCAGCCAACAATTCACTAATAATTATATAACACAAATTGGTACTAGTGGTGGATCAGTAGCTGGGCAGCTGGTGTACTGAGCAAGGACACCAGTGTCATGTGCAGACAAGAGATACAGCTAGTTGCAGTGTGCAATCGCAGAGTTCAGAAATCGTGAGAAAATGCAGGCACGCCTTGCTTGTAGCCAAGATTTTCCATGTCCAGGACAACATCCAAGAGCTTTAAGCAGCCGAGGCAAGGAGGGGACGTACCTTGCAAGGTGCCGGAGGTGGACGAAGGCCCTGGCTTGGAGGTCGGGATCTGCGGCGGTGGCGGACAGGGGCGGTGCCACGGGATTCGATCTGCAGCGGGGGCGGCAAGAGGCGGGCGGATCCGGCGAAAGGCTGCAGCGGACGAGAACGAATCCGGCGGGGACGACGGCGTGCTGTCGACCGAGTGAACTGGGGTGAGGGTCGGAAGAAGAAATGGAAGGAGGTGGGAAGGAGGGGCGGAGGAGAAAACCCACCGGCGGCGAGAGGGGCGGGTGACGTCGACAGCGGCGCTCACCGGCGGCGAGATGCAGCCGGGACACGGGAGGAATCACGAGGAGGTCGGGCGGGCGCCGTGCTGTCAGAGCGGCGGCGAAGCAGCTGTGTTTCCGGGGTTCATGCCCAAATCCGCGGTTCCGGGACGAAATGTATGTGCTTGCGAGTTGGTGGGGGGCTGTTTTTGGCTGGGGCGAGCTCACCGGCGGCGAGATATAGACGGCTGCGACTGGTGGACTCACTTTGATACGGGGGAAAGCACGGGGAGTTCGCGCAAAAGGTGCGGGCTTTTCCACCGAGTTTGGGCTGGGGCTTGATTAGGAGAGGCGAGCAGCAAAGAGCTTGCTTATCGGGAAGAGGAAGGATGCTGGGAACCAAGCACATAATGATGGTGTTTGGTCGTTTGATTAATCATTAGTTATTTCTTCCCAGGTTTTCTGGTTGGGCAGTAATGTCTGTGTGTCTGTCTCTCACTCACTCGACTCCTTTCTCTTTTTCACCGGTACACAAGTACACGCGTGAAAATCACCCCGCTTTTTCTTGACCTCACAAAACATGTCTCTTGCGCATAAGAGCATGGTTAATAGTATAGCCAACAGCTGACTATAAGTCATTTTCATGTTATCTATAGTTTATCTTATAGCCAACATGTACAATAGTTGATTAGAAGAGCGTATTATTTTTTTATTATATGATTCATCTTTCATTCTCACAAAGTGTTAGAGCTGGCTCTTCATCAAAAACCCGCTTACCTTCTCTCTTCTCTTCTTTTTCCTTCGACTAAGTAAAAATATAGTACTAAATTATTGTTTATAGCCCGCTGACTCAGTACTATTGTATTTGCTCTACGAGCATGGTTAACAGTGAAGCCAACTGACGAGTTGTCATGTCACATATAGTCGACCTAATAGTCAACACCTATACTAACAAGTTGCTAAGAAGTATTATACTCTCTTCGTTCCTAAATATAAATCTTTTTAGAAATTTCACTATGGATTATGGATTATATATGAATGTATATAGACATATTTTAGAGTGTAGATTCACCCATTTTGCTCTGTGTGTAATCTATAATGGAATCTCTACAAACACATACTCCCTCCGTCCTAAAATCACTGTCTTGAGCTTAGTATAATTTTGTACTAAAGCTCGTACAAAGTTAAGACATTTATTTTGAGACGGAGAAAGTATTACTTTATTAATAAATGGTTCATCTTACGTTCTCACAATGTTTTTTGATGCCCATGCTATACTAATCTGCAGTATGTTTCCTTTTTTTTCTTCTTTTCTCTCATCCAACTCAGCAAAAATATTATAATTTAGTCCTTATAGCCCATTGATTGTACCGTATTATATTTGCTCTAACATTTTGATACGGCAACTTGGGAAACACTATAATACTATCTCCACACATGAATGGAGCACGTTACATTAACATTAGAGCATCTCCAACAGAGGCGCCAAATAAACCACGCGCCCCAAAAATCGGCCATATAGCATGCGCTGGCGAAAGCAACGCTCCATCAGCCGCACAATAATGTCACGCGTGGTAAAAAGGCGCCCGTGCGTTGGGAAAAGCCGCATCGCGCACGGCTTATTTGGTGCGACCGCTCGAGTGTGTTGGACAAACGAAACGCGCGCACGAACCACCAGCAGCCGAATCTGAAACCTCCTAGCGTCGGCGCCTCCGCTCGCTCTTGTCGTCGGCGCTTCCCCCACCTCTCCCCAGCGCGCCGACGCCCCCCCCCCCCCTACTGCTCCCGGTGGTCGCCGTTGCTTCCTCTACCAACTTTCCTCGCCATCGCCCCTCAAGCGCTTCGTTCCTCCGACAAACAGCGCTCGGCGATCCTTTGCAGCTCGGCGCCCACAAGGTGTTTGACAAAATACTTGCAAGGTATATATTGTTTAACTTTATATTTGTAGATGAATTTGGTGCATGTTGTTTGTAGTTTTAAATTAGTTTCAATTCAAGTTTGTACATGGGTTCATCGTATGATTCTTCCGATGAAGAATTTGATCTTCGAGAAGAGGAGGAAATCTTAATGATCCTAGCTATCCACGTCAATAAAAAGCCAAAGCACGATGGTTCGGTTTTCGGTCGTCAGAAATTGTGGAGTGAAAGGATTGATGCCCATAACAGATTAATGAGGAACTGCTTTGTGGAGAATCCCACATACCCAGTATCCTACTTTCGACGTCGTTTTAGGATGAGCATCGAGTTGTTCAAACACATTGCGGAGAAACTGGCAAGTCATCGGTGTTTTCAAGAAAGGAGGGATGCCATCGGAGAATTCGGGCATAGCACCTTTGATACGGGGCACGCTCGTGTGCGTTGATATTTTCACACTTGGCTCATGGACAAAATCCGATCACACATCCACTAAGAACAAGCAAACAGATGAGGTAATTCGATCCACAAACAACGGACGGATACAAGTAACCGGTAGTTCTTCCTCACTCCAGGGAGGAGGCCTTGAGTCCACGGGGGATCTTCCCTCTAGAGGGGCCTTGGTATCACTTTGATCTACTCCCAAAGGAGGACAAACTCCCTAGGAGAAGCAAGTAATGGAGGTAAGCTCAAGAGCAAACATTAGCTAGCCCTACAAAGAGGGGGAGGGGTTCTTTATATAGTGCTAGTGGAAAGAGGGGCGAGAAAGAGAGAGAACAAGGGCCTCCAACCCGCATATGCCCGCATAGGGGGCGGATGTTCGGGCTAGGGGGCGGATGTCCGGGACGAGGGGGCAGATGTCCGGGCAGAAGTTGCTTGCTCCACTCGGTTCTGTTACGTAGGGGCGGATTTCCGGGGCCGGGGGACGGATGTCCGGGCGCTGCTGGATGTTCTGGCCGTGGCCGGATGTCCGGGCGCTACTGGATGTTCTGGCCGTGGCCGGATGTCCGGCGCCTATAACCTGGCCTTGGCACTGGTGGAGTCTCTAGGGGCCGGACGTCCGAGGCCTGGAGGGTGGACTTGCCTTCCTTTGGTTCTCTCGTCCATCCTTCTCCGTGTCCATATCCATGGGGGCTTGTACTTCACTCCGAGCATCTTATAGACCATCTCCATCATACCTGATCACACAAAGAGTCTCTGCTTGAGGTAGCATCCACGTTCCAACAACATCAAAGGGAGAATCATATAGGAGGGATGTCACCTCGTTTGCAATGGCACGTGCAAGGGCTCTTGTCATGGGTCCTTTCATAGCTTGAGGTGTTGGTGAAGGGTCCATGGGGGTGATCATGGGATGCTCCGCATCATCTTCCCCCCCCCCTTGCGAGAGATCCGACCTCGGATCAAGATCCTCATCACCATGGAAAGGGGATAGGTCCGTGATGTTGAAGGTGTCGCTCACGTTGTACTTGTCATGTGGAATGTCGATCTTGTAGGCATTGTTGTTGTAGCGTGCCAACACCTTGAAGGGTCCATCGACTTGAGGTAGCAACTTGGACTTGCGCTCGACGGGGAAATGGTCCTTGCGAAGGTGTAGCCACACAAGATCGCCGACCTTGAACACCATGGGTTGCTTGTTGGTGTTGCGCTTGGTGGTTATGTGTTCCACTTGACGTTGCCTTGTATCGTCATGCATCTTCTTGATGTAGCTGGCCCTTGTGCTTGCGTCCATGTTGACGTGCTCTTGTAGCGGTAGCGGGAGAATGTCCAATGGTGACAAAGGGTTGAAGCCGTAGACCACCTCGAAGGGAGACTTGTTGGTGGTGACGTGTCATGCGCGATTGTAGGCGTACTCGGCGATGGGGAGGCAATCTTCACATTCCTTGATGTTCTTCTTGATCAACACACGGAGGAGAGTTCCAAGCGTCCGGTTCGTCACCTCCGTTTGGCCATCGGTTTGTGGGTGGAACGCCGAAGAGAATAGTAGCTTGATGTCGAGCTTGGCACAAAGGGTCTTCCAAAAGTAGCTCAAGAACTTGACGTCGTGATTCGACACAATGGTCTTGGGTACTCCATGTAGGCGTAAGATGTCCCTACAAAAGAGATTGGCAATACGTGAAGCATCATCTATCTTGTGGCAAGGAATGAAATGAGCCATTTTGGAAAAACGATCCACAACAAAAAATGGAATCATGGCCATTCTTAGTTCGTGGCAAACCAAGCACAAAAGCCATGCTAATATCTTCCCAAGGTTGAAACGGTATACGAAGAGGCATGTAAAGACCATGGGATTGAGCTTTTGACTTAGCTTTGCGGAATATAGAGCATTGTTTGGTGAAGCATGTGATACGTCTCCATCGTATCTATAATTTTTGATTGTTTCATGCCAATATTCTACAACTTTCATATACTTTTGGCAACTTTTTATACAATTTTGGGACTAACATATTGATCCAGTGGCTAGTGCTAGTTCCTATTTGTTGCATGTTTTTTGTTTCGCAGAATATCCATACCAAACGAAGTCCAAACGCAATAAAAAACCTACG
The DNA here is from genome assembly GCA_022496015.1 of Hordeum marinum. Taxonomy (NCBI): domain Eukaryota; kingdom Viridiplantae; phylum Streptophyta; class Magnoliopsida; order Poales; family Poaceae; genus Hordeum; species Hordeum marinum. The sequence goes on along the minus strand of CM039677.1, from coordinate 416,534,954 downwards.
TGTTTTTTTTTCTGGAATATTTATTATTTTTGGGAAGAATAATCAACGCGAAACGATGCCCGAGGGGGTCACGAGCCCAGGAGGCGCGCCCTACCCCCCAGGCGCGCCTGGCAGTCTCGTGACCAACCCTTAAGGCGGTTGGCGCCCTTCTTTCGCCGCAAGAAAGATATTTTTATAAGGAAAATCCCCTCAAAATTTCAGCCCGATTGGAGTTACGGATCCCCGGGAATTTAAGAAACGGTGCAAGGCCAGAATCTGGGAGCGCAGAAACAGAAGGACACAGAGAGAGAGAGATCCAATCTCGGAGGGGCTCTCGCCCCTCCGTAGCCATGGAGACCATGTACTAGAGGGGAAACCCTTCTCCCATCTAGGGAGGAGGTCAAGGAAGAAGAAGAATAAGAAGGGGGGCTCTCTTCCCCTCTCTCCCGGCGACACCAGAACGCCCCCCGGGACATCATCGTGTGACAACGATCTACACCAACACCTCCGTCATCTTCACCAACACCTCCATCACCTTACCCCATCTATATTCAGCGTTCCACTCTCCCGCAACCCGATGTACCCTCTACTTGAACATGGTGCTTTATGCTTCATATTATTATCCTATGATGTGTTGCCATCCTATGATGTCTGAGTAGATTTCCGTTGTCCTATCGGTGATTGATGAATTGATATGATTGGTTTAAATTGCTTGTGGTTATGTTGCTGTCCTTTGGTGCCCATCATATGAGCGCGCGCGTGGATCAACCATAGGGTTAGTTGTATGTTGATAGGACTATGTATTGGAGGGCAAGGGTGACAGAAGCTTTAGCCTAGCATAGAAATTGATGCATACGGGATTGAAGGGGGACCAATATATCTTATTGCTATGGTTGGGTTTTACCTTAATGAACGTTAGTAGTTGCGGATGCTTGCTAATAGTTCCAATCATAAGTGCATAGAATTCCAAGTAAGGGATGACATGCTAGCAGTGGCCTCTCCCACATAAAACTTGCTATCGGTCTAGTAACATAGTCAATTGCTTAGGGACAATTCCACAACTCCTAATACCACTTTTCCACACTCATTAAACTAATGTAATTGTTTCTTTATCTAATCAGCCCCTAGTTTTTATTTACGTGTTCTTTATTATCTTGCAAACCTATCCTATCACACCTACAAAGTACTTCTAGTTTCATACTTGTTCTAGGTAAAGCGAACGTAAAGTGTGCGTAGAGTTGTATCGGTGGTCGATAGAACTTGAGGGAATATTTGTCCTACCTTTAACTCCTCGTTGGGTTCAACACTCTTACTTATCGAGAAAGGCTACAATTGATCCCCTATACTTGTGGGTTATCAAGACCTTTTTCTGGCGCCGTTGCCGGGGAGAGATAGCGTGGGGTGAATATTCTCGTGTGTGCTCGTTTGCTTTATCACTAAGTAGATTTATTTGCTGTTCTAAGTTGTTCTCTATCTTTAGTTATGGATACGGAACACGAAATACCAAAAAAAAATAGGTGTACTTGCTACTCATGGAGATGGGGAACCTCCTAAAACCCTCGATGCTCGTTATGTGGAAAATATTATGCACTTCTTTAATAATCCTAAGAAAACCCCATTCAATTATATAATGGGAGTCACATTGGATCAACATGAATACTTTAGGGATTATCGCTTGACTAAAAAAGGGAAACTATTATGGGATCAAATTCATATGTTGAAATGGTATGCTTGGGATCTATGCTTGAGATATGATATTACTTGTTGCTCTAGGATGAAGGCTAAACACCTTACCTTTTCTTGTAAATTTAATGCTAATGAAACCTTGGCTTCTTATGATAATGGTATATATGATTACTATGATGTGGAACAAATAGAAGAGTTTGTTGCTTTTATGGGTGCTTATGAAATTGAAGCTCTGTTTAAAAAGTGTGATGATAATGATGATGCTTGTTACCGATTTGAAAATTTGGTTATGCTTCGTTATTGTTATACTAATTATGAATATAATGCCCATATTTATCGATTTATGGAGAAATTCTCCGCTGCCCAAGAAGAGACTAATATTTTACAGGAAACTATGGAAGAAGAAAATGCTGAAACTATGAGCTCATTAGATGGAAAAGATGACGAGGAGAGCGAAGAACAAAAGGAGGAAGAGCGGACTAGCTACCTGTGCCACCTTTTAATGAGAGCAACTCTTCAACTCGTACATTGTTTAATTTCCCTTCGTGCTTACCGAAGGATGAATGCTATGTTGATTGCTATGATCCCTTGGATTCGTTTGAAATATCCTTTTTTTACGAACTTGATGCTTGCTATGCTTGTGGCCATGATGCCAATATGAATGATGCTTATGGAGATGAACTTGCTATAGTTCCTTATGTTAAACATGAACTTGTTGCTATTGCACCCACATATGATAGTCCTATTATCTTTTTGAATTCTCCCAACTACACTATATCAGAGAAGTTTGCTCTTATTAGGGATTACATTGATGGGTTGCCTTCTACTATCACACATGATGATTTTGATGAACATAATATGCATGTGCTTGCTGCTCCTACTTGCAATTATTATGAGAGAGGAACTACATCTCCACCTCTTTATGTTTCCAATACGATAAAATCGCAAGAAACTGCTTATGCTATGTATTGGCCTTTACTTGATGCGCATGAATTGTTCTTTTATGACATGCCAATGCATAGGAAGAGAGTTAGACTTCGTCATTGCATGATATATGTTACCTTGTGCTCACTACTAAATTACAAATCATTGTTAATTAAAATTGGCTTTGATATACCTTGGGATCCAGGTGGATCCATTACTTGAGCACTTTATGCCTAGCTTAATGGCTTTAAAGAAAGCGCTGCCTGGGAGACAACCCGGAAGTTTTAGAGAGTCATTTATTTCTGTTGAGTTCTTTTATATAATTTAAAAACAAAAAATTATAGAGGGGAACTTAAAACTTTTTCAAAAAGAGAAGCGATTGAAAGGTGATGCATTGCGGAAGTGACCTTGAACACTTGTGTTCATGCTCATGAAAACAATGTGGAATTTTTCATGGAAGTTTCTCGCAAAAAATAATTATCCCCTTGTACAATTCCATTGTATTATAAGAATAATGTGCCAAGTAAAGTCTTTATGATTAGTTTGGGTGATAGTTGTTTGATCATGCTGAAAAAGACAGAAACTTTGTGCTCACGAAATTATTTTTAATTCCTATCCAGAAAGATATTTTGAGTTGATTCTTTTTGCTGCTGATTGATATGAAAATTTACCTAATTTTCATAATTGTTTCATAATTTTTGGGTTAGCATAGGTATACGAAATATACAAATTGCTACAGATTGTTCTGTTTTTGACAGATTCTGTTTTTGTTGTGTTGATTGCTTATTTTGATGAAACCATGGTTAGTATCGGGGGTACGATCCATGTAAAAGTGAGAATACAGTAATATAACATCAATCTAAATGGAAATTAAGTTTACTACAATACCTAAAAAGTTGGTGGTTTGTTTTCGTATGCTAATGCTATCACGAGTTTCTGTTTAAGTTTTGTGTGATTGAAGTTTTCAAGTTTTGGGTGAGATCACGATGGATGAAGGAATAAGGAGAGGCAAGAGCCTAAGCTTGGGGATGCCCGAGGCACACCAAGGCAATATTCAAGGAAGCCTCAAGCGTCTAAGCTTGGGGATGCCCCGGAAGGCATCCCCTCTTTCGTCTACAATCTATTGGTAATCTTACTCGGAGCTATATTTTTATTCGTCACATGATATGTGCAAATGTTTGGAGCGTCTTTTGTGTTTATTTTCCTTTTTCTTTTATGCACCATGCTGGTATGAGATAGTCCTTGGTTGATTTATAGAATGCTCTTTGCACTTAACTTATATCTTTTGAGTATGGCTTTATAGAATGTTTCATGTGCTTCACTTATACCATTTGAAGTTTCCCTACACATAGAAAACCGCCATTTGTAGAATGCTCTTTTGCTTCACTTATATTTGTTATAGCGGGCATATCTTTTGTAGAAAGAATTAAACTCTCATGCTTCACTTATACCTATTTAGAGAGTTAACATGAGTTGGTCATTCACATGGTTAGTCACAAAATCCTACATAAAACTTGTAGATCACTGAATATGATATGTTTGATGTTGGGGAACGTCACATGTGAAACAAAATTTTCCTGCGCACACGCAAACCTATCCATGGTGATGAGCATCTACGAGAGGGAGAGTGGATCTACGTACCCTTGTAAATCGCTAAGCGGGAAGCGTTAAGAAACGCGGTTGGTGTAGTCGTACTTCTTCGCGATCCAAATCGCCGAGCGTCTCGCGATCTAATCACGAACCTTCCCGCGAACTCGTCACGATCCGTCCCGTGATCCGATCACGAACGTCCCGTGGCCTTGATCACGATCCTTCCGATCTAGTACCGAATGGACGGCACCTCCGCGTTCAGCACACGTGTAGCTTGATGACGATCTCCACCGTCTCGATCCAGCAAGAGGAGGTGGAGAGGAGAGAGAGTTCACCGGCAGCGTGACGGCGCTCCGGTGATGGTGGTGGTGGAGTAATTCCGGCAGGGCTTCGCCTAAGCGCTGCAGAAATCTGATCTAGAGGAGCACCGGTGAAACGGGTAGCACGTGGCCGTAAACTGTATCCCGTGTGCTAGCCCTGCCCCTCTATTTATATGTTGAGCCCTGGGGTCTAAACTTGGAGCAAAAACCTCTACAAGGTCGATTTTGCCCGCACAAGGTCGGTTTGGCCCGCAAGGAAAGAGTCCAACTCGGATCCCTGCAGTCCCGCGCACGAGCGGTAGTACCGCTTGAGCGGTAGTACCGCTTCACAAGCGGTACTGCCTTACTGCTTAAGGCAACAACAAAACTTCCTTTTTCCCTTTCCAATACCTCGTGGGTTTTACCCCATTGGTCCATATAAAATGTTGCTGCACCCGAACACTTCGGTAAACATCCGGAACCCCTTCCGGTTAATTCCGGAACTCTTCCAGAGATCAAAACACTATTATCACATATATCAAGCTTTATCTCCAGACTCTTCCGGAGATCCTCGTCATGTCCGGGATCGTATCCGAGACTCCGAACATCCTTCGGTCACCACCATACATAACTCTATACTACCGAAACGTCACCAAACCTTAAGTGTGCAGACCCTGCGGGTTCGAGAACTATGTAGACATGACCGAGACACCTCTACGGCCAATAACCAATGGCGGGACCTGGACGTCCACATTGGTTCCTACATATTCTACGAAGATCTATCGGTCGAACCTCTGTGTCAAGGATTAAGTTAATCCCGTATAACGTTCCCTTTGTTCTTCGGTATGTTACTTGCCCGAGATTCGATCGTCGGTATCTCCATACCTAGTTCAATCTCGTTACCGGCAAGTCTCTTTACTTGTTCCGTAACACAAGATCCCGCAACTAACAATTAGTCACATTGCTTGCAAGGATTTATTGTGATGTTGCATTACCGAGTGGGCCCCGAGATACCTCTCCGTCACACGGAGTAACAAATCCCAGTCTCGATCCATGCCAACTCAACAGATACCATCGGAAATACCTGTAGAGCACCTTTATAGTCACCCAGTTATGTTGCGACGTTTGATACACACAAGGCACTCCTTCGATATCCGTGAGTTGCATGATCTCATGGTCATAGGAACATATACATTGACATGCAGAAAACAGTAGCAATAAACTGACACGATCATATGCTACGTTTGTAGTTTGGGTCTTGTCCACCACATCATTCTCCTAATGATGTGATCCTGTTATCAAATGACATCACATGTCAATGGCTAGGAAACCCTGACCATCTTTGATCAACGAGCTAGTTCACTAGAGGCATACTAGGGACACAGTGTTGTCTATTTACCCACACATGCAATGTGTTTCCAATCAATGCAATTATAGCATGGATAATAAACGATTATCGTGAACAAGGAAATATAATAATAAACACTTTATATATTGCCTCTAGGGCATATTTCCAATAGTCTCCCACTTGCACTAGAGTCAATAATCTAGTTCACATCGCTATGTGATTTACATGGTAATGAATCGAACACCCATACAGTTCTGGTGTTGATCATGTTTAGCCCTTGGAAGAGGTTTAGTCAATGGGTCTGCAACATTCAGATCCGTGTGCACTTTGCAAATATTTATGTCCTTCTCCTCGATGTAGAACCGGATGGAGTTGAAGCGTCGCTTTATGTGTCTGGTCCTCTTGTGAAACCTTGGTTCCTTGGATAGAGCAATGACACCAGTGTTGTCACAGAACAGATTTATTGGATTCAGTACACTAGGCACTACTCCAAGATCTGTCATGAACTGCTTCATCCAGACACCTTCCTTCGCCGCCTCCGAGGCTGCGATGTACTTCGCTTCACACGTAGAATCAGCTACCACGCTTTGCTTGGAACTGCACCAGCTTACCGCTCCCCCGTTAAGAATAAATACGTATCCGATTTGTGATTTAGAATCGTCCGGATTAGTGTCAAAGCTTGCATCGACGTAACCCTTTATGACGAGCTCTTCATCACCTCCATAAACGAGAAACATGTCCTTAGTCCTGTTAAGGTACTTAAGGATATTCTTGACCGCTTGCCAGTGCTCCATTCCAGGATCACTTTGAAACCTTCCAGCCATACTTATGGCAAGGCTGACATCGGGTCTTGTGCACAGCATTGCATACATGATAGAGCCTATGGCTGAAGCATAGGGGATGACGCTCATCTTTTCTTTATCTTCTGCAGTCACTGGGCATTGAGTCTTACTCAACTTCACACCTTGTAACACAGGTAAGAACCCCTTCTTGGCCTGTTTCATTTTGAACTTCTTCAAAACTTTATCAAGGTATGTGCTCTGTGAAAGTGCTATTAAGCGTCTCGACCTATCTCTATAGATCTTAATGCCTAATATGAAAGCAGCTTCTCCTAGGTCCTTCATTGAAAAACTCTTATTCAAATATTCCTTCACGCTTTCCAGCATTTCTATATCGTTTCCGATCAGCAATATGTCATCCACATATAACACTAGAAACGCTATAGAGCTCCCACTCACTTTCTTGTAAATAAAAGCTTCTCCATAAAGTTGTATAAACCCAAACGCTTTGATCACCTCATCAAAGTGCTTATTCCAACTCCGAGATTCTTGCACCAGTCCATAAATGGATCGCTGGAGTTTGCAAACTTTGTCAGCATTCTCCGGATCGACAAAACCTTCGGGTTGCATCATATACAACTCTTCCTCAAGGAAACCGTTGAGGAACGCCGTTTTGACATCCATCTGCCAAATTTCATAGTCGAAATAAGCAGCTATTGCCAACATGATTCTGACAGACTTAAGCATCGCTACAGGTGAGAAAGTCGCATCATAGTCAACTCCTTGAACTTGTGAAAAACCCTTTGCCATAAGTCGAGCTTTATAGACGGTGACATTACCGTCCGCGTACGTCTTCTTCTTATAGATCCATTTGTTCTGAATGGCCTTTCGCCCTTCAGGTAGTACTTCCAAAGTCCATACTTTGTTTTCATACATGGATCCCATCTCAGATTTCATGGCCTCTAACCATTTCTCAGAATCCGGGCCCATCACTGCTCCTCCATAGCTCGTAGGTTCATTGTTGTCCAACAACATGACCTCTAAGACAGGGTTGCCGTACCACTCGGGAGTAGTATGCGTCCTTGTTGACCTACGAGGTTCAATAGCAGCTTGATCCGAAGCTTCATGATCAACATCATTAACTTCCTCTTCTACCGTCGTAGGTTCCACAGAAACATCTTTCTGCGCAGCGCTACTCTCTGGTTGAAGTAAAGGTTCAATAACCTCATCAAGCTCTATTTTCCTCCCACTCAATTCTTTCGAGAGAAACTCTTTCTCAAGAAATGTTCCGTTCTTAGCGACAAACACTTTGCCTTCGGATCTAAGATAGAAGGTATACCCGACTGTCTCTTTCGGGTATCCTATGAAGACGCATTTTTCCGCTTTGGGTTCCAGCTTTTCAGGCTGAAGCTTTTTGACATAATCATCACATCCCCAAACTTTAAGAAACGACAACTTCGGCCTTTTGCCAAACCACAGTTCATATGGTGTCGTCTCAACGGATTTCGATGGTGCCCTATTTAAAATGAATGCAGCTGTCTCTAATGCATAACCCCAAAACGATAGTGGCAAATCGGCAAGAGACATCATAGAACGCACCATATCTAATAAGGTTCGATTACGACATTCAAACACACCATTACGCTGTGGTGTTCCGGGCGGTGTCGACTGTGAAACAATTCCACATTGTCTTAAGTGACTGCCAAACTCATAACTCAGATATTCACCTCCTTGATCAGATCGCAGAAATTTAATCTTCTTGTTACGATGATTCTCAACTTCACTCTGAAATTGCTTGAACTTTTCAAATGTTTCAGACTTGTGTTTCATCAAGTAAATATACCCATATCTACTCAAGTCATCAGTGAAGGTGAGAAAGTAACGATATCCACCGCGCGCTGCAACATTCATTGGACTGCACACATCAGTATGTATGATTTCCAATAAGTCACTTGCCCGTTCCATTGTTCCTGAGAATGACGTATTAGTCATCTTGCCCATCAGGCATGGTTCACATGTGTCAAGTGATTCAAAATCAAGTGACTCCAAAAGTCCATCAGCATGGAGCTTCTTCATGCGCTTTACACCAATATGATCTAAACGGTAGTGCCACAAGAAAGTGGTACTATCATTAACTATTCTACACCTTTTGGCATCAATGTTATGAACATGTGTGTCATCACTATCAAGATTGAATATGAATAAACCCCTAACATTGGGTGCATGACCATAAAAGATATTACTCATATAAATAGAACAACCTTTATTCTCTGATTTAAATGAGTAACCGTCTCGCAATAAACAAGATCCAGATATAATGTTCATGCTTAACGCAGGCACTAAATAACAATTATTCAGGTTCATCACGAATCCCGATGGTAATCGAAGAGAGAGCGTGCCGACGGCGATCACATCAACCTTGGAACCATTTCCCACGTGCATCGTCACTTCGTCCTTTGCCAGTCTTCGTTTATTCCGTAGTTCCTGTTTTGAGTTGCAAATGTGAGTAACCGAACCGGTATCAAATACCCAGGCACTACTTCAAGAACTAGTAAGGTACACATCAATAACATGTATATCATATATACCTTGTTTGTCGTTGGCCGCCTTCTTGTCAGCCAGGTACTTGGGGCAGTTCCGCTTCCAGTGACCAGTTCCCTTGCAATGAAAGCACTCAGTTTCTGGCTTAGGTCCATGCTTAGGCTTCTTTGTAGGAGTAGCAACTGCTTTGCCATCCTTCTTGGTTTTACCCTTCTTGCCTTTGCCCTTGCCATTTTTCTTGAAACTAGTGGTTTTATTGACCATCAACACTTGATGTTCTTTCTGGATTTCAGACTCAGCGACTTTCAACATCGCAAACAACTCGGATGATGACTTGTTCATCCCGTGCATGTTATAGTTCATCACAAAACTTTTGTAACTAGGTGGCAGTGATTGAAGAACTCTATCAATGATCGCCTCTTGCGGAAGGGCAATTCCCAACTCAGCTAGACGGTTTGAGTACCCGAACATTCTGAGTATATGCTCACTGATAGACCCGTTCTCCTCCATCTTGCAAGCATAGAATTTATCGGAGGTCTCATACCTCTCAATCCGGGCACTCTTCTGAAAGATAAACTTCAACTCCTGGAACATCTCATATGCTCCATGACGTTCAAAACGTCTTTGAAGTCCCGGTTCTAAGCCATACAATATTGCACACTGAACTATTGAGTAGTCTCCAGCACGAGCCTCCCAAGCGTTCTTAACGTCTTCGGAGGTCATGTCTTCTGGTTGGTCACCAAGCGGTGCATCAAGGACATATTGTTTCTGGGAAGCCGTAAGGATAATCCTCAGTTTACGGGACCAATCAACAAAGTTACTTCCATCATCTTTCAACTTAGCTTTCTCTAGGAACGCATTAAAATTCAGGGGTGCTACTGCGCGAGCCATTGATCTACAACATAAATATGCAAAGGTTATTTAGACTATTGTTCATGATAATGAGTTTAGTTAATCAAATTACTAAAGCTCTCACTCAAATTGACATCCCTCAGGTCATCTGAGTGTCACATGATCCAAATTCACCAACTCAAGTCCGATCATCACGTGAGTTAAGTTGGCTTCAATGGTGAACATCACTATGTTGATCATATCTACTATATGACTCATGTTCGACCTTTCGGTCTCTTGTGTTCCGAGGCCATGTCTGTACATGCTAGGCTCGTCAAGTTTAACCCGAGTGTTCTGCATGTGCAAATCTGGCTTGCACCCGTTGTATGTGAATGTAGTGTCTATCACACCCGATCATCACGTGGTGTCTCGACACGATGAACTTTCGCAATGGTGCACACTCGGGGAGAACATAGTTCATGTTGAAATTCAAGTGAGGGATCACCTTATAATGCTACCGCCGTACTAAGCAAAACAAGGTGCATAAAAGGATTAACATCTCATGCAATTCATAAGTGACATGATATGGCCATGAACTTGTGTTTAAGATCTCCATCTTCGAAACACCGGCATGATCTCCATCGACACCGGCACAACACCATGATCTCCGTCATCTTGATCTCCATCAATGTGTTTCCATCGGGGTTGTGGCGCCAGCCCTGCTTCTACTTCTATTGCTACCGCTTAGCGATAAAGTAAAGCATTACATAGCGCTTAATGATTGACACGCAGGTCATACAATAATTAAAGACAACCCTATGGCTCCTGCCGGTTGCTGTATTCACCGACGTGCAAGTCGTGAAAATCTATACATCACATGATCATCTCATACATCACATATATCTCATCATGTAATTTGCCATATCACATCACAACATACCCTGCAAAAACAAGTTAGACGTCCTCTAATTGTTGTTGCAAGTTTTACGTGGCTGCTACGGGTATCTAGCAAGAACGATTCTCACCTACGCATAAACCACAATGGTGATACATAGATTGCTTTTCAACCTTCTCAAGGACCGCCTTTGTCGGATCCAATCCAAATAAAGTGAGAGAAACTGTCACCCGCAAGCCATCTAAGCAACAAGTTGCATCGAGGGAACCGGTCTCTCGTAAGCGTACGAGTAATGTTGGTCCGGGCCGCTTCATCTCACAATCCCGCCGAACCAAAATCCGACCAAGGGAGGAAGCAATCTAAGCATCAACGCCCAAAAACCTTTTGTGTTCTACTCGAGATCTCATCGAACCATCAACCTGGCTCTGATACCACTGTTGGGGAATGTCGCATGGGAAATAAAATTTTCCTGCGCACACGCAAACCTATCCATGGTGATGAGCATCTACGAGAGGGAGAGTGGATCTACGTACCCTTGTAGATCGCTAAGCGGGAAGCATTAAGAAACGCGGTTGGTGTAGTCGTACTTCTTCGCGATCCAAATCGCCGAGCGTCCCACGATCTAATCACGAACCGTCCCGCGAACTTGTCACGATCTGTCCCGCGATCCGATCACGAACGTCCCGTGGCCTTGATCACGATCCTTCCGATCTAGTGCCGAACGGACGGCACCTCCGCGTTCAGCACACGTGCAACTTGATGACGATCTCCACCGTCTCGATCCAGCAAGAGGAGGTGGAGAGGAGAGAGAGTTCACCGGCAGCGTGACGACGCTCCGGTGATGGTGGTGGTGGAGTAATTCCAGTAGGGCTTCGCCTAAGCGCTGCAGAAATCCGATCTAGAGGAGCACCGGTGAAACGAGTAGCACATGGCCGTAAACTGTATCCCGTGTGCTAGCCCTACCCCTCTATTTATATGTTGAGCCCTGGGGTCTACACTTGGAGCAAAAACCTCTACAAGGACGATTTTGCCCGCACAAGGTCGGTTTGGCCCGCAAGGAAAGAGTCCAACTCGGATCCCTGCAGTCCCGGTCACAAGCGGTAGTACCGCTTCACGAGCGGTAGTACCGCTTGAGCGGTAGTACCGCTTCACAAGCGGTAGTACTGCCTTACTGCTTAAGGCAGCAGCAAAACTTCCTTTTGCCCTTTCCAATACCTCATGGGTTTTACCCCATTGGTCCATATAAAGTGTTGCTGCACCCGAACACTTCGGTAAACATCCGGAACCCCTTCCGGTTAATTCCGGAACTCTTCCAGAGATCAAAACACTATTATCACATATATCAATCTTTACCTCCAGACTCTTCCGGAGATCCTCGTCATGTCCGGGATCGTATCCGAGACTCCGAACATCCTTCGGTCACCACCATACATAATTCTATACTACCGAAACGTCACCAAACCTTAAGTGTGCAGACCCTGCGGGTTCGAGAACTATGTAGACATGACCGAGACACCTCTACGGCCAATAACCAATGGCGGGACCTGGACGTCCACATTGGTTCCTACATATTCTACGAAGATCTATCGGTCGAACCTCTGTGTCAAGGATTAAGTTAATCCCGTATAACGTTCCCTTTGTTCTTCGGTATGTTACTTGCCCGAGATTCGATCGTCGGTATCTCCATACCTAGTTCAATCTCGTTACCGGAAAGTCTCTTTACTTGTTCCGTAACACAAGATCCCGCAACTAACAATTAGTCACATTGCTTGCAAGGCTTTATTGTGATGTTGCATTACCGAGTGGGCCCCGAGATACCTCTCCGTCACACGGAGTAACAAATCCCAGTCTCGATCCATGCCAACTCAACAGATACCATCGGAAATACCTGTAGAGCACCTTTATAGTCACCCAGTTATGTTGCGACGTTTGATACACACAAGGCACTCCTTCGATATCCGTGAGTTGCATGATCTCATGGTCATAGGAACATATACATTGACATGCAGAAAACAGTAGCAATAAACTGACACGATCATATGCTACGTTTGTAGTTTGGGTCTTGTCCATCACATCATTCTCCTAATGATGTGATCCCGTTATCAAATGACATCACATGTCAATGGCTAGGAAACCCTGACCATCTTTGATCAACGAGCTAGTTCACTAGAGGCATACTAGGGACACAGTGTTGTCTATTTACCCACACATGCAATGTGTTTCCAATCAATGCAATTATAGCATGGATAATAAACGATTATCATGAACAAGGAAATATAATAATAAACACTTTCTATATTACCTCTAGGGCATATTTCCAACATTTGATTCCTTGCAATAGTTTTGCGACATGAAGATGTGATATTAGAGTCATGCTAGTGAGTAATTGTGTATTCATAGAGATACTTGTGTTAAGGTTTGTGATTCCTGTAGCATTCACGTATGGTGAACCGTTATGTGACGAAGTCGGAGCATGATTTATTTATTGATTGTCATCCTTTGTGTAGAGGTCGGGATCGCGCGATGGTTAACTCCTACCAACCCTTCCCCTAGGAGCATGCGTGTAGTACCTTGTTTCGATGACTAATAGACTTTTGCAATAAGTATGTGAGTTCTTTATGACTAATGTGGAGTCCATGGATTATACACACTCTCACCCTTCCACCATTTCTAGCCTCTCTAGTACCGCGCAACTTTCGCCGGTGCATTACACCCACCATATACCCTTCCTCAAAACAGCCACCATACCTACCTATTATGGCATTTCCATAGCCATTCCGAGATATATTGCCATGCAACTTCCATAGTTCCGTTTATTATGACACGCACCATCATTGTCATATTGCTTTGCATGATCGTAATATAGCTAGCATGATGTTTTCATGGCTTGTCCATTTTTTGATGTCATTGCTACGCTAGATCATTGCACATCTCGGTACACCGTCGGAGGCATTCATAAAGAGTCATATTTTGTTCTAAATATCGAGTTATAAGTAAATAAAAGTGTGATGATCATCATTATTAGAGCATTGTCCCATGTGAGGAAGTAATAAAAGAGGCCAATGAAGCCCAAATAAAAAAAGAGGCCAAAGAAGCCCACCAAAAAAGAGAAAAAAATAAAAATAAAATAAAATAAAAAATGAGAGAAAAGAGAGAAGGGACAATGCTACTTTACCACGCTTGTGCTTCGAAGTAGCACCATGATCTTCATGATAGAGAGTCTCCTATATTGTCACTTTCATATACTAGTGGGAAATTTTCTTTATAGAACTTGGCATGTATATTCCAATGATGGACTTCCTCAAATTGCCCTAGGTCTTCGTGAGCAAGCAAGTTGGATGCACACCCACTTAGTTTCTTTTTGAGCTTTCATACACTTATAGCTCTAGTGCATCCGTTGCATGGCAATCCCTACTCACTCACATTGATATCTATTGATGGGCATCTCCATAGCCCGTTGATACGCCTAGTTGATGTGAGACTATCTCCTCCTTTTTGTCTTCTCCACAACCACCATATTCTCTTCCACCTATAGTGCTATGTCCATGGCTCACGCTCATGTATTGCGTGAAAGTTGAAAAAGTTTGAGAATACTAAAGTATGAAACAATTTCTTGGCTAAAATCGGGGTTGTGCATGATTTAATACCTTGTGTGATGAAGATGGAGCATAGCCAGACCATATGATTTTGTAGGGATAACTTTCTCCGGCCATGTTATTTTGAGAAGACATGATTGCTTTATTAGTATGCTTGAAATATTATTGTCTTTATGTCAAATGATGGACTATTGCTTTGAATCACTCGTGTATTAATATTCATGCCATGAGTAGATTATATGATCAAGATTATGCTAGGTAGCATTCCACATCAAAAATTATCTTTTTTATTATTTACCTACTCGAGGACGAGCAGGAATTAATCTTGGGGATGCTGATACGTCTCCGTCGTATCTATAATTTTCGATTGTTTCATGCCAATATTCTACAACTTTCATATAGTTTTGGCAAGTTTTTATACAATTTTGGGACTAACATATTGATCCAGTGGCTAGTGCCAGTTCCTGTTTGTTGCATGTTTTTTCTTTCGCAGAATATCCATACCAAACGAAGTCCAAATGCAATAAAAAAACTATGGGGATTTTTTTAGAATATTTATGATTTTGGGAAGAAGAATCAACGCGAAACGATGCCCGAGGGGGTCACGAGCCCAGGAGGTGCGCCCTACCCCCCCAAGCGCGCCTGGCAGGCTCGTGACCAACCCTTAAGGAGGTTGGGGCCCTTATTTTGCCGCAAGAAAGATATTTTTATAAGGAAAATCCCCTCAAAATTTCAGCCCGATCGGAGTTATGGATCTCCGAAAATTTAAGAAACGATGAAAGGCCAAAATCTGGGAGCGCAGAAACAGAAGGACACACAGAGAGAGATCCAATCTCGGAGGGGCTCTCGCCCCTTCGTCGCCATGGAGACCATGGACCAGAGAAGAAACCCTTCTCCCATCTAGGGAGGAGGTCAAGGAAGAAGAATAAGAAGGGGGGCTCTCTCCCCTCTCTCCCGGCGACGCCGGAACGCCGCCCGGGACATCATCGTGTGGCGACGATCTACACCAACACCTCCGTCATCTTCACCAACACCTCCATCACCTTCCCCCATCTATATTCAGCGGTCCACTATCCCGCAACCTGATGTACCCTCTACTTGAACATGGTGCTTTATGCTTCATATTATTATCCTATGATGTGTTGCCATCCTATGATGTCTGAGTAGATTTTTGTTGTCCTATTGGTGATTGATGAATTGCTATGATTTGTTTAAATTTCTTGTGGTTATGTTGTTGTCCTTTGGTGCCCATAATATGAGTGCATGCGTGGATCACACCATAGGGTTAGTTGTATGTTGATAGGACTATGTATTGGAGGGCAAGGGTGATAGAAGCATCAGCCTAGCATAGAAATTGATGCATACGAGATTGAAGGGGGACCAATATATCTTATTGCTATGGTTGGGTTTTACCTTAATGAACGTTAGTAGTTGAGGATGCTTGCTAATAGTTCCAATCATAAGTGCATAGAATTCCAAGTAAGGGATGACATGCTAGAAGTGGCCTCTCCCACATAAAACTTGCTATCGGTCTAGTAACATAGTCAATTGCTTAGGGACAATTCCGCAACTCCTACCACCACTTTTCCACACTCGTTAAACTAACGTAATTGTTTATTTATCTAAACATCCCCTAGTTTTTATTTACGTGTTCTTTATTATCTTGCAAACCTATCCTATCACACCTACAAAGTACTTCTAGTTTCATACTTGTTCTAGGTAAAGCGAACGTAAAGTGTGCGTAGAGTTGTATCGGTGGTCGATAGAACTTGAGGGAATATTTGTCCTACCTTTAGCTCCTCGTTGGGTTCGACACTCTTACTTATCGAGAAAGGCTACAATTGATCCCCTATACTTGTGGGTTATCAGCATGCGACATCACGAAGCATCTTAGGCAAATAAAACTTATCAGAGAGGTTGGCATATGTCTTGTCGCGTCCAAAGTGACCCATTAGTCCTCCATCGTGAGCCTCTTGCAAAAGCAAGAAACGAAGAGAAGACTTGGGAATACAAAGTTTGTTAGCACGCATAAGATAGCCCATCTTTCATATAGTAGTTTGCCCAACAAGGTTTCACTTGACAATGGGCATATGGAATAGCAAAAGAAACACATGCTCATACAAATCTTTTATGTGCTAACGAGCATGCATTTGTGGGAAAGAGCATCCGTCTCAACATTTTCTTTGCCCTTAATGTATTTGATGACATAAGGGAAAGACTCAATAAATCCACTCCATTTAGCATGTCATTTGTTCAACTTACTTTGAACCTTAAGGTACTCGAGAGTTTCATGATCTGTATGAATGACAAATTCATGCGATCTCAAATAATGTTCCCAAGCTTGTAAGACTCTCACCAATGCATACAATTCTTTGTCATAGATAGGATAATTGAGTTGAGCGCCGGAAAGTTTCTCACTAAAATATGCAATTGGGCAATTTTCTTGCATAAGCATGCCTCCTATGCCATTACCACTAGCATCACAATGCACTTCAAAAGTTTTGTCAAAGTTAGGCAAGGCAAGCAAAGGTGCATGAGTGAGCAAATTCATAAGTTCATGGAAAGCGGTGTCTTGGGATGGTCCCCAAACAAAAGGTGCCTTTTTTTTGCTCAAAGCGTGTAGAGGAGTGGCAATGGTGCTAAAGTCCTTCACAAACCGACGGTAGAAACCGGCTAGTCCTAAGAAACTACGCACTTGTTGCAAATTGGTGGGTGTGGGCCAATTTTTAATTGCCTCAATCTTAGTTTTAGCAACATGGACACCCTTAGAGGAAACCACAAATCCTAGGAAAACAACTTTGTCAACACCAAAAATGCATTTTTATAATGTTTGCATAAAGTTTTTCTTTACGAAGAGTTTGCAAAGCATCCCTACCATGTGTGGCGTGTTGTTCTGGAGAGTTGCTAAAAACAAGGATGTCATCAAGGTAGACCACAACAACAATATCCAATGTAGGGGCGCAAAACATGATGCATCATTCGCATGAACGTACCCGGCGCTTCGGATAAGCCCATGGGCATCACTAACCATTCATAGAGACCAAAATTAGTTTCGAAAGTCGTCTTCCACTCATCACCCTCTTGTATGCAAATTTGGTAGTAACCACTCTTCAAGTCTATTTTGGAAAATATAGTTGCACCACTAAGTTCATCTAGCATGTCATGTAAGTGTGGGATAGGGTGACAGTAGCGAATGGTGATAGCATTTATAGGTCGACAATCGGAACACATGCGCTTACTACCATCTTATTTAAGCAATAGGATCACGGGAACCACACAAGGACTCAAACGCTCACGTACATGCCCTTTGTCTAGGAGTTTTTGGACTTGCCTTTGTATCTCCTTTGTTTAGTCAGGGTTGACGCGGTAGGGAGCCTTGTTAGGTAGTGGTGCATCGGGGATGAGGTCGATGCGGTGTTCAATCGCTCGTTTCAGTGGTAGCCCCGTGGGTAGCTCATCGGGAAAAACATCTTGAAATTCCTGCAACAATTGAGATAACACAAGAGGAATATGTTGTGAAGGGATAGGCCGGGTAACGTCATCCTTGCACACTATCACATAATGAAGGACGGTCGATGGGCTCTCACTCACATCCCTCAAATCTCTTTTGGTGGCAAAAAGGACTAGGTCACTCATGTCTCTCGTCGTGAAGTCACTCAATTTTGGCTCGTGGCGCTCACCTGCTTTGAGGTGGATCACTCTCTTGCTTTTCTCTCCATGATGGGACGAAGTTTGCTTGTCAACAGTTACTTGACTTGGAGACATTGGGCGAAGCACATATTCGGTGCCCGTCATCTTGAAGCTATATTGATTTTTGCGCCCATTGTGTATGATGCCCCGGTCAAATTGCCAAGGTCTCCCAAGGAGTAGGTGGCAAACGGACATGGGCACCACATCACACTCCATGGTGTCTTCGTAAGCTCAAATCTTGAAGGAAACTTGCACGGTGTGGTCGACTTCTATTATGCCAGAGTCAGTTAGCCATTGAACCTTGTAGGGGCGAGGATGCTTTTTCTTGACCAATGCAACTTGGAGCAAAGTTCCTCACTTGCCAAATTGTGGCAACTTCCTCCGTTGATGATGACCTTGACGAATCTTCCTTGGATACCGTCCTTGGTGTGCAAGGTGTGGCAACGTTGGTCCTCGTCTTCTTGTTGTTGTAGAGTCAAAACCTTTGGGACAATGAGAGCGGGGCTCAAATCATTGTCACAAAAGATTTGAGAGTCCATGAACATACCCGGCGCTTCGGATAAGCCCATGGGCATCACTAACCATTCATAGAGACCAAATTTAGTTTTGAAAGTTGTCTTCCACTCATCACCCTATTGTATGCGAATTTGGTATTAACCACTCTTCAAGTCTATTTTGGAAAATATAGTGGCACTACTAAGTTCATCTAGACGGTCATCTAAGCGTGGGATGGGGTGACGGTAGCGAATGGTGATAGCATTTATACGTCGGCAATCGGAACACATGCGCATATTACCATCTTTTTTAGGCACTAGGATCACGGGAACCGCATAAGGACTCAAACTCTCACGTACATGCCCTTTGTCTAGGAGTTTTTGGTCTTGCCTTTGTATCTCCTTTGTTTATTCAGGGTTGACGCTGTAGGGAGCCATGTTAGGTAGCGGTGCGCTGGGGATGAGGTCGGTGCAGTGTTCGATCCCTCGTTTCGGTGGTAGTCTGGGGGTAGCTCATCGGGAAAAACATCTTGAAATTCCCGCAACAATTCAGATAACACAAGAGGTAGATGTTGTGAACGGATAGGTCAGGTAACGTCATCCTTGCACACTATCACGTAGTGAAGGATGGTCGATGGAATCTCACTCACATCCCTCAAATCTCTTTTGGTGGCAAAAAGGACTAGGTCACTCATGTCTCTCATCATGGAGTGACTCAATTTTGGCTGGTGGCGCTCACTTGCTTTGAGGTGGATCACTCTCTCACTTTTCTCTCCACGATGGGACGAATCTTGCTTGTCGGCGGTTACTTGACTTGGAGACATAGGGCGAAGCACATATTCGGTGCCCTTCATCTGGAAGCTATATTGATTTTTGCGCCCATTGTATATGACGCCCCGGTCAAATTGCCAAGGTCTCCCAAGGAGTAGGTGGCAAATGTACATGGGCAGCACATCACACTCCATGGTGTCTTCGTAAGCTCCAATCTCAAAGGAAACTTGCACGGTGTGGTCGACTTGTATTGTGCCAGAGTCACTTAACCATTGAACCTTGTAGGGGCGAGGATGCTTTTTCTTGAACAAGTGCAACTTGGAGCAAAGTTCCTCACTTGCCAAATTGTGGCAACTTCCTCGGTCGATGATGACCTTGACGAATATTCCTTGGATACCGGCCTTGGTGTGGAAGATGTGGCAATGTTGGGCCTCGTCTTGTTGTTGTTGTAGAGTCAAAAACGTCGAGACAACGAGAGTTGAGCTCGGATCATTGTCACAAAAGATTTGAGAGTCTTCATCTTCATTGACTTGTCGGTGCATAGCCACTTGTTCCAAAGCTTCCATCTCATCTTCACTCATGGAGTCATAGGGACCGTCATCTTGAAGGATCATGGCCCACCTTTTAGGACACTCGTACATCTTGTGTCCTCGGCCTTGGCACGTGAAACACTTGATGGAGCTTGTTTTTTCGTCATCCGGTGTTGGTGTAGAGGATGAAGCTCTTGCTTTTCTTGTAGGAGCATTGCGGGATGATGAACACGACTTGTCCTTGTAGCTTGACTTGTCATCTTTTGTTGTGGAGGTTCTTGTAGAGGAAGGTGTCGTGGTTGGAGAAGCTTGAGTAGTTGCACTGTAGGTCTTGTAGGAGGTCTTGGAGTACTTGTAGTCCTCTTGAACTTGACGTTCCGCCTTGGTGGCTTGATGCACTAGCTCGAGCAAGTTGTAGTAGAGTTGGAAATCCACAATTTTATTGACTTGGTAGTTGAGACCATTGAAGAAACGTGCCATAGTTTGCTCATCATCTTCCTTCACATTGGCTCTTATCATGGCCATCTCCATCTCTTGGTAGTACTCTTCCACCTACTTGGTGCCTTGCTTGAGTAGTTGTAGCTTCTTGAAGAGATCACAATTGTAGTGTGTTGGAACGAATCGAGCTCTCGTGAGATCTTTCATTTGTGCTCAACTGGTGATTGGCGGTTCACCTCTTTCTCTTCTTCACTCTATCACTTGTTCCCACCAAATGAGCACGTAATCTTGGAACTCGAGGGAGGCCATGGCAATCTTCTTGTCCTCTTCATAGTTGTGCAAACCGGAATATTTTGTCAACCTTGAGTGCCCAAGAGAGATAGTCTTCAGGATCGTTGCTTCCGGAGAACTTAGGCATAGTGAACTTGAGCTTGCCAAAGCGATTTTCCTTATTTTTGTTGTGATTGCGGTATCCTTGTTGTGGAGGAGCATAGTTTTCTTGTTGACGTTGGCCTTGCCTTGGAGCTTGATCATCCATGTGGTCAACGGGATTTGCTTGAGGTCACACTTCTTGTCGCGGAGGGGCATTGTTCTCATGTTGATATTGTTCTTGCCTTGGAGCGAGCTCATCAATGTGTTGCTCCTCTTGGCTTGGGTGTTGTTGGCGTTGTGGTCACATCCGTTGTTGGCGTTCTTGGTGCTCCTCTTTACGTGCGGCTTCCTCTTGTCGTTCTCGACGTAGAGCTTCTTGTTCCTTGCGAGCTAGTCGGTTGCGTTCTTGTAAGGCATGAGTTGATTCGTGAAGTGTGTCATGTGCTTCATTTGCTTGCTCTTCACGGTGCCGGTCTTCCTCACGGTGGTGATGTAGGCGTTCTTGCTCGTATGCGTCTTGCTCTTGTTGCTGACGGTAGTCACGCTCACGATGTCAACCTTGAGGCTCGTTGTCGTGTAAAGTATTTCTCAAGTCTTGAGAGAGGCAACATGTATCACGTTGTTGTGGTTGAGCTCAAGGAGGAGGACTCTCGCCGGAGGAGTCCTTAGAGGAGTGGCGACTTGCGGTGTGCCATCGAGTTGAGGTAGAAGTGGATGATGTGCAGTTGACCATCAAGGCGCGGAGCTCGTCCATTTGGGTTGTCATGGAGTCCCGCGTCCGCTCCTCGGATTCACGTATGTTGGTGGCATGGTGCTTGATGTGGTCCGTGATGACATCACGTGCTTGGCGCATTCCCTTTTGTGCGGCGAAGAATTGTAGTTTGGTGACGTAGTTGTTAGCGTCGTCATCATGCTCCTCGAATGCCAGGTTCGACATGATGTTCCTATCCATAACACTCAACAATATATAAGTGGAATAGTGAGGAGACAATACCAATTACCGTTCCAAAGGTTGAGAGTGGATCAAGTACACTCAATGTGCAAGCATGAAAGTAGTAGAATTGGTACCGAAGATTGTCCCGCTCACACCTACAAAAATAATGCTTATGGAGTAGCTTGGTTAGGATTGTGGCACAAAGATTCAAGTAATTCGAGAATAAGATTCAATCAAGTTGAGATAGAGCCGTAAATTCGTAAATTAGACAAGGTAGACTTCTAGCAAATAGTAAGCACAGAAACACACACGTATAGTAAAGTGGGATTGTAACACCGAAAAATGAGCGCAAAATGTGGAATCCATGGTAAGTTCAAGGTGTACAATCATGGAGAGACGTTAGCACGATTGCATGAATGGGCGCGATACGGACTTGTGCACACCTATACGAAGCAAAACTAGACGTCTTCCTATACCCAACTTTTGCTATTTATGTGGTTAGCACAAAATCTCTCACTCAAATGATTGAATATGATATGCAACTATGCGATGCTACTGCTCTTTTGTATTTGCTTAAAAGCTTTGCTATGCTTCTCCTTTAGATGATGATATTTGGAATGATCACTATGCGGGACATCCACACCAATATAGCAATGATGTATGCAGGTACTATTGTAACACAAAAGAAGATACAATGATATGTGCACGCTATTTCTAACTATGTGGAGTATGTATCCCTAAAGTGCACAAGTGGCGTAGCCCGACAATACTCAATGGCTAGTCTCGATAGGCAAGCAACACAAATAGGCCCGGTTAACAATGCAATGGCAAGGGTATATCAAAAGTCGCGGTTACTGTCCTTGCTTTACGGTGTGGTGTCAATGAAGAGTTGGATGGCGACTATCCGGGGCGATGATGAGCGGCGATGTCAATGAAGAACCACTCCTAATTATCCTAAACACCTTAAAAAGTGGCGATGCTCGCGACTCAAAATCTCAAATGCAAAAAGGTTGCGGAAGAAATGGTGGAAACGGGAAAATCTGCTAAAGAGGCAAGGCAGGTTTGATGGCTACCAGGGGCCGAATGTCCGGGCCACAGCGCCAGATGTCCGGGGGGGCAGATGTCCGGGGGGGGGGGATGTCCAGGGTGCCCGATCCCGTTTGGATCTCAGAAATCCCTATGAACTAGGGTATGAACACGAAAACTTTTCTGCAAATTGGGGGCGATTTGGCGAGGGAAATCAATGAGGATGATGGGGCAAAGGTAAATCCACTCGTCCACTACGAAATCCATGGATCCAAATCAACAAAATCTCCTCAAATCCAACGAATCCAAAAAAATTGGTATGGCTATTTTTGTGGGGATTTTCGAAATTAGGTTAAATCAAAGCAAAAATCGGCTAGAAAGTGGAGGGAGGGACTCCAAAGTGTGAATTGATGTGGCTCATGATACCAATATGATACGGGGCATGCCTGTGTGCATCGATCTTTTCACACTTGGAGGGGGGAAAGGAGAACTCAAGAGAGAAATCAGACACACATAAACAAAATCCGATCACACACCCACTAAGAACAAGCAAACACATGAGGTAATTAGATCCACAGAAAGTGGACGGATACAAGTAACCGGTAGTTCTTCCTCACTCTGGGGAGGATGCCTTGAATCCACGGGGGATCTTCCCTCTAGAGGGGCCTTGGCATCACTTGGATCTACTCCCAAAGGAGGACAAACGCCCTAGGAGAAGCAAGTCATGGAGCTAAGCTCAAGAGCAAAAAATTTCTAACCCTAGAAAGAGGGGGAGGGGTTCTTTATATAGTGCTAGTGGAAAGAGGGACGAGAGAGAGAGTACAAGGGCCTCCATCCTGCGTCTGCCCGCACAGAGGGCGGATGTCCAAGGCTTCAGGGGATGCCGGATGTCCGGGTCGAGGGGTCGGATGTCCAGGAAAAAGTGCCGGCTACGCTCAGTTCTGTTGCAAAGGGGCCGGATTTCCGGGGCCGGGGGCCGGATGTTCGTGTGCTGTCGCATCTCTGGGTCATGGCCGTATGTCCGAAATTGGTGGAGTCTCCAGGGGCCAGACGTCCGGGCCTTGGAAAGATGTCCGGGGCCTGGAGGGTGGACTTGCCTTCCTTTGGTGCTCTCGTCCATCCTTCTCCGTGTCCATCTCCATGGGGGCGTGTACCTAACTCCGAGCATCTCAAGACCATCTCCATCATATCTGATCACGCAAAGAGTCTCTGCTTGAGGTAGCATCCATGTTCCGAGAAGATCAAAGGGAGAATCATATAGGAGGGATGTCACCTCGTTTGCAATGGTACGTGCACGGGCTCTCGTCATGGGTCCTTTCATAGCTTGAGGTGTTGGTGAAGGGTCCATGGGGGTGATCATGGGATGCTCCGCATCAACCTTTCAAAAGGTGACCGCCGCTTTGCGTATGTTGGGATAAAGTATTCTGGCGGATCTAGTTGATCACCACTTGACCATGGGTGAGAGTCAAGCCATCATGTGTGTCAAGCGCTTCGCAGTTGGAATTGTGCAAATGTTTGGTTCGGAATATTTGAGAGCTCCCAACATTGAAGACACCGCAAGGCTTCTGGAGTTCAACAAAGCTCGCGGGTTCCCAGGTATGCTTGGCTCGATAGATTTCATGCATTGGAGTTGGAAGAATTGTCATGTTGCATGGCATGGACAATCCCATGGCCAGAAAAGGGTTCCACTATAATCCTTGAAGCGGTGGCCGATGTAGGATCCAAAGTATGTCTAGAGGGGGTGATTGGATTACTTGACGAAATTAAAATTCTAGCCTTTTCACAATTTTAGATGTTGGCAAGTTTTAGCAAATATATGAAGTCAAACACACCCTACACATGCAAGTCTAAGAGTGTAGCAACAGAAAGTAAAGATATGCATGTTTCATGCTATGGTTAGATTTATCTTAATTGTTCTTTCGTAGTTGTGGATGCTTGCGATAGGGGGTAATCATAAGTCGGTTCTTGTACAAGTAAGAACAACACCCAACACTGGCCCACCCACGTATCAAATTATCAAAGTAATGAATGAAAATCAACTTAACATGGTGAACGTGACTAGATGACTATTGGAAATATGCCCTAGAGGCAATAATAAACTGGTTATTATCATATTTTGATAAATGTCTATTATCCATGCTAGAATTGTATTGATCGTAAACTCAGATACATGTGTGGATACTGTGTCCCTAGTGAGCCTCTACTAGTCTAGCTCGTTGATCAAAGATAGTTAGGGTTTCCTAACCATAGACATGAGTTGTCATTTGATAATGAGGTCACATCATTAGGAGAATGATGTGATGGAAAAGACTCAGACTGTAAGCATAGCATTTGATCGTATCACTAAATTTATTGCAATTACTTTTTTCATGTGAAGTATCTGTTCCTAAGACCATGAGATCATACAACTCCCTAACACCGCAGGAATGCCTTGTGTGTATCAAACGTCACTTCATTACTCGGTGATCATAAAGGTACTCCATAGGTACCTTCGAGGGTCTTTGTTGGGTTGGCATGGATCGAGACTGGGATTTGTCACTCTATTTGACGGAGAGGTATCTCTTGGCCCTCTCGATAATACAACATCAAAAGAAGCTTGCAAGCAATGTGACTAAGGAGTTAGTCATGGGATCTTGTATTACGAAACGAGTAAAGAGACTTTCCGGTAACGGGATTCAAATAGGTATGGAGATACCGAATCTCGGGAAAGTAACATACCGCTGGACAAAGGAAACTACATATGGTATTGATTGAATCCTTGGAATCGTGGTTCGACCGATAAAGATCTTCGTTGGATATGTGGGAACCAATATGGTCATCCAAGTCCCGCTATTGGTTATTGACCGGAGATGTGTCTCGATCATGTCCACATGATTCTCGAACCTATAGGGTCTGCACGCTTAACGTTCGGTGACGATATAGTATTATCTCTACTCCTAAAAGGGGAGTTGGTAGCTTCTTTTCCAGGGTTTTTTTTCGTCTTCCCTTCCACCTTCGTCTGGTTTTTTTCGTCCAGTTTTCTTTAGCCCACGATCTTTTTAAACCAATTTTATCTATCAATAAGATCATTTTTTGGTATATTTGGTAACTTTTGTATGGAAAGGAATAAATCACGATCAATCTTTAATTAATTTTCGATACATTTGGTAACTTTTATATTCAATCTTTAATCAATTTTCGGTATATTTGGTATCTTTTATATGGAAAGGAATGAATCACAATCAATTTTTAATCAATTGTCGATATATTTGGTAACTTTTGTAGTTGTTCGTTCGCTCCCGCATGACCACGCCAATTGATTTTCTCTATTCTTAAAGGAGGAGTTGGTAGCCGCCATTCATGATTTATTTTCGTCTCTCCTTTCACCTTTGTGTGTTTTTCCTCTCTCCTCCCACGACCCCTACCATCTTGGTCCATCAGTTTATTTTTGTTTTCACTCTTTTATTACAAATTAGCACTTTCCTAACATATAATAAATCACAGATCTAATTATCTTAAGCTATCCAAATCATTTGATCTCTCATTAGTGTAATTTGTTCTAGAAAATAAATGACAAATTTTAATATAACTTTTCTAACTTATTCAAATCAACCGATCCATCTTATTAATGCAATTTATTTTAGGATACAAATAACGCATTTTAAAGAAATTAACATCTAAGTCATGACATACAAATCTCATGGAAGTTTTTTCTAACTAAATCTCATGGAAGTTTCTACCTCGTTCGTTAGTCCGCTCCCATCGACCCCCCTACCACCGATTTTCTCTCATAGAACCACCTTCACCGG
Organism: Hordeum marinum; assembly: GCA_022496015.1. Lineage (NCBI taxonomy): Eukaryota > Viridiplantae > Streptophyta > Magnoliopsida > Poales > Poaceae > Hordeum > Hordeum marinum. Next base: position 416,508,443 of record CM039677.1, on the reverse strand, counting down.
TTTCCATCGCGCCGGCGTCAGGCTCCCCAGCGCACCTCACACCACAGGACAACTCAATGCGCGAAACACCACCGCCAAATGCTTCCATGAAGACGACGCCCATCGGCAGGTTCACCCACGGCAGCGCCTTCCACCTCACTTTCCACATGCTAAACCTCCTACTCGTCGTCATCTACTCGGCCGATGTGCCCCTCGGGTTTGAGGTCACCGCCAGGGGTGCACAGGATTGCAGGAGTCTGTGTGAATACCATTTTCAAGGAGTCTGACGATCTGGTACTACCACAACCTCTGCTTTCTTCTCCTCCCTCTAGGTTTGTGCAAGGTCAGCCAAGGTGTGGTGGTTCTCGAGAGAATTTAGAGCTTGTGTCTTTAGAGAGTACGACTAATTAGACTGTCCATTGATTCATCAAGATGATGTGAGGCTTTAAGAATAGGCGCTTTACATTGGTGGTTAAATCTCAAAACAAATGGTCTGACCATAACTATTCCAAAAGCACTGATAGGCATTTTAAAACATCAAGATTGCTAAATATTGATCTCTCCAAGTACCTAAAATATGTTTTAATCGGTCAGCAGTGTCCCAAATCCAAACGGTTATGTTTGTTCAGATTTTCTTCATTTTTATGTTCTGTGAAGTGTTTTTGGTAACTCAGTTAGCTCATTCATGAGTCATTAACAATGTTTCTAGCACAAGATAACTTGTGACATAGCTTGTGGAGAGTAATGTGGATTTAGCTAGCACATGTATGTATCATTAGAAATGTTATCTGAATAATATGAAGGACATTGGTTTAGTGCCAATTGTGGAGGCAGAGATTCTTCTTGATGGTGACCATGGGATCGAGAGAACACTTTAGGTGACAAATAAGTGCGGTATGAGCCTATAAGTTACAATTTGACCTAGCCAAAAATGATGTTCGTTTCGAGGGTATCCTAGCGGATCATAAGAATATTTACTTTGCTTTCTTTTTTATTTATGCAGGTTGACGATTATGAAGTTATTGGATTTCTACTTTGAACTGAAATAATTCAGTTATGTCTGAGTACCATGGTGATGGGTGGTGAACTTCCCAATACAGTATGAACTCAACTCCTTAAGAATTTAATTCTTCTATGATGCTTTCCAAAGCCGATGAATGGACCACCTCGTGGACCCACACGATGGAAGAAGGGGATGCCTGAGATGGAGACGATGACGGCGATGGTCGTGGCTCCATCAATGACGGTGATCATGCGGCATAGCCAGAGGACTGGACAACAGACAAGACAAGCAATACCTGGTAGTCGCGTGATTTTGGAACGGGAGGCGGGTCGTTACCCCTACCACCCACAAAACTGACGATGATCATGTGGCCGTTATGCGACATCGTGGTGTTGGCTGTGGAGGGGAAGAGAGACTTGGGGGAGACGCGCGGGCAAGAATGGATGTTTGTGCAAGAAGAAGGCGACACCATCTCAAAAGATAATTGTTATGTTTTATCAACATCTTGATAATGTTCATATACGATGGATCATAGTAGAAGGAGTTTAGCTAAACATATCTTATTTACATGTGAATTTTTTATTTCATCTCCATACAATGGTTATTTAGTTTTTCATTTGGATTTACCCTACTTGCTCACCCAAGCCCTAGACGTTTTCCTTAGAAGTCGAACTCCTCATTCCACTAAATTGAGTACTCTTTCCATTCTTTGTTCTCCCTTATCAGCCGAGGGTTTTAGGGTGGCGTAGGAGCGGACGGTTGGGCAATTATGAGTGAGAGTTTGTTCTACATTATTGACTAGAACAAGGACAAATATGTTGAGTCTATGTTTCTGAATCAATAGGTTGTCATTGGTTGGAATACGTTTCGGGGTCAAACTAAGTAAGGGAAACACCCGACTTCAGTTGGCGGATCGCACGCGGGCGTATGGCGCCTCGTCCGTTCGACACGTGTGTTGGGGAACGTAGTAACAATTCAAAATATTTCCTACGTGTCACCAAGATCAATCTAGGAGATGCTAGAAACGAGAGAGGGGGAGTGCATCTTCATACCCTTGAAGATCGCTAAGCAGAAGCGTTACAAAGAACGCGGTTGATGGAGTCGTACTCGCGGCGATTCAAATCGTGGAAGATCCGATCCAAGCGCCGAACGGACGGTGCCTTCGCGTTCAACACACATACAGCCCGTGGACATCTCCTCCTTCTTGATCCAGCAAGGGGGAAGGACAAGTTGAGGGAGAGCTCTAGCAGCATGACGGCGTGGTGGCGCTGGAGCTCGTGGTACTCCGGCAGAGCTTCGCTAAGCGCTACGAAGGAGGAGGAGGTGTAGGAAGGGGGGAGGGCTGCGCCAGGGGGAAGGGTCCGGCTGCCCTCCCACCCCCACTATTTATAGGGGGAAGGGGAGAGGTGGCCGCCCCCCTAGATCAATCTAGAGGGGGGGCGACGGCCAAGGGAGGCAACTTGCCTCCCAAGTTAGGTGGAGGCGCCCCCGACCCCCTAGAGTTTCCAACCCTAGGTGCCATGGGCCCTTGGGAGTGCACCAGCCCATGAAGAGGATGGTTCCCGTGCAACTTCAACCCATTAGGACCTCCGGGGCAGGTGGGCCCTCCCGGTGGACCCCCGGAACCCCTTCGGTGGTTCCGGTACAATATCGATAAACCCCAAAACCTTTCCAGCGACTGAAACTGGACTTCCCATATATAAATGTTCACCTCCGGACCATTCCGGAACTCCTCGTGACGTCCGTGATCTCATCTGGGACTCCGAACAACTTTCGGTAACCACATACAATTCCCATTACAACTCTAGCGTCACCGAACATTAAGTGTGTAGACCCTACGGGTTTGGAAACCATGCAGTCATGACTGAGACACCTCTCCGGCCAATAACCAGTAGCGGGATCTGGATACCCATATTGGCTCCCACATGTTCCATGATGATCTTATCGGATGAACCACGATGTCGGGGATTCGATTAATCCCGTATAGAATTCCCTTTGTCCATCGATATGTTACTTGCCCGAGATTCGATCGTCGGTATCCCTATACCTTGTTCAATCTCGTTACCGGCAAGTCTCTTTACTTGTTCCATAACACATGATCCCGTGACTAACTCCTTAATCACATTGAGCTCATTAGGATGATGTATTACCGAGTGGGCCCATAGATACCTCTTCATCACACGGAGTGACAAATCCCAGTCTTGATTTGTGCAAACCCAACAAACACTTTCGGAGATACCTGTAGTGCACCTTTATAGTCACTCAGCTACGTTGTGACGTTTGATACGGTATCCGGGAGTTGCACAATCTCATGGTCTAAGGAAATGATACTTGACATTAGAAAAGCTCTAGCAGACGAACTACATGATCTTGTGCTATGCTTAGGATTGGGTCTTGTCCATCACATCATTCTCCTAATGATGTGATCCTGTTATCAACGACATCTAATGTCCATGGCCAGGAAACCATGACCATCTATTGATCAACGAGCTAGTCAACTAGAGGCTCACTAGGGACATGGTGTGGTCTATGTATTCACACCAGGCCTGATTCACACATGTATTACGGTTTCCGGATAATACAATTATAGCATGAACAATAGACAATTATCATGAACAAGGAAATATAATAATAACCATTTTATTATTGCCTCTGGCGCATATTTCCATCAGTCTCCCACTTGCACTAGAGTCAATAATCTAGTTACATTGTGATGAATCGAACAGCCATAGAGTTCTGGTGCTGATCATGTTTCGCTCGTGAAAGAGGTTTAGTCAACGGATCTGCGACATTCGGATCCGTATGTACTTTAGAAATATCTATATCTCCATCCTAAATGTAACCACGAATGGAGTTGAAGCGGCACTTGATGTGCTTGGTCTTCTTGTGAAACCTGGGCTCCTTGGCAATGGTAATAGCTCCAGTGTTGTCACAGAAGAGAGTCATCAGGCCCGACGCACTGCGAATCACTCCTAGGTCGATGATTAACTCCTTCATCCAGACTCCTTCCTGCGCTGCTTCCGAAACAACTATGTACTCTGCTTCACATGTAGATGCCTCCACGACGCTTTGCTTGCAACTACACCAGCTGACTGCCCCACCATTCAAAATATACACTTATCCGGTTTGTGACTTGGAGTCATCCGGATCTCTGTCGAATCTAGCATCGACGTAACCCTTTACGACGAGCTCTTCGGCACCTCCATAAACGAGAAACATATCCTTAGTCCTTTTCAGGTACTTAAGATATTCTTGACAGCTATCCAGTGTTCCATTCCGGGATCACTTTGGTAGCTCCCTACCAAACTTATGGCAAGGTTCACATCAGGGCTGGTACAAAACATGGCATACATAATAGAGCCTATGGATAAGGCATAGGGGATGACACTCATCTTTTCTCTATCTTCTGCCGAGGTCGGGCATTGAGCTGTGCTCAATCTCACACCTTGCAATGCAGGCAAGAACCCCTTCTTGGACTGATCCATATTGAACTTCTTCAATATCTTGTCAAGGTATGTGCTTTGTGAAAGACCAATGAGGGGTCTCGATCTATCTCTATAGATCTTGATGCCTAATATGTAAGCAGCTTCTCCAAGGTCCTTCATTGAAAAACACTTATTCAAGTAGGCCTTTCCGCTTTCCAAAAGTTCTATATCATTTCCCATAAAAAATATGTCATCCACATATAAAATGAGAAATGCTACGGAGCTCCCACTCACTTTCTTGTAAATACAGGCTTCTCAATAGGTCTATATAAACCCAAAAGCTTTGATCACCTCATCAAAGCAAATGTTCCAACTCCGAGATGCTTGCACCAGCCCATAGATGGAGAGTTGGAGCTTGCATACCTTGTCAGCATTCTTAGGATCGACAAAACCTTTCGGCTGCATCATATACAATTCTTCCTTAAGGAAACCGTTAAGGAATGTCGTTTTGACGTCCATTTGCCAGATCTCATAATCATAAAATGTGGCAATTGCTAACATGATTCGGACGGATTTCAGCATCGCTACGGGTGAGAAGGTCTCATCATATTCAACTCCTTAAACTTGTCGATAACCCTTAGCGACAAGCCGAGCCTTATAGACGGTCACATTACCATCCACGCCAGTCTTCTTCTTAAAGATCCATTTAATTTCTATGGCTTGCCGATCATCGGGCAAGTCCACCAAAGTCCATACTTTGTTCTCATACATGGATCCTATCTCGGATTTCATGGCTTCAAGCCATCTGTTGGAATCCGGGCCCGCCATGGCTTCTTCATAGTTCGAGGGTTCACCGTTGTCTAACAATATGATTTTCAGGACAGGGTTGCCATACCACTCTGGTGCAGAACGTGTCCTCGTGGACCTACGAAGTTCAGTAGTAACTTGATCAGAAGTTTCATGATCATCATCATTAACTTCCTCTCTAGTCGGTGTAGGCACCACAGAAACATTCTCCTACGCTGCGCTACTTTCCGGTTCAAGAGAGGGTACAATTACCTCATCAAGTTCTACTTTCCTCCCACTTACTTCTTTCGAGAGAAATTTTTTCTCTAGAAAGGATCCATTGTTGGCAACAAAGATCTTGCCTTCGGATTTGAGGTACAAGATATACCCAATAGTTTCCTTAGGGTATCCCATGAAGACACACTTTTCCGATTTGGGTTCGAGCTTTTCAGGTTGAAGTTTCTTGACATAAGCATTGCATCCCCAACCTTTCAAAAACAACAACTTAGGTCTCTTCCCAAACCATAATTCATATGGTGTCGTCTCAACAGATTTAGACGGTGCCCTATTTAAAGTGAATGCGGCAGTCTCTAATGCATATCCCCAGAATGATAGCGGTAAGTCAGTAAGAGACATCATAGACCACACCATATCCAATAGAGTGCGATTATGATGTTCGGACACACCACTATGCTGAGGTGTGCCAGGTGGCGTGAGTTGTGAAACAATTCCACATTTCCTTAAGTGTGTGCCAAACTCGTGACTAAAATATTCTCCTCCACGATCAGATCATAATAACTTTATTTTCTTGTCACGTTGATTCTCTACCTCACTCTGAAATTCCTTGAACTTTTCAAAGGTCTCAGACTTGTGTTTCATCAAGTAGACATACCCATATCTGCTTAAGTCATCAGTGAGGGTGAGAACATAACGCCAGCCACCATGAGCCTCAATGCTCATTGGTCCACATACATCGGTATGTATTATTTCCAACAAGTTGGCTGCTCGCTCCATTGTTCCGGAGAACGAAGTCTTAGTCATGTTGCCCATGAGGCATGGTTCGCACGTGTCAAATGATTCATAATCAAGAGACTCCAAAAGTCCATCTGCATGGAGTTTCTTCATGCGTTTGACACCAATATGAACAAGGCGGTAGTGCCACAAGTATGTGGGACTATCATTATCAACCTTACATCGTTTGGTATTCACACTATGAATATGTGTAACATCACGTTCGAGATACAATAAAAATAAACCATTGACCAGCGGGGCATGACCATAAAACATATCTCTCATATAAATAGAACAACAATTATTCTCGGATTTAAATGAGTAGCCATCTCGCATCAAACGAGATCCAGATACAATGTTCATGCTCAAAGCTGGTACTAAATAACAATTATTGAGGTTTAAAACTAATCCCGAAGGTAGATGTAGAGGCAGCGTGCCGACGGCGATCGCATCGACCTTGGAACCATTCCCGATGCACATCGTCACCTCGTCCTTTGCCAGTCTTCGCTTATTCCGTAGCTCCTGTTTTGAGTTACAAATGTGAGAAACCGCACCTGTATCAAATACCGAGGAGCTACTATGAGCGCTGGTAAGGTACACATCAATAACATGTATATCATATATACCTTTGACGTTGCCGACCTTCTTATCTGCTAAGTACTTGGGGCAGTTCCGCTTCCAGTGACCGGTTCCCTTGCAATAAAAGCACTTAGTCTCAGGCTTGGGTCCATTCTTGGGCTTCTTCTCAACAACTGATTTACCGGGCGCGGCAACTACTTTGCCGTCCTTCTTGAAGTTCTTCTTACCCTTGCCTTTCTTGAAACTAGTGGTCTTATTCACCATCCACACTTGATGTTTCTTTTTATTTCCACCTCCGCTGATTTCAGCATCGAATATAACTCAGGAATGGACTTCTCCATCCCTTGCATATTATAGTTCATCACAAAGCTCTTGTAGCTAGGTGGAAGCGACTGGAGGATTCTGTCAATAACCGAGTCATCCGGAAGATTAACTCCCAGATGAGATAAGCGGTTGTGCAACCCAGACATTTTGAGTATGTGCTTGCTGACAGAACTATTTTCCTCCATCTTACAACTAAAGAACTTTTCGGAGACTTTATATCTCTTGACCCGGGCATGAACTTGGAAAACCATTCTCAGCTCTTGGAACATCTCATATGCTCCGTGTTGCTCAAAATGCTTTTGGAGCCCCAGTTCTAAGCTGTAAAACATGCCGCACTGAACCAAGGAGTAATCATCAGTACGGGACTGCCAGACGTTCATAACGTCTTGAGTTGCTAGGAAAACAGATGCGTCACATAGCGGTGCATAAGGACATATAATTTCTTGGAAGCTATGAGGATGATCCTCAAGCTACGGACCCAGTCCGTATAGTTGCTTCCATCGTCTTTTAGCTTGGTTTTCTCTAGTAACGCGTTGAAGTTGAGGGCAACATTAACATGGGCCATTGGATCTACAAGATATATTGTAAAGACAATTTTTGACTAAGTTCATGATAATTAAGTTCATCTAATCAAATTATTTAATGAACTTCCACTTAGATAGACATCCCTCTAGTCATCTAAGTGATACATGATCCATATCAACTAGGCTGTGTCCGATCATCACGTGAGACGAACTAGTCATCAATGGTGAACATCTCCATGTTGATCGCATCTACTATACGACTCATGTTCGACCTTTCGGTCTCTTGTGTTCCGAGGCCATGTCTGTACATGCTAGGCTCGTCGAGTCAACCTCAGTGTTTCGCGTGTGTAAATCTGGCTTACACCCATTGTATGCAAACGTTAGGATCTATCACACCCGATCATCACGTGGTGCTTCGAAACAACGATCCTTCGCAACGGTGCACACTTAGGGGGAATACATTTCTTGAAATTTTAGTGAGGGATCATCTTATTTGTGCTACCGTCGTTCTAAGCAAATAAGATGTAAGAACGTGATAAACATCACATGCAAATCATAAAGTGACATGATATGGCCAATATCATCTTACGCCTTTGATCTCCATCTTCGGGGCGCGGCATGATCACCATCGTCACCGGCACGACACCATGATCTCCGTCATCATGATCTTCATCATCGTGTCTTCATGAAGTTGTCTCGCCAACTATTACTTCTACCACTATGGCTAACGCTTAGCAATAAAGTAAAGTAATTACATGGCGTTTTTTATTGACTCGCATGTCATACAATAAATTAGGACAACTCCTATGGCTCCTGCCGGTTGTCATACTCATCGATATGCAAGTCGTGATCTATTATATACTTAAAACGATAGAAAACGTGCGGTGATGATTTGACACTTTAAAGACTAAGATATATCAATGGTCAAGATTAAGCAAACCCATGTATATCTATACCTAATATTAAAGGACGGAGCGTTTCTCCACTTTTTTTCGTCCATATGGTGGGACCAAGATAAAATTTCGTCCGTCATGCCTTCTTTCATTTGTACCGATCTGTTTTCCTGCAAAAAGAGAAAATCTTTACCATGTAGAGCCGTTATGGGTCGGCCCATTAGGGGAGGCTGTACCAACAGCTCCTGCGCTAGTGAAAAAGAAAGAAACAAATAATACCACGCCGTTTGGACTCGAACCTGTGCGCTTAAGCTGGACCGCTAAGAGCTCCGACCATTGGACTAAACAACACTTTTTGTTTACTCTGCAACCCGACTTTCTAAATTATATTGGCAATCACATCAGATAACGAGAGCAAATGAGAATATAGTTTTTTTTGGCAAAACTGAATATATTTTAGAACAAAAATATTTTGTAAAGTTGTGAACAATTTTTTTTAAATTCGAACACTTTAAAAAGAATACTTTTTTGAAACACGAATATTTTTCAAACACAAACATTTTTGAAAACAAGGAGGTGCTATATCCTAATGTTTTTTTGCATTTGCAATTTTTTTTAAACACAAACATTTAATGAATTTAGAATTTGAAAAGGTAATTTTTTAAACATAAAATATTTTTGAAAACTAGAAGGTTCTGTAGCTAATATTTTTTTTAATCTATACCGGACTAAACAACACTTTATGTTTACTCTGCAACCCGACTTTATAAATTATATTAGCAACCACATCAGATAACGAGAGCAAATAAAAATATAGTTTTTTTTGGAAAAACTGGATATATTTTAGAACTCAAATATTTTGTAAAGTTGCGAACAATTTTTTTAAATTCGAACACTTTAAAAATGAATAGTGTTTTCAAAGAATATTTTTTTGAAACCTGAATATTTTTAAAACACAAACATTTTTTGAAAACAAGGAGGTGTTATATCCTAATTATTTTTTGAATTTGCAATTTTATTTTAAAAACACAAACATTTTATGAATTTTGAATTTGAAAAGGCAATTTTTGAAACATAAACTATTTTTGAAAACTAGGAGGTTATGTAGCTAATATTTTTTAATCTATACCTACTAATAAAACCGGGTGAATTTTTAAAATAGACCCATCGATGCATTGTTTTAGTTCACTTTGTTCAATGCTCTTGATCTCGTCGGACACGAAGAAAGCTCAAGGACCTAGCCAACATTGGTTATTGACAACTGGTTCTGCGATCACCAGAGACAAGAACTGCAATGAGAACAAGCAGAAACACGGTATTAAACATGTTAGTTATGTTTGGGGCATGTGGATGCGGTCTTTAGGCATGCTCAATGGATAAAGGCGTGTGGGGGTTGTTTTCTCCCGTTGTAACGCATGGGCACATTTTCTAGTGTTATAATAAGGAAAATAGACACTTACGTGCTAGAATCAACCACCATGCTTAAGATACACGTCCCTCATGTTTCCAAATACAACTCCATCACATGCACGTGTACAAGGCACATACACCAGATTGTTTTTTCTTTGATGTCGACGTGTAGAAGGCAAATACACTTCCCTCAAAAAAAGGCAAATATACTACAACGTTTTTTCTTTCATGTACACGTAAAGTAAACAAAATATACAGACCCAGTTCAAGTAAAAGAAATATCATTTTTTCTTTGATATGCACGTGTACAAGGCAATTATGCTACATCAGTTTTTCTGTCATGGACACGCCAGGTAAAAGAAAACACGTCAAGTAAAAAAATACAGACCTACATGCTCAATCAATCATCATGCTTAAGAGTTACCAATACGATAAAAGTCCGTCACATGCACCTGTACATGGCACATGCATGTGTGGAAGGAAAATACACTTGATCGTTTTTTATGTCATCTACATGTGTACAAGGCAAATGCCACATGATCTTTTTTTTAGAACAACAAGTTGTTCAACTTTGCAGATTGTTTTCCGTGGCTAAATTGATTATGGCAAGCGTAAGAATCTGCAAGCAGACGAACACACAGATTATAACAATGGTCATATGGACTCGAAAAAACTTGGTGAATTTAAACCAGACACAAGACAGTTCGTGGGCATCAGCGCCGAGGGCGGCGCCGACTGTCGAGGAGGAGGATCAAAAGAAAGAGCGGCATGAAGATACACATCAACCAAACCAGCACCAAATCCAAGGACAACAAAGCCGAGGCACGTACAGAAACTCTCAATACATGCGTGGGGACGCACGGTGGATATCAACACATGCCACGACGCACGGATACCCGGCAAATCAAAAGCAAAACTGCACCGCCTCTACACAACTATATTCCATTTGCATCATGATGCTGCGTGATTCAAAGGCATGGTGCATCCAGATGTCTTGGCAGTTGGCACCCAACAAATGAAAAGAGGAATACAATAAGCCATCAAATTTTAGGTAATATCCCCGTACCCTACATATATGTGCTTATAAGTTTCCTTCTGGGAAGTTTTAATTTCTAATCAAACTCTTATTACCAGTAGACAAAGCAACGACTTTTTAAAATTGTTTTGAAGCCAACAAAAATATACCTTTTTACGGGGTAACAATAATATATTGTCCAATAAGGCAACATAATAATCTGCACTGCTGACTATATGGTGGGTCCTAATCAGAACGACTGTGAGAAATCTAAGTATTCATATAAGCATATAAAGTCAAGCAAAGATGAATAGCCCATTTGAATAGCTCGGCTCACACAATATGAGTACACTGAGCTCATATAGGTATACTTAAGAGACAATTCGACAAAGAGGGATACATCAGAGGTGACATTATCGCATATGTTAGTAAACATTGTTCAAGATCCTTCAGTATATATATGGTTCCATGGTTCAATGGTTCAATTTTATTCTCTATTACACCTATGCCTTATGATTTTTTATATATAACAACATCAAACCGATTTATAAATGAAGTTTACCCTTAAATCACCAAGTGGATTAAAAATGAAATTACATGAATAATTTGATTATTAACCTGTTCAATATCATCTAAGATATCCATAGGGGCTAAGTAATTTGCGATGCAATGAACAATGTACCATCTTTGAGGATTGTGAGTGAAAAATAATGTTTTAGCAATATTTAGTTACATAATCTCACAATTGTGTCTGATCGGGCACTATTCAAACAACATAGACAATACAACTAAGATTAATTCGCACAAAACCATATTCAGACATGGCATTATCAAACAAAAGCGACCCTCTAATGCACTACAACGTGAGGACTAACAGGTCACTTGGTTCAGCCCCGGGTTAACATAATTATACATAATCAATCTTTCGTAAGCATTTTCATAGAAAAATGATCGGCAAGAAGATAGAAAACGATGGACTGGGAGAAATTGGAGAGCACAACATAAGAATTAATGGTTTCCATGTCAAGCCACACACGAAAATTCAATTAATCATTTATCAATCATCCTTTTGGAACATTGAAATGTAGGGTACACAGGAGAAGATTTGTCTAGGAGTAATTCCAGGATACCGTTGGGAACAAAGGAATAACCATATTAGTTCTTTCTAATTTTCAATGTAATGCGACATTTCACACAAGTTTTGGAGGAAAGGGAACATGAAGTGTGGACACGAGTTTTCTTTTCTTTCTGTTGATACGTAAGACCTTAATTCCAGCATTCTCCTATTATGATATCTATTTTTGTGAAGATGACCTTATTAAATTCCATAGTGTTTCCAAAATATTGTCCTTTTTCTATATTTTGAATTATAATTTACTTGCAGGCAAAAAATGTAGGAAAACAATAATGAATAGAACAATATATTGTAAATCTAGCCGCGCAAATGCGCGGGTCACCCTGCTAGTTCCTGTTATAAGAACATGATCAATCTCATACATCACATATATTTCATCACATCCTTTTGGCCATATCATATCACATAGCATACCCTGCAAAAACAAGTTAGACGTCCTCTAATTGTTGTTGCAAGTTTTACGTGGCTGCTATGGGTTTCTAGCAAGAACGTTTCTTACCTACGTAAAAGCCACAATGGTGATATGCCAATTGCTATTTACCCTTCATAGGGACCCTCTTCATCGAATCCGATCCGACTAAAGAGGGAGAGACACACACCCGCTAGCCACCTTATGCAACAAGTGCATGTCACGCGATGGAACCTGTCTCACGTAAGAGTATGTGTAAAGTCGGTCCGGGCCGCTTCATCCCAAAATGACGCCGAATCAAGATAAGACTAGTAACAACAAGCAAATTGACCAAATCATCGCCCGCAACTACTTGTGTGATACTCGTGCATAGAATCTACACATAAACCTAGCTCTGATACCACTGTTGGGGAACGTAGTAACGATTCAAAAAATTTCCTACGTGTCACCAAGATCAATCTAAGAGATGCTAGAAACGAGAGAGGGGGGGGTGCATCTTCATACCCTTGAAGATCGTTAAGCGGAAGCGTTACAAAGAACGCGGTTGATGGAGTCGTACTCGTGGTGATTCAAATAGCAGAAGATTCGATCCAAGCGCCGAACGGACGACACCTCCGCGTTCAACACACGTACAGGCCGGGGACGTCTCCTCCTTCTTGATCTAGAAAGGGGAAGGAGAAGTTGAGGGAGAGCTCCAGCAGCGCGATGGAGTGGTGGTGGTGGAGCTCGTGGTACTCCGGCAGAGCTTTGCTAAGCGTTACGGAGGAGGAGGAGGTGTAGGAGGAGGGGGAGGGCTGCACCAGGGGGAAGGGTCCGGCTGCGCTCCCACCCCCCACTATTTATAGGGGGAAGGGGAGAGGTGGCCGGCCCCCCTAGATCAATCTAGAGGGGGCTGGACGGCCAAGGGAGGCAACTTACCTCCCAAGTTAGGTGGAGGCGCCCCCCACCCCCTAGGGTTTCCATCCCTAGGCGCCATGGGCCGTTGGGGGGGGTGTGCACCAGCCCACTAAGGGGCTGGTTCCCATGCAACTTCAACCCATTAGGCCCTCCGGGGCAGGTGGACCCTCCCGGTGGACCCCCGGAACCCCTTCGGTGGTCCCTGTACAATACCGATAAACTCCGAAACCTTTCTGGCGACTGAAACTGGACTTCCCATATAAAAATCTTAACCTCTAGACCATTCCGAAACTCCTCGTGACGTCTAGGATCTCATGCGGGACTCCAAACAACTTTTGGTAACCACATACAATTCCCATTACAACTCTAGCGTCACTGAACCTTAAGTGTGTAGACCCTACGGGTTCGGAAACCATGCAGTCATGACCAAGACACCTCTCCGGCAAATAACCAATAGCGGGATCTGGATACCCATATGGGTTCCCACATGTTCCACGATGATCTTATCGGATGAACCACGATGTCGGGGATTCGATTAATCCCGTATACAATTCCCTTTGTCCATCAGTATGTTACTTGCCCGAGATTCGATCGCCGGTATCCCTATACCTTGTTCAATCTTGTTACCGGCAAGTCTCTTTACTCGTTTCGTAACACATGATCCCGTGACTAACTCCTTAATCACATTGAGCTCATTATGATGATGTATTACCAAGTGGGCCCATAGATACCTCTTCGTCACATGGAGTGACAAATCCCAGTCTCGATTCGTGCCAACTCAACAGACACTTTCGGAGATACCTGTAGTGCACCTTTAGAGTCACCCAGTTACGTTGTGACGTTTGATACAACCAAAGCATTCCTACAATATCCAGGAGTTGGACAATCTCATGGTCTAAGGAAATGATACTTGACATTAGAAAAGCTCTAGCAAACGAACTACACGATCTTGTGCTATGCTTAGGATTGGGTCTTGTCCATCACATCATTCTCCTAATGATGTGATCCCGTTATCAACGACATCCAATGTCCATGGCCAGGAAACCATGACCATCTATTGATCAACGAGCTAGTCAACTAGAGGCTTACCAGGGACATGATGTGGTCTATGTATTCACACATGTATTACGGTTTCCGACTAATACAATTATAGCATGAACAACAGACAATTATCATGAACAAGGAAATATAATGATAACCATTTTATTATTGCCTCTAGGGCATATTTCCAACAACATGTCCTATGTGGGCTCACCTAGCATTATCTCTTCCACTTTTGCAATGAAACCCTTGTTGCAGTCTGCCTACCGAAACAACTCGTATGTTATAGGATCTGGAACCCTCAAAGGTTGTCGCCTATGGAACCAAGGTACCCCACTGCCACTTCCTATCTTCCTCACACTCAACTCGTCATGCTGCCGCATCTAATCATGACGCACCTGCGAGGTCATGGTGTCGTCCAAAAGCTCCATAGAAGGGATTAGGCTCGCCCATCGTCGGACTTCACCCCCGTCGTCGAGCTGTGCATGGCCACCACCGCGGATCTGCTCGTCCCCAACACTTCTCCGTACCTTGCCGTTCCTCCCACCTCACATCGGTGTGCGTGTCATCGCCAGGGACCAGTTCATCGCCTCACACTACTTGAGCCTCTGCTTCACCTGCAGCTGGGAGACGCCACTGCCCCGTGGGCTGCGTCCTCGCCTGGACAAAATGTTCAGCACGATCACCTTTGTTGCAAAAATATTACCTCAACAAGAACTCCACAACAATACCTATGTTGCAAAAAATAATGCAACAAGTCCTTTGCTGGAAAAAAATCTTATTGGAAAAATATATATGTCACAAGACCTTGCCATGTTTACCTCTTCTGTTGGAGATGCCGATGAGGACATCCCTACTAATGCTACACCCACAACTCCGACTGCTATACATACAGGACCAATTACTAGAGCTCGCACATGTCAATTGAATCACCAGGTACTTTCGTTTCTTGCAAATCCTTCTAATGTTCATGAACATATGATGCTGCCTAAATTAGATACTTTTGTTTTACTTGTGAATGAAGGACCTAGCATGGACAACAAGGATGACTATTGGAGCGGGATCAAGCATGGAGAAGAAGGTGCGCGCGCGGGAAAGAACAATGGAGCTTCCAGTGATGATTTTCGCACTTTGAAGCCACCATAATGGGAACTAGAAGCCTTGGACGAAATATGCATGATGCCACTTTATAAAATTCGTCCCTAGGCTAATATAGGTGCTGCGCCACCTTATTTTTGGGCTAGGCCCATGTAATTTCGAAATACTATATTATAGGCTGTTTTTAGAGTCCGTATGTATGGGGAAACTGAGTTAGGGTCGGTTTCGGACCCCTCCTACAAGGGGCCACGAAATTCCCCTCTATTCCTCCATATATACAACCCTTAGGGCGTCGTTTTAGGTTTGGGTTTTGTTTAGATTACAAGTTCACCATAGCTGCAACTTTGCGTTCTTCGTTTGTGTTCCACGACCAGACAAAGGCGTCACAGAACCCCACTTCATCAATAAAGCTTTCCTCTTATATTCGCAATGTCCAGATTGCAATCTTCTTCGTTTGCGTGCAGGAAATAGACCCTCGTGGTCAGGTTGATCGTGCTCCGGTATGGTCAATAACCTCTCGAAGTTGGTTTAGCGATTGCTAAGGCGCGACGTCATCACACGTTCGTAGTTGGTTCGTCAAAGTCTACTCCACCAAAAACGATAGCCACCATCCTATCAAAAGACAGGGACAACTTCGCCTCTATCAAGTGATATCAGATTTCCAGGTTGCTCGGTGAGATTTTACGAGTTTTCGTAGTTTAGATCGCATCTGCATACTTTTAGTCCACGAAAAAGCCACAAAAAAATTAGGGTTAGATCATGATATCCGAACCAATCTGAGCCTTTGCATAGTCTTTTCAGTATTTTGCTTTGTTGAATTTGCGGTTACATCATCGTGTCGAGTTGCTGGTGTTAGTGTCTAGTCCTTTAGAGTTTCGAGTTCTATTCATAGGTTATCACGCCGCCACCACATCATCTTCATAGTTGCCATATACCACCACCATCATAACCGCTGCCATATATCACCACCCACCATCACTATCCATTGGTGTCCATATATACCACCACAAATCCGCCACCAATTCGAGTCTAGCTCATTTTAGGTTTAGTTTCGAGATCTTTTTGATTTCGGATTCGCGTTTTGCTACCTGCGTAGGAGTCGGAAAAAAGAGTCTGACACGCTTTACAGAGCATGTTTTGGCCCCAAAAAAATCTGGCCAATTTTTTCCCTATCTTGATTCTAGGTTCTCCGGAGCGTTTTGAGACACTTGCCATCATAGTGATTTTTGTCGAATTTTTTGGTCATCGCAGCCCCCGAATTGCTCCAGAAAAAAAATAGTCCAAAAAATTTCGTGCCCATCTTGCTTATACGACGTGGGAAGAGTTTTGAGACACTCGCCATTGTAGTGATTTTTTGAGCAAAAACAAAAGTGCAAAAAAAAGAGGCGTCGGAAAAAAAATCAAAAAAAAATTCAGAGTGTGCTCTTCCCTTGGTTACGTGTAGCGTCGTGATTTTGTTGGTGTTTTAGGCTCGCGTCTCTAGCACTGTCTAGCCTAGGACCAGCACAACACCATCGTTGAGCGTTTATTCAACCTTGCATCTCTGAATTGATTATTGCTAACCTTTTTTGCTACCATATTATAAGCCATCCTAGCTCCACATACATCTACGTCGTGTGTTTGACACCACCTGGCAATCGCTCTATCCAAGATTTGAGAGTTTTGACTACAACAGTTGCCGATCACCGCCTGCTGTTGGGTAAGAACTGGTAAGAATTTGAGATTCGCTTAAAGGATTTGTGACACACCACCTCCACCACCACCACCACGTCCCAGTAGTCTATAGGTTTCATATTCTTGTGTGTTTCCTATTTGCTAACCATGCTAGGATCACACGACGACGAGATCGACTGGGAGAGCATGACCAACAAAGCGCTCTATGATAAATTTCAGCAAATGATGGCTGACCAGGTACAAGACTTCGTGACCAACTTTGGAGAGGCCATGGAGAAGCTAGATGGTTTGGAGAAGACATTCAGCACCAAGATGGATGCCAAATTCAATGAGGTGCTTGCCCGTCTACCACCACCAGCTGCAACTCCTATTCCTTTCGAACGACGAGCGCGGCGTGTGCCTCTCGACCAAGCCAAACATACTGGTACTGTTAATACTGCTGCTACTTCTGTGGCTCGTGCTGCTACTGTCGTTGAGCAGGTTGAAGATTATGATGGTGATTACGATGATGAGGGAGAGGTTGCTCCCGATCAGCCTTAGGGGCAACCACCACCATACGCACCAGGGCAACCACATGGCTACAACCGTAACGGTAGGACTGCACCATCCCCTCAGGTACAGGATCATGACCATATCCCTAAACTTAAATTGAATATTCCGACGTTTGAGGATAGATATGTTCCTGATATATATCTTACATGGGAGTTAGAAACAGAACAACGTTTTACATGCTTACAATTTCCTGAGGATAGACGTGTTGCTGCTGCTGTTTGTTCATTCACTAGTTTTGCTTGTGTTTGGTGGTCAGAACATTGTAGAATACACCATGCTAATATTCCAACTACTTGGGCTGCTTTGAAAACTGCTATGCGTAATCGTTGGGTGCCACCTTATTATCAACGTGAATTGCTTCAAAATTTGCAGCGTTTAAGACAAGAAAAAAATTCTATAGAAGAATATTATTAGGAATTGCAAACTGGTATGATTAGATGTGGTATTGTTGAGGAGAATGAAGCTATGCTTGCACGTTTTATGGGTGGATTAAATAGAGAGATTCAGACTATTCTAGAGTATAAGGAGTATAACACTATCACTCGTTTATTTCATCTTGCTTGCAAAGCTGAATGTGAAGTGCAGGATCGACAGGCAATGGCGAGAACTACTTTTTTTGCAGGTCGCACTTCATCATGGACACCACGTACCTCCTCTACTTCCGCACGTCCTATTGCAACACCACCTACTTCAACCTCCAATTCCAACCGTGATACCAGGAAACAGGCTCCTACCCCACCCTCTATGAAGAGCACACCTTCTGGGTCTGCACAGAGCTCTTCTTCATCTATTGCATCCACAGGGCAAACACATGAGGTTATATGCCATCGTTGCAAGGGTGGAGGGCACTTTGCGAGAGAATGCCCTTCCAAGCGTGTAATGATTGTTACCGAGGATGGTGTATATGCGTCCGCTAATGATTATGATGAGGAGACTTTGGCTCTCATTGCAAGTGAAGAACAGGGTGGCGAGGATGCAGAACCAGAAACACACTACATGGCTGCTGATTACGCTGACAGGTATGAAAGTTTAGTTGCTCAACGTGTTCTCAGTGTGCAGGTTACACAGGCTGAGCAAAATCAGAGGCACAACTTGTTCCACACAAAGGGAGTTGTGAAGGGGCGTTCTGTTCGTGTCATCATCGATGGAGGGAGTTGTAATAACTTGGCTAGCATGAAGATGGTGGAGAAGCTGTCTCTAACCACCAGACTGCATCCTCATCCTTATTACATCCAATGGTTCAACAATAGTGGCAAGGTTAAGGTAACACGTACTGTTCGTGTGCATTTTAGCATTGCTACATATTTTGATTATGTGGATTGTGATGTGGTACCCATGCAAGCATGTTCTGTTTTACTTGGTAGGCCATGGCAGTTTGATAAAAAATATGTACACCGTGGTAGGACAAATCAGTATACTCTTGTTCATAAGGATCAAAATATCACTCTGCTTCCAATGTCTCCTGAACATATTATGAATGATGACATTGCTAGAGCTAGTAAAGCAAAACAGGAGAAAAATAAGATTGAAAATCAGATTGTAGCATAGGAATTGGAGCAACACCATAAGCATAATAAACCATCATCTACTGTTGCATCCAAAATAAAATTGAAGAGTGGATGTTTACTTGGTACTAAATCTGATATTAATGATTTGGATGTCGCTACATCTGTTTGCTATGCTTTTGTATGCAAAGAGGTATTATTTTCATTTGAGGACATGCCTCCCTCTTTGCCTCCTGCTATCATTAACATTTTGCAGGAGTTCGCTGACGTCTTTCCACAAGACGTGCCACCGGGATTACCACCTATTCGCGGGATTGAGCATCAGATTGACTTAATTCCCGGTGCATCCCTACCCAACCGTGCGCCCTACCATACCAATCCAGAGGAGACAAAGGAGATTATGCATCAAGTACAGGAGCTGCTTGACAAAGGTTATATACGTGAATCCCTTAGTCCTTGTGCTATTCCTATTATTCTAGTGCCTAAAAAGGATGGTACATCGCGCATGTGTGTGGATTGTAGAGGCATTAATAATATTACTATTCGTTATCGTCATCCTATTCCTAGACTAGATTATATGCTTGATGAATTAAGTGGCTCTACAATTTTCTCCAAAGTTGATTTGCGTAGTGGATACCATCAAATTCTTATGAAATTGGGAGATGAATGGAAAACGACATTTAAAACTAAGTTTAGATTATATGAGTGGTTAGTCATGCCTTTTGGGTTAACTAATGCACCTAGCACTTTCATGAGATTGATGAACGAGGTTTTACGTGCTTTCATTGGACGATTTGTGGTAGTCTATTTTGATGATATATTGATTTTTAGTAGATCTTTGGAGGAACATTTGGAACATTTACGTGATGTTTTTACTGCTCTACGTGATGCACGTTTGTTTGGTAACCTTGGGAAGTGCACTTTTTGCACCGACCGAGTATCTTTTCTTGGCTATGTTGTTACTCCACAAGGAATTGAAGTTGATAAAGCCAAGATTGAAGCTATTGAGAGTTGTCCGCAGCCCAAAACGGTCACACAAGTCAGGAGTTTTCTTGGCCTCGCTGGTTTCTATAGGTGTTTTGTGAGAGATTTCAGCACCATCGCTGCACCTCTCAATGAGCTTACAAAGAAGGAAGTGCCTTTTCTTGGGGTACCGCACAGGAAGAAGCCTTCACGGTCTTGAAAGATAAGTTAACACATGCTCATTTACTCCAACTTCCTGATTTTAATAAGACTTTCGAGCTTGAATGTGATGCTAGTGGAATTGGGTTAGGAGGTGTGTTATTACAAGATGGTAAACCTATTGCGTACTTTTCTGAAAAGTTGAGTGGGCCTAGTCTGAATTATTCTACTTATGATAAGGAATTATATGCTCTTGTTCGGACTTTGGAAACATGGCAACATTATTTATGGCCCAAAGAATTTGTTATACATTCTGATCATGAATCTTTGAAACATATTAAAAGTCAAGCAAAACTGAACCGTAGACATGCTAAATGGGTTGAATTCATTGAGACTTTACCTTATGTCATTAAACACAAGAACGGTAAAGAAAATGTTATTGCTGATGCCTTGTCTCGTTGTTATACTATGCTTTCAAAACTTGACTTTAAAATATTTGGTTTGGAGACCATCAAAGATCAATATGTGCATGATGCTGAATTTAGAGATGTGTTGCAAAATTGTAAAGAAGGGAGAACATGGAAAAAGTTCGTTATTAATGATGGATTTGTGTTCCGTGCTAACAAGCTTTGCATTCCAGCTAGCTCTGTTCGTCTTTTGTTGTTACAGGAGGCGCATGGAGGAGGATTAATGGGACACTTTGGCGTGAAGAAGACGGAGGACGTACTTTCTACACATTTCTTTTGGCCAAAGATGAGACGGGATGTTGAGCGTTTTGTTGCTCGCTGCACTACATGTCAAAAAGCTAAGTCACAACACAATCCTCATGGTTTATATATGCCTTTGCCTGTACCTAGTGTTCCTTGGGAGGATATATCTATGGACTTTGTTTTAGGTTTACCTCGAACAAAGAAGGGGAGGGATATCATATTTGTTGTTGTGGATAGATTTTTCCAAAATGGCACACTTTATACCATGTCATAAAAGTGATTATGCTGCTCATGTTGCTGATTTGTTCTTTCGTGAAATTATTCGGTTGCATGGTGTACCAAATACAATTGTTTCAGATCGTGATGCTAAATTTCTTAGCCACTTTTGGAGATATTTATGGGCTAAGTTGGGGACTAAACTACCTTTTAGTAATACCTGTCATCCCCAAACTGATGGCCAAACTGAAGTAGTCAATAGATCATTGTCTACTATGCTTAGGGCTGTTTTGAAGAATAACCTGAAAATGTGGGAAGAATCATTGCCTCATATTGAATTTACTTATAATCGTTCGCTACATTCTACCACTAAGATGTGCCCTTTTGAAGTTGTGTATGGTTTCTTACCTCGTGCACCTATTGATTTGTTGCCTCTTCCATCTTCGGAGAAGGTTAATTTTGATGCTAAATAACGTGCTGAATTGATAACAAAGATGCATGAGTTAACAAAGGAAAACATTGAGCGTATGAATGCTAAATGCAAAATTGCTGGAGATAAGGGTAGAAAACATGTTGTCTTTGCACCTAGAGATCTTGTTTGGTTACATTTGCGTAAGGATAGATTTCCTGATTTGCGCAAGTCAAAGCTAATGCCACGTGCTGATGGTCCTTTTAAGGTGTTAGAGAAAATAAATGATAATGCATATAAACTTGAGCTGCCTACAGAGTTTGGGGTTAGCCCCACTTTTAACATGCAGATTTGAAGCCTTATTTGGGTGAGGAAGATGAGCTTCCATCGAGGACGACTTCAGTTAAATAAGGGGATGATGATGAGGACATCCCTACTAATGCTACACCCACAACTCCGACTGCTATACATACATGACCAATTACTAGAGCTCGCGCACGTCAATTGAATTACCAGGTACTTTCGTTTCTTGCAAATCGTTCTAATGTTCATGAACATATGATGCTGCCTAAATTAGATACTTTTGTTTTACTTGTGAATGAAGGACCTGGCATGGACAACAAGGATGACCATTGGAGTGGGATCAAGCATGGAGAAGAAGGTGCGCGCGCGGGAAAGAACAATGGAGCTTCCAGTGATGATTTTCGCACTTTGAAGCCACCATAATGGGAGCAAGAAGCCTTGAACGAAATATGCATGATGCCACTTTATAAAATTCGTCCCTAGGCTAATACAGGTGCTGCACCACCTTATTTTTGGGCTAGTCCCATGTAATTTCAAAATACCATATTATAGGCTGTTTTTAGAGTCCGTATGTATGGGGAAACTGAGTTAGGGTCGGTTTCGGACCCCTCCTCCAAGGGGCCACGAAATTCCCCTCTATTCCTCCATATATACAGCCCTTAGGGTGTCGTTTTAGGTTTGGGTTTTTGTTTAGATTACAAGTTTGCCATAGCTGCAACTTTGCATTCTTTGTTTGTGTTCCACGACCAGACAAAGGCGTCACAGAATCCCACTTCATCAATAAAGCTTTCCTCTTATATTCGCAATATCCAGATTGCAATCTTAGTTTCTTGGTTTTTCTTCGTTTGCGTGCAGGAAATAGACCCTCGTGGTTAGGTTGATCGTGCTCCGGCGTGGTCAATAACCTCTCGGAGTTGGTTTAGCGATTGCTAAGGCGCGACGCCATCACACGTTCGTAGTCGGTTCGTCAAAGTCTACTCCACCAAAAACGATAGCCACCATCTCATCGAAAGACAGGGACAACTTCACCTCTACCAGATGCTCTAAGAGTGACTTCGAAGAGAGGGAAGCTAACGGAAGTGCCTTTCTTTTTGCAAATAATAGGATGACCTCTGGAAATTAGGATATGACAACTTTAGCCTTGATATGTATGGTGTCGCTTGGTAAAAACTAAACAACATATCTTTTGGTTGCAACTTAACTAACAAACAAATCAATGGCTATCTGTTTAGGAAGGCGTCGACAATTAGATCAAAATAAGCATGGGGTGAGTGTAGGACACATGCATGAACAGAGAGATGGGTGCCACACATAGGACATTGATTGCACTGACTGTAAGCCTAAAATGTGACTCTCAAATAAGATTATAATTTGTCTTGTCTTATATCATCTATGTATATTATTCACCTGTAGCAACACACGGGTATTTAGCTGGGTTATGTATGTTGGTGACCAGATGTTTTTCAGAGTCCCGGATGAGATCCCAAATGTCATTGGAGCTCTGGAATGGTTCGGAGGTAAAGATTCATATATGGGAAGTCATATTTTGGCTACCGGAAAAGTTTTGGTTTTTTTCGATATTGTACTAGGAAGCTTCTAGAAGGTTCCAGAAGTCCATCAAGGGTTCCACCTCGTCCCAAGGGTTTGCATGGGCTGAGGGGAGGGGCCCTGTCCTTATTGGGCCTGACATGGCTTGAAACTGCAAGGTATTTCCCCAAAGAGGAAGGGATGATGAAGCACAACGACGGTAAGTATTTCGGTATTTCCCTTAGTTATGAAACCAAGGTTATCGAACCAGTAGGAGAACCACTCAACACTATGTAAACAATACCTGCACACAAAGAACAAATACTTGCAACCCGACGCGTAAGAGAAGTTGTCAATCTCTCCACGGTAAAAAGATAGATTGGTTTGCTGTAGATTGGATAAATAGATCGCGTAAGAACACAAAATAAAAGATGTAAATAAAAAGTGCAACAAAGTATTTTTGGGTTTTTGGAATAATAGAGGTGGAAACAAAAGCGGCAAAAAGATAGATAGGAAAGCAATATGTTGAAAGATAGACCCCGGGGGGCGTAGGTTTCACAAGTGGCTTCTCTCATGAATATAGCACATGGTGGGTAAACAAATTACTGTTGGGAAATTGATAGAAGATCAAATAATCATGACGATATCCAAGGCAATGATCATTATATAGGCATCATGTACAAGATTAGTAGACCGAAACGATTCTGCATCTACTACTACTACTCCACACATCGACCGCTATCCAACATGCATCTAGTGTATTAAGTTCTTGGAGAAACGGAGTAATGCAATAAGAACGATGACAGGATGTAGACAAGATATATTCATGTAGGAATAGACCCCATCTTGTTATTCTTAATAGAAACGATACATGTGTGCCTCGCTGCCCCTTCTGTCATTGGGAGAGGACACCGCAAGATCGAACCCATCATGAAGTACCTCTTCCCTTGGCAAGAAAAATCGATCTAGTTGTCCTAACTAAACCAAATATTCGAAGAAGAAATACGAGGCTATAAGTAATCATGCATATAAGAGATCAAAGAAGACTCAAATAATATTCATGGGTAGAAATTGATCATGAACTCAAACTTCATCGGATTCCAACAAATACACCGCAAAAAGTCATTACATTGAGTAGATCTCCAAGAGACCATTGTATTGAGAATCAAAAGAGAAAGATGAAGCCATCTAGCTACTGCCTACGGACCCGTAGGTCTATGGTGGACTACTCACACATCATCAGAGAGGCACCCATGAAGATGATGCACCCCTCCGTGATGGTGTTAGACTGGATCTCAAGGTTCTAGAACTTGCGGCGGCTGGAATTGTGTTTCGTCGACTCCACTAGAGTTTTTGGAATATTTTGGTATTTATAGAGCTGATAGGCGGTGGAGAGGCGTCCGAGGAGGGCACAACCCACCAGGCCGCGCCAGGGGCCTCTGGGGCACTCTGGTGTCTTGTGGCCTCTTCGGCCCTCCTCTCTGGTGCTTCTTTGGTATTTCAGACGTCTTCTGGCCCAAAAAAAACTCCAAAAAGTTTTGCGGTGTTTGGGCTTTGTTTGGTACTAATATTCTGCAAAGTAAAAAAACAAGTAAAAAACAACAACTGGCACTTGACACTATGTCAATAGGTTAGTCCCAAAAACTGATATAAAGTTGCTATAAAATGATTGTTAAATATCCAAGATTGATAATATAATAGCATGGAACAATAAAAAATTATAGATACATTGGAGATGTATCAGGGCCAGGTGCACAAGTCCCTCAAGGATCATGTAGTTGGGAAAGGTGGAAAGTCCACCGTTGTATGGAAGGGAAGGAGGAGGACTAGGATTCCACCTCCTCCCCCCATGGCTGCGCCCTAGGGCTTGGAGGGGCCGCCACCTATATATAGAGGGGAGGGGCGCCCCAAGAGGACACACCAAGCCCTTGGCGCCCCTCTCTCTCCCTAGATTGTTTTCTCCTCTGTTCGCGGTTTCAGTACTACTCCGCTTAGCCCTGCCGAGCTAGCACCACCACCACGGCCACCACGTCATCATGATGGTTGAGAACCCTTCTCCTTCTTCGCCCTTAATACGTCTCAAACATATCTACTTTTTGAAACAATTCTTCTCTAATTTTGACCTCTAATTTGCATGATTTGAATGAAACTAACACGAACTGATGCTGTTTTCGATAGAACTACCTTAGTGTTATTTTTGTGCAGAAATAAAAGTTCTCAGAATTGGACGAAACTTTTTGTGAATTATTTCTGGAATATATGATGAATTATGGAGCAAATACCTGTCGGAGGGGGTGTGCCAGGGGGGCACCAGCCAACGGGGCGTCCCCATAGTGGCGCGCCCTTATGGCTTATGGAACTGAAAGCACATATGCTCCCTTGGTGGTTTTGATAATTCGTGACAACATACATTGTCTCTTGGACTAATATTTCTACCTAGTGTATTTCAGGTTTAGTCCACAAAGATCATTGGCAAAAGGGTGTGAGGAGATTCCCCAAGAAGAAGAAGAATAGAAGGGAATAGGATTGTCCAAGCTAAAAGCATGAAGACTCTACATTTTACTTTGTGAGAAATCATTTTGAGTCCATACGAAAGCTAATACTATTAAAAGGGGGTAAGGTATTGTTGGTGAACAAATTGCTCCATGTGCACAAGTGCTAGCCACCAAAAAAACCCATGAGCTCTCCCATAAAATACTCAGTTAAAACCCTAATCCATAAAAACGGTGCCACCAAGTTTACATCCGGCTCTACCGATTTTCTAACCAAGACAGAACCCTAGCCAAACCCTAGCATTTTGGTACAAGCGAGACTGCATCGGTGCAACTGAGTTTTGGTGGCCATGATTCGTTGACTATTTTCATAGAATCGGAAATTCCGAGTTTATACTTTGGTCTCACCGAGTTTTGGAAACTGCCCTTGGTCACTCGTTTCGGTACCACCGAGATTCCTATATCGGTCTCACCGATATTCCGAAAGTTGCCACATTTTGAACAAATCGGTACAACCGAGTTTTTCCTCGATTTCACCGAGATGGTCCATAATGTTGTAACGGTTGGATTTTTGGAGATGCCTATATATACTCCTCCACCACATCCAACTCGCAAGAGAAGCACTCAGAACAATTCCCCACTTCCCATATCCAAATTTCTGAGAGAGGACTACCTACCCTTGTGTTGAGATCAAGATCATCCACTCCAACCATGTGGATCTTTATTTCTAGCCTCCCCAAGTTGCTTTCCACCCAATAAATCTCTTCTACCAAGCCAAATCTGTTAGAGAGTGATTGAGTGTTGAGGAGTCTATCATCTTGAAGCACAAGAGCAAGTAGTTCATCATCACTATCAAGCCTATTACCTTTTCGAGGGTGGTGCCTCCTAGATTGGTTAGGTGTTGCTTGGGAGCCTCCTACTTTGTGTTGTGGAGTTGAACCAAGAAGTTTGTACGGGCAATAAGATCGCCTACTTCGTGAAGATCTACCCATACCGAGGCTAGTCCTTCATGGACGGAAGCCGTTATGGAATAGTCAAGGTTACTACTTCGTGGACCCTTATGGGTGGAGCCCTTTGTGGACTCTCGCGACTGCTACCCTCCATGGGTTGAAGACTCCATAAATATGGATGTACGATAGCACCACCTATCGGAACCACGGGAAAAATCTTCGTGTCTACAACTGCGTTTGATCTTCCTTTCTCTACCCTCTTGCATATGCTTGTCCTACTTTCCGCTGCCATATTTGTTGACTAGCATGTGTAGGGTGCAATAGACTTGTCATAATTCCAAAAATATGCCAACCTATTAACATGGGAAAAGGTTAGGTTTTCATTCTTGCAAGTAGTCTATTCACCCCCCTCTAGACTTCTCTTCTACCGATCCCCTCAGGAGTGCTCGTGGCCCCTCCGACCCTAATGCCAGCCCTGTAAAATCGCATCTGCGGAGAGAAAATCAGAGAGAAGATGTCATCGCGTTCCATGAGAGGGAGTCTCCGAAACCTCTTGTTCTTCCTCCCGAGGGCTTATCTGGAGCCTGTTTTGGGCTCCGGAGAGGGGAAATCATCACCGTTGCCATCACCAACCCTTCTCCATCAACACCGCCATGATGCTCACCACCGGGAGTGAGTAATTCCTTTGTAGGCTTACTGGATGGTGGTGGGATTGGATGAAGTTGGTCATGTAATCGAGTTAAGTTTGATAGGGCTTGATCCCTAGTATCCACTATGTTCTGAGATTCATGTTGCTATGACTTTGCTATGCTTAATGCTTGTCACTAGGGCCCGAGTGCCATGATTTCAGATCTGAACCTATTATGCTTTCTTGAATAAAAGAGTAATTTGGATCCTATCTTGCATGTTGTATGCACCTATTACATGTCATGATGTGCATACCCCAAGGTGACAATAATTGGGATTCTTTTCGATGATTGTCGTAGTTTGTGGAGTTCATGTATTCACCTTGTGTTAATTCTTTGTTCCGGTTCTCTATTAAAAGGAGGCCTTAATACCCCTTAGTTTCCAATATGAACCCGCTGCCATAGGAGGGTAGGACAAAAGATGTCATGCAAGTTCTTATCGCAAGCACGTATGACTATATAAGGAATACATGCCTACATTACATTGATGAATTGTAGCTAGTTCTGCGTCACCCTAGTGTGTAACTGTTATATGATCAATTTTATCTAAATAATTATCCAATACCAATCCATGTGCCTATGCATTACATATATTGAATCTTGCTAAGTTACTATTGATATTGCTACTGTCACACCTGCTACCAAACTACTACTATCACTACTACTATTACTTTTGCTACTACTATTTGCCATGCTACTAAATCTTTGCTGCAGAGAGATATCCCAAGTGCGGTTTAATTGACATCACAACTATCAAGGACAATAAATATTCTTTGTCTCCCCTTGTGTTGAACCAATAAATTAGGTGAAATACTACCCGTGAAGACTGTCGTGGTCCCCTACACTTGTGGGTTATCAAGACCTTTTTCTGTCGATGTTGTCAGGGAACATAGCTCTATTTATTGTGTTAACTTGAATGATATCCAATTATTATTATGAGAAAATGTGAAAGACAGTCGAACTAAGATCGCCTCCTCTCGCACAAGAGGAGGTAAGGAGATGCCATCCAGCTCTATTTTAGATTCACCTACTGTTTTGGAGCAACTTGCTACACCACCACCTGTTGATAGTCCTGATATGTCACATGAACCTGATGATGCTACTTTTGAAATTAATGATGAAACTATTGCTACACATGTTGAAACTGAACCTGTACCACTGAATGAATTAATTGATGCTCATATTGCTAAAGCTGGAGAACTTGAAAATGCTGAAACTGAGGAAGACTTTGAATCAACTATTACCCCTTGCTCACCTAATAGATATGAATTGCCTTTTGTACCTGAGGGTTATGTTATGGATGGCGAGGTAGTGATACGTCCAGTTTGCATCATTGTTTTATATTGATATTTATCGCATCTTGAGTTGTTATAACACATTATGGTATAATACTCATGCCTTTTCTCTCTTATTTTACAAGGTTTACACAAAGAGGGAGAATGCCGACAACTGGAATTCTGGGCTGGAAATGGAGCAAGTTTGAGATGGCTATTCTGCACAACTCCAAAAGTCATGAAAATCAACGAGGAATTATTTTGGAATATATAAAAAATACTGGGCCGGAGAAGTACCAGAGGGGGGCCACCAGGAGGTCACGAGCCTGCCAGGCACGGGCCACCCACCTGGCCGCGCTTGGCGGGCTCGTGGGCCCCCTGATGCCCCTCTGGCCCCCATCTTCTCCTATATGGAGGGTTTCGTCCGAGAAAAAAAAATCATAATAGAGGTTTCGGGAGGAGACGCCGCCGCCACGAGGCAGAACTTGAGAAGAACCAATCTAGAGCTCCGGCAGGGCTGTTCTGCCGGGGAAACTTCTCTCTCGGAGAGGGAAATCGTCGCCATCGTCATCACCAACACCCCTCTCATCGGAGAGGACTCATCTCCATCAACATCTTCACCAGCACCATCTCATCTCCAAACCCTAGTTCATCTCTTGTACTCAATCTCCGTCTCGCAACTCCGATTGGTACTTGTAAGGTTGCTAGTAGTGTTAATTGCTTATCGTAGTTGATGCTAGTTGGTTTATTTGGTGGAAGATAATATGTTCAGATCCTTAATGATATTCAATACCCCTCTGATCATGAACATAACCATGCTTTGTTAGTAGTTACTTTTGTTCCTGAGGACATGGGATAAGTATTGTTAATAGTAGTCATGTGAATTTGGTATTCGTTCAATATTTTGATATGTTGTTTGTTGTCTCTCCCCTAGTGGTGTTATGTGAACGTCGACTACATGACACTTCACCATTATTTGGGCCTAGAGGAAGGCATTGGGATGTAATAAGTAGATGATCGGTTGCTAGAGTGACAGAAACTTAAAACCCTAGTTTATGCGTTGCGTTGTAAGGGGTTGATTTGGATCCACTAGTTTAATGCTATGGTTAGACTTTGTCTTAATTCTTCTTTTGTAGTTGCAGATGCTTACGAGAGGGGTTAATCATAAGTGGGATGTTTTTCCATGTAAGGGTAGCACCCAAGCACCGGTCCACCCACATATCAAACTATCAAAGTAGAGAACGCGAATCATATGAACATGATGAAAACTAGCTTGACAGTAATTCCCATGTGTCCTCGGGAGCGCTTTACTTTATATAAGAGTTCGTTCAGGCTTGTCCCTTGCTACAAAAGGGATTGGGCCATATTGCTGCACCTTTGTTACTATTGTTACTTGCTACCCGTTACAAATTATCTTATCATACAACTATCTGTTACCGACTATTTCAGTGCTTGCAGAGAATACCTTACTGAAAACTGCTTATCATTTCCTTCTGCTCCTCGTTGGGTTCGACACTCTTACTTATCAAAAGGACTACGATTGATCCCCTATACTTGTGGGTCAACAAGAATCTTTTCTGTCGCCGTTGCTGGGGAGTGAAGCGCCTTTGGTATGTGGAATTTGGTAAGGAAACATTTATATCGTGTGCTGAAATTTATTGTCACTTGTCAGTATGGAAACTAAACCTTTGAAGAGCTTGTTCGGGGTATCTTCGCCCCGACCGGAAACACAAAGAGTTGCTCCTCAACCTACTGCACCTACTGAAAATATTTATTATGAGATTCCTTCGGGTATGCTAGAGAAACTGTTGGCTAATCCTTTTACAGGCGATGGAACATCACATCCCGACTTGCATCTAATCTATGTAGATTAAGTTTGTGGTTTTTTTAAGCTTGCAGGTTTGCCCGAGGATGAGGTCAAGTAGAAGGTTTTTCCCTTATCTTTGAGGGATAAAGAATTGACATGGTATAGGCTATGTGATGATACTGGATCATGGAACTACAAACGATTGAAATTGGAATTTCATCAAAAGTTGTATCCTATTCATTTGGTACATCGTGAACGGAATTATATCTATAATTTTTGGCCTCGTGATAGAGAAAGTATCGCTCAAGCTTGGGGGAGGCTTAAGTCAATGTTATATTCATGCCCCAACCATGAGCTCCCCAGAGAGATTATTATTATGAACTCTAAGGAAGCACCGTGCTGCTATTGGATATACTCTTGATGATCTTAAAGGCATTAGTCCCACTCTATGCCAGCATAAAACTAAAACTGATCCAGATTCCAAACCAGTTGCCGACCCTCAACGAAGACTGAATCCTAAGATGAAAGAGGTGGTAAGAAAAGAAATACTAAAGCTTCTGGAAGCAGGTATTATTTACCCTGTGGCTTATAGCGATTGGGTAAGTCCGGTGCATTGTGTCCCTAAGAAGGGAGGTATTACCGTTGTTCCTAATGATAAAGATGAATTGATCCCACAAAGAATTGTTACTGGCTATAGGATGGTAATTGATTTTAGAATATTAAATAAAGCTACTAAGAAAGATCATTACCCTCTACCTTTCATTGATCAAATGCTAGAAAGATTGTCTAAACATACACACTTTTGCTTTCTAGATGGTTATTCTGGTTTCTCCCAAATACCTGTTTCACAATCTGATCAAGAGAAAACCACTTTTACTTGCCCTTTCGGTACCTTTGCTTATAGACGTATGCCTTTTGGTTTATGTAATGCACCTGCTACCTTTCAAAGATGTATGATGGCTATATTCTCTGATTTTTGTGAAAAGATTGTTGAGGTTTTCATGGATGATTTCTCCGTTTACGGATCTTGTTTTGATGATTGCTTGAGCAACCTTGATCGAGTTTTGTAGAGATGTGAAGATACTAACCTTGTCTTGAATTGGGAGAATTGCCACTTTATGGTTAATGAAGGCATTGTCTTGGTGCATAAAATTTCTGAAAGAGGTATTGAAGTTGATAAGGCTAAAGTTGATGCCATTGAGAAAATGCCATGCCCTACAAACGTTAAAGGTATAAGAAGTATCCTTGGTCATGCTGGTTTCTATAGAAGGTTTATTAAAGACTTCTCTAAGATTTCTAGGCCTCTCACTAATCTCTTACAAAAAGATATTCCATTTGTTTTTGATGATGATTGTGAAGAAGCATTTGAAATACTCAAGAAGTCCTTGATAACTGCACCTATTGTTCAACCACCTGATTGGAACCTACCTTTTGAAATTATGTGTGATGCTAGTGATTATGCTGTTGGTGCAGTCCTACGACAAAGAGTTGATAAGAAATTAAATGTTATTCATTATGCTAGTAAAACTATAGACAGTGCCCAAAGAAATTATGCTACTACTGAAAAAGAAGTTTTAGCAGTTGTGTTTGCATGTGATAAGTTCTGACCTTATATTGTTGATTCTAAAGTTACTATTCACACTGGTCATGCTGCTATTAAATATCTCATGGAAAAGAGAGATGCCAAACCTAGACTTATTAGATGGGTTCTCTTGCTACAAGAATTTGATTTGTATATTGTTGATAGGAAGGGTGCTGAGAACCCCATAGCAGATAACTTGTCTAGGTTAGAGAATGTTCTTGATGACCCACAACCTATTGATGATAGCTTTCCTGATGAACAATTGAATGTTATCAATGCTTCACGCAGTACACCATGGTATGTTGATTATGCTAATTATATTGTTGCTAAATATATACCACCTAGTTTCACGTACCAACAAAAGAAAGAGTTCTTTTATGATTTGAGACATTACTTTTGGGATGATCCTCACCTATATAAATAAGGAGTAGATGGTATTATTAGACGTTGTGTACCTGAGCATGAATAGGGACAGATCCTATAGAAGTGCCACTCCGAGGCTTACGGAGGACACCATGCTGGAGATATAACTGCACACAAGGTATTGCAGTCCGGTTTTTATTGGCCTACTCTCTTTAAGGATGCTCGTAAGTTTGTCTTGTCTTGCAATGAATGTCAAATAATAGGTAATATTAGTAAACATCAGGAAATGCCTATGAATTACTCACTTGTTATTGAACCATTTGATGTTTGGGGTTTTGATTATATGGGACCTTTTCCAAAGTCCAATGGGTATACTCATATTTTAGTTGCTGTTGATTATGTTACTAAGTGGGTAGAAGTTATTCCAACTAGTAGTGCCGATCATAACACCTCTATTAAGATTCTTAAAGAAGTTATTTTCCCTAGATTTGGAGTCCCTAGATATTTAATGACTGATGGTGGTTCACATTTTATTCATGGTGCTTTCCGTAAAATGCTTGCTAAGTATGATGTCAACCATAGAATTGCATCTCCTTATCATCCTCAGTCTAGTGGTCAAGTAGAGTTAAGTAATAGAGAAATTAAACTAATTTTGCAAAAGACTGTTAATAGGTCTAGAAAGAATTGGTCTAAGAAACTTGATGATGCACTGTGGGCTTATAGAACTGCTTATAAGAATCCCATGTGCATGTATCCTTATAAAATGGTTTACGTTAAAGCATGTCATTTACCTCTTGAGCTAGAGCATAAGGCTTATTGGGAAATCAAAGAGCTCAACTTTGATTTCAAACTTGCTGGTGAGAAGAGGTTATTTGATATTATCTCACTTGATGAATGGAGAACTCAGGCATATGAAAATGCCAAGTTGTTTAAAGAGAAAGTTAAGAGGTGGCATGATAAAAGAATACAAAAATGTGAGTTCAATGTAGGTGATTATGTCTTGCTATACAATTCTCGTTTAAGATTTTTTGCAGGCAAACTTCTCTCTAAATGAGAAGGTCCATACATTGTCGAGGAAGTATATCGTTCCGGTGCCATCAAAATCAACAATGCAGAACGCACTTTTCCGAGAGTTGTGAATGGGCAAACAATCAAGCATTATATCTCAGGTACTCCCAGAAATGTAGAAAGCAAAATAATTAATATCATAACCCCGGAGGAGTA
The DNA here is from genome assembly GCA_022496015.1 of Hordeum marinum. NCBI lineage: Eukaryota > Viridiplantae > Streptophyta > Magnoliopsida > Poales > Poaceae > Hordeum > Hordeum marinum. The sequence continues at coordinate 416,474,518 of CM039677.1, read as the reverse complement.
CATAAGGGATGTTTACCAGCCCGTCTCAGACTCCGAAAACAAAGAGGTATGTGATACGGTAAGCAAACTAACTCCAAAATTTTTCCCATAGCAATTTTTCGTAGTTTTGGAATATTTAAAAAATTACAAAAATTTAAGGTAGTCCGGAAAGTGCACCAGGAGGCCACGAGCCTGCCAGGCGCGGGCCACCCCCCTAGCCGCGCCTGGGGGGCTCGTGAGCTCCTCGTGTGCCTCCCGGACCCCCCTTTCTTGTGGTACACTCCTTTTGGTCGGTAAAAATTCATTATATAACTTCCCGAAAGGTCTGACCCTTGTATCACGCAAATATTCTTTGTTTTCGTTTCGAGCCTGTTTCTGTAGCAAATTTAGAGCAAAGATGTCCTCTCAAGATTCAGTGGGGAGAGCTATGTGGCCGATTACCTTGCTAACCCCAAGGTTTACGGAGATTTAGACCTTATGGTTGGACCACAGATGAGGAAGAAGATTATGACCCTAAGGGAAAGGAAGGAACAAGTTCCGTCAAAGAGAAAGTTCCTCTACGCTCACCTGGGGACATGCATGTGGAGTTCAAGAAGTCGAGTGTCCCTAACTCGAGGAAGAAGCCTAAGATTTTGTTTACCTCTTCTCGTCTTTTGCAGGAGAGTAAGCAAGAATTATGTCAAAGGGTGTTGAGGCTTGAAGAGGAAGTTAACAATCTAAAAAGGCAGAACTTTTTGCTGAAGGCTAGCTTGAACAAGCCGACTGGTATTCCAACTCCACCATCATCACCTCCGAAGGAAGACAATTAAACACACGGGTATGGGCACTCCCCTTAGCTTGCGCCAAGCTTGGGGGAGTTTCCCCGATATCGTATAACCATCACATCTTTTGCATTTACCTTTATATTAGTTCGATCCTTTTGGTAATATCTTTATCTAGTAGAAGAAAGTTTTTAGTATGATCTAGGCTTGAGTTTTGCTTTGTGTTACCCCCAATGCAATCGAGTTCGTGATTTATATAATAAAGAGTGTTTTAGCTAAGGGCTTTCCTTCTTGCCATGATGTAAAGAAAATGATAATAATAGAACAAAAGCATGAAAGATCATGTGACGATCTTATGATAAGTGATGACTTCACATATAAAAGGAATGTTGACTGAAACTTGTTGTGGGTAGACAAACATAGACCTTGGTCATTGTTGCAATTAATAGGAAGTAATAAAGGAAGAGAGGTTCACATATAAATATATTATCTTTGACACCATCTATGATTGTGAACACTCATTAAACTATTACATGCTAAGAAGTAGATGTTGGACAAGGAAGACAACATAATGACTCATGTTTGCCTAGTTTCGAACAATGTTATATGATTATGGATCCTTTAGCATGTGACTCTTGCTTCCACCTCATATTAGCCAAAACTTCCGCACTAAGTAGAGATACTACTTGTGCATCCATAAAACCCTCAACCCAGTTTTGACATGAGAGTCCACCATACCTGCCTATGGATTGAATAAGATCCTTCAAGTAAGTTGTCATCGGTGCAGGCAATAAAAATTTCTCCCTAAATATGTATGATCTATTAGTGTGTGGAAAATAAAGTTTATACGAACCTGTGATAAGGAAGAGTTAAAAGCGACAGACTGCATAATAAAGTTCTTTATCACAGGAGGCAATATAAAGTGACGTTCCTTCACATTAATAGATCACACATCCAAACCTTAAAAGCGCATGACAACCTCTGCTTCCCTCTGCGAAGGGCCTATCTTGTACCTTTACTTTTTATCTTTAAAAGAGTCATGGTGATCTTCACCAATTCCTTATTTTGCTATCATCTTGGCAAGCGTCATGTGCTAGGGAAAGATCTATATTCATATATCAACTTGGAAGTAAGTAATCATGAATTATTATTGTTGACATTACCCTTGAGGTAAATAGTTGGGAGGCGAAACTGTAAGCCCCTGTCTTTCTCTGTGTCCAACTGAAACTTTGATCTCGTGAGTACCGCGTGATTTTTAGCAATTGTAGAAGATTAAAGATGATTGAGTATGTGGATTTGCTTTACAAGCTCTTATTTGACTCTTTCCAATGATATGATAAATTGCAATTGCTTCAATGACTAAAGACTATTGGTTGTTAATTCTCAATAAGTTTCTTGATGCATGCTTTACATTGTGAATGAATTGTCACTTTAGCATAAGGGATTAAATGACAATATTGCTGTTCTAAATATGATCATGATGCCTGCATGTCAGTATTTTATTTTATCGACACCTCTATCTCTAAACATGTGGGCATATTTATCGATCTCGGTTTCCGCTTGAGGAGAAGCGAGGTCTAAGCATGGGGGAGTTGATACGTCCATTTTGCATCATGCTTTTATATTGATATTTATCGCATCTTGAGTTGTTATAACACATTATGGTATATTACTCATGCCTTTTCTCTCTTATTTTACAAGGTTTACACAAAGAGGGAGAATGCCGGCAGCTGGAATTCTGGGCTGGAAAAGGAGCAAGTTTGAGATGGCTATTCTGCACAACTCCAAAAGCCGTGAAAATCAACGAGGAATTATTTTGTAATATATAAAAAATACTGGGCCGGAGAAGTACTAGAGGGGGGACACTAGGAGGTCACGAGCCTGCCAGGCACGGGCCACCCCCTGGCCGCGCCTGGGGGACTCGTGGGCCCCCTGATGCCCCTCTGGCCTTCATCTTCTCCTATATGGAGGGTTTCGTCTGAGAAAAAAATCATAACAGAGGTTTCGGGAGGAGACGCCGCCGCCACGAGGCGGAACTTGAGCAGAACCAATCTAGAGCTCCAGCAGGGCTGTTCTGCGGGGGAAACTTCTCTCCCGGAGAGGGAAATCGTCGCCATCATCATCACCAACACCCCTCTCATCGGAGATGACTCATGTCCATCAACATCTTCACCAGCACCATCTCATCTCCAAACCCTAGTTCATCTCTTGTACTCAATCTCCGTCTCGCATCTCCGGTTGGTACTTGTAAGGTTGCTAGTAGTGTTAATTGCTTATTGTAGTTGATGCTAGTTGGTTTATTTGGTGGAAGATAATATGTTTAGATCCTTAATGATATTCAATACCCCTCTTATCATGAACATAACCATGCTTTGTGAGTAGTTACTTTTGTTCCTGAGGACATGGGATAAGTCTTGTTAATAGTAGTCATGTGAATTTGGTATTCGTTCGATATTTTGATATGTTGTATGTTGTCTCTCCTCTAGTGGTGTTATCTGAACGTCGACTACATGACACTTCACCATTATTTGTGCCTAGAGGAAGGCATTGGGATGTAATAAGTAGATGATGGGTTGCTAGAGTGATAGAAGCTTAAACCCTAGTTTATGCGTTGCGTCGTAAGGGGCTGATTTGGATCCACTAGTTTAATGCTATGGTTAGACTTTGTCTTAATTCTTCTTTCGTAGTTTTGGATGCTTGCGAGAGGGGTTAATCATAAGTGGGATGTTTGTCCAAGTAAGGGCAGCACCCAAGCAACGGTCCACCCACATATTAAACTATCAAAGTAGTGAACGCGAATCATATGGACATGATGAAAACTAGCTTGACAGTAATTCCCATGTGTCCTTGGGAGCGCTTTACTTTATATAAGAGTTCGTTCAGGCTTGTCCCTTGATACAAAAGGGATTGGGCCATATTGCTGCACCTTTTTTACTATTGTTACTTGCTACTCGTTACAAATTATCTTATCATACAACTATCTGTTACCGACTATTTCAGTGCTTGTAGAGAATACCTTACTGAAAACTGCTTATCATTTCCTTCTGCTCCTCGTTGGGTTCGACACTCTTACTTATCTAAAGGACTAATATTGATCCCCTATACTTGTGGGTCAATAGGTAGCTAGGGACTTTCTTGATTGTAAGGATAGACAAGACGTGAAGAAACTATTATGCAAACTAAAAAAAATCTATGATGGAAAAAATGAAATGTAATCCTAAATTTGCTACGTCCTCTATATTTGCTACCAATAAGGATTATGAATTTTGTGTAGACCCTGAGTTAATTCCTATAGTAGATTTTGATCCTTTCTATGGTTATGAAATGCAACTGTTGTCGAACAACTTATGAAACTGAATGATATTGTTTCTCTATTTACCATTGATGAAAGGATTCACTACTATTATATCCTTGAACTTTTCCTTTCTCTTAAAGGCGAGGCCAAGGAATGGTTCCTTTCACTTGCTCCTGGTTGTATACGTAGTCCCTAGGATATGCTTCACCACTTTCTTGCAAAATCTTTCCTGTTCATAAGAAACAAGTTGCCTTACAGGAAATATATAACTTTGCTCAAATTAAAGAAGAGAATCTACCTCAAGCTTGAGGGAGGCTTCTCCGGTTACTAAGAGCTTTGCCTGATTGTCCTCTTGAGAAGAAGGAAATACTTGATATTTTTTATAATGGACTAACCGATGCTTCTAGGGATTTCCTAGATAGTTGTGTTGGTTGTGTTTTCAGGGAGAGAACTGTTGGACAAGCTGAAGAAATTATTCAATAACATAATGCAAAATGCCGATAATTGGACACTTCTTGAACCACCTCTGGAACCTATTAAAAATAAGAGACTTATTCTATTCCTTAGTCTCGAATACATGCAAGAAGAAAAAAGATCTATGAAGGAGAGAGGTATTAAAACCGATGATGTCAAGAAAGTACCGCATATTAAAGAAATACATGGACTTGACACCCCAACATAGGTAGTAGAGGTAAATTCTATCCGCTCCTTTAATGAAAGTGATATACCTTATACTAAGACTCCTGAACAATGCTTGGATGAGTTTGATAATTACGTTGTTAAGCAAGAACACTCAATAATTATGTTAAGAATCAATTGCGACGTAATGCTATGATGATAGATCGCTTAAGTGACTTGATGTTTAGAATTGCAAATGATGTGAAAGGTCTAGGTAAACATGCTTCTATGGTTCACACCCAATTAGACCAAGTTGCTAAATCGCCAAATGATTTGCTTTCTGAAATGAATAATAATATGAATGATCATGCAGTTAGAGTAGTGGATAGAGGAGGTAGAATGACCCAAGAACCTCTTTATCCCGAAGGTCACCCTAAGAGAATTGAAGACGATTCTCAAAAAATCAATGAAGATACACCTAGTTCATCTAAGAAGAAGAAGAAAGAGAAATATAATAGAAACTTGCATGCTTCTAGTGAACGTGTTATAGAAAAATCGGCTGAGAAACATATTGAAGTTACCGTTTTTGATGCTGAGACAAATCTGGTAGTGAACATACACCTAGTGATAATGAAAATGATAATAATGATGATGCTCACGTAGATGCTCAACTAGATGATAGCAAAGAAAATGATAATGATGTGGAAATTGAACCTGCTGAGGATCTTGATAACCCACCTTCTAAAAATAAACGTTATGATTAGAGAGACTTTGTTGCTAGAAACCATGGAAGGGAAAGAGAGCCATGGGTTCAAAAACCTATGACATTCCCTCGTAAGTCCACTAAAAGTAAGGACAATGAAGATTTTGAGTGCTTTGCTGAAATGATTAGACATGTCCTTTTGCGCACTCGTTGACTGATATATTGAAAATGCCTCTGTATGCTAAGTATATGAAAGATATTATTACCAACAAAAGAAAGATACCTGAAACTAAAATTGCCACCATGCTTCTTAATTATTATTTTGATGGTGGAGTATATAAGAAGTTTGGAGATCCGGGTATACCCACAATACCTTGCTCTATTAAGAGAAACTATGTAAAACTGCTTTATGTGATTTAGGGGACGATGTTAGTGTTATGCCTTTATCCCTTTATAAAAGACTTTAACTAAGTAAACTCACACCTATTGATATATATTTGCAAATGGCTGATAAATACACTGCTTTACATATTGGAATTTGCGAGGATGTTCCCATTGCGGTTGCAAATGTTACTATTTTAACAAACTTTGTTATTCTTGATATGCCCAAGGACGACAATATGTCGATCATCCTTGGTAGACCCTTTCTAAATACTGCACGGGCTGTTATTGATTGCAATATAAGCAAGGTTACCTTTCATGTCAATAGCAAGCAACATATCGTGCACTTTCCGAAGAAGCAAACTTTGGTTAATAATATTAATGTCATTGATCCTATTCCCACATTTATCATTGGAGATATTATAATTCATCTACCTACTACCAAGAAGAAGAAATATTATAATCTCATTGTTGGGGAAATACATATCCCTATTGAGGTAACCTAGTTGTATACAAAAATTCTTCGGTTTCATGTTGGTCAGAAATGGTTGTTAATAAGACTTGATCAACCTTATTAATGAATCCTGTTCGAATGACATGTGACTGATGAATTGAGTATTCACAAATTTTTGTATCACAAGTTTATTCGGTGTCTTTCTTAGTTAAATAAAAATAAAATATCATGAAATTCACATTTCTTGTTTTTCCCGTGCATGAAAAATACCCCCAAAATAAAAAGTCTCAGATTGCCACAAAATTTTGGTATAAATTTTTCTAGAATATTTTAGAATTTTTGGCATAAAAAATACGGTAGGGGTGTGCGAGTGGGCCACCACATAACAGGGCGCGCCCCCTAGTGGCATGCCAAGTTGGCTTGTGGGGCCCACATGGCCCCTTGACTTATCCCTTCGTCCCATTCCTTCTCCTACCTCCAGCAAAATTTCCCTATCCATCTCTCTCCCGTGTTCTTCACCCTGAAAGTGAAATTTTTGATCTCTTTGCTCGGAACTCCGTTTCCGAAACTGTTTTGAGGAATTGTTCCTTGAAATTTGTCTGAGAAAAATGAACCTTTTGAGGAAAGGTTCTTCAAGCCGGAGCCGCAATGTCACGCCCAAGATGCGCGCCTATCCATTTTAAGGCACGAGGGCCTCGCAAGGGATAGATGTGCATCTTGCCGTTAGCAAGAATAGTATCATCACAACATACAATACTGAAGAGAAGAGTTTACAAGATTGGCTTACACTCGCCACATACTAACTTACAATTCCACACAAGTTCATAACATCAAGTTGAATACAGGGTTTGACTATGACGAAATCAAACGATAAAAGCAGTTGCAAATGATACTATCAAGCTATCCCGAAGATCACGACCAGGTCCTCTACTCATCCGGGTACGTCATGTACATCCTGCCTCTTTCCTCATCATATTCCCACTGGAGCTAGGTAAGATCATCCTGCACGAACTCATCTGAACCTGTACCTGGAGTGTTGTAGTAAACTATGAGCCACAAGGACTCAGCAATCATGCGCCCGGGTACCGAGACTATTCAAGCTTAAAGGTTGGGATGTGGTAAGTGTTCAGTTTGCAGCAGCACTAAGCATTTATGGTGGCTAACTGACGTAACAACAATGTAAACATGAGTGGCCTACGATGAGAGATCGAATCTAGCATAATCCATATGAGATCTTGAACACTTACTTACGTCAATCATAACCCCACCGTGTTCTCTCTCGGATCATGTTCACGAGCAGAGACGATCACGGTTAATCACACAGTTGGTGTATTTTTAATTGGAATTTACTTCAAGTTTACTATAACCGGGTGTTAAACAAATATCCAAGTTGCCACATACCCGCGGGCATGGCTTTCCAAAAGATTTAACCCTGCAGGGGTGCTCCAACTAATCCATCACAAATTAACCACACTCCCCGGGAATAGCCTCGACCGCAGATCTCGCGATTATCATAGGTAATTCCAAAGGAATTCCAACACCTCGAGAAAACCCGAAGAAAGTCAGAGTCCACACGCAAGACATTCGATAAAGGTAAAACAAATCCAGCAAGACCTCCTGACGTGTTGACGAACCTGATAAGAGCCACGTATCTCGTTTTCAGGACACGACGGATGAGCGATGGTTACCATGCCAATCACCAAGTTGCCCCGGGCGGCGTTAATAAGCTGCTCTGGGTTGGACCAATACTCATGCGGAGCAGTGGCCCGGGGGTTGATTAAATTATCCACGGGGTTGCAAAGCCCTATGCAAGTTTTATTAAGTTATTAGCAAATGTAGTACCAATGTTGGGTCTTGCTAGACAAGTTTTAATCTCAACCGAATAAACAAGGGGGTCCCCATAACAACCCCGAGCATGTTAGGAGCGCAAAATATGGAAAACATAACACCGGTAACAAGGAACTAATGGCGGTAACAGCGGAACAAATCACTTAGCAAAAGGCCAAGCCTTCCACCAATACCAAGATATATATGTGCATTAAATTAAACGACAGATAATATAGTGATATCCATATCCATGTTATCACATGGAACAACCTACACTTGAAACTAAGAATGCTATAAGAGGGGCTGAGCAGCGGTAACTTAGCCAATCAAAGGTTTGCTAGGATGTGGAGGTTAGAGGCTGTCATGGAAATTAGGAGGCTGATATCAAGTGGTAGGTAGCGCAATTGTAACGATAAGAGCGAGAAACTAGCAAGAAAAAATAGTATTGGGATCCGGGTACGGTCATCTTGCCTGTTGGTTCTTCAACAGAACAAGTAGCGGGATCCTCGTAGTGGTACTCTCCTGGGTCCTCATACTTAGTATCGACACTCGTGTATACCGAAGATAAACATCAACAATAAACATCCAACCAAGGTGCAATGCACAACCAAGATGATGCATGATTCATGTATGAAGAATTAAACATGGCAATCCAAAACTAGTCATGTTTCACATGCAAAGTTTGTTTATTAATGAATCTGGACAGAATGTCATGTTAAATTATTTAGACATGCATGAACATGGAAAATATGGATGCATCATGCAAAATCGATAGAAATACATATAAAGAACGCAAGAAACGGAGTTACGGTTCTCATGATACGCTCACGACAAGGTATGGAGGCAAATACACAAGACCACCAAGCCATGAGCTAATTCTTGGCATTCCAAGGTAGCCACTGGATAGGTTATGAAAAATCACGCACAATAGACTCAAAGCACAATCAATTCCATGGAGTATAGCTCCCACAAGTCACAAAACAATTAAACACACAATCTGCAACAAAACAACATCATAGCAACTTCTACAGCTCACAACTTGAGCTACAGGAACCCTACAGCCACAACCAAGATATTGACAGAATCTACTCAACACACACATCAACTTATCCAACTACAAAATCTGAAAAGGAGGCACACATCAATAAGCATGAAGCAATCAAGTTGACATGATGAAACAGTTTTCTGGGACTTGGTGAAAATTCCAGTTTTCTGGAATCTGAGATTATGAAGTAGCAAATTGACAGCAGTAGTTAAATATGCTAGGGAGCTCCTATTGGCATGAAAATTAACAGGTTGGTAGAATACAATATCTACTACAAATAACTAACACTAAGCATGAGCAAATTCCAAATACATCACTAGATAACACCCACTCTTCATGGCATAAAAATAAGTACAGATTCCCAGACTTAGTAGTTTTTAGCATGCTGAAACAGAAACATTAAGTTGGTCCCTTTGCAGCATGGTTCCCACTTATATGGGTAATTCTCATGTTAAAAAGAATACCATGGCATACTAGATACAAAATACTAGCACTTCCTAGTTGGCACATATCCTAAAGCAAGCATGGATTAAATCATGCAAAAATGACAAAATGGCATCTCAGCTAAAATGACAGATTTATGAGCTTGCTCAAAAGTGGAATCTGAGAGTTCCAATGGATTCATTGGCTCTTCCTACCCCAAAACCATGGGTCATACTCATATGCACATGTGAAACAACAAGGCACAAACAAATAGCAATCTATCCACTACTAATCATGGCATAACTACTCTAGATAGAAAATGCACTTAAATGGGCATGAGCATGTTGTAAATTTAGCTAAGAATGGAAATGAGATGACAAAACCTACATGACAAGCATATATCAACAAGGGGGATGTCAAGTGGGAAACCCACTAGTCCCCTACACACACACAAGTGCACAAAGCACTTCACTCATGACACAACTCATGTGTGTGGGTGGTCATCCACCACATATACATACATATATGTCCAATGCATATATGCATGTGCATATGTAGATGATCACACACACACACACACACACTCACACACACACACCACAAACACGTGCATGTATACCACAAGGATATACACACACACACTCTCAACAACATACATACACACAAGTTGCTACACACACACCAAGCATACAAATGCAAGCACTTGAATAGTGCACCACACCACACACACAACACTAGCAAAATGCACATGTGCTCATCACACATACACCTACACACACCACACATGCACATACATGCATAAGTGCATGAACACATGCACCTACACCTACACACACATGTGTGCATGCATAGCATACACACACAACACACACAACACACACAACACACACAACACTACACACTACACACACACAACACACACCACCTACACACATGTGTGTGTATGTATAACATACACACACACTCTCATTGCACCTACACTCTACAAACACTAGCACATGAAGATGCACACACACTCTCACATGCATATGCACATACTTACATACACACCTCTACACATGACAGGGTGAAAAAAAAACAAACAAACCCTGGAATGCAGACACACACATATACATGTATAGAAAGTATTAAAAACAAAAAGAAACAAAGAAAAACAAACCAACAAAAAAGGAGAGAGCCTGGGATCAAACCCATGACCTCTGGGTCATCTCCCCCGCACCCTCACCACTCTGCTACGACCGTGGGCGTTAACAGAGGGATGGCTCTGCCTCTCTAGTACACACGCACATACACTACAACCATGACAAAACTGAAGATGCAGCACAGAACAGAGCAACGGCGACAGTGCAACTCCGGCAGCAATTCTGGCGATCCTACGACGAATCTGGCTACGCAAACTGCTCCTACGCACAACGGGTCATCCACAGCTCCATTCCCCTGCTCACCTTGCGAAGAGGAGGAAGGAGGCGAGCGGCAGATGCTCATCTTGCTACCGGCGGCGACAGATGTGGCGGCGACCAACTACGAGCTATGCATGGAGGGAAAAGGGCTACGGGGACCGGTGGCTCACCTTGGGGGAAGGCGACGACGAGCCGGTCACAACGGAGTCGACGGAGAGGAAGAAGACGGCCGGAGGCGACGCAGGGGAAGGAGAGGGTGGAGCAGGGACTTCTGGCGACGACGGGGCCGTCGCTGTAGAGCTCCTCCGGGGCCCCTAGCGATGGGAATGGAACGCCGGGAGAACCCCCGAGCTCCACGCCATCACCACCAAGGACGCGTCCCACCGGAGACGCGGCGACGACGGCGACGACGACCGGCGGACGCGACTGAACCTCTCTGAACCTCTCAAAATCTTACCTGACAGGGGGAAAGAAGAGAGGAGGGAGAGATATGGAGGGGAAGTAGAGAGCTACGGCGGTTGAAGGAGAGAGAGGAACCCTAGGCGAGGGGGCACGCACGCCGAGGGGTTATATAGGCGATGGGACAGACGGCGACGGCGACGGAAAAGGCAACGGAGGACGCGCTCTCTCTCTGAACTTACTGACGAAGAAGGGGACTGGAGCAGGTGGCCGTCCGTTCACTGCGGGCTGGGCCGCAGGAGAGACAAGGCCCACCTGCCTCTCTCTCTCAAAACAAAAACAGAAAGGGTTTTTCACTTTTAAAACCAGCCACACAAAAATAAATCCCCAGAATAAAAGAAAAGGTTCTAGTGCAAAATAAAAATATTTTTGTAAAGAAAATAATGTGCACTATTTAATAAAATTATCAAGTTGATTTATAGAGCAAGTTATTTTAATACTTTAATAAAAGGCAGCTCCTATTTAATTAAAATACAATAACAACCAAACCCCAACCATCAAAAGAATCACACTCTAAATTATTAATATGAATAGGGCTACCTATTGAACATTTTTAATCATTTTTAAAACAACTTAATTCTGACAATAGAATTATATGGAGAGAAGGGGGTGTTGGAAGGGCATGTTTGATAAGGGAAAAGAGAGGGGAAGAAGAAAAGGTTGCACACAAGACTCCAACCACACTCAAGCACCAACACAACACAAGACCCACTCACAACCACCACATCATACAAAGGCACATGTAAACAACAAGGCATGATGAATTCTATGATGGATGAAATGATGCATGGATGCAAACCAACACATGGGACAAGGTGCAATTCATATCAAAGCTCATGACACAAGGTTCATACAAAGGGGTTACATGCCATAAAAGGAAGGGACAACACTTGGGCTGTCACCCGCAAGGAGTTTCCAGGAGGTATCAGGATAACGACATCAACCTCCCTCGCAACATAGAGGTTAGGCCCTGAAAATGGCCACATATACCCTTCATGAATGAAGCGGGTTTTCATGAAGAGTTCATGCAATTTGTTGCAAATGCCGGGCTAACCAAATTCCTTGCAGAACAGTGTGACCAGCACTATCTATCACTAATTCCTTCGTGCAAAACTTTTATTTCATTAATACCCCGTAATCCCATGGTGCGCTTTGCTCTTTATGCCATGAACTATGAGTTACCTTTGCATGAATTCTGTGAAATATGTTTGCTTCCCTCTGACGGGGGAGTGTGTGAACCTAAACCTAAGGAGTTCGAGGAGTTCCTCCATACCTTAACTGTGGGAGAAACCAGGGGCGTTCCACACGCCAGAGCCACTAGTATGCATTTCCCTCCGGTGCACTAATTTCTCTATTTGTAGGAAAATGCATCACTCCGATGGTGTAGGGTGGTGGCCTCAGCGCTCCTACCCTTACTATTTTGTGTCGCACACTTTTTGGTGATAATGCTTACAACTTAGGAGCTATTTTTGTGCGCCGTTTACATCCTAACCGAACCAGAGACAAGATTCATGGTGGTATTTATGCCACGCGTTTGGCAAAGTGTTTTGAGGTGGCTATATGCCCTACTGATTACTTGTTGCTCGAGGTGCACCTCGACCACCTATCCATGGAGGAGCACCAATTTCTTGAGAAACCTAAACCGCTGATAAACCTTCATTACATCGTAGTGTTTAGCAAGGACACATGCGATATTGTTCCTTTGCCTGCACCTTCTCTGTCTAACTATCATGCCAAGAACGGATTCAAAATAATGCCAAAGGACATCATTGCTTACCGAAACAAGCTTGCTGTTGTGGAGGCCGAGGCCCACGCATGGGATGCTCGGGTACCTCAACAAAGATACTTTCCCAAACTAGACGGCTACTACCAGTGGTGATTAGCAAGCTAGGCAAAATCCTAAGCTTGGGGGAGTACATATTTCTCAGCGACATTACATTCATGATCTCACACTTCATATAAATTGTCGGTGTTCATCCTCTTTCATTGTATATCCATGTTAGCTTTATTTTTCGTACTTCCTTCTTGTGTGTTTGAAAAACTTTCAAAATCCAAAAATATTTCTCGTTTCTTTTCGGTTTTGCATTTCCTCATTTCTTTAGTTGTAGAACTAAAAAGAAAACCCAAAAAGATTTCCTTTGCGTATTGGGAGCTTTCCCGTGTAAATAGTTTTTATCGTTCTTGTTTTCCATTGTGTCTATTTCCTTGTTTGATAAAAACAAAAACTCCAAAAATATTCAGTGTGTTTCTCCGAATCTATTTTGTTTTTGTTGAATCCTCAAAAGGAGAAGATCATGATGAAAAAGCTGAGTGGCTCCCATATACTTTATTGCTCATCTAAGACCTGCAAATTCTAGCTTAGTCCGTGGCATTCTTGCACTATTATTATTATCACATCATTCGATCATGCTAGTGAAAAGGCAATAATGACGATATATCATGAAGTGATTGGAGCAAAGGAAGCTGGTATGAAATCTTCTTGTTTTCAGTTTTTGTAAATATGTTTAGGCAGTTTGATCCTGATTCAGTATATCATGAGTAAACATGTTGGTGATGACAATTAGAGATTATAGCTTCTCATGCCAAGCCTACATAGCTAGGAGTTAATAATGATTTATGTTGTGTGCCAACATGTATTAAAATGGTTATAATATGGTATGATAGTATGGTATTTCCCTCTGAGAAATTCAAGCGGTTTGACATGGCCCATGTGGAAACATGTAGTTGAATCAAAACCAATGCATCGTTCATGATGTTTAAATTCAGGGTGTTCATATCCTACTCATGCTACGTCCAATGTTAATTATTCAAAATGCATGTTCTTGACCGTTGTTGCTTTCTAGCTGGTCGCTTCTCAAGATATTTCTAGCCTTCATTTGTACTAAGCGTGAATGCTGTTTGTGCGTCCAAAACCCTTAAACCAAGTCATTCCACATGAGTCCACCATACCAACCTATATGCGGTATTACCCTGACGTTCCAAGTAAATTTGCATGTGCCATCTCTAAATATTCAAATAGACATCTATTTTGTGCACTCATCTCACTCATGGAGCGATGAGGTGATCGATATTTTCCATGTTAAGCGAGTTATTCTCAGGACAGTCATTTATTCGCCGTCATTGCATGAGAGTGGCTGGTAAAAGGGATGCCTAGTCCTACATAATGAAAATAAATTAAACAAACTCCTTGGGATAGTTGTATGTTGGCAGGCATCCGTGGATTCGGTCAACCATGGTTTGTGTATGGATGGTGGATAGGAGTAAACTTTACTATTCTATTTGGGAACCGCCAATAATGAGTTTAGCATGGAAAATGTTGAAAACCTTTGTCGTAGTGTTGACAGGAAAAAGTGCACCACTCAAAAATTATATCTTCACTCTTGTTTTAAGCTCGGGCTCTGGCATCGCCGCAAATCAATGCTTCCCTCTACGAAGGGCCTATCTATTTACTTTTATGCTGAGTCATCATCCTCTTACTAAAGCACTAGACCCGGGAGCACTATTGTCGTACTTATGCATTGAGTCTAGTTAATGTTGGATATGAGCATGACTGGATCTTTTCTACCCTGAATTATAATGTTTAGTCATTGCTTGGATCTCTGAGGTGCTATGCTTTTATGTTTTGTGGTCTCAGAAAGGGCTAGCAAAATACCATGTCACCATATTGTATTGTGATTGTTTTGACAAGTTGTTTGCATATGAGATATTTTATTATTGCTTGCTAGCTGGTTATGTATTGCCATGAGTTAACATAATGTCTATCTGTTTTCATGGACGTGTCTCTTTATGATTTATGCTGAAAACTTGAGCACTAGCTAAGCATGTGTATAACAATGGGAACAAAAGAGTTTGTAAATTTTTTCTTAATTGCTTTTAGTTTATCAACTGAATTGCTTGAGGACAAGCAATGAGTTAAGATTGGGGGAGTTGATACGTCTCAAATGTATCTACTTTTCCAAACACTTATGCTCTGATTTTGACCTCTAATTTGCATGATTTGAATAAAACTAACCCGGACTGACACTGTTTTCAGCAGAACTACCTTGGTGTTATTGTTGTGTAGAAATAAAAGTTCTCGGAATTGGATGAAACTTTTTGTGAATTATTTCTGGAATATATTACGAATTATGGACTGAAGACTTGCCGAAGGGGTGTGCCAGGGGGAACAAGCCAATAGGACGCGCCCCCTAGTGACGTGCCCTGATGGCTTGTGGGGCCCTCGTGTCCCCTCCGACCCTAATTCCAGTCCTATAAAATCATATCTATGGAGAGAAAAATCAGAGAGAAGATTTCATTGCGTTTCATGAGATGGAGCCACCTCCACCTCCCATCGAGGGAGTACTGTATTAGGGGGTCCTCGGATAGCCGACCTATTGTGTACGGGCCGGACTATATGGGCCACTCTCCAAACACTAGATGATCTGAAGGCCCAGTTACCAGGATGGAAGCTTCGAGGAGCACGGCTTGCACTCCACGTCTAATGTAGTAAATAGGAATGTTTATCTCTTCGGCATGTAACCGACCATGTGTAAACCCTAGGCCTCCTCGACATCTATATAAGCCGGAGGATTTTAGGGTAGAGGGACAGGATAACTCATCTAGGGTTAGAGATACAATCTCGAGGTAGATCAACTTTGTAACCCCTTACACCATCAATACAATCAAGCAGGACGTAGGGTATTACCTCCATAGGAGGGCTTGAACCTGGGTAAACTCGTGTCCCCTTCGTCTCTTCTTATCGTCGATCCTAGTCTCACAATTCGGGACCCCCTACCCGAGATCCGTCGGTTTCTACACCGACATTAATTGGTGCTTTCATTGAGAGTTCCTCTGTGAACAAGATGGAATCGACGCCTCATCTCTTCATCGGCGAAGAAGTTCGGAACACGGACATCTTCGTCCTTGGGCAGATCTTCGCCTTCGACAACGTTGTGCTGCATGCGGATTCCACTGGCCATCTAGGCCGTATTGAGAGCTTCGCCCCCGATCAAGAGGTCAGGTTCGAAAACTTAGAGTTCTCCGTCAACTCTCAGGGCAATCTATCACTTCTCGGGCTCAGGGCTTCGCCCGTGGCCCCCGAGGGCTCAGAGGCCTTAACCTTGAGCCCTTCCTTCGGACACGCCATGGGGTCTCCCTTGGTGGCAATCTGATCTCTCATCCTGGTCCGGCCATTAAGCCATGTGACCGGACATGTGTTCTTGTCGAATAGTTCCCACAGGCGTGCCTCACGGGGGTTAATCTCGTGAGTCCCGAGAAGCCGGATTTGGTCAGACCCTCAACGGTTGACGATGCCTTGGAGCAATTCTCCTCAATGTGGATCACCAGTGATCCAGCCCCGACCTACGCCTCGCCCGATTCTAGTCTGGGCAGGGATGGATTTTTCAACCCACCCACCACCCACTTAATAGCTATCGTCGAAGACTTAACCGACGTGCTAGACTATGCCTCCGAGGAGGCAGAGTACATGGATGAAGAGGACCATTCTCTCATCCTCGTTAATACCGGGAGTTGGGCCGCCACTTCTACATATGACGTCTATGTGGTGGATACTCCTGCCCCTAACAACGATAGTACGCCTCAGAATTACGGCAACAGATCGGGTGACGCGCCATCCACGCGTTGGAAATCGCATAAGCGGTCCAAGAGCAAAAAGGAAAGGAGAGCCATTATCAGCAATGGGGAAGATAATGCCCCCGCCGATCAGGCCAATCCCGACCTCCCCGAGCACCCGTTTGAGGGTCCAGATGAGCCCGAGGATCAGGACGACCCCGATACCGCCAATGACCTCCGAGGCGATGATCACCTTTCCCCTGTCGCGGAGGAAGACATAGCGGAAGCCAATGAGTTATACATCCCTGATAACCTCGAAGATCAGGAAGAAATCAGGTAGCGGCTCATCGCAACGGCTCGCAGCCTGAAGGCCAAAGAGCGGCAACTAAAGGCCGAACATGCCGACCTTACTGATCGATGGACAAAAGTCCTCTCAGCCGAGGAGATATACGACACTAGTCTGTCAAACCAGCCCAAAAGCTACCCTCGGAGAAGGCTGCTGCCTCAATTTGACGATGATGTCACTGACATTCCATGTCCGCATCATACCTCGTATGACAAGCTGGACCGCCCTCCTCGTGGGCGTGACAGAGCGGCCAACTACGCCGGTCACATATCGGTGATGCCCCGAAGACGGGGTAAGGAGCCATTCGAACACACTGCAGGTTCGACCTGCGCGATGACTTAGATCACAGAGCAGGCCATACTAGATCCATCTATGGATCCAGGGATTACTCACCCGATAGATGGGGAGAGTATAGACCATGGTTCGACCAAAACCACAGATCCTAGAAGCACAACTGGCTCCATATAGA
The DNA here is from genome assembly GCA_022496015.1 of Hordeum marinum. Taxonomy (NCBI): domain Eukaryota; kingdom Viridiplantae; phylum Streptophyta; class Magnoliopsida; order Poales; family Poaceae; genus Hordeum; species Hordeum marinum. The sequence goes on along the minus strand of CM039677.1, from coordinate 416,456,808 downwards.
TGCCGACTACAGGCAAGACATAGCTCGTGTCAGGGGCGCCGCTCACCCATTGTGCTTCATGGATGAGGTAATGCGGCATCAGTTCCCTGAAGGGTTCAAACCCGTCAATATAGAACAATACTACGGGACCACTGACCCAACCGTATTGATCGAGGACTTCCTCCTCCATATCCATATGACACGTGGAGATGATCTCCACGTCATTAAATACCTACCTCTTAAGCTTAAGGGGCCAGCTCGACACTGGTTAAACAGCCTCCCCAAAAACTCCATAGGATGCTGGGAAGACCAAGAAGACGCGTTTCGCTCTAACTTCCAGGGGACCTATGTCCACCCGCCGGACTCTTCCGACCTCAGCAATGTCGTCCAGAAGCCCGACGAGTCTTCTTGGTAGTTCTGGAATCGGTTCTTGACTAAGAAGAACCAAATCCCAGACTGTCCGGATGCCGATGCTATTGCCTCTTTCCGGCACAATATTCGGGACGAATGGCTGGCCCGCCAGCTAGGTCAGGACAAACCTCAGACTATGTCCACCCTTACCTCCCTCATGATCCGCTTCTGTGCGGGCGAAGATAATTGGCTGGCTAGACGCAACCACAGTTCCGAGGATTCAACGGCACCTGAAGCCCATGACGACAACTTAAAGTCAAAACTAGTAAGAACAAGCGCCGACATCATGGTAATGACGCCGACGACACGGCGGTCAACGCTGGATTCCGCAACTCCCGACCTAGACAGTGGAATAAGCCCCCTAAAGGCAAACGTGACAGACCCACTCAGCTTGAGAAGATGATGGATAGGACTTGCCAAATTCATGGAACTCTGGAAAAGCCAGCCAATCACACACGCTGCAACTGCTAGGTGTTTAAACAGGCTGACAAGATACAACCCGAAGACCACGGCAAGAGTCCGCGCAGCAAGGACGAAGATGAACCTCGGGGTCCAATCGGTGGTGTGAGAAGAAATTCTCTTCCGAAGTTAAAACGGTGAACATGATATACGCCACCCACATACCTAAGAAAGAGAGGAAGCGGGCCCTTCGGGAGGTCTACGCCGTGGAGCCCATAGCTCCAAAATACAACCCGTGGTCGGCTTACCCGATCACCTTCGACCGGGGCGACCATCCGACCAGTATCCATCATGGGGGCTCAGCCGCTCTCGTCCTAGACCCCATTATAGATGGGTTCACCTCACCAAAGTCCTGACGGACGGCGGTAGTAGCCTCAGTCTGATTTACTCAGACACGGTGAAGAAGATGGGTATAGATCCGTCAAGGATCAAGACCAGTAGCACTACCTTCAAGGGAGTGATCCCAGGGATTGAGGCCCGATGCACGGGCTCTGTAACCCTGGAAGTCGTGTTTAGCTCGCCTGATAACTTCCGCAGCGAAGACTTGATCTTCAACATTGTGCCTTTCCGCAGCGGCTATCACGCGCTGCTCGATCGGACCGCATTCGCTCGGTTCAACGCAGTCCCGCATTACACATACCTCAAGCTCAAGATGCCAAGCCCCAAGGGGGTCATTACTGTCAATGTCAATACAGAGCGGTCCCTTAGAACAGAGGAACATGCACTAGCACTGGCGGCCGAATTTAACTATAAATACGATCTCCAAGCTTCGGCATTCACTGTAAAGGCGCGAAAGGCTGGGAAGCGAGTTCAGATTCTGATCGAAAACTTTGACCCTCCTTCCTCCCCTCAATAGGGACTCTCCCCCACGCACAACTTCAGGACCAACAAAGCACATGCCAAAGTGGCACAACTTTACACTTAAGGTTCCATGGGTGGCGGTGGGGAACTTCCGATGGGTGTTTGGTTGCTCCGAACTGTAACCATCAACACGTCTTTGGACCAGACGCAGGCACTCGTAAAAGAGCCTACCTGCGGCGTAAAGCCCATCTACATAATCGACGGCTTCTCAAGACCTAGTTTGCAAGGTCCGTTCACCAAACACTATCACCCATCAAGGTATATCCAAAGGCAGGAGTCACCAAGCGACAGGGTATATCAAAGACATATGGTTAACAATTGAAGATCCATGGTACAATAGCTCCAGTAGGCCTTTGTACTTTTTCTTTTGCATACCTGTAAATAGTTGCTTAGGCAATCCGAGTTATAAGAGTTGTTGAGGAAGTACGAAGTTGCCTGGCGCAAGTACGCCACAATTGTTTTGGCACATACCAATTTTTCCCCTCCCTCCTCTCATGAATCTGTTCGGTATGACTTGAGGTCACCGGCTATTAGACTGGGGGCTCTATTTCAAACTCAAAACCGCCTTAACCATTGTGTGCTCGGCGTCTTGGTGTTCGCTTTATGTGCATAAGTTCTGAACTGTGTCTTTTGTCATTAAGTCGGGTTGCCCGGCTCCTGTGCTTGCCCCTTTATGTTCCGCTCGTTCGGCTAAAAGGGAAAAGGGAGCACCCCTATGATTGTGCTTCCGGACAGTCCGGTCAAGCGCCTCAGGGGAGAAAGTCGAAAACAGACTGTCATAGTATGCGCGAACCGATCTATGAACCCCAAGTTAGAAGTATTACACTTCAACCCTCGAAAGTGGTTATTCCGTATTATGCGAGGAATTTGACCTTTATGCAAATGACATGATTTCGTCTTCGGCCCAATTTATCCAAACATCGCAACTACTTTGATGGCTCATTGTGCGCCTCCCGTAGTCCTTTTCGCACCCTTCGTTTAAGTGAAAGAAATAAAGCATAATAGTATGATTGCCTAGTCTACCGCACTCAAACCGCCTTCGGGTTCCGTTAATACGGCTATGGAACATAGTGCTTTGGCATAGACACCCCATGTAGTATCTACATGGGGGTTGAAGCCGACGACTCGCATCTTTCAGTATTAAGCAACCACTCAGGAGTTGTAAAGGAAGGCATAAATATATAAGAGCAGATACTATTATCATTAAAAGTTATCACAAGTCTTCGGACAAATTACAATCTCATTCAAAAAATCTTTTTTCCGAACACCGATCACCTGCGCACTCTCCATGACTCCATAAAAGTACAGCTCAGGGCGTCAGTGCGACTTCCCGGGTGGCGGAGGATCGGTGGCGACCTTCATTGGATTGAGCCCCGACCAATGCACCTTGGCCTTGGCAAGGGCCATCCGGACTCCTTCAATGTAGGAGGAGCGCTTGACGGCATCGAGGCAGGGCGTAGCTTCAATCAGCCGTTGCACTAGACCGAAGTAAGTGCCAGGGAGTGGCTCGTCGGGCCATAAGCGGATGCAAAGGTCCCTCATGGCCAGCTGTACCAGCTGGTGCAGCTCCATCAGTTGTTTGAGCTGTTCCACCAGTAGAGGAGGACGCTCGGGGGACTCCGAACTGCGCCCAGAACATCCAAGCTCGGTCTTCCTCCCCCCGCGAGGTGAGCAGCTGGTTGGCTTCCGCCACGCTCTTCTGGAGATCGGCGGCTGTGCCTGAGGATCGCCATACCCGGGTCAGCATTTCGAATCTGTTGTCCCAGAATATGCATTTTAAGCAGTAGAGATTACCATCGGCTATCTCCTTGGCTTGGCGAACTTGTTCCTCGAAGAACCGTCTGTCCACTCGCTCTTGATGAAGACCGGAGTTCATGGTGGATAGCTCGGCCGAGAGCGCCTTGTTCTTTTGCTCCAAGGCATCGCACTTGTTGCTGGCGTCCTTGAGCTCATCTTGTATCTCCGCCACTTGAGCCTGGTGTTTATCACTGGTGGCTCACAGGGCGGAGAGTGCGGTGGCTGCCTCTTTGGCTGTTGCCTTCTCCATGGCCGCTTCAGCTTTCACGCGCTAAAGCTCGGCCCTGAGATTTTCCATCTCTTTCGACGAAGCTGCAACACGATAAAGACTTATTTATAAGGACTGCATTGATAGAATTCAGGGACAAATACTAAGATTTGATTCAAACTTACCTTACGCCTCGTCAAACCTTTTGTTGAGGGCTTCCACCTCATCCTCGAAGCACTTGAGCTTCCGATTTATCTGGTCCAGTTCGGCACCATTTTTTGGTCGCCACCGATGACGAGGCCTACACATACAATATATGTATCACATCGACACTTACTTTCCGAACTATAGATATGACCCCTAGGCGAGTTTGTTAAACTCACCCAGGGCTCGGGGGCTGCCATGTATACAATACGATTAAATATAATCTTAACAAAAATGATGGGCAACTTACTTGAAAGCCTGAGGCCTCCTTCAGTCCATTGTCAATGGACTGGACGCTTTGTAACACCGCACCCATAAGGTGCGGTGCTCTTCGGGGATGGAGGCGCTTGATAGAGACTCCCCCATCATCGACCACTCAGTGGTCGGTAGCATCGAGGATGATCGGATTTCCCGATCACCGACCGGGGATTGGACCGATACCTTCGGAGGCACTACGCGCTACGGAGACATTCTTGGAGGGGCCTGATTGCCCGCCCATCACGTATCCTTGGTGCGCGGGAAGGGGATCGTCCCCTGTTCTTCAGTGACCGAAGTGTTAGCCTCGGCCACGGGGGTGCCCTCCGTGCCCCCTATGGCCGCCTCCATTGGAGTGTGCTCGGACAACACCTCCACGACGTCCTTTGTAGCGCCTGGAGTGGGGGGTGTGAGGCGTCCCCGCTCTCCGCCAGTTCGGCTGGCGGGGTCTCCCCATCCGATATAATTTTGGTGGGGATAATACGAGGAGGGCTATTGGATTAACGACTTGCGTGTTAGCAAACTCTGAGCCTACTAGCGATAGAAAGAAGGGTCTTCGGATCCTAACGTTGATGGAGGGGGCTTGACCCTGAGGCTCCTTCGAGGAACCGCCTCTGCATCTTCGAACACGGAGCTCGAGTCTGAGATGCTGTCGGACAGGACCGTCCGCGCTTGCCGCGCCCTCTTCGGGGTAGGAGAAGCTGCTTGCCTCGGGACGTCCGAAGACGCCGCCCTCTTCTTAGCGTGCGGGGGGGGGGGGGGGGGGTCGTCTCCCCCTCGCTCTCGACCTACTCCTCCTCTTCCTCTTCTTCCTCCTCTTTGGCCTCCTCCTGGTTTGAGGAGGCGGGTGTGTCTTCGAAAGCAGCATTAGGCTGGTAAGGCCTCTCCACGAGCATCTTGGCCAACAGCACGACACTCTCGTTTGCGGGCTGAGTTGCCAGATTGCGGATGTTGGTGGCTTTCTTCAGGCATTTCTGTATAGACTTGTTGGACAAAGGGTTATAGACCTTCTATGTAATAAAACCGAATAAGCTAGGATGTGGCATACCTCGGAGTCTGGTTTGGTGGTGTGGAGGCCCTTGTCTTCCCCCTCGGCTAGCCAGCTCTTCATCGATTTGAAGAACACCTTCCACACCTTCTCCCGCGTAGTACGGAAGAATTTACACACTGTGGGCTTGGCGTCGAGTTTCTGAGTCCATAGTGGGGTATCTCGGCGCTGGCAGGGGAGCATGCCTCTTCAGAACATCACCTGAACCACATCGGCCAGCTTGGTGCCATCCTCGGTCAAGGAACGGATCCGCTTTTGCAGATCGGCCAACTCCTTGCTTGACCTCCACTCGAGGCCCTTTTCGAGCCATGAAGCTAGCCAGGTTGGGGGGCCGGATCCGAATGCGGCAGCAGGGTGCAGACCTTGTTCTTGTGGCTTTGTGATGTAGAACCACTCCTTCGGCCACCCCTTGATGGTGTCGGTGAGGGTGCCCGCCGGCCAGTCGATGCGTGTGAGTTTGCCGATGATGGGGCCACTGTAGTCGGCATGCTTGCCGCCGACACACTTCGGCTTGATATTGAAAACCTACAGCAAGAGCCCAAAGTGTGGCTCGACATGCAGGAATGCCTCGCAATGGCGGATGAAGGCAGAAAGGTGCATGATGGAGTTTGGCGGAAGGTTGTGGAAGTCGAGGCCATAGAAGAACATGAGGCCCCTGACAAAGGGGTGGAGTGGAAATCTTAACCCCCTAATGAAGTGGGGGATGAACACCACTCACTCACCTGGCTTGGGGGTGGGGTTTGCTTGTCCTTTCTCTGCCACGCGATGAGTGATATCGGCGGGGAGATAGCCGGCCTTCTTGAGGTTGAGGATGTCTTGGTTGCTGAGTATGGAAACTTCCCACTAGCCATTGGAGCCCGCCATTGCTGAGCTTGGAGGCAAGGGTGGAAGAGACCTAGATCTGTGCTCTGGAGGCGCAAGGGAAGAGGAGGCTAAGATGTCGAATGGAGAGTGTGAGAGGCCTCTGGGGTTTTCATTCTCCTTTTATGAGGTCTGTCGATTCGGGCTCCCCTTGCTGCGCCGTGATTCTCTCCACTTCCCAAGACGCGTGAGCCATTGTGGGCGTATAATTAACTACATCCCGTATAGGACACTATCCGTGTGGAGAGATCGTGTGGACGGAACGGCCTCGAGCCGCACATCGAGTACCTATAACTGGCCTATCGGTCGTGATGGGCTGTGACCTTTCGTCAGAAAGATCATCGGGAAACATTACCTTTTTCTTGATGCTTGGCCTTCAAAAGCCGAATCATCTCACAGAATTCGGACATGCTGTAATGCAGAAAACTATTTGTCATCGGAGGCCAAACTATGGTTCGGCAGAAGGAACTCACCTCGCAAGCCGAAGACTCTGTTTGCAAAGCAATTAGAGTTGAAGACTCTTGGCGTTAGAGGCAAGTTTGGGGGCTACTGAGGGAGTCCTGTATTAGGGGGTCCTCGGATAGCCGACCTCTTGTGTACGGGCCGGACTGTATGGGCCACTCGCCAAACACTGGATGATCTGAAGGCCCAGTTACCAGGATGGAAGCTTCAAGGAGCACGGCTCACGTCCACATCTGATGTAGTAAATAGGCATGTTTATCTCTTCGGCATGTAACCGTCCATGTGTAAACCCTAGGCCTCCTTGGCATCTATATAATCCGAAGGGTTTTAGGGTATAGGGAAAGGATAACTCATCAAGGGTTAGACATACGATCTCGAGGTAGATCAACTCCGTAACCCGTTACACCATCAATACAATCAAGCAGGACGTAGGGTATTACCTCCATAGGAGGGCCCAAACCCGGGGAAACTCGTGTCCCCTTCGTCTCCTATTACCGTCAACCCTAGTCTCACAGTTTGGGACCCCCTACCCGAGATCCGCCGGTTTCTACACCGACACCCGTTCTTCCTCCGGAGGGCTGATCTAGAGCCTGTTTTGGGCTCCGGAGAGGGGAAATCATTGTTGTCGTCATCACCAACCCTTCTCCATCAACACCGTCATGATGCTCATCACCGAGAGTGAGTAATTCTTTTGTAGGCTTGCTAGATGGTGGTGGGATTGGATGAGATTGATCATGTAATTGAGTTAAGTTTGATAGGGCTTGATCCCTAGTATATACTATGTTCTGAGATTGATGTTGCTATGACTTTGCTATGCTTAATACCTGTCACTAGGGCCTGAGTGCCATGATTTCAGATCCGAACCTATTATGTTTTCTTGAATATGAGTGATTTGGATCCTATCGCACAAGTTGTGTGCACCTATTACATGTCATGATCCGCATACCCCAAGGTGACAATAATTGGGATTATTTCCGGTGATTGCCGTAGTTTGAGGAGTTCGTGTATTTGCCATGTGTTCATGCTTTGTTCCGTTTCTCTAGTAAAAGGAGGCCTTAATATGCCTTAGTTTCCAATAGGACCCCGCTGCCACGAGAGGGTAGGACAAAAGATGTCATGCAAGTTCTTATCGCAAGCACGTATGACTATATAAGGAATACATGCCTAGATTACATTGATGAATTGGAGCTAGTTCTGTGTCACCCTAGTGTGTAACTGTTATATTATCAATATAATCTAAATCATTATCCATCACCGATCCACATGCCTACGCGTTACATAGGGGGCGTTGCGTTGGTGTGAACGTGAGATTGTAATCGGCGCCTCGATCTCGATCATCATCTTCTCCAACAATGGCTCCCAAGAACAAATTCGGTGCAGCCACGCATCCCACTACTTCAAAGGCTCCCTCACACGTGGACGTGGGTGCCGTCGGTACCGTAGCAGTTGCAGGTGAGGCGAGCATCATGGGCGACATGGCCGGCGCAGGTGGGTTCCCCGTCCTGTCCCTCATGTCCGGAGGCGGAGCAGGAGATGTCGGTGAGGAGCAACCACAACAACAAGTTGGCAACCTCGGCCCTAGCATCGTGGGCAAGGGAAACGACCGTTCTTCATGTCCCCACCATGCTGATGGCCACGGCCGCCTCGACGACGCCAGGTCTGGTGCAAGCCGTGACCCTTCAACTGCGCCCATCAAAGGCTATCGGGCATGAGCCTCGTACAGAACAAGACGGAGCGCCGAGCGGGGCCGCAAACCCGCAGGTTCGGCCTCCTACATGTCAAACGGCCCCGACGAGCGGTACACAGCGTCGAGAATATGGCGACGCCCCTCTTGGTCCCACAAAGAGTCGAGCGACATCGCGGTCCGCTTCTTTTGGCACGCCAGACACAACAGGGGAAGCCATGTCGCGAGTCCACATGCTGCTCAACTTTCCACCGACATTTCATAAGATGGATGAATGGAGAGTCAGCATTCAGAGTTTGATTTCCTTCTTCGAAGCCAACAAATCCCAGCATACAGAACCATCGCAATGTACGCGAACGGCAGCAGCAGCCCGGGCTGACGAGCACACCGAAGGGGCCACACCAACGGTGCAATCCCCTCCGTGACAATAGACCTAGAGGCAGACACAACAAACCTCACATACTGACGAGCATGACGAGGCATCCATAGCCTCGTCTGGCCCACGCAACCGACAGGATCAGCGGCGTGTCCTTGAAGACCGACAAAAAGAAGATGCGTGCATCACCATTAAGCAACACCGGAAAGCACACCGTCAATCTGACAAGCTCAACGGTCCAGACGTCGGCGACCCCCGCGCCCAGTGCTGGCGGGTATCTTTCTTATGAGTTGGCTGCCCTGCCTTCACTAGCGAGCTGCGACGGGTCCACTGGCCGTCGGCCCGAGCTTTCAAGCTTGAGCTACCTGAGAAATACGACGGAAATCTGAACTAGGCAGAGTTCTTGGGCATATACACGATAGTTGTTCAAGCCGCAAGAGTAAGAGATGAAAAGGTGCTTGCCAACTATTTCCCTTTGGCACTTCAGCCGAATGTGAGATCGTGGCTGATGCACCTGCCGGAGAATTCCATTTCATCATGGGCTAATCTGTGCAACGAGTTCGTTGGCGCCTTCATAGGTGGCCACCAAGAACCAGGCCAGCCCAGTGATCTCCAAGTCCTCCCGCAGAAGGAGGGAGAAACTTTGAGAAAGTATATCCAGATTCAGCCGAGTACACCGCAACATCCCCGAAATACATCTCGCGGCAGTAATTGCCATGTTCCATTCGAACGTGCACAATAGGAGGATGCGAGCCAAGATGAATGCCAACCTCCCCAAGACTGTCAATGAGCTTTACACCTTGGAGGATAAGTGTGCTCGTTCTGAAGAAGGAAGGTGACTCCTCGGGGAGGAGGCAAGCGTCGAAGTTGACTCCGATGATGTCAACGACGTGCCTGACCTAAAGGGAAGAAACAGGACGCCAACAATAAGCATAAGGGAAAATCAGTATTGGCTATTGAGAGCTCCGGAGACCTCAGTATAGGCAAGAAGGCGAAGGCCGAGACCCCCTACAAGGGAGCTGCCACGTGCGCTGATTGCCGGGAGGCTGCTGTTGTTGAGAGGACTGGGAAGTCCGACTGGCCACACTGCAAAATTCACCGCACTAAGGGCCATGATCTCCAGGAATGCCGACATGACGAGAAACTTGTTGAGAAGCACAGGGCCGAATACGAGAAACGTGACAAAGAAAAAGGCCAAGACGTTATTGCCGAGAAGGGTCGTGGCAGCAGAGGAGGCCGCCATGGCAAAACCCCACAACAAAAGGAAAAACCTGCCAAAGGCTATGAGAAGAAAGAAACAGACGATATGAGTGAGGATGAGGATGGTGATGAGGATTCGAGTGACAGGGAGTTTCAGAAAGTAATAGGAGTCATGTGCGTTGACGGGGGTGCATCCTTGCATTCCTCTCACTGCCAGCTCAAACAGTGGGCACATGAGGTCAATGTCGTCGAACCAACTACAGAATCTAGGAAGCCGCTCAAATTATCCCGCACGTCTATCATCTTTGACGAAGAGGATCACCCTGATCGTACCACCATGGTCGGATGCTTGCCATTGTTGGTTTCCCCGACAATCCACAACCTCAAGGTGTCCAAGATGTTAGTTGATAGCGGGGAGGGATTGAACTTGATCTCCCCTAAAGTGGCTGAGAAACTGCGAATCCTTGATGAAGGGCTCGAAGCTCGGGTACGTTCCAAGGAATCAACCCCAACAGGAGTCGACCCAAGGGAAATATCATTTTGCCTATGACATTTGCGAGGAACTGAACTTCTGGATAGAGAGGATACTATTCGACGTAGCCGAGATCCCTCTGCCTTACAATGGAATCCTCAATCACCCGGCTTTGGCAAAATTCATGGCATCATCCCGTTATGCTTACAATACTTTGAAGATGCTAGGGCCCATTGGAATCATTTCCATCCCATCCGACAAGAAGAATGCAGTTATTTGTGTGGACTAGATGTACCGTGATGCGGTAGCAGCTGAGGCCATAGAAATCCCAACTCTCGCCAAGGAATCAAAGAAACCGAAGAAGGCTAGCAGGAATGCTGACAAGGACTCCATGAAACACGCCTCTTCTGAGTGCGCAGCACCCGACAATGACCTGCCGGAGAGTTCCACTAGCAAGAAGACCAAGGTCACCTATCTTGAGACGAAGAAAGTCCCGGCAAGGCTGTACGGCACTGGTGGTACGTTCACCATCAGTGCTACCCTTACTGACAAATAGGAAAGAGCACTCATTGCCTTCCTGTGGGCGAATGTCAATGTGTTTGCCTGGCAACCATATGACATCCTCGGTGTTCCGAAGGAGGTAATTGAGCACCACCTTGCTATATTCCCTCATGCCCGACCCGTCAAGCAAAAGGTTAGGAAGCAAGCCTTGGAGCGGCAATAGTTCATTCTCAGGTAAATCAAGAAACTTGAAGCAGCCGGTCTGGTCAGAGGAGTGATGCATCCAACTTGGATAGAAAATCCGGCGGTGGTACGCAAGGCGAATGGGAAATGGAGTCTTTGCATAGATTTCACTGGATTGAACAAAGCTTGCCCAAAGGACCCTTTTCCCTTGCTGCACATAGATCAGATTATTGATTCCACCTTCGGATGTGATATGCTCTCCTTTTTGGATGCTTACTCCAGATACGACCAGATATTTATGACTAAAGAAGATGAGGAGAAGACCGCGTTCATAACTTTCTGTGGCACGTACTGTTTTGTGCGCATGCCCTTCGGGTTAAAGAGTGCTGGTTCAACCTTCGCCACAACAGTTGAGATTAGTTCTGGACCTCAACTGCACATAAACATGGAAGCCTACATGGATGACATTGTAGTCCATACCAAACACAAAGCAACTCCATACAGGATTTGGAAGAAACTTTTGCAAACTTGCGCAAGATCAACCTAAATTTTAACCCTGAAAAGTGCCTATCTGGTGTCCCATCCGGCGAGCTGCTTGGGTTTTTTGTATCCCAGCGGGGAATAGAAGCCAATCCCGACAAGATCAAGACAACTGAGTAGCGACAAGCACCCAAGACCATCTGGGATATCAGACGTTTGACCGGATGTGTTGCCGCGTTGAGTAGGTTCATCTCCAAGTCCGCTAAGCGCGCCTTGTTGTTCTTCAAGATTTTGAAAAAGGATGGCCCGATGAAGTGGACCTCGGAGGCAGAAGCAGTGCTGCAAGACCTGAAAATTACATTTCCTCTACTCCCACTTTGGTCGCTCCTAAACCGCAAGAGCCTTTGCTGTTGTACTTAGCAGCGACGAATCAAGTGGTTGGTGCAGCGTTGTTGGCACAGCAAGAAGAGGATGAAGATTTAGCGACTGCGACCAATGTTGTCAGGGACGACACAGAAATATGCACTGCAAGAACCGATACAGATCAAGGGGTACCTCACCAAATGAACGATGGCGGATCCAAGGAGGTGGCAAGGAAGAAAATCGTGCATTGACCCGTGTACTTTGTCACTTACGTGTTACAGGCGGCTAGGTCAAGGTACTCTGGAGTACAAAAGCTGATCTTAGGCCTCAACATGGCCTCGAGGAAGTTGCGCCACTACTTCCAAGCTCATGAAATCACGGTTGTTACCCATTCCCCGCTACAATGTATATTGAGGAACCCGAAAGCCATTGGCAAGATAATTGAGTGGGCACTGGAGTTGTCAAGTTTCGGACTGAAGTATGAGAATACTTCCACCATTCAAAGCAGGGGGTTGGCTGAGTTTATCACAGAATGGACACCCACGCCAGATGAAGAAGCTCCAAAGACGATTCTCCCCGGCAAAGAAGCACCCAAAAATTGGACCTTGTACTTTGATGGTGCTTTCTCACTCCACGGTGCCAGAGCAGGCGTACTCCTTGTTTCCCCCCACCGAAGAGCAGCTCAAGTATGTCATTCAAATGCACTTTCCCCAGGAGGAAGCCGCCAACAATACCGCTGAGTATGAGGGGCTCCTTGCCGGAATTAGAATCATGGTAGAGTTGGGGATTAAGAGACTGATCGTCCGAGGAGACTCTCAGCTTGTGGTAAAGCAAGTCAACAAAGATTACCAGAGCCTGCTAGCAAAGCATGCGTGGAACAAGTGAGGAAATTGGAGGATCACTTCGATGGATGGAAAGCAGAGCATGTGCCATGAGCAGAGAACAATATTGCTGACCATCTATCGAAGTGCGTTGCGCAGAAGCTTCCTGTGGAACCAAGGACATTTTTTCTACGCCTCACTCAACCGTCTCCCCATTAGCAATGTCCAGAAAGAGAAGGAAGCTAAGCTCGGACAAGCATTTCTGGCAGAGCTCCCCGAAGCCGCTGGTAGAGAAGCTGCTGGGGGAAGTCCCGTTCCGGTTGATGAGCATCTCCCTCCCGTGGGGCCCCATGTTCTCACGGTTGAGGCAAGCGCTCCCGCGAATGAGGAGACGCCTTTAGTCCTTGTTGTCGAGCTACACGCTCCGACCTAGGTGCATCATATAGTCCACTTCCTTCAAACAGGAGAACTCCCCGAAGAGCAAGAGGAAGCCGAAAAGTAGCCCGTCAGTCAAGTATGTACCAGTTTGTCGATGACACCCTATATAGAAGATGATAAAATGGTGTGAAATTAAGGTGCATCTGCCGGGAGGATGGACTGAGGCTATTGGCGGAGATTCACGGTTCCCGTATTGGATCAAGGGCCCTTGCTGAAAAAGCTTTCCGACAGGGTTTCTATTGGCCCACTACCCTCCAAGACGCTATTGAGTTGGTCACCAAGTGTGAAACCTACTAGTTCCATTCCAAGAACATCCATCAACCAACGCAAGCTCTGCAAATGACCCCTCTATCCTGGCCATTCTCGATCTAGGGGCTTGATCCTGGGAACCTCCCCCCATACTGTTGGGGGCTTTGAGTTCTTGTTTGTGGCAACCAAAAAGTTCACAAAGTGGCCTAAGGTAGAATCAGTGAGAAAAGTGACCGTGCAGTCATCTATCAAGTTCATGAAAGGACTCGTGTGCCGCTTTGGAGTTCCTAACAGAGTGATCACTGACAACAACACCCAGTTCACGAGCCGCGCCTTCATGCAATATATCCAAAGCCTGGGAAGCAAGGTCTCCTTCGCCTCTGTTGCCCATCCGAGAAGCAACGAGCAAGTCGAGAGGATGAATGTTGAAGTTCCTAGATGGCTCAAGACAAGGACTTTTGATAAGCCGTGGAAGAGCAGTAGGCGCTGGATAGACGAACTGCCAGTGGTTCTTTGGTCCCTCGGGACGACACCAAATCAAGCTACTGGCCAGACACCCATCTCCCTAGTATACGGGGCGGAAGTAGTGCTCCCCATGAAACTCATATACGGGTTACCTCGAGTGCTTGCCTACGAGGAAGTAGAGCAACATCAGCTATGGCATGATCATGCCATGCTCCTCGAGGTAGACCGTCTTTGTCCCGCTATGCGTGCCGCAAGCTACCAGCAAGCCCCACACCGCTACCATAGCCGCAGGGTCCACTGATACGTCTCCAACATATCTATAATTTATGAAGTATTCATGCCATGTTTACAACAATTTTATATGGTTTTTGTATGATTTGATTAGAACTAACCCGGACTGGCGCTGTTTTCAGCAGAACTACCGTGGTGACATTTTTTTTGCGCATAAATAAAAGTTCTCGGAATAGGCTGAAAATTTACGATGATTTTTATGGACCAAAAGAGACCCCTAAGCACAAGAGCTGGGCAGGAAGTGTACAAGGAGGACACAAGCCCTCTAGGAGTGCCCTTCCCCCAGGAAGGGTGCTTCGGGCTTGTGGGACCCTCTGGCACCCCCTAGATGTGAGACCGATGCCAAAAATTCTTATAAATAACCAAACCTCCGAAAAGAATCCTAGATGGGGATTTCCGCCGCCGCAAGCCTCTATAGCCATGAAAAAAAAATCGGGAGACCATTCCGGCACCCTGCCGGAGGGGGAGACCATCACCGAAGGCCATCTTCATCATCCCGGTGGTATCCATGGAGAGGACGAAGTAGTTCACCCTCGAGGCTGAGGGTATATACCAGTAGCTATGTGTTTGATCTCTCTCTCTCTCATGTTTTTGAGATGACACGATCTTGATGTACCGCGAGCTTTATTAAAATAGATGAATCATATGGAGTTTTCCCTCTCTATCTTCTTGTGATGAATTGAGTTTTCCCTTTGAAGTTTATTGTTAGATTGAGTCTTTAAAGGATTTGAGAACACTTGATGTATGTCTTGTGATGGGATATCTATGGTGACAATGGGATGTTCTATTGATCCACTTGATGTATGTTTTGGCGATCAACTTGCGGGTTCCGTGACCTTGGGAGTCTACATAGGGGTTGGCACACGTTTTCGTCTTGACTCTCTGGTAGAAACTTTGCGGCACTCTTTGAAGTTCTTTGTGTTGGATTGAACCTGATGAATCTGAAATTGTGTGATGCATATCGTATAATCAAGCCCATGGGTACTCGTGGTGACATTGGAGTATCTAGGTGACATCAGGGTTTTGGTTGATGTGTATCTTAAGGTGTTATTTTAGTATGAACTCTAGGGATGTTCGTGACACTTATAGGGGTAGCTCATACGATTGATCGGAAAAGATAACTTTGAGGTGGTTTCATACCCTACAATAATTTCTTTGTTTGTTCTCTGCTATTTGTGACTTTGGAGTGAACTCTTTGTCGCATGTGAGGGATTTACATATGATTCAACTATGTCAGTATTGTTGAGAGAACTTGCACTAGTGAAAGTATGAACCCTAGGCCTTGTTTTCAAGCATTGCAGTACCATTTTTGCTCACTTTTATTACTTTCTACCTTGCTGTTTTTATTTTTTCAGATTATGAAAACTTATATCTACCATCCATATTGCACTTGTATCACCATCTCTTTGCCGAACTAGTGCACCTATACAATTTTCCATTGTATTGGATGTGTTAGGGACACAAGAGATTTCTTGTATTTGATTGCAGGGTTGTTTGAGAGAGACCGTCTTCATCCTACACCTCCCACAGATTGATAAACCTTAGGTCATCCACTTGAGGGAAAATTGCTACTATCCTACAAAACTCTGCGCTTGGAGGCCCAACAAAGTCTACAAGAATAAAGTTGCATAGTAGAGATCATCGACTGCCGGAGCCTTGAGGAAGGTGACCTTGTCCTTAGGCATGTTTAGTACGCCAAGGGTACAAACAAGTTGACGATCAAGTGGGAAGGCCTTTACGGGGTAGCATGAGTCACCAGACCTGCCGCGGTCCGTCTGGAGACCGAAGATGGCACCAAGGTGCTTAACTCATGGAATATTGACCATCTTCATAAATTCTACCCATGAGACGCGGCTGCCGGGCTCAGTCCCTGGCAGCCACCTTTTGTACAATCCTTACCGATGTTGCATGTAACCCTTTGTACAAAGCCATGCGTAGAACCTGTACAACAACAATAAAGCTAGGCATTGCATCATATCATCACTTTACATGCCCATTACGCATTTTTATGATTTCACTGTTATCCTTTTAAGTTATAAGATTTGCTAGAGTACTTGATGAACCTATAATCTTTGTTACTGTTCTCACCCTACACATTTGATCATTAGGAAAACAGGGAAGAGAAGCGAAGAAACAAGGATAACGTCCCATCATTCTCTAAAGAGGGATACTACTTGGAGAAGATAAGTATAATCATGTATCCCAAGTTCGATGCCTTTCTATCCCTCGAGGAAATCCTTAGTATCTTCCTTACTGTGGGCAGTGGAGTCCTCCACATGGTGAAAACCCTTGTCGGGACGAGCCGTCCCCTACTTTTGTTTAACAACTATGGGGGGTTGCACCGACACCGGCAAGGAGCCCTACCGGGGAACAACGCCAACCTGCTATCGGGGGCTCGTTTCCCCTCTTGGCACTCGTGGTTAAGTGATGATCCGGCAAGCGGCTCCATGCGGCCAGGACAAATGTACCAAGATAGTATAAACAAGGAAAGAAAGGGATAGTACTTGTGAAAGAAAAATGGCATTGTCTCATTCCTTTTCAATACAAAATGGATAGAGATTGCATTATAATTAGCTAAAACTTGGCAAACACCTATATCTTTTGACATAAAAAAGATAAGTGCCCCGTGATGCCTTTCTTGTCCCTCTCCTCCTGGGGATTAGGTGGAAGATAAACAGAGGGCAAAAGGAGCGCCTGGGTGGGATCCAGCGTCTCCCTAACAGGACCAGAGGGACGAGTACCCTGGAGAAGCCGAAGGACCCTGCACCCAGGCAGGGCGGATGGAGCCGACAGGGAGGAAGAAGGCGGAGGGCGAGTGCAAGTGGAGGCGCTGCCGGAGCACAACTATTGATGATGGTGCGGCCGGTGCTCACACCACCCCACTGTCATCTTCATCATCGTCGTCGCCGAAGGGACGTCTCCATAGCCGCCCCAGCCTTCGCCATCCAAGCCTTCTACACGACACTGAAGGGGGGCGTCGAGCCTCCTGAAGAGCCTCCCACATAGCATGGTTGCCACTTGTGGCCAAAGGCAGGGAATCCCCCTGCCATAAAAGGTACACATAGGCGAAATGTTCCCATCCATGTACACCATACACGACGCCATGGGTGGAGAACTTCACCGTGTTCCATGAAGAACCGCTACTGCAACTACTTGGGCATAAGCGACGACCAAGAGGACAATCTATATCCATCACCTCGAAGAAGGAGCGCGGGTACCACGGTCCACCACAACATCGTGCCTTTATTATGGACTCCTACACGGTGTCGACCGTACGGTACTCCGTCAAGACTGGAGCAGCAGACGGCCAACGATGAAGGCATCACCCGGACTATCCCTGGTGCGGCCGCCGCACCGCCCGCGCCCCCCATCCTGGGATCCTCCGACCGGCCATGCATCAAAGGCCGTTGGACCAAAGTGGAAGCCGAGTATGGAAACAAGGGGAGGACCTTATGGTGGCTGGCACATTTGCCAAGCCTTTCGCCCTGATCATCAGGGGGACATGCGTGGCTCAAGACAAGGAAGCAGAGGAGCAAATTTTGTGGATTCAGACTCAAGGAGGAAAAGAGGGTATATGAGCATCGCCTCTCGAGACCTCCCAATTTATAGGGTGGGCGTCGGGGCTGGCTCTCCCTTGCTCCAAAGATTGTCGCCCGTCTCCACCAATTCCACTACCCACGATCATGGACGAATAGGTAACCAGCCCATTGCTCCAATCCATGGTGTTGTGGTTTCTGCCACGACCAGAGATTTAAATCACGTGCGCCCGCCGCTAACTCCCCACTATGCATGCGACGCGCGTGGCGGAAACGGGATGAGGTAGTGGGTTAGTGCTGACTAGTAAATTGGCAATTACTCCCTCACATTTCGCGCATGTGTATAAATTTTGGGCCTGACCCAATGGCGCTTGACGACCGCATGTGGGCCAGACCCGGTGGCTCCTATCGGTGCACTAGGACAGGGGTACCTAGTGCCCCTGACTTATGCACATGCGGTAGTAGCTGAACCCTTCAACATCGATACAAACTCGACGAATGATCAAGACAAGACTCCAACAAGCTCGACGCGGCAGCCCAAGCCTAGATTGCAGCACTCCACGCGTGTCCCCGACGCTTGCCGGGGACTAGGACGCGTGTTCCTTCCTGAAGACCCGACAAGCCATCCCACAGCTGGAGCAAGCTGATCGGCCATCGCTCCACTGTACTGCGAGGCAAGTCACTTGTTGATGCGGTGTCGAGCCTCCGGGTGGCTAGGTGGCTCTCGCTAAGCACGTGGCGATACACTAGAAGATAAATTATGCTTCCTTGACACCCGTCCATAGACATGTCAAGCTATGGTGTGATAGTTAGCTAGAGCAGTGGTATAAGCTTGTCGGGGATGCACCCCCGCATGCCACCTAGACTAAATTTATGGCATTTTGTCCTAAGTGCCAGAGTTAGGTATGATAGCTCTCTTAGCTATCTAATCATCAGACAATTGTCTGTTTTGTCACAGTGGTTTCCCCTTGTGCTATAAAAGGAGGCCCAAGGCAGCCTAGCTAGAGATTGGGACTTTACAACACTTGTACTCGCATAGTAGCTCCCCCTAAGGCAATGCTTGCTAGGCTGGAGCGCTACTCGTTCTTCATGTTCCTCTGATCAATCAACCCACAAAGCAGGAGTAGGGTTTTACGCTTCATAGCGGCCCCATAGGTGATCGAGTGCATCCTACCCCGACAATGGCAGAAGAAAGAGAAAGGACAAAGGGCGTCCCCTATGCCTTATCCATAGGCTCTATACGATATGAAATGTTGTGTACCACACCTGATGTGTGCCTTGCCACATGTTTGGAAAGGGGGTACAAGAGTGATCCAGGAGTGGATCACTGGATCGCAGTCAAAATTATCATTAGGTACCAAAAGAGGACTAAGGAAACATTTCTCGGTTAGGAGGTGATAAATAGTTCGTCAAAAAGAATTACGTTGATGCAAGTTTTGACACCGATATGGATGATTCCGAGTTCCAAACAAATACGTATAGTGAAGCAGTCATTTGGAATAGCTCCAAGTGGAGTGTGGTGATACATCTCCAACATATCTATAATTTATGAAGTATTTTAGTTTACAATAATTCTATATGATTTTGGTATGATTTTATTAGAACTAACCCAGACTGACGTTGTTTTCTGCAAAACTACCATGGTGTCATTTTTTGTGCAGAAATAAAAGTTCTCGGAATGGGATGAAAATTTAGTAAGATTTTTTGTGGACCAAAAGAGAACCCAGAAGCATTCGAGCTGGGCCAGAAGAGCCACGAGGAGGCGGCAAGCCTGCCACCCCCTGGTTGCGCCTAGCAGGTTTGCCACTGCCTCGTGGCACCTCTTGACGTGAGATTGACGCCAAAAATTCCTATAAATATAGAAAACCTCCGAAAAGAAACCTAGATCTGGAGTTCCGCCGCTGCAAACCTCCAGAGCCACAAAATCCAATCAGGAGCCCATTCCGGCACCCTATCAGAGGGGGAAACCATCACCGGAGGCCATCTTCATCATCCTAGCGCTCTCGATGACGAGGAGGGAGTAGTTCACCCTCGAGGATGAGGGTATGTACCAGTAGCTATGTGTTTGATCTCTCTCTCCCTCTCTCTCTCTCTCTCTGTCTCTCTCTCTCTCGTGTTCTTGAGATGGCACAATCTTGATGTACCGTGAGCATTATTGATATAGATGAATCATATAAAGTTTTTCCCTCTCTATCTTCTTGTGATGAATTGAGTTTTCCCTTTGAAGTTTCTTATTAGATTTAGTCTTTAAGGATTTGAGAACACTTGATGTATGTCTTGCGATGGGATATCCATGGTGACAATGGGATGTTATATTGATCCACTTGATGTATGTTTTGGTGATCAACTTGCGGGTTCCGTGACCATGGGAATATATGCATAGGTGATGACCCACAAGTATAGTGGATCTATCATAGTCCTTTCAATAAGTAAGAGTGTCGAACCCAACGAGGAGCAGAAGGAAATGATAAGCGGTTTTCAGTAAGGTATTCTCTACAAGCACTAAAATAGTCGGTAACAGATAGTTGTATGATATAATAATTGGTAACGGGTAGCAAGTAACAATAGTAACAAAGGTGCAGCAATATGGCCCAATCCCTTTTGTACCAAGGGACAAGCCTGAAAAAACTCTTATATAAAGTAAAGCGCTCCCGAGGACACATGGGAATTATTGTCAAGCTAGTTTTCATCATGTTCATATGATTCGCGTTCGCTACTTTGATAGTTTGATATGTGGGTGGACCGGTGCTTGGGTGCTGTCCTTACTTGGAAAAACATCCCACTTATGATTAACCCCTCTCGCAAGTATCCGCAACTACGAAAGAAGAATTAAGACAAAGTCTAACCATAGCATTAAACTAGTGGATCCAAATCAGCCCCTTACGACGCAACGCATAAACTAGGGTTTAAGCTGTTGGAAATATGCCCTAGAGGCAATAATAAAATGGTTATTATTGTATTTCCTAGTTCATGATAATTGTCTATTGTTCATGCCATTGTATTAACCAAAAACCGTAATACATGTGTGAATACATAGACCACAACATGTCGCTAGTAAGCCTCTAGTTGGCTAGCTCATTGATCAATAGATGGTCACGGTTTCATGACCATGGACATTGGATGTCGTTGATAACAGGATCACATCATTAGGAGAATGATGTGATGGACAAGACCCAATCCTAAGCATAGCACAAGATCGTGTAGTTCGTCTGCTAAAGCTTTTCAATGTCAAGTATCGTTTCCTTAGACCATGAGATTGTGCAACTCCCGGATACCGTAGGAATGCTTTGGGTGTGCCAAACTTCACAACATAACTGGGTGGCTATAAAGGTGCACTACGGGTATCTCCGAAAGTGTCTGTTGGGTTGGCACGAATCGAGACTGGGATTTGTCACTCCGTGTGACGGAGAGGTATCTTTGGGCCCACTCGGTAAGACATCATCATAATGAGCTCAATGTGACTAAGGAGTTAGCCACGGGATGATGTATTACGGAACGAGTAAAGGGACTTGCCGGTAACGAGATTGAACAAGGTATAGGGACACCGACGATCGAATCTCGGGGAAGTATGATACCGATAGACAAAGGGATTTGAATACGGGATTGATTGAATCCCCGACATCGTGGTTCATCCGATGAGATCATCGTGGAGTACATGGGAGCCAACATGGGTATCCAGATCCCACTGTTGGTTATTGGCCGGAGAAGTGTCTCGGTCATGTCCACGTGTCTCCCGAACCCGTAGGGTCTACACACTTAAGGTTCGATGACGCTAGGGTTATAGGGAAATGGTATACGTGATTACCGAAGGTTGTTCGGAGTCCAGGATGAGATCTCGGACGTCACGAGGAGCTCTGGAATGGTCTGAAGGTAAAGATTGATATATAGGAAGTCCAGTTTTGGTCACCGGAAAGTTTTCGGGCTCATCGGTATTGTACCGGGAGTGCCGGGAGGGTGCCGGAGGACCCCCCGGAGGGGTGTGACGACCAGAGGACCTCATGGGCTGTTAGATAAAGTGTGCCAGCCCTTATTGGGCTGGGAAATACTTTATCTAAAGGCCCATGTGCATAGGGATCAAGAGATAAGGGCAAAAGGATTTAAAAGAGGAGATCCACCTCCCTTGTGGGAGGTGGAATCTCCCCCTAGTTTGGCCGAACCTCTCCTCCTTGGAGGAAGGGCCAAGGAAGCCCTCCCTATCCCTCCTCCTATATATACTTGAGGTTTTGGCCTTTTGAGAACAGATCTTAACTCTCTCTCTCTCTCTCACGGCGAAGCCCTACCTCTCTTCTTCTCCTCCGCAACGCTTAGGCGAAGCCCTGCCGGAATACCTTGCTACTCCACCACCACCACGCCGTCGTGCTGCTGTTGGAGCTCTTCCCCAACCTCTCCTTCCTCCTTGCTAGATCAAGGCGTAGGAGACATCATCGGGCTGCACGTGTGTTGAACGCGGAGGTGCCATTGTTCGGCGCTTAGATCGGAATCCACCGCGCTCTGAATCGCTGCGAGTACGACTCCACCAACCACGTTCTTGTAATGCTTCCTGTTGGGGATATAACCCCGTGATATGACCCGGCTGGAAGGTTCCAGTTGATAGCCTTTGTTATGAGCCGGCCCATGAAGACATGTATCAGCTAGAGGCCCAAGATGATTGGCGGCTCCTGGAGTGGGCCGGGTGGCAGAGACCCGGATGTGCAAGACCTTCAAAAGGATACTTCATTGGTAAGATAGAGATAGATTCGGAGATGTAAACATGATCCGGCTGTACAATTGTAAGACCCAACGGCTCTGACCTCTTATATAAAGGCAGAGTCGGGGCGGCTTAGAGGTAGGTTATCGAAAACTAGGGCAAGCTTCTAGCTCCTTGTGATCGATACATCAAGCAATAACAACACAAGCAGGACGTAGGCTTTTACCTCGACTTGAGGGGCTGAACCTGGGTAAACTCGTGTCCTTTGTCTCGACTAACCCCTTTGAGTACACTACCATGGCGATGGCTCCGAACTCAAGTCTGGTAACCCGGACATCTGCCGTGACAAAACCACGACAGTTGGCGCCCACCGTGGGGCCCGTGTTCGGTGGTGTTGAGTTCTCAAAGGGCTCCCTCCCAGAGCTCGAAGGATACGTGGTTGGGAGGATGAGCAAGATTCGTCGCGGCCGGCTCTACATCGACGACACCGGCTGGGGGCTTGATGCTGCTTCTTTGGAGTATGGTTTTAGGGTTCCGTTCGGTGGAATCCAAGTGTTCATCGGAAAGATCAATGGATCTACACCCAGGCGGGACGTTTGCACCAACATCATCGAGCCGACTCGACGTCTTCAGCCCGCACGTAAGGTAGGTCCTGCCCGTGTTAACCCGGTTCGGGAGCACGTCTTCGTGGGCTTCACTCAAGGTATGGATCTGGAAGCATCCGGATCTCAAGGGACTCTCGTGCACTTCGACGATGAGTCGTCAAGTGGGGAAACAGAATCTGTCTATCAGCTCAGCAATGGTGGCCTTGGGGGCTACGGTGGCACTCGCCCCGAGTCAGAGCATGGTCAGTCAGGCGAGCCGGAGCGGCCATCTCACGCAGCAGTATTCATGGCAGGGCCAGGGGCGGCCGGGTCAGGAGCTAACCCTCCCCAGCCACCGGTTTAGGGCCTTGTGGAGTTGATGGATGAGCTTGAGGCTTTGTTGGCTACATAAGTCACACCAGATAATCAAGCGTCTTGCAATGCGGAGATTGCAAGGATCAAGGGCCGGATGGCCGAGGAACATCAGAGGATAACTGATCTAAACACTCAGATGGAGGCGGAGGCAGCACGGCTCAAGGTCGATGCTTTCCGTTTGGGGATGGAACAGGTTTTAGCGGTGGCTATACACCGCAGGAGGCATCAATCTCATCTGCCGGAGCGCTATGAGGCGAGGAATCTCTTCAACACCCCCGGCTCTAGGAGAGCGGCAGCTGCCCCTGAGGAAGGGCGAGCAGCGGCTCACATGGCCCCACCCGGAGGGTTTATAACACCGGCGGGTCATTATTCTAACCCGGCCGAGAACATGGTAGCAGCAGCTACCCAACTTGGAACGATCCCTATCCCAGATGAAGCACCCTTTGCGGAGGAGGTAAGGAACGCTATCGGTTATTTACAGACGGCCGTGGCTCAGCAAGAGAAATATACTCACAGCCGGATCCGGATCCACTCCACCCCTCTCCATAGTCGAAGCTTCAGCCGATGCTATGAGTCTCCGGCGGTTTCCCACAGTGGTCCGCATCATGGGATAGAAGGAGGACGCACAGCGCTAGACGCGCAAGCCCTGGTGGACCGGACAAGAAACAGGCGAGAACAAGAGGCGGCAATGGTTCCTCCGGGTCTCGGGCCCTCAGTATTGACAGAGGCCGGGGCGGCTGGTAGCGCTAGAGCCGTGGGAGTTCCATGCTTAACTCCGGCTCTACGGAGCGAAAGGTTGCCTAAGGATTTCAAGGGGCCCCGGAAGGTGCCAAATTACACGGCGGATCTCCCTCCTGAGGCTTGGGTTGAGAGCTATGAGCTAGCTATGGAGATGCTAGACGTCAGTGAAGCTGTTTTTGCAAAATATTTCATCATGATGCTCGAGGGTCTGGCTCGCACATGGTTAAAGGGTTTACCACCCAACACTATAAGTTCTTGGGCCGAATTGAGGGCGAAGTTCATCAAAGATTTCCAAGGGACTTGCAAGCAGCCTATGACCATTGTGGATTTAGATCCTTGTGTTCAGCAGGAGAATGAGTCGGCTCATCATTGGGTTCGGCGGGTGTCGACCATTATTCACTCGTCGGAACAGATCATGGCGGCTCAAGCGGTGCTCATTCTGGAGAAAAATTGTCATTTCGTTCCACTGAAGCAGAATCTTGGCCGGCTTAAACGCACGTGTCAAGACATGGGAGAGCTCATGACGGCTCTAACAAAGTACGCCGACTCAGACAGCACCAAAGATCCGGGTTCGGATGAGGAGAAGTCAAATCAGGGAAACAAGAACAACCAAGGAAAGAGCTTTGGGAACAACGGGAATCAGAACTGACAGAAGAACGCTGGTGGTGGGTCAGAGCTGGTGGCAAATGCTAACACAGGGACGAATGTTCCTAAGGGGAACGAGCGTTACAAGCCATACCAGGGTGATAACAGGCCCCCTTTCAATTTGGAAGCAGTGCTTAGGAAACCCTGACCAGAGTACAGCACACCTGAGAAGCCATCCACGCATGCGTGGGGCGACTGTTTTATCATGCAGAGATTCAAGAATCAACACTTTCAACCACCTCATAATCAGGGCGGCGGGCCGCCTAGCGGCTTAGGGCCTGGCGGGTCAGGCCACGGCGGGTCAGGTGCTGGTTTTGGTGCTAGCGGCTCAGGAGCAGGTCATCCGGGTCACAATAATCAGCAGCACCAACAGCACCCTGGCAGCAACAATCATAATAATCAACAGCAGCAGCAGCAGCGCAATCAGTCTGGATTCCAGAGTAACCCGAAGCAGCTCAGTTCGTGGCAGTATCATGTGTTTACGACTGGTAACAGCAGGCGAGATGACAAACTACGGAGGCGAGCGGTTAATACGGTCGAGCCGGCTCTCCCACGATACCTGCCGTGGTCAGAGTATGTCATAACGTGGAGCAGGCAAGATCGCCCGCCGCGGGTGGATGACCCGGGCCGGCTAGCTCTGGTCATAGCCCCTCAGATACATGGTTATGGAGTGAATAAAGTGCTCATGGGTTGAGGTAGCAGTATCAACATCTTATATTATGATACCTTCCAGCGGATGAACTTGCTAAACAAGGATCTCAAAACTTCGTCTACTGTGTTTCATGGTGTAGTGCCTGGTAAGTCGGCATACCCGGTAGGTAAAATCTCTTTGGAGGTGGCTTTTGGCGATGAGTATAATTACAGGGTGGAAACCTTATGGTTCGAAGTGGTCAAAATCAAGAGCCCTTATAATGCATTGTTTGGGCGGCCGACTTACGCCAAGTTCATGGCTAGGCCTTTTATGTTTATCAGTAGCTTACGATGCCCGGCTTAAGTGGCACGATTACGGTTCATGGCAATCGGAAGACGACTATTGAGTGCGAGGAAGGTGATGCGGCTTATGCTGAGGCTAGCTGCGCATAGGAGGAGCTGAAGGTCTATAAGGAGAACGTTGACCCATAGGACATGACTCCGTTGAAGAAGCCAAACATAGTGGCAGAGCCGCCACTCAAGTTTTTGGCGGATGATACTAAAATAGTATACTTTACTCCGGGCGACTCATCCAAGCAGTTCATCATCAGGGCTCACATGGACCCCAAATAGGAAAGCGCGCTCATCGAATTTATCCGTGAGAATCGGGACATCTTTGCATGGAAACCTTCTAACATGCCGGGTGTACCGAGAGAGTTTTCTGAGCACAATCTTAATGTGAATCCAAAGTTCAAACCGATCAAGCAGTTTCTGCGGCGTTTCAATGAGGAGAGGCGCAAGGCTATTGGGGAGGAGGTTGCCCGGCTCTTAGCTGATGGCTTCATAGTCGAAGTTTTTCACCCGGAGTGGTTGGCTAATCCAGTGTTGGTGCTTAAAAAGAATGGTACTTGGCGTATGTGCATAGATTACACGGACCTTAACAAGGCGTGTCCGGCTGATCCCTTTGCACTCCCTCGCATTGATCAGATCATCGATGCAACAACCGGTTGTGAGAATTTGTGCTTTTTGGATGCCTACTCAGGATATCATCAGACCAAAATGGCAGTCAAGGATCAGGAGAAAACATCGTTTATTACACCTTTTGGGGTGTTCTGCTACGTCTCCATGCCTTTCGGGCTCAAGAGTGCCCAGGCGACTTACCAACGGTGTGTGCAGAATTGTCTCCACAGCCAGATTGGTCGTAATGTTCATGCCTATGTGGATGATATAGTGGTGAAGTCCAGGAAGAAGGAAACCCTCTTGGTGGACCTCAAAGAAACTTTTGACAATCTCCGGGTCTACAAAATGACGCTTAACCCGGCAAAATGCGTTTTTGGTGTTCCTACAGGAAAGCTTTTGGGGTTCTTGGTCTTTGAGCGTGGATTGAGGCTAACCCGGATAAAATCAAGGCTATTACTTCTCTGTGAGAGCCGACGTGCATCAATGATGTTCAGCGTATTGCAGGGCGAATTGCTGCGCTGAGCCGGTTCATAAGCCGGCTTGGGGAGAAGGCCATCCCCTTATATCAAATGATGAAGAAGACGGACAAGTTTAAGTGGAGCAAGGCAGCCGCAGAGGCGCTGGAAGCTCTTAAGAAGCAATTGACTGAGCCACCAGTATTAGCCGCTCAGGCTGAGAAAGAGCCGCTACTCTTATATGTAGCAGCTAACAGCCGGGCGGTCAGTGTGGCGATTGTGGTTGAGCGCAAGGAGGCAGGGAAGGAGTATCCTGTTCAGAGGCATGTTTACTACATCAGTGAGGTCTTGGCTGAGTCCAAGCAGCGGTATCCGCATTGGCAGAAGCTTGTATACGGGGTCTTTATGGCTAATCGTAAGCTGAAGCACTACTTTTTGGGCCATCCAATAACTGTCGTAAGCTCTGCCCCGTTGGGAGATATTATTCAGAACAGAGAGGCTACAGGGCGGATTGCCAAGTGGGCTTTAGAGTTGGGACCTCTTAATGTCAATTACACCCCTCATACGGCAATTAAGTCTCAAGCCTTGGTGGATTTCATAAACGATTGGATAGAGTGCCAGGCGCTTGAAGAGAAGACGGACAATACATACTGGACTATACACTTTGACGGGTCTAAACAGCTTGAGGGGTCTGGTGCTGGTGTGGTTCTCACCTCCCCCAAAGGTGACAAATTTTGCTATGTGCTCCGGTTGATGTTCCCCTGTACTAATAATGCTGCTGAGTATGAAGCCTTGCTTCATGGTTTGAGAATTGCTAAGGAGATGAATTTGAGCCGGGTTAGATGCCTGGGCGACTCAGATCTTGTGGCTCAGCAAGTTTCAGGTACTTGGGATTCTAAGGACCCACGAATGGCGGCTTATCGACAGGCGGTTGATATTGTTGCAGGTCATTTCAAGGGATATCAGGTGGATCATATTGATCATCGACGGAACGAGGCGGCTGATGCATTATCACGACTCGGGTCTCAGCGTAAGCCGGTTCCGCCTAATGTTTTTCTTGATGTGTTATATCATCCGACTGTCAAGATGCCTTCTGAGGAGGATCTGGCAATTCTTGACCCGGAGGCAGCTCTAGTGGCGGCTCTACATGTTATTCCAGATTGGACTACTCCTTATTTAGCGTACTTGACGTGCGGCGAGTTGCCGGATGATGTGAGCCGAGCTCGGGAGATCGTTCGCCGTTCCAACTCCATGACAATTATCAATGGCAAGTTACACAAATGCAGTGTGACAGGTGTTTTCCAGCGCTGTGTGTCACCAGAGGAGGGCCAGCAGATCTTAAATGAAATTCATGCTGGCGACTATGGGCATCATGCCTGGTCAAGGTCTTTAGTAGCGAAAGCTTTTCGGCATGGTTTCTTCTGGTTGACGGCTCACAAGGATGCAGAGGACCTGGTCCGTAAGTGTGACGCTTGTCAGAAATTTGGTCGACGTGCTCATGTTCTGGCTCAAGAGTTGCGGATGATACCTATCACTTGGCCGTTTGCGGTCTGGGGGCTTGATATGATAGGACCCTTCAAGAGGTCCAAAGATAAGAAAACGCACCTCTTGGTGGTGGTTGACAAGTTTACCAAGTGGGTGGAGGCTGAGCCAGTAAGCAAGTGTGATGCGGCTACAGCGGTTGAGTTTGTCAAATCATTGATCTATCGTTTTGGCTATCCACACAGTATTATCACTGATAATGGCACAAATTTGTCTAAGGGGGCTATGAAGGTGTTCTGTGAGAAGGAGCATATCCGGCTTGATGTTTCAGCCGTGGCACATCCACAGTCCAATGGCCAGGCCGAGCGGGCTAATCAGGAAATCCTGCGAGGTGTTAAACCTCGGCTCATGGTCCCTTTGCAATGGACGCCCGGGTGTTGGGTTGATGAGTTGCCTTCCGTCTTATGGAGCATCCGGACTACACCTAACAGGTATACAGGTTTTACACCTTTTTTCATGGTCTACGGAGCTAAGGTGGTTCTACCCAGTGACATCCGGCATGATTCACCAAGGGTGGCGGCTTATGTTGAGACGGACAATGAGCTGGCACGTCAAGATGCATTGGATACCTTGGACGAAGCACGAGAGTTAGCAGCGGCCAGATCAACAATTTACCAGCAAGACCTGCGATGCTATCATAGCCGCAGGGTGAAGACCCGGGCGTTTCAGGAAGGTGACCTGGTGCTCCGGCTTATTCAAGACGAAACTGGAATGCATAAGCTCTCTTCACCGTGGGAAGGGCCCTTTGTGGTTAGCAGAAACCTCAACGACAGGTCATACTATCTCATTGATATTTGTGACGAGTCGGATACGGCGGGTCAGGAGACATTGCGGTTGTGGAACGTGGCACACTTGCGACCATATTATACCTGATAGATGATACAGATCCATTATCATTGTGCATATCATATTTATATAGAGTATTACTACTACCAAAGACTCGAGCTCTGGCTCTTATGTGTATCTTCATGATTTAAAGAGGAAATTCTTCAATACCAGCAAATTTGCGGTTCCTGTGGTTCTTTGACCCGCCAAGGTCTTGCCGGTTAATCTCTTTTTGAGACCCTGAACCGGTTAAAGTGCCAAGTTGAATTTATTCCAATCAATCTCGTTTTAGAGACCCTGAGCCGGTTCAACAGAGTTGACGGCCAATCTCGCCTTAGAGACCCTGAACTGTTGTCATTCTTACCAGTCAATCTCGTTTTAGAGACCCTGAGCCGGTTTAACAGAGTTGACGGCCAATCTCATTTTAGAGACCCTGAACTGTTGTAAGTGAAATAATTAAGCTCTTGTCAGTCAATCTCGCCTTAGAGACCCTGAGCCGACTCACATAGTTGACGGACAATCTCGCTTTAGAGACCCTAAACTGGTATGATGTATAGTTTGAGTACATTAAGCGTTGTTGCTGACGGAGGCTTCTTACCTTTGGTATAGCTTAAAAAATTCCCCTAAGGCAGCAGCGTGTACATCAAATTCCAGTTGCTTATCAACTGCGGCCATCGAAGGGGGCTTCTTACCGACGGGTATCGCTTATCTCACCCTAATGGTCGGCTTTATGCCACTTCCGGTTACTTATTAACCGCGGTTGTCGAAGGGGGCTTCTTACCGACGGGTTCGCTTATCTCACCCTAACAACCGGCGTTTACGCCAAAAATAGTTGCGGAAGGAGGCTTCTTGCCCATGGGTATAGCTTACATAAACCCTTCACGCAGCCGGCTAGTACAATTACTAGTCGCGCCTATCGAATGGATGCTTCTTGCCATAAGGTATAGCTTACATAATACCATCGACAACCGGCTCTATTCAACATTGGATGATTGGAGGAGGCTTCTTGCCTTCGGGTATAGCTTACATAAACCCTTCACACAGCCGGCTGTAGGCCGCTTTAAAGTTCTCAACAGTCGTCGTTGTCACATAGAGGCTTCCTACCATCAGGTATAGCTTATTTTATCCCATGGCAGCCGGCTCTTCCATGGCCTTTTATTATAAGAGAAGGAGTCATAATGCTCCGGTTGATTGAGTAAACTTCCCGGCTCTAATGAGTCCGGGTGAAGGACACACGTTTTCGAAAGATTACGTGTTGGTTTACCAACAGTTGCGTTTTATTCATGGGGGCTGATTACCAACAGAGGTGCTATCCGGCTCTAAAAGAGCTCTAAAGATTTACAAGTGTTTCACATGAATCATTGACAAGTTTATCAAAGCTAGAAGTAAAGAGCTGAGAAAGAAGGATTGACAGTACTATAAAGTAAACAGCTAGCGAATGCATTTCGATATTAAAGGGCTGTTACAAAAGACGTTCTCAGAGGGAACAGATGATGTTTCTGACAAAGTTTTAAAATGCCATGGGCGGGTAATTACATGAGCCGATACTTGCTCTGACTATTACAAGATTTGGTCACTCGGCCGGCTTATCCTGCTTCGGGTCTTCCGCGGTTCAGATCTGAAGATTGCCGAGTTCCCAGTTGTAGTTAGAGACGGCTTCAAATGACCCTTCAAAGAAAGGTGTGACGTTGAGCTCACCAGGGAAGAGATCTTTGCTTCGGGCGGGTATTAGATCTTGACACTCGTAAAGAGGCCCGCGAATCCGCTTATCTTCCTGGTCGTATGCGGCTTGGTAGCTCTTCAAGTTGTCCTCTGCCTCGTCAGCCATTACAGACGCCAGATAGCGAGATTCCTTGACGACTTTGAAGTAGTCTTCCTCAGAGAATTCTGAGCCGTCCCCCTTCTTCGACGGATACCCTCCCATCATCTCATCTGCTGTGAGATCCAGCGCGAAGGCCATGGCCCGGCTCAAGCCCGCGACGGCTCCGGAGCGGAATGCCGACTTCTTAATCTCTTGGATTTGTTTTGGTACCGTCGAGAGCAGCTCTAACACCTCCTTCAGGGCCTTGGGGATCTTCTCCTTGTACTGTATGCTCTTGATGGTGAACATTGCACCGCAATACAGTTTTTCAGTGAAAGTGTACACAGCCTTCAACGTCAAGATGCTATCGTCTGCAAGTTGCCGGCTCAAAGGTCCTACATGAGACGGAAGAGTCATGTCAGTCGTCAGTTATTCATCAAAGACATTAAGTGAGGAGTGCAGAAAAGATTGACTTACCAAATAAGGCGGCAGACATCTTAGCGATGTGTCGTTTGAGCCCTTGGAGCTCCTCAGCAACAGCGATGAGCCACTGATCGGCATCATCCGCCCGTTTGGTCAGCGCAGCTTTCTCCGATTTAGCCGTCTCTTTTAACATTGTCATCTCGGCGGTGAGCTTTGATACTTCTTCGGCTAAGAGCCGGCATTTCTCATCAGCAAGGCCTCGTGCTTCTTGTTGAGCTGCCAAGTTGATTTTCAGATCCGCCAGCTGAGAGCCGGCGGTGTTCAGAGCGTCCTGTGCATATCAAAGGCAAAGTATCAGTTATTGCAGCAACAAGAATATTCAATGCATAAGGGTTCACAGTTCAAATTCTACAAGTCTCAAACAGATTGCAAGCAATATATTTGACACTTGGGGGCTAATGTACATTTGATCTATTCACATCAAAAGTTCTGACTCATCTTCATAGAAATTGACCCGGAACTTGGGGGCTACATATTGGTTCTTTTCTAATCTCCAAAGTCCCGACTGAAATAAATTTGAGTCGGCCCTTGGGGGCTACACTACGCTTTTGCTCAGACTACGAAAGTCCCGACTCAAATCAATTTGTGGCCCTTGGGGGCTACAATATGGTTCTTTTCTAATCTCAAAAGTTCCGACTCAAAATAAATTTGAGCCGGCCCTTGGGGGCTACAGTTGGCAGTATACAAGTGATTACGATATCTACAGCAAAGTATTTTCTACATAACCTTCAAAAAGAAGACCCGAATTCAACTCTATGCTAGATTAAATCCGGCCCTTGGGGGCTGGGGAAGGTTATGGCTAAGGAAAGATAACATACCTCATATTTTCCTTTCATCATATTGACCAGCCGGAGTTCCAAGTCTCGGCTGGTGTTGACCCGGTTCAGGTAGCCGGAGTGTAGTTCTTCGGCTGTCATTTTCTCGTACGACGAGTCAAACTGAAGTTTCCGTGAAGCTTGAGACGGCTCGGTATGCCAGGTCAGGACATGCACTGGTGAAGGTGCTTTCTGAACAGACCTGGTGACGATAACATCTGGAGTCACAGGGGTCCTGACAGGTGTAACCGGTTTTGAAGGAGCAGCGGGGAGTTCTCCAATATGACATCATCTGCAGCCGGCTCAGTAGAAGCCGCTGGTGGAGCTTCTTCTTCCGCTGGAGTCTCCTCCGGCTGTTCAATATCCGGTTGAGTCGGGGCCGGTTGTTCAGGCTCTTGAGTATCAAGAGCAGGGTCGGAAGAAGGTTGATTGGTCTTGCGGCGTTTCGCCTGAGCACTGCAAAGCAAAAGAGTCAGCACCTAAATGAGATTGATATTTCGTCAAGACATCCGGATATTTTAATGCTTACAGAGGGTTGATCTTCGGTGGGGGGATGACTGATGCTGAAGAGTCGCCCAAAGAAGGCGTCTTCTGGAAAAGCAAGACACAGAAATGATAAGATACTTGGATATGAAGAGAAACGAAAAAGAGAAGTATGGATACTAACCTCTGTAGGCCGCTTCTTAGGAGCCGGCGAGTTTGGCAGTCCAGATGCAAGCTCGGTAGAGCCGGCGCTCCGGGTCTGACGTCGTTCAGCTTGCTAATGCTTTTTTGAAAGGAAATCAGGAGCCAGATGAGTGAGAGGATGAGATAGAGGAAATTTTCTAATGACCCGCCGCGGCTTTCGGAAGAAATATTCCGAGTCGGAGTACATGCAAGTTACCTCAGGAACATTGGCGTGACTGGTCTCTACTTCATCCTGTGAGACACGGAAAGACGTTATTAAAAGAGCCGGCAAGACAAAAAGTTAAGTAAGTAGAGTTGAAAGATCTTACCTCCAACTCTGAAGAGGCCGGGGGTTCGAACAAGTTCTCTTGAGGAGCCGCTTTCTTTTGCTTCTTGGCGGCGACTTTCTTCTTGGTTGTCTTCGGAGGAGGAACGTATTCCTTCTTCCAGAAGTCGGAGTTGGCCTGTGCAAATTGAGTCGGAGGAATGATATCAAGCTTTGAAAAGGAGTATATAAACATATAACAGATGGAAGAAAGATAAAATACTTACAAGAGGTGCCGGGTTGGTCGCGCAGAAGGGCGCCAGACCGATGGTGCTGCATGAGCCGGAGGTCTCGTGCACAAGACTCCGGACGGTCATACAGACATCGTCTTCAGTCAGGGTAGTGGCACTAAAGCACAGTTCGCTGTCATAATGTCCTGAGTACTCACACATGAGCCGGTTCCGACGACTCAGAGGCATGATCCGCCATTGTACCCAACAGCGAATGAGGTCCGTTCCAATGAGGCTGTTGGCCAGGAGAGCCTTCACTCTGGCGTGGGGCTTCTCGTATCTAGCATGGTCGGCAGCTGAGATTCGGTCGGGCAGAGAGGTGTCGGTTGAGATCCGGGAAGGACGGTAACCCGGCAGGCGATGTTCCTCTTCAGGAGACGTGTCCTTGCAATAGAACCACGTCTTGTTCCAGTCTTTGGGGTGGCTGGGCATCTGGATAGCCGGAAAGGTGATACCCCTCCGGCGCTGGATGGTGATTCCTCCAAGTTCCAAGCTTGGCCTGCCCTTGCATTCGGTCTGGCGGTTGGCGTAGAAGAACTCTCTAAAGAATCCGACTGATGGCCTTGATTGAAGGTATGCCTCACAGAGGACTTGAAATTGACAAATATTTGAGACGGAGTTCGGCGCCAGGTCTTGGGGATGCAGCTTGTATAAGTGCAGAATATCACGGAAGAACTTTGACCCGGGTGGCACGAATCCTCATTCAATATGATCCGCAAAGACTATAACCTCCCCTTTCTTTGGGGCGGGGCGGGTCTCACCAGTCGGAACCGGCCAGCTAATCACTTCCTTCAGAGGAAGGGTGCCAACAGCTACTAACTCAGACAGGTACTCCTCAGTTATGCAGGAGCCGACCCAATTGCAGGAATTGGTGGCACGTGTCATCCTGGCGGCTTAAAGGTACTGTGCAAAAGGAAAATGGTGGCTAATCAAACAAGAGCAGATAGTAATGGCGACTTACAAGTTACAGGGTTCTAAAAATTAAAGGCCTTAAGAGGTCCGGCTAACAAAGAGCCGGAGGGAGTCTAGCGGTTTACTATGGTCATATGAGCTGGATTTCATCAAGACCCGGACAAACAAGTTTCACAAATCATTGCAAAGGTTTTGGATCTACCGAAGCGGGAAAATGAAGTTCTACGATGACCTAATCGAAGAATGGAGAGAAATGAAAAACGGCCTACAGCCCTAACCGACCGCGCATTGCGCACGGGCGAGCCACGGACGATGGCGGTGGAGACGACGCGACCTAAAAATATGCGCGGCCGGGCCTGAGACTTGGCCGTGCAGCCGCGCCGGAGAACGAAACGTGCGGCGAAGGTCCGACCGGCGAAAACCCTATTTTGCTACCGGACTATGCTACGGGAAGAAGGACTTACCGGAGGCGAAGACGGCGACAAGAGACACTGGCGCAAACAGGGTGATGCAGCGGCCTGAGTTGGTGAAGCACGGACGGCGGCGCCGGAGCGGAGCGGACGGGTTCGAGCGTCGGACGAGCGGCAGGAGGAAGAAGAAGAGGCGCACGAGCGGGAATGAATCGGTTTTGACCCGTGCGGGTCCTATTTAACAAGAAAGCGACGCGGAATCCCAGGCGTCAACACCGGTCTTGCCTAAACGGACGCCTCGATCTTCGGTAAACGGTTAAATGCGAGAGATTTGATACGTCAGCGTATCTGTGACGTCATGCCGGGTCATTCCTGGCGACTCTCAGACAATTACAAGAGACGGATGAAATGAGCTGGCTCACTTCAACCTGGGGCCTAATGTTGGGGATATAACCCCATGATATGACCCGGCAGGAAGGTTCCGGTTGATAGCCTTTGTTATGAGCCGGCCCATGAAGACATGTATCAGCTGGAGGCCCAAGATGATTGGCGGCTCCTGGAGTGGGCCGGGTGGCAGAGACCCGGATGTGCAAGACCTTCCAAAGGATACTTGATTGGTAAGATAGAGATAGATTTGGAGATGTAAACATGATCCGGCTGTACAACTGTAAGACCCGACGGCTCTGACCTCTTATATAAAGGCAGAGTCGGGGCGGCTTAGAGGTAGGTTATCGAAAACTAGGGCAAGATTCTAGCTCCTTGTAATCGATACATCAAGCAATAACAACACAAGCAGGACGTAGGCTTTTACCTCGACTTGAGGGGCCGAACCTGGGTAAACTCGTGTCCTTTGTCTCGACTAACCCCTTTGAGTCCACTACCATGGCAATGGCTCCGAACTCAAGTCTGGTAACCCGGACATCTGCCGTGACAAAACCACGACACTTCCACGTAGCGATATTCAAAGGTATGAAGATGCAATCTCTCCCCTCTCGTTGCTGATTTCTCCATAGATAGATCTTGGTGGCACGTAGGAAAATTTTGATTTACTACTACGTCTCCTAACAGTGGTATCAGAGCTAGGTCTATGCGTAGAATCTATGCATGAGTAGAACACAAACCAGTTGTGGGCGTCGATCTTGTTAATATGCTTGTCGTTACTAGTCTTATCTTGATTCGACGGTATTGTGGGATGAAGCGGCCCAGACATAATTTACACGTACGCTTACGTGAGACTGGTTCCACCGCCTGACATGCACTAGTTGCATAAGGTGACTAGCGGGTGTCTGTCTCTCCCACCTTAGTCGGATTGTGTTGGGGATATAACCCTGTGATATGACCCGGCAAGAAGGTTCCGGTTGATAGCATTTAGCTATGAGCCGACCCATGGAGACATGTGCCAGTTGGAGGCCCAAGATTGCCGGCTCTTGATGTGGGCCGGACGAAAGGGACCCGGATGCGCAAGACCTTCCAAGGATGGCTTGGATAGTAAGGTAGAGATAGATTCGGAGATGTAATCATGATCCGGTTGTACAATTGTAAGACCCGACGGCTCTGACCTCTTATATAAAGGCGGAGCCGGGGCGACTTAGAGGAGAGGTTATCGAAAACTAGGGCAAGCTTCTAGCTCCTTGTAATCGATACATCAAGTAATAACAACACAAGCAGGACGTAGGCTTTTACCTTGACTTGAGGGGCCGAACCTGGGTAAACTCGTGTCCTTTGTCTCGTCTAACCCCTTTGAGTCCACTACCATGGCGATGGCTCCGAACTCAAGTCCGGTAACCCGAACATCTGCCGTGACAAAACCACGACAGTTGGCGCCCACCGTGGGGCTCGCGTTCGGTGGTGTCGAGTTCTCAAAGGGTTCTCTTCCGGAGCTCGAAGGATACGTGGTGGGGAAGATGAGCAAGAGTCGCCGCGACCAGCTCTACATGGATGACGCCGGCTGGGGGCTCGACGCTGCTTCTGTGGAGTATGGTTTTAGGGTTCCGTTTGGCGGGGTCCAAGTGTTCGTCGGAAAGATCGACGGATCTACACCCGGGCCAGACGTCTGCACCAACGTCGTCGAGCCGGCTCGGCGTTTTCAGCCCGCGCGTAAGGTAGGCCCTGTCCGTGTTAAACCGACCCAGGAGCACGTCTTCGTGGGTTTCACTCAAGGTATGGATCTAGAAGCATCCGGATCTCAAGGGACTCTCGTGCACTCGGATGATGAATCGTCAAGTGGGAAACAGAATCTATCTATCAGCTCAGCAATGGTGGCCTTGGGGGCTACGGTGGCACTCGCCCCGAGTCAGAGCATGGTGAGTCAGGTGGGCCGGAGTGGCCGTCTCACGCTGTGGTGTTCATGGCAGGGCCAGGGGTAGCCGGGTCAGGAGCTAACCCTCCCCAGCCGCTGGCTCAGAGCCTGGTGGAATTGATGGATGAGCTTGAAGCTATATTGGCTACAGAGGTCACACCAGAGAATCAGGCGGCTAGTAGTGAGGAGATCGCAAGGATCAAAGGCCGGATGGCCAAGGAACGTTAGAGGATAGATGAGTTAAACACGCGGATGGAAGCAGAGGCAGCACGGCTCGAGGCCGACGCTCGTCGTTTAGGGCTGGAACAGGCTTCAGCGGCGGCTGTACACCGCAGGAGGCATCAATCCCGTCTGCCGGAGCGCTATGAGGCGAGGAATCTTTTCAATACCCCCGGCTCTGGGAGAGCGGCAGCTGCCCCTAAGGAAGGGTGAGCAGCGGCTCACACAACCCCACCCGGAGGGTTCACGGCACCAGCGGGTCATTACTCTAACCCGACTGAGAACATGGTAGCGGCAGCTGCTCAGCTGGGAACGATTCCTATCCCAGATGAGG
The DNA here is from genome assembly GCA_022496015.1 of Hordeum marinum. Lineage (NCBI taxonomy): Eukaryota > Viridiplantae > Streptophyta > Magnoliopsida > Poales > Poaceae > Hordeum > Hordeum marinum. The sequence goes on along the minus strand of CM039677.1, from coordinate 416,419,266 downwards.
CGCCCTTTGCAGAGGAGGTGAGGAACGCCATCGGGTACTTACAGACGGCTGTTTCTCAGCAAGAGAATTACACTCACTGCCGGAGCCAAATCCATTCCACCCCTCTCCACAGCCGAAGTTTTAGCCGACGCTATGAGTCACCGACAGTTTCTAGCAGCGGTCCACATCATGGGCCTGTAAGGGGACATACGGCGCTAGACGCACAGACCTTGGTGGACCGGGCAAGAGACAGGCGAGAACAAGAGACAACAATGGTTCCTCCGGGTCTCAGACCCTCGATATTGACAGAGGCCGGGGCAGCTGGTAGCGCTAGAGCTGTGGGAGTTCCATGTCTAACTCCGGCTCTACGGAGTGAAAGGTTGCCTAAAGATTTTAAGGGGCCCCGGAAGGTGCCTAACTACACGGCGGATCTCCCTCCCGAGGCTTGGGATGAGAGCTATGAGCTAGCTATGGAGATGCTAGACGTTAGTGAAGCTGTTTTTGCAAAATATTTCATCATGATGCTCGAGGGTCCGGCTCGCACATGGTTGAAGGGTTTGCCACCCAACACTATAAATTCTTGGGCTGAATTGAGGGCGAAGTTCTTCAAAAAAAATTCAAGGGACTTGCAAGCAGCCTATGACTATTGTAGATTTGGATCACTGTGTACATCAGGAAAATGAGTCGGCTCATCATTGGGTTCGGCGGGTGTCGACCATTATTCATTCATCTGAACAGATCACAATGGCTCAAGCGGTGCTCATTCTGGAGAAGAATTGTCATTTTGTTCCGTTGAAGTAGAAGCTTGGCCGGCTTAAGCGCACGTGTCAAGATATGGGGGAGCTCATGATGGCTCTAACGAAATATGCCGACTCAGATACCACCAAAGATCCGGGTTCGGATGAGGAGAAGTCAAATCAGGGAAAGAAGAACAGCCAAGGCAAGAGCTTTGGAAACAACGGGAATCAGAACAGACAGAAGAATGCTGGTGGCGGGTCAGAGCTGGTGGCAAATGCTAACACAGGGCCGAATATTCCTAAGGGGAACGGGCATTATAAGCCGTACCAGCGTGATAATAGGCCCCCTTTCAATCTGGAAACGGTGCTTAGGAAGCCCTGTCCGGAGCATAACACGCCTGAGAAGGCATCCGCGCATGCGTGGGGTGACTATTTCATCATGCAGAGATTTAAGAATCAACACTTTCATCCACCTCATAATCAGGGCGGTGGGCCGCCTGGCGGTTCAGGGCCTGGCGGGTCAGGCCATGGCGGGTCAGGTGCTGGCTTTGGTGCTGGCGGCTCAGGAGTAGGACATCCGGGTCATAATAATCAGCAGCATCAACAACATCCTGGCAACAATAATCATAATAATCAGCAACAGCAGCAACAGCAGCAGCAGCGCAATCAGTCTGGGTTTCAGAGTAATCCGAAACAACTCAGCTCAAGGCAGTATCATGTGTTTACGATTGGTAACAGCCGGCAAGATGACAAACTACGGAGGCGAGCGGTTAATACGGTCGAGCCGACTCTCCCACGATACCTACCGTGGTCAGAATACGAGATAACATGGAGCAGACAGGATCACCTGCCGAGGGTGGATGACCCGGGCCGGTTAGCTCTGGTCGTGGCCCCTCAAATACATGGTTATGGAGTAAAAAAGGTGCTCATGGATGGAGGTAGCAGTATCAACATCTTATATTATGACACTTTCCGGCGGATCAAGCTGTTAGACAAGGATCTTAAAACTTCATCTACTGTTTTTCATGGTGTGGTGCCTGGTAAGTCGGCATACCCGGTAGGTAAAATCTCTTTGGAGGTGGCTTTCGGCGATGAGTACAATTACAGGGTGGAGACCTTGTGGTTTGAGGTAGTCAAGATCAAGAGCCCTTATAATGCATTATTTGGGCGGCCGGCTTATGCCAAGTTCATGGCTAGGCCTTGTTATGTTTATCTGCAACTCAAGATGCCCGGCTTAAATGGCACAATTACGGTTCATGGCAATCGGAAGACGGCTATTGAGTGCGAGGAAGGTGATGCGGCTTATGCTGAGGCTAGCTGTGCACAGGAGGAGTTAAAATTTTATAAAGAGAACGTTGACCCGGAGGACATGACTCCGTTAAAGAAGCCGAACACAGAAACAGATCCGCCTCTCAACTTTTCAGCGGATGATACTAAAACAGTGGACTTTACCCCTGGCGACTCATCCAAGCAGTTTGTCATCGGGGCTCATATGGATCCCAAATAGGAAGGCGCGCTCATCGAATTCATCCGTGAGAATCGGGACATCTTTGCATGGAAACCTTCTGACATGCCGGGTGTACCGAGAGAGTTAGCTGAGCACAATCTTAATGTGAATCCAAAATTCAAGCCGATTAAGCAGTTTCTGCGGCGTTTCAATGAGGAGAGGCGGAAAGCTATTGGAGAAGAGGTTGCCCGGCTCTTGGCCGCTGGCTTTATAGTCGAAGTTTTTCACCCGGAGTGGCTGGCTAATCTAGTATTGGTACTTAAAAAGAATAGTACTTGGCGTATGTGCATAGATTACACAGATCTCAACAAGGCTTGTCCGGCTGATCCCTTTGCACTTCCTCGCATCGATCAGATCATTGATGCAACAACCGGTTGTGAGAATTTGTGCTTTTTGGATGCTTACTCCGGGTATCATCAGATCAAAATGGCAGTCAAGGACCAGGAGAAGACATCGTTTATCACACCTTTTGGGGCGTTCTGCTACGTCTCCATGCCTTTTGGGCTCAAGAGTGCCCAGGCGATTTATCAGCGGTGTGTGCAGAACTGTCTCCATAGTCAGATTGGCCGTAATGTTCATGCCTATGTGGATGATATAGTGGTGAAGTCAAGGAAGAAATAAACCCTCTTGAAGGACCTTAAGGAAACTTTTGATAATCTCCGGGTCTACAAAATGATGCTTAACCCAGCAAAGTGTGTTTTTGGTGTTCCTGCAGGAAAGCTTTTGGGGTTCCTGGTCTCTGAGCGTGGCATCGAGGCTAACCCGGATAAAATCAAGGCTATTACTTCTTTGCGAGAGCCGACGTGCATCAATGATGTTCAGCATATTGCAGGCCGGATCGCTGCGCTGAGCCGGTTCATCAGCCGGCTTGGGGAGAAAGCCACCCCTTTATATCAAATGATGAAAAAGACGAACGAATTTAAGTGGAGCAAGGCAGCCGCAGAGGCGTTGGAAGCTCTTAAGAAGCAGTTGACTGAGCCGCCAGTATTGGCTGCTCCAGCTGAGAAAGAGCCGTTACTCTTATATGTAGCAGCTAATAGCCGGGCGGTCAGTCTACTACATCAGTGAGGTCTTGGCTGAGTCCAAGCAGTGGTATCCGCATTGGCAGAAGCTTGTATATGGGGTCTTTATGGCTAATCGTAAGCTGAAACACTATTTCTTGGGCCATCCAATAACTGTTGTAAGCTCTGCACCATTGGGAGATATTATTCAGAATAGAGAGGCTACATGACGGATTGCTAAATGGGCTTTGGAGTTGGGACCTCTCAATGTCAGTTACACCCCTCGTACAACAATTAAGTCTCAGGCTTTGGTGGATTTTATAAACGATTGGACAGAGTGCCAGGCGCCTGAAGAGAAGCCGGATAACACATATTGGACTATACACTTTGACGGGTCTAAGCAGCTTGAGGGGTCTGGTGCTGGAGTAGTTCTCACCTACCCCAAGGGTGATAAATTTTGTTATGTGCTCCGGTTGATGTTCCCCTGTACTAATAATGCTGCTGAGTACGAAGCCTTGCTCCATGGTTTGAGAGTTGCAAAGTAGATGAATTTGAGCCGGGTTAGATGCCTAGGCGACTCAGATCTTGTGGCTCAACAGGTTTCAGGTACTTAGGATTCTAAAGACCCGCGGATGGCGGCTTATCGTCAGGCGGTTGATATTGTTGCAGGCCATTTCAGAGGGTATCAGGTGGATCATATTGATCGTCGACGAAACGAGGCGGCCGATGCTTTATCACGACTCGGGTCTCAACGTAAGCCAGTGCCGCCTAATGTTTTTCTTGATGTGTTATATCATCCGACTGTCAAGATGCCTTCTGAGGAGGATCTGGCAATTCCTGACCCGGAGGCGGCTCTAGTGGCAGCTTTACATGTTATTCCAGATTGGACTACTCCTTATTTAGCATTCTTGACGAGCGGCGAGTTGCCGGATGATGAGAGCTGGGCTCGGGAAATCGTTCGCCGTTCCATGTCCATGACAATTATCAAAGGCGAGTTACACAAATGTAGTGTGACGGGTGTTTTCCAACGGTGTGTGTCGCCGGAGCAGGGCCAACAGATTTTATGTGAAGTTCATGCTGGCGACTGTGGGCATCATGCCGGGTCACGATCTTTGGTGGCCCAGGCCTTTCGACATGGTTTCTACTGGTTGACGGCTCATAAGCATGCGGAGGATCTGGTGCGTAAGTGTGACGCCTGTCAGAAATTTGGCGACGTGTTCATGTTCCGGCTCAAGAATTACGGATGATACCTATTACCTGGCCGTTTGCGGTCTGGGGGCTTGATATGGTAGGACCTTTCAAGAGGTCCAAAGATAAGAAAACACACCTCTTGGTGGCGGTTGACAAGTTTACCAAGTGGGTGGAAGCTGAGCCAGTAAGCAAGTGTGATGCGGCCACAGCGGTTGAATTTGTCCAGTCATTAATCTATCGTTTTGGCTATCCGCACAGTATCATCACTGATAATGGTACAAATTTGTCTAAGGGGGCTATGAAGGCGTTCTGTGAGAAGGAGCATATCCGGCTTGATGTTTCAGCCGTGGCACATCCACAGTCCAATGGCCAGGCCGAGCGAGCGAATCAGGAAATCTTGCGAGGGGTTAAACCCCGGCTCATGATCCCTTTGCAACGGACACCCGGGTGTTGGGTTGACGAATTGCCTTCCGTCTTATGGAGCATCCGGACTACACCTAACAGGTCTACAGGTTTTACACCTTTTTTCATGGTCTACGGAGCTGAGGCGGTTCTACCCAGTGACATCCGGCAGGATTCACCAAGAGTGGCGGCTTATGTTGAGACGGATAATGAGCTCGCACGTCAAGATGCATTGGATGCCTTAGACGAAGCACGAGAGTTAGCAGTGGCCAGATCAGCAATTTACCAGCAAGACCTGCGACGCTATCATAGCCGCAGGGTGAAGACCCGGACATTCCAGGAAGGTGACCTGGTGCTCCGGCTTATTCAAGATCAAACTGGGATGCATAAACTCTCTCCACCATGGGAAGGGCCCTTTGTGGTCAGCAAAAACCTCAACAACGGGTCATACTATCTCATTGATATTCGTGATGAGTCGGATACGGCGGGTCAGGAGACTTTGCGGCCATGGAACATGGCACACTTGCGGCCATATTATACTTAAGAGATGATGCAGATCTGTTATCATTGTACATATCATATAGAGTAGTACTACTATCAAAGACGTGAGCTCCGGCTCTTCTGTGTATCTTCATGATTTAAAGAGGAAATTCTTCAATACCAGCAAATTTGCGGTTCCTGTGGGTCTTTTGATCTGTCAATGTCTTATCAGTCAATCTCGCCTTAGAGACCCTGAGTCGTCTCACATAGTTGACGGCCAATCTCGCTTTAGAGACCCTGAACTATTGTTATTCTTACCAGTCAATCTCGCTTCAGAGACCCTGAGCCGGCTCACATAGTTGATGGCCAATCTCACTTTAGACCCAGAACTGTTCTAAGTTAAAAAATTAAAGCTCTTATCAGTCAATCTCGCTTTAGAGACCCTGAGCCGGGTCACATAGTTGACGGCCAATCTCGCTTTGGAGACCCTGAACTGGTATGAGGTATAGTTTGAGTGCGATAAGCACTGTTGCTGATGGAGGCTTCCTACCTTTGGTATAGCTTAAAAAATTCCCCTAAGGCAGCAGCGTGTACATCAAATTCAAGTTGTTTATCAGCTGCAGCCATCGAAGGGGGCTTCTTACCGACGGGTATCGCTTATCTCACCCTAATGGTTGGCTTTTATGCCATTTCCGGTTACTTATTAACCACGGTTGTCGAAGGGGGCTTCTTACCGACGGGTTCGCTTATCTCACCCTAACAACCGGCGTTTACGCCAAAAATAGTTGCGGAAGGAGGCTTCTTGCCCTTGGGTATAGCTTACTTAAACCCTTCACGCAGCCGGCTAGTACAATTACTAGTCGCGGTTGTCGAATGGATGCTTCTTGCCGTAAGGTATAGCTTACATAATACCATCGGCAGCCGGCCCTATTTAATATTAGCTGGTTTGAGGAGGCTTCTTGCCATCATGGTATAGCTTACATCACCCCTCTTATAGCCGGCTGTAGGCCGCTTTAAAAGTTCTCAACAATCGTCACTGTCACATAGAGGCTTTCTACCATCAGGTATAGCTTACTTTATCCTATGGCAGCCGGCCCTTCCATGACCTTTTATCATGGGACAAACGCTCCAGCTGATGGAGTAAAATTCCCGGCTCTCATAAGTCCGGATGAAGGATACACGTTTCAGAAAGGCTATCTGCTGATCTATCAACAATTGTGTTTTATTCGTGGGGGCTGACTACCACTAGAGGTGTTATCCGGCTCTCAACGAGCTCCGACGATTTGCTAAATATCTCATATGAATCGGTGGCAAGTTTATGAAAGCTGGAAGAACAGAGCCGAGAAGAAAGACAAGTCTTATAAAGCAAAACAGCCGGCGGATGCATTTCAATATTCAAGGGTTGTTACAAAATATTTCCTTCTAAAGGAACAGACGATCTTTGTACTAAAGTTTTTAGACGCCATGGGCAGGTAATTACAAGAGCCGACAGTTGCTCTGATTGTTGCAAAGATTGATTATTCAGTCGGCTTATCCTGCTCCGGGTCTTCTGTGGAGCGGATCTGAAGATTGCCGTGTTCCCAGTTGCAGTTAGACATAGCATCAAATGACCCGGAGAAGAAAGGCGCGACGTTGAGCTCACCAGGGAAGAGATCTTTGCTTCGGGTGGGTATTAAGTCTTGACACTCGTAAAGAGGTCCGCGGATCCGCTTATCTTCCTGGTCGTAGGCGGCTTGATAGTTTTTTAGTTCATCCTCTGCCTCATCAGCCATTACAGACGCCAGATGGCGAGAGGCCTTGACAACTTTATAATAGTCTTCGTCGGCGAATTCTGAGCCGTCCACCTTCTTCGATGGATACCCGCCCATCATCTCTCCTGCCGTAAGATCCGGCGCGAAGGCCATGGCCCGGCTCAAGCCCGCAACGGCTCCAGCCCGAAATGCTGACTTCTTCAGCTCTTGGATTTGTGTTGGAACCATTGAGAACAGCTCCAGCATTTCTTTTAGGGCCTTGGGGATCTTGTCCCTATACTGCATGCTTTTTGAGGTGAACATTGCACCGCAGTACAATTGTTCTGTGAAGGTGTACATCGCCTTTAGCGTCAGGATGCTGTCATCGGCAAGCTGCCGACTCAAAGGTCCTGCATGAGTCGGAAGACATAGGTCAGTCGTCGGTTGTTAAAACCAAGACATTCAAATGAGGAGTGCAGGAAAGATCTCCTTACCAAATAAGGCGGTAGACATCTTGGAGATGTGCCGTTTGAGCCCTTGAAGCTCCTCAGCAACGGCGATGAGCCGCTGGTCGGCATCATCCGCCCGTTTGGCTAATGCAGTTTTCTCCGACTCAATTGATTCTTTTACAGTTGTGAGCTCGGCGGCGAGCTTGGCCACTTCTTCGGCTAAGAGCTGGCATCTTTCATCAGCAAGACCTCGAGCTTCCTGTTGAGCGGCTAAGTTGGTCTTGAGATCAGCTAGTTCAGAGCCGGCGGCGTTCAGAGCATCCTGTATACATCAAAGGTGAAATAAAGGCTATTACAGTAGCAAGAGTATTCGTAAGACATAAGAGATCACAGTTTAAATTTCTACAAGTCTCAAACAGATTGCAAGCAATATATTTGACACTTGGGGGCTAATGTATATTTGATCTATTAACTTCTACACTTCCGACTCCTTTTCCTGGAAATTGACCCGGAACTTGGGGGCTACACTACGCTTTTGATTCAGACTATGGAAGTCCCGGTTCAAATAAATTTGAGCCGACCCTTGGGGGCTATGATATGGTTCTCTTATAATCTTCAAAAGGTCCGACTCAAATAAATTTGAGCCGGACCTTGGGGGCTACAGTTGGCAGTGTACAAGTGTTGCATGATTTCAAAGCAAGAGTATTTTTTCTACATAACCTCCAAAAGAAGAGCCGAATTCAATTCTATGTCAGATTTAATCCGGCCCTTGGGGGCTGAGGAAGGATATGACTAGTAAAAGTAGCATACCTCATATTTCTTTTTCATCATGCTGACCAGCCGGAGTTCCAAATCTCGGCTGGTGTTGACTCGGTTCATATAGCTGGAGTGGAGTTCCTCGGCTGTCATTTTGTCGTATGATGAGTCGAATTGAAGTTTCCGTGAAGCTTCGGATGGCTCAGGATGCCGGGTCAACACATGTGATGGTGAAGGATCCTTATGGGCAGACCCGGTGATGATAACATCCGGAGTCGCAGGGGTTCTCATAGGTGTAACTGGCTTCGAAGGAGCAGCGGGAGAATTCTCCATTATGACGTTATCGGCAGCTGGTTCAGTAGAAGCCGCAGGTGGAGCTTCTTCCTCCGCTGTTGTCTCCTCCGGCTGTACAATTTCTGGTTGAGCCGGAGCTGGCTGTTCAGGTTCTTCGGTGTCGATTGCAGGGCTGGAGGAAGGCTGATGGGTCTTGCGGCGTTTCGCTTGAGCACTGCAAAGTGAAGAATTAGCATTTAAAGGAGATTGATATTTCGTCAGGATACCCGGATATTTTTAATACTTACAGAGGATTGATCTTCGGTGGGGGGATTACTGAAGCGGAAGAGTCGCCCGAAGAAGGCGTCTTCTAGAAGAGCAAGACCTGGAAATTACAAGACATTTTGATATAAGGAGAAATGAAAAAGAAGAGTACGAATACTAACCTCTGCACGTCGTTTCTTACGGGCCAATGAGTCTGGCAATCCAGACGCAAGCTCTGTAGAGCCGGCGCTCCGGGTCTGGCGCCGCTCAGTTTGTTGTTGCTTCTTTGAAAGGAAGTCAGGAGCCAGATGAGCAAGAGGATGAGATAAAGGAAATTTCCTAACAACCCGTTGCGGCTTTCGGAAGAAATATTCTGAGTCAGAATACAAGCATGTTACCTCAGGAACGTTGGCGTGACTTGTTTCTACTTCCTCCTATGAGACACGGAAAAATGTTATTAAAAGAGCCGGCGAGGTAAAAAGTTAAGTGAGTAAAATTGAAAGGTTTTACCTCCGACTCTGAAGAGGCTGGAGGCTCAAACCAGTCCTCCTGAGGAGCCGCTTTCTTCTGCTTCTTAGCGGCGACTTTCTTTTTTGTTACCTTCGGAGGAGGAACGTATTCCTTCTTCCAGAAGTCGGAATCCGCCTGTGCAGGTTAAGCTGGAGGAAAGATATTAAACTTTGAAAGGAATATACAAACATACGACAGACGGAAGAAAGGTGAAAACACTTACAAGAGGTGTCGGGTTGGCCGCGCAGAAGGGTGCTAGGCCGATGGCGCTGCATGAGCCGGATGTTTCATGCACCAGACTCCAAACGGTCATACAGACATCATCCTCAGTAAGTGTGGTGGCGCTGAAGCATAGCTCACTGTCGTACTTCCTCGGATAGGAGCACATGAGCCGGTCCCAGCGACTCAGAGGCATGATCCGCCATTGCACCCAGCAGCGGATGAGATCTGTCCCAATGAGGCCGTTGGCCAGGAGAGCCTTTACTCTGGCGTGGGGGCCTTCATATTTTGCACGGTCGGCGGCCGAGAGCCGGTCAGGCAGAGAGGTGTCGGTTGTGAGTCGGGTAGGACGATAACCCGGCAGACGGCGCTCCGGCTCAGGGGACGTATCCTTGCAGTAGAACCACGTCTTGTTCTAGTCCTTCGGGTGGCTAGGCATCTGGATAGCCGGAAAGGTAATACCCCTCCGACGTTGGATCGTAATTTCTCCAAGTTCTAAGCTTGGTCCGCCTTTGCATTCGGTCTGGCGGTTGGCATAGAAGAACTCTCTGAAGAATCCGACTGATGGTCTTGATTGGAGGTACGCCTCGCAGAGGACTTGAAAGTGACAGATATTTGAGATGGAGTTCGGCGCGAAGTCTTGGGGATGCAGCTTATACAGATGCAAGATATCGCGGAAGAACTTTGACCCGGGCGGCACGAATCCTCTCTCTATGTGATCCGCAAATATTATGAACTCTCCTTTCTTCGGAGCAGGGCGGGTCTCACCAGTCGGAACCCGCCAACTGATCACTTCCTTCGGAGGAAGAGTGCCAACGGCTACTAGTTCAGACAAGAACTCCTCAGTTATACAGGAGCTGACCCAATTATAGGAATTGGTAGCACGTGTCATCCTGGCGGCTTAAAAGTATTGTACAAAGAGAAAATGGCGACTAAGTAACAAAGGTAGATAACAGTGGCGGCTTACAAATTACAGGGTTCTAAATTCAAAACGGCTCTAAAAGGATCCGGCTGACGAAGAACCGGAGGAAAGCTGGCAACTTACTATCGACGTATGAACCGGTGTGTGTCGAGACTCGGACAAACAGGTTTCACAGGATGTTGCAAATATTTTGGATCTACCGAAGCTAAAAATACAGTTCTACGATGACCTAGACGAAGAACCCCGAGAAATGCAAAAAACGCCTACGACCCTAAACCGATTGTGCATTGCGCACGGGAGAGCCACGTACGGTGGCGGCGGAGACCGCGCGGCCTAAAGGAATGCGCGGCTGGGCCCGATACTTGGCCGAGCGGCCATACCGGTGGAACGCGACGCACGGCGGAGGTCCGACCGGCGAACCCTATACGCTACCGGACTATGCTACGGGATGAAGACTTACCGGTGGTGGAGACGACGGCGGAGAACGATTTTGGTGCGACCAGGGTGATGTAGCGGCCTGAGTCGAAGCAGCACGGGCGGCGGCGCCGGAGCGGGGCGTCGGGCGAAGCTCGGGCGTCGGGCGAGCGACAGAAGGAAGGAGAAGGGGCGCACGAGCGGGAAGACGTTCATTTGACCCGTGTGGGTCCTATTTAACAGGGAGACGGCGCGGATTCCCAGGCGTTGACACCGGTCTTGCCGAAACGGACGCCTCGATCTTTGGGGAACAGTTAAATGCGAAAGATTTGATACGTCAGCATATCTGTGACGTCACGCCGGGTCATACCGTGGCGACTTTCAAACAATCACAAGAGACGGATGAAATGAGCGGGCTCACTTCAGCCTGGGGCCTAATGTTGGGGATATAACCCTGTGATATGACCCGGCAAGAAGGTTCCGGTTGATAGCATTTAGCTATGAGCCGGCCCATGGAGACATGTGCCAGTTGGAGGCCCAAGAAGATTGGCGGCTCTTGATGTGGACCGGACGAAAGAGACCCGGATGCGCAAGACCTTCCAAGGATGGCTTGGATAGTAAGGTAGAGATAGATTCGGAGATGTAATCATGATCCGGTTGTACAATTGTAAGACCCGACGGCTCTGACCTCTTATATAAAGGCAGAGCCGGGGCGACTTAGAGGAGAGGTTATCGAAAACTAGGGCAAGCTTCTAGCTCCTTGTAATCGATACATCAAGTAATAACAACACAAGTAGGACGTAGACTTTTACCTCGACTTGAGGGGCCGAACCTGGGTAAACTCGTGTCCTTTGTCTCGTCTAACCCCTTTGAGTCCACTACCATGGCGATGGCTCCGAACTCAAGTCCAGTAACCCGGACATCTGTCGTGACAAAACCACGACAGATTGGATTCGATGAAAAGGGTCCTTATGAGGGGTAAATAGCAATTGGCATATCACATTGTGATTTTGGCATAGGTTAGAAACGTTCTTGCTAGAAACCTATAGCAGCCACGTAAAAACTTGCAACTACAAAGTAGAGGACGTCTAACTTGTTTTTGCAGCATATGCCTTGTGATGTGATATGGACAAAAGGATGTGATGTGATGCATTGTGATGTATGAGATTGATCATGTTCTTTTAATAGGATTCACGACTTGCATGTCGATGACTATGACAACCGACAAGAACCATAGGAGTTGTCTTATTTTATTGTATGACCTGCGTGTCAATCATAAACGCCATGTAATTACTTTACTTTATTGCTAAACGTTAGCCATAGTAGTAGAAGTAATAGTTGGCAAGACAACTTCATGAAGACACGATGATGGAGATCATGGTGTCGTGCCGGTGACAGTGATGATCATGGTGCCCCGAAGATGGAGATCAAAGGAGCAAGATGATATTGGCCATATCATGTCACTATGTTTATTGCATGTGATGTTTATCATGTTTATATCTTATTTGCTTAGAACGACGGTAGTAAATAAGATGATCTCTCAATAAAATTTCAAGAGATGTGTTCACCCTAACTGTGCACCGTTGCTAAGGATCGTTGTTCCGAAGCACCACGTGATGATCGGGTGTCATAGGTTCTAACGTTCGCATACAACGGGTGTAAGCCAGATTTACACACGCAAAACACTTAGGTTGACTTGACGAGCCTAGCATGTACAGACATGGCCTCGGAACACGGAAGACCAAAAGGTCGAACATGAGTCGTATAGAAGATACAATCAACATAGAGATGTTCACCATGGATGACTAGTCCGTCTCACGTGATGATCGGACATGGGCTAGTTGACATGGATCATGTATCACTTGGATGACTAGAGAGATGTCTATCTAAGTGGGAGTTCATTAAATAATTTGATTATGTGAACTTAATTATCATGAACTTAGTCTAAAATTGTCTTTACAATCTGTATTGTAGATCCAATGGCCAACGGGAATGTCACCCTTAAGTTCAACGCGTTCCTAGAGAAAACCAAGCTGAAAGATGATGGAAGCAACTATGCGGACTGGGTCTGTGGCTTGAGGATCATCCTCATAGCTTCCAAGAGATTGTATGTCCTTGATGCACCACTAGGTGACGCATCCATTTTCCCAGTGGACCAAGACGTTATGAACGCTTGGCAGTCGCGCTGTGATGATTACTCCCTTGTTCAGTGCGGTATGCTTGACAATTTAGAATCGGGGCTCCAAAAGCGTTTTGAGCAACACGGAGCATATGAGATGTTCCAAGAGCTGAAACTGGTTTTCCAAGCTCATGCCCGTGTCGAGAGATATGAAGTCTCCGACAAGTTCTTCAGCTGTAAGATGAAGGAGAATAGTTTTGTTAGTGAGAACATCCTCAAGATGTCAGGGCTACACAACCACTTGACCTAGCTGGGAGTTAATCTCCCGAATGACTCGGTCATTCACAGAATCCTCCATTCACTTCCACCTAGCTACAAGAGCTTTGTGATGAACTACAACATGCAAGGGATGGAGAAGTCCATTCCTGAGTTGTACTCGATGCTGAAATCAGCGGAGGTCGAGATCAAAAAGGAGCATCAAGTGTTGATGGTAAATAAGACCACTAGTTTCAAGAAAGGCAAGGGTAAGAAGAACTTCAAGAAGGACAGCAAAGTTGTTGCTGTGCCTGGTAAGCAAGTTGCTGGGAAGAAGAACAAGAATGGACCCAAGCCTGAGACTGAGTGCTTTTATTGCAAGGGTACCGGTCACTAGAAGCGGAAATGCCCCAAGTACTTAGCGGATAAGAAAGACGACAACGTTAAAGGTATATGTGATATACTTGTTATTGATGTGTACTTAACCAGCGCTCGTAGTAGCTCCTAGGTATTTGATACCGGTGCAGTTGCTCACATTTGTAACTCCAAGCAGGAGCTGCGGAATAAGCGGAGGCTGGCAAAGGACAAGGTGACGATGCGTGTCGGGAATGGTTCCAAGGTTGATGTGATCGCCGTCGGCATGCTACCTCTACATCTATGTTCGGGATTAGTTTTAAACCTTAATAATTGTTATTTAGTACCAACTTTGAGCATGAACATTGTATTTGGATCTCACTTGATGCGAGATGGCTACTCATTTTAATCTGAGAATAATGGTTGTTCTATTTATATGAGAGAAATGTTTTATGGTCATGGCCCGCTGGTCAATGGTTTATTTTTGATGAATCTCGAACGTGATGTTACACATGTCCATAGTGTGAGTACCAAAAATTGTAAGGTTGATAATGATCGTCCCACTTACATGTGGCACTGCCGCCTTGGTCATATTGGTGTCAAACGCATGAAGAAGCTCCATGCTGATGGACTTTTGGAGTCACTTGATTTCGAATCATTTGACACGTGCGAACCATGGCTCATGGGTAAGATGACCAAGACTCCGTTCTCCGGAACAATGGAGCGAGCAACTGACTTGTTGGAGATAATACATACCGATGTATGCGGTCCAATGAGCGTCGAGGCTCGCGGTGACTACTGTTATGTTCTCACCCTCACTGATGACTTGAGCAGATATGGGTATGTCTACTTAATGAAACACAAGTCTGAAACCTTTGAAAGGTTCAAGGAATTTCAGAGTGAGGTAGAGAATCAACGTGACAGGAAAATAAAATGCCTACGATCTGATCGTGGTGGCGAATATTTAAGTCACGAATTTGGCACGCACCTTAGGAAATGTGGAATTGTTTCACAACTCACGCCGCCCGGCACACCTCAGCGAAATGGTGTGTCTAAACGTTGTAATCGCACTCTGTTGGATATGGTGCGATCTATGATGTCTCTTACCGACTTACCGCTATCATTTTGGGGATATGCATTAGAGACTGCCGCATTCACTTTAAATAGGCACCGTCTAAATCCGTTGAGACGACACCGTATGAATTATGGTTTGGAAAGAAACCTAAGCTGTCGTTTCTAAAAGTTTGGGGATGCAATGCTTATGTGAAGAAACTTCAACCTGAGAAGCTCGAACCCAAAGCGGAAAAGTGTGTCTTCATAGGATATCCCAAAGAGACTATTGGGTATACCTTCTACCTACTATCCGAAGACAAAGTCTTTGTTGCCAAGAATGGATCCTTTCTCGAGAAAGAGTTTCTCTCGAAAGAAGTAAGTGGGAGGAAAATATAACTTGATGAAGTAATCGTACCTCCACTCGAACTGGAGAGTAGCGCAACACAGGAAGTTGTTTCTGTGGAGCCTACACCGGCTGCAGAGGAAGTTAATGATGATGATCATGAAACTTCAGATCAAGTTACTATTGAACGTCGAAGGTCCACTAGGACACATTCCGCACCAGAGTGGTACGACAACCCTGTCCTAGAGATCATGTTGTTGGACAACGGTGAACCTTCGAACTATAAAGAAGCGATGGCGGGCCCGGATTCCAACAAATGGCTTGACGCCATGAAATCCGAGATAGGATCCATGTATGAAAACAAAGTATGGACTTTGGTGGACTTGCTTGATGATAAGCGAGCCATTGAAAATAAATGGATCTTTAAGAAGAAGACTGACGCGAACGGTAATGTGACCGCCTATAAGGCTCGGCTTGTCGCTAAGGGTTATCGACAAGTTCAAGGAGTTGATTACGATGAGACTTTCTCACCCGTAGCGATGCTGAAGTCTGTCCAAATCATGTTAGCAATTGCTGCATTTTATGATTATGAGATCTGGCAAATGGACGTCACAATGACATTCCTTAATGGCTTCCTCAAAGAAGAACTGTATATGATGCACCCGGAAGGTTTTGTCGATCCTAAAGATGCTAACAAAGTATGCAAGCTCCAGCACTCCATCTATGGGCTGGTGCAAGCATCTCGGAGTTGGAACATTCGCTTTAATGAGGTGATTAAAGCGTTTGGGTTTGTACAAGTTTATGGAGAACACCGTATTTACAAGAAAGTGAGTGGGAGCTCTGTAGCATTTCTTATATTATATGTGGATGACATGCTGATAATGGAAAATGATATAGAACTCTTGGAAAGTATAAAGGCCCACTTGAATAAGTGTTTTTCAATGAAGGACCTTGGAGAAGCTGCTTACATATTAGGTATTAAGATCTATAGAGATAGATCGAGATGCCTCATAGGTCTTTCACAAAGCACATACCTTGAAAAGATATTGAAGAAGTTCAATATGGATTAGTCCAAGAAGGGGTTCTTGCCTGTGTTATAGGGTGTGAGATTGAGTGCAACTCAATGCCCGACCACGCCAAAGGATAGAGAAGAGATGAGTGTCATCCCCTATGCTTTAGCCATAGGCTCTATTATGTATGCCATGCTGTGTACCAGACCTGATGCGAACCTTGCCATAAGTTTGGTAGGGAGGTACCAAAGTGATCCTGGAGCAGAACACTGGACAACGGTCAAGAATATCCTGAAGTACCTAAAAAGGACAAAGGACATGTTTCTCGTATATGGAGGTGCCGAAGAGCTCGTCGTAAAGGGTTATGTCAATGCTAGCTTCGACACAGATCTGAACGACTCCAAGTTGCAAACCAGATACGTGTATATTTTGAATGGAGGGGCGGTCAGCTAGTGCAGCAGCAAGCAAAGCGTCGTCGCAGCATCTACATGTGAAGCAGAGTACATAGCTGCTTTGGAAGCAGCAAAGGAGGGAGTCTGGATGAAGGAGTTCATCACCGACCTAGGAGTAATTCCCAATGCGTCGGACCCGATGACTCTACTCTGTGACAACACTAGAGCTATTGCCCTTGCGAAGGAGCCTAGGTTTCACAAGAAGACAAGACACATATAGCGCCGCTTCAACTCCATCCGCGATTACATTCAGGAAGGAGATATAGATATTTGTAAAGTGCATACGGATCTGAATGTCGCAGATCCATTGACTAAACCTCTCTCACGAGCGAAACATGATCAACACCAGAATGCTATGGGTGTTCGATTCATCACAATGTAACTAGATTATTGACTCTATTGCAAGTGGGAGACTATTGGAAATATGCCCTAAAGGTAATAATAAAATGGTTATTATTGTATTTCCTAGTTCATGATAATTGTCTATTGTTCGTGCTACAATTGTATTAACCAGAAACCGTAATACATGTGTGAATACATAGACCACAACATGTCCCTAGTAAGCCTCTAGTTGGCTAGCTCGTTGATCAATAGATGGTCACGGTTTCACGACCATGGACATTGTATGTCGGTGATAACGGGATCACATCATTAGGAGAATGATGTGATGGACAAGACCCAATCCTAAGCATAGCACAAGATCATGTAGTTTGTCTGCTAATGGTTTTCTATGTCAAGTATCGTTTCCTTAGACCATGAGATTGTGCAACTCCCGGTTGTCGTAGGAATGCTTTCGGTGTGCCAAACGTCACAACGTAACCGGGTGTCTATAAAGGTGCACTACGGGTATCTCCAAAAGTGTCTGTTGGGTTGGCACGAATCGAGACTGGGATTTGTCACTCCGTGTGACGGAGAGGTATCTATGGGCCCACTCGGTAAGACATCATCATAATGAGCTCAATGTGACTAAGGAGTTAGCCACGGGATTATGTATTACGGAACGAGTGAAGAGACTTGCCGGTAACGAGATTGAACAAGGTATAGGGATATCGACGATCGAATCTCGGGCAAGTATCATACCGATAGACAAAGGGATTTGAATACGGGATTGACTGAATCCCCAACATCGTGGTTCATCCGATGAGATCATCGTGGAGTACGTGGGAGCCAACATGGGTATCCAGATCCCGCTGTTGGTTATTGGCTGGAGAAGTGTCTCGGTCATGTCCCTCTGTCTCCCGAACCCGTAGGGCCTACACACTTAAGGTTCGATGACGCTAGGGTTATAGGGAAATGGTATACGTGATTACCGAAGGTTGTTCGGAGTCTCGGATGAGATCCTGGATGTCACGAGGATCTCTGGAATGGTCTGGAGGTAAAGATTGATATATAGGAAGTCCAGTTTTGGTCACCGGAAATTTTCGGGCTCATCGGTATTGTACCGGGAATGCCGGGAGGGTGCCGGAGGACCCCCAGGAGGGGCGTGACGACCAGAGGACCTCATGGGCTGTTAGATAAAGTGTGCCAGCCCTTATTGGCCTAGTAAATACTTTTTCTAAAGGCCCATGTGCATAGGGCTCATGAGATAAGGGCAAAAGGATTTAAAAGAGGAGATCCACCTCCCTTGTGGGAGGTGGACTCTCCCCCTAGTTTGGCCGAACCTCTCCTCCTTGGAGGAGGGGGCAAGGCAGCCCTAACTGTCCCTCCTCCTATATATACTTGAGGTTTTGGCCTTTTGAGAACAGATCTGAACTCTCTCTCTCTCTCACGGGGAAGCCCTACCTCTCTTCTTCTCCTCCGGAGCGCTTAGGCGAAGCCCTGCCGGAATACCTTGCTACACCACCACCACCACGCCATCGTGCTGCTGTTGGAGATCTTCCCCAACCTCTCCTTCCTCCTTGCTGGATCAAGGCGTAGGAGACGTCACCGGGCTGCACGTGTGTTGAACGCGGAGGTGCCGTTGTTCGGCGCTTAGATCGGAATCCACCGCGATCTGAATCGCTGCGAGTACGACTCCACCAACCACGTTCTTGTAACGCTTCCGCTTAGCGATCTTCAAAGGTATGAAGATGCAGTATCTCCCCTCTCATTGCTGGTTTCTCCATAGATAGATCTTGGTGGCACGTACGAAAATTTTGATTTACTACTACGTCTCCCAACATAAGCTCCTATCACTCTAGCAACCCATCATCTACTTATTACTTCCCAATGCCTTCCTCTAGTCCCAAATAATGGTGAAGTGTCATGTAGTCGACGTTCACATAACACCACTAGAGGAGAGACAACATACAACGCATCAAAAT
Source organism: Hordeum marinum (assembly GCA_022496015.1). Taxonomy (NCBI): domain Eukaryota; kingdom Viridiplantae; phylum Streptophyta; class Magnoliopsida; order Poales; family Poaceae; genus Hordeum; species Hordeum marinum. The sequence goes on along the minus strand of CM039677.1, from coordinate 416,400,543 downwards.
ATCGAACAAATACCACATTCACATGACTACTATTAGCAAGACGTATCCCATGTCCTCAGGAACAAAAGTAACTACTCACAAACCATAATTATGTTCATGATCAGAGAGGTATTTAATAGCATTAAGGATCTGAACATATGATCTTCCACCAAACAAACCAACTAGCATCAACTACAATAAGCAATTAACACTACTAGCAACCTTACAAGTACCAATCGGAGTTGCGGAACAGAGATTGGTTACAAGAGATGAACAAGGGTTTGGAGATGAGATGGTGCTGATGAAGATGTTGATGGAGATGAGTCCCCTTCCGATGAGAGGAGTGTTGGTGATGATGAGGGCGACGATTTCCCTCTCCGAGAGAGAAGTTTCCCCGGCAGAATAGCCCTGTTGGAGCTCTAGATTGGTTCTACTCAAGTTCCACCTCATGGCGGCGGCGTCTCCTCCTGAAAGCTCTATATTGATTTTTTTTCTCGGATGAAACACTTCATATAGGAGAAGAATGGGGCCAGAGAAGCTGTAGGGGGCCCACGAGCCCCCCAGGCGCAGCCAGGGGGATAGGCCGCGCCTATCAGGCTCGTGGCCTCCTGGTGGCTCCTCTCTGATATATCTTCGGCCCAATATTTTTTATATATTCCAAAATAATTCCTCGTTGATTTTCACGGATTTTGGAGTTGTGCAGAATAGACATCTCAAACTTGCTCCTTTTCTAGCCCAGAATTCCAGCTGACGGCATTCTCCCTCTTCGGGTAAACCTTGTGAAATAAGAGAGAAAAGGCAAGAATATTGTACTATAATGTGTAATAACAACTCATGATGCGATAAATATCAATATAAAAGTATGATGCAAAATGGACGTATCAACTCCCCCAAGCTTAGACCTCGCTTTTCCTCAAGCGAAAACCGAGATCGATAAATATGCCCACATGTTTATAGATAGAGGTGTCGATAAAATAAAATACGGACATGCAGGTATCATGATCATATTTAGAACAACAATATCGTCATATAATCCCTGATGCTAAAGTGACAATTCATTCACAATGTAAAGCATGCATCAAGAATCTCATTGAGAATTAACAACCAATAGTCCTTAGTCATTGAAGCAATTGCAATTTATCATAACATCGGAAAGTAAAATAAGATCTTGTAAAGCAAATCCACATACTCAATCATCTTTTAGTCTTCTACAATTGCTAAAACTCACGCGGTACTCACGAGATCAAAGTTTCAGTTGGACACTAAGAAAGGTAGGGGCTTATAGTTTTGCCTACCAACTGTTTACCTCAAGGATAATGTCAACAATAATAATTCATGATTACTTACTTCCAAGTTGATATATGAATATAGATCTTCCCCTAGCACATGACGCTTGCGAAGATGATGGAAAAAAAAGGAATTGGTGAAGATCACCATGACTCTTTTAAAGATAAAGGGTAAAGGTACAAGATAGGCCCTTCACAGAGGGAAGCAGAGGTTGTCATGCGCTTTTAAGGTTTGGATGTGCGTTCTCTTAATGTGAAGGAAGGCCACTTTATATTGCCTCATGTGATAAAGAACTTTATTATGCAGTATGTCACTTTTATGTCTTCCTCATCACAGGTTCGTATAAAGCTTATTTTCCACACACTAATAGATCATACATATTTAGGGAGCAATTTTTATTGCTTGCACCGATGACAACTTAATTGAAGGATCTTATTCAATCCATAGGTAGGTATGGTGGACTCCCATGGCGAAACTGGGTTGAGGGTTTTAATGATGTACAAGTAGTACCTCTACTTAGTGCGGAAATTTTGGCTAATGTGAGGTGGAAGAAAGCGTCACATGCTAAAGGATCCATAATCATATAACATTGTTCGGAACCAGGCAAACATAATTCATTATGTTGTCTTCCTTGTCCAACATCTACTTCTTAGCATGTAATAGTTTAATGAGTGTTCACAATCATAGATGGTGTCAGAGATGATATATTTATATGTGAACCTCTCTTTCTTTATTACTTCCTATTAATTGCAACAATGACCAAGGTCTACGTTTGTCTACCCACAACAAGTTTCAGTCAACATTCTTTTTATATGTGAAGTCATCACTTCTCATAAGATGATCACATGATCTTTCATGCTTTTGTTCTCTTATTATTATTTTCTTTAGATCATGGCGAGAAGAAAAGCCCTTAACTAAAACACTCTTTATTATATAGCTCACGAACTCGATTAGATTGGGGGTAACACAAAGCAAAACTCAAGCCTAGATCATACTAAAAACTTTATTCTACTAGATAAAGATATTACCAAAAGGATCGAACTAATATAAAGGTAAAGGAAAAAGATGTGATGGTGATACGATACCGGGGCAACTCCCCAAAGCTTGGCACAATACAAGGGGAGTGCCCTTACCCGTGTGTTTAATTGTTTTCCTTCGGAGGTGATGGTGGTGGAGTTGGAATACCGGTCGGCTTGTTCAAGCTGGACTTCACATCCAGTAACTCACTAAGCACGAGCTGAATCATGATGGTGTTCTTATGGATTTCTTCCAGAAGGTGTTTGTTGGTCGGCCCCCATGAGCTTTCCCCTGCATTACTTTCACTTGGACGGGATATATCCAAATTGGAGGGTATGTGTGTACGGAGTGTATTTTCAACTCTATAGTTATGAATCAAATTGTGAAAGTTGTTCCGATGTAACCTGTGTAGCGGCCTCCTAGGAAGGAGCCCTTCTCGTGCTTGCTCCGAGGAATCCCCAACATCTTCCTCCATGTTTGTCTCATCAACATCTGATCCTTGAGACTCCATCTGCATCAACCAAGCATCATCGTGCACTTGATTGGAGGCGGAAGACGACATCATGCTTGACCTTCGGAATCCTAACAGAAAATAGCTCGAAATGAAAACATAGGATATTTGCGCGATACAAGGGCCAAACCTTTCGGGAGATTATATAATGAATTTTTACCGACCATAAGGAGTGTTCCACCAGAAAACGGAGTCCAGGAGACACACGAGGAGCTCACGAGCCCCCCAGGTGCGGCCAGGGGGTGGGCCCGCGCCTAGGAGGCTCGTGGTGTCCTGGTGCGCTTTCCGGGTTACCTTAAATTTTTGTATTTTTCTAAATATTCCAAAACTGAGAAAAATGCTATTGGAAAAGTTTTGGAGTCGGTTTGCTTACCGTATCACATACCTCTTCGTTTTCGGAGTATGAAACAAGCTGGTAAACATCCCTTATGTACTCCTACGGGGTTATGGTATTAATTATATTGTTTTCTACATTTATGGAGTACCTGAGATATAATGCTTGATTCTTTGCCCATTCACAACTCTCGGAAAAGTGCCTTCTGCATTGTTGATTTTGATGGCACCAGAATGATATACTTCCTCGACAATGTAAGGACCTTCCCATTTAGAGAGAAGTTTGTCTGCAAAAAATCTTACACGAGAATTGTATAGCAAGACACAATCACCTACATTGAACTCGCATTTTTGTATCCTTTTATCATGCCACCTCTCTTTCTCTTTAAACAACTTGGCATTTTCATATGCCTGAGTTCTGCATTCCTCAAGTGAGCTAATATCAAATAAACTCTTCTCTCAAGCAAGTTTGAAATCATATTTGAGCTCTTTCATTGCCCAATAAGCCTTATGCTCTAGCTCAAGAGGTAAATGACATGCTTTACCGTAAACCATTTTATATGGAGACATGCCCATGGGATTCTTATAAGCAGTTCTATAAGCCCACGATGCATCATCAAGTTTCTTAGACCAATTCTTTCTAGACCTATTAACAGTCTTTTGCAAAATTAGTTTAATTTCTCTATTACTTAACTCTACTTGACCACTAGACTGAGGATGATAAGGAGATGCAATTCTATGGTTGACATCATACTTAGCAAGCATTTTACGGAAAGCACCATGAATAAAATGTGAACCACCATCAGTCATTAAATATCTAGGGACTCCAAATCTAGGGAAAATAACTTCTTTAAGCATCTTAATAGAGGTGTTATGATCAGCACTACTAGTTGGAATAGCTTCTACCAATTTAGTAATGTAATCAACAACAACTAAAATATGAGTATACCCATTGGACTTTGGAAAAGGTCCCATATAATCAAAACCCCAAACGTTAAATGGTTCAATAACAAGTGAGTAATTCATAGGCAATCCTGACGTTTACTAATATTACCTATTCTTTGACATTCATTACAGGACAAGACAAACTTACAAGCATCCTTAAAGAGAGTAGGCCAATAAAAATATGATTGCAATACCTTGTGTGCAGTTCTGTCTCCAGCATGGTGTCCTCCGTAAGCCTCAAAGTGGCACTTCTGTAGGATCTGTCCCTGTTCATGCTCAGGTACACAACGTCTAATAACACCATCTACTCATTCTTTATACAAGTGAGGATCAGCACAAAAGTAATGTCTCAAATCATAAAAGAACCTTTTCTTTTGTTGGTACGTGAAACTAGGTGGTATATATTTAGCAACAATATAATTAGCATAATCAGCATACCATGGCATACTACATGAAGCATTGATAACATTTAATTGTTCATCGGGAAAGCTATGATCAATAGGTTGTGGGTCATCAAGAACATTCTCTAACCTAGACAAGTTATCTGCTACGGGGTTCTTAGCACCCTTCCTATCAATGATATGCAAATCAAATTCTTGTAGCAGGAGAACCCATCTAATAAGTCTAGGTTTAGCATCTCTCTTTTCCATGAGATATTTAATAGCAGCTTGATTAGTGTGAATAGTAACTTTAGAATCAACAATATAAGGTCTGAACTTACGACATGCAAACACAATTGCTAAAAATTCTTTTTCAGTAGTAGCATAATTTCTTTGGGCACTGTCTAGAGTTTTACTAGCATAATGAATAACATTTAATTTCTTATCAACTCTTTGTCCTAGGACAGCACCAACAGCATAATCACTAGCATCACACATAATTTCAAAAGGTAGGTTCCAATCAGGTGGTTGAACAATAGGTGCAGTTATCAAGGCCTTCTTGAGTACTTCAAATTCTTCTTCACAATCATCATCGAAAACAAATGGAATATCTGTTTGTAAGAGATTAGTGAGAGGCCTAGAAATCTTAGAGAAGTCTTTAATAAACCTTCTATAGAAACCAGCATGACCAAGGAAACTTCTTATACCTTTAACGTTTGTAGGGCATGGAATTTTCTCAATGGCATCAACTTTAGCCTTATCAACTTCAGTAACTCTTTCAAAAAATTTATGTCCCAAAACAATGCCTTCATTAACCATAAAGTGGCAATTTTCCCAATTCAAGACAAGGTTAGTATCTTCACATATCTGCAAAACTCGATCAAGGTTGCTCAAGCAATCATCAAAAGAAGATCCATAAACGGAGAAATCATCCATGAAGACCTCAACAATGTTTCACAAAAATAAGAGAATATAGCCATCATGCATCTTTGAAAGGTAACAGGTGCATTTCATAAACCAAAAGGCATACGTCTATAGGCAAAGGTACCGAAAGGGCAAGTAAAAGTGGTCTTTTGCTGATCCGATTGTTAAATAGGTATTTGGGAGAAACCAGAATAACCATCTAGAAAGCAAAAATGTGTATGTTTCGACAATCTTTCTACCATTTGATCAATGAAAGGTAGAGGGTAATGATCTTTCTTAGTAGCTTTATTTAATTTCCTAAAATCAATTACCATCCTATAGCAAGTAACAATTCTCTGCGGGATCAATTCATCTTTATCATTAGGAACAATGGTAATACCTCCCTTCTTAGGGACACAATGCATCGGACTTACCCAATCACTATGAGCCACGGGGTAAATAATACCTGCTTCCAGGAGCTTTAGTATTTCTTTTCTTACCACCTCTTTCATCCTAGGATTCAGTCTTCATTGAGGGTCGGTAACTGGTTTGGAATCAGGATCAGTTTTAATTTTATGCTGGCATAGAGTGGGAGTAATGCCCTTAAGATCATCAAGAGTATATCCAATAGCAGCACGGTGCTTCCTCAGAGTTTTTAATAATTTCTTTTCTTCATGCTCTGAAAGGTTAGCACTAATAATAATAGGATATATCTTTTTTCATCAAGATAAGCATACTTAAGAGTATCAGGTAATTGTTTAAGCTCAAACACAGGATCACCCTTTGGTGGAGGTGGGTCTCCAAGTAATTCAACATGCAAATTATTCTTAAGGATAGGACATTGTTCAAAGATAACTCTATCTATCTCATTCCTCTCATCCATATGCATATCATTTTCATGTTCAAGCAAGTATTGCTCTAAAGTATCCGTAGGAGGCACAACAATAGAAGTAAGAGCAATAATTTCATCCTTACTAGACAATTCTTTTTCATGAGGTTGTCTACTAAACTTATAAAAATTAAATTCATGCAACACACCTCCAAAGCCAAGAGTAACAGTTTGTTTCTCACAATCAATTTGAGCATTAACAGTATTGAGGAAAGGTCTACCAAATATGATGGGACAAAAGCTATCTTGTGTGGTAGCAAGAACGAGAAAATCAGTAGGATACTTAGTTTTACCACAGAAGACTTCAACATCTCTAATAATTCCCACAAGGCAGATAGTATCTCTATTAGCAAGTTTAATAGTAACATCAATAAATTCCATCTCGACAGGTGCAATCTCATTTTTAATTTCATTATATAAAGATTGAGGTATTGCACTAACACTAGCACCCACGTCACATAAACCACGATAACAATGATCTCCTATCTTAACGGAAACAACAGGCATGCCAACTACAGGTTTATGTTTATCTCCAATATGAGGTTTAGCAATTCTAGTAGAAGCTTCACAGAATTGAATAACATGCCTTTCAATATTGTCAGTCAAGAGATCTTTAATAATAGCAATACTACGTTCAACTTTAATTTGCTCACGGGGTGTAGGTGTTCTAATGTAACCCTTGCGTATCACATTTGAAGCTTTAGTGTGATCATTTGTTCTAACAGGGAAAGGTGGTTTCTCAATGTAAGCAGTAGGAACAATAGAATCATTATAAGCAATTACTTTCTCTTCAACTGGAATAGGTTTAGATACATTAACTTCTATGGGAGGATGATATTTAAACCATTTCTCCTTAGGGAGATTGACATGAGTGGCAAATGATTCGCATAATGAAGCTACTATCTCAGAGTCAAGTCCATGTTTAGCGCTAAAATCACGAAAGGTATTTGTTTCTACGAAAGATTTAACACAATCGAACTTCAGATTCATACCTGAATCATTACCTTCATCAAACTCCCAATCTTCAGAATTACGTTTAATTCTTTCCAATAAATCACATCTGATGTCAATATCTCTCTTCATGAAAGAACTGGTACATGAAGTGTCGAGCATGGTGCGATTGTCATGTGAAAGCCGAGCATAAAATTTCATAATAATAATTTCTCTAGGGAGCTCATGGTTGGGGCATGAATATAACATTGACTTAAGCCTCCCCCAAGCTTGAGCGATACTTTCTCTATCACGAGGCCAAAAATTATAGATATAATTCCGATCACGATGTACCAAATGCATAGGATAAAACTTTTGATGAAATTCCAATTTCAATCGTTTGTAGTTCCACGATCCGGTATCATCACATAGCCTATACCATGTCAATGCTTTATCCCACAAAGATAAAGGAAATACCTTCTTCTTGACCTTATCCTCGTGCAAACCTGCAAGCTTAAATAAACCACAAACTTCATCTAAATAGATTAGATGCAAGTCGGTATTTGATGTTCCATCTCCTGTAAAGGATTAGCCAACAGTTTCTCTAGCATACCCAAAGGAATCTCATAATAAATATTTTCAGTAGGTGCAGTAGGTTGAGGAGCAACTCTCTATGCTTCCAGTCGAGGTGAAGATACCCCGAACAAGCTCCTCAAAGGATTAGTTTCCATAGTGACAAGTGAAAATAAATTTCAGCACACTATATAAATGTTTCCTTACCAAATTCCACTTACCAAAGGCGCTTCACTACCCGGCAACGGCGACAGAAAAGAGTCTTGTTGACCCACAAGTATAGGGGATCAATCGTAGTCCTTTCAATAAGTAAGAGTGTCGAATCCAACGAGGAGCATAAGGAAATGATAAGCGGTTTTCAGTAAGGTATTCTCTCCAAGCACAGAAATAGTCGGTAACAGATAGTTGTATGATATAATAATTGGTAACGGGTAGCAAGTAACAATAGTAACAAAGGTGCAGCAATATGGCCCAATCCCTTTTGTAGCAAGGGACAAGCCTGAACAAACTCTTATAAAGTAAAGCGCTCCCGAGGACACATGGGAATTACTGTCAAGCTAGTTTTCATCAAGTTCATATGATTCGCGTTCGCTACTTTGATAGTTTGATATGTGGGTGGACCAGTGCTTGGGTGCTGTCCTTACTTGGACAAACATCCCACTTATGATTAACCCCTCTCGCAAGCATCCACAACTACGAAATAAGAATTAAGACAAAGTCTAACCATAGCATTAAACTAGTGGATCCAAATCAGCCCCTTACGGCGCAACGCATAAACTAGGGTTTAAGCTTTTGTCACTCTAGCAACCCATCATCTACTTATTACTTCCCAATGCCTTCCTCTAGGACAAAATAATGGTGAAGTTTCTTGTAGTCGACATTCACATAACACCACTAGAGGAGAGACAACATAGTACGCATCAAAATATCGAACGAATACAAAATTCACATGACTACTATTAGCAAGACTTATCCCATATCCTCAGGAACAAAAGTAACTAATCACAAAGCATAATTATGTTCATGATCACAGAGGTATTGAATAGAATTAAGGATCTGAACATATGATCTTCCACCAAACAAACCAACTAGCATCAACTACAATAAGCAATTAACACTACTAGCAACCTTACAAGTACCAATCGGAGTTGCGAGACGGAGATTGGTTACAAGAGATGAAATAGGGTTTGGAGATGAGATGGTGCTGATGAAGATGTTGATGGAGATGAGTCTCCTCCGGTGAGAGGAGTGTTGGTGATGACGATGGCGATGATTTCCCTCTCCGGGAGAGAAGTTTCCCCGGCAGAACGGCCCTGCAAGAGCTCTAGATTGGTTCTGTTCAAGTTCCGCCTCGTGGCGGCGGCGTCTCCTCCCGAAAGCTCCATATTGTTTTTTTCTCGGACGAAACCCTTCATATAGGAGAAGATGGGGGCCAGAGGAGCTGCAGGGGGCCCACGAGCCCCCCTAGGTGGGAAGGGCGAGCCTGGCAGGCTCGTGGCCTCCTGGTGGCTCCTCTCTGGTATATCTCCGACCCAGTATTTTTTATATATTCCAAAAAATTCCTCGTTGATTTTCATGGCTTTTGGAGTTGTGCATAATAGACATCTCAAACTTGCTCCTTTTCCAGCCCAGAATTCCAGCAGCCGGCATTCTCCCTCTTCGGGTAAACCTTGTGAAATAAGAGAGAAAAGGCATGAATATTGTACCATAATGTGTAATAATAACTCATGATGCGATAAATATCAATATGGAGTATGATACAAAATGGACGTATCAACTCCCCCAAGCTTAGACCTCGCTTGTCCTCAAGCAAAAACCGAGATCGATAAATATGCCCACATGTTTAGAGATAGAGGTGTCGATAAAATAAAATACGGACATGCAGACATCATGATGATATTTAGAACAGCAATATCGTCATATAATCTCTTATGCTAAAGTGACAATTCATTCACAATGTAAAGCATGCATCAAGAATCTCATTTAGAATTAACAACCAATAGTCTTTAGTCATTGAAGCAATTGCAATTTATCATAACATCGGAAAGAGTCAAATAAGAGCTTGTAAAGCAAATCCACATACTCAATCATCTTTTAGTCTTCTACAATTGCTAAAACCCACGCGGTACTCACGAGATCAAAGTTTCAGTTGGACACAGAGAAAGATAGGGGCTTATAGTTTCGCCTCCCAACTGTTTACCTCAAGGGTAATGTCAACAATAATAATTCATGATTACTTACTTCCAAGTTGATCTATGAATATAGATCTTTCCCTAGCACATGACGCTTGCCAAGATGATGGAAGAATAAGGAATTGGTGAAGATCATCATGACTCTTTTAAAGATAAAAAGTAAAGGTACAAGATAGGCCCTTCGCAGAGGGAAGCAGAGGTTGTCATGCGCTTTGAAGGTTTGGATGTGTGATCTATTAATGTGAAGGAACGTCACTTTATATTGCCTCATGTGATAAAGAACTTTATTATGCAGTGTGTCGCTTTTATGTCTTCCTCATCACAGGTTCGTATAAAGCTTATTTTCCACACACTAATAGATCATACATATTTAGGGAGCAATTTTTATTGCTTGCACCGATGACAACTTACTTGAAGGATCTTATTCAATCCATAGGTAGGTATGGTGGACTCTCATGGCGAAACTGGGTTGAGGGTTTTAATGATGCACAAGTAATACCTCTACTTAGTGCGGAAATTTTGGCTAATGTGAGGTGGAAGCAAGCGTCACATGCTAAAGGATCAATAGTCATATAAAATTGTTCGGAACCAGGCAAACATAATTCATTATGTTGTCTTCCTTGTCCAACATCTACTTCTTAGCATGTAATAGTTTAGTGAGTGTTCACAATCATAGATGGTGTGAGAGATGATATATTTATATGTGAACCTCTCTTTCTTTATTACTTCCTATTAATTGCAACAATGACCAAGGTCTACGTTTGTCTACCCACAACAAGTTTCAGTCAACATTCTTTTTATATGTGAAGTCATCACTTCTCATAAGATCATCACATGATCTTTCATGCTTTTGTTCTCTTATTGTCATTTTATTTAGATCATGGCGAGAAGCAAAGCCCTTAACTAAAACACTCTTTATTATATAGCTCACGAACTCGATTACATTGGGGGTAACACAAAGCAAAACTCAAGCCTAGATCATACTAAAAACTTTATTCTACTAGACAAAGATATTACCAAAAGGATCGAACTAATATAAAGGTAAAGGTAAAAGATGTGATGGTGATACGATACCGGGGCAACTCCCCCAAGCTTGGCACAAGCCAAGGGGAGTGCCCATACCCGTGTGTTTAATTGTCTTCCTTCGGAGGTGATGGTGGTGGAGTTGGAATACCGGTCGGCTTGTTCAAGCTGGCCTTGAGATCCAGTAACTCACTGAGCACACGCTGAATCATAATGGTGTTCTTCTGGATTTCTTCCAGAAGGTGTTTGTTGCTCGGCCCCCATGAGCTTTCCCTTGCATTACTTTCACTTCGATGGGATATATCCCATTTGGAGGGTATGTGTGTATGGAGTGTATTTTCAACTCCATAGTTATGAATCAAATTGTGAAAGTTGTTTCGATGTAACCTGTGTAGCGGCCTCCTAGGAAGGAGCCCTTCTCGTGCTTGCTCAGAGGAATCCCCAACATCTTCCTCCATGTTTGTCTCATCAACTTCTGATCCTTGAGACTCTATCTACATCAACCAAGCATCATCGTGCACTTGATTGGAGGCGGAAGACGACATGATGCTTGACCTTCGGAATCCTGACAGAAAACAGCTCGAAACGAAAACAGAGGATATTTGCGCGATATGAGGGTCAGACCTTTCGGGAGATTATATAATGAATTTTTACCGACCATAAGGAGTGTTCCACCAGAAAACGGAGTCCGGGAGACACAAGAGGAGCTCACGAGCCCCCCAGGAACAGCCAGGGGGTGGGCCCATGCCTGGCAGGCTCGTGGCCTTCTGGTGTGCTTTTGGGACTACCTTAAATTTTTGTATTTTTCTAAATATTCCAAAACTGAGAAAAAATGCTTTTGGAAAAGTTTTGGAGTCGATTTGCTTACCGTATCACATACCTCTTCGTTTTTGGAGTCTGAAACAGGCTGGTAAACATCCCTTACGTACTCCTCCGGGGTTATGGTATTAATTATATTGCTTTCTACATTTATCAGAGTACCTGAGATATAATGCTTGATTCTTTGCCCATTCACAACTCTCAGAAAAGTGCCTTATGCGTTGTTGATTTTGATGGCACCGGAACGATATACTTCCTCGACAATGTAAGGACCTTCCCATTTAGAGAGAAGTTTGCCTGCAAAAAATCTTAAACGAGAATTGTATAGCAAGACATAATCACCTACATTGAACTCGCGTTTTTGTATCCTTTTATCATGCCGCCTCTTAACTTTCTCTTTAAACAACTTGGCATTTTCATATGCCTGAGTTCTCCATTCCTCAAGTGAGATAATATCAAATAACCTCTTCTCTCCAGCAAGTTTGATATCAAAGTTGAGCTCTTTGATTTCCCAATAAGCCTTATGCTCTAGCTCAAGAGGTAAATGACATGCTTTACCGTAAACCATTTTATACGGAGACATGCCCATGGGATTCTTATAAGCAGTTCTATAAGCCCACGGTGCATCATCAAGTTTCTTAGACCAATTCTTTCTAGACCTATTAACAGTCTTTTGCAAAATTAATTTAATTTCTCTATTACTTAATTCTACTTGACCACTAGACTGAGGATGATAAGGAGATGCAATTCTATGGTTGATATCATACTTAGCAAGCATTTTACGGAAAGCACCATGAATAAAATGTGAACCACCATCAGTCATTAAATATCTAGGGACTCCAAATCTAGGGAAAATAACTTATTTAAGCATCTTAATAGAGGTTTTATGATCAGCACTACTAGTTGGAATAGCTTCTACCCACTTAGTAACGTAATCAACAGCAACTAAAATATGAGTATACCCATTGGACTTTGGAAAAGGTCCCATATAATCAAAACCCCAAACGTCAAATGGTTCAATAACAAGTGAGTAATCATAGGCATTTCCTGACGTTTACTAATATTACCTATTCTTTGACATTCATTACAGGACAAGACAAACATACGAGCATCCTTAAAGAGTCTAGGCCAATAAAAACCGGATTGCAATACCTTGTGTGTAGTTCTGTCTCCAGCATGGTGTCCTCCGTAAGCCTCGGAGTGGCACTTCTGTAGGATCTGTCCCTGTTCATGCTCAGGTACACAATGTCTAATAACACCATCTACTCCTTCTTTATACAAGTGAGGATCATCCCAAAACTAATGTCTCAAATCATAAAAGAACTTTTTCTTTTGTTGGTACGTGAAACTAGGTGGTATATATTTAGCAACAATATAATTAGCATAATCAGCATACCATCGCATACTACGTGAAGCATTGATAACATTTAATTTTTCATCAGGAAAGCTATCATCAATAGGTTGTGGGTCATCAAGAACATTCTCTAACCAAGACAAGTTATCTGCTACGGGGTTCTCAGCACCCTTCCTATCAACGATATGCAAATCAAATTCTTGTAGGAGGAGAACCCATTTAATAAGTCTAGGTTTACCGTCTCTCTTTTCAATGAGATATTTAATAGAAACATGATCAATGTGAATAGTAACTTTAGAATCAACAATATAAGGTCTGAACTTATCACATGCAAACACAACTGCTAAAAATTCTTTGTCAGTAGTAGCATAATTTCTTTGGGCACTATCTAGAGTTTTACTAGCATAATGAATAACATTTAATTTCTTATCAACTCTTTGTCCTAGGACAGCACCAACAGCATAATCACTAGCATCACACATAATTTCAAAAGGTAGGTTCCCATCAGGTGGTTGAACAATTGGTGCAGTTATCAAGGCCTTCTTGACTATTTCAAATGCTTCTTCACAATCATCATCGAAAACAAATGGAATATATTTTTGTAAGAAATTAGTGAGAGGCCTAGAAATCTTAGAGAAGTCTTTAATAAACCTTCTATAGAAACCAGCATGACCAAGGAAACTTCTTATACCTTTAATGTTTGTAGGGCATGGCATTTTCTCAATGGCATCAACTTTAGCCTTATCAACTTCAATACCTCTGTCAGAAATTTTATGTCCCAAAACAATGCCTTCATTAACCATAAAGTGGCACTTTTCCCAATTCAAGAAAAGGTTAGTTTCTTCACATCTCTACAAAACTCAATCAAGGTTGCTCAAGCAATCATCAAAAGAAGATCCGTAAATGGAGAAATCATCCATGAAGACCTCAACAATCTTTTCACAAAAATCAGAGAATATAGCCATCATGCATTTTTGAAAGGTAGCAAGTACATTACATAAACCAAAAGGCATACGTCTATAGGCAAAGGTACCGAAAGGGCAAGTAAAAGTGGTCTTCTCCTAATCAAATTGTGAAACAGGTATTTGGGAAAAACCAGAATAACCATCTGGAAAGCAAAAATGTGTATGTTTACATAATCTTTCTAACATTTGATCAATGAAAGGTAGAGGGTAATGATCTTTCTTAGTAGCTTTATTTAATTTCCTAAAATCAATTACCATCCTATAGCCAGTAACAATTCTTTGTGGGATCAATTCATATTTATCATTAGGAAAAACGGTAATACCTCCCTTCTTAGGGACACAATGTACCGAACTTGCCCAATCACTATGAGCCACGGGGTAAATAATAATTGCTTCCAGGAGCTTTAGTATTTCTTTTCTTACCACCTCTTTCATCCTAGGATTCAGTCTTCGTTGAGGGTCGGCAACTGGTTTGGAATCAGGATCAGTTTTAATTTTATGCTGGCATAGAGTGGGACTAATGCCCTTAAGATCATCAAGAGTATATCCAATAGCAGCACGGTGCTTCCTCAGTGTTTTCAATAATTTCTTTTCTTCATGCTCTGAAAGGTTAGCACTAATAATAACAGGATATATCTCTTTCTCATCAAGATAAGCATACTTAAGAGTATCAGGTAATTGTTTAAGCTCAAACACAGTTTCACCCTTTGGTGGAGGTGGGTCTCCAAGTAATTCAACATGCAAATTATTCTTAAGGATAGGACGTTGTTCAAAGATAACTCTATCTATCTCATTCCTCTCATCCATATGCATATCTTTTTCATGTTCAAGCAAGTATTGCTCTAAAGTATCCGTAGGAGGCACAACAATAGAAGTAAGAGCAATAATTTCATCCTTACTAGACAATTCTTTTTCATGACGTTGTCTACTAAACTTAGAAAAAATAAATTCATGCGACACACCTCCAAAGCCAAAAGTAACAATTTGTTTCTCACAATCAATTTGAGCATTAACATTATTGAGGAAAGGTCTACCAAATATGATGGGACAAAAGCTATCTTGTGTGGTAGCAAGAACGAGAAAATCATTAGGATACTTAGTTTTACCACACAGGACTTCAACATCTCTAACAATTCGCACAGGGCAGATAGTATCTCTATTAGCAAGTTTAATAGTAACATCAATAAATTCCATCTCGACAGGTGCAATCTCATTTTTAATTTCATTATATAAAGATTGAGGTATTGCACTAACACTAGCACCCACGTCACATAAACCATGATAATAATGATCTCCTATCTTAACGGAAACAACAGGCATGCCAACTAACGGTTTATGTTTATCTCCAGTATGAGGTTTAGCAATTCTAGTAGAAGCGTCACAAAATTGAATAAAATGCCTTTCAACATTGTCGATCAAGAGATCTTTAATAATAGCAATACTAGGTTCAACTTTAATTTGCTCAAGGGGTGTAGGTGTTCTAATGTAACCCTTATGTATCACAGTTGAAGCTTTAGCATGATCCATTATTCTGACAGGTAAAGGTGGTTTCTCAATGTAAGCAGTAGGAACAATAGAATCATTATAAGCAATTACTTTCTCTTCAACTAGAACAGGTTTAGCTACATTAACTTCTATGGGAGGATGATATTTAAACCACTTCTCCTTAGGGAGATTGACATGAGTGGCAAATGATTCGCATAATGAAGCTACTATCTCAGAGTCAAGTCCATGTTTAGCGCTAAAATCACGAAAGGTATTTGTTTCTACGAAAAATTTAACACAATCGAACTTAAGATTCATACCTGACTCACTACCTTCATCAAACTCCCAATCTTCAGAATTGCATAAATATTTTCCAATAAATCCCATCTGAAGTCAATATCTCTCTTCATGAAAGAACCGGTACAAGAAGTGTCGAGCATGGTGTGATTGTCATGAGAAAGCCGAGCATAAAATTTCATAATAATAATTTCTCTAGGGAGCTCATGGTTGGGGCATGAATATAACATTGACTTAAGCCTCCCCCAAGCTTGAGCGATACTTTCTCTATCACGAGGCCAAAAATTATAGATATAATTCCGATCACGATGTACCAAATGCATAGGATAAAACTGTTGATGAAATTCCAATTTCAATCGTTTGTAGTTCCACGATCCAGTATCATCACATAGCCTATACCATGTCAATGCTTTATCCCACAAAGATAAGGGAAATACCTTCTTCTTGACCTTATCCTCGTGCAAACCTGCAAGCTTAAATAAACCACAAACTTCATCTAAATAGATTAGATGCAAGTCGGTATTTGATGTTCCATCTCGTGTAAAGGATTAGCCAACCGTTTCTCTAGCATACCCAAAGGAATCTCATAATAAATATTTTCAGTAGGTGCAGTAGGTTGAGGATCAACTCTCTGTGCTTCCGGTCGAGGTGAAGATATCCCAAACAAGCTCCTCAAAGGATTAGTTTCCATAGTGACAAGTGACAATAAATTTCAGCACACTATATAAATGTTTCCTTACCAAATTCCACTTACCAAAGGCGCTTCACTCCCCGGTAACAACGCCACAAAAGAGTCTTGATGACCCACAAGTATAGGGGATCTATCTTAGTCCTTTTGATACGTAAGAGTGTCGAACCCAACGAGGAGCAGAAGGAAATGATAAGCGGTTTTCAGTAAGGTATTCTCTGCAAGCACTGAAATAGTCGGTAACAGATAGTTGTATGATATAATAATTGGTAACGGGTAGCAAGTAACAATAGTAACAAAGGTGCAGCAATATGGCCCAATTCCTTTTGTAGCAAGGGACAAGCCTGAACAAACTCTTATATAAAGTAAAGCGCTCCCGAGGACACATGGGAATTACTGTCAAGCTAGTTTTCATCATGTTCATATGATTCGCGTTCGCTACTTTGATAGTTTGATATGTGGGTGGACCGGTGCTTAGGTGTTGTCCTTACTTGGAAAAACATCCCACTTATGATTAACCCCTCTCGCAAGCATACGCAACTACGAAAGAAGAATTAAGACAAAGTCTAACCATAGCATTAAACTAGTGGATCCAAATCCGCCCCTTACGGCGCAATGCATAAACTAGGGTTTAAGCTTCTGTCACTCTAGCAACCCATCATCTACTTATTACTTCCCAATGCCTTCCTCTAGGACAAAATAATGGTGAAGTGTCTTGTAGTCGACGTTCACATAACACCACTAGAGGAGAGACAACATAGTACGCATCAAAATATCGAACGAATACAAAATTCACATGACTACTATTAGCAAGACTTATCCCATGTCCTCAGGAACAAAAGTAACTACTCACAAAGCATAATTATGTTCATGATCAGAGAGGTATTGAATAGCATTAAGGATCTGAACATATGATCTTCCACCAAACAAACCAACTAGCATCAACTACAATAAGCAATTAACACTACTAGCAACCTTACAAGTACCAATCGGAGTTGTGAGATGGAGATTGGTTACAACAGATGAACTAGGGTTTGGAGATGAGATGGTGCTGATGAAGATGTTGATGGAGATGAGTCCCCTCCAATGAGAGGAGTGTTGGTGATGATGATGGCGATGATTTCACTCTCCAGGAGAGAAGTTTCCCCGGCAGAACAGCCCTGCCGGAGCTCTAGATTGGTTCTGCTCAAGTTCCGCCTCATGGCGGCGGCGTCTCCTCTAGAAATATCTATATTGATTTTTTTTCTCGGACGAAACCCTTCATATAGGAGACGATGGGAGCCAGAGGAGTTGCAGGGGTCTCACGAGCCCCCCAGGCGCAGCCAAGGGGTAGGCCGCGCCTGGCAGGCTCGTGGCCTCCTGGTGGCTCCTCTGTGGTATATCTCCGGCCCAGTATTTTTCATATATTCCAAAATAATTCCTCGTTGATTTTCACGGCTTTTGGAGTTGTGTAGAATAGACATCTCAAACTTGCTCCTTTTCCAGCCTAGAATTCTAGCTGTCGGCATTCTCCCTCTTCGAGTAAACCTTGCGAAATAAGAGAAAAGGCATGAATATTGTACCATAATGTGTAATAACAACTTATGATGTGATAAATATCAATATAAAAGTATGATGCAAAATGGACGTATCAATAGGGTCGGCATGTGTTTTCGTCTTGAATCTCCGGTAGAAACTTTGGGGCACTCTTTGAAGTTCTTTGTGTTTGATTGAATATGATGAATCTGAAATTGTGTGATGCATATCATATAATCAAGCCCATGGGTACTTGTGGTGATGTTGGAGTATCTAGGTGACATTAGAGTTTTGGTTGATGTGTGTCTTAAGGTGTTATTTTAGTACGAACTCTAGGGCTATTCGTGACACCTATAGGGATAGCACATAAGATTGATCGGAAAAGATAACTTTGAGGTGGTTTAGTACCCTACAATAATTTCTTCGTTAGATCTCTGCTATTTGTGTCTTTGGAGTGAACTCTTTGCCGCACGACAGGTATTTACATATGATTCAACTATGTCAATAATATTGAGAGAAATTGCACTAGTGAAAGAATGAACCCTAGGCCTTGTTTCCAAGCATTTATACAATGTTTTGCTCGTCGTTTATGTCACGCCCAAGATGCGGTCCAATCCTTATTTCGGCACGAGGGCCTCGACAGGGATAGAAGCGCATCTTGCTACTTCTTGAGCTTGCGTTGGTTTTTCCCTTGAAGAGGAAAGGGTGATGCAGCAAAGTAGAGATAAGTATTTCCCTCATTTTGAGAACCAAGGTATCAATCCAGTAGGAGTATCAAGATGAGGCACCAAGGCACCTGCGCAAAAACAAACAAACTTGGACCCAACGCGATAAAGGGGTTGTCAATCCCTTTACAATTACTTGCAAGGTGAGATCTGATAGTGATAATAGGTAGACATAAATAAATAAATAAAAGTGCAGCAAGGTATTTTTGGTATTTTTGTATGTAGATTTGAATATATAATGTGTAAAATAGACCCAGGGGCCATAGTGTTCACTAGAGGCTTCTCTCATGATAGCAAGTATTACGGTGGGTGAACAAATTACTGTCGAGCAATTGATAGAATCGCGCAAAGTCATGACGATATCTAAGGCAATGATCATACATATAGGCATCACGTCTGAGACAAGTTGACCGATACTTTCTGCATCTAATACTATTACTCCACACATCGACCGCTATCCAGCATGCATCTAGTGTATTAAGTTCATAACATAGAGAGTAACGCCTTAAGCAAGATGACATGATGTAGAGGGATAAAATCATGCAATACGATATAAACCCCATCTTTTTACCCTTGATGGCAACAACACGATGCCTGCCTCGCTACCCCTTCTGTCACTAGGTGAGGGCACCGCACGGTTTGAACCCAAAACCAAGCACTTCTTCCATTGCAAGAATTATAGATCAAGTTGGCCAAACGAAACCCATAACTCGAAGAGACTTACAAGGATACGAAATCATGCATATAAGAAATCAGAGGAGACTCAAATAATATTCATAGATAATCTGATCATAAATCCACAATTCATCGGATCTCAACAAACACACCGCAAAAGAAAGTTACATCGGATATATATCCATGAAGATCATGGAGAACTTTGTATTGAAGATCAAAGAGAGAGAATAAGCCATCTAGCTACTAGCTATGGACCCGAAGGTCTGTGGTGAACTACTCACGCATCATCGGAGAGGCAATGGTGTTGATGAAGAAGCCCTCCGTGTCCGAATCCCCCTCCGGCAAGGTACCAGAACGGTCCCCAGATGGGATCTCGCGGAAACATAACCTTGCGGCGGCGGAAAAGTATTTTCATGCTCTCTCTGTTGATTCTAGGATTCTAGGGAATTTATAGGTGAAAGAGGTAGGGAAAAAGAGGCACGAGGGGCCCACAAGCCTGCTAGGCATGCCCACCCCCTAGGGCGCGCCTAGGGGGGTCCGTGGCCCTCTGCCTTGGTTCTCAAGTCTTCTGGATCCCTCTTGTCATGGAAAAAATCATCCTGAAGGGTTTATTCCGTTTGGACTCTGTTTAATATTCTTATCTGAAAAAGGTCAAAAACATGGAAAAAATAGAAACTGTCACTGGGCACTGAGTTAATAAGTTAGTCCCAAAAATGATATAAAATAGCATATAAATGCATATAAAACATTCCAAGTTGGTAATATAATAGCATGGAACAATCAAAAATTATAGATACTTTGGAGACGTATCAAGCATCCCCAAGCTTAACTCATTCTCGTCCTCGAGTAGGGAAGTGATAAAGACCGAATTTTTGATGCGGAATGCTACCTAACATATTTGTTCTTTGTAACTTCTTTATTGTGGCATGAATGTTCAGATCCATAAGATTCAAAACAATAGTTTAATATTGACATGAAAACAATAATACTTCAAGTATAATAGCAAAGTAATCATGAACTTTTGAAATAACAAGGCCAAAGAAAGTTATCCCTACAAGATCATATAGTCTAGCTATGCTCCATCATCCCCACACAATGAATTTAAATCATGCACAACCCCGGTATTGTCCAAGTAATTGTTTTCGCACTCTTACTTTCTCAAACTTTTTCAACTCTAATGCAATACATGAGCGTGAGCAATGGATATAGCACTATAGGTGGAATGGAGTGTGGTGGAGGTTGTGAGGCAAAAAGGAGGAGATGGTCACATCGACTTGGCGTATCAATGGGCTATGGAGATGCCCATCAATAGATATCAATGTGAATGAGTAGGGATTGCCGGAATGGATGCACTAGAGCTATAAGTGTATGAAAGCTCAAAAATAAAAACTAGTGGGTGTGCACCCAACTTGCTTGCTCACGAAGACCTAGGGCAATTTTAGGAAGCCCATCATTGGAATATACAAGCCAAGTTATATAATGAAAATTCCCACTAGCATATGAAAGTGACAAAACAAGAGACTCTCTATGATGAAGAACATGGTGCTATTTTGAAGCACAAGTGTGGAAAAAGATAGTAGCATTGTCCCTTCTCTCTTTTTCTCTCATTTTTTTTGTTTGGGCTCTTTGGCCTCTTTTTTTCATTTTCATTTTTCTTGAGTGGGCATCTTTGGCCTATTTTTTTTATTTCCTCACATGGTAAAATGCTCTAATAATGATGATCATCACACTTTTATTTACTTACAACTTGATACTTAGAACAATAATGACTCTATATGAATGAAAGTGATGGCACATGTCATGAGACGGAATGGTGAAAGTTGCATGGCAATTTTATCTCGGAATGGCTATGAAAATGCCATAATAGGTAGGTATGGTGGCTGTTTTGAGGAAGGTATATGGTGGGTTTGTGCACCGACGAAAGTTGCGTGGCCCTAGAGAGGCTAGCAATGGTGGAAGGTGAGAGTGCATCTATACCATGGACTCACATTAGTCATGAATAACTCATATACTTATTGTGAAAGTTTTATTAGTAATCGAAACAAAGTGCTAAATGTATACTCCTAGGGGAAGGGTTAGTAACCGACCGCCACACAAAGGATGACAATCAATAAATCAATTATGCTCCGACTTCCTAACATAGCGGTTCACCATACATGCATGCTACGGGAATCACTAACCTCAACACAAATATTTCTAGATTCACAACACCCTACTATCATAACTCTAATATTATCACCTCCATATCTCAAAACTAATCGTGAGGAATCAAACTTCTCTTACTAATAAATGCACTTGAATATGAAAGTTTTTATTATATCCTCTTTGGATGCCTATCATAGTTAGGACTAATTTCATAGCACATGCCAATTACCAAGTTACTTAGAGAGAGCACTCTCAAAATGATATAAGTGAAGATCGAGAGTTTTTATTTCTACAAAATATGACACCACCGTTCTCTACAAAGATTTAAGTGAAGCACTAGAGCAAAATTAATTAGCCTCAAATATATAAGTGAAGCACATGGGAGCAAAATTACCAAGCTAAAAAGATATAAGTGAAGCTCATGGGAGCAAAATTACCAAGCTCAAAAGATATAAGTGAAGCACATGTGAGATAAATTACCAAGCTCAAAAGATATAAGTGAAGCAAATGTGAGAAAAATTACCAAGCTCAAAAGATATAAGTGAAGCACATGTGAGCAAAATTACCAAGCTCAAAAGATATAAGTGAAGCACATGTGAGCTAAATTGCCTAACTCAAAAGATATAAGTGAAGCTCATTGAGTATTCTAACAAATTCACGATGAGTGCATGTCCCTCTAAAAAGGTGTGCAGGAAGGATGATTGTGATAAAACAAAAATCAAAGACTCCTATAATACACAATGCTCCAAGCAAAACACATATCATGTGGTAAATAAAAATATAGCTCCAAGTAACGTTACCGATGGATTGAAGACGAAAGAGGGGATGCCTTCCCTGGGCATCCCCAAGCTTTGGCTTTTTTGTGTCCATGAATTTGGCTTGTGATGACTTGGGCATCCCCAAGATTAGGCTCTTTCCACTCTTTATTCCATTGTCCATAAGAACATCACCCAAAACTTGAAAACTTCACAACACAAAACTTAAATAGAAACTTGTGATAGCATTAGCATAAGAAAACAAACCACCAACTTTTTAGGTACTGTAGTAAACTTAATTTCCATTTATATTGATGTTATATTACTGAATTCTCACTTTTCCATGGCTCGTACCCCCCGATACTAACCATAGTTTCATCAAAATAAGCAATCAACACAACAAAAACAGAATCTGTCGAAAACAGAACAATCTGCAGCAATCTGTATATTTAGTATACCTATGATAACCTAAAAATTATGAAAAAATTATGACAATTAGGGAAATTTGCATATCAATCAGAACAAGAAATAATCAACTCAAAATCTCTTTCTGGATAGGAACTAAAAATAATTTCGTGAGCATAAAGTTTCTGTCTTTTTCAGCATGATTAAACAACTATCACCAAAATTAATCATAAAGGTTTTACATGGCACAAACACTAATTAAAACATAAAAACACAATAATAACATAATCATGATGGTGTGTACTCAACAAAACAGAAAGTAAAAAAGAAAAAATAAATTTATTCATTGGATTGCCTCCCAACAAGCGCTATCGTTTAACGCCCTTAGCTAGGCGTAAGGCAATAGAATCAAGTATTGTCATCCTTAGTGATCAAACCATAAGTAGCTCTCATAATGGATTCATAAGGCAGTTTTATTTTCTTTCTAGGAAAGTGTTCCATGCCCTTCTTTAATGGAAATTGAGATTTAATATTCCCTTCCTTCATATCAATAACAGCACCAATAGTCCTAAGGAAAGGTCTACCAAGAATAATGGGGCATGTCGGATTGCAATCAATATCAAGCACAATGAAATCTACGGGCACATAGTTACTATTTTCAATAATAATAACATCATTGATCCTTCCCATAGGTTTCTTAATAGTAGAATCCTCAAGATGCAAATTAAGAGAGCACTCATCAATCTCATTGAAACCTAGAACATCACATAAAGATTTTGGAATTGTGGAAACACTAGCACCCAAATCACACAAAATATGGCATTCATAATTTTTAATCTTGATTTTTATAGTAGGTTCCCACTCATCATGAAGTTTTCTAGGAATAGATATTTCCAACTCAAGTTTCTCTTCAAGAGATTTCATCATAGCATCAACGATATGTTGGGTAAAAGCCTTATTTTGACTATAAGCATGGATTGCATCAAGGAAATACATTCAATCAAAGAGCAACTATCATAATTAAATTCCTTGAAATCTAAAGTAGTAATTTCATCACTATTCAAAGTTTTTATATCCTCTACTCCACTTTTAGTATTTTTAGCATCAAGATAATTAGACTCCGAATCATTGGGGCGTTTCTCAACCAAAGTGGATTCACATCCAGCCCCATAATAATTAAGATTGACATTAGAAAACAAGGATTAAATAGGAGTCACACCAAGCACTTTAAGATCTTCGTGATTCTCATCACGAGAACACGCCTTTTTGAGCCATTCATGTCTAGCACGAATTTGGGTGGTTCTTTATTTACTCTCATTCGTAGAAACACGCATAGATTTCAAAGTTTCATCCATATTAATCTTGGGAGGAACACATCTCAATTTCAAAGCATCAATATCAAGAGACATTCTATCAACAGTCCTAGCCAAGTCATCAATTTTAAGCAGTTTTCCTTCTATGGAAGCATTGAAAATCTTTTGCGAATTAATAAACTCCTTAATATTGCTCCCAAGATCAGAGG
Organism: Hordeum marinum; assembly: GCA_022496015.1. Taxonomy (NCBI): domain Eukaryota; kingdom Viridiplantae; phylum Streptophyta; class Magnoliopsida; order Poales; family Poaceae; genus Hordeum; species Hordeum marinum. The sequence goes on along the minus strand of CM039677.1, from coordinate 416,376,231 downwards.
GTATTTTATTATAATTTCCATGAGAATTTCTATAGGAATTGCCAAAATTATTAGAGGGATTACTAGGAAAAGGCCTAGGGTTAAAGTTACCTCTATAAGCATTGTTGTTACCAAAATTATTCCTACCAACAAAATTAAATCCAAGTTGTCATTGCTATTCTCAATCAAGGAAGATAAAGGCATATCATTTGGATCTAGAGGAGCACTTTTACTAGCAAACAACTTCATTAACTCATCCATCTTAGCACTCAAAGAGTTAATTTCTTCTATAGCATGCACTTTTTTACTAGTAGGTGACCTTTCAGTGTGCCATTGAGAATAATTTGTCATGATATTATCTAAGAGTTTTGTAGCTTCTCCTAGTGTGATTTCCATAAAAGTTCCACCAGAGGCAGAATCCAAGATATTTCTAGAAGCAAAATTCAAACCAGCATAGAAAATTTGTATAATCATCCAAAGACTTAGAACATGAGCGGGACAATTTCTAATCATTAATTTCTTTCTCTCCCAAGATTGTGCAACATGTTCATGATCTAGTTGCTTAAAATTCATGATATCATTATGGAGAGAGATAATCTTAGCAGGTGGAAAATACTTGGAAATAAAGGCATCTTTACACTTGTTCCATGAATCAATACTATTTTTGGGTAAAGATGAAAATCAAGTTTTTGCTCGATCTCATAGTGAGAACGGAAATAGCTTCAATTTAATCATATCATTATCCACATCTCTCTTCTTTTGCATATCGCATAACTCAATAAAGTATTAAGATGGGATGCGGCATCTTCACTCGGAAGGCCAGAAAATTGCTCTTTCATAAAAAGATTCAACAAGGCAACATTAATTTCATATGAATCCGCACTAGTGGTGGGAGCAATTGGAGTACTAATAAAATCATTGTTATTAGTATTAGATAAGTCACACAATTTAGTGTTTTCAGACATGGTGACTTAGCAAGCAGACAAGCACATGAGCAAACAGAAAGTAAGCGAAAGAAAAGGGGCGAACGAAAAAGGTAATAAAGAAAGGCAAATATTTTTGTAAATTTTGTTTTAGAGGTCGGGGAGAGGAAAAGGAGAGGCAAATGGCAAATATTGTAAATGCAAGAGGTGAGTTTGCGATAGGTACTTGGTAGATATGCTTCAATTGAATACTCCCCGGCAACGACACCAGAAATTCTTCCTGCTACTTCTTGAGCTTGCATTGGTTTTTCCTTTGAAGAGTAAAGGGTGATGTAGCAAAGTAGAGATAAGTATTTCCCTCAGTTTGAGAACCAAGGTATCAATCCAGTAGGAGTATCAAGATGAGGCACCAAGGCACCTGCGCAAAAACAAAAAAACTTGCACCCAACGCAATAAAGGGGTTGTCAATCCCTTTACGATTACTTGCAAGGTGAGATCTAATAGTGATAATAGGTAAATATAAATAAATAAATAAAAGTGCAGCAAAGTATTTTTGGTATTTTTGTATGTATATCTGAATATATAATGTGTAAAATAGACCCGGGGGCCATAGTGTTCACTAGAGGCTTCTCTCATGATAGCAAGTATTACGGTGGGTGAACAAATTACTGTCGAGCAATTGATAGAATCGCGCAAAGTCATGACGATATCTAAGGTAATGATCATACATATAGGCATCACGTACGAGACAAGTAGACCGATACTTTCTGCATCTACTACTATTACTCCACACATCGACCGCTATCCAGCATGCATCTAGTGTATTAAGTTCATAACATACAGAGTAACGTCTTAAGCAAGATGATATGATGTAGAGGGATAAATTCATGCAATATGATATAAACCCCATATTTTTACCCTTGATGGCAACAACACGATGCGTGCCTCGCTACCCCTTCTGTCACTAGGCGAGGACACCGCACGGTATGAACCCAAAACCAAGCACTTCTCCCATTGCAAGAATTATAGATCAAGTTGGCCAAACGAAACCCATAACTCGAAGAGACTTACAAGAATACGAAATCATGCATATAAGAAATCGAAGGACACTCAAATAATATTCATAGATAATCTGATCATAAATCCACAATTCATCGGATCTCGACAAACACACCGCAAAAGAAAGTTACATTGGATAGATCTCCATGAAGATCATGGAGAACTTTGTATTGAAGATCAAAGAGAGAGAAGAAGCCATCGAGCTACTAGCTATGGACCCGAAGGTCTATGGTGAACTACTCACGCATCATCGGAGAGGCAATGGTGTTGATGAAGAAGCCCTCTATGTCTGAATCCCCCTCCGGGAGGGCACCAGAACGGTCCCCAAATGGGATCTTGTGGAAACAGAAGCTTGCGGCGGCAGAAAAGTATTTTTGTGGCTCTCTCTGTTGATTCTGGGATTTTAGGGAATAGGCGAAAGAGGTAGGGCAAAACAGGCATGAGGGACCCACGAGCCTGCTAGGCGCGCCCACCCCTAGGGCGCGCCTAGGGGGCTCGTGGCCTCCTCCGTGGCCCTCTGCCTTGGTTCTCAAGTCTTATGGATCCCTCCTGTCGTGGAAAAAATCATCCTGAAGGTTTTATTCCGTTTGGACTCCGTTTAATATTCGTATCTAAAAAAGGTCAAAAACACGGAAAAAACAGAAACTGACACTAGGCACTGAGTTAATAAGTTAGTCCCAAAAATGATATAAAATAGCATATAAATGCATATAAAACATCCCAAGTTGATAATATAATAGCATGGAACAATCAAAAATTATAGATACGTTGGAGACATATCACATCTCGACGCGCTTGCAAGAATGGATATCATTACAAGTACATGTACAGAAGAGATGAGTATATGGAATTGGCTTACCCTCGCCACAAGCTACATCAGAGTCACATCAATAAAACACATACTCAACATCATACAGAAGAGCAGGGTCCGACTACGGACAAAATCAAACGGTAAAATGACATCCACCCTTGCTATCCCAGGCTGCCACCTGGAACCCATCCTAGATCGATGAAGAAGAACTCCAAATCAAATCAAGCAACGCGCCCACGTCAAATCATCGCATTACCTGTACGTGCAACTGTTGTTGTAGTAATCTGTGAGCCACAGGGACTCATCAATCTCATTTCGAAGGGTATCAAGACTATTAAAGCTTAATAGGTGAGGTATGGTTAAGTGGTGAGGCTGCAGCAAGCGACTAAGCATTTATTTGAGTGGCTAACTTACGAATACAGAAAATAAAGTATGGTGGTCTACGCATAACGGACGTGAACTAGAAATGATCACTAACTGATCCTGAACACCTACTTATGTCAAACATAACCCCACTGTGTTCTCTTTCGGATAAGAACTCACGAAAAGAGATAGTCACGGTTACGCACACAGTTGGTGTATTTTATTAGAGTTTACTTCAAGTTTGCTATGACCGGGTGTTAAACAAAGTATCCAAGTTTGCCAAATAACCGCGGGCACGGCTTCTCGAAAAGATTTAACCCTGCAGGGGTGCTCCAACTCATCCATCACAAATTAACCACACGCAACGGGAATAACCTCAACCACGGATCTCGTGATCATCCTAGGAAATTCCAAAGGAAATCCAACACCTCGAGATAGCCCGAAGAAGATCAGAATTCCTCGCTCAAGACGTTCGAGAAAGGTAAAACAAATCCAGCAAGGGCTCCCGACGTGTCGACGATCCCGATAGAAGCCGCGTATCTCGTTCTCAGGACACGGCGGATAAGCTAGTGTACGGAGGCCTGATAGAAATCTCCCGAGTTGCCCCGGGTTGGACCCGCACAATGCTCTAGTTTGGACCAACACTCATGAGGAGCACTGGCCCGGGGGTTGATTAATTATCCGCGGGTGCCGGCGGGTCCCTATGCAAATTTATTAGTTATTAGGCAAATGGAGTACCAATGTTGGGCCTTGCCAGACAAGTTTTATCCCAAAACGAAAATCAAGGGGGTCCCCATAACAACCCCGAGCATGTTAGGAGCGCTCATTTATGGAACATAACACCGGTTCACAAGTAACTAGGGGCGGCAAGAGTGGAACAAAACACCAAGCAAAAGGCCAAGCCTTCCACCTTTACCAAGTATATATGTGCATTAAATTAAATAGCAGCAATATTGTGATATAACAAAAGAATGTCCATGTTGACACATGGAAGCAATTGCACCTGCAACTATAAATGCTATAAGAAGGCTGAGCAAGCGGTAACATAGCCAAACAAAGGTTTGCTGGGATGTGGAGGGGTTAGAGGCTTGTCATGGCAATGTTGGAAGGCTTGTCAAACAGGTGGTAGGTAGCGAGACATAATAATAAAACACGAGACAACTAGCACGGCAATGATAGTAATGGTATCTAGGGAAATGTGTCATCTTGCCTGAGATCCCGCTCGGAAGAAGATCGAGTCCATGAAGAAGACGAGCCAGCATAGTCGAACGAATCCTCACACTCCGAATGCTTTCGGAACTCTATCAAGAAGAAGCAATCCGAAACAACAATCAACACACGGAACACCACAACATATGCATGACATGATGCGCAAACAAATATAATGCATGTCCGGTTTAAATATACAAGGCATGGCAAAGAACATCGAACAACTCCTACACATTAAGTGAAGCTCAATATGCAACGAGGTGCATATTGACGAAACTCCACGATCAAATATTTAGTTCACTCTCGTTAGGTACTCATCAATATTAAATGTTGTTAGGCATGGCAAGAGGTGAAGCAGAAGTAAACTATCTATCTAGGCATCTTAAATGAGGCCTGAAACAACTTATAGCATTTCCGTAATGACCCCATATGTTAATTTCGAAATTGGTCCAGATCTGAACTAAACATATTTTATATTTGTTAAACAACAAAATAAAGTACACCATGCAATTCTACACGTTGTTCTAGTCGATTTACATATATAGAACATCTCAAACGGAGCTACGGTCTAAAAGATATGAGCAACACAAGATGCATATGACATGAATGCAAATGCATGGGGAAAACAATCAAAAACATTTTAAATCATGAATGCAGCAAGTTGTTGTGAAACTACATGATATTATAAGCAAGTTACATATGCAACATGTTCAAAACGGAGCTACGGTTCAACCACAATCAACAAAACAAGTTTTAGTTGAAATCTGCCAAAAACAGCAACATGGCATTTTGCACTCATGAAAACAACAAACTACAAGTTTATAAAATGCACAAACTAAACATGGGGAAGTAGTATACAACATGCACTTCATTCCATCTTCACATATCATATCCAAAACATGCATGGATCACATGGTAGGAAGCTCACAAGAAGGCTACTTGATAACAGTTTCACACTCAGTGAAAATAGCAGTTTTGACAATGCAGTTTTTATCACGAAGGCATATTGACAGCAGTAAAACTATATGCTATAGATCATATTATGGCATGAAACTTAACAGAATACTAAAGTACAATATCAACTACAAATAACTCCATTACACCTACCACAAAAGGGTTGTAGATCACTAGCAAATCACATGGCAAGACAGCAACAAAATATTACAGATTCCAGACTTAGAAATATTTTAGCATCGCAAAACAGCAGAATTTTTATAACAAGTTGACAACAAGAAAACAACACCTAAACATGCATTTCTATGTCAAGCAAAATGTCCAAGGGCTAGGACACATATCAAAGGGCATTTCTCATGTTTAAAATTATGTCATATCATGCATGGATTAATTTCCACAAAATTAACAAAAGGATATCACGGCATAAATGAAATGCACACAAAATGCTCAAATGGCCAAACTAAATGCACAGATAAATTATATGGATTTTTCTACCCCGAAACATATATAATATGCATAGGTTCATGTGGAAAATTAATCATAATTAATTATGCAAGTATGGCCTAATCACCCTATAGCAATTCATTTATGCAAATAAAATGCAAACTCCCTTCCAACATTTTTCTCATGCATGAAAATGCGATGCCGATGCTATGAACATTTTTTTAATAGTTGATTTGGGTTAAATCCCGATGCACGTTTAATTATTATGCGCAATGCAAAAATGACAAATATGCACAATGACAGAAAATGCCATGATAAATATTCTAAGCATGGATGAAAATGACATACTATTAATCTATATTTTATTCTAAGCATTTTACATATTAAAATTATTTTAATACGACTTGCGGATTATTATATATAGACGTTTCAAAATCTACAAAAGGCCTAACGAAAAAAACAAGTGCGGGGCTGGCTGGGCTGCTCACCATTGGGCCACTTGGGCTGGTCGGTGGCAGGGGAGCAAAGCTGGGCCGGCTGGGAGGCTGGGCCCATGCGTGGCAAGTGGTCAACTAGGCGGCTGGGAGCGAGCGGAGGCTGCGTCGTCCTCCCGCACGAGGCAGGGGCAGCGGCGGCGCTCCACAAGCGGCAAGGCTCACCGGCGAGGACGGGGCGAGCAAGGCCGGATCCCGGGGCCGGCGGCCTGGATCCATCCATCCCCGGCGGCGGCTGACGAAGATCAGCGACAGGGCGGCTCGGGCGGCCATGGCGGACTTGCGGGAGGGAGAAGGGAGAAGGGGTGAGAGAGAGAGGAGAGGAAGGGGAGGAAGGGGGGAGAGGGCGGCGAGGATGGTCCGGCAACCGGCCGGCGAGGTGGCGGGGCTCTGGCGAGCTGGCAGCGACGGTGCCCATGGGAAGCTGCGGGAGGAGCTCGGGAGCTCGGGCAGCCATGGGAGGCACAGGCATGGGAGCGGGCGCGCTCGGGTCCAAATGGGCTCGGGCGGGCTCAAATGGGCTCGAGCTGGCCTGGTGGCTAGAGGAGGGAGAAGGAGGGGTTTGGCACGGGATTTTAGGGAATTAGGGTTAGATGCCCAAATAGGAAGGGGAGGGGGTCTATATATAGTTTAGGGGCTAGGGTTGACGGTCTCTGTCCGTTTTCGGACCGCCGGATGTCGATTCGACGGTCCGGAAGCGGAGGGGGCTACGGTGGTTGTGCAGATGGACCATGTGAGGAAGAGAGAGAGAATGGTGACCCGTGGCACGAGGTTTTAAAATACCAAAAACGTCCGATAATACAACGATGACCTCCCTGCTACGACTGACCGACGGGTATCAAACGATCTCAGAATGCGACGAAAATCGACGGACGGTCTGCCTACTATATAACAAGACCGCATGCCAAGTTTCGACCCAATCCAAAAATATTTTTCGTGCGCTTTAAAAACTGTTTTATTTAACGATGTCGCGGGCGCGTGCGTGTGTGGTTGGACTCGAAACGGGTAACGGCAAGAACGGAGAGAACCGGCAACTACGAACGGATGCAAGTTTTCGAAAACGGGTGACGATGCTATGCAGATGATGTGAATGATGCGATGATGAATGCAACAATAAAACGAATCACAGACGAGAATGGAAACAAAAGGGGAATCTTCTGGAGCGTCGGCCCCGGGCTGTTATAGTTTACTACTTGCTACCTTGCTCTTTTTATATTTTCAGATTACAAAAACCTATATCTACCATCCATATTACACTTGTATCACCATCTCTTCGCCGAACTAGTGCACCTATACAATTTATCATTGTATTGGGTGTGTTGGGGACACAAGGGACTCTTTGTTATTTGGTTGCAGGGTTGTTTGAGAGAGACCATCTTCATCCTACGCCTCCCACGTTGATAAACCTTAGGTCATCCACTTGAGGGAAAATTGCCATTGTTCTACAAAACTCTAAGCTTGGAGGCCCAACACGAGTCTGCAAGAAAAAGGTTGTGTAGTAGACATCATGTGGTAGGAGCATCTACAGCATGACATATAAATTTGCAAAGTACACACTGATGTGAATGTTGCAGACCTGTTGACTAAAACCTCTCTCACAAGCAAAACATGATCAAACCCCAGAACTCATTGGGTGTGAATCACATGGCGATGTGAATTAGATTATTGACTCTAGTGTAAGTGGGAGACTGTTGGAAATATGCCCTAGAGGCATTAATAAATTGGTTATTATCATATTTCCTTGTTAATGATAAATGTCTATTATCCATGCTAGAATTGCATCGACTGGAAACTCATATACATGTGTGGATACATAGACAACACCGTGTCCCTAGTGAGCCTCTACTAGACTAGCTCGTTGATCAAAGATGATTAAGGTTTCATAACCATAGACATGAGTTGTCATTTGATAGCGAGCTCACTTCATTAGGAGAATGATGTGATGGACAAGACTCAAATCGTAAGCACAACATTTGATCGTATCAGTAAATTTATTGCTACTACTTTTTTCATGTCAAGTATCTGTTCCTAAGACAATGAGATCATGCAACTCCCTGACACCACAGGAATGCCTTGTGTGTATCAAATGTCACTTCATAACTGGGTGATCATAAAGAAAATCCAGAGGTATCTTTGAGGGTGTTTATTGGGTTGGCATTGATCGAGACTGGGATTTGTCACTCCTTTTGACGATGAGGTATCTCTGGGCCCTCTCGGTAATACAACATCAAAAGAAGCTTTCAAGCAATGTGACTAAGGAGTTAGTCATGGGATATTGTATTACGGAACGAGTAAACAGACTTGACGATAACGGGATTCAACTAGGTATGTGAAAGGATCGATATGGTTGAGTAGAGGGGGTGAATAGGAAACTACCATTTTTTAAGCTCTTCTTAACAAATTAGGTTTAGCAATAAATAGGTTGTCTAGATATGCAACTAGGTGAGCAACCTATATGATGCTAACTACAATAATAACAAGAACTAGGCTTGCACAAAGTAAAGGTAAGAAGTAACCACAAGTGGAACCGTTGAAGACAAGGATGTCTTACTGAAGTTCCTTCCCTTTGAGGGGAAGTACGTCTCCGTTGGAGAGGTGTGGAGGCACAATGCTCCCCAAGATGCCACTAAGGCCACTGTATTCTCCTCACACCCTCATACAATGCGAGATGCCATGATTCCACTAGTGGTGCCCTTGAAAGTGGCAACCGGCCCTTTACAAGCAAGGTTGGGGCAATCGCCACAACTTAATTGGAGTCTCCCAACGAAACCATGAAGCTTCACCATAATGGAGTATGGCTTCGAGGTCACTTCTTCCATCTAGGGTGCTCAAACACTCAAGAGTAACAAAATCCACACAAGAAAGTATGGGGGAATCAATTTTGCTTTGGTGGAAGTGTAGAGCTAGGTCTCCTCCTGCAATCCCTACCAAATCAAAAAGTTTGAGTCTCTAGAGAGAGAGATCGGCCAAGGAATCTTGAAGGACATTAATGGAGGAGAGAGAGAGGTAAGAGATAAGAGGGAGGTGGAAGAACCACCTCTTTATATAGGGCCCCAACTTCCAACCGTTAAAGACGGTTTTACATGGCAGCGGTACAACCGGTTGTGGAGACGATATAACCAGCAGGACTGGAACAACCGCCCAACCACCAGCCAACCACCACATCAAAATAGAACCTGAGGCGATGGTTCCTCCCCAGTGCAACCGCTCGAATCGAGTGCATGACAGGGTTAAGTCCCGAGCGGTACGGCCGCTTAAGACACCGGTAGTACCGGTTGATAGATATCAACCGGAACAACCGCCCCTCATCCACCCAACAACCGCACCACAACAGGACCATGTCCGGTTGTAGGCCGATGCTGGGCCGGTAGAACCGCCCAAGGCTTCTGTTGGGTTCTACCGTAGGTGCATCGCATGCAAATTAAAAATTTCCTACGCGCAGAACATCCAAGAACATGCTACGGCGATAGATCACAGATCATTACCACTAGACACGCAGTGTCGTGCAGCGGAAGTAGAGTTGGGGCAGCGCATTCATGTGGCCCGTCTCCTCCTCGTCCGATCTCCGTCGAACAGTCATTTCGATCTCCCTCGAACAGCCGGTTGCTGGATCCCACGTATAGGTTCGCCGGAGCAGCGCAAGTGCACCGCCTCTAACGGTATCCGCGCGTGCAGGAGGAACACCCGTGCGGCGGACTGCTAGGTCCGATCACACGATCGGTGGTGGTGAGTGGAGGTGGCTAGTTGCAACTCATGGAAAGCCCTAATAACGGCGCCGAAGTGATCAACCGGATGGGTGTGCCGCACCTCCACTATATATAGGCATCCGGCTCGGGCTCAACTCTTGGGCCTCGCACAGGTCCTAAAGCCCATGTGTTCCTTCCCTTAAGCGTGCGACCCCTTAGGTTCTTGTTCACTTGGTCGCAAGTCAGATCACATTCGACTCGAGCAGTCGGTAGCGGCGTCTAGCAAAACATGCCGACTCCAAGTGTCCAATGAAGCTGGTTAGGCGAACCTGTACTTCACACTTCTGTTCCTTTGGCCACATGATATATCTTGTCGTGCACAACACGACATGGTCATCCTTGTTGCAGCACGACCTCTTTCTCGTTCTGGTGAATCCGACTAACATTCGGATTATCTCGTAATCCTCATTGCATGTCCATGCTTATCCAGGTCAGATCACCCGAGGGGCCCAGAGTATATCTCTCTTGGTAGGAGGGGCAAATACCATCTTGCTCGACCATGTCTCGCAGCATGGGTCTGGGCAAGCCCGAAACCTACCTTTGTAACTACCCACTCATGGAGTAGCGTTTGGTCGGCCCAAAGCAAGTCTGTCACCATCCCGAGTACATGTGCCAGCTCAGGTCTTAGGACATAGAACGTATGTTGTACTAGAGACTCATAGATGACCTATCGCTGCGTCTCATAGTTGGGTCTGTCCAACTCAGACCTTATCTCGACTCGGATCCGACTATGTCGAATCCGACCAGACCTTTTTGAGTCCATATTATCCGTCTAGAATCCAATGCTACAAGGTCAGTGAGACCAGACCATCCACCGTGTCATATGCTAGTCTGATTAGTTGTGCGTCCACACAACCCTTTGGACTAGGGACCATTTAGGACAGTTATTATACAATGCATAGTCTCACAAACAAGTCACGTACTTGTTAATACACATCAATGATAATGTCCAAGGAATATCTTTATTCATAAACACATAGGAAATATCATCATACATGATTGCCTCTAGGGCATATCTCTAACAGCTTCCACCTAGGGTCAGCCAGCTGTTAGCGGTACAACTGCCCGAAGGCAGCGGCACAACCACTAGAGACCAGCTAGGGGCAGCACCCCCAGGGTATCACCCCTCGGGTGGAGATTATGCCAAATGACAAGAGCCAGTGGTACAACCGCTAGGGCCAGCAGTACAATCGCTAGGGCCAGCAATACAACCGGCCTTCATGGCAAGGAAGCAAGGCCCCCCTCTCTCTCATGGAACGGTATGAGGTGGGTGCCAATAATGTGTACGTGTATTGATTCGCCCCAAAACCTTCCAGTGAGAATTCCCTCTTAATAGTATGGGATCCCTATGAACAAAGAAAATAAATGCGTAGAGAACACCTTCTTCGTTCTTTTCCGTTCGAAGGGAAAGCCTAACCGTATTGTGTCGCACACAGAGTACCTGAATAACTTGACACACGATTAGATAACATATTGAGGTGTCATCATCACCATCATCACCAAAACATTAAGATAAGAGAATGCCCTACCGAGAAAGCACCACCACAGCCACCACCATGGCGTCGTGCTTGTTGAGAAACCATCTACTACTTTGCACTCTCTCACTGGATCGAGGAGGCGAAGATGTCATCGAGCCACACGTGTGCTGAACGCGGAGGTGCCATCCATTCGGCACTGGATCATATCGGATGGCGATTGGATCGTGAAGAGTACGACTACATAACCGAGTTATATATGCTTCCGCTTAGCTATCTACAAGGGTATGTAGATATGAAAGTGCTAGTTATCGACTAGAGGGGGGTGAATAGGCGATTTTATGAAAAGCATCGATACAGTGAATGTATTCGAGCGATGCGGAAACGGAACAAGATCAGGTAGGGATAGTAATCAAGGATCTAAGCAAAGCATGCATTATAGTGAAGACATACAAGCAGGTTAAGCATTATCATCATGCATACTAAGATGAGTAGAAGACAAACTTACAGGATGAAGATAAACAATAGATATGAATGTCTTCAGGATGAGTCTTCAAACTGGAAATGTAAGAGAGTGAAAGATAGAACCAGTTTCTTGACGAAGACACATGATTTGTTGGACCGGTTCCAGTTGCTGTGACAACTGTACGTATGGTTAGGGAGGCTGAGATTGAACTCACAAGACCTCGTCTTCACCTTATTCCCCTTGAGCCGAAGTCACTTAGACAACGCCCAATCACTTAGGTAAGTATTCAGGGGAGACTTCCGAAACCCGTACAAACTTGGTCACCCGGCAGTCCACAATGACTCTTGGACGCTCTAGACCCAGATGCCTAACCGTCTGGAAGATCACAGTCTTCAAGTGTAATAAGTCTTTAGTTCTTTCAGAACAGAAAGTCTTCAATGATGCTCAAACATACTAGCTCTAGGTGTTTAGGTGTATCCTTGCAGGATGTTTCTCTCTCAATGTATTCGAGGTGGGTTGCTCCAAAATGACAACCATCGTATCTCTCTCAGAGCAGCCACCTTCTCATGGTGCAGGGGCTGGGCTATTTATATCCAGCAGGCAATCGGACCTGATATGACCAAAATGACCCTGGGTCAATGGCCAACCGACACGTGTCACAACAGTCGGATTTTGAACGCACACGTCAACTTTCCTTGGGCTACAAGTAAAGCTGACTCAACCAACTCTGGAAGAGTTTTCCTCTCATCGCCTTCACTCAAAGACATAGGTATGGGTTGAGCATCACGTCAGCTTCTGACTTCAATCACTTCAACCCCACTTAACAATACGGTGGTTCCTATGACCTAGGAAAGAAGAAACAAAACAACCAAAAGACTTCGTCTAAACGTTTCTTGTCTTCGTAAGAATGTCTTCGCATCCCCCCCATGGCTTCAGTTGTCATCAATGTCTTCGGACATTTTTGGGGGTCGTCTTCGGTGGATAAACCAAAACTGCAGGGACTTCTATCTGTGTTAACCTGTGAACTCTCACAAACCCATTAGTCCCTCAACCATGTTTGTCTTCAATACTCCAAAACCAACAAAGGGTGGCACTAGATGCACTTACAATCCCTCCCTTTTTGGTGGCTGATGACAAACTGGTTGAAGTTTTCAACGGGGATAAATATATGTGAAGATAAGGTTTTTGAAGATTATGATTGCAACATACAACGAGCTCCCACTAAAGATGTGCATATGAAGATTTTTCTTGGAATGCAAGTGCACATGGCAGGTTGTAGTTTGTCGAGATCTCCCCCTATATCTTGTAATCCAATCACTATGCATAAACTGATATGTCAAAGATAATGAAATTCATAATGAAAAATGGGCATCTGCAAAATGACTTGAGGCGCATAAAATAACTTGAAGAAGCGCCAAAGAGTACGGTAAACATAAAGTGCAGATGTCCATCAGGACTTAAGTTTTACAACCCAAAACAGGAAATGTTTAGAAATGAGAGTTGTAAACTAAGCAAAAAAAAGGCAATACCCAACCCTTATTAGTAGAGCCATTTGAACACTATCACCCAATGCTTCTCCCCCTTTTCCATCAAATGACCAAAAAGGGAAGAAGACATTGAAAACTCCACGTCCCCAGCAGGAGTTGATGAAGAAGGTGCAGAGGGGTCATGGGGTGCTGGTGCAGTCGAACTTGGTGCAGTGTCGTGATGACGAGTTGATGGAGGAAGAGAGGTTGCATCTTCAGCTTCATCTACAAGTCTAACGTTGGCGGAGGGATCTCAAGAAGATAAATCAGTATCTTCGAGCGATGGAGTCTTGCGCCACTTCTCCGTTGTGACAGCCCGAGACCGATGTTCCGGAAGATTCCATAAGATTCCCTTGGTGTTTCCATTTTCGTCCGTGAGTCGTTTTGGTTGCCGCATTCATCATCGCATCGTTCGCATCATCGGCATTGCATCGTCATCTTGTTTTCGAAAACTTGCATCCGTTCGTAGTGTCGGTTCTCTCTATTTCGCCATTGCCCGTTTCAAGTCGAGCCACACACGCACGCGCCTGCGACACCTTTTAAATAAAACCGTTTTTAAGCGCACGTAGAAATATTCTCGGATCGAGTTGAAACTTGTCGTGCGGTCTTGTTATAGCTTAGGTAGAACGCCCGTCGATTTTCGTCGCGTTCTGAGTTCGTTTGATGCCCCGTCGGTAATCCGTAGAAGTGAGGTTATCGGTAGTTATCGGTTTCCATCGGACGTTCTCGGCGTTTTAAATCTCTGTGCCATGGGTCACACCATTCCCTCTCTCTTCCCCTCTTTGCCGTCTACACAGTCACCGCAGCCCCGACCCTCTGCTTCCGGACGTCGAATTGTCATCCGGCAGTCCGAAACGGACAGTGCGTACCCCCAGCCCCGATCTCTATTTATAGCCCCTAGCCCTCGTTCCGCATGCAAACCCTAGCAGCCCCCACCTTCTCCCTCCTCCAGCCACCAAGCCCGCCCAAGCCCATCTGGGCCCGTTCGAGTCCGATCCGGGCCCGAAATCCCGTTCCGGAGCTCCCCGAGCCCATCCATGACGGCTTCCTAGCCGTGCTCGTCGTCGTGGCCGGCCAGCTCGTCGGAGCCGCCGCGCCACCAGCAGCCCTGCCTCGCCAGAGAGCCCTACCAGCCGGAGCTCTCTTCCTCTCCCCTCTCTCCCTTTCCTCCTCTCCTGCCGGCTCACCTCGCCCATGGCTTCTCCCCGTGCAGGTGCCGCCGCCGCCGAGAGCTCCTCGCCGCCCCAAGCCGCCTCCGGCCGCCGCCCTCGCCGGGATCCAGCCCCACCGGCTCGGATCCTGTCGTCTCCGCCCTGCCCCTCACCGGTCCTCGCTGCCTCCGCCCCCAAGCGCCGCCACCGCACCCTGCCTCCCCGATCGATCGGGAGGAGGAGGACGACGGGCGAGCTGCCCGTTGACCCTGCCGCTGCGCCTGGGCCTCGCCCCACCAGGCCGGTGCTCCCCTGCCCAAGCCGGCTTGGGCTAGATCAGGCCCAGGGTGAGTCCAGCGCCTCCCCCTTTTGTTTTTGTTTTCCTTTTGTTTTTTATTTGTAATTGCATATTTAATTAACCGTGCACCATTTCAAAATACTTCCAATATGTAACATGCTCAGAATTAATCATAGTATTTTAACATGCCATTAGCACCCATGTCAAAATAATTTAACATGTCATTTGCATTTATTTTGCATTAATTGCATTTTCATAAATTATTAACCGTGCATCGAAATTAATCCAAACTTATTTTAAAAATGTTCAACTCATTCGCATCGCATTTCCATTCATGGGATAAATGTTGGATTGGTTGTTGCGCATTATTTTGCATTATCGAATTGCTATAACATGAATAGGCCTAATACCGAATATTTAATTGTGATTAAATTCCTACATGAACCTAATCATATTATATATGTTTTCGGGGTATAAAAATCCATAGGATTTATCGGTGCATGTAGTTTTGTCATTTGAGCATGTTTGAGTGCATGTCATTTTCACCGTGATGCTCTGTTGTCTTTTTCGTAGGAATTAATCCGGGCATTAAATGAATTAATTTTCAACATGAAAGTTGCTCATTGATGTGTGTCCTAGCCTGTGGACATTTTGCTTGTAATAGAAATGCATGTTTAGGTGTTATTTCGCTGTTGTCAACTTGCTATAAAATCTGATATTTTGAGAGTCCAAAATATTTCTAAGTCTGGAATCTGTTATATTTTGTTGCTTTCTTGCCACGTGATTTGCTAGTGATCTAGACCTCTCTTGTGGTTGATGCAATGGAGTTATTTGTTGTTGGTATTGCCCTCTAGTATGCTGTTAAGTTTCATGTAATTTCATGACGTGTAGCATATAGTTTTACTGTTGTCAATATGCCTTCATGATAAAAACTGCACTGTCTAAAACTGCCATTTTCACTAAGTCTGAAACTGTTATTAAGTTGCCTTCTTGTGAGCTTCCTACTAAGTGAACCATGCATGTTTTTAATATGATTTGTGAAGATGAAATGAGGTAGGTGTTGCATACTATTGCCCCATGCTTAGTTTGTGCATTTTAGAATCCCGTAGCTTGTTGTTTTCATATGTTCAAAATGCTATGTTGCTGTTTTTGGCAGATTTCAACTAAAACTTGTTTTGATGATTGTGGTTGAACCGTAGCTCTGTTTTGAGCATTCCAGATATGAAACTTGCTTAGAATCTCATGTAGTTTCATAATAACTTTTTGCATTCATTATTTGAGATGTTTATGATTGCTTTTCCCATACATTTACATTCATGGCATGTGCATCTTGTGTTGCTCATATCTTTTGAACCGTAGCTCCGTTTGAGATGTTCTATATATGTAAATCGACTAGAATGACATGTAGAATAACATGGTGATATTTATTCTGATGTTTAACAAACATAAAATGTGTTTAGATCAGATCTGGACCACATTCACAATTACCATATGGGGTCATTTCGGAAATGCTATAAGTTGTTTCTGACCTCATTTAAAATGCCTAGATAGTATAGCTTACTTATGCGTCACCTCTTGCCATGTTAACAACATTTAATATTGTCGTGTACCTAACGGGAGTGAACTAAATAATTCGAACGTGGAGTTTCGTCAATATGCATCTCGTTGCATATTGAGCTTCACTTAATGTGTAGTATTTGATTGTTGTGAATTGTCTTGCATTGCATATTAACCGGACATGCATCATATTTGTTGTGCATCGTGTTTTGCATATGTTGTGGTGTATCTGGTGTTGATTGTTTGTTTCGGATTGCTTTTTCTCGATAGAGTTCCGAAAGCGTTCAGAGTGTGATTATTCGTTCGACTACGTTGGTTCTGCTTCTTCATGGACTCGGTCTTCTTCCGAGCAGGATCTCAGGCAAGATGACACATTTCCCTGTCCATTACTATCATTGCCATGCTAGTTGTCCCGTCTTTTATCATTATGTCTCGCTACCTACCACTTGTTTGATAAGCCTTCCAACATTGCCATGATAAGCCTCTAACCCCTCCACGTCCCAGCAAAACATTGTTTGGCTATGTTACCGCTTGCTCAGCCTTCTTATAGCGTTGCTAGTTGCAGGTGCAGTTGCTTCCATGTGCAACATGGACATTCTTTTGTCATATCACATTATTGCTACTATTTAATCTAATGCAAATATATACTTGGTAAAGGGTGGAAGGCTTGGCCTTTTGCTTGGTGTTTTGTTCCATTCTTGCCGCCTTAGTTACTAGTGAACCGGTGTTATGTTCCAGAAATGAGCGCTCCTAACATGCTCGGGGTTGTTATGGGGACCCCCTTGATTTTCGGGTTAGAATAAAACTTGTCTGGCAAGGCCCAACATTGGTACTACATTTGCCAAATAATTAATGAACTTGCATAGGGGATATTTTTCCGGAACCCGTGGATAATTTAATCAACCCTCGGGCCAGTGCTCCTCATGAGTGTTGGTCCAAACTGGTCTGCCTGTGGGGCCACCTCGGGGCAACTTGTGGATTGGTTTTCCCCGTAGCTAGTTCCATCCGGTCGTGTCCTGAGAACGAGATACGCGGCTCCTATCGGGTTCATCGACACGTTGGGTGGCCTTGCTGGATTTCTTTTAGCTTTCTCGAACGTCTTGTGTGAGGAACTCTGATTCTCTTCGGATTATCTCGAGGTGTTGGATTTCCCTTGGAATTTCCTAGGAAGATCACGAGATCCATGGTTGAGGTTATTCCCGCTGAGTGTGGTTAATTTGTGATGGACGAGTTGGAGCACCCCTGCAGGGTTAAATCTTTTCGAGAAGTCGTGCCCGCGGTTATGTGGAAAACTTGGATACTTTTTTTAACACCCGGTCATAGCAAACTTGAAGTAAACTCTAATAAAATACACCAACTGTGTGCGTAACCGTGACTGTCTCTTCTCGTGAGTCGTTATCCGAAAGAGAACACGGTGGGGTTATGTTTGACATAAGTAGGTGTTCAGGATCAGTTAGTGATCATCACTAGTTCACGTCCGTTATGCGTAGACCACCATATTTTACTTTCTGTACTCGTAAGTTAGCCACTCGTATAAATGCTTAGTCGCTTGCTGCAGCCTCACCACTTAACCATGCCTTACCTATTAAGCTTTAATACTCTTGATACCCTTGGAAATGAGATTGCTGAGTCCCTATGGCTCACAGATTACTACAACAACAGTTGCAGGTGCAGGTAATGTGATGAATTGACGTGAGCACGTTGCTTGATTTGACTTGGGGTTCTTCTTCTTCATCATCAATCTTGGATGGGTTCCAGGCGGCAGCCTGGGATAGCAAGAGTGGATGTCATTTTATCGTTTGATTTCATCCGTAGCCGGACCCTGCTCTTATGTATGATGTTTGAGATGTTATTGTATTGCTGTGACTCTGATGTAGCTTGTGGCGAGTGTAAGCCAATTCCATATACTCATCTCTTCTGTACATGTACTTGTAATGATATCCATTCTTGCGAACGCATTGAGATGCGCTTCTATCCCTGTCGAGGCCCTCATGCCCAAATAAGGATAGGATCGCATCTTGGGCATGACATCCGTGTTGGGAGGTGGTGCTCCAAATCTATAGCACGGATGGCAGCCATCTTCTCGAAGCACGTTCTTAGGTGCCAACATTGTCAAAGTCCTCCATGAGTGATGACTGGTTTCATAGGCCACAAATGCATTCTTGGTGGCAAGGTTGCAAACATGATTGACATCTTGCATCACTCAATGCATCTGGCGTCGAGTCCATTCATGATGCCTATCTTTCTTCTGGATCAAAGAAACAAGAAGTTCATGATCAGTGAGTGCACAGTCTCATCTTGGCAGGCCTTGATGAGGCAGGGTGCTAGCAGTGGCTTCAGTATTGGTGGCACTAGATCAGATGGAAGGTGAAGACCTTCAACATCGGCAGTGCCACTTGTGCCTTCAACAATGGGGTTCTTGCTTTTGGATGGATAAATATCTATTTGCACAACTCCAATGTCTGGAAGATAAATGTCGTGGTTGCAAGCTGATGGAACAAACCTGGGGTTGGTTTTGTATTTGATGAAGCACATAATCTAAGGAGCATATATCTTCGGATCGAGGAAATTATTTGCTACAAGGTTGCGAAGGAACAAATCTTGAAGATTGAACCTGATGCCATAAACAGTGTTGTAGAGCAATGTCTTCAGAGCCCCTTAAATCTTGCGAGTTGAGTTGTGCCCTTTGATTGGCCAAATTGTGTGCCGAAGAATATGATAGATAGACCTTGGCAGATACTGAAGATCATCAACAAAGAAAGAAGTGGGCAAAATCTGCATCTTGATCCAAAGGCTTCATCAATGTGAGCATCTTAGACATATTGGGTTCTCGCATGTGGAAGAGGCTTCGAGTGGCAGCCGCATAGGCTTCAGAGCAAGGATCCAATTCTTCACCACAGGCGGGAAGTGGTGTAGCGGGGAAGAAATCCAGCGGAGAGGCAGTGATGTCTTCATCCCTGATCATAAGGTCCATCTTCCATGTGTTGAAGTCTTGACCAAGCCAGAGATGTGAAGAGTTTCATAGAACTTGAGGATGAGTTCCTCATTCTAGTCTTCATGATCTGTGCAGAATGGCAACAAACCAACATCTCAAAGAAAATCCAGTGCTTGATCAAAACAGGGAAGAGCTTTCATAGCTACAAAGCTGAGATGTCTACGGGGAAAGATCATGTTCTGACCATAGAGCACACACATGTACTACTAACATTGTGCAACACAATAAAATCTGTCAGACTGTATTCTTGAATGATTGGATGGATTGTGGTCGGAGTCGGAGAAGCTGTTGTTCAGCCTAAACTTTTCAAGATCAAAGAGAGTAAGTCTAGCATGGCCTGACTATCGAAGACATAGAAGACGAGGAATGGGATTCATGACATTGGGGCATCGATCAAGGTTGAATTCATACTGAGGCCCCATCCGTGGTGGAGCAACAAGCCGAGGCCATCTGGTGGGAACCATTTCCCCTTCCCTATTCTAAGCCAGGACGATATTTTCCTCATTATCATTGGTCGATAGTGCGGCAGGGACAGGAGGACCATTAGGGGCTTTCACATGTCCCGGAGTGGTGGTTTCTGCAATGTATTCAGTAGCAGTTGCAGCAGACTCAGGTTGATCTCGAGGAATGTCTTCAATCATGAGCACTTCATCAACTGGTGGAGTTGGTGATACATGATCTTCATCTTAGGGATGCTATGCATTTAAGACATAGCAAGTCTTGGTCCACGACGAAGCATTTTGAGAGGCGATGCACGAGGAGTGGTGTCTGTCTCCATGGCAACAAATGGTGATTCTGGTGATCGTGGAGCAGGTGGATAGAACGGTGAAAAAGGAGTTTTGTGTTCAGCTTCAGGAATCTTAGGCCTAATAGGCGTTCCGATGTCCACGAACTCGCTTTCTTGCTAGGGCGATGATACCATGGGTTCATCAACTTGAGGCATCTCATTCTGTTCAACATTTGCTTCAGCAACAATGTCTTTAGTTGCATTGGTTTTGGCAGCTGGAATGCCTTTAGTGTGCGAAGCCTTTATGGTAACATACTCATGAAGAATAACATGCCTCTCAGTGTTTGCAGAGGCAAGTGGAGCAACTAAGATGGGTGACACACGGAGTGGCTCCTCTTGAGCGGGAGGAGTTTTTTGAGGTTGAGGTCTGCGCAAAGACTTAACTTTCTTAGTCTTCGGAGGAGAGGTAGGTGGAGCTTTAGAAGGAGCTACACACTTGCGCTTCTTAGCATTAGCTTCAGCTTGCTTGGTCTTCCTACTTGATGTAGCAATGGAAGAGGGATGCGTCCTTGGGATGGCGAACCCATCGGGGAAGACAATGCCGCGAGGCTCACACCTTGCAGGAGCTGGTTGATCCGAAGACATTGAAGCTTGCTTGGAGCATTCAGTGATTTTAGGAGCAAGAGCAGGCTGACCAAGAGCCTTTCTCTTCAGCATATCGTTGTGGGCTTGAACCATGATCGAGGTCTTTCTCTTGAGGCGTGCTAGGGCGCCTTTAACAGCTTCACACTTCCTTTCAAACTTAGCTTTAAGATCTTCCATCATCAGCTGATATCCCTTGAATCTGAGGGGCAGAGAGTCTGTGCACATTTTTGCTTGAACAGTTTCTTTTCATGGTTGATCTTGGCCTTCATCTGCTTGGCTTTCTAAGCAACGATCAGTTACTCATTCACCAACCCTTGGAATGTGACACTCGGTCAAATTGGAAGTTGGAGGGCATCAATGGTGAGGGAGGGATCAACAAACCATTCATCAATGAAATGTTCAAAGATGGCAGGGTTAAATAGAGGTAAGTCTTCAAGACGCTTGGCTTCCTCTTCTTTCTACTGGATGAGCCGAGCTAAGGCTTCATCGTCAAACTCATCGTCGGACAGTTCGATCATGTTGGCTGCATCCAACAAAGAGACTGTGGGTCTAGATCCTCTAGCAGCAACAACCTTCCTTTCCATTCTCCTATGGAGGCGATCTTCTACCTCGAGCTCTTCTGGATCAACATAGGGGGAATGCGAAGCTTGAGGTGTAGAGTCAGCAGACTTGGGTGCTTTTGGAGCTTTTGGCTTCGAAGCCCTCGACTTCTTTAAAGACTGGAGGATTCTCTTCATCCTCTTCCTCAGAGTAAGACTGAGTACGTTCTGGGCAGCCAAGAATGCTTGATGGATGAGGGTTGCTAGACATTAGGGGCCTTACCATGCACTGAAAGAACCCAATCTTTCTGGCTTCTGCCTCAGTCTTCGGATGAACATTCTTGTAGACGATATCTGTCCAGGGTGCCTTCTCGGCATTTTTCAGCATACTCGTCTGTGACAAACTGATATTTGAACCACTTGACCACCTAATATCTTCAAATCCATTGGATTCGACTCTTGTGTTGTGCATAAGTTTCCTCATCATCAGAATTGTACTGCTCATAAATCTCAGGGGAGAGATCTTTGGTAGTATTCTTTTACTTCTTCCGACCGGCCTTCTTGGATGATTTATCATTTGCCATTCTCTTTGATAAAGGCTTCACAGGGGTGCACAAATATGAGCATGCATCGGGCGATTCCAGATGTATCTGCAAATAGTCTACAAATGAATTCAGACTATGAGATCCAAGCGATTCTGCTGTGAACATGTACATGTGAAAGAGTTAGAGACGCGAGGGAAGAGGAGAGGCCATATGCATTATTAGAAGATTTTGAAGATAAAATAGTTTTTTGAACACATTGACCTTGTTTACCGAAGACATTCAATTTTATAGAGAATATGGTGATTTCGGATTTGTACAAGTCCGGAAATTTGTACAAGTGAGGAATCAATCCTATTTAGACCACAGAGTGAAAGTATTAGGAAAAGAGAGAAATAGATGTGTATGTAGTTGTGTGGAAGGTGAAAAACAGCAACCGAATATTTGCGGTAACATTTTCAGATCAAACATGCGGTAAAAAATAGCTATTTATTTACCGTGGTGAAGAACAGGAAGAACAGCTCGACAAGGCGGGGAGGCCAAGAATTTCGATGTGCCTCACCCTAACTTGGTGGAGGGACATAGCTATGAGGGCGGTGAGATGGGGATGTTCGCGGGCGAAGTGAGTACGTCGTTGGAGAAGTTGCAGAAGCTAAGCACTTTGTCTCGAGTAGTGATGAAATCCAGCGACAACGCTGGGGTTTTGAGCACGAGGGTGGCAGAGGAGGAGGAAAGTAATAATTGAACGGGGTCACTTGTATTTATAGGGATGGAAACATCCGAACTGTTTGGACGGATATGCCCCGGACTCCTCGGTTTAAGGGGGACACATGGTAGACATGTAACACATCTAACAACCCCACTACGATAATCGAAGCGGTGGCGCGGGAGTTGTTGCTAAAAACACAGAGACAGTTGAGATTTGAGAATTAATTATGTGGTTAATTTTTGTTTGACTAACAAGCACGCACTGGAGACAGTCAACACGTGTCAACATACAATGCATATGACTGGATTAGAATAGACTTAGACGAGGTAGGAACATATAAGAATGTCGGGTCCGGTCACATTTGCCTAGGAAAAAGTTGAAGACAAAGCTATATGACATATGCTGTATAGGAAAAGGCTCCAATCCAAATATAGATCTGCAAATAGTATTCAACAAAAACACACGTGCAAACAATAAAGTTTTGTTACGAAGATAAACTTAGTTCTCGAAGACATGTGAAGTATATAAGATAAAGGCAATGTCTTCGAGGTTGGTTGGTGGCGTTACCCACCGTATAAGAATGTTTGACCCAGACACGACGCACAATTATCGTGGCGCTCTAAAGTCACATTCTTCGTTAATGTATTCACACTTAGATTGTAACTCTTCATGAGTCAAAGACATACGTTACTTCATGTGTTGTGCATCAAAGTCATCAACATGCATAAGCGTTAGGATGTATTCCCATTTAGAGGGCATTTTGAGGATTCTAAGATATTTAGCTCACACCGCAACTTGCAAAACCTCTTCTAATCCAAAGGCTTCATGAAGATATCTGCCAATTGATCTTCAGTCTCAACATGCTTGATGCTGATGTCACCCTTCATCACGTGATCCCGAAGAAAATGATGTCGTGTCTGAATATGATTCGTCTTCGAATGTTGTACTGGGTTGTAGGAGATCTTGATTGCACTCTCATTGTCACAATAGAGAGGTACATGCTTCATGCTGATGTCATAGTCCTTGAGGGTCTGCTTCATCCAAAGAAGCTGAGTGCAGCATGCGCCAGCATCAATGTATTCGTCTTCGACAGTGAAGAGTGACACACAGTTCTACTTCTTCAAAGACCAACACACAAGAGATCGTCCCACAAAGTGACATGTGCCTGATGTAGACTCGCGATCTACCCTGTCGCCAGCAAAGTCAAAACCAATGAGCTCAAACTTCGAACCCTTTGGATACCATAATCCTAGCATTGGGGTGTGAGCCAGATATCTAAGTATTCTCTTCACCGCGAGGTGGCACAACTCCTTTGGTGCCCGACAAGGATATGTAACTAGGGTAGGGTCATAGGCCTGACCTACATACCCTACCTAAGGACACTATATTGGAGAACTTAAAGACTACAAGAGAGATTCCGACTGATTTCACCATGGTGCTCAAGCCACTCGACATCTAATCTACTCGGTATCTTCTCCCTCCACTCACAGTAACCTGTCACTCGAAAGACCTCACTTCCAGTCGATGTCAAAAGACCAGAAGCCACTCTTGGGAGGCCAACAGGCAGGCGTTAGGACAGTCATCATTAGTAGCAATTATGATGTACGTTACCAGTAATGCTCGTCTTTATACCCACGATCGAACCCTTATACCCACGATCGTCCTCTATATAAGCCGCCCCTCCCCTCTGGCACAAGGGTTCGCAACCTCTATAAGTCATACTCTCCACACGACTAAAAGCTCCCGAGCACTAAGACGTAGGGATGTTACCTCCATGAGAGGGGCCTGAAATCATACACCCGTGTGTACATCCTCACCGTAGCTAGGACTTTGCCCTCTCCTTTCGTACCCCTATCTTCTACTGTCAGACTCGTTCCCACGACAGTTGGTACCCAGCATGGGGCGGGCGTCTAAGAGACTTCTGGCGAGGTTGCATTTTCCCCCCTTCATCATGTCTTCCGACGGTGTTTTCTCCCTGGGCCACGAGATCCGTTTCGAAGCGCTCACCTTCATCACCGATGATTCAGCATGGCTCCAGGAAGCGCCTCTCGATGTTGAGGCACTCGCTATCCGCGGGGCCGCGCACTTCCATGCGAGCTCTTGCGGCGTACTCCTGCAACAGCCGTCGACTCCGTACTCTTCGGCTCTCCCCGCTGTTTGCCGTTGCAAGCGATCCGGTCGCTCACGACTCCAGCATTGGGTGACGCATGCGGCGGCCCACCAAGTTTCATCCCCGTAGATTGCGGCGATCGAGCCCGCCAAGCCACTTCATGGCGTGTTCGAGTCGGACTCCGATCAGTCCGAAGTCCGTTCCGAGTGCGAGAGCTGCGATCCTGCAGCGGAGGTTCTTATGTCTGGTTCTCATGAGAGCCTGCTGCCAGGCTTCGGTCACGGCAGGCGAGAGACTGGTGGACCATCAAATGAGCAGCCGCGCCACGATGATGAGGTCCTCCATACACCCATCATTGGTGCGACCGCTGAGGCTCGGGCCTTGGAGGCCACGCGCATTCGGCTCGAAGAGCTCCAGAGGGAACTCAACAAGCGCGCTCGCCAGCGACCACCAGCTCCGAGTCAACGTCAGCTACAGCTGTTTCTGAGTGGTTCCCAGAATAATGTTGAGGTATACCGTACTCCAGTTTTAAACGTTGCAGCAGCAGCTAGGATAGCAGATTCCATCCAGTCATCAGGATCAGAGGCTGGCAGAGGGTTGCTATAGATTAGAGCATTGCTTGATGTAGCGCAGCGTCAGAATTGCGTTGTTTCACAGTCGCGCAATAGGATTCATAGTAATTCACTAAGAGCAGAGACTATTCACTCAGCACATAGTCCTGGTTCGCCTCTGCGTCGCAAGGGCGGAGGTTTCCATGAGGATCAGTACAGAGATCAGGGACAGGATCAGTTTCACCGTGATAACCACAGTCGAGTGCCCACTCCTGCGAGAGGTGGTCCATATGTGCCCCGGCACCAGGATGAAAGGCGCTCGTTTGGTGATGAGCGGAACCCAGGGTTTGATGCCAGAGATGTCCTCACTCAGAAGCGGATCGACAAAGGCAGAGCCCACAGATATGGGTATGACGAAGATTTCCCGAGTGGTGGCACTGCTTTTATTTCTGGTCCCGAGTGCTTTAGCAGAGCTATTCGTTCTGCAGAGATTCCCCCCAACTTTAGGTTGGCGGCTGGAATAGGCAAGTTTTCTGGCGAGTCAAAGCCAGAGACGTGGTTGGATGATTACCGAGTGGCTGTTCAGATTGGTGGTGGCAACCATAACATTGCAATGAAGCATTTGTCCTTGATGTTAGATGGTTCGGCTCGTGCATGGCTGAATCGCTTGGCTCCTTCTAGCATTCATTGCTGGGAGGAACTTGCCCGAGTGTTCATCAGAACATTCGAGGGCACTTGCAAGCGTCCTGTCGGTCTGATTGATTTGCAACATTGTGTTCAGAAACCCAACGAGTCCTTGAGAGATTACATTTAGCGCTGGTCCACTTTGCATCATACAGTGGAGAATGTTTCCGAGCATCAGGTTGTTTGTGCTTTCAAGGCAGGAGTGAAATAAAGAGAGCTCTATCTGAAGTTTCTGCGAACAGGCGATATTTCGCTGAGTAAGTTGATGGAAATCGCCACTCGGTACGCCAATGGCAAAGAAGAAGACCGCCTCTGCAGCGGCAAAGGAAAAGCAGTCGGTAACGATGCCGGCGACAATTCCAGTCGGAAGCAGAAGCGAAAGGCTGATGGCCCTGTTCAGGCAGAGGCGGCCGCTCTGGCGGCCCAAGGGAAAAACAAGGGGAAGTCCAAGGGACAGTTCAACCCCAAGAAAGGAACACCCACACAAGGAAAGATGAAAATGGCAATCTGATATTGCCCAAGCATACCACTCGACAGTGTCGTCTGTTGATTCAGCAGTTCAAGGAAGGCCCATCGAGTGAGAAAACCCCCGAAAAGGATGATCATGTATACAAGGAAACTTTTCCCAATGTCAACGCTACTCTTATGATTTTTGCTGACGTTGAAAGCAAGAGTCGACTGAAGGTCATAAAAAGAGCAGTCGACATGGCTGTGCCCATAACTCCCACTTACCTCAAGTGGTCTCAGTATGCCATCACATTCGATCAGTTGGACCATCCTGCTCATGTGGCCTCTCCTGGTCGGCAGGCTTTGGTGGTTGATCCCGTGGTGGGAGGCACTCGACTCCGCAAGGTCCTCATGGACGGTGGTAGCGGTTTGAACATTCTGTATGCAGATACTCTTAAGGGGATGGGCATTCCAATGTCTTGAGTCAGTGAGAGCAACATGAAGTTCCACAGAGTCATCCGAGGGAATAAGGCCAAGTCACTCGGCCAGATTGCATTGGATGTGACATTCGGGACGGATAAAAAAATTTGCAAGGAAAAATTTACGTTTGAAGTCGTGGACTTCCAAAGCGCGTATCATGCCATTCTTGGTCGGCTCGCTTATGCTCGTTTCATGGCCCGTCCATGTTACATGTATCTCAAATTGAAGATGCTTGGGCCCAAGGGTGTGATCACAGTCACTGGCAATCGACAGCGGGCTAAGGAGTGCCTCCAGCAGGGCTCCAAAATTGCGGATCATCAGATGGCCATGGTCGAGCTAGAAGAATACAAGAAGAGCGATGGCCCTGTTGATTTTCTACGTGCTAAGAAGCCTGCTTCCAAGTCAGCTTTTTAGTTGGCAAGAGAAGTGAAAAAGGTGCACATTCACCCGACAGATTCGACCGCTGCCCCGACCAACATATCGTCAACACTCGACAGTAAATAGGAAGCCGAGATCATCCAGTTCCGCCGTGAGAACTGGGACATCTTCACATGGAAGCCTGCTGACATGTCGAGGGTTCCCACGGAGCTGGTTGAGCACCTATTGAGAGTTGATCCGAAGGCCAAGCCGGTGAAAGAACATTTGCGTCGGTGGGCAGCGGAGAAGCATAAGACAGTCGGCGAAGAGGTGGCTTGTCTCTTACAGGCCAAGTTCATTCGAGAGATTTACCACTCCGAGTGGCTCTCAAATGTTGTCATGGTCCCCAAGAAGGACAAGTCACTTTGCATGTGTATTGACTTCAACCATATCAATCGGGCCTGCCCAAAAGATCATTTGCCGCTCCGTCGCATCGATCAAATTGTTGACTCGACTGCAGGGTGCGAGCGTTTATCGTTTCTGGATGCATACTCCGGCTACCATCAGATCCGTCTATTTGGTCTGGATGAAATAAAAACAGCCTTCATCACCCCATTCGGGTGTTTTTGTTACATCACCATGCCATTCGGTTTGAAGAATGCCTGTGCTACTTTCATGCGCATGATTCAGAAGTGTTTACTCGACCAGATCCCTCGGAATTTCGAGGCGTACATGGACAATATAGTTGTCAAGTCCCGCAAAGGTTCCGACCTGTTGGCTGACTTGGCTGAGACTTTCGCCAATCTGAGGAGATACAATATAAAGCTGAATCCGGCTAAGTGTACTTTCGGTGTCCCTGGCGACAAGTTACTTGGTTTTCAACCCTGAGAAAATCAGCGCCATGACCCGAATGAAGACTCCCGTGCGAGTGCATGATGTTCAGAAGCTCACAGGTTGCTTGGCAGCATTGAGTCGGTTCATTTCTCGTCTCGGTGAGAAGGCATTGCTTTCATACCGATTGATGAAGAAGCCTGACACGTTCGAGTGGACTCCGGAAGCCGAAGCAGCGTTTGTCGAGCTCAAAGCCATGCTCTCCACCCAGCTGGTGCTTGCTGCTCCTCGCAGCAAAGAGCCTTTGCTCCTGTACATTGCAACAACTAATCAAGTTGTCAGTACAGTTTTGACTATCGAGCGGGAAGAGGAAGGCAAGTCCTACAAAGTCCAACGCCTAGTATATTACGTTTCTTAAGTGTTGACTCCTTCGAAGCAAAGACATCCACACTACCAGAAGCTGGTTTATGGTATTTATCTGTTAGCGAAGAAGGTGGCGCACTATTTTCAGGACCACTCAATTTCAGTCGTCAGTGATGCTCCATTATCAGAGATCCTTAACAATCGAGATGCGACTGGTCGAGTGGATAAATGGGCGATTGAACTCCTTTATTTTGACATCAAGTTTGAAGCCAAGAAAATGATCAAGTCTTAGGCACTTGCTGATTTTATGGCCGAGTGGATTGAACAGCAGCAGCCAATCCAGATTCCCTCGACACACTGGACCATGTTCTTCGACGGCTCTAAAATGTTGAATGGGTCTGGTGCTGGCGTTGTCTTGGTGTCTCCGAAAGGCGATAAACTCAGTTATATCCTGCAGATCCACTTCGATTCCTCCAACAATGAAGCAAAATATGAAGCACTCTTTATGGGTTGCGCATGGCTATCTCACTCAGCATCAAGCACCTAATGGTTTATGGTGACTCAGATTTGGTGGTCAATCAAGTGATGAAAGAGTGGGATGTTAGGAATCCCACTATGACTGGATATTGCAATGTTGTCAGAAAACTTGAGAAGAAGTTTGAAGGTCTCGAACTCCATCACGTTCCTCGAGTGAAGAATCAAGCGGCCGATGAGCTGGCAAAGATTGGATCCACTCGACAACTTGTCCCCAGCAATGTATTCTTGGAGCATCTTCACGCTCCTTGGTATAGGATGATCCCTTCACCGAAGAGCCCCCGCAAGCTATGAGCTCCTCTGATCCGACTGAGGTCGATGTCCCTATAGTTATCTATTTGGTCATGGAGAGTCTAGTCATCATTCCCGAATGGACAGTGCCCTATATTGCGTATATTCTAAGGCAAGAACTTCCTGAAGATGAGACTGAAGCCCGACAGATCGTGCGCAGATCCAAAGCTTTTACTATGGTAGATGATCAGTTATACAGAGAAAGTGTGGCTGGTGTTATGCAGTGATGCATTTCCCCTGAAGAAGTTCGAATGATCCTGGATGAAATCCACTCGGGAACTTGCGTCCATCATGCGTCCTCTCGGACAATCGTCGCTAAAGCGTACCGAGCTGGTTTCTTGTGGCCGCGTGCCAACGAGATGGCTAAGGACATTGTTGATCACTGTGTAGGGTGACAGTTCTATGCAAACTTGTCACACAAACCTGCGTCTGCTCTGAAGACTATTCCCCTCGCCTGGTTGTTCGCTGTTTGGGGTCTGGATATGGTTGGTCCCTTTCGGACCGAACAGAGTGGATTTACTCATTTGCTTGTTGCAGTCGACAAGTTTACAAAGTGGATTGAAGCCAAGCCAATAAGGAAATTGAACTCTCATACTGCAGTCAAATTCATGAGAGAAATAATCTACCGGTATGGAATTCCCCACAACATCATCACAGATAATAGCACAAACTTCGACTTAGAAGAATTCAGACACTTCTGCTTCCCCCAAGGCACTCGGGTGGATTATGCCTCTATTACACATCCTCAAACCAACGATCAAGTC
Organism: Hordeum marinum; assembly: GCA_022496015.1. Lineage (NCBI taxonomy): Eukaryota > Viridiplantae > Streptophyta > Magnoliopsida > Poales > Poaceae > Hordeum > Hordeum marinum. The sequence continues at coordinate 416,346,207 of CM039677.1, read as the reverse complement.
AAGCGAGCAAATGGCCTCATCCTTCAAGTCCTGAAGCCTTGTCTCATGCGGGACCTAGAACATGTTGCCGGAGCCTGGGTGTCGGAGTTTCCATTTGTTTTATGGGGCCTGAGAACAACACCTAATCGGTTGACTGGACGGACACCGTTCTTCCTGGTCTATGGATCCGAAGCTGTCCTGCCGGGTGATTTGTTTCGTAATTATCCTCGAGTGGATCTTTATTCTGAAGCTGAGGCTGAGCAAGCAATACAGGATGGCGTAGATCTCCTTGAGGAGGAACAAGAGATGGCTTTGATTCAGACGGCTACATACCAGCAAGATCTGTGACGCTTCCATGCAAAACATGTCAAGAGTCGGTTGTTCCATGAGGGTGACTTGGTGCTCCGAGTGGCTCAACAGCGACCCCACAAGCTCGCTCCAGCATGGGAAGGTCATTTTGTCGTTACCAAGGCGTTGAGCAACGAAGCCTATCTCCTGTACAACCTTAAGAAGCAGATTGATGATCCGTGATCCTGGAACGCAGATCTGCTCCGACGTTTCTATACCTAAACACAGAGTGACGTTAATGTAATAAAAGTATTTCAGACAATTTCATTTATGCAAGTATGACTTCCGCAGTTTTTCGTCGATTCCGATCATGCAATTTCACACATGGGCACACTCCGAGTGTTGAGCAATCCTCACACTCGAAGGCTTAGTTGCGAACATGCTTTTGCCTAAGAACCCTGCCGAGTGGATAGCAGTCCATCCACTCGGTGACTTAGCTGCGAAACAGTCTTCGTCTAAGTTCAAAGTTACTCCAAGTATCGAGCAATCCTCACACTCGGTGACTTAGCTATGAACTAGTCTTCGTCTAAGCTCAAAACTTCCCCGAGTGTCGAGCTATCCTCACACTCGGGGGCTTAGCTACGAACATGCTTTCGCCTAAGTTAAAAACTGTGTCGAGTGGATAGCAGTCAATACACTTGGTGACTTAGCTGTGAACCAGTCTTCGTCTAAGCTCGAAACTTCCTCGAGTGTCGAGCAATCCTCACATGCGGGGGCTTGGCTGCGAACATGCTTTCGCCTAAGTTAAAAACCTTGTCGAGTGGATAGCAGTCCATCCACTCGGTGACTTAGCTGCGAACCAGTCTTCGTCTAAGCTCAAAACTTCCTCGAGTGTCGAGCAATCCTCACACTCGGGGCCTTAGCTGCGAACATGCTTTCGCCTAAGTTCAATACCCTGTTGAGTGAATAGCAGTCCATCCACTCGGTGACTTAGCTGCAAACCAGTCTTTGTCCAAGTTCAAAATTACTCCAAGTATCAAGCAATCCTCACACTCGGAGGGTTAGCTGCGAACCAGGTTTCGCCTAAGTTGAAAATAAATTCCGAGTAAATTACTAACTATTCACTCGGAAACTTAGTCGTGAACCGGACTTCGCCTAAGTTCAAAACTACTCCGAGTGCTGAGAAATCCTCACACTCGAAGGCTTAGTGCGAACTAGCTTTCGCCTAAGTTAAAAATAAGTTCCGAGTGGATTACAATCTATTCACTCAGAAACTTAGCTACAAATCAGTATTCGTCTAAGCACGAAACATTTCCTAGTGTTGAGCTATCCTCAAACTCGGGGGCTTAGCTGTCAACCAGCTTTCACCTAAGTTAAAAACAAATTCAGTCGGAAAAAAACGATTGAAAACCCAATACGGATAAATTCAAAGATTCTAGCACAGATAAAGTTTTCATGCAGAAGCAAAGGTGCTCAGGCTTAAGGCCTTAATGAAGGTTTACGACTGATACATTTTCACTCGGCATTCCGAGGCAAATCGAGTTTTCACGGCGAATAAAGTTTTTTCAAGCCCCGGACGAGCTTGCTGGCTCGACGAAGGTGTCAAGGTCGAACCCATCTGCGATCCTGGTGGTTGCGTCAATGAAGGTCTCCATGAAATTTTCAAACTGAAGCTTCTTCGTGTTCATCACTCGGAGGTCCTTCAACTTTTCCTCCCTTGCTTCCTTGTAATGGACTCTGACAAGGGACAATGCCACATCGGCTCCATAGCGAACGGCTGACTTCTTCCAGGCTTGCACTCGACTGGGGATATCATGTAGAAGCGCCATCATGGAGGCAAGATCAGTCTGAAGGGTGTCTTCAGGCCACAGCTCCTTGTCGATCTTCTCCAGCGCCGCCTTTAATCGGAGCATATATGCTTGAACGCCCCGGAGTTGGATGTTGAGACGGAACATGTTCATGGCCACAACGTCTCCAACAGGAGACTTAGTGGGATCTAGATTGGGCTCGATTTCTTTGGTCTCTTTCTCGAACTCCTGGCAGAATTCTATATGGAGAGAGGAATGGAAAGATGGTTACATTATTGGCCTACGAGAAGTAAGGAAATTCACTCAACAGGGAACTTACTGTCGAGCATGATGAACATTTTGTTTGCGAAATACCCCAAGTGCTTCTCCAGGCCGTTGCTCCACTTGGTCAGCTGCTCAGTTTTCTCGATGAGTTCGCTCGTTTCCAGTTTAAGCTTGGAGTTTTCCAACTCCATCTTCTTAGCGGCAGCCAGTTTCTTCTCGGCGGCATCAGTCTTCTCCCTCGCCACCTTTTGAGCGTCAGCAAGCGCCTTGTCCCTGTCATTGTCCTTTAGTGCCTTCTTCATGGTATCTAAACAAATAGCATTGTTGAGTGGCGCTTGGAGTTGACAATTTTCATCACGCACGTCTGCTCGAGTGAGATCACTCGGTTCAAAGGATGGAAAGCAAGGACAAGAATGCATTGAGTCAGCAAAGATTACCTCCCAGAGTCTTCAGCTTAGTCCGCACACGTTCAAGGTTGTTCTTGGAGGCATACAGGTCCAATTGCAGTGACGTCCTTTCCTCCTCCAGGTCCCTGTACTTGGAGCCAAGTTCACAAGCTCTCTGAAATCAACAAAAACTAGTTTAGTCGACATGGAAATTCCTCCACTCCCGGGTGGAAAGGGTCAAGAATAGTCGACTAGATGGCGGCCCGCCACCCCACCCCACACTCCTGAAGTAGCGTCATATCATGGTTGAAGAAATTATGTGGATGAAATTGGCATCATATCATGGTTGATGGCAATGATATCCACGAAACCTACAGGGTAGCTTCGGAGTGGTATCACTAAAGCAAAGAGTTCACTCAACATGTCGAGTGGAAAGCATACTCCGCCTATGTCAAGGAACCTCGAGTTCAAGTTCTTAAGACTACTGCTCATCATCAACGATCAACAGTAGTCTCGAGGACTACACCCAGTGGGTCCACTCAGCGTGCCCCCACTGGACCTGCTAACACTCGATCTGTCGAGTGGCCCCCAAAGGGCCCGCCACCCCACCCCGCACCCTTGAAATAGCGTCATATCATGGTTGATAGAATGATGTCCATGGAACCTACAAGGTAGCTTCGGAGTGGTACGATAAAATCACTCGACAAGGTCTGCCCTGTCCGAGTACAAGATGGTCTGTATCAGACCTCTGTGAGTGCAAGCACTCGACGGCGGTCTCGGGGACTACACCCAGTGGGTGCACTCAGCGTGCCCCCACTAGACCTGCTAACGCTCGATCTATGGAGAGGCAGAACAATAAAAAAGCATGCGCAAGCATATGAATACCGTCTCTTTTAAGACCCCCGCCAGTGCAAGCACTCGACGGCGGTCTCGAGGACTACACCCAGTGGGTGCACTCAGCATGCCCCCACTAGACCTTCTATCACTCGACCTGTCAAGTGGTTACCAAAGCAACTCTAAGACCATTGTCGATGTCTCCATCATTCGACAGCGGTCTCAGGGACTACACTGAGTGGGTGCACTTAGCGTGCCCCCACTGGACCAAAATCTACTCGATTAAAACCTGATCTATTCAAGTGGAGAAATTTCAAATATTCTACAAGAGGAAACCACCCACTGGGTGTACAATCAAAAAAGACAGGAATTCAATTGGAAATGCACTTACAATCACACTTACACGGATGTTGGTACAAAGCGCCGCTCTGGCGTCATAAGCCAGCTTGCTGGCCTCGTATGCCTCCTTGGTGCGTAGCATCATTTGCTCCGCCTGGATCATAGCTTCCCTGGCAGCTCCAGTCTAGTCTTTCGAGATGTGGTGAAGAGGAAAGGCAGTCATTAGCTGGATTGGTGCTGCAGCTAGAGTAGTTGAGGTAGTCTGGGGCTGTCCGATTGGAGCTAACGCCACGATGGTAGAAGCAGCTGGTGGAGCACTCGACAAGGGAACCGCAAGCTCGGTTCTGACTTGGGACGAGTTGCCTATCCCCTGGGATGATCCAGCAGTCGACCGCGGAGGCGTTTGTGCTGACGACGTTCTTCGGGCATGTACACGCGGGGTGCCTAAGGTCTCACCTTCACCCCCGTACCTCGAGGCAGTTCTTCATCGTCTTCCAGTTGAATGACCTCTGCAAACATCAATGGGCAACATTAATTTTTGCAATCGACGAATCGTTTTCAAGAAACATAGCCGAGTGAAGATTTGTTTACCTCTTTGGCAAGTGGCCGCGTCTGCAGTATCCACATCCATTGGCTTCCCTCCGTCCCGTGGAGGCGACATCACCGAGGTAGCGGCACTGGTAGACCAAATTCCACTCGGTCGGCAAGAATTTGAAGTCACAGTCGACAGTGAAGATGAAAACAAACACTTACGTCGAGATGACAGGCACACCCATCTTAATGCGAGGCAAGGCTTTGTGATATTTCAGCGCATTGGGCTTGGGCTGCTTCGCAGCTCGTTCACTCGACTCAACAGTCGAGGCTCGGTCTCGCTTCGGGTTCCTGTCACTCGGTGCCAAGGCCTTGCCCGCGGCAGTCGTAGGGTCCTGACACAGCTTGAAGTGGTGTTCAGGGCGCAGAGGAGATTCGACTTCTTCCTCGCCCTCATCAGAACCTTCATAATCATCCTCGCTATCGTCGGTGAAGTCGATGTCCATGTTGCCGCCCTCGCTCTCTCCACCGTCTTCAGGCTGATTCTCGTTTGGCACGGGCGAATGCATGTGCGTCCATTCCTGCGAAGTTCAAACAATGAAGCCAGTCGACATATAAACCAATCACTCGACAAAGTAATATGACAGTCGACAAGACAAAATTTACCAGGTTCTTCAGCGGATTCTCAGCAGAATAGGGCTGGATCCTCTTGGCTCCCAGGGGGTTGCTGCAAGCTCCGGTAATGCTTTGAAGCCATTGCTCAATAGTTTCCTGTGAAACCTCTTCCGGGTGCATCCGGGCCGAGTCCTCAGGGCCTGCATAATGCCACATAGTGTGGTCACTTGCCTGGAGCGGCTGGATCCGTTGACTGAGGAACGTCACCAAAAGATCCATACCAGTCACTCCATCACAGATAAGGGACACACTACTGGAATTCAGAAATTTGCCATGTGCCAGGCCTTTGCCGTCGGCTGACACATGGCAAAGATGATATTTGCCATCTGCTGTCAAAACGCAGACGGCAAAGAAATAGCACATGGCAAACAGTGTCTTTGCCATGTGCCTTTTATTTGCCGTCTGCCCCCTCACGGCAAAGACGGCTAGGGCAGACGGCAAAGGGCTAAGTGGCCCCACCGGGCCCTGGCCGTCGCCAGGTACAAATGGAGGGGGTCTTTGCCGTCTCGGTCCCCTTTGCCGTCTGCCCTATACCTCTTTGCCGTGTGGGGGCAGACGGCAAAGGGGATCCCTATTAACGGCCGTCGACGTCCCCCCACTCCTCTCTCTCTCACCCTCTCCCTCCCCCTCACTCTGTCCCGCCTCTCTCCCTACGACCGCCGCCGCCAACCCCCTCCCTACGACCGCCGCCGCCAACCCCCTCGCCGCCGCCAGCCACCTCCCCCGGCAGGTCCCGCCCCCGGCCGCCCCTCCCCCGGTTGGCCCTGCCCCCGGCCGCCCCTCCCCCGCGCCGCACCTCCCCCGGCCGCCATCCCCCTCGCGCAGCTGCCAGCCACCTCGCCGCACTGCCCCCGAATGCCCCTCCCCCGGTCGGCCCCGTCCCTGGCCGGCCCCCCCCCACCACGGTCGCCCCCCCCCCTGGCTGCCCCTCCCCCGGACGGTCGTGCCTCCTCCACCTCCACCAACGTCGGCGGCCCGACGTTGGTGGCCCCGTAGCCGGCTGCCCGACGCCCCTACCCCGCCACCTCTGGTGAGCTCCTGCCCCGGCTCTCCCCCCTTTTTTCCTTTTCCTTTTTTTTCTTTTTTCTGTTTATTCTAATAGATGTTTATTAGTTACATTATTTAATAGATATTTTTAGTCTGTTTATGTAGATAGTTAGTTTTTTAATACATGTTTATTAGTTAGTTTATTTAATAGGTACTCCCTCTGTTCATTAATATAAGACATTTTGGCAGTTCAATTTGAACTGCCAAAACATCTTATATTAATGAACAGCGGTAGTATTTTTCTATTTTCTTTTAAATTAGATAGTTAGTTTATTAGGTAGAAAAAACTTAGATAGAAAAGAAAAAACATAGAAGAATAGAAGAAAAGAAAAAAACTAGAAAAAAAGAAGAAAAGAAGAAGGAAAATAAGAAGAATAATAATGATAACATGAAGGAAAAGAAGAATAATGAAAAGAAGAAGAAGAAGAAGAAGAAGAAGAAGAAGAAGAAGAAGAATGAAAAGAAGAAGAATAAGTAGATAAGGGAAGAAGAATAAGAAGAAGAAGAGGAGGAGGAGGAGGAGGATAAAAAGAAGAAGAAGAAGAAGTAGATAAGGGAAGAAGAATAAGAAAAAGAAGAGGAGGAGGAGGAGGAGGAGGAGGATAAAAAGAAGAAGACACCCCCGACACCGACACCCTGAAACCCCCGACACCCCGACACCCCGACACCCCTGACACCCTGACACCCCGACACCGACACCCCTGACACCCCGACACCTCGACACGGCACACCGACCATGACACCCAGAGACCCTGACACGGCACCCCGACCCTGACACCCCTGACACCACGACACCCCCGACACCCCTGACACCCTGACACCGACACCCCAGAAACGACACCCCCGACACCCCGACACCCCTGACACCCCGACATGACACCCCGGCCCGGCACACCAACCCCTACACCCCGAGACCCCGACACCCCTGACGGCAAAGAAGGCTAGGGCAGACGACAAAGAGCCCCCGACACCCCGACACCCCGACACAGCACCCCGACCCCGACACCCCGACACAGCACCCCGACCCCGACACCCCGACCCCGACACGACACCCCGGACACCCCGACCCCAACACAACATGGAAAGCCTTGACGAACCGAAAGTCACACATGCATTATACCGATGTACACTGACCCAGAACTATAGCTGTGCGCGGGACACCCTAACCCGACACCTCTTCGGCCTCCATTTGACCGAAAGGGTGCTCTTCGGCCTTCCAGAGGCCGACGGGGTCATATATGTGTGAATTATGAGTTCGGTCATATAATTTCCGATTTTGTTATGAAAAAAATCATATATATATATATATATATGTGTGTGTGTGTGTGTGTCCATTGGGTGGATTTAAATGTGCAGTTGTTTCGTCGCTGCGAGGGTTTGGTGTTCGACGACCTCCCCATGTGTTCAACGAGCTCCGCCCTTGCGTTCGTGGGTGAGCACAGATGACATCTCCTCCTGCCCCTTCATTTGCTCTGTTCCGGTCTTCGTGCCGGCGAAACTTGCTAGCTGTAGGTAGATTGAATCATCAGTATGCGTGAACACTATGCGTCTCCCGTTCGAAAGGGTTACATCTATAAATATGCATACAGTTGCATATTTATAACCGTGATTCTTTCGAATTGTCCAACGTTATCCATGGACAGCCCGAGTATGTGTAGATTGGGTTCGTTTTCCCATATGCTGTGCTCCGGATGCGATGCGGAATTTCGTCAGTGCCTCCCTGTTGTTCTCCGGGTACACATCCTCTCTGCTTATTGCCGAGACGTGTATCAGGAGAACAGCGGGGAGGTGCTGCCGAAATTCTGCATCGCATCTGGAGCAGAGCATGGGAAAACTAACCCAATCTACACATACTCGGGTGGGATTAGGACCTATCTTTACCTATTAGCGTGTAGGTTGCATGGACGTAATAAAACTGACAAACTTGATTAGCGGATGAATATAGGTGATGAATTATATATTAATTTATTTCTTCTGCGCCCATAGGTAGCTAGGCAACATGAGTAACCGTGCTTGGATGTACACTGGTCACCCTAGTCAGAAAGACATGACCAATGAATGGTTAACAAAAACCAGGGGGTTTGTGAGAGCTGCATTTGCAAATGGACAACAAAAAACATGGTGCCCCTGTCCCAACTGCGACAACTGGAAAAAGCACACAGAGTTTGAAATGGGTAAACACCTGCAGAAGTGGGGTTTTACGCCTAATTATACGGTTTGGACTTTTCATGGTGAGTCTGACCAACGTGCCAGAGCTGAGGTGATTTGTCATCGCACCAACGAGCATGGTACGGGGATCGAAGACATGGTGCAAGACTTTGATGATGCTCGATATTCAGACGATGAGATGGAGGAATCTGCAAAGGCCTTCTATGAAATGTTGGAGTCTTCAAAACGTCCTCTCCACGAGCAGACTGAGCTTTGTCAGCTGGATGCCATCGCGCAAGTAATGGCTCTGAAGGCTCAATTCAACCTAGGCAGAGAATGCTACGACGCGATGATGACGATATTTGGACGCTTTCTACCCGAAGGCCATGTACTGCCTGCAAACCTGTACCAGTCAGATAAAATCCTCCGTGTACTTAAGATGCCCTATGAGAAGATACATGCCTGTGAGAATGGATGTGCCTTATTTAGGCTTGAGTATGCGGCCTTGAACTATTGCCCCATTTGCAATTCTTCCAGGTATATTGTGGTAGACAACGATATGGGTGAGAAGAATCAGACCAAAATCCCCATTAGTGTTCTTCGGTATATGCCAATCATATCAAGACTTCAACGTCTTTTCATGGTCGAAGAGATGGCCAGACAGATGACATGGCACAAATTGGGCAAAAGAACCGAACTAGATGCGGATGGGAACAAGATGCTGGTACACACTTCAGATGGTTTTGCGTGGAAGCACTTCGATGCATTACATAAGGATAAATCGTAAGATCCAAGGCATCCAAGAGTTGCCATCAGCACGGATGGGTTCAATGTGTACGGTATGACGGCAACACAATACAGTTGTTGGCCTGTATTTGTCATTCCACTCAATTTCCCACCCGGAGAGATTATGAAAAGAAAGAACATTTTCCTGACGTTGATAATTCCAGGGCCCAACTATCCGGGGAAGAATATGAATATGTACATGCAGCCGCTTAAGGATGAGTTGCAAGAAGCCTGGGATAATGGGTTCAAGACCTACGACGCTGCTACCAAAACAAATTTCAAAATGCATGTGTGGTACATGTACTCGACGCATGATTATCCGGCTTATGCGCTATTCTCTGGCTGGTGTGTGCATGGAAGGTTCCCGTGCATCACATGCAAGGCAGCTCTTCAGTTCCGTTGGCTGCAGGCTAGTCGCAAGTATTCTTGCTTCGACATGCATAGACAATTCCTGGATCCTGACCATAAGTTCAGAAAAGACAAGAAGAATTTCATCAAAGGTAGAGTTGTCAAAGACACTGCACCAGCTGCGTTGACAGGCCAACAGATCCTGGATCAGATAAACGCTCTCGAGCCGGATCCTAAACGTCCAGGGTATTTCAAAAGGTATAATACGGAACACGCCTGGACTCACAAGTCATGTTTGTGGGATCTGCCTTACTTTAAAGACCTCCTTTGCCCACACAACATCGACATGATGCACACTGAAAAGAATATTGCGGAGGCCATTTTTGGTACATTGTTCGGCATAGAGGGGAAGTCAAAACGTAATCCTAAGGCTAGAATCGACCTGGAGGCTCTATGTGATAGACCGTTACAGAACTTGCGACAACGGAAAGGAAAGCAAAGCATAGCGAAGCCAAAGGCATGGTTCAATCTTCAAAGGCCAGCTATGAGGTAAATGCTATTGTGGGTGCAAATGCGGTTGATGTTCCCCGATGGGTATGCTGTGAATCTAAAGAGGGGAGCAAGTCTTGAGAAATTGAAAATATTTGGTCTCAAGAGTCATGATTGGCACATATGGATTGAGCGGGTAATGCCGGTGATGTTGCGTGGCTTTATCCCTGAGGATGAATGGCTAGTACTGGCAGAGCTGAGCTATTTCTTCCGTTCTCTTTGTGCGAAAGAACTATCGCCTGGCGTGCTAGATGAAATGGAAGACTTGGCGCCGGAGTTGATCTGCAAATTAGAAAAGATCTTTCCACCGGGCTTCTTTAATCCAATGCAGCATTTCATTTTGCATCTCCCGACCGAGGCAAGATTGGGGGGGCCGTTCAAAATCGATGGTGCTTCTCAACTAAGAGGATGCAAAAGACGCTTCGAGCTAAGTGTAAAAATAAACATAGAATTGAAGCATCGATGTCCGAGGCATTCATTACCGAGGAGGTGGCAAACTTCGTGACAGCACACTACGAAGCCAAAAATCATCATTTGCATAACCCGAAGCCTCGGTACAATGATGACAATCCAAAAAAAGGTCGATCCAACCTTAGCCTATTCAAAGGGAAGCTCGCACCGTTCGGTGCTTCGAAAGGGAAATCGTTGGATGTCGAAGAATGGCGGACCATTTCATTGTATATCTTCACCAACCTAACAGAAGTGCAGCCGTACATCGAGTAAGTTCTCGATAAATTATTGTTCTGTAACTTCTAATTCCTTTCAACTACTCTTATTCCCGGATATTTGATATAGTCGATACATTGCCGAATTCTCGGATGGAGCGGTCATCGAAAAGGATTCCGTCGAAGAGTATGAGCTTCTCGCAAAGCATGGAGGCGACTATCCCGGTTTCATCTCTTGGTTCAAACAAAGGGTAATTAATTACCATTAATGGTCCATTTGATGTATTGGTCTAATTTGCGGCTAATGCATCCATTCTTTCGTATTAAACTTGTAGGCTGGTGCAGAGTCTCTGGACGCCGAGTTGAGACAAGTCGCTAATGGTTTTGACTATAAGGTCCGTTCATTTCACAAATACAACATCAACGGGTATCACTTTCGTACCTTTCGCAAAGAGTTATCTATGCCCGACCTAAAGACTACAAATTGTTGTGTGTCTGCTATCGGCGAAGGAGGCACCGAGTATTATGGAAGAGTTGAAGCAATTTATGAACTTCTATTCTATGGTGAAAACCCACCGACCGTCATAGTCTTCAAATGTCATTGGTTTGAGCCGAGGGAGACTAGAAGGACTCATGAACATATAGGACTAGTCGAAATCAACCAAAACACCCACTTAGATGTTCCAGATGTCTATATTACAGCTCAACATGCGACACAAGTTTTCTATCTACCGTGGGCCTGCCAAACTAATCCAAATCTGAAAGGTTGGGATGTCGTTTATGAAGTGCCACCATATTTTAGACCACCTACCCTCAATGAAGAGGATTACGAACCTCACATTAACCCAGACACATATGAAGGAGAATTCTTCCAAGAAACACGTATGTCCAAGAAACGTTTCAAGAACCGCTCTACTTCACCCCAGAACATTGAAGTAGACAGCGACAGTGAATCCGTCTTAACACCTGAGCCCGAACAAGAAGAGCAGGAAGAAGACGAGGTTACTGCTGCGGATGACCTGTCACTTCTTGACCGATTACATAATGGTGGCCTTCCACATGTTCTTCCTGATAGTGATGATGATGATGCATTTATTGATGATAGTGATGATCATGATGCATTTATTGACCCCGAAGCATATATAGACGAGCACGATTAGTTCATGTCAGGTATTCAACTATTACTATATATAAATTTTGAGTTCATGTTAGGTATTCATTTTTTATTAGTCATGTTGGTATTTATGACGATGATACACTTAAATTATATACATTTTATTACTCATGTTGGTATTTATGTTGTACTAATTTCATTTACTCTTTGTCATGACAGGTGTTGAAAGATGGCGGGAAAGGGTCGAAAGCACTCCGCGGCTCCTTCTTCATCGGCGGGTCATGGGATGGGTACTTCCATTCCTGAGTCGGCTCTTCGGAGAGCGTTGCTCTCTACTCTGCATGGAGTGGCCGCTTCTTCGACTCTAGCGGCCCCCGTGAGAGGAGGTCGACTCCCCACGAAGGCAAGAGGTACTAAAGGTATTCCTCATGTTGGTATTTATGTTGTACTCATGTTGGTATTTATGTTGTAGTCATGTTGGTAGTTATATACATTTTATTAGTCATGCTGGTATTTATGTTGTACTAAAGGTACACGTGCCCGTGGGAGAGGTAGGGCGGTGGCTGCCACGCCTTCCTCGCCGCCACCCCAAGCTGATTCACCTGAGCACAGGACTTGTAGGGTGGACGAGCCTCAGGTCGACGAGCCTCAGGTAGATGAGCCTTAGGTCGACGAGCCTCAGGTCGACGCGCCTCGGGTCGACGAGCCTCAGGTCGACGCGCCTTCGACCCACGAGACTCGTGTCCCAGAGGCTTCGTTCCAGGCAACTCCGGAGCAAAGCAGGGATGAGGGTATGGCCCCAGAGACCCAGTGGGATACCTGGGCTAATCAGGGTCAGCCTGAGCCAACTGGCCATGCTGATAGCGACGAGGAGCTGGCTGAGGGGGCTACCATCGACCAGCGTGGTAGTTCAGGGCTCCCGCTCATGCCGGTGACCCGCGAGCAGAGGTGGTCGATTAAGCCAAATGGGGAGAAGTAAGTTAATTTACTCTTATTTAACCTTTTGCCTTCACGTTTTCTCAAATATTTATTGTTTTGGTTTTAATTTGTCATACTGCAGGGGTTGGATTGTTGCCAAGGGTGTCCGCAAGCCCAACAGCGTCCAACAAAATGACATAATTAGCTTAGTTAGCTCCGAAATGGGCCATTTGATAAAAAATGACCTATACTTAGCTATTTATCCTTCAAAATGAAATAATTAGCTTGAAAACGGCATAATTAGCTCATTTAGCCCGAAGAAGAGGACAAGAGGAGAAGAAATAGGAGAAATGAAAAAAAGGAAGAATAGGAAGAAGAAAAGAAGAAGGAGAAGGAGAAGAAGAAGAAGAAGAAGAAAAGAAGAAGGACAAGAAGAAGGAGAAGAAGATTCTTCTCCTTCTTCTTGTCCTTCTTCTTTTCTTCTCCTTCTCCTTCTCCTTCTCCTTCTCCTTCTCCTTCTCCTCCTCCTCCTCCTCCTCCTCCTTCTTCTTTTACTTATCCTTCTTCTTCTCCTTCTTCTTCTCCTTCTTCTTCTCCTTATTCTTGACCTTCTTCTTTTCTTCTTCTTCTCCTCCTCTTCCTTCTTCTTCTCCTTCTTCTTCTCTTCTTGCTTCTTCTCTTTCTTCTTCGACGTAGGTTATTTTCCCCAACAAAGACATACTTAGCTAATTATCCTCCAAAATGACATAATTAGCATAGTTAGGTAAAAACATCATAAGAACCTTGGTTAGCTCATTAAAATGACTAATTTAGCTCCAAAATGACATAATAAGGTCAAAATGGATTTAATAATCATAGTTGGCTCCAAAATGACATATTTTACCCAAGTTAGCTCTAGAATGGCCTATACCTAGCTAAGTTCTCTCCTAAATGTCATAATAAGGCTATGTAGCTCCACCTAACTTAGCTATTAAATGGCCTATACTTAGCTAAGTTCTCTCCGAAATAACCTATATATACTTCTCTTCTTCATCTAGTGTTCTTCTTCTAACTTTCTTATTTGTCATTTTGCAGATTACATTCACTTCACGGGAAGCTTGGATTACATGGAATGCTTGCATATGATTGCTTGTACCATGGCTTCACGAAAGCTTGTATTGAAACTATTGTACTATATGGATATATATGAAACTTTGTATGCATATGGATTAAAGTGGTGTAATATATGGTTTTGTACAGAAGCAACTTGAATAATATGTATGTACTATGGATGAAAGTTATTTTAATATGGTTATGAGTACGGAAACAAATTTATTCCTGTCAAATATATATATATATATATATATATATCCTGATTATTGTGAAATTTTCTGGATATAATAGAAAATAAAAGAGGTGAGGTTGTTGTTTTGAGCCTTTGCCATGAGGGGACAGACAGCAAAGGGCTGTTCTGAGCCTTTGTCATCTGCCCCCTCATGGCAAAGGGGCGCACGGCAGACGGCAAAGGGGAGGAAAAAAGAGGGCCTGGGTCCCCCCTTTGCTGTGAGGGGCAGACGGCAAAGAGGCCCATGGCAGACGACAAAGGGTGTGAAAGAGAGGGGCTGGGTCCCCCCTTTGTCGTGAGGGGGCAGACGGCAAAGGGGACCATGGCAGTCGGCAAAGGGGGCCGTCCCGTTTTATTTGCCGTCTGCTCCCTCATGGCAAAGATTATTTGCCGTCCGCCATGCAAAAAGCGGACGGTGAAGCACCTCTTTACCGGATATTTTTTTGCCGTCTAGTTTGCCGTCAGCTGACTGACGGCAAAGCCTTTGCCGCTCGTGTTTCCCCCCTTTGCCGTCTGCCATGGCGGACGGCAAAATCTCAGATTCCTGTAGTGACACTACAACATCGACCAGGATTCCAACTTGGACTTTCTCCCCCTCCGACACCTTCAAGGATTTGGGAACGGCTAGTCGATCTAACATGAAGGGAGAAAGACCAGTCGACATATTGGGAGAAGCTACGTCGTTGTAGTAAAACCATGTCGACTGCCAACCCCTAATAGACTCTGGGAAGGTCATGGAAGGAAAAGAACTCCTAGCCTTCTTTTGGACTCCTAAACCACCACACAGTTGGACGACATGAGTTTTGTCGTCCTCAGGGTTTGCCTTTTTGACCGACTAAGATCTGACTGTGAAAATGTGTTTGAACAAACCCCAGTGGGGCGAACAAACCAAGAAGCACTCGCACACAGTGATGAAAGAAAAAAGATAGGAAATAGCATTCCATGGAAAATGGTGAAGCTGGGCTCCGAAGAAGTTCAGAAACCCTCAGAAGAATGGATGGGGAGGCATAGAGAAACCTCTCTCCACATGGGTGGGGAGGACCCGCTCCCCCTCGCAAGGCTCCAGCTCCAGCTCCCCCTTTAACAACCTACAAGAGCCTTCCGTGACAAGCCCGTCGACGACAAGATTCTCGACGTCCGCGGTGGTGACCGTCGACAGGAGAAAATCCCCCTGGATCCACCCCGCTGGCTCCGTGAACCGCGCGGTCAACGGCTTCTTGGCCTTGCCCTTCGTGGCCCCCTTCTTGGCATGCTCCAGCTTTTCGGTCTTCCCCTTCGTCATCGTGGTGACAGTGTTCGTCGGGGCGGAGCAGAGCAGCACGCTGGAAGCAGAGGAAGCAGAGGAAGAGAGGAGATTTGGGGAGGAATACTGTTCAGACCGCAGCGCGATGGAATTTATACCACGTCGAGTGTCTCGCTAACTCGTGGGTGTAGGGGAACGTAGTAACAATTCAAAAAAAATTCCTACGTGTCACCAAGATCAATCTAGGAGATGATAGCAATGAGAGAGGGGGAGTGCATCTTCATACCCTTAAAGATCGCTAAGCGGAAGCGTTATAAAGAACACGGTTGATGGAGTCGTACTCGCGGTGATTCAAATCGCGGAAGATCCGATCCAAGCGCCAAACGGATGGCGCCTCCGTGTTCAACACATGTACAGCCCGGGGATGTCTCCTCCTTATTAATCTAGCAAGGGGGGAGGAGAAGTTGAGGGAGAGCTCTGGCATCATGATGGCATGGCGGCGGTGGAGCTTGTGGTACTCCAACAGAGCTTCGCTAAGCGCTACGGAGGAGGACGAGTTGTAGGAAGGTGGAGGGCTGCGCCATGGGAAAGGGTGTGTCTGCCCTCCCGCCCCCACTAGTTATAGGGGGAAGGGGAGAGGTGGCCGATCCCCCTAGATCAATCTAGCTAGAGGGGGAAGTGGCCAAGGGGGGCAACTTGCCTCCCAAGTTAGGTGAAGGTGCCCCAACCCCGGTTTCCAACCCTAGGTGCCATGGGCCCTTGGTGTCATCGTTTTCTCACGGCAGATGCCATGGGGTGGCTTATCGAAGGTGTTGGGGCCAAAGGACGCCGATGGGCTCTGGGTGCGAGATTGGGCACAAGAGGCGATGACACACGATGTACCCAGGTTTGGGGCCCTTCGAGGGAGGTAACACCCCTAGTCCTTCTTGGTTTCGTTGGATGGCTGATCAAGTGTACAAGGTTGCTCCTGGAGCTGTATCTAGAGGAGGAAGAAGGAGCAGCCGGCTCGTCTTCCTCTGCTCTTGGAAGGGGGTGAGAGAGCTTTGTGGGTGTGATCAATCGTCTGTCTGTGCGCGCGTCGCCTTCCCCGTAGCATGGGGGGCTCGGGGGGTTTTATAGGCCAACCCCCCGGCTCTTACAATATGATTCAAGTACTAAGGTGGGGGGACCCGGCTGGCAGCCTCTCCGCCTGGCCAGAGGGCCCCGTGCTCGTGTCGTCTCGTCGTGGGCGGGGCCCGCCGGCAGAGCGGTTCCATCCCCGTTGGGGCCCGCCGACAGGCACCTCGATTGGTCCTTGCCCACCTGCCCCGACACGGGCCGCCCGGGGAGGAATCGTTTAGCGCCAGCCGGCCGAGGTCTCCGGTATGGACGGAGGCACTGTAGCCACGCTGGGACGGGCCATCGAGTGGCGGAGGCGTGTCGGCACTGTTCCCCTGCCCGGTCGCACTCACCAGGGTCAGCGGTCCGGACGGTTGAACTGTACCCATGCGAAGCGGTGTGTAAGCGACTACTATAGCTATAGGGTCGCCCGTCCCGCTAGTTGCGTCGCGTCGTCGTACTCGTGGATAGAGGGACGAGACAGGCGTGTCCGTCCCAAAGTCAATGGAGGGGGCCGACTCGTGGGCAGCCGGCTGCTTGACCAGCCGGCCGAGGGCCCGCCTGGCTGCTTGACGAGCCAGGCGAGGCGCCAGCCAGGGCTGGCTAGCCTCGTGGAGGCACCAGCCGGCCTTGACCAGTCGGTTACTTGGTTTTTCTTCGAAGCGGGGAGGGGAGCACCCCGTCGCTTTGGCCTCTCTGGGGGTATAAACCCCGTCTGTAGCCCCCGAAGCTGGCAGGAGCCCACGTCCGGCGGACTGTGGGGAGCCAGTGTCTTCCTTTCAGCTCTACCCGCTTCTGCCTTGAAGGTGAAGGGGCAGTTGGGTCAGTCGTCGGACCTGACTCCTCGGGTTCTAGCGTTCCGCTCCGGGACGCGCACCGGCACGCGACTTGCCACGTGGAGCGTGACGACGCGATGGGCCCCGCGCACGAGGGGAGACGGGACGTCACCTGGGCCTAGTTTGCTAGGGCCAAGGCGTAGCCCGATAGGTCTCAGGGCCAGGTCCAGATCTTCTACGTCCCGAGGAGGCCGTTACGGCCCTGGGCCCTCCACTCGTGTGGGGTTTCCGGGGAACGTGGGCACAAACGATCCCACGCCCCCGGTCGTGGCCTTCCCTTATAAAAGGAGAGGGAGGGCAGGAGACGGAGGTACCCTTGCCTCCCTTGCACTCCTCACTGCCCTCCCTTTCCGCCATTCTTGCTGCTTCGTGCACCACCGTGCCCGAACCCGCGCCCGCGCCCACACGTCGTGTCATCGCCACGATGGCCGACGCACGCAGTGGAAGCTGGGGAGGCTCGTTCGTCACCGAAGCCGACATCGCCAAGCTGCGAAAGGCGAGGATGCTGGCGTCCCCCGAGCGGGTGGCCGCTCATGCGCCGGGCGGCGAGGTTGTGCCGGCCGCAGCCAGGGGAACGCATAGTGTTCCTCTGGCATTTCTCTTGGGGCTTCGCGCTTCCGGTGAGCATCTTCTTTCGCCTTCTCCTCGACACATTTCATCTTCGGCCTCACAATCTCGGTCCAAATTCCATCCTGTACCTCTCCGCCTTCGTGACACTGTGCGAGGGGTACCTTGGTATTCTCCCTTTTCTTGAACTCTTCAACGCCCTCTTCTATCTCAAGCCTCTGAAGAGCGACGCTTGCGGGGGCACGATGGTGTGCTTTCTGTGGTGTTGCCCGCTTTCCCCCTCTCTCCTTGATTGATTCCGTCAAGGGGTGGCATCGAACGTTCTTCTATGTGAAGAACGTCGACCCGAAGATGGACTACATCTGGCTACCGCCCTTCGAGGACCGGCAGTCGTCCTAGCAAAACTGGCTGGCATCAGCACCGCGCGACGTGGCCTTGGACAAGCTGGCTCGTCTCACACAGCTGAAAAGCTACGAGGGGCTGGTCGCCGCCGACCTGGTGGCGGCCTTCATCTCGCGTCGGGTGTCGCCTCTCCAGATGAGGCCACACCAGATCTGCGACATGACCAGCCGGCACGACCCGTGCCAACAGTCCATCGTGGAGCTGATGCCGTCTCAAGTGGCAAAGCGGGTCAATGCCCTCACCAGGTTCAAGCTAAAGCCCGCCACGTGGTCCTTCGACATGGAGCCGTATGACCACGCCAACCCCCCCCCCCCCCCGCGCCCTGGTAAGTCTTCTTCTCGAGGCGGCTTTTCTCTCTTTGTATGTTATTCCTCAGCCGGGAGCCGGCTGGAGGACTCATGTTGGCGTGCTGGCCGCGGCTGTTGGTGCGACAGAACACGCCAGATGGCCCGCACCCGCAAATCTTTGAGGTGGAGCGCGAGGACTCTGACTCCGAAGACTTCTAGACGGGCGGTCCCGCAAAGGAAGGGGTGGACTCCTCGGGCAAGGCCGACGAGCCAGTGGAGCCGCGAGGCGGCGCTCCAGGCGGAGCCGAAGGGTCCGGCGCAGCCGGAAGACCCAGCGGAGCGGGCGAGTTCCATCATGACCCCTCCATCCGCGACTGGACGGATGACGACGATGATTACGATGATGATGATCTGATGATCCTTGACGGACCTCCTCCCGCAACGCGTCAAGACCGCAGGAGCGAGGAGTGGCCGGCTCGAGGCCCGGCCACCGAACCGGCCGGCCGAGGGAAGAGGCCGGCTCAAGGGGGGCCGGCGGCCCCGCCTCCCAGCCCGAAGCGAGTCAAGACGGCCGCGAAGAAGCCGCCTCCCCGAGCCAAGCGGGCCCTACCACTTGTTATCGCGTAAGTTTGTTTGTTGTGTGAGTTTACATTGTCTTTATCTTACGAGTCGGTCGGTGACCGGGTATTGTGTGTTGCAGTGACCTCCTCGAGCTCCAAGAGGACGAGGCGGTCGGGGAGTAGACGGAGGCCGCCGGCCAGCTGGCCCGCGAGCATGTGGCCACCCAACGGGAGGAGAAGAGGAGGCTCATGGAGCTGCGAGCCTCCCGGTCTGGCACACAGGGCGGGGCCGCGCACTCCGCGACCTCGAGCGGCCAGCGGCGAAGGGGGCGACTGAGCCTCCCTGGGCCTCCGATTCGGCGATGGAGTCTGCCCGAGCGCCGAGGCCCCCGTCGAGCGAGCCGCGAGGAGCGGCCATGGACTTGCTGCCACCCCCGCCAGTGCAGGCCCGGCCTAGGGTGCCGGATGTGACCCCACCGGCCTCCGAACCTGCCCGGGAGGAGGTGCCAGAGGAGCCGGCGGCCAGGGAGGCGACGTCGGCGGTGCCGCCGGAGGTGGCAACCACGGAGGTAGAGATGCCCTCCGGCGCGACTGACGCGCCGGAGCAGCGAGGAGAGGAGGC
Source organism: Hordeum marinum (assembly GCA_022496015.1). Classification (NCBI taxonomy): domain Eukaryota; kingdom Viridiplantae; phylum Streptophyta; class Magnoliopsida; order Poales; family Poaceae; genus Hordeum; species Hordeum marinum. The sequence goes on along the minus strand of CM039677.1, from coordinate 416,326,589 downwards.
GCTGACGGCGCCAAGCAGGGGGCGGCGGGAGGCGACTCCCAGTCCCTTGCCGTCATCAACCCGCCCCCAGCGGCCGAAGCCGCGGCGAGTCCGGGCGGTAGCAGCGGCCAGGTCCGGAGAGTCCTGCGATCGATGTCTCGTGGTTTTTTCACGACAGATGCCATCGGTAGGCTGATCGAGAGGGGCCAAAAGGACGCCGGTGGGCTCTGGGAACGGGGTTAGGCACAAACGACGACTGACACGCGATGTACCCAGGTTCAGGGCCCTCCATGGGAGGTAAAACCCCTAGCCCTGCTTGGTCTCGTTGAGACAATGGTGAAGGCTACAATGGTGCTCCTTGATCTGTATGAATCGAGGAGGAAGCTAAGTGTTCCGGCTTACAAGGTCCTCCTTGGGAGGTTCTACTTGGGTGGTTCTATCGTGCGAGATCATGTGTTCGGGGTTTCTCCATCATCTCCTTCGTCCCTCCTGCATGGGGAGGCCCGGGGGGTTTATAGACCAACCCCTCGGCTTACAATATGAATATAACGGTCGTGGGGGGACCCAGCCGGCAGCCTCTCTGGCCGGCTGTGGGGGCCACCCGCTTCAGTCTTGTCGTGGGCGGGCCCCGAGCACGGTCACGTCATGGCACGGGGTGCCCAGGGCAGCGTCGTCTTGCGGCGGCCGGCCGAGGTCAGCGGCCGGCCGGCTGTCATGTAGCCATGCTGGGGTAGATGGCGGAGTGGTTGGGGGCAGACCACCACTGTTGGAGGCTCGATCGCTGTCCAACAGTGGCGAGATGCCACTATGGCCATGCGGGCGCTGACCCCCGACGGGATGGGGGCCACTGTGGCCATGCGGGCGCTGACCCCGGACGGGACAGGACCCACTGCTGCCATGCAGGGCCCGTCAGGGGCATCCGATGCTGGACCAGCTGGGGGAAGGAGCCGGGCGGCGAGGCCCCAGTCGGCCAGCGCACCGAAGCCGGTGAAGGAGTTGCCGGCACACCTGGACCGGGGGGTCACAGCCGGCAGAGCGTAGCCGGGCCGGCTCCTCGAAGGCGGCCCGCCTAATAGCCCTGTAGGCGGGCCCAAAGTATTAGGGGTGTTTGAGGCTACCCGGGGGTCATCCCCCCGTCAGTAGTCCCCGAAGCCGGGGAGGCCCGCCGACGGGATACGGCGGACCTCGCCGGCTTGAAGAATGCTCGAGCGTCGGGAGCGCCTGGGGAGCCAGGAGGTGCCGACATGTGGTGGTCGGCTCCGCAGCCATCCGGGGCCACCCGCGCCGTCAGCGTCTCCCCACCAGGCAGGGGAAACACGCCACGCGAAGGTCGGAGCGGGCCGCAGCCTGGCGGGCCAGGCGATGGTTCGGACCTGGCGACCAGGCAGGGCCCGCCACGACCGCATCCTGAACCGCCCGCGGAGATTCCGCACGTTGTGGGCGAACGTTTGGCGTTTCGGAGCGTCATGATGACCGCTCCGTACGCATCGGGGATCATGGGAGACGTGTGCGCGAAGGGCGCGCCCACCACCACCGCCCGCGCGAGGTATAAGTAGGAAGGGGAGGCGAGGGGAAGAACCCGTTCGCCCCCCTCACCTCCGCCGCTTCGCTCTCCCCCTGCCCCCCTCGCCGAGCGAAAGAGAGAGAGAAGGGAAGAGAGTGGGTTGTGAGGGACAGCGAGCTTGCGCCACCGCCCGTCGTTGCGAAGAGGACAGCCCGCCGGCCGGTCCCTGCACCGCCGCCGCACCCGCGCGCCGCCGCCATGGAGATAGTGACCAAGGGCGCCTGGGACGGCAGCGACATCGACGACACCTATATCGAGCACCTCCGCGCACGCCGCAAGCTCCCGGCGACGGAGTTCTTGGAGGCCCGCCCGCCGGGGGCAGAGAACTCCTCGAGGCCGCGGTCGGGCGAGGTCGTGGTCTTCGCCGACCACTTCCACCGCGGGTTGGGGCTGCCGGCGAGCGCCTTCTTCTGGCGGTTCTTGACGCACTTCGGCTTGTAGCCACACCATCTCGCCCCCAACTCCGTCCTGCAGCTGGCGGCGTTCGTCGTCCTCTGCGAGGGGTATCTGGGAATCAAGCCCAGACTCGATTTTTGGTGTCGGCTCTTCTACTTCAAGCGGCAGACGGTGAAGGATCCGGCGACCCAGAAGATGGTGATGACCAGCTGCGGGGGCGCCTCCGTCCAGGTTCGTCAGGGGACCTGCTTCCCCAAACTCCCGCTGCATGAGTTAGTGAAGCGATGGCAGCGGGGGTTCCTCTATGTGAAGAGCATGAAGCCGGAGGAGGACTATATCAACCTCCCCGACTTCGCCAACCACCCATCGGTTGCCATGCGGAACTGGTGGGCAACGCCAACCTCGGCGCTCGAGACGGCCGACTGGCTCACTGCCCGCCTCCGCGAGCTAACCGGGACGGAGGGGCTCACGACCACAGATTTGCTGGCGGCGATGATGGCGCGCCGGGTGCTGCCGCTGCAGCGCTGGCCGCATCTTATTTGCCAGATGGGAGGGGGCCACGACCCCTGCTGGATCTCCACCAAGGAGCTAAGGCCGGTCCATGTGGCGAGGAGGGTCAACGCCGTGTCGACGGCGAAGATGAAGGAGGGGGAGTGGCAGTGGGGGAAGATCCCCTACAGCCGGAGTCACCCGGCACCGCGAGTAAGTGAACAGCCGGCTCCTCCCCCCAATCTGTTGCCACCGGGCTATATTCCCCCCTTGGTCTAACAGCACCGCCCGGTTTGCCAACAAAGGTTCGTGCTCCTGCAGGACTACGCGAAGCCGGTGCCGGACTCGGTGGAGTCGGACCCAGAAGAGGTCAAGGACGTCGATAACGTGGAGCTGGCCGCCACCGAGCGAGCTGGCGAGGTGGAGGCAGGCGACGATGAGGGGGAGGAGGAGGAGGATGACAAGGCCGAGCCACCGGGTGAGTCTTCTTCCCGGGCGCCATTAAGGGATTGACCTGACGACGATGTTGAGCGGGAGCCGGCCCTTGCTGCAGAAGACCCGACGATCTTCTCGGAGGGGGAGGTCACGGCGCCGCGGGGGCATCGGACACGAGCCGCCAGCGACCCGGCCGTGGTGGACAAGGGGAAGGGACCGGCTGCCTCCAAGCCGGCGCCCAAGCGCGCGGCCGCCACGCAGCCGAGCGGTAGCCGCTCCGGAGGAAGCAAGAGGCAGAGGGGGAACCCGGCCGGGCCCTAAAGGCGGGCGATGCCGGTTGTGATCAGGTAAGTCTGTTAATCTTCTGTTGAATCGATTCTCGGTTTGCCTCCTTCCTCGTCTAATGCCCCGCCGCCATTAGGAAGGCGCGCTCGCTGGGAGGAGAGCCAGGCGGCGGGACAACGAAAGCGACGCCGCCGTCGACGAGCGAGGAGAGGGAGTGCCAAGCATGGCTCGACTTCGACAAGGCCGAGCGGGAACGGCGAGAGGAGGAGCGCCGCCGGTGGGAGGAGGCGGCAGCAAAGGCGGGGGCGGCCAGTGGGGAGGCCGCTGGCCAAACATGGGAGGCATTCCCTCCCGGCCTAGAGGAGACATCGCCGGGCCGCCATGGTACCGACCGACCCGCGGGAGACGGCGGGGAGACCGTGGAGGACTTGACAGAGAAGAGCCGCCAAGCCTCCCAGCTGGCCGGGAATGATGCGCTATCGGCGTCAAGCGACGCACCACCAGGGGCGAGCGTCATGTCGCCGGGCACGGAGGTGGTGGACCTGGAGGTGCCGACGCCGGAGGCGCCGGCCTCTGGCATGCCGGCTCCTGAGACGCCGGCACCAGACGCGAGCCGGCTAGGGGGCGCCGGCGATGGAGGATCCAGGACGGGGGCCATGGCCACCGAAGGGGCGGCCGCGGTGAGCATGTTGTCGATGACCCCTGGAACGATGACGATGACGGGAACTGGCACTGTCATCATTTCCCGCGAAGGAGGGCCCGCAGACGGGGGCCGGCCTCAGCAGCTGTGGACGGCCGGGGGGCCAGCCTTCGGGGAGCCGGCGAGCGCCCTTGGGACCGCGGTAGCTGTCGTCGTTGAATCCTTCGCAGCCTACCGCGCCCAGGCGATGGAGGACGCCCAGGCCGCCAGCGGGCAGTTGTGGTAAGTGCACTGTTTCTCCTTTCTTTCTTTTCTTCTCTAGTGGGGACGCGCTAGCGCACCCACTGGGTGTAGCCCCCGAGGCTCGAGCCGGCTGGGCTGCAGGCGGGTCGAGCCTAAAGTGATGTCTTCTTCTTTGTTCTTGCAGGCGGCCCACGACTACCGGGCGGCGGCGTACAACACCCTGATGGGGTTGTTTCGGGGGGCGGAGAGTCGCCTCGCCGCCGCGACTGCGGACCTGCAAGGTGTGTGCTCTTGTGTCCTTGGCGGGGGGAGCCCCCGAGGGTCAAGCCGGCTGCCCCTGAGGCGGGTCGGGTTCCCTTGTCATTCCTTCCTTCTAACGGCAATTGATTCCTTTTCGTGCAGCCACCGACAACGAGGCAGTCACCCTCCGGCAGCAGGTGGTCCGGGTTCTCGGGGAGCGGGACACCGTGGCGGCGGAGTGCCGTAAGTTCCGCGAGAAGGCGGAGGGGCTGAGGGCGGACCGGAAGAAGCTCGAGGAGGCCCATAACCGGGAGCTGGCGGACCGGGAGGTGGTGCTCCGCTGGGAGGCGGAGGGGCGGGAGAAGGTGCTCCGAGACAAGCTGGAGGCCCAGGATGTCGCGCTGACGAAGGCGCTCAAGGAAATGCACGCGGCTCAGGACGAGACCGAGCGCTATTGCCAGGAACCGGTGGACCGGGAGGCGCAGCTGGCGGAGCAGGGCCACGGGGTGGACCGAATGCTACGCCGTAAGTTCCCGGCCCTCCTTTTCCTTTTTTCTTTATGCGTCCTCTTCTCCTTTCCTCGCCCTTTTCTTACTTCTTGTATTTTCTTAGGACTCTTCCCCGGTACCCAAGAGAGCGCAGAGGCAGCCGTGGAGTCCGATCATGAGGACCGGCGGGCCCGAGGAGAGGTCATCGAGCCGGGGCGCCCCCTGGACCCTGGAAGAGGTGGGGGTTGTCGCCGAGGTGCGCCTGGAGGCAGTCATCCGCACCCTGACGCGGTTTCGGGCGGCCGGCATGGGGCTGGTCCAGACCCTCTGGCCTCGGGTTGTGGATCCGGGCTCCCTGACCCGGCTTGCCCGATGGCTGGAAACTGGGACTGCGCGGGTGAACGCCTGGAGGGCCTCCGCGGCGCGCGGCGGCGTGGAGATGGCACTCCGTGTTGCCAGGTCGTGGTATTCTGGGCTTGACCTGGGGCTGCTCACGGCCCAGCGTGCCAGCACCGACGCCGAGCTGTCGGCGGTGGCGGACGAGCTGCAGACGCAAGCGAGCGAGCTCGCATCCTTCGCCGCGTGGGACGAGTACGTCCCGGAGCGTGGTGTAGACGGCGCAGCCATCCCGGAAGACTCATACGGGCTGGCCTTCGACGACCCGGAGGGGAGCGAGTGTGAGACGGTCGACGGGGGGTCCGACACCGACGACTACGCTCCGTCCGAGCCGGCTGGGGACGCGAGAGCCTCCACCTTGGCCGCCTCGGGAGCGCCAGCCTCGAAGGCGCCAGCGCCGCCGGCATGAACACTGCCGGCCTTAGAGGTGCCAGCACCGGAGGCGAAACGGCTGAGATCGCCCTTGCTTGGGTCTTTCCTCCTTGTTTTGTCTGCATGTTATTTTTAGTGCCGGAGTTCCACCCACTGGGGGTGTATTTAAGACATGTTGTAATGAACATGTGGCCGTGGGCCTTTTGTTATGTTTAATCGATGTCTTGTTATTAGAAATGGGAAGGAGTGCGTGCCGGCTCTACTTTCGCCTTTTGCCTGCTGACTTGTTCGTGTGCGCTAGGATTCCTTTCGGCTTCTGCCCCGCCTACCGGCCAGCTGGGAGCCGGTCTGGGACAGGGACGGGGCTTCACCCTTAGGGAAAAGTAGCGGACTCTTAGAGTCAACTGGCTAGGACTATGTCGAGCTGGCAGAGGCCGGCTACGGGGAGTGACGTAGCATGGTTGGGCTAGCCCGGCTACTGCGCATCGGTGGACCTTTGAGTGAGAAGCTCCTTCGTACCCCGCGGTCCCTTCAGCCGGACAGCCGGGGGCCGGTCTGTGGCTGGTTAGGGCGGGGGACGCGAAGGGCCGCTTGCTCACACTTATTCGTCCGCCTCGGAAGGGAGCCGGGCGAGCCCCCGGGTCCGCGAGCCGGGCCCGGGCCTTAGATGGTAGGAGGAAATTTGGAGAAATCGAAAAAGGGGTGTGCCTCAAGCGTCGGCTTGAGGTCCCCATTGCATTCATGGGCCCGAAGGGGCAAAAGTACAGGGTACATACACTGGCTTTTTAGCAGTAAAAGGGGCGGAGGAGCGCCGCGTTCCACGGGCGCTCCGTTTCTTCGCCGGATGCGTCTCTCTTGCGCTTCTGCGGCTTCTGGGCGTCTATCAGGTAGTAGGCATTGTTGTGCAGCGCCCGGTTGATGATGAATGGGCCCTTCCATGGGGAGGACAGCTTGTGCTGGCCGGTTGTTCGTTGAACCCGCCTGAGCACCAGGTCCCTTTCGCGGAAGGAGAGTGACCGGATCGACTTGCTGTGGTAGTGCCAGAGCTTTTGCTGATAGATGGCCATCCAGCTCAAAGATAGCTCACGGGCTTCTTCGAGGAGGTCGACGCCGTCCTCCCTTGCGTCTCTTGCATCCTTCTCGGTGTACAGGGTGACCCGAGGCGAATCGAACTTGATGTCGGTGGGGATGATTGCCTCGGACCCGTAAACGAGAAAGAATGGGGTGAAGCCGGTCGACCGGTTGGGCATGGTTCGGAGGCTCCACAGGACGGTTGGCAGCTCCTCGACCCAACAGTCGGCCGACCAGACCAGCGGCGTGACGAGCCAGGGCTTGATGCCGGCCAGGATCAGGCCGTTCACCCTTTCGACCTGGCCGTTGGACTGGGGGTGGGCGACGGATGCCAGATCAAGCCGGATGCCCTGTCACGAGCAAAAACGCACCAGTGCACCCTTGCCAAAGTTCGTGCCATTGTCGGTGATGATGCTATGGGGGACGCCATAGCGAACCATGATGTCTTTGATGAACCGGACGGCAGTGGGGCCGTCCAGCTTCTTGATGGGCCGCGCCTCGATCCACTTGGTGAACTTGTCGATGGCGACCAACAGGTGTGTCATGCTGCCTCGGGCGGTCTTGAAGGGCCCCACCATATCCAGCCCCCAGACGGCGAAAGGCCACGAGAGAGGAATGGTCTGGAGGGCGGTAGCTGGCAGGTGGCTCTGCGCGCGGAAGCGTTGGTAGCCCTCGCACTTGTCGACCAGGTCCTAGGCCGCCTCCAGGGCAGTCGGCCAGTAGAAGCCATGGCGGAAAGCTTTGGCCACCAAGGATCTGGAGGCGGCATGATGCCCGCACTCACCTTGGTGGATGTCGAGGAGGATCTCCAGCCCCTTCTCCGGCTCGACACAGCGTTGGAAAAACGCTGGTGGTGCTGCGGTGAACGAGCTCGCGGTTGATGATGCCGTAGGCCGAGGCCCGATGCTGGATTTGTCTTGCGGTGGCCTCGTCAGAGGGGAGCTCGCCGCGCTCGTGGAATGCCAGGATGGGCAGAGCCCACGAGGGGGCCAAGACGGGAGTCGGCTCGGGCTCGAGCGGGACGTCAGAGGCGGCAGCCCCTGGGGCCGGCACGCCAGCCCTCGGGACCGGCTCGTCAGTCCCCGGGAGTGAAGTGGCAGCGAGAGAGTCGGGCATCACCATGACGGTATCGAGTGCAGGCGGGACCGGTTGGTTTGGAGCGGCGGGTGGCGCCGGGGCCGGTGAGGCAGCCGCGATCAGAGGGGCCGGCACGGCAGCCGGCACGACCGCGGTGCCGGCAGCGCCCGCCGGCACGAAGATGGACTCCGACTCGGGAGACGGCTTGATCGAGGGTTTCAGCAACCGCTCGAGGGAGACGCCGGCAGGGATGGCCTGCCGGGTGGAGCCGTTTTTGGCCAGCGTGTCGGCCACCTCGTTGTCCGCCCGGGGGACGTGATGGAACTCACAGCCCTCGAAGGAGCCGGTGAGCTGCTGGACAAGGAAGCGGTAGCTGGCCATGTTGGCATATCTGGCGTCCCACTCGCCAGAAACTTGCTGGACCACGAGGTCGGAGTCGCCGAAGCACAGTATGTGCCGGATGCCTATCTCCTTGGCGAGCCAGAGGTCGTGGACGAGGGCTTCATACTCGGCCACGTTGTTGGAGGCGGCAAAGTGGATCTGGAGGGTGTACTTGAGTTGATCACCTGTCGGGGAGGAGAGGACTATGCCAGCACCTAGGCCGGTCCTCATCTTGGAGCCATCAAAATGCATGCGCCAGCGTGTGGAGTCGGGTGGAAGCGTGATGAAAGAGGTCTTGAGCCAGTCCTTCGGGTCCAGCTCGATCTGGTGGTAGCCGGAGTAGGCGTCCAGGAAAGACAGCAGGTCGCAGCCGGCCGTGGAGTCGATGACTTGATCGATCCATGGCAGGGCGAACAGGTCCTTCGGGCACGCCTTGTTCAGGCTCGTGTAGTCGATACACATGCGCCAAGTATTGTTCTTCTTCAGCACCACGACTAGGTTGGTCAGCCAGTCCGGGTGGAAAACTTCCATGATGAAGCCAGTTGCGAGTAGCCGGGCAATCTCTTCTCCGATGGTGCGATGCTTCTCCTCAGAGAAACGGCGCAGGGGTTGCTTGACCGGTTTCGCATCCGGCCGTACGTGTAGTTTGTGCTCGGCAAACTTCCTCGGGACACCTGGCATGTCTTCGGGGGACCATGCGAAAATGTCCCGGTTCTCACGGAGGAAGTCGACGAGCTCGCTTTCCTATTTGCTGTCGAGGCGTGAACCGATGGTCACGCACTGGGTGGGGTTGGCCGGATCAAGTGGCACTTGCTTGGTGTCCCTGGACGGCTGGAAATATCCCTCGCCGACGGATTGGGATGGAGGAGCCGGCACAGCCGGCTGGGCAGGGGCGAGAGCCACCAGCCGGTCGAGCTACCGCTTCTCCTCCGCTATCTCCAGGGCCTCGGCCAGCCGGCTGCCATCGCGCGCACACGCCATGGACATCTAGTACTTGCCGGCAACGGTGATGATGCCTTTGGGGCCCGGCATCTTGAGCTTGAGGTAGGCGTAGTGGGGAATCGCCATGAACTTGACGAGCGCGGGCCGGCCCAGCAAGGCGTGGTAGGGGCTGCTAAGGTCCGCCACCTCAAACCAGATCGGCTCGCGGCGGAAGTGGCTGGCGTCGCCGAAGAGGACGTCGAGCCGGATTTTGCCGAGGGGGTGCAGGACTTGCCCGAAACGATGTTGTGGAACACGGTCCGGCTTGCCTTCAGGTCCTCCACCTTGAGCCCTAGCTTGAGCAGGGTGTCAAGGTAGAGGATGTTGATGCTGCTGCCGCCATCGACCAGCACCCGTGAAAAGCGGCAAGAGCGCCTCTCGAAGGCGATGGTGGGGTCAAGGACGAGGGCGTAGCTGCCCGGGTTCGGCATCACCGCCGGATAGTATGCTCGGCTCCAGGTGACCGGCTTCTCGGACCAGTGCATGAACTGGGGAGTCGCGGGCGCGGTGGCGTTCACCTCACGGGGGAGCCAGCGTTGGGTGTGCTTGTCCGTCTCTTCACTCGTGAAGACGACGTAGCAGCCGTCGGGCTCGGGTTATTGGTCCAGCACCTGGCCATCGTTTTGAGCCGGGGCTGGGGCCGCGTGGGCCGGTCCGGGAGCCGGGGGCGGAGCCTGGGCCGGAGCCGGCACACGGGCCGGCAGCGCGGGGGGAGCCGGGAGGCCGTCCCCCCGGGCTAGGCGCTGTGAGAAGCTGCACTGCCGGAGCGTGTGCGTGGCCGGTGTGGCACCGGAGTGGTTCCTGCAGGGGAGGTCCAACAGCTGCTCGAAAGTCAGCTTGGGCTGCTAGGCAGCCTTGCTGGTGCGCTGGCGCTTTCCGGAGGCCTGGCCAGCCGGCTGCTCCTCCTCGATGGAGGCGACGAGCCGGCTCCCGTATCGGGGATCAGGCTAGTTGTTCCTGCATTTGCCAGTGGGCTGTTGCCGGTTGTCGGCGGCCGTCTTGGTCGGAGCCGGAGCCGGCTTGGTTGGTGCCTTGGCCTTCATCCTCATGGAGGAGTCGGCCGTGGCGTATTTGTCCGCTTTGGACATCAAGTCTGCCAGGGAGGTTGGCTCGGAGCACAAGAGCTTGTGCTTGAGGGGCGTGTCGTCGTGACAGCCCTCGATGAAGTACTGGATGGCCTGCACCTCGTGCACGCCCTCGCAGGAGTTGCGGAGCTCGGTCCAGCGCATGAGGTAGGCGCGGAGGGGCTCGTCCGGGCCCTGGATGCACATGGCGAGCTCGCGGGGGCGACCGGGTCGCTTGTAGGTGTCGGTGAAGTTGCGTACGAACGCTTTCTCGATATCCGTCTAGGTGTTGACGCTGTCGGCAGCCAGGCTATTCTGCCAGGTGCGGGCAGAGCCAATCAGCATCAGGGGGACGTAGCGGACGGCTACGCGCTTGTTTCCCCTGGTGATGCCGACGGCGGTGGTGTAGTCGACCAGCCAGTCCTCTGGCTTGGCGGTCCCAGTGTACTTTGGGGTGTCGCAGGGGAGCGTGAAGCCAGGCGGAAATGGCTCATTGTGGATCCGCGGGCCGAAACAGGCCGGGCCAATCGAGCCCTCCTCCTCGAGGAAAGCCGACTGCGCCAGCCGGTCGAGGCGGAGCCGGGTGTCGTTGTCACTGTGGGGAACGCGTGGCCCGAGCCGGGCCACAAGCTCAGGTCGGACGGCCGACGGGATGGACCGCGCCGGTTCCTGCCGTGGAGGCGGGGTGTGTTCGTGACTGCGCCAGCTTCCGCCAGCCGGCGCCTCGTCGAGCCGGATGTTTCCAGCCGGGCGATTGCTGCAACGGCTGTTCACAGCCGGCTGTTCGTTCCCACGCGACGGGGGACGCTGAGCGTTGCTCCCCCAGGCGTTCCGTCCGGAGGGACGAGGGGTGCTGGAGTGCTGAGCCTGCCGAAGGTCAACAGCACCAAAGCCCTCGCCCTCGGGACGGGGGAACTCGGAGACGGCCCCTCCGAGAGTGAGGGCGACCTACTGCGTGTTGGCAGTGTCGATGAGGTCCTTAATGTGCCGCTCGCGTGCGGCCCGCTCCTCGCCCTCCAAGGTTGCCAGGTCTTCATAGGTTACCTTGGCGGCACGCAGATTGGCGGCAGGGCTGTCGTAGACGTGGAGGCGGCCGCCTAGGATCTCGGCGACCACGCGGCCGCGTTCCCGCACGGCGCCACGCCAGCTCGGCTCGGGGCCAGCCGGGGTGAGGCCATACGCGGAGTTGTATTCCCGCTGCGCGGCCTCCATCCGGCGTCGCTCGGCAACGAGGGCGCTGGCGTCTTTGAACAGCTAGCGGCGAGCCGCCTCCAGCTCGGCTCTGGCGGCGGCCGGGTCCACCGCCGTGGTGATGGGGGTGCCGAGACCCCGGAGGGTGACGGCAAGAGGGTCAGAGGTGCCGGCACGGGCGGGAGCCGCACCGGCGTCGACCGCTCGCACACGGCCCGAAGTGGTGGAGGAGGCGGTGACCATTACTCCCGCGCGGGCATGGGAGCTAATCGCGTCGCTGGTGGCAAGAGCGCCTACGGACGAGGGGGGATCGATGCAGTCGAGCACCCCGCTAGGGGGGATCGGTGCAGTCGAGCACCTCGACTGACGTGTCGGAGCAGCAAGGATAGGAGGCGCCGATGGCGCCAGGCGGGGGGGCGGCGGGAGGCGACTCCCAATCCCTTGTCGTTATCAACCCGCCCCCAGCGGCCGGAGCCGCGGCGAGTCCGGGCGGCGGTAGCGGCCGGGTCTGGAGAGTCCTGCGATCGATGTGTCGTGGTTTTGTCATGGTAGATGCCATGGGTAGGCTGATCGAGAGGGGCCAAAAGGACGCCGGTGGGCTCCGGGAACAGGGTTAGGCACAAACGGCGACTGACACGTGATGTACCCAGGTTCAGGGCCCTTCGTGGGAGGTAAAACCCCTAGTCCTGCTTGGTCTCGTTGAGACAATGGTGAAGGCTACAATGGTGCTCCTTGAGCTGTATGAATCGAGGAGGAAGCTAAGTGTTCCGGCTTACAAGGTCCTCCGTGGGAGGTTCTACTTGGGTCGTTCTATCGTGCGAAATCATGTATCTGGGGTTTCTCCGTCGTCTCCTCCGTCCCTCCTGCATGGGGGAGGCTCGGGGGGTTTTATAGACCAACCCCCCAGCTTACAATATGAATATAACGGTCGTGGGGGGACCCAGCCGGCAGCCTCTCTGGCCGGCTGCGGGGGCCACCCGCTTCAGTCTTGTCGTGGGCGGGCCTCGAGCCCGGTCACGTCACGGCACGGGGTGTCCCGAGCGGTGTCGTCTTGCGGCGGCCGGCCGAGGTCAGCGGTCGGCCGGCTGTCCTGTAGTCGTGCTAGGGTAGATGGGGGAGTGGTTGGGGGGCAGACCACCATTGTTGGAGGCTCGGTCGCCATCCAACAGTGGCGAGAGGCCACTGTGGCCATGCGGGCGCTGACCCCCGATGGGATGGGGGCCACTATGGCCATGCGGGCATTGACCCCCGACGGGACAGGACCCACTGCTGCCACGCAGGGCCCGTCAGGGGCATCCGATGCTGGACCGGCTGGGGAAAGGAGTCGGGCGGCAAGGCCCCACTCGGCCAGCGCACCGAAGCCGGTGGAGGAGTTGCCGGCATGCCTGGACCGGGGGGTCACAGCCGGCAGAGCGTAGCCGGGCCGGCTCCTCGAAGGCAGCCCGCCCACTAGCCCTGTAGGCGGGCCCAAAGTATTAGGGGGGTGTGAGGCTACCCGGGGGTCATCCCCCCGTCACGATGCAGGAGGTCTGTCGGGACTGGGACGCGCTGGCGAGTGAGCTGGCCCTGCCGGCTCCCCTAGCACGCGGCCCAGTTCCCTCCCTTGCAGATCTGGGAAGCGTTCTGGACCGGTGCCGGCAGGACCTGGCCCGGTTCGTGGAGGCGGCGGACGCCGCCCTTCAGCGCGCTGAGGTGAGTCGACCTCTTCGCTTGTGATTTTTCAGTGCGGGCGTGCAAGCGCACCCACTGGGTGTAGCCCCCGAGATGTTGGTCGGCTGACCGGCTGCCGGGCAGCCTAGCCGGATCTCCTTTGAGCATTTTCTTGACCTTCGTTTCCCTGGAAACAGGAGGGAACCTCCCTGCGGAAGAAGCTTTTTGCGGAGGTGGTCGCCATCCACGACCGTGGCAAGTACGGCTTCTACCACCTGGAGGAGGATCTGGCGCGCGTGCAAGGTAAGTTACACCTTTGTGGGAGGGGGCGTGTAGCCCCCTGGGAGTCGGCGGCTGTTGCCGTCTGCTGATGTTGGTTGTGTTGTGCAGGCGAGCTGGCCACCCTTCGGGAGGAGAAGACCGGGCTCGTGGCCGACCGGGACCGGCTGACGTGAGACGTCCAGGCGGCCGGGCAGGAGGCGGACCGGCTGGCCACACTACTGGTCGACGAGAAGGCGAACAATGGCCGGCTCAAGGCCGAGGCGGCCAAGGAGGTGGCAGCCCAGGAAGCGGCCATCAAGGAGGCGGCCGAGGCCGCCCAGAGGACGGCCGCCCTCCAAGGCGAGGTGTCCCGCCTCGAGAAGGCACTCGAGGAGGTCAGGAGTTCCCTTGCCACCTCGGAGGTGGCGTGGAAGCAAGAGCGCAAGCAGGCGCTTCACTTTGCCATTAGCGTGGACGACGCGATCGAAGGTACACGTCGACCTCTTCTCTCTTTCCATCAGTTGCCCTTTTGCTTGCCGCCTCTTGCGCTTCATCTTTTTTTTCCCTTCTTTCTTCTCTTCTTCCTCCCAGGGCATTTCCCGGAGACTCATCACCGCACCTCGCGCGCCGTTGAGGAGCACCGAGAATACCTCTGGGAGTGCGGACGCTCCATCGACGAGCAAGCCCCGTGGGACATGACGAGATCCGGATCACCGTCAAGATGCGGATGACCCACCTCAAGTGGACCATGGATCGGCTCAAGACCGTCGGCAAGGAGGTCATCGCCACGCTGTGGCCGTGCCACGGCGGAGCTTCGACGGACCGTGTGGCCCTTTGGCTTGAGCATGTCGTCCCCCGCCTCGAGGCCTAGAAGGCCTCGGCTGCCCAAGCCGGAGCGCATATGGCGCTCCGGTTCGTCATGTCTTGGTACCGGGGAGTGGACCTCGCCCGGCTGGTGACCCTGCGGGACGTGCCGGCCGCAGAGCGGGAGGCCCGCGAGCCGGCCTTGGTCCAGTGGGCGAATGAACTCGCGTCGTACATCGAAGTAGATGAGTTCCTACCGCCCCTTGGCAAGGACGGCGAGCCGCTGTCGGAGGACTCCTTCGGCATCCCTCAAGGCCCGGATGACGCCGACGAGAGCACCGACTCGAGTGGTGGGACGGCCGACACTGAGGAGCCCACCTCGAAGGACAAGGGAGCCAACTCGAAGGCCAGGACCACCTATGGGGCGGGGCCGAGCCGCCTCGCGACGCGCCGGCAGTCTGAGCCCCCGGGCCTCTTCTTAATCTTTCTTTTCCCTGCACGTAGTGACTTGAATCCACCCATTGGGGGTGTCTTTGTAATGAACTGAATGCCGGCCATGGGCCATTTTAACTTTAATGTTTATGTCGTGAGTTTTTATGTTCTGCCATGTGAATTGTGCCGCCTCGTCCTTACCCCTTTTTCCCGCCTCGACTCTTTGTATTTCTATTCCTTTTGCCCTTTGGCCTTGGCCCTGCCAGCCTGACAGTCGGGAACCGGTCTGTAGCTAGGTCGGGGCCGCCTCAAGGGAGCCGTTTTGAAACTTTAGGAGTCGCGGGGGGTTTTTCAGGGTAAGTAGAGTGGTAAAGGGTCCGGCCGAGCGTAGAAAAAGTTCTCTCCCATTTTGACCTTTGGTGTGAGCCAAACTTTGCCGCCCCGGGGCCCCGTCAACCGGACAGCTAGGAGCCGGTCTGTAGCTGGTAAGGGTGGGGAAGCTTGGCCGGCTCACACTACTTAGCCTTTTGCGGAGAGGCATTTCCAGGTCCAGCCGGCTAGCCCCCAGGCCCGGGAGCCGGACCGGGGAGCCAATGAGTGCGGAACACTTTGAGAGAACGAAACGGAGCGCGCCCCAAGAGTCGGCTTGGGGCGCTCATTGCATTCATAATCCCAAAAGGACGGGGATACATACATACATTGATTTTACTTAGAAGTAAAACCGGCGTAGGAGCGCCGTGTTCTAGGGGCGCTCCGTCTCTTCGTCGGAGGCGTCTCTTTTGTGCTTCTGCGGCTTCTGGGCGTCTATCAGATAGTACGTGTTGTTGTGCAATGCCTTGCTGATGATGAACGGGCCCTCCCATGGGGAGGACAACTTGTGCTACCGACGGTCCGTTGGACCCGCCTGAGGACCAGGTCCCCCTCGCGGAACGAGAGCGGCCGGATCCGTTTGCTGTGGTAGTGCCGCAGCTTCTGCTGGTAGATCGTCGTCCGGCTCAAGGCCAGTTCATGAGCCTCTTCGAGTAGATCGACGCCATATTCTCTTGCCTCCTTAGCGTCCTTCTCCATGTATAGGGCGACCCGAGGCGAATCGAACTCAATGTCAGTAGGGATGATCGCCTCGGACCCATACACAAGGAAGAATGGGGTGTAGTCGGTTGACTGGTTCGGGGTGGTCCTGAGACTCCACAGGACGGCCGGCAGCTCGTCGATCCAGCAGCCGGTCAACCTGACCAGTGGCGTCACGAGTCAGGGCTTGATGTCGGACAAGAGGAGGTCATTTGCCCTCTCGATCTGGCCGTTCGATTGCGGATGAGCAACGGAAGCCAGGTCGAGCCGGATCCCTTGTTTGGAGCAGAAACGCGCAAGCGCGCCCTTGGCGAAATTGGTGCCGTTGTCGGTGATGATTTTGTGGGGCACGCCATAGCGCACCGTGATGTCGTCGATGAACCGGACGGCCGTGGAGCCGTCCAGCTTCTTGATTGGTCGCGCCTTGATCCACTTGGTGAATTTGCCAACCGCGAGCAGCAAGTGCGTCATGCCGCCTCGAGCGGTTTTGAACGGACCCACCATGTCCAGCTGACACAACCCTAGTTAGATGTCATAGGGTAAGCATGTGTGTTGCATCATGTTTCATTTTGCATCAACAAGAAATGGGGGACAAAAGAAACCCCAATCTCACTTTGAATCCAAAACAATTCAAATTTGGTGGAATTTTCAACTAATCCAAAATGCCCTTTAAAATGTTCCCTATGTCTAATAATTAAGGACATGAATATATCAGGGACCTTTTCAATTATTTGAACACCCAAAACATTTTAAAAACAAAGGATAAAGCCTCTGAAAATACTAAATAAATCATTATCATTATTTTATTTCTCCAAATATTCTGAAACTTTTTAGACAAGTTTGAAATATTCAAATTCTAGTAAATAAAATATTTGGGATATTTAATAAAAAGAATTGTACCTGAAAAAGAATTAAAACAAATGTCAGAAATAGAAAACAGAAAGAAAATTAAAAAAGAAAGAAAAGAAAAGGGGAGAAAGGCCCAGGCCAGGCTAGCCCACCTGGCCCAGGGAGGTCTTCGTCCTCCTGGCGGCCAGGAGGACGAGCGCATGGCCGGAGCGCGTGCGACGCCATGCCTCCACGCCGGCAGCTTCCTGCCTGTACCCTCCTCACCAGCGCAACGGGGATAAGCTCCCCAGAGCCGTCCCCATCACTCCCTCTCTCTCTCTCTCCCTCGCGGCCTCTTTTCCTCTCCCTTCTCTGCTTCGCCATGGCCAAACCTTGATAGAGCTTGCCGCCGTCGCGTTAGCCGCTCGCCCTCGCCCCTGAGCCAGCCAAAAGCTCCGCCTAGCTCCCCTCTTCCTCCTCGCCAAGTTGTGCCCCGCCAGGAGCTCCCCATCACCGTCTCCGCGTCGTCTTCAACCTCCGGCCTCCGGAGATCAAGAGGAGCTCGCTGCCGCTCCAGACCCTCCCCGAGTCGGCTTTCGACGCCCCTGCTCTGTCGTGAGCCCCTGAGACCTTCCCCCCTCTTTCCCCCTTTGATTTCGAGCCCTAGCGTTGGATTCCGTCGAGGTCCGAATGCCTCCGCCGCTCGAGCTCGACGTCGGTCGTGCTCCGGTGACCAGTTGGTACATCCGAGGCTTCCGTCGTGTTCGTGCGGTGGTGTAGAGTCCATATATGCCCCGTAGGGGTCATGGCGCGCCCTGGTTCGACGAGCCCGTGCTCGCCCGAGCTTCGGCCGCCGCCCAGCTCACCGCCGGCGCCGATTCCGACCGTCTCCGCTCCCGGGGAGTGTCGGAATGGACGCGCGCGTGTGTGCTTATTTGTTTGGTGCCCTCCGTCGTCCTTTTGGTCGCCGGAGGAGGGATCTCGAAGCCCTCCGCCGTCTCTGGAGCCACCGGTGGCTCAACGGCGATGGGTCTCGCCGGAGTTGACCGGGAGGTTTGATCCCTGCAAGTGGGGTCAGGCCGTGACAGTCAAAGTTAATTAGGAAATAAACTAATTAATTTAATTAACTTAATCAGTCACTGACAGTGGGCCTAGACTCTTTTAATTAATTAGGATTTAGTTTTAATTAGTTAGTTAAATGTCTGAGTCACTCACATGTGGCCCCCACATGTCAGGTTTGACTCTGGCCCAATCAGCTGACCAGGTGATGTCATCATGATGTCATGCTGATGCAACAAAAGCAATTTCTAGTACAAAAATAATTCCAGAAATTGTATAAAACTTCAAATTCAAATAAATTAATATGTAAGTCAGATGAAAATAATTTATATATGAAAATTTATTAGAAAAATCCAATGAATCCAATGGTGCTATTGTCATGCATGTTAGAGCAATCTAAGTAGGTGAACATGGACATTTCCTAATAGGTTAATACATGGAATTTGAAATGGAGAACAACTTTGAACCTATATTCAAACCCATTTCAAATCAACATGATCACTAGCTACAATAGATCATCCATACATGCTATCATGCCATGATCATGCATCATATTGTTGCACTTGCGTGTATTGATTGCTTCTTATCTACATCGCAGTAGGCCCTGCTTCCGAGGATAACCCAGAGTATCCCGCCGAAGGAGAGAACCTTTCCGCAACCTAGCAAGGCAAGCAACCCCTTTGATCATTCCGATAACATCCCACTCACTCGCTCCTGCTCTTGTTTATTGCATTAGGACAAACGATCACATGTCAGTCATACACGGTAGATGATCCTATTCTTATGCATGACCTGTCCTTGTCACAGTAAATAGCTAAACCTTGCAACCTAGCATACCTGGTAGATGCTTGTGCCATGATGTGCTTAGCTTACTTTGCTTGCTATGCTTAGAGTTATGTCAGGTCTGATTCATTTGGGTGATGAACTGAGTGAAACAAAGTTGTCCAATGTGATGATCATATGATGAATACGATTTGGTAAAGGTAGTGATGAGAGGCTATGTAGGAGTACATAGAGGGTTATCTCATTGGGACCGTTCTTAGGAACTGAGTTCCGTGTTTGTGATCCAAGACTAGATACTACCACATGCTGGGCCCTGAAATATGACCCCGCTCGACTTATCATTCGCTTAGTCCTTAGTCCAGGAGTTGCAAGTAGTTTCTGGTGTTTATAGCATGCTGGAGGCCGTGCGTAGCGATGACCCTCGGGGTGGGTTACGATGCGGTAGGCAGTGGCACGGTGTACCAAGGGTCACCCGAATGGTGGGCTTGGGAACCCTGCGCACATCGTTTGAAGCCGTAGCGAAAACTTCGGCCGGACTTCCGTGCGGGTTCAGTCTCAAATAGGCAATAGCTTGGATTAGAGGTCTTATGTGATTGACGGTTGTGGCCGACTCCCTCGCTGAGCATCCGCTTGAAGGTTGCCGAGGTGCATGGTTTTATGAGCACACAGCGATAAGTGGCGAGAGCGTGTGTGAATAAGTACACCCCTGTAGGGTATGAAACTATTCGAATAGCCGCATCCTCGGATATGGACTACGTGGAGAACTTATGATGTTCATAGATAATCAAATGGATACTCATAAAAATATCAAGACAAGTGTGAGTACCGTGGATGGCACTCTTCCGGAAGGGAAAGTGAATCCATGGTGGTGTATTGTGATGGAGGTAGTGGACTCGTGTGCGATATCTAAAATTGTAACAAAGAGTTAAAATTGAGTAGTGTAGGTTAGACATGAGTCAAAGCTGGCATTGCTGCATAAACTCCACCACCCCCCTTGTTGATACATGAGCATAAATAGACTAGGTCTGTTTTAAAGACTAGCTGAGTATGTTTGTACTCACGTTTGCTTAATAAATGTTGCAGATGAGACCCAGGACCCATCAGGTGGGTTCTTTCTAGATGTTGACGATGCCGAATAGCTGGTGTCCCAGCTACGACCTTGCCTTGTGGCGGGCTATAGATAGTTAGGCCATGTGCCTTTTTACCCCTTTCATCTGTCTGTACCCAGAGAGCTTTAAGCTTCCGCTTGGTTTGTATGAACATGCTTGTATGACTTGAGTGTCGGGTCATGTGACCCCTATCTGTAAGAACATATTATGCAAGGCTCGTCTGAGCCTCTTAAATAAAAGTCATGTTGTTGTATGGTTATGTTGTGATGCCATGGTTGTATCTATGCATATCGGGCATGTCGTGCATACATGTGACGTGCAATGGTATGTATGGGATCCGACACCTAGTCGCGTGCCTTTAGTAGTACTCTTTACGGGAAACTGCCTCTTTGTGCTTCCACCGAGCCATGGTAGCTTGCTACTGCTCCGGACACATTGATTGACCGGCATGTATCCTTCTTTCTGTTGTGTCTGTCCCTTCGGGGAAATGTCTCGTAGTGTAATGGAGTCCCTGTAGCCTGCTACAACTCGTCTATGTGCAGTGATGGCATACTTGTCTCACGACGTAATGGAGTCCTTGTGGCTTGCTATGACTCGTCTACACACGCTTGAGGCCGACACCTGCATTGTTGGGTTATGTATGCATGTTTCCGTACGGATGTGCCACTTGGGTGCTATGACTAGTCATGTCGGCCCGGGTTCTTTGTTGTGTGATTGCGGCGACTTGTTCACATACGTGAGCCAAAACACGTAAACGGTCCCGACTAAGGTAAGGCTGCAGCCGTGGAGCTTACCATGCGTGAGGCCGCAAATTGATGTGATATGTTACAGTCTGGATTCATATGACTTAGGATCGGGGTCCCGACAACATTGGTATCAGAGCCTGACTGACTGTAGGACTACCAAGCCAAACCGGCCGAAGTTGAGTCTAGAAACACTATAGATAAGTAGGGGAATTGACTGTGGAAGGGAACGTAAGGCTCTTTTTACTCCTCTTCCCAAATTATTCTATGCTGAGTCATCCTCATCTTCTCTATGGGGATAAGAACTAGGATTCTCATCTAATGCTTAGGATGACAAGTTACTAACCAATGACCACTAGCTAGCCTGTTTGCAAGTGTATATTGGTATTTGAGTGTTGTTGGTGTGACAAACAGATGGAGAAGAGATTTGAGTATAGATAGTCGAGTGATTATGCCTTTTCAATCTTTTGCAATTGTCTCAAAATCCTTTTTGAGCAATTACAGCTGTTACGCTGTCCAATTTCTGCTAGAATATCTAATGTCTTGCATCATTCTCTGTTTTAGATGCCCCCTTGTCTTTACCGTCAGGTGGTCCGTCTGACGCACACGGCCATGTTGGTTAGAGTCATGATGGAGGCTGGCTACCGTTGGTACCCAGAGTACACAGTGGAGGAACAGTATCGAGATTTCAACCAGAGTCAGTATTTGTGTACTATTAGGATCTATCCTTCATATCCTGGAGCTGCAGAGCCACTTCATTGGACTTATGGATTAGGTGTTACCATAGATATGGCAGTTCAGGAAGCCGCCTACACCATGCTGACTATCATGAGGTTTCACCATGGTTTGCTACAGAACACAGAGTTCTGTTATGTTCCTGCTTCCATGGGAGGATAGGATGGTTATCTTAGCGCAGCCTACTATGATCATTCTCATGAGGACCCTATGTTGCAGGTGACCTCTCAGATGTTGGAGAACAGGGATCGTGATGCACGTGCCCTTCACATGGAACTTTATGTCACCCGTGCACGTCTTTGGACAGCCCTGACGCAGTTGGCACCTATCGTGCAGACAGGCTATGGAGATTTGGAGATGCTGACCCCATCGCGGACTCATTTGCCAGCACACGTAGACTGGCCTGATGTTGGAGGCATCACCCCTCTTCGAGGACCGCTGTTGTCGCCGACAAGGGGACCAAGGCCACATCCGTGTCCTTATGGTTTCCAGGGATCCCAGGCTAGAGTGTTTCCAGATCCTCAGGTTCAGCTCCCGGGTCATGGGGGTAACCTGTATGAGGCATTCTACGGCAATGCTTGAGTGCGTGGATGTTATCTCTAGTTTGGTAGTAGTCGTATCGCCACAGTCCTGCGTGTCTTGTGGGATATGACCAAGGTTGAGAGTTGAGTTCCAGAGGTGTAGATAGATAATGTATAGGAAGCTTGTAATGCCTCCGATGAGTTGTATCATCCCTCCGTAGTTGTTTTCAGCTTGGTCTTGTATCGAACTATGTCATGGTGTGTATGAAAATTAATGTTCATATGGTAGCTGTTTTACCATGTTGATTGGTGTTTACCCTGCATGCCATGTTGTTCAGTACATTCCTTGTCTCATGTCTTAGAGTTTATGTCCTTTATGTCTAAGCTGTGGATTTGTTTTCCCAGGATGGTGGCAACTAGGAACAACCCCGTGCCTGCTCCTGAGCAGGGCGAGGGAAGACAGCCAAGGCAAGAGAATCTGCCTCATGCGCCATCTTCGGTAGAGGTAATGCTAGAAGCCGAATGAAACAAGAGGGAGACCAACAGGCTGCTGGAAAGAATTGAGAAGAACACAGCTCGTGCTCCCCGATATGATCACAACGATGGAGTGTCACTTGGTGACTTCGTCAAGTTGTGCCCGTCCAAGTATCATCATTTGATCGACCCCCTCGATGCGGATGACTGGCTGACTAGTATGTTCCGCAAGATTCGGGCCGCCAATGTGTCCGAGGCCAACAAGATGTCCTTTGCCACCTACTTTCTGGAGGGACCCGCCAACCTGTGGTGGGAGAGCTATGAAGTTATGCGCCCCCAAGGACCCGCACCAACTTGGGCAGAATTCAGTGCAGCTTTCCGTACCCATCACATCCCGGAAGGGCTGATGGATCGCAAGAGAGGGGAGTTCTGTGCCTTCACCGAGAGCAGATTGTCAGTGGATGCCTATAGTCGCGAGTTCGGCAATCTTGCTCGCTATGCTCCAGAAGAAGTTTCAACTCATGCCGCTCCCCCTCGCCCCTGAGCCAGCCAAAAGCTCCGCCTAGCTCCCCTCTTCCTCCTCGCCAAGTTGTGCCCCGCCAGGAGCTCCCCATCGCCGTCTCCGCGTCGTCTTCAACCTCCGGCCGCCGGAGATCAAGAGGAGCTCGCTGCCGCTCCAGACCCTCCCCGAGTCGGCTTTCGACGCCCCTGCTCCTGTCGTGAGCCCCTGAGACCTTCCCCCCTCTTTCCCCCTTCGATTTCGAGCCATAGCACTGGATTCCATCGAGGTCTGAATGCCTCCGCCGCTCGAGCTCGACGTCGGTCGTGCTCCGGTGACCAGTTGGTACATCCGAGGCTTCCGTCGTGTTCGTGCGGTGGTGTAGAGTCCATATATGCCCCGTAGGGGTCATGGCGCACCCTGGTTCGACGAGCCCGTGCTCGCCCGAGCTTCGGTCGCCGCCCAACTCACCGCCGGCGCCGATTCCGACCGTCTCCGCTCCCGGGGAGTGTCGGAATGGACGCGCGCGTGTGTGCTTATTTTTTTGGTGCCCTCCGTCGTCCTTTTGGTCGCCGGAGGAGGGATCTCGAAGCCCTCCGCCGTCTCTGGAGCCACCGGCGGCTCAACGCCGGTGGGTCTCGCCGGAGTTGACCGGGAGGTTTGACCCCTGGCAAGTGGGGCCAGGCCCTGACAGTCAAAGTTAATTAGGAAATAAACTAATTATTTTAATTAACTTAATCAGTCACTGACAGTGGGCCCAGACTCTGTTAATTAATTAGGATTTAGTTTTAATTAGTTAGTTAAATGTGTGAGTCACTGACATGTGGCCCCCACATGTCAGGTTTGACTCTGGCCCAATCAGCTGACCAGGTGATGTCATCATGATGTCATGCTGATGCAATAAAAGCAATTTCTAGTACAAAAATAATTCCAGAAATTGTATAAAACTTCAAAAATTCAAATAAATTAATATGTAAGTCAGATGAAAATAATTTATATATGTAAATTTATCAGAAAAATCCAATGAATCCAATGGTGCTATTGTCATGCATGTTAGAGCAATCTAAGTAGGTGAACATGGACATTTCCTAATAGGTTAATACATGGAATTTGAAATGGAGAACAACTTTGAACCTATATTCAAACCCATTTCAAATCAACATGATCACTAGCTACAATAGATCATCCATACATGCTATCATGCCATGATCATGCATCATATTGTTGCACTTGCGTGTATTGATTGCTTCTTATCTGCATCGCAGTAGGCCCTGCTTCCGAGGATAACCCAGAGTATCCCGCCGAAGGAGAGAACCTTTCCGCAACCTAGCAAGGCAAGCAACCCCTTTGATCATTCCGATAACATCCCACTCACTCGCTCCTGCTCTTGTTTATTGCATTAGGACAAATGATCACATGTCAGTCATACACGGTAGATGATCCTATTCTTATGCATGACCTGTCCTTGTCACAGTAAATAGCTAAACCTTGCAACCTAGCATACCTGGTAGATGCTTGTGCCATGATGTGCTTACCTTACTTTGCTTGCTATGCTTAGAGTTATGTCAAGTCTGATTCATCTGGGTGATGAACTGAGTGAAACAAAGTTGTCCAATGTGATGATCATATGATGAATACGATTTGGTAAAGGTAGTGATGAGAGGCTATGTAGGAGTACATAGCGGGTTGTCTCATTGGGACCATTCTTAGGAACTGAGTTCCATGTTTGTGATCCAAGACTAGATACTACCACATGCTGGGCCCTGAAATATGACCCCGCTCGACTTATCATTCGCTTAGTCCTTAGTCCAGGAGTTGCAAGTAGTTTCTGGTGTTTATAGCATGTTGGAGGCCATGCGTAGCGCTAACCCTCGGGGTGGGTTACGACACGGTAGGTAGTGGCACGGTGTACCAAGGGTCACCCGAATGGTGGGCTTGGGAACCCTACGCACATCGTTTGAAGCTATAGCGGAAACTTCGGCCGGACTTCCGTGCGGGTTGAGTCTCAAATAGGCGATAGCCTGGACTAGAGGTCTTATGTGATTGACGGTCGTGGCCGACTCCCTCGCTGGGCATCCGCTTGAAGGTTGTCAAGGTGCATGGTTTTATGAGCACACAACGATAAGTGGCGAGAGCGTGTGTGAAGAAGTACACCCCTACAGGGTATGAAACTATTCGAATAGCCGCGTCCTCGGATATGGAGTACTTGGAGAACTTATGTATTTCATAGATAATCAAATGGATACTCATAAAAATATCAAGACAAGTGTGAGTACCGTGGATGGCACTCTTCCGGAAGGGAAAGTGAATCCATGGTCGTGTATTGTGATGGAGGTAGTGGACTCGTGTGCGATATCTAAAATTGTAACAAAGAGTTAAAATTGAGTAGTGTAGGTTAGCCATGAGTCAAAGCTGGCATTGCTGCATAAACTCCACCCCCCCCTTGTTGATACATGAGCATAAATAGACTAGGTCTGTTTTAAAGACTTGTTGAGTATGTTTCTACTCACGTTTGCTTAATAAATGTTGCAGATGAGACCCAGGACCCATCAGGTGTTCCTTTCTAGATGTTGACGATGCCGAATAGCTAGTGTCCCAGCTATGACCTTGCCTTGTGGCGGGCTGTAGATAGTCAGCCATGTGCCTTTTTACCCCTTTCATCTGTCTGTACACAGACAGCTTTAAGCTTCTGCTTGGTTTGTATGAACATGCTTGTATGACTTGAGTGTCGGGTCATGTGACCCCTATCTGTAAGAACATATTATGCAAGGCTCGTCTGAGCCTCTTAAATAAAAGTCATGTTGTTGTATGGTTATGTTGTGATGCCATGGTTGTATCTATGCATATCGGGCATGTCGTGCATACGTGTGACGTGCAACGGTATGTATGGGATCCGACACCTAGTCGTGTGCCTTTAGTAGTACTCTTTACAGGAAACTGTCTCTTTGTGCTTCCACCGAGCCATGGTAGCTTGCTACTGCTCCGGACACATTGATTGACCGGCATGTATCCTTCTTTGCTGTTGTGTCTATCCCTTTGGGGAAATGTCTCGCAGTGTAATGGAGTCCCTGTAGCCTGATACGACTCGTCTATGTGCAGTGACGGCATACGTGTCTCACGACATAATGGAGTCCTTGTAGCTTGCTATGACTCGTCTACACACGCTTGAGGCCGACACTTGCATTGTTGGGTTATGTATGCCTGTTTCCGTACGGATGTGCCACTTGGGTTCTATGACTAGTCATGTCGGCCCGGGTTCTTTGTTGTGTGATTGCCGGCGACATGTCCACATACTTGAGCCAAAGGACGCAAACGGTCCCGGCTAAGGTAAGGCTACAGCCGTGGAGCTTACCGTGCGTGAGGCCGCAAAGTGATGTGATATGTTACAGTCTGGATTCATATGACTTAGGATCGGGGTCCCGACACCAGCCACCAAACGACAAAGGGCCATGAGAGGGGGATGGTTCGGAGGGCCGTTGCCCGTAGATGGCTTTGCGCGCTGAAGCGCTGGCAGCCTTCGCATTCGTCGACCGGCCTCTTGGCCGCCTCAAGGGCCGTGGGCCATTAGAAGCCATGGCAGAAAGCCTTGTCCATCAGGGCCCGGGAGGCGGCGTGATGCCCGCACTCACCCTGGTGGATGTCGAGGAGGATCTCCAGGCCCTTTTCTGGCTCGACGCATCGTTGGAAGACGCCGGTGGTGCTGCGGTGGACGAGCTCGTTGTTGATGATGCTGTAAGCCGAGGCCCGATGTTGGATTTGCTGAGCCAGAGCCTTGTCCGGAGGCAGCTCACCTCGCAGAAGGAACGACGGGATGGGTTGAGCCCACAAGGGGGCCGCTACGGTGGCCGGCTCGGAAGCCCCCAGGCCTGGTTGCCCAGCCCTCGGGTCCGGGTCGCTAGGGGGATCGTCGACCATCATGACGGTCGTGCCACCGAGGCTTGCCGCCTTAGGTGTGGCCGGCTCGACCAGGGCCGGCCGGGCAGCCAACGGTTCGAGAGCCGGTGGCGAGGCCGCCGGAGACGCGGTCGGGGCTGGTGATGGGCCGGCAGCCCTTGCTGGCACGAGGATCGACTCCGAATCACCAGAGGGTTTGATCGATGGCTTGAGCAGCCACTCGAGGGAGACGCTGGCTGGGATGGCCTGCCGGGTGGAGCCGATTTTCGCCAGCGCATCCGCCGCCTTGTTGTCCACTCGGGGGACGTGATGAAACTCACAGCCCTCGAAGGAGTCGGTGAGCTGTTGAACGAGGAAGCGGTAGTTGGCCATGTTGGCATCCCTGGCGTCCCATTCGCCAGAGACCTGCTGCACCACGAGGTCAGAGTCGCCGAAGCAGAGGATGTGCCTGATGCCGATCTCCTTGGCGAGCTGGAGGCCGTGGACAATGGCCTCGTACTCTGCCATGTTGTTAGAGGCGGCGAAGTGGATCTGGAGGGCATACTTGAGCTGATCGCCCTTTGGGGAGGAGAGGACTATGCTGGCACCCAGGCCGGTCCTCATCTTCGAGCCGTCGAAGTGCATTCGCTAGTGCGTGGAGTCTAGGGGAGGCGAGACGAACTCCGTCTCAGCCCAGTCGACGAGCAAGTCCGCCAAGGCCTGCGACTTGATGGCGGTTCTCGTCTCGTACCGGATCTCGTGATCGGCGAGGGCGATCGCCCACTTGGCGATCCGGCCGGTGGAGTCCCGGCCGCTCATGATCTCGCCGAGCGGAGCTGTGCTCACCACGGTGATGGTATGCTCTTGGAAGTATTGCTTGACCTTCTTGGCGGCGAAGTATATGTCGTAGCACATCTTCTGGTAGTGGGGTAGTTCTGCTTGGACGCGGAGAGGACCTCGCTGAGGTAGTAGACGGGTCGTTGGACCGGCAGGGTCTTTCCCTCCTCCGGCCGCTCGACCACCAGGACGACGCTGATGACGCGGGTGGTCGCCGTGATGTAGGCGAGCAGCGGTTCCTTCTCAGCCAGCGTGGCCAGGATCGACGCGCAGGTGAGAGCCTTCTTTAGGCCAGGATCAACAGCAAGTCGCAGCCGGCCGTGAAGTCGATAACTTGATCAATCCGTCGCAGGGCGAATGGGTCCTTGGGACATGCCTTGTTCAGGCTGGTGTAGTCGATACACATGCGTCAGGTCATGTTGTTCTTCAACACCAGGACTGGGTTGGCCAGCTAGTCCGGGTGGAACACTTCCATGATGAATCCGGCCGTGAGCAGCCGGGCGATTTCTTCTCCTATAGTGCGCTGCTTCTCCTCGGAGAAGCGGTGTAGGGGTTGCTTGACCGGCTTGACGTCCGGCCGACGTGTAGTTTGTGCTCGGCGAACTTCCTCGGAACACCCGGCATGTCCTTGGGGGACCACGCGAAGATGTCCCGATTCTCATGGAGGAAGTTCTTGGACGGCTGGAAGGAGGCCTCGCTGGAGGATTGCGAAGGAGGGGCCGGCACGGCCGGCCGGCTGGCAGCAAGGGCTTCAAGCCGGTCGAGCTGCCGCTTCTCCTCAGTGATTTCCAAGGCCTCGGCCAGCCGGCTGCTGTCTCGAGCGCACTCGAGTGACATCTTGTAATCGTCTTTGACAGCGATGATTCCCTTGGGGCCCGGCATCTTGAGCTTGAGGTAGGCGTAATGTGGAACTGTCATGAAACTGACGAGGGCCGGCCGGCCCAGCAGCGCGTGGTAGGGGCTCGCGAGGTCCACGACCTTGAACAGTACCGGCTCGCGGCGGAAGTGGCCGGGTCCGCCGAAGAGGACATCGAGCGTGATCTTGCCGATAGGGGAGCGGGACTTCCCAGGCACGATGTCGTGGAAAACCGTCCGGCTTGCCTGTAGGTCTTCTGTCTTCAGCCCCAACTTGCGCATCGTGTCGAGGTAGAGGATGTTGATGCTGCTGCCGCCATCTATCAGCACCCGCATGAAGCGGTAGGCCCGCTCCTTGGTGGCGATGGTGGGGTCGAGGACCAAGGCATAGCTATCGGGATTTGGCATCACCGCAGGATGGTCGGCCTGGCTCCACGTGACCGGCTTCTCCGACTAGTGCATGAACTGGGGAGTCGCCGGCATGGTGGCTTTCACCTCGCGGCGGAGCCGGCGCTCTGCATTCTTGCCTGTCTCTTCACTGGTGAAGACGACGTAGCAACCGTCCTGATTGGGGTACTGGTTGACCAGGTGACCGTCGTTTGGGGCCGTTGCCGGCGCCGGGGCAGCAGCGGGGGTCGGGGCCGCACATGGGCTGACGGCGCGGGAGGAGCCAGAAGGCCGTCCCCCTGGGCCAATCGCTGTGAGAAGCTGCACTGCTGGAGCATGTGCGTGGAGGGCTTGGCCCCTGGATGGTTCTTGCATGGAAGATCGAGCATTTGCTCGAAGGTGAGCTTTGGCTGCCAGAAAGCCTTGCCGGTGCACTGGCGCTGGCCGGAAGGCTGGGCAGCCAGCTCTTGATCCTCGCTATTATTGACCTACCAGCTCCCGTAGCCGGAATTCGGCTGGCCGGCGTCGTCATCGCCTTGGCCGGCGGGGCCGTCTTGACCTGGATGGCCGAGTCGGCCGTGGCGTACTTGTCCGCCTTGGTCATGAGCTCGGCCAACGTGGCCGGCTCTGAGCACAGGAGCTTATGCTTAAGAGGGGTGCCGTCCTGGCAGCCCTCAATGAAGTATTGCATGGCTTGCACCTCGTGCACGCTTGGTCCACCGGGTGAGGTAGTCACGGAGGGATTCATCCGGCCCCTGAATGCACATGGCGAGCTCATGGGGCCGGCCGGGCCGCTTCTAGGTGCCGGTGAAATTGCGGACGAAGGCCTCCTCAAAATCTGTCCAGGAGTTGATGCTCCCGACCCCCAGGCTGTTGAGCCAGGTGCGGGCCGAGTCGATGAGCATGAGAGGGGCGTAGCGGATGGCTACGCGCTTATTCCCCCTGGCGATGCCCACCACGGTGGTGTTGTCGATCAACCAATCTTCAAGCTTGGCGGCCCCGTTGTATTTCGGGGTGTCCCTAGGGAGTGTGAAGCCCTTTGGGAACGGCTCGGTGCAGATCCGGGGGCCGAAGCAGGACGGGCCAATCGAGCCCTCCTCCTCGAGGAGAGCAGACTACACGAGCTGGTCGATGTGGTTGCGAGCATCGTCCCTGCTGCGAGGGACGCGTGGTCCGAGCCAGGCCAAAAGCTCGGGACAGATGGTGGGCGGCATTGATTGACGCGATCCGTGTTGTGGAGGCGGTGTGTGCGTCTGGCTGCGCCGGCTGCCGGATGCCGGCGCTTCGTGGTGGCGGCTGCTGCGAGGCGGCTCATTGGTGCGTCGGCTGCTAACAGCCGGCTGCTCACTCCCTGGTATCTGAGAGGGCCGGGGGTCGTTTGCCTCGACCCGGCGGCTGGAGACGCGAAGGGAACAGGAGTACTGGGCCGCCAGGCGGCCGGCAGTTCCCGTGCCCTCGCGCTCGGGCCGGGGGCCTTCAGTGGCGGTGCCGCCTGGTGCGAGTTGATGCTGCTGCGCATCAGCAACATCGAGGAGCTCCTTGATGTGGCGCTCGTGAGCGGCACGCTCTTCGCCCTCCAAGGTGGCCAACTCCTTGTAGGCCACCTTGAGGGCCCACAGATTGGCTGCGGGGGTGTCGTAGACGGGCATCTTGCCGTCAAGGATTTCGGCAACCACGCGCCCGCGATCGCGCATGGCCCCATGCCGGCTGGGCTCGGCGCCAGCAGGGGTGAGACCGTAAGCAGAGGCGTACTCCTGCTGCACCGCCTCCATGCGGTGCCGCGTGGCTGCGATGGCGGTGGCATCCTCGAGATTAGCCGCGGCGGTGTTGGGGTTTGCCACCGTGGCGATCGGGGTAATTAAGCCCCGAAGGGCCGCATCGAGCAGGTCGGACATGCCGACGTGGGCGGCAGCAGCGGTAGCCGCTACCCGCGCCCGTCCTGATGCGGTGGAGGACGTGATGGCCATCACCCCACCATGATCGCGGGACCCGCCGGGTCGAGCCGCAGCGAGTATGCCCACTGCTGTGGGCAGAGTGGCACAGACAAGAACCCCCGTGGGGTACTCATCCACGACCAGAGCCTCGGCGAGGTTGAGCTTGCCGAAGCGCTCGGTGAGCGCGTCGATGTCGGCCGCCAGGCCGGCGGAGCTGCCCGCAGGGCGTGCCAAGGTAAACCCCACGAGCTCCCCACGGTTTCGCTGGGCCGAGCGGCAATGGCGGGGAATGGCGAGGGGTCCTGCCCAGAGCATGAATCCAAACGGCACCGCGTATGGCCCCACGGTTGGCACCAACTGTCGTCGTTTTCTCACGGCAGATGCCATGAGGTGGCTTATCGAAGGTGTTGGGGCCAAAGGATGCCGATGGGCTCCGGGTGCGAGATTGGGCACAAGAGGTGATGACACGTGATGTACCCAGGTTCGGGGCCCTCCGAGGGAGGTAACACCCCTAGTCCTGCTTGGTTTCATTGGATGGGTGATCAAGTGTACAAGGTTGCTCCTGGAGCTGTATCTAGAGGAGGAAGAAGGAGCAGCCGGCTCGTCTTCCTCTACTCTCGAAAGGGGGTGAGAGAGCTTTGTGGGTGTGATCGATCGTCTGTCCGTGCGTGCGTCACCTTCCCTGTTGCATGGGGGCCTCGGGGGGTTTTATAGGCCAACCCTCCGGCTCTCACAATATGATTCAAGTACTAAGGTGGGGGACCCGGCTGGCAGCCTCTCCGCCTGGCCAGAGGGTCCCCCTGCTCGCGTCGTCTCGTCGTGGGCAGCGCCCGCCGGCCGAGCAGTTCCATCCCCGTTGGGGCCCGCCGACAGGCACCGTGATTGGTCCTCACCCACCTATCCCAGCACGGGCCGCCCGGGGAGGCGTCGTTTAGCGCCAGTCGGTCGCGGTCTCCGGTACGGCCGGTGGCACTGTAGCCACGCCGGGACAGGCCATCGAGTGGCGGAGGCGTGCCGGCACTGTTCCCCCACTGGTCGCGCTCACCAGGGTCAGCGGTCCGGACGGTTGAACTGTAGCCATGCGGGGCGGGGCGTAAGCGACCACTGTAGCCATAGGGTCGCCCGTCCCGCCAGTTGCGTCGCGTCGTCGTACCTGTGGACAGAGGGACGAGACAGGGCGTGTCCGTCCCAAAGTCAATGGAGGGGGCCGGCTCATGGGCAGCCGGCTGCTTGACCAGCCGGCCAAGGGCCCTCCCGGCTGCTTGACCAGTCGGGCCAGGCGCCAGCCGGGGCCGGCTCACCTCATGCGGGCACCAACCGGCCTTGACCAGTTGGTCACTTGGTTTTTCTTCGAAGCGGGGAGGGGAGCACCCCGTCGCTTTGGCCTACCTGGCGGTATAAACCCTGTCACTTGGGGGGTGCACCAGCCCACTAAGGGGTTGGTTCCCACGCAACTTCAGCCCATTAGGCCCTCCGGGGTAGGTGGACCCTCCCGGTGGACCCCCGGAACCCCTTCGGTGGTCCCGGTACAATACCGATAAACCCCAAAACCTTTCCGGCGACTGAAACTGGACTTCCCATATATAAATCTTCACCTTCGGACCATTCTGGAACTCCTCGTGATGTCCGAGATCTCATCCAGGATTCCGATATTGGCTCCCACATGTTCCACGATGATCTCATCGGATGAACCACGATGTCGGGGATTCAATTAATCCCGTATACAATTCCCTTTGTCCATCTGTATGTTACTTGCCCGAGATTTGATCGTTGGTATCCCTATACCCTATTCAATCTCATTACCGGCAAGTCTCTTTACTTGTTTCGTAACACATGATCCCGTGACTAACTCCTTAGTCACACTGAGCTCATTATGATGATGTATTAACGAGTGGGCCCAGAGATACCTCTCCGTCACATCGAGTGATAAATCCCAGTCTCGATTCGTGCCAACCCAACAGACACTTTCGGAGACACCTGTAGTGCACCTTTATAATCACCCAGTTACGTTGTGACATTTGATACACCCAAAGGATTCCTAAGGTATCCGGGGGTTGCACAATCTCATGGTCTAAGTAAATGATACTTGACATTAGAAAAGCTCTAGAAGATGAACTACACGATCTTGTGCTATGCTTAGGATTGGGTCTTGACCATCACATCATTCTCCTAATGATGTGATCCCGTTATCAGTGACATCCAATGTCCATGGTCAGGAAACCCTGACCATCTATTGATCAATGAGCTAGTCAACTAGAGGCTCACTAGGGACATGGTGTGGTCTATGTATTCACACATGTATTACGGTTTCCGGTTAATACAATTATAGCATGAATAATAGACAATTATCATGAAGAAGGAAATATAATAATAACCATTCTATTATTGCCTCTAGGGCATATTTCCAACAATGGGCCCGTCGGATCCCCACGTATCTTGACCACAAATGTCGCACGGTATGTGGCGAAATGGGGGTGCATGAATCTAGGCGTTGTGCCCCACTTGCTCTGGTCGTGGCGTCATCATCGCGAGCGTGCGCGCTTCCCAAATTTTTGAATCCCACTGAATCCAGACCTGACAGAGCGACCCATCACGTCCAAAGATCCCTTCAGGCCACTCGGAGAAAAATTGACGTCGGGAATTCACTCGGACACTTCCAGAGCAGAATCGATCCGGACGAATACCAAAGATTTCAATCGACGCAGATTTCATTGAAGCCCCAAAATTCATTCGGACGTTGGGTGCCTTTTTCTGAATTGGCATCGATTCCCCCTTTACCACTCGAACCCTAATCCATTCAGGGCTAATGACGAGGATATGTACCTAGGGTAGGGTCCTAGGCCTGACCTACATACCCTACCTAAGGACACTATATTGGAGGACTTAAAGACTACAAGAGAGATTCCGACTAATTTCACCATGGTGCTCAAGCCAGTCGACATCTAATCCACTCGGTAGCTTCTCCCTCCACTCGACAGTAACCTGTCACTCGGAAGACCTCACTTCCACTCAACATCAGAAGACCAGAAGCCACTCCTGGGAGGCCAACGGGCAGGCGTTAGGCCAGTCGTCATTAGTAGCAATTATGATGTACGTTACCAGTAACGCTCGTCTTTATACCCATGATCGGACCCTTGGATGCCTCTCACTTATGAGGGGCAGTGTACTCTATATAACCCGCCCCTCCCCTTTGGTAGAAGGGTCTGCAACCTTTGTAACTCATACTCTCCACACGACTAAAAGCTCCCAAGCACTGAGACGTAGGGCTGTTACCTCCACGAGAGGGGCCTGAACTCATACATTCGTGTGTACATCCTCGTCGTAGCTAGGACTCTGCCTCTCCTTTGTACCCCTATCTTCTACTGTCAGACTTGTTCCCACGACAGTGCCACTTGAAATCGGCACATATGCAAACCCTAAGCATTATACCTAGCCTAGATGCACATAGGCACAATAAAGACCCAATCATGTAGCGATATACCATCTGATCGAAATCTTTACCATTTTCGTCAGTGTAGAGGTGACCATTTGTAGGCATTGGCGTCTTGTAACCTTTGGCTTCATTCATGCCAAATTTCTTGAGGCAGTCCTTGAGGTACTTCTCCTAAGATATGAAGATGCCATTTGGTTGTTCTCGAATTTGAAGCCCTAGGAAGAATTTCAGTTCTCCCATCATCGACATTTGGTAATTTTCTTGCATCATAAAGGCAAACTCATCACTGTATTAGTTGTTAGTACAACCGAAGATAATGTCGTCCACAAATATTTGACATACAAATAGTTCACCATCATAGGATTTAGTAGAGAGAGTGGGATCAAGTGAACCAGGTTAGAAGCCTTTCTTCTTGAGGAATTACTTGAGTGTGTCATACCAAGCTCTTGGCGCTTGCTTGAGGACATAGAGTGCCTTGTTGAGCTTGAAGAATTTGTCAGGGTGCTTTGGATCTTCAAACATTGGTGGTTGAGCAACATAAACTTCTTCCTCAATCTTACCATTGAGGAATGCACTTTTGACATCCATTTGATATAAGCATATGTCATGATGGTTAGCATAAGCAAATAGTACACGAATGGCTTCAAGTCTTGCTACATGTGCAAAGGTTTCACCGAAGTCAATATCCTTGACCTGTGTGTAACCTTGGTTCATGAGTCGAGCCTTGTTTATGACGACTTGGCCAGACTCATCCTGCTTGTTGCAAAAGATCCACCTAGTACCGATGATGTTGTGCTTCCTTCGATTAGGGCACTTCACAAGCTCACATACGTTGTTTAGCTCGAACTGGTGAAGCTCTTCTTGCATGGCTTGAATCAATTCTGATTCCTTGAAAGCTTCATCAACTTTGGTGGGATCTGTGATAGATACAAAAGCAAAGTGCCCACAAAAGTTAGCCGATTGGGTAGGCCTTGAGCGAGTAAGTGGACATGGTGCATTTATGTTGTCTAGCATTCTCTCAATTTGGACTTCATTAGCCACGCATGCATGAGTAGGGCGAAGACTTTGTTTTGGCTACTGAGCATTGTCTTCGTCAGCAACATTGTCTTCAGGTTCATCATTGTCTTCGCACTGAGTGGATGGAGGAATGATGACTTCTTCAACATCTGGTTCCTTGGGCACAATTTCTCCAGTGCCCATCAGTCTGATAGCTTCATCAGATGGTAGTTCATCTAACACAGGAGGTAGGTGCTCTCTTTTGAGCCATTAGTTTCATCGAAACGCTCATCTACAGTTTCAACAACTTTGTTGTGGAAAGTGTTGAAGACTCTGTAGGTGTGTGAATCCTTTCCGTAACCGAGCATGAAACCCTCATGTGCTTTCGGTGCAAATTTTGAAGTGTGGTGTGGATCCCTTATCCAACATTTAGCACCGAAGACTTTGAAATAACTTACGTTGGGTTTCTTACCAGTGAGAATCTCATGTGATGTTTTCTTGAAGAACTTATGGAGATATACTCTGTTGATGATATGACATGTAGTATCAATGGCTTCGGGCCATAGCTTTCGAGGTGTCTTGTACTCATCAAGCATGGTGCGGGCCATCTCTATAAGAGTTCTATTCTTGCGCTCCATGATGCCATTTTGCTGAGGAGTGTATGGAGCAAAGAACTCATTAGTGATGCCAAGAGTATCAAGATAGGTGTCCAAGCCCGTGTTCTTCAATTAAGTGCCATTGTCACTCCTAATGTGCTTGATCTTGATGTTGTAGTTGTTCATGCACCTATTTGCGAGGCACCTGGAGACATCCTGCACCTCTGTTTTGTAAAGAATGATATGCACCTAAGTGAATCGAGAATAAACATCAACAATTAAGAAGCCATATAGATTTGCAGTGGTAGACAAGGTGGAATAGTGAGTAGGGCCAAATAAGTCCATGTGTAGCAACTCGAAGGGACGTGAGGTCGTCATGATTGTCTTTGAGGGATGTTTGGCCCGGGTCATCTTCCTGGCTTCACATGCACCATAGAGGTAGTCCTTCTTGAACTTGACACCTTCAACACCAATGATAAGCTTCTTCTTGGTGAGTGTATGTAGATTCCTCATCCCATAATGTCCTAGCCTTTTATGTCATAGCCAACATTCCGAAGCTTTTGCTAAAAGACACGAGGCTACCTGTGGTCCTGTAGAGAATTCTACCATGTACAAATCGCCCCTTCGAAAACCTTTGAAGACTTTAGTTTTGTTAGAGGCCATTAGTACAACACATCAAAAAAATTGCAAATATGACAAGCATATCTAAGTCACAAAGCATCAAGAGAGACATCAAGTTGTAACCAAGGGATTTGAAAAGCATGACATTTTCCATGTGCCAATCCCTTGAAATAGAAACTCTACCCAGCCCCAATACTTTGCTGCTGCTCTTGTCAGCAAAGACGATGTGGTGTTTTGTTGGAGGTCGAAGAGTATGCTCCATCAATAGGCTTCGATCACCAGTCATGTGACTGGTGCATCCACTATCCATAATCGATTCAGTGGCATTGGATTTGTCTTCCTGCATTGAGAATTAGTATAGCTCACCAAGGCATGCAAATGTAACATGCACTGATGGAGATATTTGATATCATGAATTAATGAAGAAATTTTGTATGATATGAATGATAACATTCGCATTAATTATCTTGC
Source organism: Hordeum marinum (assembly GCA_022496015.1). Lineage (NCBI taxonomy): Eukaryota > Viridiplantae > Streptophyta > Magnoliopsida > Poales > Poaceae > Hordeum > Hordeum marinum. Next base: position 416,290,328 of record CM039677.1, on the reverse strand, counting down.
ATCTAGTCAAGATTGTTTTTAGGTCTCCAAAGATAATTTTCGGGATAGGCTTCTTCCCATCTGGAGACCCGATGCTGCATAGAAGATATTAGTTCTTCTTAACCACCCACATGCGAAGGGGTGGCTTATAAGCAATGAGACATAAAGTAGGATCAGAGAATTTAGGCAAAGATTCCCTAATAGCACGTTTCATAGGAGGGCTACTGTACTCAAATGAATAGACAGAGAAATTCTTGGTTGGATGAACATAGCGGTTCATGCCATAGTGCACATACTCATGAGCCATCTGAGTCTTTTCCTGTAGAACAATATGGTTAGAGCAATCATATGAAGACTTATGTCTTCTCGAAGACATTGATCTAGAGTTTGTCTTCTTCTTGGGAGATGTCATTAAGACAATCACACGAAGCGTCTTAAGAAGACTTTTGGGAACCCAAATCTTCTTCATGGGGGAACCATTCCTGCAGTTAGCCAATAAACCTGGCAAACACTTCACCATTTTGGCACTTGAATAGTTCATAGTTGGAATCAAAGGATTCATCGATAATTCGAGGATTCACATGGTTGAAGCCACATAATGTTGAAGGATCAAATGAAGGACCTTTTGCAGCAACCCATGTGGTTTTGGGGTACTACTCAGGTGTCCAGTAGGATCCATCAACATTGAGGTTTCTTTCAAAACCCACACCCTCTTTCCTAGGGTTTTTGTTCAGTATAGCCTTCTTCAGGACATCACAAAGAATCCGATGTCCTTCCAGACTTTTGTACATGCCATTTTCAAGCAATGTCTTCAACCTGTCATTGTCATCAGTGATAGCAGTGGCTTCCTTAGATGATGGGTTAGGTGCCACAGATACAGTTGAATATAAAGCATTCTCGGAAGCATTAGAACATTCAACAATTGAGTCATTAGCTTCTCGAGCAAGACATTTTAAGCATGGATCATCAAATTCATCATCAGCGGTATTGATCTGCTCTGCTAAGAGTGAGTCGTTTTCCTTCCGTAGGTCATCATGAGCTTCCCTCAACTTCTCAAGATCAATCTTTTTCTGAAGATATTCCAGAGAAAGCTTCTCATGATCAGTTGAAAGGGCATCATGACGACTTTGGAGATCCTCAAACTTTGAACGAAGACTATGCATGTCTTCTGCCATAGTTTCGTTCAGACTCATTTCTTCACGTAGCAGGTCATCGCTTTTCTCTAGAGTAGTTTGCATTTTCTCCATGGCACTTTGTTGCTTGGTGTCAATCCTTACAAGTTTAGCATAGCTTGGTTTCATGTCATTATCAGATTCAGCTTTAGATTCAGTGTCATGACATGAGGACTTTGAGGATACCTTGGAGGCTTTCGCCATGAAGAAGTAAGCAGGAGTAGCATCATCATCACTGGCTTTGGTGTGGAATAAAGAGCCATTGTCTTCGGGTTCGAAGACAGATGTGAAGAGATATGCCGAAGCCATTGCCAGTCCAGCTACTTCAGCGTCAGATTCCTCCCAGATGCTTCCTCAACCTCAGAGCTAGATCCATACTGTGAATGCATCTCCTTTCCGATGAAGGCATGTGCTTTGCGAGATGAGCTCTTCTTATGTGACGAAGACTTTGCATACTTATTCTTCTTGTTGTCATCTAAGTCATAGTCCTTGCTCTTCTTCTTGGATTCCTTTTTCCCATCGGGGACAATCAGCAATGAAGTGAGTGGCTTTCTTGCACTTGTGACGGGTTTGCTTCTTGTTGTCCTTCGAAGACATTTCACCAGACCTCTTGGAATCACGCCTTGAAGATTTTGCATAGCGTTTTGACTTGGCAAATTTCCGGAATTTCGTGACAAGCAGAGAAAGTTCTTTTCCAAAGTCTTCAGCACCATCAGAACTGCAGTCAGAGTTGTCTTAAGATGAGGACACAACCTTGGTCTCCAGTGCACAGGAGCGACTGTAGTTGGGTTCCTAGATATCTTTGTTCTCAGCTTGTTGGAATTCATGGGTGCTCAACCTCTTGAGAATGTCAGCGGGATCCAAACTCTTGAAGTCAGGGCGCTCTTGGATCATGAGTGCAAGAGTATCAAAGGAACTATCAAGTGATCTGAAGTAGCTTCTTCACGACTTCATGTTTGGTGATATCAGTGGCGCCAAGTGCATTCAACTCATTTGAGATGTCAGTGAGACGATCAAAGGTGAGTTGAACATTTTCGTTGTCGAGTCTCTTGAAGCGGTTGAACAGGTTGCAAAGCACATCAACACGAGAGTCTCTTTGAGATGAGACACCTTCGTTCACTTTGGAAAATCATTCCCAGATTTGCTTAGCGGTGTTCAATGCACTCACACGGCCATATTGTCCCTTGGTCCGATGACCACAAATGATGTTCTTGGCGGTGGAGTCCAGTTGAGTGAACCTCTTCACATCAGCAGCAGTAACACCTTCGCCAACTTCGGGAATGCCCGCCATGACGACATACCATAGGTCATTGTCAATGCCTTCGAGATGCATGCGCGTATTTCTCTTCCAGTAGGGGTAGTCGGTTCCATTGAAGACAGGGCACACAACTGGGACCTTGATTATCCATGCAGTCGACATAGCTAAAGCTCCAGCTAGTTAAACCGAAACACAGAACAAGGGAGTACCTTGCTTTGATACCAATTGATAGTGCTAGTTATCGACTAGACAGGGGTGAATAGGTGCTTTTATGAAAAGCATCGAAACAGTGAATGTATTCGAGCGATGCAGAAGCAGAATAGGATCATGAGCGATGCAGAAGCGGAATAGGATCATGTATGGATAGTAATCAATGATCTAAGCAAAGCATGCATTACAGTGAAGACATACAAGCAGGTTAAGCATTATCATCATGCATACTAAGATGAGTCAAAGACATAGAGGATGAAGATAAACAGTAGATATGAATGTATTCATGATGAGTCTTCAAGGTGGAAATGTAAGAGAGTGAAAGATAGAACCAATTTCTTGACTTTGTTGGACCAGTTCCAGTTGTTGTGAAAATTGTACGTCTGGTTAGGGAGGCTGATATTGAACTCAGAAGACCTCATCTTCACCTTATTCCCCTTGAGCCAAAGTCACTTAGACATCGCCCAATCACTCAGGTAAGTCTTCAGGGAAGACTTCCGAAACCCGTACAAACTTGGTCACCTAGCAATCCATAATGACTCTTGGACACTCTAGACCCAGACGCCTAACCGTCTGGAAGATCACAGTCTTCAAGTGTAATAAGTATTTAGTTATCTCAGAATAGAAAGTCTCTGGTGATTCTCAAACACACTAGCTCTAGGTGTTTAGGTATATCCTCGCAGGATGTTTCTATCTCAATGTATTCGAGGTGGGTTGCTCCAAAACGACAACATCAGTATCTCACTCTAAGCAGCCACCTTCTCATGGTGGAGGGGTGGGCTATTTATAGCTAGCACACAACCCAACCTGATATGACTGAAATTACCCTGGGTCAATGGCCAACCGACATGTGTCACAACAGTCAGATTTTGAACGCACACGACAACTTTAATTGGGCTACAAGTAAAGCTGACTCAACTAGCTCTGGAAGAGTTTTCCTCTCATCGCCTTCACCCAAAGACATAGCTATGGGTTGAGCATCTCATCAGCTTCTGACTTCGATCACTTCGACCCCACTTAACAGTACGATGGTTCCTATGACTCAGGAAAGAAGAAACAAAACAACCAAAAGACTTTGTCTTCGTGTTTAATTGTCTTCGGACGAATGTCTTCGCATCCCACCCATGGCTTCAGCCGACATCAATGTCTTCAGACATTTTTAGGGGTCATCTTTGGCGGCTAAACCGAAACTCTAGGAACTTCTATCTGTGTTAACCTGTGAACTCTCACAAACACATTAGTCACTCAACCATGTTTGTCTTCAATACTCCAAAACCAACAAAGGGTGGCACTAGATGCACTTACAAGATATACTCCCTGTTGGAAATATGCCCTAGAGGCAATAATAAATTAGTTATTATCATATTTCCTTGTTCATGATAATCGTTTATTATCCATGCTATAATTGTATTGATCGGAGACTTAGATGCATGTGTGGATACATAGACAAAACCATGTTCCTAGTATGCCTCTAATAGACTAGCTCGTTGATCAAAGATGGTTAAGGTTTCCTAGCCATGGACATGAGATGTCACTTGATAACGGGATCACATCATTAGGAGAATGGTGTGATGGACAATACCCAAACTACAAACGTAGCATATGATCGTGTCAGTTTATTGCTACTGTTTTCTGCATGTCAAGTATCTGTTCCTATGACCATGAGATCATGCAACTCACTGACACCGGAGGAGTGCCTTGTGTGTATCAAATGTCGCAACGTAACTGGGTGACTATAAAGGTACTCTACAGGTATCTTTGAGGGTGTTATTTGGGTTGGCATGGATCAAGACTGGGATTTGTTACTCCGTGTGATGGAGAGGTATCTCAGGGCCCACTCGGTAACACAACATCACAACAAGCCTTGCAAGAAATGCGACTAAGTGTTAGTCACGGGATCTTGTATTACGGAACGAGTAAAGAGACTTGCCGGTAACGAGGTTGAACTAGGTATGGACATACCGATGATCGAATCTCTGGCAAGTAACATACCGAAGAACAAAGGGAACATCATACGGGATTAACTGAATCCTTAGCATAGAGGTTAGACCGATAAAGATATTCGTAGAATATGTAGGAACCAATATGGGAATCCAGGTCCCGCTATCGATTATTGACCGTAGAGGTGTCTCGGTCATGTCTACATAGTTCTCGAACCCGCAGGGTCTGCACACTTAAGGTTCGTTGACGTTTCGGTAGTATAGAGTTATGTATGGTGGTGACCGAAGGTTGTTCAGAGTCTCGGATGAGATCCCAGACATCACGAGGAGCTCTGGAATGGTCTGGAGGTAAAGATTGATATATAGGAAGTCCTGTTTTGGTCACCGGAAAGATCTCGGGCTCATCGGTAGTGTACCGGGAGTGTCGGTAGTGTACCGGGGGACCATCGGGAGAGGTATTTCGACCCAAGAGGATTCATGGGATGTGGGAGGACTAATACCAGCCCTCAGTGGGCTGGCCAAAGTCCCACACAAGGCCCATGCGGCTGGGGAAGAAATTCCAAAGGAGAAAAGGTGGAAAAAGGCAAAAAGGTGGAAATAAGGAAGGAGTCCTAATCCTACTAGGAGTGGAGGAGGAGGATTCATCCTCTCCCACTTAGGCCGAAGCCTAGAGGGGATGACCCATGCGCCAAGCCTCCTCCTCCTCTCCTCCTATATATACTAGAGGGTTTTAGGGTTTTGGCACAAGATTTTCAACCACGTGCAACCCTACCCTCTAGTTCGTAGTTTCTCCTCTAGATCTGTTTCAGCTGTGCTTAGGCGAAGCCCTGCTGAGATTACTCCACCAGCATCACCGCAGCACTGTCACGCTGCCGGAGAACTCATCTACCTCTCATCTCCCTCTTCCTGGATCAAGAAGGCGGAGATCGGCATCGAGCTGTACGTGTGCTGAACGCGGAGGTGTCGTCCGTTCGGCGCTAGATCGGAAGGACCGTGTTCAAGATCATGAGACAATTCATGATTGGATCGCATGATGGATCATGAGGGGATCGTGGGACAGATCGTGATTGTATCGCGAGATGGATCGTGATGGGATCGCAGAATGCTCGGTGATTTTGATCGCGAAGACGTTTGACTACATCAATCGCGTTTCTTAACGCTTCCCGCTTAGCGATCTACAAGGGTATGTAGATCCACTCTCCCTCTCGTAGATTCTCATCACTATGGATAGATCTTGCGTGTGCGTAGGAAATTTTTTGTTTCCCATGCAACGTTCCCCAACAGTGGCATCATGAGCTAGGCCTATGTGTAGATGAGATCTCGAGTAGAACACAAAGAGTTTGTGGGTGTTGATGCTTAGATTGCTTCCTCCCTTGGTCGTGTTTTGGTTCAGCGGTATTATGGGATGAAGCGGCCCGAACCAACCTTACTCGTACGCTTACGAGAGATCGGTTCCATCGACTGACGTGTAACTTCGTTGCATAAAGATGGCTGGCAGGTGTCTGTTTCTCCTACTTTAGTTGGATCGGATTTGACAAAGGCGGTCCTTGAGAAGGTTGAAAAGCAACTTATGTATCACCGTTGTTGTTTTGCATAGGTGAGAATTGTTCTTGCTAGATACCCATAGCAGCCACGTAAAACATGCAACAACAATTAGAGGACGTCTAACTTGTTTTTGCAGGGTATGTTGTGATGTGATATGGCCAATTACATGATGAGATATATATGATGTATGAGATGATCATGTGTTGTATAGAATATCACGACTTGCATGTCGATGAGTACGGAAAACGGCAGGAGCCACAAGGTTGTCTTTAATTATTGTATGACCTGCGTGTCAATCATTAAGCGCTATGTAATGCTTTACTTTATCGCTAAACGGTAGCAATAGTAGTAGAAGCATGGTGGGCGCGACAACCCGATGGCGACACATTGATGGAGATCAAGATGATGGAGATCATGGTGTCATGCCGGTGACGATGGAGATCAGGCCGGTGCTTTCAAGATGGAGATCAAAAGCACAAGTTCATGGCCATATCATGTCACTTATGATTTGCATGTGATGTTAATCCTTTTATGCACTTTGTTTTGCTTAGGACGACGGTAGCATTATAAGGTGATCCCTCACTTAATTTCAAGATAAATTGTGTTCTCCCCGAGTGTGCACCGTTGCGAAAGTTCATCGTGTCGAGACACCACGTGATGATCGGGTGTGATAGACTCTACGTTCACATACAACCGGTGTAAGCCAGTGTTGCACATGCAGAACACTCAGGTTAAACTTGACGAGCCTAGCATGTACAGACATGGCCTCGGAACACAAGAGATCGAAAGGTCGAACATGAGTTATATAGTAGATATGATCAACATGGTGATGTTCACCATTGAAACCACCTCAACTCACGTGATGATCGGACTTGAGTTGGTGAATTTGGATCATGTATCACTCGAATGACCGGAGGGATGTCAATTTGAGTGGGAGTTCTTCAGTAATATGATTAATTGAACTCATTATCATGAACATAGTCAGTAGTGTCTTTGCAAATTATGTTGTAGATTACTTGCTCGCGTTGTAGCTCCCTTGAATTTTTATATGTTCCTAGAGAAATAGAGTTGAAAGATGATGGTAGCAATATTGCGGACTGGGTCCGTGATCTGAGGATTTTCCTCATTGCTGCACAGAAGGCTTATGTCCTTAGTGCACCGCTCGGTGCGCCAACCCCTCTAGCGTTGTCTGTAGATGTTGTGAACATCTGACAGGCACGTTCTGATGACTACTTGATAGTTTAGTGCGTCATGCATTACAGCTTAGAATTGAGGCTCTGAAACATTTTGAACGTCACGGAACATATGAGATGTTCTAAGAGCTGAAATTGGGATCTCAGGCTCGTGCCCGTGTTGTGAGATATGAGACCTCCAACAAGATTCTTTGCCTGCAAGATGAAGGAGAATAGCCCAATCGTTGAGCATGTGCTCAGATTTTCTGGGTGCTACAATCGCTTGAATCGAGTGGGAGTTGATCTTCCAGATAAGAAAGTGATTGATATAGTTTTCCAAGTCACTATCACTAAGCTACTAGAGCATCGTGATGAACTATAAAATGCCAGGGATGGAAATGATGATCCCTGAGCTATTCACGATGTTTGACACCGCGAAGGTAGAAATCAAGAAGGATCATCAAGTGTTGATGGTTAGTAAAACCACTAGTTTTGAGAAGGGCAAGGGCAAGGAGGGAAACTTCATGGATGGAAAGTCAGTTGCTGCTCCAGTGAAGCAACCCAAAGTTGAACCCAAACCCAAGACTAAGTGCTTCTATTATGAGGAGAGCGGTCGCTGAAGCGGAACAACCCTAGATACTTGGTAGATAAGAAGTCTGGTAACATCGACAGAAGTATATTTGATATATGTGTTATTGATGTGTACCTTGCTAGTATTCTTAGTAGCACCTGGGTATTTGATACCGGTTCAGTTGCTAAATGTTAGTAACTCGAAATAAAAGCTACGGAATAAACGGAGACTGGCTAAGTGTGAGGTGACGGTGTGTGCTGGAAATGTTTCCAAGGTTGATATGATCAACATCGCATGCTCTCTCTACCTTCGAGATTAGTGACAAACCTAAATAAATGTTATTTGGTGTTTGCGTTAAGCATTAACATGATTAGATCATGTTTATTGCAATACGATTATTCATTTAAGTGAGTGAATAATGGTTATTCTGTTTACATGAATAATACCTTCAATGGTCATGCACCCAATGAGAATGGTTTGTTGAATCTTGATCGTAGTAATACACATGTTCATAACATTGATGCCAAAAGATGCAAAGTTAATAATGATAGTACCACATACCTGTGGCACTGCCACTAAATGTCATATTGGTATAAATCGCATGAAGAAACTCCATGTTGATGGATCTTTGTACTCATTCGGTTTCGAGTCGGTTGAGACATGCGAACCATGCTTCTTGGGCAAGATGACTAAGGACCATGTTTTCCGGTTTGATGGAGCGGGCAAGTGATTTATTAGAAATGATACATGTTGATGTATGCAATCCAATGAGTGTTGTAGCGTGCGGTGGATATCATTATTTTCTTACCTTCACTAATGATTTGAGAAGATATAGTGTATATTTACTTAATGAAACACAAGTCTGAATCATTTGAAAAGTTCAAGCAAATTCAGATTGAAGTTTAAGATCATCGTGACAAGAAGATAAAAATGTCTACGATATGATCGTGGAGGTGAATATCTGGTTTACGAGTTCGGCATACAATTTTAGAGAATGTGAAAGTTGTTTCACAACTCACGCCACCTGGAACACCATAGTGTGATGGTGTGTTCGAACGCCATAGTCGTGCTCTATTGGATATGGTCCGTACTATGATGTCTCTTATCGTTCTGCCACTTTCGTTTTGGGGTTATGCATTAGAGAAAACTACATTCACTTTAAATAGGGAACCATCTAAATCCATTGAGATGACACCATATGGTTTGGCAGAAACCTAAGCTGTCATTTCTTAATGTTTGGGGATGCGACGCTTATGTGAAAAGGGTTTGCACCTAAAGAGTTCGAACCCAAAGCGGACAAATGCATCTTCATAGAATACCCTAAGAACAGTTGGGTATACCTTCTATCTCAGATCCGAGCACAAAGTGTTTGTTGCTAAAATGGGTCCTTTCTCGAGAAAGAATTTCTCTCGAAAGAATTGAGTGGGAGGAAGATAGAACTTGATGAGGTTGTTGAATCTTTGTTCAACCAGAGAGTAGCGCAGCGCAGAAAGATGTTTCTGTGGAGCCTACGTCAGTTGAAGAGGAAGTTAATGATGATGATCATGAAGCTTCAGATCAAGTTACTGTCAAACCTCGTAGGTTGACAAGGATACATACTTCACCTGAGTAGTACGGTGATCATGTCTTGGAAATCATGTTGTTAGAAAATGATGAGCCTACGAACTATGAAGAAGCGATGATGGGCCCGGATTCCGACAAATGGTTAGAGGCCATGAAATCTGAGAAAGGATCCATGTATGAAAACCAAGTATAGACTTTGGTAGACTTGCTCGTTGGACGGCAGGTCGTCGAGTACAAATGGACCTTTAAGATGAAGACAAACACTGATGGTAAATGTCACCATTTATAAAGCTCGACTTGTCGCAAAGAAGTTTCCGACAAGTTCAAGGAGTTGACTGCGATGAGACTTTCTCACTCGTAGTGATGCTAAAATATGTTGAAATTATGTTAGCAGTTGCTGCATTTTTCAATTATGAAATCTAGCAGATGGATGTCAAAACATCATTTCCTTCCTTGAGGAAAGGTTGTATGAGATACGACCAGAAGGTTTTGTCAGTCCTAAGGATGCTAAAAGGTGTGCAAGCTTCAGTGATCCTTCTATGGACTGAAGCAAGCATCTCGGAGTTGGAATATACGCTTTAATGAGGTGATCAAAGTTTTTGAGTCTATACAAAGTTTATGAGAAACTTGTATTTACAATAAAGTGAGTAGGAGCACTATAGAGTTTCTGATAAGCATAGGTGGTTGACATATTGTTGATCGGAAATGATATAGAATTTCTGGAAAGCATGAAGGGTTGTTTGAAAAGAGTTTTTCAAAGGAATACCTGGATAAAGCTACCTAATTGTTGAGCATCAAGATCTATAGAGATAGATCAAGATACTTGATGAGACTTTCAATGAGTACATACCTTGACAAGATTTTGAAAGAGTTCAAAATAAATCAGTCAGAGAAAGAGTTCTTGCCTGATTTGTAAGGTGTGAAGTTGAGTAAGACTCAAAGCTGGACCACGGCAGAAGAAAGAGAAAGGACGAATGTCGTCCCCTGCGCCTTATCCATAGGCTCTATATTATGCCATGCTGTGTACTGCACCTGGTGTGTGCCTTGCCATGAGTCTGTCAAGGGGTACAAGAGTGATCCAGGAGTGGATCACTGGACAACGGTCAAAAAAATCCTTAGTAACCAGAGGACTAAGGAGATGTTTCTCGATTATGGAGGTGATAAAGAGTTCGTCATAAAGAGTTACGTCGATGCAAGCTTTAACACCAATCCGGATGACTCGTAGTAGCAATCTGGATACGTATAGTGGACCAGCCATTTGGAATAGCTCCAAGTGGAGTGTGGTAGCAGTGTGTAGAGTTTAACATAGAGATTTGCAAACTACACACGGATCTGAATGTCACAGACCCATTGACTATAAGACCTCTCTCACATGCAAAGCATGATCGAGCCCCACAACTCAGTGGGTGCTAGATTCATAACAATGTGAATCACATGGTGATGTGAACTAGATTATTGACTCTAGTGCAAGTGGGAGACTGTTGGAAATATGCCCTAGATGCAATAATAAATTAGTTATTATCATATTTCCTTGTTCATGATAATCATTTATTATCCATGCTATAATTGTATTGATCGGAGACTTAGATGCATGTGTGGATACATAGACAAAACCATGTCCCTAGTATGCCTCTAATAGACTAGCTCGTTGATCAAAGATGGTTAAGGTTTCCTAGCCATGGACATGAGATGTCATTTGATAATGGGATCACATCATTAGGAGAATGGTGTGATGGACAAGACCCAAACTACAAACGTAGCATATGACCGTGTTAGTTTATTGCTACTGTTTGCTACATGTCAAGTATCTGTTCCTATGACCATGAGATCATGCAAACTCACTGACACCGGAGGAGTGCCTTGTGTGCATCAAACGTTGCAACGTAACTGGGTGACTATAAAGGTACTCTACAGGTATCTCCAAGGGTGTCTGTTGGGTTGGCATGGATCAAGATTGGGATTTGTTACTCCGTGTGACGGAGAGGTATCTCAGGGCCCACTCGGTAATACAACATCACAACAAGCCTTGCAAGCAATGTGACTAAGTGTTAGTCACGTGATCTTGTATTACGGAACGAGTAAAGAGACTTGCCGGTAGCGAGGTTGAACCAGGTATGGAGATACCAACGATCGAATCTCGGGCAAGTAACATACCGAAGAACAAAGGGAACATCATATGGGATTAACTGAATCCTTGACATAGAGGTTCGACCGATAAAGATCTTCGTAGAATATGTAGGAGCCAATATGGGCATCTAGGTCCCACTATCGGTTATTGACCGTAGAGGTGTCTCGGTCATGTCTACATAGTTCTCGAACCCGCAGGGTCTGCACACTTAAGGTTCGTTGACGTTTTGGTAGTATACAGTTATGTATGGTGGTGACCCAAGGTTCTTAGGAGTCCCGGATGAGATCCCGGATGTCATGAGGAGCTCCGGAATGGTCCGGAGGTAAATATTGATATATAGGAAGTCCTATTTTGGTCACCAAAAAGGTTTCGGGCTCATCGGTAGTGTACCGGGAGTGCCGGTAGTGTACCGAAGGGACCATCGGGAGAGCTATTTCGACCCAAGAGGCTTCATGGGCTGTGGGAGGACTAATACCAGCCCTTAGTGGGCTGGCCAAAGTCCCACACAAGGCCCATGCGGCTAGGGGGAAAATTCCAAAGGAGAAAAGGTGGAAAAAGGCAAAAAAGGTGGAAATAAGGAAGGAGTCCTAATCCTACCAGGAGTGGAGGACGAGGATTCCTCCTCTCCCACTTCGGCCGAAGCCTAGAGGGGCTGGCCCTTGCTCCAAGCCTCCTCCTCCTCTCCTCCTATATATACTAGAGGGTTTTAGGGTTTTGGCACAAGATTTTTAGCCACGTGCAACCCTACCCTCTAGTTCGTAGTTTCTCCTCTAGATCGGTTTCAGCTGTGCTTAGGCGAAGCCTTGCCGAGATTACTCCACCACCATCGCCGCAGCACCGTCACACTGTCGAAGAACTCGTCTATCTCTTCTCTCTCTCTTGCTAGATCAAGAAGGCGGAGATCGTCATCGAGCTGTACGTGTGCTAAACGCGGATATGTCGTCCATTCGGCGCTAGATCGAAAGGACCGTGATCAAGATCGCGAGACGATTCGTGATCGGATTGCGGGATGGATCGTGATGGGATCGCGAGACGGATCGTGATTGGATCGCAAGATGGATCGTGATGGGATCGCGGGACGCTCGGCGATTTCGATCGCGAAGACGTTCGACTACATCAACCGCGTTTCTTAACGCTTCCCGCTTAGCGATCTACAAGGGTATGTAGATCCACTCCCCCTCTCGTAGATGCTCATCACCATGGATAGATCTTGCGTGTGCGCAGGAAATTTTTTGTTTCCCATGCAACGTTCATCAACACTCCCCTCTCGTAGTTATGCATCTCCAGCGTGTGCGTAGATCTTTTTTTGTTTCCCATGCAACATTACCCAATAGTGACAATCCCCATGTGTCCTCGAGTGTACCTTACTTTATATAAGAGAATTCTTAGGCTTGTCCTTTGTTATAAAAAGGACTAGGCCGCCTTGCTGCACCTTTATATTATTGTTACTTGTTACTTGTTATAAATTATCTTGCTGTAAAACTATTTATCATTGTTATTTATATAATTTGTAGAGAATACCTTACTAAAAATTGTTTATTATTTTCTTCTGTTCTTTGTTGGGTTCGACACTCATATTTATCGAAAGGACTACGATTGATACCTATACTTATGGGTCATCAGCTGTCGGAGAACGCGACAAATCGCTACCGAAATGGAGAGGATTTGTCATCGGAGAGGAGAAATTGCGGCGAAGGAGGAAGGAAAAAAAAAAGAAAAAGCGGAACGGATACTCTAAAATGCCCGGTCGTTGGCATATACTCACTCCGTTCCTTTATATAAAGTGTATTATTTTTAACATGATAAACAAGACACATAATTATAGACATGTGAAGACTAAATTACCCTTATCAATTTTTTTGGTTAGTGGAAAGCGAATTCAATTAGTTTAGAAAAGTATGAGATACATGCAATCAATAAAGAGATAGTTTCTTTCTTTTTATTACAAGAAGAGATACGGTCAATCAGAAAATGATACTTTCTTTTTTTAGGAGGACTAACAAGAAAATTACGAAGAATTAGAAGAAATGTACCTTACATTTTAAAATTTATTAAAAAGCAAATACATCTTATATAGAGAAACGGAGAAAATATATCAAATTCAGGGGCGATTTGCGAGACTCCTGTAAATTACGATCCGGCCATATTTCAGTTATCTCTTCGGTCGTCAATTCGCTTTGTCCCGTACAATGGTGACACATGGATACATATGTCCCATAATAAAAAATAGCTTGAGGCATCTACATTGATTTATTCTCTCCAATGCAAGTTATCACTAGTGACTTCAGAAGAAAAAGAAGATAAAGATTTCGGTACACATGCATCTCTACTTTTCATTTCAACTTTTCAGCTTTTTGCATCGGATCACACTTTTTTTTCTCAAGCACCCGCCTCTTACCGAGGATCCCGTTACCCCATCCAAACCTACATCCGAACCTACGTGACACGTAAAGCATCATCCTGGGGCTATGCATTGGCATGCCTAAAGCGGCTGGGAAAACATAGATGGCTGGCTTTTTGCGGGATAGATGCTCTTACCCCGAATGCCCGTTCGTAGCTGAGCCTCGATCACAGCCGTCCGATCTATTCGACGGCCTGGATCGACCCAGATGGAACAAAACTTGGGCCCGGGCGAACCATAGCTTCATTTCTCCCCGTGTCCCCCGATTCCCACGCTCACCCAGAGAGGGAGGTGAGCGCGGCGGCGCTCGAGGCTCGCCGACCATGTCGGTGCGGCAGCCCCGTTCGTCGGAGCAGCGTGCTTGGTCCAAAGCCATGCGCTCCTCCGCCGAACGGCGCCAGCCGTGTCGAGCTCATGGCGAAACCGGGAGTTCTTTAGCACCGGCGACGCGCACGAGGCGCCCGGCGGCGAGGTGGGGAGGCGAGCGTCGGCGGCGGAGCATGAGGAGCTGACGGAAAAGTGCGCAGCGCGAAGGCCTCGTACGTGCACATCCGTAAGTGCGCCGCCGACGACCTCCTTCTTTCCGCGCATCGTCGCTGCATAGGTGTCCTCGCACGGTGGCGGCCGTGCGGATCCGGAGGAAAGAAAACGCCGACGCGGCCATAAGTGAGCCCTTGCACTTTCGTTCTTCCAGTTTCAACTTTGGGCTCTTTAATGTTTTTTTTTTCTGTCTAGGGTTTCGATTGGGGAAATGATGGTGATTTTCTTTAAACATTTACAGTTCCAAAATTCCCCTCCTAGTAATTTCTGCCCAAGCCCAATTAGTGCGAATCAAACATGGACGTGATTTAATCATGAGTAGATAAAAACAGTGACAGAGAACATAAACCTCACTGATTAGCACTAGATCGAAGCAATTAGGCTTTTAACTGAAACTTTTGACCCTATTCATGGCTCAGTAACTTAACAGAAGGCAATTAAAACCGAACCGTGATTATTAACCTGAACAGAATATCACTAAGCTTTAATCTGGAGCACTAATAATTGAGATGACGCCAAAAACCGAAACATGATCAATGAGCCATCACCAAAACAGGATTTGGCCTAATACATGATCTTTAGGCGTCCACAGACCAAATTGAGATCTTAATTACAAGCAATTAGCATAAATCATGAGCAATTAGACCCTAACATCAATGATTATACCTTTAAACAGGGCTAATTGGGCTTCTAACCGAGATTATACCAATGTTGGAGCAAAACTTTCAGATCAAACATTATCATATCCTAATCTCGTGATAAGAACACCTTCATTAGAGCATAAGCATGATAACTTACTGGTGTGTATGAGCGAAGTCCCGTGCCTGCTTGATGCAGGCATGATGTAGCCCAGGCGTTTAGAAGATGAGCAGCAGAAGCGCTGCTGGCACAGCCCTAGACACACGTGACCCAGTCAGATAGTGCGTGCCCAATGGACACCCCTCTTTATATGCAGCTCTGGCGATCAGGGGACCTAAACCATGTTGGTTTGGATCGCCCCCGATGAGGGCGTGTTAGTTTGGGTCAAAGGGCTACGAACGTTGGTTCGTGACCTCCTCCCCTTAATGTTAAGTCTTATTCCTTTTGTTATCTCGGCTAACTAGTTTTATTTCTTGTAATATTTGTCATGAGTTTAGGACCTCGAATGTTTAGGCCCATCATCTTGCAAAACATGCATTAATGGCTTGGACTACCTGGTGATCTTAACTTCGTCCCTGTTATTGTGACAATAAAGCATGTTTGCCTCAAAAAACAAACTAAAAGAGATTATGTTGCCCTAAAAAAACCACAAGAGATTATGTGCTGCACTTTTTCGCAATTTCTTGGTCACATTGCTGATTTATTTTCCAAGATCTATGTGGAAGATCATAATTATGTTGACTTTTAGTGAGTAAAGTCATTGTTGTTCTAACTTTGATTTTTGATTAAATTTATTGCTTCCATCGCTGGTGGCGGTAGATTGCAGCTCGAGCTCGAGGCGGAGACAAGGAAGGTCAGACAATGGAGAGAGGGGATGGAGGTGCTTGAGGCAGAGGACCACTCGTCAGCGAGTTCGAGCTGGAGGTGGTGACATCCCTCTTCCCATCTCTCATTCTCAATTTTTTCCTCTCCAAACCTTCATCTGTATCCTCGTGCATTGCACACGTCTGCTCTCCCTCAACACAACCAGCGTCACCGGCCTGCGTCCCCTGTCAAGCGTGCATCGGTGCTGGATGTGCAAGTTGCAACAACACATCAACGGCGATGGTGGGTAGGCAAGGAGCGAGACGGTGGTCATGATTTTTTGGTCTGAAATTGCTTTTATGAACTTCCAGTCAACATTAGCACTGAATAGTTTAGCTGATATTTTTTCCTTCTGTAGTCAAGCAGTGGAAGAGAATGGGTAACCAAAGTCACATTTGTTGGTCATGGATTTACAAGAAAGCCAATAGAGTATGAGAAGGTTCTCATGGGACTCACCCTGAACTGAAACCTTTGTTCAACTTGGTATAATTTTGTGACAAAAAGCCCAGGTGGTCCAATATTTTATTTATTTCTTATGTGCATGTTGTTTTTGGTTTGTTATAACCGGATTTATAGCCTACTATTCGTGCGTTTCTTTTATTCTGTTTTGGTGGATTCTAAACTATGATATTAGGAAACATATAATTTATCAGTTTGAGACCTACTTCAGGATAAAGAATGAAAGGATTCTTATTTCATGATGACATGCATGACTGTCAGACTGCAGAAAATACTTGATTTATGTACTGCATGATTCCCGAGTTCCTTTACTTTCAAGATGTAAGTGAGGAGAACTCATGAGCTTATGAATGAGCGATTCAGATTTGTCTAATTGGGAACTAGCAAATCATGCATAGTAAAGTATTTTCTGATCGCAGACTGGTTGGTCGATTCCTTAAAGATCATAATTTATGATTGAGGGGACCAGGTTGATGCCCTATGCTGATGTGAATTTTTTGGGATGTGCAAGCATATACTTCCACTACCCGTATACAACAATGAGTACAACATTTAAGATGGCATGATGTTAAATTTGAGTGAATCTAAGGGCTTACTGGCTGCATAATCTGTGGCTATATTATTTTAGAGTTTTTTTTTGTGTGTGTGTGAGGAGCAATTCTATCATCTCTTCGTGGTTCAGCATTTACATCTTAGTTGGATAACATCTCTTTATTCTGTTGTTGTGACTGACCTGCTGCTTATAAGGACAAATGAGCACAACATTTAACATGGGCATCATGTTAAATTTGTGTGAATCTAAGGGCCTACTGGCTGCATAATATGTGGCTATATTTTCTTAGAATTTTTTTTGTGTGTGTGCGAGGAGCAATTCTACCATCTCATCATGGTTTAGCGTTTATATATTAGTTGGATAGTGTCTCTTTATTCTGTTGTTGTGATTGACCTGCTGCTTACTTATATGGACAACTTGAACTGAAAGCCCATGAGATGAGACACATGAAAAATATGCATGATATTTATCCATTCTAATATTTCATATCCACTCTCCTACTTGACTGGCCATGTGATGTATATACTGATTTCCTGCTACTATTTGAGTTATAATAACAGTTTTTGCGTTCCTCTGGCAGAAAATGGCACAATCATGATTCAGTTTGGTCAGCAAGTGCCTTATTACGAGTCATCAGCTAGCAATTCTCCCCAAGAAGTGTTCGGAATGAGCAAAGGAAGCTTTAATGAGCAGAATATTGATGTTGTAAAATAGGCGGAAGATCACAAGAGTTTGATCTTTTGGGTGGTCTAATACTTCCTCTATGGGCACATAGCAAAGGCATTACAGAACTAGTTCCGTCTTTTCTTTAAAAAACTGCTTTCTCTTGCTACACAAGCAGGCTCAATTCATACCTATGGATGGAGCTTTCCCGGTCTGCCTTGTTGAATGTTCTACCATGGATGGAGCTTTAGCTGATACTCTTTCTGGATAGCTGACAAGACATTTATAGTATTACCAAAGAGAAGGTAAGCAAAATTGGGCCGCAAGCTTCTCTTGCATGTTTTACTCGATTTAGTTAAACTATTTGAAAGATAAACTTGTGACTCTTTATTCAGCTTAGTTTCAACACAAGTGTAGTGGTTTGGTCGGTAAATAATTTGGCATCATGTTTAGTGGCTCTTTAGGGGGTAAATAATTTGCTGTATTCAGACTGATTTTATCCTCTTCTCGGTGAGCGCATTCACCTAATATTAAAGTGCACATCTGTTTGTTGATGATGTATGTACTTTTTCTACATCAACCAGAATTCAGCATTTGTTCTCCACATTTCAAATTTGTCTTTCTTTTTGGAGGTATAGTTGAGAACGTATGGTCTGCATTGTGTATAACTGAAATATGTGTAGTTTCCTAATACCAAAACATGTGAATTTGCATATTTGTCTTTCTTTTAGCATCACTCAATGCATGCAAAACATGCACATGGGCCAAAGTTAAAAAATGAGGGATTGGGTTTTCAACTTTTCATTTCTCTTAGAATTGTTCATGTTAATCCTGTTGTCATTTCTTCTGCAATTTAGAAAATTCTTTCTGCTAAGTTCATTAATTTTACTATCGTCAACATAATCCATGGGCTTGCATTGTAAGAAATTATCATATCTGATGACGGTGTGACATCTTCTTGTCAGTATGCATCTGAATCGTAGTATGAGTTGGAAACCTAACATACCTGGATAACTTTGTGTATAAATCAGAGCTAGTACTTGGTCGATGCTTACATTGTTGCATTGTTATCAGGGCACTCATTACTTCTGTATTTGGTGAAATGTTTTAATTGTGCCATCTAGTACAAGCAGTGATTATGTACCTGTGCTGCTTCATCAAAAGTACTCCCTCCGTCCCAAAATTATTGTCTTAGATTTGTCTAGATATGAATGTATCTAGTCATGTTTTAGTATCTAGATGCATCCATATTTAGAAAAATGTAAGACAAGAATTTTGGGACGGAGGAAGTATTTAGTAATTTGGTGTCTAAGCAGTGGTTATCTATTGATGTTTCAGCATTAGTACTATCACTTGCAATCATTATTCAGATTTATCTTTTCAGGTTTCCAAATATGCCACTCTTTTGGTGGTGGTGCTGGATCAGGCATGTGTACACTTTTGATATCAAAGATCAGGGAGTAGTGCCCTGACCGCATGATGCTAACATTCTCTGTTTTCACCTCACCGAAAGTCTCTGTTTTCACCTCACCGAAAGTATCTGATACTGTGGTTCAGCCTTACAATGCCGCTCTTTTGGTCCATCGGTCGGTTGAGATTGCAGATGGGTGCATGGTTCTTGACAATGAGGCCCTTAATGACATCTGTTTCAGGACCCTCAAACTGACCACTCCCAGCTGTAAGCGGAACCTGTACCTTCTTATTATTTTCTACAGGTGAATATGAGCATGATTTCAAGTGTATATTGATAATTCTGAATATTTGTAACTGAGTGTTATAATATGCTCAATAACACAAATATTAACACTTACTTTTTATTCACAACCCGGAAATTGGAATCCTTTTTGTATAATGTCTGTCCAAAGAGAGCAATGCCTCTTCCTCAGTTCAAGAGAGCAAGGCAGGCAACAGGGAGGAGGGCCCGTTGGAAGTCAAGAAGCAAGAGGAACTCGACATCGACCTGGAGAAATTCTATGTAGCAGGTCTCGGCCTGTAGGGAACTCTGCCTGCATTGTCAAGTGCCTCCCGGGTACACGCGACGCTTCGTTGGCTTGTTTATCCTTACCTGTTCAAATTTGGCTTGTAAGTTTTGCATCGACTGTGGAAACCTCTTGGTAGGTAGTAGTAGTGACATCTTTCATGTAATTATCTTGCCCCCAAGGAAATGTATACTATGATCTCACATATTGTCTCTACCCTATTTATGAGGACACAATTGGACCAATTAATAGTTACTCCCTCTGTAAAGAAATATAAGAGTGTTTAGGTCACTACTTTAGTGATGTAAACGCTCTTATATTTCTTTACGGAGGGAGTATAATAATTTGGCATTTCTTTTTCACCGTACATATTTTGTACTGAAGTAGCGACACTTATTTTGGGACGGAGAGAGTACATAGGAAGATAAACTGAACGAAGACAATACATGGAGAGCCAACGCCACCACAAGGGCAGCATCCGCCATGGCCACCGACGAGCCCTCCATCCCCATCCCCCTTCACCCTCCGTGGGCAGCTCGAGCTCGAGTTCGGCTCTGGCCGCGCCCGTCGATGCAGGGGCGTCGGGCCAGAGCCGAACTCGATCGAGCCATGGCAGCCGAACGCAGCCACAGCCAGCAGGACGACGGGAAGTTTGGCTTGTTTATCCTTACCTGTCTCAGTGCCGCACATCAACTGTTCGATGTAATACCGGAGAAACGTGAAGTTTGGGTTGGATGGCTTCCTCTGACGTCACGTCCGAACATAAAAACTGACACATATCAAAGCCATTTACGAGTCAACTTCGGAGATGTCCTAAGCTTCTAATGTTTTACTTTTTTACTTTTTTCAAAATCGGCCAATGCTGGTGAGAATGGCACCACCGGACAGGTGGTCTCCTATACTCTATTTCGTCATATATGCAATGTTTCCATTTTACTTTGTTCTTTTCTGATTTTATAAAAGCACCTCCCACACGCCCTAGGGTGGCCTCTATTTTTTTTTAACGCGGAAATAGCGTTTTAGCATGTACGGCCGTGTGGTAGATTTAGCAGGTAAAATTTAGCGCGCTGCTGTAACGCTTCATCAGGCTCGCTAAATTACAACGCGTGACCATCACAAACATATTTCACATTCAAACATACAAATCAGAAGATCAAACAAACACAAAGTAAATCAATAAAAATAAATAGTTCAACAGGAAACATTTAAATTCAAATTGAAATTCATAACGAAACGACAAGCAAATTCATACGATGCTAAAATAAAAATACATAAGTAAATCCTAGATTACTTCTTGTCGTCCTCGGTGGTGTTGTCCGACAACGTCCACACATCGAGCCACCGAGGATCATTATCGTCCCAGTTCTCCAACTCTCCATTGGCAATCTGGGCTTCTGCCATTTCTTTGCGTGCATGCTTGGCCGCCCG
Organism: Hordeum marinum; assembly: GCA_022496015.1. Lineage (NCBI taxonomy): Eukaryota > Viridiplantae > Streptophyta > Magnoliopsida > Poales > Poaceae > Hordeum > Hordeum marinum. Next base: position 416,269,264 of record CM039677.1, on the reverse strand, counting down.
ACACGCGTCCTGCTCCGCCCTTCTCTCTGTCCAGAATTGGTTCTTAGCAACGACATCCTTCGAAAAGAGCTCGCGCCGCGCCACCATGGCAACCTTGTCCGTCTCGGCGACCATGAGGCAACACTCCCGCCTCCGCTGCTAACGAGGATCCTCCTTGGTGACTAGACGCGGGGAGGCATGAGATCCTGCGCCTGCTGCCGCGTCTAGACGTCATTAAAGTTCATCTGCCCCTGAGGCCGCCCGAGATGCCACGCTGTCGCATCGTACGCGCGAGCAGCCTCGTGGATGGTATCGAGTGTGCCGAGCCCGAGACGTGTATCGTTAGAGCGAATCTCCATGCAATACACGCCAGAGGAACGGACACGGATGCCGCGGTAGCCCGAGCTGCTCCGAAGGCACGACGACGATGGGACGTTGGAAGAGGCGGGGGAGAAGGCGCCACGATGACGAGGCGCGAGAAGAGGCAGGGGAGAAAACACGGGAGGAAAATAAATGGTTGTGAGTGCGAGGGCGCGCATGATTCATGCACCAGCGCTCTAGAAAGTGGTTACAATTCTTAGTGTGTCCCTGTGTCTAGGCCACTTATATAGATATATCAAGGCACATAAGCTTAGAGCATTTACAGCCGGATCTTACAAATTGGACTCCTCAGGCTTCTACGGACGCGAGCCTACGGACATTAATCGGACACTCCGTAAATCTGCGGTTCCGCACCCGCGTATCTCATATCCGGCACCCTATATTCATACATATACATACAATGTACTCCCTCCGTTCCTAAATATAAGACCTTTTAGAGATTACACTATGGATTACATACGGATGTATATAGATCTATTTTAAAGTATAGATTCACTCATTTTGCTCTGTATGTAATCTTATAGTAAAATCTCTAAAAGGTCTTATATTTAGGAACGAAGGGAGTAGTACATAGGTCATCAAACCATCAAAGATCCGGTATAATTCACATAAACATCACCAAAAGATCATCAAACTGACATACTTCAAAGATCCTGTACATTCTAATAACTACATACTAATAATAGATTAGCTTTAAAGGAGAGGGCGAGCTTCACCACTTCCTCGCCGGCCCTTTACCCTTCTGATCGCCGGCACTGTTGCAGGCGTCCGCAGCAGGAGGTGGGTCGCTGCCGGAGACGTTGGAGGAGTTGGAGATGACGACGAAGCCTTGAAAGCATCGGACGATGCGGTCTTGCTTGCGCTTCAGCTTGGCCACCCTCGCCGCCTTCGCCTCTGCTAACGCTGCCTCCCGCTCGGATTTCTCAATGTCGATCTGGAGGTTATTGGCATTGGTCCTACGAAGCTGCCGGGCGTCCGTCTCTGTCGTGATCCTACAGAAACGGTCCTCCTCGTTGGGCACCGGCATCATGTTGTGGCAACGGGAGGACTGCCCAGCCGTGTCGGACCCGTCCCCCATCTCCCTTGCCCTCTGCCTCTCGTGGCGGGCGGCGCATGCCTCCGACTCCGGAGTCCGCATCCATGGCGTCAGAGGAGCGGGCACTAGAACCCACCACTGCCCCTATGGAGCAGCGGATGAAGGTGGAGGAGGCCGTCTGGCGGGCGGAGCAGACTACGCATGCCTTGCAGATCCGCGCACGGGGCGGGAAGGGCCGGTGCCAACACTGTGGCGACGAGCTACAGAAGGCATCGCACCGGACCCGGAGCGGGCACTAGAACCCATCGTTGCCTCCCGCGAAGCAGTGACCGAAGGTGAAGGAGGTCATCGGGCGCGGAGTAGACTGCACATGCCTTGCAGATTCGAGCATGGGGCGGGAAGGTCTGGCGCCAACGTTGTAGCGACGGTCTACAGGAGGCATCGCACCGGACCCGGAGCGGGCACTAGAACCCACCGCTGCTCCCACGGAGCAGCGGCCGAAGGTGGAGGAGGCCGTCGGGCAGGCGGACCAGGTTGCGCATGCCTTGCAGATCCACGCACGGGACGGTAAGGGTCGGCGCCAATGGTGTTGTGATGGTATACAGGAGGCATCGCATCGGACCCAGAGTTGTCGCCCGTACCCGCGAGCGCTCGAGCATGATACGAGTGCCAGCTCCTCCCTGTGAAAATTGATGCCATCGGTGATGGACATGCTTGTCGGCGCTACGGAATCGATGGATTGGGAAAGTGGAGAGTCGGGGAAGCGAAGCGGAGTGGAGTGATATGAGCTAGGGTTTGCGCCGAAGGTAGTTTTTGTGGGGTCGGGGTGGGCCGGGCTGACGTGGTGGGCATGCCCGGACGCGCACGGACCATCTCATATTTGGACTGGATATGAAGGATATCAATCAATCCAGACGTTTGTCCGTGGCTTAAGAGCTTTCGCTGAATCAAAATTTCATGACCCGGCAGTAACCGGACGGCTTGACCGGACGTTTGAGACGGTCGTAGATGCTCTTAGGCATAATGGGCAGAGGCTTACAAGGCGAGTTGCCCGCTGTGTGTTGGGGGAAAACAGAAAGAGACGGTACAGCAAAAGAGCTAGCTTTACTGCTATGCTCACCCTGCGGAATTAGTTTCGGTAATTTTTTTATTTTTTTTGGAAAACAAGATTAGTTTCCGTGATAGGACGGTACTTCCCGGGGCCGTCGCAACGGTCGAATCCCCTTCCACCGCCTTTGCTAGTCCCAAACCCCGCGCCCTCGCCACCCATTTCCTACTCGGCATACCCCGTCTATATATACGCATGCGCAGGGGGAGATCGAGAGTCGAAACCCTAGGTCTACCCCATATCCATATATATGCACGCGGCACGCAGACGAGGCTAGCCATCCAAGATCGACGTGAGCGGCGTACTAGTACTAGTTCGGGAGGCCGGCCATCCAAGGTCGACGTGAGCAGAGTACTAGTTCGGGAGGCGAGCCATCCAAGGTCGACGACGACGTGGAGCAGGATGGCTGCCCCGCTGTGCCGGATGCCTCCCTTGGCGGCGGCTGCGGCGGACGTAGAGCTGTTCGGAGAGCTCGGACCCAATCCCGTCACGCTCAGCGCCACCCCGAGCAATCGCTACTACAGCGGCATGCGCCTCCACGGCGACCTCGTCGTCTACCACTGGAGTCACCCGGTGGGACCTTTCCTTAGCCCGGAGGGCGACCTTCTCCTTGACTCCGATGGAGAGCCCCTCAAGAAGCCAGGGTTCCTCCACCAGGAGCCTTCTCGCTCTTTCGATCACGACTTCCCGCTGCTTGCGGGGCTCAACGCCGACGACCCTCGTCTTTGCCGCGAGGCCATCCGCGATGTTCTGCTACGCGCGCGGACGCCGCTTGGGTTCGGGACCGCCTGCTGGGGCTCCTTTGGGGACGAGTTGGCCACGCTCGTGGTTGATGCCCTCGGGCGTGAGGGCGGTGCCGGCGAGCACCATGGCGTCCCCCGGCGGTTCGACATCAGCGTACATCTTACCGTAGGGGTTGCTGTTGTCTACAACGAGCCCAAGACGCTGCTCCTTGCATGCAGCAAGCTGGTCACGGGATTGCCAAATGACGATTGGAGTGTTTGCATGGACCGTGTCAAGCTTGAAGAGAGCGTCGTGAGTCTCATCTGTCTACACTGCTTCCACCATATCTGTATCCTCAAGTGGTTCGACAAGAAGACCACGTGTCCACTGTGCCGGATGGACATGACCCAGAAGATGACACAAGTTACCAAGAGCGAGATTGGAACAACTCCTGGTCTTGGGTATTAGTTTAGGAGCACAATATTTAGGCTCAGAACCTTAGTAGGGCTTAGGGATCATGGTCGCCACTTGTGGCCTAAAGTGTCGTCAGATGTTTCGGAAAATTTCACTCTAAATGATGAGATACGAGACAACAGGTCGATACTACTTCTTTCTTTTGTTGATTGGGAATTAACTTATGCTCTGTCGACACTAAACCATTTCTTCGCTCAAATCTTTTGTTGATTGGGAATTAACTTATGCTCTGTCGACACTAGAACCATTTCTTCGCTCTGAATTTGTTTGTCTGTTTCACTGGAAAGCAACAAACATGAGTAATGGATATAGTTGTACAAGTTTAGTTCATCGTTTGGTGGTGGTGAGGCAATAGTTTCGGTGAAGGCATCCTATGGTAAGTCGATCGACATGAGAAAAGTAAGAGATGAATGTCCATTTGCATGTAAGATGATATGCGGCACTACAGAAATGCAAGTGAAAAAGCGAACAATACCGTGATTACCTCATTTAGTGATATATTTACTGTTTAGATAGGAGGCACGAAGGCATTGCCCACAGAAGCGGTAGGCAAACCGGAACGAACAGCCAACATGAATCCCAACAAGGTTAAGATTTAAACATGTAAACATCATGTTTATGATAGAGCAAAATTGTACATTCATAATTGATTTGGTTCAACTTGAGTTGTGGCAACTCATAACTGATAAGGACAGAAGTTGTAGAGATTACATAGGTAGAAGTTTAAAGTGACATATAGCATAAATCTAAATAATATAGTGGGGTCGATGTCGAGGTGAAACATTTGAAGAAGTATCTTTTGAATTCAATCAGCTCCTTCCGAGGCAGCACAAATTTTTAAGCAATGGCAGACCCCAAAGCAATTTCGTGGAGTAGGGTGAGTAACCAAACCATATGAACAAGATATCCTACTTCGTTAATCTTCGTCCACATGATCTAGGTGGATTGAGGCCAACCTTTAAAACTTTTCTGTAAGACCTGCATTGAGCACAAGAAAATTTTAAAAACCAAACATACGATTCCAATTGTCACCACTGATTGGAAACTCATGTGATGCTGCAAATATATATATCAACCAATCATTTATACATCTCCAACCTCTAGCCATAATTACTTTGTAATTACCAAGTTCTTTTCTTTGAAACGACATTGAAAACTAATATAAGAGCATATGCTTAAGAAAAGCCCCAAAAACAGTGATTGCCTGGGGGAAAGCACCTTGAGCTGTAATGCTATGGAATGAATCAAATTCTACTCCCGATAACCAAAAATTGTCTGCTCATATTAAAAAGTTTATTCATCAGGCAACTTAGTTATATTGTGTTCTGAACTGTGGTCCATGCAGCATTTGTAGGCAAAAACTGACCTTCAGTCTAGAACCGAAGAAACTTTTGTGCAGAACTCGCAAGGGTGAAGAACACAACATGAGCAATATAATGCATAAAGCATCTCCTACCTGCAGATTCTTCTGGCTAGCACCCAACACCGACAGTTGCGACGAAAATGACTTCCAGCTCTGCTTGTTGTTGATTTAGTTAAGCATATTGGGCTAAGCCACTAAGGTCAACCAGCATCTGTAGAAAGAAATAACTATTTTCAATGTGAACAGGGCTCGATGGCCTCATCACTGGATGAGCTGTTGTAATAAAATTAGCATTCACTGGCAGACTTCACTAAGAATATGATGGCAACAGTTGATAACTCAACTAACATGAAAACCCCTGTACAGGTAGAAGCAACACTAATTATGCACTTACCATTCTTAATGCAGGGCTATAGCATGACATAGTTAATACAGCGGATATGAAGGAAAGTAAAAATCAGTAAAATAATTAAGAAAAACATGCCAGCCTCCAGCGTACACGCACACACGATATATACCACTGATCGAATAGTATTAGAGAAGATCAAGTGTGTTACCTGAGGCGGCAGGACGCTGTGAATTCGGAGCCAATGCCATCAATCTTGTCACCCCGGACTCCCTGGAAGTTATGCACTGGTAAGCGCGAGATAAATACTGGACAGGGACGGCAGGTGGATAAACAGCATTGTAGGCCGAAGAAGTGGTAGGCCTTGGTACAACTCTGGAAGGAAAACATAAAAAAGTCACTAATAGCATTTTAATAAACTGGGTAGTAGGCAGCCTGGTACAGTTGGTAGCTGGTAGCAAATCATGAACTATAAATTAAAAAAGGTTATAGAATTAGGCAAAGACAAACGGGAGTGAAGACATGTACTGAAGATCAGTCCCTTTATTTATCCCAACAACAATTAGCAACTCGGGATATGGAAATTCGATCAACAATATGTGTAAGCAATTAAGCTAGCTTAGCTAACAGTACTTGATAAACTAATCATGGCATTGTGTATATTTCAGTAACTACAGAATTCATGTGGACCAAGCAGGAAGAATGAGCAGCTGAGCGTGCCCTTGATATATACTTAACCATCTTTCTCAACCCAGTGTATCATGCAACTTGAATTCCTTTTGCTTTTTTGTATGACACATGTTCATAAGAATATGAATTCAGAGAATGCTTATTTAACTTTATATTAAACTTTGTTATATTCTGATGTGTCTTGTTAGGAGTGGAGACTGACAGAATGCAGAAAGGGAGAGAGTAATCCAGCCATACGTAATAAATTAACACCTATCTGCTTTTAGTCCTTTGAAGCTGGCTGAAGTCCAGCAGGAAGTATAAATGATGAAAAAACCATGACCTCTCTATGAAGAGTAAGAGAAGGTATAAATCCTGATCTAAAAAGTCATGCATAATAGGGCGCAAATTATGCAGAGGGAAAATAGTTAGAAGAAGACATCAGTCTCATGCAGGCCTACATATATGAAAATGGCATAGCTAGGTACCCAAACAAATGGTGCACGAGTTTCACAGCGGCCAAACATACGATGAAGTAATAGGAAGGTCGCTAACAGTAGTCCTAGGAAACAGAGGAACAAAACTATTGTGTTTACAAAGATGAATCAGCAGACAGAAAATCAACACAATGGTGAACTAGGAACAAGGCGTTGCAAAAACAGCACAAAAGGATTCAGCAGAGGAAAAAAAATCTCAGGAAAAGCGCTACTTCTAGTCCCTAAAAGGCCCAAGTAACATCATAGTCTCTTGATGTGACATGGACACATTGCCATATAACTAATCATGCGTAAACACAGGCTCTCGAGGTATATACCAACAAAAGACATAGTCTCACCCTATATATTTTTCGTAGGATACAATTGCACAACACATGGAACTGTTCCCGTTTCAACATGAAAGGTCATCGTGATCTATCAGTAGCATTGCACAAACTAACATCCTAGTCGATATGTGGGTTACACGAAAGAACGAGTGAGCAGTAATACCACCAGGAAGAACACACCTGAATGCAAAACAAGCATGCCTATGGATTTTACATAATAACCAGAAAATTACCAAGTTACCAATGAACACAAAATAAGCAAAGACACATAAGACAAAGGACATGATAAAGACCAAAGAAGAAACGATGGATATACCAGCTGATAGCCCCACACCCAATAGTACTCCAGTGAAGCGAATACCACATAGAACCAATGAAGCAAGGACTGCAAAAATGAGTTGACTTGATCAGATGTAAGCAGTAACGAACACACTATGCTACTACTTTGTGCTACAAAAGAAGTCAATTGCGACTATAAGAACCGCATATTATATGTGCACTGGAAGTCCGAAGCACACATCTCAAGCAAAATAATGCATACACTTGCCACTGACGAGACAGAGGACACATCTTAGCTGACAAATGAAGAGTTCAACGTTCACTTATGACACTACAAAGAAGGCAACACAGGATCCTAGACTAACCAATCGACGCAGGAAAAACCTACTTTCTGAGAGGCAAGGCACTCCTCGAATCTGGCTCTCCATGCCGTCTACATCACAAAGGTAAAAGCAAATACCAAAATAGGCCCCAACAAAGGAGAGAATTCGATGGGTGGTAAATCTGGAGTAGGAGGAGTAAGAGAGAAACTAAAGTAGTGTACCTGCACAACATACCAATTCAACCATTATATCAAGCAAATGGGCAAATGAGAAGGGATGTGCCATTTATGGTCCATTCAGTGCATTCACAGAAGTATCTCACGCACCTAGTACCAAAATTCTCAAATCATGGATAACAACCTAGACGGACCTTCAGTTTTTGTGCATCTTCCAAACTTTGAAGTATATTCAGTCACTGAAGATCTGAACTGGAATACTTTTCATTAGTAGTTTGCACCACATACATGACTCAAAACTACACGAAAAGTTACCAAAGGCATAAACATCGATGATTTGTTGCATAATAAAGGGTCCAACAACCAATGTTCCATTAGTAAATGAGTAACAAAATATCATAGTTTCATAAAGAAATATGATGGCAGATGTTGCCAATACACAACTGTAGAAATATAGTGAGTGAACATAATATTTATTTGAAAGATAGAAAGTTAAAATGTATGACACAACACATATGGTAGAATGGGGTACCAAACAGATGCATCGATTTTTTGTGAAATTATGAGATGGCAGTACTATAGACCCAAAGTGGTCGGACCCTTCCCCGGACCCTGCGCAAGCGGGAGCTACATGCACCGGGCTGCCCCCCTATGAGATGGCAGTACTACAAAAACATACTGACACTCGATTCACAGTACATAAATAATTAATCCATAGCCGCAAGTCAACGATATATTTCACAGTGTTACCAAAGCCATCTTGAGAAGCAAATACCAGCCCTTCAAATATACTGCAACAGAAATGAACCAAAACTAAAAAAAGCTACTAACTAATGTGGTAAAAAAATACCAGACACTGATCAATGATATGCACCCACCTATTTTACTAAATCTTCCACTACTAGATGTGATCTTAAATATCAATTGGCAATTACTAATTTATATCTGCAAAGAAGAATCACGATAAAAATGAAATACCAAATCAATTAGAGAACACAATTATGCAAAATAATAAGAAATCTGTAAATATTAGTGAACAGTGTATTTTTCTAACAAAGCAAATGCACCCATCTTATCTTTCTCAAGTAGGCTGTACCAGTTTTAAGAGAACTCTTTCACATATTCCGTATAAACAAATGTAAGTGCAACTTTTATACACGACTGGCCAATACAAAAAGAGGTCAATAATCAAAGAAGTAATGGATGAGGGTGACACTAACGACTTCCCAATTAAGATAGGACTGCATCAAGGGTCAGCTTTGAGCCCTTACCTTTTTGCCTTGGTGATGGATGAGGTCACAAGGGATATACAAGGAGATATCCCATGGTGTATGCTCTTTGCGGACGATGTGGTGCTAGTCGATGAGAGCCGGACGGGGGTTAACAGGAAGTTGGAGTTGTGGAGGCAAACCTTGGAATCGAAAGGTTTTAGACTTAGTAGGACTAAAACCGAGTACATGAGGTGCGCTTTCAGTACTACTAGGAACGAGGAGGGGGAGGATGTTAGCCTTGATGGGCAAGTGGTGCCTCAGAAGGACACCTTTCGATATTTGGGGTCAATGTTGCAGAAGGATGGGGATATCGATGAAGATGTGAACCATCGAATTAAAGCCGGATGGATGAAGTGGCGCCAAGCTTCTGGCATTCTTTGTGACAAGAGGGTGCCACAAAAGCTAAAAGGTTCTATAGGACGGCAGTTCGACCCGCAATGTTGTATGGCGCTGAGTGTTGGCCGACTAAAAGGCGACATGTGCAACAGTTAGGTGTGGCGGAGATGCGCATGTTGAGATGGATGTGTGGTCACACAAGGAAGGACCGCATCCGGAATGATGATATACGGGATAAAGTTGGGGTAGCGCCAATTGAAGAGAAGCTTGTCCAACATCGTCTGAGATGGTTTGGGCATATTCAGCGCAGGCCTCCAGAAGCGCCAGTGCACAACGGACGGCTTAAGCATGCTGATAATGTCAAAAGAGGCCGGGGTAGACCGAACTTGACATGGGAAGAGTCTGTAAAGAGAGATCTGAAGGACTGGAGCATCACCAAAGAACTAGCCATGGACAGGGGTGCGTGGAAGCTTGCTATCCATGTGCCAGAACCATGAGTTGGTCGCGGGATCTTATGGGTTTCACCTCTAGCCTACCCCAACTTGTTTGGGACTAAAGGCTTTGTTGTTGTTGTTGTAATCAAAGAAGTAATGGAACATCTGTCATTTCAATTCACAACCATATGGCATGGCACTAACAGAACTGGAAATAGACAATTGTTTCCATGGCACTATACCTTCAGATTTCTGAGTTCTAGGGGACATCCTACAGGGATAAATATGGTGTCACCAAGCTTTGGTTCAAATATCCATGGCTGAACTCTTGCATACGCCACATAAAAAGAACATCCATTCTTTACTTAGGATAGATTAATCCTCATCCTTATTCTTAACTGTTTGTATTCTTCCTTAAGCGTGCTCTTGTGCTCATTCACAGATAAGCGCATTGATCATGTATAATTTGTATATGGTGTGCAACCTGTCAAGGTGAAACAATTATATCAGCATTAGAAAGGTAGCATCGTTGGCAAACAACAGATACGCTAGGGGAGCGGGGGGGGGGGGGGGGGAAGGTAGACATGCAAATTTCTAGTGTAAATCCAACCATGATTTCTACTGGTAATACAAATGTGAAATTTGATATAGCAAAAAGATGAACATGGGAGAATATTCCCATCTGGCAATAAGGGGATAAATTTCAAAGCAGCTCCAGCCTTTGCCGGCTCCGACATTAGGATTTGGGCTCAATCTTATGCAGACCTTCACCTTCTTCCTCCAGAATACAACTGAACCAAATAATCAGATGGTAAACACATATGCACCCGAACCAAGAAAAATTATATGCTCTACATGATGTAGAACAGTTTTAAGTGATTCTCTAACGATCGAAATGATACCAAGGGAAACATATCGACAATATAGAAGCCTAAAAATCATAAGTACTTCCAGCAATCATATATGTGACTCGTCATTTTCTGAACCACTGTCGGTGAACTATCCTTTCTCATTTCCTTTGTGTTAAACATGCCAAGATTTTCACACGCAGCCTTGTTGTAAGAGCATATTTCACCATATGTGGTTTTGGTAATGGATGACAATCCCTATGGACTAATGGTTGCCTTGAATTATATTCCAAGGATTTGTCCATAGGTACTTTTTGGAGTCCATCTGTGGGTCTCAAGGAGTTTATATGGTGACCAAGGTGGTATGTAAGGTTTTATTCAAAGATTGGTCATTGAGAAGATAAGATACAAGGTTGATCAAGACTAAGTCAAAGAGTGAATCAAGTAGTCAACACACCAAGCGTACAAGATGTACCAAGTGGGATCAAGTGATCCCTTGGTATGGTAAGCATTGTCCATTATACTTTGTGTATTATCCCATAATCTACGTGAGAGTTCTATGTGGGGTTAGGTATGTGTCCATGGGCTTGCGTCAAGAGGAAGATCTCATACAACCCATGGAGGATGACATCAAGTGGTGCTCGTCATCAAGTTTGCGTTGTGCAAGTTCAAGTGGAGCATCACGAAGAGATCATGCTTGAAGCTTGTCGTCCATTGTGGTGTCAATGGACTTATGAAGATGTGCCGAAGAGTGGCTCACACATAGTGGAGTATGGTGGAGCAATCAACTAGTCTTAATCGAGCCAACGCAATTAAGAAAGGTGGTCCATCTTGAGGAAGTCAAGTTCGTTATCATCTAGCTCAAGTGGACTATGGCAAGGTATATGTTTGTCCTTGATAGGTTTTCTATTTTACCGGTCTCATGATGGTAGTTGGGAGACCGGGTTATAGGATCGATTGTCGTACTATCAAGGGAGGCTCTCAAGTGAGTAGCTTGATCATATCGTTCGTTGAGAGCTCAAACCATTTGCATCCGTGCATCATCTTTCTTGGTTCTTGTTTGGTGTTTCTCTTTGTGAGTCGTAGAGCTTATGGTCATCTTCATGACAAGCTCGAGTTCATCGAAAACGGAGTTCATATGGATCTTCTATGATGTTTTTGATGTTGGAGTTTTTGCCGGTTCTTCATTCATAGAAGTTTCACATCTCTATATCTTTGGCATTTTCATACTGCCTCTTATTATAACCAGTCGCTGTTGGATAGCTCTCGTCGTCCTGAATCCAACAAGCTTGAGTTTGCTCAATTCGGAGCTCATTTGCAGAAGCTATGGCAGTTCTGGTGTTCCTGCGTTCATCTGTTTCCTGTTTTGGTTTTGGAAGGTTGTAAGCAGTAGTACCTCTCTAGCAAGCAATAGTACCGCCCTGGCACGGCAGTACCGCTCGGTACTACCGGCTAACCTTCTGTTGCTTGGTTTCAGCAAAAGGTTTGAGTGGTAGTAGCGCGGTAGTAGTCAGCGGTAGTACCGCTCGTTACTACCGGCTAACCTTCTGGACCCCAGAACCCTCTGCATGCTCCGGGCGGCAACCGCTCCTATGAGCGATAGTACCGCTCCGGCAGCACTATCTCTCTTCGTGCCACTACCCTGTGCGGCTGGCTCAGACGCCCAAGCGGTAGTACCGCTTGTGTGCGGGCTGAGGGGGTAAAGGTTGGATTTTTCCCTTCTTATAAAAAGGAGGTCTTCTTCCCCAATGGATCTCATCATTTGAGCTTGAGTTTGCCCCCCATTGTTGACCTTCTTCGAGCTTCCTAACTCTCAATCCCTCCAATGATTCTTGCTAGTTCTTGAAGAAAAAGAGAGAGGAGATCTAGATCCACATTTTCACCACTCACTTTCTCCTCTATGTGAGGGCAACCCCTTGGATCTAGATCTTGGAGTTCTTCGTGTTCTTCTTCGTTTTTCCTCTCATTTTCTTCCATAGCATAAGTTGTGGTGGTGGGATTTGGGAGAAAAGGACTTGGGCACTCCGTGTGCCCTTGCCATTGCATTTGATGCATAGGTTTGAGTTCTTCACGGTGATACGTGGAAGTGAAGTTTGAGAAGCTTATAACTCTTGGGTGTTTGAGCACCCTAGAGCTTGTTCCTCTTGGGTGCCTTGGCGCCCTAGACGGTTGGTGGTGTCTCGGAGCTTAATCATGGAGGTGTAAAGCTTCAAGCAAGCGTCGGGGTCTCCAATTAGGTTGTGAAGATTGCCCCGAGCAATTTGTACGGGCACCGGTGACTGCCCCCAAGGGTTGCCAAAGTGTACGGGTTCGGTGACCGCCCCCAAGGGTTGCCATTTGTAGGGGTTCGGTGACCGCCCTCAAGGGCCCCTTAGTAGAATCACGGCATCTTGCATTGTGCGAGGGCGTGAGGATCAAGTGCATCAAGGACGGAGCAGATCAACTCCTGGTGAAGAACGAAGAGATTAAGCATAAATGGCGGGAGTACTTTGACAAGTTGTTCAATGGGGAGAGTGAGAGCTCTACCATTGATCTGGATGACTCCTTTGATGATACTAGCATGCGTTTTGTGCGGCGAATCCAGGAGTCAGAGGTCAAAGAGGCTTTAAAGAGGATGAAAAGAGGCAAGGCGATGGGCCCTGATTGTATCCCCATTGATGTGTGGAGAGGTCTCGGGGACATAGCGATAGTATGGCTAACCAAACTTCTCAACCTCATTTTTCGGGCAAACAAGATGCCAGAAGAATGGAGATGGAGTATATTAGTACCAATCTTCAACAACAAGGGGGATGTTCAGAGTTGTACTAATTACCGTGGAATTAAACTGATGAGCCATACAATGAAGCTATTGTAAGGGCATATTTCTCCCTAAGTGGTTTTGGTGATTGATGACAATGCGTTTGCGGACTAATCGTGTGCGTTGAGCATTTCAGATAAATCAGGTCTAGGCACAAGACGATTCAGTGCCCCTCGGAATCTCTCGAAGACGGTTGTTCTTTGCGTTTCTTTTCGGTGGATTTGATTCGTAGGAAAGCCGTACTATCAAGAGGGGGTCCGCATCGGAAAGGCCTGGGTGGAATCAACACGTGCACATTTATCCTTTGCCCTTCTTTCCCTCTCTTCAATGGAGCCCCAACCCATTATCTTTCTTTGTGCAAAAAGGAACGCCTGCGAGATGTTTGAGTTCAGTGGCCAGCGGTAGTACCGCCCCAGGGTGCGGTAGTACCGCAGGAGCCTGCGGTAGTACCGCTCCTGGTAGCGGTAGTACCGCAGGCTCCTGCCCTGACCTCTACTTCTGCGGTAGTAGGCACGGATGTAATTTTTTACATCCGCCCTGCTACGGTAGTACCGTGATTCCTGTACGGTACTACCGTGCGGACTTTTTACGCAGAGTTTTCATTTGCGGAGGTTGGCACGGAAGTAATTTTTTACTTCCGTGCGCCTCCAGTACCTGCCTCTGCCGAACCGTGCGGTAGTACCGCACGGGCTCGCGGTAGTACTGCTCCGGCGGTTCTACCGCTAGCGTCGTAGTGCTATTTGGCCAGAGCCAGCTACTTCCGCACAAGCGGTAGTACCGCACTGCCCTGCGGTAGTACCGCAAGCCCTCGCGGTAGTACCATAGGTCTTGCGGTAGTACCGTAATGTGCAGGGCTGAGTAAGTGGGTAACGGTTGGATCTTCCCCCCACTATAAAAGGGAGGTCTTCTTCTCCAAGAAGTTCACCTCTTCCTTTCCAAAACTCCATTGTTGCTCCAAGCTCCATTTTCGCCCGATCTCTCTCCCTAGCCGATCAAACTTGTTGATCTCCTAGGGATTGGTTGAGAAGGCCCCGATCTACACTTCCACCAAGAGAAATTTGATTCCCCCCACTAATCCTTTGCGGATCTTGTTACTCTTGAGTGTTTGAGCACCCTAGACGGTTGAGGTCACCTCGGAGCCACATTCCATTGTGGTGAAGCTTCGTGGTGTCGTTGGGAGCCTCCAATTCAGTTGTGGAGATTGCCCCAACCTTGTTTGTAAAGGTTCGGTCGCCGCCTTCAAGGGCACCAATAGTGGAATCACGGCATCTCGCATTGTGTGAGGGCGTGAGGAGAATACGGTGGCCCTAGTGGCTTCTTGGGGAGCATTGTGCCTCCACACCGCTCCAACGGAGACGTACTTCCTCACAACGGAAGGAACTTCGGTAACACATCCTCGTCTCCACCGGCTCCACTTTTGGTTATTTCGCACCTTTACTTCTTGCAAGTGTTTATTGTATCATATCCCTTGCTTGCTTGTGTACTTACATTGATTAGCATCATATAGGTTGTTTATCTAGTTGCACATCTAACTAACCTATTTGACGTTCAACCTTAATTGTTAAAGAATAATTAAAAAGTGTTAGTTGCCTATTCACCCCCCCCCCCCTCGAGTCAACCATATCGATCCTATTAGACTTAGTATGACTAAAACCGAGTACGTGAGGTGCGCTTTTCAGTACTACTAGGCACGAGGAGGAGGATGTTAGCGTTGATGGGCAGGTGGTGCTCAGAAGGACACCTTTCGATATTTGGGGTCAATCTTGCAGAAGGATGGGGATATCGATGAAGATGTGAAACATCAAATTAAAGTCTGATGGAGAAGTGGCGCCAAGCTTCTGGCATTCTCTGTGGCAAGCGGGTGCCACAAAAGCTAAAAGGCAAGTTCTATAGGACGGCAGTTCGACCCGCAATGTTGTATGACGCTGAGTGTTGGCCGACTAAAAGGTGACATGTGCAACAGTCAGGTGTGGCGGAGATGCGCGTGTTAAGATGGATGTGTGGCCACACAAGGAAGGACCGAATCCGGAATGATGACATACGAGATAGAGTTGGGGTAGCGCCAATTGAAGAGAACCTTGTCGAACATCGTCTGAAATGGTTTGGGCATATTTAGCGCAGGCCTCCAGAAGCTCCAGTGCATAGCGGACGGCTAAAGCATGTTGATAATGTCAAAAGAGGCCGGGTAGACCAAACTTGACATGGGAAGAGTCGTAGAGAGATCTAAAGGATTGGAGCATCACCAAAGAACTAACCACAGTCAGGGGTGCGTGGAAGCTTGCTATCCATGTGCCAAAACCATGAGTTGGTCGCGAGATCTTATGGGTTTCACCTCTAGCCTACCCCAACTTGTTTGGGACTAAAGGCTTTGTTGTTGTTGTTGTTGTTGTTGTTGTTGTTGTGGAAAGTGAATCAATTAATCCTAAAAATAATGAGATACATACAATCGACAAAAAGATAGTTTCCTTCTTTTGCTATAAGAAGAGATACAGACAATCATAAAAAGTTACTTTCCTTTTTTTAGGAGGGCTAACAAGTGAATTATGGGGAATTAAAAAAATGCATGTTACATTTTGGAATTTTATCAAAAAATAAATACACCTTATATAGAGAAACGGAGGGAGTATCTTATAACCAATGTTCCTCCTTTCGGTAACTCGTTCTTAAATTGTTCACATTGTTAGTTACTTGCCCCTTTGCATGTTGTGGTTTTATACCTTGCATGTGTTTGTATATGTTGTGCCTCCTACTTGTTTATCTTGAAAAATAAAGTATGTATGGTGGGTTGCACATCATGTATGTGTGAATCTTGTGTTGAGCCTTTTTGCATTGTTCGTATCATAGTTGGCTCTTTTGAGAGATTAATGGATTATCCCATTTTGGGGGAGTGATGTGCTTTGTGCACTTCACAATCCTAAAAATGTGTGTACATGAGGCATACCACTTAGTATGGATATTACAAGATTATCTAGCTTCTATGTGGTATGTCTTCTCATGAGAAATTCATATTCTAAATAATCCATTAATTATCTCTTGTTGGTTTTCATTTGCCACTTGTTAATAAATTTTGGGTTATCACATTAGGGGGGGGGGGTAATATGCTATGTGCATATTACAAGCCTAGACAATGTGTACATTTGAGATATTGTCACTTGGAGTTGATATTATAATTTATCTTGTTCCTAGGTGGCATGTTAGCTCTACAAGTGTCATTTGCTTGTGATTTAGGAGTAAAGATAATGTTGGATCTATTTGCAATCTACCAATGGGAATTATTTCTAAATACTTCTTGTCCTTGGACAATTGGTATTCCTTTTAAGTGGTAGAAATTGCTAATCATCTTTACATTGGATTTTGTTTATCGTTTGTCTTCCTTGCCTCTTGTGGATCTTTTTGAGCATGTCTAGTGTTTCTATAGATATAGGGAAAGTGAGGATCCCATCTTGTGCATTTTGTATTCAAATGCAAATTCTATATAATGCACATCTCTTGGGGGAGCTATTCTATTTTTAGAACACTCTCTTTATACGTTTATCATAAAATCTTTTGATCCCCATCAAGTGTGTGTTGGTGGGAGGCAAGCCTTTGCTTTATGGTGCTTTCTACCATCATGAAAATTTACCGAGGGTTTGGTTTGTTTGGAACCTAGCTCTCTTTTGGGAACTTGATACCTTTTGTTTTCTTTCAATTGGTATATTGTTTCCTTTTACTTGGCATGTGTTAATGGATATCTCATTTCTTGATGTATCTTTTAATTGGTATCCTTCAAGTGATAATTTTTCGTTTGGTATCTTATTCTCACTTGATAGCTTGTCTTTTGGCATCTTATCAACTATGTGTTGATTTGATTCTTCAAAGCCTTTAGCGTGCATATTTACTATATGTACTTTCTTTGGCATGCTTTCTTTCCTTGACCCAATATATAGGGGAAACTCCGCCATTTCATAAATTGACTAAAGTGTGCATGAAATTCAATTTCATATCTATATGAACATATTATGTGGAGTTTGTCCTATGAAGCTATGGGAGAGTCATTGAGCACCACTTAAGAAGAATGACAAGCGTGACCAAAAATCAGTTTGGTTTCATGCCTGGGAGGTTGACCATGGAAGCCATTTTCTTGGTACGACAACTTATGGAGAGATATAGGGAGCAAAAGAAGGACCTGCATATGGTGTTCATTGACTTGGAGAAGGCCTATGATAAGATACCACGGAATGTTATGTGTTGGGCCTTGGAGAAACACAAAGTCCCAGCAAAGTACATTACCCTCGTCAAGGACATGTACGATAATGTTGTCACAAGTGTTCGAACAAGTGATGGAGACACTGATGACTTCCTGATTAAGATAGGATAGCATCAGGGGTCAACTTTGAGCCCTTATCTTTTTGCCTTGGTGATGGATGAGGTCACAAGGGATATACAAGGAAATATCCCATGGTGTATGCTCTTTGAGGATAATGTGGTGCTAGTTGATAGTCGGACGGGGGTCAACGGGAAGTTGGAGTTATGGAGGCAAACCTTGGAATCGAAAGGTTTTAGACTTAGTAGGACTAAAACCGAGTACATGAGGTGCGCTTTTCAGTACTAGTAGGCACAAGGAGGATGTTAGCCTTGATGGGCAGGTGGTGCCTCGGAAGGACACCTTTCGATATTTTGGGTCAATCTTGCAGAAGGATGGGGATATCGATAAAGATGTGAACAATCAAATTAAAGTCTAATGGAGAAGTGGCGCCAAGCTTCTGGCATTCTCTGTGGCAAGCGGGTGCCACAAAAGCTAAAAGGCAAGTTCTATAGGACGGCGATTCGACCCGCAATGTTGTATGACGCTGAGTGTTGGCCGACTAAAAGGTGACATGTGCAACAGTCAGGTGTGGCGGAGATGCGCGTGTTAAGATGGATGTGTGGCCACACAAGGACCCAATCCGGAATGATGACATACAAGATAGAGTTGGGGTAGCGCCAATTGAAGAGAACCTTGTCGAACATCGTCTGAAATGGTTTGGGCATATTTAGCGCAGGCCTCCAGAAGCCCCAGTGCATAGCGGATGGCTAAAGCATGTTGATAATGTCAAAAGAGGCCGGGGTAGACCAAACTTGACATGGGAAGAGTCGTAGAGAGATCTAAAGGATTGGAGCATCACCACAGAACTAACCACGATCAGGGGTGCGTGGAAGCTTGCTATCCATGTGCCAAAACCATGAGTTGGTCGCGAGATCTTATGGGTTTCACCTCTAGCCTACCCCAACTTGTTTGGGACTAAAGACTTTGTTGTTGTTGTTTGTTTGTTTGTCCTATGTATTGTTGGTCCACTAACTCTTTGGTCCCAATGAGTTTGTGTACCATTTTGTTTGTGTTGTTGTTCTAGAAACAATTGGAGATGCATTGGATTCTCGGTTCACTTACAAGGAAGGTGTTGACACCATGTGCTTATTGGAGCCAAGCTAGGATGGTCGATGAAACATTATCTACTACATCAATCCAATGCTATCTCGGTAACAAGTATCTATTTGATGCATACATTTCTTGCATTCAACCTTTTGTAGGTTGCATCATGGCATGAATTTCTTGATTCATTCTTGTGGTACTTGTTTCCTTTCTCAAAGCATCACAACGATGATCTCTTGTTGCTAGTTGTGATGTCTTTGATGTTCGTGTGGTGAAAGTTCATTCATGTACAATAAGAAAATATTAGGCCATGTGCTATGCTTTCAAGCAAAGATCTTATTGGTATGCTTATGACTTCCTTTTGGATATCTTGTTTGTTTCTTCTTGTAACTATTTCGTGTGTACATCCTTCTTTGTGGATATATATCATCATGATTGCCTTCTACCTAGAATCTTTTACACATGAGAGAAGTTACATCTCTAATTGATATCCTCTTTTCTTTCACGTCCATCGTTGCATTCCATTTTTATTTCCTTGGTGGTTTCGTGAAAGAATTTTTCTTGAGTGCGGATCTAACATCCTTGCATCTTGATGCACTCATTGAAGGTGAAGATTATTTTTCCTCATGCTTGTCTTGACGAGTGTTTTGCCATTTCGATTGGTATCCCTCCTCTTGACAAGGCTATTATTTCTTATCTTATCTTCACCATGGGTTGTCACAAGCTTTGGTTTGTAATTTGTTTATTAGTAAGCTTGTGAAACCATTGCTAGTGTTTGGGGGGGGGGGGGAGGATATGTCTTGCACTTCGTCCTCATTTCATCGAGACTATGTTGATGCTTAATGCTCATCCTTATATTAGTCTTCTCAAAGTGCTTTTCCATGACGCACACACACACCAGTTTGGTTGAGCCTGTTCTTAAGTTACCTCTTTTACAGGTTGCTCAACCATATGTCTGGTGCAAGTGCTATGCTTATTGTCTTATATACTTGCTTGCACCTGTTGTGTGTTTCTATTGATTTTGGGGGAGCGACGATCCTATTTTGAGCGCTTGTATTCAAATACAAAAATCCTCAATATTACACAAATCATGGGGAGCTTCTCTAGTTAATTTAAAACACTCCTTTGCCAATATCATAATATCTTATATTCATGTGGCTCGGAGGACCATGTGATTGATTGTTTCAATTGGCATCCTTTGATTGCTTGCTTCACTCTTTTATATGTCTTTGTGCCATACGATCCTTTTCTTTGGGTCCTCAATATAGTTTGTTTTCCTCCAACTACTTATCACCGGATATGTGTATTTCTCTGCACTCAATTTTTGAGAAATACACACCTTTTGGAGGAACACCTATTATATTGGTTTTCTAAGCTTTTCGTCCATTTTGGCAATCGATGTCAATGGGGGAGAAGTTTAGAGAGTTTAGTTTGGAGAAGTTAAGAGAGTTTTGTTTTTGTTGCTTAAGCATCTGCATCTCATACCCATGCATTATTGCTTTGCATGTGTGTGCTTAGTGTTAGGAAATATGCAACTTGTATTTCCAGGAGACAATAGGCCAGTATATATACATGTACATGTGTGGAATATATGCAGGAAACCTCTTATACAATGGGGTAAATACGAACAGTTACATGGCTATATATATAATACTCTAACACACACACACACCCTCAAACTCATGATGGATTAACAACACCGAGTTTGGAGAGATAGAAGCCATGTTGCGCTCTTGTCTGGGCCTTCATCAGAAAATCCGCCAACTGTAACTCAGAAGGCACATACTGAAGAGCAATAACCTGATCCTGCACATCAACGCACACATAGAAAGCATAACACCAATATGCTTGGTGAGCTCATGCTTCACAGGATCATGCACAATGTTAATAGCACCTGTACTGTCAGACAATAGCAGAGTAGGTGTAGTGACACAAACACCAAAATCCTGAAGTAACCACCGTAACCAAGTCACCTCTGCCGTCAAAAAAGCCATAGCTCGTAACTCGACCTCTGCACTCGAACGGGAAACTGCAGTCTCTTTCTTCGTCTTCCAGGCAATGAAAGAACCACCAAGAAAAACACAGTAAGCAAAAAGTGAACGACGATCAGAGGGATCACTAGCCCACGTAGCATCCGAATAGGCCTGAAGCTGTAAAGAACTGGAGCGAGGAAAGAATAGACGGTGAGAGATCGTGTCCCGAAGATATTGGAGAACACGAAGGAGGTGAATATAGTGAACCGAAGTGGGAGCGGAGACAAACTGACTCAGAATATGAACCGGATAAGACATATCGGGACGAGTGACAACTAGATAGACAAGACTCCCAAAAGGATGATGATAATGCGTCGGATCAGGCAAGGGGTCACCATCAGTATCACGGAGGTGAACATTGAGCTCCATGGGAGTCTCAACAATGCGCTCATCAGTAAGAGCAGCACGAGCAAGAAGATCCTGTATATACTTTTTCTGGGATATAAAAAAGACATCAGAGGTAGAAGAGACTTCAATCCCAAAAAGTAGCGAAGAGGTCCAAGATCGGACATAAGAAACTGCTCACTAAGATGGGCCTTTACAAAGGCAATATTCTCGGGGTCGTCGCCAATGATGATCATGTCATCAACATAGAGAAGAAGAGTCCGACCACGAGGAAAAAGGTGGACAAACAATGCTGGATCATGAGCACTCGTTGAAAAACCAGCGGCAGTCACCACAGAGGCAAAACGCTCAAACCATGCGCGGGGGCTTGCTTAAGGCCATAGAGAGAGCGACAAAGACGACATACCATGCCATCAGGAACAGAATACCCAGGTGGTGGCCGCATGTATACCTCCTCACGCAGCTCACCGTTAAGAAAGGCATTCTTAACATCAAGCTGAGATACAGACCAGTGACGTGCAGAGGCCACGGCAAGAAGTGTACGAATAGTAGTCATACGGGCCACAGGAGCAAAAGTCTTGTTGTAATAACAACCATGCTCCTGCTGAAAACCACGAGCCACAAGACGAGCTTTGTAACGCTCAAAAGAACCATCGGAGCGAGTCTTAACCTTGTAGACCCACTTACAAGTGATGGGACGGACACCTGGAGGAAGAGAAACAAGATCCCATGTACCAGTGCATTCAAGAGCAGCAATCTCCTCTGCCATCGCAAACTGCCATTTAGGATGAACAACAGCCTCATGATAAGAAGTCGGCTCAAGAACTACAGCACCAGCGGTTGAAAAACCAAGGCGATCAACAGGCGAAAGCGGGCGAGGACGCAAGCCATAGATAGGCTGAGACGAGGAGGATGGCATATCAGCAGACGCATTCACATCACGTGAACGACGAGTGTAATAGTGAGAAAAAGATGGAAGAATACGAGGAGGAATAGCCGAGGTAGAATCAGGAGGTGGAGACGAAGAATTTACCGGGGATGAAGGTGCAGAATCCGGTAACATGCGAGCTAAGGAAACCGTGGGAGGTGGTGGCAGCAAATCGGCAAGAGGTGGAGAAGCAAAGACAGTAGGACGGGCGGGCAAGGGCTCAATAGGAGTGATAGGTGTGTCAGGAAAAGTGAGGAAAGATATATCCTCCATTGCGAAAGTCGAGGAAGATGGACGCGGATAGAAGTGACGAGACTCATCAAAAGTCACATCACGAGAAATACACATCCGACGACCGACAGGATCCCAACAACGATATCCCTTATGCTCATCGCTATAACCTAAGAAGACACACTCAACTGACTGAGCGGATAGTTTGGTGTGTTCACGAGGGGCAAGAAGAACATAGCAAACACAACCAAACAAACGAAGCGTCGAGTAATCGGGAGAACGATCAAAGAGACGCTCGAAAGGAACACTACCCTGCAAAACAGTGGACGGCTGAAGGTTGATGAGATAGGTGGAAGTGGAGACAGCCTCAGCCCAAAAGTGAGGCGGAAGAGACGCGGCGATCATCATCGCACGAGCCGTCTCAAGAAGGTGACGATGCTTGCGTTCAGCCACGCCATTCTGAGCATGAGCACCAGGACAAGAGAACTGAGCAAAAGTACCCTGCTTAGCGAGAAATTCACGCAACATCTTGAAGATATACTCTCTAACAGAGTCGGCACGAAACACACGAATAGGCGTAGAGAACTGAGTGTGAACCATGGCAGCAAAATACTTATAAATAGATAAGACCTCACTACGAGAAGACATGAAATATATCCACGTGTGTCGAGAGAAATCATCTATAAAGATAATATAGTAGCGATGGCCTCCTTTCGAGGCAAAGGGAGCTGGACCCCATACATCAGAGTGAACAAGGTCAAAAGGACACTGAGACACAGTCTCGCTATGAGGATAAGGTAACTGGGCCTGTTTACCAAGCCTACAACCCTAACAATCTAAAGACACGCCGTCGAAGACGAATCCAAGAAGACCACGTCGAACTAAGGATGAGAGACGAGAGCCACATAAGTGACCCAGGCGATGATGCCACTGCTGAAAAGAGCTGGTAGACAAGGCAACATAGGTGGAGAGACTGGCAGCGGTGGCAGCGGATGGAAGATGAAGCCAATCAAGCTCTCAGAGACCCTGTGAGTCACAGCGTCGGGGGCCAGCACCAAGAAGAGCACCGATGTGACGGTCCAGAACGGAACATGAATCAAAGTCGAGAATGACCCTACAACCATCTCATCAACAGTAAGAACATGAACAGGAGAATCGAGAGGTCGAGTAGATGACAGAGTGGATGAGTCATGAGTCATATGAAAAGATGCTCCAGTATCAAGAATCCATGGAGATGTACCTGCTTGTGTAGAAGGTGGTCTCACAATGCCAGAAGAGTCCGTAGCAGAACCACCAGAACCTGTCAATGGAGAACCAGAAGGAGCTAGCAGGCACCGCAAGCGCACAATCTTCTACTCAGTTAGGGGCGCAACTGAAGATGTCGATGTAGATGCACCCGACAGCAAGGCACGAAGTCGCACAATCTCATCCTTCGTAAAGGACACACCTGAAGTAGGCGTCATAGTGGCACCAGGAGAAAAGCAGCCACCACCACCTGTGGAAGCTGCTAAAAGTGGCGGTGCAGCATGACCAGTATCGTCCGCGAAGGCCGGTGAAGACGATGAGACCGTATGCAGACAAGCACCAAGCACCGAGGGAAGACGCGTGTGCAAAGCGCAGTCGATGGAGTCATAGGCACCAGTACAACCGGTGGAAGTCGTGAGAGGTGTCGGGGAAGAACGACATTCACCGGTGAAAGTCGCGAGAGGAGTCGGTGTAGAGCGACAATCATCATATGTGGAGCTCGCAGGAGGAGCAGCAGAAGAGCTACCATCACAGCCTGCACCAGACACCGAGGGGGGCGACGAACGAGCATCGAGCACCGAGAAACAGCCCATATGCAAGATGTGAGTAGTGAAGAAAACACCGTCAAGAGTCACCGGGCAACAAGGGACATGCAAATCCGGCGTAAACATTTTTTTTGCAATTACCAACAGCATCAGTACAGAGAACAGTCAACCGCCGTCAGCACACACAACGGCAACAGATGGCAAGCAAGGTCCACGGGAACCACGAGCAGGGACCTGCACCAGGCACCAGCAGCAACGGTACAGAGAACGATGGCACCAGATGGCAGCGAGGGTGATGAGAACCAGCGGCGGGAGGATAGGCAGCAAGCCCGCAGTAGCCGGCCGAACAGAGAGGAGCAGCAGCAGCCGATCCAGAGGAGACAAGGCGGAGGTCCAGCAGCCTGGATCCAGATGAAGCATGAGGCAAGGGTCGTCCAACGAACGCAAGATGGCGGCTGGGCAGCGATTTCGATCGAGAGCAGGCCCGCGGCTTTGATCGAGACGGGAGCGGGGCCGGCAGGAGCGATCGAGAGCGGGGCCCCGACGGCTTGTAGATGCGATCCAACGGGCAGGAGCGGTGGTTGACCCGGCGGCAGTTGATGCGGAAGCGGAGGGAGGCGGGGGCGAAGTCCTGGAGGCGGTGAGAGCTAACTGGATCGGGAGAGAAAACCGGACTGGAGCGAGGGCCAGCGGCGACGAGCGACGGCCACGGAGGAGAGTGGCGGCGCGGAGCGGATCAACAGCACGAGTTGCAACATGCAAAAAATTGACCTAGCTCTAATACCATGTTAGGAAATATGCAACTTGTATTTCCAGGAGGCCATAAGCCAGTATATATACATGTATAGGTGTGGAATATATGCAGGAAACCCCTTATACAATGAGGTAAATACGAAAGGTCATGGCTATATATATAATACTCTAACCCTTAGTTGTGCTTATTTCCTTATATAAACTCTCTTGAAAGTGATTGCCATCCATTACCAAAATGGGGGAGATTGTAAGAGCATATTTCACCATATGTGGTTTTGGTAATGGATGGCAATCCCTATGGACTAATGGTTGCCTTGAGTTATTTTCGAAGGATTTGTCCATAGGTACTTCTTGGAGTCCATCTGTGGGTGTCATGGAGTTTATATGGTGACCAAGGTGGTATGTAAGGTTTTATCGAAAGATTGGTCATTGAGAAGATAAGATACAAGGTTGACCAAGACTAAGTCAAAGAGTGAATCGAGTTGGTCAACACACAAAGCGTACAAGATGTACCAAGAGGGATCAAGTGATCCCATGGTATGGTAAGCATTGTCCATTACGCTTTGTGTACTAACCCATAATCTACGTGAGAGTTCTACGTGGGGTTAGGTATGTGTCCATGGGCTTGCGTCAAGAGGAAAATCTCATACAACCCATGAAGGATGACATCAAGTGGTGATCGTCATCAAGTTTGCGTTGTGCAAGTTCAAGTGGAGCATCACGAAGAAATCATGCTTGAAGCTTGTCGTCCATTGTGGAGTCAATGGATTTGTGAAGATGTGCCGAAGAGTGGCTCACCCATAGTGGAGTATGGTGGAGCAATCAACTAGTCTTCATCGAGCCAATGCAATCAAGAAAGGTGGTCCATCTTGAGGAAGTCAAGTTCGTCATCATCTAGCTCAAGTGGACTATGTGCAAGGTATAGGTTTGCCCTTGATAGGTTTTCTATTTTACCAGTCTCATGGTGGTAGTTGGGAGACCGGGTTATAGGATCGATTGTCGTACTATCAAGGGAGGCTCTCAAGTGAGTAGCTTGATCATATCGTTCATTGAGAGCTCAAACCATTTGCATCCGTGCATCATCTTTCTTGGTTCCTGGTTGGTGTTTCTCTTTGTGAGTCGTAGAGCTTATGGTCATCTTCATGACAAGCTCGAGTTCATCGAAAACGGAGTTCATATGGATCTTCTATGATGTTTTTGATGTTGGAGTTTTTGCCGATTCTTTATTCATAGAGGTTTTACATCTCTATATCTCTGGCATTTTCATACTGCCTCTTCTTATAATAACCAATCGTTGTTGGATAGCTCTTGTCGTCCTGAATCCAACAAGCTTGAGTTTGCTCAATTCGGAGCTCATTTGCAGAAGTTACGGCAGTTCTGGTGTTCCTGCGTTCATCTGTTTCCTGATCTGGTTTTGGAAGGTTGTAAGCGGTAGTACCGCTCTTGCGCGGTAGTACCTCTCGGTACTACCGGCTAACCTTCTGTTGCTTGGTTTCAGCAGAAGGTTTGCACGGTAGTAGCGCGGTAGTACCGCCCTAGGGCGGTAGTACCGCTCGCTACTACCGGCTAACCTTCTGGACCCCAATACCCTCTGCATGCTCTGGGCGGCAGTAGGACGGGAGGCGGTAGTACCGCTCCTATGAGCGATAGTACCGCTCCGGCAGCACTATCACTCTTCTTGCCAATGCCCTGTGCGGCTTGCTCAGATGCCCAAGCGGTAGTACCGTTCCCATGAGCGATAGTACCGCCTGTGTGCGGGTTGAGGGGGTAACGGTTGGATTTTTCCCTTCTTATAAAAGGGGGTCTTCTTCCCCAATGGATCTCATCCTTTGAGCTCGACTTTGCCCCCCATCGTTGACCTTCTTCGAGCTTGTTAACTCTCAATCCCTCCAATGATTCTTGCTAGTTCTTGAGGGAAAAGAGAGAGGAGATCTAGATCCACATTTCCACCAATCACTTTTTCCTCTATGTGAGGGGAACCCCTTGGATCTAGATCTTGGAGTTCTTCGTGTTCTTCTTCGTTCTTCCTCTCATTTTCTTCCATAGCATTAGTTGTTGTGGTGGGATTTGCGAGAGAAGGACTTGGGCACTCTGTGTGCCCTTGCCATTGCATTTGGTACATAGGTTTGAGTTCTCCATGGTGATACGTGGAAGTGAAGTTTGAGAAGCTTATTACTCTTGGTTGTTTGAGCACCCTAGAGCTTATTCCTCTTGGGTGCCTTGGCGTCCTAGACGGTTGGTGGTGTCTCGGAGCTTAATCATTATGATGTAAAGCTTCGGACAAGCGTCGGGGTCTCCAATTAGGTTGTGGAGATTGCCCCGAGCAATTTGTACGGGTACCGGTGACCGCCCCTAAGGGTTGCCAAAGTGTACGGGTTCGGTGACCACCCGCAAGGGTTGCCATTTGTACGGGTTCAGTAACAGCCCTCAAGGGTCCCTTAGTGAAATCACGGCATCTTGCATTGTGCAAGGGCGTGAGGAGATTACAGTGGCTCTAGTGGCTTCTTGGGGAGCATTGTGCCTCCACACCGCTCCAAACGGAGATTAGCATCCGCAAGGATGTGAACTTCGGGATACATCATCGTCTCCACGTGCCTCGGTTATCTCTTACCCGAGCCCTTTACTTACTTTGTGATAGCCATACTGTTTCTTGTTATATATATCTTGCTATCACTTAGTTGTTTATCTTGCTTACCATAAGTTGTTGGTGCACATAGGTGAGCCAGTTGTTTTAGGTTTTGTGCTTGACTATTAAACGATAGTTTTATCCCGCATTTGTTCAAGCCTAAACCATAATTATTTTAAAGCGCCTATTCACCCCCCCCCCTCTAGGCGACATCCACGTCCTTTCACTTGTAAAAGTATGGGAGTACTTCCATCATCGTTATTCACAAAATGCAGCAAATGGTTTTTAACAAAACAAAGACCTCCGGTACTAACATCTCGTCCTATTCTAAATTTAAATGCAGACAAAATTATAATACATTAAAGATATAGAAATTTACCGATGTTTTTTTGGTTGCTGGTTCCAAAAGGAGTGATAGAAGGGTAATTGCATCAACTTGCTCGAGGTACAAATAAGAATCCTTTTAGATTTCGATTAAAGAGAGAACATGTTAAAATATTACTCCATAACCTTGCCTCCGAAAATTGTGCAATGCTTCCCTCCTAGAATGGTGTGGTGTGGAAGGAAACAAATGAAGACACACTCCTTCACTCAAGAAGGATCAATCAAGATGAGCAAAAGTTATCACCTGAGAGCTGATGATCTCAAGCTGCTGTGGATCAGATGAGCCTAGCCAAACCACCGATCCAAAAAATCCCAACATTTGGAACCTAGCCAAACCTTAGAACCCATCCAATCGATTACAAACAAGCTAGCACAAAAGGCCCCATTTACAGTGCCCATCTTTGGAACCTAGCCAGACCACTGACCCAAAGAAATCCTAATATTTGGAACCTAGCCAGACCACTGACCCGAAAAAATCCTAATATTTGGAACCTAGCCAAACCTGAGAGCACAAAAGGCCCCCATCTTTGGAATATAGCCCGAATCCAACAACATCACCAGACAAAGAAGACAACAAACATACAAGCCGAGGCCTACAAATAAATAAGAACCGAGAAAGGAAAGAGAGAAGGGGTCAACCTGCAGTTCCCTGGATGAAGACGTGAACACCGGCACAGATTGAAGGAGGATTCGAGAAGGAGATCGACCAAAAGAAGCAGCACCTCCAAACAATGGACCAGTCCACAACAACAGATCCAGCGTTGTGACGACAAGAAGCTGACATCACAATATTCGAGAAGGAAATCAATTATTTTACATGACATGGTTATGAAAAGAAATGGATCAATTAGTACTCGAATGCTGACATCAAAGTAACTGAGAAAAGCAAAAGCAACTATATCACCTCTGTTTATGACTAGAAAACAATTTTCAAGTTTAAATCATATACAGTAACAATCTTATTAAATTAAGAAGGGTGAAACTACAAAAAGGAAAGAACAACAATCCCACAATATTCAGGGCCAAGCTCCTGACTACCTACCACCTCTTTCCGATCAATTCATAGAATGGTAGCTTTTGCCAATGGACTACCATGGTCCTGATAAACATTATACAGCATCATCCTTGCTGAGTAAATCAGACTTCACGAAACACAAACGAACACCTGAGAATAATCGCACAATTTCAACACTATATCAGAATTTCTACATCTGAAAACAACTGAGAGAAACATCAAAACTTCAACACCATATCATTGCTTATTACAAGATTACTAATGGCTGGATGACAGAAATAGCATAGAAATCTCACCGTTGGTTGAGAAGTAGAGGAAGCGATGCTGCTTGGGTGATGAAGCGGATAACGTAGGAAGAACTGCTCAGGCGAGGAAGTAGAGTTGAGGCGACACTACTTGAGGGCGTTGCTATCCAGGGAAGATGACGTAGTCAAACACGCTGCTTGGTGCAGAGGACGGATAGGAGGCGTGCTGCTCAAAGGAGAGGAGGATCAATTACACAACATAACATACAGATCGAAGGACTAAATCAAGAGTGCAGCCATGATAAATCAAATGTAAGCAACATGGATCCTCAGATGACGACATACATATCTGGATCTATGTGCTTGAGTATTAATGGCAAGTGGGCACAACACGTCGGTTCTTGTTCAAGTCACATCTAAGAAATGATAAACAAACTATTTCAAGATTAGTTTCACAACAAATTCTACGTCCTCTATTGATATAACAGACCAAAAAAGGGAAGCTTAGGCGTATGTATCCAGACATATTGTGGATATGGGTCCAGATATTTCCTAAATAGATCCAGACGTATAAAGTAGAATCCTGACAAAGTAGATATGCTATGTATCTTAGTGTCCGATACTGCAACTAATAGATATAACCCCAGAACCAGCTATTAGTTATTTAACATCAGGTAGCAGTTCTTGGTACATTATGAATGCTGGGGATGTGAATGCTCTGATAATGACTAACCGGTACCCATTCCTAAAAAAATATTATCGCGTACCCACCATTTTCCATCACTTGGTCTTAAAATTTAATGAAATGAGAAAAGAATAAACAAATATGCGATCAGAATGCGAGGAATAATATCAGCTCCTTGTCTGTGTTCAATTGTACAGGATTTAATCATATTTCGCTAAAAAGAATAGCATCGATATAGAACAAATGGTGTACTTATCAACAAGGTGGTATAAACATGGAAACTTATATTATGTGGAAGTGTTCCAGGGCAAACCCAGCTATAAAAAGCAGCAGTAAGAGAAATTGCAGAAACAAACAGAGCTCAGCAGGTGAAATTGAATTTTCCTACTCCAAATGTATGTATTCGGTAAAAAAATTTATGTAGCCATCTTAATTCCACTGGAGTGATGATGCTAACAAACAAAACTACCGATGTGTGAAGGTTTCAACCTGTTTGAGAACTTGTACCTGTCGAAGAATGTAGTTTGTGATTCCAGTGCCATGGAGATCAAGTGTGGTAAGCCGCCAGCATTTCTTGAATAAGGACGACGGTAGGGAATTAAGACCATTATTCCTTCGATGCAGAGTCTGTTGGAAGAAATACGGCTAAACAAAAGACAAATAATTGTCTGTTTACACTACAAGATAGCAAGTATTGACCAAATAAAACAAAACCAGTGGTCCAGTCCATGCTCTAATTTAGTAAATATACCATGCAATACCACCAAAGCATCTACTCTACAGAAAATAACTTTCTATAATTTCTTAATATCTTCAACACCAAATGCAAGATCATATGGCTGATGCAATTTGTATTTTCTGCAGTCTGCAGATTAGAAAGGACATCTAAACAACACATTTTTTAAGTAGTAACTAAAAGCGATGGCAGTGCCATCCACAACATCTAACTAAAGTGCATAATTTAATCCATCAGCATTCTAACCTTACTACTGCGGTGCACATCACTCCTGCTATCTAGTTTAAGTATCCCCAACACAAGCCCTCATTTGATAATTTCAGAAAATAGATAACTTATCCAAGTGCGTAGAGGAGGCTAGTGGGGGAGAAGGTGCTGCCGGGAGAACGAGGAAGTGGGCTGGTAGAGAATGGCGGAACAGCTGGGTCGCGGTGCTGCGTGGGGAGGTGGCTCTGCTCGGGGCCGCCTGGCAGAGTGCCCAGAGGAGGGGGGGGGGGGGGGGGGGGGGGGGGGGGTGCTCGGCAACGGCGTTAGTCGAGGAGGTAGCGGTGGGTGCTCGGCTGCGGTGCTCGGAGTTTGGGGAGGAACCAACATAGGTTCGCGCTTGGTGGCCCAGCCAGGGACGAAGACGACGCTGCGGTGAGGTGGTTGGGGCCTGGGGGCAGCGGACAGTGGTCGAGGAGGAAACCGGCGCTGCGCTGAGATGGTTGGGGGCGACGGACGGAGGCCGTCGGTAGGGATGGTCGGGGTGGAGGGTAGGATGTGGCGGAGGGTGGCCTGTGGCGGCGCGGAGAGTGGTAGTCGGCCTCGGCGGCGGCAATGGTTTCAGAGAGGATTTAGGGGCGGCGGTGAATTTTGGAGGATTGGGGTCGAAACTTTTCAGCAAGCTAGAATCCCGCAACCCGCCTTGTCGGAAAGATCGCTTACCGTATCCCATAAACAACTTATTTTTCAGGACGCCGCGCAGCCAGAACAGATTTGTAAATCGATACTGTAATTTCTTTTAAATTGTTTGGATTGCTTACCACTATTTCCTACTTCCTCCGTTCTAAATTAGTTGATTTGGATTTATCTAGATACGAATGTATCTAACACTAAAATATGTCTAGATATATCCGTATATAGACAAATCTGAGTCAACTAATTGTCACATGGTTATCCATACCGTAAATTCAAACGTACTCGTTCGCGCTAGAACATATGACCTGAGTTCATCACAAACGTAGCATAGAGAAGTTCATCACAAGCATAGCATACGGGGAGTTCATACAAACCGAAATTTAAACGTCTACCGAAATGGAAAGCATAAAAACAAATCTACTCCTCGTCGAAGTCATTGTCGTTGTCGGAGTCGTTGCCATTGTCGTCGCGCAACAGGGGCTCGTTGTCGTGGATGATGTGGTAGATGAGCGTGCCAGAGAGAGTCGCGGCGAGCTGGTACTCCTCCAGGAGCGTCGGCGTCGGCGCGTGCGCGGACGCAGCTGCATATCTGACTTCGGTGGCCTACTTCGTCTCAAACCAGGCGCTACGGGACTTCACGCCGCGGGTGCGCGCCTGCTCCATGTGCATTTAAGACTCGAGAGGGCGGAGGGACGAAGTGTCGGCTTCGTCTTTGATGCGACGCTTGTAGACACCGAACACATCGCGTCCACCGAATCCCTCGTGGCACACGAACCCACCGCGACGCTCGGAACCCGCACATGACATCTTTGGCAAGATCCAACAGAGAAATGCGAAGGAAAACATGGTCGGAGGAGGAGGGATTTGATGTCGGAGGGAGCTTTACGGCGGAGGAGGGTGGGGGATATGTAGGACAGGAACCCTAAATTGCCTCGGTGCCCGCATATATGAAGGAAACGAGGGCAGTTTACCAGCCTCCTGTGAAAAGAATACGGGTTTGGCCCTTTTTAGCGGATCTAATCGGGCCGGTTTTTTGGCCCGTCTCGTAAAACACAGTTCGTCGAACTTATACGGGATCTACTAGCGATGCTCTAAGGCCATCTCCAACGGCAACCCGCAAATTTCATCCCGCATCCGTCCTTTGGACAGGGTGATACGTCCACTTTGCATCATGTTTTCTATTGATATTTATTATGTTTTGAGTGATTATTTCACTTTATGATGCAATCCTCGTGCTTTTTCTCTCTTATTTTACAAGATTTGTACAAAGAGGAAAATTATCAACAGATGGAATTCTAGACCGGAAAGGGCTATAGAAGAGATGGATATTTCCTGCAACTTCAAATGACCTAAAAATTGACGGACATTTATTTTGGAATATATAAAAATTATTGGCAAAAGAATCATCGGAGGGGGACCCACCAGATGGCCACAAGCCTGGTGGGCACGCCCATCGAGCTTGTGGGCCCCCTGGCAGCCCTCCGGAGCCTATCTTCTCCTATATGGTGTCATTTGCCCTAGGAAAAAATCATAAGATTTCTTTTGGGACGAAGTGCCACCGTCTAGAGGCGGAACCTGGGCAGGAGCACTTTTTCTCTTTGGTGGAGGGATTCCTCCGAGGAAACTTCTCTTCGGGAGGGGGAAATCAAAGACATCGTCATCAGCAACGCTTCCTCCATCGTGGGAGACCAATCTTCATCAACATCTTCACCAACACCATCTTATCTCAAATCATAGTTCATCTCTTGTATTCAATCTCTGTTCCAAAACCTCAGATTGGTACACGTTGGTTGCTAGTAGTGTTGATTAGTTGATGTTGGTTGGTTTATTTGGTGGAAGATCATACGTTCAGATCCTTAATTATATTCATTACACCGCTGATCTTGAACATGGTTATGATTTGTTAGTAGTTACTTTCATTCTTGAGGACATGGGATAAGTCTTGTCTAACTAATCATGTGATGTTGGTATTCGTTCGATTGATGATGTGTATGTTGCTCTTCCTTAAGTGGTTCCATGTGAACTTCAACTACATAACACTTCACCATATTTGGGCCTAAGGGAAAGCATTGGGGGTAATAAGATGATGGTTTGCGAGAGTGACAGAAGCTTAAACCCTAGTTTATGCGTTATTCTATAAGGGTTGATTCGGATCCATATGTTTCATGTTATGGTTAAATTTATCTTAGTTCTTCTTTCTTAGTTGTGGATGCGCACGATAGGGGGTAATCATGATAGGGTTGTTTGTTCAAGTAAGAACAACACCCTAGCACCGGTCCACCCACATATCAAATTATTAAAGTGTCAGATGTGAATCAACTAAACATGATGAACGTGACTAGACAACAATTCTCATGTGTCCTCGAGAGCGCTTTACATTATATAAGAGAACTTCTAGGCTTGTCATTTGCTCAAACGGGATTGGATCACCTTGCTGCACCTTTGTGACAATTGTTACTTGTTATGAATTACACTCCTATAAAACTATATGTTACTGCTACTCTCAGTGCTCGCAAGAATCATCTTGTTGGAAACCACTTGGCATTTCCTTCTGCTCCTCGTTGGGTTCGACACTCTTCTTATCGAAAGGACTATGATTGATCCCTTATACTTCTGGGTCATCAAGACTCTTTTCCGGCGTCATTTTCGGGGTGTGAAGCGCCTTTGGTAAGTGGAATTTGGTAAGGAAACAATTTTGTTATGTGCTAAAATTTACTATTGCATGTTACTATGGAGGATAATCCTTTGAGGGGCTTGTTCGGGGTATCTTCACCTCAACCGAAAGTGGAAAGAGTCGCTCCTCAACCTGCTGAACATTCTGAAAATATTTATTATGAGATTCCCTCTGGTATGTTAGAGAAACTGTTAGCTAGTCCTTATGGGGATATGGGACAATACATCTTGATATATATAGATGAAATTTGTGGATTACTTAAGCTTTCAGATTTATCCGAGGATGGATTTAAGAAGGCATTCCCTTTATATTTGGATGGAAAGGCACTAATATGGTCTAGACTGTTGGATGATCCTGGAACATGAGATTGGAATCGATTGAAGCTCAAATTTCACCATAAGTTTTACCCTATGCATCTGGGAGGCTTAAGTCTATGACGCACACATGCTCCAATCATGAGCTCTCAAGAGAAATAATTATACAAAACTTTTATTCCCGGCTTTCCCATGACAGTCAGTCAATGCTCGATATTTCTTCTACTAGTTCTTTTGTAAAGAGGACTACTGAATTCAAATGGGACCTTCTGGAAAGAATTAATGCAACTCTGAAGATTGAGAAATCAGCAAAGGTAAAGAGTCAGGTATAAATCTTGAGTTTGATTGTGTTAAATATTTTATGAAATTGAAGCTTTGCATAAGTTTAGCGTAAAATACGGACTTGACTCTGAGATAGTATCTACTTTGTGTGAATCATTCACTACTCATGTTGGTCAACCTAAGGAGAGTTTAAATTGCATCCCCCTATTGGAGAAACTTGTGAGGAACCTATTATAGCTAAGAAGAAATAATCATTTATAATGTTGATCTAGTTGTACCTACTGCCTACATTGAGAAATCACCTTTTCCTGATAGGATCAAGGAACATGCTAAAGTTGCAGTTGTGGTTAATAAAAGTACTATCAAAACACATAGACCCTATGAGAAAATAAAAAGGGAACCTAAAGTTGCAATGATTAAAGATTTACTAGTTGATAGCATTGATGTTCATGTTATATATTTCTATGATGAAGCATATCATATTGCTAAACATGACACTAACGATAAACATAAACCTGTTGTAGGCATTCCTGTTGTTTCTATTAAAATTAGAGATCATTGTTATCATGGTTTATGTGATATGCGTGTTAGTATCAGTGCCATTCCTTACTCTTTATGAAGAAATTTTGCATGATATTACATCTTCTGAGTTAGAAGATATTGATGCTACTATTAAGCTTGCAAACAGAGAAACCATTTCATCGCTTGCGATTGTTAGAGATGTTGAGGTCTTGTGTGGTAAGATCAAGTACTCTACTAATTTCCTAGTTCTTGGATCACAACAAGATATTTGTTGTCCCATTATTATTGGTAGACCTTTCCTAAATACTATTAATGCTAAAATTGATTGCAATAAGGAAACGGTCAGTGTTAATTTTGGTGATGTATCTCATGAATTCAATTTTTCAAAGATTAGTAGACAACCACGTGATAAAGAATTGTCTAGTAAATATGAAATTATTGGTCTTGCTTCTAATGTTGTGCCTCCTACTGGTCCATTAGAACAATATTTACTGGACCATCGAAATGATATGCATATGAATGAAAGAAAAGAAACACGTGATATATTGTTTAATCAAACACCCATCCTTAAACATAATTTGCATGTTGAAACTTTGGGAGATCCTATCCCTCCTAAGAGTGACCCTGTGTTTGAATTAAAGAAACTACCTGATGCATTGAAATATGCTTATCTTGATGACAAAAAGATATATCCTGTTATTATTTGTGCTAACATTTTAAAGCATGAACAAAGAAGATCACATAAAATTCTGAAGAAGCACCGTGCTACTATTGGATATACTCTTGATGATCTTAAGGGCATTAGTCCCACTCTATGCCAGCACAAGATTAATATGGAACCAAATGCTAAACTGGTTGTTGATCATCAACGTTGTTTGAATCCTAAGATGAAGGATGTGGTAAGAGCTGGAATACTAAAGCTTCTTGAGGCAGGTATAACTTATCATGTTGCTGATGGTAGATGGGTAAGTCCTTTTCACTATGTTCTTAAGAAAGGAGGCACTATTGTTATTCCTAATGATATAAATGAACTTATCCCTCAAATAATTGTAACTAGTTATAGGATGGTAATCGGTTTCAGAAAACTAAATAAAGCTACTAGAAAAGATCATTACCCTTGCCTTTTATTGATCAAATGTTAGAAAGATCATTAAGCATACACACTTCTGTTTCCTGGATGAACATTCTGTTTTTTCTCAAATACCTATAGCAAAAGAAGATCAAGAGAAACCCACCTTTACTTGTCCTTGGAACCTATGCTTATAGACGTACGCCTTTGGTTTTATGCAATGCACCTGCTACCTTCCAAAGATGCATGACTGTTACATTCTCTGATTTTTGTGAAAAGATTGTTGAGGTATTCATGGATGATTTCTACGTTTATGGAACCTCTTTTGATGATTGCTTCAACAACATTGATCGAGTTATGTAGAAATGTGAAGAAACTAATCTCGTCTTGAATTGGGAGAAGTGCCACTTTATGGTGAAGAAAGAATAATACCATGGTATAAAATCTCCAAAAGTGGTTTTGATGTGGACAAAGCTAAAGTTGATGCAAATGAGAAAATGACATGTCCTAAAGATATCAAAGGTATAAGAAGTTTCCTGGGTCATGCTGGTTTTTATAGAAGCTTCATAAAATAATTTTCTAAGATTTCTAGGCCTCTTACCAATCTTTTGCAAAAATATGTACCATTTGTTTTTTATGATGATTGTGTAGAAGCCTTTGAAATACTTAAGGGAGACTTAATTTCTATAACCATTGTTCAACCACATGACTGGAACCTACCCTTTGAAATAATGTGTGATGCTAGTGACTATAACATAGGTGATGTTATAGGACAAAGAGTGGATAAGAAATTGAATGTTATTCATTATGCTAGTAAAACTCTTGACAGTGCCCAAAATAATTATGCTACTACCGAGCAAGAATTTTTAGCAGTTGTGTTTGCATGTGATAAATTCAGATCTTATATTGTTGATTATAAAGTAATTACTCACACGGATCATGATGCTATTAAATATATTATGGAAAATAAAGATGCTAAACCTAGACTAATTAGGTGGCTTCTTTTATTACAAGAGTTTGATTTGCATGTTGTGGATAGAAAAGGAGCTGAAAATCCTATAGCAGATAATTTGTCTAGGATGGAAAATGTTCTTAGTGACCCATTGTCTAGTGATGATAGTTTCCCTGATGAGCAGTTAGTTGTTATAAATCATTCTACTTCCCGTAATAGTCCTTGGCATCACTAGTGCAGAAATGGCTAGCCACAACTCTTGTTCGTGGCGCGCCATTTCTCACCAACGCCAGCACTAATATTTTCAAATAGTGCTGATGTTAACTGAATTCGTACACCATAGATATTCGATTAGTGTTGGCGCTGCACATTAGCCCCGATGTTGCACAATAGGCCCATGCCAGCACTAATCTGCCTAATCCCCGGACTACCGCGCCCCTACCCCCACTCTCTCCAGCCCCAACCCCCTCATCCTCCTCTTGATCCCCGCCGCCGCCCCCGACATCGCCTGATGACCCACAAGTATAGGGAATCTATCGTAGTCCTTTCGATAAGTAAGAGTGTCGAACCCAACGAGGAGCAGAAGGAAATGACAAGCGGTTCTCAGTAAGGTATTCTCTGCAAGCACTGAAATAATCAGTAACAGATAGTTTTGTGATAAGATAATTCGTAGCGGGTAGCATGTAACAAGTGTAACAAAGGTGCAACAAGGTGGCCCAACCCTTTTTATAGCAAAGGACAAGCCTGGACAAACTCTTATATAAAGCAAAGCACTCCCGAGGACACATGGGAATTTCTGTCAAGCTAGTTTTCATCATGCTCATATGATTCGCGTTCATTACTTTGATAATTTGATATGTGGGTGGACCGGTGCTTGGGTGCTGCACTTACTTGGATAAACCTCCCACTTATGATTAACCCCTCTCGCAAGCATCCGTAACTACGAAAGAAGAATTAAGATAAATCTAACCATAGCATGAAACATGTGGATCCAAATCAGCCCCTTACGAAGCAACACATAAACTAGGGTTTAAGCTTCTGTCACTCTAGCAACCCATCATCTACTTATTACTTCCCAATGCCTTCATCTAGGCCCAAACAATGGTGAAGTGTCATGTAGTCTATGTTCACATAATACCAATAGAGGAGAGACAACATACATCTCATCAAAATATCAAACGAATACCAAATTCACATGATTACTTATAGCAAGACTTATCCCGTGTCCTCAGGAGCAAACGTAACTACTCACAAAGAATATTCATGTTCATAATCAGAGGAGTATTAATGATGATCAAGGACCTGAACATATGATCTTCCACCAAGTAAACCAAGTAGCATCAACCACAAGAAGTAATCAACACTACTAACAACCCACAAGTACCAGTCTGAGGTTTTGAGACAAAGATCAGATACAAGGGATGAACTAGGGTTTCGAGAGGGGATGGTGCTGGTGAATATGTTGATGGAGATTGACCCCCTCTCAATGAGAGGATCGTTGGTGATGGCGATGGCTTCGATTTCCCCTCCTGGAGGGAAGTTTCCCCGGCAGAACAGCTCCGCCGGAGCCCTAGATTGGTTCTGCCCAAGTTCCGCCTCGAGACGGCAGCACTTCGCCCCGAAAACTCTGTTATGATTTTTTCTAGGTCAAAACCCTCCATATAGAAGAAGATGGGCACCGGAGGGCTACCAGGTGGGCCACAAGCCACAGGGGCGTGCCCAGGGGGGTAGGGTGCGCCCCCTGGCTTGTGACTGCCTGCTGGGCCCCCTGATGTATTTCTTTCGCCCAATATTTTTTATATATTACAAAATAATTCTTCGTAGATTTTTAGGACTTTTGAAGTTGTGCAAAATAGGTATCTCAGATTTGCTCCTTTTCTAGTCCAGAATTCCAGCTGCCAGCATTCTCCCTCTTCATGTAAACCTTGTAAAATAAGAGAGAAAAGGCATAAGTATTGTACCAAAATGTGTAATTTCAGCCCATAATGCAATAAATATCAATATAAAAGCATGATGCAAAATGGACGTATCAACTCCCCCAAGCTTAGACCTCGCTTGTCCTCAAGCGAACGCTGAAATCGATAAATATGCCCACATGTTTAGAGATAGAGGTGTCGATAAAATAAAATGCGGGCATGAAGGCATCATGATCATCTTTAGAACAACAACATAAATTGACATATAATTCCTTATGCTGAAGTAACAATTCGTTCACAAGGTAAAGTATGAATCAAGAGATCTATTGGGAACCAACAAACTATGATCTCAGTCATTGAAGCAATTCCAATTTATCATAACGTAGGAAAGAGTCAATATAAGAGCTTGTAAGGCAAACCCACATACTCAATCATCTTTTAGTATTTTACAATTGCTAACACTCACGAGGTACCTATGAATTCAAAGCTTCAATCGGACACAAAGAAAGATAGGGGCTTATAGTGTTGCCTCCCAACTATTTACCTCAAGGGTAATGTCAACAGTAATAGCTCGTGATCACCCACTTCCGAGTGGATATATGTGTCTAGATCATTCCCCAACACATGACGCTTGCCAAGAGATAAAGGCGAAGTAAGGAAAGTGATGCAGATCACCACAACTCTTGCATATAGGTAAGTACTAGAAAATAAAAGTAACAGATAGGCCCTTCGCAGAGGGAAGCAGAGGTTGTCATGCGCTTTTATAGTTTGATGCACAATCCCTTAATGCAAAAGAACGTCACTTTATATTGGCCCTTGTGATAGAGAAATTTATTATGCAGTCCGTCACTTTTATTTCTTCCCTATTACAAGTTCGTATAAAGCTTATTTTCCTCACACTAATAGATCACACATATTTAGAGAGCAATTTTTTATTGCTTGCACCGATGAAAACTTACTTGAAGGATCTTACTCAATCCATAGGTGGGTATGGTGGACTCTCATGGCACAACTGGGTTGAGGGTGTTTGGATGCACAAGTAGTATCTCTACTTGGTGTGGAAGTTTTGGCTGATATGAGGTGGAAGCAAGCGACACATGTTGAAGGATCTATAACCATATAACTTCTATTCGGAAGTAAGCAAACATAACCCATTATGTTGTCTTCCTTGTCCAACATCAACTTCTTAACATATAATATTTTAATAAGTGCTCGCAATCATAAAATATGTCCAAGATAATATATTTATATGTGAACCTAACTTTCTTTATTACTTCCTTTTAATTGCCACAATGACCAATAGCTATGTTTGTCAACCCACAACAAGTTTCAATCGACATACTTCTTATACGTGAAGTTATCACTCCCCATAAGATCATCATATATACTCTTTGCTTTTATTCTATACTTCTTCTATTTCTTTTTCTCAAGATCAAGATCATAGCAAACAATCTAAGCCCTCAACTCAAAACTACTCTTTATTATATAACATTCGGACTTGCTTACATAGGGGGAACATAAAACAAAAACTCAAAACTAGATCACACGAAAACTTCATTCTACTAGATCAAGATATAACCAAAAGGATTGAACTAAGAAAAACAATAAAAGTAAGGGATGTGATGGTGATACGCTACTGGGGCACCTCCCCCAAGCTTGGCACAAGCCAAGGGGAGTGCCCATACCCATGTGTTTAGTTGACTTGCTTCGGAGGTGGTGATGTTGGAGTTGTTGATGAGGTTGGAAGCTTGTCTAGTTTCCTCCTAAGCATAAAATTATGTTCCCTCAGATCGTCCACTTCCTGATCGAGCTTCAATATCCTTTGACATAATTCTTCCTTGATCTCCTACAGGAAACGAGAAGGGATAAATAGCACCTTGGGTTTTCGCCTTGTGTTTGGGAGGCTTGATTTCTTGAACTCCACGTGCATATCTCCTGGGTGTGGTAGGGGGGGCCTCTTCTTCATCCGAGCTTTCTTCCTCATACTTGCCTTCTTGTTCCTCCTCCGACAACAATCCATAAGGATCCAAGTCCCCATAGAGCTTGGGATTGGCAAGATAATGCGATATATAGCTCTTCCCATCAGAATTGGGATGACATATTGCTCTAGATATGCTGGGGAAACAGCTCAAAAAGAAAACATGATCTTTCTTAGTAGCTTTATTTGATTTCCTATAATCAATTACTATTCTATAACCTGTAACTATTCTTTGCGGGATCAATTCATTTTTATCATTAGGAACAACGGTGATACCTCCTTTCTTAGGGACACAATGAACGGGACTAACCCATCTACTATCAGCAACATGATAAATTATACATGCGTCCAGAAGCTTTAGTATTTCTTTTCTTACCACCTCTTTCATCTTAGGATTCAACCGTCATTGGTGATCAACAACTGGTTTGGCATTAGGCTCCATATTAATTTTATGCTGACATAAAGTGGGACTAACGCCCTTAAGATCATCAAGAGTATATCCAATAGCAGCATGGTGCTTCCTCAGAGTTTTCAATAATCTCTTTTCTTCATGCTCTGAAAGGTTAGCACTAATAATAACAGGATATATCTCCTTTTCATCAAGATAATCATATTTCAAAGTATCAGGTAATTGTTTGAGCTCAAACACGGGATCACCCTTGGGTGGAGGAGGATCCCCAAGTATTTTAACTAGTAGATTGTGTTTCAAAATAGGTTGTTGATCAAAGAAATTTTTATCTATTTCATTCCTCTCATTCATATGCATATCATTTTCATGGTCTTGCAAATATTGTTCTAAAGGATCAGTAGGAGGCACAACAATAGAAGCAAGACCAATAATTTCATCTCTACTAGGCAATTCTTTGTCATGGGGTTGTCTACGAAATTTAGAGAAATTGAACTCATGAGACACATCCCCAAAACTCACAGTAACTATTTCTTTCTCACAATCAATCCTAGCATTAACAGTATTCATGAAGGGTCTACCAAATATAATGGGACAAAAATCATCTTGTGGGGAACCAAGAACAAGAAAATCAATAGGATACTTTATTTTGCCACACACGACTTCAACATCTCTAACAATCCCAATTGGTGCAATAGTATCTCTATTGGCAAGCTTAATAGTAACATCAATTTCCTCTAGTTCAACTGGTGCAATATCATGCATAATTTCTTTGTATAAGGAAAAGGGAATTGCACTCACCCTAGCACCCATATCACACAAGCCATGATAACAATGATCTCCTATTTTAACAGAAACAACAGGCACGCCAACAACTGGTCTATGTTTACTCTTAGTATCAGGTGTCTGAAATATGCCCTAGAGGTAATAATAAATTAGTTATTATCATATTTACTTGTTCATGATAATTTTTTACTATCCATGCTAGAATTGTATTGATCGGAAACTTAGATACATGTGTGGATACATAGACAACACCATGTCCCTAGTATGCCTCTAATAGACTAGCTCGTTGATCAAAGATGGTTAAGGTTTCCTAGCCATGGACATGAGATGTCATTTGACAATGGGATCACATCATTAGGAGAATGATGTGATGGACAAGACACAAACTATAAACGTAGCATATGATCGTGTTAGTTTATTGCTATAGTTTTCTGCATGTCAAGTATCTGTTCCTATGACCATGAGATCATGCAACTCACTGCCCCCGGAGGAGTACCTTGTGTGTATCAAACGTCGCAATGTAACCGGGTGAGTATAAAGGTGCTCTACAGGTATCTCTGAGGGTGTCTGTTGGGTTCGCATGGATCAAGACTGGGATTTGTTACTCCGTGTGACGGAGAGGTATCTCAGGGCCCACTCGGTAATACAACATCACAACAAGCCTTGCAAGCAATGTGATTAAAGTGTTATCCACGGGATCTTGTGTTACGGAATGAGTAAAGGGACTTGACAGTAACGAGTTTGAACTAGGTATAGAGATACCGACGATCGAATCTTGGGCAAGTAACATACCGAAGAACAAAGGGAACATCATACGGGATATTTGAATCCTTGACATAGAGGTTCAACCGATAAAGATCTTCATAGAATATGTAGGTGCCAATACGGGCATCTAGGTCCCGCTATTGGTTATTGACCGTAGAGGTGTCTCGGTCGTGTCTACATAGTTCTCGAACCCGCAGGGTCTGCACACTTAAGGTTCGGTGACGCTTCGGTATAGTTGAGTTATGTATGTTGGTGACCGAAGGTTGTTCCGAGTCTCGGATGAGATCCCGGACATGACGAGGGACTCCGGAATGGTTCGGAGGTGAAGATCGATATATAGGACGAATGGAATCAGAGTCCGGAAGCATTCCGGGAGTACAGGGTTGTGACCAGGAGTACCGAAAGGGGTTTCGGGTGGGCCCGACAAGTGTTGGGGGCCTCATGGTCTGTGCAACCTCCTCACCCTTTCCCACATAACCAGGAGAGTTGGGGCGCCCCATCTAGGGTTCCCTCCACCTGGCTTGGGGGCCAAGTCACCCTAGGGTTTCCCTAGGGGGCGCCCCCATATGCCCTAGCCGCTGCCCCCTAGATTGGACCTAGGGGGCGCCACCCCTCCTCCCTTCCCCCTATATATATATGAGGAGAGGGAGGGCAGCCGCACCTAAGAATTGCCATGTGCTGCCCTCTCTCTTCCTCTAGATCTGTTCTCCACTAGATCGTCTCGGTTGTGCTTGGCGAAGCCCTGACGGGACAACTCCACCACCACCACCACCATGCCTTTGTGTTGGCAGAGAACTCATCTACCTCTTCACCCTCGCTTGCTGGATCAAGGAGGTGGAGATCGTCATCGAGCTCTACGTGTGCTGAACGCGGAGGTGTTGTCTGTTCGGCACTAGATCGGAAGGACCACGATGGGATCATGGGATGGCTCGTGATGAGATCGCGGGATAGATCATGATTGGATCATGGAGACGTTCGACTACATCAACCGTGTTTCTTAACGCTTCCCGCTTAGTGATCTACAAGGGTATGTAGATCCACTCTCCCTCTCGTAGATGCTTATCACCATGGATAGATCTTGCGTGTGCGTAGGAAATTTTTTGTTTCCCTTGCAACGTTCCCCAACAGTGGCATCATGAGCTAGGTTTATGTGTAGATGAGATCTCGAGTAGAACACAAAGGAATTTGTGGGTGTTGATTCTTAGATTGCTTCCTCCCTTGGCCGTGTCT
Organism: Hordeum marinum; assembly: GCA_022496015.1. NCBI lineage: Eukaryota > Viridiplantae > Streptophyta > Magnoliopsida > Poales > Poaceae > Hordeum > Hordeum marinum. The sequence goes on along the minus strand of CM039677.1, from coordinate 416,224,944 downwards.
TGGTTCAGCGGTATTGTGGGATGAAGCGGCCCGGACCAACCTTACTCGAATGCTTACGAGAGACCGGTTCCATCGGCTGACGTGTAACTTTGTTGCACAAATATGGCTGGCGGGTGTCTGTTTCTCCTACTTTAGTTGGATCGGATTCGACAAAGGCGGTCCTTGAGAAGGTTGAAAAGCAACTTATGTATCACCATTGTGGTTTTTGCGTAGGTGAGAATTGTTCTTGCTAGATACCCGTAGCAGCCACGTAAAACTTGAAACAACAATTAGAGGATGTCTAACTTGTTTTTGCAGGGTATGTTGTGATGTGATATGGCCAATTACATGATGAGATATATGTGATGCATGAGACGATCATCTGTTGTATAGAATATCACGACTTGCATGTCGATGAGTACGACAACCGACAGGAGCCATAGGGTTGTCTTTAATTATTGTATGACCTGCGTGTCAATCATTAAGCGCTATGTAATGCTTTACTTTATTGCTAAGCGGTAGCAATAATAGTATGAGCATGGTGGGCACGACAACCCCGATGGCAACAAAATGATGGATATCATGATGATGGATATCATGGTTTTATGCCGGTAACGATGGAGATCATGCCGGTGCTTTCAAGATGGAGATCAAAAGCACAAGTTCATGGCCATATCATGTCACTTATGATTTGCATGTGATGTTAATTCTTTTATGCACCTTGTTTTGCTTAGGATGACGGTAGCATTATAAGGTGATCCCTCACTTAAATTTCAAGGTGAATTGTGTTCTCCCCGAGTGTGCACCATTGCAAAAGTTTGTCTTGTCGAGACACCATGTGATGATCGGGTGTGATAGACTCTATGTTCACATACAACGGGTGCAAGCCAGTGTTGCACGTGCAGAACACTCGGGTTAAACTTGACGATCCTAGCATGTATAGACATGGCCTCGAAACACAAGAGATCAAAAGGTCGAACATGAGTCATATAGTAGATATGATCAACATGGTGATGTTCACCATTGAAACCACCTCAACTCACGTGATGATCGGACTTGAGTTGGTGAATTTGGATCATGTATTACTCGAATGACCAGAGGGATGTCAATTTGAGTGGGAGTTCTTAAGTAATATGATTAATTGAACTCATTATCATGAACATAGTCAGTAGTGTCTTTGCAAATTATGTTGTAGCTCACGTTGTAGCTCCCTTGAATTTTTATATGTTCCTAGAGAAATAGACTTGAAAGATGATGGTAGCAATATTGCGGACTGGGTCCGTGATATGAGGATTGTCCTCATTGCTGCACAGAAGGCTTATGTCCTTAATGCACCGCTCGGTGCGCCACCCCCTCTAGCGTTGTCTGTAGATGTTGTGAACATCTGACACGCACATTCCGGTGACTACTTGATAGTTTAGAGCGTCATCCATTATGGCTTAGAATTGAGGCTCCAAAACGTTTTGAATGTCACGGAACATATGAGATGTTCTAAGAGCTGAAATAGGGATCTCAGGCTCGTGCCCGTGTTGTGAGATATGAGATCTCCAACAAGATTCTCTGCCTGCAAGACGAAGGAGAATAGCTCAATCGTTGAGCATGTGCTCAAATTGTTTGGGTGATACAATCGCTTGAATCGAGTGGGAGTTGATCTTCCAGATAAGATAGTGATTGATATAGTTCTCCAAGTCACTATCACTAAGCTACTAGAACTTCGTGATGAACTATAATCATGCCAGGGATGGAAATGATGATCCCTGAGCTATTTGCGATGTTTGACACCGCGAAGGTAGATATCAAGAAGGACCATCAAGTGTTGATGGTTAGTAAAACCACTAGTTTCGAAAAGGGAAAGGGTAAGGAGGGAAACTTCATGGATGGCAAGCGAAACAACCCTAGATACCTGGTAGTTAAGAAGGCTCGCAACGTCGACAAAAGTATATTTGATATACGTGTTGTTGATGTGTACCTTGCTAGTACTCCTAGTAGCACCTGGGTATTGGATACCGGTTCGATTGCTAAATGTTAGTAACTCGAAATAAAAGCTACAAAATAACGGAGACTAGCTAAGGGTGAGGTGACGATGTGTGTTGGAAATGTTTCCAAGGTTGATGTGATCAACATCGCACTCTCTCTACCTTCGGGATTAGTGACGGACCTAAATAAATGTTATTTGGTGTTTGCATTGAGCATGAACGTGATTAGATCGTATTTATTGCAATACGGTTATTCGTTTAAGTCAGAGAATAATGGTTATTCTGCTTACATGAATAATACCTTCAATGGTCATACACCCAATGAATGGTTTGTTGAATCTTGATCGTAGTAGTACACATGTTCATAACATAGATGCCAAAAGATACAAAGTTAATAATGATAGTACCACATACTTGTGGCACTACCGCTAAATGTCATATTGGTGTAAAGCGCATGAAGAAATTCCATGCTGATGGATCTTTGGACTCATTCGATTTCGAATCGGTTGAGACATGCGGACCATGCCTCATGGGCAAGATGACTAAAACCCCGTTTTCCGGCTTGATGAAACGGACAAGTGAATTATTGGAAATGATACATGCTGATGTATACGGTCTATTGAGTGTTGTAGCATGCGATGGATATCGCTATTTTCTTACATTCACTGATAATTTGAGTAGATATAGTGTATATTTACTTAATCAAACACAAGTCTGAATCGTTTGAAAAGTTCAAACAAAATCAGAGTGAAGTTTAAGATGACCGTGACAAGAAGATAAAAATGTCTATGATATAATCATGCAGGTGAATATCTGAGTTACGAGTTTGGCATACAACTTCAGACAATGTGAAAGTTGTTTCACAACTCACACCACCTGGAACACCATAGTGTGATGGTGTGTCCGAACGTCATAGTCATGCTCTATTGGATATGATGCGTACTATGACGTCTCTTATCGATTTGCCACTATAGTTTTGTGTTTATGCATTGGAGACAACTACATTCACTTTAAATCGGAAACCATCTAAATCCGTTGAGATGACACCGTATGATTTGGCAGAAACCTAAGTTGTCATTTCTCAGAATTTGGGAATACGCTGCTTATCTGATAAGCTCGAACCCAAAGCAGAAATGTGCATATTCATAGAATACCCTAAGGAAACATTTGGGTATGCCTTCTATCTCAGATCTGAGGGCAAAGTGTTTGTTGCTAAAAACGGGTTCTTTCTCAAGAAAAAGGTTTCTCTCAAAAGAATCGAGTGGGATGAAGATAGAACTTGATGAGGTTGTTGAACCTTTGTTTCAACCATAGAGTAGCGCATCATAGAAAGATGTTTCTGTGAAACCTACGTCAGTTGAAGAGGAAATTAATGATGATGATCATGAAGCTTTGGATCAAGTTACTATCAAACCTCGCAGGTCGACAAGGACGCATACTGCTCCTGAGTGGTACGACAACCCTGTCTTGGAGGTCATGTTGTTGGACAAGGATGAACCTACGAACTATGGAGAAGCGATGATGGGCCCAGATTCCAACAACTGGTTAGAGGCCATGAAATCCGAGAAAGGATCCATGTATGAAAACCAAGTATGGACTTTTGGTAGACTTGCCCGTTGAACGACAGGTCGTTGAGTACAAATGGACCTTTAAGATGAAGACATACGCTGATGGTGAATGTCACCATTTATAAAGCTCGACTTGTCGCAAAGAAGTTTCCGCCAAGTTCAAGGAGTTAACTATGATGAGACTTTCTCACCCGTAGCGATGTTAAAAGTCTGTTGGAGTTTTGTTAGCAGTTGCTGCATTTTTCGGTTATGAAGTTTGGCAGATGGATGCCAAAACATAGTTTCCTTAATGGTTTTCGTGAGGAAAGGTTGTATGTGATACAAACGGAAGGTTTTGTCAGTCCTAAGGATGCTAAAAGGTATGCAAGATCCAGCATACTTCTATGGGCTGGATCAAGCATCTCAGAGTTGGAATATACGCTTTGATGAGTTAATCAAAGTTTTTGGGTTTATACAAAGTTTATGAGAAACTTATATTTACAAGAAAGTGAGTGGGAACACTATAGAATTTCTGACATGTGGTTGACACATTGTTGATCGAAAATAATGTAGAATTCCTGGAAAGCATAAACGGTTGTTTGAAAAGAGTTTTTCAAAGGAAGACCTAGATAAACTACCTAATTGTTGGGCATCAAGATATATAGAGATAGATCAAGATGCTTGATGAGACTTTAAATGAGTACATACCTAGACAAGATTTTGAAAGAGTTCAAAATGGATCAGTCAAAGAAAGAGTTGTTGCCTGATTTGTAAGGTGTGGAGTTGAGTGAGACTCAAAGCTCGACCACGACAGAAGAAAGAGATTCGGATGAGATCCCAGACATAACGAGGAACTCCGGAATGGTCCGGAGGTGAAGATCGATATATAGGACAAATGGAATCAGAGTCCAGAAGCGTTCCGGGAGTACAAGATTGTGACCAGGAGTACCGAAACGGGTTTCGAGGGGCCCCGACAAGTGTTGGGGGCCTCATGGGCCAAGGGGAAGGGGCAAACCAGCCCACTAAGGGGTTGTGCGCCCCCTCGCCCTTTCCCATGTAACCAGGAGAGGTGGGGCGCCCCATCTAGGGTTCCCTCCACCTGGCTTGGGGGCCAAGTCTCCCTAGGGTTTCCCTAGGGGGCGCCCCCATCTACCCTAGCCACCGCCCTCTAGATTGGATCCAGGGGGTGGCACCCCTCCTCCCTTCCTCCTATATATAGATGAGGAGAGGGAGGGCAGCCGCACCTAAGAATTGCCACATGCTGCCCTCTCTCTTCCTTTAGATCTGTTCTCCACTAGATCGTCTCGGTTGTGCTTGGCGAAGCCCTGCCGGGATAGCTCCACCACCACCGCCACCACGCCGTTGTGCTGGCGGAGAACTCATCTACCTTTCCACCCTCGCTTTCTAGATCAAGGAGGTGGAGATTGTCATCGATCTGTACGTGTGCTGAACATGGGGGTGCCGTCCGTTCGGCACTAGATCGGAAGGACCACGATGGGATCGCGGGATGGCTCGTGATGAGATTGCGGGACGGATCGTGATTGGATCGTGATGACATTCGACTACATCAACCGCGTTTCTTAACGCTTACCGCTTAGCGATCTACAAGGGTATGTAGATCCACTCTCCCTCTCATAGATGCTCATCACCATGGATAGATCTTGCGTGTGCATAGGAATTTTTTGTTTCCATTGCAACGTTCCCAAACATCAGGCCTGGCAATTCTAACAGCTTCATCACAGAAATGAATAACATGCCCATCAATATTATCAACATGGAGATCTTTAACCATAGCAATACTAGGTTCAACTTTAATTTGTTCAGGGGGTGCAGGTGTTCTACCACAGCTCTTACGAACCACAGTTGAAGCTTTAGCATGTTACTTTATTCTAACGGGGAAAGGTGGTTTTGTTGGGGAACGTTGCATGGGAAACAAAAAATTTCCTACACACACGCAGACCTATCCATGGTGATGAGCATCTACGAGAGGGAGAGTAGATCTACATACCCTTGTAGATCGCTAAGCGGGAAGTGTTAAGAAACACGGTTGGTGTAGTCGAACATCTTCGCGATCCAAATCGCCGAGCGTCCCGTGATCCAATCACGATCTGTCCCACGATCCAATCATGATCCGTCATGTGATCTTGTCATGATCCGTCCCGCGATCCAATCACGATCGTCTCGTGGCCTTGATCACGGTCCTTCCGATCTAGCACCGAACGGACGACACCTCCGCGTTCAGCACACGTGCAGCTTGATGACGATCTCCGCCATCTTGATCCAGCAAGAGGGAGTGGAGAGGTAGAAGAGTTCACCAGCAGCATGCCGGCGCGCCGGCGATGGTGGTGGAGCAATTCCGGCAGGGCTTCGTCTAAGCACTGCGGAAATACGATCAAGAGGAGAAACTATGCACCGGTGGAACGGGTAGCACGTGGCCGTAAAAACTAGTGAAAAACCCTCAAGTCCACCAGTATATATAGGAGGAGAGGAGGAGAGCCTTGGAGCAAGGGAGAAGTCTCCTTTGATTCGGCCAAAGTGGGGAGGAGAGGAGGACTCCTCCAATCCTAGTAGGACTAGGATTCCTCCTTTTTAGCCTTTTTTTCCACCTTTTCCTATTGAGTTTTCTTCTCCAGCCACATTGGGCCTTGTGTGGAAGTTCCACCAGCCCACTAAGGGCTGGTATTCACTCTCCCACAGCCCATGAAGCCTCTTGGGTCGAAATACCCCTCCTGGTGGTCTCCCGGTACACTCCCGGCACTCCCGGTACACTACCGATGAGCCCGAAACTTTTCCGGCGACCAAAACAGGACTTCCTATATATGAATCTTTACCTCCGGACCATTCCGGAGCTCCTCTTGACGTCCGGAATCTCATCCGGGACTCCGAACAAACTTTGGTCACCACCATACATAACTCTACACTACCGAAACGTCACCAAACCTTAAGTGTGCAGACCCTACGGGTTCGAGAACTATGTAGACATGACCGAGACACCTCTACGGTCAATAACCAATAGCGGGACCTGGATGACCATATTGGTTCCTACATATTCTACGAAGATCTTTATTGGTCGAACCTCTGTGTCAAGGATTCAGTTAATCCCGTATAACGTTCCCTTTGTTCTTCGGTATGTTACTTGCCCGAGATTCGATCATCGGTATCTCCATACCTAGTTCAACCTCGTTACCGGCAAGTCTCTTTACTCGTTCCGTAATACAAGATCCCGTGGCTAACACTTAGTCACATTGCTTGCAAGGCTTGTTGTGATATTGCATTACCGAGTGGGCCCTGAGATACCTCTCCGTCACACGGAGTAACAAATCCTAGTCTTGATCCATGCCAACCCAAGAGACACCCTCGGAGATACCTGTAGAGCACCTTTATAGTCACCCAATTACATTGCGACATTTGATACACACAAGGCATTCCTCCGGTGTCAGTGAGTTGCATGATCTCATGGTCATAGGAACATATACTTGACATGCAGAAAACAGTAGCAATAAACTAACACGATCATATGCTATGTTTGTAGTTTGGGTCTTGTCCATCACATCATTCTCCTAATGATATGATCCCGTTATCAAATGACATCTCATGTCCATGGCTAGGAAACCTTAATCATCTTTTGATCAACGAGCTAGTTCACTAGAGGCTTACTAGGGACACTGTGTTTGTCTATGTATCCACACATGTATTCATGTTTCCAATTAATACTATTCTAGCATGGACAATAAACAATTATCATGAACAAGGAGATATAATAATAAACACTTTATTTATTGCCTCTAGGGCATATTTCCAACAGTCTCCCACTTGCACTAGAGTCAATAATCTAGCTCACATCACTATGTGATTTACATTGTAATGAATCAAACACCCATGCAGTTCTGGTGTTGATCATGTTTATCTCTTGGAAGAGGTTTAGTCAACGGGTCTGCAACATTCAGATCCGTGTGTACTTTGGAAATATTTATGTCCTTCTCCTCGATGTAATATCGGATGGAATTGAAGCGTCGCTTTATATGTCTGGTCCTCTTGTGAAACCTTGGTTCCTTGGCCAGAGCAACAGCACCAGTGTTGTCACAGAACAAGCTCATTGGATTCTGTGCACCGGGCAGTACTCCAAGATCTGGCATGAACTGCTTCATCCAGACACCTTCCTTCGCCGCCTCCGAGGCTGCGATGTTCTCCGCGTCGCACGTAGAATCGGCTACCACGCTTTGCTTGTAATTGCACCAGCTTACCGCTCCCCCGTTTAGAATAAATACGTATCCGGTTTGCGACTTAGAGTCATCCGAATCAGTGTCAAAGCTTGCATCAACGTAACCCTTTACGACGAGCTCTTCATCACCTCCATAAACGAGAAACATTTCCTTAGTCCTTTTCAGGTACTTAAGGATATTCTTGACCGCTTGCTAGTGCTCCATTCCAGGATCACTTTGAAACCTTCCGGCCATATTTATGGCAAGGCTGACATCGGGTCTTGTGCACAACATTGCATACATGATAGAGCCTATGGCCGAAGCATAGGGGAAGGCACTCATCTTTTCTTTATCTTCTGCAGTCACTGGGCATTGAGTCTTACTCAACTTCACACCTTGTAACACAGGCAAGAACCCCTTCTTGGACTGATCCATTTTGAACTTCTTCAAAACTTTATCAAGGTATGTGCTCTGTGAAAGTGCTATTAAGCGTTTCGATCTATCTCTATAGATCTTAATGCCTAATATGAAAGCAACTTCTCCTAGGTCCTTCATTAAAAAACTCTTGTTCAAATATTCCTTCACGCTTTCCAGCATTTCTATACTGTTTCCAATCAGTAATATGTCATCCACATATAATATTAGAAACACTATAGAGCTCCCACTCACTTTCTTGTAAATACAAGCTTCCCCATAAACTTGTATAAACCCAAACGCTTTGATCACCTCATCGAAGCGCTTATTCCAACTCCGAGATGCTTGTACCAGTCCATAAATGGATCGCTGGAGTTTGCAAACTTTGTCAGCATTCTCTGGATCGACAAAACCTTCTGGTTGCATCATATACAACTCTTCCTCAAGGAAACCGTTGAGGAACGCTGTTTTGACATCCATCTGCCAAATTTCATAGTCAAAATAAGCAGCTATTGCCAACATGATTCTGACAGACTTAGGCATCGCTGCGGGTGAGAAGGTCTCATCGTAGTCAACCCCTTGAACTTGTGAAAAACCCTTTGCCACAAGTCGAGCTTTATAGACGGTGACATTACCGTCTGCGTCTGTCTTCTTCTTAAAGATCCATTTGTTCTGAATGGCCTTTCGCCCTTCAGGTAATACTTCCAAAGCCCATACTTTGTTTTCATACATGGATCCCATCTCGGATTTCATGGCCTCTAACCATTTCTTGGAATCCGGGCCCATCACCGCTCCTTTATAGCTCGTAGGTTCATTGTTGTCCAACAACATGACCTCCAAGATAGGATTGTCGTACCACTCAGGAGTAGTACGCGTCCTTCTCGACCTACGAGTAACTTGATCCGAAGCTTCATGATTATCATCATTAACTTCTTCTTCAACCGTCATAGGCTCTACAGAAACATCTTTCTGTGTTGCGCTACTCTCTGGTAGAAGTAAAGGTTCAACAACCTCATCAAGCTCTATTTTCCTCCCACTCAGTTCTTTCGAGAGAAACTCTTTCTCAAGAAATGTTCCTTTCTTAGCGACAAACACTTTGCCTTCGGATCTGAGATAGAAGGTATGCCCGACTGACTCTTTTGGGTATCCTATGAAGACGCATTTCTCCGCTTTGGGTTCCAACTTTTCAGGCTGAAGCTTTTTGACATAAGCATCACATCCCCAAACTTTAAGAAACGACAACTTTGGCCTCTTGCCAAACCATAGTTCATATGGCGTCGTCTCAACGGATTTCGATGGTGCCCTATTTAAAGTGAATGCAGTTGTCTCTAATGCATAACCCCAAAACGATAGTGGAAAATCAGCAAGAGACATCATAGAATGCACCATATCTAAAAAGGTCCGATTACGACGTTCGGACACTGTTGGGGATATAACCCCGTGATATGACCCGGCTGGAAGGTTCCGGTTGATAGCATTGGTTATGAGCCGGCCCATGATGACATGTATTAGCTGGAGGCCCAAGATGATTGGTGGATCTTGAGGTGGGCCGGACGACAGAAACCCGGATGCGCAAGACCTTCCAAAGGATAACTTGGCTGGTAAGATAGAGATAGATTCGGAGATGTAAACATGATCCGGCTGTACAATTGTAAGACCCGACGGCTCTGACCTCTTATATAAAGGCAGAGCCAGGGCGACTTAGAGGTAGGTTATCGAAAACTAGGGCAAGCTTCTAGCTCCTTGTAATCGATACATCAAGCAGTAACAACACAAGCAGGACGTAGGCTTTTACCTCGACTTGGGGGGTCGAACCTGGGTAAACTTGTGTCCTTTGTCTCGATCAACCCCTTTGAGTCCACTACCATGGCGATGGCTCCGAACTCAAGTCTGGTAACCCGGACATCTGCCGTGACAAAACCACGACAGTTGGCGCCCACCGTGGGGCTCGCGTTCGGTTGTGTTGAGTTCTCAAAGGGCTCCCTTCCAGAGCTCGAAGGATACGTAGTTGGGAGGATGAGCAAGAGTCGCCGCGGCCGGCTCTACATCGACGACGCCGGCTGGGGGCTTGATGCTGCTTCTGTGGAGTATGGTTTTAGGGTTCCGTTCGGCGGGATCCAGGTGTTCATCGGAAAGATCGACGGATCTACACCCGAGCCGGACGTCTACACCAACATCGTCGAGCCGGCTCGGCGTCTTTAGCCCGCACGTAAGGTAGGCCCTGCCCATGTTAACCCGGTTCAGGAGCATGTCTTCGCGGGCTTCACTCAAGGTATGGATCTGGAAGCATCCGGATCTCAAGGGACTCTCGTGCACTCCGACGATGAGTCGTCGAGTGGGGAAACAGAATCTGTGTATCAGCTCAGCAATGGTGGCCTTGGGGGCTATGGTGGCACTCGCCCCAAGTCAGAGCATGGTGAGCCAGGCGAGCCGGAGCGGCCGTCTCACGCAGCGGTATTCATGGCAAGGCCGGGGGCGGCTGGGTCAGGAGCTAACCCTCCCCAGCCGCCGGCTCAGGGCCTTGTGGAGTTGATGGATGAGCTTGAGGCTTTTTTGGCTACAGAGGTCACGCCAGATAATCAGGCGGCTCATAATGCGGAGATTGCAAGGATCAAGGGCCGGATGGCCGAGGAACGTCAGAAGATAACTGATCTAAACACCCAGATGGAGGCGGAGGCAGCACGACTCAAGGCCGACGCTTTCCGTTTGGGGCTGGAACAGGTGTCAGCGGCGGCTGTGCACCGCAGGAGGCATCAGTCTCGTTTGTCGGAGCGCTATGAAGCGAGGAATCTCTTCAACACCCCCGGCTCTGGGAGAGCGGCGGCTGCCCCTGAGGAAGGGCGAGCAGCGGCTCACATGGCCCCACCCGGAGGGTTTACAACACCGGCGGGTCATTATTCTAACCCGGCCGAGAACATGGTAGCAGCAGCTTCTCAGCTTGGAACAATCCCTATTCCAGACGAAGCACCCTTTGTAGAGGAGGTGAGGAATGCTATCGGATACTTACAGACGACCGTGCCTCAGCAGGAGAAATATACTCACAGCCGGAGCCGGGTCCACTCTACCCCTCTCCATAGTCGAAGCTTCAGCCAGCGCTATGAGTCGCCGGCGGTTTCCAGCAGTGGTCCGCATCATGGGCCGGTAGGGGGACGTACGGCGCTAGACGCACAGGCCCTGGTGGACCGGGCAAGAAACAGGCGAGAGCAAGAGGCAGCAGTGGTTCCTCCGGGTCTTGGGCCCTCAGTGTTGATAGAGGCCGGAGTGGTTGGTAGCGCTAGAGCCGTGGGAGTTCCATGCTTAACTCTGGCTCTACGGAGCGAGAGGTTGCCTAAGGATTTCAAGGGGCCCCGGAAGGTTCCCAATTATACGGTGGATCTCCCTCCCGAAGCTTGGGTTGAGAGCTATGAACTAGCTATGGAGATGCTAGACGTCAGTGAAGCTATTTTTGCAAAATATTTTATCATGATGCTCGAGGGTCCGGCTCGCACATGGTTAAAGGGTTTGCCACCCAATACTATAAGTTCTTGGGCCGAATTGAGGGCGAAGTTCATTAAAAATTTCCAAGGGACTTGCAAGCAGCCTATGACCATTGTAGATTTGGATCATTGTGTTCAGCAGGAGAATGAGTCGGCTCATCATTGGGTTCGGCGGGTGTCGACCATTATTCACTCGTCGGAACAGATCACGGCGGCTCAAGCGGTGCTCATTTTGGAGAATAATTGTCATTTCGTTCCACTGAAGCAGAAACTTGGCCGGCTTAAACGTACGTGCCAGGACATGGGAGAGCTCATGACGGCCCTAACGAAGTACGCCGACTCAGACAGCACCAAGGATCCGGGTTCGGATGAGGAGAAGTCAAATCAGGGAAAGAAGAACAACCAAGGCAAGAGTTTTGGGAACAACGGGAATCAGAACAGACAGAAGAACGCTGGTGGCGGGTCAGAGCTGGTGGCAAATGCTAACACAGGGCTGAATGTTCCTAAGGGGAATGGGCGTTACAAGCCATACGAGCGTGATAACAGGTCCCCTTTCAATTTGGAAGCAATTCTTAGGAAGCCCTGCCCGGAGCATAGCACACCTGATAAGCCATCCACGCATGCGTGGGGCAATTGTTTTATCATGCAGAGATTTAAGAATCAACACTTTCAACCACCTCATAATCAGGGAGGTGGGCCGCCTGGCGGCTCAGGGCCTGGCGGCTCAGGCCATGGCAGGCCAGGTGCTGGTTTTGGTGCTGGCGGCTCAGGAGCGGGTCATCCAGGTCACAATAATCAGCAGCATCAACAGCACCCTGGCAACAACAATCATAATAATCAACAGCAGCAACAACAACAGCAGCAGCAGCGCAATCAATCTGGATTCGAGAGTAACCCGAAGCAACTCAGTTCGGGGCAGTATCATGTGTTTACGACTGGTAACAGCAGGCGAGATGACAAACTACGGAGGCGAGCGGTTAATATGGTCGAGCCGGCTCTCCCACGATACCTGTCGTGGTCAGAGTATGACATAACGTGGAGCAGGCAAGATCACCCGCCGCGGGTGGATGACCCGGGCTGGCTAGCTCTGGTCGTGGCCCCTCAGGTACATGGTTATGGAGTAAATAAAGTGCTCATGGACGGAGGTAGCAGCATCAACATCTTGTATTATGATACCTTCCGGCGGATGAAGTTGCTAGACAAAGATCTCAAAACTTCGTCTACTATGTTTCATGGCATGGTGCCTGGTAAGTCGGCATACCTAGTAGGAAAAATCTCTTTGGAGGTGGCTTTCGGCGATGAGTATAATTACAGGGTGGAGACCTTATGGTTCGAGGTGGTCAAAATCAAGAGCCCTTATAATGCATTGTTCGGGCGGCTGGCTTACGCCAAGTTCATGGCTAGGCCTTGTTATGTTTATCTGCAGCTTAAGATGCCCGGCTTAAATGGCACGATTACGGTTCATGGCAATCGAAAGACGGCTATTGAGTGCGAGGAGGGTGATGCGGCTTATGCTGAGGCTAGCTGTGCATAGGAGGAGCTGAAGTTTTATAAGGAGAACGTCGACCCGGAGGACATGACTTCGTTGAAGAAGCCAAATACGGAGGCAGAGCCGCCGCTCAAATTTTCAGCGGATGATACTAAAACAGTGGACTTCACTCCGGGCAACTCATCCAAGCATTTCATCATAGGGGCTCACATGGATCCCAAATAGGAAAGCGCGCTCATCGAATTCATCCGTGAGAATCGGGACATCTTTGCATGGAAACCTTCTGACATGCTGGGTGTACCGAGAGAGTTCGCTGAGCACAATCTTAATGTGAATCCAAAGTTCAAACCGATCAAGCAGTTTCTGCGGCATTTCAATGAGGAGAGGCGCAAGGCCATTGGGGAAGAGGTTGCCCGGCTCTTAGCCGCTGGGTTCATAGTTGAAGTTTTTCACCCGGAGTGGTTGGCTAATCCAGTGTTGGTGCTTAAAAAGAATGGTACTTGGCGGATGTGCATAGATTACATGGACCTTAACAAGGCTTGTCCGGCTGATCCCTTTGCACTCCCTCGCATTGATCAGATCATCGATGCAACAGCCGGTTGTGAGAATTTGTGCTTTTTGGATGCCTATTCAGGGTATCATCAAATCAAAATGGTAGTCAAGGATCAGGAGAAAACATCGTTTATTACACCTTTTGGGGCGTTCTGCTACGTCTCCATGCCTTTCGGGCTCAAGAGTGCCTAGGCGACTTACCAGCGGTGTGTGCAGAATTGTCTCCACATCCAGATTGGTCGTAATGTTCATGCCTATGTGGATGACATAGTAGTGAAGTCCAGGAAGAAGGAAACCCTCTTGGAGGACCTCAAGGAAACTTTTGACAATCTCCGGGTCTACAAAATGATGCTTAACCTGGCAAAATGTGTTTTTGGTGTTCCTGCAGGAAAGCTTTTGGGGTTCTTGGTCTCTAAGCGTGGCATCGAGGCTAACCCAGATAAAATCAAGGCTATTACTTCTCTGCGAGAGCCGACGTGCATCAATGATGTTCAGCGTATTGCAGGGCGGATTGCTACGCTGAGCCGGTTCATAAGCCGGCTTGGGGAGAAGGCCATCCCCTTGTATCAGATGATGAAGAAGACGGACAAGTTTTAGTGGAGCAAGGCAGCCGCAGAGGCGCTGGAAGCTCTTAAGAAGCAATTGACTGAGCCGCCAGTATTAGTCGCTCCGGCTGAGAAAGAGCCGCTACTCTTATATGTAGCGGCTAATAGCCGAGCGGTTAGTGTGGCAATTGTAGTTGAACGCAAGGTGGCAGGGAAGGAGTATCCCGTTCAGAGGCCTGTTTATTACATCAGTGAGGTCTTGGCTGAGTCCAAGCAGCGGTATCTGCATTGGCAGAAGCTTGTATACGGGGTCTTTATGGCTAATCGTAAGCTGAAGCACTACTTTTTGGGCCATCCAATAACTGTAGTAAGCTCTGCCCCATTGGGGGATATTATTAAGAACAGAGAGGCTACAGGGCGGATTGCTAAGTGGGCTCTAGAGTTGGGACCTCTTAACATCAATTACACCCCTCGTACAACCATTAAGTCTCAAGCCTTGGTGGATTTCATAAATGATTGGACAGAGTGCCAGGCGCCTGAAGAGAAGCCGGATAACACATACTGGACTATACATTTTGACGGGTCTAAACAACTTGAAGGGTCTGGCGCTGGTGTGGTTCTCACCTCCCCCAAAGGTGACAAATTTTGCTATGTGCTCCGGTTGATGTTCCCTTGTACTAATAATGCTACTGAGTATGAAGCTTTGCTCCATGGTTTGAGAGTTGCTAAGGAGATGAATTTGAGCCGGGTTAGATGCCTGGGCAACTCAGATCTTGTGGCTCAGCAAGTTTCAGGTACTTGGGATTCTAAGGACCCACGAATGGCGGCTTATCGACAGGAAGTTGATATTGTTGCAGGTCATTTCAAGGGATATCAGGTGGATCATATTGATCGTCGATAGAACAAGGCGACTGATGCATTATCACGACTCGGGTCTCAGCGTAAGCTGGTGCCGCCTAATGTTTTCCTTGATGTGTTATATCATCCGACTGTCAAGATGCCTTCTGAGGAGGATCTGGCAATTCCTGACCCGGAGGCGGCTCTAGTGGTGGCTCTACATGTTATTCCAGATTGGACTACTCCTTATTTAGCGTACTTGACGCGCGGCGAGTTGCCGAATGATGAGAGCCGGGCTCGGGAGATCGTTCGCCGTTCCAAGTCCATGACAATTATCAATGGCGAGTTACACAAATGCAGTGTGACAGGTGTTTTCCAACGCTGTGTGTCACCAGAGGAGGGCCAACAGATCTTAAATGAAATTCATGCTGGCGACTGTGGGCATCATGCCGGGTCAAGATCTTTAGTGGCCAAAGCTTTTCGGCATGGTTTCTTCTGGTTGACGGCTCACAAGGATGCAGAGGACCTGGTTCGTAAGTGTGATGCTTGTCAGAAATTTGGCCGACGTGCTCATGTTCTGGCTCAAGAGTTGAGGATGATACCTATCACTTGGCCGTTTGCGGTCTGGGGGCTTGATATGGTAGGGCCCTTCAAGAGGTCCAAAGATAAGAAAACGCACCTCTTGGTGGCGGTTGACAAGTTTACCAAGTGGGTGGAGGCTGAGCCAGTAAGCAAGTGTGATGCGGCTACAGCGGTTGAGTTTGTCAAGTCATTGATCTATCGTTTTGGCTATCCACACAGTATTATCACTGATAATGGCACACATTTGTCTAAGGGGGCTATGAAGGTGTTCTGTGAGAAGGAGCATATCCGGCTTGATGTTTCAGCCGTGGCACATCCACAATCCAATGGCCAGGCCGAGCGGGCTAATCAGGAAATCCTGTGAGGTGTTAAACCTCGGCTCATGGTCCCTTTGCAACGGACGCCTGGGTGTTGGGTTGATGAGTTGCCTTCCGTCTTATGGAGCATCCGGACTACACCTAACAGGTCTACAGGTTTTACACCTTTTTACATGGTCTACGGGGCTGAGGCGGTTCTACCTAGTGACATCCGGCATGATTCACCAAGGGTGGCGGCTTATGTTGAGACGGACAATGAGCTGGCACGTCAAGATGTGTTGGATGCCTTGGATGAAGCACGAGAGTTAGCAGCGGCCAGATCAGCAATTTATCAGCAAGACCTGCGACGCTATCATAGACGCAGGGTGAAGACCCAGACGTTCCAGGAAGGTGACCTGGTGCTCCGGCTTATTCAATACCAAACTGGGATGCATAAACTCTCTCCACCGTGGGGAGGGCCCTTTGTGGTTAGCAAAAACCTCAACAACGGGTCATACTATCTCATTGATGTTCGTGATGAGTCGGATACGGCGGGTCAGGAGACTCTGCGGCCGTGGAACATGGCACACTTGCGGCCGTATTATACTTAAGAGATGATGCAGATCCGTTATCATTGTACATATCATATTTATATAGAGTAGTACTACTACCAAAGACTCGAGCTCTGGCTCTTATGTATATCTTCATGATTTATGGAGGAAATTCTTCAAGACTAGCAAATTTGCGGTTCCTGTGGTTCTTTGACCCGCCAAGGTCTTGCCGGTTAATCTCTTTTTGAGACCCTGAACCGGTTAAAGTGCCAAGTTGAATTTATACCAGTCAATCTCGCTTTAGAGACCCTGAGCCGGTTCACAGAGTTGACGGCCAATCTCGCCTTAGAGACCCTGAACTGTTGTTACTCTTACCAGTCAATCTCGCTTTAGAGACCCTGAGCCGGCTCACAGAGTTGACGGCCAATCTCGCTTTAGAGACCCTGAACTGTTGTAAGTTAAATAATTAAGCTCTTATCAGTCAATATCGCCTTAGAGACCCTGAGCCGGCTCACATAGTTGACGGCCAATCTCGCTTTAGAGACCTTGAACTGGTATGATGCATAGTTTGAGTACATTAAGCGTTGTTGCTGATGGAGGCTTCTTACCTTTGGTATAGCTTAAAAAATTCCCCACAGGCAGCAACGTGTACATCAAATTCTAGTTGCTTATCAACTGCGGCCATCGAAGGGGGCTTCTTACCGACGGGTACCGATTATCTCACCCTAATGGTCGGCTTTATGCCACTTCCGGTTACTTATTAACCATGGTTGTCGAAGGGAGCTTCTTACCGATGGGTTCGCTTATCTCACCCTAACAACCAAAAATAGTTGCGGAAGGAGGCTTCTTGCCCTTGGGTATAGCTTACATAAACCCTTCACGCAGCTGGCTAGTACAATTACTAGTCGTGGCTGTCGAATGGATGCTTCTTGCCATAAGGTATAGCTTACATAATACCATCGGCAGCCGGCCCTATTCAACATTGGCTGATTGGAGGAGGCTTCTTGCCTTCGGGTATAGCTTACATCACCCTCCAACAGCAGGCTCTTTGAGTTGCGGTTGTTAGTAGAGGCTTCTTACCTTTGGTATAGCTTACATAAACCTATTGACAACCGGTGTTGGCATACAATGGATAAGCATTTACTGTTAAAAGGGGGCTTCTTACCATCATGGTACAGCTTACCTTCATACAGCCGGCTATAGGCCCCCTTAAAGTTCTCAATAGTCGTTGTTGTCACATAGAGGCTTCCTACCGTCAGGTATAGCTTACTTTATCCTATGGCAGCCGGCTCTTCCATGACATTTTATTATAAGAGAAGGAGTCATGCTGCTCCAGTTGATGGAGTAAAATTTCCCGGGTCTAATGACTCTGGGTGAAGGACAGACGACTCGGAAAGATTAAGCATTGGTTTATCAACAACCGCGTTTGTTCATGGAGGCTTATTGCCAATAGAGGTGCTATCCGGCTCTAAAAGAGCTCTGAAGATTTACAAGTGCCTTACATGAATCATTGACAAGTTTATCAAAGCTGGAAGTAAAGAGCTGAGAAAGAAGGATTGACAGTACTATAAAGTAAACAGTCGGTGAATGCATTTCGATATTAAAGGGATGTTACAAAATACGTTCTCAGAGGGAACAAATGATGTTTCTGACAAAGTTTTAAAATGCCATGGGCGGGTAATTACAAGAGCCGATACTTGCTCTGACTATTACAAGGTTTGGTCACTCGGCCGACTTATCCTGCTCCGGGTCTCCTGCGGTTCGGATCTGAAGATTGCCAAGTTCCCAGTTGCAGTTAGAGACGACATCAAATGACCCTTCAAAGAAAGGCGCGACATTGAACTCACCAGGGAAGAGATCTTTGCTTCGGGCGGGTATTAGATCTTGACACTCGTAAAGAGGCTCGCGAATCCGTTTGTCTTCCTGGTCGTATGCGGCTTGGTAGCTCTTCAAATCATCATCCGCCTCATCAGCCATTACAGACGCCAGATAGCGAGAGTCCTTGACAACTTTGTAGTAGTCTTCATCAGAGAATTCTGAGCCGTCCACCTTCTTCGAAGGATACCCACCCATCATCTCCTCTGCTGTAAGATCCGGCGCGAAGGCCATGGCCCGGCTCAAGCCCGCGACGGCTCCAGAGCGGAATGCCGACTTCTTCAGCTCTTGGATTTGTTTGGGTACCGTCGAGAGCAGCTCTAACACCTCTTTCAGGGCCTTGGGGATCTTCTCCTTGTACTGTATGCTCTTGATGGTGAACATTGCACCGCAATACAGTTGTTCAGTGAAGGTGTACACAGCCTTCAGCGACAGAATGTTGTCGTCTGCAAGTTGCCGGCTCAAAGGTCCTACATGAGCCGGAAGAGACATGTCAGTCGTCAATTGTTTCATAAAAGATATTAAGTAAGGAATGCAGGAACGATTGACTTACCAAATAAGGCGGCAGACATCTTAGCTATGTGCCGTTTGAGCCCTTGGAGCTCCTCAGCTACGGCAATGAGCCGCTGATCGGCATCATCTGCCCGTTTGATCATTGCAGCTTTTTCTGACTCGGCCGCTTCTTTCATAGTTGTTAGCTCGGCGGTGATCTTGGCTACTTCTTCGGCTAAGAGCCAGCATTTCTCATCAGCAAGGCTTCATGCTTCCTGTTGAGCTGCCAAGTTGATTTTGAGATCTGCCAGCTGAGAGCCGGCGGTGTTCAGAGCGTCCTGTGCATATCAAAGGCAAAGTATCAGTTATTGCAGCAATAGAGTATTCATATGCATAAGGGTTCACAGTTCAAATTCTACAAGTCTCAAACAGATTGCAAGCAATATATTTGACACTTGGGGGCTAATGTATATTTGATCTGTTCACATCTACAGTTCCGGCTCATCTTCCTAGAAATTAACCCGGAACTTGGGGGATACACATTGGCTCTTTTCTAATCTCAAAAGTCCCGACTCAAATAAATTTGAGCCGACCCTTGGGGGCTACACCATGGTTCTTTTTTAATCTCAAAAGTTCCGGTTCAAATAAATTTGAGCCAGCCCTTGGGGGCTACATTTGGCAGTATATAAGTGTTGCAGTATTCACGCAAGTGTATTTTCTACATAACCTTCAAAGAAGACCCGAATTCAATTCTATATTAGATTAAATCCGGCCCTTGAGGGCTGGGGAAGGTTATGGCTAAGGAAAGGTAACATACCTCATATTTTCCATTCATCATATTGACTAGCCGGAGTTCCAAGTCTCGGCTGGTGTTGACCCGGTTCATGTAGCCGGAGTGGAGTTCTTCGGCTGTCATTTTCTCGTATGATGAGTCAAACTGAAGTTTCCGCGAAGCTTCAGACGGCTCGGTATGCCGGGTCAAGACATGCGCTGGTGAAGGTGCCTTCTGAGCAGACCCAGTGATGATAACATCCGGAGTCGCAGGGGTCCTGACGGGTGTAACCGGCTTTGAAGGAGCAGCGGGGGAGTGTTCCATGATAACATCATCTGCTGCCGACTCAGTAGAAGCCGCTGGTGGAGCTTCCTCTTCCGCTGGAGTTTCCTCCGGCTGTTCAATGTCCGGTTGAGTCGGGGCCGGTTGTTCAGGCTCCTGATGGTCAACGATAGGGCTGGAGGAAGGTTGATGGGTCTTGCGGCGTTTTGCCTGAGCACTACAAAGTAAAGAGTCAGCACCTAAAGGAGATTGATATTTCGTCAAGACATCCGGATATTTTAATACTTACAGAGGATTGATCTTTGGTGGGGGGATGACTGATGCTGAAGAGTCGCCCGAAGAAGGCGTCTTCTGAAAAAGGCAAGACACGGAGATGATAAGACACTTGGATATGAAGAGAAATGAAAAAGAGAAGTACGGATACTAACCTCTGCAGGCCGCTTCTTAGGAGCCGGCAAGTTTGGCAGTCCAGATGCAAGCTCTGTAGAGCTGGCGCTCCGGGTCTGACGTCGTTCAGCTTGCTGTTGCTTTTTTGAAAGGAAATCAGGAGCCAAATGAGCGAGAGGATGAGATAGAGGAAATTTTCTAACGACCCACCGCGGCTTTCGGAAGAAATATTCTGAGTCGGAGTACATGCAAGTTACCTCAGGAACGTTGGCGTGACTGGTTTCTACTTCGTCCTGTGAGACACGGAAAGACATTAATAAAAGAGCCAGCAAGACAAAAAGTTAAGTAAGTAGAGTTGAAAGATCTTACCTCCGACTCTGAAGAGGCCGGGTGTTCGAACCAGTTCTCTTGAGGAGCCGCTTTCTTTTGCTTCTTGGCGGCGACTTTCTTCTTGGTTGTCTTCGGAGGAGGAACGTATTACTTCTTCTAGAAGTCGGAGTCAGCCTGTGCAAATTGAGCCGGAGGAATGATATCAAGCTTTGAAAAGAAGTATATAAACATGCAACAGACGGAAAAAGATAAAATACTTACAAGAGGTGCCGGGTTGGTCGCGCAGAAGGGCGCTAGACCGATGGTGCTGCATGAGCCGGAGGTCTCGTGCACAAGACTTCGGACGGTCATACAGATGTCATCCTCAGTCAGAGTGGTGGCGCTGAAGCACAGTTCACTGTTGTAGTGTCCTGGATATTCGTACATGAGCCGGTTCCGGCGGCTCAGAGGCATGATCCGCCATTGTACCCAGCAGCGGATGAGGTCTGTTCCAATGAGGCCATTGGCCAGGAGAGACTTCACTCTGGCGTGGGGCTTCTCGTATCTAGCACAGTCGGCAGCTGAGAGCCGGTCAGGTAGGGAGGTGTCGGTTGAGAGCCGGGAAGGACGGTAACCCGGCAGGCGGTGTTCCGAGTCAGGGGATGTGTCCTTACAATAGAACCACGTCTTGTTCCAGTCCTTTGGGTGGCTGGGCATCTGGATAGCCGGAAAGGTGATACCCCTCCGGTGCTGGATGGTGATTCCTCCAAGTTCCAAGCTTGGCCCGCCCTTGCATTCAGTCTGGTGGTTGGCGTAGAAGAACTCTCTAAAGAATCCGACTGATGGCCTTGATTGAAGGTATGCCTCGCAGAGGACTTGAAAGTGGCAAATGTTTGACACGGAATTTGGTGCCAGGTCTTGGGGATGCAGCTTGTACAAGTGCAGAATGTCGTGAAAGAACTTTGACCCAGGTGGCACGAATCCTCGTTCGATATGATCCGCAAAGACTATGACCTCCCCTTTCTTTGGGGCGGGGCGGGTCTCACCAGTCGGAACCCGCCAGCTGATCACTTCCTTTGGAGGAAGGGTGCCAGCGGCTACGAAATCAGACAAGTATTCTTCGATCACACAGGAGCCGACCCAATTGCAGGAATTGGTGGCGCGTGTCATCCTGGCGGCTTAAAAGTACTATGCAAAAAGAAAATGGTGGCTAATCAAACAAGAGCAGATAGTAATGGCGACTTACAAGTTACAAGGTTCTAAAAATTAAGGCCTTAAGGGGTCCGGCTGATAAAGAGCCGGAGGGAGCCTAGCGGCTTACTATGGTCATATGAGCCGGAAGTCATCAAGACCCGGACAAACAAGTTTCACAAATCAATACTAAAGTTTTGGATCTACCGAAGCTAAGAAAAGAAGTTCTACATCGACTTAATCAAAGAACAGTTGGAGATGAAAATCGGCCTACAGCCCTATCCGACCGCGCATTGCGCACGGGCGAGCCACGTACGGTGGCGGTGGAGACAACGCGACCTAAAGGGATGCGTGGCCGGGCCCAAGACTTGGCCGTGTGGCCGCGCCGGAGAACGAAACGCGCGGCGGAGGTCCGCCGGCGGAAACCCTATGTGCTACCGGTCTAAAGGCTACAGGAGAGGTACTTACCGGAGGCGGAGACGGCGGTGGGCGAGACTCTGGCTCAAACAGGTTGATGCAGCGGCCTAAGTTGGTGACGGACGGACGGCGGCACCGGAGCGGAGCGGACAAGCTCGAGCATCGGACGAGCGACAGGAGGAAGAAGAAGAGGCGCACGAGCGGGAATGAATTGGTTTGACCCGTGCGGGTCCTATTTAACAGGAAAGCGACGCGGAATCCCAGGCATCAACACCAGTCTTGCATAAACGGATGCCTCGATCTTTGGTAAGCGGTTAAATGCGAAAGATTTGGTGATACGTTAGCGTATTTGTGAGGTCACGCTGGGTCATTCCTGGCGACTCTCAGACAATTACAAGAGACGGATGAAATGAGCTGGCTCACTTCAACCTGGGGCCTAATGTTGGGGATATAACCCCGTGATATGACCCGGCTGGAAGGTTCCGGTTGATAGCATTGGTTACGAGCCGGCCCACGAAGACATGTATCAGCTGCAGGCCCAAGATGATTGGCGGCTCTTGAGGTGGGCCGGACGACAGAAACCCGGATGCGCAAGAACTTCCAAAGGATAACTTGGCTGGTAAGATAGAGATAGATTCGGAGATGTAAACATGATCCGGCTATACAATTGTAAGACCCGACGGCTCTGACCTCTTATATAAAGGCAGAGCCGGGGCGATTTAGAGGCAGGTTATCAAAAACTAGGGCAAGCTTCTAGCTCCTTGTAATCGATACATCAAGCAATAACAACACAAGCAGGACGTAGGCTTTTACCTCGACTTGAGGGGCCGAACCTGGGTAAACTCGTGTCCTTTGTCTCGATCAACCCCTTTGAGTCCACTACCATGGCGATGGCTCCGAACTCAAGTCTGGTAACCCGGACATCTGCCGTGAAAAAACCACGACAGACACACCATTACGCCGTGGTGTTCCGGGCGGTGTCAACTGTGAAACAATTCCACACTTTCTTAAGTGACTGCCAAACTCATAACTCAGATATTCACCTCCTGATCAGATCGCAGGAATTTAATCTTCTTGTTACGATGATTCTCAACTTCACTCTGAAATTGCTTGAACTTTTCAAACGTTTCAGACTTGTGTTTCATTAAGTAGATATACCCATATCTACTTAAGTCATCAGTGAAGGTGAGAAAATAACGATATCCACCACGCGCTGCAACATTCATTGGACCGCACACATCAGTATGTATGATTTCCAACAAGTCGCTTGCCCGTTCCATTGTTCCAGAGAACGGTGTTTTAGTCATCTTGCCCATGAGGCATGGTTCACATGTGTCAAGTGATTCAAAATCAAGTGAATCCAAAAGTCCATCAGCATGGAGCTTCCTCATGTGTTTTACACCAATATGACCTAAACGGCAATGCCACAAGAAAGTGGTGCTATCATTATCAACTCTACGTCTTTTGGCATCAATGTTATGGACATGTGTGTCATCACTATCAAGATTCAAGATGAATAAACCCCTCACATTGGGTGCATGACCATAAAAGATATTACTCATATAAATAGAACAACCTTTATTCTCTGATTTAAATGAGTAACCGTCTTGCAATAAACAAGATCCAGGTATAATGTCCATGCTTAACATAGGCACTAAATAACAATTATTTAGGTTCATCACTAATCCCGATGGTAATCGAAGAGAGGGCGTGCCGAAGGCGATCACATAAACCTTGGAACCATTTCCCACGCGCATCGTCACTTCATCCTTTGCCAGCCTCCGTCTATTCCGTAGTTCTTGTTTTGAGTTGCAAATGTGAGCAACCGAACCGGTATCAAATACTGAGGCACTACAATGAGAGCTAGTTAGGTACACATCAATAACATGTATATCATATATACCTTGTTTGTCCTTGGCCGCCTTCTTGTCAGCCACGTACTTGGTGCAGTTCCACTTCTAGTGACCAGTTCCCTTGCAATGAAAGCACTCAGTTTCTGGCTTAGGTCCATGCTTAGGCTTTTTAACAGGAGCATCAACTGCTTTGCCATCCTTCTTGGTTTTACCCTTCTTGCCTTTTCCCTTGCCATTCTTCTTGAAACTAGTGGTTTTATTGACCATCAACACTTGATGTTCTTTCTGGATTTTAGACTCAACGACTTTCAGCATCGCAAACAGCTCGGCAAGAGACTTGTTCATCCCGTGCATGTTATGGTTCATCACAAAGCTTTTGTAACTAGGTGGCAGTGATTGAAGAACTCTGTCAGTGATCGCCTCTATAGGAAGGGAAATTCCCAACTCTGCCAGACGAGTCGAGTACCCAGACATTCTGAGCACATGTTCACTGATAGACCCGTTCTCCTCCATTTTGCAAGCATATAACTTATCGGAGGTCTCATACCTCTCGATCCAGGCGTTCTTCTCAAAGATGAACGTCAACTCCTGGAACATCTCATATGCTCCATGACGTTCAAAACGTCTTTGAAGTCCTGGTTCTAAGGCATACAATATTGCACACTGAACTATTGAGTAATCTCCAGAATGTGTCTCCCAAGCATTCTTAACGTCTTCGGATGACAAGTCTGCTGGTTGGTTACCGAGCGGTGCATCAAGGACATATGATTTCTGGGAAGCCGTAAGGATAATCCTCAGATTTCGGCCCAGTCAACAAAGTTACTTCCATCATCTTTCAGCTTAGCTTTCTCTAGGAACGCATTAAAATTCAGGGGTGCTACTGCGCGAGCCATTGATCTACAACATAAATATGAAAAGGTTACTTAGACTATTGTTCAAGATAATGAGTTTAGTTAATCAAATTACTAAATCTCCCACTCAAATTGACATCCCTCTGTCATCTGAGTGACACATGATCCAAATTCACCAACTCAAGTCCGATCATCACGTGAGTTGAGGTGGCTTCAATTGTGAACATCATTATGTTGATCATATCTACTATATGACTCATGTTCGGCCTTTCGGTCTCTTGTGTTCCGAGGCCATGTATGTACATGCTAGGATCGTCAAGTTTAACCCGAGTGTTCTGCACGTGCAACACTGGCTTGCACCCGTTGTATGTGAACGTAGATTCTATCACACCCGATCATCACGTGGTGTCTCAACACGATGAACTTTCGCAACGGTGCACACTCGGGGAGAACACAATTTATCTTGAAATTTAAGTGAGGGATCACTTATAATGCCACTGTCGTTCTAAGCAAAACAAGGTGCATAAAAGGATTAACATCACATGCAATTCATAAGTGACATGATATGGCCATGAACTTGTGCTTTAGATCTCCATCTTGAAAGCACTGGCATGATCTCCATCGTCACCGGCACGACACCATGATCTCCATCATCTTGATCTCCATCAACGTGTCGCCATCGGGGTTGTCACGCCCTGCATGCTTCTACTACTATTGCTACCGTTTAGCGATAAAGTAAAGCATTACATAGCGCTTAATGATTGACACGCAGGTCATACAATAATTAAAGACAACCCTATGGCTCCTGCCGGTTGCCGTACTCATCGACATGCAAGTCGTGAAATTCTATACATCACATGATCATCTCATACATCACATATATCACATCATGTAATTGGCCATATAACATCACATCATACCCTCAAAAACAAGTTAGACGTCCTCTAATTGTTGTTGCATGTTTTACGTGGCTGCTACGGGTATCTAGCAAGAACAATTCTCACCTACACGTAAACCACAATGGTGATACATAAGTTGCTTTTCAACCTTCTCAAGGACCGCCTTTGTCGAATCCGATCCAACTAAAGTGTGAGAAACTACACCCGCAAGCCATCTAGGCAACAAGTTGCATCGAGGGAACCGGTCTCTCGTAAGCGTACAAGTAATGTTCTACTCGAGATCTCATCTACACATAGACCTAGCTCATGATGCCACTGTTGGGGAATGTTGCATGGGAAACAAAAATATTCCTACGCACACGCAGACCTATCCATGGTGATGAGCATCTACGAGAGGGAGAGTGGATCTACGTACCCTTGTAGATCGCTAAGCGGGAAGCGTTAAGAAACGTGCTTGGTGTAGTCGAACGTCTTCACGATCCAAATTGCCGAGCGTCCCACGATCCAATCACGATCCATCCCACGATCCAATCACGATCCGTCCCGCGATCTTGTCACGATCCGTCCCGCGATCCAATCACGATTGTCTCGTGGCCTTGATCACGGCCCTTCCGATCTAGCACCGAACGGATGAAACCTCCGCATTTAGCACACATGCAGCTTGATGACGATCTCCGCCGTCTTGATCTAGCAAGAGGGAGGGGAGAGGTAGAAGAGTTCACCGGCAGCGTGATGGCGCGCCGGCGATGGTGGTGGAGCAATTCCGGCAGGGCTTCGCCTAAGCACTACGGAAATACGATCTAGAGGAGAAACTATGCACCGGTGGAACGGGTAGCACGTGACCGTAAAAACTAGTGCAAAACCCTCAAGTCCACCAGTATATATAGGAGGTGAGGAGGAGAGCCTTGGCGCAAGGGCCAAGGCTCCTTTGATTCAGCCAAAGTGGGGAGGAGAGGAGGACTCCTCCTCCAATCCTAGTAGGACTAGGATTCCTCCTTTTTAGCCTTTTTTCCATCTTTTCCTATTGGGTTTTCTTCTCCAGCCGCATAGGGCCTTGTGTGGAAGTTCCACCAGCCCACTAAAGGCTGGTATTCACTCTCCCACAGCCCATGAAGTCTCTTGGGTCGAAATACCCCTCCCGGTGGTCTCCCGGTACACTACCGATGAACCCGAAACTTTTCCGGCGACCAAAACAGGACTTCCTATATATGAATCTTTACCTCCGGACCATTCCAGAGCTCCTCATGACATCCGAGATCTCATCCGGGACTCCGAACAAACTTCGGTCACCACCATACATAACTCTACACTACCGAAACGTCACCAAACCTTAAGTGTGCAGACCCTGCGGGTTCGAGAACTATGTAGACATGACCGAGACACCTCTACAGTCAATAACCAATAGCAGGACCTGGATGAACATATTGGTTCCTACATATTCTATGAAGATCTTTATCGGTCGAACCTCTATGCCAAGGATTCAGTTAATCCTGTATAACGTTCCCCTTGTTCTTCGGTATGTTACTTGCCCGAGATTCGATCATCGGTATCTCCATACCTAGTTCAACCTAGTTACTGGCAATTCTGTTTACTCGTTCCGTAATACAAGATCCCGTGGCTAACACTTAGTCACATTGCTTGCAAGGCTTGTTGTGATATTGCATTACCGAGTGGGCCCTGAGATACCTCTTCGTCACACGGAGTAACAAATCCCAGTCTTGATCCATGCCAACCCAACAGACACCCTCGGAGATACCTGTAGAGCACCTTTATAGTCACCCAGTTACGTTGTGACATTTGATACACACAAGGCATTCCTCCGGTGTCAGTGAGTTGCATGATCTCATGGTCATAGGAACATATACTTGACATGTAGAAAACAATAGCAATAAACTGACACGATCATATGCTACGTTTGTAGTTTGGGTCTTGTCCATCACATCATTCTCCTAATGATATGATCCCGTTATCAAATGACATCTCATGTCCATGGCTAGGAAACCTTAAGCATCTTTTGATCAAGGAGCTAGTTCACTAGAGGCTTACTAGGGACATTGTGTTTGTCTATGTATCCACACATGTATTCATGTTTCCAATTAATACAATTCTAGCATGGACAATAAACAATTATCACGAACAAGGAAATATAATAATAAACACTTTATTTATTGCCTCTAGGGCATATTTCCAACAGGTTTCTCAATATAAGCAACATGAATAATAGGATCAACATTATAAGTAATAGTTTCCTCTTCAACTTTAACAGGTTCAACTACTTTAACAGGTAGCAAGTAACAAGTGTAATAAAGGTGCAGAAAGGTGGCCCGATCATTTTTATAGCAAAGGAAAAGCCTGGACAAACTCTTATATAAAGCAAAGCGCTCCCGAGGACACATGGGAATTTCTGTCAAGCTAGTTTCCATCATGCTCATATGATTCGCGTTCGTTACTTTGATAATTTGATATGTGGGAGGACCGGTGCTTGGGTTCTACCCTTACTTGGACAAACCTCCCACTTATGATTAACCCCTCTCACAAGCATCCACAACTGTGAAAGAGGAATTAAGATAAATCTAATCATAGCATGAAACATGTGGATCCAAATCAGCCCCTTACAAAGCAACACATAAACTAGGGCTTAAGCTTTTGTCACTCTAGAGACCCATCATCTACTTATTACTTCCCAATGCCTTCCTCTCACTAGTAGAAAACAGGGCTTTGGTCAAGGCCGGGTCAGCCCATTAGTCCCGGTTCAGTCACAAACCGAGACCAATGGGGGCAACGGTCCCAGTTCGTGAGGCCAGGGGGCCGGGCAGGCCACGTGAGGCATTGGTACCGGTTCATCTGGAACCTTTGGTCCCGGGTCCAGACATGAACCGGGACCAATGTGCCTCGCTCCTGGCCCACAACCATTGGTCCCGGTTCGTGGCTGGATCCGGGACCAAAGGGGGTCCTTTAGTCCCGGTTCCAGCCACGAACCGGGACCAATGAGATGCCTATATATACTTCCTCGCCAGCGAGCAGAGCACTCCACTTTGCTCTGTTTTTCAAGCTGGCGAGGGGAGAGCTTTGTGATGCTCTAGCTCACCTCCTATGCAGATGAGGTGTTTGATGAAATGCCCAAGCCAAACTTAAGCTGTCTCCTCTCGAAGCTTCTTGTCCAAACTCCATTTTCGTCAAGATTTGTCTAGGTTTGGCAGTCCGTCCTTTCCCGTCCTCGTCCTGAAACCGTCATCGATCGCCTGCACGTGGTGAGCCTCTTAATCTTATCTTCTTGCTAAAATAAAATATACTTACTCGTATGATTTTCTTAATTTTATTATTGTTTTTTATTATATAGTGCCATGGTTATGGTATCCGCCCACGTCGGTCCTCGTCCAGTCTATAATTCAGATGTGGTATATTATCTTTTATATAACTATTTCACACATCTATTGTCTATGACAATTAATTATGCCACCAACTTGACATAGATGTTTTTCTCTATAGGAATTAGTTGAACCATAAATGGATACCGACTATGCAATTCTGCTCGACAAGTTAAATGAAGCTGAAAAAGAAATCGATCATTTGAAAGAGAAATTGAAAAGAACTGAAGATGACAAGATGGGATTAGAGTTGGATGTTGTCGATATCGTCGATGATCACAAGACCAAGATGGATGCAATGCGCTTGAATCTTAAAAAGATTAGAAAATTTGCCATTCATACTGAGGCTTGGTATCATTATGCCGTTGGATCAATTGGTACCTTAGTAGCGGTTATGATTGCATTTAAATTTTTTACATAGTTTCGCTGTATGTTTTAATTAGATGCTCTAGAGAGCTATATGTTGTTCAATAATGACAACTATGTATGAACTGTACGTATTTATTTTGGTTATTATTGTACTTTGGCTTTAATGTGATGATGAATTTCTAGTAATTTGGTCACTTCTCTATTCATGATACGTTGTAATGGTTTTTAATACACTTTATTATATAATGCGCACAGATGAACCGACAATGGATGTACGGTGACCGACGCACCTCCGAGTATATATTAAGGACCTGCATAATTTTGAACACACAAAAAGTCTGGAGTTCAAATAAGTTCATGAAAATGAAATTCCTTTTGTAACCGATGAGTTTCCGTCCGAAACCCTGATACGTCGAAAGAGACTGTCCGTTTTGTAAACAAAGTGCATCCAGCTTTTGCCGTAACCCTCTCAACTTTTTAGCACATGCTATGTGGGTGAAATGATGATACCATGCCAACTTTCAAACCTTTCAGAGTTCATTTGTAGTGCTTTTGAATTTCAGGGTCATTTAGCTCAAAAAAATCAATAATTATATGAAAAATAACAAATGAAGCCAGAAAGGGTTGAAAATTGATGATGTGGTTTTGAATGGTGCATTTTGAACACACAAAAAGCCTGGAGTTCAAATAAGTTCAAGAAAATGAAATGCCTTTTTGTAACAGATGAGTTCTCGTCCGAAACCCTGATACTTTGAAAGAGACTGTCCGTTTTGTACACGAAGTGCATCCAGCTTTTGCCGTAACGCTCTCAACTTTTTAGCACATCCTATGTGGGTGAAATGATGATACCATGCCAACTTTCAACCTTTTCAGAGTTTATTTGTAGTGTTTTTGAATTTCAGGGTCCCAACTCAAAAAAATCAATAAATGCATGAAAAATAACAAATGAAGTCAAAAAGGGTTGAAAATTAATGATGTGGCTTTTAATGGTGCATTTTGAGCACACAAAAAGCCTGGAGTTCAAATAAGTTCAAGAAAATGAAATGCCTTTTGTAACAGATGAGTTTCCGTCCGAAACCCTAATACTTCGAAAGAGACTGTCCGTTTTGTACACGAAGTGCATCCAGCAAAAAGAATAAACTAAAAATAATCAATTTAAATATTATTTTATGAACTATAATATTCTTCAATAGCAAAAAGAATCAACTAAAAAGCTTTTATAAAACTCTAATAGCAAAAAGAAACTTTAAAAGCTTGTATAAAACACTAGTATTTTTGAAACTAAAACTATATAAAACCTAAAAAATTACCAAATTGAATATAATTTTAAAACAAAATAATATTAAATAGCAGGAAAGAAATAACATAAAAATAGCAAAAATGAAAATAGATGTGCTTACACTGAAATTCAACCTAAATTCAAAGTACTAATTAGGAACCTAACTAGGTGCTAGTTAGGAACCTAACTAGCATTTTGAATTTAGGTCGAATTTCATGTATAAGGGCACCTATTTTCACTATGAGAGGAGCTTGAGAGGTCAAGCGCATCGGGGCTTATAAACAGGCGCGGTCTCCCCTCGACCAGCGAGGTGGGACTAAACAATTGACACCGCTGCGCCAGGCCACCAATCGGGACCAATACTCCCCTTTAGTCCCGGTTGGTGGCACCAACCGGGACCAAAGGTCCCTATTTCCCGCCCTTTGCGCTGCTGAAAACAGGGTTTGGTCCCGGTTGGTGGCACCAACCGGGACCAATGCCCCCTTTAGTCCCGGTTGGTGCCACCAACCAGGACCAAAGGCCCCTTTTTCCCGCCCTTTGGTCTGCTGAAAACTGGGCTTTGGTCCCGGTTGGTGGCAGCAACCGAGACTAAAGGTTGCATTGGTCCCGGTTGGTGCCCCCAATTGGGACCAATGCTCTGGCTATATAAGCCGACACTTCGGGATTTTCAGCATTCTTCATCTCGTCCCCGACGACCCTGCCCCGCCGTCGCCCTCTCCGTCGCCGCCCCGCCGCCCTCTCCGTTGCTGCCCCGTCGCCGCCCCGCCGCCCCTTTGCCGCCCCGTCGCCGCCTCACCGCCCCGTCACCGCCCAGTCGCCTCAGCGTCGCCGCCCCGCCGCCGCCATGCCGCGCCCCTGCCCGCCGCCCCCGCTGTGAGCCTTAGGAAAAATTAGTTGATTAAACATTTAGTCTATTGTTGTAGTGTTGTCTATTGTTTGCTTGCAGTTAAGTTATTGTAGTTTATGGACAATTATTCTAGTGTTAAGCTGTTTGGTTAAACATTTTCTAGGATGTCACTTGTCCACTGAATTTGCATGATGCTAATATAGATATAACTGACCATTAGCTAAAATCAACATCGTATCTTAAAAACTGCTTTCATCATGAATACCATTTTGCTTGTTTTATCTACTGATTTTATGTGCCCTATGTGTGAGCCTTAGGGTTTATGAATTATATGATGAATGTTTATGTTTTAGTTGTTTTATGTTTTATTTAATTATTAGGAGTCTTAGGAAAATTAGTATATGTATGTTAGATTACATAAAATTTTTGGGTTTTGATAAGAAAACATTCTCATAGGAATTTGTCGACGATGCCCGGCCCGCATCCTCGTCGCCGAGTAGTCCGCGAGAGCCTGCTAGGTAGGCGCCATGTCTGGGACTGGGCTCCGCTGGGCTGGCACTGGGAGGTGCTACCTTCCCGGGCTCGGAGGTTGGTGAGGAATCCAGGTATCGTCGTCGACTCGGACCTTCTGTGGTGGCGGTCACGCGGGCCACTTTCGGTGCGGAGGGATCGGGCACCCGCGGAGGTGGTACGTCGCCGTGTCAGGGAGGAGGACGAGAACGTCCATCGCTACATGGTGGCGTTGGACACCCGGTTCGACAATACCTGGCAGATCCTTCGGGGATCTCACCCGAGTTATGATCCCGTGATGGTTCCTTATCTTTGGGTGTCCACCGCCGGCGACTTAGAGACCGCTAGTGAACCGAGTTCACTGTCCTCCACTTTGGATTCTAGGATATTCGATATGTATTAGTGATCTTATATGATAATATTCGAGATGTATTAGTTAATATTTGATGATGCATTAACTGAATTATTTGGGATGATGTATTAGTGATATTATATTCGAGTTCATTATAAATATTAATGTATTTGTGATATTTTATCGATATAATGCGTGTGTGACTTTCGGTCTGTCGTTGCTCCTTGTGTGAATTTCATGTGTGTACTTGATGGAGGAATCCCGACTGTTGTCGTGGGGGCGCCTCCTCTTTTTTCTCTTCTTTGCGATATACTCGTCGATATATTGCGCAAGAAGAGAAGAGGGGAGGCGTCCATCACCGACGGTCAAACTATTACTGTGAGGGAGTGCCCACCAACATATATACACCACCATATCAGTGTGAGATAGAGCGCACCAACACACCATGAGATATGAGTGTTACTTAAGGAAAGCCTCGACGGACCGAAAGTCACACACGCATTAGGATCCAAAGCGTGCCGTAATTCTTGAACTGGCTTATTCGGGATGATGTACTAGCGATATTATATTCAAATTCATTATTAATTTATTTGTTATTTGCAAGTCATTACGATAAAACATAGGGAATTTTTTCTATGTCATTGCTCGATATATGAAACGGGTTGACTTTAGGTCTATTTCGACTCCTTGTGTGTATTTCAGTGAGGTAGTGTGTCCACCATATATATATATATATGTGTGTGTGTGTGTGTATGTATAAATGAGAGAGAGAGGAAGAATCCCAACTATTGTCGTGGGGGTCGCTTCTCCTTCATTCCAGTGTGCTAGACATTTTGGTGTAATGCACTCTGGGACGAATGGAGGAGCCACCATCACCGACGATCGCAATATCAGAGGGAGTGCCCACCATATACGTGAGATGAGAGTTTAGGAAGGAAAGACTCGACAGACCTAAAGTCAACCCATTGCATATTGAGTAATAGTGATCTGTGTGTTGATCAGTTTTCTCGCCTTCGATCGATTTTAAATGTTTCAACTATGAACATAGGAAATGTCTGACGATGAAAGGGAATTCGCTATGTGCGAATACTGCAAAGACGAGTGCGGCCTGTGTGACAAGACTTTCCTAGTTGATGGTAGGCGCTTTAGCATCATGCTGGATGAGACCTTCGAAGTGGATACGGTAAGTCACAACGACAAGTCCTTTTTCGTAATTAAGCATGACTTCTGCTTCTTTTGCTTCAACTTATAATTTTAATTTTTTACTATTCTACTAGCGTATCCTCTGCCATGCAAGAATTGTTGTCTTGGATAAGATTTGGTTTCAATACTAAATAAGATATGTAGGTAAAGATAGTTCACTTGAGTACAGAGCATGGTTTTACTTTGGTGGTAAAATTGTACCATGCAGACACCTATTGCTATTTTGAATGCAAAACTTGGAAAGCACTATGCAAGGCTTATGCATTTGAGCCTAATATGCTTATCACCTTTGATATTCGCCCGGAAGATGAAATTGAAGGTAATATCGACATCTGGGTCGATGTGCAGACGCCTCCAGTTCTACCATTATGTGAGTTTCTCAACCATATTTATTAAGTAATTTATATTGTTTATTTAAAAATAGTTGACAACTTATTTGCATTGACATCTTATTTTCATTCTTCAAAAAATGTACGGAAGATGGTAGACAGAACCTACTACTACAGTGATGAAGCAGAATTAACTTATAAGGAGAAAGACCATCTTACCGCATTTCTTAGTCATCTTGAGAATTACAATAGCTATTATCAAACTCCTGCACATTATGGTCAATACGTGCCACTAGTGCACGTGGTGAACTATGGTAACATCCATGGAGATTGCATGGTAAGATTTTAATTCTACTATTACGACATCCGTGCATCTTTTGCATAAATTATTCTAAAACTAAACTACATTGCTAACTACAAAGTTATTACTATGTTTTTCAACAGAAAATCCCGGAGGATTGTGTGCCTCATCTGATGTTTCCGAGAGGTCGCATTGTTGTTACGAGCTTAGGTCCACCACAGCCAGGTCAGCCTACGCATCACTTCTGTCCATACCGGATTTCTAAAACCGATGGAGTCATGACAATCAAAGATTGGAAAAAATGTATGCTCAATCGTAGAGAGCTACTTGGAAGCAACATTGTGCATAGGCCAAGAATGGGAGATAGGATGATCTCCGTTCTCCATAATGGAGAGTCAGGGCCTATCTTGTTTTATGATATTGTACCTAAGAGAGGGTAGAGTAGGTCCTACGAGATAGGAGTACGTAGGTCTTGGGTACAATGTGTTATTATGTGCTACAATGTGTTAGAGTTGATGATGATGATGATGATGATGAGTTGTGATTATGACTAGTGACCAACTTGTTATATGATGTCTCATTGACGAAAATGATGATTAAATAGTGTATATGTTCATGACGATCTTGTGTACTTAATGGTTCCTTCATTTGCTTACTAGCTATTGTGTCGAGTTCTCTCTATAGTAGCTAGCGTCGACCAAGCACGGAGAAACAGAGGACAATTCTCTCTATTAATTAGCTAGCAAAAACAATATAAAACCCCTAAATTAACCGTCCAAAACCCCCTCCTCCCTTTCAAAAAAACAAAAAATCCAGTGTCTTTTGGTCCCGGTTGGAGTCAACAACCGGGACTAAAGGTCCTCCTGCCTGGGCTCCCAACACCGGCCACATGGAGCCCCTTCTGTCCCGGTTCATAAGCAAACCGGGACTAAAGGTTTTGGGCTTTAGTCCTGACCCTTTAGTCCCGGTTTCAGAACCGGGACAAATGGGCCTTACGAACCGGGACAAATGGGCCTTTTTCTACTAGTGTCTAGACCCAAACAATGGTGAAGTGTCATGTAGTCGACGTTCACATAACACCACTAGAGGAGAGACAACATACATCTCATCAAAATATCGAATGAATACCAAATTCACATGATTACTTATAGCAAGACTTATCCTATGTCCCCAGGAACAAACGTAACTACTCACAAAGCATATTCATGTTCATAGTCAGAGGAGTATTACTGATGATCAAGGATCTGAACATATGATCTTCCACCAAGTAAACCAACTAGCATCAACTACAAGGAGTAATCAACACTACTAGCATCCCACAGGTACCAATCTGAGGTTTTGAGACAAAGATCGGATACAAGAGATGAACTAGGGTTTGGAGAGGAGATGGTGCTGGTGAAGATGTTGATGGAGATTGACCCCCTCTCGATGAGAGGATCGTTGGTGATGACGATGGCTTCGATTCCCTCCTCCCAGAGGGAAGTTCCCCCGGCAGAACAACTCCGTCGGAGCCCTAGATTGGTTCTGCCCAAGTTTCACCTTGAGACGGCGGCGCTTCGCCCCGAAAGCTCTGTTATGATTTTTTCCAGGTCAAAACCCTCAATATAGCAGAAGATGGGTACCGGAGGGCTGCCAGGTGGGCCACAAGCTGTAGGGGCGTGCCCAGGGGTAGGGCGCGCCCCTGGCTTGTGACTACGTGGTGGGCCCCCTGATG
This sequence comes from Hordeum marinum, assembly GCA_022496015.1. Taxonomy (NCBI): domain Eukaryota; kingdom Viridiplantae; phylum Streptophyta; class Magnoliopsida; order Poales; family Poaceae; genus Hordeum; species Hordeum marinum. The sequence goes on along the minus strand of CM039677.1, from coordinate 416,188,898 downwards.
TATTTCTTTCAACCAATATATTTTATATATTCCAAAATAATTCTCCGTAGATTTTCAGGACTTTTGGAGTTGTGCAGAATAGGTATCTCAGATTTCCTCCTTTTCCAGTCCAGAATTCCAGCTGCCAGCATTCTCCCTCTTAATGTAAACCTTGTAAAATAAGAGAGAAAAGGCATAAGTATTGTATCAAAATGTGTAATAACAACCCATAATTCAATAAATATAAATATAAAAGCATGATGCAAAATGGATGTATCATCGCCCGCCGCCGCCCCGCCCGCCGCCGCACGTCGCCGCCACGCCCGCCGCCCACCCGACCCCGCGCCCAACGCAGCCTGTCGCCGCCCGACCCGACGTTGCCCTCCGATGCCGTGCCCGACTTTGCCCGAACCGCCGCCGCGCCTGACGCTGCCTAACCCGACGCTTTTAGGTATTTTAGATGTAGATCCATCCATATTGCTTTGAATGTAGATTCATGTATGTATTGTTACTAGTAAAATTCATGGGCTAAATTCATTAGAATTCTTCCATTTACTTGTTTATGTAGTAGTACAATATACTTTTATGGGATATTTGTTAAAATTCCTCCATTTACTCTTTTATGTAGTAGTACAATATACTTTTATGGGCTAAATTTTGAGCATCTTACGCATGTCATTAGAAATAACTCTTAACCACTATATTCCAAATAAAATATTGGTCATAATGTAGGATATTCCAAACACTTTGACACATGATGTTACCACACGATGTTACCAAACACCCAACTAAGTTGGACAAATTAACTTGTCTAACCTTAGTTGTGGCAACCTTTAGAAAACTTAGTCACAAACCAAACAACCCCTATGACATGTGGGGTTTACTACTCATTAAAAACTTCTTGCTTGTTTCTATCAAACACAGCCTAAGTATGCAACCTATTTCCATTTTTATGCATTAAACACACTCTTTTAATTCTTTAGCCAAATAGCATGTCCGACTCTAGCCTCTGGGTAGGCTCCTCTGATCATTGGTTGGGGTCTCCTGAAGATAGATGTGACGTGAGCACCAACCAGGTAATACCATTAGTATTGCAAATATCTATATACGTATTATATATATATGTTTGTGTGTGTGTGTGTATCTAACCACTAATTAATTGTTCGTGATTTGAAACCCTTGGCAGACATACGTAGGAGGTCCAGCTGTCGTTGTGCAGTCTTCAGGTGACGTGGACGAGCTCGTCACGAGCTAATCGCGTCATGTGAGAGTACCCTCAAGGCCCTGCAGGAGTTGAATGACTCCCTGGTGAAGGAGGAGACAAAATTATCGATGACAAGGCTATTGTCTACGATAAGATTCACAATCTCGAAGGCCATATCACGTTGCTAAACCTTGAGATAGGTGAGATCAATAAGGAGATACAAGTCCTGAAGGACCAGAGGACTCAACAGAAGACCGAGAAGCCGCATTACATCGAGAAGGGGGAGATGAATAGGAATAAACTTCGTCATCTTAAGAAAGTCCTTAGGACAAACTAGCTAGGTATAGTCAATCAAGAGAGGGGAAGAGATACTAAACATCTAATTGGTACTTTCCTTTTGTGAATTTGCTATCTTTTGTGAATAAAATGGTTAGTATCTTTTGTGAATGAAATGTTTAGTATTTTTTGTGATGGTGGTATTTTTTATTATTAGCTATATATGACAGTGTCGGCGTGCAACTCTATCCAACGCGAGTAGGTATTCAAAATACTCCTCGCGTCGTCTTCAACGCCACCACTAAATTTTAACTGTGGCGTGTGGGGACCCCGACTCATAATTCATGATCACCAAATGTACGTGCACAGTGATCCCAGAGATCAATGCTCACTGAACACACAGAAACTGAATAACAAGAGTCTTACATCCATTACATACCGGTTTACTCAAATATGGCCTTCATGGCCAAGTCTTCATATGATTGTAGCGGAAATCTTCAACGATAGCGTGAACCCATGCCATCTGCCTTAACCCTATAGGCATTCTGACTGGGAAGCGTCCTAGCTCGCACGTCCGTCACCAAGGTAATCTTCATCATAACACGATCTTTCATGCCTGGCCAATAAAATAACCAGTGGCAAGCCAATGAGTACTTCCAATGTACTCACAAGCAACCCAAGTTGTGGAACAAGGTAACAATGATGCGTGATGTAGCACTAAGTAGGTAATTTGCAGAAAGATAGTTTTAAATGCAATGACATGATAAAGTAACTAGTAAGCATGCATCATCAACAGGAAGATATCCATATGAACAAGTTACAGATATCATCATAAGTAGGGGTTGAACACCTCATGTTCATCCGTCATGCTAAGTCATCGGACTTAGTTCAACTCCCATACTAAGTCATCGGACTTAGCTCATGTGACCTCTTTGTCACCATCACATCCATACTCACACCAAGTTTCACGAAAACATCCGGACGTAGAACTATCCATGACCGCGGACGTGGCTATTCTAATAGTTTACACTCTGCAGAGGTTGCACACTTTACCCACAAAACTCGGGGAACTTTCGTGTCATCCACGACTCGCAATATATAACATACCCGAGGTAAGCACCCGAACAATGCCTTTCCCATGGTGATACTAAACAAAGAGTCCACTCGTTGGTGCCATCCCTCATGATATACATTACTCGTATCATCCATGAGGGCACGCAACGGTGTGCCCGGTGCCTGTAAAGACAGCGCATGACCTTCCACTCTAGGACTACCCCATCTCGAGAGTGACCTCTTCACTCTCGCCACTAGTAATGCGGGCTCCTTGCTAGCACCAACCATAGTAATCAACAAAGCCCCTTCCCATATAGGGGTAGTGTGGTTGTACATGTAAGGTTGGGATGGTCAGCAGACCTTAAAACTCTCCATTTTCGAAAACACACACACACACACACACTCACTTGTTCCGGTACACCACTTCTTTCTCAAGTGGTTACCCAACTCATCATCTTCTCCCCCGGGCATTAGTGGCACCCTACAGGTTTTCAAAAAGTCTTTGAAATCATCGTTTCCCTTCCCATCACCATGCATAAAAACCCAACCCACTTGCATAGCATCTATTAGCATCCTAACTACACCCACCCACATAACCCTCATAAGGTGGTAGGGTCATGCACAATGCAAGTGTCAATGGAAAAAGTATCAGAAGCAACCCACCGGAGGGGTCACTACTTCACAGGATCAAGTATATCAAAAGTAGAGTGCTATATGTCATGAAATGAAAAAGGTTTCTTAACATGGTCAAAGGGCTGCTTGCCTGGCTTAGCAACGTCTTCGAGGTCTTCACACGCTTCTCGTCCAACTCCGAGCACTCCGTATATCTTGTCAACTACCATCGGTAAACAACCACAATAAGCAACACAACAAACAGAAAATAAAAGTGCTCTATAAATAGGAAATATATTTTTCTTAGTCCTCTCTGGTCATGAGAAAAATATATAAAATGGTTGAACTAGAGTTGGATCAATGATGATTTTGGAATGGAGGAATGGAGGAATTGATGATCCTTTAAGATGTCAACAGAAAAATATTTTTGTAAAAAGGAGTGGATGGACCCAACAAATAGGGCATGATTCTGGAAACAGGTGGGAAGTGGTTTTACTGGATTTGGAGTTGGCAAGACTTTCCTATGGATTTCAAAGTGGGTCACATATGAATAAATGGCCCAATAATTGACATGGCATAATAAGTGTATGGAAAAATGATCACTACTAAGTGCATGAATTTAGATACACCTAGGAACTTGAATCACTCCATTTGGATTTCATAAGAATTCCCTAGGAATTTGCAAAGTGGGGTTCTACAGGGTTCAGATTCAAATTTGAATTTGAAATCAACAGAAAATATTTATGGAAAAATGTGGAATGCAGTTATTTGGATATGAAAGGATTTTAGGAATATGTAGAAATTTGAATCAACTAAATCTGAGGTCATATGAATTTAATATGGATTTTTGATTGCCCCCAAAAAAAAGAATGAAAGAAATTACCAAAAAGGCTTAAGCAGCGCACCGGGCGCAGGATAGCCAATGGGCAGGCCCAGCCACTCGGCCTATCGGCTGGGGCGACGCCAAAGGCGTAATTACGGAATTACGCCTCCTTAGCAGGGAGGCGGATAGCACGTGGGGCGCCCCCACTTAACAGGGGCCCTGGGCCTTAGCCACTGACCGGCAGGCCCCGCTGGTAGGCCCTCCTCCTACCCCCGTTCAAAACAGAGGAGGGGCAGGGGAGGCCGGCCAAGCCCGCGTCGGTTCCCCATCCCGGCGCCACGAGCCACCCCCAGTGGCGCTCCGGCCATGGGTGAGCTCGGGGCGACGAGCCGCACAAGCCTGGTTTGCTCCCGGGCCTTGGAGAGGTCGGGGCTGCGTGCCGTTGCTCCCGCGTCAGAGGCCGGCCATGGTGGCCGAGGGGGATGGCGCTCTGTCCATTGGGGAGAGAAGAGGGGGCGCGGTGAACGGGTTTGGTGGCGGTGGGGGCATGCAGGCGAACCTCAGAGGGGAGAAGGGAGGCGGGGCTCCGCCCATTTGCGCGAGCCCGATGTGGAGCTACGACGGCCAAGGGGGAAGGGGTCGAACTTGGGAGCTCCAATGGCTTGCTAGGGGGGTCTGCGGGAGGCGAAATGAGAGTTAGAGGGGATAAGGTGGGCTCAGGGAGAGGTCCATGCAGGAGGGCAGTGAGGGGAGAGCTTGGGTGGCCTCGGACGCGCCTAGAGCGCGGTGAGCACGCGTGCCAGAGGCATCTTGGAGGTTTCTGAGCGTCAGGAAGGGGCGTGGGAGGACGAGAGGAGGCTACTGGCGCGCGGGGATGCCCTGCCAAAGATTGCTGCGAGCTACAGGACAACGTTTGTCGGCAGAGCGTAGTTGCTGCATGCCAGTAGCATGGTCACCACGCCAACTCATGTGTAAAGAAAGCTTCTGGTCTGGTAACTATGTCTGGCATGCAAGGCATGCATGCAGAAGAGTGGTGGTAAAATCTCATGGTAAATGGAGCTAGTTAGAGGGGTTTTCCACAGAGGGTAAGTTTGAAGCAGCAAACTTGGGGCTGATCTACTGGGAGTTACTGCAGGGAACTATGGATAAAACCTTGTCTAGTAGCCCTAGCTATGGAGGGAGTACATGCACACCAATTTTCAGATCATGGAGATGTGAGGGCAAGGTACTTGTAGTACAAAGCTACACTTACTGCCATAAACTAGATTCAGATGGTTTGCTCATATTTTCCACATGAGCATGCCATATATGGGTTTGGTTTGATGCATAGGATTCTTTGGAAAGGTTTGGGGGCATTTTTAGGAACAGAATAATGCGAGAGGGGAAAATAATAGGTCTTTCCATGGTAAAAGAGAGGGAGAATGAGGGAGTTACCCCACAAATAATTGACCAGAGGCCATGGCAAAGTTACTGGAGGTAGAAGAGGGTTGTAATATGCTGTGGTAAAAAGTTGGGGGCAAGGGGAATCTTTTTGGGTCAACTTTGCTTGTCCACTTGTTTATGGAAGAAGGTATTTGTGCTGTGATTGGGCTAGGCAGGGGAATCCTATGACCTTGAGATTTACCAGGGGTAAATGGTAAGTCCAATTGTTCCTGATCACCAGTTTTGAGATGATTTGAAGAAAGTTGATAATGTAATCTTGGTAAACCCTAAAAATGGACATAAATGGATTTCTATAGATCTGATCATGAAATTCTATTCCCCTTGATGCACCAAATTATGTAGCATCATCATTAGGGTAATAGAGAATGCCCACAAAGTTTGGGATCAATAGGAGATACTTCACAATGTAAAGTTGATCAAACTTGTCTCTGGACATGAATGGCTTTAGGATATTTTGGTGAACCAAAACAATTGTGATTGAGATGAAACTTGGCAACATGACCACATATATCATATGTGACATGCTAGAATTTTCCTGGATTTGTTTGAGAATATTTCTTATAGAAATATTTCAAAACCTTGAAACAGACATATATGGTTTTGAAGGGTTTTGTCCAATATCTTGAACATGACCATGTGTTGAAACTCTCATATATGGACAATATATGTCCACTTAGTTTTCCTAAATTTATCAAATATTTTAAAAGCATTTAAATAATTTTTCCCTATAAAAGACCATTTCTGGTCTTAAGAAAAAGCCTTTAAATAAAATATGAAAATAATCTTTTAAAATAATATTTTGTGGTTTTGGGAAGTTATATATATATAGTAGGTTTCAATAAAGCATTTGGGAAAAAAGTATCCACCCAATTTGAGGACTTGTAGTACAAACCTCAACTCAGGGTTTTTTTGAAAACCTAATTTGAATACATTCTTTTTGGTAAAAATAAATTTTGATAAAAATAGTTTTATGTCCTATACACATGGCATGATCATTGGACAAGAGTTCTAGTTCAAGGAAAAGAGTTTTGAGAGTAGGAGAGAGTTTTATGAATATAGAGCACTAGCAAGCAATCAGACCATCAGCAGTCAAGTCAAGCATAACAAGCACATAAAAGTTTTAATTGGCCCTGATTTTTGAGTCATGATAACTTAGTCATGAGGCAAATCACGGGGTGTGACATGGCGCCATCTTGGTGGCGTCATGTGTCCACGCCAGCAGGTCCCTTTTTGCCACGCCATAGATAGTTTTTTTTGCACTAGTGCATGTTGATTAGGCTAGGTACATTGTTACTAAATATATACCACCTAGTTTCACATACCAACAAAAAAAATTGACTTGAGACATTACTTTTGGGATGACCCACATTTATATAAAGAAGGAGTAGATGGTATTGTTAGACGATGTGTGCCTGAGCATAAAAAGGAAGAAATCCTATGGAAGTGTCATTCTGAAGCATATGGAGGACACCATGCTGGAGACAAAACTACTCATAAGATATTACAGTCTGGTTTTATTGGCCTACTCTCTTCGAGGATGCACGTAAGTTTGTCCTCTCTTGTGATGAATGTCAAAGAATTGGTAATATTGGTGATACGTCCATTTTGCATCATGTTTTCCTATTTATTTTAATATTTTAATACATTATTTCACTTTGTGATGAAATCCTTATACTTTTTTCTCTTATTTTACAAGGTTTATACAAAGAGGGAAATAACCGGTAGCTGGAATTCTGGACCTGAAAGTCTATGGAAAAGATGAAAATTTTCTGGACTCCAAATGATCTGAAACTTCAGGGAGAATTTTTACGGATTATATAATGAATATTGGAGCAAAGAAGTACCAGAGGGGGCCCACCACCTGCCCTTAAGGCAGCATGGCACGACCACCCCCTGGACGCGCCCTGATGCCTTGTGGGTCCCACAGGCGGACTTTAGTGCCCATCTTCTGCTATATGAAGGGTTTTCACCTAGAAAAATAGAGAATACTTTCGGGAGGAAGCGTCGCAGTCTTGAGGTGGAACCTGGACATGAGAACTTTTGCTCTTTGGCGGAGCGATTTCGTCGGGGAAACTTCCCTCCAGGAGGGGGAAATCGAAGCCGTCATCATCACCAACATTTCCTACTTTGTGGGAGGACCAATATTCATCAAAGTATTCACGAACACCATCTCATCTCAAACCCTAGTTCATATCTTGTTCAATCTTTGTCTCAAAACCTCAGATTGGTACCTGTGGGTCGCAAGTAGTGTTCATTACATCTTGTAGTTGGTGCTATTTGGTTTATTTAGCTGAAGATTATATGTCTAGATACTTAATGATAATCAATACTCCTTTGATCTTGAACATGAACATGCTTTGTGAGTAGTTACTTTTGTTCTTGAGGACATGTGATAAGTCTTGTCGTAAGTAATCATGTGATGTTGGTATTTGTTTGATATTTTGATGTTATGTATGTTGCTCTTCCCTTAGTGGTGTGATGTGAACGTCGACTACATGACACTTCACCATACTTGGGCCTAAGTGAGGACACCGCGGAGTTATAATTAGATGATGGGTTGGTAGAGGGACAGAAGCTTAAACCCTAGTTTATGCTTTATTCCGTAAGGGGTTGATTTGGATCCATATGTTTCATGCTATGGTTAGATTTATCTTAATTCTTCTTTCGTAGTTGTGGATGCTTGCGAGATGGGGTAGTCATAAGTGGGTAGTATGTGCAAGTAAGAACAAAACCCAAGCACGAGTCCACCCATGTATCAAGTTATCAAAGTAGCAAACGCGAATCAACTAAACCTTATGAACATGACTACATGACGTGGCCTGATACTACGTTGGTATTTCCCCAAAGAGGAAGGGATGACGCAGCACAACGATGGTAAGTATTTCCCTGAGTTATGAAACCAAGATATCAATCTGTAGATGAAGATCACACACCCACGTAAACAACACCTGCACACAAACAACAAATACTTGCCACCCGACGCGAAAGAGAGGTTGTCACGCTCTCTATGATAATAAGATAGATTAGGTAATGATAGATAGGAGGGATAGATCTCTCAAGAAAAAAAAATAAAAGAGTAATTATGCAGCAATATTATTTTGGTTTTTTGGTTTTGTAGATCTCAAAACAAAGATTGCAAAAACGTAGATCGTAAAGTAATATGATGGAAAATTAGACCCAGGGGCCGTAGGGTTCACTAGTGGCTTCTCTCATGAGTATAGAGCACGATGGGTGAACAAATTACTATTGGGCAATTGAAAGAAAACCGAATAGTCATGACGATATCCAAGGCAATGATCATTGTATAGGCATCACGTCCAAGATAAGTAGACCAACTCTTGCCTGCATCTACCACTATTACTCCACACATGATCGCTATCCAGCATGCATCTAGTCTATTAAGTTCATGGAAAAACGGAGTAACGCAATAAGAACGATGACATGATGTAGACAAGATCTATTCATTTAGGAATATACCCCATCTTGTTATCCTTAATAGCAACGATACATGCGTGTCTTGCTGCCCCTTCTATCACTGGGAAAGAACACCGCAAGATCAAACCCATCACAAAGCACCTCTTTCCATGGCAAGAAAAATCAATCTAGTTGGCCTAACTAAACCAAAGATTTGAAGAATAAATACGAGGCTATAATCAATCATGCAAATAAGAGTTCAAAGAAGACTCAAATAATGTTCATGGATAGAAACTGATCATGAACTCAAAATTCATTGGATCCCAACAAACACACTGCAAAAGTTCACATCAGATAGATCTCCAAGAGACCATTGTATTGAGAATCATAAGAGAGAGGGAGAGATAGAGAGAGAGGAAGCCATCTAGCTACTGCATACGGACCCGTAGGTGTATGGTGGACTACTCACGCATCATCGGAGTGGCACCTATGATGAAGATAAACCCGTCCATGATGGTGTCTAGATTGGATCTCGAGGTTCTGGAACTTGCGGCGGCTGGAATTGTGTTTCGTCGACTCCCCTATGGTTTTTGGAATATTTGGGAATATATAGGCATCATAGGTGGTGGAGAGGGGCCCCGAGGAGGGCACAACCCACCAGGGCGCAGGGAGGCCCCCTGGTGCGGCCTGGTGGGTTGTGGCCTCCTCGGCCCACTCCCCCGGCACTTCTATTGTCCATTGGGTGTCTTCTGGTCCAAAAAAAACTCCAAAAAGTTTCGTCGCGATTGGACTCGGTTTGATATTGATATTCTCCGAAGTAAAAAACAAGCACAAATAGCAACTGACACTTTGGCACTATGTCAATAGGTAGTCCCAAAAATGATATAAAGTGGTAATAAATTGATGATAAAACATCCAAGAATGATAATATAACAGCATGGAACAAACAAAAATTATAGATACGTTGGAGACGTATCAGCATACGCAAGCTTAATTCCTACTCATCCTCGAGTAGGTAAATGATAAAAACATTTTTTTGATGTGGAATGCTCCCTAACATGTTCATCACATTCTTTTCTTTTGTATAGCATGGAAATTTGGACTTATAATGATACAAAGAAATGGTCTAGTTTGAACATAATGACTTCTATATTCATGCATGTCAACAAACAACCATGTCTTTCAAAATATCAATACTGAAGAAAGTTATCCCTAGCCCATGATTCCCAATCATTGATCCATTCATGAAACACACTCAAATATTAGCTATGTACAATGCTCAAGTACGATCATAGTGCCCCTAGCTGGTGCTTATAAGAGAAGATGGAGACTCAAAGCAAAAACAAAAATTGCATAAAGTAAATTGACAGGCCCTTCGTAGAGGGAAGTAGGGATTTGTAGAGGTGCAAGAGCTCAAGTGTTTAAATTGAGAGAGACAAAATATTTTGGGTGGCATGCTTTTCCTGTCAACGAAAACAACAAAGTATCTCACAATACTTTACATGCTAGATATATCATAGGCGTTTCCCAAACAGAAAATAAAGTTTATTCCTTTTTCCACCAAACTTTCACTTTCCAGGGCAGGCCGTGTCCATTTGCCTTACATACCAACACTTTCCAAGGAATTTATTATTCGACATAAAGTAAATATGTTTTTCCTTTTTCATTTCGGGAAGGGGCATCCCTATTACTGTCGTACTCTCGTGCAATGACAAGTGAATAAACACTCATCTTGAGAATAACACATCTGGCCTGAAAAAGACTGGTTACGCCCCACCGTTTCATGAGCGGTACGGGAACACAAAAGAGAAAATTTATTTTGAAAATTTAGAGATGGTACATACAAATTTGCTTGGAACGGCGTGGAAATACCGTATATAGGTAGGTATGGTGGACTCGTAAGGCAAAACTTGCTTTAAGGATTTTGGATGCATAGGTAGTATTTCTACTTAGTACAAGTGAAGGCTAGCAAATAGATTGGGAAGCGACCGAACCAAGAAATGAAAATTCACATAAGTGAGCATTGAACATAACTAACACCAAATAATGCACGACAAGTAGGATGTAACTTCATTGCATAACTATTGACTTTCGTGCATGCATAGGGAATCACAAACCTTAACACCAGTATTCTTACTAAGCATAATTACTCATTAACATGACCCACATATTACTATCATCATGTTTCAAAACTATTACAAATAATCAAGTTTAATTTGTCCAATGATCTTTATGAATTTTTTTATTATATCCTCCTTGGATATCTATCACTTTGGGACTAGTTTCATATATTGCCATTGCTTTTTGGCAAGCTCAAACAAATTTAAGTGAAGCACATGAGCATAAAGATTTCATCTCTCAAAAATGTATAAGTGAAACATCAGAGGGTTTCTTCAAAATTTAATAACTCTAAAATTAATCTAAGTGAAGCATGAGAGTATTTCTACAACTGTTTCCAAGCACACTATGCTAAAAAGATATAGGTGAAGCACTAGAGCAATTCCTTTGCTAAAAAAGTTTAAGTGAAGCACATAGAGCAATTCTAATGAATGATAGCATAATTTTGGATCTCTCAAATAGGTTTGTACAACAAGGATACAAAGGGAAAACTAAAAAACAAAGCAAGCAAAGATACAATACGCTCCAAGCAAAACACATGATATGTGACGAATAAAAATATAGCTCCAAGTGAAATAGCGATGGTCGTTAGAAGAAAGAGGGGATGCCACCCGGGGGCATCCCCAAGCTTAGTTGCTTGTTTCTCTTTGGATATATCTTGGGGGCACGGTAGCATCCCCAAGATTAGGCTTTTGCTATTCCTTATTCCTTCATCCATCGTGATCTCACCCAAAACTTGAAAACTTCAAACACATAAAACTTGACAAAATTCTCGTGAGATCCGTTAGTACAATAAAGCAAATTACTACTTAAGGTACTGTTGCAAACCCATTCATATTTTGTTATTAATTATACCTACTTTATTTTAACTTTACCATGGCTTATATCCCCCAATAAAAACCATACATTCATCAAAACAAGCACACAATGCAACGAAAACAAAATCTGTCTTAAACAGAACAGTCTGTAATAATCTGTACTCTACCCATACTTCTGGAATTCTAAAAATTGTCAAAAATTAGTACAACATAAATAATTTGTATATAAATACTTTGTTAAAATTTCAGCACACTATCACCTTCCATTGAAAAATGAAAGTTCATATACTAGGCACAAAGTTTCCGTTTCAGATTCAGCATTGTTTCTACTAATCTTATGAATCACCCTAAAGGCTTTACTTGGCACAAAAACTAAATAAACCATAAAAACACAATCATACAGAAGCATAATTGAGTCAACACACAAAAACATAAAGAAAAAAACCAAAAATTTATTTATTCATTGGGTTGCCTCCCAACAAGCGCTGTCGTTTAACGCCCCCAGCTAGGCATAACGCATAGATTCAAGTATTGTCATCTTTGGTTTTGTATGCATAGGATGCCCTCGTGATTTATTCATATGGTGTCATAATTATAGTTCTTGGGAAGTGTTACATACCCTTTCTTAAGGAAAATTGAAACTTAATATTGCCTTCTTTCATATCAATCACGACACCTATAGTGCATAAAAACGGCCTACCAAGTATAATGGGACAAGACGGTTTGCAATCAATATCAAGAACAATAGAATAAATGAGCACATAATTCCTATTTGAAATAATAAGAACATCCTTAATTCTTCCAAAAGTCTTTTTAATAGTAGAGTCCGCCAAGTGCAAATTAAGAGAGCACTCTTCAATGTTGGTAAGACCAAGCACATCACATAGAGATTTCAGAATCGTGGAAACGCTAGCATCCAAATAACACAAAAAAATAATTCATAATTTTTAATATTGACCTTAATGGTGGGTTCCCACTCATTATACCCTTTTTTAGGAATAGAAATCTCCAACTCAAACTTTTCTTCGAAAGATCTCATCATGGCATCAACGATATGTTTAGTAAAAGCTTTATTTTGCTCATAAGCATGGGGTGAATTCAACATGGATTGAAGAAAAGAAACACATTCAATCAAACAACAACTATCATAATTAAAGTCTTTTCAATCCAAGATAGTGGGCACATCAGTAGTTAAAGTTTTGACCTCTTCAAACCCACTTTTATCAAAAATTTCATCAAGATTTTCACCCTCCGAATTATTGGGACGCCTCTTAGCTAAAGTTGAATCTTATTAAGTCCCTTCATTATCAATTTCAACATTAATAAACAAGTAATAAATATAAGAAACAACAATCACTTTAAGATCACCATTGTTTTTATAGCGGAAATCACTAGAAGACGATTGTTCTAAGAGTTCTCTTTTAGCTCTAAGCATAGCGGGTCTTTTCTTACTTTCATCGATAGAGACATATAAAGCTTTAATAGATTCATAAATCTTAGGCAAAAAAGCTTTCAACTTGATATTTTCAACATCATGAGAAATTGTATCAATGCTTCTAGACATATCATCAATCCTATTCAGTTTTTCTTCTATCGTAGTATTGAAAGCCTTTTGTGCTTTGATAAATTCTTTAATATTACTCTCCAGATCAGAGGTGTTCCTATTATTATTTTAAGAAAAATTATCATAGTAATTACCATAATTATTAGAGGAATTTCGAGGAAAAGGCCTAGGATTAAAATTACCTCTATAAGCATTGTTGTTGAAATTGTTGCGGCAGACAAAATTCACATCTATGGATTCATTATGTTACTCAATCAAAGTAGACAAAGGCACATAATTAGGATCAATAGGAGAATTTTTACTATCAACCAATTTCATCAAAGCATCAACCTTATCACTCAAAGTACTAATTTCCTCTACCGAATTAACCTTTTTACCAGTAGGTTCTCTTTCGGTATGCCATTGAGAATAATTAGCCATGATATTATTTAGAAATTTAGTATATTCACCCAAAGTAATCTACATAAAATTACCACCCGTGGAGGAATCTAAAAGATTCTAGAGACAAAATTCAATCACGCATAAAAAAACTGTATGATCATCCAAAGATTTAAACCATGTGTAGGACAATTTCTTATCATCAACTTCATTCTTTCCCCAGATTGAGCAACATGTTCATTCTCAAGTTGCTTAAAATTCATGATTTGCATCCTAAGGGAAATAATTTTCACGGGCGAAAAATACTTTGTGATAAAATCATCCTTGCACTTATTTCGAGAATCGATACTATTGCGAGGCAAAGAATAAAACCATTTTTTTGCATGATCCTGCAAGGAAAAAGGAAATAGTTTCAACTTCACAATATCATTGTCCACATCTTTTTTGTTTTGCATATCACACAATTCAACGAACGTGTTTAGATGGGATGCGAGATCCTCATTAGGATTACTCGCAAATTGATCTTTCATGACAAGATTCAAGAAAGCAGCATTAACATCACAAGACTCCGCACTAGTGGCGGGAGGAGCAATAGGCGTACTAATAAAATCATTGTTATTAGTATTGGAAAAGTCACACAACTTGGTGTTCTCTTGAGTCATCGTGACTACGCAAACAAGATTGCAAACAAGAAAGAGATCCGGCAAGAAAAAGGGCAAACAAAAAAGAAGGCGAATAAAAGAGGAAATTGGTGAAGTTGGGGAGAGGAAAACGAGAGGCAAATGGCAAATAATGTAATTGCAAGGAGATGAGATTTGTGATTAGGAACCTGGTAGATGAGATTGCTTCCTCCCCGATAATGGCGTCAGAAATTCCTTTGATGTGGCTTGAGACTGCGTCGGTATTTCCCCAAAGAGAGGGATGATGCAACATAGCGACGGTAAGTATTTCCCTCTATTAGTAAAACAAGGTATCAATCCGTAGAGGAAGATCACACACCCACGTAAATAGCACCTTCACACAAACAAGAAATACTTGCAACCCGACGCGAAAGAGAGGTTGTCACGGTCTCTATGTTAATAAGATAGATTAGGTAATGATAGATAGGAGAGATAGATCTCTCAAGAACACAAAATAAAAGAGTAAATATGCAGCAATATATTTTTGAGTTTTTGGTTTTGTAGATCTGAAAACAAAGATTGCAAAAATGTAGATCGGAAAGCAATATGATGGAAAAGTAGACCAGGGGACCGTAGGGTTCACCTGTGGCTTCTCTCATGAGTATAGCGCATGGTGGGTGAACAAATTACTGTTGGACAATTGATAGAAAATCTAATTGTCATGACGATATCCAAGCCAATTATCATTATATATGCATCATGTCCAAGATAAGTATACCAACTCCTTCCTGCATCTACCACTATTACTCCACACATCGACTGCTACCCAGCATGCATCTAGTGTATTAAGTGTTGGAAATATGCCCTAGAGGCAATAATAAAATGGTTATTATTGTATTTCCTTGTTCATGATAATTGTCTATTGTTCATGCTATAATTGTGTTAACCGGAAACCATAATACATGTGTGAATACATAGACCACAACATGTCCCTAGTGAGCCTCTAGTTGACTAGCTTGTTGATCAATAGATGGTCACGGTTTCATGGCCATGGACATTGGATGTCGTTGATAACGGGATCACATCATTAGGAGAATGATGTGATGGACAAGACCCAATCCTAAGCATAGCACAAAGATCGTGTAGTTCGTTTGCTAAAGCTTTTCAATGTCAAGTGTCATTTCCTTAGACCATGAGATTGTGTAACTCCCGGATACCGTAGGAATACTTTGGGTGTGCCAAACGTCACAACGTAACTGGGTGGCTATAAAGGTACGCTACGGGTATCTCCGAAAGTATCTGTTGGGTTGGCACGAATCGAGACTGGGATTTGTCACTCCGTGTGACGGAGAGGTATCTCTGGGCCCACTCGGTAAGACATCATCATAATGAGCTCAATGTGACTAAGGAGTTAGCCACGGGATGATGTATTACGGAACGAGTAAAGAGACTTGCCAGTAACGAGATTGAACAAGGTATGGGGATACCGACGATCGAATCTCGGGCAAGTATCATACCGATAGACAAAGGGAATTGTATACGGGATTGATTGAATCCTTGACATCGTGGTTCATCCGATGAGATCATCGTGGAGTACGTGGGAGCCAACATGGGTATCCAGATCCCGCTGTTGGTTATTGACCGGAGAGGTGTCTCGGTCATGTCTACGTGTCTCCCGAACCCGTAGGGTCTACACACTTAAGGTTCGATGACGCTAGGGTTATAGGGAAATGGTATACGTGATTACCGAAGGTTGTTCGGAGTCCCGGATGAGATCCCGGACGTCACGAGGAGCTCCGGAATGGTCCGGAGGTAAAGATTGATATATAGGAAGTCCAGTTTTGGTCACCGGAAAGTTTTCGGGCTCATCGGTAGTGTACCGGGAGTGCCGGGAGGGTGCCGGAGGACCCCCGGGAGGGGTGTGACGACCAGAGGACTTCATGGGCTGTTAGATAAAGTGTGTCATCCCTTATTGGGCTGGGAAATACTTTTGCTAAAGGCCCATGTGGCTGGAGATAAGGAGATAAGGCAAAAAGGATTTAAAAGGAGGAGATCCACCTCCCTTGTGGGAGGTGGACTCTCCCTTTAATTCGGCCGGCCATCTCCTCTTTGGAGTGGAGGCCAAGCCAGCCCTCCACGTCCCTCCTCCTATATATACTTGAGGTTTTGGATGTTTTGAGACAGGATTTGATCTCTCTCTCTCACGGCGAAGCCCTACCTCTCTTCTTCCTCCTCCGCAGCGCTTAGGCGAAGCCCTGTCGGAATACCTTGCTACTCCACCACCACCACGCCGTCGTGCTGCTGTTGGAGCCCTTCCCCAACCTCTCCTTCCTCCTTGCTGGATCAAGGTGTTGGAGACGTCACCGGGCTGCACGTGTGTTGAACGCGGAGGTGCCGTCCGTTCGGCACTTGATCGGATCTACCGCGATCTGAATCGCTGCGAGTACGACTCCATCAACCGCGTTCTTGTAACGCTTCCGCTTAGCGATCTTCAAAGGTATGAAGATGCAATCTCTCCCCTCTCATTTCTGGTTTCTCCATAGATAGATCTTGGTGAACGTAGGAAAATTTTGATTTACTACTACGTCTCCCAACAGTGGCATCATGAGCTAGGTCTATGCGTAGAATCTATGCACGAGTAGAACACAAAGCAGTTGTGGGCGTCGAGTTTGTTAATTTGCTTGCCGCTACTAGTCTTATCTTGATTCGGCGGTATTGTGGGATGAAGCGGCCCGGACCAACTTTACACGTACGCTTACGTGAGACCGGTTCCACCGCCTGACATGCACTAGATGCATAAGGTGGCTAGCGGGTGTCTGTCTCTCCTACCTTAGTCGGATCGGATTCGATGAAAAGGGTCCTTATGAAGGGTAAATAGCAATTGGCAAATCACGTTGTGGTGTTGACGTAGGTAAGAAACGTTCTTGCTAGTAACCTATAGCAGCCACGTAAAAACTTGCAACTACAAATTAGAGGACGTCTAACTTGTTTTTGCAGCATGTGCCTTGTGATGTGATATGGCCAAAGGATGTGATGTGATGCATTGTGATGTATGAATTGATCATGTTCTTGTAATAGGATTCACGACTTGCATGTCGATGATTATGACAACCGGCAGGAGCCATAGGAGTTGTCTTATTTATTGTATGACCTGCGTGTCAATCATAAACGCCATGTAATTACTTTACTTTATTGCTAAGCGTTAGCCATAGTAGTAGAAGTAATAGTTGGCGAGACAACTTCATGAAGACACAATGATGGAGATCATGATGATGGAGATCATGGTGTCGTGCCGGTGACAGTGATGATCATGGTGCCCCGAAGATGGAGATCATAGGAGCAAAATGATATTGGCCATATCATGTCACTATATTGATTGCATGTGATGTTTATCATGTTTACATCTTATTTGCATAGAACGACGGTAGTAAATAAGATGATCTCTCAATAAAATTTCAAGAAAGGTGTTCACCCTAACTGTGCACCGTTGCTAAGGATCGTCGTTCCGAAGCACCACGTGATGATCGGGTGTGATAGGTTCTAACGTTCGCATACAACGGGTGTAAGCCAGATTTACACATGCGAAACACTTAGGTTGACTTGACGAGCCTAGCATGTACAGACATGGCCTCGGAACACGGAAGACCGAAAGGTCGAACATGAGTCGTATAGAAGATACGATCAACATAGAGATGTTCACCATGGATGACTAGTCCGTCTCACGTGATGATCGGACACGGGCTAGTTGACATGGATCATGTATCACTTGGAAGACTAGAGAGATGTCTATCTAAGTGGGAGTTCATTAATAATTTGATTAAATGAACTTAATTATCATGAACTTAGTCTAAAAATGTCCTTGCAAATTATGTCGTAGATAGCTCGCGCTGTAGCTCCCCAGTTTTATTGATACAATCCTAGAGAAAAGTAAGTTGAAAGTTGATGGTAGCAATAATGCGGACTGGGTCCGTGATCTGAGGATTGTCCTCATTGCTGCACAGAAAGCTTATGTTTTTGATGTACCGCTAACTGCATCACTCCCTCAAGCGTTGTCTGTAGATGTTGTGAACATATGACAGGCACTTTTTGATGACTACGTGATAGTTCAGTGCGTCATGCATTACGGCTTAGAATTGAGGCTTCAAAATGTTTTGAACGTCACAGAACATATGAGATGTTCTAGGAGCTGAGATTGTGATCTCAAGCTCGTGCCAATGTTGAGAGGTATGAGACCTCCAACAAGATTCTTTGCCTGCAAGATAAAGGAGAATAGCTTAATCGGTGAGCGTGTTCTCAGATTGTCTGGGTGCTACAATCACTTGAATCAAGTGGGAGTTAATCTTCCAGATGAGATAGTGATTAATGCAGTTCTCCAAGTCACTGCCACCAAGCTACTAGAGCTTCGTGATGAACTATAACATGCCAGGGATGGATAAGATGATCCCTGAGTTGTTCGTGATGTTTGACACCACGAAGGTAGAAATCAATAAGGAGCATCAAGTGTTGATGGTTAAGTGAAAACCACTAGTTTCAAAAGGGGCAAGGGCAAGAAGGGAAAAACTTCAGGAATGGCAAGCCAGTTGTTGCTCTAGTGAAGAAACCCAAGGTTGAGCCCGAACCCGAGACTAAGTGCTTCTGTTATGAGGAGAATGTTCGCTGAAGCGGAAAAACCCTAGATGATTGGTAGATAAGAAGGCTGGTAATGTCAATGGAAGTATATTTGATATACGTGTTAGTGATGTGTACCTTGCTGGTACTCCTAGTAGCACCTGGGTATTAGATACCGGTTCGGTTGCTAAGTGTTAGCAACTCGAAATAAAAGCTACGGAGTAAATGGAGACTAGCTAGGTGAAAGGTGACGATGTGTGTTGGAAGTATTTCCAAGATTGATGTGATCACCATCGCACGCTCTCTCTACCTTCAGGATTTGTGATAAACCTAAATAAATGTTATTTGGTGTTTGCGTTGAGCATAAACGTGATTAGATCATGATTAGTGCGATACGGTTATTCATATAAGTTAGAGAATAATGGTTATTCTGTTTACATGGATAATGCCTTCAATGGTCATGCACCCACTCGAAATGGTTTATCGAATCATGATCGTAGTAGTACACATATTCATAACATTGGTACCAAAAGATACAAAGTTAATAATGATAGTACCACATGCTTGTGGCACTGCCACGTAATGTCATATTGGTATAAATCGCATGAAGAAACTCCATGATGATGGATGTTTTTTGACTCACTCGATTTCGAATCGGTTGAGACATGCGAGCCATGCCTCTTGGGCAAGATGACTGAGACCCCGTCATCCAATATGATGGAGCGGGCAAGTGGCTTATTGGAATTAATACATGTTGATGTATGTGGTCCAATGAGTGTTGAAACACACAGTGGATATCGTTGTTTTTCTTTACCTTCACTGATGATTTGAGTAAATATGGGGATATTTACTTAATGAAACACGAATCTGAAATGTTTGAAAGGTTCAAGGAGTTTCAGAGTGAAGTTAAAGATCATCGTGACAAGAAGATAAATGTCTATGATATGATCATGGAGGTGAATATCTAAGTTACGAGTTTGGTATGCAATTTTAGACAATGTGGAAATTGTTTCACAGCTCACGCCTCCTGGAACACCATAGTGTGATGGTGTGTTCGAACGTCGTAGTCGTGCTCTATTGGATATAGTGAGTACTATGATGTCTCTTATCGTTTTACCACTATCGTTATGGGGTTATGCATTAAAGACAAATCCATTCACTTTAACAGGGCACCATCTAAGTCTGTTGAGATGACACCGTGAGAATTATGGTTTGATAGAAGCCTAAGCTGTCATTTCTTAATGTTTGGGGCTGCGACGCTTATGTGAAAATGGGTTTTTCACCTAGCGAGCTCGAACCCAAAGTAGACAAATGCATCTTCATAGAATACCCTAATGAGACATTGGGTATACCTTCTATCTCAGATCCAAGCGCAAAAGGTATTTGTAGCTAAGAACAGGTCCTTTCTTGAGAAAGAGTTTCTCTCGAAAGAATTGAGTGGGAGGAAGATAGAACTTGATAAGGTTGTTGAACCTTTGTTTCATCCAGAGAATAGCGCAACACAGAAAGATGTTTCTGTAGAGCCTACTCAGTTGAAAAGGAAGTTAATGATGATGATCATGAAGCTTCGGATCAAGTCACTATCGAACCTCGTAGGTCGACAAGGACGCGTACTGCTCCTGAGTAGTACGACAACCCTGTCTTGGAAATCATGTTGTTGGACAGCGATGAACCTACGAACTATGGAGAAGCGATGGTGGGCCCGGATTCCAACAAATGGCTAGGAGCCATGAAATCCGAGAAAGGATCCATGTATGAAAACCAAGTATGGACTTTGGTAGACTTGCCTGTTGAATGGCGGGTCATTGAGTACAAATGGACCTTTGAGATAAACATAGACGCTAATGGTGAAATGTCACCGTTTATAAAGCTCGACTTGTCGCAAAGAAGTTTCCGCCAAGTTCAAGGAGTTGACTGCAATGAGATTGTCTCATCTGTAGCGATGCTAAAAGTCTATTAAAATTTTGTTAGCAGTTGCTGCATTTTTTGATTATGAAATCTGGCAGATGGATGACAAAACAAGGTTTCCGTAATGGTTTCTGTGAGGAAGAGTTGTATGTGATACAACCAGAAGGTTTTGTCAATCCTAAGGATGCTAATAATATGCAAACTCCAGCGATCCTTCTATGGACTGGAGCAAGCATCTCGGAGTTGGAATATATGCTTTGATGAGGTGATCAAAGTGTTTAAGTTTATACAAAGTTTATGAGAAACTTGTATTTGCAAGAAAGTGAGTGGGAGCACTATGGAATTTCTTATAAGAATATGTAGTTGACATATTATTGATCGGAAATGATGTAGAATTTCTGGAAGAGCATGAAGGGTTGTTTGAAAAGTTTTGTTTTTCAAAGGAAGACCCAGATAAAGCTACTATTTTATTGAGCATCAAGATCTATAGGGATAGATCTATTCGCTTGATAAGTTTTTTCGACGAAGACATACCTTGACAAGTTTTTGAAGGAGTTCAAAATAGATGGGTCAAAGAAGGAGTTCTTGACTGTATTGTAAGGTGTGAAATTGAGTAAGACTCAATACCCGACCACGGCAGAAGATAAAGAAGAGATGAGTGTCATCTCCTATGCTTTAGCCATAGGCTCTATATAGTATGCCATGCTGTGTACCGCACCTGTGTGTGCCTTGCCATGAGTCTGTCAAGGGGTACAAGAGTAATCCAAGAGTGGATCAATAGACAGCGGTCAAAGTTAGCCTTAGTAACTTGAGAACTAAGGAAATATTTCTCGATTATGGAGGTGATAAAGAGTTCATCGTAAAGTGTTACGATGATGCAAGCTTTAAAACCAATCCGGATGACTCTTAGTAGAAATCCAGCTACGTATAGTGGAGCAGCCATTTGGAATAGCTCCAAGTGGAGCATGGGAGTAGTATCTACAAATATGACATGGAAAGTTTGTAAGGTACACACGGATCTAAATGTCGCAGACCCGTTGACTAAAACCTCTTTCACGAGCAGGACATGAACAAACCCCAGAACTTATTGGGTGTTAATCACATGATGATATGATCACATGGTGATGTAAGTGTTAATCACATGGTGATGTGAACTAGATTATTGACTCTAGTGCAAGTGGGAGACTGTTGGAAATATGCCCTAGAGGCAATAATAAAATGGTTATTATTGTATTTCCTTGTTCATGATAATTGTCTATTGTTCATGCTATAATTGTGTTAACCGGAAACCATAATACATGTGTGAATACATAGACCACAACATGTCCCTAGTGAGCCTCTAGTTGACTAGCTCGTTGATCAATAGATGGTCACGGTTTCATGGCCATGGACATTGGATGTCGTTGATAACGGGATCACATCATTAGGAGAATGATGTGATGGACAAGACCCAATCCTAAGCATAGCACAAAGATCGTGTAGTTCGTTTGCTAAAGCTTTTCAATGTCAAGTGTCATTTCCTTAGACCATGAGATTGTGTAACTCCCGGATACCGTAGGAATACTTTGGGTGTGCCAAACGTCACAACGTAACTGGGTGGCTATAAAGGTACGCTACGGGTATCTCCGAAAGTATCTGTTGGGTTGGCACGAATCGAGACTGGGATTTGTCACTCCGTGTGACGGAGAGGTATCTCTGGGCCCACTCGGTAAGACATCATCATAATGAGCTCAATGTGACTAAGGAGTTAGCCACGGGATGATGTATTACGGAACGAGTAAAGAGACTTGCCAGTAACGAGATTGAACAAGGTATGGGGATACCGACGATCGAATCTCGGGCAAGTATCATACCGATAGACAAAGGGAATTGTATACGGGATTGATTGAATCCTTGACATCGTGGTTCATCCGATGAGATCATCGTGGAGTACGTGGGAGCCAACATGGGTATCCAGATCCCGCTGTTGGTTATTGACCGGAGAGGTGTCTCGGTCATGTCTACGTGTCTCCCGAACCCGTAGGGTCTACACACTTAAGGTTCGATGACGCTAGGGTTATAGGGAAATGGTATACGTGATTACCGAAGGTTGTTCGGAGTCCCGGATGAGATCCCGGACGTCACGAGGAGCTCCGGAATGGTCCGGAGGTAAAGATTGATATATAGGAAGTCCAGTTTTGGTCACCGGAAAGTTTTCGGGCTCATCGGTAGTGTACCGGGAGTGCCGGGAGGGTGCCGGAGGACCCCCGGGAGGGGTGTGACGACCAGAGGACTTCATGGGCTGTTAGATAAAGTGTGTCATCCCTTATTGGGCTGGGAAATACTTTTGCTAAAGGCCCATGTGGCTGGAGATAAGGAGATAAGGCAAAAAGGATTTAAAAGGAGGAGATCCACCTCCCTTGTGGGAGGTGGACTCTCCCTTTAATTCGGCCGGCCATCTCCTCTTTGGAGTGGAGGCCAAGCCAGCCCTCCACGTCCCTCCTCCTATATATACTTGAGGTTTTGGATGTTTTGAGACAGGATTTGATCTCTCTCTCTCACGGCGAAGCCCTACCTCTCTTCTTCCTCCTCCGCAGCGCTTAGGCGAAGCCCTGTCGGAATACCTTGCTACTCCACCACCACCACGCCGTCGTGCTGCTGTTGGAGCCCTTCCCCAACCTCTCCTTCCTCCTTGCTGGATCAAGGTGTTGGAGACGTCACCGGGCTGCACGTGTGTTGAACGCGGAGGTGCCGTCCGTTCGGCACTTGATCGGATCTACCGCGATCTGAATCGCTGCGAGTACGACTCCATCAACCGCGTTCTTGTAACGCTTCCGCTTAGCGATCTTCAAAGGTATGAAGATGCAATCTCTCCCCTCTCATTTCTGGTTTCTCCATAGATAGATCTTGGTGAACGTAGGAAAATTTTGATTTACTACTACGTCTCCCAACATTAAGTTCATGGAAAAACGGAGTAACGCAATAAGAGCAATGACATGATGTAGACAAGATCTATTCATGTAGGAATAGACCCCCTTGTTATCCTTAATAGCAATGATACATATGTGTCTTGCTGCCCCTTCTGTCACAGGGAAAGAACACCACAAGATCTAACCCATCACAAAGCACCTCTTCCCATGGCAAGAAAAATTGATCTATTTGGCCTAACTAAACCAAAGATTCAAAGAAAAAATATGAGGCTATAAGAAATCATGCAAATAAGATATCAAAGAAGACTAGAATAATATTCAGGGATAGAAACTGATCATGAACTCAAAATTCATCGGATCCCAACAAACACACCGCAAAAGTTTACATCAAATAGATCTCCAAGAGACCATTGTATTGAGAATCATAAGAGAGAGAGAGAAAGAGAGGAAGCCATCTAGCTACTGCCTACGGACCCGTAGTTCTATGGTGGACTACTTACGCATCATCGGAGAGGCACCTATGATCAAGATGAACCCCTTTGTGATGGTGTCTAGATTGGATCTCGAGGTTCTAGAACTTGCGGCGGCTGGAATTGTGTTTCGTCGACTCCCCTCGGGGTTTTGGAATATTTGGGAATTTACAGGCGTCATAGGCGGTGGAGAGGGGCCCCGAGGAGCGCACAGCCCACCAGGGCGCAGGCAGGCCCCCCTGGTGCGACCTAGTGGGTTGTGGCCTCCTCGCCCCACTCCCCCGACAATTCTTTGGTCCATTGGGTGTCTTCTGGTATAGAAAAAAATCTCCAAAAAGTTTCGTTGGCAACTGGCACTTTGGCACTATGTCAATAGGTTAGTCCCAAAAATGATATAAAGTGGTAATAAAATGATGGTAAAACATCCAAGAATGATAATATAACATCATGAAACAAGCAAAAATTATAGATACTTTGGAGACGTATCACTAGGCAACAATTCCCGTGTGTCCTTGAGAGTGCTTTGCTTTATATAAGAGAACTTTCCATCTTGTCCTTTGCTATAAAAGGATTGGGACACCTTGCTGCACATTTGTTACTTGTTATAAATTATCTGCTACAAAAGTATCTATCACTGTTACTTACAACACTATGAAAGCCGCTCGTCAACCTATTGAAAATGTTTACTATGAAAGCCGCTCCTAAACCTACTGAAAATATTAGTGGTAGCAATACAATACAAATACAATACAATACTTGTCACAAGCACTAATTTAAACATAAAAACACAATAATTACAACAACAATAATCATGTTATCACAAAATAACAGAAAGTAGAACACAAAAAATAAGATGACTATTGGGTTGCCTCCCAACAAGCGCTATCGTTTTCACCTCTAGCTATGCGTAATGCATAGTTTCAAGTGTTGTCATCTTTGACACTCAATCCATAAGTGGCCCTCATGATAGATTCATAATATGTTTTAATTCTCTTTATAGGGAAGTGTTCCATCCCTTTCTTTAGTGGTAATTGGAATCTTATGTTTCCCTCCTTCACATCAGTAATAGCACCTTTAGTTCGTAAGAAAGGTCTTCCAAGTATGATTGGCAAGATGGATTGAATTCAATGTCAAGCACAAAGAAATCTATAGGCACATAATTTCTATTAGCAAGAATAAGCACATCATTTATTCTACCCAAAGGTTTATTAATGGTAGAATCCGCAAGATGCAAATTAAGGGAACAATCTTGTATATCGGTTAGACCAAGCACATCACAAAGCGATTTAGGTATAGTTGAAACACTAGAAACAAGGTCACGCAAAGCATTACATTCATATTCTTTAAGCTTAATGTTGATTGTACGTTCCCAATCATCATGCAATTTTCTAGGTATAGAAACTTCTAGCTCAAGTTTCTCATCATAAGCTTTTATCATTACATCAACAATATGTTTTAGTAAAAGCTTTATTTTGTTCATAGACATTTGGTGAGATAATAATTGGTTGCATCAAGGAAATACATTCTACTAAATAAAAAAATCTCATAATTAAAGTCCTTGTAATCCAAGATAGTGGGTACATCACTAGTTAAAGTTTTCACCTCTTCAAACCCACTTTTTTCATGTTTATCATTAGAATCATCACCTTGTGAACAAACGAGACACCTTATAGCTAAAGTTGACTCATCTCTAGTCCCTTTATCCTCTATTTTTTGGATTACTAAACAAAGATTCAATGGGAGAAGTACCAATAATTTTAAGATCTTCATCACGGTTATTAATAGGAAGAGACTCCAGTTTAGCTGCCATCCTATTTACTAGAGTGGTTTGCTGATCTGAAATCTTTGCTATTAGTTATTTAGTTTGAGCAAATTGTGTTTGAAGATTAGATACTTCTCGATTGACCTCATCAAGTTGTTTATAACATCAAGCAAGGTTAAGTGTTCCTTGATTTCGGTAGCAAAGAATTTATTGTGCTCATATTGAGTAGTCATGAAAATTTTCATGTAGCTTTAAATTTCAGTCATCCCTTGGTAATAGGAAATATTATAGAATCTATCTGGAGACATGTTAGCAACTTCAAGCAAGAAACTAACAAGCGAAGGAAGTAAATTACCAAGTAAACTAGCAAAGATAAATGTTATTTATTTATTTATTTTTATAGCAAGCAAAATATACAGAAAATAAAAAGTAGAACAAGTGAATGATAATTTGTGAGAAGGTACTTAATAGGATTTTGGTGATACTCCCCGTCAACCTTCCTGATACTTGTAAACTGCATTAGGATTTTCCCCGAAGAGTAAGGGATGATGAAACATAGTAGAGGTAAGTATTTCCCTTAGTGAGAATCAAGGTTATTGAACCAATAGGAGGACCAAGAAAATTCCCGTCTTCAGCACCTACACACAAAAGAGCACACACTTGCACCTAACGCGAGCAAGAGGGTTGTCAATCCACTTGAACTCGTTACTTGCAAATGATAACTAGTGATAGATAGATAGTTTGATAAATATAAATTTAAAATAAAAAGAAAGTACACAATGACAAAAATTTACTTGAAGTTTTTGTAAATATATTTGTGAGGAGTTCCGGGGGGCATAGTTTTCGCTAGAGGCTTCTCTCTCGGAGAAAGCATACGGTGGGTAGACAAATTCCTGTTGGGCAATTGATAGAAAAGAGCATAGTTATGCAATATTTATTCACGGAAATAATCCTGTATATAGGCATAACATCTGTAAACAAGTAGACCGAGTCCTTCCTGCATCTACTACTATTACTCTACCCATCGACCGCTATCCAACGTGCATCTTGAGTATTAAGTAAAAACAGAGTAATGTTTGGAGGATGATGCCATGATGTAGACAAAGTATATAAAATTAATATGAATAAACCCCATCGTTATACCCTTAATGGAAGCAGTACAATATGTGCCATGTCCCTTTCTATCACTCGGTTTGAGCACCGCAAGATTGAACCCATACAACGCACCTCTCCCACCGAAGATAAATCAATCTAGTTGGACAAACCAAACAGGTAGATCAGAGAGAATTACAAAGCTATAACAATCATGCATATAAGAATTTAGAGAAGAATCAAATATTATTCATGAATAACCTGAACATAAACCCACAGTTCATTGGATCCCAACAAACACACCGCAAAGAGTGATTACATAAGATAGATCACCGCACGAATCGCGGTGATCTTGGCAATGAAGAACATAGAGAGAGATGTATCCATCTAGGTACTAACTACGGACCCGTAGGTCCGTGCTGAACTACTCACACATCACCATGGTAGCCGCAAGATTGACATAGAGGCCCTCCGTGATCGATCCCCCCTCCGGTAGGGCTCCAGATGGGCACACGGCAGAACAGAGACTTGTGGCGGCGGACAAAGTGTTTCGATAGGTTATCTAGGGTTTTGCTCTGGTCTTCATCCGAAGCTTCCAAGTCTTACTTTTGTCTAGAAAAAATCATGAAATAGTTTTGGGGTATTTGGACTTTTCGTACAATATTCCTAAAAGGCCCAAAGCAAACAGAAAACAACTGGCACTAGACACTGAGTTAATATGTTAGTGCGAAAAATAATATAAAACAACAAGTAAATGCTTAAAAAGTATCCTAAAATGATAATATAATAGCATGGAACAATCAAAAATTGTAGATATGTTGGAGATGTATCAATATGCTACTCATGTTGATCTCCCTAAGGATAAGTGGTTCAAATTCCATCCACCTATTGAAGAATTGTCGGAGGAACATGTTATAGTTAAAGCTGGAACAATTATTTATAATGTTGATCTGGTTGTGGCTACTACTTACATTGAGAAACCACCTTTTACTGTTAGGATTAAGGAACATGCTAAGACTACAATCATGGTTAATAAAATTAATATTAGAACATCTAAACCCTGTGAACAAATAAATGTAGAACCTAATATTGCAAAACTGGTGAAATGTTAGGATTGCAAAACCTGTTAGAAATGAACAAGATTTGTTAGAAAAAAATAAACCAGTGCTTGGCATGCATGTTATTTCTGTTAAATTGGAGATCATTGCTATCATGGTTTGTGTGATATGGGTGCTAGTGTGAGTGTTATTCTTTCTTACTTTGTATCAAGAAATTATGAATGATATGGTACCTTCTGGGATTGAAGATATTGACGTTACCATTAAACTTGCAAATACAGATACTGAAGGGATGTGTTTGTCGCCTAGAGGGGGGGTGAATAGGCGCTTTAAAATAATTACGATTTCGGCTTGAACAAATGCGGAATAAAACTATCGTTTAATTAGTCAAGCACAAAACCTAAAACAACTAGGCTCACCTATGTGCACCAAAAACTTATGCTAAGCAAGATATACAACTAAGTGATAGCAAGATATATAACAAGAAACAATATGGCTATCACAAAGTAAAGTGCATAAGTAAAGGGGCTTGGGTAAGAGATAACCGAGGCACGCGGAGACGACGATGTATCCCGAAGTTCACACCCTTGCGGATGCTAATCTTCGTTCGGAGCGGTGTGGAGGCACAATGCTCCAGAAGAAGCCACTAGGGCCACTGTAATCTCCTCACGCCCTCGCACAATGCAAGATGCCGTGATTTCACTAAGGGAACCTTAAGGGTGGTCATCGAACCCGTACAAACAAGGTTGGGGCAATCTCCACAACTTGATTGGAGGCTCGCAACAACATCACGAAGCTTCACCACAATGGATTGTGGCTCCAAGCTGACCTCAAATGCTCGGGGCAACCTCCACAACCTAATTGGAGACCCCGAAGCTTTCCCGGAGCTTTGCACAAAATGACTGAGCTCCGAGGCACCACTAACCGTCTAGGGCGCCAAAGCACCCAAGAGGAACAAGCTCTAGGGTGCTCAAACACCCAAGAGTAATAGCTTCTCAACTTTTCACATCCACGTACAATGTGGAGAACTCAAATCTATGCACCAAATGCAATGGCAAGGGCACACAAAGTGCCCAAGTCCTTATCTCCCAACTCCCACCAAAGCAACTAATGCTAGGGAGGAAATGAGAGGAAGAACGAAGAAGAACACGAAGAACTCCAAGATCTAGATCCAAGGGGTTCCCCTCACTTAGAGGAGAAAGTGATTGGTGGAAATGTGGATCTAGATCTCCTCTCTCTTTTCCCTCAAGAACTAGCAGGAATCATTGGAGGGATTGAGAGTTAGCAAGCTCGAAGAAGGTCAACAATGGGGGAAGAACACGAGGTGAAAAGATAAGGTTCAATGGGGAAGAACACCCCCTTTTATAGGTGGGAAAAAAATCCAACCATTAGCCTCACAACCCGCAAAAAGCGGTACTACCGCTCCAAGGAGAGGTACTCCTTTGAAAAACAACACCGAGGAGGAAAAAGGCCAGTAGAACCGCCGGAGCGATACTACCGCTCGTCCTCACGGTACTACCGTTATGGATAGCGGTACTACCGCTATGGGTAGCGGTACTACTGCTTGCGAGTGGTACTAAAAAGTTACATCCGTGCCTACCACGGCTGTCAATTACATGAGATTTTGGTCCGGAGTGGTAGTACCGCTCTTGGATCCGCGGTAGTACCGCTCCGGAGCGGTAGTAAAAAACCACATCCGCTCTAGACGCGGTAGTACCGCTGCAGCCTTTTAAGAACACCAAAACCGTCACAACTTTTGCAAACGGACTCCGAATTCAATGAAACAAAGTTTGTTGGAAAGATAACGACATGTGCTAACATAATATTGATTGAAATATAAATAATAAGAAAATGAGAAAAGGCCATAAGAAAATGGTGAGAACCCTTCCTCGAATAAGACCGGTGAAACCTCCAACATCGAAAACGCAATAGACGAAGGATATGAAATCGGTTTTTGATGTACTAGAGCTTGTCACAAAGATGAACACAAGCTCAAGAACCCACATATAGAAAAGCCAACCAAGAACCAAGAAATATGATGATGCCAAGAATGCAATTGTTTGAGCTCTCAACGAACGATATGATCAAGCTACTCACTTGAGAGCCCCCTTGATAGTACGTCAATCGATCCTATAACCTGGTCTCTCAACTACCACCATGAGACCGGTAAAATAGAAAACCCTATCAAGGTCAAAACTTAGCCTTGCGCATAGTCCACTTGAGCTAGATGATGATGATCTTGACTTCCTCAAGATGGACCACCTTTCTTGATTGCGTTGGCTTGATGAAGGCTAGATGATTGCTCCCCATACTCCATTAGGGGTGAGCCACTCTTCGGCACATCTTCAAAATTCCATTGTCACCACAATGAACGGAGAGCCTCAAGCATGATCTCTCCGTGATGCTTCACTTGAGCTTGCACACCGCAACCTTGATAACGATCACCACACAAAGAACTCTCACAAGGAACATGGGTTAGTAAAGAAAGCGTAATGGACAATGCTTACCATACCATGGGATCACTTGATCCCTCTCGGTACATCTTGCATGCTTTGTGTGTTTATCACTTGATTCACTCTTTGACTTAGTCTTGATCAACCTTGTATCTTATCTTCTCTCTTCATAAAGATGATGTCTTGAAGGTAATCATGAATGCTCACACAATCTCCTTCTTCAAGACATGCTTGCAATAAGCTCAACCCTCACATGAACAATATTGGATAAACCTTGAATACCACCTTGGTCATCATATAAACTCCTTCAAACCCAACAGATGGACTTCAATAAGTGCCTATGGACAAATCCTTCGAATATAACTCAAGGCAACCATTAGTCCATAGGGGTGTCATCAATTACCAAAACCACACATGGGGAAATGTGTTCTTACAATCTCCCCCATTTTGGTAATTGATGGCAACCACTTTCAAGAGAGTTTACATAAGGAAATAAGCACAACCAACCACACACAAATGAAATACATGAATGTGAGATGCAAATGCTTAAACAACAAAAGCAAAACTCTCAAAGCATTCCAAAATAAACTCCCTAAACTTCTCCCCCATTTGCATCGATTGCCAAAATGGACGAAAAGTTTAGAAAGCCAATATAATAGGTGTTCCTCCAAAAAGTTTGTATATCTAAAAATACGTGTGCAAAGAAATCCACATATCCAATGATAAGTAGTTAGAGGAAGAAAAACTATATCGGGAACCCAAAGATTGCACAAAGAATCATATGGCACAAAGACATACGCCGGAGTGAAGCAAGCAACCAAAAGATACTAATTGGAACAATCAATCACATGGATCTAGGAGCCACATGAATAAAAGATATTATGATATGGGCAAAAGAGTGTTTATAAAGAAACTAGAGGAGCTCCCCATGATTTGTGCGCAAATAAGAATTTGTTTTTTTGTATTTGAATACAAGTGCACAAAATAGGATCATGACTCCCCCAAAATCAATATAAACACACAACAAGTGCAAGGAAGTAGATAAGACAATGAGAATAGTACTTGCACTAAACATATGGTTGAGCAACATGTAGAAGAGGCAATCTTAAGAATAGGCTCAACCAAAATGATGCGTGTGAGTCATGGCAAAGCACTTGAGAAGACTTAGTATAAGGATGAGCATTAAGCATCAACATAGTCTTGATGAAATGAGACACAAAGTGCAAACCATATCCTTCCCACACACAAACCACTAGCAGCTGGGTTCACAAGATTACTAATAAGAAAATTAAAAACCAAGGCTTGGGACAACACCTGGTGAATATAGGAAATAATATCCTTGTCAAGAGGAGGGATACCAATCGAGATAGCAAAACCCTTGTGAGGAAGCATGAGGAAAATAATCTTCACCACCAAGGAGTGCATCAAAATGCAAGGATATAAGATCCGCACTCAAGAAAGATTCTTTCATGAAACCACCAAGTAAATAAAAAGGAAATGCAATGGTGGATGTGAAAGAAAAGAGGATATCAACTAGACATGTAACTTCTCTCATGTGTATAAGATTCTAGGTAGAGGGCAATCATGATGATATATCCACAAAGAATAATGTACACACGAAATAGTTACAAGAAGTAACAAACAAGATATCCAAAAGGAAGCCATAAATATACCAATAATATCTTTGCTTGAAAGCATAGCACATATCCTAATATTCTCTAATTGTACATAAATGAACTCCCAATACACGAACATCAAAGACATCACAACTGGAAATATGACATCATCATTGAGACGCTTTGAGAAAGGAAACAAGTACCAAAAGAATGAATCAAGAAATTCATGCCATGATGCAACCTATACAAGGTTGAATGCGAGAAATGTATGCATGAAGAAGATACTTGTTACCGAGATAGCATTGGATTGATGTAGTAGACGGTGGTTCTTCGATCGTCCTAGAATGGTCCAATAAGCACATGGTGTCAACACCTTCCTTGTATGTGAGCCGAGTGTCCAATGTATCTCCAATTGTTCCTAGAACAACACCACAAACAAAGTGGTACCCAAACTTTTAGGGACCAAAAAGTTAGTGGACCAACAATATATATAGGACAATCTCCACATAAATATGTGCATATAGATATGAAATTGAATTTCATGCACACTTTAGCCAATTTATGTCATAGTGGAGTTTCCCCTATATATAGGGTCAAGGAACGAGAACATGCCAATGAAAGTACATGTAGTAAATATGCATGCTCAAAGCTTTCAAGAATCAACTCAACACATAGTTGATAAGATACCAAAAGAAAAGGTATCAAGTGAAAATAAGATACCAAACGAAAAAATATCACTTGACGGATACCAACTAAAAGATAAATCAAGGAATGAGATATCCATTGACACATGCCAAATAGAAGGAAACAAGATACCAATTGAAGGGAAACAAGAGGTATCAAGTTCCCAAAAGGGAGCTAGGTTCCAAACAAACCAAACCCTCCTCAAATTTGCATGATGGCACAAAGCACCATACAGAGAAGGCTTTCCTCCCACCAACACACACTTGATGAAGATCAAAAGATTTTATGATGAACACATAAAGAGAGTGTTCTACAGAAAATAGGATAGCTCCCCCAAGAGATGTGCATTATATAGAATTTGCATTTGAATACAAAATGCACATGATGGGATCATCACTTTCCCTATATCTATAGAAACACTAGGCATGCTGAAAAAGATCCACAAGAAGCAAGGAAGCCAAACGATAAATAAAATCCTATGTAAAGATGATTAGCAATCTCTACCACTTAAAAGGAATACCAATTGTCAAAGGCAAGAAGTATTTGGAAATAATTCCCATTGGTAGATTGCAAATAGATCCAACATCATCTTTACACCTCAATCATAAGCAAATGACACTTTTAGAGCTAGCATGCCACCTAGGAACAAGATAAATTGTAATATCAAATCGAAGTGGCAATATCTCAAATGTAAACATTCTCTGGGCTTGTAATATGCACATAGCATATTACTCCCCCACAATGTGGTAACCCAACGTTAATAACAAGTAGCAAATGAAATCCCACAAGAGATAATTAATGGACAATTTTGAATTTGAATTTCTCATTAGAAGACATACCAAATAGAAGCTAGATAATCTTGTAATATCAATACTAAGTGGTATTCCTCATGAACACACATTTTTAGGGTCATGAAGTGCATAAGGCACATCACTCCCCCAAAATGGGATAATCCATTAATCTCTCACAAAGAGCCAACTAAGATATAAACATGATGCAAAAAGGCTCTACACAAGACTCACACATACATGATGTGCAACCCATCATACATACTTGATTTCTCAAGATAAACAAAGAGGAAGCACAACATATAAAAACACATGCAAGGTACAAAACCACAACATGCAAAGGGGCAAGTAACTAACAATGTATTCAATTTAAGTACAAGTTACCGCAAGGAGGAACATTGGTATATGATAGACACTTGATGAACCACATGAAATGGCTTGAGACAATATGAATGATGAAGAACCCTCAATTCTTCATAATGTAGCCACGTCACCAATGCCCTCCAACAATGCCTATTGATCAAGTTTGAGCTTGTTGGTCCCCAACCAAGTTGGGTCCTAAGAGGTTAGTCACAATAGGTTGGGCTACCCAAATGGTTCTTTTCTTGACACCACTTTGAGTACCAACAAACTTGGCAAACACATTGCCAACCTTATCCTTTCCAAGAGAATAGATATCATCAATAATGATTGGGTTGGATAAGTTACCATTAGTGCATGAAGAAGCAAAGTGACCCTTCTCATGACACAAGTAGCAACATTTACCCTTTACTTTCTTCTCAATTGATTTCTCAACTTGAGGAGCGTTGACTTGGGTCTTCTTGGGAAGTGGCCTTTTTTCAACTTGACGTTGAGCATGAGATTGAACTTGTGGCCACTTCCCTTGTTGCTTGTCACTATGGGGCTTATTCTTCAATGGGCAAGATCTAACATGTTGCCCTTCTATTTTGCACTTGAGGCAAACAATCTTGGCCGAATTCTTGACTTGTTCTTGGTCCTTCTTGTTGTTTCTCTTGGAATTCTTGTTCTTATCAGAGTTGAATCCAAGTCCACCTTTGTCATTTTGGTATTTTTCCCACACAAGATATTGTTGAGTGTGGACTTCCCTTCATCACTATTTTCCAAGTCTTTGTTCAAAGAAGTGACTTGGGCCTTGAGCTCTTTGATTTCCTCTACATGGTTAGTATCAATACAAGTACTAGAGGAAGTATATGCTTCATCATTAGAGCAACAAGGCAAGGAAAGTAATTCATCACAAGATGTACCAACATTATGAGTAGATGAACTACGAGGACTAACACATGGCAATAAAGCATTTCTACTAGATGTAGTGCTAATTTCCACATGAGGATCACTTGATGTTACCTTAGTAGTACTAGACTCATGAGCTATCTTTAGCACATTATGAGATACTAGAAAATCGCCATGATAGCTAGAAAGCTTTTCATGACTCTCTTCCAATTTCCCATAATTACTAGATAGCAACTTAAGTTCAGCCCTTAGCTCAACATTCTCCTTTAATATGGATGCTTCAAAAGAAATAGAGTTAGTAGCACAAGCATCATCATTAACAAAAAGAGGAGAAGGCAACTTGGCAAGCTCTTTAGCATATGGAACTTTAAGTCGAGCATGAGACTCGGTGAGTTCAATGAGCGAACTCTTAACGACACTTGAGCCATTTTCGAGGTGCTCAAAGTCCTCAAGGAGTTTAGCATGTGCAACTTCAAGATTATCATTTTTAGTTCTAAAATCATTAGCCACCTCGAAAGTTCTTTCATGTGATTCCTTTAATCTAGATAATTCTAGAGCAAAGGTCTCCTCAAGAGATTCCTTGGTGGTTTGTTCATTTTCAAGAGCTTGAGATAGCTCCGCGATCTCATTAGCGTAATCACGTTCATGACCTTCCATTTTCTCAATGGTGGCCTCATGCTCCTCGAGATGAGCTTCCAACTCCTCAATATATTTCTTGGCCTCAATGGCAATAAACATGATTTCCATGAAGTTGGAACGAGCAATATTATTCTTATGAAGAGCTTTTAAAACCATTTCTCCCTTAAGTTTTAAGTAAGCAATATTATCACTCTCTTCATCATTATCATCAACATCATCATCGTGAGATATATTAGGATTCAAAGTAGGAGATATCTTTGAAGCCTTAGGCATAAGGCAAAAGTGAGAAACAACAGATGATGACGTAGGATCCACTAAAGCACCATTCAAGACCACATCTTGTTCCATGGAGTGTTGGGTGTCCTCTACATTGTTAGCACAATAACTCGAGGACATAGATACATTTTTATCATGGCAACAAGATATAGCAAGCATATCATCATGAGATTTAGTCAAGCTATTTGTACATGATATGCAAGGACTATCAACACAAGCATGTGAAACATTTAAAGTGCTCGAGGTGTTAAAGTCCAAAGATGAAGCATTGCAATAAGATAGTGAAGAAGAATTATCAACAATAAACCCACTATCATCATTACAGTGATCATCACTACTCACCATATAATTACCTTGTGGCAATCCACATGTAGGTGAAGTAGAAGAAGTTGAGAAGACAACATGACCGGAGGTGGAGGGAGAACAATCATCCCTACAAATCTTGGACACCACATATTTATCTTGAAGCTTTGTCCACAACTCATGAGCATCTCGGAATGGCATGAGTTCAAATATAACTACATTGCTTAAAGCATCAAAAAGCACATTAGAAGCTTGAGCATTGAGATGAGAGTTTTTCTAATCCTCTAAAGATAAGTGTTGAGAATGCTTTGGAGGATAAAAACCCATATCTACAATTCGCTCTAAATTTGGGTCCATGACTATCACGCCCAAGATGCGGTCCTATCCTTATTTGGGCATGAGGGCCTCGACAGGGATAGAAGCGCATCTCGATGCGTTCGCAAGAATGGATATCATTACAAGTACATGTACAGAAGAGATGAGTATATGGAATTGGCTTACACTCGCCACAAGCTACATCAGAGTCACAACAATACAATAACATCTCAACCATCATACATAAGAGCAGGGTCCGACTACGGATGAAATCAAACGATAAAATGACATCCACCCTTGCTATCCCAGGCTGCCGCCTGGAACCCATCCAAGATTGAAGAAGAAGAAGAAGAAGAACTCCAAGTCAAATCAAGCAACGCGCTCACGTCAAATCATCACATTACCTGCACCTGCAACTGTTGTTGTAGTAATCTGTGAGCCACAAGGACTCAACAATCTCATTTCCAAGGGTATCAAGACTATTAAAGCTTAATGGGTAAGGCAAGGTTAAGTGGTGAGGCTGCAGCAGCGACTAAGCATTTATTTGAGTGGCTAACTTATGAGTACATAAAGTAAAGTATGGTGGTCTATGCATAACAAATGTGAACTAGCAATGATCACTATCTGATCCTGAACACCTACTTACGTCAAACATAACCCCACCGTGTCTCTTTCGGATAAGGACTCACGAGAAGAGACAGTCATGGTTACTCACACAGTTGGTGTATTTTATTAGAGTTTAATTCAAGTTTGCTATGACCGGGTGTTAAAAAAATTATCCAAGTTTGCCACATAACCGCGGGCACGGCTTCTCGAAAAGATTTAACCCTGCAGGGGTGCTCCAACTCGTCCATCACAAATTAACCACACTCAGCGGGAATAACCTCAACCACGGCTCTCGTGATCTTCCTAGGCAATTCCAAAGGAAATCCAACACCTTGAGATAACCCAAAGAAAATCAGAGTTCCTCACTCAAGACGTTCGAGAAAGGTAAAACAAATCCAGCAAGGCCGCCCGGCGTGTCGACGAACCCGATAAGAGCCGCGTATCTCCTTCTCAGGACACGACAGATGAGCAGTACGTACGGTGGCCTGATAGAATTCCCTCGAGTTGCCCCGAGGTGGCCCCGCAAGTGGCTCTATTTTGGACCAACACTCATGAGGAGCACTGGCCCGGGGGTTGATTAATTGATCCACGGAGTCCGGAAAAATATCCCCTATGCAAGTTCATTAATTATTAGGAAAATGTAGTACCAATGTTGGGCCTTGCCAGACAAGTTTTAATCTAACCCGAAAATCAGGGGGGTCCCCATAACAACCCAAGCATGTTAGGAGCGCTCATTTATGGATCATAACACCGGTTCACAAGTAACTAAGGGCGGCAAGAGTGGAACAAAACACCAAGCAAAGGCCAAGCCTTCCAACTTTACCAATTATATATGTGCATTAGATTAAATAGCAGCAATATTGTGATATAACAAAAGAAGGCCCATGTTGACACATGGAAGCAATAGCACCTGCAACTAGCAACGCTATAAGAAGGCTGAGCAAACGGTAACATAGCCAAATGTTTTGCTGGGACGTGGAAGGGTTAGTGGCTTATCATGGCAATGTTGGGAGGCTTATCAAACAAGTGGTAGGTAGCGAGACATAACGATAAAAGACGAGACAACTAGCATGGCAATGATAGTAATGGTATCCAGGAAAATGTGTCATCTTGCCTGAGATCCCGCTCGGAAGAAGACCGAGTCCATGTAGAAGACGAACCAACGTAGTCGAACGAATCCTCACACTCCGAACGCTTTCGGAACTCTATCGAGAAGAACTAATCCGAACAAACAATCAACACAAGATACACCACCACATATGCAAAACACGATGCACAAATGATATGATGCATGTCCGGTTAAATATGCAATGCAAGACAAATCACCCCATCAAATACTACACATTAAGTGAAGCTCAATATGCAACGAGTTGCATATTGACGAAACTCCACATTCGAATTATCTAGTTCACTCTCATTAGGTACACGACAATATTAAATGTTTTTAAACATGGCAAGAGGTGAAGCATAAGTAAACTATCTATCTAGTCATGTTAAATGAGGCCGGAAACAACTTATAGCATTTCCGAAATGGCCCCATATATTAATTATGAATTTGGTCCAGATCTGATCTAAACATATTTTATGTTTTTTAAACAGCATAATAAATATCACCATGTTATTATATATGGAATTCTAGTCGATTTACATATATAGAACATCTCAAACGGAGCTACGGTTCAAAAGATATGAGCAATACAAGATGCGGATGACATGAACGCAAATGCATGAAAACATCACCACAAACATTTCAAATCATGAATGCAACAAGTTATTATGGAACTACATGAGATTCTAAGCAATTTTCATATATGGAATGCCCAAAACGGAGCTACGGTTCAACCACAATCATCGAAACAAGTTTTGGACGAAATCTGCCAAAAACAGCAAGATGGCATTTTAAACATGTGAAAACAACAAGCTACAAGACTCCGAAATGCACAAACTAAGCATGGGGCAATAGCATACAACACCTACTTCATTTCATCTTCACATATCATAACCAAAACATGCATGGATCACTTGGTAGGAAGCTCACAAGAAGGCTACTTAATAACAGTTTCAGACTTAGTGAAAATAGCAGTTTTAGACAGTGCAGTTTTTATCACGAAGGCATATTGACAGCATTGAAACTGTATTCTACAGGTCATGGAATGGCATGGAACTTAACATCATACTAGACGGAAGTACCAACAACAAATAACTCCATTGCATCAACCACAAAAGAGGTCCAGATCACTAGCAAATCACATGGCAAGACAGCAACAAAATATAACAGATTTCAGACAGAAATATTTTGGACCCTCAAAAATAACAGATTTTCATAGAAAGTTGACAACAGCGAAACAACACCTAAACATGCATTTCTATGACAAAAAAAATATCCACGGGCTAGGACACACATCAATGAGCAACTTTCATGTTGAAAATATTTTCATATCATGCCCGGATTAAATCATACGAAAATGACAAAAGGGCATCACGTCATAAATGATATGCACACCAACATGCTCAAATGACAAAACTAAATACACCGATAAATCCTATGGATTATTCTACCCGAAAACATATATGATATGCCTATGTTCGTGTAGCAAATTAATCACAATTAAATATTCGGGCATTAGGCCTATTCACGAAAAAGCAAGCCAACAATGCAAAATAATGTGCAAACAACAATCCGACATTTTTCTCATGCATGAAAATGTGATGCGAATGAGATGAACATTTTTAATATAAGATTGTATTAATTCCGATGCATGTTTATTTAATTAACATCGTTTAAACCGCAAAAGGATTAACTAACTACAAAAACAAAAAACAAAAGGGGGAGGGGACTGATCACCCTGGGCCTAATGGGCCAACCGGCTGGGGAGGCAGGCGGCTAGGCGCTGCTGGCCGCACTGGGGGAGGCCGACCCACCTGGCAGCGAGCGCTCGGGTCAACGCGTCCTCGAGCGGGGCTCGTCCTCCCGCTCTCGCCCCCGTCGCCCGGCAGGGCTGGCAGCGTGGCGATGGCTGGCGGCGGCGAACAGCGGATCACGGCGCGAGGGAAGGCCGGGGACGAGGAGATCCGGCGCGGGGCGGAGGGATCCCAGCAACGGCGGTGGCCAGCAGGGCTTGGGGCGGCGGCGCCATGGCGGCGGCGAGCTGCGGCAAGAGGAAGGCTGGCAGGGTCAGGGAGAGAGGGAGAGAGGAAGGAGAATAGGGAAGGAGGGAAAGACCGGCGGCGGCGGCTCCGGCAAGGGCCTGGCCGGCGATGGCGAGGGCGGCTCCGGCGAGCTGGCCATGAGGCTGTGGCAGGGGAGCACGGGAGCAGCCATGGGAGGCTCCAGGAAGCTCCGGAGAGCTCCGAAACGGCCGGATCGGGCCCGGATGGTCTTCCCGGGCTCAGATCTGGGCTCGGCGGGCTGGCTAGAGGTGAGAGGAGGCTAGGGTTAGGTTTGGGGGCACAGGAACCGAGGGGGTTTAAATAGGGCTAGGGCTAGGGTAGCGCACTGTCCGATTTCAGACTGCCGAGTGTCGGTCCGACTGTCCGGAAGCGGAGGGACGGGCTACGGTGACCGTGCAGACGGGCAAAGAGGGGAAGGGAGAGAAGTGCGACCCGTGACACGGAGTTTTATAAAACACCGAAAATGTCTGACGGTAACCCGATAACCTCACTGCTACGAGTGTCCGACGGAGTATCTAACGAGCTCGGATCGCGACGAAAATCGACGGGCAGTCTACCTACAATATAACAAGACCGCACGACAAGTTTCAACTCGATCCGAGAATATTTTTGCACGCACTGAAGAACGGTTTTATTTTTTTACGGTGCCACGGGCGCGTGCGTGTGTTGCTGGACTCAAAACGGGCAATGGCGAAACGGAGAGAACCAACAACTACGAACGGATGCAAGTTTTCGAAAACAGGCAACGATGCAATGCCGATGATGCAAATGATGCGATGATGAATGCGACAACCAGATGAACACATGCCGAAAACGGAAAGAAAGGGGGAATCTTCTGGAATCTTCTGGAGCGTCGGTCTCGGGCTGTCACAATGACCCTAAAGAGATTAAGCATGCGAATTACCCAAACATCAAAATTGTGCCATCGAAACTAAGAGTGTCAGATAATCCTAATCCCCTAGTTGACATCCTTACTCTCTAGGTGGTTAAACCTAATAATGAGAGACCTAGCTCTGATACCAATAGAAAGGATGTGGATGTCGCCTAGAGGGGGGGGGGGTGAA
Source organism: Hordeum marinum (assembly GCA_022496015.1). NCBI lineage: Eukaryota > Viridiplantae > Streptophyta > Magnoliopsida > Poales > Poaceae > Hordeum > Hordeum marinum. Next base: position 416,147,623 of record CM039677.1, on the reverse strand, counting down.
TAGGCGCTTTAAAATAATTACGGTTTAGGCTTGAACAAATGTAGAATAAAACTATCGTTTAATTAGTTAAGCACAAAATCTAAAACAACTAGGATCACCTATGTGCACCAACAACTTATGCTAAGCAAGATATACAACTAAGTGATAGCAAGATATATAACAAGAAACAATATGGATATCACAAAGTAAAGTGCATAACTAAAGGGGCTCGGGTAAGAGATAACCGAGGCACGCGGAGACGATGATGTATCCCGAAGTTCACACCCTTGCGGATGCTAATCTCCGTTCGGAGAGGTGTGGAGGCACAATGCTCCCCAAGAAGCCACTAGGGCCACCGTAATCTCCTCACGCCCTCGCACAATGCAAGATGTCGTGATTCCACTAAGGGACCCTTGAGGGTGGTCACCGAACCCGTACAAACAAGGTTGGGGCAATCTCCACAAGTTGATTGGAGGCTCCCAACGATACCACGAAGCTTCACCACAATGGATTGTGGCTCCAAGGTGAACTCAAATGCTCGGGGAAATCTCCACAACCTAATTGGAGACCCTGAAGCTTGCCCGGAGCTTTGCACCACAATGATTGAGCTCCGAGGCACCACCAATCGTCTAGGGCGCCAAAGCACCCAAGAGGAACAAGCTCTAGGGTGCTCAAACACCCAAGAGTAATAGCTTCTCAACTTCTCACTTCCACGTATCACCGTGGAGAACTCAAACCTATGCACAATGGCAAGGGCACATAAAGTGCCCAAGTCCTTATCTCCCAACTCCCACCAAAGCAACTAATGCTAGGGAGGAAATGAGAGGAAGAACAAAGAAGAACACGAAGAACTCCATGATCTATATTCAAGGGGTTCCCCTCACTTAGAGGAGAAAGTAATTGGTGGAAATGTGGATCTAAATCTCCTCTCTCTTTTCCCTCAAGAACTAGCAAGAATCATTGGAGGGATTGAGAGTTAGCAAGCTCGAAGAAGGTCAACAATGGGGTAAGAACACGAGCTCAAAAGATAAGGTTCAATGGGGAAGAAGACCCCCTTTTATAGGTGGGGAAAATCCAACCGTTATCCTCACAGCCTGCACAGAGTGGTACTACCGCTCCAAGGAGCGGCACTACTGCTAGAGAGGTAGTACCCCTTTGAAAAACAACACCGAGGAGGCAAAAGGCCAGTAGAACCACCGGAGCGGTACTACCGCTTGTCCTCACGGTACTACCGCTATGGATAGCGGTACTACCGCTACGGGTAGCGGTACTACTGCTTGCGAGCGGTACTAAAAAATTACATCCATGCCTACCAAGGCTGTAAATAACACGTGATTTTGTACCGGAGTGATAGTAACGCTCTTGGATCTGCGGTAGTTCCGCTTTGGAGCGGTAGTAAAAAATTACATCTGTTCTAGCCGCGGTATTACCGCTGCAGCATTTTAAGAACACCAAAACTACCACAACTTTTGCAACTCGACTCCAAATTCAATGAAACAAAGTTTATTGGAAAGCTAACGACATGTGCTAACACAATCTTGATTGAAATATAAATAATAAGCAAATGATAAAAGTCCCATAAGAAAATGGTGAGAACCCTTTCTCGAATAAGACCGGTGGAACCTCCAACACCGAAAACGCAATAGACGAAGCATATGAAATCCGTTTTCGATATACTAGAGCTTGTCACAAAGATAAACACAAGCTCAAGAACCCACATAGAGAAAAGCCAACCAAGAACCAAGATAGATGATGATTCCAAGAATGCAATGGTTTGAGCTCTCAATGAACGATACGATCAAGCTACTCACTTGAGAGCCCCCTTGATAGTACGTCAATCAATCCTATAACCTTGTATATCAACTACCACCATGAGACTGGTAAAATAGAAAACCCTATCAAGGTCAAACCTTAGCCTTGTGCATAATCCACTTGATCTAGATGATGATGATCTTGACTTCCTCAAGATGGACCACCTTTCTTGATTGCGTTGGCTTGATGAAGGCTAGATGATTGCTCCCCCATACTCCATTAGGGCTGAGACACTCTTCGGCACATCTTCAAAAGTCCATTGTCACCACAATGAATGGCGAGCCTCAAGCATGATCTCTCCGTGATGCTTCACTTGAGCTTGCACACCGTATCCTTGATAACGATCACCACTTGATGTCATCTTCCATGGGTTGTATGGGATCTTCCTCTTGATGCAATCCCATGGAAATATGCCTAACCCCACAAAGAACTCTCACAAGGAACATGGGTTAGTACACAAAGCGTAGTGCACAATGCTTACCATACCATGGGATCACTTGATCCCTCTCGGTACATCTTGCATGCTTTGTGTGTTGATCACTTGATTCACTATTTGACTTAGTCTTGATCAACCTTGTATCTTATCTTCTCTCTTCATAAAGATGATGTCTTGAAGGTAATCATGAATGCTCACACAATCTCCTTCTTCAAGACATGCTTGCAATAAGCTCAACCCTCACATGACCAATCTTTGGATAAACCTTGAATACCACCTTGGTCATCATATAAACTCCTTGAAACCCAACAGATGGACTTCAAGAAGTGCCTATGGACAAATCCTTCGAATATAACTCAAGGCAACCATTAGTCCATAGGGGTGTCATCAATTACCAAAACCACACATGGAGAAATGTGTTCTTACGGATACTATTTCACCACTTGGTATTGTTCGAGCTATTGAGGTCTTGTGCGGAAAAGTCAAATATCCTAATGATTTCTTTGTAATTTGTTCACTACAAGATAATTTTTGTCCCATTATATATGGTAGACCTTTCTTGAATACCATTAATGCTAAGATTGATTATGTTAAATACAAAAGTTAGAGTTAGTTTTGGTGATGTATCTCATGAGTTTAACTTCTCTAAGTTACGTAGACAACCACATGAAAAACAATTATCTAGAAATATAAAATTACTGGTCTTTCTTCTATTGTCGTACCTCCTGGTAATCTATTAGAACAATATTTGTGAGATCATGAAAATGACATGCATGTGGATGAAACAAATGAAATAGATGATATATTATTTAGACAAGAACCTATCCTTAAACACAATTTGCCTGTTGACAGTCTAGGAGATCCTCCCCCATCTAAGGGTGATCCCGTGTATGAATTAAAGAAACTACCTGATACATTGAAATATGCTTATGTTGATGAAAAGGATATATATCTTGTTATTATTAGTGCTAACCTTTCAAAACATGAAGAAAGGAGATTACTCAAAACACTAAAGAAGAACCAAGCTGCTATTGGATATACTCTTGATGATCTTAAGGGCATTAGTCCCACTCTATGTCAGCACAAGATTAATATCAAACCGGATGCTAAACCCATCACTGATCATCAACGTTGTCTGAATCCTAAAATGAAGGAAGTGGTAAGGACAGAAATATTAAAGCTTCTGGAGGTAGGTATAATTTTTTCTATTGCTGATAATAGATGGGTAAGTCATGTTCATTATGTTCCTAATAAAGGAGGCATAACCGTTGTTCCTAATGAGAAAAATGAACTTATCCCACAAAGAAATGGAACTAGTTATAGGATGGTAATTGATTTCAGGAAATTAAACAAAGCTACTAGAAAAGATCATTACCCCTTGCCTTTTATTGATCAAATTCTAGAAATATTATATAATCATACACACTTTTGTTTTCTTTTTGGATATTCTATTTTTCTAAAATACCCGTGTCAAAATAAGATCAAGAGAAAACTACTTTTACTTGTCCTTTTGGAGCTTCTGCTTATAGACGTGTGCCTTTTGGTTTATGCGATGCACCTGCTACCTTTCAATGATGTATGACTACTATATTATCTGATTTTTGTGAAAAGACTTTTGAGTTATTCATGCATGATTTTTTCATCTATGAGACTTCTTTTGATGATTGCTTAAGCAACCTTGATCGAGTTTTGCAAAGATATGAAAAAAATTAATCTTGTCTTGAATTGGGAGAAGTGCCACTTTATGGTGAATGAAGGTGTAATAGTCGGCATAAAATTTTGAAACAAGCTATTGAGGTAGATAAAGCTAAAGTTGATGGAATTGAGAAAATGCCATGTCCTAAAGATGTTAAAGGTATAAGAAGTTTTTGGTCATGGTGGTTTCTATAGAAGATTCATTAAAAAATTCTCAAGATTTCTAGTCCACTAACTAATCTTATTTAAAAATATGTTCCATTTGTTTTTGATGACAATTGTGCAGAAGCCTTTGAAATACTTAAGAAAGCCTTAATTTCTCCACCTATTGTTCAAGCACCTGACTGGAACTTACCATTTGAAATTATGTGTGATGCTAGTGATTATGTTGTTGGTTCTTTCTAGGACAAAGAGTTGATAAGAAATTGAATGTTATTCATTATGCTAGTAAAACTCTAGACAACGCTCAAAAGAATTATGCTACTGTTGAGAAAGAATTTGTAGCAGCTGTGTTTGCATGGGATAAATTTAGACCTTATACTATTGGTTCTAAAGTTACTATTCACACTGATCATGCTGCTATTAAATACCTTATGGGAAAGAAAGATGCTAAACCTAGACATATTAGGTGGGTTCTATTACTTCAAGAATTTGATTAGGATATTACTGATAGAAAGGGACCTGAGAATCCTGTAGCAGATAATTTGTCTATGATGGAAAATGTTCTTGATGACCCAGTGCCTATTGATGATCATTTTCTTGATGAGCAATTAGCTGTTATAAATGCTTCCCATAAAACTCCTTGGTATGCATACTATGCTAATTACATTTTTGCTAAATATATACCACCTAATTTCACATACCAACAAAAGAAAAAGTTCTTCTTTAATTTAAGATATTACTTTTGGGATGACCCACATATATATAAATAAGGAGTAGATGGTGTTATTAGACATTGTGTACCTGAGCATGAACATAAACAAATCCTACGAAAGTGTTACAATCTGTTTTTATTGCCTATCTTTTCAAGGATGCACGTAAGTTTGTCCTTTCGTGCGATGATTGTCATAGAATTGGTAACATTGGTAGGCGTCAGGAAATGCCTATGAATATTCTCTTGTTATTGCATCATTTAATGTTTGGGGCCTTGATTATATGGGACCTTTTCCTTCCTCTAACAGGTACACTCATATTTTAGTCGCCATTGATTATGTTACTAAGTGGGTAGAATCTATTCCAACTAGTAGTGTTGATCACAATACTTCCATTAAAAATGCTTAAAGAAGTTATTTTCCCAAGGTTTGGTGTCCGTAGATATTTAATGGCGGATGGTGGTTCACATTTTATTCGTGGTGCTTTCCGTAAACTTCTAGCTAAATATGATTTTAATCATAGAATTTCATCACCTTATCATCCCCAGTCTAGCGGTCAAGTTGAATTGACTAACATAGAAATAAATTTGATCTTCCAAAAGACTGTCAATGGATCTAGAAAGAATTGGTCTAAGAAACTTGATGATGCATTATGGGCCTTTAGAACTACTTATAAAAATCCTATGGGTATGTCTCCCTATGGTTTATGGAAAAGCATGTCATTTACCTCTTGAGTTAGAATGTAAAGCTTACTAGGCAATTAAAAAACTTAATTATAATTTCAAACTTCTTGGTGAAAAGAGGTTATTTGATATTAGCTCTTTAGATGAATGGAGGACACAAGATTATGAAAACGCCAAGTTGTTTAAAGAAAAAGTTAAAAGATGGCATGGCAAAAGAATCCAAAAACTAGAATTCAAAGTAGGCGATCAAGTTCTTTGTACAATTCTTGTTTCAGATTCTTTGTAGGAAAGCTTCTCTCCATGTGGGAAGGACCATATATCATCGAAGAAGTTTATCACTTCGGAGCTACCAAGATCAACAATGCCGAAGGGACTAATCCGAGAGTGGTAAATATACAAAAAAATTGAACATTATATCTTAGGTACACCCATTAATGTTGAAACTAATATTCTTCAAGTGATGACACCAGAAGAATACATAGAAGAGACCTTTTGGAACACTCCGAAATCCTAAAAAAGTGTAGGTATGTGATACGGTAAGTAAACCGACTCCAAAAACTCCACAAAAATTATTTGTATCCATTTTGGAATATTAGAAAAATTACAAAAATAAGAACCAATCGAGGGGCCCATGAGGTCACAAGGAAACAATGTGTGCCCTATCCCATGGGCACGCCGAGTTGCCTTGTGGGCCCCTCGTGTTCCCTCCCCACTCTGTTTTCTTCCAGAATACATGTTTCACCAGAGAAAAATTCACTATATATACTCTGTATATTTGACCACCGCATGGTAAGTTTCTCCTCTATTCTTGTTTTGAGCTATTTTCTGTCAAGAATCCTAGGTGTTGGAAGCGCTCATGGCAACCCAAGATCTTCGTAAGAAGCATCGCATAGGTCAGCCTTCTCTGGGCAAACACCCTTACAACAAAGTATACTATGAGTTGTCGTCAGAAGGATAAGAGGAATCCACCACTCAAGAGTAAGCCATTAAAGGAGGCACGATAAAAGCAGGGGAATCTGAAGGAGTTCTTGTCAAGTCCTCCTCCAAGGACTCGAATAAGGGAGACTTAAAACTTCCTCTTCCTGATAATATTTCTTTTCCTAAAATTGATGCTCTGAATGCTATGGAAGCAATTTGTTCCCAAAACATGGCGCTCACTCATGTAGAAAGTCTCGCGTCAACTAGGCGTGTCAACGGGCTATGGAGATGCCCATAAATAGATATCTATGTGAGGAGTATGGATTGCCATGCAACGGATGCACTAGAGTTGTAAGTGTATGAAATCTCAACTGAAGCTATGTGGGTGTGAATCTAACTTGCTTGCTCATGAAGACCTCGGGCATTTGAGGAAGCCCGTCAAAGGAATATACAAGCAAGGTTCTATAATGAAAAATTCCCACTAGAATATGGAAGTAACAAAACAAGAGACTCTCTATATGAAGAACATGGTGCCACTTTGAGCCACAAGTGTGGAATAAGAGCTAGTAGCACCATCCCTTCTCTCTTTTCTCTCATTTATTTATTTATTTTTTCTTTTTTTCTTTCACTATTTTTTATCCTTTTCTCTTCTTTTTTTATTTTTCGTCTGGAGTCTCTTCCCCACTTGTGGGTGAATCATTGACTCCATCATCCTTTCCTCATTGAGACAGTGCCCTAAATAATGATGATCATCACACTTTTATTTACTTACAACTTGATATGAAAAACTCATAGGATGATATGACTCTATATGAATGCCCCTGACAGTGTACCAGGATGTGCAATGATCTAGCATAACATGTATAAGAGATAATGAACGGTGGCTTTGCTAGAAATACTATGTCAACTTATTTGATCATGCAAAGCAATATGACAATGAAAGTACAAGTTATACGTTCCACCACGGTGGAAGTTGCATGGGAATATATCTCGGAATGGCTATGGAAATGCCATGATAGGTAGGTACGATGGCTGTTTTGTGGAAGATATAATGAGGCTTATGTGCAACAAAGCGTTTCATTTCATGGTGTTTGGATGCACCAGCAAAAGTTGCACCGATCCTCGAGGTGAGAATGGGCAATGCATGGTATCGAAGAGGCTATGAAATATGTGGATATAAATGAAGTACTAGAGCAACTGCTAAGCTCAAAAGATATAAGTGAAGCACATAGAGCATTCTAACAAATCATGGTGATGGTATGTCTCTCTCTAATAGGTATGTCCAAAAAAATCATTACAGGAAAGTAAAAACAAGAAGCAAAGTAAAGCAAATGACGCTCCAAGCAAAACTCATATCATGTGATGAATAAAAATATAGCTCCAAATGACATACCGATGGATTGAGACGAAAGAGGGGATGCCTTCCGGGGCATACCCAAGCTTAGACGCTTGAGTATTCCTAAAATATTACCTTGTGGTGCCTTGGTCATCCCCAAGCTTAGGCTCTTGCCGCTCCTTATTCCCTTGTCCATCACGGTAACACCCGAAACTTGAAAACTTCACCACACAAAACTCAATAGAAACTTCGTGAGATCCGTTAGTATAATAAACATATACAATACTTTAGGTACTGTTATAAATTTATTATCATTTTACTATTTCATAAGGTATTGTATTCTAGCTTCTCCATTACTTATACCCCACGATATAATCCATAGCATCATCAAAACAAGCAAACTATGCAAGCAAAAAAACAGAATCTGTCTAAAACAGAACAATCTCTAATGATCCATAAAGAAACCATACTTGTGTAACTCGATAAATTATAAAAAATTAGCAAGTCCTAAGAAAATTGTATATAGATACTGTATAAAAAATCAGATAAAAACGACGTTGTAGTAAAATTAGACAAATTCTGCACTTGATGCTAAAGTTTTTGTTTTTGCACCGTATCAATCCTACTTATCATGCAAGTGACCCCAAAGGTTCTACATGGCACAAACACTAATTTAAACACAAAGACACAATCATTACAGTAGAAATAGCCATGTTATAAAAAAACAAACAGAAATTAAAAATTAAAATAAAGATAAATATTGGGTTGCCTCCCAACTAGTGTTATTGTTTTATGCCCCTAGCTTGGCATAATGCATATGATCAAGTGTTGTCATCTTTGACACTCAACCCGTAAGTAGATCTCATGATAGATTCATAAGGCGGTTTGATTCTCTTTCTAGGGAAGTGTTCCATCCCTTTGTTTAATGGAAATTGGAACCTTATATTTCCCTCTTTCATATCAATAATTGCACCTATAGTCCGTAAGAAAGGTCTTCCAGTATTATTGGACAAGTAGGATTGCATTCAATATCAAGAAAAATGAAATCTACATGCACATAATTTCTATTTTCAATAATAAGAACATTATTTATTCTACCCAAAGGTTTTTTAATGGTAAAATCTGCAAGATGCAAGTTGAGGGAACAATTTTGAATATTAGTGAGACCAAGCACATCACATAAATATTTAGGCACCAAGGTTGCACAGGGCATTGCATTCATATTCCTTAAGCTTTATGTTAATAGTAGGTTGCCATTCATCATGCATTTTCTAGGAATAGAAACTTCCAGCTCAAGTTTCTCATCATAAACTTTTACCATCGCTTCTACTATATGTTGAGTAAAAGATTTATTTCGTTCATAAGCATTGGGTGATCTAATAATGGATTGCATCAAGGAAATACATTCTACTAAAGATAAATTATCATAATTAAAGTCCTTGTGATCCAAGAGACTGGGCACATCACTAGATAAAGTTTTGACCTCTCCAAACCCACTTTTACTAGTTTTAGCATCAGAATCATCACCTTCCAAGCAATTGGGACACTCTCTATCTAGAGTTGACTCATATCCAGTCCCTTTATCATTTATATTCATATTAGTGAACAAAGATTCAATAGGAGAAGTACCAAGCTTTTTAAGATCTTCATCATGATTCCGGTAAAAAATGGGTGGAAGAGCCTTTTCTAGGAATTCCTGCTTAGCTTTCAACTTGGCGTTCCTCTCCATACTATCATTCATTGATATTTGGATAGATTTAATAGTATAATTAAGTTCATGCTTTGGTGGAATTTTTTATTTTTAAGTGGTTCCACATCAAGAGCAGTCATATCCATGTTTCTAGCCAAATCATCATTTATGCAACTTTTTCTCTACCGTGGTATTGATTTTTTTGAGAATTAATAAATTCTTTAATGGTGTTCTCAAGATCAGAGAACTTATTATTATTGGTAGAAGATTTCCGTAAGAGTTTCCATAACTATTAGAGGAGTTACCGGGATACAGTCTAGCATTGAGATTTCCTCTTCAAGCATTGTTGTTGAAATTGTTTCACGAGATAAAATTCACATCAATAGCATCATTATTTTGCTCAATCAAGGTATACAAGGGCATATCATTGGGATCAACATGAGTATTTTTACTTGCAACCATATTCATAAGAGCATCCACCTTTTCACTCAAAGCAGCGATTTCGTCGACATAGTTTACCTTATCGGTATGCCACTGAGAGTAGTTTGTCATGATGTTGTTGAGAATTTTGGTGGCCTATTCTAAGGTCACCTCCATTAATGCCCCACCTACAGCAGAATCTGGAAGATTTCTAGACACAAAGTTTAGTCCAGCATAGAAGTTTTGGATAATCATCCACAAGTTTAGACCATGAGTATGGCAATTTCTAATCATCAATTTCATCCTTTGCTAAGCTTGTGTAACATGTTCATGATCATTCTATTTAAAATTCATTATTTGATTTCTAAGGGGGATGATCTTAGCATGAGGAAAATACCTGGCAATAAAAGCATCTTTAGATTTATCCCACATTCCAATACTATTATGAGGTAAAGATGAAAACCAAGCTTTAGCTTTACCTTGTAGTGAAAAGTAAATTCTTTTAATTTCATGACACCATTATCCATACCCTTTTTATTTTGCATATCACATAATTCAACAGAGGAGCGGGATCCTCATTAGGACTTCCCAAAAATTGTTCTTTCATGACAAGATTCAACAATGCAACATTAATATCATAAAACTCCGCACTAGTGGCGGGTGTTACAGGAGTACTAATAAAATCATTGTTATTAGTATTTGAGAAGTCACACAACTTAGTAGTATCTTAAGACATGGTGACTGAGCAAGCAAAGTAACAAGCAAGAAAAGTAAACTAGCAAGTAAGCCAAGCAAAGAAGTAAACTAGTAACTAGCAAGAGATAAATGTTTTTGTATTTTGTATTTTTATGAAGCAAGCAAAAATATGAAAGAAAATAAAAAGAAGAACAAGTGAATGACAATTTGTGTGAAGTTACTTGATAGTAGGTTGATGATACTCCCCGGCAACGACGCTAGAGATCCTTCCTGATGCTTGTGATCTATGTTGGGTTTTCCATGAAGAGGAACGTGTGATGCATAATAATATAGGTAAGTATTTCCCTCAGTAGAGAACCAAGGTTTATAGAACCAATAGGAGTAACAACTAACCCTCGACTTCAACGGCTACACACAAAGAAACAAACACTTGCACCCAACGCGGGCAAGAGGGTTGTCAATCCCCTTGGACTCATTATTTGCAAGCTTGTAAGTAGCGTGGTTGGTAGTAGATAATTATGAATTAAAAATAAAATGAAAAGTAAATAAGAACAACATGGTATTGTAGCGTTTGTAAATATAAGACCCGGTTGCCATAGTTTTCCCTAGTGGCATCTCTCATGAAAGTAAGCATGTGGTGGGTAAACATATTACTGTTGGGAAATTGACGGAAAAGCGGATAGTTATGCAATATTTATTCACGGCAATGATCATGTGTATATAGGCATCACGTCCATAAGAAAATAGGCCGACTCTTGCCTGCACCTATTACTATTAATCCACACATCGACCGCCATCCAACATGCTTCTAAAATATTAAGTAAAATGGAGTAATGCTTGGAGAACGATGACAAGATGTAGACAAAGGTAATTCAATTAGTATGAACTAACCCCATCGTTTTATCCTTAGTGGCAACAATAGAAAGACGTATCTTGTCCGCTTATGTCACTTGGATATAGAAACTCGTTAGATTGAACCCACTACAATGCACCCCTCTCACTAAAGAAAGATCAATGTACTTGGCCAAAGCAAGTCAATAGACTAGAGAGATTTATGAAGCTATAATGATCATGCACATAAGAATCACAAAGATTTCAGAGAAGACTCAAATTTTTATCATGAATAATCTAAACATAAATCCGCAATTCGTCAGATCCCAACAAACGCACCGCACAAAAGAGTTACATCGGATAGGTCAAGGAGAAGATGCGATGATCATTATATTGAAGATAAAGAGAGAGAGATAGGTATCTAGGTACTAACTATGGACCCATAGGTTTGTGGTGAACTACTCACACATCACCATGGGAGCATCAAGGATGATGCAAAGGCCCTCGGTGATCGACCCCCCTCCGATAGGACACCGGAACAAGGCTCCAGATGATCACACAGTGGAAAAGAGACTTGTGGCGGCCAAAAAAGTGTTTTGGGTGGCTCTCTATGGTTTTGGGGATTATTATGAATTTATAGGAGTGATACGTCTCCAACGTATCTATAATTTTTGATCATTCCATGCTATTATATTATCTATCTTGGATGTTTTACAATCATTTTATATCAACTTTATATCATTTTTGGGACTAATCTATGGACATAGTGCCAAGTGCAAGTTGTTGTTTTTTTGCTTGTTTTTTACTTTGCAGAATATCAGTACCAAACAAAGCCCCAACACCACGAAACTTTTTGGAGATTTTTTGAGGCCAACAGAAACCTGGAGGACCAAAGAAGCGCCAGAAAGGAGGGCCAAGGAGGCCACAAGACACTAGGGCGTGCCAGAGGCCCCTGACGGTGGGTTGTGCCCTCCTCATGACCCCTCTCCACCACCTATCAGCTCTATGAATACCCAAATATTCCAAAAACTCTAGGGAGGTCGACAAAACACAATTCCAGCCGCCGCAAGTTCTAGAACCATGAGATCCAATCTAACACCATCACGGAGGGGTGCATCGTCTTCATGGGTGCCTCTCCGATGGTGCGTGAGTAGTCCACCATAGACCTACTATCGGTGTCAAAACCGGCGCATCTCGGGTAGGGGGTCCTGAATTGTGAGACTAGAATCGACGGTAATAGGAGACTAAGGGGACAAGGATTTACCCAGGTTTGGGCCCTCCTACAGAGGTAATACCCTACGTCCTACTTGATTGTACTGATAGTATGGGGGTTACAGAGTTGATCTACCCCGAGGTCTAATAGCTAACCCTAGATGAGTTGTTCTGCCTCTACACCCTAAAACCCTCCGGCTTATATAGATGCCGAGGATGCCTGGGGTTTACACATGGTCGGTTACATGCCTAAGAGATAGACATGCCTATTTTCTACATCAAACGTGGAGCACAAGCTGTGCCTTCCAAAGCTTCCATTCTGGAGATTGGGCCTTCAAATCTTCCTGTGTTTGGTAACTAGCCCATATAGTCCGGCCCATACTCAGTAGGTCGGCTATTAGAGGACCCCCTAATCTAGGACTCGGTCAGTAGCCCCCGAACTTGCCTCCAATACCAAGGGTCTTTAGCTCCCATTGCCTCGCAAACAGAGTCTTCGGCTTGCGAGGTGAGTTCCTTCCCGTCGAACTATAGTCCGGCCTCCAATGATAAGTAGGTTTCCGCATAGTGGCACGTCCAAATACTTTAAGGCAGGTGTAACATCCCAAATTTTGGAATGTTATAATAAATATAAGAATGATTGTTTGATTGAGTGAGTGATTAAATTTGAGTGAAATTTGAAACTTAAAAATAAACTTTTGAATGAGTGGAAATGACATGACTTTCTCATGTGCTTTTGAATTCGAATTTAATTCCATTTCAAATCAGTGAGAGAAGATAACATGACTTCTTCATAAACAAGGAATTTGAAAAGTGGATTTGAAAATCTCTGAATTATTATTTTTGGAATCCATTTCATATTTGTTTCCATTTTTCAATTTTCAAAGAATTCAAATACCCTTGACAATTGAGAGGAGTAATATGACACTCCAAACCAGGATCCATTTGAATCATATTTGCATTTCTTTTGCAATATTTCACAAAAGGGTTTCAAAGCCAATTTCTGAAAGTGGTTTTAAAATTTATTTTTCTCCGTTAATAAACCACATGGAAAATAGGGTAAAATGACTCCCTTCAATATAAAAATGGGGAAATATGAATTTGAAGTCATTTTGGTATTTTCAAAATGTTTTATTTGCCTTTTATTTAAAACAGTAGCACTGTTTGAATTTTCTGATTTTGTAAGTATTTTATCTGACTCTGAAAATATGTTCATCATTTATATTTTATTTTTACAGTCATTTTGATATATAATATGTCTATATAAAAGTATTTTAGTTTTTCCTTTTATTGAACTTTCCTTTTTTGTTTTGTTTTATAAAAGGAAAATTTTCTTTTATTAGGAAAAAAAATCGCCCGAAGGTCCACTAGTGGTTTGGCCCATCGCCCCTATCGCTACCAAATCGATACCCGATCTTTTTCCCTCTCCCTGTCTCTCTCTGACCGCTAGGCCCCACCCCGACCAAATCTCTGGGCGCCCATCTCCTTCCTTCCCCGCACCGATCTCCTTCCTTCGCCGGAGATGGCCTCGGATCCGAGCCACGGTCGCGATTCCTTGTAGTTTTTAGCCACCCGACACCCCCTATATAAACCCCAGCCTCTCCTCGACTCCCTTTTGCCCATACCCCCTACCGGGAACCCCTGTCATCGCCGCCATTGCTCGCCGGAGCTTCGCTCTGCCGCCACACCATTGCAGAGCTGCCACTCGCCCCCGACTACGCCGAACTCTCCCACCGCCCTCAACAGTTTCCCCACTCTCGCGCGCACCTCCCCATCCAGTCGCCTGAGCCCCGCACCCACTAGAGCCCCTTCCCCTTGACCACCCGACGCCACCGCCTCCTCGGAACATGTCGCCGACGCCACCGCCGTCTCGGGACTCGTCGCCGACACCCCCGACCACCTACGCTGACGCCAAGACCACCATCGTACTCGCCATCTTCTCCTGCGTCGACCTATGCTAACGCCAACGCCGGAGACCCCGTGGAGCGATGCCCCCATCCACTCTCGAGCCGTTGCCACCACCGGAACCTTGCCGGAGACCTCCTCCGCCACGGTAAGCCTCCTCGCCTGTCCGATCTAACATCTACGGCGTAGATTAGATCCCGCGTATCTATTCGGTTTAATTTAATAAACACGCTGGTTTTCTGTTTAGATTATATTAGCCGAATCGTTTTCTTAAGTAACAGCCGTCCGCTAGTTTAGCCACTATAGCTCTCACCCTCGACCAACCAGATCATGCCACGTAGCCCCTTGTTCGCTAGTTAGGATTTTTCATTTTTGATTTTTCTGTTTTAAAACAGAATAGTTCTTTTTTGTTTTCATCATATCTTTTATGTTTTTAATTGTTTTAATTTGATTGTTTTTTGCATAGTGTCACAAATTTTATGTAGTTTCCGTAGATATAAAGTTTATCTATATTTGAATAATTAAATTTGAATTAAATAGATTTGATTCAAATCTTATTTTCTGAATAACTTGAGTTTAAAAATAGATTTTGAGTTGATTCTTTTTGCTACGTGTCACTAATGACCTTTTTTATCAGTAGGGAAAATTTGAGATTTTTAGGATATTTTAAAGTACGATTGTTAGCAAAACAGATTTTTTTTTTACTTCCTTTAGGTTTATTTCTATTTCTTTTGTTTTAATTGTTTTCAATTTTTTTTCTTTCATATTAGTTGACAAGTTTTACTTTGTTTTCTGTTAGTTATGAGTAGTACTTCAACCAATTTTTTTAGGTTATTTATTATTTTTGATAGCATGAAATCAATTCTAGTTTAATCATAACCTGCAAATTGATTTCGTTGCTAGCTTGATTTCCTACTTGAAAATAATTTTATAAATTGTTTTATTAGTTTGAATTTCTGTTAACTTTCTGTTAGATCATAAAAATTTGTATTAAAGTTGAAATTGTTTGTGCTTTCATTCAAGGTTAACATGGTTGATGTCATAAGATGAGTTTGATAAAAGCTTTTGATTTGTTTTTAGTTGTTCTTCAAATGTAATTCTTTTGCAAGTAAAATATTTACCAAAATACTTTCATTAGATTTTGCTTTGTTGTTGATTTGTTGCTGTAGATAATAGGTTATTTGTAGGAAAGGGCTACATTAGTTGCTTTGCTAAAGTTTTGTTATTTTGAGTTTTGTCTTAAGTATTTCCTTCATCACAACCTTGTTGTTTTAGTTTTGTGTTTCTTATTGATTGTTAGTATTGATTTCTAGTATGATTGCTTATATGAATGCAATGTTTGATTATATAGATTTTCACCGGAGAGTGACGAATAGTTCTATCAAGTTATTTGTGAGAGCGATATTATCTTCATCAACCTTACCAGGCAAGTTCACTTTGATCATCCTACATTACCTATGTTTTATTTGCATTAGAATCAATCTTTCCATCACACATCCAGTAGGTCATTGAGCTTGAACTTGTAGTAGTATCATGAGGTAGGAGAAACCCAACATCATGTTACCACCAGCCCGGGAAGGGACGTTACTTACAATTGCTATGATTTAGTAGACGGGGTTGGTTGTGAGATTCAGGAGTGTTGTGAGGTTAATTAATTATTTCAAGACCTGCATGATGATCAAGACTTCAAGACTTCAAGGACTCAATATACCTCTGGGTGGATTGGACATGCATTTTGGTAGCCTGATATCTATCATGGTTATGCCGGGAATCCTGGTATCTACCTGTGATCATCCCAACGGAATGCCACCCAGGCTCAAAGAGGTGGATGGATACTTCAAGTCTGGAAAGCTTACGTGTGCAACCGCAAGTCAATATGGGCTCTGGCTTGGTTGAACCTAGTGATGACTTCGGTAGGTCAGTTGTTACCAGATGTAGAAGAATGGTAGGATTTGGATGGGCACTGACTTTCTATCGAAGGATCACTATGGAAGACCATGTTTCGATCATCCCGTTCTCAAACACAAGGCAGTGCGAGGACATAATGGGAGGGATCGATTTTTGCGGGTAAAGTGTACAAACCTCTATAGAGTGTCAAACTAATCGATTAGCCGTGTCCCCGGTTATGGACAACATGAGCACCGAGATGAAACTATCAGCGAATCTCAACACAAATAATTTAATGATGTGGGTATTAATGATAACTTGGGTATGAGAATTGGTTGGTGGAACCATCTCATTAATCAACCAACTTTGTAGTAACAATTTCTGCTTTACCCCTCTCTTGTTACAGGAAAAATTGGCTTTACGCTAAACTTACTACCCCGCCTGCCAGATATGCATATAGAATAGATGATGATTTTCACCCCTCTCTTTTGTGACTTTGCCGGCATATTCAATATGCTGACCTACACGGCTGCAACGTATCATGTTGTAGAGTACTTTTCCGACCAGGAGTGAGGATACACTCTACTCTCGGTGATATTCCCTTGGAGTCAGATGGACTCAGCTACCTTTGAAGCTTCCGCAAGATTTTCGATTGGTTTATCTCATGAGTTGGCCTTCAGCCACTTTATTGTAATCCTTATTGTAATAAAGGACTCAATATGAGATTTCGATTAATAAAGTTGTGTGATTTTACCTTTGATATATACATTGATGTACCGTGTGTGTACCAGCATGATCTTGGGATGGTACGGAAACACCGGAGATTCGACCGTTTTAGGCCGGGTCGCTACAGATATGGTATCAAAGCACATGTTGACTGTAGGACATGACCCTAGACAACTGGAAACCCCATAGGACAGGATATTTCTCAAAAACCTTATTCAAAAAAAAGCTTTTACTTCTCATCCCTTCTGAGTTTTATCAAATAGTTAGATAATACCCTTGTCCCTTTGACCACTCGGAGGAATTAACTAATTGTCACTTCAACCAGGACAAGCCATTGGAAAATTGATGACCAACTCAGACAAAGATGTATTTCACTATGGAAAGAGCTACAAAAAAATTGAAGACTATAAGGACGTGAAGAAATTGAAGACCATGAAGAGTTTCAAAGATTTTATGCCCCCTAGAAGACCAAACCCCTATTGCATACTCACGTTAGATACGGTGATGTGTGAGTTGTCATTTGTGTGTATTTTTTCGAAAACCACAAATAAATTCTATTTTCAAAACCATTGTTTGTATTGTGTGTGTCCCCTCCTTTCTCTCTCTCTCTCGTATCGCATCCCAAAACCTTAGACCCAATAGATGGTGAATGAAGCTGGACTTGAATTCTCTGGACCAATGGCCCAGCTGGAGGTAGAAGTATGGATTCAAAACATGGATGAAAATGAGTTGTTGATGCATAAACTGGGATTTTGCTAAAGTACAAGGATATAACAGAATATGGTAAATGGATAACCCATTTTGTTTTAAGGATGACAATACTCTGTAAGATGTTGGGAAGTGGATTAGAAGCTTGGTTTGGATGATATGGATGCTTACCCAAGAAGATACATATGCTAATTTTGAGTACCCTTTTCTGACACCTGCAGATGACCACCCTTTATGAGTCTTTCCTCAAGGGCCCGGAGACGATCATGACCCTGACTAGTGATCATGATTACCCAAGGATCCTGAAGGATATGATGAAGCACATCCATCTTGAAGGAGATCCAGTCTACAAAGGCTACCCATTCATGGAAAATGGAGTGGAACTCTGGTATGTGGAGGTACACCTCCACCATATGAAGGGAGTTTGCCCAAAGACTATGGGACAATACTTTTTCATATCTCGTGTACCACGAGCAACTTTCTTCGACGCTGTTCGTGAAGCTACCATGGAAGCCATACGTCAGATTGGAGAAATACTTGAAGCAAGACTCCGTCATACTCAGGAATACTTGCATGAGGTGCATAAAGAGATGATGGAGATGAAGCTCATGTACACCCTGATCAAGCAAAAGATGGATGATTTCAAGGAGCACATCGCAAAGTTCCACTGGTACTAAAATATCTCCAAGGGGGAATAAATGAATAAAGTTGGGAGTGATGCTGAACCATACCAAACTATGTGGATGGCAGCATTTGTAATAAAGTACTTTTTATGAGTTTTAAGAAGTGATTGAGGATGTAACAAAGGATTGAATTTTGGAAGAAAGCTAGAATGGAGTAGTTAAGTTTTGAAGATGGCAATAACTGTATCATGAAGCACTCTTGTTTTCATGAGATTATTTTGTAACGGAAGTCTCCGAGTTTGTAATAAATTCATAAGATCAATGGAATTTATGGTGTCATGATTCTCCTATGTTGAATTACATGAGTTGTTACTCTATGAACTAAGATCTCCGACCATTTTCGAGGATATGAGAAAATATGGTCTATGCAAGCATGAGTGCATTTCATTTTAGGTGTGGTAGTAACCACAGGGACAAATGAATGAAGAAATACCATTCATGTTAAGGACTTTGGATAACTGAATACAAGTGAAGAGAATGTGGAAAAATATCCAGCTATGTGGATGACAACACCTGGAATAGTATACCTTGGATTTGAATATGATGAACCAAAACTTTTATTGGTAAACAGACCAATGGAAAGGTAAACATATTCAAGGAATAGAAAGTGTATCAAGGATGGATCTCATGGCTCCATGAAGGTTGCCCAAAGATCATGAAACAAGAAGTTGTGATTGGACCAGCGAGCGTTTTCATAGGAGTATACGATAACCTGAGAGTTGTGAAGAAATGCTAGATCTCTTGTTTAGCTTGCAGAATCAATGGATTTGCCCTAACTTCGTTCATTGATAAGAGAAAATTTCTGCAACGCTTGTGAGGAAGCCCAAGTGTTAGAATACGAGATTCACTAAACCTTATACAAGGTAATGATTTCAGTGCGACATGGCTTGGCCATCATGACGACTTACTCTTATCATTTCTCTTACTATTCTGAATGGTAAACCTGAGTGACTTTCCCATAGTAAAGAGATAATGTTCTTTGAATGCTTTTGTTTAAGCCTTAGAATGGATGATGAAAACCCCTTGTACATGGCAGTTGCTGTCACACGTAGGAATTTTATGGTGAGAAATGATGCCAAGACCCATTTCACTGCAGGATAACCACTAATGGTAGACCACCATGAGATCATCGATAAGTTATTTAAAATGATCATGAGACCTTTCAGTTAAGAAGACCCAGTATCAGAGGAAATACATTTTTGTTGTGAGAACACCAGGTTTTGATATAACGGAAGACCATCACCAAGGAAGTTACTGTGAAGATTGTGTACAGACAGCTCCGCCCAGAGGACTATCATGATTTTGAGGGACCAATAACTCTCATTTTAATTGTGGTATCACCCACACTTTGTAGGACAATGGATTTGCTAGAAGACCCACAAACCCTAACCTTTTCTTTCTAGCCTTTTCGAATCTCTAGGACGAGATTCATTTTAAGTGTGGAAGGTTTGTAACATCCCAAATTTTGGAATGTTATAGTAAATATTAGAATGATTGTTCGATTGAGTGAGTGATTGAATTTGAGTGAAATTTGAAACTTCAAAAAAACTTTTGAATGAGTGGGAATGACATGACATTCCCATGTGATTTTGAATTCAAATTGAATTCCATTTCAAATCAGTGAGAGAAGATAACATGACTTCTTCATAAACGAGGAATTTGAAAAGTGGATTTAAAAATGTCTGAATTATTATTTTTGGAATACATTTCATATCTGGTTCCATTTTTAAATTTTTAAAGAATTCAAATACCCTTGACAATTGAGGAGTAATATGACACTCCAAGCCAGGAGCCATTTGAATCATATTTGCATTTTTTTGCAATATTTCACAAAAGTGTTTCAAAGCCAATTTGTGAAAGTGGTTTTAAATTTTTTTTCTCCATTAATAAACCATATGGAAAATAGGGTAAAATGACTCCCTTCAGTATAGAAATGGGGAAATATGAATTTGAAGTCATTTTGGTATTTTCAAAATGTTTTATTTGCCTTTTATTTAAAACAGTAGCACTGTTTGAATTTTCTGATTTTGTAAGTATTTTATCTGACTCTGAAAATATGTTCATCTTTTATATTTTTTTTCCGATCATTTTGATGTATAATATGTCTATATAAAAGTATTTTCATTTTTCCTTTTATTCTACTTTCCTTTTCTGTTTTGTTTTATAAAAGGAAAAATTTCTTATTAGGAAAAAAAATCGCCCGAAGGTCCACTAGTTATTTGGCCCATCGCCCGTGTCGCTACTGAATCGGTACCCGATCTTTTCCCCTCTCCCTGTCTCTCTCTGAAAGCTGGGCCCCACCCGACCAAATCTTTGGGCGCCCATCTCCTTCCTTCCCCGCACCGATCTCCTTCCTTCACCGGAGATGGCCTCGGATCCGAGCCACGGCCGCGATTCCTTCCAGTTTTTAGCCACCCGACACCCCCTATATAAACCCCAGCCTCTCCTCGAGTCGTTTTTGCCCGTACCCCTAGGGGGAGCCCCAGCCGTCGCTGCCATTGCTCGCCGGAGCTCCGCTCTGCCGCCACGCCATTGCAGAGCTGCCGCTCGCCCTCGACTACCCCAAACTCTCCCACCGCCCTCAACAGTTTCCCCACTCTCGCGCGCACCTCCCCATCCACTCGCCTGAGCCCCGCACCCACTAGAGCCCCTTCCCCTTGACCACCCGACGCCACCGCTACCTCGGAACTCGTCGCCGACGCCCCCGACCACCTGCGCCGACGCCAAGACCACCATCGTACTCGCCAACTTCTCCTGCGTCGACTGGTGCCAACGCCAATGCCGGAGACCCCACGGAGCGACGCCCCGTCGACGCCCGAGCTGTTGCCACCGCTGGAACCTTGCCAGAGACCTCCTCCGCCGCGGTAAGCCTCCTCACCCATCCGATCTAACATCTACGGCGTAGATTAGATCCCGCGTATCTATTCGATTTAATTTAATAAACCCGCCGTTTTTCTGTTTAGATTATATTAGCCAAATCGTTTGTTTAAGTAACGGCCGTCCGCTGGTTTAGCCACCGTAGCTCTCATCCTCGACCAACCAGATCATGCCACGTAGCCCCTTGTTCGCTAGTTATAATTTTTCTTTTTTCAGTTTTCTGTTTTAAAACCGAATAGTTCTGTTTTTGTTTTCATCATATCTTTTATGTTTTTAATTGTTTTAATTTTATTGTTTTTTGCATAGTGTCACAAATTTTATGTAGTTTCTGTAGATATAAAGATTGTCTATATTTGAATAATTTAAATTTGAATTAAAACAGATTTCATTCAAATCTTATTTTCTGAATAACTTGAGTTAAAAAATAGATTTTGAGTTGATTCTTTTTGCTACTTGTCACTAATGACCTTTTTTATCAGTAGGAAAAATTTGAGAATTTGTAGGATAGTTTAAATTAGGATTGTTAGCAAAACAGATTCTGTTTTAGTTCCTGTATGTTTATTTCTATTTCTTTTGTTTTAATTGTTTTCAGTTTGTTTTCTTTTATATTACTTGACAAGTTTTACTTTGTTTTCTGTTAGTTATCAGTAGTACTTCAACCAATTTTTTTTAGCTTATTTATTATTTTTGATAGCATGAAATCAATTCTAGTTTAATCATAACTTGCAAATTGATTTCGTTGCTAGCTTGATTTCCTACTTGAAAATAATTTTATAAATTGTTTTATTAGTTTCACTTTCTGTTAACTTTATGTTAGATCATAAACAATTTGTATTAAAGTTGAAATTGTTTGTGGTTTCATTCAAGGTTAACATGGTGGATGTCATAAGATGAGTTTGATAAAAGCTTTTGATTTGTTTTTAGTTGTTCTTCAAAAGTAATTCTTTTGATAGTAAAATATTTACCAAAATACTTTCATTAGATTTTGCTTTGTTGTTGATTTGTTGCTGTTGATAATAGGTTATTTGTAGGAAAGGGCTACATTAGTTGCTTTGCTGAAGTTTTGTTGTTTTGAGTTTTGTCTTAAGTATTTCCTTCATCACAACCTTGTTGTTTTAGTTTTGTGTTTATTATTGATTGTTAGTATTGATTGCTAGTATGATTGCTTATATGAATGCAATGTTTGATTATATAGATTTTCACCGGAGAGTGACAAGTAGTTCGATCAAGTTATTTCTGAGAGCGATATTGTCTTCATCAACCTTACCAGGCAAGTTCACTTTGATCATCTTACATTACCTATGTTTTATTTGCATTAGAATCAATCTTTCCATCACACATCCAGTAGGTCATTGAGCTTGAAATTGTAGTAGTATCATGAGGTGAGAAACCCAACATCCTATTACCACGAGCCCGGGAAGGGACATTACTTACAATTACTATGCTTTAGTAGATGGGGTTGATTGTGAGATTCAGGAGTGCTATGAGGTTAATTAATTATTTCAAGACCTGCATGATGATCAAGACTTCAAGACTTCAAGGACTCAATATACCTCTGGGTGGATTGGACATGCATTTTGGCATCCTGATATCTATCATGGTTATGCCGAGAATCCTGGTATCTACCTGTGATCATCCCAACGGAATGCCACCCAGGCTCAAAGAGGTGGATGGATACTGCAAGTCCGGAAAGCTTACGTGTGCAACCGCAAGTCAATATGGGCTCTGGCTTGGTTGACCCTAGTGATGACTTCGGTAGGTCAGTTGCTACGAGATGTAGAAGAATGGTACGATTTGGATGGGCACTGACTTTCTATCGGAGGATCACTATGGAAGACCATGTTTCGATCGTCCCGTTCTCAAACACCAGGCAGTGCGAGGACATAACAAGAGGGATCGTATTTTGCGGGTAAAGTGTACAAACCTCTGCAGAGTGTCAAACTAACCGATTAGCCGTGTCCCCGGTTATGGACAACATGAGCATCGGAGATGAAACTATCAGCCAGTCTTAACACAAATTATTTAATGATGTGGGTATTAATGATAACTTGGGTATGAGAATTGGTTGGTGGAACCATCTCATTAATCAACCAACTTTGTAGTAACAATTTCTGCTTTACCCCTCTCTTGTTGCAGGAAAAATTGGCTTTACGCTAAACTTACTACCCCGCCTGCCATATATGCATATAGAATAGATGATGATTTTCACCCCTCTCTTTTGTGACTTTGCCGGCATATTTAATATGCTGACCTACAAGGCTGCAACGTATCATGTTGCAGAGTACTTTTCCGACCAGGAGTGAGGATACGCTCTACTCTCGGTGAGATGCCCTTGGAGTCAGATGGACTCAAGTACCTTTGAAGCTTCCGCAAGATTTTCGATTGGTTTATCTCATGAGTTGGCCTTCAGCCACTTTATTGTAATCCTTATTTTAATAAAGGACTCGATATGAGATTTCTATTAATAAAGTTGTGTGATTTTACCTTTGATATATACATTGATGAACCGTGTGTGTACCAGCATGATCTTTGGATGGTACGGAAACACCGGAGATTCGACCGTTTCAGGTCGGGTCCGCTACAGATATGGTATCAAAGCACATGTTGACTGTAGGACATGACCCTAGAGAACTGGAAACCCCATTGGACATGACCCTCCTTTCTCTCTCTCTCTCTCTCTCTCGTATCGCATCCCAAAACCTTAGACCCAATAGATGGTGAATGAAGCTGGACTTGAATTCTCTGGACCAATGACCCAGCTGGAGGTAGAAGTAAGGATTCAAAACATGGATGAAAATGAGTTGTTGATGCATAAACTCGGATTTTGCTAAAGTACAAGGATATAACAGAATATGGTAAATGGATAACCCATTTTGTTTTATGGATGACAATACTCTGTAAGATGTTGGGAAGTGAATTAGAAGCTTGGTTTGGATGATATGGATGCTTACCCAAGAAGATACATATGTTAATTTTGAGTACTCTTTTCTGACACCTACAGATGACCACCCTTTATGAGTCTTTACTCAAGGGCCCGAAGACAATCTTGACCCTGACTAGTGATCATGATTACCCAAGGATCCTGAAGGATATGATGAAGCACATCCATCTTGATGGAGATCCAGTCTACAAAGGCTACCCATTCATGGAAAATGGAGTGGAACTCTGGTATGTGTAGGTACACCTCCACCATGTGAAAGAAGTTTGCCGAAATACTATGAGACAATACGTTTTCATATCTCGTGTACCACGAGCAACTTTCTTCGACGCTGTTCGTGAAGCTGCCATGGAAGCCATATGTCAGATTGGAGAAATACTTGAAGCAAGACTCCGTCATACTCAGGAATACCTGCATGAGGTGCATACAGAGATGATGGAGATGAAGCTCATGTACACCCTGATCAAGCAAAAGATGGATGATTTCAAGGAGCACATCGCAAAGTTCCACTGGTACTAAAATATCTCCAAGGGGGGATAAATGAATAAAGTTGGGAGTGATGCTGAGCCATACCAAACTATGTGGATGGAAGCATTTGTAATAAAGTACTTTTTACGAGTTTTAAGAAGTGATTGAGGATGTAACAAAGGATTGAATATGATAAGAAAGCTAGAATGGAGTATTTAAGTTTTGAAGATGGGAATAATTGTATCATGAAGCACTCTTGTTTTCATGAGATTATTTTGTAACGAAAGTCTCCGAGTTTGTAATAAATTCATAAGATCAATGGAATTTATGGTGTCATGATTCTCCTATGTTGAATTACATGAGCTGTTACTCTATGAACTAAGATCTCCGACCATTTTCGAGGATATGAGAAAATATGGTCTATGCAAGCATGAGTGCATTTCATTTTAAGTGTGGTAGTAACCACAGGGACAAATGAATGAAGAAATACCCTTCATGTTAAGGAGTTTGGACAACTGAATACAGGTGAAGAGAATGTGGAAACATATCCAGCTATGTGGATGACAACACCTGGAATAGTATACCTTGGATTTGAATATGATGAACCAAAACTTTTATTGGTAAACAAACCAATGGAAAGGAAAACATATTCAAGGAATAGAACGTTCATCAAGGATGGATCTCATGGCTCCATGAAGGTTGCCCAAAGATCATGAAACAAGAAGTTGTGACTGGACCAACGAGCGTTTTCATAGGAGTATATGATAACCTGAGAGTTTTGAAGAAAGGCTAGATCTCTTGTTTATCTTGCAGAATCAATGGATTTGCCCGAACTTCGTTCGTTGATAAGAGAAAATTTCTGCAACGCTTGTGAGGAATCCCAAGTGTTAGAATACGAGATTCACTAAACCTTATACAAGGTAATGATTTCAGTGCGACATGGCTTGGCCATCATGACGACTTACTCTTATCATTTCTCTTGCTATTCTGAATGGTAAACCTGAGTGACTTACCCATAGTAAAGAGACAACATTCTTTGAATGCTTTTGTTTAAGCCTTAGAATGGTATGATGAAAACCCCTTGTACATGGTAGTTGTTGTCACACGTAGGAATTTTACGGTGAGAAATGATGCCAAGACCCATTTCACTGCAGGATAACCACTAATGGTAGACCACCATGAGATCATCGATAAGTTATTTAAAATGATCATGAGACCTATCAGTTAAGAAGACCCAGTATCGGAGGAAATATATTTTTGTTTTGAGAACACCAGGTTTTGATATAACGGAAGACCGTCACCAAGGAAGTTACTATGAAGATTGTGAACAGACAGCTGCGCCCAGAGGACTGTCATGATTTTGAGGGACCAGTAACTCTCATTTTAAGTGTGGTAGCACCCACACTTTGTAGGACAGTGGATTTGCTAGGAGACCCACAAACCCTAACCTTTTCTTTCTAGCATTTTCGAATCTCGAGGACGAGATTCATTTTAAGTGTGGTAGGTTTGTAACATCCCAAATTTTGGAATGTTAAAAAATATATTAGAATGATTGTTTGATTGATTGAGTGATGGAATTTGAGTTAAATTTGAAACTTAAAGAAAACTTTTGAATGAGTGGGAATGACATGACTTTCCCATGTGCTTTTGAATTCAAATTTAATTCCATTTCAAATCAGTGAGAGAAGATAACATGACTTCTTCATAAACAAGGAATTTGAAAAGTGGATTTGAAAATCTCTGCATTATTCTTTTTGGAATACATTTCATATTTGGTTCCATTTTTAAATTTTCAAAGAATTCAAATACCCTTAACAATTGAGAGGAGTAATATGACACTCCAAACCAGGAGCCATTTGAATCATATTTGCATTTTTTTGCAATATTTCACAAAAGGGTTTCAAAGCCAATTTCTAGAAGTGGTTTTAAAATTTATTTTTCTCCATTAATAAACCATATGGAAAATAGGGTAAAATGACTCCCTTCAGTATAACAATGGGGAAATATGAATTTGAAGTCATTTTGGTATTTTCAAAATGTTTTTTTGCCTTTTATTTAAAATAATAGCACTGTTTGAATTTTATGATTTTGTAAGTATTTTATTTGACTCTGAAAATATGTTCATCTTTTATATTTTATTTTTCCGATCCTTTTGATATATAATATGTCTATATAAAAGTATTTTAGTTTTTCCTTTTATTCAACTTTCGTTTTCTGTTTTGTTTTATAAATGGAAAATTTTCTTTTATTAAGAAAAAATCGCCCGAAGGCCCACTAGTGATTTGGCCCATCGCCCGTGTCGCTACTGAATCGGTACCCGAT
Source organism: Hordeum marinum (assembly GCA_022496015.1). NCBI lineage: Eukaryota > Viridiplantae > Streptophyta > Magnoliopsida > Poales > Poaceae > Hordeum > Hordeum marinum. Next base: position 416,120,532 of record CM039677.1, on the reverse strand, counting down.
CTTTTTCTCTCTCCCTGTCTCTCTGTGAACACTGGGCCCCACCCCGACCAAATCTCTAGGCGCCCATCTCCTTCCTTCCCCGCACCAATCTCCTTCCTTCACCGGAGATGGCCTCGGATCCGAGCCACGGCCGCGATTCCTTGCAGTTTTTAGCCACCCGACACCCCCTATATAAACCCTAGCCTCTCCTCGAGTCCTTTTTGCCTGGACCCCCTACGCGGAGCCCCTGCCGTCGCCGCCATTGCTCACCGAAGCTCCGCTCTGCCGCCACGCCATTGCAGAGCTGGCGCTCGCCCCCGACTACCCCGAACTCTCCCACCGCCCTCAACAGTTTCCCCACTCTCGTGCGCAGCTCCCCATCCACTTGCCTGAGCCCCGCACCCACCGGAGCCCCTTCCCCTTGACCACCCGACGCCACCGCCGCCGCGGAACTCGTCGCCGATGCCCCCGACGACCTGCGCCGACGCCAAGACCACCATCGTACTTGCCATTTTCTCCAGCGTCGGCCGGTGCCACCGCCAACGCCGGAGACCCCGCGAAGCGACGCCCCCGTCCACGCCCGAGCCGCTACCACCGCCGGAACCTTGCCAGAGACCTCCTCCGCCGCGGTAAGCCTCCTCGCCCGTCCGATCTAACATCTACGACATAGATTAGATCCCGCGTATCTCTTCGGTTTAATTTAATAAACCCGCCGATTTTCTGTTTAGATTATATTAGCCGAATCGTTTTTTAAGTAACGGCTGTCCGCTTGTTTAGACACTATAGCTCACACCCTCGACCAACAAGATCATGCCACATAGGCCCTAGTTCGCTAGTTAGGATTTTTCTTTTTTTTTGTTTTCTGTTTTAAAACAGAATAGTTCTGTTTTTGTTTTCACTATATCTTTGATGTTTTTAATTGTTTTAATTTGATTTTTTCTGCTTAGTGTCACAAATTTGATTTAGTTTGTGTAGATATAAAGTTTGTCTATATTTGAATAATTTAAATTTGAATTAAAACAGATTTGATTCAAATCTTATTTTCTGAATAACTTGAGTTTAAAAATAGATTTTGAGTTGATTCTTTTTGCTACTTGTCACTAGTGACCTTTTTAATCAGTAGGAACAATTTGAGAATTTTTAGGATAATATAAATTTGAATTTTTAGCAAAACAGATTCTATTTTAGTTCCTTTAGGTTTATTTCTATTTCTTTTGTTTTAATTGTTTTTAATTTGTTTTCTTTTATATTAGTTGACAAGTTTTACTTTGTTTTCTGTTAGTTATGAGTAGTACTTCAGCCAAATTTATTTTTAGCTTATTTATTATTTTTGATAGCATGAAATCAATTCTAGTTTAATCATAAGTTGCAAATTGATTTCATTGCTAGCTTGATTTCCTACTTGCAAATAATTTTTTTATTAGTTTCACTTTCTGTTAACTTTATGTTAGATCATAAACAATTTGTATTAAAGTTGAAATTGTTTGTGGTTTCATTCAAGGTTAACATGGTGGATGCCATAAGATGAGTTTGACAAAAGCTTTTGATTTGTTTTTAGTTGTTCTTCAAAAGTAATTCTTTTGCTAGTAAAATATTTACGAAAATACTTTTAATAGATTTTGCTTTGTTGTTGATTTGTTGCTGTTGATAATAGGTTATTTGTAGGAAAGGGCTACATTAGTTGCTTTGCTGAAGTTTTATTTTTTTGAGTTTTGTGTTCAGTACTTCCTTCATCACAACCTTGTTGTTTTAGTTTTGTGTTTCTTATTAATTGTTACTATTGATTGCTAGTATGATTTCTTATATAAATGCAATGTTTGATTATATAGATTTTCACCGGAGAGTGACAAGTAGTTCTATCAAGTTATTTCTAAGAGCGGTATTATCTTCATCAACCTTACCAGGCAAGTTCACTTTGATCATCTTACATTACTGTAGCGACCCGACCTGAAAGGTCGAATCTCCGGTGTTTCCATCTGACTCCAAGGGCATCTCACTGAGCATAGAACGTGTCCTCACTCCTGGTCGGAAAAGTACTCTGCAACATGATACGTTGCAGCCGTGTAGGTCAGCATATGGAATATGCCGGCAAAGTCACAATAGAGGGGGTGAAAATAATCAGTTAATCTATATGCATATATGGCAGGTGGTGGTGTAAGTTTTTGCGTAAAGCCAAGTTTTTCCTACATCAAGAGAGGGCTAAGCAAAATATTACTAAGTTGGTTGATTAATGAGATGGTTCCACCAACCAATTCTCATTCCCAAATTATTAATACCCACATCATCATTATTAATTGTGTGGAGAGTTCCAGAAGTTCCAATTCCTTTGGCTCAAGTCGTCCATGACCGTGGACACGGCTAATCAATTAGGTTTGAGTACTCTGCAGAGTTTTGCACACGTTCCCCACAAGATTTGGTCGCCTCCGTTTGATTTCTCGCACTTCAGGGTGTTTGAGAAACGGATGACCAAAACATGGTCTTCCAAAGGGTTTCCCTGCGACTCTGTCGGTGCCCATCCTTTCCTAGCGTTCTTCTACCTCTCGTAGCACCTCCTGTCTAGGGTCACCACGATATCCAACCAAGCCAGAGCCCATAATGACTTGTGGCTGTGTAGGTAAGCCTTGGGTTTTAAAGCATCCATCCATCTCTTTGTGCCTGGTTGGACCTTTCCGCGTGAATACTAGCCATCTCCAGCATCACCTAGGCAAATCCACTGGTTTCTCCAGGGTGCCGTTCAACCATCATCCACCCAGAGGTATGTTGAAAACTCGGAGTCTTAAATCTTGATCATTATGTAGGTCTTGAAATTATTAACTCTCTCAACTCTCATGAATCACACAACCAACCCCGTCTACTAATATCATAGCAAAAAGTAAAACAACGTTTCCCGGGGCCAATGTGTCAAAGAGTTTGAGGGGGGTACCTACCACATGATACTACTACAATGTAACCAAGTTTCCAACTAACCTATCTTGCATGCAATTGGGGAGATGGTAGAACTAATGCATATAAAACATGGGTAATCATGATCAAAGTGACTTGCGTGATTGATGATCTTCGTACGTGAGTGACTCTAAGTAACAAGCTTCGCACTTCGGATAATCTAACGAAGCAACAAGCACTCAATAAGCATACAACAAAATATTGTAACTCACAAACATCAACCAAGAACTAGTAAACAATCAAGACAAAACAATGCACAAATCACAAGTAAGAAAACACACAAAGTTTTATTTACTAGGAGATGATTGATAAAACACTACTATCATAATAAAACTATTTTGAAATAACCAAAACAATTGTTGACAGCAAGGAAACAATAAAATATTTTTGTTAATAAACAGAAGAAAATCAATTTAAGTTTGTTGGGAAAACTTTTGTAAAGTTTGTAAAAGTTTTGATAAGCACTAAATGGAACAATTATAGTTTTACTAACAAGAGAACAAAACAAAACTTATTAATTATTATTAAAACATGTTCTTAACATAAAAGAATTCACAAATAAACTTGTTTTAGAAAACAAAATTAAATTATATAAAACTTTGTTGAAAACAAAACTATTACTAACTAGTTGTTTTAATCAAAATAAACCTATTTGAAAAGAAATTGTGATTCTTATCTTACCAAGGAAATGAACTAAACAATTTTTATATTTTTTTATTAACAATGAGTAAAAAAACTAAATGTTTACTAACAGAACCTAATAAACAAATAAAACCAAATCTAAATTGAACTAACTAAAACTAAGTAAATAAAACTATATTATAATACTAGGCAGATTCTGTTTATAGCTAAAACACTATTCAAAATCATCCTAAAAATCCTCAAACTAAGCATGAAGATAGTCCTAAATAATACCAAATAGTAGCAAAAAGATTCATATCAAAATCTATTTTCAAACTCTAGTTATTCAGATTTGAAGATTTTAAGAAAATTTGATTCAATTCAAATTTTATAGTTCATATTTGAAATTTAAATGTACATGGTGAAACTACATGAAAAATGTGAGCTATTGCAAAAAGAATCAACTCAAAACATTTAATAGATTAAAAGTTATAAGCAAAACAAAATTTGGATTCACTCTGTTAACTAAAACAAAACTGAAAAGAAAACTGATTTGCAACGGCCAGGGGGCTACGTGTCAGCATGTGATTGGCTAAGGGGGTGTGCGCGCGAGGGTTACGGGCGGGCGACCGGTCGGTAGAGGATACCGGTTCGGATTTAAATCCGTTCTAATCTAACTCGTTGATTAAAGATCCGACGGTCTAGGGAGCTTACGGAGAAAAGTCGCCGGCGTCGGAGGTCTCTGGCGAGTCCGGAAGCGGTGAAGGCGACGGCGAGGTGCTCCGGTGGTCGAGGGAGGCAGCGAAATGGTCCGGGCAACGGCGACGGGTCTCCGGAGTCGACTGGTGGCAATGGTGGGGCGAGCGGTGGACGGAATCGGTGGCTACGGTCGACGGGAGCTTCGGTGGTGGTGGCTACACCGGCGAGCAATTGGGCAGCGCCTCGGCGAGGGAGAGAGGGGGTTTGGGGGGGAAATGGAAGGCGAGGAGTGGGGATCTTATATAGGTGCTCATGGGGTGAGGGGGTGGAGAGAGGAGAGAGATCCGGGAGGAGGAAAGAAACGGCCGGCGATGGTCCGGCGCGCGCGGGGGAGGAGGGAGATGACCGTTCGGGTGAAACGGTCGGTCGGGGTGGGGCCCGGTTGTGGTGAGAGAAAGCGCGAGGTTTCCGTGTCGGTCGGCCGGCGCGTATTGAATTCGCGAAATAAAGCCTGTGGGCCGGCCCGTTTAATACAGTAACCGTTACCGTTTTTCCTTTAATGATTTTCCAGAGACATTCAAAAGCTTTTAAAGCATTCAAAACCTTTATAAATATAGGGGTATTATATATCAGAATTAACAGAATAATAAATGCTATTTAATGAACATTTTTATTCTGCCATTTGAACACTTTGTAAAAATTAATATTTTCAGAAATTGCCTAATTGTTTTTAAATCCTTTTTGCAAATATTTTCAAAATAACCCCTGGTTATTATTGTTCAATTATAACACCAATTAGTCCCTGGTGTGAAGTGTCATGTTCCTCCTCTCTTATTTGAACTTTTAACCAAAATTTCACATAGGTGAAAGCAACTTAGGAAAAAAATAGAAAGGGCTTTCAGAAGTTTAGAAAGGCATTTCAACAATACATGTATTCAAGCAATGATGCAGATAGATGCATAGCTATATTTCGTAACATTCCAAAATGAAATTTTGGGATGTTACAAACCTACCCACCTTAAGATGAATCTCGCCCTTGAGATTCGGGTTGGCTAGAAAATAGGTGCGGGTGGTCTCTACGAAGATCTTCTTCGCGTTCCCAGGTGGCTTCTTCCTCGGTGTGATGACTCCACAAAACCTTACAAAACTTGATGATCCTGCTGCGAGTAACTCTGATGGCAGTCTCGAGGATTCTGACAGGCTTCTCCTCGTAGGTCAGATCATTGTCAAGTTGTATGGCCTCTAGGGGCACTGTGTCTCTCAAAGGAATATCATCCATCTCAGTATGACATTTCTTCAGCTGGGACACGTGGAACACATTATGAACTTCGGATAATCCTTCCGGCAATTCCAGTTTGTATGCAACTTCGCCTCTACGTTCAAGAATTTTGTAGGGGCCTATGAATCTGGGTGCTAATTTTCCTTTAACACCAAACCTCTTGATTCCTCGAAGCGGGGACACACGAAGATACGCTCGATCTCCCACTTCATACGTCACTTCTTTACGTTTGTTGTCAGCATAGCTCTTCTGCCGGGATTGAGCTATCTTGAGTCTGTCACGTATCAACCTGACTTTCTCTTCAGAATCTAGGATAAGGTCGGAACCAAAAAGTTGTCGGTCTCCAACACCATCCCACGTCAGTGGTGTTCTGCACCTCCTTCCGTATAAAGCTTCGAAAGGGGCCATCTTCAGACTGGTCTGATAACTGTTGTTGTACGAGAATTCTGCGTAAGGTAAGTTGTCATCCCAACTAGATCCATAATCTAGCGCACAAGCTCTCAACATGTCTTCCAGAATCTGGTTGACTCTCTCAGTCTGGCCATCTGTCTGCGGATGAAAAGCTGTACTGAACTCTAGCCTTGTACCCAAAGTTTCATGTAACTGATGCCAAAACTTTGAGGTAAACTGTGTTCCTCTATCTGACACGATACTCCTCGGAACTCCATGCAGACATACGATCCTGGTCATATATATCTTGGCTAGCTTAGCACTGGTATAGGTGGTTTTCACTGGAATGAAATAAGCTACCTTGGTCAAGCGATCTACCACTACCCAGATGGAATCATAACCTGAACGGGTCCTGGGTAATCCTGTGATGAAGTCCATACCAAGCTTTTCCCGTTTCCACTCGGGTATCGGCAAAGGTTGGAGTAACCCTGCTGGTTTCTGATGTTCTGCCTTTACTCGCTGACAAACATCACATATTGCAACATGTTCCGCAATATCTTTCTTCATACCTGTCCACCAATAACTTTCCTTTAAATCCAGATACATCTTGGTGTTGCCTGGGTGTATCGAGTAAGGTGAATCGTGGGCTTCCTGAAGTATCAACTTCCTGAGCTCTGGGTCATTGGGCACATAGATTCGGTTCTCAAACCACAAAGTTCCGTGCTCATCCTCACGAAAACCTTTAGCTTTACCATCTTCCATTCTCTGCTTAATCTCAGCTATCTCCTTGTCCGATTTCTGGGCTTCACGAATTCTTTCGGTCAAGGTGGACTGGATCTCTAGTGTACCAACATATCCTCTTGGAACTATCTCTAGCTTGAGTTCTCTGAGATCATCGGCTAACTCTTGGGGTAATCCTCCCGCTGTGAGGGTGTTTACATAAGTTTTCCGACTCAAGGCATCGGCTACAACATTGGCCTTACCTGGATGGTAATGTAATCTCATGTCATAGTCCTTGATTAACTCTAACCATCTCCTCTGTCTGAGGTTCAACTCTTTCTGCGTGAAAATATATTTCAGGCTCTTATGATCGGTTTAAACTTCACAACTATTTCCGATAAGGAAATGTCTCCAGGTCTTGAGTGCGTGCACTACGACTGCTAGTTCCAAGTCATGCGTGGCATAATTCAACTCATGATTTCGTAGTTGTCTGGATGCATAGGCTACAACCTTTCCATCTTGCATGAGTACTCCTCCGAGTCCTTGTCGTGAGGCATCACAATAAACTTGGAAGTCCTTCCGAATATTGGGCAAAATCAACACTGGGGCTGTGACCAAACGTTTCTTCAACTCCTGGAAACTGGCTTCACATTCCTCAGTCCAAACATACTTAGATTCTTTCTTCAACAACTCTGTCATGGGCTTGGCAATCTTTGAGAAATTCTCAATGAATCTCCGGTAATATCCGGCAAGTCCGAGGAAACTGCGGATCTCCTTAACTGAGGTGGGTGACTTCCACTCGGTGACGGCTTCAACCTTAGCGGGGTCTACGGCTATTCCTTCTCCGGAAATAACATGTCCAAGGAATCCGACTTCCGTCAGCCAAAATTCACATTTGCTGAACTTGGCATATAATTGATGCTCTCTCAGCTTCTCCAGAACTAAACGCAGATGTTCCTTATGCTCTTCCTCGTTCTTGGAGAATATCAAAATGTCATCGATGAACACCACGACAAACTTGTCCAAATATTCCATGAACACTTTGTTCATCAAATTCATGAAGTAGGCAGGAGCATTAGTCAAACCAAAGGACATGACTGTATACTCGTATAAGCCATACCTTGTTGTGAAAGCTGTTTTGGGTATATCCTGTTCACGAATCTTCAGTTGATGATACCCTGATCGAAGATCGATCTTAGATAATACTTTTGCGCCTACTAGCTGATCAAACAAGTCATTAATCATCGGCAGAGGGTACTTGTTCTTGATAGTCACCTCGTTCAAGGCACGATAATCGACTACCATTCTCAAGGTTTTATCCTTCTTCTCCACCAAAAGAACTAGGGCTCCCCAAGGTGAAGAACTTGGGCGTATATAACCTTTGTCCAATAACTCCTTAATTTGCTTCTTGATTTCCAACAGATCATTTGCGGGCATCCGATAGGGTCTCTTGGAAATTGGTGCTGTCCCTGGCTGTAGCTCTATAAGGAACTCAATCTCCCTATCTGGTGGCATGCTTGGTAATTCTTCTGGAAATACATCCAGAAAATCTTTTACCACAGGTACTTCCTCCTGAACAACTCCCGTGAGAGAATTTAACCTAGCACTCATACGTGTGCGTCGGGATACATACTTAATCCTCTTGTTCTCCGGGGTGATGAGTGAAACAGACTTACTAAGGCAATCAAGATTTCCTTCATACTTGGTCATCCAATCCATGCCTAGGATTACATCCAATCCCTGGGATTCTAAGACGATGAGGTCAGTAGGAAAAACATGGTTTCCTATATTGAGTTTCAAGGCATGGCATCCTATCCCTTCCATCATCATACCTCCTGGGGAACTGACCTTAATGGGCTGACTAAGGGTTTTGGTGGGCAAACCATACTTAGCCACAACTACCCTTGATATGAATGAATGAGTTGCACCGGAATCAAAAAGTACTGTAACTGGACATGAATGCAATAAAAACTTACCAACCACAGTCTCAGGTTGATCATAGACTTCTTCCACGTCGAGATGGTTCACCTGGGCACGAGGAAAAGGGTTGGGCTTCTTGGCTGCGGAGTTGCCGTTTCCATTTCCCTGCTTGCTCTGGGGACACTCAGTAGCATAGTGCCTTGTCTTCTGGCACTTGAAACAGGTGATGTGACTCAGATCCTTCTGAGTAGGAACGTGACGGTGCTGGTTGTTGTTCCCATTCCCATTCCCATTGTCAGTCTTGAAATTGCCATGGTTGGGACGGGCATTCCCATTTCCTCCATGGTTGTGGCTTCCATGGTTGTGCACAGCATGACTGTGCCTTCCAAACTTACCGGTCCCTGATCCGGTATTCCCTGAGTACGGGGAGTAGCGGGGCTTATGCTGAGCTCCAGAGTTAAACTTCCCCTGAGTGTACTTCCTCTTGCGGTTCTCAATTTGCTGCTGTTTACCCTCCAAGATGAGGGCCTTGTCCACCAGCTCTTGGTAGTTGTTGAAAGTAGCCACTACCAGCTGCATGCTCAACTCATCGTTGAGGCCTTCTAGAAACTTCTCTTGCTTGGACGCATCATCAGCCACGTCTCCTGGTGCATAACGTGCCAATGTGTTGAAGTCGTCCACATATTGGACCACAGAGCGATTTCCCTGGCGCAAGTTGCGAAACTCACGCTTCTTCAGACTCATGGCTCCAGCTGAAACATGTGCGGTGCGAAAAGCAAGCTTGAATTGCTCCCAAGTTACATCAGCAATAGGATAGGTGGTGATGTAATTCTCCCACCATGAAGCTGCTGGTCCTTCAAGTTGATGTGCGGCAAAGCGCACCTTCTCAGCATCAGTACATCCAGCGGTGACAAGTTCTCTCTCCATCTTACGGAGCCAGTCATCTGCCACAATGGGCTCAGTGCTGCTGGAGAAAGTTGGAGGGTTCAACCTCAGAAAACGGGTGAGATTGTCAGTCTGGGGTGGATGGTGGTTGTTATTGTTCTCGTTGTTGGTCTGATTCTGGATCAATAGTTGCATCAGTGCGTTCTGCTGCTGAAGGAGTTGCGTGAGTTCCGGCGGAAAGGTGAAGTCGGTCTCACGTCGTGGAGGCATCTTGCTGTTTTCAGAGGGATGAGAATTAGAATAGAACAAGGGTCTAAAAGAAGAAATCACTACCCATATGTAATGCAACAAACATATCACACCAAACACTCATTCATTTATTCAACCAAAGTCAAACATCGACATACAAGTCTCAATCAAACTATACATCGACCTATGCTTTTAACGTTGAAAAGATACATGGAGGGCATAACTAATGTTCTCCTCAGAAGTTCATAGTCGTAGGTCCTCCGGTGGTGCTTTCCTCATAGTCTTCATTGTCGCTGATGAAGGGTGCCATGTCTCCTTCGGGGTGAAGGTTTTCCCCCATGTCTAGCTGCTCCTCCAGAGTTGCGATGCGTGCATTCTGCTCATCAATCCTCTCTAGGAAGTCCTTCACTTCATGCTTGTGTTCATAGTTTGCCTCTCGCAGATCAGCTTCAAGGTCCAGCTCGCGGTTCATCAGATTCTTGATTGTATTTGTATCAGCACGAACTCGAAGCTCCAGAGTCCTGATGTGAGTCTCCAGGGTCTGGATATAGGAAATGGTGGAATCTCCAGTGGGAGGAGTTATGATGTTTCCATTGGCATCTCTGCGACAAACCACGGTGAGTCCTGGTGAAATGGTTTCACCTTTGTATTCCTCCTGAATACGTCCAAGGGCACGATGAATGGCCATGTCTCTCCCAAGTATCCAATTGGGTGCCACGAACTTGAGGTCGATGGGTTCCTTCTGGTTCCCAAAAGTCTTCCCTGGGATATGCACCTCGATCCTGTAGCGTCCATCTTGGGGAAATGACATGATAGGAATCCCGGTGATGCTCGGCAAAGCAATCCTCACGTCTTTGATGATCCTCATCAGCTCCTTACCAAAGGGCATCGTTGCTTCAGGCTGGCAAAACTCCGTGATCAACTATGGGATGAAGGTGGCCATCTATAAATTTTGTAATAATCGGAGAGGAGTCAGAAACGAGTAGATGAGAGTATAAGAATTTTAAATACAAAGAGAAACAATCCTAAGGCTTTCCAATCCTAGAGGTTACGTCCTACGGTCAGCGTGTGCTCTGATACCATTTCTGTAGCGACCCGACCTGAAAGGTCGAATCTCCGGTGTTTCCGTACCATCCCAAGATCATGCTGGTACACACACGGTACATCAATGTATATATCAAAGGGAAATCACACAGCATTATATTAATCGAAATCTCATATTGAGTCCTTTATTACAATAAAATTACAATAAAGTGGCTGAAAGCCAACTCATGAGAATGTCTAAATCTTGCGGAAGCGTCGAAGGTAGATGAGTCCATCTGACTCCAAGGGCATCTCACTGAGCATAGAACGTGTCCTCACTCCTGGTCGGAAAAGTACTCTGCAACATGATACGTTGCAGCCGTGTAGGTCAGCATATGGAATATGCCGGCAAAGTCACAATAGAGGGGGTGAAAATAATCAGTTAATCTATATGCATATATGGCAGGTGGTGGTGTAAGTTTTTGCGTAAAGCCAAGTTTTTCCTACATCAAGAGAGGGCTAAGCAAAATATTACTAAGTTGGTTGATTAATGAGATGGTTCCACCAACCAATTCTCATTCCCAAATTATTAATACCCACATCATCATTATTAATTGTGTTGAGAGTTCCAGAAGTTCCAATTCCTTTGGCTCAAGTCGTCCATGACCGTGGACACGGCTAATCGATTAGGTTTGAGTACTCTGCAGAGTTTTGCACACGTTCCCCACAAGATTTGGTCGCCTCCGTTTGATTTCTCGCACTTCAGGGTGTTTGAGAAACGGATGACCAAAACATGGTCTTCCAAAGGGTTTCCCTGCGACTCTGTCGGTGCCCATCCTTTCCTAGCGTTCTTCTACCTCTCGTAGCACCGCCTGTCCAGGGTCACCACGATATCCAACCAAGCCAGAGCCCATAATGACTTGTGGCTGTGCAGGTAAGCCTTGGGTTTTAAAGCATCCATCCATCTCTTTGTGCCTGGTTGGACCTTTCCGCGTGAATACTGGCCATCTCCAGCATCACCTAGGCAAATCCACTGGTTTCTCCAGGGTGCCGTTCAACCATCATCCACCCAGAGGTATGTTGAAAACTCGGAGTCTTAAATCTTGATCATTATGTAGGTCTTGAAATTATTAACTCTCTCAACTCTCATGAATCACACAACCAACCCCGTCTACTAATAGCATAGCAAAAAGTAAAACAACGTTTCCCGGGGCCAATGTGTCAAAGAGTTTGAGGGGGGTACCTACCACATGATACTACTACAATGTAACCAAGTTTCCAACTAACCTATCTTGCATGCAATTGGGGAGATGGTAGAACTAATGCATATAAAACATGGGTAATCATGATCAAAGTGACTTGCGTGATTGATGATCTTCGTACGTGAGTGACTCTAAGTAACAAGCTTCGCACTTCGGATAATCTAACGAAGCAACAAGCACTCAATAAGCATACAACAAAATATTGTAACTCACAAACATCAACCAAGAACTAGTAAACAATCAAGACAAAACAATGCACAAATCACAAGTAAGAAAACACACAAAGTTTTATTTACTAGGAGATGATTGATAAAACACTACTATCATAATAAAACTATTTTGAAATAACCAAAACAATTGTTGACAGCAAGGAAACAATAAATTTTTTTTATTAATAAACAGAAGAAAATCAATTTAAGTTTGTTGGGAAAACTTTTGTAAAGTTTGTAAAAGTTTTGATAAGCACTAAATGGAACAATTATAGTTTTACTAAAAAGAGAACAAAACAAAACTTATTAATTATTATTAAAACATGTTCTTAACAGAAAAGAATTTACAAATAAACTTGTTTTAGAAAACAAAATTAAATTATATAAAACTTTGTTGAAAACAAAACTATCACTAACTAGTTGTTTTAATCAAAATAAACCTATTTGAAAAGAAATTGTGATTCTTATCTTACCAAGGAAATGAACTAAACAATATTTATATTTTTTTTATTAACAATGAGTAAAAACACTAAATGTTTACTAACAGAACCTAATAAACAAATAAAACCAAATCTAAATTGAACTAACTAAAACTAAGTAAATAAAACTATATTATAATACTAGGCAGATTCTGTTTATAGCTAAAACACTATTCAAAATCATCCTAAAAATCCTCAAACTAAACATGAAGATAGTCCTAAATAATACCAAATAGTAGCAAAAAGATTCATATCAAAATCTATTTTCAAACTCTAGTTATTCAGATTTGAAGATTTTAAGAAAATTTGATTCAATTCAAATTTTATAGTTCGTATTTGAAATTTAAAAGTACATGGTGAAACTACATGAAAAATGTGAGCTATTGCAAAAAGAATCAACTCAAAACATTTAATAGATTAAAAGTTATCTGCAAAACAAAATTTGGATTCACTTTGTTAACTAAAACAAAACTGAAAAGAAAACTGATTTGCAACGGCCAGGGGGCTACGTGTCAGCATGTGATTGGCTAAGGGGGTGTGCGCGTGAGGGTTACGGGCGGGCGACCGGTCGGTAGAGGATACCAGTTCGGATTTAAATCCGTTCTAATCTAACTCGTTGATTAAAGATCCGACGGTCCAGGGAGCTTACGGAGAAAAGTCGCCGGCGTCGGAGGTCTCCGGCGAGTCCGGAAGCGGCGAAGGCGACGGCGAGGTGCTCCGGTGGTCGAGGGAGGCAGCGAAATGGTCCGGGCAATGGCGACGGGTCTCCGGAGTCGACTGGTGGCAATGGTGGGGCGAGCGGTGGACGGAATCGGTGGCTACGGTCGACGGGAGCTCCGGTGGTGGTGGCTACTCCGGCGAGCAATTGGGCAGCGCCTCGGCGAGGGAGAGAGGGGGTTTGGGGGGGGGAAATGGAAGGTGGGGAGTGGGGCTCTTATATAGGTGCTCATGGGGTGCGGGGGTGGAGAGAGGAGAGAGATCCGGGAGGGGGAAAGAAACGGCCGGCGATGGTCCGGCGCGCTCGGGGGAGGAGGGAGATGACCGTTCGGGTGAAACGGTCGGTCGGGGTGGGGCCCGGTTGCAGTGAGAGAAAGCGCGAGGTTTCCGCGTCGGTCGGCCAGCGCGTATTGAATTCGCGAAATAAAGCCTATGGGCCGGCCCGTTTAATACAGTAACCGTTACCATTTTTCCTTTAATGATTTTCCAGAGACATTCAAAAGCTTTTAAAGCATTCAAACCCTTTATAAATATAGGGGTATTATATATCAAAATTAACAGAATAATAAATGCTATTTAATGAGCATTTTTATTCTGTCATTTGAACACTTTGAAAAAATTAATATTTTCAGAAATTGCCTAATTGTTTTTAAATCCTTTTTGCAAATATTTTCAAAATAACCCCTGGTTATTATTGTTCAAATATAACACCAATTAGTTCCTGGTGTGGAGTGTCATGTTCCTCCTCTCTTATTTGAACTTTTAACCAAAATTTCACATATGTGAAAGCAACTTAGGAAAAAAAATAGAAAGGGCTTTCAGAAGTTTAGAAAGGCATTTCAACAATACATGTATTCAAGCAATGATGCAGATAGATGCATAGCTATATTTCGTACCATTCCAAAATGAAATTTTGGGATGTTACAATTACCTATGTTTTATTTGCATTAGAATCAATCTTTCCATCACACATCCAATAGGTCATTGAGCTTAAACTTGTAGTAGTATAATGAGGTAGGAGAAACCCAACATCATGTTACCACTAGCCCGGGAAGGGACGTTACTTACAATTGCTATGCTTTAGTAGACGGGGTTGGTTGTGAGACTCAGGAGTGTTGTGAGGTTAATTAATTATTTCAAGACCTGTATGATGATCAGGACTTCAAGACTTCAAGGACTCAATATACCTCTGGGTGGATTGGACATGCATTTTGGCAGCCTGATATCTATCATGGTTATGCCGGGAATCCTGGTATCTACCTGTGATCATCCCAACGGAATGCCACCCAGGCTCAAAGAGGTGGATGGATACTTCAAGGCCGGAAAGCTTACGTGTGCAACCGCAAGTAATTATGGGATCTGGCTTGGTTGACCCTAGTGATGACTTCGGTAGGTCAGTTGCTACGAGATGTAGAAGAATGGTAGTATTTGGATGGGCACTGAATTTCTATCGGAGGATCACTATGGAAGACCATGTTTCGATCGTCCCATTCTCAAACACCAGGCAGTGTGAGGAGATAGCGGGAGGGATTGATTTTTGCGGGTAAAGTGTACAAACCTCTATAGAGTGTCAAACTAATCGATTAGCCGTGTCCCCAGTTATGGACAACATGAGCATCGGAGATGAAACTATCAGCTAGTCTCAACACAAATAATTTAATGATGTGGGTTTTAATGATAACTTGGGTATGAGAATTGGTTGGTGGAACCATCTGATTAATCAACCAACTTTGTAGTAACAATTTCTGATTTACCCCTCTCTTGTTGTAGGAAAAATTGGCTTTACGCTAAAATTACTACCCCACCTGCCAGATATGCATATAGAATAGATGATGATTTTCACCCCTCTCTTTTGTGACTTTGCCGGCATATTCAATATGCTGACCTACACAGCTGCAACGTATCATGTTGCAGAGTACTTTTCCGACCAGGAGTGAGGATACTCTCTACGCTCGGTGGGATGCCCTTGGAGTCAGATGGACTCAGCTACCTTTGAAGCTTCCGCAAGATTTTGGATTAGTTTATCTCATGAGTTGGCCTTCAACCACTTTATTGTAATCCTTATTGTAATAAAGGACTCGATATGAGATTTCGATTAATAAAGCTGTGTGATTTTACCTTTGATATATACATTGATGTACCGTGTGTGTACTAGCATGATCTTGGGGATGGTACGGAAACACCGGAGATTCGACCGTTTTAGGTCGGGCTGCTACAGCAGGATGGTTTTCAAGACCAAACTTGGGGGAAAAAGATAACATCCCCTGATGACTTATCTGATGAAAGGTCACAACCCACCATGACCGATAGGCCAGTTACAGACACTCGATGCGCGGTTCGAGGCTGTTTCATCAACACGATCTATCAATGCGTAGATCGTGCCCCGTTTTACACGGGATATGTTTAATCGTGCGTGTGTAACTATGCACGCATCTTGGGAAGCAGAGGGATCCATGAAGCGACGGAGGGACGCAAACAATAAGCCTCAGAAAAGGGAAGAAAACCCACGCGGCTATTCTTGCTCCTTCTCTGCTTCCGCTGCTTTCGATTCCTTTGAGCCTCCGACGCCCAGATCCAAATCTTCCGCCCGCACCTCCGAGCTCTCCAATGGCGGGCTCCAACGGCTAATGGGAGGCTTTGATGGTCACCAACCATGACATCCTCGACCTCAAGAAGGCCGGTTACCTTTCCGCCGACATCCCTCGCCGCGCGGCGGAGGAGGGCCAAGTGATCTCCACCCTCAAGCCAGGCGAGAGGGTGGTGTTCATCCCCCACTTCATTAGGGGACTGAGTTTCCCCCTCCATCCCTTTGTCAGGGGGCTGATGTTCTTCTACGACCTCGACTTCCACGACCTCCCGCCGAACTCCATCATGTACATCTCGGCGTTCATCCTGGTCTGCGAGGCCTTCCTGCGCATCGAGCCGCACTTCGGGCTCTGGCTTTAGGTGTTCAACATCAAGCCCAAGTGCGTCGGCGGCAAACACACGGAATGTGGCGGGGCAGTCGTTGGCAAGCTCACCCGTGTCAGGTGGCCATCAGGCACCCTTATCAACACCATCAAGGGGTGGCAGAAGCGGTGGTTCTACGTTACCAAACCGTAAGAAGAAGGCCAGTGTCTCGCTGCCGCATTCAGATCTGGCCCCCCCACCAGACTGGCTTCTTGGCTCGAGAAGGGCTTTCCTGGGGATAGGGCAAGGAGGTGAGCGACCTACAGAAGCACATCTGCTCTATGGTCAAGGAGGGCACCAAGTTGACCGATGTGGTCCAGGTGATGCTCCGAAGACGCATCCTCCCTTGCCAGCACCGGGACACCCCCCTGTGGGCTCGCGAGCTCGACGCCGTGCCCACAGTACGGAATCTCTTCTGCACTACGAGAGAGAAGTTATGGAAGGCGCTCTTCAATTCATAGAAGAGATAGGCATCCGATGAGGAGGACAAGGGTCTGCACGCTGCCAAGCCCGATTCCGAGGTATGACACAACCTAGTTTGGTCGGTTTTAGTACATAGAAAGTCTTCATAAACCCTTGTCCGATCTGTCTATGCAGAGATGGCTAAAGAAAGTTGTCAACATCAACAGTCCGACGCCTCAGCCCAAAGACGAGAGGACCGGGATGTTAGCCAAAATGCTCGTGGTGAAGTCTTACGAGGCTCCCACGAAGAAAGAGAAGAATAAGAAACAAGGCTAGGCTGGCCTCCGCATCAGGGACCAGCCGGATGCCGTATCCGAGGATGCACCCGCCTCTTCGAACAAGGAGGAGGCCGATGATGAGGAAGAGGAAGAAGAGGAGGACGAGGAAACCGAGGTCGAGGGCACGGGGAGAGGCAATTCCCCCCGTGCCAGGAAGAGAGCGGCATCTTCAGACGCACCGAAGCAGGTCCCCTCCTCTGCCAAGAAGAAAGCGCGGCAGATGAGGGTGGTTATGTCCGACGACAGTTCGGACTCGATCACCACGTCCGTAGACCTCGAGGAGGTTCCACGAAGGAGCCTACGAGTCAAGCCCCCTGCCAAAAGGTTAGAATCCGATGAATCTCCTATTCATTACGAATAGACTTAGGGTTTATTAACATGAAGGTTATTGCCCTTGCAGCCCCCGCGGCTTGTCCCCAACCGATCTGATATAGGATGGGGAGACCCCGCCTGCCGAACTAGCGGAGAGCGGGGATGCCTCACATCCCAGCACTCCAAGTGCCACGAGGGACACCATGGAGGTGTCGTCCTAGCACGCTCCTATGGAAGCAGATGCTGGAGGCGAGGGAGACCGCACCGTGGCCGAGGCTAACACCTCAGCCACCAAAGACCGGGGCACAACACCCCGACTGGATACCGAGGAGGCAAGACGAGTGAAGGCTCCGCCCCTCCAAGAACGTCTCCGGAGCATTCTACGCCTCCAGAGGCAGCGGTCCAAACCTCGGTGGGTGATCAGGAAATACGATCATCGCCGGCTCCGCCAACCAACAAGTGGTCGATCATGGAGGAGGCTCTATCGAGCTCGTCTATCCCTGAGGATCACCGCACCCTTATGGGTGCGGTACTGCAGAGCATTAAGTCCGTTGACAACGAACTGAAGGAGGCCTTCAACGGTCTCCTTAAGGGCTTTCAAGTAAGTCACCCGATGTGTTTATTTACATAATTTTTTTTATTCGCATTATACACATGGCAGCCCCCGAGCACTAGGTGGGAGGAAAACCTCACCTAGGGCTCCCGTCTGTATCCGATACCGAGCTAGATGCACTTTAAGTGTTCGTCATATGTGAGGGATCACTAGAAGAGTGTCTAGAGGGGGGGGGGGTGAATAGAATACTAATAGGAATTTAAAAACTAACCTTTCCAAGTTAATTGGTTGGTAGATTTTAACAGTTTTAACAAAGCTAGCAAGTCTAACAGCCCTACACATGCATGTCAACAAATATGGCAGCGGAAAGTAACAACAAGCATGTATAGAAGGGATAGGGTAGGAAGATCAAACGTAGTTGTAGACACAATGATTTTTCCCGTGGTTCCGATAGGTGGCGCTATCGTACATCCACGTTTATGGAGACTTCAACCCATGGAGAGTAACAGTCGTGAGAGTCCATGGAGGGCTCCACCCAAAAGGGTCCACGAAGTAGCAACCTTGACTATTCCATAACGGCTTCCGTCCACGAAGGACTAGCCTCACTATGGCTAGATCTTCACGAAGTAGGCGATCTCCTTGCCCTTACAAACTTCTTGGTTCACTCCACAACACGAAGTAGGAGGCTCCCAAGCAATACTTAACCAATCTAGGAGGCACCACCCTCCGAAAGGTAATAGGCTCGGTAATGACGATGAACTCCTTGCTCTTGTGCTTCAAGATGATAGACTCCTCAGCACCCAATCACTCTCTCACAGATTTGGCATGGTGGAAGAGATGGGATTGGTGGAAAGCTACTTAGGGAGTCTAGAGATCAAGGTCCATATGATTGGAATGGAATATCTTGACCTCAACACAAGGGTAGGTGGTTCTCTCTCAGAAAACTAGACGGGGCAAGTGTGGAATAGTTCTGAGCGCTTCTCTTTTGAGTAGGTGGTGGTGAAGGGGTATATATAGGCATCCCCAAAAATCCAACCGTTACACATAAAATGACCAACTCGGTGACACCGATGTGTTAATCTCGGTGGTAACGAAGTGACCAAAAGGTGGCAACTTTTGAATCTCGGTGAGACCAATATAGGAAACTCGGTTGCACCGATAGGGTGACCAACGGTTAGATTTCCAATCTCGGTGACGGCGATCCAAAATTCTCGGTGGGACCGAAAATGTGAATTTGTGTAATAGAAAGTTGGCAACCTAAACCCGGTGGCACCGGTATGGAATCGATTGCACCGAAGTGGCTAGGGTTTGGCTGAGTCTGTCTAGGTTTTGGAATTGGTGGCACCGGTATGGGAAAGTTGGTTGCACCGATTTTGTGTGTTATGTATGGAACAAACTTTGGTGGGAGAGTTTGTGGATGTTTTTTGGCGACTATCACTTGTGCACGTTTGAGCATATTGTTCACCACCAAAACCTTACCCCCTTTTAATAGTATTGGCTTTCCTATGAACTCAAAGTGATTTCTCACAAATATAAAATGTAGAGTCCTTCTGCTTGAAGCTTGGCCAACCTATTTCCTTGCATCTTGGGGGTATGTCCACAATCTCCTTTTGTCAATCCTCTCTATAGACTGTATTTGAAATACACTAGGTAAAAGTGTCAGTCCAAGAGACAATGTATGTTGTCATGAATTATCAAAACCACCAAGGGAGCATGTTGTGCTTTCAATCTCCCCATTTTTGGTAACTGATGACAACATACAATCAAAGCTTCAAATAAAGATATGCATGGTTATACTGAAGACTTTGAGAGACACATGACTTAGACTTTCTCCCCCAAAATGGGTACAGTCCTTTAAAGGATAGTTGCTTTTGAATGCATGAACACACATAAGGTAGAAGGGATATAACAGGTCATGTGTATGTTGGCTATATGCATCAAATATATATGAATGGGATGTATCTATGTTCAAGACACCATTCTTGCAAACAATATGTGCAAGAAGCAAGAGATCATCTTGATCAAGGATATGATGCATATACTTACCTTGAGTTCTGGAGCATCCTGGTAGTAGAAACACACTTGAGAAAAAAATGTTTAGGAAACACAAGAGTATTCTACCAAACAGCAAGGCAATAGAACTCAAAATTGCCCAGATATGGAGGACATATAGAAAATAGTATTCCTTAGAATCGATATGTCTCCAAGATCATTGAGACTTTTCTCACCATAGATATGAAAATAGATTATCCTCCCCCCCTGAATCTTAGCATGTAGATATTGGAATTGGATAAGGTGAGAAAGGTCAAAGATTTTCTTCTCCCCTACTATGATATGCTCCCCCTGTTTATAATGGTATGAGTGTTGATATTGGCTCTCCCCTTGATCATATCTCCCCCTTTGCATAAGCATGTATCTCACCGTTAGCATGAAGCTTTGGTCTTCTCCCCCTTTGGCATTAATTTCCAAAAAGGTCAAAAATAGGGATAGATACATGGATCGGTGACTGAGAAGGGATCCTTGAGAACAAGGGTCATCGAAACGTAGGATTCATGAAATCCGAGAGAGTCATGGAAAATGATTTGTTCTTCTCCTCCTTTCTTCATTGATGATAGGGATCCTTGAATAAAGAAATTCTCTCCTCAAGATTACCTTTAGTTCTTCTCCCCCTAAGTAATAAATTTTTTAAGGATCATCGTAGTAATGGAAGTATTATAGGAAAGATCACTAAGAAAACACAGAGTTGCAAAAATGAATTCAAATGAGACAGAATGCAAATCGGTGACTCCAAGATAGATAGATTGGTGGTACCGAGATTTTGTAGTCCAGCTTGTCTGCAATTTCGGTAAAACCGAGATATCTGAGTCAGCGGCTCCGAAAGAGAAACCAAGTTTTTCATAGAGTCAAGAGAAAGATTTTCAATGAATTATGAAGTTTTTACAAGGGACGTCAACTAGAGAAGATTGGAGTAGTTATGAGAAATCATGCAATAGAGAGCTAACTACACAAGATTTTTATCTAGATGATGGGCGATGACTAGGTCACCTATATTAGAGTATATCGACTTAGGAGCCAAGCAAGAATGCTTGATCATAGGTCATACTCTATGTTAAGCTCAAAATGGGGTTACCATTTTTTGATTAAGCATTTTAATGTCTTCATGTTGCTTGAGTTGCTTTAGCTCATTTCTTGGAGTAAAGCCTTTTCAAGGACATGAGTACATACCTTTGAGTGATGTTGATGATGTAGCTTGTAGATGAACTTGTTGAGGATGCTCGAGGTTGATGAAGATCATCTTGAGTTTTGAGCAATCCTTCTTGTTTTGGTACACTGGTTACCTACAAAGATTAGTCATGCAAGGAAGAACAATAGATATATCCAATTGACATGATACCAATTGAAAGTGTGCAATTTTGATCAAGTATATGTCAAGGATATGGTTGAGTGGCCTTCTTCCTTCCATCATCAAGAGGGGTTTTGGATACTTGTTAATGACAAGATTGCTTATGATTGGATTTGATGGCAATCTTGTGGAATAAAGTTTTTCCAAGTACCTACAAGAGATTAGATGCAATACAAGGGAGCATAGAATTCCATGGCATAAGATGAAATGTTAAGATACATGGAAATATCAAGTAAGCTCATGCCCTTGCATGCAACCGAGTGATTCTAGCTCATGTTTGAAGCATCGATGATGTTCAACTCACTCCTCAAGTGACAAAATGTCTTCTCATCAAGTGTCTAGTAAAGATATCGACCAATTGCTTGTTAGTGCGAACATGCTTAAGATTAATATCTCCTTTGGCAACATGATCACGACTGAAATGATGTCGAACTTGAATATGCTTAGTTTGAGAATGTTGCACAGGATTATGACCAATTTTAATAGCACTTTCATTGTCACAAAGTAGTGGAACATTTTTGACATGAATTCCATAATTCTTTAGTGTTTGAGTCATCCATAGTAATTGCGCACTACAAGATCCAGCAGCAATATACTCAGCTTTGGCGGTCGATAGAGATACCGAGTTTTGTTTCTTAGAGGACCAAGATACAGGAGATCTGCCCAAAAATTTACAAGTACACGAGGTGGATTTTCTATGAACCTTGTCATTGGCATAGTTCAAATCAGAATAGCCAACAAGGTCAAAAGAAGATCCCTTGGAATACCAAATGCCAAAATTTGGTGTTTGTATCAAGTATGTCACAATGCGTTTCACAGCTAAAAGATGACACTCTTTCAGTGCAGCTTGATATCTAACACACATGCAAACACTAAGCATAATATCGGGACGAGATGCACATAGATATAACAATGAACCAATCATATATCAATAAACTTTCTGATCAACCGGTTCATCCTCTCTGGTAAGATCAATATGTGCTAGTAGGCATAGGGGTTTTCATAACTTTGCACTCTTGCATGTTAATTTTTTTGATCAAGTCCTTGGTATACCTAGTTTGAGAGATGAAAGTTCCTTCTTTTTATTGCTTGATTTGCAAGCCAAGAAAGAATTTCAGCTCACACATCATGGACATCTCATACTTCTCAGAATCAACCTTCCAAATCTTTCACTAAATTGAGGGTTAGTGGAACCAAAGATAATATCATCCACATAGATTTGGCACACAAATAATTCACCATTAACTCTCTTAGTGAATAGGGTTGCGTCAATTTTACCAATTTCAAAACCTTTTTTGATAAGAAACTTTGTTAAACATTTGTACCAAGCACGAGGGGCTTGCTTAAGACCATAAAGAGCTTTACGAAGCTTGTAAACATGATTAGGTTTCTTAGGATTCACAAAGCCAGGTGGTTGCTTAACATAAAACTCTTCTTCGATCTCACCATTTAAAACTGCACTTTTATTATCCATTTGATAAAGCGTGATATCATGGTGATTGGCATAAGCAAGAAGAATGCGAATAGCTTCAAGTCTAGCGACGGGGGTGTAGGTCTCACCGTAGTCCATACCTTCGACTTGCGTATATCCTTGAGCTACAAGGCGAGCCTTGTTGCGCACGACTTGACCGTCTTCGTCTTGCTTGTTCCGAAATACCCATTTGGTTCAGATGATGTTGTGTTCATCCTCGGGCTTCTCCACGAGTGTCCACAGTTCGTTCCTTTCGAAGTTGTGAAGCTCTTCATGCATAGCATTCACCCAATCCGCGTCTTCAAGAGCTTGTTCTACCTTCAAGGGCTCAATGCTAGAGATGAAAGAATAATGCTCACAGAAGTTTGCTAGACGAGTTTTAGAGTGAGTGATCCTCCCTGTTTGTATATCACAAAAGATTTGGTTTAGGGGATGGTTCTTGGTCACTTGTGCTCGAACTCGGGCCAGCTTCTGATTGTTGGTTGGTGGAGCTTCTTCTTCATCATCATCTCCTTCATCTTCATTGTTGTTGAAGGTGTTGTTCCCTTGAGGTGGTGGTGAAGGAGGTTGTGGTGGATCTTCATGATGCACTTCCTCCTCTTCATCATCTTGCCATGTACACTACAGGAATCTGAGAATTTGCCGTCTTCCATGGCTGACGGCAAAGGGGGGAACCCCGGATGGCAACGGCTTTGCCGCCAGTCAGCTAACGGCAAAGTAGATGGCAAAAAAAATCCGGTGAAGAGGTTATTTGCCGTCCGCTTTGGTACGGCGAACGGCAAAGAATCTTTGCCATGAGGGGGCAGACGGCAAATAAAATGGGACGGCAGATCAACAGACTGTCCCGTCAAGTGCTAACGGCAGGCTTCTCCTCTTTGCCATCTTCCCTCCTCCCTTTGCCGTTTGCCCCCTCATGGCAAAGGGGGCACCCAGCCCCTCTCTCCCTCCCCCCTTTGCTGTCTGCCCTCCTCCCTTTGCCGTCAGCCCCCTCATGGCAAAGGGGGCACCCAGCCCCTCTCCCTCACCCCTTTGCCGTCAGCCCTCACCCCTTTGCCGTCTGCCCCCTCATGGCAAAGGGGGCACCCAGCCCCTCTCCCTCACCCCTTTGCCGTCAGTCCTCACCCCTTTGTCATCTGCCCCCTCATGGCAAAGGCTCAAAACAGCCCCAATTTATTTTATTTTCTATTATATCCTGCAATTTTCACAATAACCAGGATATATATATATATATTTGACAGGAATAAATTTGTTTCCGTACTCATAACCATATTAAAATAACTTTCATCCATAGTACATACATATTATTCAAGTTGCATCCGTACCAAACCATATATTACACCAGTTTCATCCATATGCATACAAAGTTTCATATATACCCATATACTACAATAGTTTCAATACAAGCTTCCGTGAAGCCATGGTATAAGAAATCATATTCAAGCATTCCATAAATATAATCCAAGCTTCCCGTGAAGTGAATGTAATCTGCAAAATGACAAATAAGAAAGTTAGAAGAAGAATACTAGATGAAGAAGAGAAGTATATATATAGGTTATTTCGGAGAGAACTTAGCTAAGTATAGCCCATTTAATAGCTAATTTAGGTGGAATAGGTAATCTTGGAGCTACATAGCCTTATTATGTCATTTAGGAGAGAACTTAGCTAGGTATAGGTCATTCTAGAGCTAACTTGGATAAAATATGTCATTTTGTAGCCAACTATGATTATTAAATCCATTTTGACCTTATTATGTCATTTTGGAGCTAAATTAGTCATTTTAATGACCTAACCAAGGTTCTTATGATGTTTTTACCTAACTACGCTAATTATGTCATTTTGGAGGATAATTAGCTAAGTATGTCTTTGTTGGGGAAAATAAGCTACATAGAAGAAGAAAGAGAAGAAGCAAGAAGAGAAGAAGCAAGAAGAGAAGAAGAAGGAGAAGAAGAAGGAGAAGGAGAAGGAAGAGGAGAATAAGAAGAAAATAAGAAGGAGCTAACTAGGTCATTTTTTATTAAATATGCCATTTTGGAGCTAACTAAGCTAATTATGTCATTTTGTAGGATAATTAGCCAATTTAGTCTTTGTTGGATGAGTCTAAGCTACATAGAAGAAGAGAAAGAGAAGAAGCAAGAAGAGAAGAAGAAGGAGAAGTAAAAGAAGAAGAAGGAGGCAGAGGAGGAGGAGGAGAAGGAGAAGGAAGAGGAGAAGAAGAAGAAAAGAAGAAGGACAAGGAGAAGGAGGAAGAAGGAGAAGAAGGAGGAGAGAAGCTCTCCTCCTTCTTCTCCTTCTTCTCCTTCTTCTTCCTCCTTCTCCTTCTCCTTCTTCTTCTCTTCTTGTTCTCTTCTTCTTCTTCTTCTTCCTTTTTTTCATTTTTCCTCTTTCTTCTCCTCTTGTCCTCTTCTTCGGGCTAAATTAGCGAATTATGTCATTTTGGAGCTAATTATGTCATTTTGGAGGATAATTAGGTAAGTATAGGTCATTTTTTATTAAATAGGCGATTTTGGAGCTAACTAAGCTAATTATGTCATTTAGGTGGAAGCCAAGCTAAGTATAGGCCATTCTAGAGCTAACTTGGGTAAAATATGTCATTTTGGAGCCAACTATGATTATTAAGGCATTTTGGAGCTAAATTGGCTAATTATGTCATTTAGGTGGAAGCCAAGCTAAGTATATAATATTCATAAGCTAACCAAGGTTCTTATGCCATTTTGAGCTTATTATTTCATTTTCGAGCTAAATTAGTCATTTTAATGAGCTAACCAAGGTTCTTATGATGTTTTGACCTAACTAAGCTAATCATGTCATTTTGTAGGATAATTAGCCAATTTAGTATTTGTTGGATGAGTCTAAGCTACGTAGAAGAAGAAAGAGAAAAAGCAAGAAGAGAAGAAGAAGGAAAAGTAAAAGAAGAAGGAGGAGGAGGAGGAGGAGGAGGAGAAGGAGAAGGAGAAGGAAGAGGATAAGAAGAAGAAAAGAAGAAGGACAAGAAGAAGGAGAAGAAGGAGGAGAAGAAGGAGAAGGAGCTTCTCTCCTCCTTCTCCTTCTTCTCCTTATTCTTCCTCCTTCTCCTTCTCCTTCTTCTTCTCTTCTTCTTCTCTTCTTCTTCTTCTTCCTTCTTTTCATTTTTTCTCTTTCTTCTCCTCTTGTCCCCTTCTTCGGGCTAAATTAGCTCATTATGCCTTTTTGAAGCTAATTATGTAATTTTGGAGGATAATTAGCTAAGTATAGGTCATTTTTTATTCAATAGGCCATTTTGGAGCTAACTAAGCTAATTATGTCATTTTGTAGGATAATTAGCCAATTTAGTCTTTGTTGGATGAGTCTAACCTACGTAGAAGAAGAGAAAGAGAAGAAGCAAGAAGAGAAGAAGAAGGAGAAGTAAAAGAAGAAGAAGGAGGCAGCGGCGGAGGAGGAGGATAAGGAGAAGGAGAAGGAGAAGGAGAAGGAAGAGGAGAAGAAGAAGAAAAGAAGAAGGACAAGAAGAAGGAGAAGAAGGAGGATAAGAAGGAGAAGGAGCTTCTCTCCTCCTTCTTCTCCATTTTCTCCTTCTTCTCCTTCTTCTTCCTCCTTCTCCTTCTCCTTCTTCTCTTCTTCTTTTCATCTTCTTCTTCTTCCTTCTTTTCACTTTTCCTCTTTCTTCTCCTCTTGTCCTCTTCTTTGGGCTAAATTAGCTAATTAGGCCTTTTTGGAGCTAATTATGTCATTTTGGAGGATAATTAGGTAAGTATATGTCATTTTTTATTAAATAGGCCATTTTGGAGCTAACTAAGCTAATTATGTCATTTAGGTGGAAGCCAAGCTAAGTATAGGCCATTCTAGAGCTAACTTGGGTAAAATATGTCATTTTGGAGCCAACTGTGATTATTAAGGCATTTTGGAGCTAAATTGGCTAATTATGTCATTTAGGTGGAAGCCAAGCTAAGTATATAATATTCATGAGCTAACCAAGGTTCTTATGCCATTTTGAGCTTATTATTTCATTTTCGAGCTAAATTAGTCATTATAATGCTAACCAAGGTTCTTATGATGTTTTCACCTAAGTAAGCTAATTATGTCGTTTTGTAGGATAATTAGACAATTTAGTCTTTGTTGGATGAGTCTAAGCTACGTAGAAGAAGAAAGAGAAGAAGCAAGAAGAGAATAAGAAGGAGAAGTAAAAGAATAAGAAGGAGGAGGAGGAGGAGGAGAAGGAGAAGGAGAAGGAGAAGGAGAAGGAAGTGGATAAGAAGAAGAAAAGAAGAAGGACAAGAATAAGGAGAAGAAGGAGGAGAAGAAGGAGAAGGAGCTTCTTCTCCTTCTTATTCCTCCTTCTCCTTCTTCTTCTCTTCTTCTCCTTCTTCTCACCAAACATACCATTATCGTCACAACGACGATGAAGCACGGTGGCTCTGGCTTGTTTCACCTGGAGAAGGCTGCCCTGGAGAAGGCTCCACTGTAGAAGGGTTGTGTGATGCGTTTCGGGAGATATTCTACACCAAACATCGTTTGCAATGTGTCGTTAGCATGATGACACTCTTAAGATCACTGCATTGAAATGAAACTCACCGTCCCCGCCATGTTAATGACTGGCATCGCCGGAAGGACTTGGCCGGTCTTCTCGCACATAGACTGTACATTTGGTTTCGACAAGTCAAACTTTCTAGTTATTAATGAAACGGACATTAAAATGCAAGAT
Organism: Hordeum marinum; assembly: GCA_022496015.1. NCBI lineage: Eukaryota > Viridiplantae > Streptophyta > Magnoliopsida > Poales > Poaceae > Hordeum > Hordeum marinum. The sequence continues at coordinate 416,093,051 of CM039677.1, read as the reverse complement.
TTGAAATAATATGAAGAATAAACTTACCATGAAGAGCTCGTACATGGCCCTGTTAGACACATCATTCCGTGCTCTCTCCGCCTCCAGCAATGCAGTCGTCCTCTCCAACTCCTTCATCACCTTATCCTTCTCCGCCAACGCCGCCTGCATTGCATCTCTCTCTTTCAGAATAGCAGCCTGCAACGTAACTTATTGTTAGCATTGTAATTATATTGGTTCCCACGCACAATATAATGCGGAAAGATAGTTGATTCCATTAAACTAACCTTGATGGCGAGCTCGACTGGCCGTGGACGAGGTGTTATCTCAAAACAGGAGCTCGTTTGGCGTGCCTTTATCTGCCGGAGAGTGCTAGGATAACGTATAAGGCCGTCTCCAATGGCGATCGAGCCATGGGGCCTCCCGTTGCCAGCTATCATCACCAGCTCTGGATCAATGGGCCCCTCGCTTGGGTTAAAGTCCTCCCCTTTCCTCGCCTTCCCGTGATCTCTGTACTTCACGAGCTTGTGGTGGGAGGAGATGTTGGTGAAGTATTCTGGATGCTCGAGGTCAGACTCAGAGAATGCCTTGACCTTCTTGTACGAGGTAGTATGGGCCATCACATACAGGTCGTACATCTGTGGCACCTCCGTCTTATTGTGATGCGCCTAAAAGAGAGAGAGAGAGGAAAATTGTATTAGTAAAGGGCTCAAGATAGCATTAAGAATGAATTGCATGGGGCATGAAGCCAACCACATACCCAGTTCTCGCCAAATTGGATTAAGTTGACGCTCCCTTGATGGTGTGGCACACCAACCATTTTGCCATGCCTCTCCTTGGCGTTGTTGTGGCTGGCCTCCCACGTTTTGGAGCACCACTGATCCACCAAGGCCTCCCAACAATCCATCTTATCCACACACCATCTTGGGGGCACCTAAGTTAATAAAGAGAAATTTGAGCGCGTAAGAACCAAATCAAGGAAACTAACTACAAAGCCTTAATAATATGTAATTACCTTCATGTAATGCTCCTTATACATCTTAGAATCACGGCACTTCGCATTGTCCTTCCTAATACACCGCGAGGCATAGTAGTCTCGAACAGCCTGCACCCGAACCTCGTGCCAAAAGTTTTGAAGTAGGCGGCGACATTCGGTATCGATAACCTTTGCCGCATCCTCCTCGTATCCCTCCTCACACCTGTAGTAGGTCTGCAAACGAGACAACACCGATTAGTACAATAACTAGCTATGGTTGATTTATAATTGTGTAAAGGAGAAATTACCCAGAACTGTCGGATCACCATGTCGACCCTCGTGTGGCACAAAACACCGTCGATCTCCACCTCCGGTGGGGCCGGGGCACCCAAGTAGTGCTCCCAGGTCATTCCTACCTCTCGCTCCCGACCGGGCAATGTAACAAACCTCGGGAAGTTTTGACGGCAAAGCACACCAAGGACGCTGTTGGGCTTGCGGACACCCTTGGCAACAATCCAACCCCTGCAGTATGACAAATTAAAGCCAAAACATTAGATATTTGAGAAAACATGAAGGCAAAAGGTTAAATAAGAGTAAATTAACTTACTTGTCCCCATTTGTCTTAATCGACCACGTTTGCTCGCGGGTCGCCGGCATGAGCGGGAGCCCCGAACTACCACACTGGTAGACGGTAGCCCCCTCACCTAGCTCCTTGTCGCTATCAGCATGGCCAGTTGGCTCAGGCTGACCCTGATCAGGCCAGGTATCCCACTGGGTCTCTAGAGATGTACCCCCATCCCTGCTTTGCTCCGGAGTCACCTGGAACGAAGCCTCTGGGACACGAGTCTCGTGGGTCGAAGGCTCATCAACCTGAGGCTCGTCAACCTGAGGCTCGTCGACCAGAGGCTCGTGAACCGGAGACCGTGTAGCCTCCACCTCAGACAAATCCACCCTAGAAGTCCTGTGCTCAGGCAACTTGGGGTGGCAGCGAGGAAGGCGTGGCAGCCACCGCCCTACCTCTCCCGCGGCCACGTGTACCTTTAGTACAACATAAATACCAACATGAGTACAACATAAATACCAACATGAGTAATACCTTTAGTACCTCTCCGCTTCGCGGGGGGTCGACCTCCTCTCACGGGCCCCGCGAGAGTCGAAGAAGCGGCCACTCCATGTAGAGTAGAGAGCAACGCTCTCCGAAGAGGCGAGTCAGGAATGGAAGTACCCATCCCACGACCCGCCGACGAAGAAGGAGCCGCGGAGTGCTTTTGACCCTTTCCCACCATCTTTCAACACCTGTCATGACAAAGAGTAAATGAAATTAGTACAACATAAATACCAACATGAGTAATAAAATGTATATAATTTAAGTGTATCATCATCATAAATACCAACATGACTAATAAAAATTGAATACCTAACATGAACTCAAAATCTATATATAGCAATAGTTGAATACCTGACATGAACTAATCGTGGTCGTCTATATATGCTTCGGGGTCAATAAATGCATCATGATCATCACTATCATCAATAAATGCATCATCATCATCACTAGCAGGAAGAACTTGTGGAAGGCCACCATTATGTAATTGGTCAAGAAGTGACAGGTCATCTGTAGCAGTAACCTCTTCTTCTTCCGGCTCTTCTTGTTCGGGCTCAGGGGTTAAGACGGATTCACTGTCGCTATCTACTTCAAAGTTCTGGGGTGAAGTAGAGCGGTTCTTGAAACGTTTCTTGGACATACGTGTTTCTTTGAAGAATTCTCCTTCATATGTGTCTGGGTTAATGTGAGGTTCATAATCCTCTTCATTGAGGGTAGGTGGTCTAAAATGTGGTGGCACTTCATAAACGACATCCCAACCTTTCAGATTTGGATTAGATTGGCAGGCCCACGGTAGATAGAAAACTTGTGTCGCCTGTTGAGCCGTAATATAGACATCGGGAACATCTAAGTGGGTGTTTTGGTTGATTTCGACTAGTCCTATATGTTCATTAGTCCTTCTAGTCTCCCTCGGCTCAAACAAATAACATTTGAAGACTACGACGGTCGATGGGTTTTCACCATAGAAAAGAAGTTCATAAATTGCTTCAACTCTTCCATAATACTCGGTGCCTCCTTCGCTGATAGCAGAGACAGAAAAAATGGTAGTCTTTAGGTCAGGCATAGATAGCTCTTTGCCAAAGGTACGAAAGTGATACCCGTTGATGTTGTATTTGTCAAATGAACGAACCTGATAGTCAAAACCATCAGTGACTTGTCTCAACTCGGCGTCCATAGACTCTGCATCAGCCTACAAGTTTAATACGAAAGAATGGATGCATTAGCCGCAAATGAGACCAAGAAATCAAATGGACCATTAATGGTAATTAATTACCCTTTGTTTGAACCAAGAGATGAAACCGGGATAGTCACCTCCATGCTTTGCAAAAAGCTCATACTCTTCGACGGAATCCTTTTCGATGACCGCTCCATCCGAGAATTCGGCAACGTATCAACTATATCAAATATCCGGGAATAAGAGTAGTTGAAAGGAATTAGAAGTTGCGGAACAATATTTTTCCGAGAACTTACTCGATGTACGGCCGCACTTCTGTTAGGTTGGTGAAGATATACAATGAAATGGTCCGCCATTCTTCGACATCCAACGATTTCCCTTTCAAAGCACCAGATGGTGCGAGCTTCCCTTGGAATAGGCTGAGGTTGGATCGACCTTTTTTTGGATCATCATCATTGTACCGAGGCTTCGAGTTATGCAAATGATGATTTTTGGCTTCGTAGTGTGTTGTCACGAAGTTTGCCGCCTCCTCAGTAATGAATGCCTCGTCCATCGATGCTTCAATTATACGTTTATTTTTACACATAGCTCGAAGCGTCTTCTGCATCCTCTCAGTTGAGAAGCACCATCGATTTTGAATGGGCCCCCCAAATCTTGCCTTGGTCGGGAGATGCAAAATCAAATGCTGCATTGGATTAAAGAAGCCCGGTGGAAAGATCTTTTCTAATTTGCAGATCAACTCCGGCGCCAACTCTTCCATTTCATCTAGCACACCAGGCGATAGTTCTTTCGCACAAAGATAACGGAAGAAATAGCTCAGCTCTGCGAGTACTAGCCATTCATCCTCAGGGATAAAGCCATGCAACATCACCGGCATTACCCGCTCAATCCATATGTGCCAATCATGACTCTTGAGACCAAATATTTTCAATTTCTCAAGAGTCGCTCCCCTCTTTAGATTCGCAGCATACCCATCGGGGAACATCAACCACATTTTCACCCACAATAGCATTTCCCTCATAGCTGGCCTTTCAAGATTGAACCATGCCTTTGGCTTCGCTATGCTTTGCTTTCCTTTCCATTGTTGCAAGTTTTGTAACAGTCTATCACATAGAGCCTCTAGGTCGATTCTAGCCTTAGGATTATCTTTTGACTTCCCCTCTATGCCGAACAATGTACCAAACATGGCCTCCGCAATATTCTTTTCAGTGTGCATCACGTCGATGTTGTGTGGGCAAAGGAGGTCTTTAAAGTAAGTCAGATCCCACAAACATATCTTGTGAGTCCAGGCGTGTTCCGTATTATACCCTTTGAAATACCCTGGACGATCTAGATCCAGCTCGAGAGCGTTTATCTGATCCAGGATCTGTTGGCCTATCAACGCAGCTGGTGCAATGTTTTTGAAAACTCTACCTTTGATGAAATTATTCTTGTCTTTTCTGAACTTATGGTCAGGATCCAGGAATTTGCTATGCATGTTGAAGCAAGAATACTTGCGACCAGCCTGCATCCAACGGAACTGAAGAGCTGCCTTGCATGTGGTGCACGGGAACCTTCCATGCACACACCTGCCAGAGAATAGCGCAAATGCCTGATAATCATGCGTCAAGTACATGTACCACACATGCATTTTGAAATTTGTTTTGGTAGCGGCGTCGTAGGTCTTGATCCCATTATCCCAGGCTTCTTGCAACTCATCCTTAAGCGGCTGCATGTACACATTCATATTCTTCCCCAGATAGTTGGGCCCTGGAATTATCAACGTCAGTAAAATGTTCTTTCTTTTCATAATCTCTCTGGGTGGGAAATTGGGTGGAATGACAAATACAGGCCAACAACTGTATTGTGCTGCCGTCATACCATACACATTGAACCCATCCGTGCTGATGGCAACTCTTGGATGCCTTGGATCTTTTGATTTATCCTTATGTAATGCATCAAAGTGCCTCCACGCAAAACCATCTGAAGTGTGTACCAGCATCTTGTTCCCATCCGCATCTAGTTCGGTTCTTTTTCCCAATTTGTGCCATGTCATCTGTCTGGCCGTCTCTTCGACCATGAAAATGCGTTGAAGTCTTGGTACGATTGGCAGATACCGAAGAACACTAATGGAGATTTTGATCTGATTCTTCTCACACATACCATTGTCTACCACAATATACCTGGAAGAATTGCAAATGGGGCAATAGTTCAAGGACGCATACTCAAGCCTAAATAAGGCACATCCATTCTCATAGGCATGTATCTTCTCATAGGGCATTTTAAGTACACAGAGGATTTTCTCTGACTGGTACAGGCTTGCACGCAGTACATGGCCTTTGGGTAGAAAGCGTCCAAATATCATCATCATCGCATCGTAGCATTCTCTGCCTAGGTTGAATTGAGCCTTCAGAGCCATTACTTGCGCGATGGCATCCAGTTGACAAAGCTCAGTCTGCTCGTGGAGAGGACGTTTTGAAGGCTCCAACATTTCATAGAAGGCCTTTGCAGATTCTTCCATCTCATCGTCTGAATCTCGAGCATCATCAAAGTCTTGCACCATGTCTTCGATCTCGGTACCATGCTCGTCGGTGCGACGACAAATCAACTCAGTTCTGGCACGTTGGTCACACTCACCATGAAAAGTCCACACCGTATAATTAGGCGTAAAACCCCACTTCTGTAGGTGTTTACCCATTTCAAACTATGTCTGCTTTTTCCAGTTGTCGCAATTCGGACAGGGGCACCATGTTTTTTGCTGGCCATTTGCAAATGCATCTCTCACAAACCCCCTGGTTTTTGTTAAACATTCATTGGTCATGTCTTTCTGACTAGGGTGACCAGTGTACATCCAAGCACGATCACTCATGTTGCCTAGCTACCTATGGGCGCACAAGAAATAAATATATAATTCATCACCTATATTCATCTGATAATCAAGTTTGTCAGTTTTATTACAGCCATGCAACCTACACGCTAATAGGTAAAGATAGGTCCTAATCCCACCCGAGTATGTGTAGATTGGGTTCGTTTTCCCATGCTCTGCTCCAGATGCGATGCAGAATTTCGGCAGCACCTCCCCGATGTTCTCCTGATACACGTCTTGGCTATAAGCAGAGAGGATGTGTACCCGGAGAACAACAGGGAGGCACTGACAAAATTCTGCATCGGATCCGGAGCACAGCATACGAGAAAATGAACCCTATCTACACATACTCGGGCTGTCCATGGATAACGTTGGACAATTCGAAAGGATGGCGGTTATAAATATGCAAAGACATGCATATTTATAGATGTCGCCCTTTCGAACGGGAGACGCATACTGGTCACGCATACTCATGATTGAAGAAACCTATAGCTAGCAAGTTTCATCGGCACAAAGACCGGAACAGAGCAAATTAAGGTGGTAGGAGGAGAAGTCATTTGTGCTCAACAACAAACGCAGGGGCGGAGTTCGTCCAACGCATGTGGAGGTCGTCGAACAACTGCACATTGAAATTCACCCGATCAACACAAATATGATGTTTTTATAATTAAAATAATCGGAAAATATGTGACCTAACTCATAATTTACAAAACTATGACCCCGTCGGCTTAGTGGCGTCGATGGTCGGTGGTGTCGGGTGTCGGTGGCGTCAGAGGTCGGGGGTTAGTTATGTCGGTGGTTGGGGGTCAGTGTCGTCGGGGGTCGAGGGTCAGTGGCGTCGGGGGTTGGGGTCTTTTCGGTCAACAAGAGGGCGAAGAGGTGTCGGCGGTCGGGGGTCGGGGGTTGGGGGTCAGTGGCGTCGAGGGTCGGGGGTCGAGGGTGAGTGGCGTCGGGGGTCGGGGGTCGAGGGTCAGTGGTGTCGGGAGTCGAGGGTCAGTTGCGTCGGGCATCGAGGGTCGGGGGTCGAGGGTCAGTGGCGTCTGGAGTCGAGGGTCAATGGCGTCGGGCGTCGGCGGTCGGGGGTTAGTGGAGTCGGTGGTCGGGAGTCGGGGGTCGGGGGTCGGGGATCAGTGGTGTCGGGCGTCAGGGGTCGGGAGTCGGGTGTCAGTGGCGTCGGAGGTCGAGGGTCGAGGGTAGGGGGTTGGTGGCGTCGGTAGTCGGGTGTCGGTGTCGTTGGGCGTCGAGGGTCACTGGCGTCGGGGGTCGGGGGTCTTTTCGGTCAACAAGATCCCGAAGAGGTGTCGGGGGCCGAGGGTTGGGGGTTAGTGGCGTCGGGGGTCGGGGGTCGAGGGTCGAGGGTCAGTGTCGTCGGGGGTCGGGGGTCGGGGGTCGAGGGTCAGTGGCATTCGGGGTTGAGGTTCAGTGGCGTCGGGGGTCGAGGGTCAGTGGCGTCGGGGGTCGGGAGTCGGGGGTCGGGGGTCAGTGGCGTCGGGGGTCGGCCACTACTTATTCTACGTTTTCTTCTTCTCATTCATCTTCTTCTTCCTCCTTCTACTTATTCTTCCTAGCACTAAACCTAGCACTAAACTAATCTAGCACTAAACCTAGCACTAACCTAATCTTATCTAACACTAAACCTAGCACTAAACTACATACATAATATAATCTAACAATTAAACAGCAAAAAAGAAGAAAACAAAGAAAAAACAAAAAAAAACAAAAAAACATACCGGAGGGCGCCGGGGTGCCAGGGCGGCAGGGTGCAAAGGAGGGCGGCGGTCGGAGGGAGCAGGTGGGAGGGGGCGGCGGTCGGAGGGAGCAGGTGGGAGGGGCGGCGACCGAGAGGGGTGGGAGGAGGGCGGAGGAAGGTGGGAGGAGGGCGGCGGCCGGGAGGGAGGTGGGAGGAGGGCGGCGGCCGGAGGGAGCATGTGGGAGGGGCGGCGGCCGGGAGGGAGGTGGGGCTGGGGCGACGGACGGGAGGGAGGTGGGAGGAGGGAGGCGGCCAAAGGGAGCAGGTGGGAGAGGGCGGCGGCCGGAGGGAGCAGGTGGGAGGGGGCAGCGGCGCAGGCGGCTGGGAGAGAGGTGGGGCTTGGGCGGCGGCCAAGAGGTAGGTGGGAGGAGGGTCGCGGCCGGAGGGAGTAGGTGGGAGGCGGCGGCGGCCGGAGGGAGCAGGGAGGGAGCAGGTGGGTGTGTGAGAGAGAGAGGGGTTGGGGGTGGGAGCGTCGGACGTTAGGAGGGGAGCCCTTTGCCGTCTGGGTGAGGACGACAAAGAGGTGTGTGTGTGGGGGGTGGGGTAGAAAACGGCCGTTAGGAGCACCTCTTTGCCGTCTGCCGTGGTTTTCTTTGCCGTCCGCCGGCGGACGGCAAAGAGCTAGCACCTCTTTGCCGTCTGCCTTTGGTTTCATTGCCATCTGCCAGCAGATGGCAAATAAAAGGCAGATGGCAAACAATCTCTATGCCATCTAGCTTCTCTTTGCCATCTGCATTGTAAGCTGACGACAAATATCTTCTTTGTCGACAGGGGGCGGACGGCAAAGACTATGCCCATGGCAAATTTCCTTTTTCCAGTAGTTGTATCGCTTGTGGATGCCTCCATGTCATGTTGTGGTTCACCTTGTCGTGAAGTAGGGGATTCCACTTGAGTTGATGAAGTACTTTCCTTCACCTCCATGGACGAATCTTGTCGATGGGTAAATCTAGGATATCTTCTGAAGGGTTCTTATCACCTACATCATTTGGCAATTGTTCGACTTGCGAACCATTAGATTCATCAAACTTCACATCTACCGTCTCTTCAACTTTTCGAGTGAAGCTTTTGTAGACACGGTAGGTGTGAGAGTTCGATCCATAACCAAGTAGAAATCCTTCATGAGATTTAGGAGCAAATTTAGTACGACGATGCTTATCAAGAATGTAGCACTTGGAGCCGAATACCAGAAAGTATCCAACTTGGGGTTTGTTACCAGTGAGTAGCTCGTATGCCGTTTTATCGAGAAGCTTGTGCAAGTAAAGTCAGTTTGTGGCATGACATGCTGTTTCCACGGCTTCTTCCCAAAAGTGTTTTGGCGTCTTGTATTCGTCAAGAATCATTCTTGCCATCTAAATGAGTGTCCGGTTCTTCCTCTCAACAACTCCATTTTGTTGAGGCATGTACGTAGATGAGAACTCATGTGAGACACCTTCTTCGTCAAGAAAGGTATGCACATGGGTGTTCTTGAACTCCGATCCGTTATCACTCTGAACCTTCTTGATCTTCACTTCAAACTGATTTTGCGCTTTGCGGGAGAAGTTCTTGAAGATCTTTTGAACCTACGACTTATCATCAAGAAAGAATACCCACGTAAATCTAGAAAAATCTTCAACTATGACTAGACCATAGGAATTTCCACCGAGACTCTTGTAAGCATTGGGACCGAAAAGATCCATGTGAAGTAACTCGAGTGGTCTCCTAGTAGTCATGATATTCTTAACAAGATGACTTCCACCTACTTGGTTTCCAGCTTGACAAGCACTACAAAATCTATCTTTGTCAAAGACAACATCTTTAACACCAAGAATATGATCACCTTTGATAAGCTTGTCTAAATTACGCATGCCAACATGTCCTAATCTTCTATGCCAAAGCCAACCTTTAGAAGATTTAGCAATTAAACAAGTGCGAGGTTTGGATCTTTTAGTGAAATCGACAATGTATAGATCACCTCTACGGATACCGGTAAAGACCATTTTATGATTATCTTGACGAAACATTTGGCAATCTCTCATTGATTTGTCACAATGGATATCCGGATCAACGGACTTGGATTCGAGGCCATCACCACTGTGATGGACCCAAAGGGGTTGATTGGGATAAAGGACACGGGTTTACCCAGGTTCGGCCCCTCGAGTCGAGGTAATAGCCTACGTCCTGCTTGAGTTGATATTGCTTGATGTATCGATTACAAGGGAGCAATTGCTTGACCTAGCTTTCGATAACCTGCCCTAAGCCGCCCCGGGTCTAACCTTTATATAAGAGATCAAGACCACGGGTTACATGAGTCGTAACCGACTCTCTCTGTACATGTTCGAGTCTATCTCTTGCTTTCCCTTGCCTTCTCGGCCACGTCATCTCCGGGCGACTTACGTCCCCGGGTCTTCTTCATCCGGGTCATGGGCCTGATCCTCTTGGCCCAAGTCTCCGCATGTCTCGAGCTCCAGTCTGTCGGCCCACTCCTGAACGGGCATGCGAGCCGCCTAGTGTGACCCGGACCTTTCATGGTGGGTCTCACCGCGGGGTCATATCCCCAACATTAGGCCCAAGGTTGATTTGAGCCCGCTCATGTCAGCCTCCTTCTTCTCTCTCTGGTGAGTCGCCCGTGATGAGCCGCCGTGATGTCATGCCAAAGCTGTAAAAAAGATTCCCTGACGCACACACAACGGATCTTTGCTTATTAAATGGGCCAGACCGGAAATCGAGGCGTCTGTTTCGGCCGAAACATCATTCGGCTCCTGGATTCTCGTGCCTTTCCCACTTATCCCTCTTAAATAGGACAGGCAGGGGTCAGTTTCATTTTTCGTACTCGTCTCCTCCTCTTCCTCCCATCGATTCCTCCGCTTCCGATGTTCCTGCCCCGGCGCCGTCTCCGGCCGTCATCACCGCAGCCTGCTGCATCAACCTAAGCATGTCCAGAGCTTTCTCTGTGCGTGCTTCTCCGTCTCCGGTAAGTCCCCTCCGCCTTTGTAGATGCACCATTAGGTTTGATAGGACTAGCAACGGAGTTCCACCGCCATCATGTTTTCCGTAGAACTCGTAATGCGTCGCTGCGCCTCTTGTTCTTCTTACGGGCGTCCGCCTGAGGCCGACGGCGGCGCCGTTAGATGCGGTGCCATTCCTTTCTTCGGCTAGTTTGTCGTCGGGCTGTTAAATAAGTCCATTTCTTTGGTTTTGTAGATTTGTGATTGCAATGGTATGCTGCGGATCCTGTTCTTAGGACTTAGCCGTTTTTTTCACCTGTCCTGCTAGTTTGACCCGCTGCATAGTTACGGCTCTCATTAGCCGGATCACGGCCTCTGTAATATAGATTCTTAATTTGTAAGCCGCCATGAATTTTAACCCACCACATTTAACTTGCCCAGTCCAAGTCCTGCACAATGTATCGTGCCTCCAACTCCTGCAACTGGGTCGGCTCTTGTATCACCGAGGAATATTTAGCTGATTTCGTAGAGGCGGGCACCATACCTACGAAAGATGTCATCCACTGGCGAGTTCCGGGTGATGAATCAAAACCCACCCCTGGTGGTCGTGTTCTCAGACCACATAGAGCATGGGTTTGTCCCCCCGGCTCTAAGTCCTTTAGGGATGTTCTCCATTGTTACAAGTTACACCCTCAAGACCTTGCCCCCAATTCCATCTCAAACATCTGTAACTTCCAAGTGCTCTGCGAGGTGTACCTGCAAACTGAGCCGTCTATGGGCCTCTTCTGCGAGTTCTACTATGCCAATCGTCAGACGGAAGTGAGAGCCAACCCAAGTCTGGAACTTGGCGGAATTTCAATTCAGAGGCGCCGGGATATCATTTTTCCGGCTGTTCCAATGCCAAGTCACCCCAAGGACTGGAACAAGACTTGGTTTTATTGCAAGGACACGTCTCCGGATAACGAACACCCGTTGCCGGGTTATCGCCCCTCCCGGCTGAAGACGACTGCAGAGCTCCCTGGCCGGCTATCTCCTGCTGAACGTGCAAAGTTCGAGCCGTCTCACACCAAAATAAAGGCCCTCATGGCCAACGGATTAATAGGCCTGGACCTGATCCTCTGCTGGGTCAGCTGGCAGATTATGCCGCTAAACCGGAGGAGCCGCCTCATGTGCGAGTATCCGGGTGAATATGACGCTGACCTCTGCTTCAGCGAGGCCAATTTGACCAATGATGATATCTCGATGGTCATCCGGAGTCTCGTCCATGAGACATCCGGAGCTTGTACCGCCATTGGCCTGGCGCCTTTCTGTGCTACTAACCCAGCCCCAGATGTAAGATCAATTGTTTTGTCGAAATATACCTCTGCTTACTTACTCTGTTTACTTACTCTTGTGTCCCGCCTCCTCTTTTCAGGCCGCTTCTGACTTCTGGTCTCAGGAATACATTCCACCGCCAAAGAAGACCCAGAAGAAGGCGGCCACCAAGAAGATCAAGAAGACCGTTGCTCCAGAGGAGTGGTTTGAACGACCAGAGTCGTCCAGCTCTGAGGTACTATTTGCTTATTCCCTTCATTTCTTTCTTTAATTTACTAATGCTATTCTTTCACAGGAAGAAGTAGACACCAGCCGTGCCGGCGTCCCTGAGGTAACTTACGTTTCATTCGACTCAGAGCATTACATCACCCAGAAGATCCGTCGAGTCGTTCGAAAGGTTCCTTTCTCACATCCCCTTGCTTATCTGGATCCCCAATTTCTTTTGAAGAAGCAACAATAGGCCGATCATCGTCAGACTCTCCGGCTCAACAGAGCTGATGTCAGGCCTACCGACCTCTCCGGCTAAGAAGCGCTCAGCCGAGGTATGCCTTGTCTCTTTTTTCTTGATTGCGCTGCCTCTTCCACCGTGTTATGAACCCGTCTTACATTACTTAATATGTTTTTCAAAAGTCACCTTCCTCTGACGACTCTACAACGACTGTGCTACCGCCTCCAAAAATCAATCCGCTGTAAGTTTTTCCTCTGACATTTTCATTCATGTATTTTTTTCAATAATCATACCACTTGGACTTTGACATTCATCTACTTGCAGTGCTCAATCCAAGCATAGGAAGGCTCACAAGTCCTCCCCCAGTCCCGCTGCCCAAGAGCCGGCACCTTCCAAGCCGGTCGAGCCTCAGCCGACCGAGGACCTCCTAGCCGCCTCTACAGAGCCGGCTGCTGAGGATATCATTGTTCACATCCCGCCGAAGGCTTCATCCGCTCCGCCGAGCCCTGCCCAGGAAACTGAAGGGACCATCAACCTGCCTTCCCCTCCGGCTCATGTGCTGACCAAGCATCTTGAGCCAGCTGATTCTTCAAGAAGGCTAGATTTTGAATCTTCTAACTTAGAGAAGATGACAGTCGACGAGCTCCACACCAGCTATGCGAGCCGGCTGTTCACCAGCCGTGACCTAGAGCTGAAACTCGTGACCTCCATGAAGGTTAAGTACGAGGTACCTCTTTAAACTTTGCCTTGTATCCTTACGCAGCCTCGCAAGGGCCGGGTGAATATCAATAGGATAATGATCCGACTCTTTGACCATTGTAGAAGTAGAAAGTCTTCCATATACAAGCTATCACTGTCTTACTCTGTTACCATTAGCCCCCATGAGCCGGCGCCTCACTTGAGCTGTTATCACTAAAAATTTAAGAGAAATAGATACTTGAGCAAGTATTAGCCCCCAAGGGCCGGCTTAGTCCTGATCCAGGATTGAGTCAGGACTGCAGATGCCCATAAGAACCAAGAGTAGCCCCCAAGGGTTGGCTTAATCTTGCTAAAGATTGAGTCGGGACTGTAGCTATCCGTAAGAACCAATAGTAGCCCCCAAGGGTCGGCTTAATCTTGTCAAAGATTGAGTCGGGACTATAGCTGTAGATGACCCGATATGATTCTGAAATAAACATTAGCCCCCAAGTGTCACACATATTGCCTGCAATCTGTTTGAGACTTGTCGCCCCCGGCTTATTACTTGTCTTGTCATGTTTTGTAGGAGGCCCTGCAAAAAGCCGGCTTGGAGACACACGGCTTAAGAACCAACCTTGCCGCCTAGAAAACCACCTATGGTGAGGAGGAAGAGAGGTGCCGGCTGTCGGAGGAGTTAACCAAGCTGAAGGCGGATTTTGCCGCGTTAAAGGAGAGCGCCGCTGCTGAGAAGGCCGAGCTAACAAAATGGGCGGATGACGCCGACCAACGGCTGATGATCGTTTCTGACGAACTTCAGTCGCTAAAACGCCAGATCATGAAGATGATGGCCGCCATCTTCGGTAAGTATTATAATTTTTCCATTTGAAGATATCTTTTGATATTTTTCCAACTTATAATCCGTTGTCCGACTTATGCAGGTCCTAGGAGCCAGCAGCTAGCCTCGGAGAGCCTGCTGCCACTGAAGGCCTTGTATACCTTCGCAGAACGGCTGTTCTGTGGAGCGATATGCAACATCAAAGCTGTTTAATTCAAAGAAATCATCCCTCCGACTCAGAAAGGCATCCTGTAGCTCTCCATGCTGCCCCAGATGATTGGGGAATTGAAGAAATTAGCCGCCCGCCAATAAGCAATGGCAGGTGTCAGCTGGGTGCTAGCTTTTGCTTCGGAGCTAACGCCGGCTGAGATGATGGATGGCTACCCCTCCAAAAAAGAAGACGGCTCAGACTTGACCGATGCTGACTACGCCCAATGCGTGAAGCGGTCCCGGGTCTTGGGTTCCGTTTTAGCGGAGGAGGTTAATCTGAAGGTCTATCAAGCGGTGTATGGCCCGAACATGAAGAGGATCCATGGCCCGCTCTTTGAGCACAAGGATTTGACGCCGGCTCGCAGTAAGAATCCTTTCCCGGCTGATCTTGATGTGTCCCCCCTTCTTTGAAGAAGGGTCCTTTGCAGCTTTAACTCACTGCAACTGGACCTTGGACCATCTTCAGATCCAAGCAGCTCCAGAGCCGGCGCAGGGTGACTCGCCAGTGAGTTAAAATACATGTAAACCTCCGTGGAACCAGCTTATGTATGACCCGCCTGTATGCGGTAAACACTACTAAATTTTGGCTCCTGCTGAGCATATTTGTAATAGCCTAAGAACGATGTTTGAACTTTATACCGACTGATGATGTATACATCCTTTCTGCCTTCTTTGCCTATCTTCCACCGGCTCATCCTGGATGAACTTTCACTTGCATGTTCTGACTTTTATATCGTGGTAAAGGTAATTAACAGCGTTAACCCGAAAATGTCTTCAAAAAGCATTTGACTGAGCATTTAGAGCCGGCCAAAATACTTTAGCAATCTTGACCCATAAAAGTGGAATCTTCGGCTGTTACCGAAAAAGATAGATATCATGAAGTAGAACTCCTTTATTCAAATAATCCCCGGCTGAAGACATCATCCGGAACGACATGAGGTCGGCTGTTGAGGGTGAGATAGCTATACCCGGAAGGTAAGAAGCCCCCTTGTCCGAACTCGTGGCTAAATAAGTTTAACCGTCATGGCATAAGCCGGCTTATTAGGGTAAGATAGCTATACCCGTAGGTAAGAAGCCCCCAAGACAATGTTGAATTATCAACATGTTTTTGGCGCGAATGCCGGTTGTTTAAAGGGTAAATGTAAGCTATACCCGAAGGTAAGAAGCCTCCTTATGACAACCGCAACTGATAAGCAACTGGAATTTGGCGTAAACGCCGGTTGTTAGGGTGAGATAGGCGAACCCGTCGGTAAGAAGCCCCCTTCGACAACCGCGGTTAATAAGTAACCGGAGATGGCATAACACTGACTGTTAGGGTGAGATAAGCTATACCCCTCGGTAAGAAGCTCCCTTCTATAGCAGCAGCTTAACAAGTAAGCCAGAAGTGGCATAAAGCCAATTGTTAGGGTGAGATAAGCTATACCCGAAGGTAAGAAGCCCCCTTTTTAACAAGATGGCGCGAGCGCCGGTTGTTTCGGGTAAGAAAAGCTATACCCGGAGGTAAGAAGCCCCCTACCACCAGGGCTAATTATATGAGCCGGAAGATGGCATAAATCCGGCCGATAAGGCTTTAGAAGTCATACTCAGGAACTCTTCTTGTATGAACAAAGATGTATAAAACAGCAGAGGCCCCGTCTTGGAGGGATGCTAAATTTATTCATATGACTATGATATGTACAATGATAATGTACAAGGGCGAGTCTCAACACTTTAGGTGTAATAAGGGTGCAGGTGCGCTATATTCCATGGCCGGCGGGTCTCCTGACCCGCCGTGTCTGATTCATCCCGGACGTTAATGAGATAATATGATCCATTGTTCAGATTCTAGCTCACCACAAAAGGCCCTTCCCACGGAGGAGATAACTTATGCATATCCGTCTGGTCTTGAATCAACCGGAGTACCAAGTCGCCTTCTTGAAACGTCCGGGTCTTGACCCTGCGGCTATGATAGCGGCGCAGATCTTGCTGGTAAATCGCTGACCGGGCAGCCGCCAGCTCCCGGACTTTATCTAAAGCGTCCAATGCGTCCTGCCGTGCTATCTCACTGTCCGTCTCAACATAAGCCACAACCCGCGGCGAGTCATGTCGGATGTCACTTGGTATTACTGCCTCAGCGCCGTACACCATGAAGAAAGGTGTGTAACCCGTAGATCTGTTAGGGGTGGTCCAGATGCTCCATAAGACGGAGGGCAACTCTTCAACCCAGCACCTGGGTGTTCTTTGCAGAGGAAGCATGAGCCATGGCTTGATACCCCTCAAGATTTCTTGATTGGCCTGCTCCGCCTGATCGTTGGATTGTGGATGTGCTACAACTGACACATCAAGCCGGATATGCTCCTCAGGACAGAATTTTTCCATACCACCTTTGGATAGATTTGTGACATTATCAGTGATGATGTTGTGCGGGTAACCGAAACGATAGATCAACTTTTTCACAAATTGAACTGCTGTCGCCGCGTCACATTTACTGACCGGCTCTGCTTCCACCCATTTGGTGAACTTATCAACTGCCACCAAGAGGTGCGTTTTCTTATCCTTGGACCTCTTGAAGGGTCCCACCATGTCAAGCCTCCAGACTGCAAAAGGCCAAGTAATTGGTATAATTGTCAACTCTTGAGCTGGAATATGAGCGCACCGGCCAAACTTTTGACAACCGTCGCACTTGCGGACCAACTCCTTTGCATCTTTGTGAGCCGTCAACCAGAAGAAACCATGCCGGAAAGCCTTGGCCACAAGAGATTTTGAGCCGGCGTGGTGTCCACAATCTCTAGCATGAATCTCCCTTAAAATTTCCTGACCTTCCTCAGGTGCAACACAATGTTGAAAAACCCCTGTAACACTGCATTTATGCAACTCAGCTCTGATTATTGTCATAGACTTAGAACGCCGGGTGATCTCGGTGGCCAAATTTTCATCATCCGGCAACTCCCCCAGGGTTAAATAAGCCAGATAAGGCACCGTCCAATCCGGAGTAGCATGCAGAGCCGCCACCAACTGCCCTTCCGGGTCAGGGAGAGCCAAATCCTCCTCTGAGGGCAACTTAACAGTTGGGTGATGTAATACGTCAAGAAAAACATTTGGCAGCACCGGCTTACACTAAGAGCCTAAGCGTGACAAGGCGTGAGCCGCCTCATTTCTGCCACGATCAATGTGATCCACTTGATAACCCTTGAAGTGGCCGGCTATGACATCCACCGCCTGATGGTAAGCTGCCATCCGCGGGTCTCTGGAATCCCAAGTACCCGACACCTATTGCGACACAAGATCTGAGTCCCCCAAACACCTCACCCGGCTTAGATTCATCTGCTTGGCTACTCTGAGCCCATGGAGGAGGGCCTCATATTCAGCCGCATTATTAGTGCACGGGAACATCAGCCGGAGCACATAACAAAACTTGTCGCCTTTGGGAGATGTCAAAACGACTCCTGCCCCTGATCCTTCCAACTGCTTAGACCCATCAAAATATATAGTCCAGTATGTATCATCCGGCTTTTCCTCTAGTGCTTGACACTCTGTCCAATCATTGATGAAATCCACAAGGGCCTGAGACTTAACCGCTGTGCGAGGTATATATCTCATGTTAAGAGACCCTAATTCCAATGCCCACTTAGCAATTCGACCAGTAGCTTCCCTGTTTTGAATGATATCCCCCAATGGAGTAGAACTGACAACTGTGATGTGGTGTCCTAAGAAGTAATGCTTTAACTTACGATTAGCCATAAAAACTCCATAGACCAGCTTCTGCCAATGCGGGTATCTCTGCTTGGAGTCTGTTAAGACCTCGCTAATATAGTAAACCGGCCTTTGAACCGGATATTCCTTTCTAATTTCTAGGCGTTCAACCACATTTGCAGCGCTAACAGCCCGGTTGTTTGCCGCTACGTATAGAAGAAAAGGCTCTCCTTCAGCCGGAGCGGCCAGTACAGGCGGCTCAGTAAGCTGCTTCTTGAGTGCTTCAAAAGCTTCACTAGCCGCCTTGCTCCATACAAAGTTGTCCGTCTTTTTCATCATTTGATACAAAGGAATAGCTTTCTCACCTAGGCGGCTTATGAACCGGCTCAACACGGCGATCCGCCCCGCCAGGCGCTGAACATCATTAACACAAGTCGTCTCTGCCAGGGAGGTGACAGCCTTGATTTTATCCGGGTTAGCTTCAATGCCACATTCAGAAACCAAAACCCCTGGAGCTTACTAGCCGGAACACCAAAGACACATTTGGCAGGGTTAAGCATCATCTTATAGACCCGGAGATTGTCAAAGGTCTCCCTTAAGTCGTCCAAAAGGGTCTCCTTCTTCCTTGACTTGATCACGATGTCGTCCACATAAGCATGAACATTGCGCCCAATTTGGCTGTGAAGACAATTCTGCACACATCGCTGATAAGTCGCCTGGGCACTCTTGAGCCCAAAAGGCATGGAAACATAGCAGAAGGCTCCAAAAGGTGTGATAAAAGCCGTCTTCTCTTGGTCCTTCACTGCTATCTTTATCTGATGATACCCAGAGTAAGCATCCAGGAAGCACAAGCGCTCCAGCCGGCTGTGCCGTCAATAATCTGATCAATGCGAGGAAGAGCAAAAGGATCAGCCGGACAAGCTTTGTTAAGATCCGTGTAATCCACACACATACGCCACGTGCCATTCTTTTTTAATACCAACACCGGGTTGGCGAGCCACTCCAGGTGAAAAACCTCAATGATGAAACCCGCCGCTAAGAGCCGGGCCACCTCCTCTCCAATGGCCTTGCGCCTTTACTCATTGAACTGCCATAAAAATTGCTTGATAGGTTTGAACTTAGGATCCACATTAAGTTGGGGCTCAGCGAACTCTCTCGGTACACCCGACATGTCAGACGTTTTCCATGCAAAGATGTCCCGATTCTCATGGATGAATTCGATGAGCGCACTTTCCTATTTGGGGTCCATGTTAGCCCCGATGATGAATTGTTTAGATGAATCACCCGAAGTAAAGTCAACAGCTTTAGTGTCATGCGCCAAAAACTTAAGAGGTGGCTCAACCTTTGTTGTAGGCTTCTTAGGTGTCATGTCCTGTGGATCAACTCGCTCTTTGTAAAACTTAAGCTCCTCTTGGGCGCAGCTGTCCTCTGCGTAAGCCGCGTTTCCTTCTTCACACTCAATGGCTACATTCCGATCACCATGAACGGTAATAGTGCCATTTAAACCGGGCATCTTAAGCTGCAAGTAGACATAGCAAGGCCTAGCCATGAACTTAGCATAAGCCGGGCGTCCGAACAATGCATGATACAGACTCTTGATCATGACCACCTCAAACCACAAAGACTCTACTCTATAGTTATACTCGTCGCCAAAGGCGACTTCCAAGGAAACCCAGCCTACCGGGTAAGCCGACTTGCCTGGCACCACTCCGTGAAAGACGGTGGAAGAAGGCTTATGGTCCTTATCCAATAGCTTCATCTGCCGAAAGGTGTCATAGTAGAGGATGTTGATGCTGCTGCCTCCGTCCATGAGCACCTTATTCAACATGTACCCTCCGACTTGGGGGGCAAAAACTAAAGCTAGCTGGTCTGGGTCATCAACACGTGGCGGGTGATCCGCCCGACTCCACATTATGTCATACTCTGACCACTTTAAATACTATGGCAGGGCCGGCGCAACAACATTAACCGTCCACTTACAAAGCTTCTGATCCCGCCTATTAAGGCTGGTCATAAAGATGTGATATTGACCTGAACTGAGTTGCTTCGGGTTGCTCTGATACCCGGACTGGTTGTGTTGCTGCTGGAGACCATTACCAGACTGAGGCGGGCATCCCCCTTGATTGTTCTGATTTCCTTGACCATGAAGGCCTGAGCCGCCGGGTCCCAACCCAGCACCTGACCCGCTGGGTCCAGAGCCGCCAGGCGGGCCACCACCTTGGTTGTTGTTTTGGTGCGAGTACTGATTTCTAAACCTATGCATGATAAAGCAATCACCCCACGCGTGCGTTGAGGGCTTACCAGGCATGCTGTGCTCAGGACATGGCTTCTTAAGCGCCTCTTCTAAATTGAAAGGGGCCCGATTCTTATTGGGAAACTACTTAAACCTTCCGTTTCCCTTAGGAGCATTCTAACCAGCACTAGCATTGGCGACTAGTTCTGACCCGCCGTCAGAGCTCTTTCGGTTGTTCTGATTCCCACCATTCACAAAGTTTTTACCTTGGTTGTTTTTCTTGCCTGACCCGGCTTTATCCTCATCAGAGCCTGGGTCCTTCGTGTTGTCCGAGTCAGCATATTTTGTTAGAGCCGCCATGAGATCCCCATGTCTTGGCATGTACGCTTAAGTCAGCCAAGCTTCTGCTTCAGTGGGACAAAGTGACAGTTCTTTTCCAGAATGAGCACTGCTTGAGCCGTCCTGATCTGTTCAGAAGAGTGAATGATAGTTGACACCCGTCGGACCCAACGATGAGCCGACTCGTTCTCTTGCTGCACACAATGATCGAGGTCTATGATCGTCATAGGCTGCTTGCAAGTCCCCTGAAAGTTTTCGATGAATTTGGCCCTTAAATCGGCCCATGAGCTTATGGTGTTAGGCGGCAAGCCCTTCAGCCAAGTGCGAGCCGGGCCTTCCAACATCATGATGAAATACTTTGCACACACGGCCTCGCTAACATCCAACATCTCCATAGCAAGCTCATACCTTTCGACCCAAGCCTTTGGGGGTAAGTCGGCTGTGTAATTCGGAACCTTACGAGGCCCTTTGAAATCCTTAGGCAACCATTCACTCCTCAACGCCGGAGTCAGGCACGACACCCCCACGGCTCTAGCACTGGCCGACACTCCGGCTCCCATCATGACAGAGGGCGCCGGCTCTTGATGAACCGCCGCCTCCGTGGCTTCCCGTCGATTCCTAGCTTGGTCCACAAGATTCTGAGCATCCAGAGCCGCCCGATTACCATCCGGAGGCCCCCTATGTTGGTCACTGCTAGAAACTGACGGCGACTCATAACACCGGCTATAGATGCGGCTACGAAGGGGCGTCGAATGGACACGGCTCCGTCTGTACGTATACTTCTCCTGCTGAGCCATCACCGTCTGAAGATACCCAATTGCGTCTCGTACCTCATTCGCAAAAGGCGCATCATTCGGGATGGGGATCGTTTCAAGCCGGGTCTCCGCCGCTACCAAGTTCTCCACCAGGTTAGAGTAATGATCCGCTGGCATTGGTAAAACGGTTGGTGAAATCTGGTTTTGCAGAGACGGGCGCGGCGGTGGCCGAGCCGTTGGCCGGCTCCCAGGCTCACCTTCCATCTTTCTGGCTCCTGATGTATGGAAGAGATTCCTTGCCTTGTACCACTCCGGCAAACGGGATTAATGCCTCATCCGATGTACAGCTGCTGCTGACTGCTGCTCCAAACCAAGGCGAAAAGTGTCCATCTTAAGGCGTTCTGCCTCTGCTTCCATCTGAAGCTTTAACTTTGCTATCCTCTGCTGCTGCTC
This sequence comes from Hordeum marinum, assembly GCA_022496015.1. NCBI lineage: Eukaryota > Viridiplantae > Streptophyta > Magnoliopsida > Poales > Poaceae > Hordeum > Hordeum marinum. The sequence continues at coordinate 416,071,361 of CM039677.1, read as the reverse complement.
TGCTATCTGGCCCTTGAGCCACGCAATCTCCAAATTCTGAGCTGCCTGATTTTCAGAGGTAACCTCGGTGGCCATCACACCTACTAGCTCGTTCATTAAATCCAAAAGGACTTGAGTCGGGGATGGCGGATCACTTCCTGTGTTGGTGGCTCCCGCCGCCGTGCTGCTTGTACCCGGAGCTGATCCCGCCATGAACACAGCCGCATGAACCGGTTCCTGCTCCTCTGACTCAGCCCTCTCTGACTTGTAGTAAGATGTCTCCCGGCCGCCGAGTCCGCCATTGTGAAGTGGGTAAATTGATTCTGTCTCTCCACTTGATGATCCATCCTCAGAGTAGATGAGAGTCTCCTGTGACCCGGCCGGTTCAAGATCCATACCCTGAGTGAAGCCCACGAAGACGCGCTTTCAACGCAGATCTACTCGGGGGGGGGGATGCGCACTGGACAGGCTGGGCGCGCCGGGCCGGCTCGACAATGTTGGTGCAGATGTTTGGCCTAGGCTTAGATCCATCAACCCTACCGATGAAGACATGGATTCCCCCGAAGGGGACCCGGAAGCCGTACTCAACAGAGTCGGCATCGAGCCCCCAGCCGGCGACGTCGATGTAGAGCCGGCTGCGACGACTCTTGGTCATCCTTACGACCACGTACCCTTTGAGCCCCGGAAGGGAGCCCTTTGAGAACTCAACACCACCAAGCGCTAGCCCCACGGTTGGCGCCAACTGTGGTGGATTTGTCACGGCAGATGTCCGGATCAACGGACTTGGATCCGAGGCCATCGCCACTGTGATGGGCCCAAAGGGGTTGATTGGGACAAAGGACATGGGTTTACCCAGGTTCGGCCCCTCGAGTCGAGGTAATAGCCTACGTCCTGCTTGAGTTGATATTGCTTGATGTATCGATTACAAGGGAGCAATTGCTTGACCTAGCTTTCGATAACCTGCCCTAAGCCGCCCCAGGTCTAACCTGTATAGAAGATGTCAAGACCACGAGTTACACGAGTCGTAACCGACTCTCTCTGTACATGTTCGAGTCTATATCTTGCTTTCCCTTGCCTTCTCGGCCACGTCATCTCCGGGCGACTTACGCGCCTGGGTCTTCTTCGTCCAGGTCATGGGCCTGATCCTCCTGGCCCAAGTCTCCGCATGTCTTGAGCTCCAGTCTGTCGGCCCACTCCTGAACGGGCATGCGAGCCGCCCAGTGTGACCCGGACCTTTCATGGCAGGTCTCACCATGGGGTCATATCCCCAACACAATCTATTTTCATGAATAACACATCGAAACCAAAGTCGGCAAGTCTAGACACGGAAAGAAGATTATAGCCAAGAGATTCAACAAGCATAACATTTTGAATAGAACTATCATGGAATATGGCGACCTTACCAAGACCAAGTACCTTACCCTTGGAGTTGTCTCCAAACGTTACGTACCTTTGCGGTCCATGGTTTGGTGTAATCTCTTCAAACATTTCTCTATCTCCGGTCATATGATCGGTACATCCGCTATCGAGAATCCACTCTTTTCCTCCGAATATGTAATCCTTGAAGTTTGCCATGAGACTTAGATTCTTCATAATCTTCTCATACTCGATGTCGAATAGCTCATCTTCATCATAGTATCCATGTTCCACATTGTCATCATCAAGTGGAAAATCCTCGTCATAAAGAACAAGAGATTCGTTAGGATGGTGATCATGACAATGTTCAAGTTTATGAATGCAAAGGGCCTCTAGAATGATATTGTTGATAGTTGTGACATCTCCTTTAGCATGCATGAGGTCTCTAAGCTCAAATAGACAAGCATCAAATTTAGGATCGCTAGGCGACATTTTGTGAAATGCAATGGTTTTATGAAGAATTTCATCAAGATTACTTAATGAATAATTTGGATATTGTCGTGGATTTATCACGGCAGATGTCCAGGTCAACGGACTTGGATTTGAGGCCATTGCTATGGTGATGGATTCAAAGGGGTTGGTTGGGACAAAGGACATGGATTTACCCAGGTTCAGCCCCTCGAGTTGAGGTAATAGCCTACGTCCTGCTTGAGTTGATATTACTTGATGTATCGATTACAAGGGAGCAATTGTTTGACCTAGCTTTCGATAACCTGCCCTAAGCCGCCCCAGGTCTAGCCTTTATATAAGAGGTCTAAACCATGGGTTACACGAATTGTTACCGACTCTCTGTACATGTCCGAGTCTATCTCTGAGTTCCCTTGCCTTCTTGGCTAAGTTATCTCTGGGCGACTTTCATGCCCAGGTCTTCGTCTTCCAGGTCTCGGGCCGGATTCTCCTGGCCCAAGCATCCGCACGTCTTGAACACCATCTTGTCGACCCACTCCAGAACGGGCAAAGCGAGCCACCCCGTGTGACCCGGACCTTCCGTGCCGGGTCTCACCGTGGGGTCATATCCCCAACATTAGGCCCCAGGTTGATTTGAGCTCGCTCATGTCAGCCTTCTTACTACTTCTTCAGTGAGCCGACCGTAGGAAGCCTTCCGCGTTTAAGCCGCCATGACGCCACGCGAAAGTTGCAAGAAAGATTCTCTGACGCACCCACAACGGATCTTTCGCTTATTAAATGGACCAGCCTGAAAATCGAGGCGTCCGTTTCGCCTAAAACAACGTTCGGTTCCTGGATTAACGCGCCTTTCCCACTCACTCCTCTTAAATAGGACGGGCAGGGGGCGTTTTCATTTTTCGTGCTCATCTCCTCCGCTGCCTTTCGTCGACCTCTCCGCCTGCGTCGCCTTTGCTCCGTCGCCGTTTCCGTCCGTCGTCTCCGTGGCCCACTGCATCAACCTGAGCGTGTCCAGATCATCTTCCACGAGCGCTTCTCCGTCTCCGGTAAGCCTCTCCGCCCCTGTAGATGCGCCATTATAGGGGTAGTAATAGACCGGGGTTCCGCCGCCGCCATGGCTCCGCGGAGCTCGTAATGTCTACGCTATACTTCTTGTTCTTCCCACAGGTGTCCACCCAAGGCCGGTGGCAGCGCCGTTAGACGCGGAACCGACGGTAGTAGACGTGTTTTGGCTGCTTGCACTTCTTGCGCCGTTCTTCTTTTTCGGATAGTTCATAGTCATTCCGCTTAGTATAACCTATTTCGTAGGTTTCGTAGATCTGAAAACGCAAAGGCAACTTGTAGATCCTGTTTCTGGGACTTAGCCATTTTTTCCATCCTCTTTGTTAGTCTGACCCGCCGCTTGTTTCTGGCTCTCATCAGCCGGAAAACACGGCCTCCGTAATATAGCTTTTTCGTTGTAAGTCACCACGGATTTTGACCCGACGTATTTAACTTTCTCAGCCCAAAATCCACCATGTCTCGGGCTTCCAACCTCCAACTGGGTCGGCTCCTGCATCAGAGAGGAGTACCTGGCCGACTTCGTAGCTGCGGGCACCATCCCTGCGAAGGATGTCATCCACTGGAAAATTCCGGGTGATGAAACGAGACCCGCCCCTCTAGACAATGAAGTGGTCGTGTTCTCAGACCACGTAGAGCGTGGGTTCGTCCCCCCCCCCGGTTCTAAGTTTTTCAGGGACATTCTCCATTGCTATAAACTGCATCCTCAAGACCTCGGCCCCCAATTCTATCTCGAACATCCGCAACTTCTAAGTGCTCTGCGAGGTGTACATGCAGGTTGAGCCATCTGTCGGCCTCTTCCGTGAATTTTACTATGCCAATCGTCAGACGGAGATAAGGTCTGGTCTGAGTCTGGAGCTTGGTGGGATCTCCATGCAGAGGCGCCGGGACATCATCTTTCCGGCTGTTCCAATGCCAAGTCATCCCAAGGACTGGAACAAGACTTGGTTTTACTACAAGGACACGTCTCCGGAGAACGAACACCCGCTGCCGGGTTATCGCCCCTCCCGACTGAAGACGACCGGGGAGCTTCCCAGCCGGCTATCTCCCGCCGAACGGGCCAGGTTTGAGCCGGATCATGCCATGATAAAGGCTCTCATGGCCAATGGATTAACGGGTCTGGATCTGATCCGCTGCTGGGTTAGCTGGCGGATTATGCCGCTAAGCCGGAGGAGCCGCCTCATGTGCGAGTACCCAGGAAAATACGATGCTGACGTCTGCTTCAGTGAGGCCAAGCTAACTGACAATGATGTCGCCATGGTCATCCGGAGTCTTGTCCATGAGACATCCGGAGCTTGCACCACTATCGGCCTAGCACCTTTCTGCGCTACTAACCCGACCCCAGATGTAAGATCACTTCTTTGTCGAAATATGTCTTTGTTTACTTCGCTTGTTTACTTACTCTTTTGTTCCATCTCATCCTTTCAGGCCACTTTTGACTTCTGGGCTCAAGAATATATTCCACCGCCAAAGAAGACTCAGAAGAAGGCGGCTACCAAGCAGACCAAGAAGACCGCTGCCACCGAAGCATGGTTTGAACGATCAGAGTCGTCCGGCTCTGAGGTACTACTTACTTATTCCCTTCATTTCCTTCTTCTATTTTACTGATGCCATTATCCACAGGAGGAAGTAAACACCATCCGGGCCGGGCCCCCTGAGGTAATTTGTGTTTCATCCGACTCAGAACATTGCATGAGCCGGAAGATCCGTCGAGTCGTTCGAAAAGTTCGTTTGTCACATCCCCTTGCTTATCTGGATCCTCAATTTCTTTTGAAGAAACAACAACAAATCGAACACCGTCAAACTCGGAGCGTCGGCTAAACAGAACTGATGTCAGGCCTTCCCAATTCTTGGGCTAAGAAGCGCTCAGCCGAGGTATGCCTTCTCTTTTTACTTAATTGCACTGGCTCTGCCTTATGAGTCCCTCTCTTATCACCTGAGTACGTTTTTCAGAAATCCCCTTCTTCTGACGACTCTACAGCGTCTGTGTTGCCACCTCCGAAAATCAACCCGATGTAAGTTTTTTTTCTCTCCTGATATTTCTGTATTCCCTTTTGATGATCATTCCACCTGGATTCTGATGTTCCTCTACTTGTAGTGGGCAAGCCAAGCGTAGGAAGACTCACAAGTCCTCTCCAGCTCCCGCTGCTATAGAGCCGGCACGTTCCAAGCCAGTCGAGCCTCAGCCGACCGAGGACCTCCTGGCCACCTCTACAGAGCCGGCAGCTGAAGACATTATCATCCACAGCCCGCCGAAGGCTTCATCCGCGCCGCAAAGTCCTGCTCGGGCGGCTAAAGAGACCATTCTCCTGCCATCCCCTCCGGCTCGCGTGCTGACCAAGTATGTTGAGTTGGCAGACTCTTCCAAGAGGCTGGAGTTTGAATCCTCCAATCTGGAGAAGATGACCGCCGAAGAACTCCACGCCAGCTATGCGAGCCGGCTGTTCACCAGCCGCGACCTAGAGCTGAAGCTAGTGACCTCCATGAAGGTCAAATATGAAGTGTCTTTCAACTTTACCTTGTAGTCTTACATAGCCCCGCAAGAGCCGGGTGAATATCAATAGGATAATGATCCGGCTCTTGGACCATTGTAGAAATAGATACTTTCCATCTACAAGTTATCACCGTCTTATTCTGTTACCCTTAGTCCCCATGTGTAGCCCCCAAGGTCCGGCTCAATCTTGCCAAAGGTTGAGTCGGGACTTTAACTGTAGTTATGAACCAATAGTAGCCCCCGAGGGCCGGCTCAATCTTGCCAAAGGTTGAGTCGGGACTTTAACTGTATTTATGAACCAATAGTAGCCCCCAAGGGTCGGCTCAATCTTGCCAAAGGTTGAGTCGGGACTTTACCTGTATTTGATCCGGCATAATTGTGAAACATTAGCCCCCCAAGTGTCACACATATTGCTTGCAATCCATTTGAAACTTGTCACCCCTGACTCATTATTTGACTTGTGATTTTGTAGGAAACTCTGCAGAAAGCCGGCGTGGAGGCAGCCGGCTTACGAACCATCCTTGCCACCCAGCAAACCGCTCATGGTGAGGCGGAGGAAAAGTGCCGACTGCTGTCGGAGGAGCTGACCAAGCTGAAGGCGGATTTTGCCGCCTTCAAGGAGAGCGCCGCTGCCGAGGAAGCCAAGCTGGCGAAGCGGGCTGATGATGCCGACCAGCGGTTGATAGCCGTCTCTGACGAGCTTCAGTCGCTGAAACGGCATATCATGAAAATGACAGCCGCCATCTTTGGTAAGTATTGTTTCTGTTTGACGATGTATTTCAATATTGTTACGACTTATATCCATTGTCCGGCTTATGCAGGTCCTAGGAGCCAACAGCTAGCCTCAGATAGCTTGTTGCCACTGAAAGCCATGTATACCTTCATAGAACAGCTGTTCCGTGGAGAAATATGCACCATTAAAACCGTCCAGTTCAAGGAGATCATTCCTCCGACTCTGAAGGGCATGCTAGAGCTCTTCTCCATGCTGCTCCAGATGATTGGGGAGCTCAAGAAATCAGCCGCTCGCCAAGGAGCAATGGCGGGTGTTAGCCGGGCGCTAGCTTTCTCTCCGGAGCTAACGCCGGCTGAGATGATAGATGGCTACCCGTCCAAGAAAGAGGATGGCTCCGACTTCACCGATGATGACTACACCGACTGCGTGAGGCGGTCCCGGATCTTGGGCTCCGTCTTGGCGGAGGAGGTGAATCTAAAGGTGTACCAAGCAGCATATGGCCCCGACATGAAGAGAATACCTAGCCCAGTCTTCGAGTACAAAGACTTGACGCCGGCTCATAGTAAGAATCCTTTCCCGGCTGATCATGATGTGTCCGCCTTCTTTGAAGAAGGGTCCTTTGCAGCATTGACTCACTGCAACTGGTACTTGGACCGTCTTCAGATCCAAGCAGCTCAAGAGCCGACGCAGGGTGACTCGCTGGCAAGTTAAGAATGTTTGTAATCCTCTAGCCATTGACTTTTATGTAAGACCCGCCTGTATGCGGTAAACTCTTTAAATTTTGGAACCTGCTGAGCGTAGTTGTAATAACTGTGGTAAACTTGTGGCGGCTCATAATATATTCTCTGCCTTCTTTAAGTATCTTCTGCCGGTTCACCATAGATTGGCTTTTCCTTGTCTGTTTTTAATTATAAGAGCACTTGGCCGTCTTGAATTCGAAGCAATGCCTTCAAAAAATCGTGTAACTGAACCCTTTAGATCCGGCCAAAACACTTGGTCCTTCTGTCCTTTAAAGGTAAGACCTCCGGCTGTCGCCGCAGTAGATAACACGAAGTAACACTCTTGTTTCAATAATCTCCGGCTGAAGACATCATCCGGAATGATACGAGGTCGGGTAATACAGTTATACCCAGAAGGTAAGAAGCCCCCTTGTGGTTAAATTAGTTTAACCGTCATGGCATAAGCTGGCCTATTAGGGTAAGATAGCTATACCCATAGGTAAGAAGCCCCCAAGCCAATGTCGAGTTTATCAACATCTTCTTTTGGCGTGAACACCGATTGTTTAAAGGGTAAGTTTAAGCTATACCCAAAGGTAAGAAGCCTCCTTATGACAACCGCAGCTGATAAGCAACTGGAGTTTTGCGTAAACGCTGGTTGTTAGGGTGAGATAAGCGAACCCGTCGGTAAGAAGCCCCCTTTGACAACTGCGGTTAATAAGTAACCGGAGATGGCATAAAGCCAACTGTTAGGGTGAGATAAGCTATAACCGTCGGTAAGAAGCCCCCTTCGACAGCCGCGGCTTAACAAATAAGCCGGAAGTGGCATAAAGCCAATCGTTAGGGTGAGATAAGCTATACCTGAAGGTAATAAGCCCCCTTTTTAACGAGATGGCGCGAACGCCTGATGTTCCAGGTAAGAAAAGCTATACCCGGAGGTAAGAAGCCCCCTAAAACCATGGTTAAGTACATGAGTCCGAACATGGCATAAAGCAGGCCGATCAGGCATTAAAGGTGATACTCGGTAATTCTTTTTTTATGAACAAAGATGTATATAATAGCAGAAGCCCCGTCTTGGAGGGATGCTAAATTTATTCATATGACTATGATATGTACAATGATAGTGTACAATGGCGAGTCTCAACACTTTAAGTGTAATAAGGGTGCAGGTGCGCTATATTCCATGGCCGGCGGGTCGCCTGACCTGCCGTGTCTGATTCATCTCGGACGTCAATGAGATAATAGGATCCATTGTTCAGATTCCGGATGACCACAAAAGGCCCTTCCCACGGAGGAGACAACTTATGCATATTCGTCTGGTCTTGAATCAACCGGAGTACTAAGTCGCCTTCATGAGACATACGGGTCTTGACCTTGCGGCTATGATAACGGCACAGGTCTTGCTGGTAAATCGCCGACCGAGCAGCCGCCAGCTCCCGTGCTTCATCCAAAGCGTCCAATGCGTCCTGCCAGGCTATCTCATTGTCCGTATCAACAAAAGCCGCCACCCGCGGAGAGTCATGTCGGATGTCACTTGGTATTACTGCCTCAACGCCATACACCATGAAGAAAGGTGTATAACCCGTAGATCTATTAGGGGAGGTCCGGATGCTCCATAAGACGGAGGGTAACTCTTCAACCCAGCACCTGGTTGTTCTTTGCAGAGGAACCATGAGCCGTGGTTTAATACCCCTCAAGATTTCTTGATTAGCCCGCTCCGCCTGTCGGTTTGATTGAGGATGTGCCACAGCTGATACATCAAAGCCAGATATGCTCCTTAGCACAGAATTTTTCCATAGCGCCTTTGGATAGATTTGTGCCATTATCAGTGATGATGCTGTGCGGGTAACCGAAACGATAGAACAACTTTCTCACAAATTGAACTGCTGTCGCCGCGTCACATTTACTGACCGGCTCTGCTTCCACCCATTTAGTGAACTTATCAACCACCACCAAGAGGTGCATTTTCTTGTCTTTGGACCTTTTGAAAGGTCCCACCATAGCAAGCCCCCAGACTGCAAAAGGCCAAGTAATTGGTATCATCCTCAATTCTTGAGCCGAAACATGAGCGCGCCGGCCAAACTTTTGACAGCCGTCGCACTTTCGGACTAACTCCTATGCATCTTTGTGAGCCGTCAACCATAAGAAACCATGCCGGAATGCCTTGGCCACGAGAGATTTTGACCCGGAGTGCTGTCCGGAATCTTCGGCATGAATTTCCCTTAGAATTTCCTGACCTTCCTCAGGTGAAACACATCATTGAAAAATCCCTATAACACTCCATTTATGCAACTCACCTCTGATTATTGTCATAGCCTTAGAACACCGGGTGATCTCCCTGGCCAAATTTTCATCATCCGGCAACTCCCCCCGGGTCAAATAAGCCAGATAGGGCACCGTCCAATCCGGAGCAGCATGTAGAGCCGCCACCAGCTGCCCTTCCGAGTCAGGAACAGCTAAGTCTTCCTCCAAAGGCAACTTGACTGTCGGGTGATGCAACACATCCAGAAATATATTAGGCGGCACCGGCTTACGCTGAGAGCCTAGGCCTGACAAGGCGTCTGCCGCCTCATTTTTGCGGCGGTCGATATGATCCACTTGATAACCCTTGAAGTGTCCGGCTATGACATCCACTGCCTGACGGTAAGCCGCTCCGTGGGTCTCTAGAGTCCCAAGTACCTGACACCTGTTGCGCCACGAGGTCTGAGTCGCCAAAACACGTTATTCGGCTTAGATTCATCTCCTTGGCAACTCTGAGCCCATGGAGAAGGGCCTCATATTCAGCTGCGTTATTAGTGCATGGGAACTTCATCAGGAGCACATAACAGAACTTGTCGCCTTTGGGGGATGTCAAGATGACTCCGGCTCCTGACTCTTCCAATTGTTTAGTCCTGTCAAAGTGTATAGTGCAGTATGTATCATCCGGCCTTTCTTCGGGCGACTGACACTCTGACCAATCATTGATGAAATCCACAAGGGCCTGAGATTTGACCGCCGTGTGGGGTATATACTTTATGTCAAGAGCTCCTAACTCCAACGCCCACTTTGCAATCCGACTAGTAGCTTCCCTGTTTTGGATGATGTCTCCCAATGGAGCAAAACTGACCACTGTGATGTGGTGTCCCAAGAAATAATGTTTCACCTTGCGATTGGCCATGAAAACTCCATATACCAGCTTCTGCCAATGCGGATATCTCTACTTGGACTCGGTTAAGACCTCACTGATATAATAAAACAGCCGTTGAACCAGATATTCCTTTCCGGCTTCCTTGCGTTCAACCACAATTGCAACACTAATAGGTCTGTTGTTTACAGCTACGTACAGAAGCAAAGGCTCCCCTTCAGCCAGAGTGGCTAATTCAGGCGGCTCAGTAAGCTGCTTCTTAAGTGTTTCAAAGGCCTCTCCAGCCGCTTTGCTCCATACGAAGTCGTCTGTCTTTTTCATCATCTGATACAAAGGGATGGCCTTCTCACCCAAGCGGCTTATGAACCGGCCTAATGCGGTGATCCGTCCCACCAGGCGCTGAACATCATTAACGCAAGTCGGCTCTGCCAGAGAGGTGATAGCCTTGATTTTATCTGGGTTAGCTTCAATGCCATGCTCAGAAACCAAGAACCCCAAGAGCTTACCAGCCGGAACACCAAAGACGCATTTGGCCGGGTTAAGCATCATCTTATAGACCCGGAGGTTATCAAAGGTTTCCTTTAAGTCGTCCAAAAGGGTCTCTTTCTTCCTTGACTTGATCACGATGTCGTCCACATAAGCATGAACATTGCGCCCGATTTGGCTATGAAGACAATTCTGCACACAACGCTGATAAGTCGCCTAGGTGCTTTTGAGCCCAAAAGGCATGGAAACATAGCAAAAAGCTCCAAAAGGTGTAATAAAAGCTGTCTTCTCTTGGTCCTTCACTGCCATCTTGATCTGATGATATCCCGAGTAAGCATCCAGGAAACACAAACATTCACAGCCGGCTGGGGCATCAATAATCTGATCAATGCGAGGAAGAGCAAAAGGATCAGCCGGGCACGCTTTGTTAAGATCTATGTAGTCTATACACATACGCCATGTGCCATTCTTCTTCAGTACAAGCACCGGATTAGCAAGCCACTCCGGGTGAAAAACCTCGATGATAAAACCTGCGGCAAAGAGTCGGGCCACTTCCTCTCCAATAAGCCTTGCGCCTCTCCTTGCTGAACCGCCGTAAGAACTGCTTGATGGGTTTAAACATAGGATCCATGTTAAGTTGGTGCTCAGCAAACTCTCTCGGTACACCCGGCATGTCGGATGGTTTCCATGCAAAGATGTACTGATTCTCACGGATGAATTCGATGAGCACGCTTTCCTATTTGGGGTCCATGTTAGCCCCAATGATGAACTGCTTAGATGAATCACCCGGAGTAAAGTCGACAGCTTTAGTATCGTCCGCTGAAAACTTAAGAAGCGGCTCTGTCTCTGTCGTAGGCTTCTTAAGGGGCGTCATGTCCTTTGGGTCCACTCGCTCCTTATAAAACTTAAGCTCTTCCTTGGCATAGCTGGCCTCCGCGTAAGCCGCGTCCCCTTCCTCACACTCAGTGGCCACATTCCAATCACAGTGAACAGTGATAGTACCATTGAGCCTAGGCATCTTAAGCTGCAAGTAGACGTAGCAAGTCCTAGCCACAAATTTAGCATATGTCGGACGCCCGAACAATGCATGATATGGACTTTTGATTTTTACCACCTCAAACCACAAAGACTCCACTCTGTAGTTATACTCGTCACCAAAGGCGACTTCCAAGGAGACTCGGCCCGCCGGATAAGCCGACTTACCCGGCACCACTCCATGAAAGACGGTGGAGGAAGGCTTGAGGTCTTTATCCAACAGTTTCATCTACCGAAAGGTGTCATAGTAAAGGATGTTGATGTTGCTGCCCCTGTCCATAAGCACTTTATTCAACATGTATCCTTCGACTTGGGGAGCAACCACCAAAGCCAGCCGGCCCAGATCATCAACACGCGGCGAGTGATCTGCCCGACTCCACATTATGTTATACTCTGACCATTTTAAATACCGCGGCAGAGCCGGCGCAACCGCATTAACCGCCCCCTTATGAAGCTTCTTATCCCGCCTATTAAGGCTGGTCGTGAAGACGTGATATTGACCCGAGCTGAGCTGCTTCGGGTTACTCTGATACCCGGACTGATTGTTCTACTGCTGGTGACCATTGCCAGACTGTGGCGGGTGTCCTCCTTGATTGTTCTGATTTCCCGGGCCATGAGGGCCTGAGCCGCCCGGTCCTAAACCGGCACCTGACCCGCCGGGCCCTAAGCCGCCAGGCGGACCACCGCCCTGGTTATTTTGTTGCGAGTACTGATTCCTGAATCTATGCATGATGGAACAATCACCCACGCGTGCGTTGAGGGCTTACCAGGCATGCTATGCTCAGGACAAGGCTTCTTAAGCGCCTCTTCCAAATTGAAAGGGGCCCGATTCTTATTGGGGAACTGTTTTAACCTTCCGTTTCCTTTAGGAGCATTCTGGTTGGCATTGGCATTCACAACTAATTCTGACCCACCGTCAGAGCTCTTTCGCTTGTTCTGATTCCCACTGTTCACAAAGTTTTTTCCCTGGTTGTTTTTCTTACCTGACCCGGCTTTATCCTCATCCGAGCCTGGGTCCTTCGTGTTATCCGAGTCAGCATATTTTGTTAGAGCCGCCATGAGCTCCCCCATGTCTTGGCACATACTCTTAAGCCGGCCAAGCTTCTGCTTCAGCGGGACGAAGTGACAATTCTTTTCCAGAATGAGCACCGCTTGAGCCGCCGTGATCTGTTCAGAAGAGTGAATAATAGTAGACACCCGACGAACCCAATGATGAGCCGACTCGTTTTCTTGCTGCACGTAATGATCAAGATCTACAATCGTCATATGCTGCTTGCAAGTCCCTTGAATGTTTTTAATGAATTTGGTCCTTAACTCGGCCCATGAGCTGATGGTGTTAGGTGGTAAACTCTTAAGCCAAGTGCGAGCCGAGCCTTCAAACATCATGATGAAGTACTTTGCACACACGACCTCGCTCACATTCAATATCTGCATAGCAAGCTCATAGCTTTTGACCCAGGCTTCTGGGGGTAAGTCGGTTGTGTAATTCGGAACCTTACGAGGTCCTTTGAAATCCTTGGGCAGCCGCTCACTCCTCAGCGCCGGAGTCAGGCATGGCACTCCCACGGCCCTAGTGCTACTCGACACCCCGGCTCCCATCGTCATCGAAGGCGCCGGCTCTTGATGAGTTGCCATGGCCGCTGCTTCCCGTCGGTTCCTAGCTCGATCCACGAGAGCTTGAGCATCCAGAGCCGCCCGATTAGCCTCTAGGGACCCCCTGTGTTGGTCGCTGCTAGAGACTGCTGGCGACTCATAACGCCGGCTATAGCTGCGGCTAGGAAGGGGCGTTGAATGGACACGGCTCTGTCTGTACGCATACTTCTCCTGCTGAGCCATCGCCGTCTGAAGATACCCAATTGCGTCTCGCACTTCATTCGCAAAAGGCACGTCATCCGGAATAGGGATTGTTTCCAGCCGAGTTGCTGCCACCACCAAGTTCTCCGCCGGGTTGGAGTAATGATCCGCCGGAGTCGGCAATACTGTTGGTGAAATCTAGTTTCGAAGAGACGGGCGCGGCGGTGGCCGAGCCGTTGGCCGGCTCCCAGGCTCGCCTTCCATCCTTCTGACCCCTGGAGTATGGAAAAAATTCCTCGCTTCATACTGCTCTGATAGACGGGATTGGTGCCTCATCCGATGTACAGCCGCAGCTGACTGCTGCTCCAACCCCAGGCGGAAAGCATCTGTTCTGAGGCGTTCCGCCTCTGCCTCCATCTGAAGTTTTAACTCTGTTATCCTCTGCTGCTGCTCTGCCATCTGGCCCTTGAGTCGCGCAATCTCCATGTTCTGAGCCGCCTGATTCTCCGAAGTAACTTCGGTGGCCATCACACCTGCTAGCTCGTTCATTACATCTAAGAGGACTTGAGTCGGGGACGGCGGATCACCTCCGGTATTGGTAGCTCCTACCACCGCGCTGCTTGTGCCTGGGGCTGACCCCGCCATGAACACAGCCGCGTGAACCGGCTCCTGCTCCTCCGACTCAGCTTCCTCTGATTCGCAGTAAGACGCTTCCCTGCCGCCGAGTCCGCCGTTGTGAAGCTGGTAGATTGATTCCGTCTCCCCACGTGATGACCCATCCTCAGAGCAGATGAGAGTCTCCTGTGACCCGGCTGATTCAAGATCCATCCCTTGGGTGAAACCTATGAAGACGCGCTTCCGACCCGGATCCACCCGGGTGAGCGACGCGTGCTGGATGGGCTAGACGTGCCGGGACGGCTTGATGATGTCGGCGCAGATGTCCAGCCCAGGCTTAGATCCGTCAGCCCTACCGATGAAGACGTGAATTCCCCCGAAGGGGACCCGGAAACCGTACTCAACAGAGTCGGCATCGAGCCCCCAGTCGGCATTGTCGATGTAGAGCCGGTCACGACGACTCTTGGTCATCCTTCTGACTGCGTATCCCTTGAGCCCCGGGAGAGAGCCCTTTGAGAACTCAACACCACCAGGCACAAGCCCCACGGTGGGCGCCAACTGTCGTGGATTTACCACGGCAGATGTCCGGGTCAATGGACTTGGATTCGAGGCCATTGCTATGGTGATGGACTCAAAGGGGTTGGTTGGTACAAAGGACACAGATTTACCCAGGTCCAGCCCCTTGAGTTGAGGTAATAGCCTACGTCTTGCTTGAGTTGATATTACTTGATGTATCGATTACAAGGGAGCAATTGCTTGACCTAGCTTTCGATAACCCGCCCTAAGCCGCCCTGGGTCTAGCCTTTATATAAGAGGTCTAAACCACGGGTTACACGAATCGTTACCGACTCTCTGTACATGTCTGAGTCTATATCTGAGTTCCCTTGCCTTCTTGGCTAAGTTATCTCCGGGCGACTTTCACGCCCGGGTCTTCGTCTTCCGGGTCTCGGGCCGGATTCTCCTGGCCCAAGCATCCGCACATCTTGAACACCATCTTGTCGGCCCACTCCAGAACGGGCAAAGCAAGCAGCCCCGTGTGACCCGGACCTTCCGTGGCGGGTCTCACCGTGGGGTCATATCCCCTACAGATATCGTTTCTCCAAATCATTCCACAAAGTGTAAGCACATGCAAAATTCTTCATTTGGTTAAGCATATTTCTTGGCAATGCTCTAATAATGAGATTAACAGTTCTAAGATTGCATAGCATATAAATTTCCACTTCGTGTGTGGGATGCAAAGGATCAATAGGAGGCTCATAGGGGCACATAACATATTTTCTAAATTTAAATTCATTAAACAGCTCAAGCATCAAAGATTTCCATTGACTATAGTATTCTCCATCAAGAATGGGCACTCTACAACTCAAACTCCCTATACTAGACACATTCATCTTCCTCCTCGGTGATTATACTGAAGCAATGGAGACCAATGCTCTGATACCAATTGAGGGATCACTAGAAGAGTGTCTAGAGGGTGGGGGTGAATAGACTACTAGCAGGAATTTAAAAACTAACCTTTCCAAGTTAATTGGTTGGCAGATTTTAACAAATTTAACAAATCTAGCAAGTCTAACAGCCCTACACATGCATGTCAACAAATATGGCAGCGGAAAGTAACAACAAACATGTATAGAAGGGATAAGGTGTAGGAAGATCAAACGTAGTTGTAGACACGATGATTTTTCCCGTGGTTCCGATAGGTGGCGCTATCGTACATCCACGTTTATGGAGTCTTCAACCCATGGAGGGTAACAGTCGCGAGAGTCCATGGAGGGCTCCACCCAAAAGGGTCCACGAAGTAGCAACCTTGACTATTCCATAACGGCTTCCGTCCATGAAGGACTAGCCTCACTATGGGTAGATCTTCATGAAATAGGCGATCTCCTTGCCCTTACAAACTTCTTGGTTCACTCCACAACATGAAGAAGGAGGCTCCAAAGCAACACCTAACCAATCTAGGAGGCACCACCCTCCAAAAGGTAGTAGGCTCGGCAATGACGATGAACTCCTTGCTCTTTTGCTTCAAGATGATAGACTCCTCAGCAAACAATCACTCTCTCACAGATTTGGCATGGTGGAAGAGATGGGATTGGTGGAAAGCTACTTGGGGAGGCTAGATATCAAGATCCATATGATTGGAGTGGAATATCTTGACCTCAACACAAGGGTAGGTGCTTCTCTATCAGAAAACTAGATGGGGCAAGTGTGGAATAGTTCTGAGTGCTTCTCTTTCGAGTAGGTGGTGGTGCAGGGGTATATATAGGCATCCCCAAAAATCCAACCATTACACACAAAATGACCAACTCGGTGACACCGATGTGTTAATCTCGGTGGTACCGAAGTGACCAAAAGTTGGCAACTTTTGAATCTCGGTGAGACCGATATAGGAAACTCGGTTGCACCGATAGGGTGACCAATGGTCAGATTTCCAATCTCGGTGACGCCGATCCAACATTCTCGATGGGACCGAAAATGTGAATTTGCGTAACAGAAAGTTGGCAACCTAAACTCGGTGGGACCGGTATGGAATCGGTTGCACCAAAGTGGCTAGCGTTTGGCTGAGTGTGTCTAGGTTCTGGAATAGGTGGCACCAATATGGTAAAGTTGGTTGCACTGATTTTGAGTGTTAGGTATAGAACAGACTTTAGTGGGAGAGTTTGTGGATGTTTTTGGCGACTATCACTTGTGCACGTTTGAGCATATTGTTGACCAACAAAACCTTTCCCCCTTTTAATAGTATTGGCTTTCCTATGGACTCAAAGTGATTTCTCACAAATATAAAATGTAGAGTCCTTTTGCTTGAAGCTTGGCCAACCTATTTCCTTGCATCTTGGGGTATGTCCACAATCTCCTTTTGCCAATCCTCTCTATAGACTGTATCTGAAATACACTAGGTAAAAGTGTCAGTCCAAGAGACAATGTATGTTGTCATGAATTATCAAAACCACCAAGGGAGCATGTTGTGCTTTCAATATGAGAATAAATCAACATATGATCGGATTTATCTATAATTCGGGAATTGGCAGCTCATGTAATGTATTAAGTGTGTGTGTAAAGCAGGCTTCATGATGGACGGTGGCCAAAAATGGTGCCGAGCTGGCCGAGCTACATCGGAAGCTTAAGAGCTCCAAAGACGAGGTTGAAGCCCTCAACAAGAGGTTTGGCGAGGCATAGGGTAAGTACGAACTAAAGTCAATTACTTTCCCTCGAATGCTGCCAATGCAGATTTCTTTTATATAAAGTTTATTGTTTTGCAGCCTTGTCGAAAGAGATGGAAAAGCTCCAGGCCGAGTTTCAACGTGCCAAGGACAAAGCGGCCATTGAGAAGGCGGCGGCTAAAGAGGTGGCCACTACACTCTCTGCCCTAAGAGCAACCAGCGACAAGCATGAGGCTCATGTGGCGGAGATCCAGGATGAGCTCAAGGACGCCAGCAAAAAGTGTGAGGCCCTTGAGCAGAAAAACAAGGAGAGCGAGGCCGAACTGTCCACTCTGATGACCGAACTTCAGAAAGAGCGGGTGGACAGACGGTTCTACAAGGAGCAAGTCCTCCAAGCAAAGGATATAATAGATGGTAATCCATACTCACTAAAGTGCATCTTTGGGGATTGCAAATTCAGATTGCTTACCCGGGCATGGCATTCCTCAGGCGCTTCCTCGGATCTTCAGAAGAGCGTGGCGGATGCCAATCAGCTGTTCGCCTCACGGGAAGAGGGAGATGAAGCTCGGCTATTCTGGGCACAGTTTGGAGCCCTCGAGCGACCTCCTCTTCTGGTGGAGCAGCTGAAAAAACTAATGGTGCGGCACTAGATGGAAGAGCCGGCCATGAAGGACCTCTACATCCGATTATGGCCCGGTGAGCCACTGCCAGGCAGCTACTTCGGCCTGGTGCAAAGGCTGATTGCGGCTTCGCCCTGCCTCGACACTGTCAAGCGGTCCTCCTATATTAAAGGAGTCCGGATGGCCCTTGACGAGGCCAAGGTGCATTGGCCGGGGCTAAATCCAATGAAGGTAGCCACCGATCCATCTCCACCCAGGAAGGAGCATCGACGCCCCGAGCTATACTTTGATGGAGTGATGGAAAGTGCTTGGGAGATAGCGTCATAGTGTTCGGGTGACAAAATATTTGAATGAGTTGTAACGCGTCCGAAGACTTGTCCACACTATTAATGATATTAGTATTTTGTTCTTATATGGTTTTCTATTCCTTTATAACTCCTGTGTGGCTGTTTAATACTGAAAGATGCGAGTCATCGGCTTCAGCCCCCATGTAGATACTACAAGGGGTGTCAATGCCAATGCACTACGACCCTTAACAAAATTATCGGAACCCGAAGGTGGTACAATGCGGAAGACTAGGCAATTATACTGTAATGCTTTAATTCTTTCACTTAGTGGTAGGGGCATGAAAAGGACTACAGGAAGCGTACGACCAGCTACCGAAAAGTTGTGATGTTCGGACGAACCGTGGCCAAAGCCGGTATCACAATGTTTACACAAAAAGCAAGTTCCTTTTATAGAACGGAATGACCGCCTATGAGGAATGAAGTATAATACTTCCAGCTCGGGGTTCACAGATCAGATCGCGCATACTATGACAGTCCGTTTTTGCCTTTATCCTCTAAGGTGCTTGACCAGACTATCCAGAAGCACAATTGCAGGGGTGATCGCTTTGCCCTTTTAGCCGAAATGGCGGAACGTAAAGGTGCAAGCATAGGAGCCGGGCAACCCAACTTATTGACCACCGACATAGTTTGGAACCAGTGCATATAAAGCGAATGCCAAGACGCCGAACATATGATAGATAAGGCGATTTATGCTTGAATTCTGCCCCTGGTCTATTAGCCGGTTACCTCGCATCATACTGAACAGCCCCACGAAAAGAGGGAGTGAGGAGAAAAATATGCACCGGAAAAAGGACAGATGGGGCAAAATTTGCAATATGCAATTTTGTATATTCTCAAGAACTCTTATATCTCGCATTGCCGAAGCAACTGTTGACGGGTATGTGAAAGAAAAAATATACAGGAGTTGCTGTACCAGGGGTCTTCAACTAACCTGACGTCCACGGTATGCCCTGTTGCTAGTTGACTCCTGCTCTTAGATGCACCTTGATGGGTGTTTAATGTTTGGTGGGCAGACTTTGCAAACAAAGTCTTGAGAGGCCGCCGAGTTGTAATTGAGCTTTATGCCATAGGAAGGATTTTTAAGCAGCGCATGCATTTTGTCTGAAGACATGCTGATGGTAGAGGTTCGGACCAACCAAAAACCTATGTGTAGTGCCCCACCACTACCCATGGGATCTTAAGTGCAAAGTTCTGCCTCCTTGGCATGTACTTTGCCGGTCTTAAGGTTGTGCGGTGGGGGGCGAGTCCCCATAGAGGGGGGGAGAGGAAGGAGCTGAGTTTTCGGTCTGAAGCCAAACTTGCTTCCTAGCCTTGTCTGCCTTAATGGATGATGTCGGAACTTGTAGATCTTCTTTGTAGCTGAATTCGGCCACTAGGGCCAATGCATGTTCCTTAGTTCTAAGGGAGCGCTCGGTATTGCCGTCTACAGTAATGACTATTGGAAATATGCCCTAGAGGCAATAATAAATTGGTTATTATCATATTTCCTTGTTCATGATAATCATTTATTATCCATGCTATAATTGTATTAATCGGAAACTCAGATACATGTGTGGATACATAGACAACACCATGTCCCTAGTATGCCTCTACTAGACTAGCTCGTTGATCAAAGATGGCTATTGTTTCCTAGTCATGGACATGAGATGTCATTTGATAACGGGATCACATTATTAGGAGAATGATGTGATGGACAAGACCCAAACTACAAACATAGCATATGATCGTGTCAGTTTATTGCTACTGTTTTCTGCATGTCAAGTATTTGTTCCTACGACCATGATATCATGCAACTCATTGACACCGGAGGAGTGCCTTGTGTGTATCAAACGTCGCAACGCAACTGGGTGACTATAAAGGTGATCTACAGGTATCTTCAAGGGTGTCTGTTGGGTTGGCATGGATCAAGACTGGGATTTGTTACTTCATGTGACAGAGAGGTATCTCAGGGCCCACTCGGTAATACAACATCACAATAAGCCTTGCAAGCAATGTGACTAAGAGTTAGCCACGGGATCTTGTATTACGGAATGAGTAAAGAGACTTACTGGTAACAAGGTTGAACTAGGTATGGAGATGCTGATGATCGAATCTCGGGTAAGTAATAAACCGAAGAACAAAGGGAACATCATACAGGATTAATTTAATCCTTGACATAGAGGTTCGACTGATAAAGATCTTCGTTAGTGTACCGGGAGTGCCGAAAGGGTACCGGGGGACCATCGGGAGGGGTGTCTCAACCCAAGAGGCTACATGGGCTGTGGGAGGAGGTAAGCCAGCCCCTAATGGGCTGGCCGAAGCCTCCTATAAGGGCCCATACGTCTGGAGTGGTTTGAGAAGGAAAAAAATCCAAAGGTGGAGAGGTGGAAAGAGTTTCCAAGTGGAAAGGAGGAATCCTACTCCTAATAGGATTGGAGTAGGACTCCACCACCTCCAATTTCGACCAAACCTTGAGGGTTTGAGGCTGCCTCCTCCCCTCTCTCCCTGCTATATATACTAGAGGATTTAGAGGGAAAATCTAACCCTAATAGCCAGGTGCTACCTCTCCTCTAGATCGCAGTTTCTCCTCTACATCGGTTTTCAGCGGTGCTTAGGCGAAGCCCTGCTGGAATAGCTCCACCACCATTGATGCAAAACCGTCGCGCTGCCGGAGAACTCATCTACCTCTCCACTCCCTCTTGCTGGATCAAGAAGGCGGAGATCGTCATCGAGCTGTACGTGTGCTGAACGCGGAGATGCCGTCCGTTCGGCGCTAGATCGGAAGGACCATGATCAAGATCGCGAGACAATGCATGATTGGATCGCGGGACGGATCATGATGAGATCGCTGGACGAATCATGATTGGATCACGAAGAATTTCGACTACATCAACCGCATTTCTTAACGCTTCCCGCTTAGCGATCTACAAGGGTATGTAGGTCCACTCTCCCTCTCGTGGATGCTCATCACCATGAATAGATCTTGCATGTGCGTAGGAAATTTTTTGTTTCCCATGCAATGTTCCCCAACAGTGGTATCAGAACGAGGTCTATGTGTAGATGAGATCTCGAGTAGAACACAAAGAGTTTGTGGGTGTTGATTCTTAGATTGCTTCCTCCCTTGGTCGTGTTTTGGTTCAGCGGTATTGTGGGATGAAGTGGCTCGGACCAACCTTACTCGTATGCTTACGAGAGAACAGTTCCATCGACTGACGTGTAACTTTGTTGCACAAAGATGGCTGGCGGGTGTCTGTTTCTCCTACTTTAGTTGGATGGGATTCGACAACGGCGGTCCTTGAGAAGGTTGAAAAGAAATTTATGTATCACTGTTGTGGTTTTGCGTAGGTGAGAATTGTTCTTGCTAGATATCCGTAGCAGCCACGTAAAACTTGCAACAACAATTAGAGGATGTCTAACTTGTTTTTGCAGGGTATGTTTTGATGTGATATGGCCAATTACATGATGATATATATGTGATGTATGAGATGATTATGTGTTGTGTAGAATATCACGACTTGCATGTCGATGAGTACGGCAACCGGAAGGAGCCATATGGTTGTCCTTAATTATTGTTTGACTTGGGT
The DNA here is from genome assembly GCA_022496015.1 of Hordeum marinum. NCBI lineage: Eukaryota > Viridiplantae > Streptophyta > Magnoliopsida > Poales > Poaceae > Hordeum > Hordeum marinum. Next base: position 416,049,817 of record CM039677.1, on the reverse strand, counting down.
GTCAATCATTAAGCGCCATGTAATACTTTACTTTATCGCTAAACGGTAGCTATAGTAGTATGAGCATGGTGGGCGCGACAACCCCAATGACAACACAATGATGGAGATCATGATGATGGAGATCATGATGATGGAGATCATGGTGTTATGCCGGTGACGATGGAGATCATGCCGGTGCTTTAAGGATGGAGATCAAAAGCACAAGTTCATGGCCATATCATGTCACTTATGATTTGCATGTGATGTTAATCCTTTTATGCACCTTGTTTTGCTTAGGACCACAGTAGAATTATAAGGTGATCCCACACTTAAATTTGAAGATAAATTGTGTTCTCCCCGAGTGTGCACCGTTGTGAAAGTTCGTCGTGTCGAGACACCACTTGTGATCGGGTGTGACAGACTCTACGTTCACATACAACGGGTGCAAGCGAGTGTTGCACATGCGGAACACTCGGGTTAAACTTGACGAGCCTAGCATGTACAGACATGGCATCGGAACACAAGAGACCGAAAGGTCAAACATGAGTCATATAGTAGATATGATCAACATGATGATGTTCACCATTGAAACCACCACAACTCACGTGATGATCGGACTTGAGTTGGTGAATTTGGATCATGTATCACTCGAATGACCAAAGGGATGTCAATTTGAGTGGGATTTCTTAAGTAATATGATTAGTTGAACTCATTATCATGAACATAGTTAGTAGTGTCTTTGCAAATTATGTTATAGCTCACACTGTAGCTCCCTTGAATTTTTATATGTTCCTAGAGAAATAGAGTTGAAAGATGACGACATCAATATTGCGGACTGGGTCCGTGATCCGAGGATTGTCCTCATTGCTGCACAGAAGGCTTATGTCCTTAATGCACCGCTCGGTGCGCCACCCCCTCTAGCGTCTTCTATAGATGTTGTGAACATCTGATAGGCACGTTCCGATGACTACTTGATAGTTTAGTGCGTCATGCATTACGGTTTAGAATTGAGGCTCCAAAACGTTTTGAACGTCACGGAACATATGAGATGTTCTAAGATCTTAATATGAGATCTCAGGCTCGTGCCCGTGTTGTGAGATATGAGATCTCCAGCAAGATTATTTGCCTGCAAGATGAAGGAGAATACCTCAATCGTTGAGCATGTGCTCAAATTGTCTAGGGGATACAATCGCTTGAATCGAGTGCGAGTTGATCTTCCAGATAACATAGTGTCTGGTATAGTTCTGCAAGTCACTGTCACTAAGCTACTAGAACTTGGTGATAAACTATAAAATGCCAGAGATAGAATTAATGATCCCTCGGCTATTCACGATGTTTGACATCGCAAAGGTAGAAATCAAGAAGGAGCATCAAGTGTTGATGGTTAGTAAAACAACTAGTTTCGAGAAGGGCAAGGGCAAGGAGGGAAACTTCATGGAATGCAAGTTAGTTGCTGCTCCAGTGAAGCAACCCAAAGTTGAACCCAAACCCGAGATCAAGTGCTTCGATTATGAGGAGGGCGGTCGCTGAAGAGGAACAACCCTAGATACTTGGTACATAAGAAGGCTGGCAATGTCGACAGAAGTATATTTGATATACGTGTTATTGATGTGTACCTTACTAGTATTCGTAGTAGCACCTGGGTGTTGGATACCGGTTCGGTTGCTAATGTTAGTAACTCAAAATAAAAGCTACGGAATAAATGAAGATTAGCTAAGTGTGAGGTGACGATGTGTGTTGGAAATGTTTCCAAGGTTGATGTGATCAACATCGCACACTTTCTCTACCTTCGGGATTAGTGACAAACCTAAATAAATGTTATTTGGTGTTTGCGTTAAGCATGAATATGATTGGGTCGTGTTTATTGCAACACGGTTATTCATTTCAGTTAGAGAAGAATGTTTATTTTGTTTACATGAATAATACCTTCAATGGTCATGCACCCAGTGAGAATGGTTTGTTGAATCTTGATCGTAGTAATACACATGTTCATAACATTGATGCCAAAAGATACAAAGTTAATAATGATAGTACCACATACTTGTGGCACTGCCGCTAAATGTCATATTGGTATAAGTCGCATGAAGAAACTCCATGCTGATGGATCTTTGGACTCATTCGGTTTCGAATCGGTTGTGACTTGCGGACCATGCCTCTTGGGCAAGATGGCTACAGATCCCGTTTTCAGTATGATGGAGCGGCCTACTAACTTATTGGAAATAATACATGTTGATGTATGCGATCCAATGAGAGTGTGCAGTGAATATCATTATTTTCCTTACCTTTAGTGATGATTTGAGTATATATGAGTATATTTGCTTAATGAAACACAAGTCTGAAATGTTTGAAAAGTTCAAACAAATTCAGAGTGAAGTTTAAGATCATCGTGACAAGAATATCTACAATATGATCGTGCAGGTGAATATCTGAGTTATGACTTTGACATACAACTTTAGACAATGTGAAAGTTGTTTTACAACTCACGCCACCTGGAACACCATAGTGTGATGGTGTGTCCGAACATCATAGTCGTGCTATATTGGATATGGTGCGTACTATGATGTCTCTTATCATTTGGCCACTATCGTTTTGGGGTTATGCATTAGAGACAACTACACTCACTTTAAATAGGGCACCAGCTAAATCCGTTGAGATGACACCATATGAATTATGGTTTGATAGAAACCTAAGCTGTCATTTCTTAATGTTTGGGGCTGCGACGCTTATGTGAAAAAGGTATTCACCTAATGAGCTCGAACCCAAAGCAGACAAATGCATCTTCATGGAATACCCTAAGATCAGTTGGGTATAGCTTCTATCTCAGATCCGAGTACAAAGTGTTTGTTGCTAAAACTGGGTCCTTTCTCGAGAAAGAGTTTCTCTCAAAAGAATTGAGTGGGAGGAAGATAAACCATGATGAGGTTGTTGAACCTTTGTTCAACCAGAGAGTAGCGCAGAGAAGAAAGATGTTTCTGTGGAGCCTACGTCAGTTGAATAGGAAGTTAATGGTGATGATCATGAAGCTTCGGATCAGGTTACTATCGAACCTCGTAGGTCGACAACGACACGTGCTACTCCTGAGTCGTACGACAACCCTGTCTTGGAGGTCATTGTTGGGGAACATTGCATGGGAAACAAAAAATTTCCTACGCACATGCAAGATCTATCCATGGTGATGAGCATCTACGAGAGGGAGAGTGGATCTACATACCCTTGTAGATCGCTAAGCAGGAAGCGTTAAGAAACGCGGTTGGTGTACTCGAACGTCTTCGCAATTCAAATGGCTGAGCGCCCCACGATCTCATCACAATTTGTCCCATGATCCAATCACGATCCGTCCCATGAATACATAATGATCCGTCCCGCGAACTCATCACGATCCGTCCCGCGAACTCACCACGATCTGTCCCACGAACTCATCACGATCCGTCCCGCGAACTCATCATGATCCATCCCGCGATCCAATCACGATCCATCCCGTGAACACATCATGATTGGTCCCGCAAACTCATCAAGATCTGTCCCACGAACTCATCATGATCCGTCCCGCGAACTCATCACGATCCGTCCTGCGAACTCACCACGATCCGTCTCGCGATCTTGATCATGGTCCTTCCGATCTAGCGCCGAACGGACGACACCTCCGCATTCAGCACACGTACAGCTCGATGATGATCTCCGCCTTCTTGATCTAGAAAGAGGGAGCAGAGAGGTAGAAGAGTTATCCGGCAGCGTGACGGTGCTCCGGCGATGGTGGTGGAGCAATTCCGGTAGGGTTTCGCCTAAGCACTGCGGAAATCCGATCTAGAGGAGAAACTATGCTTCAGTGGAACGGATAGCACATGGCCGTAATTCTAGTGCAAAACACCCAATACCACAAGTATATATAGGAGGGAGGGAGGAGGAGGGCTGGTGCACAAGGCTGCCTCTTGCGCAAGGAGGAGAAGAGGAATCCTCCTCCAATCCTAGTAAGACTAGGATTCCTCCTTTCCTACTTGGAAACTATTTCCACCTTTGCTTTTTTCTTTCTTTCTCAACTCCTAGCCGCATGGGCCTGTTAGAGGACTTCCACCAGCCCAATAAGGGCTGGTTTCCACCCTCCCACAGCCCATGTAGCTTCTTGGGTCGAAATACCTCTCCCGATGGTCCCCCGGTACACTCCCGGCACTCCCTGTACACTACCGATGAGCCCGAAACTTTTTCGGCGACCAAAACAGGACTTCCTATATATCAATCTTTACCTCCGGACCATTCGGAGCTCCTCGTGACGTCTAGGATCTCATCCGGGACTCTAAACAACCTTCGGTCACCACCATACATAACTCTATACTACCGAAACATCACCGAACCTTAAGTGTGCAGATCCTGCGGGTTCAAGAACTATGTAGACATGACCAAGACACCTCTAAGGTCAATAACCAATAGCGGGACCTGGATGACCATATTGGTTCCTACATATTCTACGAAGATCTTTATCGGTCGAACCTCTATGTCAAGGATTCTGTTAATCCCGTATGATGTTCCCTTTGTTCTTCGGTATGTTACTTTGCCCGAGATTCGATCATTGGTATCTCCATACCTAGTTCAACCTCATTACCGGCAAGTCTCTTTACCCGTTCCGTAATACAAGATCCCATGGCTAACACTTAGTCACATTGCTTGCAAGTCTTATTGTGATGTTGTATTACCGAGCGGGCCCTGAGATACCTCTCCGTCACACGGAGTAACAAATCCCAGTCTTGATCCATGCCAACCCAAAAGACACCCCCGGAGATACCTGTAGAGCACCTTTATAGTCACCCAGTTATATTGCGATGTTTGATACACACAAGGCACTCCTCCGGTGTCAGTGAGTTGCATGATCTCATGGTCATAGGAACAGATACTTAACATGCAGAAAGTGGCAGCAATAAACTGACACGATCATATGCTATGTTTATAGTTTGGGCCTTGTCCATCACATCATTCTCCTAATGATGTGATCCCGTTATCAAATGACATATCATGCCTATGGCTATGAAACCTTAACCATCTTTAATCAATGAGCTAGTCCATTAGAGGCATACTAGGGACATGGTGTTGTCTATGTATCCACACATGTATTTGAGTTTCCGATCAATACAATTGTACCATGGATAATAAAGGATTATCATGAACAAGGAAATATGATAAGAACTAATTTATTATTGCCTCTAGGGCATATTTCCAACAGTCTCCCACTTGCACTAGAGTCAAAAATCTAGTTCACATCACCATGTTATTCACATTGTTATGAATCTAACACCCGATGAGTTCTGGGCTCGATCATGCTTTGTATGTGAGAGATGTCTTATAGTCAATGGGTCTCCGACATTCAGATCCATGTGTACTTTGCAAATCTCTATGTCAAAACTGTAAACACTGCTACCACACTCCACCTGGTACTGTTCCAAATGGCTGCTCCACTATACATATCCAGATTGCTACTACGAGTCATCCGGATCGGTGTTTAAAGATTGCATCAATGTAACTCTTTACGACGACCTCTTTTACCACCTCCATAATCGAGAAACATCTCCTTAGTCCTTTAGTTACTAAGGATAATCTTGATCGATGTCCAGTGATCCACTCCTGGATCACTCTTGTACCCCTTGATGGACTCATGTTAAGGCACACACAGGTGAGGTACACAGCATGGCATACTATACAGAGCCTATGGCTAAGGCATAGGGGACGACGTTCGTCCTTTCTCTTTCTTGTGCCGTTGTCAAGCTTTGAGTCTCACACAACTTCACACCTTACAAATCAGGCGAGAAATCTTTCTCTGACTGATCCACTTTGAACTCTTTCAAAATCTTGTCATGGTATGTACTCATTGAAAGTCTCATCAAGCATCTTTGATCTATCTCTATAGATCTTGATGCTCAATAATTAGGTAGTTTTATCCAGGTCTTACTTTGAAAAATTCTTTTCAAACAACCGTTTATGCTTTCTAGAAATTCTACATCATTTCCGATCAACAATATGTCAACCACATATGCTTACCAGAAACTCTATAGTGTTCCCACTCATTTTATTGTAAATACAAGTTTCTCATCAACCTTGTATAGACTAAAAAACTTTGATCACCTCATCAAAGCTTATATCCCAACTCCGAGATGCTTGCTCCAGACCATAGAAGGATTGCTGGAGCTCGCACACCTTTTAGCATCCTTAGGACTGACAAAACCTTCTAGTTGTATCACATACAACATTTCCTCAAGTAAACTGTTAAGGAAACGATGTTTTTTCATCCATCTTCTAGATTTCATAATTGAAAAATGCAGCAACTGCTAACATAATTCCAACAGACTTTAGCATCGCTACGAGTGAGAGTCTCATCGCAGTCAACTCCTTGAACTTTGTCGGAAACTTCTTTGCGACAAGTCGAGCTTTATAAATGGTGACATTTTACCATGAACGTCTGTCTTCATTTTAAAGGTCTATTTGTACTCGACGACCTGCCGTCCAACGAGCAAGTCTACCAAAGTTTATACTTGGGTTTCATACATGGATCCCTTCTCGGATTTCATGGCCTCTAACCATTTGTCAGAATCCGGGACAATCATCGCTTCTCCATCGCTCATAGGTTCATCGTTGTCCAACAACATGACCTCTAAGACAAGGTTGTTGTACCACTCAGGAGCAGTGCACATCCTTGTCGACCTACGAGGTTCTATAGTAACTTGATCCGAAGCTTCATGGTCATCATCATTAACTTCCTCTTCAACTAACGTAGGCTTCACAGAAACATCTTCGTGCGCTGCGCTACTCTCTCGTTTAAACAAAGGTTCAACAACCTCATCAAGTTCCATCTTCCTCCCACTCAATTCTTTCAAGAGAAACTCTTTCTCGAGAAAGGACCCAGTTTTAGCAACAAACATTTTATGCATGGATCTGAGATAGAAGGTTCACCTAACTGTTCTTAGGGTATTCTATGAAGATGCATTTGTCCGCTTTGGATTCGAGCTCATTCGGTGAAAACATTTTCCACACAAGCGTCGCAGCCCCAAACATTAAGAAATGACAGCTTAGGTTTCTATCAAACCATAATTCACACAGTGTCATCTCAACGGATTTAGATGGTTCCCTATTTAAAGTGAATGTGGTTGTCTCTAACACATAACCCCAAAACTATAGTAGCGAAACGATAAGAGACATCATAGCACGCACCATATACAATAGAGCACGACTACGACGTTCGGACACACAATCACACTATGGTGTTCCAGGTGGCGTGAGTTATGAAACAACTTTCACATTCTCTAAAGTAGTATGCCAAACTAGTAATTCAGATATTGTCCTCCACGATATTATCACAGACATTTTAATCTTCTTGTCATGATGATCTTAAACTTCACTCTAAATTTGCTTGAACCTTTCAAACGATTCAGACTTGTGTTTCATTAAGTAAATATACACTATATCTACTCAAATCATCAGTGAAGGTAAGAAAATAATGACATCCACCGCACTCTACAAGTCTCATTGGATTGCACACATCAACATGTATCATTTCCAATAAATCTCTTACCCGCTCTACCAAAATGGAAAATGGGGTCCTTAGTCATCTTGCCCAAGAGGCATGGTTCGCATGTCTCAACTGATTCGAAATCGAATGAGTCCAAAGATCCATCAGCATGGAGTTTCTTCATGCGCTTTATACCAATATGACATTTAGCGGCAGTGCCATAATTATGTGGTACTATCATTATTAACTTTGTATCTTTTGGCATCAATGTTATGAACGTGTGTACTACGATCAAGATTCAACAAACCATTCTCACTGGGTGAATGACCATTAAAGGTTTTATTCATGTAAATAGAATAACCATTATTCTCTAACTTAAATGAATAACCGTGTTGCAATAAACATGATCTAATCACGTTCATGCTCAACGCAAAACACCAAATAATATTTAGGTTTGTCACTAATCCTGAAGGTAGAGAGAGCATGCGATGTTGATCACATCAACTTTGGAAACATTTCATAACTTTTACTTCGAGTTACTAACATTTAGCAACTGAACCGGTATCCAATACCCAGGTGCTACTAGAAGTACTAGCAAGGTACACATCAATAACACGTATATCAAATATATTTCTGTCGATGTTGCCAGCCTTCTTATCTACCAAGTATCTAGGGTTGTTCCGCTTCAGCGACCGCCCTCCTCATAATCGAAGCACTTAATCTCTCGTTTGGGTTCAACTTTGGGTTGCTTCACTAGAGCAGCAACTGACTTGCCATCCATGAAGTTTCCCTCCCTGCCCTTTCCCTTCTCGAAACTAGTGGTTTTACTAACCATCAACACTTGATGCTCCTTCTTGATTTCTACCTTCACGGTGGCAAACATCACGAATAGCTCAGGGATCATTAATTCTATCCCTGGCATTTTATAGTTCATCACCAAGTTCTAGTAGCTTAGTGATAGTGACTTGGAGAACTATATCAATCACTATCTTATCTGGATGATAAACTCCCACTCAATTCAAGCGATTGTAGTACCCAGACATTCTGAGTACATGCTCAACGATTGAGCTATTCTCCTTCATGTTGTAGGCAAAGAATTTTGTTGGAGATCTCATATCTCACAACACGGGCACGAGCCTGAGATCACAATCTTAGCTATTAGAACATCTCATATGTTCCGTGATGCTCAAAACATTTTGGAGCCTCAATTCCAAGCCGTAATGCATGACGCACTAAACTATCAAGTAGTCATCCGAACGTGCCTGTCAGATGTTCACAACATCTACAAACGACGCTAGAGGGGGTGGTGCACCGAGAGGTGCATTAAGGACATAAGCCTTCTGTGCAGCAATGAGGAAAATCCTCAGATCATGGACCCAGTCCGCAATATTGCTACCATTCTCTTTCAACTCTATTGCTCTAGGAACATATAAAAATACAAGGGAGCTACAACGTGAGCTAGTAATCTACAACATAATTTGCAAAGACACTATTGACTATGTTCATGATAATGAGTTCAATTAATCATATTACCTAAGAACTCCCACTCAAATTGACATCCCTCCGGTCATCCGAGTGATACATGATCCAAAATCACCAACTCAAGTCCGATCATCACGTGAGTTGAGGTGGTTGCAATGGTGAACATCATCATGTTGATCATATCTACTATATGACTCAAGTTTGACCTTTCAGTCTCTTGTGTTCCGAGGCCATGTATGTACATGCTAGGCTCGTCAAGTTTAACCCGAGTGTTCTGCATGTGCAACACTGGCTTGCACCCATTGTATGTGAACGTACAGTCTATCCCACCCGATCATCACGTGGTGTCTCAACACGACGAACTTTCACAACGGTGCACACTCAGGGAGAACACAATTTATCTTGGAATTAAGTGAGGGATCACCTTATAATGCTACCGTCGTCCTAAGCAAAACAAGGTGCATAAAAGGATTAACACCACATGCAATTCATAAGTGACATGATATGGCCATGAACTTGTGCTTTAGATCGCCATCTTGAAAGCACCGGCATGATCTCCATCGTCACTGGCATGACACCATGATCTCCATCATCTTGATCTCCATCATCTTGATCTCCATCAACGTGTCGCCATCGGGGTTGTCACGCCCTGCATGCTTCTACTACTATTTCTACCGTTTAGTGATAAAGTAAAGCATTACATAGCGCTTAATGATTGACATGCAGGTCATACAATAATTAAAGACTACCCTATGGCTCCTGCCGATTGTCGTACTCATCGACATGCAAGTCGTGATATTCTATACATCACATGATCCTCTCATACATCATATACATCACATCATGTAATTGGCCATATCACATCTCAACATACCCTGCAAAAACAAGTTAGATGTCCTCTAATTGTTGTTGCATGTTTTACGTGGCTGCTACGGATATCTAGCAAGAACGATTCTCACCTACGGATAAACCACAACGGTGATACATAATTTGCTTTTCAACCTTCTCAAGGATCGCCTTTGTCTAATCCGATCCAACTAAAGTGAGAGAAACTATCACCCGCAAACCATCTAGGCAACAAGTTGCATCGAGGGAGCCGATCTCTCGTAAGCGTACAAGTAAGGTTGGTCCGGGCCGCTTCATTTCACAATATCGCTGAACCAAAAAACGACCAAGGGAGGAAGCAATCTAAGCATCAACGCGCAAAAACCTTTTGTGTTCTAATCGAGATCTCATCTACACATAGACCTAGCTCATGATGCCACTGTAGGGGAACGTTGCATGGGAAACAAAAAATTTCCTACGCACGTGCAAGATCTATCCATGGTGATGACCATCTACGAGAGGGAGAGTTGATCTACATACCCTTGTAGATCGCTAAGCGGGAAGCGTTAAGAAACGCGGTTGGTGTAGTCGAACGTCTTTGCGATCCAAATCGCCGAGCATCCTACGATCTCATCACGATCCGTCCCGCGATCCAATCACGATCCGTCCCATGAACACATCACGATCCGTCCTGCTATCTCATCATGATCCGTCCCGCGAACTCATCACAATCCATCCCGCGAACTCATCACGATCCGTCCCGCGATCTCATCATGATCCGTCCAGCGAACTCATCACGATCCGTCCCGCGAACTCATCACGATCCGTCCCGTGAACTCATCACGATCCGTCTCGCGATCTTGATAATGGTCCTTCCGATCTAGCGCCGAACGGACGACACCTCCATGTTCAGCACACGTACAGCTCGATGACGATCTCCGCCTTCTTGATCTAGCAAGAGCGAGCAGAGAGGTAGAAGAGTTCTCTGGCAGCGTGACGGTGCTCCGGCGATGGTGGTGGAGCAATTCCGGCAGGGCTTCGCCTAAGCACTGCGGAAATCCGATCTAGAGGAGAAACAATGCGCCGGTGGAACGGGTAGCACTTGGCCCTAAATTCTAGTAAAAAAATACCCAATACCACCACTATATATAGGAGGGAGGGAGGAGGAGGGCTGGCGCACAAGGCTGCCTCTTGCGCAAGGAGGAGAGGAGGAATCCTCCTCCAATCCTAGTAGGACTAGGATTCCTCCTTTCCTACTTGGAAAGTATTTCCACCTTTGCTTTTTTTCTTTCTTTCTCAACTCCTAGCCACATGGGCCTCTTAGAGGACTTCCACCAGCCCACTAAGGGGTGGTTTCCACCCTCCCACAGCCCATGTAGCCTCTTGGGTCGAAATACCTCTCCCGATGGTTCCCCGGTACACTATTGGCACTCTCGGTACACTACCGATGAGCCCAAAACTTTTCCGGCGACCAAAACAGGACTTCCTATATATCAATATTTACCTCCAGACTATTACGGAGCTCCTCGTGACATTCGGTATCTCATCCGGGACTCCGAACAGCCTTCGGTCACCACCATACATAACTCTATACTACCGAAACGTCATCGAACCTTAAGTGTGTAGACCCTGCGGGTTCGAGAACTATGTGCACATGACCGAGACACCTCTACGGTCAATAACCAATAGAGGGATCTGGATGACCATATTGGTTCCTACATATTCTACAAAGATATTTATCGGTCGAACCTCTATGTCAAGGATTCAGTTAATCCGGTATGATGTTCCCTTTGTTCTTCGGTATGTTACTTGCCCGAGATTCGATCGTCGGTATCTCCACACCTAGTTCAATCTCGTTACTGGCAAGTCTCATTAATCGTTCCGTAATACAAGATCCCGTGGCTAACACTTAGTCACATTGCTTGCATGGCTTATTGTGATGTTGTATTACCGAGTGGGCCCTGAGATACCTCTCCGTCACGCGAAGTAACAAATCCCAGTCTTGATCCATTCCAACCCAAAAGACACCCTCAGAGATACCTGTAGAGCACCTTTATATAAACCCAGTTACGTTGCGACTTTTGATACACACAAGGCACTCCTCCGGTGTCAGTGAGTTGCATGATCTCATGGTCATAGGAACAGATACTTGACATGCATAAAACAGTAGCAATAAACTGACACGATCATATGCTACGTTTATAGTTTGGGCCTTGTCCATCACATCATTCTCCTAATGATGTGATCCCGTTATCAAATGACATCTCATGCCCATGGCTAGGAAACCTTAACCATCTTTGATCAACGAGCTTGTCCATTAGAGGCATACTAGGGACATGGTGTTGTCTATGTATCCACACATGTATCTGAGTTTCCGATCAATACAATTGTAGCATGGATAATAAACGATTATCATGAACAAGGAAATATGATAATAACTAATTTATTATTTCCTCTAGGGCATATTTCCAACAGTCATGTTGTTGGACAATGATGAACCTGCGAGCTATGGAGAAGCGATGATGGGCCTGGATTCTGACAAATGGTAAGAGGCCATGAAATCCGAGAAAGGATCCATGTAGAAAACCAAGTATAGACTTTGGTAGACTTGCTCGTTGGATGGCAGGTCGTTGAGTACAAATGGACCTTTAAGATGAAGACAAACGCTGATGGTGAATGTCACCATTTATAAAGCTCGACTTGTCGCAAAGAAGTTTCCGCCAAGTTCAAGGAGTTGACTACAATGAGACTTTCTCACTCGTAGCGATGCTAAAGTCTGTTGGAATTATGTTAGCAGGTTGTGCGTTTTTCAATTATGAAATCTGCCAGATGGATGTCAAAAACATCATTTCCTTCCTTGAGGAAAGGTTGTATGAGATACCACCAGAAGGTTTTTTCAGTCCTAAGGATTCTAAAAGGTGTGCAAGCTCCAGTGATCCTTCTATGGACTGGTCCAAGCATCTTGGAGTTGTAATGTATGCTTTGATGAGGTGATCATAGTTTTTGAGTCTATACAAAGTTTATGAGAAACTTGTATTTTCAATAAAGTGAGTGGGAGTACTATAGATTTTTTGATAAGCTTATGTGGTTGACATATTATTAATCGAAAATGATGTAGAATTTCTGGAAAGCATAAACGGTTGTTTGAAAAGAGTTTTTCAAAGGAAGACCTGGATAAAGCTACCTAATTGGTGAGTTTCAAGATCTATAAAGATAGATCAAGATGCTTGATGAAACTTTCAATGAGTACATACCTTGACAAGATTTTGAAAGTGTTCAAAATGGATTAGTCAAAGAAAGAGTTCTTGCCTGATTTATAAGGTGTGAAGTTGAGTGAGACTCAAAGCTCAACCACGACAGAAGAAAGAGAAAGGACGAACGCCGCCCCCTATGCCTTAGCCATAGGCTCTATATAGTATGCCATGTTGTGTACCGCACCTGTGTGTGCCTTACCATGAGTCCGTCATGGGGTACAAAAGTGATCCAGGAGTGGATCACTGGACAGCGGTCAGGATTATCCTTAGTAACTAGAGGACTAAGGAAATATTTCTTGATTATGGAGGTGATACAGAGTTCGTTGTAAAGGGTTACATTGATGCAAACTTTAACACCAATCCGAACGACTCTGAGTAGCAATCCGGATATGTATAGTGGAGTGTGGTAGCAGTGTCTATAGTATGACATAGAGATTTGCAAAGTACACATGGATCTGAATGTCGCAGACCCATTCACTAAAAGACCTCTCTCACATGCAAAGCATGATCGAACCCCAAAACTCATTGGGTGTTAGATTCATAACAATGCGAATCACATGGTGATGTGAACTAGAATATTGACTCTAGTGCAATTGGGAGACTGTTGGAAATATGCCCTAGAGGCAATAATAAATTGGTTATTATCATATTTCCTTGTTCATGATAATCGTTTATTATCCATGCTATAATTATATTAATCGGAAACTCGGTTACATGTGTGGATAGATAGACAATACCATGTCCCTAGTATGCCTCTAATAGACTAGCTCGTTGATCAAAGATGGCTATGGTTTCCTAGTCATGGACATGAGATGTCAGTTGATAACGAGATCACATCATTAGGAGAATGATGTGATGGACAAGACCCAAACTACAAACATAGCATATGATTGTGTAAGTTTATTGCTACTGTTTTGTGCAAGTCAAGTATTTGTTCCTATGACCATGAGATCATGCAACTCATTGACACCGGAGGAGTGCCTTGTGTGTATCAATCGTCGCAACGTAACTGGGTGACTATAAAGGTTCTCTGTAGGTATATCCGAGGGTGTCTGTCGGGTTGACATGGATCAAGACTGGGATTTGTTACTCCGTGTGATGGAGAGGTATCTCAGGGCCCACTCGGTAATACAACATCACAATAAGCCTTGCAAGCAATGTGACTAAGTGTTAGCCATAGGATCTTGTATTACGGAATGAGTAAAGAGACTTGCTGGTAACGAGGTTGAACTAGGTATGGAGATGCCGACGATCGAATCACGGGCAAGTAACATACATAAGAACAAAGGGAACATCATACGGGATTAATTGAATCCTTGACATAGAGGTTCGACCGGTAAAGATCTTCATAGAATATGTAGGAACCAATGTGGTCATCCAGGTCCCTCTATTGATTATTGACCATAGATGTGTCTCGGTCATGTCTACATAGTTGTCGAATCCGCAGGGTCTGCACACTTAAGGTTCTGTGACGTTTCGGTAGTATAGAGTTATGTATGGTGGTGACTGAAGGTTGTTCGGAGTCCTGGATGAGATCTCGGATGTCACGAGGAGCTCCGGAATGGTCTGGAGGTAAAGATTGATATATAAAAAGTCCTGTTTTGGTCATCGGAAGAGTTTCGAGCTCATCGGTAGTGTACCGGGAGTGTCGGGAGGGTACCGGGGGACCATCGGGAGGGGTGTCTCAATCCAAGATGCTACATGGGCTGTGGGAGGAGGTAAACCATCCCCTAGTTGTCTGGCCGAAGCCTCCTCCAAGGGCCCATGCGGCTAGAGTGGCTTGAGAAGGAAAAAATCCAAAGGTGGAGAGGTGGAAAGAGTTTCCAAGTGGAAAGGAGGAATCCTACTCCTAATAGGATTGGAGTAGGACTCCTCCACCTCCTATTTCGACCAAACCTTGATGGTTTGAGGATGCATCCTCCCCTCCCTCCCTCCTATATATACTAGAGGATTTAGAGGGAAAAGCTAACCCTAATAGCCACGTGATACCTCTCCTCTAGATCACAGTTTCTCCTCTAGATTGGTTTTGAGTGGTGCTTAGGCGAAGCCCTGATGGAATGGCTCCATCACCATTGATGCAACACCATCGCATTGCCAAAGAACTCATCTACCTCTCATCTCCCTCTTGCTGGATCAAGAAGGCGGAGATCGTCATCGAGATGTACGTGTGCTGAACGCGGAGGTGCCGTCAGTTCGGTGCTAGATCAGAAGGACCGTGATCTGGATAGCGAGACAATTCGTGATTGGATCGCGGGACGGATTGTGATGAGATCGCGGGACAGATCATGATTGGATCGCGAGATGGATCGTGATGGGATCGTGGGACGCTCGGCGATTTGGATCGCGAAGACGTTCGACTACATCAACTGTGTTTCTTAACGCTTCCCGCTTAGCAATCTACAAGGGTATGTAGATCCACTCTCCCTATCGTAGATGCTCATCACCATGGATAGATCTTGCATGTGCATAGGATTTTTTTTGTTTCCCATGCAACGTTCCCCACCAATGACCCCCTTGTGGCCCGGCATCTTGAGCTTGAGGTATGCGTAATGTGGGACCACGTTGAAATGAGCACACGCTGTCCGACCAAGCAGTTCGTGATAGCCGCTAGGGAAGAGCACGATGTCGAAGATCAAGTCTTCTCTGCAAAATTTATCGGGCGAGTCGAACACGACTTCTAGAGTTACTGAGCCCGTGCATCGGGCCTCAACGCCCGGAATCACTCCTTCGAAAGTACTGCTGCTGGGTTTGATCCTTGACGGTTAAGGATACTTCCTGAGTAAATCAGGTTAAGGCTACTTCCTCCATCCATTAGGAACTTTGTGAGGTGATACCCATCTATAATGGGGTCTAGGATGAGGGCCGCCAAACCCCCATGGCGGATACTAGTCAGATGATCACGCCGATCAAAAGTGATCGACTATGCCGACCTTGGGTTGTATTTCAGGGCTACGGGTTCCACCGCTTAGACTTCCCAGAGGGCGCACTTCCTCTCCTACTTCGGTATGTGGGTGGCATATATCATGTTCACCGTTTTGATTTCGGGAGGGAATTTCTTCTGTATGCCACCAATTGGACCCCGAGGCTCCTCTTCGTCCTCGCTGCGAGAGCTTTTGCCTTGGTCTTCGGGAGGTATCTTGCCGGCCTGTTCAAACACCCAGCAGTTGGGGTATATGTGGTTGGCGGGCTTTTCCGAAGTCCCATGGATTTGGCAGGGTCTTTCCATGATCTTCTCAAGCTGAGTGGGTTCATCACGATTGCCTTTAGGAGTCTTCTTTCGCTGTCCAGGTTGGGAGTTGCGGAATCCGGCGTTTACAGTCGTATCATCGGCATCGTTATTATTGTGCTGGTGCTTATTCTTACTGCACTTTGGCTTTGAGTTGCCGTCCCGGGTTTCAGATGTGACGGGATCTTCTGAATTGTGGCTGCGTCTAGCGAGCCAATTGTCTTCGCCCGCACAAAAGCGGGTCATGAGGGAGGTAAGGGCGGACATGGTCCTAGGCTTGTCCTGGCCTAGCTGGCGGGCCATTCATTCGTCCCGAATATTGTGCCGGAAGGAGTCTATGGCCTCAGCGTCCGGGCAGTCGATGATTTGGTTCTTCTTAGTTAAGAACCGATTCCAGAATTGCCGAACAGACTCGCCGAGCTTCTGGACAACATTGCTGAGATCGGAAGAGTCTGGCGGGCGAACATAGGTTCCTTGGAAGTTTGAGCGGAACGTATCTTCCAGGTCTTCCCAGCATCCGATCGAGTTTTCGGGGAGGCTGTTTAGCTAGTGCCGAGATGGCCCCTTAGGATTAAGAGGGAGGTATTTGATGGCATGGAGATCATCTCCTCGTTCCATATGGATATGGAGGAGGAAGTCCTTGATCCATATAGTTGGGTCAGTAGTCCCATCATATTGTTCAATATTCACAGGTTTAAATCCCTCGGGGAACTGATGTCGTATTACCTTATTTGTGAAGCACAATGGGTGAGCGGTGCCTCTGACCCTTTCTATGTCACGCCTGTATTCGGTGTTTGTATGGAGCCGGTTGCGTTCCCGGACTCTGTTGTTTTGGTCAAACCAAGGTCTGTATCTGCCACGTCTATCGGGAGAGTACTCTCTGGATCCATAGATGGATCTTGTGCGGCCTGCTCTGTGATCCAGGTCATCTCGTAGGTCAAACCTGTCATTGGGCTCTACTGGCTCCTTACCCCGTCTTCGGGGCACGACCGGTATGTAATCGGCGTCATCAACCGTCCTGTCCCGAACACGAGGGGTCGTTGGTCCGGCTTGTCATATGGAGTACAGTTTGAAGACGGAGTATCAGTAAGTTCATCATCGAATTGCGGCAGCAGCCTTTTTTGAGGGTAGCTCTTGGGCTGGTCTGACAGACCGGTGTCGTATAACTCCTCGGCTGAGAGGACTTTCGTCCATCGATCATTGAGGTCGGCCTGTTCGGACTTGAGTTGTCGTTCTTTAGCCTTTAGGCTGCAAGCCATCGCTATGAGTTGTTGCTTTATTACTTCACGATCTTCAAGGTTATAAGGGATGTACAAGTCATCGGCATCCGGTATGTCTTCCTCCTCGACGGGGGGAAGGTACTCATCGCCTTCGGGGTCGCTGACGTTATCGGGGCTGTTTTGGTCCTCGGGCCCTTCCGGACCCCCTAACAGGTGCTCGAGGATATCAGGATTGTCATGATCAGCGGGGCATTACTGTCCCCGTTGACGATAATAGTTCTTCTTCCCTTTTTGCTTTTCGACCAATTATGAGATTTTCGGCGCCTTGATGGCGCATCGCCCGATTTGTCGCCATCGTTATTAGGCGTATTATCGCCGTTAGCGGCAGGAGTGCCTGCCATGTAGACGTCGTATGTGGAAGTGGCGGCCTAACTCCCGGGGTTAACAGGGGTGGGAGCACAATCCTCTTCATCCATGTATTTTGCCTCCTTGGAGGCATAGTCAAGCACGTCGGTTAAATCTTCGATGATGGCTATCAGGTCGGTGTTGGGTGGGTCAAAAAATTCGTCGCCGCCCACACCGTAATCGAACCGAGCATAGATCGGGGCTGGATCGTCGGTGACTTTCATCGACGAGAATCGCTCCAGGGCCTTGTCGACCACTGAGGGCCCGATCGAATCCAATTGTTTGGAACTCGTGGACTTAACTTCCATGATGTCCAGACATGGGGAGTGTTTGGCAAGAACATGCGTCCGATCATCTGGCTAAATGACCGGACCGGGATAAGAGATCAGCTCGTCGCCATGGGTGACCCCATTGGCATGTCCGAACAAGGAGCTCGAGGTTAAGGCCTTAGAGTCCTCGGAGGCTACAGGAGAAGCTGCGAGCCCGGTTAAAGTCAAGTCACCCGAGAGTCGACGGAGAACTCTAAGTTACAAAACTTGACCTCTCGATGGGCAAAGCTCTCAATGCGGCCTAGATGACCAGCGGAATGAGTGTGCAGCACAATGCTGCCGAGGGAGAAGATCAGTTTGGGGACGAAAGTGTCCATGTTGCGGACCTCTTCCTTGATAACAAGGCAAAGCGTCGATTCCATCTCGCTCATAGAGGAACTCTCAATGAAAGCACCAATGTCGGTGTCAAAACCGGTGGATCTCGGGTAGGGGGTCCCGAACTGTGAGACTAGAATCGACAGTAAGAGGGGACGAGGGGGACAAGGATTTTTCCCAGGTTCGGGCCCTGCTACAGAGGTAATACCCTACGTCCTACTTGATTGTATTGATAGAATGGGGGTTACAGAGTTGATCTACCTCAAGATCGAATACCTAACCCTAGATGACTTGTTCTGCCTCTACACCCTAAAACCCTCCGGCTTATATACATGCCGAGGACGCCTAGGGTTTAGACATGGTCGATTACATGTCGAAGAGATAAACATGCCTATTTTCTACATCAAACGTGGAGCGCAAGCTGTGCCTTCCGAAGCTTCCATCGGCCTTCAAATCTTTCGGTGGTCGGTAACTAGCCCATATAGTCCGGCCCATACTCAATAGGTCGGCTATCCGAGGACCCCCAAATCTAGGACTCCCTCACCTGCGGGTCCGTAGGTAGTAGCTATATGGCTTCCTCTCTCTCTTTTGATTCTCAATACTATGGTCACTTCGAGATCTATTTGATGTAATGACTTTTTGCGGTATGTTTGTTGGGATCTAGTGAATTTTGAGTTCATGATCAGTTTCTATCCATGAATATTATTCGAGTCTTCTTTGATCTCTTATATGCATGATTACTCATAACCTCGTATTTCCTCTTTGAATCTTTAGTTTAGTTAGGCCGACTAGATCAATTTTTCTTTCCATGGGAAGAGATGCTTATATAGTAGTAGATATAGAATCATTTCGGTCTACTTATATTGGACGCGATGCCTATATAATGATCATTGACTTGGATATCATCATGGTTATTTGATCTTATATCAATTGCCCAACAGTAATTTGTTTACCCACCATGTGCTATACTCATGAGAGAGGCCACTAGTGGAACCTACGGCCCCCTTGGTCTATCTTTTAACATATTGCTTTCTGATCTATCTTTTTCCGCATTTGCTTTCAGATCTACTATCCCAAAAACACAAAAATACTTTGTTGTACTTTTTATTTACTTATTTTATATTGCGTTCTTACGCGATCTATTTATCCAATCTCATACAAACCGATCTATCTTTTATTGTCTAGAGATTAACAACCTCTCTTACGCGTCCGGTTACAAGTATTTGTTGTTTGTGTGCAGGTACTGTTTACATAGTGTTGCTTGCTTCTCCTACTTGTTTGATAACCTTGGTTTCATAACTAAGGGAAATACTAACCGTAGTTGGGCTGCATCATCCCTTCCTCTTTGGGGAAATACTGACATAGTCTCAAGCCATGTCAAAGGAATTTATGGCGCCGTTGTTGGGGAGACATCATAAAAATCTATCAGGTTCCTAATCACAAATCTCATCTCTTTGCAATTTACATTTTTTGCCATTTGCCTCTCGTTTTCCTCTCCCCCACTTCACCAAATTTGTCGTTTTATTCGCCCACTTTTTCGTTTGCCTTTTTCTTGTTAGATGTCTCGTTTATCTACCTTTTTGCTATGGCTAGTTCTTCCTCTATCGTGTGTACCCCCGAGAATGGGGTTCTTAACTTTAAATAAAGGGGAGGAGAGAATCTGAAAGACGCTTGGTATAGGATTTGCAATGCTCATAATAGATCTATTTGTAAGCAATCTACTGTTGTTCTTCTTTGCAGTTTTTATGTGGGAATCACCACTTGGTATAGATTCATCCTTGATACGATTACCGGTGGGAATTTCTTAATGTGTCCCACTTTGGATGCTACTAATGCTATGGGAGATTTAGTGGGTGCACCAGCTACCACTATTAATGAAACGATTTCAACTCTTGAGCAAGTTATGCAAAGGTTAGAGACTATTGAAAAGAAATGCTCACCAAACAAAATTTTGAAAATTAGGTGAAAGGATGCATAATCTTGCTAATATAATTGGGTAAAAAGCGGGATACGCTCTTAAAATTCTAAAATAAAAAGAACCCGAAGTAAACGAAAGAATGGAAAAGAGCCCCGCTAGAATTGATAAGTTGGAACTTGAAAGAAATCTTTAGTAACTTGAGTTCAACTTTTTCTACCGTTAAGATTACTAAAAAATTCATACAAGTAAAGATTGCAAATCCACATGTGTTACTAAGAAAAAGGGTGCCATTTCTAGTAGAAACAATTAGGATCTTAAAATCATTAGTATTCACCCCAATTTTGTTGAAGTGGTAAATGCCCTATTTGCAAGAATGATTTTTTCAATCTTATTCCTAGAAGTATTGTCACTGAAAGTATGCATGCTAAGTCATTGAAGAATTATAGTTGTGATTTTGAGGAGTTGAAAACTAAATATGACAATACTTGAATCTATGTGTTATTCCTAGCTAAGGGCGTAAAATGATAGCGCTTGTTGGGAGGCAACCCAATGAACAAAATTTATTTTATCTCTTTCTTTATGTTCTTGAGTGTTTACACAATTATGCTACAGTTATGATTGTGTATTTTATGTTTTAATTTGTGTTTGTGCCAAGTAAAGCCTTTATGATCATGTTGGGTGATAGTTGAGTTGATCTTGTTGAAAAACAGAAACTTTTGTGTCCAGTAAAAGAATTCTTAAAAATCACTAAGCGACGAAAAATTCTGATTTTTTAGACAAGATTGATATACAAATTTCTGACATTTTCCTAATTTTTCAGAATTGTTTGAGTTACAGAAGTATGGTTAGAATACAGATTACTACAGACTGTTCATTTTTTGACAGATTATGTTTTCGTTGCATTGTGTGCTTGTTTTGATGAATCTATGGCTTGTATTGGAGGGTATAAGCCATGTTAAAGTTAGAATACAGTATATATAATGCAATAATAAAATATTAATGGGTTTGCAATAGTACTTAGAGTGGTGATTTGCTTTATTATACTAACGGATCTCACGAACGTTTTGTTAAGTTTTGTGTGATTGAAGTTTGCAAGTCTTGGGTGAGATCACGATGGATGAAGGAATGTTGGTGCACTAGAGTTTTGGGTTTTTCTAGTGTCCCTTACTTGTGCACGGGCAGTATAAGCCATGCCCATGGCAAGGCCCACCAGGGGACTGCAGGACGCAAGACTAGCAACATCGAGAAGGCATTCAAGTCAACAGTCAGAAGACCGAAGGCTAGGCGCCCGGCAAGATCTTGCCGAGATGGCCTTCAAACCCTCGGCAAGGCGAAGCCCTAGCAAGACCCCACGAGCGCAGAGGCTAGGTGTCGCCTCACCTGGGCACGTGTTGAGGCGCCAGCGATGGAGGGGCTAAGCTGTGTCGATGGGACGAGGTCCTGTCCCGTCTAGTGGGCGGTTAGAGGCACGAGACGATGCATTAAATGCGCCTGTCTTACACCATCAGTGTTAGGTATCATAGCACTGTAGCTCTGTACACCCCGTGTCCACACTATATGCCGCTATTGGGACCCCCTTAGTCATATAAAAGGAGGCCCAGGGCGTTACAGTGAGGGACTTTTTGACCTTTTGGCTCACTTTGGCCCATTCTGGATGAGTAGCAGGTGTGTACTGTAGAGCTCCCAGAACCTGAGCTAGAACTCATCCAGTACAAGCAAGTAGGAGTAGGGTTTTATGCATCCTTGCAGCCCGAACTTGGGTAAATTCTTGTGTGTTAGCCATCAGATCTGCTCTTTGTGCGAGCCTCCTTCCCCGCCGAACCAAAAAGGGATCCTTCCGATCCCATAGGTGTCGTCTCCCCGACATCTTTGGCGCGCCAGGTAGGGGCGAGGTCGCGTGGAGCTGATCTGGTGACTCGCGCACCAGTTCCTTCATAATCATCATCATCATGGCCCCCAAGAGGAAGGGTTTGATGGTGGTTGGCCCATCCACGTCCACTATCCCTGTAGCTACACAGATAGGCGACAGTGTAGGCACGGGTGGAGGAGGCGGAGGTTCAGAGCTTTCGCGACGCTTCGATGATCAAGGCCAAGGAAGAGGTGACGTCCGACTCGAAGACGCTCATGGCGACGGCAGAAACCCCCACACCGCTAGGTCTCAGGATGGGGTTGTACCACTTGCGGGCGGTATAGTGAACTCCGGGAAAGGAAGGGCACCTTCCAAGACACCCACGCCAGCGCGTCCGCCGCGACCTTCCCAGGACGCACGCGAAGAGCAATGTCGCGTTGTTGGCGGTTCCTAACGTTCTACCGGCAAGGCTCCTGTGCATTGCTCCCAAGATGCGCAGGACCAGCATACACGAAAGCATGCTAGTGGGAGTGGCGTGCAATCGCGGGACCACGACGGAGCTCCTTCTAACACGGCTACGAGTCAGAGCACCTCGCGTTCTTCACGCCATTCACTACCTACCACGCCGAAAGAAGCAATGGTGTGGGCACAACTAGTCCTGAACTTCCCTCTTGCCGCGGAGAAGCTCGAAGAGTGGAGAGCCACCATTCAGAGCCTCCTCTACCTCGCCGACAAGTTTCGATCCACCGAGCCGGCTCGTGCCAGTGGCGAGAAGGCCAGAGGAGGTGCGACCATGGTGCACTCTCCTCCACAGCAACAATGCCGCTCACGTACTCGACGGGCCGACGCTTGCGATGGTTACTTGGCGGCGTCATCTAATCCACGGACTCGCCGCAATCAGCGTCAAGTTCTTCGGGGACGAAGCAAAGAAGACGCTCGGACTATAATCGAGCGGCAGCGGGAAGCGCGCCATCAATCTGACAAGCATGCGGGACCCACTGTAGACAAATCCGTGCCAGGGTATCCTGTCAGCCAACCTTAGGAGGTGGGTTGTCCAGCGTTTACCCATGAGCTAAGGCGAGTCCAGTGTCCCAACTCCCGAACATTCAAGCCAGAAGTCCTGGAGAAATATGACGGCAAGACTCACCCGTTGGAGTTCTTGAGAATCTAAACCATTGTGGTGCCAGCTGCCGGGGCTCGCAACAACAAGATACTCGCCAACTACTTCCCGTTGGTGCTTAAGCCCAACGTCAGGTCGTGGTTGATGCACTTGCCGGAAGGATCTATTTCTTCCTGGGAGGATCTATGCCATGAGTTCGTTGGCACCTTTACCGGAGGCCACCAAGCTCCTGGTCAAGAAAGTGATTTGCACATCATTCCCCCAGAGGGTAGGCGAGACTTTGCACAAGTACATCCAAAGGTTCGGCCGCATACCCAACAACATACCAAATGTTCATCATGCCGCTATTATCAGCGCGTTCCATCAGAACGTGCACAACCGTAGGACGCGGGAGGAGCTGGCGATGAATAAGGTCAGGGATGTTGCCGAGCTCTATGCTCTGGCATATAAATGTGTTCGAGCTAAAGAAGGGAGGAGGCTTCCTAGCGAGGATGCTGGCGCAGAAGTCGACTTTAAGGATGAGGACACCACCGCCCCGGCAAAGAAGGGACGATGGCGTAACAAGAAGCGCAAGGGAAAGGCCGTGCTTGCCGTCGAGGGATCCCGCAACCCCGGCACTACTAAGAAGGCCAAGGTTGATGACCTCGGCAAGGATTTTGCCGGGTGCGCCTCCTGTCAAGCAGTATTGAAAGATCCATCACACCAAAGGCCACGATCTTCAGGATTGTCGGCAAGTTGAGCAGCTTGTCGAGAAGCAAAGAGCCGAGTACGAGAGGCGTGACAAGGAGAAGGGCTAGGATGGTGCGGAGGGGTCCGGCAAGAAGCACGGTGGTCGTGGGGGTCGCCGCGGCAAGGCCAAGCAACAGAAGGACCAACCCGCTCGTGGATGCGACAAGCAAGAGGGGGGTGATGATGACGTTGAAGAGGACGACGAGTCCAGCGAGCAAGAATTCCAGAGAGCTACACACGCCATGTCCGTCAACGGAGGTGCCTCATTGCATTCTTCCCACCTCCAACTTAAACAGTGGGGTTAATGCGACTGAACCATCTGTCGACGCCCGAAAGCCTTTGAAATGGTCCAACACGCCTATCATTTTCGATGTTGAGGATTACCCTGATCGCGTAATTGCGGTTGGGTGTTTGCCTTGTTGGTCTCACCAACAATTCGCAACCTCAAAGTGACTAAAATTTTAGCTGATGATGGGTCCGGCTTGAACTTGATCTTGCCCGAGGTAATCAAGAGATTGCAAATTCCTGATGGAGATCTCAAGGAAACGGGCTCGTTTCAGGGGGTCAATCCAGGAAGGAGCCAGTCCAAGGGAAAGATCATGCGTCCAGAAACAGTTGGTAGCGATCTAAACTTCTAGATGGATACGGTTGTTTTCGATGTTGCCAAGATTCCGTTGCCATACATTGAGATCCTTGGCCGCCCAGCGTTAGCCAAGTTCATGGCAGCGGCACACTACGTCTTCAATGTATTGAAGATGCCCGGGACAATGGGCGTCATCACTGCCAAGTCCGACAAGAAGGACAAGCTTGTTTGCGCTGATCAACTTTACCGGGAGGCAGTTGCAGCATCTGCCGCCAAGGCACTTGCTCCTACCGTTGAAACTCCCAGGAGGAAGAAGCCCAACAAGACCTCTCACACAGACTACAGCAAGCACACTTCCTCGGAGTGTTGCGCTCCTGCTGAGGACGTGCCAGAGAGTTCCACCGGCAAGAGCAAGCAGTCCAAGTCAGCTCCACCACAGACGAAGAAGGTGCCCGCCAAGGAGGATGGTACGGGAGGAACTTTCACCATAAGTTCCACCCTTGATGACAAATAGGAAAGCGCACTCGTCGCCTTCCTATGGGCGAATGTTGATGTGTTTGCATGGCAACCATCCAATATCCCCGGTGTTCCCAGGAAGGTGATCGAGCACCACCTTGTCGTCTGTCTACATGCACGGCCCGTCAAGCAGAAGGTCAAAAAGCTGTCTTTGGAGCAGCAACGGTTTATTGCGAAGAAATCAAGAAATTAGAAGCCGTTGGCTTGGTTAGAGGAGTACTTCATCCAACATGGTTGGCCAATCCAGTTGTAGTGTGCAAGGCGAATGGAAAATGGAGGCTATGTATTGACTTCACAGATGTCAATAAAGCCTGCCCCAAAGATCCTATTCCCTTACGACGGATCGACCAGATTGTGGACTTCACCACCGGCTGCAACTTGTTGACTTTCCTTGATGCCTATTCAAGTTATCATCAGATTTTCATGGCCAAGGAAGATGAAGAGAAGACCGCATTTATCACCCCATGTGGTACGTATTGCTTTTTGCGTATACCTTTTGGGTTGAAAAGTGCTGGTTCTACATATGCAAGAGCATTCCAGATTGGTTTTGAGTCCCAGCTACATAGAAATATGGAGTCTTATATGGATGACATAGTGGTCAAAACCAAGGACAAGGCAATGCTCATATCAGATTTAGAAGGAACATTTACAAATCTGCGCAAGATCAACTTGAAGCTCAACCCTAAGAAGTGTGTGTTTGGTGTCCCATCCGGCAAGCTTCTCGGGTTCTTTGTATCTTAACGTGGAATTGAAGCAACCTCGACAAGATCAAATCAATTGAGCAAATTGAAGCACCAAGATGTGTCAAGGATATGCGCCATCTCGTCGGCTGTGTTGCCACTCTGAGTAGGTTTATTTCAAAATATGTTGAGCGCGCCCTGCCCTTTTTCAAAATCTTGAAGAAGGTAGGTCCGATGAAATGGACTCCGGAAGCGGAGGCAGCGCTGTAGGATTTGAAAAAGTACCTCTCCTCTCCGCCAGTCCTAGTCGCGCCAAAACCACAAGAGCCATTGCTCCTATATCTAGCGGCAACAAATCAAGTGGTAAGTGCTGCGTTAGCGACTGAAAGAGAAGTTGATGAAGAAGCGGCAGCAGCAGCAAGACCGTCAACCAACAAGCCAGGATATTCCCCGACAGGGTCTGGTGCCGACAAAACATAATCTGTGTAGTCAAATGAAACAATTTAGAATAAGAAGATAGTGCAGTGCCCAGTCTATTTTGTCAGGTCCCTTTTGCAGTGGCTAGGTCAAGATATTCTGGCATGCAGAAGTTGCTCTTCGGCCTCCTTATGGCCTCAAGGAAGTTCTGCCATTACTTCTAGGCACATGAGATCACCATTATCACTCGCTTCCCGTTGCAGCGGATTTTGTGGAACCCAGATGCCAGCGACAGGATTGTGGGGTGGGCTTTGGAACTGTCAAGCTTTGGTCTCAAGTTTGAAAGTACATCGACTATCCAGAGGAGAGCCTTGGCCGAGTTCATTGCGGAATGGACCCCAATGCCAGATGAAGAAGTTCCAGAGTCAACTCTCCCCGGCAAGAAAACGAACCAAGAATGGATCATGTATTTTGATGGGGCTTTCTCGCTTCAAGGCGTCGGTGCTAGATTGCTGCTTGTCACACCAACCGGAGAGCACCTCAAATATGTGATTCAGATGCACTTTCCCCAGGAGAGGTCAACGAACAATACTTTAGAGTATGAAGGGCTGCTTGTCGGTCTCAGGATCACGGCAGACCTTAGGATTAAGAAACTCATTGTCAGGGGTGATTCTCAGCTCATTGTCAGGGGTGCTGGTCTAATATGTACCAGTTTGTGGACAACATCCTGTATAGAAAGAGGCTGAATGGTGTGAAACTCAAGTGCATTTCTTGGGAAGACGGTCTAAAGCTGTTGGGAGAGATACATGGAGGCATATGTGGCTCCCACATAGGATCAATAGCACCTGTCGATAAGGCATTCCTGCAGGGTTTCTTTTGGCCCACTACCCTCCAGGATGCAACTCTACTAGTAACAAGTGTGAAGCATGCCAGTTTCATTCAAAGAAATTACATCAACCAGATCAAGCTCTTCAGATAATCCCTCTCAATTGGCCATTTTCGGTCTGGGGGCTCAACATCTTGGCCCCCTTTCCCCGTGCTACCGGGGGCTTTGAGTACTTGTACGTCGCAATCGACAAGTTCACAAAGTGGACGGAAGTGGAAGCAGTGAGAAAGCTGAAAACACAATCAGCCGTCAAGTTCTTTAAAGGAATAGGTTGCCGCTTTGGCGTACCAAATAGGATCATCACCGACAATGGCACACAGTTCACGAGCCGCACCTTCATGCAGTATGTCCAAGGCCTTGGCGGCAAGATCTGTTTTCCTTCTGTTGCCCACCAAAGGAGCAACGGCCAGGCGTGAAGGGCTAATGATGAAGTGTCGCGAGGCCTCAAAACAAGAACTTTTGACAAGCTGTGCAAGTGGGGAAGTCGCTGGATTGATGATTTGCCGGTGGTTCTTTGGTCAATCAGGACGACTGCAAATCGAGCTACCGGCCAGACACCCTTCTCCCTAGTATATGGTGCAAAAGATGTTCTCCCCACGGAACTCACATATGGGTCACCTCGAGTGCTCGCTTATGATGAGCTTGAGCAAGAGCAGTTGCGGCAAGATGACTCTATGCTCCTTGAGGAAGATCATCTTTAGACTGCTCTACAAGCTGCGTGCTACCAGCAAGCTTTACACCGCTATCATAGCCGCAAGGTTCATACCCAAAGTCTTGAGGAAGGCGACCTTGTTCTTTGGCGCGTTTAGTCTGCCAAGAATACCAACAAGTTAATGCCAAAATGGAAAGGCCCTTATTGGGTAGTGCGAGTCACCAGGCCTGGCGCAGTCCATCTGGAGACCGAGGATAGCATCCTAGTGAGCAACTCCTGGAATATCAAACATCTTCGTAAGTTCTACCCATAAGGCGCGGTTGCCGGGTCTCTCGGCAACCACCTTTTCTACAAGTCTTGCCAATGAAGCATGTAATCCTTGGTACAAAGACTTGCGCAGACCTTGTGCATAGTTGAATAAAGCTAAGTGATCTACAAATCTTGTTGATTCTCATGTTTACTTATGTACATGTTTGTCTGAGATATTGTATTACGCTTACTCCCGACAAGACCTAACGGACCACCAAGGTTCCACATCTCTATTTTCTCTTCTTTATTTTTCTCAAAGGATAGAAAGTTACCTCGCGTGCAGCTTTTCCCGGGGGTGGGGGGAATGGTGGTATGGATACCGATGGGCGACGTTCAAGGAAAACATCTGGCCGAAAGGAGTACAAAAACAAAAAGCTAAGTTGCGAAACCCTAAGTGAATTTTTCTGTGAAGTAATTTTCCTTGGATGACTGCGACTTTTGTATAGAAAACCTACACGCAGAGGAACCTTGCCATGATTGGCTCCGCCCTTGCTCTATTTCAGGTCCGCTCAATATCTTAAGTGGCTGCGCCCGTGCCCTTGCTTCATTTCGAGTCCGCTCAACGACTCAAGTGGCTGCGTTCGCGCCTTTATTCTGTTTCGAGTACGATCAACAGCTTAAGCGGCCGGGCCAAGGACGTCAAGGTATCTTGCCAGCAGTGGCACCGCCAGCAGGCTGCTAAGGACCCGTTCCTCAAAGCGCTCGCGGTAGGTCTACACACACCGACAAGTTCTTCCAAAAAGGCGTCGGGAAAGTTCCATGCAAAGAAGTAGTCTAAAAGAAAGATAATATACGATCATTCAAATAGGGTGAAATTTACATGAGATGTCGCCTCTTCCTAAGTACATCTTTATTTGACTTTATCCCCTACGGGAGATTACAAGAAGAAAAAGATGTCAAGGGGCATCCAACGAGAGCCTGGCCCCTCCTGGACCAGCATTGCGCGAAGGAGAAGACCAGTGTTATGCGGACGAGCAAGGGGGACCCAAGAGGCAAGGTGAAGCCGAAGTCCACGGGCCTGCCGGGAGATCCAACTGGAAGATGAGGCAACGCCCCAGACAAGGACCCCCGTCAAGATCGTCGTGTCGGGAGGGGGAGAGGCGTGAGGCTGACGATGATGGTGCGGCCGTCGATCAGTCAGAGCTCATGTCGTCGTATTCTGACTTGACGGCCTGGATCTCAGACTCATCATCATCTTCACCGACACCGTCCTCCTCGTCGCTATCGCTTGAGGATGAGCTTTCAGCGCCACTTGAGATCTCTTTGCAACAGTTGAGGCGGACACCTGAGAGCCCATAAATCTTGATGGAGAGCAGATCGGCCTCCGTCATTTTGAAATGAAGGACGTGCCCATCCTGGAGGTTGTGGGCACGGGCAAAGGTTTTCCAACCACGCCTGAAGAACATGACGCGGCTCTCCGGATACTCGAAGTCCACCCGCGTGGCGCTGTTCCAGGAGCCATGCTCCTGCAGCCACAAAATGGGGGGCTTATCGATCTCCATCGCCCTAGCGAAAGGGTGAGGGAGGCGTAGATGGCTCCGAAGGGGACCGCGTAGTTTAAGGACGAACTCCAACACCGTACCCTCGGCGTGGGTCTCTTTGAGGAAGAGGCCTGGCATCGAAGGGGGAGTTGGAGCAGTAGTCTGCCTCCCCCGACCTCGGCCTCCACGACGACCACGGCCTCTCGTGCTTCTCCCGCCACGAGCACCCGGGTCACCCTCCGCCTGTGTGGCGGAAGCGGTGGCATGATCCCGACGAGTACTCCTCCTTGGGGCGGAGGACAGTGGCCACCCTCGCCCCCTATTCATGGCTAAGGGTGGGCGCCACTCAAGGTTTGGAAGAGGTGGAAGGGCAAGCTCTGGGGGTTCATGCTCAATGAGGAAGGATGGATGAGCATCGCCCTCGCAACCCTTCAATTTATAGTGGGGGAGTGTGGGGGATGGCTCTCCCCCCTGCAAGAGTCGTTGCCCACCTCCTCTAATACCGTTGCCCATGATCATGGGGCGAGAAGCAACCGCCCCATTACTATCCATGGCGATGCGGTTTCTGCCACGATCAAGACTTTACGTCATGGGCGCCCATTGCCAAACCCCTCTATGCATGTGGCACACATGGCGGAAACAGCTGCTGTGCACGTATCCCACGTCACGCGTTCAATGGGCGTCGTGGGAAGCGCAGTAAGCAGAATGATTGCAACCACAAGCTCCGGCCACGCGTGCCCGTGAACTGTTTGGGCCTAGCCCAACAACGCCTCGCGTCATGTGTGGCCCAGGCCCGAGGGCTCCTACCGGTGCACTAGAGTTTCGAGGTTTTCTAGTGCCCCTTACTTGTGCACAGGCAGTAGAAGCCATGCCCGCGGCAAGGCCCGCCAGGGGACTGCGGGACGCAAGACCAGCAACATCGAGAAGGCATTCAAGTCAACGATCAGAAGACCAAAGGCTAGGTGCCCGACAAGATCTTGCTAGGATGGCCTTCAAACCCCTAGCAAGGCGAAGCGCTGGCAAGACCCCGCCAGCACAGAAGCCAGGTGTCGCCTCACCTGGGCACGTGTCGAGGTGCCGACGGTGGAGGGGATACGTGGTGCCGATGGGATGGGGTCCTGTCCCGTCCCGTGGATGGTCAGAGGCACCAGACGGAGCATTAAATGCGCATGTCTTACACTGTCAGTGTTAGGTATGATAGCATTGTAGCTCTGTACACCCAGTGTATGCACTGTATGCCGCTGTTGGGATCCCCTTAGTCATATAAAAGGAGGCCCAAAGCGTTATAGTGAGGGACTTTTGACCTTTTGGCTCACTCTGGCCCATTCTGCATGAGTAGCAGCTATGTACTGTAGCGCTCCCAGAACCTAAGCTAGAACTCATCCAGTACAACCAAGCAGGAGTAGGGTTTTACACATCCTTGCAGCCCGAACCTGGGTATATTCGCGTGTGTTAGCCATCAGATCTACTCTCTGTGTGAGCCTCCTTCCCTGCCGAACTGAAAAGGGATCCCTACGATCCCATATGTGTCGTCTCCCCGACAAGGAATAAGGAGTGAAAAGAGCCTAAGCTAGGGGATGCTACGACACCCAAGATAATATCCAAGGATGAACAAGCAACTAAGCTTGGGGATGCCCCGAGTGGCATCCCCTCTTTCCTTTAACGAGCATCGGTATTTTACTTGGAGCTCTATTTTTATTCGTCACATATCATGAGTTTTGCTTGATTTATTTTTAATTTTTCACAAGTATCCTTGCTGGACACACCTATTTGAGAGAGCCAAAATTATGCTATGATTTGTTAGAATTTCTCTACATGCTTCATTTAATTTTTTTGAGCCATGGAATTTCTCTAGTACTTCACTTATATCTTTTTGAGGATGGCATGCTTTATTTTTTAAAGAAATACTCTCATGCTTCACTTCTATTAATTTCAGAGTTAGTGAATTTCGGATAAATTCTCTCATGCTTCACTTATATTATTTTGAGAGATGAAATTTTTATGCTCATATTCTTCACCTAAATTTATTTGAGCTTGTCGAAAGCAATGGCAATATTTGAAACTAGTCCCAAAGTGATAGATATTCAAGAGGGATATAATAAAAACTTTCATGAAGATCATTGGAAAAATTAAACTTGATTCCTTGTAATAGTTTTGAGACATGATGATAGTAATATGTGAGTTATGTTGGTGAGTAATTATGCTTTAGTAAGAATATTGGTGTTAAGGTTTGTGATTCCCTATGCAAGCACAAAAGCCAATAGTTATGCAATGAAATTACATCCTACTTATGGTGTATTATTCGGTGTTAGTTATGGTTAATGCTCGGTTATGTGAATTTTTGTTTCTTGATAGGTTGCTTCTCAATCTATTCGTTTGTCTTCACTTGTACTAAGTAGAAATACTACTTGTGCATCCAAAATCCTTAAACCTAGTTTTGCCATAGGAGTCCACCATAACTACCTATATGCAGTATTTCCATGCCGTTCCAAGCAAATTTGCACGTGCCATCTCCAATTTTCAAAGTTAATTTTATTTTTGTGTGCTCATACCTCTCATGAAGCGGAAGGGGGTGACCGATATTTTTCCATGCTAGATGTGTTATTCTAAAGATGAGTGTTTATTCACTTGTCATTGCACGAGAGTACGACGGTAATAAGGATGCCCAGTCCTGAAATGAAAACTAAATTTACTTTATGTTATGAAATAATAAATTCCTTGGAAAGTGTTGGTATGGAGGACAACCGTGGGTTTGGCTAGCCATGGATTGTGAAAGATTGGTGGAAAAAGGAATAAACTTTATTTTCTGTTTGGGAACCGCTTATGATATATTTAGCATTGAAAGGTATTGAAAGCTCTCGTTCATTTTCGTTGACAGGAAAGGCATGCCACCCAAAATATTTTTCTCTCTCAATTTAAACCTTGAGCTCAGGACCTCTACAAATCCCTACTTCCCTCTGTGAAGGGCCTATCTATTTAATTTATGTAATTTCTACTTTTATTTGAGTCTCCATCTTCTCTTATAAATCACCAACTAGGGGGCACTATGATCGTACCTGAGCATTAGGTGTAGCTAATATCTGAGTGTGTTTCATGAATGGATCAATTATTGGGCATGATGGACTAGGGATAAGTTTCGACATGCTTGAGTATTAAAGTCTTCATGTCAAAACTAGACTATTGCATTGAACCATCTACAAGTCCAAATGTCCATGCTACAAAAGGGAAGAATATGTGTCGAACATGTTAGGCAGCATTCCACATCAAAAATTCTTATTTTATCATTTACCTACTCGAGGACGAGCAGGAATTAAGCCTTGGGATGCTAATACGTCTCCAAGGTATCTATAATTTTTTATTGTCCCATGCTGTTTTATTATTAACCTTGGATGTTTTACAATCATTTTATAGCAACTTTATATCATTTTTGGGACTAATGTATCGTCATAGTGCCAAGTACCAAGTGCTAAGTACCACAAGACAGCTGGGCACGCCAGAGGCCCGTGGCGCGGCCTGGTGGGTTGTGCCCTCCTTGGGACCCCTATCAACCGCCTATCAGCTCTATAAATACCCAAATATTCCAAAAACCCTAGGGGAGTCAACAAAACACAATTCCAGCCACCGCAAGTTCCAGAACAACAAGATCCAATCTAACACCATCATGGAGGGGTGCATCATCTTCATGGGTGCCTCTCCGATGATGCATGAGTAGTCCACCATAGATCTACGGGTCCGTAAGTAGTAGCTAGATGGCTCCCTCTCTCTCTCTCTCTTTATTCGCAATACAATGGTCTCTTGGAGATCTATTTGACGTAATGACTTTTTCGATGGGTTTGTTTGGATCCGATGAATTTTGAGTTCATGATCAGTTTTTATCCATGAATATTATTTGAGTCTTCTTTGATCTTATGCATGATTACTTATAGCCTCGTATTTCTCCTTCGAATATTTGGTTTCATTAGGCCGACTAGATCTATTTTTCCTTCCATGGGAAGAGGTGCTTTGTGATGGGTTTGATCTTGCGATGTCCTTTCCCAGTGACAGAAGGGGCAGCAAGGCACGCATGTATTTTTGCCAATAAGGATAACAAGATGGAATCTATTCCTACATTAATAGATCTTGTCTACATCATGTCTCCATTCTTATTGCATTACTCCGTTTTTCCATGAACTTAATACACTAGATCCATGCAGGATAGCGGTCGATGTGTGGAGTAATAGTAGTAGATGCAGAATCGTTTCGGTCTACTTATCTTGGATGTGATGCCTATATAATGATCATTACCTTGGATATGATCATGATTATTTTATATTCTATCAATTTCCCAACAATAATTTGTTTACCTACCGTGTGTTATACCCATGAGAGAATCCACTAGTGAAACCTACGGCCCGTGGGTCTACTTTTCCAACATATTGCTTTCGATCTATATTTTTGTTGTATTTGTTTTTAGATCTACTAATATAAAAACCCAAAAATACCATGCTGAACTTTTTGTTTACTTATTTTATTTTGTGTTCTTGTGAGATCTATCTGCCCAACCTATTACAATCTAATCTATCTTTTTATCGTTGAGAGCTTGGCAACCTCTCTTACGTGTCGGGTTGCAATATTTGTTCTTTGTGTGCAGGTACCATTTACATAGTATTGCTTGGTTCTCCTACTCGTTTGATAATCTTGGTTTCATAACTTGGTGAAATACTTACCGTAGTTGTGTTGCATCATCCCTTTCTCTTTGAGGAAATACTGACGTAGTCTCAAGCCACGTCAAGAACGAAGAGCTACGCCAAGAGGCAGCCGAGGGGAGCACGAGGCAACCAGGCGCGCACTACCCCCTGGCCGGCCTGGTTGCGTGGTTCTCCTCTTGTGTGGATTCTTGCCTCCTCCGGAAGCTTCCATGTGTTCTTTTGGTCCAGAAAAAATCACCAAAAAGTTTCATGGCAATTGGAATTAGATGGGTACTGTGAACCTAAAAAGCCAAAACACGCAGAAAATAACAGCTGGCACTAGGCACTGGGTTAATAGGTTTGCTCACAAATAATATTAATTGATAAATAAACACCAAAAAGGTATCCTATAATGACAATATGATAGCATGGAACAATTCAAAATTGTAGCTGGTGATAGAACTGCACACAGGGTATCACAATCCATTTTCTATTGGCCTACTCTTTTCAAAGATGCTTGTAAGTATGTTCTTTATTGTGATGACTGTCAAAGAATTGGTAACATTAGTAGACTTCAAGAAATGCCTATGAATTATTCACTTGTTATTGAACCATTCGATGTTTGTGGCTTTGACTGTATGGGAACTTTTCCTTCCTCTAATGGGTATACTCATATTCTACTTGATGTTGATTACATTACTAAGTGGGTAGAAGCTATTACACCTAGTAGTGTTGATCATAAAACTTCTATTAAAATGCTTAAAGATGTTATTTTCCCAAGGTTTGGAGTCCATATATATTTAATCACTGATGGTGGTTCACATTTTATTCATGATGCTTTCCCTAAATTTCTAGCTAAATACGATGTTAACCATAGGATTGCATCACCTTATCATCCTCAGTCTAGCGGTCAACTTGAGTTGACCAATCGATAAATAAAATTGATCTTGCAAAAGACTGTTAATAGATCTAGAAAAAATTGGTCTAAGAAACTTGATGGTGCTTTATGGGCTTATAGAACTGCTTATAAAAACCCTATGAGAATGTCCCATGTAAAATGGTCTATGGGAAAGCATGTCATTTACCTTTTGGTAACATAAAGCTTATTGGGCAATTAAAGAACTTAACCATGATTTTAAACTTGCCAGTGAAAAGAGGTTATTTGATATTATCTCATTAGACGAATGGAGGACACAATCTTATGAAATATCAATTTGTTTAAATAAAAAGTTAAAAGATGGCATGACAAGAGAATCCAAAAACGGGAATTCAATGTAGAAGACCTGGCTCTTTTGTACAATTCTCGTTTCAGGTTTATTGTAGGTACGCTTCTCTCCAAATGTGAAGGTCCTTATGTTGTCGAGGAGGTCTATCCCTACGGTGCTATAAACATTAACGACTTTGAAGGAAAAAATCTGAGAGAGGTAAATGGGCAAAAAATTAAACACTATATATATATATCAGGTACACCCGTGAATGTTCAAACTAATATTATTCTAGTTATGACTACAGAAGAACACATAAGAGGGACCTTCCGGAACACTCTAGAAAGCTGAAAAGGGGTAGGTATGTGATAAGGTAAGTAGACCGACTCCAAAAATTCCAAAAAAATATGTTCCCTTGGTTTTGGTATTTTAGAAAAATTCCAAAAATAAAAACGAGTCAGGGGGACCCACGAGGGAGGCACAAGCCAACAAGGAGCATACACCCCTAGGCGCGACCTGATAGCTTGTGGGCCCTCGTGTGCCTCACGGACTCCTTTTTCTTCCTGGACACTTATTCTGAGCTAGAAAAATTCCTTATGCATACTCCCCTCTATTTTGACCACCACATCACAAGTTTATCCTTTGTTCTTGCTTTTGGCTTTTTTTGACTGATTCAGATCGCCATGACGCCGTCAAGCTCCTCCAAGGACAAGTTCTTCGAGAAGGTCATTAACCCCTACCCGCTGGAGGTGATGAAACACCCTCAAGCCAATGAGATGCTTGAGGAGTGCTCCACATCGGGGCTATACAAGGCCCAAAGAAGGAGCAAAGCAAGGAGACTAGGCTTGCAGCAATGGAGCAGGAAATCTTCAAGTGCCAAGGGATGGTTGAACATGGTTTGAGGACTAATCACTATGATCAGGGAATTCATCCGCGAGAGCAAGTTGGGCAATAGTCTGTAAATATCTGACCGAAAACCATACTTACCTATCTCTAAAAATTCTGAAAAATTAGGAAAACATAGGAAATTTGCAGGGCAATACTATGTATAAAGATCACAATATTTTGATGCTCCAGTAAAATCATAGATTTTTTATACTATACACAAAACTTTATGTTTTTGCACAGAATCAAACAAACAAGTATCCACACTATCCCAAAGGCCCTACTTGGCACATTATTGAAATAAAAGACACAAAACATGATTACTACAATAGATTAATCATGTGAACACACAAAAACATAAAGTTTAAGTATTGGATTGTGTCCCAACAAGCGCTTTTTTTAATGCCTTTTAGCTAGGCATGATGATTTCAATGATGATCATATAAGAACAGTAAATAAAACATGCAATAGAGCATCATGAATCACATGGCAAGCACATTTAAGTCTAACCAACCTCCTATGCATAGTTGCAAGTTAACAATTTATTGTATCAATAATCAACTTGCATAGGAAGGCAAAACAAGCATGACTTAAAACTTTGAACACATAGGGCGGCACCTTGATATTATTGCAATATCTACAAGCATATGTTGCTCTCTTATAGTAATTTTAGTAGCATCATGAATGAATTCAACAATATAAATATCATATAAAGCATTGTTTTCATGATCCATGGGCATCAAATTTTTATTACTGCCCACACAAGGAAATTTCTTCATAATAGTGTGGGAAAACTAAACAAAAAACTATCATGTGATATCTAATCCAATTGAAAATTAAAATAATGATAAGTTTCATGGTTAACATTATTGTTTATAACATACATGTCATCACAATAATCATCATGGATAGCTACCTTGTTATCATGGTCAATTGAAACATCTTCCAAAGTAGTGGATTCATCACTAAGTAAAGATATGACCTCTCCAAATCCACTTTTATCATTACTCCAATTAGACTCAACACCCTCAAAAACATTGGGATCATTACTACCTAAAGTGGACACTCTTCCAAACCCACTTTCATTATAATCATCATGAATAGGAATCATGCTATCATCATAATAAATTTTCTCATCAAAACATGGGGGACTAAAAATACAATCTTCATCAAACATAGAATCCCCAAGCTTGTGGCTTTGAATATCATTAGCATCATGGGTATACATAGAATTCATACTAACAAGATTGGGTCCATTCTTATAATTCAAGGATTTAATGCCATGAATTCTTCTTCTAACACTCTGGCACAATTTCTAATCCATCATTTTCACGAAAGACATTATAAAGATGAAGCAATTGAGGCAAACTAAACTCCATTTTTTATTTTTATTTTTATAAACATAACTAGTGAAAAACAAGAAACTAAAATGTTCAATTGCAAGACTAAATATATACCTTCAAGCACGCACCGCCCAGGCAACGGTGCTAGAAAAGTGCTTGATGTCTACTACACAACTTTATTCTTGTCGACGTTGTTGGGCTTCCAAGTGCAGAGTTTTGTAGGACTGCAACAAATTTCCCTCAAGTGGATGACCTAAGGTTTATCAATCTGGGGGAGATGTAGGATGAATATGGTCCCTCTCAAACAACTCTGCAATCAAATACAAGGAATCTCTTGTGTCCCCAACAAACAAAGTACAATGGCAAATTGTATAGGTGCACTATTTCAACGAAGAGATGGTGATACAAGTACAATATGGATGATAGCAATATGTTTTTGTAATATAAAAATATAAAAAAGGTTACAAATAGTAAAGAGCAATCAAAATGTTATAACAATGCTTGGAAACAAGCCGTAGGGTTGAAAATTTCACTAGTGCAATCAACACTGTTAACATAATTGAATCATATAACCATCCCTCAACGTGCAACAAATAATCACTCCAAAGTTCCTACCTATAACATAAGATGAAATTGTTGTAGGTAGCAAAACCACCTCCAAGTTATCCTTTCCGATCAATCTATTGATCCATCCCTACATGTGTCACAAACTGCCCTAGAGTTCGTACTAGAATAACACCTATGATACACATCAACCAACCCTAATGTCACCTGGATACTCCAATGTCACTACAAGTATCCGTGAGTTAATTATTCGACATGCATCAAACAATTTAAGATTCATCATATTCAATCCAACACAAATAAATTCAAAGATTAACCCAAGATTTCTATCAGAGAAAGTAGGACAAGAACATGTATCAACCCATATGTATAGATCACCCCATTGTCACTATGAGAATCCACAAGTTGATTACCATAACACATATCAAGTGAATCAATAGAACACCCCATTGTCACCACGATATCCACATGCAAGGAATATATCAAGGGCTCTCAAATACAATCCAGCATAACAAAACTTCAAATGGAAAGAGTCAATTCATCACATAAAGATAGCAAGGGAAGAACACCATATGATCCAACTATATTTACAAAGCCCGTGATACATCAAGATTGTGCCATCTCAAGAACACGAGAGAGATAGAGAGAGAGAGGGAGATCAAACACATAGCTATTGGTACATACCCTCATCCCCTAGGCTGAACTACTCCCTCCTTGTCATGGAGAACGCCGAAATGATGAAGATGGCCTCCGATAATGATTTCCCCCTCTGACATCTTCATCATTCTGGCAGTTGATATGTCTCCAACGTATCTTTAATATTTGATTGTACCATGCTAATATATTATAATTCTAGGATACTTTTTGGGTATTTATTTACCAATTTACAATATTTTTGAGCACTTACCTATTGACCTAGTGCCCAGTGCCAGTTCATGTTTTCTACATGTTTTTGCCTTTTCAGAGTCACATTACCAAACAGAGTACAATTGCCACGAAACTTTTTGGTGATTTTTTTGGACCAATAAAAGTCCTAGAAGCTTCGGAGGAGGGACAGGAGATGCACCAGGGGGCCACCACATATCCAGTCGCACCCCCTAGAGGGGGGGAAGATATGTGGTGGCCCCATGGAGCGTCCCCCAACGTTGTTCTCTCGCATATAAATTCACATCTACCCTAAAAACATCGGAAGCGCTCTCGAAACACTTTTTCCGCTGCCGCAAGCCTCTGTACTGACGGGAGGCCATCTACACCTCTATTCCAGCACCCTGTCAGAGGGGAGATCGATCACGGAGGGCCTCTTAATTAACCTTGTTGCCCTCACCATGATGTGTGGGTAGTTCACCGTAGACCTACGTGTCTGTAGATAGTACCTAGATGGCAATCTCGCTCTCTCTCTATCTCTCTCTCTCAATCTTCAGTACAATGTTTATCGCATCTTTGCCTTGATCTATCCGATGTAATCCCTTTGTATGGTGTGTTTGCTGGGATCCGATGAATTGTGAGTTTATGTTCATATTATTCATGAAAAGTATTTGAGTCAAACCTTATTACTATGATTGATATTTGCATGATCATCATAGATTCGTAATGCTCTATGATCTGTTCAGATAGTTTGGTGAACTAGATTGATATTTCTTCGGTGTGAGTGGCATTGTAGTAGGTTCAACCTGACAAGTTTCTATATCCCAGTGACAGAAGGGGACAAGTTGCGTCTTTGTGTTGTTGCTTAAGGATAAAACGATGTGGTTTATTCATATTAGTTGAGTTTACTTTGTCTACATCACGTCAACGTTCTCCACGCATTACTCCGTTTATCCTGAACTTAATACGTAGAGTGGCAAGCATAGAAGCACTCTTGAAGTGGAGTAATAGTAGTAGGTGCAGCACCATTCAGCCTATTTTCTTATGGACGTGATGCCTATATACACATGATCATTGCCGTGAACATCGCATAATTATTCGCTTTTATATCAATTTCCCAACATTAATTTACTTACCCACCGTATGCTTTTCTTATGAGAGATGCCACTACAGAACTCTATGGCCCCCGTGTCTATTCACTTATAAATTCACGAACTCTATCATTACCTTCCTGTTATTTATTACCTTATATTTTATTTTGTACTTTACTATTATATGGAATTATATACACAACTCACTTGCTTGCAAATAACGAGATCAAGGGGATTGACAACCCTGTTGCCGACATTGGGTGCAAGTTGTTTGTTCTTTTGTGTGCAGCCGCTGAAGACGGTTGAGGATTGGTATTCCTATTGGTTCGATAAACCTTGGTTTCATAACTGAGGGAAACACTTACCCACTTTGTTCTGCGATTACCCGTTCCTCTTCATGGAAAACCCAACGCAGATCACAAGTATCAGGAAGGATTTCTGGCGCCGTTGTCGGGGAATACCATCACCAACTATCAAGTAACTCCGCAAAAAATTTCATTCACTTGTTCTTATTTTTATTTGCAGTTATATTTAGTTTGTCTCATAAAAATAAATAATATTTACCTTTGCTACTTACTAGTTTTCTTTACTTTTTAGTTTGATTGTCTTGCTTGTTCCTTTGCTTGTCCGGTCATCATGCTTGAGGATAAATTCCACAATATCTCTTATTATAAAATAACATCGGAAATAGAGGGTTCTATGAAGACCTTCATGTCTTCACAGTTTGAGCACAATAAATTATTTACCTTTGAAATAAAGGAACATTCAATTTTTCTTGATGCTATTGGTATGCAACTTGATGAAATCAATAAAGAGGTAGCTAGCCTTTAATCACAGTTTTCTCACACTGAAGAATTGTTAGGAAAAATCTCTGATAAGCAAACCACTCTAGTAAATAAGATGGCCACTAAACCGGAATCTTTCCCGGTTATGAATCATGATGAATATCTTAAAATGATTGGTGTTTCTCCTATTGAATCTTTGTTTACATCTCTTAATATAAATGATAAAGGGACTAGAGATGGTTCAACTTTAGTTAATGAGTGTCTCGTTTTCCTGGAGGTTGATGGTTCTAATGCTAAAACTGAAAAAGTGGGTTTGGAGAGGTCAAAACTTTAACTAGTGATGTGCCCACTCTCTTGGATTACAAGGACTTCAATTAAGATAAATGCTATTTAGTAGAATGTATTTCCTTGCTGCAATCCATTATTAGATCACCCAATGCTTATGAACAAAACAAAAAATTTACCGAACATATAGTAGAAGCTATGGTAAAAGCATATGATGAGAAACTTGAGCTTGAAACTTCTATTCATAGAAAATTGCATCATGAGTGTGAACCTACTATCAAAATAAAGATAAATAAATATGATTGCAATGCTTTGTGTGACCTTGGTGCTATTTTTTCAACCATACCAAAAACTTTATGTGATGTGCTTGGTCTCACTAATATTGAAGAGTGTTCCCTAAACTTGCATCTTGTGGATTCTACCATCAAGAAACTTTTAGGTACAATTAATGATTTGATTATTATTTCAAAACAATATGTGCATGTAGATTTCATTGTGCTTGATATTTGTTGCAATCCTTCTTGTCCAATAATACTTGGAAGGCCATTTTTACGAACTATAGGTGCAATTATTGATATGAAAGAGGGAAACATAAGAGTCCAATTCCCATTAAAGAATGGGATGGAACACTTCCCTAGGAATAGAATTGAACAACATTATGAATCAATCATGAGATCTACCTATGGGTTGAGTGTTAAACA
Source organism: Hordeum marinum (assembly GCA_022496015.1). Lineage (NCBI taxonomy): Eukaryota > Viridiplantae > Streptophyta > Magnoliopsida > Poales > Poaceae > Hordeum > Hordeum marinum. The sequence continues at coordinate 416,007,763 of CM039677.1, read as the reverse complement.
TGACAACACTTGAAACTATGCATTATGCCTAACTAGGGGCATTAAACAATAGCGCTTGCTGGGAGACAACCCAATATGTATCTTCTTTACTTTCTGTTTTTGTGTGATAACATGATTGTTGCCTCTGTGATGATTGTGTTTTATGTTCTAATTAGTGTTTGTTCCAAGTAAAGCCTTTGGCATGACTCACAAGATGAGTAGAAACGATGCTGAATCTGAAACATAAACTTTGACTCAAATGCATGAATTTTCATTTTTTACTGGAGCATGATAATGATCTGAAATTTTAACACGGTATTTCTATAAAAATTATTTAATTTTTACTAATTGTTACTAATTGTTAGAGTTACAAAAGCATGATCTCTTTACATATTGCTATAGACTGTTTTGTTTTTTTGTTTTGCTTGCATAGTTTGTTTGTTTTGATTATGCCATGGATTATATAGGGGTGTGTAAGTCATGGGGAAGTTAGAATATAGTGCCTATTATGAAAAAATGAATTTTAATCAATTTATCACAGTACCTCAAGTATGAAATATGTTTCTTATACGAATGGATCGCAGGAAGTTTTGTTGAGTTTTGTGTGATTGAAGTTTTCACGTTTTGGGTGTGATCACGATGGACTACGGAATAAGGAGTAGCAGGAGCCCGAGATTGGTGATGCCCAAGGCACCCCAAGTATAATTCTAAGGATACAAAAGCGTCTAAGCTTGGGCATGCCCTGGAAGGCATCCCCTCTTTCGTCTCAATCCATCGATATGTCACTTGGAGCTATATTTTTATTCATCACATTATATGTGTTTTGCTTGGAGAATAGTTTGCTTTTGTTTGCTTTTACTTTCAGTTTGTCACACTCATCATTTTCTGGAAACACCTATTTGAGAGAGACAGACTGTCATGATAATTTGCTAGAATACTCTATGTGCTTCACTTATATCTTTCGAGCTAGGCAGTTGCTCTAGTACTTCACTTATATCCTTTGAGCACGGTGGCGTGTAGATTTTATAGAAATAATATGCTCTTGTTCTTCAATTATACTTGTATGAGAGATGAGTGATAGTGACAGTAATTTGGATGGTTCATAAGACTAGTCCAAGAATATTAAGTATTCAATGAATGATAATCAAAACCATTGTCTAGCTAATATAGAGAAGTTGTGGGTTAATGACATTGATGTAGTAATATGAAAAAGGTGTGAGTCCATTTTTTGATTCGTAGAAGTGTCGAGATTAAGACATGTTAACTTTTTATTCATATAAAAATTAAAGAGACATGGTGATGATGTGTGAGCATTTATATTCCTTGTTGAAATCCTAGTGTTATTTTGAGTCGGGCGCGCGCGATGGTTAACTCCTACCAACCTCCTCCCTCGGGGCATGTGAGGAGTACTTTGATTTGTGATAAAACTAATAAAACATTGCAATAAGTATGTGAGTTCTTTATGACTAATGTGACACCATGGACATAAGCATCTTCACCTTCTCATATTTTCTAGCCTCTTCGGTACCGTGCATAACCCATTCTCACCTTGAGGATTGGTGAAAATATTCGCTGCTGAATCCAAACCCCATGACATGACACGCTCTGTTGCACATAAGCCTCATTATATGTTCCTCAAAACAAGCACCATACCTACCTATTAGGGCATTTCCATAGCCATTCTGAGATATATTGCCATGCAAATTCCATCGTCACTTCATATGACTAGTTCCTTCATCATCATAATGCTTTGCATGATCGTATAGACATGACATAGTATTTGTGGCAAAGCCACCATTCTTCATATTTTTGATACATGTCGTGCTAGATCATTGCCCATCCTGGTACACTGCAAGATGCATTCATCCAGAGTTATATCTTCCTACTAGTTCAGCATGTTCAGATGTAAGTAAATAAAAGTGTGTCATCATTATTAGAGCATTGTCCCGGTGAGAAAAGGATGACAGTCACTATGATTTCCCCCACAAGTCGGTATGAGACTCCGGACGAAAAATGAAATAAAAATGGGGGAGGTCAAATGATCCCACCATATAAAAAATAGAAAATGGGGGAGGCAAAAAAAATAGAAAAGCCCACCATAAAGAAATCAGAGAAAATAGAGAAGGGACTTTGCTACTATCCTTTACCACACTTGTGCCTTAGAGTGGCACCATGTTCTTCATATAGAGTCTCCTATGTTGACATTTCCATATGCTAGTGGGAATTACCTTTTAATATAATAAACTTGGCTTGTATATTCCTATGACGGGCTTCCTCAAATGCCCGAGTTCTTCATGAGAAAGCAAGTTTGATGCACACCTCACTTAGCTTCAGTTGATCTTTCAATAACTTATAGCTCTAGTGAATCATTTGCATGGAAATACCTACTCCTCGCATTGATATCTATGGATGAGAATCTCCATAGCTTGTTGGTACGCATAGTTGATGCAAGACTATCTTCTCCACTTTTTACCCCTTTGATACCTACCACCATATTCTATTCCACCTATATGATATGTCCAATGGTTCACGCTCATGTATTGTGTGAAGAATAAAAATTTGATGCATATTGCAAAAGTATGATCCAATTGCCTGACTTGGACACCGTGGTGCTTAACATTTGTATCTATGTGGTGAAGACGAAGTCATGCCTTGCGAATATAATAAGATGAATAGGGGTAAAACATTCTTTTAGGATCATATACTTTGAACAAAAATGATTTTGTTCTTATACTTATAAATATTACTATGTTGTTGTTTCTTAATTCATCATTTCTCACTGAGCATACATCCCAAAGATTACATAATGTGTAGCATGTCAAATCAAAAAATCTGCTTTTATCATTTACCTACTCGAGGACGAGCATGAATTAAGCTTGGGGATGCTGATACGTCTCCAACATATCTATAATTTTTGATTGTTCCATGATAATATATTATCATTATAGGATACCTTTTGGGTATTTATTTACAAATTTATAATATTTTTGAGCACTAACCTATTGACCGAGTGTCCAGTGCTAGTTCCTGTTTTCTGCACGTTTTTGCCTTTTCAGAGTTACATTAACAAACGGAGTCCAATTGCCACAAAACTTTTTGGTGATTTTTTTGGACCAATACAAGACCTCGAAGCTTAGGAGAAGGGCCAAGAGATACTAGGGGCCCACCACATATCCAGTCACTCCCCCTAGGGGCGGTCAGATCTGTGGTGCCTCCTAGAGCATCCCCTGACGTCGTTCTCTGGCCTATAAATTCACATTTACCCTAAAAATATTAGAAGGGATCCCCGAACACTTTTTTCGCTGCCAAAAGCCTCTATGCCAACGGGAGGCCATCTACACCTCTTCCACGGCAACCTTCCAGAGGGAAAATCGATCACAGAGGGTGTTGGGGATATGACCCCACGGTGAGACCCGCCACGAAAGATCCGGGTCACACGGGACGGCTCGCATCGCCCGTTCTGGTGTGGGCCGACAAGATGGAGTTCAAGATGTGCGGAGACTTGGGCTGGGAGAATCCGGCCCGAGACCCGGAAGACGAAGACCCGGGCATGTAAGTCGCCCGGAGATAACTTAGCCAAGAAGGCAAGGGAACGCGGAGATAGACTCGGACATGTACAGAGAGTCGGTAACGACTCGTGTAACCCGTGGTCTAGACCTCTTATATAAAGGCTAGACCCGGGGCGGTTTAGGGCAGGTTATCGAAAGCTAGGTCAAGCAATTGTTCCCTTGTAATCAATACATCAAGTAATACCAACTCAAGCAGGATGTAGGCTATTACCTCAACTCGTGGGGCTGAACTTGGGTAATCCGTGCCCTTTGAGTCCATCACCGAAGCAATGGCCTCGAATCCAAGTCTGTTGATCCGGACATCTGCCGTGACAAATACACGACAATTGGCGCCCACCGTGGGGCTTGCGTTTGGTGGTGTTGAGTTCTCAAAGGGCTCTCTCCCGGGGCTCAAGGGATACGTGGTTGGAAGGATGACCAAGAGTCGCCGTGGCCGGCTCTACATCGATGACGCCGGCCGGGGGCTTGATGCCGACTCTGTTGAGTATGGTTTCCAGGTCCCCTTCGGGGGAATTCACGTCTTCATCGGTAGGGCTGACGGATCTAAGCCTGGGCCGGACATCTGCACCGACATCGTCGAGCCGGCCCGGCGCGTCCAGCTTGTCCAGCGTGCGTCGTTCACCCGGGCGAACCCAGGTCGAAAGCGCGTCTTTGTTGGTTTCACTCAAGGTATGGATCTTGAACCAGTCGGGTCACAGGAGACTCTCATCTGCTCTGAGGATGGGTCGTCAAGTGGGGAGACGGAATCGATTTACCAACTTCACAACGGCGGACTCGGCGGCAGAGAGACGTCTTACTGCGAGTCGGAGAGGACTGAGTCGGAGGAGCAGGAGCCGGTTCATGTGGCTGTGTTCATGGCAGGATCAGCTCCAGGTACAAGCAGCACGGCGGCGGGAGCCACCAATACAGGGAGTGATCCGCCATCCCCGACTCAAGTCCTTTTGGATTTAATGAACGAGCTAGCAGGTGTGATGGCCACCGAAGTTACCTCGGAAAATCAAGCGGCTCAGAACTTGGAGATTGCGCGTCTCAAGGGCCAGATGGCAGAGCAGCAGCAGAGGATAACAGAGTTAAAGCTTCAGATGGAGGCAGAGGCGGAACGCCTCAGAACGGACGCTTTCCGCCTGGGTTGGAGCAGCACTCAGCCGCGGCTGTACATCGGATGAGGCACCAATCCTGTCTACTGGAGCAGTATGAGACGAGGAATCTTTTCCATACTCCAGGGGCCAGAAGGACGAAAGGTGAGCCTGGGAGCTGGCCAACAGCTCGGCCACCGACGCGCCCGTCTCTTCGAAACCAGATTTCACCAACAGTGTTGCCGACTCCGGCGGATCATTACTCCAACCTGGCGGAGAACTTGGTAGCAGCGGTGACTCAGCTGGAAATAATCCCCATCCCGGATGACGCGCCTTTTGCGAATGAAGTGAGAGACACAATTGGGTATCTTCAGATGGCGATGACTCAGCAGGAGAAGTACGCGTACAACCGGAGCCGTGTCCATTCGATGCCCCTTCCTAGCCGCAGCTATAGCCGGCGTTATGAGTCGCCAATAGTCTCTAGCAGCGACCAACATAGGGGGCTCCCAAAGGGTAATCGGGTGTCTCTGGATGCTCAACCTCTTGTGGATCGAGCTAGGAACCGGCGGGAAGCAGCAGGCATGGCAACTCACCAAGAGCCAGCGCCCTCTATGACGATGCGAGCCGGGGTGTCAAGCAGCGCCAGGGCAGTGGCGGTGCCATGCGTGACTCCGGCGTTGAGGAGTGAGCGGCTGCCCAAGTATTTCAAAGGACCTCGTAAGGTCCCGAATTACACGGCCGACTTACCTCTAGAAGCCTGGGTCGAAAGCTATGAGCTTGCTATGGAGATGTTGGATGTGAGCAAGTCCATGTGTGCAAAGTATTTCATCATGATGTTGGAAGGCCTAGCTCGCACTTGGCTGAAGAGTTCGCCGCCTAACACCATCAACTCATGGGCCGAGTTAAGGGCCAAATTCATTAAAAACTTTCAGGGGACTTGCAAGCAGCCCATGACGATTGTAGATCTTGATCATTGTGTGCAGCAAGAAAACGAGTTGGCTCATCATTGGGTTCGTCGGGTGTCTACTATTATTCACTCTTCTGAACAGATCACGGCGGCTCAAGCGGTGCTCATTTTGGAAAAGAACGGTCACTTCGTCCTGCTGAAGCAGAAGCTTGGCCGGCTTAAGCGTACGTGCCAAGACATGGGGGAGCTCATGGCGGCTCTAACAAAATACGCTGACTCGGATAACACGAAGGACCCAGGCTCAGATGAGGATAAAGCCGGGCCATGCAAGAAAAACAACCAAGGTAAAAACTTTGTGAACAGTGGAAATCAGAACAAGCGGGAGAGCTTTGATGGCGGGTCAGAACTAGTTGCCAATGCTAGTGCCAATCGGAATGCTCCTAAGGGAAACGGAAGGTTTAAACAGTTCCCCAATAAGAATCGGGCCCCTTTCAATTTAGAAGAGACGCTTAAGAAGCCCTGTCCTTAGCATAGCATGCCTGGTAAGCCTACAACACATGCGTGGGGTGATTGTTTCATCATGCATAGATTCAGGAATCAATACTCGCAACAAAACAATCAGGGCGATGGTCTGCCTGGTGGCTCAGGGCCCGGTAGGTCAGGTGCCGGTTTAGGACCGGGTGGCTCAGGCCCTCATGGTCCGGGAAATCAGAGCAATCAAGGAGGACGTCTGCCACAGTCCAGCAATGGTCACCAACAGCAGCACAATCAGTTCGGATATCAGATTAACCCGAAGCAGCTCAGCTCGGGTCAATATCACGTCTTCATGACCAACCTTAATAGGCGGGATCAGAAGCTTTGTAAGCGGGCGGTTAATGCGATTGCACCGGCCCTGCCGCAGTATTTAAAACGGTCAGAGTACGACATAATGTGGTGTCGGGAAGATCACCCGCTGCGTGTTGATGATCCGAGCCGGCTAGCTTTGGTGGTTGCCCCTCAAGTCGGAGGATACATGTTGAATAAGGTGCTTATGGACGGAGGCGGTAGCATCAACATCCTCTACTATGACACCTTTCGGCGGATGAAGCTGTTGGATAAAGACCTCAAGCCTTCCTCCACCGTCTTTCATGGAGTGGTGCCGGGTAAGTCGGCTTACCCGATGGGCCGGTTCTCTTTGGAATTCGCCTTTGGCGACGAGTATAACTACAGAGTGGAGTCCGTGTGGTTTGAGGTGGTAAAAATCAAAAGTCCGTATCATGCATTGTTCGGGCGTCCGGCTTATGCTAAATTTATGGCTAGGCCCTGCTGTGTCTACTTGCAGCTTAAGATGCCCGGGCTCATTGGCACTATCACAGTTCATGGTGATCGGAATGTGGCCATTGAGTGTGAGGGAGGGGACGCGGCTTACGCAGAGGCCAGTTGTGCCAAGGAAGAGCTTAAGTTTTATAAGGACTGAGTTGACCCGGAGGACATGACGCCCCTTAAGAAGCCTGCAACAGAGACGGAGCCACTTCTTACGTTTTCAGCGGACGATACTAAAGCTGTCGACTTTACTCTAGGTGATTCATCTAAACAGTTCATCATCGGGGCTAACATGGACCCCAAATAGGAAAGCGCGCTCATCGAATTCATCCATGAGAATCGGGACATCTTTGCATGGAAACCGTCCGACATGTCGGGTGTACCGAGAGAGTTCGTTGAGCACCAACTTAATGTGGATCCTAAGTTTAAGCCCATCAAACAGTTCTTACGACGGTTCAACGAGGAGAGGCGCAAGGCCATTGCGGAGGAAGTGGCCCGGCTCTTGGCCGCGGGTTTCATCATTGAGGTTTTTCACCCGGAGTGGCTTGCTAATATGGTACTAGTACTGAAAAATAATGGCACATGGCGTATGTGTGTAGACTACACGGATCTTAACAAGGCTTTCCCGGCTAATCCTTTTGCTCTCCCTCGCATTGATCAGATTACTGATGCCACAGCCGGCTGCGAAAGCTTGTGTTTTCTGGATGCTTACTCTGGGTATCATCAGATTAAGATGGCAGTGAAGTACCAAGAGAAGACGGATTTCATTACACCTTTTGGAGCTTTCTGCTATGTTTCCATGCCTTTTGGGCTCAAAAGCGCCCAAGCGACTTATCAGCACTGTGTGCAGAATTGTCTTCACAGCCAAATTGGGCGCAATGTTCATGCTTACGTGGACGACATCATGGTCAAGTCAAGGAAGAAAGAGACCCTTTTGGACGACTTAAGGGAGACCTTTGATAACCTCCAGGTCTATAAGATGATGCTTAACCCGACCAAATGTGTCTTTGGTGTTCCGGCTGGTAAGCTCTTGCGGTTTTTGGTTTCTGAGCGTGGCATTGAAGCTAACTCGGATAAGATCAAGGCTATCACCTCCCTGGTAGAGCCGACTTGTGTTAATGATGTTCAGCGCCTGGCGGGGCGGATCACCGCATTGAGCCGGTTCATAAGCTGCCTGGGTGAGAAAGCTATCCCTTTGTATCAGATGATGAAAAATACAGACGACTTCGTATGGAGCAAAGCGGCTGGAGAGGCCTTTGAAGCAATTAAGAAGCAGCTTACTGAGCCGCCTGTGTTAGCCGCTCCGGCTGATGGGGAGCCTTTGCTTCTGTACGTAGCTGCAAACAACCGAGATGTCAGCGGTGCAATTGTGGTTGAACACAAGGAAGCTAGAAAGGAATATCCAGTTCAGAGGCCGGTCTATTATATCAGTGAGGTCTTAACTGAGTCCAAGCAGAGATATCCACATTGGCAGAAGCTGGTATATGGATTTTTCTTGGCCAATCACAAGTTGAAACATTATTTCTTAGGACACCACATCACAGTGGTCAGTTCTGCTCCATTGGGAGATATCATCCAAAACAGGGAAGCTACTGGTCGGATTGCCAAGTGGGCACTAGAGTTAGGAGCTCTTGACATAAAGTATATACCTCGCACGACTGGTTAAATCTCAGGCCCTTGTGGATTTCGTCAATGATTGGATAGAGTGTCAGGCGCCAGAAGAAAGGCCGGACGATACATACTGGACTATACACTTTGACGGGTCTAAACAATTGGAAGGGTCAGGGGCAGGAGTGTCTTGACATCTCCCAAAGGCGACAAGTTCTGTTATGTGCTCCGGCTGATGTTCTCATGCACTAATAACGCAGCTGAATATGAGGCCCTCCTCCATGGGCTCAGAGTAGCCAAGGAGATGAATCTAAGCCGAATAAGGTGTTTTGGCGACTCAGATCTCGTGGCGCAACAGGTGTCGGGTACTTGGGACTCCAGAGACCCACGGATGGCGGCTTACCGTTAGGCGGTGGATGTTATAGCCGGCCACTTCAAGGGTTATCAAGTGGATCACATCGATCACCGTAAAAATGAGGTGGCAGACGCCTTGTCACGCCTAGGCTCTCAGTGTAAGCCAGTGCCGCCTAATGTATGTCTTGATGTGTTGCATCACCCGACGGTCAAGTTGCCTTCAGAGGAGGATTTAGTTGTTCCTAACCCAGAAGGGCAGCTGGTGGCGGCTCTACATGCTACTCCGAATTGGACGGTGCCTTATCTGGCTTATTTGACACGGGGGGAGTTGCCGGATGATGAAAACTTGGCCAAAGAGATCACCCGACATTCTAAGTCTATGACAATAATCAGAGATGAGATGCATAAATGCAGTGTTACAGGGGTTTTTCAACGATGTGTTTCACCTGAGGAAGGTTAGGAAATTCTAAGGGAAATTCATGTTGGAGATTGATGACACCAGGATGGGTCAAAATCTCTCGTGGCCAAGGCTTTTCGGCATGGTTTCTTCTGGTTGACGGCTCACAAAGATGCAAAGGAGTTAGTCCGAAAGTGCGACAGCTGTCAAAAGTTTGGCCGGCGCGCTCATGTTCCGGCTCAAGAATTGAGGATGATACCAATTACTTGGCCTTTCGCAGTCTGGGGGCTTGACATGGTGGGACCTTTCAAGAGATCCAAAGATAAGAAAATGCACCTCTTGGTGGCAGTTGATAAGTTCACTAAATGGGTCGAAGCAGAGCCGGTCTGTAAATGTGACGCGGCGACAACAGTTCAATTTGTGAGAAAGTTGATCTATCATTTCGGTTACCCGCACAGCATCATCACTGATAATGGCACGAATCTATCCAAAGGCGCTATGGAAATATTTTGTGCTGAAGAGCATATCCGGCTTGATGTGTCGGCTGTAGCACATCCACAATCCAACGGACAGGCAGAGCGGGCTAATCAAGAAATCTTGAGGGGTATCAAGCCACGACTCATGGTTCCTCTGCAAACACCCGGGTGCTGGGTTGAAGAGTTGCCCTCCGTCTTATGGAGCATCCGGACCACCCCTAATAGATCTACGGGTTATACACCTTTCTTCATGGTGGATCGCGCTGAGGCAGTAATACCAAGTGACATCCGGCATGACTCGCCGCGGGTGGCGTCTTATGTTGAGACGGACAATGAGATAGCCTGACAGGACGCATTGGACGCTTTGGATGAAGCCTGGGAGCTGGCGGATGCCCGGTCGGTGATTTATCAGCAAGACCTGCGCCGTTATCATAGCCGTGGGGTCAAGATCCAGACGTTTCAAGAAGGCGACTTAGTACTCCGATTGATTCAAGACCAGACAGATATGCATAAGTTGTCTCCTCCATGGGAAGGGCCTTTTGTGGTGAGCCAGAATCTGAACAATGGATCATATTATCTCATTGACGTCCGGGATGAATCAGACACTGCAGGTCAGGAGACCCGTCAGCCATGGAATATAGCGCACTTGCGCCCTTATTACACTTAAAGTGTTGAGACTCGCCATTGTACACTATCATTGTACATATCATAGTCATATGAATAGATTTAGCATCACTCCAAGACGGGGCTTCTGCTGTTTTATACATCTTTCTTCATACAAGAAGATTTATTGAGTATCACCTTTAATGCCTGATCGGCCGGCTTTATGCCATCTTCTGACTCATGTAATTATCCATGGTTGTAGGGGGCTTCTTACCTTCCGGGTATAGCTTTTCTTACCTGGAACAACCGGCGCTCGCGCCATCTCGTTAAAAAGGGGGCTTCTTACCTTCAGGTATAGCTTATCTCACCCTAACGATTGGCTTTATGCCACTTCCGGCTTACTTGTTAAGCCGCGACTGTCGAAGGGGGCTTCTTACCGATGGGTATAGCTTATCTCACCCTAACAGTCGGCTTTATGCCATCTCCGGTTACTTATTAACCGCGGTTGTCGAAGGGGGCTTCTTACCGATGGGTTCGCTTATCTCACCCTAACAACCGGCGTTTAAGCCAAACTCCAGTTGCTTATCAGCTGCGGTTGTCATAAGGAGGCTTCTTACCTTTGGGTATAGCTTAAACTTACCCTTTAAACAAGCGGCGTTCGCGCCAAAAGAAGATGTTGATAAACTTGACATTGGCTTGGGGGCTTCTTACCTACAGGTATAGCTATCTTACCCTAATAAGCCGGCTTATGCCATGACGGTTAAACTTATTTAACCGCAAATTTACGCAAGGGGGCTTCTTACCTTCCGGGTATAGCTATATTACCCGACCTCGTATCATTCCGGATGATGTCTTCACCCGGAGATTATTGAAAAAGGGAGTGTTACTTCATGTTATCTACTGCAGGGACAGCCGGAGGTTTTACCTTTAAAGGTCGGAAGGGCTAAGTGCTTTGGCCGGGTCTAAGGGTTCAGTCACGAGATTTTTTTGAAGGCATTGTTTCAAAATCAAGACGACCAAGTGCCCTCATAGATAAAAACATACAACTAAAAGTCAATCTATGGTGAGCCGGCAGAAGATATTTAAAGAAGGCAGAAGATATACTATGAGCCGCCACAAGTTTACCACAGTATTCTTAAAGTTATTACAAATACGCTCAGCAGGAGCCAAAATTTCAAGTGTTTACCGCATACAGGCGGGTCATACATAAAAGCCGGTTTCCAGAGGATTACAAGTATTCTTAACTCGCCGGCGAGTCACCCTCCGCCGGCTCTTGAGCTGCTTGGATCTGAAGACGGTCCAAGTTCCAGTTGCAGTGAGTCAATGCTGCAAAGGACCCTTCTTCAAAGAAAGGGGACACATCAAGATCAGCCGGGAAAGGATTCTTACTATGAGCCGGTGTCAAGTCTTTGTGCTCGAAGAGTGGGCCATGGATCCTCTTCATGTCTGAGCCATATGTTGCTTGGTACACCTTTAGATTCACCTCCTCCGCCAAGACGGAGTCCAAGATCCGAGACTGCCTCACGCATTCGGCGTAGTCAGCGTCGGTAAAGTCGGAGTCGTCCTCTTTCTTGGATGGGTAGCCATCCATCATCTCAGTCGGCGTTAGCTCCGGAGCGAAAGCTAGCGCCCGGTTGATACCCGCCATTGCTCCTTGGCGGGCGGCTGATTTCTTGAGCTCCCCAATCATCTGGGGCAGTGTGCAGAAGATCTCTAGCACGCCCTTGAGAGTCAGAGGAATAATCTCCTTGAACTGGACGGCTTTGATGGTGCATATTGCTCCACAGAACAGTTGTTCTGTGAAGGTATACATGGCTTTCAGTGGCAACAGGCTATCTGAGGCTAGTTGTTGGCTCCTAGGACCTACATAAGTTGGACAATGGATGTAAGTCGGAACAATATTGAAAGACGTCATCAAACGGAAAGAATATAATGCTTACCGAAGACGGTGGCTGTCATTTTCATGATATGACGCTTCAGCGACTGAAGCTCGTCAGAAACGGCTATCAGCCGCTGGTTGGTGTCATCAGCCTGCTTTGCCAGCTTAGCTTCCTCGGCAGTGGCACTCTCCTTAAAGGCGGCAAAATCCGCCTTCAGCTTGGTCAGCTCCTCCGACAGCAGTCGGGACCTTTCTTCCGCCTCACCATGAGCGGTCTGCTGGGAGGCAAGGTTGGTTCGTAAGCCGGTTGTTTCCACGCCGACTTTCTGCAGAGCTTCCTACAAAATATCACAAGACAAGTAATAAGTCAGGAGTAACAAGTTTCAAACAGATTGCAAGCAATATGTGTGACACTTGGGGGCTCATGTTTCAGAATTATTCCGGATCACGTACAGTTAAAGTCCCGGCTTAACCTTTGACAAGATTGAGCCGACCCTTAGGGGCTACTATTGGCTCATATTTATAGTTAATGTCCCGGCTTAACCTTTGACAAGATTGAGCCGACCCTTGGGGGCTACTATTGGCTCATATTTACAGTTAAAGTCCCTGCTTAACCTTTAACAAGATTGAGCTGACCCTTGGGGGCTACCATTGGCTCATATTTATAGTTAAAGTCCTGACTCAACCTTTGACAAGATTGAGCCGACCCTTGGGGGCTACCATTGGCTCATACGTACAGTTAAAGTCCCGACTCAACCTTTGACAAGATTGAGCCGACCCTTGGGGGCTACACATGGGGGCTAAGGGTAACAGAATAAGACGATGCTAACTTGCAGATGGAAAGTATCTACTTCTACAATGGTCCAAGAGCCGGATCATTATCCTATTGATATTAACCCGGCTCCTGCGGGGCTGTATAAGAGTACAAGGCAAAGTTAAAAGACTTACTTCGTATTTGACCTTCATAGAGGTCACTAGCTTCAGCTCTAGGTCGCGGCTGGTGAACAGCCGGCTCGCATAGCTGGCGTGGAGTTCTTCGGCGGTCACCTTCTCTAGATTGGAAGATTCAAACTCCACCCTTCTAGAAGAGTCAGCTGACTCAAGATGCTTGGTAAGCACATGAGCCGAAGGGCAAGGCAGGTGGATAGTCCCTTCAGCCGCCTAAGCAGGACTTGGCGGCGCAGATGAAGCCTTCGGCAGGCTATGGACAATGATGTCTTCAGCCACCTGAGCAGGACTTGGCGGCGCAGATGAAGCCTTCAGCGGGCTATGGACAATGATGTCTTCAGCCGCCGGCTCTGTAGAGGCGGCCGGGAGGTCCTCGGTCGGCTTGACCGGCTTGGAAGGTGCCGGCTCTAGAGCAGCTGGACTAGGGGAGGACTTGTGAGTCTTCCTACGCTTGGCTTGCCCACTGCAAGTAGGGGAACATCAGAGTCCAGGTGGTATGATCATCAAAAGGAAATACAGAAATATCAGAAGGAAAAACTTATAGTGGGTTGATCTTTGGAGGTGGCAGCACAGTCGCGGTAGAGTCGTCAGAGGAAGGGGATTTCTGAAAAACGTACTTAAGTGATAAGATACGGACTCATAGGGCAGAGCCGGTGCAATCAAGTAAAAAAGAGAAGGCATACCTCGGCTGAGCGCTTCTTATCCGGAGAGTTGGGAAGGCCTGACATCAGCTCTGTTGAGCCGGCGCTCCGAGTTTGACGATGTTCGACTTGTTGTTGTTTCTTCAAAAGAAATTGGGGATCCAGATAAGCAAGGGGATGTGACAAAGGAACTTTTCGAATGACTCGATGGATCTTCCGGGTCATGCAATGTTCTGAGTCGGATGAAACACAAATTACCTCAGGGGGGCCGGCCCGGCTGGTGTTTACTTCCTCCTGTGGATAATGGCATCAGTAAAATAGAAGAAGGAAATGAAGGGAATAAGCAAGTAGTACCTCAGAGCCGGACGACTCTGGTCGTTCAAACCCCACTTCGGGGGCAGCGGTCTTCTTGGTCTTCTTGGCGGATGTCTTCTTCTAAGTTTTCTTTGGCGGTGGAATGTATTCCCGAGCCCAGAAATCAGAAGAGGCCTGAGAGGATGAGACGTAACATAAGAGTAAGTAAGAAAGCAAAGTAAACAAAGGCATATTTTGACAAAAGAAGTGATCTTACATCCGGGGACGGGTTGGTAGCGCAGAAAGGCGCTAGGCCGATAGCGGTGCAAGCTCCGGATGTCTCGTGGACAAGACTCCGGATGACCATGGAGATGTCATCGTCGGTTAGCTTGGCCTTGCTGAAGCAGAGATCCGCGTCATACTCGCCTGGATACTCACACATAAGGCGGCTCCTCCGGCTTAGTGGCATAATCCGCCAGCTGACCCAGCAGCAGATCAGATCCAGGCCCGTTAGTCCATTGGCCATGAGGGCCTTTATCTTGGCGTGAGCCGGCTCAATCCTAGCCCGTTCGGCGGGAGATAGCCGGCCGGGGAGCTCCCCAGTCGTCTTCAGCTGGGAGGGGCGATAACCCGGCAACGGGTGTTCGTTGTCCAAAGATGTGTCCTTGCAATAAAACCAAGTCTTGTTCCAGTCCTTGGGATGACTTGGCATTGGAATAGCCAGAAAGATGATATCTCGGCGCCTCTGAATTGAAATACCGCCAAGCTCCAGACTTGGACCAGACCTTATCTCTGTCTGACGATTGGCGTAATAAAACTCACGGAAGAGGCCCACAGATGGCTTAATCTGCAAGTACACCTCGCAGAGCACTTGGAAGTTGTAGATGTTTGAGATGGAATTGGGGGCGAGGTCTTGAGGATGCAATTTGTAGCGATGGAGAACGTCCCTAAAAAATGTAGCGCCGGGGGGATGAACCCACACTCTACGTGGTCTAAGAACACGACCACTTCACCGTCTTGAGGGGCGGGTCTCCTTTCATCACCCGGAATTCGCCAGTGGATGACATCCTTTGCAGGGATGGTGCCCACAGCTACGAAATCAGCAAAGTACTCCTCTGTGATACAGGAGCCGACCCAGTTGCAGGAGTTGGAAGCCCGAGACATGGTGCAGGGTTTTGGGCTGAGCAAGTTAAATATGCCGGGTCAAAATCTGTGGCGACTTACAACGTAAAAGCTACATTACGGAGGCCGTGTTCTCCGGCTGATGAGAGCCGGGGACAGGCGGCTGGTCAGACTAATAAAAAGGGTGGAAAAACGGCTAAGTCCTAAAAATAGGATCCACAACATGCCATTGCATTTTCAGATCTATAAAACCTATGAAATAGGTTCTGTCAAGCAGGCTGACCATGAACTAGCTGAAAAAGAAGAACGGCACCAAAGGTAGAAGCCACAATAATATGTCCACTACGATCGGTTTCGCATCTAACAGTGTCGCCGCCGGCCTTGGGCGGACGCCCGTGGGAAGAACAAGAAGCCTAGCACGGGCATTGCAAGCTCAGCGGAACCATGGCGGCAGAGGAACCCCAGTCTTAGTACTACCCCTATAATGGCGCATCTACAGGGGCGTAGAAATTTACTGAAGATGGAGAAGTGCTCGTGGAAGATGATTTGGACACACTCAGGTCGATGCAGCGGGCCGCGGAGACGACGAACGGAGACGGCGCCGGAGCGGAGGCGTTGTAGGCGGAGAGGTCGATTAAAGGAAGAAGAGGAGATGAGCGGAAAAAAAATGAAACCGCCCCCTGCCCGCCCTATTTAAGAGGGGTGAGTGGGAAAGGCGCGACAATCCAGGAGCCGAATGATGTTTCGGCTGAAACGGACGCCTCGATTTCCAGGCTGGTCCATTTAATAAGCAGAAGATCCGTTGTGGGTGCGTCAGAGAATCTTTCTTGCAGCTTCGGCATGACATCATGGTGGCTTAAATGCGGGCGGCTTATCACGGGCGGCTTATCACGGGCGGCTCACTGAAGAAATAAGAAGGCTCACATGAGCGAGCTCAAATCAACCTAGGGCCAAATGTTGGGGATATGACCCCATGGTGAGACCTGCCACGGAAGGCCTGGGTCACACGGGACGGCTTGCATCGCCCGTTCTAGAGTGGTCTGACAAGATGGAGTTCAAGATGTGCGGAGACTTGGACTAGGAGAATCCGGCCCGAGACCCGGAAGACGAAGACCCGGGCGTGTAAGTCGCCCGGAGATAACTTAGCCAAGAAGGAAAGGGAACGCGGAGATAGACTCGGACATGTACAGAGAGTCGGTAACGACTCGTGTAACCTGTGGTCTAGACCTCTTATATAAAGGCTAGACCCGGGGCGGCTTAGGGCAGGTTATCGAAAGCTAGGTCAAGCAATTGCTCCCTTGTAATCAATTAATCAAGTAATACCAACTCAAGCAGGACGTAGGCTATTACCTCAACTCGAGGGGCTGATCCTGGGTAATCCGTGTCCTTTGTCCCAACCAACCCTTTGAGTCCATCATCATAGCAATGGCCTCGAATCCAAGTCCGTTGATCCGGACATCTGCCATGACAAATCCATGACAGAGGTCCTCTTCATCAACCTTGCAGCCCTCACCATGATGTGTGAGTAGTTCACCGCAGACATATGGTTCCGTAGGTAGTACCTAGATGCCAATCTCTCTCTCTCTCTCTCGATATTCAATAAAATGTTTATATCATCTTTGCCTTGATCTATCCGATGTAATCCCTTTGTATGGTGTATTTTATGGGATCCGATGAATTGTGAGTTTTTGTTCAGATTATTCATGAAAAGTGTTTGAGTCAAACCTGATTACTATGATTCTTATTTGCATGATTATCATAGCTTCATAATGCTCTCCGATCTACCGAGGTACTTTGGCCAACTAGATTGATATTTCATCGATGGGAGTGGTGCGTCGTAGTAGGTTCAACTTGACGAGTTTCTATATCCCAGTGACAAAAGGGGACAAGTTGTTTCTTTGTGTTGTTGCTACTAAGGATAAAACTATGGGGTTTATTCATATTAGTTGAGTTTACTTTGTCTACATCATGTCATCGTTATCCAAGCATTTATCCGTTTGTCATGAACTTAATACGTAGAGAGGAAAGCATATAAGTGCTCTTGAAGTGGAGTAATAGTAGTAGGTGCAGACAGGAGTCGTCCTATTTGCTTATGGATGTGGTTCCTATATACCCATGATTATTCGCTTTTCTATCAGTTGACCAACAATAATTTTTTTACCCATAGTATGCTTTGCTTATGAGAGTTGCCACTAGAGAACTCTATCCCCCCGGGTCTATTCACTTATAAATTCACTAACGCTATCATTACCTTGCTGTTATTTATTACCTTTTATTTATTTTGCACTTTACTATTATCTACAATTACATACACAACTCATTTGCTTGCAAATAACGAGATCAAGGGGATTGACAACCCTCTTGCTGGCGTTGGGTGCAAGTTGTTTGTTCTTTTGTGTGCGGCCGTTGAAGACATGTAAGGATTGTTATTCCTATTGGTTCAGTAAATCTTGGTTTCATAACTGAGGGAAATACTTACCCACTTTGGGCTATGATTAGTTGTTCCTCATCATGGAAAACCCAATGCAGATCACGAGTATCAGTGCTCTTCATCATTCCGACCGTCTTCATCATTCCACTAGTGCAATCTCTCAACAATGCTAACATAATAGAATCATATGATCATCCCTCAACGTGCAACAAAGAATCACTCCAAAGTTCATATATAACGGAGAACATAAGATGAAATTGGTGTAGGTAGTAGAACCACCTCAAAGTTACCCTTTCCGATCAATCTATTGGGCTATCCCTATAGGTGTCACAAACAGCCCTAGAGTTCGTACTAAAATAACACCTATGATACATATCAATCAACCCTAATGTCACCTAGATACCCCAATTTCACCTCAAGTATCCATGGATTAATTAGTCGACATGCATCAAACAATTTCACATTCACCATATTCAATCCAATACAAAGAACTTCAAAGAGTACCCCCAAGATTTTTATCGGAGAAGGTAGGACAAGAACGTGCAATCAACCCCTATTCATAGTTTGCCCCATTGTCACCACGAGAATCCGCAAGTTGAGTACCAAGACATACATCAAGTGATCTCAAATTCAATATTCAATCCGACATAACAAAATCTCAAATAGAAAGACTCAATTCATCACAACAAGATAGCAAGGGACAAACACCATATGATCCAACTATATTAACAAAGCCAGTGATACATCAAGATCATGCCATCTCAAGAACACGATAGAGAGAGAGAGAGAGAGAGAGACATCAAACACATAACCACTGGTACATACCCTCATCCCCAAGGGTTAACTACTCCCTCCTCGTCATGGCCTCTGCTGGGATGATGAAGATGGCCATTGGTGATCATTTTCCCCCTTCGGCAGTGTACTGGAAAGGCTCGAGATGGGTTTTTTCTTCCATACATAGAGTTGTGGTGGCGGAGCGGAAGTTCTAGGTTAATTTCTGAAGGTTTATGTATAAATAGGATTTTTCAGCGTTGGAATCACACCAGCCGGAACCACATGGGTCCTACAAGCTAACAGGGCGCGCCCAGGGGGTGGGCGCGCCCTGTTGGCTTGTGGCCCACAGGTGCATCCCCTCTAGTGGTTCTTTGCTCTGATATTTCTTATTTTCATTAGAAGAAATCATAAAACACTTTCGGGCGATTTTGAAAACTTTTATTTTCTACACAAAAACTCCACCATAGTAATTCTACTGAAAACAATGTCAGTCCGGGTTAGTTCTAAATAAATCATATAAAGTGCGTCAAAACCATATAAAACTATTGTAAACATAGGAAAATTTGGCATGAATACTTCATAAATTATCGATACGTTGGAGACGTATCAGCATCCCAATCTCAAGTCCTGCTCGTCCTCGAGTAGGTAAATGATTAAAGAAGTGATTTATGAAGTGTTAAGGCTAGCATAGTGAATAGTTTTGATCATTGATAATTCCAGTCCCTTTTCTAGCATCATAACCAACAATTTTTTCTCAAAAAAATTCCTCATGATCAAGTAGCAAGCTATTCACATCTTAAATTATATACCATAAACTTTCTTCAAAACCAACAAACTATGTTTTCAGTCATCAAACAATTACAATTCATCTTATTCTTCAGAAGGGACTATGTAAGAGCTTTGATATAGAAAATTCCACATACTCAACTATCATTTAGTCTTCCATGATTGCTGATACTCAAAGCATATTTTAGAACAAGAAATTTCAATCAAACACATAGGAAGATAGGGGCTTAATGTTCTGCCTCCAAATTTATTTATCTCAGGGATAATATCAACAATAATGAATCATGATCACCTATATCCAACTGGATATATGTGCCCGGATCTTTCCCCACCACATGATGCTTGCCAACTAGAGAATTAATAGATTGAAATAGGGATGAACATGATTGACTCTTGCATAAAAGTAAATATAGGAAAGTAAATGCATAAAAGTAAAGATAGGCCCTTCGTAGAAGGACGCAGAGGTTGTCATGCGCCTTTATTTTTGGATCTACAGACTCTTAATGGAATGGAACGTCACTTTATATTGCCCCTTGTGATATCAACCTTTATTATGCAGTTTGTCTCTTTTGTTTCCTCACCATCACAAGTTTGTACAAATCTTATTTTCCCTTCCTATAAAACATCATACATATTTAGGAGCATTTTTTATTGCTTTTTGCACCGACGACAACTTACTTGAAGGATCTTGTTCAATCCATAGGTAGATATGGTGTACTCTCATGGCAAGAAACTGGGTTTAAGGGTTTTTTGATGCACAAGTAGTATTTCTACTTAATAAAAAAATTGGCTAGCAAAATATCCTAAGCAAGCACCACATGTTAGAGGATCCATGACAATATATCTTGTGTGTGAATATAAACAAACATAACCATTACGCTGTCTTCCTTGTCCAACATCAACTACTTTATCAAGTTTGAAAATAATTAATGGGGTCTCACAATCATAGAATATGTCCAAGATAGTATATTTATATGTGAAATCTCTCTTCCTTCAATATTGTTTCATGAATTGTTCAAGAGACCAATGCTATGTTTGTTAACTTCCAATAAATTTTACCGCTTATACTTCTTGTATGTGAAGTCACTACTCTCCATAGGACAAGCATATGAAGCATATACAATTTCATATTTATGACATTAACTTCATTCAATATTTTCTCTTAGGATATAAGTGAAGCACAAGAGTGAACATCAAACTAGTCTCAAAAAGATATAAAGGAAGATCAATGAGTAGTCAAACAATTAAGTTACTATGTGAGGACTCTCTCTCTCTCTCTCTCTAAATAAAGATTTTTTAGATCTGATATTTTATTTAAACAGCAAACAAAACAAAAGTACACTCCAAGAATAACACCTATCATGTGAAAAAATAAAAACTTAGGCTCAACATAGGCTAACCGATAATTGTTGATGGAGAGAGGTGGGATGCATAGCATCCCCAAGCTTAGATGCTTGAGACTTCTTATAATATTGTCTTGGGGTGCCTTGGGCATCCCCAAGCTTGCTCGTTCAGTACTCTCATGTATAGGTTTCACCTAAGTCTCAAAAATTTCGTCCACACAAAACGTGAAAAGAATTCATGAGATAGGTTAGTGCACATAATAATCAATCAACCCTTTATGTATTGCCAAGACAAGTTGTCTAATAATTTTCAAACATTATATATTGTATAATATCATTTCCATAATTTATATCTACCAATATAAGTCATGAAAACTATAGAAGAAGTAGATAACAAAACTATGACAACAATTTGTTTACATAGGAC
This sequence comes from Hordeum marinum, assembly GCA_022496015.1. Classification (NCBI taxonomy): domain Eukaryota; kingdom Viridiplantae; phylum Streptophyta; class Magnoliopsida; order Poales; family Poaceae; genus Hordeum; species Hordeum marinum. The sequence goes on along the minus strand of CM039677.1, from coordinate 415,986,847 downwards.
GCTCTGTAGCAATTAAAACCCCGTACTTTTGTATATATCTAAAAATTATGAAAATTTAGGTCATGATAACTAATTTATATGAAAACATTGTGTAAAAATTACAGAAACTTTCCATGTTGTAGTAAAATATGAGTATTTAAACACTACAAAAAAAGTTTCTATTTTTACACAGCACACATAAAACATGCAATTCAAGCATCCTAAAGAGAATTCTTGGAAGCTTTAAGCAAAACTCTATTTATGCGACGAATAAAAATATACCTCTAAGTAAGATATACCGATAGTGTTGAAGATGAAAGAGGGAATCTTATGTAGTCTCCTACTTATCCCAGATATCATTAGCCTATAATTTTACTACTACAGGTGGTATAATTTGCAACATCTTGTCCGTGGGACATGATAGTTATGAGAAATTGAGTGTATGAATCAATTCATACTCAATATTGTTGCGTACATAATAATTTTTCCTCCTTTATCTGTCTCGTATGAGTATGATTAGAAAAATTATTGATAATTCGGTTGGCCACAGCAAAGTTTCCCGACAATCGTAAGATTTTATTGTCGGTGTACTAAACTTTGGGTCTTTTAGTACCCCTTACTTGTGCACAGGCAGTTGTAGCCGCGCCAGGGGCTGCGGGACGCAAGTGCAAGGAAGTCAACAAAAGATTCAAGATGATGCTCGAGACTAGAGACCAAGGGTCGGACCCCCGGCAAGATCTTGTTGGGATGGCCCATGGAACCCCGGCAACAAGTGCAGCCAGCACAGAGGCCTGGTGTCGTACCACCTGGGTACATATCAAGGCGTCGGCAATGGGAGAGCCTAAGCAGTGCCGATGGGATGGGGTCATGTCCCGTCCCGTAGATGGCCAGGGGCGCCTGACGAAGCATTAAATGCGTTTGTCTTACACTGTCAGTGTTAGGTATGATAACATTGTAGCACCGTACACCTCGTGTATGTACTATACGCCATTGTTGGGATCCCCTTGGTCATATAAAAGGAGGTCCAAGGCGTTAAAGGAGAGGTCCTTTTTCTCCAACCCTCCGACTCTCACGCGTAGCAGCTGTGTACTGTTTCCCCACACGATGCTCCTGTAGCTGGAACACAAGAACACCCATAATACACAAAACAGAGGTAGGGTTTTATGCTTCTCAGTGGCCCGAACCTAGGTAAAAATCCCTCTTGCTGCTTGTCTGATCTACTCTTTGTGCATACCAACTCCCTGCCGAACCGTAAAGGGACCCTCGAGATCCCATAGGTGCCGCATCCCCCAACATCTTTGGCGCGCCAGGTAGGGGGAGCTAGTTGCGTGAACCTGATCCGACGATCAGTACGCCATTTTCTTCATCAACTCCATGGCCATGGCTCACAAGAAGAACGGATTCACGGCGATCGACCCGTCCACATCCGCCGTGCCTATACCCACCCGGACAGGCGACAACGCGGATGCGGGCGGAGGAGGCAGAGATCCCAAGCCTCCGCGACGCTCTGGCGATCAAGGCCAATCAAGTAGAGATGCCCATGACGGCGGCGGTAATCCATGCACCGCTAGGTCTTAGGATGGAGCTGTGTTGCCTACGGGCGATATAGTGAACTCCAGGGACGGAAGGGCGCCTTCCAAGATGCCCACACCGGCTCATGCGCCGCGGCCTTCTCAGGACACGCGCGATGAACGATGTCATGATGCTGGTGGTTCCAAGCGTCCCCATGAAAAAGCTCCTGCGCATCACTCCCAAGATGCGCTTGAACAGCATATGCACCAAGATGCTGGTGAATGTGGCGTACGATCGCGGGACCGTGATGGACCTCCTTCTAACACGGTTAGGAATCAGAGCACCTCACGTTCCTCACGTCCCTCGCTACTGACCATGTCAGAAGAAGCGATGGAGCAAGCACAACTGCTCCTAAATTTTCGTCCCATCGTGAAGAAGCTCGAAGAATGGAGAGCTACTATCCAGAGCCTCCTCAACCTCGTTGATAGCTACGGGCCGCGGCGGACGGAGCCTTCGCAGAGACGGTCCATCGAGCCAACACGCACAGGTGGAAAAAAGGCTGGAGGTGGTGCAACCAAAATGCACTCACCTCCGCAGCCGCAATAGTGGTTGCCGACTCGGCAGGTCGACGCCTGTGATGGATACTTGACAGCGTCATTCGATCCGTGAACCCGCCGCGACCAATGTCAAGTACTTCGGTAACAAAGCAAGGAAGATGCTCAGACTACCATCGAGCAACGGTGAGAAGCGCGACATCAATCTAATAAGCGCGGGGGGGCTACTGTAGACAAAACTATGCCAGGATATCTGGTCGACCTACCTTAAGAGGTGGGTTGTTCAGCATTTACCCATGAGTTGTGGCGAGTCCAGTGGCCCAATTCCCGAAGGTTCAAATCGGAGGTCCTGAAGAAATACGACAGCAAGACCCACCCGTCAGAGTTCTTGAGCATCTACACCATTGCGGTGCAGGCTGCTAGGGCTCGTGACGACAAGATACTGGTCAACTACTTCCTGTTGGTACTCAAGCCCAATGCGAGGTCATGGTTGATGCATCTGCCCGAGAATTCAATTTGTTCCTGGGCAGACCGGTGCCATGAGTTTGTTGGCGCCTTCACCGGAGGTCACCAAGCTCCTGGCCAGGAAAGTGATTTACATATCATCCCCTAGAAGGAAGGCGAAACCTTGCGCAAGTGCATCCAGACATTCGACCATGTGCATCACAATATCCCAGATCTTCATCCTACCGCTGTTATCAGGGCGTTCCATCAGAATGTACTCAACCGCAGGATGCGCGAAGAGCTGGCGATGAACAAGGTCAGGGATGTCGCCGAACTCTACGCTCTGGCTGACAGATGCGCTCGAGCTGAGGAAGGAAGGAGACTCTCTGGCAAGGAGGTTGCCGCTGGGATCGACTCTAAAGACGAAGACGCTACCGCCCCGGCGAAAAGAGGCTGACGATAGAACAAGAAGCGCAAGGGCAAGGCCGTGCTTGTCGTCGAGGGGTCCAGCAACGTCGATGCCGCCAAGAAGACTAAGGTTTACGCCCCCAGCAAGGAGGTTGCCGGGTGCGCCTCCTGTCAGGCCTTGGCGGCTGCCGACAAGTCGGAGGGCTCTGACAAGCAGTATTGCAAGATCCATTGCACCAAGGGCGACGACCTCCAAAACTGCCGACAAGTTGAGAAGCTTGTCGAGAAGCAGAAAGTTGAGTACGTACGACGAGACAAGGAGAAGGCCCAAGATGGTGCAGAGGGGTCGGGCAAGAAATGCGGTGGCCGAGGAGGTCACCGCGGCAAGGCCAAGAAACAGAAAGAAAGGCCCGCTCGGGGCCATGACAAGGAAGATGTAGATGATGATGGCAATGAAGAGGACGACGAGTCTAGTGAGCATGAGTTCCAGAAGGCTACATAGATGGTGTGCATCAACGGAGGCGCCTCGTTGCATTCCTCTCATCGCCAACTTAAAGAGTGGGCACGCGAGATTATTGCGACAGAATCATCCGTCGATGCCTAGAAGCCGCTGTAATGGTCCAACACGCCCATCATTTTCAACGCCGAGGATCACCCGGACCGCACAAGCTCCGTCGGGTGCGTGCCATTGTTGGTTTCACGAACAATCCGCAACCTCAAGGTGACAAAAATGTTGGTTGACGGTGGGGCCTGTCTGAACTTGATCTCACCTAATGTCATCAAAAGGCTGCAAATCCCTGATGACGATCTCGATGAGACAGGCACGTTTCAAGGGATCAATCCGGGGAGGAGTCAATCGAAGGGCAAGATTATGCTACCAGTAACATTTGGCAGCGAGATGAACTTCAAAATAGAGAAGGTTGTTTTTGATGTCACCAAGATTCCATTGCCATATAATGGTATCCTTGGCCGTCCGGCACTAGCCAAGTTCATGGCGGCATCAAACTACGCATAAAATGTGCTGAAGATGCCCGAGCTGATGAGCGTCATCATGATCAACCCTGACAAGAAAGGTGCGCTTATCTGCGCCGACCAACTCTACCGGGAGGGAGTTGCGGCGCCTGCCGCCAAGGCACTTGCTCCTGCCGCTGAAGCTCCCGGGGGTAAGAAGACTGGCAAAGCCTCTGCTAAACATTTCGTCAAGCGCACCTCTTTGGAGTGCTACACTCCCTTTGACGATGTCCCAGAGAGCTCCACCTGCAAGAACAAGAAATCCAAGGCAGCTCCACCAGAAACCAAAACAGTACCCGCCAAGGAGGATGGTACGGGAGGAACTTTCACCATTAGTTCCATCCTCGATGACCAATAGGAAAGCGCGCTCATTGCTTTCCTGCGAGGGAATGTCGATGTGTTTGCATGGCAACCATTTGACGTCCCCGACGTTCCCAGAGAGGTAATCGAGCACCACCTTGTTGTATGTCCCCATGCACGACCCATCAAGCAAGCCTTGGAGCGGCAAGAGTTTATTGGCGAGGAAATCAGGAAATTGGAAGCAGCAGGTCTGGTCAGAGGGGTGCTCCATCCGACATGGTTGGCCAATCCAGTTGTAGTGCACAAGGCGAATGGGAAATGGAGGTTGTGTATCGACTATATAGATCTCAATAAGGCATGTCCAAAAGATCCTTTCCCCTTGCATGCATCGACCAGATTGTGGACTCCACTGCATGCTGTGATTTGATGTCATTCCTCGATGCTTATTCAGGGTACCATCAGATCTTCATGTCTAAGGAAGACGAGGAGAAGACCACATTTATCACCCCGTGTGGCACATATTGCTTCGTGCATATGCCTTTCGGGTTGAAGAGTGCTGGGTCAACATTTGCAAGGACAATCCAGATTGGTTTTGAACCTCAGCTACATAGGAATATGGAAGCTTATATGGATGACATGGTGGTTAAAACCAAGCACAAGGCAACACTCATACAAGATCTAGAAGAAACGTTCGCAAATCTGTGCAAGATCAACTTGAAGCTCAATCCTGAGAAGTGTGTGTTTGGCGTTCCATCCGGAAAACTTCTTGGATTCTTTGTGTCTCATCGCGAGATCGAAGCGAATCCCGGCAAGATTGAGGCGATTAAGCAAACTGAGGCGCCAAGACGCGTCAAGGATGTGCGTCGTCTTGCCGGTTGCGTTGCGGCTCTGAGCAGGTTCATCTCAAAATCTGCTGAGCACGCCCTGCCATTCTTCAAAATTTTGAAGAAGGTAGGTCCAATGAAATGGACTCCGGAAGTGGAGGTAGCGCTGCAGGATTTGAAGAGGTACCTCTCCTCTCCACCGGCACTGGTCACACCTAAACCACAAGAGCCATTGGTGTTATACGCGGCGACGAATCAAGTGGTTAGTGCTACATTAGTGGCGCAGAGAGAAGCCGGTGAAGAAGCAGCAGCAGAGGCAAGACCGCCAAGCGACGATCTAGGAATTTCCTCGACAGAGTTTGGTACCGGCAAGGCAGGATATGTACAGACAAGTGAAGTGACATAGAGGAAGAAGATGGTGCAATGTCTAGTTTATTTTGTCAGCTCCCTTTTGCAGGGGGCTAGGTCAAGATACTCTGGTATGCAGAAATTGCTTTTTGGTCTCCTTATGGTCTCGAGGAAGCTATGCCATTACTTCCAAGAACATGAGATCACCGTTGTCACCCTCTTTCCACTTCAACGGATTTTGCGGAATCCAGATGCGACCGACAGGATTGTGGAGTGGTCTTTGGAATTGTCAAGCTTTGGTCTCAAATTTGAAAGTACTTCAACTATTTAGAGCAGAGCCTTGGCAGAATTCATTACGGAATGGACTTCGACACCAGACGAAGAGATCCAAGAAACATCCCTCCCTGGCAAGGAAACTAATCAAGAATGGGTCATGTATTTTGACGGAGCTTTCTGCCTGCAAGGGGCTGGTGCTGGCGTGCTTCTTGTCGCACCCACTGGAGATCACCTCAAGTATGTGATTCAGATGCATTTTCCTTGGGAGAGGTCGACAAACAACACCACAGAATACGAATGATTGCTTGCCGGTCTCAAGATCGCGGCAGACCTTGGAATCAAGAAACTGATTGTCAGGGGTGATTCTCAACTTGTCGTCAAGCAAGTCAACAAGGATTACCAGAGCCCGTTGATGGAAGCCTGCGTGGATGAAGTGTGGAAGTTGTAAGAGCGCTTCGACGGTCTGTAGACGGAGCATGTTCCTTGTGCAGAGAACATCATTGCTGATGAGCTGTCGAAGCACGCTGCCCTCAATTTACCTATGGAACCAAGGACTTTTGTACTCCAATTGACTCAGCCATCCGTAGCACCATCAGCGAAGCAAAACAGGAGAAGGAGGTTGAGTTATGGCCGATATTTTCCCATAGAATTCCCGGAGGATGCTGACAAGGAAGCTGCCGGGAACAACGTCAAGCTTGCCTAGGAGCAACAGGCTCCGGCAGGACCTCAAGTCCTTGTTGTAGAGACAAACGCTCCTACAGCAGAAGACATGCCTTTAGTCCTCGCTGTCGAGCCATAGGCTCCAGCATGGGCACAACACATTGTTCAGTTCCTTCAAACAGGAGAAATCCCTAAGGAACAAGAAGAAGCAGAGAAAGTAGCCCATCCGTCTAGTATGTACCAGTTCATGGACGACGTCCTGTACAGAAAATGACCGAACAATGTGAAATTGAAGTGCATTCCTCGAGAGGATGGACTGGAGCTGTTGGCAGAGATACATGGAGGCATATGTGACTCCCACATAGGATCGAGAGCACTCGCCGGCAAAGCATTCCGGTAAGGTTTCTTTTGGCCCACCACCCTCCAGGATGCAACTGCACTAGTAACCAAGTGTGAAGCGTGCCTGTTCCATTCAAAGAAACTACATCAACCAGCTCAAGCTCTTTAGACAATCCCTCTCTCCTGGCCATTTTTGGTCTGGGGGCTCGACATCTTGGGCCCCTTCCCCCGTGCTACCAGGGGCTTTGAGTACTTGTACGTTGCAATCGACAAGTTCACAAAGTGGCCAGAAGTGGAAGAAGTGAGAAAGGTGACAGCACAGTCAGCCGTCAAGTTCTTCAAAGGAGTAGTTTGCCGCTTTGGTGTCCCAAACAGGATCATCATCGATAACAACACGCAGTTCACGAGCTGCACCTTCATGCAGTATGTCCAAGACCTTGGCGGCAAAATATGTTTTGCTTCTATCGCTCACCCCGGGAGCAACGGCCAAGCGAAAAGGGCAAACGTTGAAGTGCTGCGAGGGCTTAAGACAAGAACTTTCAACAAGTTGTGCAAGTGCGGAAGGCACTGGGTTAATGAGCTACCAGCGGTTCTTTGGTCAATCAGAACGACACCAAATCGAGCCACCGGCCAGACACCCTTCTCCCTGGTATACGGGGCAGAAGCAGTTCTCCCCACGGAACTTATATACATATTGCCTCGAGTGCTCTCTTATGATCAACTTGAGCAAGAGCAGTTGCGCCAAGATGATGCGACGCTCCTTGAGGAAGACTGTCTTCAGGCCGCTGTGAGAGCTGCATGTTACCAGCAAGCTTTGCGCCACTACCATGGCCGCAAAGTTCGTGCCCGAAGTTTTGAGGAAGGCGACCTTGTTCTTTGGCGCGTTCAATCGGACAAGAATTCAAACAAGTTGACGTCGAAGTTGGAAGGCCCTTATTGGGCAGTGCGAGTCACCAGGCCTAGCACAGTCCACCTGGTGATCGAGGATGGCATTCTGATGAGGAACTCCTGGAATATCGAGCATCTTCGTAAGTTCTACCCGTAAGGCGCGGTTGCCGACACCCTCAGTGACGGGGGGATGACCCCCGAGTGGCCTCAAACGCCCCTAATGCTCCGGCTCGCCTATAGGGCAAATGGGTGGGCTGCCTTCCAGGAGCCGGCTTGGCTATGCCCCACCGGCTCCAACCCCCCTCCCGGCACCGACGTGCCGGCCACTCCTTCTCCAACCACGGTATGCTGGCCGGCTAGGGCCTCACCGCCCCGCTCCTTTCCCCAGCCGGCCGAACATCGGATGCCCCTGACGAGCTCTGCATGGCAACAGTGGGCCCCGTCCCATCGAGGGTCGCCGCCCGCATGGCCACAGTGGCCCCTATCCCTTCGAGGGTCAGCGCCCGCATGGCCACAGTGGCCTCTCGCCGCTGTTGATGGCGACCAGGCCTCCAACAGTGGCGGCCTGCCCCCAACCACTCCGCTATCTACCCCGGCATGGCTACAGGACAGCCGGCCGGCCGCCGCAAGACGACGCCGCACGTGGCACCCCGTGCCATGACGTGACCAGTCTCGGGGCCCGCCCATGACAAGACCAAAGCTGGTGGCTGTTGGGGACCGTCGCATGGGAAACAAAAAATTTCCTACGCACACACAAACCTATCCATGGTGATGAGCATCTACGAGAGGGAGAGTGGATCTACGTACCCTTGTAGATCGCTAAGCGGGAAGCGTTAAGAAACGCGGTTGGTGTAGTCGAACTTCTTCGCGATCCAAATCGCCGAGCGTCCCGCGATCCAATCACGAACCGTCCCGCGAACACATCATCATCCGTCCCGCAAACTCATCACGATCCATCTCACGATCTTGATCATGATCTGTCCCGCGAACTCATCACGATCCGTTCCGTGATCACATCACGAACCGTCTCACGATCTCGATCACGGTCCTTCCGATCTAGCGTCGAACGGACGGCACCTCCGCGTTCAGCACACGTGTAGCTTGATGACGATCTCCACTGTCTCGATCCAGCAAGAGGAGGTGGAGAGGAGAGAGAGTTCACCGGCAGCGTGACGGCGCTCCAATGATGGTGGTGGAGCAATTCCCGCAGGGCTTCGCCTAAGCGCTGCAGAAAACCGATCTAGAGTAGAAACTATGCACCGGTGGAACGGGTAGCACGTGGCCGGAAATTCTGTCCAAAAACCACCCAATCCACTTGTATATATAGGAGGAGAGGAGAGGAGAGGCATCCAAGGCCTTTGGGTTGGCCGAAATAGGAGGTGGGAAGCAATCCTACTTCACCTCCAATCCTAGTTGGAGTAGGATTGCCTCCTATTGGCTGATTTTCCACTTTTTGCTTTAGGACTTTCTCTCCTGTGCCATGGGCCTTTGTGGATGTTTTCCCAGCCCACTAAGGGCTGGTTATTATTCTCCCACAGCCCATGGACCTCTTGAGGTCGAAATACCCCTCCCGGAGGCCTCCCGGTACACTACCGGCACTCCCGGTACACTACCGATGAGCCCGAAACTTTTTCGGAAACCAAACTGGGACTTCCTATATATGAATCTTTACCTCCAGACCATTCCGGAGCTCCTCGTGATGTCCAGGATCTCATCTGGGACTCCGAACAAACTTCGGTCACCACCATACATAACTCTACACTACCGAAACGTCACCGAACCTTAAGTGTGCAGACCCTGCGGGTTCGAGAACTATGTAGACATGACCGAGACACCTCTACGGTCAATAACCAATGGCGGGACCTGGACGTCCACATTGATTCCTACATATTCTACGAAGATCTTTATCGGTCGAACCTCTATGTCAAGGATTCAGTTAATCCCGTATAACGTTCCCTTTGTTCTTCGGTATGTTACTTGCCCAAGATTCGATCGTCGGTATCTCCATACCTAGTTCAACCTCGTTACTGGCAAGTCTCTTTACTCGTTCCGTAATACTAGATCCCGCAACTAACAATAAGTCACATTGCTTGCAAGGCTTATTGTGATGCTGCATTACCGAGTGGGCACCGAGATACCTCTCCGTCACACGGAGTAACAAATCCTAGTCTCGATCCATGCCAACTCAACAGACACCATCGGAGATACCTGTAGAGCACCTTTATAGTCACCCAGTTACGTTGCGACGTTTGATACACACAAGGCACTCCTCTGATATCTGTGAGTTGCATGATCTCATGGTCATAGGAACACATACTTGACATGCGGAACACAGTAGCAATAAACTGACACGATCATATGCTACGTTTGCAGTTTGGGTCTTGTCCATCACATCATTCTCCTAATGATGTGACCCCGTTATCAAATGACATCTCATGTCCATGGATAGGAAACCTTAACCATCTTTTGATCAGCGAGCTAGTCTATTAGAGGCATACTAGGGACATGGTTTTGTCTATGTATCCACACATGCATCTAAGTCTCCGATCAATACAATTATAGCATGGATAATAAACGATTATCATGAACAAGGAAATATGATAATAACTAATTTATTATTGCCTCTAGGGCATATTTCCAATAGTCTCCCACTTGCACTACAGTCAATAATCTAGTTCACATCACCATGTGATTCGCATTGTTATGAATCTAACACCCAATGAGTTCTGGGGCTCGATCATGCTTTGCATGTGAGAGAGGTCTTATAGTCAACGGGTCTGCGAAATTCAGATCCGTGTGTACTTTGGAAATCTCTATGTCAAACCGTAAACACTGCTACCACACTCCACTTGGTACTATTTCCAAATGGCTGCTCCACTATACGTATCCAGATTGCTACTACTAGTCATCCGGATAGGTGTTAAAGCTTGCATCGACGTAACTCTTTACGGCGAACTCTTTATCACCTCCATAATCAAGAAACATTTCCTTAGTCCTCTGGTTACTAAGGATAATTCTGACCGCTGTCCAGTGATCCACTCCTGGACCACTCTTGTACCCCTTGACAGACTCATGGCAAGGCACACACAGGTGCGGTACACAGCATGGCATAATATAGAGCCTATGGATAAGGCATAGGGGACGACATTCGTCCTTTCTCTTTATTTTGCCGTTGTCGTGCTTTGAGTCTCACTCAACTTCACACCTTACAAATCAGACGAGAACTATTTCTCTGGCTGATCCATTTTGAACTCTTTCAAAATCTTGTCAAGGTATGCACTCATTGAAAGTCTCATCAAGCATCTTGATCTATCTCTATAGATTTTGATGCTCAACAATTAGGTAGCTTTATCCAGGTCTTCCTTTGAAAAACACTTTTCAAATAACCGTTTCATGCTTTCCAGAAACTCTACATTATTTCTGATCAACAATATGTCATCCACATATACTTATCAGAAATTCTATAGTGCTCCCACTCACTTTATTGCAAATACAAGTTTCTCGTAAACTTTGTATAAACATCAAAACTTTGATCACCTCATCAAAGCGTATATTCCAACTCCGAGATGCTTGCTTCAGTCCATGTAAGGATCACCGAAGCTTGCACACCTTTTAGCATCTTTAGGCCTGACAAAACCTTCTGGTTGTATCACATACAACCTTTCCTCAAGTAAACCGTTAAGGAAACGATGTTTTGACATCCATGTGCTAGATTTCATTATTGAAAACACAGCAACTGCTAACATAATTCCAACAGACTTTAGCATCACTAGTCAACTCCTTGAACTTGTCACAAACATCTTTGCAACAAGTCGAGCTTTACAAATAGTGACATTCACCATCAGTGTCTGTCTTCATTTTAAAGATCCATTTGTACTCAACGACCTGCCGACCAACGAGCAAGTCTACCAAAGTCTATACTTGGTTTTCATACATGGATCCTATCTCGGATTTCATGGCCTCCAACCATTTGTCGGAATCCGGGCCCATCATCGCTTCTCCATAGCTCATAGGTTCATCGTTGTCCAACAACATGACATCCAAGACAGGGTTGTTGTACCACTTAGGAGCAGTACACATCCTTGTCGACCTACGATGTTTGATAGTAACTTGATCCTGAAGATTCATGATCATCATCATTAACTTCCTCTTCAACTAACGTAGGCTTCACAGAAACATCTTTCTGCGCTGCGCTACTCTCTAGTTGAACAAACGGTTAACAACCTCATCAAGTTCTATCTTCCTCCCACTCAATTCTTCCGAGAGAAACATTTCCTTGAGAAAGGATCCGTTTAAGCAACAAACACTTTGCACTAGGATCTGAGATAGAAGGTTCACCCAACTGATCTTAGGCTATTCTATGAAGATGCATTTGTCCGCCTTGGGTTCGACCTCATTAGGCGAAAACATTTTCCACACAAGTGTCGCAGCCCCAAATATTAAGAAATGACAGCTTAGGTTTCTATCAAACCATAATTCACATGGTGTCATCTCAATGGATTTAGATGGTGCCCTATTTAAAGTGAATTTAGTTGTCTCTAATGCATAACCCCAAAATTATAGTAGTACAACGACAAGAGACATCATAGCACGCACCATGTCCAATAGAGCATAACTATGATGTTCGGACACACCATCACACTATGGTGTTCCAGGTGGCGTTTAGTTGTGAAACAATTTTCACATTGTCTTAAGTTGTATGCCAAACTCCTGACTCAGATATTCACCTCCACGATCATATCGCATTCATTTTTATCTTCTTGTCACGATGATCTTTAAACTTCACTCTGAATTTGCTTGAACCTTTCAAACGATTCAGACTTGTGTTTCATTAAGTAAATATACACTATATCTACTCAAATCATCAGTGAAGGTAAGAAAATAACGATATCCACTGCACGCTACAAGACTCACTAGATTGCATACATCAACATGTATCATTTCCAATGAATCACTTGCCCGCTCCATCCAACGGGGTCCTCTAGTCATCTTGCCCAAGAGGCATGGTTCGCATGTCTCAACCGATTCAAAATCGAATGAGTCCAAATATCCATCACCATGGAGTTTCTTCATGCGCTTTATACCAATATGACATTTTCCGGCAGTGCCACAAGTATGTGGTACTATCATTATTTAACTTTGTATCTTTTGACATCAATGTTATGAACATGCGTATTACTACGATCAATATTTCAACAAACCATTCTCACTGGGTGCATGACCATTGAAGGTATTATTCATGTAAACAGAATAAACAAACATGATCTAATCATGTTCATGCTCAATGCAAAACACCAAATAACATTTATTCAGGTTCGTCACTAATCCTGAAGGTAGAGAGAGCGTGCGATGTTGATCACATCAACCTTGGAAACATTTCCAACACACATCGTCACCTCACCCTTAGCTAGTTCTCCATTTATTCCATAGCTTTTATTTCGAGTTACTAACATTTAGCAACCGAACCGGTATCCAATACCCAGGTGCTAATAGGAGTACTAGCAAGGTACACATCAATAACTCGTATATCAAATATACTTCTGTCGATGTTTCCAGCCTTCTTATCTACCAAATGTCTAGGGTTGTTCCGTTTCAGCGACCTCTCACCTCATAATAGAAGCACTTAGTCTCGGGTTTGAGTTCAACTTTGGGTTGCTTCACTGGAGCAGCAACTGACTTGCTATCCATGAAGTTTCCCTCCTTGCTCTTGCCCTTCGCAAAACTAGTGGTTTGATTAACCATCAACAGTTGACGCTCCTTATTGATTTCTACCTTCGCGGTGTCAAACATCGCGAACAGCTCAGGGATCAATACTTCTATCCCTGGTGTATTATAGTTCATCACTAAGTTATAGTAGCTTTAGTGACAGTGACTTGGAGAACTATATCAATCACTATCTTATCTGGAAGATCAACTCCCACTTGATTCAAGCGATTGTAGTACCCAGACAATCTGAGTACATGCTCAACGATTGAGCTATTCTCCTTCATCTTACAGGCAAAGAATCTTGTTGGAGATCTCATATCTCGCAACACAGGCACAAGCCTGAGATCACAATCTCTGCTCCTAGAACATCTCATATGTTCCGTGACGTTCAAAACGTTTCGGAGCCTCAATTCTAAGCCGTAATGCATCACGCACTAAACTATCAAGTAGTCATCGAAACGTGCCTGTCAGATGTTCACAACATCTATAGACAACGCTAGAGGGGGTGGCGCACCGAGCGGTGCATTAAGGACATAAGCCTTCTATGCAGCAATGAGGACAATCCTCAGATCACGGACCAAGTCCGCAATATTGCTACCAACATCTTTCAACTCTATTTCTGTAGGAACATATAAAAATTTAAGGGAGCTACAGCGCGAGCTAGTAATCTACAACATAATTTGCAAAGACACTTTGACTATGTTCATGATAATGAGTTCAATTAATCATATTACTTAAGAACTCCCACTCAAATTGACATCCCTCCGATCATTCGAGTGATACATGATCCAAATTCACCAACTCAAGTCCGATCATCACGTGAGTTGAGGTGGCTGCAATGGTGAACATCATTATGTTGATCATATCTACTATATGACTCATGTTCGACCTTTCGGTCTCTCGTGTTCCGAGGCCATGTCCGTACATGCTAGGCTCGTCAAATTTAACCCGAGTGTTCTGCGCGTGCAAATCTGGCTTGCACCCGTTGTATGTGAACGTAGAGTCTATCACACCCGATCATCACGTGGTGTCTCAACACGACGAACTTTCGCAACGGTGCACACTCGGGGAGAACACAGTTCATCTTGAAATTCAAGTGAGGGATCACCTTATAATGCTATTGCTATACTAAGCAAAACAAGGTGCATAAAAGGATTAACATCTCATGCAATTCATAAGTGACATGATATGGCCATGAACTTGTGTTTAAGATCTCCATCTTCGAAACATCGGCATGATCTCCATCATCACCGGCACAACACCATGATCTCCATCAATGTGTTGCCATTGGAGTTGTGGCGCCATCCCTACTTCTACTTCTATTGCTACCGCTTAGCGATAAAGTAAAGCATTACATAGCGCTTAATGATTGACACGCAGGTCATACAATAATTAAAGACAACCCTATGGCTCCTGCCGGTTGCCGTACTCAACAACATGCAAGTCGTGAAATTCTATACATCACATGATCATCTCATACATCACATATATCTCATCATGTAATTGGCCATATCACATTACAACATACCCTGCAAAAACAAATTAGACGTCCTCTAATTGTTGTTGCATGTTTTACGTGGCTGCTACGGGTATCTAGCAAGAACGATTCTCACCTATGCATAAACCACAACGGTGATACATAGATTGCTTTTAAACCTTCTCAAGGACCGCCTTTGTCGGATCCGATCCAACTAAAGTGAGAGAAACTGTCACCCGCAAGCCATCTAAGCAACAAGTTGCGTCGAGGGAACCGGTCTCTCGTAAGCATACGAGTAATGTTGGTCCGGGCTGCTTCATCTCACAATCCCGCTGAACCAAAATCCGACCAAGGGAGGAAGCAATCTAAGCATCAATGCCCACAAACCTTTTGTGTTCTACTCGAGATCTCATCGAACCATTAACCTAGCTCATGATGCCACTGTTCGGGAACGTCGCATGGGAAACAAAAAATTTCCTATGCACACGCAAACCTATCCATGGTGATGAGAATCTACGAGAGGGAGAGTGGATCTACGTACCCTTGTAGATCGCTAAGCGGGAAGCGTTAAGAAACGCGGTTGGTGTAGTCGAACTTCTTCGCGATCCAAATCGTCGAGCGTTCCGCGATCCAATCACGAACCGTCCCGCGAACACATCATGATCCGTCCCGTGAACTCATCATGATCCATCTCACGATCTTGATCATGATCTGTCCCGCGAACTCATCACGATCCGTTCCGTGATCACATCACGAACCGTCTCACGATCTCGATCACGGTCCTTCCGATCTAGCGTCGAACGGACGGCACCTCCGCGTTCAGCACACGTGCAGCTTAATGACGATCTCCACTGTCTCAATCCAGTGACAGGAGGTGGAGAGGAGAGAGAGTTCACCGGCAGTGTGACGGCGCTCCGGTGATGGTGGTGGAGCAATTTCGGCAGGGCTTCGCCTAAGCGCTGCAGAAAACCGATCTAGAGTAGAAACTATGCACCGATGGAACGGGTAGCACGTGGCCGGAAATTCTGTCCAAAAACCACCCAATCCACTCGTATATATAGGAGGAGAGGAGAGGAGAGGCATCCAAGGCCTTTGGGTCGGCCGAAATAGGAGGTGGGAAGCAATCCTACTTCACCTCCAATCCTAGTTGGAGTAGGATTACCTCCTATTGGCTGATTTTCCACTTTTTGCTTTAGGACTTTCTCTCCTCCGCCATGGCCCTTTGTGGCTGTTTTCCCAGCCCACTAAGGGCTGGTTATAATTCTGCCACAGCCCATGGACCTCTTGAGGTCGAAATACCCCTCCCGGAGGCCTCCCGGTACACTACCGGCACTCCCGATACACTACCGATGAGCCCGAAACTTTTCCGGAAACCAAACTGGGACTTCCTATATATGAATCTTTACCTCCGGACCATTCTGGAGCTCCTCATGACGTCTGGGATCTCATACGGGACTCCGAACAAACTTCGGTCACCACCATACATAACTCTACACTACCGAAACGTCACCGAACCTTAAGTGTGCAGACCCTGCGGGTTCGAGAACTATGTAGACATGACCGAGACACCACTACGGTCAATAACCAATGGCGGGACCTGGACGTCCACATTGGTTCCTACATATTCTACGAAGATCTTTATCGGTCGAACCTCTGTGTCAATGATTCAGTTAATCCCGTATAACGTTCCCTTTGTTCTTCGGTATGTTACTTGCCCGAGATTCGATCGTCGGTATCTCCATACCTAGTTCAACCTCGTTACCGGCAAGTCTCTTTACTCGTTCCGTAATACTAGATCCCGCAACTAACAATTAGTCACATTTCTTGCAAGGCTTATTGTGATGTTGCATTACCGAGTGGGCCCCGAGATACCTCTCCGTCACACGGAGTAACAAATCCCAGTCTCGATCCATGCCAACTCAACAGACACCATCGGAGATACCTGTAGAGCACCTTTATAGTCACCCAGTTACGATGCGACGTTTGATACACACAAGGCACTCCTCCGATATCTGTGAGTTGCATGATCTCATGGTCATAGGAACACATACTTGACATGCGGAAAACAGTAGCAATAAACTGACACGATCATATGCTACGTTTGCAGTTTGGGTCTTGTCCATCACATCATTCTCCTAATGATGTGACCCTGTTATCAAATGACATCTCATGTCCATGGCTAGGAAACCTTAACCATCTTTTGATCAGCGAGCTAGTCTATTAGAGGCATACTAGGGACATGGTTTTGTCTATGTATCCACACATGCATCTAAGTCTCCGATCAATACAATTATCGCATGGATAATAAACGATTATCATGAACAAGGAAATATGATAATAACTAATTTATTATTGCCTCTAGGGCATATTTCCAACAGTGGCCCCCGCAACCGGTCGTAGTGGCTGTCGGCCGGGGGCCTCCACGACCATTATACTCATATTGTAAGCCGGGGGGTTGGCCTATAAAACCCCCCAGGCCTTTCCCATGCAAACACAAAGAAGAGAACGACGAGCAACGCCCAAAGAAGAACAGCGATAGCACCACCCACGTAGCACCTCCCATGGGGAACCTCTCGGGCCGGAGCACCTAGCTCCCACCTCGATTCATACAGCTCAAGGAGCACCTTTGTAACCTTCACCATCATCTCAACGATACCAAGCAGGAGTAGGGGTTTTACCTCCCACGGAGGGCCCTAAACCTAGGTACATCGCGTGTCAGTCACCATTTGTGCCTAACCCCGTTCCCGGAGTCCACCGGCATCCTTTCGGCCCCCCTCGATTAACCTACCCATGGCATCTGCCGTGACAAAACCACGACACCCGGCAACCCCTTTTGTACAAGTCTTGCTGTAAAGGCATGCGATCCTTTGTACAAAGCCAGGCGCAGACCCTATGCATAGTTAATAAGATCGAGCGTCTTAAAACTCTTGCCAATTTCCATGTTTTCTTATATGCATGTTTATCTGAGATGTTGCATTACGCTTATTCCTAGCAATTACTGATGAACCGCCAAGGTTCCGTATCTCAATTTTCTCTTCTTTATTTTTCTTATAGGATAGAAGGTTCTCTCACGTGCAAGTTGTCAGGGGGGGATGGGTGATGATATGGACACCAAGGGAAACGTTCGAAATCGGCACCTTGCAGGAAGGGATACCGCAACAAGAAGATAAGTTGCAAAACCCTAAGTAATTTTTTACTGTGAAGCTGTTCTCCTTGGACGATTTCGATTTTTGTATGGGAAACCCGCACGTGAAGGAACCTTGCCGTGATTAGTCATGCCCTTGCTCTGTTTCGAGTCCTCCCAACAATTTCAAGTGGCTACGCTAAGAACGTTAGGGTAACTTGTCATGATTGGTCGTGCCCTTACTCTGTGTCGAGTCTTCTCAACAGCTTAGGTGGTTGCGCTAAGAATGTCAAGGTATCTTGCCGGCTGCGGCACCGCCAGCAGGCTGCCAAGGATTCGCTACTCAAAGCGCTCACAGCAGAGCTGCCTGCATCGGCAAGTTTTCCAAAAAGCGTAGGGGATGCACCATACAAGAGAAGAATCAACAAGAAGAATAACATGCTTTCGTTAAAAAAGATTGAAGATTACACGAGATTGTGTCTCTTCGTAAGTACATCTTTATTTGACTTTCCCCCCTAGGGGCAAGTTACAAGAGGAAAAATATAGGAAGAGGCCCCCGATAGAAGCCCAGCTTGACCCCTCCTGGACCAGCACTGCACGGAGGGGAGGGCTTCCAGAACCTGCTGGGATATCCAAATGGAAGATGAGTCAGCGCCCGGGACAAGGACCCCCGGCAAGGTCGTTTCGCCGGGAGGGGTAGAGGCGTGAGCTGACGGTGATGGTGCGACCGACGGTCAGTCTGAGCTCAGGTCATCATATTACGACTTGACGTCCTGAAGATCGGACCCATTGTCGTCATCTTCACCACTGTCCTCCTCATCACTGTCGCTCGAGGAGGAACTTTCAGCACCGCTCGAGCTCTCTTCATAGCAGCGGAGACGGACGCCCGAGCGCCCATAAATCCTGACGGAGAGCAGGTCGGACTCCATCATCTTGAAGCGGAGGACATGCCCATCCCAAAGGTTGTGGGCATGGGCGAAGGTTTTCCAACTGCGCCTGAGGAACATAACGCGATGTGCGGCACCATTACAACAGCGATGCGCCCGCAACCATAGGGCGGGTGGTTTGTTGACCTCCATCGCCCTAGTGAAAGAGTGAGGGAGGCATATATGGCTCCGAAGGGGACCGCGTAGCTTGAGGACGAACTCTAGCATCGTCCCCTCAACATGAGCCTCTTTGAGGAGAGGGTCTGGCATTGGAGGAAGAGGTGGGATGGCACTCCACCTCCCCCGACCTCGACCTCCACGTTGACCATGACCCCTCGTGCCTCTTCCACCACGCACATTCGGGTCACCTTCCACCTCTGCGGCTGAAGCGGTGGCATGAACCCGACGGGAACCCCTCGTCCTTGGTGCGGAGGACGGTGGCCGCCCTCGCCCCCTAATCATGGCTAGGGATGGGCGCAACTCAAGATCAGGAAAGTGTAGAAGGGCAAGATCTGGGGTCCCACACTCGATGGAGAAGGAAGGATGGATGAGCATCGCCCTTGCTACCCCTCAATTTATAGGGGGGAGCGCGGGGGCTGGCTCTCCCCCTGCTCCAAGAGTCGCCGCCCATCTCTTCCAATAGTGTCGCCCACGATCACGGGGCGAACAGGTAACCGCCCCGTTACCCCAATCCATGGCGCTGCGGTTTCTGCGACCGCTCGGGACTCTAAGTCATGGGTGCCCGTCGCTGCCCCTCCCCCACTATGCATGCGACGCGCGTGGCGGAAACGGCCTGACGCAGTAATTGAAATAATAGTGGCCACTCCGCGCACGTATCCCACGTCGCACACCTAGCGCGCCTCGTGGGGGATGCAGTAAGCGGAATGATTGCAATGGCTGACTCCTGCCACGCGAGCCCGTGCACTTGTTTCGGCCTAGCCCAACAACGCCTCGCACCCATGTGTGGCCCAGGCCCGGGGGCTCCTGTCGGTGTACTAAAGTTTGTGTCTTTTAGTACCCCTTACTTGTGCATGGGCAGTTGTAGTCGCGCTAGCGGCAAGGCCCGCCAGGGGGCTGCAGGACGCAAGTACAAGGAAGTCAAGAAAAGATTCAAGCCGATGCTCGATGGCCCATGGAACCCCGGCAAGAAGTGCACCCGGCAAGACCTCGCCACCCAACCAGCGCAGAGGACAGGTGTCGTCCCACCTGGGTACGTGTCAAGGCATCGGCGATGGGAGAGCCTAAGCGGTGCCGGTGGGACAGGGTCCTGTCCCGCCCCATAAACGGTCAGGGGCGCTTGACGAAGCATTAAATGCATTTGTCTTACACCATTAGTGTTAGGTATGATAGCACTGTAGCACTGTACACCTCGTGTACGTACTATATGCCACTGTTGGGATCCCCTTGGTCATATAAAAGGAGGCCCAAGGCATTACACGAGAGGACCTTTTTTTCCAAGCCTCCGGCTCACACGCATAGTAGCTGTGTACTATTTCCCCATAGCTCTCCAATAGCTGGAACGCAAGAACACCCATAATACACAAAGCAGGAGTAGGGTTTTACGCTGCTCAGCGGCCCGAACCTAGGTAAAAATCCCTCGTGCTGCTTGTCTGATCTGCTCTTTGTGCATACCAACTCCCTGTCGAACCGTAAAGGGAACCTCGAGATCCCATAGGTGTCGCATCCTCCGACATTTATGTGCACTGCATGTGCCACAGGGAAATTATTATTAAGGCACTCTCACCTTAAAATTTTAATGATCCACTCCTTATTTTTCAATGCATTCAAGAATGATACAGAATAATCAATTATTGTTTGAGTTATGTTGGTACTTCATGGTATTCATAGACACATCTACAAGATGGTCTTAGGTCTGTATCATCCACACAAAACCATGTGTATACTGAAGTAAGTGCTCAAATTGATGAATTTAGAGCAAATGATCCTACGCTTGGGATAATTCCATTGGAATGGAAATGTCATTCAATTTGATTCATGAGAAATCCATGGTCATATTTAGTATGTCGTGTACCTACCCAGAATGGTGTGGCTAGATCTCTTTTCAAAGAGAGTCAAGTTGCATGGTCATTGCTACAAAATTGTGATTAGCCAACATTTTGTTGGTGGTAACATGCGGTCACACACACCCCATATTTGGTCTAAATGTGACCAAGGCATATAATACTTTGCCCCCTTGCAGTTTGTACATGCAAATCAGTGAAGTATTTCCCATCTGTTATAATTTGATTGCATTACAATATCACCACCCTAGTGTACATCAAGGACCTTCACATATATTTGGGATCTATGTGAGGAATAACTACGGTATGATAGTTAATCCGTCAAATACCTTAACCCTTGTGAGGGAGTTATTTGCAGCCCGTGTGTTGATTGCTTTCGCAATGAGGACATTTTCTGGCACTAGGGGGATGTACCATATATAATGCCACGAAATGCATGAAAAATGTCATACACATTGTGTCCACGTACTTCGGAATCTGAGCTAGAGGTCCAGGTTATGAGAAATTTGCAACATAGTGCAAATAATCTGTCATATACATTTACTAGTGACAAAGGTGTCACTAAATTCTAGTACGAGAATAAGTGGAGGTACCTAATAACCACTCGTATCCCCATATGAGAGCAATATGGGGAGGATTCTGGTCACACGAGATTAAATTCTCATATATATTTTTCTGCGGAAACAGAGGAAATGGTCCCCTCAATCAGTAAATGTGATTCAACCTCGGGTTGAATGACACCTGGTGGATGCGCGTCGTCCGTAGCCCAGCACCAGTGTGCACACATATTTTTGGTGTTGGTACAGCGAAACACCTTGATTTCGTTGTTGTGGGAAATCACAAGGAGTTAAGAGGTGTAACAAAATTCCACAAATGATATTGACGTCGGGGAACGTTGCATGGAAACAAAATTTTCTACACTTCACCAAGATCAATCTAGGAGATGAGAATCTACAAGAGGAGAGATCGGATCCACATACCCTTGTAGATAGCTAAGAGGAAGCGTTAAGAAACGCGGTTGATGTAGTCGAACGTCTTAGCGATCCAAATCGCAAGCCATCCCGCGATCAAATCACGATCTAGCGCCAAGTGGATAGTACCTACGCATTCAACACACGTACAACTCGATGACAATCTCCGATTTCTTGATCCAGCAAGAGAGGGCGGAGAGGTAGATGAGTTCTCTGGCAGCACAACGACATGGTGATGGTGGTGGTGAAGAAAAATCTCCACATGGCTTCGTCAATCACAACGGAAACTATGACGGAGGATAATCTAGAGGGGTGGGGTTGCTGGCACATGGCTTGGGGAAATCTTGATGTGTTTTGGGTGCTAGCCCTGCCTCTCCATTTATATGTTGAGCCCTGGGGTCGAAACTTGGAGAAAGAGCCTCCTCAAAGTCGGTTTGGCACGCAAGGCAAGAGTCCTCCTCGGACTCCAGGGCCAGATGCCAGGGTCCTCGACATATAGCAATAGACGCCAGGGTCCCTGGCGTCTGGCCCCTGGCCTCCGCGAAACTCCTTTTTGCACCTTCCTAAAGCCTCGTGGGCTTTACCTCTTGGCCCAAATAAAGTGTTCATGTACCCAAACATTTTGGGAAACATCCGGAACCCCTTCCGGTGAATTTCAGAACCCTTCCGAAGACCAAACACTATTATCCCATATATCAATCTTTACCTCCAGACTATTCCAGAGCTCCTTGTCATGTCCGGGATCTCATCCGGGACTCCAAACAACTTTCGGTCACCAATGTAATAACTCAACTATACTTATATCGTCACCAAACATTAAGTGTGTAGACCCTGCGGGTTCGAGAACTATGCAGACATGACCGAGACACCTCTACGGCCAATAACCAATAGAGGGACCGGGATGCCCATATTGGTCCCTACATATTCTACGAAGAACGTTATCAGTTGAACCTCTATGTCAAGGATTCAGTTAATCCCGTATGCAGTTCCCTTTGTTCATAGGTATGTTACTTACCCGAGATTCAATCATCGGTATCTCCATACCTAGTTCAATCTCGTTACTGGCAAGTCTCTTTACTCATTCTGTAATACAAGATCTCGTGGCTAACTCTTTAGTCACTTTGCTTGCAAGGCTTATTGTGATGTTGCATAACCAAGTGGGCCCTGAGATACCTCTCTGTCACACGGAGTAACAAATCCTAGTCTCGATCCATGCCAACTCAATAGACACCCTTGGAGATAGCTGTAGAGCATCTTTATAGTCACCCAGTTACAATGCGACGTTTGATACTCACAAGGCCCTCCTACGGTGTCAGTGAGTTGCATGATCTCATGGTCATAGGAACAGATACTTGACATGCTGAAAACTATAGCAATAAATGTTGGGGAACGTTGCATGGGAAACAAAAAAATTCCTACGCACACGCAAGATCAATCCATGGTGATGAGCATCTATGAGAGGGAGAGTGGATCTATGTACCCTTGAGAGCGCTAAGCGGGAAGCATTAAGAAACGCATTTGATGTAGTCGAACGTCTTCGCGATCCAAATCGTCGAGCGTCCCATGATCCAATCACGATCCGTCCCGATCTAGCACCGAATGGACGACACCTCCGCGTTCAGCACACGTACGGCTTGATGACGATCTCTGACTTCTTGATCCAGCAAGAGGGAGCAGAGAGGTAGACAAGTTCTCCGGCAGTGCGACGGCGTCGCGGAGATGGTGGTGGAGTATTTCCAGAAGGGCTTCGCCTAAGCACTGTTGAAACCGATCTAGAGGAGAAACTATGGACTAGAGGAGAGGGTTGCACGTGGCTGAAAATCTATGTGCAAAAACCCTAAAACCTCTAGTATATATAGGAGGAGGAGAGGAGGAGGCTTGGCGCAAGGGCCAGCCCTTGGTGGCTTCGGTCAAAGTGGAGGGAGGAGTCCTCCTCCTCCACTCCTAGTAGGATTAGGACTCCTTCCTTATTTCCACCTTTTTGCCTTTTTCCACCTTTTCCACTTTGGACTTTCTTCCCAGCCGCATGGGCCTTCTGTGGGAAAGTAATGATTACTAAGGGCTGTGAGAAAGTAATGATATCCACCACGCGCTGCAACATTCACTGGACCGCACACATCAATATGTATGATTTCCAACAAGTCACTTGCCCGTTCCATTGTTCGAGAGAACGGCGTTTTAGTCATCTTGCCCATGAGGCATGGTTCACATGTGTCAAGTTATTCAAAATCAAGTGACTCCAAAAGTCCATCTGCATGGAGCTTCCTCATGCATTTTACACCAATATGACCCAAATGGCAGTGCAACAAGAAAGTGTTACTATCATTATCGACTCTACATCTTTTGGCATCAATGTTATGAACATGTGTATCATCACTATCAAGATTCAATATGAATAAACCCCTCACATTGGGTGCATGACCATAAAAGATATCACTCATATAAATAGAATAACCATTATTCTCTGATTTAAATGAGTAACCGTATTGCAATAAACAAGATCCAGATATAATGTTCATGCTTAACGCAAGCACTAAATAACAATTATTCAGGTTCATCACTAATCCCGATGGTAATCAAAGAGAGAGCATGCCGACAGCGATCACATCAACCTTGGAACCATTTCCCACGTGCATCGTCACTTCGTCCTTCGCCAGCCTTCGTCTATTCCATAGTACCCGTTTTGAGTTGCAAATGTGAGCAACCGAACAGGTATCAAATACCCAGGCACTACAATGAGAGCTAGTAAGGTACACATCAATAACATGTACATCATATATACCTTGTTTTTTGTTGGCCTCCTTCTTGTTAGCCAGGTACTTGGGGTAGTTCTGCTTCTAGTGACCAGTTCCCCTGCAATGAAAGCACTCAGTTTTTGGCTTGGGTCCAGCCTTGGGTTTCTTCACGGGAGGAGCAACTGCTTTGCCATCCTTCTTGGATTTACCCTTCTTTCCCTTGACATTTTTCTTGAAACTAGTGGTTTTATTGACCATCAACACTTGATGTTCTTTTTGGATTTCAGACTTAGCGACTTTCAGCATTGCAAACAGCTCGGCGACTGACTTGTTCATCCCGTGCATGTTATAGCTCAACACAAAGATCTTGTAGCTAGGTGGCAGTGATTGAAGAACTCTATCAGTGATCGCCTCTGGCGGAAGGGGCATCCCTAACTCCACCAGACGAGTCGAATACCTAGACATTCTGAGTATAAGTTCGCAGATAGACCCGTTCTCCTCCATTTTGCAAGCATAGAACTTATCGAAGGTCTCATACCTCTCAATTCGGTCATTCTTCTTAAAGATAAACTGCAAGTCCTGGAACATCTCATATGCTCCATGACGTTCAAAACGTCTTTGAAGTCCCGGTTCCAAGCCATACAATATTGCACACCGAACTATTGAGTAATCTCTAGAACGTGCCTCCCAAGCGTTCTTAATGTCTTCGGATGACATGTCTTCGGGTTGGTTACCAAGTGGTGCATCAAGGACATATGACTTCTGGGAAGCCGTGAGGATAATCCTCAGATTACGGGCCCAGTCACAAAGTTACTTGCATCATCTTTCAACTTAGCTCTCTCTAGGAACGCATTAAAATTCAGGGGTACTACTGCGCGAGCCATTGATCTACAACATAAATATGCAAAGGTTACTTATACTATTGTTCAAGATAATGAGTTTAGTTAAGCAAATTACTAAAGCTCCCACTCAAATCGACATCCCTCGGGTCATCTGAGTGACACATGATCCAAATTCACCAACTCAAGTCCGATCATCACGTGAGTTCAGGTGGTTTCAATGGTGAACATCAGCATGATGATCATATCTACTATATGACTCATGTTCGACCTTTCGGTCTCTTGTCTTCCGAGGCCATGTCTATACATGCTAGGCTCGTCAAGTTTAACCCGAGTGTTCTGCATGTGCAACACTGGCTTGCACCCATTGTATGTGAACGTAGAGTCTATCACACCCGATCATCACGTGGTGTCTCGACACGACAAACTTTCGCAACGGTGCACACTCGGGGAGAACACAATTTATCTTGAAATTTAAGTGAGGGATCACCTTATAATGCTACCGTTGTCCTAAGCAAAACAAGGTGCATAAAAGGATTAACATCACATGCAAATCATAAGTGACATGATATGGCCATGAACTTGTGCTATTGATCTCCATCTTGAAAGCACCGGCATGATCTTCATCGTCACCGGCATGACACCATGATCTCGATCATCTTGATCTCCATCAACGTGTCGCTATCGGGGTTGTCGCGCCCACCATGCTTCTACTACTATTGCTACCATTTAGCGATAAAGTAAAGCATTAATGATTGACACGCGGGTCATACAATAATTAAAGACAATCCTATGGCCCCTGCCGCTTGTCGTACTCATCGACATGCAAGTCGTGATATTCTATACAACACATGATCATCTCATACATCACATATATCTCATCATGTAATTGGCCATATCACATCACAACATACCCTACAAAAATAAGTTAGATGTCCTCTAATTGTTGTTGCATGTTTTATGTGGCTTCTATGGTTATCTAGCAAGAACAATTCTCACCTACACATAAACTACAACGGTGATACATAAGTTGCTTTTCAACCTTCTCAAGAAACGCCTTTGTCGAATCCGATCCAACTAAAGTAGGGGAAACAGACACCCGCCAGCCATCCTTGTGCAACGAAGTTACACGTCAGTCGATGGAATCGGTTTCTCGTAAGCGTACGAGTAAGGTTGGTCTGGGCCGCTTCATCCCACAGTACCGCTGAACCAAAAACCCGACCAAGGGAGGAAGCAATCTAAGCATCAATGCCCACAAACTCTTTGTGTTCTACTTGAGATCTCATCTACACATAGACCTAGCTCATGATGCCACTGTTGGGGAATGTTGCATGGGAAACAAAAAAAATTCCTACGCACACGCAATATCTATCCATGGTGATGAACATCGACGAGAGGGAGAGTGGATCTACGTACCCTTGTAGATCGCTAAGAGGGAAGCGTTAAGAAACGCGGTTGATGTAGTCGAACGTCTTTGCGATCCAAATCGCCGCGCGTCCCGCGATCCAATCATGATCCGTCCCAGTCTAGCACCAAACGGACGGCACCTCCGCATTCAGCACACGTACGGCTTGATGATGATCTCCGCCTTCTTGATCCAGCAAGAGGGAGCGGAGAGGTAGACGAGTTCTTCGGCAGCGCGACGACGTTGCGGCAATGGTGGTGGAGTAATTCCAGCAGGGCTTTGTTGGAAATATGCCTTAAAGGGAATAATAAATTGGTGAATATCATATTTCCCTACTCATGATAATCGTTTATTATCCATGCTAGAATCGTAATGATCGGAAACTTAGATACATGTGTGGATACATAGACAACACCATGTCCCTAGTATGCCTCTAGTGAACTAGCTCGTTGATCAAAGATAGTTAAGGTTTCCTAGCCATGGACATGAGATGTCATTTGATAATGGGATCACATCATTAGGAGAATGATGTGATGGACAAGACCCAAACTACAAACGTAGCATATGATCGTGTCAGTTTATTGCTACTGTTTTCGACATATCAAGTATATGTTCCTATGACCATGAGATCATGCAACTCACTGACACCGGAGGAATACCTTGTGTGTATCAAACGCCGCAATGTTACTGGGTGACTATAAAGGTGCTCTACAGGTATCTCCGAGGGTGTCTGTTGGGTTGGAATGAATCAAGACTGGGATTTGTTACTCCGTGTGACGGAGAGGTATCTCAGGGCCCACTCGGTAATACAACATCACAAGAAGCCTTGCAAGCAATGTGACGGGGTTTATACCCCCAGGTAGGCCAAAGCGATGGGGTCCTCCCCTCTCCGCTTTGAAGAAAAACCGAACGGCCGGCTGGACGAGGCCGGCTGGGGATACGCCACGCGAGCCGTCTCCAGCTAGCGCTTCGCCCGGCTGGTCGAGCGGCCGGGCATGCTCCCGCCCGGCTAGTCAAGCAACCGGCTGCCCACGAGCCGGGATTTCTGTTGACTTGGGGATGGACACACCCTGTCCCATCCGCCTGTCTGCGGGTACGGCAGCGCAACGTGACTGGCGGGACGGGCGACCTTGTGGCCACAGTGGTCGCTGACGCGTCGTCCCGCATGGCTACCGTTCATCCGTCCGGGCCGCTGACCTCGGTGAGCGCGACTGGATGGGGAACAGTTCCAGCACGCCTTCGCCACTCGAGTGCCTGCCCCGGCGTGGCTATAGTGCCGCGTGCCATACCGACGACCTCGGCCAGCTAGCGCTAAACGGCGCCTCCCCGGGCGGCCCGTGTCGGGGCAGGTGGGGGATGGCCAATCACGGCGCCCGTCGGCGGGTCCCAGCAGGGATGGGATCGCTCGGCTGGCGGGCCTCGCCCACGACGAGACGATACGAGCCGCAGGACCCCCTGGCCAGGCGGAGAGGCTGCCAGTCGGATCCCTCCACCCTCGTACCTAAATCATATTGTAAGAGCCGAGGGGTTGGCCTATAAAACCCCCTGAGCCCCCCATGCAACGGGGATGACAAAATGCCCGATCAAGAACATATACAGAGGGAGCTCTCATATCTTCCCTCGCAGTGGAGGAAGACGAGGCGGCTGCTCCTTTCTTCCTCCCCCAAACACAGCTCTAGGAGCACCTCTGTATACCTATCCACCCATCCAACGAATCCAAGCAGGACTAGGGGTGTTGCCTCCTACGGAGGGCCCCGAACCTGGGTACATCACGTGTCTCCACCTTCTTGTGCCCAATCTCGCACCCGGAGCCCATCGGCGTCCTATGGCCCAAACACCACCGATAAGCCACCCTATGGCATCTGCTGTGAGAAAACGACGACAGTTGGCGCCCAGCGTGGGGCCATCCGCGGTGCCATTCGGGTACATGCTCTGGGCGGGACCTCACGCCATTCCTCGTCGTCGTCGCTCGGCCTGGCGAAAACTGTGGGGGCCTTGTGGGGCTTGTCGTGGCACGCCCTGCGGGCAACTCCGACGGCCCAGCGGCCGACATCGACGCGCTCACCGAGCGTTTCGGCAGGCTTAGCCTTGCCGAGGCTTCGACCGCGGTTGAGTACCCTGCGAGGGTGCTCGCTTGGGCCGGCCCTCCCACAGCCGTGGGCATACTCGCTGCAGCCCGCCCCAGCGGGTCCCGCGACCATGAGGGGGTGATGGCCATCACCTCCTCCACCGCCTCTGGATGGGCGCGCGTAGCGGCTACCGCTGCTGCCGCCCGCGTCGGCACGTCCGACCCAGTCGGCGCGGCCCTCCGGGGCTTAAGCATCCCGATCGCCCCGGCGGCAAACCCCGATACCGCCGTGGCCGACCTCGAGGTGGCTCGTCGCATCCTCTTCGAGGATGCCACCGCCCTCGTCGCCACGCGCCACCGCATGGAGGTGGCGCAGCGGGAATACCCTTCCGCTTACGGCCTTACCCCGGCTAGCGCCGAGCCCAGCCGGCGTGGGGCCGTGCGCGACAGCGGCCGCATGGTCGCCGAAATCCTCGGTGGAAAAATGCCCATCTATGACACCCCCGCAGCTAACCTGCGGGCCCTAAAGGTGGCCTACGAGGAGCTAGACACCTTGGAGGGCGAAGAGCGCGCCACCCATGAGCGCCACATCAAGGAGCTTATCGATGCTGCTGACACACAGCAGCATCAGCTCGCGCCAGGCGGCACCACCGCTGAAGGCCCCCAGCCCGAGCGCGAGGGCACGGGAACTGCCGGCCGCCAGGCGGCCCAGTACTCCTATTACCCTCGCGTCTCCGGGCGCCGGGTCGATATGCGTGACCCTCGGCCCTCTCAGCCGCCGAGGAGTGAGCAACCGGCTGTCAGCAGCCAGCGCACTAACGAGCCGCCTCGCGGCGGCCGCTACCACGAAGCGCCGGCATCCGGTAACCGGCACAGGCGGGAGCACACACCGCCCCCGCGACACGGGTCGCGGCAATCAATGCCGCCCACCATCCGTCCCGAGCTCTCAGCACGGCTCGGGCCATGTGTCCCCCGCAGCGAGGACGATGCTCGCAACCGCATCGACCAACTCGCGCAATCCGCTCTCCTCGAAGAGGAGGGCTCAATTGGTCTGGCTTGCTTCGGCCCCCGGATCCGCATTGAGCCATTCCCGAAGGGCTTCACGCTCCCAAGGGACACCCCAAAGTACAACGGGGCCACTAAGCCCGAAGACTGGCTAATCGACTACACCACCGCGGTGGGCATCGCCAGGGGAAATAAACACGTAGCCGTTCTCTACGCCCTCCTCATGCTTATCGGCTCAGCCCGCACCTGGCTCAACAGCCTGGCAGCCGGCAGCATCAACACATGGATGGACTTCGAGGAGGCCTTCGTCCGCAACTTCACCGGCACTTATAAGCGGCCCGGCCGGCCCGTGAACTCTCCATGTGCGTTCAGGGGCCGGACAAATCCCTCCATGACTACCACACTCGATGGACCGAGCTCCGCAACTCCTGAAAAGGAGTGCACGAGGTGCAACCGTGCAATACTTCATCGAGGGCTGTCGGGATGGCACCCCTCTCAAGCACAACCTCCTGTGCTCTGAGCCGGCCATGCTGGCTGACCTCATGACCAAGGCGGACAAGTACGCCACGGCCGACTCTGCCATCCGGGTCAAGACGGCCCCGCCAGCCAAGGCGACAACGACGCCGACCGCGCCCCAGCCGGCTGCCGACAACCGGTAGCCGCAAAGCAACAAGTGCAAGAATGACCAGCCAGATCCCCTCTACGGGAGCCGATAGGTCAACACTGTCGAGGATCAGGAGCCATCTGCCTAGCCTTCCAGCCAGCGCCAGCGCACCGGCAAGGCTGCCTGGCAGCCGAAGCTCTCCTTCGAGCAAATGCTCGATCTTCCATGCAAGAACCACTCGGGGGCCAAACCCTCCTCGCACACGCTCTGGCAATGCAACTTCTCGAAGCGATTGGCCCGGGGGGATGGCCTCCCGACTCCTCCCACACCGCCAGCCCGTGCGTCGGCCCCGGCCCAAGCTGCCGCCCCGGCGCCGGCAACGGCCCCAAACGACGGTCGCCTAGTCGACCAATACCCCAACCAAGACGGTTTCTACATCGTCTTCACCAGTGAAGAGACGGGCAAGCACGCGGAGCGCCGGCTCCGCTGTGAGGTGAACGCCACCAGGCCGACAACTCCCCAGTTCATGCACTGGTCGGAGAAGCCGGTCACATGGAGCCGGGACGACCATCCCGCGGTGATGCCGAATCTGGGCAGCTACGCCTTGGTCCTCGACCCCACCATCGCCACCAAGGATCGAGCCTGCCGCTTCACGCGAGTGCTGATAGATGGTGGCAGCAACATCAACATCCTCTACCTCGACACGATGCACAAGCTGGGGCTGAAGATAGAAGACCTACAGGAGAGCCGGACGGTTTTCCATGGCATCGTGCCTGGAAAGTCTTGCTCCCCTATAGGCAAGATCATGCTCGACGTCCTCTTCGCGGACCCGGACACTTCCGCCGCAAGCCAGTACTTTTCGAGGCTGTGGACCTTGCAAGCCCCTACCATGCGCTGCTGGGTCGTCCGGCTCTAGTCAGGTTCATGGCGGTCCCGCAGTATGCCTACCTCAATCTCAAGATGCCGGGCCCTAAGGGAATCATCACCGTAAAAGGCGACTACAAGATGTCGCTCGAATGCGCTCAAGACGGCAGTCGGCTAGCCGAGGCCCTGGAAATCGCCGAGGAGAAGCGGCAGCTCGACCGGCTCATGGCTCTCACTGCCAGCCAGCCGGCCATGCCAACCCC
Organism: Hordeum marinum; assembly: GCA_022496015.1. Lineage (NCBI taxonomy): Eukaryota > Viridiplantae > Streptophyta > Magnoliopsida > Poales > Poaceae > Hordeum > Hordeum marinum. The sequence goes on along the minus strand of CM039677.1, from coordinate 415,955,296 downwards.
TCCCTCGCAATCCACTAGCGAGGCCTCCTTCCAGCCGTCCAAGGACACCAAACAAATCCCGCTCGACCCGGCCAACCCGGCTCAGTGCATCACGATCGGCTCCTGCCTCGACGGCAAATAGGAAGGCGAGCTCGTCGACTTCCTCTGTGAGAATCGGGACATCTTCGCATGGTCCCCCAAGGACATGCCGGGTGTTTCGAGGAAGTTCACCGAGCACAAACTACACGTCCGGCCGGACGTCAAGTCAGTCAAGCAGCCCCTACGCCACTTCTCCGAGGAGAAGCGGCGCACCATAGGAGAAGAGATCGCCCGGCTGCTCGCGGGCGGGTTCATCATGGAAGTGTTCCACCCGGACTGGCTGGCCAACCCAGTCCTGGTGCTGAAGAAAAACAAGACCTGACGCATGTGTATCGACTACACCAGCCTGAACAAGGCATGTCTCAAGGACCCATTTGCCCTGCCATGGATCGATCAAGTTATCGACTCCACGGCCGGCTGCGACTTGCTGTCCTTACTGGACGCCTATTCCGGCTACCACCAAATCAAGCTAGACCCGGAAGACCGGCTCAAGACCTCCTTCATCACGCCCTTTGGGGCGTAATGCTACGTCACCATGTCCTTCGGCCTGAAGAACGCAGGCGCCACCTTCCGACGGTGCATGCAAAAGTGCCTCCTGCCTCAGATAGGTAGGAATGTCCACGTCTATGTCGAAGACATCATCGTCAAAACCAAGAAGCATTTCAGCCTCCTCGGTGACCTCTGAGAAACTTTCGCAAACCTGCCCGAATACAAGATCAAGCTCAACCCGGAGAAGTGCGTCTTCGGCGTCCCCGCCAGCCAGCTCTTGGGCTTCTTCGTGTCCGCCCGCGGCACCAAAGCAAACCCCCAGAAGATCCGCGCAATCGAGCACATGCCGAAGCCGACCCGGCTCCGCGACGTCCAGAAGTTCACCGGCTGCCTCACCTCGCTCAGCCGGTTCATCAACCGGCTGGGGGAGAAGGCCCTACCCCTCTACGGTCTCCTTTGTAAGACGGCCCTCATTGAGCCGGGTCAAACCAAGAGGCCGGGCGTCTTCGACTGGCCCGACGAGGTGGACGAGGCCTTCCGAGGCCTCAAGAAGGCTCTCACCTGCGTGCCGATCTTGGCCGCGCTAGTTGAGAAGGAACCTCTGCTCGCCTACATCGCCGCGACTACCCGGGTCATCAACGTCGTGCTGGTGGTCGAGCGGTCGGAGGAGGGCAAGACCCTACTGGTCCAACGACCCATCTACTACCTCAGCGAGGTCCTCTCCGCGTCCAAGCAAAACTACCCCCACTACCAAAAGATATGTTACGGCGTGTACTTTGCCACCAAGAAGGTCAAGCAGTACTTCCAAGAGCATACCATCACCATGGTGAGCACGGACCCGCTCAGCGAGATTATGAGCGGGCGGGACTCCACCGGCCGGATTGCCAAGTGGGTGATCGCCCTCGCCGAATATCCGGTACGAACCAAGAACCGCCGTCAAATCACAGGCATTGGCGGACTTCCTCGTCGACTGGGTGGAAATGGAGTTCGTCCTGCCTCCTCCAGACTTCACGCACTGGCGAATGCACTTTGATGGCTCGAAGATGAGGGTAGGCCTTGGTGCCGACATAGTCCTCTCCTCCCCAAAAGGTGATCAACTCAAGTATGCCCTCCAGATCCACTTTGCCTCCTTCAACAACATGGCGGAGTACGAAGCCATCGTCCATGGCCTCCGGCTCGCCAAGGAGATCGGCATCAGACGCATCCTCTGCTTCGGTGACTCCGACCTCGTGGTGCAGCAAGTCTCTAGCGAGTGGGATGCCATGGACGCAAACATGGCCAGCTACCGCTTCCTCATACAGCAGCTCACTGGCTCCTTCGAGGGTTGTGAGTTCCACCATGTCCCCCGAGCGGATAACGAGGTGGCGGATGCATTGGCAAAGATTGGCTCCACCCGACAGGCCATCCCAGTCGGCGTCTCCCTCGAGCGGCTGCTCAAGCCGTCGATCAAGCCCTCCCCAGAATCAGAGTCGATCCTTGTGTCGGCAAGTGCCACCGGCTCTGTCCACCGCTCCCGCAACCTCGCCACCGGCTCTCGAATCATCGGCTGCCTAGCCGGCCCCGGTCGAGCCGACGACACCCGGGGCGGCATGTCCTGATAGCACGGTTGTCGTGATGGTCGTCGATCAGCCGGCCCTAAGGACCGGCGGGCCAGACCCGGGGGCTGATCAACCAGCCTCGGGGGCTCTCGAACCGGTCTCGGGGGCTAACGGGCTGGCCCTGGGGGCTGTTCAACCAGTCCCGGGGGCTCCCGAGCCGGCTGCCGTCACGGCTCCCTCGTGGGCCCAACCCATCTTGGCTTTCCTTCTTCGAGGCGAGCTGCCTCCGGACGAGGCTCTGGCTAGGAAGATCTAGCGTCGGGCATCGGCCTACAGCGTCATCAACAATGAGCTCGTCCACCGCAGCACTATCGGCGTCTTCCAGCGGTGTGTCGAGCCAGAAAAGGGTCTGGAGATCCTCCTCGACATCCAGCAGGGCGAGTGCGGGTAACACGCTGCCTCCCGGGCCCTGGTGGCCAAGGCTTTTCGCCACGGCTTCTACTGGCCCATGGCTCTCGAGGCTGCCAAGAAACTGGTTGACGAGTGCGAGGGCTGCCAACGCTTCAGCACACAAAGCCACCTGCCGGCGACGGACCTCCAAACCATCCCCCTCTCGTGGCCCTTTGTCGTTTGGGGGCTGGACATGGTGGGTCCATGTTGGAAATATGCCCTAGAGGCAATAAATAAAGTGTTTATTATTATATTTCCTTATTCATGATAATCGTCTATTATCCATGCTAGAATTGTATTAATCGGAGACTTAGATACATGTGTGGATACATAGACAACACCGTGTCCCTAGTAAGCCTCTAGTGAACTAGCTCGTTGATCGAAGGATGGTAAATGTTTCCTAGCCATGGACATGAGATGTCATTTGATAATGGGATCATATCATTAGGAGAATAATATGATGGACAAGACCCAAACTACGAATGTAGCATATGATCGTGTCAGTTTATTGCTACTATTTTCCGCATGTCAAGTATATGTTCCTATGACCATGAGATCATGCAACTCACTGACACCGAAGGAACGCTTTGTGTGTATCAAACGTCACAACGTAACTGGGTGACTATAAAGGTACTCTACAGGTATCTCCGAGGGTGTCTGTTGGGTTGGCATGGATCAAGACTGGGATTTGTTACTCCGTGTGACGGAGAGGTATCTCAAGGCCCACTCGGGAATGCAACATCACAACAAGCCTTGCAAGCAATGTGACTAAAGTGTTAGCCACGGGATCTTGCATTACGGACGAGTAGAGAGACTTGTCGGTAACGAGGTTGAACTAGGTATGAAGATACCGACGATCGAATCTCGGGCAAGTAACATACCAAAGAACAAAGGGAACATCATACGGGATTAACTGAATCCTTGACATAGAAGTTCGACCAATAAAGATCTTTGTAGAATATGTGGGAATCAATATGGGCATCTAGGTCCCGCTATTGGTTATTGATCGTAGAGGTGTCTCGGTCATGTCTACATAGTTCTCGAACCCGCAGGGTCTGCACACTTAAGGTTTGGTGACGTTTCGATAGTATAGAGTTATGTATGGTGGTGAACAAACTTTGTTCGAAGTCCTGGATGAGATCCCGGATGTCATGAGGAGCTCCGGAATGGTCCGGAGGTAAAGATTGATATATAGGAAGTCCCAGTTTGGTCGCCGGAAAAGTTTCTGGCTCATCGGTAGTGTACCGGGAGTGCCGGTAGTGTATCGGGAGACCTCCGGGAGGGGTATTTCGACCCAAGAGGCTACATGGGCTGTAGGAGGGTGAATACCAACCCTTAGTGGTCTGGTGGAAGTCCCACGCAAAGCACATGTGGCTGGGAAGAAAATCCCAAAAGGAAAAAGGTGGAAAAAGGCAAAAAGGGCTATATATGGAAGGAGTCCTAATCCTACTTGGAGCAAGAGGAGGAGGACTCCTCTCCTAGCCGGCCGAATCTGGTGGGGCTTGGCCCTTACGCCAGCCCCTCCTCCTCCTCCTCTCCTCCTATATATACTAGAGGGTTTGAGGGTTTTTGCACAGGTGCTTTTTCCACATGCAACCCTAACCTCCAATGCATAGTTTCTCCTCTAGATCGGTTTTCTGCGGTGCTTAGGCGAAGCCCTGCAGGAATAGCTCCACCGCCATCGCCGGAGCACCGTCACGCTGCCGGAGAACTCTTCTACCTCTCCACCCCTCTTGCTGGATCAAGAAGGCGGAGATCGTCATCAAGCTGCACGTGTGCTGAACGTGGAGGTGTCGTACGTTCGGTATTTGATCGGGACGGATCGTGATTGGATCGCGGGACGCTCGGCGATTTGAATCGCGAAGACGTTCGACTACACCAACCGTGTTCCTTAACACTTCCGCTTAGCGATCTACAAGGGTACGTAGATCCACTCTCCCTCTCGTAGATGCTCATCACCATGGATAGATCTTGCGTGTGCGTAGGAAAATTTTTGTTTCCCATGCAACGTTCCCCAACAGTCCATTCAAAACCGCTCGAGGCGGCATGACGCACTTGCTGGTGGCCATGGACAAATTCACCAAGTTGATCGAGATGCGGCCCATCAAGAAGCTGGACGGCCCCACGGCCGTCTGGTTCATCGAGGACATTACAGTACGCTACGGCGTCCCCCACAGCATCATCACCGACAATGGCACCAACTTTGCCAAAGGCGCGCTCGCACGTTTCTGCTCCAAGCAAGGGATCCGGCTCGACCTGGCCTCCGTCGCTCATCCACAATCAAACGGCCAGGCGAGAGGGCAAACGACCTCATCTTATCCGGCATCAAGCCCCAGCTCGTGACGCCGCTGGTCAGGTCGGCCGGCTGCTGGATCAACGAGTTGCCAACCATCCTTTGGAGTCTCAGGACCACCCCGAACCGGTCAACCGACTACACCCCGTTCTTTCTCGTGTATGGGTCCAAGGCGATCATCCCCACCGACATCGAATTTGACTCACCTCGGGTCGCCCTATACATGGAAAAGGACACCAATGAGGCAAGGGAAGAAGGCGTCGACCTGCTCGAGGAGGCTCGTGAGCTAGCCTTGAGCCGGACGGCAATCTACCAACAGAAGCTCCGGCACTATCACAGCAAGCGGATCCGGCCGCTCTCGTTCCGCGAGGGGGACCTGGTCCTCAGGAGGATCCAACGAACCACCGGTCAGCACAAGCTCTCCTCCCCATGGGAGGGCCCGTTCATCATTAGCAAGGCACTGCACAACAACGCGTACTATCTAATAGACGCCTAGAAGCCACAGAAGCACAAGAGAGAAGCCTCCGGCGAAGAAACAGAGCGTCCGTGGAACGCGGCACTCCTGTGCCCGTTTTACTGCTAAGAAGAACCAACATGTGTATGTATCCCTATCCTTTTGGACCTATGAATAAAATGGGCGTCCCAAGCTGGCTCTTGGGACGCGCTCCGTTTTGTTTATCCCAAAGTTTTCCACACTCACCAGCTCCCCGGTCCGGCTCCCAGGCCCGGGGGCTAGCCGGCTGGACCTAGAAGTATCTCTCCATAGAAAAGACTAAGTGAATGTAAGCCGGCCAAGCCTCCCCACCCTTACCAGCTACAGACTGGCACTCGGCTGTCCGGCTGACCGGGCCTCGGGGCGGCAAGGTTCGGCTCACACCAAAGGTCGAAACGGGAAGGGATTTTTTCTAGGCCCGGCCGGATCCTTGCCGCGTCTCTAGTCGCTTCACTTGCCCCGAGAAAACCCTCTGTGATTACTAACTTCTGAAACGGCTCCCTCGAGGCGGACGCCCTGACCCAGCCACAGACCGGCCCCCGACTGTTGGGCTGGCGGGGCCGAGGCCAAAGGGGAAATGGAGTAGAGATACAAAGAGTCGTGGCGGGCGAAAAAAGGGTAAGATTGAGGCGGCAAGATTCACAAGGCAGAAAACACAAGTATTCATAACGTAAAAAAAAATGGCCCACGGTCGGCATTCAGTTCTTTACATGCACACACCCAGTGGGTGGATCAAATCCAAGTTCAAAGTGCAGGAAAAAAGAAAGAGTAAAATAGGAAGATGCCCGGGGGCTCAAGCCACCGGCGCGTCGCCAGCCGGTGCACCCCCAGCTGGCACGTCGAGAGGCGGCTCGGTCCTCGTCCCGTAGGTGCTCGCCGCCTTCAGGTCGGCTGCCTTGCCCTTTGAGGCGGCCCCCTCGGTCTTCGCTGACTCGCCGCTCGAGTCGGTACTCTCGTCGGCAACTTCAGCGTCGTCCGTGCCTTGGGGGATGCTGAAGGAGTCTTCGGGTAGCGGCTCGCCGTCTTCTCCAAGGGGAGGCAAGAACTCATCCGCGTCGACGTACGATGCGAGCTCGTTCGCCCACAAGACAAGGGTCGGCTCGTGAGCCTCCCGCTCTGTGGACGGCACGTCCCGCACTGTCGCCAGCCGGGCGAGGTCCACCCCTCGGTACCATGAAGTGACGAACTGAAGCGCCATCTGTGCTCCAGCTCGAGCAGCAGAGGCCTTCCAGGCCTCGAGGCGGGAGACGGCGTGCTCAAGCCATTGGGCCACGCGGTGTGTCGGGGCCCCTCCGCGGTCCGGCCAGAGCACAGCAATGACCTCCTTGTCGGCGGTCTCGAGATGCTCCATGCTCTGCTCGAGATGGGTCATTTGCATCTCGACGGCGAGCCCGATCTCGTCCATGTCCCACGGGGCATGCTCATCAATGGAGGGGCCATACCCCCGGAGGTGCTCCTAGTGCTCATCGACGGCCCGCGCGGCGCGACGATGGGTTTCCGGGAACCGCACAAAAACAAGGAAGAAAGAAAGGAAGGAAGAGCTAGATGAAACACAAAGAGGCGGCGAAAAAAGGCAACCAACCAAAAAAGAAAGAAACGGGCGCTTACCTTCAATCGCATCATCCACACTGATGGCGAACTTGAGTGTCGCCGCCCGCTTGGCCACCCGAGTCGCCTCCGCGGCGTCGAAAGAGCCCTCGACATCCTCGAGCGACTTCTCGAGGTGGGTCACCTCCCCTTGAAGGGCAGCGGTCCTCAAGGCGGCGGCCGCCGCCTCCTTGACGGCTGCCTCCCGGGCCGCCACCTCCTTCGCCGCCTCGGCCTTGAGCCGGTCGCGGACCGCCTCGCCATCGACCAGCAGCGCGGCCAGCCAGCCCGTCTCCTGCGCGGCCGCCTGGGCATCCCGCACCAGCCGGCGGCGGGACCGGTCTTCTCCTCCCGAAGGGCGACCAGCTCGCCTGCATAACACATTTAATATCATCAAACAGGCGAGAAGCCGCCGACTCCCACTGGCTACACGCCCCCACCCGCAAAATACAACTTACCTTGCCCACGGTCCAGCTCCTTCTCCAAGCGGTAGAAGCCATATTTGCTGCGGTCATGGATGGCGACCACCTCCATGAAGAGCTTGTGCCGCAGGGAGGCTCCCTCCTATTGCAAAGGGGGAGAATGTCAAAGACACGCTCGAAGGAGATCTGGCCCGGCTGCCCGTCAGCCAGTCAGCCGGCCCGCATCTCAGGGGCTACACCCAGAGGGTGTGCTTGCGAGCCCCCACTAGAAATACAAAAGATGGAAGGTGAAGCTTACCTCCGCATGCTGAAGGGCAGTGTCCACTGCCTCCGCGAACCGGGCTAGCTCCTGTCGGCACCGGTCCAGGACACTCCCTAGATCCTCAAAGGAGGGGATCAGACCGCCCGCCGGAGGCGCCGGAAGGGCCGGCACGTTCGCCAGCGCCTCCCAGTCCCGGCTGACCTCTTGCATCGACCGCAAGATCCGCCGGGCCCGGCCGCCGCTGTCGCCCGGGCTTGCCGCGGCTCCAGCCGCTGGGGGCGGGTTGATAACGGTGAGGGACCGGGAGTCGCCTCCCGCCGGGCGCCATCGCCGCCTCACCTGTCGGTCGCTCCGACGCGTCAGTCACACCAGAAGGCCGCTCCACCTTCATGATGACCGCCTCCAGCATCACCTCCGGAGCCGGCGGGATCACCCCTGGCACCTCCTCCCAGGCCGGTTTGGGAGCTGGCGGGGTCACCTCCGGCACTTCGAGCCGGGCCGCCTCGGGGGCCGGCTCCGTCGCCGTCTCCCGCACGGGCGGGGGCGGCGGCAGATCCACGGCCGCGTCTCGCGGCTCGCTTGAGGGAGGCCTTAGCATGCGGGTGGACTCCGACGTCGAGTCCGAGGCCCGTGGCAACTCGGTCGCCCCTCTGCGCCGCTGGCTGCTTGAGGTCCCAAAGCACGCAGCACCTCCACGCGCGCCGGATCGGGAGGCTCGCAGCTCCGCGAGCCTCCTCTTCTCCTCCCACTGGGTGGCCGCGTGCTCGCGAGCCTGCCGGCTGGCGGCGTCCGTCTGCTTGACCGCCCCCTCCTCCTGGAGCTCGATGGGGTCGCTGCAACACCCAAGCACCGGTCATCGACCGGCTCACGAGACGGGAACAGAAAAATCTTAAGAATAAGTACAGAAAACTTACGCGACGACGAGGGGTAAGGCCCGCTTGGCGCGAGGCGGTGGCTTCCGTGCGGCCACCTTGACCCGCTTCGGGCCAGGCCGTGGAGCCGCCGGCTCCCCCTGGGCCGGCCTCTTCCCCCGGCCGGCCGGTTCGGTGGCCGGGCCTTGAGCTGGGCGCTCCTCGCTCTGCCGGTCTTGGAGCGCTGCAGGAGGGGGCCCATCCAGGATCATCATCTCATCATCATCATCATCGTCGTTCGTCCAATCACGGATGGAGGGGGCAAGTGGGTACTCACCCACTTCGATGGATCCTCCGGCTGCTCCAGACCCTCCGGCACCGCTTGGGGCGCCACCTCGCGGATCCACCGGCTCGTCAGCCACTCCGGAGGAATCCACTCCCTCCTCCGCGGGACCCCCCGTCAGGAAGTCCCGGGAGTCGGAGTCCTCCCGCTCCGCCTCAAAGACCTGTGGGTGCGGACTGTCCGGAGTGTTCTATCGTGCCAGCAGCTGCGATCAGCATTCCGACATAAGTTCTCCAGCCGGCTGCCGGCTGGGGAATGATGAACAAGAATCAATCGCTTCATCGAGAAACTTACCAGGGAAGGCCGGTTGATGCGGTCATACGGCTCCATGCCCAACGACCACGAGGCAGGCTTCAGCTTGAACATAGTGAGGGAGTTCACCCGCTTCGCCCCCCGTGCCGGCGTCAGCTCAATAGTGGACTGTCGGCAGGGGTCATGTCGGCCGGACATATCGCAGATCCGGTGTGGCCTCATCTGGAGAGGCTACACCCGACGTGATATGAAGGCCGCCACCAGGTTGGAGGCAACCAGCCCCTCAAAGCTCTTCAGCACCCCGAGCCGTCCCAGCTCCTCCAGAGCGACGCCGCGCGGGGCCGATGCTAGCCAGTTCTGCTGGGATGACTACCGGTCCTCGAAGGGCGATAGCTGGATGTAGTTCGTTGCCGGGTTGACATTCCTCACGTAGAAGAATGTGCCGGTGCCACCCCTTGATGGAGTCAATCAAAGAAAGGGGGGAAGCGGGCAACGCCGTGGCAGCACACTACCGTGCCCCCGCACGAGTTGTTAATCAATGGTTTGAGATAGAAAAGCGCGTTGAAGAGACCAAGAAAAGGAAGAACTCCCAGATATCCCTCGCACAACGTCACGAAGGCAGAGATATACAAGATGGCATTGGGACCAAGATTGTGGGGTTGAAGATTGAAGGTGTCAAGAAAGAGACGAAAGAAGTTACTCACCGGGAGCGCGAAGCCCCGGGAGAAATGCCAGAGGAACACTACTCATTCCCCTAGCTGCGGCGCCGGCACCAGCTCACCGCGCGGCGCACGGGCGGCCACCCGCTCGGGCGGCAGCAGCATCCGTGCCTTGCGCAGCTCATCAATATCGGCATCAGTGACGAAGGAACCTCCCCAGGTGCCGCAGCGTCCGTCGGCCATCTCAGCTGTGGAACGGCGTGCGAGCACGTGCGCGAGCTCGAGCGTGGTAGCGTGTGGAGAGGCGAGGTCAGGAAGCAAGGAGCAATGGTGAGAAGGGCAGCAAGGGTGCAAGTGGGGCACGGGTACCTCCGCCACCTGCCCTTCCCTCCCTTTTATAAGGGAGGACACGACCAGGGACGTGGGATTGTTTGCGCCCACGTTCCCCGGAAATCCCGTGCGAGTGGGTCGCTTCAGGCCGTAACGGCCGTATCGGGGCGCAGGGGATCTAGCCCCGGCCCCGAGGCTTGCCGGGCTACGCATGGGCCCTATTGGGCTAGGCCTGGGCAACATCCCGTCTCCCCGCGTGCAAGGGGCCCAACACATCATTACGCGCCGCGTGGCAAGTCGCGTGCTGACGCGTGCCCCGAAACAACGCGCCGGAACCTGAGGCGTTGGGTCCTGCAGCTGAACCGGCTACCCCTTCGCCTTCGAGCCGGAGGCGGGCTAAGCTGAGGGGAAGCTGCTGGCCCCCCACCGTCCGCCGGACGTGGGCCGGCTTCGGGGGCTACTTACGGGGTTTATACCCCAGGTAGGCCAAAGCGACGGGGTCCTCCCCTCTCCGCTTTGAAGAAAAACCGAACGGCCGGCTGAACGAGGCCGGCTGGGGATACGCCACGCGAGCCGTCTCCAGCTGGTGCTTCGCCCGGCTGGTCTAGCGGTCGGGCATGCTCCCGCCCGGCTGTCAAGCAACTGGCTGCCTACGAGCTAGGCTTTCCGTTGACTTGGGGATGGACACGCCCTGTCCCATCCCCCTATCCGCGGGTATGACAGCGTAACGTGACTGGTGGGACGGGCGACCCTGTGGCCACAGTCGTCGCTGATGCGCCATCCCGCATGGCTACAGTTCATCCATATGGGCCGCTGACCTCGGTGAGCGCGACCGGACGTGGAACAGTTCCAGCACGCCTCCGCCACTCGAGTGCCTGCCCTGGCGTGGCTACAGTGCCGCCGGCCATACCGAGGACCTCGGCCGGCTGGCACTAAACGATGCCTCCCTAGGCGGCCCGTGCCGGGGTAGGTGGGGGATGGCCAATAGCGGCGCTCGTTGGCGGGTCCCAGCAAGGATGGGATCACTCGGCCGGCTGGCCCCGCCCACGATGAGACGACACGAGCCGTGGGACCCCCTGGCCAGGCGGAGAGGCTGCCAGCCGGGTCCCTCCACCCTTGTACCTAAATCATATTGTAAGAGCCCAGGGGTTGGCCTATAAAACCCCCCGAGCCCCCACGCAACGGGGATGACAAAATGCCCGATCAAGAACATACACAGAGGGAGCTCTCATATCTTCCCTAGCAGCGGAGGAAGACGAGGCGGCTGCTCCTTTCTTCCTCCCCCGAACACAGCTCAAGGAGCACCTCTGTATACCTATCCACCCATCCAACGAATCCAAGCAGGACTAGGGGTGTTACCTCCTACGGAGGGCCCCGAACCTGGGTACATCGCGTGTCTCCACCTTCTTGTGCCCAATCTCGCACCCGGAGCCCATCGGCGTCCTATGGCCCCAACACCACCGATAAGCCACCCTATGGCATCTGCCGTGAGAAAACGACGACACAATGTGACTAAGTGTTAGCCACGGGATCTTGTATTACGAAACGAGTAAAGAGACTTGCCAGTAACGAGGTTTAACAAGGTATTGAGATACCGACGATCGAATCTCAGGCAAGTAACATACCGAAGAACAAAGGGAACATCATACGGGATTAACTGAATCCTTGACACAGAGGTTCGACCGATAAAGATCTTCATAGAATATGTAGGAACCAATATGGGCATCCAGTTCCCACTATTGGTTATTGACCATAGAGGTGTCTCGTTCATGTCTACATAGTTCTCGAACCCGCAGGGTCTCCACACTTAAGGTTCGGTGATGTTTCGGTAGTATAGAGTTATGTATGATGGTGACCGAAGATTGCTCGGAGTCCCGGATGAGATCCCGGAAGTCACGAGGTGCTCCGGAATTGACCGAAGGTAAAGATTGATATATAGGAAGTCATGTTTTGGTCACCGAAAAAGTTTCGGGCTCATCGGTAGTATACCGGGAGTGCCGGTAGTGCACCGGGGACCATCGGGAGGGGTATTTCGACACAAGAGGCTGAATACCAGCCCTTAGTGGGCTGGTGGAAGTCCCACACAAGGCCCATGCGGCTGGGAAGAAGAGCCCAAAGAGAAAAAGGTGGAAAAGGGCAAGAAGGCCAAATAAGGAAGGAGTCCTAATCCTATTAGGAGTGGAGGAGGAGGACTCCTCCCTCCAATTTCGGCCAGATCTTGAGGGTTTGAGGCTGTCTACTCCCCTCCCTCCCTCCTATATATACTAGTGGATTTAGAGGGAAGAGCTAACCCTAATTTCCACGTGATGCCCTCTTCTTCCTCTAGATCATTTTCTCCTCCAGTCTAGTTTCAGCGGTGCTTAGGCGAAGCCCTGCTGGAATAGCTCTACCACCATCGCCGCAACGCCATCGTGCTGCCAGAGAACTCGTATACCTCTCTGCTCCCTCTTGTTGGATCAAGAAGGCGGAGACCGTCATCAAGCTGTACGTGTGCTGAACGGGGAGGTATTGTCCGTTCGGCGCTAGATCGGAAGGACCGTGATCAAGATCTCGAGACGGATCGTGATGAGATCGCGGGACGGATCGTGATGAGTTTGCGGGATGGATCGCGATTGGATTGCGGGACGGATCATGATGAGATCGCGGGACGCTCGGCGATTTGGATCGCGAAGACGTTCGACTACACCAACCGTGTTTCTTAACGCTTCCCACTTCGCGATCTACAAGGGTATGTAGATCCACTCTCCGTCTCGTAGATGCTCATCACCATGGATAGATCTTGCATGTGCTTAGGAAAATTTTTGTTTCCCATGCTACGTTCCCCAACATATGGTATCAGAGCTAGGTCTATGTGTAGATGAGATCTTGAGTAGAACACAAAGAGTTTGTGGGCGTTGATGCTTAGATTGCTTCCTCCCTTGGTCATGTTTTGGTTCAGCGGTATTGTGGGATTAAGCGGCCCGGACCAATCTTACTCATAAGCTTACGAGAGACCGGTTCCCTCAACTGCACTTCTTGCAAAAGATGGCTAGCGGGTGTCAGTTTCTCCTACTTTAGTTGGATAGGATTAGACAAAGGCGGTCCTTGAGAAGGTTGAAAAGCAACTTATGTATCACCGTTGTGGTTTATGCGTAGGTGAGGATTGTTCTTGCTAGATACTCGTAGCAGCCACGTAAAACATGCAACAACAATTAGAGGACGTCTAACTTGTTTTTGCAGGGTATGTTGTGATGTGATATGGACAATTACATGATAAGATATATGTGATGTATGAGATGATCATGTGTTGTAAAGAATATCACGACTTGCATGTCGATGAGTACGACAACCGGCAGGAGCCATAGGGTTGTCTTTAATTATTGTATGACCTGCATGTCAATCATTAAGCGCTATGTAATGCTTTACTTTATCGCTAAACGGTAGCAATAGTGGTAGAAACATGGTGGGCGCAACAACCCCGATGGCGACACGTTGATGGAGGTCAAGATGATGGAGATCATGGTGTCATGCCAGTGATGATGGAGATCATGTCGTGCTTTCAAGATGGAGATCAAAAGCACAAGTTCATGGCCATATCATGTCACTTATGATTTGCATGTGATGTTAATCCTTTTATGCACCTTGTTTTGCTTAGGACGGCAGTAGCATTATAAGGTGATCCCTCACATAATTTCAAGATAAATTGTGTTCTCCCCGAGTGTGCACCGTTGTGAAAGTTTGTCGTGTCGAGACACCACGTGATGATCGGGTGTGATAGACTCTACGTTCACATACAACGGATGCAAGCCAGTGTTGCACATGCAGAACACTCGGGTTAAACTTGACGAGCCTAGCATGTACAGACATGGCCTCGGAACACAAGAGACCGAAAGGTCGAACATGAGTCATATAGAAGATATGATCAACATGATGATGTTCACCATTGAAACCACCTCAACTCACGTGATAATCGGACTTGAGTTGGTGAATTTGGATCATGTATCACTCGAATGACCGGAGGGATATCAATTTGAGTGGGAGTTCTTTAGTAATACAATTAATTGAACTCATTATCATGAACATAGTCAGTAGTGTCTTTGCAAATTATGTTGTAGATTACTAGCTCACACTGTAGCTCTCTTGAATTTTTATATGTTCCTAGAGAAATAGAGTTGAAAGATGATGGTAGCAATATTGCGGACTGGGTCCATGAGCTGAGGATTGTCCTCATTGCTGCACAGAAAGGCTTATGTCCTTAATGCACCGCTCGGTGCGCCAACCCCTCTAGCGTTGTCTGTAGATGTTGTGAACATCTGACAGGCACGTTCTGATGACTACTTGATAGTTTAGTGCGTCATGCATTACGGCTTAGAATTGAGGCTCTGAAACGTTTTGAACGTCACGGAACATATGAGATGTTCTAAGAGCTGAAATTGGGATCTTAGGCTCGTGCCCGTGTTGTGAGATATGAGACCTCCAACAAGATTCTTTGCCTGCAAGATGAAGGAGAATAGCCCAATCGTTGAGCATGTGCTCAGATTTTCTGGGTGCTACAATCGCTTGAATCGAGTGGGAGTTGATCTTCCAGATAAGAAAGTGATTGATATAGTTTTCCAAGTCACTGTCACTAAGCTACTAGAGCATCGTGATGAACTATAAAATGCCAGGGATGGAAATGATGATCCCTGAGCTATTCACGATGTTTGACACCGCGAAGATAGAAATCAAGAAGGATCATCAAGTGTTGATGGTTAGTAAAACCACTAGTTTTGAGAAGGGCAAGGGCAAGGAGGGAAACTTCATGGATGGAAAGTCAGTTGCTGCTCCAGTGAAGCAACCCAAAATTGAACCCAAACCCGAGACTAAGTGCTTAGATTATGAGGAGAGCGGTCGCTGAAGCGGAACAACCCTAGATACTTGGTAGATAAGAAGGCTGGCAACGTCGACAGAAGTATATTTGATATACGTGTTATTGATGTGTACTTTGCTAGTACTCCTAGTAGCACCTGAGTATTGGATACCGGTTCGGTTGCTAAATGTTAGTAACTTGAAATAAAAGCTACGGAATAAACGGAGACTAGCTAAGTGTGAGGTGACGATGTGTGTTGAAATGTTTCCAAGGTTGATATGATCAACATCGCACGCTCTCTCTACCTTCAGGATTAGTGACAAACCTAAATAAATGTTATTTGGTGTTTGCGTTGAGCATGAACATGATTAGATCGTTTTTATTGCAACACGGTTATTCATTTAAGTTAGAGAATAATGGTTATTATATTTACATGAACAATACCTTCAATGGTCATGCACCAAGTGAGAATGGTTTGTTGAATCTTGATCGTAGTAATACACATGTTCATAACATTGATGCCAGAAGATACAAAGTTAGTAATGATAGTACCACATACTTGTAGCACTGTCACTAAATGTCATATTGGTATAAATCACATGAAGAAACTCCATGCAGATGGATCTTTGGACTCATTCGATTTTGAATCGGTTAGAACATGCGAACCATGCCTCATGGGCAAGATGACTAAGGACCCCGTTTTCAGTTTGATGGAGCGGGCAAGTGATTTATTCGAAATGATACATGTTGATGTATGCAATCCAATGAATCTTGTAGCGTGCGGTGGATATCGTTATTTTCTTACCTTCACTGATGATTTGAGTAGATATAGTGTATATTTACTTAATGAAACACAAGTCTGAATCGTTTGAAAAGTTCAAGAAAATTCAGAGTGAAGTTTAAGATCATCGTGACAAGAAGATAAAAATGTCTGCGATATGATCGTGGAGGTGAATATCTGAGTTACGAGTTTGGCATACAACTTAAGACAATGTGAAAAGTTGTTTCACAACAAACGCCACCTGGAACACCATAGTGTGAAGGTGTGTCTGAACGTCATGGTCGTGCTCTATTGGATATGGTGCGAACTATGATGTCTCTTATCGATTAAGCTGCTATCGTTTTGGGGATATGCATTAGAGACAACTACATTCACTTTAAATAGGGCAGCATCTAAATCCATTGAGATGACACCGTGTGGTTTGATGGAAACCTAAGTTGTCATTTCTTAATGTTTGGGGTTGCGACGCTTATGTGAAACAATGTTTTCACCTAATGAGATCAAACCCAAAGCGGACAGATGCATCTTCATGGAATACCCTAAGAACAGTTGGGTATACCTTCTATCTCAGATCCGAGCACAAAGTGTTTGTTGCTAAAATGGGTCCTTTCATGAGGAAGAGTTTCTCTCAAAGAATTGAGTGGGAGGGAGATAGAACTTGATGAGGTTGTTGAACCTTTGTTTCAACCAGAGAGTAGCGCAATGCAGGAAGATGTTTCTGTGAAGCCTACGTTAGTTGAAGAGGAAGTTAATGATGATGATCATGAAGCTTCGGATCAAGTTACTATCGAACCTCGTAGGTCGACAAGGACGTGTACTGCTCCTGAAAGGTACGACAACCCTGTCTTGGAGGTCATGTTGTTGCACAACGATGAACCTATGAACTATGGAGAAGCGATGATGGGCCCGGATTTTGACAAATGGTTAGAGGTCATGAAATCCGAGAAAGGATCCATGTATGAAAACCAAGTATAGACTTTGGTAGACTTGCTTGTTGGACGGCAGGTCGTCGAGTATAAATGGACCTTTAAGATGAAGACAGACGCTAATGGTAAATGTCACCATTTATAAAGCTCGACTTGTCACAAAGAAGTTTCCGACAAGTTCAAGGAGTTGACTGCGATGAGACTTTTTCACTCGTAGCGATGCTAAAGTCTGTCAGAATTATGTTAGCAGTTGCTGCATTTTTCAATTATGAAATCTGGTAGATGGATGTCAAAACATCGTTTCCTTGATGGTTTACTTGAGGAAAGGTTGCATGTGATACAAACCAGAAGGTTTTGTTAGTCCTAAGGATGCTAAAAGGTGTGCGAGCTCTAGCAATCCATCTAAGGGTTGGAGCAAGCATCTCGGAGTTGGAATATACACTTTGATGAGGTGATCAAAGTTTTTGAGTCTATACAAAGTTTATGAGAAACTTGTATTTACAATAAAGTGAGTGGGAGCACTATAGAGTTTCTGATAAGCATATGTGAATGACATATTGTTAATCGGAAATGATGTAGAACTTCTAGAAAGCATAAATGGTTGTTTGAAAAGAGTTTTCAAAGGAAGACCTGGATAAAGCTACTTAATTGTTGGGCATCGCGATCTATAGAGATAAATCAAGATGCCTGATGAGACTTTCAATGAGTACATACCTTGACAAGATTTTGAAAGAGTTCAAAATGGATTAGTAAAAGAGAAGTGTTCTCGCCTGCTTTGTAAGGTGTGAAGTTGAGTGAGACTCAAAGCTCGACCATGGCATAATAAAGAGAAAGGAAGAATGTCGTCCCCTATGCCTTAGCCATAGGCTCTGTATAGTATGTCATGCTGTGTACCGCACCTGTGTGTGCCTTGCCATGAGTCCATCAAGGGGTACAAGAGTGATCCAGGAGTGGATCACTGGACAACGGTCAAGATCATCCTTGGTAACTAAAAGACTAAGGAGGTTTTTATCGATTATGGAGGTGTAAAGAGTTTGTCGTAAAGAGTTACGTTGATGCAAGCTTTAACACCAATCCGGATGACTCGTAGTAGCAATCTGGATACGTATAGTGGAGAAGCCATTTCGAATAGTACCAAGTGGAGTGTACATAGAGATTTTCAAAGTACACACGGATCTGAACGTCGTAGATCTATTGACTAAAAGACCTCTCTCACAAGCAAAGCATGATCGAGCCCCAGAACTCATTGGGCGTTAAGATTCATAACAATGCGAATAACATAGTGATGTGAACTAGATTATTGACTCTAGTGCGAGACTGTTGGAAATATGCCCTAGAGGCAATAATAAATTGGTTATTATCATATTTACCTGCTCATGATACTCGTTATTATCCATGCTAGAATTGTATTGATCGGAAACTTAGATACATGTGCGGATACATAGACAACACCATGTCCCTAGTATGCCTCTAGTGAACTAGCTCGTTGATCAAAGATGGTTAAGGTTTCCTAGCCATGGACATGAGATGTCATTTGATAACGGGATCACATCATTACGAGAATGATGTGATGGACAAGACCCAAACTACAAACGTAGCATATGATCATGTCAGTTTATTGCTACTGTTTTCTGCATGTCAAGTATATGTTCCTATGACCATGAGATCATGCAACTCACAGACACTGAAGGAGTGCCTTGTGTGTATCAAACTTCACAACATAACTGGATGATTATAAAGGTGCTCTACAGGTATCTCCGAGGGTGTCTGTTGGGTTGGCATGGATCAAGACTGGGATTTGTTACTCCGTGTGACGGAGAGGTATCTCAGGGCCCACTCGGTAATACAATATCACAACAAGCCTTGCAAGCAATGTGTCTAAGTGTTAGTCACGGGATCTTGTATTACTAAACGAGTAAAGAGACTTGCCGGTAACGAGGTTGAACGAGGTATGGAGATACCGACGATCGAATCTCGGGCAAGTAACATACCGAAGAACAAAGGGAACATCATACGGGATTAACTGAATCCTTGACATAGAGGTTCGACCGATAAAGATCTTCGTAGAATATATAGGAACCAATATGGGCATCCAGGTCCCGCTATTGGTTATTGACCGTAGAGGTGTCTCGGTCATGTCTACATAGTTCTCGAACCCGCAGGGTCTGCACACTTAAGGTTCGGTGACGTTTCGGTAGTATAGAGTTATGTATGGTGGTGACCCAAGATTGTTTGGAGTCCTAGATGAGATCCTGGACGTCGCGAGGAGCTCCGAAATGGTCCGGAGGTGAATATTGATATATAGGAAGTTCTGTTTTGGTCGCCGGAAAAGTTTCGGGCTCATCGGTAGTGTACCGGGAGTGCCGGTAGTGTACCGGGGGACCATCGGGAGGGTATTTCGACCCAAGAGGCTAAATGGGCTGTGTGAGGGTGAATAACAGCCCTTAGTGGGCTGGTGGAATTCCCACACAAGGCCCATGCGGCTGGGAAGAAAAGCCCAAAGAGAAAAAGGTGGAAAAGGCAAAAAGGCCAAATAAGGAAGGAGTCCTAATCCTACTAGGAGTGGAGGAGGAGGACTCCTCCCTCCAATTTCGGCCAGATCTTGAGGGTTTGAGGCTGCCTCCTCCCCTACCTCCCTCCTATATATACTAGAGGATTTAGAGCGTAGAGCTAACCCTAATTGCCATGTGCTGCCCTCTTCTTCATCTAGATCGTTTTCTCCTCCAATCTAGTTTCATCGGTGCTTAGGCGAAGCCCTGCTGGAATAGCTCTACCACCATCGCCGCAACACCATCGCACTGCCGGAGAACTCGTATACCTCTCCGGTCCCTCTTGCTAGATCAAGAAGGCAGAGACCATCATCGAGCTGTACGTGTGCTGAACGCGGAGGTGCCATCCGTTCGGCACTAGATCGGAAGGACCATGATCAAGATCGCGAGACGGATCATGATGAGATCGCGGGACGGATCATGATGAGTTCGCGGGATGGATTGTGATAGGATCACGGGACGGATCGTGATGAGATCACAGGACGCTCGGCGATTTGGATCGCGAAGACGTTCGACTACACCAACCGCGTTTCTTAACGCTTCCCGCTTAGCAATCTACAAGGGTATGTAGATCCACTATCCCTCTCGTTGATGCTCATCACCATGGATAGATCTTGCGTGTGCGTAGGAAAATTTTTGTTTCCCATGCTACGTTCCCCAACAGGCTTCGCCTAAGCACTGTTGAAACTGATCTAGAGGAGAAACTACGGACTAGAGGAGAGGGTTGCACGTGGCTGAAAATCTATGTGCAAAAACCCCAAAACCTCTAGTATATATTGGAGGAGGAGAGGAGGAGGCTTGGTGCAAGGTCCAGCCCTTGGTGGCTTCGGCCGAAGTGGAGGGAGGGGTCCTCCTCCTCCACTCATAGTAGGATTAGGACTCCTTCCTTATTTCCACCTTTTTGCCTTATTCCACCTTTTCCACTTTGGACTTTCTTCCCAGTCGCATGGGCCTTCTGTGGGACTTCGGCCAGCCCACTGAGGGCTGGTATTCATCCTTCCACAGCCCATGTAGCCTCTTGGGTCGAAATACTCCTCCCGATGGTCCCCCGGTACCCTCCCGGTACATTACCGATGAGCCCGGAACTTTTCCGGTGACCAAAACTGGACTTCCTATATATCAATCTCTACCTCCGGACCATTCCGGAGCTCCTCGTGACGTCAGGGATCTCATCTGGGATTCCGAACAACCTTTGGTCATCACCATGCATAACTCTATACTACCGAAACGTCACCAAACCTTAAGTGTGCAAACCCTGCGGGTTCGAGAACTATGTAGACATGACCGAGACACCTCTACGATCAATAACCAATAGTGGGACCTGGATGCCCATATTGATTCCCACATATTCTACGAAGATCTTTATCAGTCGAACTTCTATGTCAAGGATTCAGTTAATCACGTATGATGTTCCCTTTGTTCTTCGGTATGTTACTTGGCCGAGATTCGATCATCGGTATCTTCATACCTAGTTCAACCTCGTTACCAGCAAGTCTCTTTACTCGTTCCATATTACAAGATCTCGCGACTAACACTTAGTCACATTGCTTGCAAGGCTTGTTGTGATGTTGTATTACCGAGTGGGCCTTGAGATACCTCACTGTCACACGGAGTAACAAATCCCAGTATTGATCCATGCCAACCTAGCAGACACCCTCGGAGATACCTGTAGAGTACCTTTATAGTCACCCAGTTACGTTGCGACATTTCATACACACAAAGCACTCCACCGGTGTCAGTGAGTTGCATGATCTCATGGTCATAGGAACATATACTTGACATGCAGAAAACCGTAGCAATAAACTGACACGATCATATGCTACGTTTATAGTTTGGGTCTTGTCCATCCCATCATTCTCCTAATGATGTGATCCCGTTATCAAATGACATCACATGTCGATGGCTAGGAAACCTTTACCACCTTTGATCAACGAGCTAGTTCACTAGAGGCGTACTAGGGACAAAGTGTTGTCTATTTATCCACACATGCAATGTGTTTCCAATCAATACAATTATAGCATGGATAATAAACAATTATCATGAACAAGAAAATATAATAATAAATACTTTATTTATTGCCTCTAGGGCATATTTCCAACAATAAACTGACACGATCATATACTACGTTCATAGTTTGGGTCTTGTCCATCACATCATTCTCCTAATGATGTGATCCCATTATCAAATGAAAACTCGTGTGTATGGCTAGCAAACCTTAACCATCTTTGATCAACGAGCTAGTCTAGTAGAGGCTTACTAAGGACGGTTTGTTGTCTATGTATCCACACATGTATTGAGTTTCCGATCAAGGCAATTCTATCATTGATAATAGACGTTTATCATGAACAAGGAAATATGATAATAACTAATTTATTATTGCCTCTAGGGCATATTTCCAACAACTGATTCATGAGAATCATATACATATGTCAACATAAACTTTGTTCTTGAGAATTGTTGAATCATTTTGGGCCCTAGACCAAAATCCATGGAGAGTGTTGTTGACACTTATATTGGTTCAAATGAAAGGAAGCAATTGAGAAGATTAGCACTCGCTCATCAAAAGAGAGGTGTTTACCATAGTAAAACATGCTCCTCATAAGTATCTTCCGTAGTGAAGAGAAGTGATATTTTGTTCAAAAACGAAATAGATGAGGTGGTGAGAAAGCGAGGCTTGTAGAGCATGGGTTTCCGCAGACACCCGACATCGGTTACGATGTAGCATATCTTCTTGGTATGAGTGGAATTGTGTTTCGATACTAAATTGGCAGTACAAATCCATATGGTTGATGTATGTAATGGCGACATGCTCACATGGGTCGTTCTTTTCGGATATATATATATATATATATATATATATATATATTAAAGTCGTTAATATGGCTTAATATTACAAATCTAAGGATAAATCGCAACATGTGTGTGAGAGGCTTCAGAAGTCATTCTATGACTCTGAAGAGGTCGGAGAGTTGTGTGGTACAACCGACTAAGTGAGTTACTCCTTGATAAGGATTACTATAATACTAACGATTGTTGATGTGTATTCATGAATATATCCTTAATAGGATTTACATCTTGTTATTGATGTGAATGATATTATCATCAATGTCCCTACAAAACATATTAGATACACACAATCACTTTGAGACGGATATTTGGATCAAACCAAATGACGCTAAGTTTATAGCTTGAGCATATTCCCTCAGGAATAAATGTATGCCAGTTTTCATATATCTAGAAATATTGAAAATTTTCAATATGGATATATCTTATTAAAGACACATATGGTCATATTATATCTCACATGGGACTCAAGCCCATTCAAACCCAGGGGAGATGGTGAAGTGATAGTGGACATGAAGTTCCATATTTGAGTACCATCAAAGCACTCATATATATTGCAAAGTAAGTCAGGCCTAACACTATATTTGTTGACAATTTATTGAGAGTGCAATCCCTAATAAAAGGTATAATGGTTGGTGAAAGGAATATCCGTAGATATGTCCAAGACACAAAAGGTCTTGAGTAATTCCATTGGGATAATCAAGATGTGACCATAGTGTGATATCATGATGGTGGCTAATAATCTGATCCCAACAATGCCATATCAAAGATTGGATTTACTAGAAGAGTATTCTAAGGGAAGCCTTCAAAATAGACTCTAAATGAGTCCTTCCTGTGATCATCCTGCCATAACTATGTTTGAAGCTTGTCATGATATGCATGTCTTCGCAAAATGACTGGTCACATGTGAGATCATGTGAAGATTCATTGAAATCAATTATCATTATCTACCAAGATAATGTCACTTGTATTTTTTATGGGTTATACTTATCCTCGCGAATTACGGAAATGTAAGAGGATAATATGCAAACAAATTATTGTGAGATTCACAATGTCTCTACCAACGTTTATATTCCAGAACCAGGTTCGTGGAATTGGTATGAGAAAACATTAATGTTTGCAAAGTTCAGGGGGAGTAAAATCCCAAGTTATAACATATTGGCGATCTTCAGATCATTCATATTGTACTCTTTTTCCCTTTATGAGTTTTCCATGATGGTTTCTCGTATAAGGTTTTTAAGGAGACAATATAAATACAAGTGCGGATATATGTCATATTGGTTTCTCCTTATATTTTTCCCATTGGATTTTAAAGGAGTTTTCGATGGCATATTATTATAAGGTTTCTCCTTAAATTTTTCCCACAGGGTTTTTGGAGGAGTTTTTCAGTTTGCAATATATAGATGATGAATTGATCGAGGGTGAGTGTTGTGAAATAAAACATGTGATCAATTTTATGAGAGGGATGCCTCCCAGGAAGTGTCTGTTGGGGAAAAGGTGTCTTCCCAACACACCCCTTCATCTTGTATATAAGTGGGTCTCCCACATTGCAATGGAACTAGTGGATCAGTTGGACTCTTTGCTTGTTTCTTTGCTTTTATTCTACAACAATTGCCACCGAGTTTAAGGGCTAATGGTGCAATTTACTCTGGCTGGACTGCTGCTACTAACAGGCCTCTTTGTCTCCTATGATGCGCTGCTTGGCATTTTCTTTTCTGAATTTTATGTTTTTAGCCTGCAATGGGTTGAGACTTCACATCAATGGCAAAGGCCTAATGGTCAGGGGGGCGATGCAAGCCACAGACAAATGTCCAGGCGCGGCATCGAGCTCCATTTCAGCATACTGATGAGGTTGTGCACCTCGGAGCTTGATTCCGACAGCGACGACTCAATTATGACGAATAAGCGGATGAGAAGTGTAGATCAAACATACTGTTAGATACATCTGGCGTACTCTTTGACTACCTAGTAGACTGATATAGAAGATTGAAGAGCAAACGACCAAGAGATGGTTGATCCTTTCCCGTAAATAAAAGTGGCATTTGAAGAGCAAACGACCGAGGGACGGCTGGGTACTAAATAGTAAAAGTTTTGTTGCATGATTTGTTCAATATTAATCAGAGGTGAAATGTGTAAGGCATGTGTGATGATGTGGATAGCTTGCATTTTAAGACAAATAGAATAATGATGGTGAATCTCCTAGATATATAGGATAATGTTAATAAACATAGTAGAATAAAATATTTGTTTTTTTCTTTCAAAAACACAAGTGTTAAATTTAAGTATGTAAATGATCTTGAAAATATTGCTTCCACAGGAGTGGTTGGAAGCACATAAATATTCCTAAGGGGAGTTCGAGTTTGATGGAGCCATAGAAAACCATCATTCCTTTTTGGTACAACAAATAGAGAAAAAAAGGGAATTTACTCATGTGCTACACAGCAGGCAAAAGACGTGCTAGCAATCCAAACACAGTGGTAAAAAGTTATACCATTCTATACAAGAATCCATGGTTCCTCACTTTGTGCATATATTCCATTGCAATCAGGCAATTACGCTATAAACTAATTGGTTCATATTTCAATTAAGAGGCACGGGTGGAATTACACATGTTGTACATTATGGAGACTAGTAGAAAGTAGGGCTGCAAGAAAAGCTTGAGTCTTGTGAGCCGCTCGAGATCGACTCGTTTTTTATCTCGCCTCGAGATCGACTCGAGAATAAACGAGCTGGCTTTGAACACTTTGTGCAGCTCGACCAAGAAATAGACCGATCTTGAGTTAGCACTACCTTGCTCAATTTTAGCTCGATAGCCCAATATAATGACATTATTTTCAATGAACATGTCATATATTAACTTCAAATAATATGACTTATTACCATACTAGCACAAGAGCCCGCGCGTTGCAACAGGGTAACAAAACTATGTATTCGTCACTTATCATAATTGCTTCGTCTCATCATTGTCATCAACCCATTCATCCTTCCGTCCTTTTGTAAGTTTCCTTTCACCCTTTTGCAAGTTTTATTATGTACATGCCCTTGTGGTTTTCCATCATCATACGGAGCAAATGCCAGTTAGAAAGGAGATGCGGAGTAAAGACCTACTCTCAGTGCCATCTTAATAAATGGAGTCTCGATCTGTTTTAGTTTCATTGTCAGCAAATTAATGGTATTGATTTGATTGTATCTGCGCTATATACGGAAGCCAGCGCATCTAAATTAGGATCATATATAGTGGTACTAACATACCAGACCTGAAACAGGTGACCACACTGTCGCATCCGAGTTGAGGCCAGTGTACCGTCGGCAGGCACGGCCGTGTTCGCGTCAGGCATGGCTACGAAGGACGTGGGGGTCGTTGACTGCCTCGTCGATGCTGTGAGGTGCTGAAGTGGGTCGGCGACGTAATTGGCATGCAGGTTGACGGCACCACACAACGAAGGAAGGAGTTGCATGACGTCTAGATTGATGCGGCCACGCGAGATGGTCTTTGCTGAGGCGAGCCTATTTTCTGCAAAAGTGTGTTGGTTCTGATATTCTTATGTATGTATATATTTAAAGTCGTATGTTCACTTAGAATGAGAGTTCTATATCCAATAAACTCAAATGGAATATCGGGGATGACGAGCAAAAAAAACCGTGCGTATCATTTGTGCCTGATTCGGACGAATGCGATGTAAAATTTTAGGCTGGCAAAAGGATTTTTTATGTATGTATGTATGTATGTATATTCGAAATCTATATATATTTTTTCACGACAGGATTTTTCAGGTATGTATATACTCAGATGGAATATCTGGGGGAGATAAGCAAAAAAACCATACGAATGTATATTAAAAATCTATACATATTTTTTCACAAAAGAATTTTTTAGGTATGTACATACTCAGATGGAATATCAGGGGAGATGAGCGAAAAAATCGTGCATATTGTTTATGCCTGACTCGGACGAATGCGTCGTAAAAAATTAGGCCGTCGAAAGGATATGTCTGTATGCATGCATGTATGTATCTATGTATGTATAATTAAAATCTATACACATTTTTTAAGGATTTTTCATATATAACATGTTGTATTTTGAGTTAGAGTTTACAAAAAAATATTTTGAAGATCATTTTAATCTGTCAAAAAAAAGAAAGATTAAAAACAGAAAAAAGGAAAAAATGAGTGTACGCATGTATATTTAAAATTTATACACATTTTTTCAGGATTTTTTCATATATAACATGTTATATTTTAAGTTAGAGTTCGAAAGAAAACATTTGAAGAGCATTTTAGTTTGAAAAAAAAGAAGATTGAAAACAAAAAAAGGAAGAAGATGAGACAACCAGGTATCAAACTCGGATCTCTGTGATAGCAAGTTTAGGATATAGCCAATGCATCACCCGAGTACTTGTGTTAGCTTCGGAGATACAATGTAAATAAAGCAAAAGGAACTGCCGCGACTTGTGAAAAAGAAACTGAATCGTTCTTTCTTACTTATGCGTTGTATAGTGAGTAATTTGTGTCAATTTTAAGGATTAATTTAATGACATACGGGCATAAGTTATCCATGCTTTATTATTAGGTAAAGATATATTGTTCATAATTTTCTCCATTTTATTTACTACTCCCTCCTTCTCATTATATTAGGCCCCTAATTTTTTGCACGAAAATTAACGCACAATGATCCCTCCTGCACGATCTCCTCTAACTACCTGGTTCACCAATCTTATTCCTGCCCCAGCGTACGCGCCCCAGGCTATCTATCAACCGTACGTGTGAGAGAAAATACGATCGTGGCAGTCAGTTAGCTGCTAACTGTGCGAGAGAGAGAGGGCGTAGAGAGAGAGAGAGTAGTATGCAGGACGAGAAAATCGTGCTGGTCAGTTGCTGCTAACTGTTAGATTTTAGGATTTTGTACAAAGGCTAAAACGCCTTACATATCGGGAAGGGGGAGTAACAAACATGGAAACTTAATTAAATGCATGGAAGAATTAGGCTTTATTATGGTCTTTGGCCAATAGTTTTTTTTTAGAACACAGACGCAAGCGCTCATATACACGCGCATCCACTCACCCTTATGAAGGCACACACGCACACCCTACCTCTATGAGCATCTTCTAGAGACTGAGCCGACATATCATCTTGAAATTTACGAAATCACCGTAGGCGTCTCGTCCTCCCACTGAATGCACATCATCGAAAATCCTGAAATAAATTCAGGAATAAATGCGAACATCAGGATTCGAACCCTAGTGGGCTTGGGATACCACAGTCCCTCTAACCATCTAACCACAGGTTGGTTCGCGCCAATACTTTGTTTTCTTAATTATTTGTTTGTCATGAATCATTATTTTATTTTGATACCAAACTTTTGGTTGTGAGAAAATAAGTGGAACTACTTTGAAGAAATTTATATTACCATCATCTTGATGAAAATAATATTTTTTAGTGTTTTCTTATGTTGTGTTGAGCCTTATCTAGTTAGAATAATCACCATAGATTTATAGTTTTTACCATCTCATTTAGCTCCAAACTATGTCGAGATTGACTCGACATCCTTACAAGCTGAGCACATGTCATGTTCTATAGCTCGATGGTGGTGATATTGTCCGTGATCACATCCCAAGTGGTCTACCCCGCCACCCCGATGGTCATTCCACCAACCATCCTTGTCAATGTGAACAAGATCGAGAGAGCTTTCTTATGGTCCGGTTCGGACAAGACGACAGGGGTAAAATGCAAGGTGAATTGGGAGATTGTTTGCCAACCTCTTGAGTTTGGGGGGCTTGGGGTTCTCAACACCACAAGTTCACTCGGGCTCTCAGGTTGCGGTGGCCGTGGTATGAATGGGAGGAGCCCACCAAGATTTGGGTGGGCATGGGAAGCCCATGCGACGACGAGGACCTCAACTTTTTCTATGCTTCCACCACCATCATCGTTGGTAACGGCGCGAAGACCCCTTTCTGGGACTCTCCTTGTCTCCTTGGGCGCAAGCCTAAGGACATTGCTCCGCTCATCTATGATGCCTCCAAGAGAAAAAATTGGAAGGTGCGGGAGGCACTCAAACACAACGCTTGGATCCTCAAGATCAAACCCCCCACCGCAGTTTCTGTTGAGCACATCATGCAATTCTTTGCTCTTTGGATGCTCCTCCTTGAGGTCCATCTCGACGATATCACCGAAGAAGACATCCTTTGGAAACATACGGCTAGTGGGCAATACTCGACGGCCTCCGAATACAATGCGCAATTCCTAGGGATGGTCCTCTCACCCATGGATAAGATGGTTTGGAAGGCTTAGGCACCTACAAAAATCAAAATCTTTGCTTGGTTGGCGCTCTAAGATAGAATTTGGATCGTCGATAGGTTGGCAAAGCGTGGGTGGCCAAATTTTGATCTTTGCCCTCTTTGCAAGAGGGTGCAAGAATGCGTACCTCACCTCTTCTAGAAATGACGTTATACTTGAAGGCTTTGGTCATTGGTCATCGAGAAATTCCTCATACTCGGGCTAGACACTTCCGTTTGGCCCTTCTTCGACTCGGTTAAAGATTTGTGGATGAGTACTTGCACCGACGGCACGCCAAACCGACAAGCCAAGGCATCCCTCACCATGCTTGTGTCATGGACAATTTGGAACGAGCGTAATGCGAGAGTTTTCAAACATAAGAGTGCTCCACCGACAATCTTGCTCTCCTCCATCTCTACTGAGGCCAACCTTTGGATCATCGCCGGTGCAAAAAAGCTAGGATCTTTAATTTTGCGAGAATAATCCGCATGCCGTGTAATTGGGTGGCTTGTAACAAACTCTTTTCTCTCTTATTTAATGGATGAGGCAAAGCTTTTGCCTCTGTTTCAAAAAAAATGTTCTATAGCTCGACCTATAGCTTCACTCAGCTGAGCTCCCTCAACTTTTAATATGAGTTGAGCTGAGCCAACTTCAGCTCGCTCCAACTCAACTCATTTGCAACCCTAGTAGAAAGCCCGTGCATTGCTACATGCCTTTTAATTTTTATATTGCATATATATATACCCCTATTATTCCATAAAACTCGATGATCGTGTATTCCTTCGCTCACATCCCTCCATTGCCATGCTACAGGCTACAACGCACGTCGGATTATGGAGAGGTGGAACCAGGATTTCTCAGAGCCTAGGGCTAAACCTAACTGACTATCTCAAAAAAAAACACTAACTGACTAAATATAAGTCTAATACTCCCACGCACACCAATGTGCGTTAAAAGTATGCCATAAATTCACATTTAAAATGAAATACAAATTTATCATTATCATGAGAGGAAATTCCTTAAAACAATTTGCATTGTCGCAAACATGGTTTGGTACCTAATTAGCGAAGACTTGCTTAATCCGAGGCCATCATTTCTTCACCAGCAATATTAGAAGGACTTGGATCTGCAAACATAAAGTCACATATCTAAAATCAAGACACTTGACATATACTAAGTCAATTATTCGTATGAAATTTGCAAAAAAGAAAAGGAGAACATATTATATCATCTATACCTACTAATAAAGCAAGGTAATATTCTTGATTTCGTCCCGCCTGATGATTTTAAGGGTTAAGATGCTCTTAGAAACATTCTCGGTCGTCCGTGGATGTTGATCTCGGTCGTCCGTGCATGTTTTGGGGTGGAAAAAGCTCCAAACTAGGAAAGGCAACCGCTCAGCCGTTTGTGTCCTTCAAGGACTCATGCTGACTAGTCCGACACCGTGTTATTTACCACCGATCCGGACGCGTAAAAAGAGAGACCTAAAAAAGGTTGCGGAGGGTCAAGTCGATGGCGGCCCGGCGTCACGGCCTCCCCTCCTCCCCGGGCGCCGCAAACTAGGCAACCAAGAGTGCGGCACGCCAATCCGGTGCCAGCGTCGATTAACAGCTTGACGGGCTTGTTGCACCCGTAGCCCAAGCCCATTGCGCCGCTGGTGGCTTGCTAGATGAGGCGCACTGCGGCCTTCCCGTCGGTGACGAGCTCTGACTGGATCCACACGGCGCATCGGGTAGCTGCTAGATGCACCGTGCACCATGGTCTCACCGTCAAACCGCCCTAGTCGTACCTCCCCGTCGAACCGCTTTTCCCCTTCGACACCGAGGTCTCGCGGGAGCAGAACATAGACATAGGAAACGGGGTGCACTAATAGTTCGGGTACGGTGGAGATGATGTACTCGGCGAGGATATAGACTCCGGTGTATGACTCCTTGCCGGCGACCCCGGCCTACCTCAACCCCATGGTCTCTGCTCTCCCTTCCTCTTCCACATTGAAATCCATATCCGGCACCGCAAGTTCTCGGCGGTGCAGCCATGGTGGACGGAGCGAGCTGGAAATGAAGCCATGGACCGCACCACGAGATTGAAAACAAGGCCATGGCCAACGACTCAACTTGGGTGGGTGGACTGCGCGATCTTGGGGTTGGGGTCACTTGGCTGATTCGGCTGCTAGCAGGCGATTTTGATTTAATTTTGGATCGGATTTTCCAAAAGAAACGTAGGATTGTCAGTAATTTGGTCAAGATTTGCAGAAGACTGGAGGAAGATGTGTACAGGAGAAAGATGCTTGGGAGTAATGGGTGTGACCCGTGTTGAATACAGTGCGACCCACTGCAGCCGTTGCTGAGTCAGCGTTATTCTCCAACATTGGCATGTGTCGAGCCGAGTCATGACGGGCGCAAGTCACCATAACCATGGTGTATGAGGTGGGGTTTGGTTGTGTGGCTATCCACTAGAGGGACAGGGATAGCCAATTTTCAAAGCGATGCCACTCGTTTGGTTTAGAAGGAACGATGGATAGGGATAGCCAGATTCGAGAGAATATTCCTCAAAAACTTGGTTGATGAGAGTCGCTAGAATTTCACGGATGAGGGCAGCCAGTGCGTGCATGCGCTTGCGCGAAACGCTTTATCTCACCCGGCGATGAGCGAACAGAGTCCTAGTCTAATCCTCACCTCTCCCTAATAATTCCTTATCCCTCTCGTTTCTAAGCTAGATTGTAGGGATTTGTTGAGGTTGTGCGCTGCCCACAACGCTTGTATATATGTACACCTGATTTTTTTTCCAAACTTTCTAGCCTTCTATCCTTTCTGCCTTGTTTTCTTTTCTGTAGGTAGCATAGAGGAACACAGAAACAACATAATACTTAAATATTTGCCACGTGGCGACCGGTTTGTGGTATTTGATTCTATTGTTTGTGCGTGAATATTTGCTAGAGCGACCGCATTTTTTTAGCTACAAAGAGTTACAATATTTGTTCTGTTAGACGGTTAAATACATTTGACTATGCAAAAAAGAACATGTACTCCCTCTCTCACTGTTGCTTTGTAGATGAACAAACCAGGAAAAAAAAAGGCTAACAACTATCCCTAGCCATTTCTCGTCCTTTCAACCAAACAATCAAAAGTGGTTACCCAACTTATTCTATCCCTCACAACCAAACGATTGAAATTGTCTATCCTCAACCATGCGGCTAAGGATATCCTCATCCAAGTCAACCTTGCCAATGAACCAAACGCCACCTGAGTGGCTGAAGGCTGGTGCTTCGAGCTATGAAGATTAGAGACGTCTGGATTTGATTTTCAGATTGGAGAGGAGAACTTTGAAGAGAGGATTTGGCGCAGAGAGAGGAAAGATTTGAAGAGAGGACATGCAGAGAAGAAAGTAGTCTATGATGGGGATTTGGGGTTACGGACCGCCTTAAGCATTGCAGCAAAAAAATAGATATGTTGAAAGTTCTGATCCTATGCAGGATGTGTGTTGATGCGGGCTTGATTTCATTGTGTGGTTGAGTGTTGTATGTTCTTCAGTGTTTTTTGTGTGCGCGATGCATACTTGGTGTGGGTAAGTATTATTTTGGATCGGAGGGAGCAGTTGTCTTCAGGTCAGGCTGAGGCATCCCGAACATCGACAGTGCTTCCGTGTCACTGAAATTCCCATCACTGATGCCTCCAGCGCAGGTGCTTTCGAGTGAGTGAAGGACGTCATGTCGGCAGCTGTGTTGGCGTTGATGCACTATGTGGCTGGTCGAGGTCAACAATAGGTGCAAGACAGTGTTGTTTGTCGCACGCTACCTCGAACATACACGACACAAGGTCGTGAGGTCAATCATCAGCTGCTTCAAGAAAGATACATGTCTCATGTCATCATGGTACCCCCCCTCTCAACGTAGCATGACGACGTCAACCACCTTCACAAATGTGTTTTACATTTATTTTATTTTCAAATTTGTGGTGCCTCTGCCCTGATTCCCATTACTCCGAGGTTCGTGCTCCCGCCATCGACTTATTACCTTACACCTCAACGGTGTGCACACTCCCGCCATCGACTTATTCCCTTACACCTCAATGGTGTGCATGCCCCTGCCATCGACTTATTCCTTTACACCTCAAGGTTGTGCCTTCGCAGGATAAACCTGACATGATGATAAATTCACAAAGAGGCAAAAAGCAAGAGAGCAACTTTGTCACCGCCATGATAGGCATGAGACTAGTCACAATGGAAAGTAACATAGAGTAGTAACATGCATATGTTACTATTCTAAGTTACTACCTCCATAGTGGATAGTAACATAGAGTCTTTCATTTATTAGCTTATAGACTCGTTTTGCCTTGGTATGCGCTATGTTATTCATAGAGGTAATAACATGCTAAGTTATTTAATTTCTCTCTTCTCATTAATTAGCTGTCACGTCATATTTTTTTGCTTAGGTGGCATCTATGTTACTACCTATGTTACTCCCATTGTGACTAGTCTGAGGCTGATTACCGGACCCTAAGGAGGCATACGTTGGCACAGGGAGGACTCGTCCTCCCCCAAATAGGTTCACAACATTACAAAGTCAAAGTGAATAGGGTATGATGGGCAGTCTCATTGGAATCGACCATATTTGGATGCATCAGTTAGGACTTGCACCAGTGAGGAAGGAACTTTAAACCATACTTATTGGTGTAGGGTGTGGTATTTTTCACCCGTTGCAACGCACGAACATATTATATCATTAAAATGAAGACAAAGAGGTAGTAGCCCCTTGCGTTTCCTCATTTTTTGATAGCACTGTATAATCTTAATATCATCAACGCTTGCAATACATCGTGCTCTAACACACCAATGTAAGTTTGGCTAATATATAGGACATAGGGAAAAGAAAATTAGAAGATAGGCTACATATTACGGCAGTGTGCGTTGGCCTGGGTGACTCCATGCCTGCGCTGCAATTTAGAACTAGAGTAGATGGAAAAGAATAAGAGGTGGGTTGTCAGGACGCCGGACCCGGCGGCCGGCGCGGCGGGGAATCGCGTGTTGACGACGGCGGCAGCGCGGGGCATGGCCGCTCCGTTCGAGCGAGGCGAGGGTTTCTCTGTTGCCGATCAGGCGAGGAATTTTCTTTCTTTTCTTGACTTTTTTTTTGAAAACTTTCTTTCTTTTTTGAACACTTTCTTTCTTGATTGACTAACGATCGTGCTACAAATCACAGATCGAAGTGTCAACTATCGTCTAGTGCGTGATTGGTTCTCTGTTCTGATCGATTGATGAGTTGGGCTAACGGGCTGAAGGCTTGTACGTCTATGTGAAGACCCTTTTTTTTCCATGGTAATACATATATCATCTATATCTATACCTAATATTAAAGGAAGAATTGTTTCTCCACTTATTTTCGTCAAAAACTTTTTTTTACCCTCCTTCGTTCGTCAAGCTCAGTCATCGAACCCCAGTTTTATCGAGCGCAATGATCGAACCAGCTTTGCCGCGCAAACGGGCCGGCCCAATTTGCAAGCTTCTAACGAAATACGAAAAATAAAATAGCAAAAGCGGGAATTGAACTCCCGACCTCATGCTGGATAGTAGCGAGGCTAGCCACTCGAGCTAGCAACTTCAGCACTAAATTTCAAGTCTAGGGACAACGACAGATCCGTTTTTCAACATTGTTTGAAGAAAATGTGAACAAAAGTTATTCAAAAGTTCAAAGAAATGTTTAAAAGTTGGGATTTTATTTTTATAATTCTAATAATATCATAAACTGTTTTTTCCGGAAAATATAAAATAAAATAAAATGTGAATACTTTTTAAATTGTGAAAAAATAACGAATTCTGAATAATTGTTTTTAACTGTAGACAATTTTTAAAAATAAATTTAAAATACACATCGAGTATTTTCTTAGTATACGGTGAACAATATTCAGGTACACACTGAATTTTTTATATATGATGAACTTTTCGTAAATGCATGCTGAACAAATTTACTATACAAGATGAACATTTTTCTGTACACAATGAACATTTTGAGGAATTTGGAGTTTTGAATTTATTTTGAACGTGCTCTTTCTAAAACGTGAACAAGTTTTAAAATCATGAACACAGTTTTGAATATCAAACATTTTTAATATTTAAACCTTTATGAAATTATGAACATTAAAAAATCAATTTACAAAAATACATTTTTATTGTTTTATCCTTCCCCATTTTCGAGGTCATATATGGTGTATCCCCGTTGCAACGCACGGGTATATTTGCTAGACAGTACTTCTGTGATCGGTGTCAGTGTGGTGGTCAAGATCATCATCTTGAAATTGACTACGTTCGGGCGCATTGCGATCAGGTCGACACTGTAACTATAGTTGATGAAGACGGGGAGGAGCATAAACCATAACACTGATGAGATGCTATGTTCAAATAGATAATGATGCTATATTCAAATAGATAACGTGGAACTGTGAATGGTTCTTGAATCATGTTTATTGTACTAGGAGTATGCGACTTTTACTCCCGTTGCAATGCACGGACATATTTGCTAGTTTATATCATATAAGGGTTATATTACAGGTCATGTACACACCGACCTGACAAAATTAAATACGTAGCAGAACACACATGCCTCAAGCATGCAAATGCAGTCATAATATGTGTATGCGGGGATATTCATGTGTATGGCCCCACCTGTAAGTGAGAGATTCTACAGGACCACACATATTTTTACACATAACACCCTCATGTTTTTTATTTGGGGAAAGTCAACCACCACGATATAATTTTGCGCAAAACCCCTTCACCTTTTTATTTATAGAGAAATCAGACACAATAGTGCCCAAAAATGCAAAAAATAACCACCAAAGATGCATCGCCAGGAATTGAACAAGCAACCAATGTTTTAATACAATTGGGTCTAGGCACTGCGCCCTTCAGATCCAAATGTTTGGATGGATAACTTTTTTTTGAGGGGGTGGAATGAATAACTAACTTATATGTATGGACAACGACTAATGTTGAGCTTAAAAGGGCTGTGGATACGACAGCCCATTTTGTGTGTGCTATTTTTTTCAAGATATTTGTAAAACATAAGTAATGAAGTTATGCTTAAATAATTAGTGCTAAAACTATTATATATACAGAAAATGGTTAATAAATACTTCTTCGGTCAAAAAATAAGTGTCTCAATTTTGTACTAACTTTGTACTAAAGTTAATACAAAGTTGAGTCACTTATTTTGTGACGTAGGTTGTAAAAGTTTTCAAATATAAACATGTGTATTATATTAAAAAAATGTAAAATACTTTATAAATCTGAGTATTATATAATAATTTGTGTTATGTAAATGTGTGTATTACGTATTTGGTTTTTAAAATTGCAATTCCGAAAAACTATTTTTATTATACAAATATATCAATAATTTAACGCACATTTGTATTGTTCAATATTTGCATAATTAAAAATATACATGATTTAAGGTTCAAACTGTTAATATGAGCATTTAATCGTCATTAAAATTTAATATTTTTTAAATAAGTCATGATTACAAATCATGCACAAGTAAATATTCATACATATTTAGTAAATGTTTGTATTAATTATTTTGTATAATTTAAATATATGCCGCAAATGTACATTGTTTTCTAATTCATTAAAAATATTTAACTGATAAATATTTCCCATGTCCGTATTTTTTAAAATAATACACATGTTCACATTTAAATGTTTTTCTTTATGAATAATTATTTGTATGTATAATATTTTTAACACACCAATATTTGACTTGTGTTGAATATCTTTTTAAAAAGCACACGGAAAACGGGCCGCAATATCTGCAGCCTATTTAATTTACACATGAGTCTTCGTTTAGTACATATATATGTTAGTTATCCTCAGAACAATGTTTGGCTCCTACAACCTGCAGAGCTAAGTTGTATTACTCAGAACATTCTTGAGTAATAAAGTGTGTGTTTAGCCTAAGAAATAAATACATGTTAGTTATGCGTACTAGTCATTCGGCTCTGTGCCTCTGTGGGCCTTAGTGGTTACCATCTCGTTTTGAAGTAGTTGGTCGCCGGGTCGCACCTTTTGTGGGGTTTAATTTCTGCATGATGTGCTCCTGTTTTTCTGTAATAATTTTCAAAAAATGTGTCCTGGTGTTCACTTTTTCTGCAAATACTAACTCAAATGACAAGTGATACACGTGTGACACGAAGCAACATGATCCAAACGTCTCAATCACCATCCATCTTGCCACATCATACAAATGGGAGCAACAAAAAAAAATTTGGTTTTCGGACTTAAAAATGTTTTAGATCTTAAATAAATTTTTTGATTCAAAATCCGTTTTCACCATTAAATTCGTCTCAACAATATCTTCAAAACTAGATCCCATATTGATATATTTTAACTTCTTTTCTTTTTATCAAAAGTTGTCATGATATTTACAATGTAGTTGTCATAGAGTTTACACTAAAGTTGTCATGATATGTTTTATCTATTTTTTCTTCCATATTTAAAGTTGTCATTGTATTTTTAACTACTTTTCATTGCAAATTTTATTCATTGACAATGACATTTTTTAGTAATTAATCACGATAAATTTAATTTATGGATCATGGCAATTCTTAGTAATTCATCATGGCAAATTAATTTATAGATCATGACAATTTTATTTTATAGATCATGATAATTTAAGTTTTTTGACCACGACAGTTCTAGTTTTCTTACCATGGAAATTATTTTTTATAAGAGCCATGACAAATTTTAGTGCATGTATCATGGAAAATTTAAGAAATTCACCATGAAAATTTTAGTTTATGTTTAATGGAAAATTTGAGTCATTGACCAAACATTTTTAAAGTAACTGATGATGGATTTCTTTTTAATTATGAACAATGTCAAAATTATTTCATGAATCATGGAAAATTTTATAGTTCACCATGGCGAGTTCAGTTTCTTAGTTCCCCGTTTTATAACATGTCAAAATTTACTTTAAATGTGGAAGAAAAAGTAGCTGGAGTATATCATGAGAACTTTAGTGTAAACACCATGACATTAGTGTGCAATGGAAACAACAACTTCTAATAAAATAAGGTCGTTAAAACATATCGATATGAGATCTAGTTTCGAAGATCTCGCTGTGGCGAATCTAATGGTGAAAACGGTTTTTCAATTGGATTTTCGTTTAAGAGATAAAACATTTTTAAAACTGAAAACCTGAAAGATTCCTGCTCACATTATTAGTTTCATCACTTATGCATGCATGCGGTGACATGGCGCAATCTGGGAACATGGGACGTGTGGTCGGGTGTTGTTCCTACCATACATAGGATGGTTATCGGCGTCCAATAAAATATGACGGTGTTTCTGCGGGATCACTAGAATAGTATGTCTAGAGGAAGGGTGAATAGACTACTAGCAGGAATTTAAAATCTACACAAGGTGCAAAGTTATGTGTTGACAGATTTTAGCATAAATAGCAAGTCTAGCACACCCTACACATGCAAGTCATCAAGTATAGCAGCGGAAAATAAAGTCATTGCACATGGAAGTAAGGAGTAGAGATAGGAAGATCAAACACATGAAGGACACAAAGATTTTTCCCACAGAGGGTAACGGTCGTGAGAGTCCACGGAGGGCTCCACCCATAAGGGTCCATGAAGTAGCAACCTTGACTATTCCATAACGGCTTCCGTCCACGAAGGACTAGCCTCACTATGGGTAGATCTTCAGGAAGTAGGCGATCTCCTTGCTCGTACAAACTTCTTGGTTCACTCCACAACACGAAGCAGGAGGCTCCCAAGTGACACCTAATCAATCTATGAGGCACGACCCTCCAAAAGTAATAGGCTCGATAATGTCGATGACCTCCTTGCTCTTGTGCTTCAAGATGATAGACTCCTCAACACACAATCACTCTCTCACAGATTTGGGTTCGAAGGAAGAGATTGATTGGGTGGAAAGCAACTTGGGGAGGCTAGAGATCAAGATTCATATGGTTGGGATGGAATGGGACGATCTCAACACATGGGTAGGTGGCTCTCTCTCAGAAAATCAGATAGGATAGGTAGAGATCTGTTCTGAGTGCTTCTCTTGCAAGTGAATGGTGGTGGAGGGGTATATATAGGCATCTCCAAAAATCCAACCGTTACACCTAATAAGTCAGACTCGTTGACACCAATGTGTTAATCTCGGTGGTCCCGAGTTGCCTCAAAGGTAGAAACTTTTGAATCTCGGTGAGACCGATACATAAAACTCGGTTGCACCAATAAGGTGACCAATGGTCAGATTGCCAAATTTGGTAACATCGATTCAATAAACTCGGTGATATCGATTTTGTGAATTTGCGTAACAGGAAGTTGGCAACCCAAACTCGGTGGCACCGAAGCGGAATCGGTTGCACCGAATGACTAGGGTTTGGCTGAGTCAGTGTGAGGCTAAGAATAGGTGGCACCGAGTGGAAAGTGTTGGTTGCAGCGATTTTGGATATTTGGCTTTGGATAGACTTTTGTGGAAGAGCTTGTGGGTCTATGTGGTGACTATCACTTGTGCACGTATGAGCATTTTGTTCACCGACAGTACCTTACCCCCTTTTAATAGTATTGGCTTTCCTATGGACTCAAAGTGATTTCTCACAAACTAAAATGTAGAGTCCTCTTGCTTGAAGCTTTGCCAATGCTATTCCTTCTCCTTCTTCATGGGGCACTATCCACTCTCCTTTTTGCCAACCCATCTCTCTCTATGGACTTTATCTAAAATACACTAGATGAAAGTATTAGTCCAAGAGACAATGTATGTTGTCATGAATTATCAAAACCACCAAGGGAGAACATTGTGCTTTCAATCTCCCAATTTTTAGTAATTGATGACAACATACAACCAAATCTTCAAATAAAGATATGTATGTATATAATGAAGACTTTGAAAGACACATGACTTAGACTTGCTCCCCCTAAATGTGTGCAGTCCCTTTAAAGGGTGGTTGGTTTGGAATGCATGGACACACACATGGTAGAAAGGACATGATAAGTCATGTGTATCTTGGCAATATGCATCAAATGTCTATGAATGAGGTGTATCCTTGTTCAAGACTTCACTCTTGCAAACAATATGTGCAAGAAGCAAGAGGTCATCTTGATCAAAGATATGATGCATATACTTACCTTGAGTTCTTGAGCATTCTAGTAGTAGACATACACTTGAGAAAACAATGTTAGGAAACACAAGCGTATTCTACCAATCAAAAGCAATAGAACTCAAAAGTAGACACCATATATTAGTACTTTCTCCCCTTTAGATATGAAAATGGTAGGGCATCCTCTCCCTTGAATCTTAGCATGTAGATATTGGGATTGGATAGGGTGAGAAAATTCTTCTCCAAGATATATTCCCCCCTACTTTGGTATTCTCCCCTTGTTTATATACATATAAATTTGATATTCTCCTCTCCCCCTAAATTATATCTCCCCCTTTGCATAAGGATGTATCTCCCTCTTTAGCTTTGAAGTTTTGTATATTTCTCCCCCTTTGGCATTAATTGCCAAAAAGGTCGGGTATAGGGCCAGATACAGGGATCATTGATTAAGAAGGGATCCTTGAGATCAAGGGTCATAGAATGTAGGATTCACTGAAAACGAAAATCATGAGAAAAATGAGGGAATCATTGAAAATAATTTCTCTCCCTTTGGCTAAACTGAGAATTTGTAGAACTTCTCCTCCTTCGAGTAAGGGATCATTGAATGTATTTGTCCCCCTTTCCATTTTTTAATAAAAGGGATCATTGAAGAGTTAAGAAATCACAGAAGGAACACAAAATTTTACAAAGACAAACACAGACTGAAACATGATAGTAAGTCGGTGTCTCCGAGACAAATTTGTCGGTGGTACCGATATATGCAGCTCATCTGCTGAATCGGTAGAACCAATTCCTTTGTATCGGAGGCTCCGAGGCATAAAACTGAAACTTGAAGACCCCAAATGAAACAAACTTTGCCAATTTACTTGAACAAATATAAAGAAGTGTCAAAATATTTGTACATAGACATCAACTAGATAAGATTTGAATGGTTCCAAGAAATTGTGCAATAGAGAATGAATCAACCAAGATTCTTAACTAGATGATGGGAGGTGATTAGGTCACCTATATTAGAGTATATTGACTTAGGAGCCAAGCAAGAATACTTGACCATAGGTCATACTCATCGTTAAGCTCAAAATGGGGTTACCATTTTTCAATTAAGCATTTTAATGTCTTCATATCACTTGAGTTTCTCTATCTCATGACTTGGAGTAAAGCTATATCAAGGATATGAGTACATACCTTTGAGTGATGTTGATGACGTAGCTTGTAGGTGAACTTGGTGAGGATGCTCGAAGTTGATGAAGTTCATCTTGAGTTTCGAGCAATCCTTGTTTCGTTCACTTTTCACCTACATGGGTTAGTCACGCAAGGAAAAACATGATATATCCAAATGACATGATACCAATTTTGAGTTGATATCAATTGATAAATATATGTCAAGGATATGTTTTGTTGTCTTCTTCCTTTCATCATCAAAGCGAGGTTGTGGATACTTGGTCATGGTAAGATTGCTTAAGATATGAGTTGATGGCAATCTTGTGGAGTGTTGTTCTTCCAAGTACCTACAAAAGGGTTAGATGCAAGACAAGGGAGCATAGAATTCCAAGATATATGATATTCAAGATAGTAATAGCATGGAATGGTTAATAAAGCTCATCCCCTTGGATGCATCCGAGTGATCTTAGCTCATGTTTGAAGCATCAATGATGTTCAACTCACTCCTCAAATGACAAAACACTTTTTCATCAAGTGGCTTAGTAAAGATACCAGCCAACTCTTGTTAGTACGAACATGCTTAAGGTTAATATCTCCTTTGGCAACATGATCACGAATGAAATGATGTCGAACTTGAATATGCTTGGTTCGAGAGTGTTGCATAGGATTATGACCAATCTTAATAGCACTTTCATTGTCACAAAGTAATGGCACATTTTTAACATAGATTCCATAATCTTTAAGCATTTGTGTCATCCATAATAACTGCGCACAACATGATCCAGCAGCAATATATTCAGCTTCGACGGTAGATAGAGATACCAAGTTTTGTTTCTTGGAGGACCAAGACACAAGAGATCTACCAATAAATTGACATGTACCCGAGGTGGATTTTCTATCAACATTGTCATCGGCATAGTCCGATTCGGAGTAGCCAACAAGATTAAAAGAAGATCCCTTGGGATACCAAATGCCAAAGTTTGGTGTATGTATCAAGTATCTCACAATGCGTTTCACAGCCTTAAGATGACATTCTTTGGGTGTAGCTTGATATCTAGCACACATGCAAACACTAAGCATAATATCTGGACGGGAGGCACATAGATAAAGCAATGAACCAATCATTGATCGATAAACCTTTTGATCAACTAGTTCACCCTCCTTAGTAAGATCATCGTGTCTGCTAGTGGGCATGGGAGTTTTCATACCTTTGCACTCTTGCATATTTAACTTCTTGATTAAGTCCTTGGTGTACTTAATTTGAGAGATGATAGTACCTTCTCTTGTTTTCTTGATTTGTAGACCAAGAAAGAATTTCAGCTCACACATCATAGACATCTCATACTTCTCTGACATCAACCTTCCAAATTTCTCACTAAATTATGGGTTAGTAGATCAAAAGATAATATCATCCACATAATTTTGGCACACAAATAATTCACCATAACTCTCTTTGTGAATAAGGTTGCATCAATTTTACCAATTTCAAATCCTTTTTTAATAAGAAACTTTGTTAGGCATTTATACCAAGCACAAGGAGCTTGCTTAAGACCATATAAAGCTTTGCAAAGTTTGTAAACGTGGCCACGTTTCTTAGGATTTACAAAACCAGGTGGTTGCTTAACAAAGACCCCTTCTTCAATCTCACCATTTAAGAATGCACTTTTAATATCAATTTGGTAAAGAGTGGTATCATGGTGATTGGCCTAAGCAAAAAGAATTCGAATAGCTTCTAGTCTAGCAACGGGGGCGTAGGTCTCATCATAGTCCATACCTTCGACTTGCGTATATCCTTGGGCTAAGAGGCAAGCCTTGTTGCGAACGACTTGACCATCTTCATCTTTCTTGTTCCAAAATACCCATTTCGTGCCGATGATGTGCTGCTTGTCCTTGGGCTTCTCCACGAGTGTCCACACTTCGTTCCTCTCGAAGTTGTGAAGCTCTTCATGCATAGCGTTCACCCAATCCGTGTCTTCAAGAGCTTGTTTAACCTTCAAGGGTTCAATGATACAGATGAAAGAATAATGCTCGCAAAAGTTAGCTAAACGAGTTTTAGAGCGAACGATCCTCCCTGTTTGTATGTCACCAAAGATTTGGTTTAGGGGATGGTTCTTGGTCACTTGTGCTCGAACTCGGGGTAGCTTTGGCCTGTTAGTTGGAGGAGCTGTTGGGAGACGTAGTAGTAAATCAAAAAAATTCCTACGTGTTCACCAAGATCCATCTATGGAGAAACCAGCAACGAGTAAGGGGAGAGTGGATCTTCATACCTTTGAAGATCGCTAAGCGGAAGCGTTGCAAGAACGCGGTTGGTTGAATCGTACTCGTAGCGATTCAGATCGCGGTGGACTCCGATCTTAGCACCGAACAATGGTGCCTCCACGTTCAACACACGTGCAGCCCGGTGACGTCTCCTACGCCTTGATCCAGCAAGGAGGGAGGAGAGGTTGAGGGAGAGCTCCGGAAGCACGACAACGTGGTGACGGTGGAGCTGCGTGGACTCCGGCAGGGCTTCGCCAAGCGCTGCAGAGAACGAGGAAGAAGAGGGGTAGGGCTGCGCTGAGAGGGAGAGAGAACCATGTTCACGGCAGCCCTAAAAACCTCACATATATATAGGGGAGAGGGAGGAGGGTGCTGCGCCCTAGGATTCCCACCCTAGGGTGGTGCGGCAGCCCCAGATCCAATCTGGGTGGCGGCCAGAGAGGGAGGAGTGGAGGGCGCAGCCCTAGGTGGGCCTTAGGCCCATCTGGACCTAGGGTTTCCCCTCCCTCCTTCTCTCATGCGCCTTGGGCCAGGTGGGAGGGGCGCACCAGCCCACCTAGGGGCTGGTTCCCTCCACCTATGGCCCATGAGGCCCTCTAGGGCTGGTTGCCCCACTTGATGGACCCCCGGAACCCTTCCGGTGGTCCCGGTACGTTACCGGTGACGCCCGAAACTCTTCCGGTAACCAAATCCTCACTTCCTATATATCAATCTTCGTCTCCGGACCATTCCGGAACTCCTCGTGACGTCCGGGATCTCATCCGGGACTCTGAACAACCTTTGTTAACCATGTACACTATTTCCCTATAACCCTAGCGTCATCAAACCTTAAGTGTGTAGACCCTACGGGTTTGGGAGACACGTAGACATGACCGAGACACTCTCCAATCAATAACCAACAGCGGGATCTAGATACCCATGTTGGCTCCCACGTGCTCCACGATGATCTCATTGGATGAACCACGATGTCGGGGATTCAATCAATCCCGTATGCAATTCCCTTTGTCTATCGGTATGATACTTGCCCGAGATTCGATCGTCGGTATCCCTATACCTTGTTCAATCTTGTTACTGGCAAGTATCTTTGCTCGTTCCGTAATACGTCATCCCGTGGCTAACTCCTTAGTCACATTGAGCTCATTATGATGATGTTTTACCGAGTGGGCCCAAAGATACCTCTCCGTCACACGGAGTGACAAATCCCAGTCTCGATTCGTGCCAACCCAACAGACACTTTTGGAGATACCCGTAGTGTACCTTTATAGCCACCCAGTTACGTTGTGACGTTTGGCACACCCAAAGCATTCCTACGGTATCTGGGAGTTGCACAATCTCATGGTCTAAGGAATCGATACTTGACATTAGAAAAGCTTTAGCAAACGAACTACACGATCTTGTGCTATGCTTAGGATTGGGTCTTGTCCATCACATCATTCTCCTAATGATGTGATCCCATTATCAACGACATCCAATGTCCATGGTCATGAAACCGTGACCATCTATTGATCAACAAGCTAGCCAACTAGAGGCTCACTAGGGACATGTTGTGGTCTATGCATTCACACATGTATTACGGTTTCCAGTTAACACAATTATAGCATGAACAATAGACAATTATCATGAACAAGGAAATACAATAATAACCATTTTATTATTGCCTTTAGGGCATATTTCCAACAGTCTCCCACTTGCACTAGAATCAATAATCTAGTTCACATCGCCATGTGATTAACACTTACATCACCATGTGATCATATCATCATGTGATTAACACCCAATTAGTTCTGGGGTTTGATCATGTTTTGCTCGTGAAAGAGGTTTTAGTCAACGGGTCCGCGACACTCAGATCCGTGTGTACCTTGCAAACTTTTATGTCATACTGTAGATACTGCTCCCACGCTCCACTTGGAGCTATTCCAAATGGCTACTCCACTATACGTATCCGGATTTCTACTAAGAGTCATCCGGATTGGTGTTAAAGCTTGCATCGACGTAACCCTTTACGACGAACTCTTTATCACCTCCATAATCGAGAAATACTTCCTTAGTCCTCTAGTTGCTAAGGATAATTTCGACCGCTGTCCAGTGATCCACTCCTGGATCTCTCTTGTACCCCTTGACAGACTCATGGCAAGGCACACATAGGTGCGGTACCCAGC
Source organism: Hordeum marinum (assembly GCA_022496015.1). NCBI lineage: Eukaryota > Viridiplantae > Streptophyta > Magnoliopsida > Poales > Poaceae > Hordeum > Hordeum marinum. The sequence goes on along the minus strand of CM039677.1, from coordinate 415,910,365 downwards.
ATGGCATACTATGCAGAGCCTATGGCTAAGGCATAGGGGACGACGTTCGTCCTTTCTCTTTCTTCAGCCGTTGTCGAGCTTTGAGTCTCACTCAACTTCACACCTTACAAATCAGGCGAGAACACTTTCTCTGACTGATCCATTTTGAAATCTTTCAAAATCTTGTCAAGGTATATACTCGTTGAAGTCTCATCAAGCATCTTGATCTATCTCTATAGATCTTGATGCTCAACAAATAGGTAGTTTTATCCAGGTCTTACTTTGAAAACCCCTTTTTCCAAACAACCATTTATGTTTTCCAGAAATTCTACATTATTTCCAACCAATAATATGTCAAGTACATATTCTTATCAGAAATTCCATAGTGCTCCCACTCACTTTCTTGTAAATACAAGTTTCTCATAAACTTTGTATAAACTCAAAACTTTGATCACTTCATCAAAGCTCATATTCCAACTCCAAGTTGCTTACTCCAGTCCATAGAAGGATCGCTGGAGTTTGCATACCTTTTAGCATCCTTAGGATCGACAAAACCTTCTGGTTGTATCACATACAACTCTTCCTAGGAGTACCAGCAAGGTACACATCACTAACACGTATATCAAATATACTTCTATTGACATTACCCGCCTTCTTATCTACCAAGCATCTAGGGTTGTTCCGCTTCAGTGAACATTCTCCTCATAATAGAAGCACTTAGTCTCGGGTTCGGGCTCAACCTTGGGTTTCTTCACTAGAGCAACAACTGGCTTGCCATTCCTGAAGTTTTTCCCTTCTTGCCCTTGCCCATCTTGAAACTAGTGGTGTTTACTTAACCATCAACACTTGATGCTCCTTCTTGATTTCTACCTTCGTGATGTCAAACATCACGAACAACTCAGGGATCATCTTATCCACCCCTGGCATGTTATAGTTCATCATGAAGCTCTAGTAGCTTGGTGGCAGTGACTTGGAGAACTGTATTAGTCACTATCTTATCTGGAAGATTAACTCCCACTCGATTCAAGTGATTGTAGTACCCAGACAATCTAAGCACATGCTCACCGATTGAGCTATTCTCCTTTATCTTGCAGGCAAAGAATCTTGTTGGAGGTCTCATACCTCTACACATAGGCACAAACCTGAGATCACAATCTCAGATCTTCGAACATCTCATATGTTCCGTGACGTTCAAAATGTTTTGGAGCCTCAATTCTAAACCGTAATGCATGACGCACTGAACTATCACGTAGTCATCAAAAGTGCCTGTCATATGTTCACAACATCTACAGACAACGCTTGAGGGAGTGGTGCACTTAGCAGTGCATCAAAGACATAAGCTTTCTATGCAGCAATGAGGACAATCCTCAGATCACGGACCTAGTCCGCATTATTGCTACCATCAACTTTCAATCTTACTTTTCTCTAGGACCGTATCAATAAAACAGGGGAGCTACAGCGTGAGCTATCTACGATGTAATTTGCAAAGATACTTTTAGACTAAGTTTATGATAATTAAGTTCATCTAATCAAATTATTAATGAACTCCCACTTAGATAGACATCTCTCTAGTCATCTAAGTGACACATGATCCATGTCAACTAGCCCGTGTCCGATCATCACGTGAGACGGACTAGTCATCCATGGTGAACATCTCTATGTTGATCGTATCTTCTATACGACTCATTTTCGACCTTTCGGTCTTCCGTGTTCCGAGGCCATGTATGTACATGCTAGGCTCATCAAGTTAACCTAAGTGTTTCACGTGTGTAAATCTGGCTTACACCCGTTGTATGCGAACGATAGAGCCTATCACACCCGATCATCACGTGGTGCTTCGGAACAACAACCCTTAGCAACGGTGCACAGTTAGGGTGAACACATTTCTTGAAATTTTAGTGAGAGATCATCTTATTTAGCTACCTTCGTTCTAAGCAAATAAGATGTAAACATGATAAACATCACATGTAATCAATATAGTGACATGATATGGCCAATATCATCTTGCTCCTTTGATCTCCATCTTCGGGGCACCATGATCATCACTGTCACCGGCACGACACCATGATCTCCATCATCATGTCTCCATCATCGTGTCTTCATGAAGTTGTCTCGCCAACTATTACTTCTACTACTATAGCTAACATTTAGCAATAAAGTAAAGTAATTACATGGCGATCTTGATTGACACGCAGGTCATACAATATATTAAGACAACTCCTATGGCTATGGCCGGTTGTCATACTCATCGACATGCAAGTCGTGAATCCTATTACAAGAACATGATCAATCTCATACATCACAATGCATCACATCACATCCTTTGGCCATATCACATCACAAGGCACATGCTGCAAAAACAAGTTAGACGTCCTCTAATTTGTAGTTGAAAGTTTTACGTGGCTGCTATAGGTTTCTAGCAAGAACGTTTCTTACCTACGCCAAAACCACAACGTGATATGCCAATTGCTATTTACCCTTCATAAGGACCCTTTTCATCGAATCCAATCCGACTAAGGTAGGAGAGACAGACACCCGCTAGCCACCTTATGCAACCAGTGCATGTTAGGCGGTGGAACCGGTCTCACGTAAGCATACGTGTAAGGTTGGTCCGGGCCGCTTCATCCCACAATACCGTCGAATCAAGATAAGACTAGTAACGGCAAGCATATTAACAAGATCGACGCCCACAACTGCTTTGTGTTCTACTTGTGCATAGATTCTACGCATAGACCTAGCTCATGATGCCACTGTTGGGAGATGTAGTAGTAAATCAAAAAAATTCCTACGTGTTCACCAAGATCCATCTATGGAGAAACCAGCAACGAGTAAGGGAAGAGTGGATCTTCATACCTTTGAAGATCGCTAAGTGGAAGCATTGCAAGAACGCGGGTGGTGGAGTCGTACTCGTAGCGATTTAGATCGCGGTGGACTCCGATCTTAGCACCGAACAACGGTGCCTCCGCGTTCAACACACGTGCAGCCCGGTGACGTCTCCTACGCCTTGATCCAGCAAGGAGGGAGGAGAGGTTGAGGGAGAGCTACGGCATGGTGACGGTGGAGCTGCGTGGACTCCGGCAGGGCTTCGCCAAGCGCTACGGAGAACGAGGAAGAAGAGGGGTAGGGCTGCGCCGAGAGGGAGAGAGAACCGTGTTCACGGCAGCCCTAAAAACCTCACATATATATAGGGGAGAGGGAGGAGGGTGTTGCGCCCTAGGGTTCCCACCCTAGGGTGGTGCGGCAGCCCCAGATCCAATCTGGGTGGCGGCCAGAGAGGGAGGAGTGGAGGGCGCAGCCCTAGGTGGGCCTTAGGCCCATCTGGACCTAGGGTTTCCCCTCCCTCCTTCTCTCATGCGCCTTGGTCCAGGTGGGAGAGGCGCACCAGCCCACCTAGGGGCTGGTTCCCTCCACCTATGGCCCATGAGGCCCTCTAGGGCTGGTTGCCCCACTTGATGGACCCCCGGAACCCTTCCGGTGGTCCCGGTACGTTACCGGTGACGCCCAAAACTCTTTCGGTAACCAAATCCTCACTTCCTATATATCAATATTCGTCTCTGGACCATTCCGGAACTCCTCATGACGTGCAGGATCTCATCCGGGACTCCGAACAACCTTCATTAACCACGTACACTATTTCCCTATAACCCTAGCGTCATCAAACCTTAAGTGTGTAGACCCTACGGGTTCGGGAGACACGTAGACATGACCGAGACACTCTCCAATCAATAACCAACAGCGGGATCTGGATACCCATGTTGGCTCCCACGTGCTCCACGATGATCTCATCGGATGAACCACGATGTCGGGGATTCAATCAATCCCGTATGCAATTCCCTTTGTCTATCGGTATGATACTTGCCCGAGGTTCGATCGTCGGTATCCCTATACCTTGTTCAATCTCGTTACCGGCAAGTCTCTTTGCTCGTTCCATAATACATCATCCCGTGGCTAACTCCTTAGTCACATTGAGCTCATTATGATGATGTCTTACCGAGTGGGCCCAGAGATACCTCTCCGTCACATGGAGTGACAAATCCCAGTCTCGATTTGTGCCAACCCAACAGACATTTTTGGAGATACCCGTAGTTTACCTTTATAGCCACCTAGATACGTTGTGACGTTTGGCACACCCAAAGCATTCCTACGGTATCCGGGAGTTGCACAATCTCATGGTCTAAGGAATCGATACTTGACATTAGAAAAGCTTTAGCAAACGAACTACACGATCTTGTGCTATGCTTAGGATTGGGTCTTGTCCATCACATCATTCTCCTAATGATGTGATCCCGTTATCAACGACATCCAATGTCCATGGTCATGAAACCGTGACCATCTATTGATCAACGAGCTAGCCAACTAGAGGCTCACTAGGGACATGTTGTGGGCTATGCATTCACACATGTATTATGGTTTCCGGTTAACACAATCATATTATGAAAAATAGACAATTATCATGAACAAGGAAATACAATAATAACCATTTTATTATTGCCTCTAGGGCATATTTCCAACAGGAGCTTCTTCTTCATCATCATCTCCTTCATCTCCGTTGTTGTCGAAGTGGTCATGTCCTTGAGGTGGTTGTGAAGGAGGTTGTGGTGGATCTTCATGATGTACTTCCTCCTCCTCTTAATCTTGTTGTGTATCACTTGTGGATGCTTCCATGTCATTCTATCGGTAGCCTTGATCCAAAGTGAGAGCTTCCACTTGGGTTGATGAAGTACTTTCCTTCACCTCCATGGGACGAATCTTGCCGATGGGCAAATCTTGGATAGCTTACGAAGGATCTTTATCGCCTGCATCATTTGGCAATTGTTCAACTTGCAAACCATTAGACTCATCAAACTTCACATCTATCGTCTGTTCAACTTTTCGAGTGAAGTTGTTGTAGACACTGTAGCTGTGAGAGTTGGATCCATAACCCAAGTAGGAAACCTTCATGAGACTTGGGAGCAAATTTAGCATGGCAATGCTTATCAAGAATGTAACATTTAGATCCGAATACTCGAAAGTATCCAACTTGGGGTTTTTACCGGTGAGAAGCTCGTATACCGTCTTACCGAGAAGCTTGTGCAAGTAGAGTCGGTTTGTGGCATGACATGTTGTTCCACAGCTTCTGCCCAAAAGTGTCTTGGCGTCTTGTATTCGTCAAGCATCGTTCTTTCCATATCAATGAGGGTTCGGTTCTTTCTCTCAACAACTCCATTTTGTTGAGGCGTGTACGTAGCCGAGAACTCATGTGAGATACCCTCTTTGTCAAGAAAGGTATCCACATGGGTGTTCTTGAACTCCGATCCGTTATCGCTTCAAACCTTCTTGATCTTCACTTCAAATTGATTTTGCGCTTTGCGTGCGAAGTTCTTGAAGATCTTTTGTACCTGCGACTTATCATCAAGAAAGAATACCCACGTAAATCTGGAAAAATCATCAACTACAACTAGACCATAAGAGTTTCCATCGAGACTCTTGTAAGCATTGGGGCCAAAAAGATCCATATGAAGTAACTCGAGTGCTCTCCTAGTAGTCATGATGTTCTTGACCGGATGACTTCCACCTACTTGCTTTCCTGCTTGACAAGCACTACAAAGCCTATATTTATCAAAGATAACATCTTTAACACCAAGAATGTGATCGCCCTTGATAAGCTTATCTAGATTGCGCATGCCTACATGTCCTAACCTTCTATGCCATAGCCAACCTTTAGATGATTTTGCAATGAGACAAGTACGAGGTTGGGCCTTTTTATTGAAATCGACAATGTATAGATCACCTCTACGAATACTGGTAAAGACAATTTTATGATTATTAAATCGAAACACTTGGCAATCTACTTTAGTAAATAGATAGAAACCGAAGTCTGCTAGTCTAGATACGGAAAGAAGATTGTAGCCAAGGGATTCAACATGCATCACATTTTGAATAGAGCTATCATGAGATATGGCCACCTTACCAAGGCCAAGTACCTTACCCTTAGAGTTGTCTCCAAAGGTCACGTACCTTCGAGGACCTTGATTAGGCGTGATCTCTTGGAACATGTCTTTATCAGCAGTCATGTGATCCGTGCATCCACTATCGAGAATCCACTCTTTTCCGCCGGACATGTAATCCTTGAAGTTTGCCATTAGACTTAGATTCTTCATGATCTTTTCATGCTCGATGTCGAACAACTCATCTTCATCATAGTAGCCATGTTCTTCATTGTCATCATTTGGTGGAATCTCCTCATCATAGAAACCAAGAGACTCGTTAGAATCATAACCATGACAATGTTCAAGTTTATGAATGTGAATTGCTTCAATAATAATATTGTTGATAGTAGTGACATCTCCTTTAGCACGCATGAGATCACGGAACTCAAATAGGCATTTATCAAAGTTTGGATCACTAGGCTTTTGTGAAAATCAATAGTTTTATGAAGAATTTCATCAAGATTACTTAATGTAAGATTTGGATATCGTTCATCCAAAGCAGTCCACACAGTATAAGCACATGCAAAGTTTTTCAATTGAGAAAGCATGAATCTTGGTAAGCCTCTAACAATAAGATTGACAGTTCTAAGGTTACCAAGCATGTTAATTTCCTCTTTATGTGTGGGATGAAATTCATCAATGAGGAGCACATAGGGATTTTCAATATGTTTTCTCAAATGGAATTTGTCAAATAGATCAATCATGGCATTCTTCCATCGACTATAGTACTCTCCATCAAGAATGGGCACTCTACAATACAAACTCTCGTGCTTCAAGATGATAGAGTCCTCAACACACAATCACTCTCTCACAGATTTGGCTTTGGTGGAAGAGATTGATTGAGTGAAAAGCAACTTGTGGAGGCTAGAGATCAAGATTCATATGGTTGGAATGGAATGGCATGATGTCAACACATGAGTAGGTGGCTCTCTCTTAGAAAATCAGATATGATAGGTAGGGGTCTGTTCTAAGTGCTTCTCTTGCGAGTGAGTGGTGGTGGAGGGGTATATATAGGCATCTCCAAAAATACAACCGTTACACCTAATAAGTCAGACTCGGTGACACCGATGTGTTTATCTCGATGGTACCGAGTTGCCTCAAAGGTAGCAACTTTTGAATCTAGGTGAGACCAATACATAAAACTCGGTTGCACCGATAAGGTGACCAACAGTCAGATTGCCAAACTCGGTGACGCCGATTTAACAAACTGGTGGTACCAATTTTGTGAATTTGCGTAACAGGAAGTTGGCAACCCAAACTCGGTGGCACCGAAGCAGAATCGGTTGCACTGAATGACTAGGGTTTGGCTGAGTATGTCTGAAGCTGAGAATCGATGGGACCGAGTGAAAAGTGTTGGTTGCACCGATTATGGATATTTGGCTTTGGACAGACTTTTGTGGAAGAGCTTGTGGGTGCATGTGGTGACTATTACTTGTGCACGTATGAGCATTTTGTTCACCAACAGTACCTTGCCCTATTTTAATAGTATTGGCTTTACTATGGACTCAAATGATTTCTCACAAAGTAAAATGTAGAGTCCTTTTGCTTGAAATTTTGCCCATGTTATTCCTTCTTCTTCTTCTTCATGGGGATACTCTCCACTCTCCTTTTTGTCAACCCATCTCTCTCTATGGACTTTATCTGAAATACACGAGATGAAAGTATTAGTCCAAGAGACAATGTATGTTGTCATGAATTATCAAAACCACCAAGGAAGCACATTGTGCTTTCAATTTAGCGCCCATAGACATCCCATTGACAAGTCGGGTCATACACATAGATGTGCCTGCATACGCGTATTATAACCGTATCTGCAAGCTTGAATCAAGTTAGACGACCACAAAACCGTATTTTAAATTTTTTAGCACCAAACGGAACATACCATACAAGTTCTGTGACACCCAGTGATATTACTTTCATGTTTTATTTTTTATGGGAACAAACAAATAGATTTGACTGACTGATAGATGAAGGCGCGCACCTTTTCATGTAAACTAGATCATTGATGGCGCGCGTTGCCGTACCTATGTAATTTGACAATAAATGACAGGTATTTGTAAATATGTGGCATTTGACCATTAATTTTACTCATAAGCTCATATGATAAAAGGAAATTAGAATAAACCAAGCTACAAAACATGAATATTAAATTTTTATAAACTAACCCATAATTGGGTTGTAATCAAAGTAAAGAATTTATAGGTTACAAATTAAATAAATAAAAAGGAAAATGTGTAACGCGCTCAGGAAAACATTGTTGTAACATTACAATTTATTTCGGTCACAACATTAAAGAAAGATATAAGAACTAAGAAAAAACATTTTACCCTTTCAAAGGGGAGTACTCCAGATTATGTCTAATAGAATAACGATGGCAACGTCTATAGCTACAATCTATATTATATGCAGCAGCATGAATAGCTGGAGCTCAGGGAAAGTCAAGCATGATCAACACCCTAAAAAAATCTCAATGCTTTCGTGTCATACGAGCAAAAACAAACTAGTTTTCAGAGCTCTTGTTGCATCTATTTCTGTTGCAAATGAAGGCCCCAACGAGTAACGCATCACTGTATGACCAACCATCAAGCATTGATTCCTTGCATTTGATGAACTGGCATTGAGGCCATCCTCATCAAAATAGCATGAATAAATCAACACATTAAGATTGAAATATATAAATTGATAAATATGCCACCTTTATAAACAATATCCAAGTGCCTTCTTGTACTTGATCCCACATAACCCAGACTACCTGGATAATATACATCTATAAGCGATCACGGAGCATTGGCAGCCAAGATATATTTTAATGCCCTGCAATCAGCTCCTTTCTCCCTCTCTGCACAAACAGTACATGAGAAATTTTGGAATACATATTCGGTAAACAAAGTACATTATAAAATAAGACAATCTATAGTAATAGTATGAGACTATACGTCTTGCTATACGATCCTATAGTTTCAAATTTCCTACTTCAAAACCATTTCACTTATTATGAAGTTGACCCATACATATTGCACATATGTCATTCTTTCTTGGATCAATCTCGTAAAACATACAAATACAAAGCAGAGAATGGGCATTAACTTATTACTCTAATCTGCTTAGAAAAATAAAAAATGAGGCATCACTCAGAAGAAAACTGATGTTTATTTCGTACATACCACCAGTTAATTTTTAGGTTGAAGTTTTCCGACTGAAGAAAGTAGACAATGAAATTCATGAGCAATTAAATAGTACAATCAAACCTTCTATTCAACACTACTCTATTTCTAGTCAATAGGTTTTGACATGGATGAACTTGATTGGACGACTGTAATAGCAGCAGCAGGAAGCTATAAACCATATCAAGATCAATTATACAATCAAAAAAAGTCATCATCAGTGTGCAAAAAATAGGGAACCTTAAAAAATGGAGCTCAAATTTGAGAAGGATTTGCAGTCGTCGCCTAGCCGCTACCGTCGGAATAGGTGCAGGACCAGCCAACCCCACATAATGACTCAACGGTCAATGGCCAGATCGCTCATTTGCACCGTTACTTCAACAGAACCATCTCACTTCTCAAGCTCATCATCTCCAACAGTCGAATGCCAAGATGTCTGACTGCCTATTTGGGATTGGAGATACATGGAGTGCCTAATTTTTATGTATCTAGCTTAATCCACTTTTCTTTAGGTTCTATCTCTTAACTATGTAATCTTATGCAGAATGTTGACTAATGTGTTATTTCGGCTCATAGGATTTTCATGTTTAATCGATCTTCCATGCTTTCATGTTATATTCAGATGAATCAGATCTTTACATAATGCTACTTTTTGGGATACTGCGTCAGATGATTCTTTTGAGGATGCACGGCACACGGAATACATTTGCCTTGCCATGGTACTCAATAACCGTTGATGGTGCTCTACTCAGCAACACCTCACTTTTGCCCCATGGAAACAATGCATCTGCTCCTCTACCTAGAACGAATCTTCCTAATTAAAAAACTCTTATAGAAATATTCACTCGAGGGATTGGGATCAATATAACCCATCTTGATCCATATCCAAAATAATATCATTCTTGATTTGGGACGAAGGCAGGGTTCTTGGATCTAGGAAATCAAGAGGCAGATGAACTACATGTGTCGAATTAGCTGATGAGAAGATGAGATGAAGGGAGTAGTACCTACTTTGGGGAAGCATGATGGCCATCTGGACGATTGCTCGCCTAGGGATGCCGGTTCCACCAACGGCGCTGCCAAGTCGTGGTGGGATATGCCACTCAAGTTGAAGGTCAGGGTAGGAGGACACGCTCGTTGCCATGGCGCTGGTCCGGGCTGCTAGCAAGTGCGAAGAAAAAAAAATTAAAAACCCTTGAATTTTGTGCACTAAAAATTAATATACATACATAAAACACGGAGTTAAAGTCCGAAACTGATGGAAAAAGACATAACCAAAAATTACGCAGTTGAACAGTTTCTGAAATCCCTAGCATTTGATTCTTTCAGCCATATGAAAATACATGTTAGTAGGTGTTAGACGATATCCACTATAGATTTAAGAAGAGACATGCTTACTTGAAGCATCAGCCTAATATTGAAAGAGCCTTTTCATCGAGATAAACCTGTAAGTATACATCAGACCAGACAGAATTGTGAAGATTCTAGAAAAATAATTCTACGAAGCAAGTTTATGGAGAAGAGATTAAACATTCATTAGCAGTAGTATTCCGACCTCATATCTAAGTTTCTCACACCGTTGGATTGTTGTCTTTAGAATTCATGCACGGTTTTTTTTTTTGAAAATAAACCCAAGCTTTATTCATTAGAGATAACCAGTACATCGTTTGTGAGGATCGTTACAATTTCACATAAATGTTCCTCAAACCACTCCGAAGTAAAAGAAAATCTATCTACTCTAGCAAGCTCATGAGCTACTTTGTTTGCTTCTCTATTACAATGTTCGAATCTCGAAATTATAAAATCACAGGCATAATAAAAACAGTCATCAAAAATCGCCGCAGCCACTCCTGCCGATTGCCCTCCGTCCTGCATGGTCTCAATTACTTCAAGGTTGTCGGAGTTAATGATGAGACGGCTACATCCTGCCCTGTGTGCTAGTGCTAGACCAAATTTGAGAGCTAAGGCTTCCGCCGTTAAAACATCCGCACAATAGTCAATCTTCCCGTTTCCTCCAGCGATGAACCTACCTTTGTCATCTCTCAGAACCGCCCCCATCGTTCCCTTAAGGTTATCATGGTCAAAAGAAGCGTCAACATTAAGTTTAACAAACCCCTAGGGGGACATGACCAACCCCCTTTTCTCATAGTAGCCTTAGTGGACAATGCATTCACATAATTTGACGTGTGGGCTAGAATCCCCATTGAAATCTGTTGCGCAGTTTGTGTTATCTTGTTATGCACCACTTTTCGTCTCTCCCACCAAAGGTACCATGCAGCAATAGCAATCATTTCACGTACATTCTGATGGCCCAAAATACATAAAACTTGATCTGGCAATAGCAACAAATATGCCAACACCTCTTCTCCAGCCCGATCGATCCTACATGCTTTATCAATAATATCATCCAACCCTAGCCTTTTCCATACCTCCTTGGCTTTACTACATAGGAAGAGCATGTGTTTTGCGTCTTCTAAACCCTCTGAACAAACAGGGCAAATGGGCGAGATCTCCATATGTCTATTTGCAAGTGTAACCCGACATGGAAGCGTTCCATGAAGCGTGTGCCATATAAAGATTTTAACTTTTACCGGACGAGATAACTGCTAGATTTTACTCCAAATAGGGTTTGTTATGGTTCGTCCCATCCCATTAGAATATTTTAATTTATTTCCATATTGGTAATCCCACTCCACTGAGTAGGCGGACCGAACCGAGAACATACCATTTTTCGTAAAGCTCCAAGCAATGAAGTCTGGCATATCATATTGATGTAGTGGGATAGACAGAATTCGTTGTGCATCAATGGGCCACATTGTTTGTGTAATGAGTTCTTCATCCCAAGTATTTGAAACAGGGTTGATCAGGTCACCTACCTTAGACAATAGTCGTCCCCCTTAGGCGTTACAATTTTTCTTGCGACACAATTTGGAATCCAGGCATCATCCCAAATGTTAATATTATGTCCATTCCCCACACGCCAAATATATCCACGTTTTAAAGATTCTGTACCGGCCATGATACTTTGCCATGTAAAGGAAGAGCCTTTTTTCAGCTTGGTGTTCAATAAATCACCATCTGGATAGTACTTAGCTCTTAAGATTGTAGCACACAAAGAGTCCGGCTTATCAATAAGACGCCATGCCTTCTTGGCTAGTAATGTCAAGTTGAAACAGTGAATATCACGAAATCCCATCCCTCCTTGATTTTTAGGTACACACATTTTCCACCAGGCCATCCAATGCATCCTCCTCTGGTTTTCCTCGTCTCCCCACCAGAAATGCGCTATCGCATCAATGATTCCTTTACAATTTTTTTAGGAATTTTAAAGACCAACATTGCATAGGTGGGTATGGCTTGGATAACAGCCTTGAGCAGGATCTCCTTCCCCCTGCTGATAATAATTTTTCCTTCCAACCACTAATTTTCTTTACAATTCGTTCAATCAAAAATTGGAAACATTCTGTTTTATCTAATCCCATAATTGCTGGTAGACCGAGATATTTATCACTAATGGCCTCGGTCATTATATTCAACGTTATACACATTTGTTCTCTAGCATCAACCTCCGTGTTTGGGCTAAAAAAAGATACTGGATTTCTTAACACTTACCAGTTGCCCTGATGCCGCACAGTATAAATCCAGCAAGGACTTCAATGTTGTCGCACTATGCTGGTTTGCTTTCATGAGAATCAATGAGCCATCCGCAAAGAGAAGATTTGTGATGGACGGGGCATCTCTACATACTTTTACTCCTGAAATATTTCCATTTTCTTCTGCATGTGTAAGTAAAGCATTCAGCCCCTCTGTGCACAATAAGAACAGATATGGTGATAGCGCAGATATGGTGATAGCGGATCTCCCTGTCTCAAACCCCTTGTAGGCTTGATTCTCTCACTTTCCTCCCCATTAATCCTTACTGTATATTCAACAGTAGAGATGCATTGCATAACAAGTTTCACCCAATCTTGACGGAAGCCCAATTTTAACATAATCTCCTTCAAGAAAGGCCATTCAACTCTGTCATAAGCTTTGTGCATATCTAGTTTTATAGCACATAATCCCTGTCTACCTTCTCTTTTATTCTTGATAGTATGAAAACACTCATAAGCCACTAGAATATTGTCTGTTATGAGTCTACCAGGCACGAAGGCACTCTGAGTTGGACTAATAATTTTGGGAAGAAAAACCTTTAAACGAGATGCCACCATTTTTGCAATAATTTTATATACCACATTGCATAAGCTTATCGGCCTAAATTGGGTCACCTTCGTTGGGTTATCGACCTTTGGGATCATCACAATCGTGGTGTCATTCGAGCCCTCAGGTATAGAGCATGTGTTAATTGCTTGTAGAACCTCCTCGATTAGATCATCCCCTAACATTGGCCAAAACCTCTTGTAGAAAATAGCATGAAGACCATCTGGCCCAGGAGCTTTCAGGTCCCCAATATCAAATACCGCCTTCCGAACTTCTTCAGCAGTATATGGGGCGCAAAGAGCATTGTTCATTTTAGTCGACACCCTCCTCTGGACAAGGAACAACACTTCTTGATTCCGATCCTGCACTTCCGAAGTGAAAAGCTGAGAAAAATAATTAGTGACATGATCCTTCAACTCTTTGTCTATTTTCCACACCCCCGTATCATCAAGTAGTTTCTTAATATTGTTCCTCTTTTTCCTGGTTGTGGCTGCGTTATGAAAAAACGATGTGTTGCGATCCCCATGCATCAACCAATTTGCCCGCCCTCTTTGTAGCCAGAAAATTTCCTCTTGATCCAGCAAATTCTCAATTAACACAATTATTTCTTTCTGACGACAGCGAGATTTCGTACTCAACAGGCCACGTCTCAATCTTTCCAGCTCCTTTTTTAATTTATTTATCCTTCGCTTGGGACCCTTAAGAGTTTTCTTGTCCCAAGAATGCAGATCAGTGTGCACAACTCTCGTTCGATCAGCAAGAGAGGGGCCAATACCTGCCAGCTTTGCTTTCTCCCAAGATGCCTTGACAATTTCAGTTATTGTCTCTTCCTTTAGCCATCTCGCTTCAAATTGTTTCACACGCCCCTTTGGCCGACTGAAGATATTTTCATCGAAATATTCCATATCAAGGAGCAGTGGACGGTGGTCTGAATGAATATGTTCTTTGTTGATTACCGCCGCTCGAGGGAATTTATTTGCCTAACTAATATTGCAAACTTCACGATCAAGACGCTCACGAATATCCCCTCTTCTCCAAGTGAACCTGTCACCGTTGTAACCAAGGTCTTCCAGTCCACAATCCATGAGACATTGGCAGAACTCTCTCATCATTCCATTTGGTCTCGCGTTACCGCCTTCTTTTTCCGACTCATATAAAATATCATTAAAATCCCCCAAAAGCACCCAAGGGTGATCACCCTTACTATGCAAATTGCGAATATGGTTCCAAGATAAATTGCGATCTTTCCAGTTCGGATAACCATAAAAACCCGTGAACCTTAACTGTACATTATCTTCATGCATAAACAAAACATCAATAAAGTGAGGCGATACATAGTTCAACTCAATTCTATTCAAACTTTGATAATAAAGAACAAGGCCACCGGCCCGACCATCACTTTCCACTACAAACATAGAATCAAAATTTAGTACACTATGCAACTCATTAGCTTTACATTTATTCAAACGAGATTCCGAAAGGAAAATTAAATCTGCCTTTATTCGCTCTTGAAGATCCAAGAGCTCGCGAACTGCTCGTGTGGGAGAGCATACCACGGTAGTTCCATCCTAGGATTTTCATTTGGCCCGGCGTACCTCCTCCTCGGAGGCCGCCGATGTGCCAACTTCATCTTTCTTTTCACCAAATGTTTTGGCTCCTTGCTGATCATGTGCTTCTTCTTTCTCCTCGGTCTCCTTAGCCACATGCTTCACCACTCCCTCCACACCCTGCACTACCTCCACTCTACCTGTGCACACCCTCTTTGAAGAGACAATTACATCGCCGTATAACATACGCTCATAACTATCAAGGGATCTCTCAAACGAAAATTGTACGTCACTCCCCGTTGGCCTAGCTTCAGGAAACCGACCCCTTTTTTTCGCAAAACTATCTTACATGCATCCTCAGATTTCTCTGCTCTCCCTCCCTTTCTCCCTTTCCTCCCCTTTTTCTTGGTTTGGGTCTGCACATTTTTCCCCATAGCCGAAAACTGAAACCCTGTTACATATTCAGTAGATTCATCACCTGCCTCCACAAGCCTTGCAGCCACAGCTCCGGACAAGGCCTCCAACACACCAGGCTGGAAAAGTAGTTGGCCGGCATCAACAGCATCCTTGGTCACGTGATTGTGGCCCTCCTGCGTCTTGTTTTCTTTAGAAACCTGCACGTACTTGTGAACCCGGGAAGGCGAAAACAGCAGCAGCAACCTCCTCCAAGGGAGGAAACACCCCCAGACGCTTCAGGTCCACCTGACCATACGCCATCCTGGAGTCCTCCATATTCGCCAAAGCCAGGCCCTCCTGGTGTTGTACATGTGATTTATTTATTCCTTTTTTGTCGCATCTAGTATTTAGTTGAAACAAAATCCTATATATTTAAATGAGTGAGAATGGTGATACATTCTAGTCGTGGTTCCGGATGTATTTTATGCAGACTATTTTGTGTGTCTTTCAGTTGTGACACAGTAAACTTTGGATCATACAAATGAATTTGTGTGGTTCACTTGTGACTCCATATTTTTCTGTTTTCCATTTTTTTCGAGTGTTTTGTGCTTTCTATATACTTTAATGTGTTTTTGTTTAATACTATTAGCAACGTGTTTTGTTCTTTTTAGAGTTCTTTCTTTTCTCTATTATTTCTATCTTTTTTCCTTCAAAACTTTTCTTTTTCTGTGTTTTATTTATTTCCCTCTTTTGCTTTTATTTGTCCATTATTAATTTTCTTTTTGTCAAATTTGTGAATAAGATCTTTTTTAAAATAATTTTATAAAAATTCGAAATATTTTTAAAAGTTTCTGAACACCTTTTAAATTCATGAATGTTTTTTAATGAAAGATGTCTCATATATATTTGTCGCGGTTTGTTTAATTTTTTGTAATTTTAATGCAAGCACTCGATCCCCACCTGGCTATTTATCTTTTTTCATGCATCCTTTTTGTTTTGTATGGTTGGCTTCACTTTTATCGACCCATTATCACGGTGTGCTGACAACCTGTTTCGCTGCGTTGTTTCTAGGCCACAATGTAAAACTGAAAATAGAGAGGAAAGGAGGAGCTCTTTGTGGTCGTTACTTTTTCAGTCCATTTCGACACTATTCCTCATCTAAGTTGTTAGTCATTGGATCTCGCTACCTTTTTCACGGAAAATCTAAATCTAATGTCGTTGGCCAATGTATTTTCATGTCGTCTTTTTTTGTTTTGTCCATTTGTCACCCCAAGTTGTATGTCTCTTACTTTGTCTCATGCTCTTGTGGCCCATTTCCATCAAGCATGTGTTGTAAAAAGGAAGAGATAGACTATGTCAGCTCGTCGTTGTCCATTTCTATTTCCTTTTCAAGTTCGATGTCAAAGACGTGTGCTTTGTGGAAAAGACATGCTTTGACATCTGCTCAATACACACTAGTCGACTTGTATTTGTCACAGTTACAAATCCATCCTCGACACGGAATTAGGCGCCGCCTTTTTTTTCTCCTAGTTATAACATCACACCTAACATGTATTTTTTTCCTTGCTTGTTTTTTCTTCTTTGTTTTTTCATTTACTTCTTTCGGTTTTCATTTTTTTAATTTTTTTAATTTTTTATTCTTTTGTTCTTTTTAAATCCATGACTTTTAAAATTTATAAGTATTGTTTAAATTTACCTTTTGATTTAGTTTTCATAATTTTCATGCAAGTGCCCTACCTTCCGCCTTGCTTGTTGTTGTTTGTTTATTGCGTATCATGTTTTTTTGAGGGAACGTATCATGTTGTTCGTCTAGGCCTGTTCGACTTCGCTTTCGTCGGCCCTCGACTCACAAATGGGCCTTATTTTTTTGTACTAGTTATAAATCCATCATCGACTCGCAACTAGGACTCGGCCTTTTGTTAGTCCGTCCTCGACTTGTAATTGGGGACTGACCTTTTTCTGGTCTTAATTGCAAGTCCATCCTCGACTCGCAATTGGGATCCCATCTTTTTTTGTCCTAGTTGCAAGTCCGTCCTCAACTCGCAACTCGGGCCTGACATTTTTTGTCCCAGTTGCAAGTCCGCTCTCGACTTGCAACTGGGACTCGACCTTTTTTTTGCTAGTTGTAAGTCCATCGTCGACTTGCAATTGGGGCCTGACTTTTTTTTCTAGCTGGAAGTCCACTCTCGACTCGCAATTAGGACCTGGCATTTTTTTCTCCCATTTGCAATACCCCCCTCGACTCGTAGTTGGGACCTGACCCTTTTTTGTCTCAGTTGCAAGTCCATCCTCAACTCGCTATTGGGGTCCGACATTTTATTTTTTGAGTCGCAAGTCCATCGTTTCTTCATTTTTTCTTGCTTTTTAAAATCATTTTCTTCACTGTTTTTTCTGTCCTTTTAATTTTTCTAGTTTTTGAAAACTTGATTTTATTTTTTCATTTTATGATTATTTTTATTTCTTCCATAAATTCACAAGCTTCAATAAATGTTTTAAATTTGTATATTTGTTCATTTTTCTTAAATTGTTCGTGTTTATCAATTTTGTAAAACAAATTAAAGTGTGTTCATTTCTTATTCTCTTCTTATTTATCTATTTTCTATATTTGGTTTTCTCTATTTTTGTTTTTTCCTATGCGATTTTAGTTCAATGTGTATAACAAAGTTCGCTTTTAGTACATCGTATATACAAAAGTTCATGTATATCAGAAAAAATGTTCATTGTGTATTGCAAATAAGTTAGTGTCTATTCAGAAAATGATCATCATAAAGCATTGTTCGCCATATATTTGAATATTTCTGGTATTTGTTAACATTTTTTATAATTCATAAAAATTTATGTAAATTGGTGAACATGTTTTTTGAAATTTGTGTTGACGAAACGTTGTTTCTTACTGGAAATTAATTAGAAAGTATAAGAGTGGAAAAGACAAAAACCAAAATGCAAAAAATAAATGGTAGCCTAGAAGTTAACGATGGGAGATCTACATGTAAATGTATGACGATCATACGCAAAAGCTAACAAATCGATTTAGCACTAGCGATCAATTTTCTTTCTAGAAAAAGCTAGGGGTCAGTTTTTTCGTACCGGTAGCTAGCGACCGGATATAATTATGAGGGGAGCTAGTGACCAGATTTGCGTATAGGTCGGCCACCAAGGCGGACACAGTGTGAGGTGGTTTCTAATTTGGGGCTTTGACAAATTAAAATCAAGCAAACATGATAAACAATACAAAATGAGGTCGCGTTGACATCATACTTAGATGTGAGGTATTATCTCACATGTAAATATGATATACTTAGATGTGAGGTATTATCTCACATGTAAATATGATATAGACGGACCCATTCCCACTGCTTCGGCCTATTTATCCATCTCTTGTTGAAAAAAAATATCTATTTTACTGAATTCAAAAATCGCTTAGAGCATCTCTAGTAGAACCCGTAAAAACCAACCCTTAAAAACGCATACATGGGACAGAATAGACTCCATGAATAAAACTGTCTCCAGCTATATTCTTTTTTTCCCTTCCCGTCCCGGCAAGTCCGTCTCTGGCCACGGCGTGCCTCGCCCTGTCGCCCGCCTCGACCCGCCTCGTCCTGGCGCTGCCTGTTCCCGGCCACGCATGCAGCGAAGGAGCCCTGTGCCGCCCGCCCCCGATTGAGCCTGACATTGTCCATCCGTGATTGAGCCCGACAATGCCCACCACCGTGCGTGCGTTCCTCTTCGTGGCCACACGAGCTCCCCCACCCCTGCCCCCGTTCTTCTCCGGTGCCGCCCCGTCCTGATTTAGGCCGCCGGTGGTCCGCTTCACCCTGCCCGTGGACTGTCTTGCCTCGGCAGTGGAGGTCGAGCTGGCCGTAATTCGGACCGACGACGACAAACTTCGGCGTGTGGCGGCTTCTTCTGACGTGCGGCGACGGATTCTGGTGAGTTCCAGGTAGATTCCGGCCAGTTTCGGGGCGGCGCATTTGCTCCGACGAGGTTTGACCGGTATACGGGTTGAACTGCATACTGCATTTGAAACTGCACATATAAGGTTTTCGCGGATGGATTCATCTTTTTTTCTTTTTTCTTGAGGGGGCGCGGATGCATTTACCGTGCCCCTTAAAACGTTTACAGGCCGAACAAGTTTTATTGGGTCTGCTGGGCGCTGTTTTTCCAACTGAAACTGTAACCTTTTCTATGGATTTGACCATTATACGGGTCAGCTAGAGAAGCTCTTAACACTGTCACAGCACGAACAAAGTAGAGATGTATTCTGGCAAACATTCACAAGTTTAAATAAATGTTTCAAAATTTGTAAATTTGTTCATTTTTCTAAAATTGTTTGTGTTTATCAAATTTGTAAAACAAATTAAAGTGTGTGCATTTTTTGTTCTCTTCTTATTTACCGATTTTCTCTATTTGTTTTCCTCTATCTTTGTTTCTTCCTATACTCTTTTAGTTCAGTGTGTATAACAAAGTTCGCTAATAGTTCATTGTATAAAAAAGTGTTCACGTATATCAGAATAATTGTTCATTGCGTATTGCAAATAAGTTAGTGTCTATTCAGAAAATGATCATCATATATTAAAGAATTTTTTGCCATATATTTGAACAGTTTTGGTATTTTTTAACATATTTTATAATTCATAAAAACTTATGTAAATTTGTGAACATGTTTCTTCAAATTTGTGTTGACGAAACGTTGTTCCTTAATGAAAATTAATTATAAAATATAAGAGTGGAAAATTCAAAAATCAAAATGCAAAAAAGAAATGCTAGCCTAGAAGGTAACGATGGGAGATGTACTTGCAAAGGTATAACGATCATACATAAAAGCTAACAAATCGATTTAGCACTAGCGATCAATTTTCTTTCTAGAAAAAGCTAATGGTCAGTTTTTTCGACCAGATATAATTATGAGGGGAGCTAGTGACCAGATATGCGTATAGGCCGGCCACCAAAGCGGACGCAGGGTGAGGTGGTTTCTAATTTTGGGCTTTGACGAATTAAAATCAAACAAACATGTTAAACAATACAAAATGAGGTGGCGCTGACATCATACTTAGATGTGAGGCAAATCCTATTTAGCGCCACAGGCGTCGGTTCATAGGAAAATTTGCTAACTGGCGCCGGCAGTGCATTAGCTGGGCTCGGCCCATCTCCTCCTTTCTTCTGTCCGAGACAAATAGTGAAACCACTTGACGAATTAAAATCAAACAAACATGTTAAACAATACAAAATGAGGTGGCGCTGACATCATACTTAGATGTGAGGCAAATCCTATTTAGCGCCACAGGCGTCGGTTCATAGGCAAATTTGCTAACTGGCGCCGGCAGTGCATTAGCTGGGCTCGGCCCATCTTCTCCTTTCTTCTGTCTGAGACAAAAAGTGAAACCAACCTTTATAGTGATTTGATCCTGGGACCTCTGGGTCATAATCTGTTTAGTGGGTGATGCACTAACCACTCCACCGTCCCGCATTAGCTGCTTACGTACTGTTCCTTCCTTTCTTTCTTCTTTCCTCTTACGTCTTTTCCTTCATTCTTTTTTACTTTTCTCACATTTTATTTTTATTTTTCCGAATTTCTTTTGAATTGCACGAATTTTTTCTCAAATGTGATGAACTGCTTTTCAATTTTTCTGAACCTTTTTCAAAATTGATGAACTTTTTTCAATTTTGATAAACATTTTCTATATCGGTGAACTTTTTTTTTCAAAATCAGTGAACTAATTTTCAAAACATTTAAATTTTTTTGAAATCCTTGAACTAATTTCCAAAATTGATGAACTTTTTTTAAATTCAGTGATTGTTTTTCAAATTTGATGAGCTTTTTTGCAAGAATGATGAACTTTTTCTCGAATTCCATGAACTTTTTTCAAATTCGTTGTTCTTTTGTCAAAATCGATGAACTTTTTCCAAAACCGATGAACTTTTTATGAATTCGATGAATTTTTTTCAAAATTGATGAAGTTTTTTCAATTTTATGAACTTTTCTTAAAAGTTGACGAACCTGTTTTCGAATTTACGTTTTCTTTTTGCAGATAGTTTATATTGGGCATATGTTAACGTTTCTTGTAGTAGTCAGCAAGGTTAGTTGTCTATTTTTTGTAAGGATAACAACAAAATTAGTTTGGTGTACTGGTTAGTGCGGTGGGCTAGCAACAATTTGATCATTAGTTCGAATCCCAGCTATCCCCTTTATAATTCACTTAGTGTCGCTAACTTTTTTTTCTTTTCACGTTCTCGTGGAGCAGGTCATCGGGTCGGCCCGCTAAGCGCCCCCTGCGAGCGTCAGGAACGCCAACCGGCGCTTAGAACGCCGAGTAGGAGCTCCCTAGATGTATGTGAGGTATTATCTCACATCGAAATATGACATAGACGGGCCGATTCCCAAATCTGTACTGCCTGCGAGTATATATAGGTCTATTTATCCATCTCTTGTTGAAAAAAAACTATTTT
Organism: Hordeum marinum; assembly: GCA_022496015.1. Taxonomy (NCBI): domain Eukaryota; kingdom Viridiplantae; phylum Streptophyta; class Magnoliopsida; order Poales; family Poaceae; genus Hordeum; species Hordeum marinum. Next base: position 415,888,663 of record CM039677.1, on the reverse strand, counting down.
ACTGAATTCAAAATTTGCTTAACACTGTCACGACCTAACAAAGTAGAAATGCATTCCGGGAGCATACACAAGTTTCAAATTTTGTAAAAAAAACAGTTTTTCTAAAATTGTTCGTGTTTGCCAATTTTGTAAAACAAATTAAAGTGTGTTCATTTTTTGCTCTTTTCTTATTTATTTATTTTCTCTATTTTTATTTTTTTTCCTATGCTCTTTTAGTTCAATGTGTATAACAAAGTTTGCTTTTAGTTCATCGTATATAAAAAAGTTAACGTATATCTGAAAAAATGTTCATTGTGTATTCCAAATAAGTTAGTGGCTATTCAGAAAATGATCATCATATATTAAAGCATTGTCTGCCATATATTTACACATTTTTTATAATTCAGGAAAAAAATTAAATTCATGAACATGCTTTTTGAAGAAAAAAATTGACGAAACGATGTTCTTTGCCAAAAATCTATACCTACTAAAAATGTACCGAGTGTTTCTGCCCGTACATCATTGAAATTGTCCGTCAAGTTGCAAAATATTACCCACTAATGCCACATATAAGTTATAAAAAACGTTCCACACCACTATGTCCTGACTGGGCCAGCCCATGTAATAATCTCTGATACTGTGCTCTGCGCGCTAAAAAGACCCAGCTCGCCTGGGCCGGCCCGTACATGGTTGAACAATTTTCAATTTTTGGTTTTTATTTTCCGTCGTTGTTTTTTTCTACTTTAAATAATTTTACAATTTTTTCCAAAACTAAAGAAAATGAGAATTATAAAGTAATATTTAATAATTCATAAATGTTTGTGGCTTCATAATTGTTTTTTGCGTTTTTAAAGAAATATTAGCCAATTTTCTAATAAATGTCCGGGAAATAAAAATATGTCCATGAGTTTTTCTAAAAAAAATTCATGTATTAAAAAATGTTTTGACATTTCACAAAATTTCGCCAATTCAAAAATATCCGTGTATTAAAAAATAGCATAAAATAAAATTTTTCATAAATTAAAATATATAGTTTATTGATTCACAAAATACATGCTGATTCAAAAAGATCATGCAGTCCAAAAAATGTTCATTAATTTAAAAAATAATTTCATCAAATCGCAAAAAAATGTTAGTCAATTCTAGAAATGTTCGCCGATTAAACAAAATTGTATCAAAAAATGTTTGAAAATAGTATAATATGTTCATAAATTCAAAAACTGTTCTTGATTTTACAAAATATTTGCAAATTTTAAAAATGTTCCCAATTTTAAATATGTTCACGAGTTTAAAAAAATGTCATGATTTTCAAAAGTTGTTCACGATTTCACAAAAATGTGAGTGATAGTGTATATCGATGATATAGTAAAATATGATCATTGCCATTCGAGATTAAGATTTTTTGTTTCTTCCATTGCAACGCACGGACATGTTTGCTAGTTAATTATAAAATATAAGAGTGGAAAACACAAAAACCAAAATGCAAAAAATAAATGGTAGCCTAGAAGCTAACGATAGGGGATGTACTTGTAAATGTATAACGATCATACGCAAAAGCTAACAAATTGATATAGCACTAGAAAAAGCTAGCGGTCAGTTTTTTTGTATGGGTAGCTAGCGACCAGATATAATTATGAGGGGAGCTAGTGATCAGATTTGCGTATAGGCCGGACAACAAGGTGGACGCAGGTCGCAGGGTGAGGTAGTTTCTTATTTTGGGATTTGACAAATTTAAAATAAAATTAAACAAACATGATTGAAAATCCAACTCTGAGTTCGGGCTCAGCTGCTCCCGCTGACGAAAAGAATAAAAAAATATTACAAAAATTCAAAAAATTCCATATGTTTCTTGTGTGGAAGATTTTTTGTTACGTGAGGTTCGCTCCAAATTTTAAGTTATTTGGACATCTGAGCAGCTCTCGACAAAAGAGACAAATCGGGTCAGAAAAGTTCATGAACAGTAAACCTTTTGTACAGACCCGATTTGTCTTTTTTGCCGAGAGCTTTTTAGATCTCCAAATAAATTGAATGTTGAAGCGCTCCTCACGCATCAAATTACCTACCACACACAAAAAAAAAATTGATTTTTTATTATTTGTTTTGATTTATTTCGTCGGCGCGGGTGCAGATGCATCCGAAAGCCGAAACGCCGCTCTCAAACATGATAAACAACATAAAATGAGGTGATGCCGACATCATACTTAGATGTGAAGTATTATCTCACATCTAAATATACATAGACGGACCCATTCCTAAAATTGTACTGCCTGCGAGTATATATCGGCCTATTTATCCATCGTTTGTTGAAAAAAAAATTCTATTTTACTGAATTCAAAAAACGCTTAACACTGTCACAACATGAACAAAGTAGAGATGTATTCCAGCAAATGCACTTCACTTTCATCCTACAGTCAGTAGAAAAAGATAATTCCAAGTGAAACTCACATCGGGAGGAGCACATGCCGATCTTAGGCACCCGGTGCTGGACGACGGGGTTGATGTCAGCGGATATCGGTACCGGTGAAAGGGAGGCGCGGCTCGACCGTCGTGGCCGACGGCGGCGAGTTCGGCTCGGTCCTGAAGGGGCCGTCGGTGGAGCGCGAGCGCGGTTTGGATGGCGCGCCGCCGTCGGTGCCTGCGGTTGTGGTGCCCCTCCTGGAGCCGTCGGGGGTATATGGGCGGATGAGGGTATGGAAGTTCTGATGGGTGCCCTTGGTCGATCCCAGCACGCGCCTCACATCGTGTTGGCTCAATCCCCCTCCTGTGTATCCGCATCACCTTTAGGTCGATTCCCTCTCCTATGTATCCTGCATCGCTCTATCTCCTTTGCTTATGAGCCGAACAGGCCCGACTTAACAGGTTTCTTCGTTCGGCCGAGAGAGAGAGAGAGAGCAGCCCATCAGGACACCTGGGCCACATGCGGGACAGAAGGATGTAGACAGGAGATCAGACACCTACAGACGCCCAGGTCACTAAATCAAACGGTCAGAAATGCCAATCATTGAGATGGCTTGATTAAGTACAGTTTTACTGTATTTAATAATACATGAGCCGGTTGCACACGCACGTATCAATTACTAGCAGAAAATGGAAGGTGCCAGACCAGGGTCCACGACAGGAGCGACTCTGAGGCGGTAGGAGGTGATTGCGAGGAGGTTCCGCTGCTACGCTAGGGTTAGGGTTCCTTGCCGGGGGTGGTGCGGTTTCCGGCGGTGCCAAAGGGTGAGAAGGTGCATCCTTGGTCATGGGCCGGGGGGGTATGCTCTCCGTCAGCGATGGAGTCGATGGCGGGCTTAGCAAAAGGTTCGAGGACATCGGAGTCTGTGAATATGAAGAACCCACAGGAGTTAACGACAGCGGCTACCCCATATGCTCGCCCGATGGGGGGCTCAACTAGCGGTGGGTCTTCCAAGTCCCCGGTGGAAGGCAATACTCCAGATCTCAACTAGCGGTGGGTCTTCCAAGTCCCCGGTGGAAGGCAATACTCCAGATCCGGCTGCTAGTCTCTCTGCGAGATTGGATGGCATAGTGTTGTCGGACAAGGAAGCAGACGGGATGGTCTTCAAGGATCCTGTGCAGGCGATGTGAAAGCCTTCTAAATGGTCTGCGGTTGGTAAGGTATGCTCTACTAGACCACTTAAGAGATCTGTCTTGGAAAAAACAATGCATAGAGCCTGGGGTTTGCACAAAGAGGCTAGATTCTGTGATCTAGGTTCAAATATCTTTGAAGTTCATTTTGGCTCAGAGGGGGATTGGAAACATGTTTTGAACAACGAGCCATGGCAATACGACTTCAGTGTGTTGATCATGAAAGATTTTGAAGGGAATGTCAGACCGTCGGAGATGATCTTTGATACTGTTGACATTTGGGTCTGGGTAACAGATTTACCCCCGGACAAGAGGACGGCGGTGTTCGGAAATGCCCTGGTCTACTGGCTTGGGGAGGTGGTAAAGGTGGATGTTGACAAGGATGGTGTGGTGCGTGGATCGCATCTGAGAGTTAGAGTCAAGATTCTCGTTCATGAACCATTGGTGCGTGGTTTCAAGTTGAAGAAATCTAATGAGGATCTGATAGGCACCTGGTTTGATTTCTGCTATGAGAAGATACCGCATTTTTGCTTTGAATGTGGAAGGTTGGTTCATGTGGGAGATATTTGTGAACCACCTATAAACTCCACGGGCCAGTGGGGAGGTTGGTTGTAGGCATCTCCGGGGAGAAATTCAGCTAACATGGAAGGATCTGTCAGTGGGGCTGTGAGTAGCAATAATAGTTTTCAAAGCTCTCAAGATGGGAATGGCTCGCGCTCTCAGCATGAACACACAAGGCAGAAAGATACTCCAACAAATAGGAACCTAAACTCAGATTTTGCTAAGTCTACTGATCACCGCACTGACAGATTTTCAAGTAGGACAGAGGTGTAATTAACAACTCTAGATCTAGGCACTGGCCGGATGATGAAAACGAGCGAGACTTACGAGATGACCTGGAATATAGGATGGAGAGGGAGTTTAGAGACAATCTTCTCTCCAAGAACCACTCTGACCTGAGGATTGGGTCTCACCAGAGAGGATGGGACAGACAGGGGAGGGAGGATTATCGGCTAAGTCATTGCAGTGGAAAGGATGCTGAACGACCCCGTAATGCGGATCGTTTTGGAGAGCCCAGCTAGTATGGAAGGGTAGAGGTGTATGGAGGAAGTGACAGACGAAGAGGCTACTACGTACGGAAACCGAGAAGGGATGTTGACCCCAACTACAAGTCTCATCTGTCCTCTTCTGAGATGGGGAGTAGGAATAGGGGGCCAAAGCAGGTGTGGATAGCCAAGGGGGAGATGGATAAAAGTGGTTCACAGGATGCTTTCATCCGTGATACGCGACGCAAGACGTCGACGGTGTTTGATCGTATTTCACATGATAACGAGCCATCGGCGGACCCTGCGAGCCAAGGCCGCCAGGGGCAAGGAATTGTTTAGCTTGGAACTGTCGGGGCTTGGGATTGGCCTCGACAGTTGGAGAATTAAGGGATCTGATAAGATCTCACAATCCCGCGGTGGTCTTTTTGTGTGAAACTAAGAAGAGAGCACCGGCTATGGAGAAAATTAAATGGAGTTTGGATTTTCAGAATGGTATTCCTGTGGATTGTAAGGGAAAAAGCGATGGTCTGGCACTATGGTGGAGGGATCACATTCAAGTGACGATTCGTCTATGGTGCCAGTATTTTATTGATGCTGAAATAAATTGGGAGGGCAAAATATGTAGATTCACTAGATTCTACGGTGAGCCCAAAACAAATTTAAGGAAGGAATCATGGGATGCCATAAGATACCTTCATTCACAAGATGATCTTCCGTGGTTGTGTGTGTGTGACTTCAATGAGGCACTCTTCCAAACGGATCAATGTGGTGGTAACCCAATAGGCTTTGCACAGATGGAGGAGTTTTGGGACTATCTGAATGGATGTGGTCTTTCTGACTTGGGCTTCTTTGGATATCCATACACATGGGTGAAATCACATTTGCTCCCTTGGTGGTTTTGGTAATTTATAACAACATATATGTCATTGAACTAATGTTTCCACTAAGAATGTTTTATGAAAAGTTCAATGATGAGTTGGCAAAATAATTGTGGAATACCCCAAGATGCAAGGAATAGCATTGGCAAAGCTTCAAGCAAAGGACTCTACATTTTACATTTGTGAGAAATCACTTTGGGTCCATAGGAAAGCCAAGACTATCAAAAGGGGGTAAGGTCTTGTTGGTGAACAAAATGCTCATACGTGCGCAAGTGACAGTCACCACATAGACCCAAAAGATCTTCCACAAAAGTCTGTCCAAAGCCAAATACTCAAATCGGTGCAACCAACATTCCTGGACAGACTCAGCCAAACCCTAGAAATTCGGTACAGCCGATTTTGGTTCAGTGCAACCGAGTTGGGGTGGAAAACGTTCTGGTGCCTCTTTGCACAAACTCGGAATTTCCGAGTTGTCGCTTCGGTGTCACTGAGTTTGTCATTCTGACCATTGGACACCATTCGGTGCAACCGAGTTTTCTATATCAGTCTCATCTAGATTCAAAAGTTGCTAACTTTAAGTCACTTCGGTACAATCGAGATTTACACATCGATTCCACCGATTCTGACTTATTGTGTGTAACGGTTGGATTTTTGGAGATGCATATATATACCCCTCAACCACCACTCACTTGTAAGAGAAGCACTCAGAACAGTTCCCCACTCATATCTACTGATTTTCTGAGAGAGAACCACCTACCCTTGTGTTGAGGTCAAGATCTTCCACTCCAACCATATGGATCTTGATTTCTAGCCTCCCCAAGTTGCTTTCCACCAATTCCATCTCTTCTACCAAGCCATATCTGTGAGAGAGTGATTGTGTGTTGAGGAGTCTATCATCTTGAAGCACAAGAGCAAGGATTTCATCGACATTATCGAGCCTATTACCTTTTGGAGGGTGGTGCCTCCTAGATTGGTTAGGTGTCTCTTGGGAGCCTCCTACTTCGTGTTGTGGAGTGAACCAAGAAGTTTGTAAGGGCAAGGAGATCGCCTACTTCGTGAAGATCTACCCATAGTGAGGCTAGTCCTTCGTGGACGAAAGCCGTCATGGTATAGTCAAGGTTGCTTCTTCGTGGAACCCTCCGTGGGTAGAGCCCTCCGTGGACTCTCGCGACCGTTACCCTCCGTGGGTTGAAAACTCCATGAACGTGGATGTATGATAGCACCACCTATCGGAACCACGGGAAAAATCATCATGTCACCAATTGCGTTTGATCTTCCTACCCTCTATTTACTTACATGCTTGTCTTTATTTTCCGCTGCTATACTCTTAGACATGCATGTGTAGGGTGTACTTGACATACTATGAATGCTAAAATCTACCAAGAAATAAAATTGGGAAAAAGAAAAATTTCATTTGGTCAAGTAGTCTAATCACCCCCCCTCTAGCACTACTTTCGATCCTACAAGTGGTATCATAGCTTTGGTCTCACAACGTAGGAGAGTATGGCGTCTAGTGAGGGAAATTATCACCGTAGAGGTCCACACTTTGATGGCACTAATTTTGCTAGTTGGAAGCATAAAATGAAAATGCATTTGCTTGGACTTAACCCCGTCGTTTGGGTTGTTGTTCGTGTTGGCATGCAAGGTGAATTCTTTGCGGAAGGAAGGGAACCCGATTGCGAAGCGACTGCAGATGAATTGAAGATGTTGCAACTCAATGCTCAAGCATGTGACATTCTCTTCAACTGCCTATGCCTCGAAGGACTCAAAAAAATCAGTCGTCTTGAGAATGCAAAAGAGATTTGGGATACTTTGATTGATCTGCATGAAGATACATAATTTGTCAGAGAATCCAAGTTGGATGTTCTTCAAAGTCAACTTGACAAGTTCAAGATGAAGGATGGTGAAGGAGTCGTTGAGATGTACTCTAGGCTATCTCTCATCACAAATGAGATTGCCGGCTTAGGAGGCAAAGAAATGACTGACAAATTCATCATCAAGAAGATACTTCGAGCTTTGGATGATCGATAAGACACTGTTTGCACATTGATCCAAATGATGCCCAACTACAAAGATCTCAAGCCAACAGAAGTGACTGGTAGAATTGTTGCTCATGAGATGACACTCAAAGACAAGGAAGAGCTTCACCACAAGTCTAGCGTTGCTTACAAATCCACAAGTGATTCTCGCGCTACCTCAAGTGACAACCTTGTCACAAATGAAGAGATAAGCCTCATGGTCAAGAAATTCAACAAGTTCTACAAGAATAGAAGCAAAGATCGAAGCTCCAACTCAAGATATGAATAGAAGTGCTCGTCAAGTCGCGACCGAAACTGCTACAATTGTGGGAAGCCCGAACACTACTCAAATGAGTGCATGGCTCCTTACAAGAGGAAAGAAGAGTCACCAAGAAGACGAAGCTCAAGAGACGAGTCACCTCGAAGATAGAGAAGGAGTAGAGATGATCGTTATGAACGAAGACCCTCAAGGAGAAGTAGGGACTCCGAGAAGAAGGACAAGTACACCAAGAGCTACTTAAAAAGGAAACATCAAGCTCATGTTGTTGAATGGGTTTTCGGCTCCAATTCCGACAACCACTCCGAGAGAAGCTATCATTCCAACTCCGACTATAGTCAAGATGAAGGTGTTGCCGGACTTGCACTAGTGACTAGCAACTCATATGATCTATTCGATTCACCAAATGAAGGGAGTGGAAGTTGCTTCATGGCTAAAGGCCCCAAGGTATCACACCTCGAGTATCTTGATTTCAATAGTGATGAAGATGACTTGTTAATTGAGGATGACTTACTATTTGACAAATCTAGAAATGTTAGTCTAAATAAACTTGCTAGCACTCACTCTAGTGTAGATAAGTTTTGTGATGATGATAAGTTGGAAATAGAACGACTAACTCAAGAACTAAAAACTCTTAAGTTGGCTCACGAGTCAACTCTTGAAGATCATAGAGAGCTTGTAAGGACTCATGAGAAGCTACGCTTCGAGAAGCTCAACTTAGAGCAAGAGCATGAGTTCCTTAAAGCAATCAATGACGATCTTCGAAAGAAGACTTCCTCTTATCTATCCAAGCGGCTTCTCTTATCTACATTCATGCCACAAGTTAAGTCTAAGCAAGCTAGTAACAAAGGAAAGCAAGGTTCTTCAACTGGTAGCAATAAAAATGATAAATCCAATGATATTGCTTCTAGTAGTTCTCTTGATCCCACTAACTCTTCTCTTAGTGAAGTTACACTTGAGCAAGAAAATGAACTCTTGAAAGGGATTATAGAGAAAGGTATCTACAAGAGTCTTGAAGGGTGCAAACAATTTGAGGATATTATACGCAAGCACGGAGGATACCGGAAGAATCGTGGTGTTGGCTACTTCAACGCTAATGGAGTTGAATGGTAAGAAGGTCAATACCCCAAGCCCAAGTTTATTCCTCAAAAGGAGAAGTATGAAAATACTCTCCCCAAGGGAACAAAAGCTCAATATGACCTTCCACCACAAGACACCAAGCTCAAGGACAAGAACAAGCTTCAAGAGGACATTGACTCTTATGAAGAGGAATCCCAAGCTTTGGTGGAGTGGGTCCCCAAGGCTACTACAAGATCAACTTCTACAAGTGCTACTTCAACACCAAGGATCCCCAACAACTTGATGTGGGTCCCCAAGAAGAAGAACTAGAGAGTTCTTGAGGGGTGACTCCACCAATGAAATTCACTCACATTCATTATTGGCAAGAACTATTTGCAATCAACATCAACTTCATGCATTAGTTCAAGGAGTCACACATTCCCTCAAAGGTAAGCAAGGGACAAGGTAATCAACAAATCAATGGAGATCATCACATATGCTTTGCACTCCATGTCCATAGATATCCTTGCGTTTGTATCTTGTGTGTTGGGACTAACCCATGTAGGTGATAAGAGTAATGAAACAACAAGGATGCTCCCAACTCTTGTTGATCTTCATCAACTTTGATCATCCACCACTACCTTACCAACATGAAGTTTTGATCGAAAAAACCCAAGGTTAGTTTGTCCCTCCTATGGGGGGATGTCACATCAAGGGGGAGCTTTACTCTAAAACTTGAGTTAAAGCATCTCTTAGCATGTGACAACATAAACTGCTTTATGTAAAAGTGGTAACCCCACTTGTGCTTAAACGATGAGTATGACCTATGATCAAGTATTCTTACTTGGCTCCTAAGTCAATATACTCATATATATAGATGACTCCATCATCGCCCAAGTGCTTGTTAGATGCTAATGTGTATGAGCATATTTTTCATGGTTTAATTTGACATCTTATTGTGTGAGCATGTTGGTCTACATTTATTTTCTCATTTGAGGACATCCAATTGTTGCTATTTGGCTCTTAATATTTTCTCTTTTGCCAATTGGATGGACAAGAATGCCCAGGACCACTCTTTTAGCTACCTATGCTTTCTCACTTGATACTCTATTCATGCTACATCACAAAATTTGAACAAGTGCTTTTCGATCCCTTTGTGTGTGGGGCACTCGGAGTTCCGTATCATCAAGGACTGACCATTAACACCTCCCAAGTGCATCTCGGTGGAACCAATCCATAATCTCGGTCTCACCGAATGCCTAGGGTTGATCTGATTTTCTTACCTCGGTAGGACCGATTCCATATTCTCGGTTACACCGAGTTTCCCTGTCAGCTAACAGTTGTGAAACTCGGTGACACCGAAAATTTAGAATTAGTGTCACTGATAGCGATGGGTATATATTTGGTGGACCCCGACACTTTGAAATTCATTCATCATACGTCGCGCCTCCACAACCCTAGCTGCCGCCGAAGACCCCCCCCGGTCATCGCCTTGTCGTCCCCGAGCGCCTCTGCTGCTAGGAATCTCGTCGTCGACGACCTCTTCACCAACGTCGCCGCCGTAGCGGATCCATTGCCGCATTATGGTATGGATTCGGCCCCCTCTCGTGCTCCTCTATCCAAATCTTGTGCATTAGGATATTTTTCTCATCTATCCACTGTTTGAAAGCTTACTATCCACGAGAAAATCCCGTAATGTAGAGAACCATGGATTTTTAGGGTCTTGCCATCCGCCCAATGAAACTCGGTGGAACCAAAGCAGGCAAATCGGTATCACCGATTTGTATGCCATTGTTGCTGAGAACTTTCTCGATGAAACCGAGTGCACCTTTCGGTCTCACCGAAAAGGGTGCTAAGTTTCGGCTAAGGAGAAAGTCAGTCTCGGTAGATCCGACATTTTTGCTTTGGTTGTACCGATTTTCATTTGAAGAATGTAAAACTTTGAAAATCTTTTGTTCAAACTTTCAAAAATCAGCCTCATTTTGTGATGACCTATCCTATTCTACTCTTCTATATTCCATTCACAGGGTCAGTATGTCAGGGTCAGAGAGTCAAAATTTGCCAGAGCAGAATGTTGAGATGAGTTCAGGCACGAGCCCTGAGTCCAGTTCTTCCACAGATCCAGGCACTCCCAGTTCTCATGGGTTGCCCAAGGCTGCCACCAGGACAAGGAAGAGGCTCAACTCAGAGGAGGAGGACTCAGATTTTGTCCGTGAAGAGACTCTTGCCAAGAAGCAAGAGAAAGCTGCTAAGAGGTCTGCCAATGAGGCCACCTCATCCAAGAAGGTGGTAAGCAAGACATATGCACCTCCAGAGACTGTGAGAGCACCTGAGAGTGCTAGGGCTACAATTGTTGGGGAACGTTGCATGGGAAACAAAATTTTCCTATGCACACGCAAGATCTATACATGGTGATGAGCATCTATGAGAGGGAGAGTGGATCTACGTACCCTTGTAGATCGCTAAGCGGGAAGCGTTAAGAAACGCGGTTGATGTAGTCGAACGTCTTCGCGATCCAAATCACCAAGCATCCCGCGATCCCATCACGATCCATCCCGTGATCTCATCATGATCTGTCTCGCGATCTCATCACGATCCGTCCCGCAATCCAATCACGAATCGTCTCACGATCTTGATCATGGTCCTTCCGATCTAGCGCCGAACGGACGACACCTCCACGTTCAACACACGTACAACTTGATGACGATCTCCGCCTTATTGATCCAGCAAGAGGGAGTGGAGAGGTAGAAAAGTTCTCCGGTAGCGCGACGGCGTTGCAGCGATGGTGGTGGAGGAATTCCAGCAGGGCTTTGCCTAAGCACCGCTGAAAACCAAGCTAGAGGAGAAAACGATCTAGAGGAAGAAGAGGGCAGCACGTGGCAATTAGGGTTAGGGCTGCCCTCAAAACCTCTAGTATATATAGGAGGAGAGGAGGAGGAGTCTTGGCGCAAGGGCCATCCCCTCTTTTGTTTGGACGAAGTGGAGAGGAGGAGTCCTCCTCCTCCACTCCTAGTAGGATTAGGACTCCTTCCTTATTCCACCTTTTTGCCTTTTTTCCACCTTTTCCACTTTGGAATTTCTTCCCGACCGCATGGGACTTTTGTGGGACTTCAGCCAGCCCACTAAGGGCTGGTATAAATCTTCTCATAGCTCATGTAGCCTCTTGGGTCGAAATACCCCTCCCGATGGTCCCCCAGTACACTACCGGCACTCCCGGTACACTACTGATGAGCCCGAAACTTTTCTGGTGACCAAAACAGGACTTCCTATATATATCAATATTTACCTCCGAACCATTCCAGAGCTCCTCGTGACATCTGGAATCTCATTCGGGACACCGAACAACCTTTGGTCACCACCATGCATAGCTCTGTACTATTTAAATGTCACCAAACCTTAAGTGTGGAGACCCTGCGGGTTTGAGAACTATGTAGACATGACCGAGACACCTCTATGGTCACTAACCAATATTGATTCCTACATATTCTACAAAGATCTTTATCGGTCGAACCTCTATGTCAAGGATTCAGTTAATCCTGTATGTTGTTCCCTTTGTTCTTCGGTATGTTACTTGCCCGAGATTCGATCGTCGGTATCTCCATACCTAGTTCAACCTCATTATCGGCAAGTCTCTTTATTCGTTTCCTTAATACAAGATCCCATGGATAACACTTAGTCACATCTCTTGCAAGGCATATTGTGATGTTGTATTACTGAGTGGGCCCTAAGATACCTCTCTGTCACACGGAGTAACAAATCCCAGTCTTGATCCATGCCAACTGAACAGACACCCTCGGAGATACCTGTAGAGTACCTTTATATTCATCCAGTTACGTTGCGATGTTTGATACACACAAGGCACTCCTCCAGTGTCAGTTAGTTGCATGATCTCATGGTCATAGGAACAGATACTTGACATGCAGAAAACAATAGCAATAAACTGACACGATCATATGCTACGTTTGTAGTTTGGGTCTTGTCCATCACATCATTCTCCTAATGATGTGATCCCGTTATCAAATGACATCTCATGTCCATGACTAGGAAACCATAGTCATCGTTGATCAACGAGCTAGTCTATTAGAGGCATACTAGGGACATGGTTTTGTCTATGTATCCACACATGCATTTGCGTCTCCGATCAATACAATTATAGCATGGATAATAAACAATAATCATGAACAAGGAAATATGATAATAACCAATTTATTATTGCCTCTGGGGCATATTTCCAATAGTCTCCCACTTGCACTAGAGTCAATAATCTAGTTCACATCACCATGCGATTCGCATTGTTATGAATCTAACACCCAATGAGTTCTGGGGCTTGATCATGCTTTGCATGTGAGAGAGGTCTTTTAGTTAACGGGTCTGCGACATTCAGATCCGTGTGTACTTTGCAAATCTTCATGTCATACTATGTACACTTCTACCACACTCCACTTGGAGCTATTCCAAATGGCTGCTCCACTATACGTATCCGGATTGCTACCAAGAGTCATCCGAATTGGTGTTAAAGCTGCATCGACGTAACTCTTTACGACGAACTCTTTATCACCTCCATAACCGAGAAACATTTCCTTAGTCTTTTAGTTACTAAGGATAATCTTGACCGTTGTCCAGTGATCCACTCCTGGGTCACTCTTGTACCCCTTGACGGACTCATGGCAAGGCACACACAGGTGCGGTACACAGCATGGCATACTATATAGAGCCTATGGCTAAAGCATAGGGGACGACCTTCGTCCTTTCTCTTTCTTCTGCCATGGTCGAGCTTTGAGTCTTACTCAACTTCACACTTTACAAATCAGGCAAGAACTCTTTATCTGACTGATGCATTTTGAACTCTTTCGAAATCTTGTCAAGGTATGTACTCATTGAAAGTCTCATCAAGCATCTTGATCCATCTCCATAGATCTTGATGCTCAACAATTAGGTAGCTTTATCCAGGTATTCCTTTGAAAAACTCTTTTCAAACAACCCTTAATGCTTTCCAGAAATTCTACATCATTTCCGATCAACAATATGTCAACCACATATGCTTATCGGAAACTCTATAGTGCTCCCACTCACTTTATTGTAAATACAAGTTTCTCATAAACTTTGTATAGACTCAAAAACTTTGATCACCTCATCAAAGTGTATATTCCAACTCCGAGATGCTTTCTTCGGTCCATAAAAGGATCACTGAAGCTTGCTCACCTTTTAGCATCCTTAGGACTGACAAAACCTTCTGATTGTATCACATACAACCTTTCCTCAAGTAAACCGTTAAGGAAACGATGTTTTGACATCCATCTGCCAAATTTCATAATTGAAAAATGCAGCAACTGCTAACATAATTCCAACAGACTTTAGCATCACTATGAGTGAGAAAGTCTCATCGCAGTCAACTCCTTGAACTTGTCAGAAACTTCTTTGCGACAAGTCGAGCTTTATAAATGGTGAAATTTACCATCAGTGTCTGTCTTCATCTCAAAGGTCCATTTCTACTTGACGACCTGCCGTCCAATGAGCAAGTCTACCAAAGTCTATACTTGGTTTTCATACATGGATCCTTTCTCGGATTTCAAGGCCTCTAACCATTTGTTGGAATCCGGGTCCATCATCGCTTCTCCATAGCTCGTAGGTTCATCGTTGTCCAACAACATGACCTCCAAGATAGGGTTGTCGTACCACTCAGGAGCAGTACGCATCCTTGTCAACCTATGAGGTTCGATAGTAACTTGATCCGAAGCTTCATGATCATCATCATTTACTTCCTCTTCAACTGACGTAGGTTCCACATAAACATCTTTCTGCGCTGCGCTACTCTCTGGTTGAAGCAAAGGTTCAATAACCTCATCAAGTTCTATCTTCCTCCCACTCAATTCTTTCGAGAGAAACTTTTTCTCAAGGAAGGACCCAGTTTTAGCAACAAACACGTTATGCTTGGATCTGAGATAGAAGGTTCACCCAACTGTTCTTAGGGTATTCTATGAAGATGCATTTGTCCGCTTTGGGTTCGAGCTCATTAGGTGAAAACATTTTTCCACACAAGCGTCGCAGCCCCAAACATTAAGAAATGGCAGCTTAGGTTTCTATCAAACCATAATTCACCCGGTGTCATCTCAACGGATTTAGATGATGCCCTATTTAAATTGAATGTTGTTGTCTCTAATGCATAACCCCAAAACAATAGTGGCAAATCGATAAGAGACATCATAGTTCACACCATATCCAATAGAGCACGACTACGATGTTCGGACACACCATCACACTATGGTGTTCCAGGTGGCGTGAGTTGTGAAACAACTTTCACATCATCTAAAGTTGTATGCCAAACTCGTAACTTAGATATTCACCTCCACAAACACATCGCAGACATTTTTATCTTCTTGTCACGATGATCTTAAACTTCACTCTGAATTTGCTTGAACTTTTCAAACGATTCAAACTTGTGCTTCATTAAGTAAATATACACTATATCTACTCAAATCATCATTGAAGGTAATAAAATAACGATATCCATCGCACGCTACAGGACTCATTGGATTGCATACATCAACATGTATTATTTCCAATAAATCACTTGTCCGCTCCATTAAACCGGAAAACGGGGTCCTTAGTCATCTTGCCCATGAGGCATGGTTCGCATGTCTCAACCGATTCAAAATCGAACGAGTCCAAAGATCCATCAGCATGGAGTTTCTTCATGCGATTTATACCAATATGACATTTAGCGGCAGTGCCACAAGTATGTGGTACTATCATTACTAACTTTGTATCGTTTGGCATCAATGTTATGAACATGTGTATTACTACGATCAAGATTCAACAAACCATTCTCACTGGGTTCATGACCATTGAAGGTATTATTCATGTAAACAGAATAACCATTATTCTCTAACTTAAATGAATAACCATGTTGTAATAAACACGATCTAATCACGTTCATGCTCAACGCAAAACACCAAATAACATTTATTTAGGTTCCTCACTAGTCCCGAAGGTAGAGAGAGCGTGCAATGTTGATCACATCAACCTTGGAAACATTTCCAACACACATCGTCACCTCACCCTTAGCTAGTTCTCTGTTTATTTCGAGTTACTAACATTTAGCAACCGAACTGGTATCCAATACCCAGGTGCTACTAGGAGTACTAGCAAGGTACACATTAATAACACGTACATCAAATGTACTTCTGTCGATGTTGCCAGCCTTCTTATACACTAAGTATCTAGGGTTGTTCTGCTTCAGTGATCGTTCTCCTCATAATAGAAGGACTTAGTCCTGGGTTTGGGTTCAATGTTGGGTTTCTTCATTGGAGCAGCAACTGACTTGCCATCCATGAAGTTTTCCTCCTTGCCCTTGCCCTTCTCGAAACTAGTGGTTTTACTAACCATCAACACTTGACGCTCTTTCTTGATTTCTACCTTCGCGGTGTCAAACATCGCGAATAGCTCAGGGATCATTATTTCTATCCCTAACATTTTATAGTTCATCACCAAGTTCTAGTAGCTTAGTGATAGTGACTTGGAGAACTATATCAACCACTATCTTATCTGGATGATCTACTCCCACTCGATTCAACCGATTGTAGTACCCAGACAATCTGAGCACATGCTCAACGATTGAGCTATTCTCTTTCATCTTGTAGACAAAGAATCTTGTTGGAGATCTCATATCTCACAACACGGCCACGAGCCTGAGATCCCAATTTCAGCTCTTAGAACATCTCATATGTTCTGTGACGTTCAAAATGTTTCAGAGCCTCAATTCTAAGCCGTAATGCATGACACGCTAAACTATCAAGTAGTCATTAGAATGTACCTGTCAGATGTTCACAACATCTACAACCGACGCTAGAGGGGTTGGCGCAACGAGCGGTGCATTAAGGACATAAGCCTTTTGTGCAGCAATGAGGACAATCCTCAGATCATGGACCCAGTCCGCAATATTGCTACCATCATCTTTCAACTCTATTTCTCTAGGAACATATAAAAATACAAGGGAGCTACAGCGTGAGATAGTAATCTACAACATAATTTGCAAAGACACTACTGACTATGTTCATGATAATGAGTTCAATTAATCAAATTACTTAAGAACTCCCACTCAAATTGACATCCCTCCGGTCATTCGAGTGATACATGATCCAAATTCACCAACTCAATTCCGATCATCACGTGAGTTGAGGTGGTTTCAATGGTGAACATCATCATGTTGATCATATCTACTATATGACTCATGTTCAACCTTTCGGTCTCTTGTGTTCCGAGGCCATGTATGTACATGCTAGGCTCGTCAAGTTTAACCCGAGTGTTCTGCATGTGCAATACTGGCTTGCACCCGTTGTATGTGAATGTAGAGTCTATCACACTCGATCATCACGTGGTGTCTCGACACGACAAACTTTCGCAATGATGCACACTCGGGGAGAACACAATTTATCTTGAAATTAAGTGAGGGATCACCTTATAATGCTACCATCGTCCTAAGCAAAACAAGGTGCATAAAAGTATTAACATCACATGCAAATCATAAGTGACATGATATGGCCATGAACTTGTGCTTTTTATCTCCATCTTGAAAGTACCGGCATGATCTCCATCGTCATCGTCATGACACCATGATCTCCATCATCTTGATCTCCATCAACGTGTCGCCATCGGGGTTGTCACGCTCACCATGCTTCTACTACCATTGCTACCGTTTAGCGATAAAGTAAAGCATTACATAGCACTTAATGATTGACACGCAGGTCATACAATAATTAAAGACAACCCTATGGCTCTTGCCGGTTGCCGTACTCATCGACATGCAAGTCGTGATATTCTATCCAACACATGATCATCTCATACATCACATATATCTCATCATGTAATTGGCCATATCACATCACAACATACCCTGCAAAAACAAGTTAGACGTCCTCTAATTGTTGTTGCATGTTTTACGTGGCTGCTACGGGTATCTAGCAAGAACAATTCTCACCTACGCAAAAACCACAACAGTTATACATAAGTTGCTTTTCAACCTTCTCAAGGACCGCCTTTGTCGAACCCGATCCAACTAAAGTAGGAGAAACAAACACCCACCAGCCATCTTTGTGCAACGAGGTTACACGTCAGTCGATGGAACCAGTCTCTCGTAAGCATACAAGTAAGGTTTTCCGGGCCGCTTCATCCCACAATACCGTTGAACCAAAAAACGACCAAGTGAGGAAGCAATCTAAGCATCAACGCCCACAAACTCTTTGTGTTCTACTCGAGATCTCATCTACAGATAGACCTAGCTCATGATGCCACTGTTGGGGAGCGTTGCATGGGAAACAAATTTTCCTACGCACACGCAAGATCTATCCATGGTGATAAGCATCTATGAGAGGGAGAGTGGATCTATGTACCCTTGTAGATCGCTAAGCGGAAAGCGTTAAGAAACGCCATTGATGTAGTCGAACGTCTTCGCGATCCAAATCGCCGAGCGTCCCACGATCCCATCATGATCCATCCTACGATCTCATCACGATCCGTTTCGTGATCTCATCGCGATCCGTCCCACGATCCAATCACGAATCGTCTCGCGATCTTGATCACGGTCCTTCCGATCTAGCGCCGAACGGATGACACCTCCGCATTCAACACACATACAGCTTGATGATGACCTCCGCCTTCTTGATCCAGCAAGAGAGAGCAGAGAGGTAGACGAGTTCTCCGGCAGAGCGACAGTGTTGCGGCGATGGTGGTGGAGGAATTTCAGCAGGGCTTCGCCTAAGCACCGCTGAAAACCAATCTAGAGAAGAAAACGATCTAGAGGAAGAAGAGGGCAACATGTGGCAATTAGGGTTAGGGCTTCCCTCAAAACCTCTATTATATATAGGAGGAGAGTAGGAGGAGGCTTGGAGAAAGGGCCATCCCCTCTTTGGTTCGGCCGAAGTGGAGAGGAGTCCTCCTCCTCCTCCACTCCTAGTAGGATTAGGACTCCTTCCTTATTTCCACCTTTTTGCCTTTTTTCCACCTTTTCCACTTTGGAATTTCTTCCCAGCAGCATGGGCCTTCTGTGGGACTTAAGCCACCCCACTAAGGGCTGGTATACCTCTTACCACAGCCCATGTAGCCTCCTGGGTCGAAATACCCCTCCCGATGGTCCCTCGGTACACTACCGGCACTCCCGATACACTACCGATGAGCCCGAAACTTTTCCGGTGACCAAAACAGGACTTCCTATATATCAATCTTTACCTTCGGACCATTCCAGAGCTCCCTGTGACGTCCGGGATCTCTTTCGGGACTCCGAACAACCTTTGGTCACCACCATGCATAACTCTGCCCGAAACGTTACCAAACCTTAAGTGTGCAAACCCTACAGGTTCGAGAACTATGTAGACATGACCGAGACACCTCTATGGTCAATAACCAATACAGGGACCTGGATGCCCATATTGATTCCTACATATTCTATGAAGATCTTTATCGGTCAAACCTCTATTTCAAGGATTCAGTTAATCCCGTATGATATTCCCTTTGTTCTTCGGTATGTTACTTGCCCGAGATTCGATCGTTGCTATCTACATACCTAGTTCAACCTCGTTATCGGCAAGTCTCTTTACTCGTTTCCGTAATACAATATACCATGGCTAACACTTAGTCACATTACTTGCAAGGCTTATTGTGATGTTGTATTACCGAGTGGGCCCTAAGATACCTCTCCGTAACACGGAGTAACAAATCCCAGTCTTGATCCATGCCAACCCAACAGACACCCTCGGAGATACCTGTAGAGTACCTTTATAGTCACCCAGTTATGTTGCGATGTTTGATACACACAAGGCACTCCTCCAGTGTCAGTGAGTTGCATGATCTCATGGTCATAGGAACATATACTTGACATGCAGAAAACAGTAGCAATAAACTGACACGGTCATATTCTACGTTTGTAGTTTGGGTCTTGTCCATCACATCATTCTCCTAATGATGTGATCCCGTTATCAAATGACATCTCATGTCCATGACTAGGAAACCATAGCCATCTTTGATCAGCGAGCTAGTCTATTAGAGGCATACTAGGGACATGGTTTTGTCTATGTATCCACACATGCATCTGAGTCTCCGATCAATACAATTATAGCTAGGATAATAAACGATTATCATGATCAAGGAAATATGATAATAACCAATTTATTATTGCCTCTAGGGCATATTTCCAACAAAATTGACTATTGAGCCTCCCAGGAGAGCTATGCCCAAGAAATGAGGAGAGAAGAAGAAGAGGGTCAGGAAAACCACTGTGCATGTCACTGGTAGATCGTCTACCATGAGAAGGACACCCTCTCGCACAAATAGTGAAGCTGAAGAGGAGGAAGAGCCAGCTGCCAAGGCTCCTCCCAAGAAGAAAGCCAAGAAGCTGTTGGCTGATGCTATGCCAAAGCAGGCTCCATCTAAGAGCAAGCCAACTACTGCACAAAAGTCCAAGGGGACTACCAAAGACATACCTGTTGCTGAGAAGAACAAGAAGTCAACTTTCAGAGAAGCTGATGATGATGATGCTATGAGTGTTCTAATGAAGCTCAGACCTCACCTTCCAGTTCATGATGCCAACCACCCAGTAGCTGAGGATATGAAGAAGAGGAAGGATTCAGGCTTGATGGCATGGAGAGCTATTGATCCATATGCCCAGAGGAGAAAGACTGTTGTGGACTACATGTTTTACACTAAAGAGCAACAAGACTTCTATGAGACAGTTTTGCTAGACAAGAGCTCTGCAGTCAGTGACATAAGATATGTTGACTGGAAGTATATCAAAGATAATGAAGATTACTTTCCATGTGTCCTAGACAACTTCCATTGCATTGGACTTGATGAATTTGTTGGGAAGGAGTTCACTGCTTGGAACGATGTGATGATCATGCAGTTCTATTCCACTGCCCACTTTTATGGAGACGGCAGGATAGTCTGGATGTGTGAAGCAACAAGATATGAATCTTCTGTTGATGAGTGGGCTACCATCTTAGGAGTCCCAGAGGTTCAGGATGGAGATTTGGATGTCTACTCTGAGTCCAAGGCAAATCACTATGACATGAAGGACATGCATACTCCCATCCCTATTGATTATGTGCATTCACATAAGCTAGGATCAGTCTACTACCTCCAGGCAGGTCTTCGTACCATGAACACTATCTTGAGGTATACACTGATGCCCAAGTCTGGAGATGAGAAGATGATTCGTGGACATTCCATCAACATGTTGATCCATCTTGATAGGCACACCAGGATACGTGTGATGGACTTGATAGTAGAGACTATAAAGAGCGTTGCTGCTGATCAAACGCGCTCATGCTACTACGCACCCTATATTTAGATGCTCATAAACTCCAAGCTTGAGAAGAACATCTTTGCTCTGGATAGACCCCACTTGCCACTCAAACCAGAACTAGAGGACAATGTTGTGGTGATGGACTAGACCATCCCACATCAGCTGCAGCTCAGGCAGAGGCAGAGGCAGCTAGAGCCACCAGTGCTCAGGTTCCTAGGTCCAGGAACGAGTAGATGGATATTCGGATTGCTACTATCATGGATATGAAGAAGGACATCAAGACCATCATAGATACTCAGGAGAGACTTGCGAACATCATTGATGATAGAGTGAAAACTCTAAATGAAAATGTTGATGGGCTGACTAAGACTGTCAATGAGATCAAGAAGGAGGTTGATAAAGCCCCAATCCGTCGCCACTCCTAAGAAACTGATTCTTCTTCTGATGATTAGGAAGATAGTGCACCTGTCAGGATGACTGCCCAGTTCATGACTAAGGCTAGGACTCCTACAGTACCAGCCCTAGAGACGAGGCCTTCATATTTTGCTCCAACCACTATATGTTCAGCACCTTCAGCTCTAGTGCCTCCAGTATCTACTCCAGCACCATCTAGGACTTCAGCAGAAGTCTTCGCCAATGCAGTTCTCTTGACTCCCACAAAGACGACCGGAGGAGATCAGCCGCAGAACGATTAGCTATATCTCTTTTAACTTTCTGGTAACTTGTTGCCAAAGGGGCAGAAGTTGTATATAGATCTTAGGCTTTGAGTGAGAGAGCGTCTGCTTTATTTGTTGTTTCTTCAAAACATTTGGTTCGTTTGGTTTGTGTGAGATACTTTTGTGTTGATGTGTGATCATACGCTGTTATGTGTGTTGCTACTATTTCCTATCATTTGATGATTATGTGATGATCACTCACTTTGCTTGATGTGTTGTGCTATGCTGTTAACTCTTATTACTCTCGCACACCACCAAGTTATATGTGACATGGAAGAAGTGCCCCATGTACCTAATCGATTGTGCATTTGCATTCAAATGCAAATTTAAAATAATGCACAAATTTAGGGGGAGCTCTTGCTTATCACATACTTCTCAAAGCGACGATTATATTCATTGATTATATCATATGTCAAAGCTTTGATCTATATGTTGTCATCAATTACCAAAAAGGGGGAGATTGAAAGCACATGTGCTCCCTTGGTGGTTTTGATAATTTATAACAACATATATGTCATTGAACTAATATTTCCACTAAGAATGTTTCGATAAAAGTTCAATGATGTGTTGGCAAAAGAATTGTGGAATACACTAACATGCAAGGAATAGCATTGGCAAAGCTTAAAGCAAATGACTCTACATTTTACATTTGTGAGAAATCACTTTGAGTCAATAGGAAAGCCAATACTATCAAAAGGGGGTAAGGTCTTGTTGGTGAACAAAATGCTCATATGTGCAGAAGTGATAGTCACCACATACACCCAAAAGATCTTCCACAAAAATGTGTCCAAAGCCAAATACTCAAATCGGTGCAACCAACATTCCACACTCGGAGCCACAGATTCCAAACCCTGGACAGACTCAGCCAAACCCTATAAATTCGGTACAACCGATTTTGGTTCGTTGCAACCGAGTTAGGGTGGCAAACGTTCTGGTGCCTCTTTGAACAAACTCGGAATTTCCGAGTTGCTGCTTCAGTGTCATCGGGTTTGTCATTCTGACTGTTGGCCACCATTCGGTGCAACCGAGTTTTCTATATCAGTCTCACCGAGATTAAAAAGTTGCTAACATTAAGTCACTTCAGTACAACCGAGATTTACACATCAGTTCCACCGAGTCTGACATATTGTGTGTAACAGTTGGATTTTTGGATATGCCTATATATACCCCTCCACCACCACTCACTTGTAAGAGAAGCACTCAGAACAGTTCCCCACTCATATCTACTAATTTTCTAAGAGAGAACCACCTACCATTGTGTTGAGGTCAAGATCTTCCACTCCAACCATATGGATCTTGATTTCTAGCCTCCCCAAGTTGCTTTCCGCCAATCCCATCTCTTCTACCAAGCCATATCTGTGAGAGAGTGATTGTGTGTGAAGGAGTCTATCATCTTGAAGCACAAGAGCAAGGAGTTCATTGACATTATCGAGCATATTATCTTTTGGAGGGTGGTGCCTCCTAGATTTGTTAGGTGTCACTTGGGAGCCTTCCACTTCGTGTTGTGGAGTGAACCAAGAATTTTGTAAGGGCAAGGAGATCGCCTACTTTGTGAAGATCTACCCATAGTGAGGCTAGTCCTTCATGGACGGAAGCCGTCAAGGTATAGTCAAGGTTGCTTCTTCGTGGAACCCTCCATGGGTAGAGCCCTGTGTGGACTCTCGCGACCGTTACCCTCCATGGGTTGAAGACTCCATGAACATGGATGCACGATAGCACCACCTATCGGAACCATAGGAAAAATCATCGTGTCACCAATTGCGTTTGATCTTCCTACCCTCTCTTTAATTACATGCTTGTCTTTATTTTCCTTTGCTATACTCTTAGACATGCATGTATAGGATGTACTTGACATACTATGAATGCTAAAATCTACCAAGACCTAAAATTGGGAAAAGGTAAATTTTCATTTGGTCAAGTAGTCTAATCACCCCCACCCCTCTAGCACTACTTTCGATCCTACAATGGGGAAACAAAACAGATGGGGGGATAACATCTAGGTTAGGTTGGACCGTGCAACTTGATCTTCTGGTTTCCTAGATCTCTTTCTCGAAACCTTGGTGGAGAATATTATGACAGAAGAATTTGACCATCAAGCACTACTGATTCGAGCCCTGGAGACGGCTCCTAGGACTAAAGGCAATACGATGAGGCCATTCCGTTTTGAGGAAGCATGGACGAGGCATGAACAGTATGATGAAATGGTTAAGGAAATTTGGGAAGCTGCAGACCTTGGATCGTAGAGTTTGGAGGCTATATGCGAGCGGTTTGCAACTGTGACAGGAGGAATGCAAAGATGGGAAAGGGAGGTTTTCAGGTCAATCTGAAGAAAGATCTCTTTGCTAAAAGCACAGCTTGTGGAATCTAAGAGGCATGCTACTTCTCTTGGGCACTCATTGGAGGTCCGAGAGGTGGAGGATAAACTGCGAGAAATCTACGAAATAGAAGAGATTATGTATGGGCAACGATCTCGTGTGGACTGGCTGCAGGCGGGTGATGACCCACAAGTATAGGGGATCTATCATAGTCCTTTCGATAAGTAAGAGTGTCGAACCCAACGAGGAGCAGAAGGAAATGACAAGCGGTTCTCACTAAGGTATTGTTTGCAAGCATTGGAAATTATCGATAACAGATAGTTTTGTGATAAAATAATTCGTAACGGGTAGCAAGTAACAATTGTAACAAAGGTGTAGCAAGGTGGCCCAATCCTTTTTGTAGCAAAGGACAAGCCTGGACAAATTCTTATATAAAGCAAGGTGCTCCCGAGGACACATGGGAATTTCTGTCAAGCTAGTTTTCATCATGCATATATGATTCATGTTCGTTACTTTGATTTTGATATCTGGGTGGACCGGTGCTTGGGTGCTTCCCTTACTTGGACAAGCCTCCCACTTATGATTAACCCCTCTCGCAAGCATCCACAACTATGAAAGAATAATTAAGATAAATCTAACCATAGCATAAAAAGTGTGGATCCAAATCAGCCCCTTACGAAGCAACACATAAACTAGGGTTTAAGCTTCTGTCACTCTAGCAACCCATCATCTACTTATTACTTCCCAATGCCTTCCTCTAGGCCCAAACAATGGTGAAGTGTCATGTAGTCGACGTTCACATGACACCACTAGAGGAGAGACAACATACATCTCATCAAAATATCGAACGAATACCAAATTCACATGATTACTTATAACAGGACTTATCCCATGTCCTCGGGAACAAACGTAACTACTCATAAAGCATATTCATGTTCATAATTAGAGTATTATTAATGATGATCAAGGATCGGAACGTATGATCTTCCACCAAGTAAACCAACTAGCATCAACTACAAGGAGTAATCAACACTACTAGCAACCCACATGTACCAATCTGAGATTTTGAGACAAAGATCGGATACAAGAGATGAACTAGGGTTTGGAGAGGAGATGGTGCTGATGAAGATGATGATGTAGATTGACCCCCTCTCGATGACATGATTGTTGGTGATGAGGATGGCTTAGATTTCCCCCTCCCGGAGGGAAGTTTCCCCAACAGAACAGCCCTGCCGGAGCTCTAGATTGGTTCTTTCCAAGTTTCGCCTCGAGACGGCGGAGCTTCACCCCAAAAGCTCTGTTATGATTTTTTTCCAGGGCGAAACCCTCAATATAGCAGAAGATGGGCATCGGAGTGCTACCAGGTGGGCCACAAGCCTTAGGGGCGCGCCCAAGCGGGTAGGACGCGCCCTGCAGGCTTGTGGCTGCCTGGTGGGGCCCCTGATGTATTTCTCTCGCCCAATATTTTTTATATATTCCAAAATAATTCTTTGTAGATTTTCAGGAATTTTTGGAGTTGTGCGGAATAGGTATATCAGATTTGCTCCTTTCCCAGTCCAGAACTCCAGCTGTCGGCATTCTCCCTCTTCATGTAAACCTTGTAAAAATAAGAGAGAAAAGGCATAAGTGTTGTACTAAAATGTGCAATAACAGCCCATAATGCAATAAATATCGATATAAAAGCATGATGCAAAATGGAAGTATCAACTCCTCCAAGCTTAGACCTCGCTTGTCCTCAAGCAAAAGTCTGAAATCGATAAATATGCCCACATGTTTAGAGAGAGAGGTGTTGATAAAATAAAATATGGACGTGAAGGCATCATGATCATCTTTAGAACAACAACATATATTGACATATAATTTCTTATTATAAAGTAACAATTCATTCACAATGGTAAATTACGAATCAAGAACTCTATTGAGAACTGACAAACTATGATCTCGGTCATTGAAGCAATTTCAATTTATCATAACATAGGAAAGAGTCAATATAAGAGCTTGTAAAGCAAATCCACATACTCAATTATCTTTTAGTCTTTCACAATTGCTAACACTCACGAGGTACCTCTGATGCCAAAGCTTCAATCGGACACAGAGAAAGATAGGGGCTTATAGTATTGCCTCCCAACTATTTACCAGAAGGGTAATGTCAACAGTAATAACTCATGCTCGTCCACTTCCAAGTGGATATATGTGTTTAGATCATTCCCCAACACGTGAAGCTTGCCAGAAAATAAAGGCGAAAATAGAGAAAGTGATGGAGATCACCACGACTCTTGCATAAAGGTAAGTACTAGAAAATAAAAGTAACAGATAGGCCCTTCGCAGAGGGAAGCAGAGATTGTCATGCGCTTTTATAGTTGGATGCACAATCCCTTAATGTAAAAGAACGTCACTTTATATTGCCCCTTGTGATAGAGAACTTTCTTATGCAGTCCGTCGCTTTTATTTCTTCCTTATCACAAGTTTGCATAAAATTTATTTTCCTCACACTAATAGATCACACATATTTAGAGAGAAATTTTTATTGCCT
The DNA here is from genome assembly GCA_022496015.1 of Hordeum marinum. NCBI lineage: Eukaryota > Viridiplantae > Streptophyta > Magnoliopsida > Poales > Poaceae > Hordeum > Hordeum marinum. The sequence goes on along the minus strand of CM039677.1, from coordinate 415,861,959 downwards.
GGACCGACGACAACTTACTTGAAGGATTTTAATCAATACATAGGTAGGTATGATGGACTCTCATGGCAAAATTGGGTTAAGGGTGTTTGGCTGCACAAGTAGTATCTCTACTTGGTGCGGAAGTTTTGGCTAATATGAGGTGGAAGCAAGCGACACATGTTGAGGGATCTATAACAATATAACTTCTATTCGGAAATAAGCAAACATAAACCATTATGTTGTCTTCCTTGTCCAACATCAACTTCTTAACATATAATATTTTAATGAGTTCTCACAATCATAAAAGATTTCCAAGACAATATATTTATATGTGAACCTCTCTTTCTTTATTACTTCCTTTTAATTGCCCCAATAACCAACAGCTATGTTTTTCAACCCACAACAGGTTTCAATCGACATACTTCCTGTACGTGAAGTTATTACTCCCCATAAGATCATCATATATACTCTTTGCTTTTATTCTATACTTCTTTCTAATTCATCTTTCTCAAGATCAAGATCATGCCAAACAAGCAAAGACCTCAACTCAAAATCACTTTTTATTATATAACTCACGGACTTGCTTACATAGCAGGAATCATAAAGCAAAGACTCAAAACTACATGACACGAAAACTTTATTCTACTAGATCAAGATATAACCAAAAGGATCGAACTAAGAAAAGATGATAAAAGATAAAATGTAAAAGATAAATGATGTGATGGTGATATGATACCGGGGCACCTCCCCCAAGCTTGGCGCAAGCCAAGGGGTGTGCCCATACCCTTGTGTTTAGTTGTCTTGCTTTGGAGGTGGTGATGTTGGAGTTGTTGATGAGGTTGAAAGTTTGTCTAGTTTCCTCCTAAGCATAAAATTATGTTCCATCAAGGCGTCCACCTCTTTCTCGAGCTTCAATATCCTTTGACATAATTCTTCCTTGCTCTCCTGCAGGAAACGAGAATGGATAAATAGAACCTTGGGTTTTCACCTGGTGTTTGGAAGGCTTGATTTCTTGAACTCCATGTGCATATCTCCTGGCTGAAGCAGGGGGGCCTCTTCTTCATCCGAGCTTTCTTCCTCGTACTTGCCTTCTTGTTCCTCCTCCGAGAACAATCCATAAGGATCTAAGTCCCCGTAGCGCTTGGGATTGGCAAGATAATGCGATATATAGCTCTCCCCATCAGAACCCTGGGATGACATATTGCTCTAAATCTGCTGCAAAAATAGCTCAAAGAGAAAACATGAGGTATTGGCGTGATATGAGATTCAAAACCTTTAGGATATTACATAATGAATTTTCACCGACCCGAAGGAGTATGCCACAAGAAAACGGAGTCCGGAAGGTGCACGAGGTGGCCACAAGCCCCAGGGGCGCGCCCAGGGGGGTAGGGCGCGCCCTGCAGGTTTGTCGCCTCCTCGTGCACTATTAGGACTACTATAAATTTTCCTAATTATTTAAATATTCCAAAACAGATAAAAATTTCCATTCAAAAAGTTTTGGAGTCTTTTTACTTACCGTACCACATACCTATTCCTTTTCAGAGTCTGAAACGTTCTGGTAAGTCTCCTAATGTACTCCTCCGGAGTTATGGTGTTGATGATATTGGTTTCAACATTTATGGGAGTACCTGAGATATAATGTTTGATTCTTTGACCATTCACCACCTTGGGGTTTGTGCCTTCAACGTTGTTAATCTTGATGGCACCGGAACGGTATACCTCCTCGATAACGTAAGGACCTTTCCATTTAGAGAGAAGTTTTCCTGCAAAAAATCTTAAACGAGAATTGTATAGCAAGACATGATCACCTACACTAAATTCACGCTTTTGTATCCTTCTATCATGCCATCTCTTAACCTTTTCTTTAAACAACTTGGCATTCTCATAGGCTTGGGTTCTCCATTCGTCAAGTGAGCTAACGTCAAATAACCTCTTCTCACTAGCAAGTTTGAAATCATAATTGAGCTCTTTGATTGCCCAATAAGCTTTATGTTCTAGCTATAGAGGTAAGTGACATGCTTTACCATAAACCATCTTATACGGATACATACACATAGGGTTTTTGTAAGGAGTTCTATAAGCCCACAATGCATCATCAAGTTTCTTCCTGGATCTATTAGCAGTCTTCTGCAAAATCAATTTAATTTCTCTAATGCTAAATTCTACTTGTCCACTAGACTGAGGATGATAAGGAGATGCAATTCTATGATTAACATCGTATTTAGCGAGCAATTTACGGAAAGCACCATTAATAAAGTGTGGACCACCATTAGTCATCAAATATCTAGGGACTCCAAATCTAGGGAAAATAACTTCTTCAAGCATTTTAATATAAGTGTTATGATCAGAGCTACTAGTTGGAATAGCTTCTACCCACTTAGTAACATAATCAACAACAACTAGAATATGAGTACACCCGTTAGATTGTGGAAAAGGCCCCATACAATCAAAACCCCAAACATCAAATGGTTCGATAACAAAAGAGTAATTCATAGGCATTTCCTGTCGTCTACTAATATTACCAATTCTTTGACATTCATCACAAGACAAGACAAACCTACGAGCATCCTTGAAGAGAGTAGGCCAATAAAACCCAGATTGTAGTACCTTATGTGTAGTTCTATCTATAGCGTGGTGTCCTTAGTAGGCTTTGGAGTGACATTTGCGTAAGATCTGTTCCTTTTCATGCTTAGGTACACAACGTCTAATAATTCCAAATACTCCTTCTTTATAAAGGTGTGGATCATCCCAAAAGTAATGCCTTAAATCATAGAAGAACTTTTTATTTTGTTGGTATATAAAACTAGGCGGTATAAATTTAGCAACAATGTAATTGGCATAATCAGCATACCATGGAGCATTGTGTGAAAGCATTTACGACAGCTAATTGTTCAGCAGGAAAGCTATCATCAATAGGTAGTGGGTCATCAAGAATATTTTCTAACCTAGACAAGTTATCTGCCACAAGGTTATCAACACCCTTTCTATCAATGATATGCAAATCAAATTCTTGTAGCAGAAGGACCCACCTAATAAGTCTAGGTTTAGCATCTTTCTTCTCCAGAAGGTACTTAATAGCAGCTTGATCGGTGTGAACAGTTACTTTGGAATCAACAATATAAGGTCTAAACTTATCACAAGCAAACACGACTGCTAAAAATTCTTTTTCAGTGGTAGCATAGTTTCTTTGAGCACTATCTAGAGTTTTACTAGCATAATGGATAACATTTAATTTCTTATCGACTCTTTGTCCTAGAACAACACCAACAACATAATTACTAGCATCACACATAATTTCAAATGGTAGGTTCCAGTCGGGTGGTTGTGTTGGAAATATGCCCTAGAGGCAATATATAAAGTGTTTATTATTATATTTCCTTGTTCATGATAATCATTTATTGTCCATGCTATAATTGCATTGATTGGAAACACATTGCATGTGTGGGTAAATAGACAACACTGTGTCCCTAGTATGCCTCTAGTGAACTAGCTCGTTGATCAAAGATGGTCAGGGTTTCCTAGCCATTGACATGTGATGTCATTTGATAATGGGATCACATCATTAGGAGAATGATGTGATGGACAAGACCCAAACTACAAACGTAGCATATGATCGTGTCAGTTTATTGCTGCTGTTTTCTGCATGTCAATGTATATGTTCCTATGACCATGAGATCATGCAACTCACGGATATCGGAGGAGTGCCTTGTGTGTATCAAACATTGCAACGTAACTGGGTGACTATAAAGGTGCTCTACAGGTATTTCCGATGATGTCTGTTGAGTTGGCATGGATCGAGACTGGGATTTGTTACTCCGTGTGACGGAGAGGTATCTCGGGGCCCACTCGGTAATGCAACATCACAATAAGCCTTGCAAGCAATGTGACTAATTGTTAGTTGCGAGATCTTGTATTACAGAACGAGTAAAGAGACTTGCCGGTAACGAGATTGAACTAGGTATGGAGATACCGACGATCAAATCTCGGGCAAGTAACATACCGAAGAACAAAGGGAACGTTATACGGGATTAACTGAATCCTTGACATAGAGGTTCGACCGATAGATATTCGTAGAATATGTAGGAACCAATGTGGACGTCCAGGTCCCGCCATTGGTTATTGGCCGTAGTGGTGTCTCGGTCATGTCTACATAGTTCTCGAACCCGTAGGGTCTGCACACTTAAGGTTCGGTGACGTTTCGGTAGTGTAGAGTTATGTATGGTGGTGACCGAAGGTTGTTCGGAGTCCCGGATGAGATCTAGGACGTCATGAGGAGCTCCGAAATGGTCCGGAGGTGAAGATTCATATATAGGAAGTCCCAGTTTGGTCGCCGGAAAAGTTTCGGGCTCATCGGTAGTGTACCGGGAGTGCCGGTAGTGTACCGGGAGGCCTCTGGGAGGGGTATTTCGACCCCAAGAGGTCCATGGGCTGTGGGAGGGTATTAACCAGCCCTTAGTGGTCTGGGAAAACCAGCCACAAAGTCCCATGGCGTAGGGAGTGGAATTCCTAAAGGAAAAAGGGGAAATTAGCCAATAAGAAAGCAATCCTACTCCAACTAGGATTGGAGGAGAAGTAGGATTGCTCCTCCTCTAGCCGGCCAAGCCAAGGAGGCCTTCCCTTCATCTCCTCTCCTCCCTCCTATATATATTCGTGGATAGCGAGGGTTTTGCACATAGTTTACGGCCACGTGCTACCCATTTCACCGGTGCTCCTCTAGATCGGATTTCTGCAGCGCTTAGACGAAGCCCTGCCGGAATTGCTCCACCACCACCATCACCAGAGCGCCGTCACACTGCCGGTGAACTCTCTCTCCTCTCCACCTCCTCTTGCTGGATCTAGACGGTGGAATCTTCATCAAGCTGCACGTGTGCTGAACGCGGAGGTGTCGTCCGTTCGGTACTAGATCGGAAGGATCGTGATCAAGGCCACGGGACGTTCGTGATCGGATCGCGGGATGGATCGTGACGAGATCATGGGACGGTTCGTGATCGGTTCGCGGGACGGTTCGTGATTAGATCGCGGGACGCTCAGCGATTTGGATCGCGAAGAAGTACAACTACACCAACCGCGTTTCTTAACGCTTCCCGCTTAGCGATCTACAAGGGTACGTAGATCCACTCTCCCTCTCGTAGATGCTCATCACCATGGATAGGTTTGCGTGTACGAACCTTGTTTTGCTTAGTACGGCGGTAGCATTATAAGGTGATCCCTCACTTGAATTTCAAGATGAACTATGTTCTCCCCGAGTGTGCACCGTTGCGAAAGTTCGTCGTGTCGAGACACCACGTGATGATCGGATGTGATAGACTCTACGTTCACATACAACGGGTGCAAGCCAGATTTGCACGTGCAGAACACTCGGGTTAAACTTGACGAGCCTAGCATGTACAGACATGGCCTCGGAACACAAGAGACCGAAAGGTCAAACATGAGTCATATAGTAGATATGATCAACATAGTGATGTTGACCATTGAAGCCAACTTAACTCACGTGATGATCGGACTTGAGTTGGTGAATTTGGATCATGTGACACTCAGATGACCTGAGGGATGTCAATTTGAGTGGGAGCTTTAGTAATTTGATTAACTAAACTTATTATCATGAACAATAGTCTAAGGAACCTTTGCATATTTATGTTGTAGATCAATGGCTCGCGTAGTAGCACCCCTCAATTTTAATGCGTTCCTAGAGAAAGCGAAGTTGAAAGATGACGGAAGTAACTTTGTTGATTGGGCCCGTAATCTAAGGATTATCCTTAAGGCTTCCCAGAAACAGTATGTCCTTGATGCACCGCTTGGTGACCAACCAGAAGACATGACCTCCGAAGACGTTAAGAACGCTTGGGAGGCTCGTGCTGGAGACTACTCAATAGTTCAGTGTGCAATATTGTATGGCTTAGAACCGGGACTTCAAAGACGTTTTGAACATCATGGAGCATATGAGATGTTCCAGGAGTTGAAGTTTATCTTTCAGAAGAATGCCCGGATCGAGAGGTATTAGACCACCGATAAATTCTATGCTTGCAAGATGGAGGAGAACGGGTCTATCAGTGAGCATATACTCAGAATGTCTGGGTACTCAAACCGTCTAGCTGAGTTGGGAATTGCCCTTCCACAAGAGGCGATCATTGATAGAGTTCTTCAATCACTGCTACCTAGTTACAAAAGTTTTGTGATGAACTATAACATGCACGAGATGAACAAGTCATCATCCGAGCTGTTTGCGATGCTGAAAGTTGCTGAGTCTGAAATCCAGAAAGAACATCAAGTGTTGATGGTCAATAAGACCACTAGTTTCAAGAAAAATGGCAAAGGCAAAGGCAAGAAGGGTAAAACCAAGAAGGATGGCAAAGAAGTTGCGACTCCTACAAAGAATCCTAAGCATGGACCTAAGCCAGAAACTGAGTGCTTTCATTGCAAGGGAACTGGTCACTGGAAGCGGAACTGCCCCAAGTACCTGGCTGACAAGAAGGCGGCCAACGACAAACAAGGTATATATGATATACATGTTATTGATGTGTACCTTACTAGTTCTCGTAGTAGTGCCTGGGTATTTGATACCGGTTCGATTGCTCACATTTGCAACTCAAAGCAGGAACTATGGAATAAACGAAGAGTGGCAAAGGACGAAGTGACGATGCGCGTGGGAAATGGTTCCAAGGTTGATGTGATCGCCGTCGGCACGCTCTCTCTTCGATTACCATCGGGATTAGTGATGAACCTGAATAATTGTTATTTAGTGCCTGCGTTAAGCATGAACATTATATCTGGTTCTTGTTTATTGCAAGACGGTTACTCATTTAAATTAGAGAATAAAGGTTGTTCTATTTATATGAGTAATATCTTTTATGGTCATGCACCCAATGTTAGGGGTTTATTCATATTGAATCTTGATAGTGATGACACACATGTTCATAACATTGATGCCAAAAGATGTAGAGTAGTTAATGATAGTACCACTTTCTTGTGGCACTGCCGTTTAGGTCATATTGGTGTAAAGCGCATGAGGAAGCTCCATGCTGATGGACTTTTGGAGTCACTTGATTTTGAATCACTTGACACATGTGAACCATGCCTGATGGGCAAGATGACTAAAACGCCATTCTCAGGAACAATGGAACGGGCAAGTGACTTATTGCAAATCATACATACTGATGTGTGCGGTCCAATGAATGTTGCAGCGCGCGGTGGATATCATTACTTTCTCACCTTCACTGATGACTTGAGTAGATATGGGTATATTTACTTGATGAAACACAAGTCTGAAACGTTTGAAAAGTTCAAGCAGTTTCAGAGTGAAGTTGAAAATCATTGTAACAAGAAGATTAAATTTCTGCGATCTGATCGAGGAGGTGAATATCTGAGTTATGAGTTTGGCAGTCACTTAAGACAATGTGGAATTGTTTCACAGTTGACACCGCCCGGAACACCACAGCGTAATGGTGTGTCTGAACGTCGTAATCGAACCTTATTAGATATGGTGCGTTCTATGATGTCTCTTGCCGATTTCCACTATCGTTTTGGGGTTATGCATTAGAGACAGCTGCATTCACTTTAAATAGGGCACCATCAAAATCCGTTGAGACGACACCATATGAACTGTGGTTTGGCAAAAGGCCGAAGTTGTCGTTTCTTAAAGTTTTGGGATGTGATGCTTATGTCAAAAAGCTTCAGCCTGAAAAGCTGGAACCCAAAGCGGAAAAATGCGTCTTCATAGGATACCCGAAAGAGACAGTTGGGTATACCTTCTATCTCAGATCCGAAGGCAAAGTGTTTGTCGCTAAGAACGGAACATTTCTTGAGAAAGAGTTTCTCTCGAAAGAATTGAGTGGGAGGAAAATAGAGCTTGATGAGGTTATTGAACCTTTACTTCAACCAGAGAGTAGCGCTGCGCAGAAAGATGTTTCTGTGGAACCTACAACGGTAGAAGAGGAAGTTAATGATGATGATCATGAAGCTTCAGATCAAGCTGCTATTGAACCTCGTAGGTCGACAAGGACGCGTACTACTCCCGAGTGGTACGGCAACCCTGTCTGGAGGAAGAGTTATATGTGGATGACATATTGCTGATCGGAAACGATATAGAAATGCTGGAAAGCGTGAAGGAATATTTGAATAAGAGTTTTTCAATGAAGGACGTAGGAGAAGCTGCTTTCATATTAGGCATTAAGATCTATAGAGATAGGTCGAGACGCTTAATAGCACTTTCACACAGCACATACCTTGATAAAGTTTTGAAGAAGTTCAAAATGGAACAGGCCAAGAAGGGGTTCTTGCTTGTGTTACAAGGTGTGAAGTTGAGTAAGACTCAATGCCCAGTGACTGCAGAAGATAAAGAAAATATGAGTGTCATCCCCTATGCTTCAGCCGTAGGCTCTATCATGTATGCAATGTTGTGCACAAGACCCGATGTCAGCCTTGCCCAAAGTATGGCGGCAAGGTTTCAAAGTGATCCTGGAATGGAGCACTGGCAAGCGGTCAAGAATATCCTTAAGTACCTTAACAGGACTAAGGACATGTTTCTCGTTTATGGAGGTGATGAAGAGCTCGTCGTAAAGGGTTACATCGATGCAAGCTTCGACACTGATCCGGACGATTCTAAATTGCAAACCTGATACGTATTTATTCTTAACGGGGGAGCGGTAAGCTGGTGCAGTTCCAAGCAAAGCGTGGTAGCCGATTCTACGTGCGAAGCGGTGTACATTGCAGCCTCGGAGGCAGTGAAGGAAGGTGTCTAGATGAAGCAGTTCATGACAGATCTTGGAGTAGTGCCTAGTGTACTGAATCCAATAAATCTGTTCCGTGACAACGCTGGTGCCATTTCTCTAGCCAAGGAACCAAGATTTCACAAGAGGACCAGACACATAAAGCGACGCTTCAACTCCATCCGGTTCTACATCGAGGAGAAGGACATAAATATTTGCAAAGTGCACACGGATCTGAATGTTGTAGACCTATTGACTAAACCTCTTCCAAGGGCTAAACATGATCAACACCAGAACTGTATGGGTGTTCGATTCATTACCATGTAAATCACATAGTGATGTGAACTAGATTATTGACTCTAGTGCAAGTGGGAGACTGTTGGAAATATGCCCTAGAGGCAATATATAAAGTGTTTATTATTATATTTCCTTGTTCATGATAATAGTTTATTGTCCATGCTATAATTGCATTGATTGGAAACACATTGCATGTGTGGGTAAATAGACAACACTGTGTCCCTAGTATGCCTCTAGTGAACTAGCTCGTTGATCAAAGATGGTCAGGGTTTCCTAGCCATTGACATGTGATGTCATTTGATAACGGGATCACATCATTAGGAGAATGATGTGATGGACAAGACCCAAACTACAAACGTAGCATATGATCGTGTCAGTTTATTGCTGCTGTTTTCTGCATGTCAATGTATATGTTCCTATGACCATGAGATCATGCAACTCACGGATATCGAAGGAGTGCCTTATGTGTATCAAACGTCGCAACGTAACTGGGTGACTATAAAGGTGCTCTATAGGTATTTCCGATGATGTCTGTTGAGTTGGCATGGATCGAGACTGGGATTTGTTACTCCGTGTGACGGAGAGGTATCTCGGGGCCCACTCGGTAATGCAACATCGCAATAAGCCTTGCAACCAATGTGACTAATTGTTAGTTGCGGTATCTTGTATTACGGAACGAGTAAAGAGACTTGCCTGTAACGAGATTGAACTAGGTATGGAGATACCGACGATCAAATCTCGGGCAAGTAACATACCGAAGAACAAAGGGAACGTTATACGGGATTAACTGAATCCTTGACATAGAGGTTCGACCGATAGATCTTCGTAGAATATATAGGAACCAATGTGGACGTCCAGGTCCCGCCATTGGTTATTGGCTGTAGAGGTGTCTCGGTCATGTCTACATAGTTCTCGAACCCGCAGGGTCTGCACACTTAAGGTTCGGTGACATTTCGGTAGTGTAGAGTTATGTATGGTTGTGACCAACGGTTGTTTGGAGTCCCGGATGAGATCCCAGACGTCACAAGGAGCTATGGAATGGTCCGGAGGTAAAGATTCATATATAGGAAGTCCCAGTTTGGTCGCCGGAAAAGTTTTGAGCTCATTGGTAGTGTACCAGGAGTGCCGGTAGTGTACCGGGAGGCCTCCGGGAGGGGTATTTCGACCCCAAGAGGTCCATGGGCTGTGGGAGGGTGTTAACCAGACCTTAGTGGGCTGGGAAAACCAGCCACAAAGGCCCATAGCGCAGGGAGTGGAATTCCTAAAGTAAAAAGGGAAAATCAGCCAATAGGAAAGCAATCCTACTCCAACTAGGATTGGAGGAGAAGTAGGATTGCTCCACCTCTAGCCGGCCGAGCCCAGGAGGCCTTGGCTGCCTATCCTCTCTTCCCTCCTATATATATTGGTGGATAGATAGGGTTTTGCACACAGTTTACGGCCACGTGCTACCCGTTTCACCGGTGCTCCTCTAGATCGGATTTCTGCAGCGCTTAGGCGAAGCCCTGCCGGAATTGCTCCACCACCACCATCACCAGAGCGCCGTCACGCTGCCGGTGAACTCTCTCTCCTCTCCACCTCCTCTTGCTGGATCAAGACGGTGGAGATCGTCATCAAGCTGCACGTGTGCTGAACGCGGAGGTGTCGTCCGTTCGGTACTAGATCAGAAGGATCGTGATCAAGGCCACGGGACGTTCGTGATCGGATCGCGGGACGGATCGTGGCGAGATTGCGGGATGGTTCATGATTGGTTCGCGGGACGGTTCGTGATTAGATCGCGGGACTCTCGGCGATTTGGATCGCGAAGAAGTACAACTACACCAACTGCGTTTCTTAACGCTTCCCGCTTAGCGATCTACAAGGGTACGTAGATCCACTCTCCCTCTCGTATATGCTCATCACCATGGATAGGTTTGCGTGTGCATAGGAAATTTTTTGTTTCCCATGCGACGTTCCCCAACAGGTTGAACAACAGGTGCGGTAATCAGGGCATTCTTAAGAATTTCAAATGCTTCCACACAATCATCATCAAAAACAAATGGGACATCTTTTTGCAAAAGATTTGTGAGAGGCCTAGAAATCTTAGAGAAATCTTTGATAAACCTCCTATAGAAACCAACATGACCAAGGGAACTTCTTATACCTTTGATATTTGTAGGCACGACATTTTTTCAATAGCATCAACTTTAGCTTTATCAACTTCAACACCTCTTTCGGAGATCTTGTGCCCCAAGACAATACCTTCATTAACCATAAAGTGACACTTTTCAGAGTTCAAGACAAGATTAGTTTCTTCACATCTCTGCAAAACTCGGTCAACGTTGCTCAAACAATCATCAAATGAAGTTCCGTAAATGGAAAAATTATCCATGAAAACCTCAAGAATCTTTTCACAAAAGTCAGAGAAAATAGCCATCATACATCTTTAAAAGGTAGCAGGTGCATTGCATAAATCAAAAGGCATACGTCTATAAGCAAAGGTACCGAAAGGGCAAGTAAAAGTGGTTTTTTCTTGATCCTGGCTTAATACACGTATCTGAGAGAAACCAGGGTAACCATCTAGAAAGCAATAATGAGTATGTTTGGATAATCTTTCTAGCATTTGATCAATAAAAGGTAAAGGGTAATGATATTTCTTTGTAGCTTTATTTAATTTCCTAAAATCAATTACCATTCTATACCTGTAACAATTCTTTGCAGGATCAATTCATTTTTATCATTAGGAACAACGGTAGTACCTCCCTTCTTAGTGACACAATGGACGGGACTAACCCATCTACTATCAGCAACAGGATAAATTATACCTGCCTCCAGAAGCTTTAGTATTTCTTTTCTTACCACTTCTTTCATCTTAGGGTTCAATCGCCGTTGGTGATCAATAACTGGTTTGGCATCAGGCTCCATATTAATTTTATGCTGACATATAGTGGGACTAATGCCCTTAAGATCATCAAGAGTATAACCAATAGCAGCATGGTGCTTCCTCAGAGTTTTCAATAATCTCTTTTCTTCATGCTCTGAAAGGTTAGCACTAATAATAACAGGATATATCTCCTTTTCTTCATGCTCTGAAAGGTTAGCACTAATAATAACAGGATATATCTCCTTTTCTTCATGCTCTGAAAGGTTAGCACTAATAATAACAAGATAAACATATTTCAACGTATCGGGTAATTGCTTGAGCTCAAACACGGGATCACCCTTGGGTGGAGGAGGATCCCCAAGTATTTCAACAATTAAGTTGTGTTTCAAAATAGGCTGCTGATCAAAGAAAATTTCATCTATTTCATTCCTCTCATTCATATGCATATCATTTTCATGGTCTAGCAAATATTGTTCTAAAGGATCAGTAGGAGGCACAACAATAGAAGCAGGACCAATAATTTCATCTTTATTAGGCAATTCTATGTCATGGGGCTGTCTACGAAATTTAGAGAAATTAAACTCATGACACACATCCCCAAAACTCACAGTAACTATTTCTTTCTCACAATCAATCCTAGCATTAACAGTATTCAAGAAGAGTCTGCCAAATATAATGGGACAAAAATTATCTTGTGGGGAACCAAGTACAAGAAAATCAGTAGGATATTTTATTTTCCCACACAAGACTTCAACATCTCTAACAATCCCCATCAGTACAATAATGTCTCTATTAGCAAGCTTTATAGTAACATCAATTTCCTCTAGTTCAATTGGTGCAATATCATGCATGGTTTCTTTGTATAAGGAATAGGGGATTGCACTTACGCTAGCACCCATATCACACAATCCATGATAACAATGATCTCCTATTTTAACAGAAACAACAGGCACGCCAACAACTGGTCTATGTTTAGGCTTAGTATCAGGTCTAGCAATTCTAGCCACTTCATTACAGAAATGAATAACATGCCCATCAATATTATCAACCAAGAGATCTTTAACCATAGCAATACTAGGTTCAACTTTAATTTGTTCAGGGGGTGTATGTGTTCTAATACACCTCTTACAAACCATAGTTGAAGCTTTAGCATGTTCCTCTATCCTAACAGGGAAGGGTGGTTTCTCAATGTAAGCAGTAGGGATAACAGGATCAACATTACAAGTAATAGTTTCCTCTTCAACTTTAACTGGTTCAACTACTTTCACTTCAATGGGAGGATGATATTTAAACCACTTCTCCTTAAGGAGATTAACATGAGTAGCAAAAGATTCACAGAAAAAGCTACTATCTCAGGGTCAAGTCCATATTTAGTGCTAAATTCACGAAAAGCATCGGTATCCATAAAGGATTTAACACAATCAAACTTAAGGTTTATACCTGACTCCTTACCTTTGTCGAGTTCCCAATCTTCCGAGTTGAGTTTAATTCTTTCCAATAAGTCCCATTTGAATTCAATATCTTTCTTCATAAACCAGAGCAAGAACTATCAGCATGGATCGATGCTACTTCTCGAGCATGCGTTGGTTTCCGTGAAGAGGAACGGGTGATGCAACCAAGTAGATAAGTATTTCCCTCAGTTGTTGAGAACCAAGGTATCAATCCAGTAGGAGATACAAGCAAGTCCCCAATAGGTGTACCTACACAAAGAATCAAACTCTTGCACCCAACGCTATAAAGGGGTTGTCATTCGCTTCATGGTTACTTGCAAGGATGAGATCTGATAGAGATAGATTGCTTGAACGGAAAGTAAAACAAAAGGTAAAAATAAAGCAGCAAAGTATTTTTGGTATTTTTGGTTTTAGATCTGAAAGTATAAGATGGAAAATAGACCCGGGGCCATAGGTTTCACTAGAGGCTTCTCTCATGATAGCAAGTATTACTGTGGGTGAACAAATTATTGTCAAGCAATTGATAGAAAAGTGAATAACTATGAAGATATCCAAGGCAATGATTATGCATATAGGCATCACGTCCGTGTCAAGTAGACCGAAACGATTCTGCATCTACTACTATTACTCCACACATCGACCGACTCCTGCCTGCATCTAGAGTATTAAGTTCATGAAGAACAGAGTAACACATTAAGTAAGATGACATGATGTAGGGGAATAAACTCAAGAAATATGATGAAAACCCCATCTTCTTATCCTTGATGGCAACAATACAATACGTGCCTCGCTACCCCTACTTTGTCACTGGGTGAGGACACCGCAAGATTGAACCCCAAACTAAGCACTTCTCCCATTGCAAGAATTACCAATCTAGTTGGCCAAACCAAGCCAATAACTTGAAGAGACTTGCAAATATATGAAATCATGCATATAAGAAATCATAAAAGACTCAAATAATATTCATGGATAATCTGAACATAAACACACAATTCATCGGATCTCGACAAACACACCACAAAAGAGTATTACATCGGATAGATCTCCATGAAGATCATGAAGAACATGGCATTGAAGAGCAAAGAGAGAGAACAAGACATCTAGCTACTAGCTATGGACCCGAAGGTCTTTGGTGAACTACTCATGCATCATCCGAGGGGCAATGGAGTTGATCTGGAAGCCCTCCGTGATCGAATCCCCCTCCAACAGATTACCGAAAAAGGCTCCGATTTGATCTCTAGGGAACGGAGGCTTCTGGCGGCGGAAAAGTGTTTTCATGGCTTGTTCTGATAATAATAGAATATTTGGGAGTTTATAGGCCAAGAAATAGGGTTAGGGGAGCTGTCGTGGGCCCACAAGCCAGGGGGTGCACCCTACCCCCTGGGCGCGCCCCTAGGGCTTGTGGCTCAACGGTGGCTCTCCTAACTTGATCTCCAAGTCTCCTAGTTTCCTTCGGGTCCAAGAAAAATTAATCTTGAGATTTTATTCCGTTTGGAGACCGTTTGATATTACTTATCTGCAAATCTCAAAAGCAAGGAAAAAACAGAAACTGACACTAGGCTCAAAATTAATAGGTTAGTCCCAAAAATAATATAAACTATCATATTAATGCATATAAAACATCCAAAACAGATAATATAATAGCATGGAACAATAAAAAATTATAGATACGTTGGACACGTATCAACATCCCCAAGCTTAATTCCTGCTCGTCCTCGAGTAGGTAAATGATAAAAACAGAATTTTTGATGTGGAATGCTACCTCACATATTTATCCATGTAATATTCTTTATTATGGCATGAATATTTAGATCTGTAAGATTCAAAACAATATTCTAATATTGACATAAAAATAGTAATACTTCGAGCTCACCGGTGACCAGGGGATCATCTACAACAACCTCTGGGAACTCAACTAGTATTCAGTACAGCATACCACCCCCAGACTGGAGGACAAACTGAATGTGTGAACCAAATTCTAGAGGACATGCTAAGAGCATGTGTTCTCACCTATGGAGTCAGTTGGGAAGAAAGCTTGTGTACGCTGAATTTGCGTACAACAACAGTTACCAAGCCAGTCTACAAATGGCGCCTTTTGAAGTCTTGTATGAACGAAGATGCTGTACTCCACTTAATTGGTCATAGACCGAAGACAGCCGTATCTTCGGCCCAGACGTGCTCAAGGAAGCTGGGGAAAAAATTAAACAAATTAGCGATCAACTCAAGACAACCCAGAGCCGACAAAAGAGTTACTATGATCAAAAACATCGTGTAGTCAGTTTTGAACCTGGTGAATACGTGTACCTACGAGTATCTCCAATGAGAGGTCTACAAAGATTTAAGGTCAAGGGAAAATTGGCATCTCGATTTATTGGTCCTTTCTAGATAATTGCACGAAGAGGCATAGTGGCCTACCAGCTAGACCTACCAGAAGAACTGTCAGATGTCCATGACGTGTTCCACATCTCACAAATGAGGAAATGTGTAAGCAACCTAGAGAAGCATGTGTCTCATGAATACGTCGACGTTCAACTAGACCTCACATACAGAGAACGTCCAATAAAAATATTGGAGGAGTTTGAAAGGAGGACCCGTCAGAAGACAATCAAATTTTTCCGGGTTCAGTGGAGCAATCACACCAAAGATGAAGCAACATGGGAAAGAGAGGATTTTCTTCGGGCAGAGCACCCACACCTATTTGAGGATTGACTGAAATCTCAGGGACGAGATTTTTCCTAAGGGGGTAGGTGTTGTAACACTCCAAAAAATTTGATTTTGTTTTTATCAAATTCTCTATTTGATTTTAAGGAGGCTATTTGAATTTTTCCAAAAGACTCTCTTCCAAAAACTTTTGATGACAGTATTTTATGGAACCTTTTCAATCTTGGGATTCTGGTCTTGAGGATTTTTCAACCTATGTTGGTTCAACACAAATACTCTTGGCATATTTTTGTTATTTCTTTTATTAAAAAGATTCCTATGAAAATTGGATTTATCCTTTCCTATTCCAAAATATCCCCATGCTTCTCCCATGCCATGCCCCCCATTTCAAATTTTCTTCCCAAAAGCTTCTCCCTGCTTTGGGCCATGCCAAGCATGCTATTCTAGCAAGGTTCAACCTATCCTCATTCCTTTTCTATTTATTCTAACCTCAAAACCTTTTTTTGCAATTTACTTTGCACTCCTCAAGTCTACAAAGGAAGTATCAGATTTCTTTGAGATTTGGTTCCAAATAAATTACCCTAGCCACTCCTTGATACCCTCAACCTGGATCCATCAAGAGTTGCTAGTCCACAGTTCAAATATTTCAAAATTTGTTTACTGCAAGTTTGGACCGAATTTGCCATTTTTGATGCAATTCATTCTTTTCTCTTTCCATAAATTCTGAGAAAATGCAGGTAGTCTCTGGATGCAACAAGAGACCACCTCACCAAGTTTCAGCTCCAGAAAAATTACCTCGTGCCCAAATCATTTCATCGAACAGCTAGCATGCTCTGTTCCTGTCAAAATTCAGAGTTCAGTGTTTCACCTTTAGAGACAGTGGCGTTTCCATCAGTCGGCAGCGTCAATCTCGCCAGTGCTCGCCCTGGCATCTAGCTCCCTGTTCCTCCTTCTTATCCAGTGCGCCGCACAGTCGGTTGGCATTTTACCCTCGTCGCTGGTGAGCTGGCAAGGGCACAGCGTCCCCGTGAGCAGTGACAGCGATGCCTGTTGCGGTCGTCGGGAAGCTCAGCAAGGAGCAGCGCCATCCAGCACGGCCCACTCCACCAGGATCCTCTGTGTGGCCGTCCTATTCGTTGAGCGCACCATAGAACTGTTGCCGTAGCCTGGGAAGCACAGAGCGCGCTGTCTGCCACCGACGTGCCCATGACCTCCGTTCCGTCAAGCCATGGAGTATCGCCCAAGTTAAACCCAGCTTGAGCCAAAAATGGAGCCTTCAGACCAATCTGAAGCTACCCCGTCGCCTTTCCCTTCCGTCCGATCACCTCCTCACTGTAATCTCTCGCCAGAGTTATCCCGTTCTCGGCAACCGCCTCGGGCTGGCTATAAATAGAGACCCCGACTTCTCCATCGACCCAGAGCCCCTCCACCTCTCCTAAGAACCTCTCCACACTCATCAGAGGGCCTCGGGACGGTCTTCTTCCTCGCCTCCGGCTGCCCAGATCCGCTTTGGCCTCCGGCAAAATTCTTCCTGGTGAGTGCGTCTCCGTAGCCCAGCTTCGGTCAGCAACCTCCTTGTCCACCACCTCTTCTAACACGAGCGTCAATTTGGCGTTTGCAGCTCTGTCCGACGAGATCCATCATCGCCCGAAGTTGCCGTCCGCCGGAGAGGAAGTGGCCGTCACCATGGTTCTCTTCGATGCCTCCTTCCACCTCTCATCGACGCAGAATTGTCCCATGAGTGCAACCATCCCCTTTCCCTCCTCTGGATCGCCGTTGATAGTCGTCGGTGGCCACCGCGAGCCTCTGACGCTGGTGGGATTTTTAAACCTGACGGGTGGGACCCCCTCGTCAGGATTCTATTCTTTTTCGAAACGTTTTCTGGAGGCGCCCTCCGGCTGAATACGTTTTCTACTTGAGTTGGCATCTTTCTTCCGAATCGTTTTCTGCTTTTATCAAACTAACCTTGGATAGTTTATGTTTCATCAAAGACTAGTCCCTGCGTTTAATTCCTTTATAACTTTAAACTAAAAATGGTTTTGAGTTGATTCTCCTTCTATCATTCTTATTTTTGTACCTAGTTTTTATTCAGATTTATTTGAAAAATATTTGGAACAATTTTTATGCACGCACAGTATTTATGTTAGTATTCAATATTTTATGTGACGTAGATACCGAAGGAGGTGACGGTGCCATCAATTTTTCCGAGCTAGACTCCGACTACTCTGAACCAGGAAAGCATGTTTGAACCTTTGATATGATGAGTGTTTTCATGTTTGCTTGAGTGGTTGTTCTCATGGCATGTTGATATAAGCATTTGTTGAATGTTATATTTCATGCATGGTAAGTTGCAAGTGAGCCACAAACGTGATGTGATCGTGAAATGATGAAACAACCTAGTCATGTGGTGGTATGATAGGTTGTAGGCTGGTATTGTTGGAGCATGCCAGTTCTATAACAAACTGTTTAACTCCAGTATTGACATAGATCAAGTCTTGTCCCGGTTCTCCTTCTTTCCGTACTGCCACATGTTTTCTACAAAGAATACGGTTTAGTAAGTTGCAAACCTCTTTCCATGTACAGACCAAATAGAGGGGCCGAGATGAGGGTTCCATGGCCTTGGATTAAAGCCCGTCATCCGGTCAGGGGGCATGGGTTTTTCCGGTTGGGAAAGAGAGGGGGGCACCCCTTAGAGCGCACGATATAAATTTGATCCCATGTTGTTCGAGGTGTTGGCCTCCCCATCTTAAAGTTTTTCTTGAACGTTGCCTAGGGTGATACCTGGCATCGGGAGGTGGAATGGGTGATACTAGTTAGGTGTGCTTTCTTGTAAAATGCCTTAGACGGAACTAGTCCTTTGTGACTACTAAAATCCGTTGGCTATGGGTAAAGAGTACAACCTCTGTAGAGTCAAAACTATTCAAATAGCCATATCCACGGTTAAGGACATTGGTTGATAGGTCAAGTATCGGTCTCAGTGTCAGTCTCTGGAGAACTAATATGTTAAATAATAGAAGAAAATTTGGCTGAATATTATTCCTGTGGATGGACTAACATGTTTACTATTATGTACCGAGTATTCCTTGGGATGGTGCTACCTCCTAGATTACTCGTATTTGAACGTTGAGACATAAGCCCTTTATGTGATGTCGCTCAGACGTCCGACTATGGCATTCGTGTTAATTACTTTTGATATAAGCCCTTTATGTGATGTCGCTCAGACGTCCGACTGTGGCATTCCTGTTTATTACTTTTGATATAAGCCCTTTATGTGATGTTGCTTAGACGTTCGACTGTGGCATTCCTGTAAATTACTTTTGATATAAGCCCTTTATGTGATGTCGCTCATACGTTCGACTGTAGCATTCTTGTTGTTTATTTTCATTATATGCCCTTTATGAGATGTCGCATCAGACGTCCGACTGTGGCACGTACTGTTATTTATTTTCAGTATAAGCCCTTTATGTGGTGTCGCCTCGATGCCCGACTGCGGCAAGTTAAATTTATTTTTACCTTTCGAGGCATCGCTTCAGACACCCGATCGGCCTTCTCTTATTTTATTGGAATTTCGGGAGGATTACCGCCCGGCTTCCTCTTTATTTACCTTGCAGTGCAAATTTATTACCTGAGTGTGTATTACTAATTTTTGCTCATGTGCATCATGGTTGCATTTGTTATATCTTATGTCCAAACTGTCTTACGAGTACATTCAAAGTACTCACCTGGCTTGTTGATTTGGCCAGATATTGATGAAGGTGATCTTATGGATGAAGAGTACGATAGCGAGTCCGACGCCTAGAGGAGTCCCAATTAGTCCCTTGTGATACTAGAGTTGGTCGTTTGTAGTATATATTCGCTTCCGCTACCCAAATAAACCATCGAGCCTCACTCCGACGCTTGATGTGTTGTAAGATATTAGAGTCATGTAGGCCACTCCACTGTGACATATCCACCACACCGTTTTATTGCGAGTGAGTAGCTATGCCACCATACCCATTGTGTCATATCCGCCTTTATGTGTAATATTGGCATGCCTGTAATAAATTGTTGAGCAACCTCAGCTCAACCCTGTATAATATTAAGTACTACTGGATTTCTCTATCAAGGATTTGTCTACCAGTAAGAAGGATTTTCTGTACTGGTCAGACGTAATGTGCGATTTTTCATTAAATGTTTTATTGAAGAACTGGTCCTGACAACCTTGGTATCAGAGCCAGGCTAACTATAGGAAGCCACTAGGTGCGATCGCTAATCGGTTATTAGCGTAATAGTGCTATTTTAGCATTTTGCAAATTGTAGCAATTTTTTTGTTGGTCATCATAAATTTATGATTTGACTATCTGGAATTTTTGTCTACTTTTGTAGATGGCTGGCCGCGACTGTGAGTCACATGTGTTCGCCAATGTTCCTGAGGGGTTTATCAAGATCCTCACCTCCATCGCCAAGATCACGATTGGGCCATCGACTCGTTTGGAGTTCACACTTTACCAGCACAAGCTCAGCGACAACGTGTCTATTCACCAGGCCGTGGTGCAGTTTAAGGGAAGACGTGCTGAAACACTCCACTTCTGATTCGTTGGGAGGGCCGTGCCTACGGAGAGGCATGCTATGCAGGTGGCTGCCCCTGAGGCAATTGCTCGTCTCCGGGATGCTCTTCCTTCTATGCAGGCTCATCGCTACCGCTATCTCCCATGCCACGTGCCATACACTTGTCACTATGCATTTGCCTGCACTAGGGGAGAGAGAGATGAGGCTATCAAGATGCTTGTTGAGTATCTCAAGGATCTTGAGGCAGCTTTTGATAACCTCGTAGACGACTTTGTGGCTGCTCGTATGGACTCGGTTCAGGGCTGCATCGCCAACAGGAGGGAGCTTCTCCATACAGCACCACCACTGTCGTACATCTCGTCTGCAACATCGTATTCGCCTTTCATCTTAGCCACCGCACGCCGTCTGCCTACCACTGAGGAATTTGACCAAGTCATTGCCCCTACCCGAGTTAGTGCTGCACCGCCTGCCGCACCCGCACCAGCTCCATAGCCCAGTCCTCCATGCCTAGATACTATTAAGGAGGAGGAGGTTGAGTCTCCTGCACCTCTGGGACTTACCCTCGGTTGGCCGAGGGAAGTTTTTACCATCTCCGACTGAGTGCGCCAAGCAGCAGTGTGATGCATCAACTTGTATGATATGTTTATATGTATATAGGCTTGGTGAGAAGTAGTTTGTATGCGCATCATGTAGGAACTTGGAGAAGTGCACTAGCCTAAATAACATGTCAGGAGTGTGTACGCGCATCCTGAGTGTCGTACTGTATAATTATGGCTTGCCTATAAGATATGTGCTGAGCGGTCCTTCTCCATGCGCAATCAAATATTTTCTTGAAAAATCTTGGAGTATTTAAATTTTATGCCTTTGCAAAATTATTTATTTTTGCCACTAAGATTTCCTCATGTGTTCTACAAAAAAATACCCTAGAGTGGAAAATGCATCATCCCTGGACTCGTTCTATGCCAAGTCCACTAGAAGAAAATTATGATACATAGACAGGTAACAATTTCACACAGGGACAGTCTAGTCAGCAAGACAGTGAAGCAGCATTTTCTCAAGTATGTCGCCTTTATGAGCAAAGCCAACGGTAGTATCAAGAGATGATGAATCGTATTATCAATATGGGAAATCACCGAGAACCATACCAGCAGCATTCCAAGTTATCTGAGTTGCAAAAGACACGTCCCCCAACTTTCTCTCACACTGATAAACCTCTTGAGGCCGACGACTGGCTTCGAGACATTGAGAGAAAAATTAATTATTGCACAATGTTCCGACCGTGAAAAAGTACTTTATGCACCCCACTACCTCATAGGAGCATCTACATCATGGTGGGAAAATTTCCTACACATGCACCACAATGAAGACAACATCACCTGGGAGGAATTTAAGGAAAACTTTCGTGGGGCACACATTCCCAAAAGTGTTATGAAGATCAAGAAAAGAGAGTTTGATGACCTCAAGTAGAGAAGCATGACAGTGACTGAGTACAATAGTCAGTTTACTCAACTGTCTCGCTATGCAAATGAAGAATGTATGACTGAAGATAAAAAGATGGAGAATTTTCTGAACAGCCTAGCACCAGCATTAAAATGCCAACTAGTCGTTCACACTTTCCCAGATTTCAAGACACTTGTGGACAAGGCCATTACACTAGAAAATGAGCGCTGCAGCTTGGATGATATTCGAAAGCGCAAAAGGGACAAGACTGCTCATTCCCGCAACAACAAGGTCAAGAATGATTTATAGAGAAATGGGGCAAATAAATCAACCAACACTCCTCGTCCAAATAAAAATTTCCATGCAAGGGTCAAGGACTTTATGTATCACCCCAGGCGTTACCTGCTTCGGCTGGGGAGAGGAAGGACACTATGCCAGGCAATGCCCAAAGCCAAGAAACTCGGCTCCCAAGCCGAACAACAATGGAAATAATGCAGCTCCCAAGCGCAACAACTTCAACCCCAATCATAACCACAGGAAGGGTCACGTGAACCATGTGACCAAGGATGGAGCACATAATGCTCCATACATCATACTCGGTACGTTCCCTGTCAACTCAATACCTGCTATGGTTTTGTTTGATTCTGGAGCTTCTCACTCGTTCATTTACAAGAAATTTGCTTTACATCATGATTTTCCGATTCTCCCCTTGGAAAATTCCATGACCATCAAGTCCCCTAGGATTAAGCAAATCACTCAGAGCTACTACCAAGGTGTGGTTATTGAGATTGAAGGACTCAAGTTTTGGGCAAACCTCATTGTATTGGAAAATAAGGGATTGGATGTTATCCTAGGAATGGACTGGTTAACCACCAACAAGGGATTTATCGACTGTTTCAAATGGACAGTGGCTCTCACTCACCATCACGGGAAGACAGTAAGAATTGCAGCTCTAGAAAGACCAATATCACTTCAACCAAGATTAAACAAGGTGGATATTTCTGAATTAAGCAATGTTCCTGTGGTATGTGAATTTCATGATGTATTTTCGGAAGAGCTACCAGGTATGCCACCAGACAGAGAGATAGAGTTCATCATTGAACTAGCACCTGGTACCAAACCTATCTACAAGAAACCATATAGAATGGCACCATCCGAGTTGATAGAATTAAAGAAGCAGATAAAAGAATTACTAGACAAAGGCTATATCAGGCCCAGCTCCTCACCTTGGGGTTCACCAGTATTATTTGCCAAAAAAGAGATGGAACTCTGAGATTATGTGTGGATTATCGAGCCCTGAACATGGTCACCATCAAAAACAAATATCCGATGCCACGGATAGATGATTTATTTGACCAGCTCACACAGGCCAAGGTTTTCTCAAAAATTGATTTGAGGTCAGGATATCATCAATTAAAGGTACGAACAGAAGATATACCTAAGACAGCATTTACCTCCAGATACGGTTTATATGAATTCACAGTAATGCCGTTCAGACTGACAAATGCCCCCGCATATTTTGTCCACCTCATGAACAAAGTGTTTATGAAGTATATGGACAAATTTGTTGCGGTATTCATTGATGATATTTTGGTATATTCCAAGACACCATAAGAACATGCTGAACATGTCAGAATTGTATTGGGAGAATGAAGGAAACATCAATTGTATGCCAAATTCAGCAAATGCGAATTTTGGTTAAAACGGGTTGGTTTTCTAGGCCACATATTGACCCAAGAGGGTGTTGTCGTGGACCCTGAAAAGGTCAAGGTTGTACTTTAATGGAAACAACTAGCCAACGTAACCGATATACGAAGCTTTTTGGGAATGGTTGGATACTATAGAGGATTTATTGAGGGATTTTCCACCATAGCAAAACCTATGACACGGCTACTCAAGAAAGATAAGAAATTTGAGTGGACCGATGCCTGTGAGAAAAGTTTCCAAGATTTGAAGAAAAGATTAACAACAACCCCCGTATTAATCATACGGGACATACACAAATTTTTTGAAGTATATTGCGACGCATCCAGGAAAGGTCTTGGATGTGTGCTAATGCAAGAAGGCAAAGTAGTCGCCTATACTTCCAGCAACTACGTCGGCATGAAGAAAATTATCCTACTCATGACTTGGAATTAGCAGTAGTTGTTCATGCACTCAAGGAATGGAGGCACTTTTTGCTTGGTAATCGTTGGGAAATATATACGGACCATAAAAGTCTCAAATATATTTTCACGCAGCCAGAACTCAATTTATGACAACGACGCTGGTTGGAATTAGTAAAGGACTATGATGTTGGTATTCACTACCATCCCGGCAAGGCAAATGTCGTAGCAGATGCTCTCAGACAGAACCCAAGATCAAGAAACAACACTCTACAAAGTTTAAGACCTGAATTTCAGTGGGAGTTTGCCAAACTCAACATGGTTTTAGTCATCGCGTCCACTGTGGAAAATTTAGAAATTCAGCCCACCTTGATGAAGCAACTCAAAGAAGCTCAGCACGGACAACCCATCATCGAAGGCATAAAAATAAAAGTGAGTGTGGGAAAGGAATCGGAATTTGCCGTAGACGACAAGGGAGTATTATGGTACAGAGACAGGCTATGCGTACCAAATATTGAAGACCTCAAACAACAAATTTTGACAGAAGCCCACACCGCTCCATATTCAATCATCCCGGAGGAACCAAAATGTACAAGGACTTTCAGGAAAAAAATTGGTGGCACAGTATGAAAAGAGATATAGCCACATTTATTGCATCTTGTGACTCGTGTTAGCGCATTAAAGCCGAGCACCAAAAACTAGTAGGACTATTACGGCCAAACAGGGTACCTGAATAGAAGTGGGACGAAATTGGAATGGATTTTATTGTTGGACTACCTCGGTCACGACACGGAAATGATGCCATTTGGGTCATCACCGATAGGTTAACCAAAGTGGCACATTTTATTCTAGTAAAGACAACCCACACCACACAGAAGCTTGCCAGACTTTATTTCAACCGTATTGTCTGTTTACATGGGGTTCCCAAGACTATAATATCCGACAGAGGTACTCAATTCGTCTCCAGATTTTGGGATCATCTACAACAAGCTCTGCGAACTCAACTAGTATTCAGTATAGCATACCACCCCCAGACTGGAGGACAAACTGAACGTGTGAACCAAATTCTAGAGGACATGCTAAGAGCATATGTTCTCACCTATGGAGTTAGTTGGGAAGAAAGCTTGCGTACGCTGAATTTGCGTACAACAACAGTTACCAAGCCAGTCTACAAATGGCGCCTTTTGAAGCCTTGTATGGACGGAGATGCTATACTCCACTTAATTGGTCAGAGACCGGAGACAGTCGTATCTTCGGCCCAAACATGCTCAAGGAAGCTGAGGAAAAAATTAAACAAATCAGAGATCGACTCAAGACAACCTAGAGCCGACAAAAGAGTTACTATGATAAAAACATCGTGAAGTCAGTTTTGAACCTGGTGAATACGTGTACCTACGAGTATCTCCAATGAGAGGTCTGCAAAGATTTAAGGTCAAGGGAAAATTAGCACCTCGATTTATTGGGCCTTTCCGGATAATTGCACGAAGAGGCATAGTGGCCTACCAGCTAGACCTACCAGAAGAACTGTCAGATGTCCATGACGTGTTCCACATCTCACAGCTAAGGAAATGTGTAAGCAACCTAGAGAAGCATGTGTCTCATGAAAACATCGACGTTCAACTAGATCTCACATATAGAGAATGTCCAATAAAATATTGGAGGAGTCTGAAAGGAGGGCCCGTCAGAAAACAATCAAATTTTTCCGGGTCCAGTGGAGCAATCACACGAAAGATGAAGCAACATGGGAAAGAGAGGATTTTCTTTGGGTAGAGCACCCACACCTATTTGAGGATTGGCTGAAATCTCGGGGACGAGATTTTTCCTAAGGGGGTAGGTGTTGTAACACTCCAAAAAATTTGAGTTGGTTTTTATCAAATTCTCTATTTGATTTTAAGGAGGCTATTTGAATTTTTCCAAAAGACTCTCTTTCCAAAAACTTTTGATGACAGTATTTTATGAAACCTTTTCAATCTTGGGATTCTCGTCTTGAGGATTTTTCAACCTATGTTGGTTCAACACAAATACTCTTGGCATATTATTTTTATTTCTTTTATTAAAAAGATTCCTATGAAAATTGGATTTATCCTTTCCTATTCCAAAACATCCCCATGCTTCTCCCATGCCATGCCCCCTATTTCAAATTTTCTTCCCAAAAGCTTCTCCCTGCTTTGGGCCATGCCAAGCATGCTATTCTAGCAAGGTTCAACCTATCCTCATTCCTTTTCTATTTATTCTAACCTCAAACCCTTTTTCTATAATTTATTTTGGACTCCTCAAGTTTACAAAGGAAGTATTAGATTACTTTGAGATTTGTTTCCAAATAAATTACCCTAGCCACTCCTTGATACCCTCAACCTGGATCCATCAAGAGCTGCTGGTCCATAGTTCAAATATTTCAAAATTTGTTTACTGCAAGTATGGACCAGATTTGCCATTTTTGATGCAATTCATTCTTTTCTGTGTCCATAAATTCTGAGAAAATACAGGTAGTCTCTGGATGCAACAAGAGACCACCTCACCAAGTTTCATCTCTAGAAAAAATTTCCTTGTGCCCAATTCATTTCATCGAACAATTGGCATGCTCTGTTCCTGTCGAAATTCAGAGTTCAGTGTTTCACCTTTAGAGACAGTGGCGTTTCCGTCAGTCGGCAGCGTCAATCTCGTCAGTGCTCGCCTTGGCATCTAGCTCCCTGTTCCTCCTTCTTATCTAGTGCACCGCATGGTCGGTTGGCATCTTCCCCTGGTCGCCGGTGAGCTGGCAAGGGCACAACATCCCCGTGAGCAGCGGCAGCGATGCCTGCTGCGGTCGTCAGGAAGCTCAGCAAGGAGCGGTGTTGTCCAGCACCGCCCACTCCACCAGGATCCTCCGGGTGGCCATCCTATTCGCTGAGCGCACCGCAGAACCGTTGTCGTGGCCTGGGAAGCGCAAAGCATGCTCTCTGCCGCCGACGTGCCCATGAGCTCTGTTTCATCAAGCCGTGGAGTATCGCCCAAGTTAAACCCAGATTGAGCCAAAAATGGAGCCTTCAGACCAATCCGAAGTTGTCCCGTTGCCTTTCCCTTCCGTTCGATCACCTCCTTGCCGTAATCTCTTGCCGGAGTTATCCCGTTCTCAGCAACTACCTCGGGACGGCTATAAATAGATGCCCCGAGCTCTCCATCGACCCAGAGCCCTTCCACCTCTCCTAAGAACCTCTCCACGCTCATTAGAGGGCCTCGGGAGGGTCTTCTTCCTCGCCTCCGGCCGCCCCGATCCGCTTCGGCCTCCGGCAAAATTCTTCCTAGTGAGTGCGTCTCCGCAGCCCAGCTTCGGTCAGCAACCTCCTTGTCCACCACCTTTTTTAACCCGAGCGTCAATTTGGCGTCTGCTGCTCGGTCCGGCGAGATCCATCACCGCCCGAAGCTGCCTTCCGTCGGAGAGGAAGTGGCTATCACCGTGGTTCTCTCCCATGCCTCCTTCCACCTCTCATCGACGCGGAATTGTCCCATGAGTGCAAGCATCCCCTTTGCCTCCTCTGGATTGCTGTCGATTGTCGTCGGTGGCCACCGCGAGCCTCTGTCGCCGGTGGGATTTTTAAACCTGGCGGGTGGGACCCCCTCGTTAGCCTTCTATTCTTCTTCGAACCATTTTCTGGAGGCGCCCTCCGTCTGAATACGTTTTCTACTTGAGTTGGCGTCTTTCTTTCGAAGCGTTTTCTGCTTTTATCAAACTAACCTTGGATAGTTTCTGTTTCATCACAGACTAGTCCCCGCGTTTAATTCCTTTATAACTTTAAACTAAAAATGGTTTTGAGTTGATTCTCCTTCTATCATTCTTATTTTTGTACCTAGTTTTTATTCATATTTATTTGAAAAATATTTGGAACAATTTTTATGCACGCACGGTATTTATGTTAGTATTCAATATTTTATGTGACATAGATACCGAAGGAGGTGACGGTGCCATCAATTCCGCCGAGCTAGACTCCGACTACTCTGAACCAGGAAAGCATGTTTGAACCTTTGATATGATGAGTGTTTTCATGTTTGCTTGAGTGGTTGTTCTCATGGTATGTTGATATAAGCGTTTGTTGAATGTTATATTTCATGCATGGTAAGTTGCAAGTGAGCCACAAACGTGATGTGATCATGAAATGATGAAACAACCTAGTCATGTGGTGGCATGATAGGTTGTAGGCTGGTATTGTTGGAGCATGCCAGTTCTATAACAAACTGTTTAACTCCAGTATTGACATGGATCGAGTCTTGTCCCCATTATCCTTCTTTCCGTACTGCCACATGTTTTCTACAAAGAATACGGTATAGTAAGTTGCAAACCTCTTTCCATGTACACACCAAATAGAGGGCCGGGATGAGGGTTCCATGGCCCTGGATTAAAGACCGTCATCCGGTCAGGGGGCATGGGTGTTTCCGGTTGGGACCGAGAGGGGGGCACCCCTTAGAGCACGCGATATAAATTTGATCCCATGCTATTCGAGGTATTGGCCTCCCCATCTTAAAGTTTTTCTCGAATGTTGCCTAGGGTGATACCTGGCATCGGGAGGTGGAATGGGTGTGTACTGGTTAGGTGTGTTTTCTTCTAAAATACCGTAGATGAAACTAGTCCTTTGTGACTACCGAAATCCGTTTGCTATGGGTAAAGAGTACAACCTCTGTAGAGTCAAAACTATTCGAATAGCCGTGTCCACGGTTAAGGACATTGGTGACAGGTCAAGTATCGGTCTCAGTGTCAGTCTCTGGAGAACTAATACGTTAAATAACAGAAGAAAACTTGGCTGAATATTATTCCTGTGGATGGACTAACATGTTTACTATTATGTACCAAGTATTCCTTGGGATGGTGCTACCTCCCGGATTACTTGTATTTGAACGTTAAGATATAAGCCCTTTATGTGATGTCGTTCAGACGTCCGACTTTGGCATTCGTGTTAATTACTTTTGATATAAGCCCTTTATGTGATGTCGCTCAGACGTCCGACTGTGGCATTCCTGTAAATTACTTTTGATATAAGCCTTTTACGTGATGTCTCTCAGACGTCCGGCTGTGGCATTCTTGTTGTCTACTTTCATTATAATCCCTTTATGAGATGTTATATCAGACGTCCGACTGTGGCACGTACTGTTATTTATTTTCAGTATAAGCCCTTTATGTGGTGTCGCCCCGATGCCCGACTGCGGCAAGTTAAATTTATTTTTACCTTTCGAGGCGTCGCTTCAGACACCTGATCGGCCTTCTCTTATTTTATTGGAATTTTGGGAGGATTACCACCCCGCTTCCTCTTTATTTACCTTGCAGTGCAAATTTATTACCTGAGTGTGTATTACTAATTTTTGCTCATGTGCATCATGGTTGCATTTGTTATATCTTATGTCCAAACTGTCTTGCGAGTACATTCAAAGTACTCACCTGGGTTGTTAATTTGGCCAGATATTGATGAAGGTGATCTTATGGATGAAGAGTACGATAGCGAGTCCGACGCCTAGAGGAGTCCTAGTCAGTCCCTTGCGATCCTGGAGTTGGTCGCTTGTATTATATATTCGCTTCCGCTACCCAAATAAACCATCGAACCTCACTCCGATGCTTGATGTGTTGTAAGATATTAGAGTCATGCCGCCCACTCCACTATGACATATCCACCACACCGTTTTATTGCGAGTGAGTAGCTATGCCACCATACCCATTGTGTCATATCCGCCTTTATGTGTAATATTGGCATGCCTGTAATAAATGGTTGACCAACCTCAGCTCAACCCTGTATAATATTAAGTGCTACTGGATTTTTGTATCAAGAATTTGTCTAGCAGTAAGAAGGATTTTCTATACTGGTCAGACATAAGGGGCGATTTTTCAATAAATGTTTTATTGAAGAACCGGTCATGACAAATATGGAGGAGGTGCAAGAAAAAAAGGAGAAGATAGTCTCACATCAATTAGGCGTATCAATGGGCTATGGAGATGCCCATCGATAGATATCGATGTGAGTGAGTAGGGATTTCCATGCAACAAATGTACTAAGAGCTATAAGTGTATGAAAGCTCAAAAAGAAAACTAAGTGGTCGCGCAAAAGTATCCACTAGTTATATGAAAGTGACAAAATAGGAGACTCTCTATCATGAAGATCATGGTGCTACTTTGAAGAACAAGTGTGGGAAAAGGTAGTAGCAATTGTCCCTTCTCTCTTTCTCTCATTTTTTTGGTGGGCATCTTTGGCCTCTTTTATTTTTTTTGTTTGGGCTTCGCTGGCCTTTTTTATTTTTTGTAAAGTCCGGATACTCATCCCAACTTGTGAGGGAGTCATGGCTTCCATCATCCTTTCCTCTCACGGGACAATGCTCTATTGATGAAAAATCATCACACTTTTATTTACTTATAACTCAAAAAATAGAAAATTACAACTCGATACCTATGACAAAGTTTGACTCTATATGCAATATGAAGTGATAGTGCAAGTCATAAAAAACTACATGGTGGAAGTTGCATGGCAATATATCTAGGAATGGCTATGTAAATGCCATAATAGGTAGGTATGGTGGCTGTTTTGAGGAAGGAGGGTTTGATGTACCGACGAAAGTTGTGCGGTACTAGAGAGGCTAGCAAAGATGGAAGGGTGAGAGCCCGTATAATCCATGGACTCAACATTAGTCATAAAGAACTCACATACTTATTGCAAAAGTCGATTAATTATCAAACAAAGCATTAGATGCATGCTCCTAGGGGAGAGGATGGTACGAGTTAACCATCGCGCACTCTCGACCCTTGCACAAAGGTTGGCAATCATTAAACAAATCATGCTCCGACTTCGTTGCTACGGGAATCACAAACTTTAACACAAGTATCTCTTCCAATTCACGACTACTCACTAGCATGACTCTCATATTACCATCTCTATTATCTCAAAACTATATGCAATGAATCAAACTTCTCATAGTATTCAATGCACTTAATATGAAAGTTTTTATTATATCCCTCTTGGATGCCCATTATATTAGGACTAAATTCATAACCTAAACAAATTATCATTCTGTTTTAAGAAACTCTCAAAATAATATAAGTAAGGAATGAGAGTTCAATAATTTCTATAAAATATAACACCACCATGCTCTATAAAGATATAAGTGAAGCACTAGAGCAACATTGCCTAGCTCAAAAGATATAAGTGAAGCACATAGAGTATTCTAATACATTCATGATTCAGCATGTCTCTATCAAAATATGTGTGCAGCAAGGATGATTGTGGCAAACTAAAAAGCAAAGACTCATATCATACAAGACGTTCCAAGCAAAACGCATATCATGTGGTGAATAAAAATATAGCCTCAAGTGAATATACCGATGGATTGAAGACGAAAGAGGGGATGCCTTCCGGGGCATCCCCAAGCTTAGGATTTTTGGTATCCTTGAATATGACTTGGGGTGCCTTGGGCATCCCCAAGCTTAGTCTCTTGCCACTCTTTATTCCATAGTCCATCAAATCTTCACCCAAAACTTGAAAACTTCACAACAGAAAACTCAACAGAAAACTCATGAGATCCGCTAGTATAAGAAAAATAAATCGCCACTTTAGGTACTGTTGTGAACCAATTCTTTATTATCCATGGTTCGTACCCCCCTATACAACCCATAGATACATCGAAATAAGCAAACAACACAAAGAAGACAGAATCTGTCAAAAACATAACAATCTGTAGCAATCTGTAAACTTAGAATACTTATGGAACTCTAAAAATTCTGAAAAATTAGGAAATCAGGGACATTTGTATATCAACCTTGTGTAAAAATTTCAGATCAATTTGATGCTCTTAAAAAACAAGAAAATTCCTGGACTAAGCGCAAAAGTTTCTGTTTTTCGGCAAGATCGAATCAACAACTACCATAGATCACCCCAAAGGTTTTACTTGGCTCAAACGCTAATTAAAACACAAAAACAAAATTACAACAGAATTAATAATGTGCAAAACACACCAAAACAAAAGTAAAAAATAAGAAAGCAAAAATAAAACTGGGTTGCCTCCCAATAAGCGCTATTGTTTAACGCCCCTAGCTAGGCAAAACGCAATAGATCTAGGTATTGTCATCTTTGGTATGCAATCCATAAGTAGCTCTCATGATAGATTAATAAGGTAATTTTATTTTCTTTCTAGGAAAGTGTTCATGCGTTTCCTTAATGGAAATTCGGATCTAATATTCCCTCCTTCATATCAATAATTGCACCAATCATTCTAAGGAAAAGTCTATAAAGAATAATAGGACATGTAGGATTGCAATATTTATCAAGAATAATGAAATCTATAGGAACATAATTCCTATTTTCAACAATAAGAACATCATTAAAATCCTTCCCATAGGTTTCTTTATAGTGGAATCCGCAAGATGCACATTAAAGGAACAATCATCAAGTTCACGAAAACCTAACACGTCACATAAAGTTTTTGGAATCGTGGAAACACTAGCACCCAAATAACACAAAGCATGGAACTCATAATCTTTAATCTTAATCTTAATAGTAGGTTCCCACTCATCATATAGCTTTCTAGATATAGAAATTTCCAACTCAAGTTTTTCTTCAAAAGCTTTCATCATAGCATCAACAATATGTTTAGTAAAAGCTTTGTTTTGATTATAAGCATGAGGAGAGTTCAACATGGATTGAAAAAAGTAAATACAATCAATTAAACATAAGCTATCATGATTAAAGTCCTTGAAATCCAAAAGAGTGGGTTCATTGCTATTTAAAGTTCTCACCTCTTGAATCCCACTTTTATCAATCTTAGCATCAAGATCTATAAACTCTGAATCATTGGGACGCCTTTTAACTAAAGTTGACTCATCTCCAGTCCCATACTTATCAAGATTAATATTGGAAAACAAAGATTCAATAGGATTCACATCAATCACTTTAAGATCTTCATCAATATTATCACGAGAACACACTTTTTGAAGCTATTCACGCTTAGCACGTATTCTAGCAGTTCTTTCCTCACTCATCAATAGAAATTCCCATATCTTTTAATGACTCATTAATATCATGCTTGGGAGGAATAGGTCTAATTTTTAAAGAATCAATCTCAAGAGAAATTCTATCAACGTTCCTAGCCAAATCATCAACCTTGAGCAATTTTTCTTCAATCATAGCATTGCAACCTTTTTGCATACTAATGAATTCTTTAATATTATTCTCAAGATTAGAGGGCATCTTATTATAATTTCCATAAGAATTGCTGCCGGAATTACCACAATTATTAGAGGAATTACTAGGAAA
Organism: Hordeum marinum; assembly: GCA_022496015.1. Lineage (NCBI taxonomy): Eukaryota > Viridiplantae > Streptophyta > Magnoliopsida > Poales > Poaceae > Hordeum > Hordeum marinum. The sequence goes on along the minus strand of CM039677.1, from coordinate 415,828,653 downwards.
TGGCCTAACAATGAAATTACCTCTATCAACGTCATTACCAAAAAATTTCCTACCAACAAAATTCACATCCATAGATTCATTATTAGTTCTGATCAAAGAAGACAAAGGCATATCATTAGGATCAATAGCAGGAATCTTACTAGCAAACAATTTCATCAATTCATCCATCTTTTCACTAAGAGTATTAATCTCTTCAATAGCATGCACTTTTTTACTAGTAGGAGATCTTTCGGTGTGCCATTGAGACTAATTTTCCATAATATTATCTAGGAGTTTAGTAGCTTCTCCTAATGTGATTTCCATAAAAGTACTACCCGCAGCAGAATCTAAGAGATTCCTATAAGCAAATTCAATCCAACATAGAAAATTTGTATAATCATCCATAAACTCAAACCATGTGTGGGGCAATTCCTAATCATAAGTTCCATCCTTTCCCAAGGTTGTGCAACATGCTCATGATCAAGTTTCTTAAAGTTCATTATATCGTTCCTAAGGGAGATGATTGTAGCGGGCAGAAATTACTTGGAAATAAAAGCATCTTTACACTTATTCCATGAATCAATACTATTTTTAGGCAAAGATGAAAACCAAGTTTTAGCATGATCTCGTAGTGAGAACGGGAATAGCTTCAATTTAACAATATCATTATCCACATCTTTCTTCTTTTGCATATCACACAACTCAATGAAAGTATTTCGATGCGATGCGGCATCTTCATTACCAAGGCCGGAAAATTGTTCTTTCATAACAAAATTGAGCAAAGCATCATTAATTTCATAAGATTCCGCACTAGTGGCGGGAGCAATCGGAGTACTAATAAAATCATTATTATTAGTATTGGAAAAGTCACACAACTTGGTATTCTCTTGAGTCATCGTGACAAAGCATGCAATCAAGCACACAGGCAAGCAAAAAGCAAACGAAAAGACGAACGAAAAAGGGTGAATAAAAAGGCAAATCTTTTTGGTATTTTTTGAAAATCGTTTTAGAAGTGGGGGAGAGGAAAGTGAGAGGCAAATGGAAAATAATGAAAATGCAAGAGATGAGTTTGTGATGGGTACTTGGTAGGCTTGATGTAGATCTCCCTGGTAACGGCGCCAGAAATTGGCAAGTTGACGGGAGAGTTCTTATCCTAACTTGCTATGTATCTCCCTGGCAACGGCGCTAGAAATCCTTCCATGATTCTGTCAAGGGGTACAAGAGTGGTCCGGGAGTGGATCACTGGACAGCGGTCCAAATTATCCTTAGTAACCAGAGGACTAAGGAAATGTTTCTTGATTATGGAGGTGATAAAGAGTTCGTCGTAAAAAGTTACGTCGATGCAAGCTTTAACACCTATCCGGATGACTAGTAGTAGCAATCTGGATACGTATAGTGGAGCAGCCATTTGGAAATAGTACCAAATGGAGTGTGGTAGCAGTGTTTACGGTTTGACATAGAGATTTGCAAAGTATACACGAATCTGAATATCGCAGACCCATTGACTATAAGACCTCTCTCACATGCAAAACATGATCGAGCCCAGAACTCGTTGGATGTTAGATTCATAACAATGCGAATCACATGGTGATGTGAACTAGATTATTGACTCTAGTGCAAGTGGGAGACTGTTGGAAATATGCCCTAGAGGCAATAATAAATTAGTTATTATCATATTTCCTTGTTCATGATAATCGTTTATTATCCATGCTATAATTGTATTGATCGGAAACTCACATACATGTGTGGATACATAGACAACACTGTGTCCCTAGTATGCCTCTAATAGACTAGCTCGTTGATCAAAAGATGGTTAAGGTTTCCTAGCCATGGACATGAGATGTCATTTGATAACGGGATCACATCATTAGGAGAATGATGTGATGGACAAGACCCAAACTACAAACGTAGCATATGATCGTGTCAGTTTATTGCTACTGTTTTCTGCATGTCAAGTATATGTTCCTATGACCATGAGATCATACAACTCACAGATATCGGAGGAGTGCCTTGTGTGTATCAAATGTCGCAACGTAACTGGGTGACTATAAAGGTGCTCTACAGGTATCTCCGATGGTGTATGTTGAGTTGGCATGGATCGAGACTGGGATTTGTTACTCCGTGTGACGGAGAGGTATCTCAGGGCCCACTCGGTAATACAACATCACAATGAGCCTTGCAAGCAATGTGACTAATTGTTAGTTGCGGGATCTTGTATTACGGAACGAGTAAAGAGACTTCCCGGTAACGAGGTTGAACTAGGTATGGAGATACCGACGATCGAATCTCGGGCAAGTAACATACCGAAGAACAAAGGGAACGTTATACGGGATTAACTGAATCCTTGACATAGAGGTTCGACCGATAAAGATCTTCGTAGAATATGTAGAAACCAATGTGGACGTCCAGGTCCCGCCATTGGTTATTGGCCGTAGAGGTGTCTCGGTCATGTCTACATAGTTCTCGAACCCGCAGGGTCTGCACACTTAAGGTTCGGTGACGTTTCGGTAGTATACAGTTATGTATGGTGGTGACCGAAGGTTTTTTGGAGTCCCGGATGAGATCCCGGACTTCACGAGGAGCTCCGGAATGGTCCGGAGGTCAAGATTCATATATAGGAAGTCCCAGTTTGGTCGCTGGAAAAGTTTCGGGCTCATCGGTAGTGTACAGGGAGTGCCGGTAGTGTACCGGGAGGGGTATTTCGACCCCAAGAGGTCCATGGGCTGTGGGACAATAATTACCAGCCCTTAGTGGGCTGGAGAAACAGCCACACCAAGGCCCATGGCGCAGGCGGCAAAAGTCCTAAAGGAAAAGGTGGAAAAAAGGCTAAAAAGGAAGAGTCCTAGTCCTACTAGGAGTGGAGGAGTAGGACTCCTCCCCCTCTAGTTCGGCCGACCCCTATTGGGGTTTCTCTTTGCAACAGCCCTCCTCTCTCTCCCTCCTATATATACTGGTGGATTGGGTGCTGTTTGGAGACAGTTTACGGCCACGTGCTACCCGTTTCACTGGTGCTCCTCTAGATCGGATTTCTGCAGCGCTTAGGCGAAGCCCTGCCGGAATTGCACCACCACCACCATCACCAGAGCGCCGTCACACTGCTGGTGAACTCTATCACCTCTCCATTGTTGGGAGACGTAGTAGTAAATCAAAATTTTCCTACGTTCACCAAGATCTATCTATGGAGAAACCAGCAACGAGAGGGGAGAGATTGCATCTTCATACCTTTGAAGATCGCTAAGCGGAAGCGTTACAAGAACGCGGTTGATGGAGTCGTACTCGCAGCGATTCAGATCGCGGTAGATCCGATCAAGTGCCGAACGGACGGCACCTCCGCGTTCAACACACGTGCAGCCCGGTGACGTCTCCAACACCTTGATCCAGCAAGGAGGAAGGAGAGGTTGGGGAAGGGCTCCAACAGCAGCACGACGGCGTGGTGGTGGTGGAGTAGCAAGGTATTCCGACAGGGCTTCGCCTAAGCGCTGCGGAGGAGGAAGAAGAGAGGTAGGGCTTCGCCGTGAGAGAGAGAGATCAAATCCCATCTCAAAACATCCAAAACCTCAAGTATATATAGGAGGAGGGACGTGGAGGGCTGGCTTGGCCTCTACTCCAAAGAGGAGATGGCCGGCCGAATTAAAGGGAGAGTCCACCTCCCACAAGGGAGGTGGATCTCCTCCTTTTAAATCCTTTTTGCCTTATCTCCTTATCTCCAGCCGCATGGGCCTTTAGCAAAAGTCTTGCCCAGCCCAATAAGGGCTGGCACACTTTATCTAACAGCCCATGTGGTCCTTTGGTCGTCACACCCCTCCCGGGGTTTATCCGGCACCCTCCCGGCACTCCCGGTACACTACCGATGAGCCCGAAAACTTTCCGGTGACCAAAACTGGACTTCCTATATATCAATCTTTACCTCCGGACCATTCCGGAGCTCCTCGTGACATCCGGGATCTCATCCGGGACTCCGAACAACCTTCGGTAATCACGTATACCATTTCCCTATAACCCTAGCGTCATCGAACCTTAAGTGTGTAGACCCTACGGGTTCGGGAGACACGTAGACATGACCGAGACACCTCTCCGGTCAATAACCAACAGCGGGATCTGGATACCCATGTTGGCTCCCACGTACTCCACGATGATCTCATCGGATGAACCACGATGTCAAGGATTCAATCAATCCCGTATACAATTCCCTTTGTCTATCGGTATGATACTTGCCCGAGATTCGATCGTCGGTATCCCCATACCTTGTTCAATCTCGTTACCGGCAAGTCTCTTTACTCGTTCCGTAATACATCATCCCGTGGCTAACTCCTTAGTCACATTGAGCTCATTATGATGATGTCTTACCGAGTGGGCCCAGAGATACCTCTCCGTCACACGGAGTGACAAATCCCAGTCTCGATTCGTGCCAACCCAACAGATACTTTCGGAGATACCCGTAGTGCACCTTTATAGCCACCCAGTTACGTTGTGACGTTTGGCACACCCAAAGCATTCCTACGGTACCCGGGAGTTGCACAATCTCATGGTCTAAGGAAACGATACTTGACATTGAAAAGCTTTAGCAAACGAACTACACGATCTTGTGCTATGCTTAGGATTGGGTCTTGTCCATCACATCATTCTCCTAATGATGTGATCCCGTTATCAACGACATCCAATGTCCATGGTCATGAAACCGTGACCATCTATTGATCAACGAGCTAGTCAACTAGAGGCTCACTAGGGACATGTTGTGGTCTATGTATTCACACATGTATTATGGTTTCCGGTTAACACAATTATAGCATGAACAATAGACAATTATCATGAACAAGGAAATACAATAATAACCATTTTATTATTGCCTCTAGGGCATATTTCCAACAGTCTCCCACTTGCACTAGAGTCAATAATCTAGTTCACATCACCATGTGATTAACACTTACATCACCATGTGATCATATCATCATGTGATTAACACCCAATAAGTTCTGGGGTTTGTTCATGTCCTGCTCGTGAAAGAGGTTTTAGTCAACGGGTCTGCGACATTCAGATCCGTGTGTACCTTACAAACTTTCCATGTCATATTTGTAGATACTGCTCCCACGCTCCACTTGGAGCTATTCCAAATGGCTGCTCCACTATACATAGCTGGATTTCTACTAAGAGTCATCCGGATTGGTTTTAAAGCTTGCATCATCGTAACACTTTACGATGAACTCTTTATCACCTCCATAATCGAGAAATATTTCCTTAGTTCTCAAGTTACTAAGGCTAACTTTGACCGCTGTCTAGTGATCCACTCTTGGATTACTCTTGTACCCCTTGACAGACTCATGGCAAGGCACACACAGGTGCGGTACACAGCATGGCATACTATATAGAGCCTATGGCTAAAGCATAGGAGATGACACTCATCTCTTCTTTATCTTCTGCCGTGGTCGGGTATTGAGTCTTACTCAATTTCACACCTTACAATACAGTCAAGAACTCCTTCTTTGACCCATCTATTTTGAACTCCTTCAAAAACTTGTCAAGGTATGTCTTCGTCGAAAAAACTTATCAAGCGAATAGATCTATCCCTATAGATCTTGATGCTCAATAAAATAGTAGCTTTATCTGGGTCTTCCTTTGAAAAACAAAACTTTTCAAACAACCCTTCATGCTCTTCCAGAAATTCTACATCATTTCCGATCAATAATATGTCAACTACATATTCTTATAAGAAATTCCATAGTGCTCCCACTCACTTTCTTGCAAATACAAGTTTCTCATAAACTTTGTATAAACTTAAACACTTTGATCACCTCATCAAAGCATATATTCCAACTCCGAGATGCTTGCTCCAGTCCATAGAAGGATCGCTGGAGTTTGCATATTATTAGCATCCTTAGGATTGACAAAACCTTCTGGTTGTATCACATACAACTCTTCCTCACAGAAACCATTACGGAAACCTTGTTTTGTCATCCATCTGCGAGATTTCATAATCGAAAAATGCAGCAACTGCTAACAAAATTTTAATAGACTTTTAGCATCGCTACAGATGAGACAATCTCATTGCAGTCAACTCCTTGAACTTGGCGGAAACTTCTTTGCGACAAGTCGAGCTTTATAAACGGTGACATTTCACCATTAGCGTCTATGTTTATCTCAAAGGTCCATTTGTACTCAATGACCCGCCATTCAACAGGCAAGTCTACCAAAGTCCATACTTGGTTTTCATACATGGATCCTTTCTCGGATTTCATGGCTCCTAGCCATTTGTTGGAATCCGGGCCCACCATCGCTTCTCCATAGTTCGTAGGTTCATCGTTGTCCAACAACATGATTTCCAAGACAGGGTTGTCGTACTACTCAGGAGCAGTACGCGTCCTTGTCGACCTACGAGGTTCGATAGTGACTTGATCCGAAGCTTCATGATCATCATCATTAACTTCCTTTTCAACTAAGTAGGCTCTACAGAAACATCTTTCTGTGTTGCGCTATTCTCTGGTTGAAACAAAGGTTCAACAACCTTATCAAGTTCTATCTTCCTCCCACTCAATTCTTTCGAGAGAAACTCTTTCTCAAAAAGGACCCGTTCTTAGCAACAAACACCTTTTGCGCTTGGATCTGAGATAGAAGGTATACCCAATGTCTCATTAGGGTATTCTATGAAGATGCATTTGTCTGCTTTGAGTTCGAGCTCGCTAGGTGAAAAACCCATTTTCACATAAGCGTCGCAGCCCCAAACATTAAGAAATGACAGCTTAGGCTTCTGTCAAACCATAATTCTCACGGTGTCATCTCAACAGACCTAGATGGTGCCCTGTTAAAGTGAATGGATTTGTCTTTAATGCATAACCCCATAACGATAGTGGTAAAACGATAAGAGACATCATAGTACTCACTATATCCAATAGAGCACGACTACGACGTTCGAACACACCATCACACTATGGTGTTCCAGGAGGCGTGAGCTGTGAAACAATTTCCACATTGTCTAAAATTGCATACCAAACTCGTAACTTAGATATTCACCTCCATGATCATATCATAGACATTTATCTTCTTGTCACGATGATCTTTAACTTCACTCTGAAACTCCTTGAACCTTTCAAACATTTCAGATTCGTGTTTCATTAAGTAAATATCCCCATATTTACTCAAATCATCAGTGAAGGTAAAGAAAAACAACGATATCCACTGTGTGTTTCAACACTCATTGGACCACATACATCAACATGTATTAATTCCAATAAGCCACTTGCCCGCTCCATCATATTGGATGACGGGGTCTCAGTCATCTTGCCCAAGAGGCATGGCTCGCATGTCTCAACCGATTCGAAATCGAGTGAGTCAAAAAACATCCATCATCATGGAGTTTCTTCATGCGATTTATACCAATATGACATTACGTGGCAGTGCCACAAGCATGTGGTACTATCATTATTAACTTTGTATCTTTTGGTACCAATGTTATGAATATGTGTACTACTACGATCATGATTCGATAAACCATTTCGAGTGGGTGCATGACCATTGAAGGCATTATCCATGTAAACAGAATAACCATTATTCTCTAACTTATATGAATAACCGTATCGCACTAATCATGATCTAATCACGTTTATGCTCAACGCAAACACCAAATAACATTTATTTAGGTTTATCACAAATCCTGAAGGTAGAGAGAGCGTGCGATGGTGATCACATCAATCTTGGAAATACTTCCAACACACATCGTCACCTTTCACCTAGCTAGTCTCCATTTACTCCGTAGCTTTTATTTCGAGTTGCTAACACTTAGCAACCGAACCGGTATCTAATACCCAGGTGCTACTAGGAGTACCAGCAAGGTACACATCACTAACACGTATATCAAATATACTTCCATTGACATTACCAGCCTTCTTATCTACCAATCATCTAGGGTTTTTCCGCTTCAGCGAACATTCTCCTCATAACAGAAGCACTTAGTCTCGGGTTCGGGCTCAACCTTGGGTTTCTTCACTAGAGCAACAACTGGCTTGCCATTCCTGAAGTTTTTCCCTTCTTGCCCTTGCCCCTTTTGAAACTAGTGGTTTTCACTTAACCATCAACACTTGATGCTCCTTATTGATTTCTACCTTCGTGGTGTCAAACATCACGAACAACTCAGGGATCATCTTATCCATCCCTGGCATGTTATAGTTCATCACGAAGCTCTAGTAGCTTGGTGGCAGTGACTTGGAGAACTGCATTAATCACTATCTCATCTGGAAGATTAACTCCCACTTGATTCAAGTGATTGTAGCACCCAGACAATCTGAGAACACGCTCACCGATTAAGCTATTCTCCTTTATCTTGCAGGCAAAGAATCTTGTTGGAGGTCTCATACCTCTCAACATAGGCACGAGCTTGAGATCACAATCTCAGCTCCTAGAACATCTCATATGTTCTGTGACGTTCAAAACATTTTGAAGCCTCAATTCTAAGCCGTAATGCATGACGCACTGAACTATCACGTAGTCATCAAAAAGTGCCTGTCATATGTTCACAACATCTACAGACAACGCTTGAGGGAGTGATGCAGTTAGCGGTACATCAAAAACATAAGCTTTCTGTGCAGCAATGAGGACAATCCTCAGATCACGGACCCAGTCCGCATTATTGCTACCATCAACTTTCAACTCACTTTTCTCTAGGATTGTATCAATAAAACTGGGGAGCTACAGCGCGAGCTATCTACGACATAATTTGCAAGGACATTTTTAGACTAAGTTCATGATAATTAAGTTCATTTAATCAAATTATTAATGAACTCCCACTTAGATAGACATCTCTCTAGTCTTCCAAGTGATACATGATCCATGTCAACTAGCCCGTGTCCGATCATCACGTGAGACGGACTAGTCATTCATGGTGAACATCTCTATGTTGATCGTATCTTCTATACGACTCATGTTCGACCTTTCGGTCTTCCGTGTTCCGAGGCCATGTCTGTACATGCTAGGCTCGTCAAGTCAACCTAAGTGTTTCGCATGTGTAAATCTGGCTTACACCCGTTGTATGCGAACGTTAGAACCTATCACACCCGATCATCACGTGGTGCTTCGGAACGACGATCCTTAGCAACGGTGCACAGTTAGGGTGAACACCTTTCTTGAAATTTTATTGAGAGATCATCTTATTTACTACCGTCGTTCTATGCAAATAAGATGTAAACATGATAAACATCACATGCAATCAATATAGTGACATGATATGGCCAATATCATTTTGCTCCTATGATCTCCATCTTCGGGGCACCATGATCATCACTGTCACCGGCACGACACCATGATCTCCATCATCATGATCTCCATCATTGTGTCTTCATGAAGTTGTCTCGCCAACTATTACTTCTACTACTATGGCTAACGCTTAGCAATAAAGTAAAGTAATTACATGGCGTTTATGATTGACACGTAGGTCATACAATAAATAAGACAACTCCTATGGCTCCTGCCGGTTGTCATAATCATCGACATGCAAGTCGTGAATCCTATTACAAGAACATGATCAATTCATACATCACAATGCATCACATCACATCCTTTGGCCATATCACATCACAAGGCACATGCTGCAAAAACAAGTTAGACGTCCTCTAATTTGTAGTTGCAAGCTTTTACGTGGCTGCTATAGGTTACTAGCAAGAATGTTTCTTACCTACGTCAACACCACAACGTGATTTGCCAATTGCTATTTACCCTTCATAAGGACCCTTTTCATCGAATCCGATCCGACTAAGGTAGGAGAGACAGACACCCGCTAGCCACCTTATGCATCTAGTGCATGTCAGGCGGTGGAACCGGTCTCACGTAAGCGTACGTGTAAAGTTGGTCCGGGCCGCTTCATCCCACAATACCGCCGAATCAAGATAAGACTAGTAGCGGCAAGCAAATTAACAAACTCGACGCCCACAACTGCTTTGTGTTCTACTCGTGCATAGATTCTACGCATAGACCTAGCTCATGATGCCACTGTTGGGAGACGTAGTAGTAAATCAAAATTTTCCTACGTTCACCAAGATCTATCTATGGAGAAACCAGGAACGAGAGGGGAGAGATTGCATCTTCATACCTTTGAAGATCGCTAAGCGGAAGCGTTACAAGAACGCGGTTGATGGAGTCGTACTCGCAGCGATTCAGATCGCGGTAGATCCGATCAAGTGCCGAACGGACGGCACCTCCGCGTTCAACACACGTGCAGCCCGGTGACGTCTCCAACACCTTGATCCAGCAAGGAGGAAGGAGAGGTTGGGGAAGGGCTCCAACAGCAGCACGACGGCGTGGTGGTGGTGGAGTAGCAAGGTATTCCGACAGGGCTTCGCCTAAGCGCTGCGGAGGAGGAAGAAGAGAGGTAGGGCTTCGCCGTGAGAGAGAGAGATCAAATCCCATCTCAAAACATCCAAAACCTCAAGTATATATAGGAGGAGGGACGTGGAGGGCTGGCTTGGCCTCTACTCCAAAGAGGAGATGGCCGGCCGAATTAAAGGGAGAGTCCACCTCCCACAAGGGAGGTGGATCTCCTCCTTTTAAATCCTTTTTGCCTTATCTCCTTATCTCCAGCCGCATGGGCCTTTAGCAAAAGTCTTGCCCAGCCCAATAAGGGCTGGCACACTTTATCTAACAGCCCATGTGGTCCTTTGGTCGTCACACCCCTCCCGGGGTTTATCCGGCACCCTCCCGGCACTCCCGGTACACTACCGATGAGCCCGAAAACTTTCCGGTGACCAAAACTGGACTTCCTATATATCAATCTTTACCTCCGGACCATTTCGGAGCTCCTCGTGACATCCGGGATCTCATCCGGGACTCCGAACAACCTTCGGTAATCACGTATACCATTTCCCTATAACCCTAGCGTCATCGAACCTTAAGTGTGTAGACCCTACGGGTTCGGGAGACACGTAGACATGACCGAGACACCTCTCCGGTCAATAACCAACAGCGGGATCTGGATACCCATGTTGGCTCCCACGTACTCCACGATGATCTCATCGGATGAACCACGATGTCAAGGATTCAATCAATCCCGTATACAATTCCCTTTGTCTATCGGTATGATACTTGCCCGAGATTCGATCGTCGGTATCCCCATACCTTGTTCAATCTCGTTACCGGCAAGTCTCTTTACTCGTTCCGTAATACATCATCCCGTGGCTAACTCCTTAGTCACATTGAGCTCATTATGATGATGTCTTACCGAGTGGGCCCAGAGATACCTCTCCGTCACACGGAGTGACAAATCCCAGTCTCGATTCGTGCCAACCCAACAGATACTTTCGGAGATACCCGTAGTGCACCTTTATAGCCACCCAGTTACGTTGTGACGTTTGGCACACCCAAAGCATTCCTACGGTACCCGGGAGTTGCACAATCTCATGGTCTAAGGAAACGATACTTGACATTGAAAAGCTTTAGCAAACGAACTACACGATCTTGTGCTATGCTTAGGATTGGGTCTTGTCCATCACATCATTCTCCTAATGATGTGATCCCGTTATCAATGACATCCAATGTCCATGGTCATGAAATCGTGACCATCTATTGATCAACGAGCTAGTCAACTAGAGGCTCACTAGGGACATGTTGTGGTCTATGTATTCACACATGTATTATGGTTTCCGGTTAACACAATTATAGCATGAACAATAGACAATTATCATGAACAAGGAAATACAATAATAACCATTTTATTATTGCCTCTAGGGCATATTTCCAACATCCATCTCCTCTTGCTGGATCAATACGGTGGAGATTGTCATCAAGCTGCACGTGTGCTGAACGCGGAGGTGCCGTCCGTTCGGTACTAGATCGGAAGGATCGTGATCAAGGCCACGAGACGTTCGTGATTGGATCACGGGACGGATCGTGACGAGATCGCGGGACGGTTCGTGATTGGATCGCGGGACGGTTCATGATTGGATCGCGGAACGCTCGGCGATTTGGATCGCGAAGAAGTTCGACTACACCAACCGCGTTTCTTAACACTTCTCGCTTAGCGATCTACAAGGGTACGTAGATCCACTCTCCCTCTCGTAGATGCTCATCACCATGGATAGGTTTGCGTGTGCGTAGGAAATTTTTGTTTCCCATGCGACGTTCCCCAACAGTGGTATCAGAGCTAGGTTGATGATTCGATGAGATCTCGAGTAGAACACAAAAGGTTTGTGGGCGTTGATGCTTGGATTGCTTCCTCCCTTGGTCGGATTTTGGTTCAGCGGGATTGTGAGATGAACCAGCCCGGACCAACATTACTCGTACGCTTACGAGAGACCGGTTCCCTCGACGCAACTTGTTGCCTAGATGGCTTGCGGGTGACAGTTTCTCTCACTTTAGTTGGATCGGATTCGACAAAGGCGGTCCTTGAGAAGGTTGAAAAGCAACTAGTGTATCACCGTCGTGGTTCTTGCGTAGGTGAGAATTGTTCTTGCTAGATACCCGTAGCAGCCACGTAAGATATGCAACAACAATTAGAGGACGTCTAACTTGTTTTTGCAGGGTATGTTGTGATATGATATGGCCAATTACATGATGTGATATATGTGATGTATGAGATGATCATGTGATGTATAGATTATGACGACTTGCATGTCGATGAATACGGCAACCGACATGAGCCATAGGGTTGTCTTTAATTATTGTATGACCTGCGTGTCAATCATTAAGTGCTATGTAATGCTTTACTTTATCACTAAACGGTAGCAATAGTAGTAGAAGCATGCAGGGCGTGACAACCCCGATGGTGACACGTTGATGGAGATCATGGTGTCATGCCGGTGATGATGAAGATCATGCCGGTGCTTTCTAGATGGAGATCAAAAGCACAAGTTCATGACCATATCATGTCACTTATGATTTGCATGTGATGTTAATCCTTTTATGCACCTTGTTTTGCTTAGTACGGAGGTAGCATTATAAGGTGATCCCTCACTTAATTTCAAGATAAATTGTGTTCTCCCCGAGTGTGCACCGTTGCGAAAGTTCGTCGTGTTGAGACACCACGTGATGATCGGGTGTGATAGACTCTACGTTCACATACAATGGGTGCAAGCCAGATTTGCACGTGCAGAACACTCGGGTTAAACTTGACGAGCCTAGCATGTACAGACATGGACTCGGAACACAAGAGACCGAAAGGTCGAACATGAGTCATATAGTAGATATGATCAACATAATAATGTTCACCATTGCAGCCACCTCAACTCACGTGATGATCGGACTTGAAGTTGGTGAATTTGGATCATGTATCACTCGAATGACCGGAGGGATGTCAATTTGAGTGGGCATTCTTAAGTAATATGATTAATTGAACTCATTATCATGAACATAGTCAATAGTGTCTTTGCAAATTATGTTGTAGATTACTAGCTCGCGCTGTAGCTCCCTTAATTATTATATGTTCCTAGAGAAGTAGAGTTGAAAGATGATGGTAGCAATATTGCGGACTAGGTCTGTGATCTGAGGATTGTCCTCATTGCTGCACAGAAGGCTTATGTCCTTAATGCACCGCTCGGTGTGCCACCCCCTCTAGCGTTGTCTGTAGATGTTGTGAATGTCTGACAGGCACGTTTTGATGACTACTTGATGGTTTAGTGCGTCATGCATTACAGCTTAGAATTGAGGCTCCGAAACGTTTTGAACGCCACGAAACATATGAGATGTTCTAGGAGCTGAGATTGTGATCTCAGGCTCGTGCCCGTGTTGTGAGATATGAGATCTCCAACAAGATTCTTTGCCTGTAAGATGAAGGAGAATAGCTCAATCGTTGAGCATTTACTCAGATTGTTTGGGTACTACAATCGCTTGAATCAATTGGGAGTTGATCTTCCAGATAAGATAGTGATTGATATAGTTCTCCAAGTCACTGTCACTAAGCTACTAGAACTTGGTGATGAACTATAAATTGCCAGGGATAGAAATAATGATTCCTAAGTTGTTCGCGATGTTTGACACTGCGAAGGTAGAAATCAAGAAGGAGCGTCAAGTGTTGATGGTTGATCAAAACCACTAGTTTCGAGAAGGGCAAGAGCAAGGAGGGAAACTTCATGGATAGCAAGTCATTTGCTGCTCCAGTGAAGCAACCCAAAGTTGAACTCAAACCCGAGACTAAGTGCTTCTGTTATGAGGTGAGCGGTCGCTGAAGCGGAACAACCCTAGATACGTGTGCTGAACGCGGAGGTGTCGTCCGTTCGGTACTAGATCGGAAGGATCGTGATCAAGGCCACGAGACGTTCGTGATTGGATCGCGGGACGGATCGTGACGAGATCGCGGGACGGTTCGTGATTGGATCGCGGGACGGTTCATGATTGGATCGCGGGACGCTCGGCGATTTGGATCGCGAAGAAGTTCGACTACACCAACCACATTTCTTAACGCTTCCCGCTTAGCGATCTACAAGGGTACGTAGATCCACTCTCCCTCTCATAGATGCTCATCACCATGGATAGGTTTGCGTGTGCGTAGGAAATTTTTTGTTTCCCATGCGACGTTCCCCAACACTTGCTACTTCTCGAGCATGCGTTGGTTTCCATGAAGAGGCACCGGTGATGCAACAACATAGATAAGTACTTCCCTCAGTTGTTGAGAACCAAGGACTCAATCCAGTAGGAGATACAAGCAAGTCCCCAATAAGTGTACCTACACAAAGAATCAAACTCTTGCACCCAACGCTATAAAGGGGTTGTCAATCCCTTCACGGTTACTTGCAAGGATGAGATCTCATAGAGATAGATTGCTTGAATGGAAAGTAAAATAAAAGGTAAAAATAATGCAGCAAAGTATTTTTGGTTTTTTGGTTTTAGATCTGAAAGTATAAGATGGAAAATAGACCCGGGGGCCATAGGTTTAACTAGAGGCTTCTCTCATGATAGCAAGTATTATGGTGGGTGAACAAATTACTGTCGAGCAATTGATGAAAAAGCGAATAATTATGAAGATATCCAAGGCAATGATTATGCATATAGGCATCACGTCCGTGCCAAGTAGACCGAAACGATTCTGCATCTACTACTATTACTCCACACATCGACCGACTCCTGTCTGCATCTAGAGTATTAAGTTCATGAAGAACAGAGTAACGCATTAAGCAAGATGACATGATGTAGAGGAATATACTCAAGCAATATGATGAAAACCCCATCTTGTTATCCTTGATGGCAACAATACAATACGTGCCTTGCTACCCCTACTTTGTCACTGGGCAAGGACACCGCAAGATTGAACCCAAAACTAAGCACTTCTCCCATTGCAAGAATTACCAATCTAGTTGGCCAAACCAAGCCAATAACTCGAAGAGACTTGCAAATATATGAAATCATGCATATAATAAATCAGAAAAGACTCAAATAATATTCATGGATAATCTTAACATAAACCCACAATTCATCGGATCTCGACAAACACACCGCAAAAGAGTATTACATCGGATAGATCTCCATGAAGATCATGAAGAACGTGGTATTGAAGAGCAAAGAGAGAGAAGAAGCCATATAGCTACTAGCTATGGACCCAAAGGTCTGTGGTGAACTACTCATGCATCATCGGAGGGGCAATGGAGTTGATGTAGATGCCCTCCGTGATTGAATCCCCCTCCGGCAGATTACCAAAAAAGGCTCCAAGATTGGATCTCTCAGGAACGGAGGCTTCTGGCGGCGGAAAAGTGTTTTCGTGGATTGTTATGATAATAATGGAATATTTGGGAATTTATAGGCCGAGAAATAGGGTTAGGGGAGCTGCCGTGGGCCCACAAGCCTGGGGGGCGCGCCCTACCCCTTGGGCGCGCCCCTAGGGCTTGTGGCCCCACGGTGGCTCTCCTGCCTTGATCTCCAAGTCTCCTGGTTTCCTTATGGTCCAAGAAAAATTAATCCGGAGATTTTATTCCGTTTGGAGTCAGTTTGATATTCCTTATCTGCAAATCTCAAAAACAAGAAAAAAACAGAAAGTGGCACTAGGCTCAACATTAATAGGTTAGTCGCAAAAATAATATAAAATAGCATATTAATGCATATAAAACATCCAAAATAGATAATATAATAGCATGGAACAATCAAAAATTATAGATACGTTGGAGACGTATCAATCAATCATTATGAGAAAGCCGAGCATAAAAATTCTGAATAATAATTTCTCTTGAGAGCCCATGGTTGGGGCATGAATGTAACATTGACTTAAGCCTCCCCCAAGCTTGAGCGATTCTTTATCCTTCACGAGGCCAAAAACTGTGAATATAATTCTGATCATGATGAACCAGATGCATAGGATAGAACTTCTGATGAAATTCCATTTTAAGTCGGTTGTAGTTCCATGATCAAATATCATCACATAGCCTGTACCATGCCAATGCCTTCTCCTTCAAAGATAAAGGAAAGACCTTCTTCTTGACAACATCCTCGGGAAAACATGCAAGCTTAAATAATCCACAAACTTCATCCACATAGATTAGATGCAAATCAGGATGTAGTGTTCCATCTCCTGCATAAGGATTAGCTAGCAGTTTCTCTATCATACCCGAAGGAATCTCATAATAAATATTTTAAGTAGGTGCAACAGGTTGAGGAGCGGCCTTTTGTGCTTCCGGTCGAGGTGAAGATATCCTTAATAATCCCCTCAAGGGATTATTTTCCATAGTAACAAGTGACGGTAAATTTCAGCACACTATATAAATTTTTCCTTACCAAGTTCCGCTCACCAAAGGCGCTTCACTCCCCGGCAACGGTGCCGGAAAAGAGTCTTGATGACCCACAGGTATAGGGGATCTATCTTACTTCTTTCGATAAGTAAGAGTGTCGAACCCAACGAGGAGCAAAAGGAAATGACAAGCGGTTCTTAGTAAGGTATTCTCTGCAAGCACTAAAATTATCGGTAACAGATAGTTTTGTGATAAGATAATTCGTAACGGGTAGCAAGTAACAATTGTAACAAAGGTGCAGCAAGGTGGCCCAATCCTTTTTGTAGCAAAGGACAAGCCTGAACAAATTCTTATATAAAGCAAGGTGCTCCCGAGGACACATGGGAATTTTTGTCAAGCTAGTTTTCATCATGCATATATGATTCACGTTCATTACTTTGATAATTTGATATGTGGGTGGACCGGTGCTTGGGTGTTTACCTTACTTGGACAAGCCTTCCACTTATGATTAACCCCTCTCGCAAGCATCCGCAACTACGAAAGAAGAATTAAGATAAATCTAACCAGAGCATAAAACGTGTGGATCCAAATCAGCCCCTTACGAAGCAACGCATAAACTAGGGTTTAAGCTTCTGTCACTCTAGCAACCCATCATCTACTTATTACTTCCAAATGCCTTCCTCTAGGCCCAAACAATGGTGAAGTTTCATGTAGTCGAAGTTCACATGCCACCACTAGAGGAGAGACAACGTACATCTCATCAAAATATCGAACGAATACCAAATTCACATGATTACTTATAACAAGACTTATCCCATGTACTCGGGAACAAACGTAACTACTTACAAAGTATATTCATGTTCATAATTAGAGGAGTATTAATGATGATCAAGGATCTGAACATATGATCTTCCACCAAGTAAACCAACTAGTATCAACTACAAGGAGTAATCAACACTACTAGCAACCCACATGTACCAATCTGAGGTTTTGAGACAAATATCGGATACAAGAGATGAGCTAGAGTTTGGAGAGGAGATGGTGTTGATGAATATGTTGATGGAGATTGACCCCCTCTCGATGAGAGGATCGTTGGTGATGACAATGGCTTCGATTTTCCCCCTCCCGGAGGGAAGTTTCCCCGACAGAACAGCCCTGTCGGAGCTCTAGACTGGTTCTATCCAAGTTCCACCTCGAGAAGGCGGCACTTCATCCCAAAAGCTCTGTTCTGATTTTTTTCCAGGGCGAAACCCTCAATATAGCAGAAGACGGGCATCGAAGGGCTGCCAGGTGGGCCACAAGCCTCAGGGGCGCGCCCAGGGGGGTAGGGCGCGCCCTGCAGGCTTGTGGCTGCCTGGTGGGCCCCCTGATATATTTCTTTCGCCCAATATTTTTTATATATTCCAAAATAATTCTCTATAGATTTCAGGACTTTTGGAGTTGTGCAGAATAGGTATCTCAGATTTGCTCCTTTTCCCGTCCAAAACTCCAGCTGCCGGCATTCTCCCTCTTCATGTAAACCTTATAAAATAAGAAAGAAAAGGCATAAGTGTTGTACCAAAATGTGTAATAACAGCCCATAATGCAATAAATATCGATATAAAATCATGATGCAAAATGGATGTATCAACGGGGGACCGTAATACCAAATATTTCCAAAGTAGGGCAACACATCGGGAAAAAAAAGAATGCAGTTAGAGCTTTGGTCAGGACTGATGGGACTAGATGTGTTGTTGATGATGATATGAGGAACCTAGCTGCGAGCTTCTATGAACAATTGTTTGCCTCAGAGGGCTCAGTGGGCTCTCATTCGGTTATTGAAAATATCGCACAGGCGGTATCTGATGAGATGAATTCCAAGCTTACTGAACCGATCATAGACGAGGAAACTGAAACTGCACTCTTCCAGATGGGGCTGACAAAATCACCTGGACCGGATGGGCTACCAACAATTTTCTACCAACGACACTGGTCCTTGGTAAGGAGTTATGTGTGTGCAACAGTGAGAGATTTCTTGCAGGGTGCATCAACTCTGGAAAAATTTAATGCCACAGTGATTGTGATGATCCCTAAAGTTTGCTCACCGGAGATGATGTCTCAGTTCAGGCCTATTAGCCTCTGTAATGTGCTATACAAGATTGCTACGAAGGTGCTCGCTAATAGGCTGAAAGTAATTCTCCCTATTTTGATCTCAGAGGAGCAAAGTGCATTTGTCCCTGATCGTCTGATCACGGATAACGTGCTTGTAGCTTATGAATGTGTGCAGGCAATAAGAACTAGGAAAACAAAGAAGTGTCCGCGTGTGCGATTAAGCTTGACATGATGAAGGCGTATGATCGGGTAGGTCTTTTCTAGAACAAATGATGACTCGCATGGGCTTTGCCTCCCAATGGATATCTATGATCATGAGGTGTGTAACAACTTCAAGTTTCTCTGTTAAGCTCAATGGTGGTCTTTCTAGGAGTTTTATCCCTTCTCGGGGTCTCCGACAGGGGGACCATTTGTCACCTTATTTGTTCCTGTTCTGTGTCGAAGGTTTTTCTGCGTTGTTGAGACAAGCACAAATTAATAACCAGATCAAGGGGGTGTCTTTTGGGGGCACTGGCCCCCATATCATACACTTGTTATTTGCTGACGACATCATTGTGTTTCTTGAGGGATCCAATGGGAGCATGCAGTCCTTGAGGGATATCCTAGTTAAATATGAGAAAGCCTCGGGGCAGCGGGTTAACCTTCAGAAATCATCTATCTTCTTTGGAAAGGGTTGTATTGCTGTAAAGAAAACTCAATTGAAACAAGTTGTGGGAATTGAGTCTGAAGCGTTGAATGAGAAATACCTTGGTTTACTAACACATGTGGGTAGATCCAAGGAGGGGACTTTTAAATATATCACCAAGAGTTCAAAGCGGCAAGTGATGGGTTACAAGGGCCAGGGGCTCTCAAAGATGGCAAAAGAGGTGCTTGTAAAGTCTGGATTACAAGCAACACCAACTTTCACCATGAGTTGTTCCCACCTCACAAAGAAAACATGACGGAACCTGACTTTTATCTCGTCGAAATTCTCGTGGGGTCAATGAATGGTGAAAGGAAGGTTCACTGGATTTCCTGGGAGAAAATGTGTATGTCAAAGAAGGAAGGGGGGCTGGGTTTTCGTGACCCGGAGGCTTTCAACCAAGCTTTTCTAGCCAAGTAGGCTTGGAGAATTCTGACAACTTCTTCATCTCTTTGCTCTAGAGTTCTTAAAGCTCAATACTTCAAAGATGACTCAATTCTGTCTGCAACATGCCTTTCGAATGCTTCCTTCACTTTTAGGAGCATAATTCATGGAAGAAATCTATTGAGAGAAGGGTTGGTTTGGAGAGTGGGGGGATGGCTCTAAAATTTATATACATCATGATAATTGGTTGCCGAGGGAAGGATGCTTGCGACCACTGGGTCAGGAGTATATTCACGGAATTACAAAGGTAGCTGATTTGTTAAAACCCAATGGTGTTGATTGGGACAATGAGATGGTTGATAGGATGTTCACTGGCTCTGATGCGGCTGATATAAAGAAGTTGGATGTTGGGAGCCCTGGTATTGATGTCTATTTTGCTTGGAATTATACAAAGAATGGGCTTTTCAATGTTTGGTCTGCATACCACCTCTGAATGAACTTACAAAAGGAAAGGACAGGGGCCTGAACCCTCCAATTCGGTAGATCGGCATAGGGGATACATGGCACTCTGGGATTCAGATGCTCCAGGCAAGGCCAAAACGCATATGTGGAGGATGATTAGGAATGGTCTTGCTGTTGGTGCGGAGTTACACCGTCAACGGATCAAGCCTGGTGTCTTTTGCATTGCGTGTGGACGTGAGGAAACAATACTGCATAGGTTCTGGGCTTGCCCACACTCGGCGCTATTTTGGAAAATGTTGCGGGAGGAGAAAGGAATCCATGTGGAGTCGCCTCCTCTCCAGTTAGACTCCCATGGTGCTTTAGCTCGATGGTTATTGAGCTGGTTTGCCGGCGCTGATGTTGAAGCTAAAGAGGCTATGATACATACAGTTTATGGGCTATGGCTTGCCAGAAATGCAGCTAGAGATGGGAATGGTCTGGTTTCCCCTGGAGCGATTATGGAAACAATGGATGGGTACATGAGGGAGTGGAGGAATATCCATCAGCCAAAGGTGAACGAGGTGCAAAACAAAGAATTTTAGAAGTGTGAGGCGCCTGCTATGGGGTGGATAAAAGTCAATACAGATGGAGCTGTGGCTAAGGCTGGAGACAAGGGAGGAGGTGGGGTGGTGTTGCGTGATCATGCCGGGGGTTTTCTGGTTGTAGCATGCCATTTTTTCCCAAATATATCTGACTCTAAAGCGTCTGAAGTGTTGGCCTGCAGAAGAGCTGTGCAATTAGCAGTGGAGCTGGATATGCAACAGGTTCATGTCGAGCTGGATAGCAAGACGGTGATTCAGATGATCAACAATGTTGGACAAAACTTCTCAGCGGTTGGGCCATGGGTTCAGAAGATTAAGAATATGCTTCAGACTAGAAATGCCTTTAAGGTCACATGGGTTAGACGTTCTGCTAATGTGGCTGCTCACAAATTAGCGAGAGCGAGTGTTGGTGAGGAACTTTGTAAGGTGTGGGTTTGTGTCCCCCCTGATTGTGTGCTAGATGTAATATTGGATGACATTCCGACTTTCGAGATTTAATTAATGAAGAAGTACTTTCTCCTAAAATAATAATAATAGTAATACATGAGCCACGTAAGATTATCTCAAAAGAAAAAAATAGAGCCACGTAGCATTTTATTACCCCACCGCACCGTGTACTCCACATAAAACTGTTAGGAATAGTTAGCGTCATTGTTAGGCTAAATAGGCAGTTAATATTATCTTAACATAACTGCCAGCAGTTGCTTTGTGAAGCGTTGCCCAACCGCTATGTACGCCTATTAGAAGAGGCGCCTCCTTGTAAACCGACCTTGTAAACGTCTGTTCGGGCAATATAAAAACCTGGACAAATCCATCAATACAACACTCGATTCTTTTCATTCTTTCAGTTCTTTTCGAAAAAAGAGGAGGGGAGCATGTAGTGCAGTGGGCGACCAAGCCACCCACCGTGTACTACCACAGGGACGGGGCTTGCCTGCTCCCCGAAAATGCTCCCATCAATGCTCCCGGATACGTGGCGCTCATCCAACGATCCCGGGCTGCTGCCCTTCTTTTCCTTTGAAAAACCGAGCAACTAAACAAAACCGGCCGCCCCCCTCTCTTAATTAAACGCAGCAAAGACCAGCCGTTCGTTTGGTCTTCTCTCTTATCCACTCACTTTCCCCACAGCGAAAGCCGTAGCTTCTCCATGGCCGGGAGACGTCTCGGCGACGAACTCCGCGACTTGGATTTGCTAGCATGTCTGAGCAGGAGATTCCTGGACATCACCGCAAACTCAACTGGTTGTCTTCCTCGCCGAGCGCGTCATTTCTGTGGCCCTGCCGACGCGGCGCTCGTCAGCGAACTGCGCAGCGGCCGTGCGGCCATGGTGTCCCTCCCCCGGCGCGGCGCAAGTAGGCGAGCCGCGCGCCATTCCTGAGGCCGCAGCCTCCGTCGCCCGGCGCGGCGCTCCTCGACGAGCTGTGCCCCGTCCCTGCTCGGTGGTCACCTTCGTGGCCCTGTTTGCCGCGTTCGTCGCGACCCAGCTACTGAGCTTCATCCAACGCGTACAATAACATGGCTGCCAAGACTTGCCGTGGTAGAAGGTACGTAGTCCAATCACTCAAGTAGATGGGTGCTGTTCTTTTAATTTCTCAACCAAATAACTCATCATCACTCAAGTAGATGGATGTCGTTCTTGTAATTTCTCAACCAAATAATTGAATCACTTACTGGTATAACTGGGATCTATTAGACTTGTGTAGTATAGAAATGTCACATTTTTATCTATCAGTAGGTTTTATGGTCAAATCATTTTATAGTATGGGGTCTCATATTACCAATGACAACAATGATATTGCTGACATAGCAAAATAGTGAAATCTATGCTTTTGGACAGCAAGTATGCATTGCTCCAACTTAATTAAGTTGTGCATTCTATCGATATGCACAGACTCCCCGTAAATCCAGTATTATATTACAATTTTTTGGTAAAGTAGCAAAAAAAAACGAAGAGTCTGTAACAACAACGACATATTAAGCTGGCTTCTATTGTTGGAAGAAGACTTGATTTTGGCCTGTCATCGTACCAACGGATGGCTGCAGTGAGGGATTTGAGGTTGGATGTCCTATCATCATACCAACAGATGGCCGCGGTGAGGCATTCGGAAGTGGGCGTCCTGTCATTGTACCAACGGATAGTTGCAGTGAGGCATTTGGAGCTTGGTGTCCCATCATCGTACCAATGGACGACTGCAGTGAGCCATTTGGAGCTGGATGTCCTCTCATCGTACCAAGAGACTGCAATAGTGAGGCATCCGAAGCTGAGTTGCATTGTTCTGAGTAGGTATACACGTGATTTGTCAGAACTCCCAAATGACCCTGTGGGTAGTAGTAGCAAAGGTCAGTGTCCATATAGCATTAAAATGATAATACTAAAATCTAAGTGTGCGTAGCTTATACCATTAAGCTATTGTAATGTTGCAATTCAGCCAGCAATCGGATTTAGGATTGGGTTGTAATGTGGTAGGTATGCAGGCATTTGATTTGTAAAATCCTCCGAATGACCCTATTAAAAATGGTCAGATAAATCCTGTACAACTTAAGTTTTTATATCAGATCAACCATGAATTTATTTATACCGTTGAGGTGCCATGAGGTTGTAGTGCTACAGGATTATCTACTTTCCTTTTCCTCTTTGATTTTGCTTTCTCTAAGCCATCAACAGGTCTACTTGCTCCTTGAATAGTCTTCTCCTTGATCTTGATACCTTTGGCTTAGCAAGCCCCTTATTTTGTTTTGAACTTGTAGATGAGTTGATGTTTGGTTCTGCAAATATATAAGTAAATATAATTCAAGTTTGATAACATTATAAAACTACACAACCATATCAACGGGTCTACTTGATCCTGGAACAGTCTTGTTTTTCACCTTCATACCTTTTGGATTGACAAATCCCTCATTTTGTTCTGAACTTGTAGATGAGTTAACGTTTGGGTCTGCAGCTATAAAAGCAAACATAGGTTAGTTTGATAAGATCATAAAACTTATAGACCTTGTGAGCCAAGGGAGTTACCTATATCTGAATGTTTGTTTGATCCTCGAGCTGTCTTCTCCTTGACCTTCATTCCCTTTGGCTTCGCAGGCCTCTCATTTTGTTCTGAACTTGTAGTCGTGATATTATTTGGGTCTGGAACTATAAAAGTAAATATTAGTTTAAGCTTGATGAGAGCATAAAACGGAATGTACATACCTTGTGAACAGATGGAGTTAACTGTATCTGAATCAGATCTATGTTTTAGACATTTCTCCACATCTTTTGCTAATTTCTCTGCATAATTAGCAGCCATCAAGTATGACTCGTCGGACTCAGCGGCTCGAGCAGCTATTTGGATAAACATTCTGCACAACTCTTTATAACGTTTTGTCAGTATTGCTCCGCGGTCTTCATGCAGATTGCATTTGCTTGTTACATCCAAAACTTTTGCATCAATTGTCCATGTTTTCAAGATATACTGCTGCGGGATGTGCTTGATATTATTAATATCAAGTACCTTCAAGGAATGAGAGCAAAGAATTCCAGCAAATTCAAACTTCTTGCAACTGTAGTTGACCTTTTCTTCTTTCGGAAAAAAATTAACAACATGATCATGCTCTGTACCATGAAACTTTACTTTGTAAACCTTCTCCGTGTCACTTTCATCACAAAGGAATGTATCATAGTTCAAGGTCCGAAGCACTTGTTCCTGAAACATCTTGAATATTGGTGGAGTATATGTAGTTGATGCTTGCCTTAATATATAGCTTTCTGCCTTCAGCTTAGGAGTACTTTGTGTTGCTTTGAAGTCACATCTCACCTCTTCAAATCTTTTATCTCCAACTAGACGTTCGAAATGCTAAAAAAAAGTAAGCATGTCATACTTAGAACTAATGTAACGTTTTAGTTCGTTGTTCATGCTTTCACTCCTTTGAGTACTGCTCATGTGTGCAGAGAAAGAATTCCTGCCATACACTAGTGCCCAATGCTCCCTTTTCTCAAATAACCTTTGGAGCCATGCATTCTCCCGGAGTTCATACTTGTCAAGCATTTCATTCCATGCACTTATAAATTCATCTTCGTCCTCAATATCATAGATACAATGCTGAAATTCAGCATTGAACTTCTTGTAATCTGTAACAACTCCACCAAGATGTTTGCAAGCATTTTGATTCATATGCCACACACAAAGTCTATGGTGAGAGTGAGGCAGGACTGAACGGATTGCCTTAGCCATTGCTGCATCTTCATCAGTCAGAATTGTATGTGGATGCTTTCCGGACATTACTGTTAAAAATGTTCTAAAAAGCCAAGCGAAACTTTCCGCTGTTTCATCATAGAGAAGTGCAGCACCAAACACAATTGTTTTCTTGTGATTATTCACACCAACAATTAAGCCAAACGGACGCCCATCGTCTAGTTTCCTGTATGTGGTGTCAAAGCATATGACATCACCAAATAATGCGTAGTCTGAGACCATTTTGGAGTCCGTCCAAAATATATTAGTTATCAAGTCATCCTCATCAACCTGAATTGAATAAAAAAACTTGACATCTTCTGAAACCTTCCTCTCCATATATTCTAACACTCCTCCTGTGTCACCCACCTTTGCTTTTAGTGTTCTCTTTGAGTACAAACGATTTTTCATGTCTGTGCTTATAAAGCCAAGGTTTTCAGGTCCACATGCTTCTTTTGTCATTAGATCAATAGTTGCTTTATTTGAAATGCCCACTGACTTTGCGACCTCAGCATTGGCTAGTTGAGCTTCAGTTACTTTCCTGTGTGATCTTAAGTATTGTGACATGTTTCCATTAGCAAGACTATGGTTATGGGCTTCTTTAAATTCGTATACATAATAAATCCCGTTCGTAAGACTTATCTTCATATGTGCATCACAACCACATCGTGTCTCAGGCCTACTATAACTGAATTTCTCCTCTCTTTTATCTTCAACACGGACTCCTATTAGTTGAAGTAATTTTCTTAGTCCCATCTAAAAATTCATATGACCAGAACAACTTACGAGTAGTCCATACCTTGACGAGAACATGTGAATGTCCGTTGTTGTATTGTATTGGAATTTTTTACTTTATGATGATTGCCTCTTCGGATGCTCAAACCCAAGGAATAAGCATACTTGTTATAAAAGGAATAAGCTTCTTCTTTAGATAAAAACTGCATGCCAAGCTTTGGCACCCTTTTTTCAATCTGCTCTGTTGCATTGTTGGTTGTAGTTTCTTGGACCACCTACTTAAATTAGTAATCACTTTAGCAGTTGGTTCAAATACAAAGAAAATGATAAGAAACATATCTGTGTTGCAAATCAGCAATAACCTTGCTATGACTATTTATTTTGATGTTACAGCATAATGAAAAGGAGTGGAATCTGTGATGTTTTCCCAGTCTGAACATGGTGGTTAATAATTTCATTACAGGATATGGAGACGACATATGGGTCAGGGAAGAATGAAGAACGCAATGAAAATGAGATGGCTTACATTTTGGGGATCTGATTCCTCACTGGTTCCGGCAAGAATTGGTGAAGAAGGCATCAAGTTCATCCGACAAGTCCCTTTGTTGGAGCTGTGTTCGTAGATAGAATTGATGAAGCAGGCATATAGATTGATTTGTTTGGGGTAACTTCTGTACTGGAAAAGTTCGCCGCCAATGCTTTTGACGCGCAAGACTTATTAATTTCCCTCCAAATCTCTGGTTTGTTGCGTTAATTACGCTGACTAGAGAGAAAGTCTGGAGCGGCCGATTTTAATTAAGAGACGGGCCCAGCCGGTTTTGTTTAGTTGCTCGTTTCTTCAAAGGGAAAGGAGGGCAGCAGTCAGGGATCGTTGGATGAGCGCCACGTATCCGGAAGCACCGATGGGAGCATTTTTGGGGAGCAGGCAAGCCCCGTCCCTACCACAGTACCACCAAAATAAGTTTGGCCGGTGATGTGACCTCGGTTGCTTCACGCCTCTTTTTTATTCTTTCTTTCTTCTGTGCAACTTGTCGAGCCGCGCGGGCCAACGTGTCTTGAACCTGGACGTATGTGAGTGGTCTATTCCCCGCGTTGCTTGTGGGTATATACAATAAATTTTTTTGTCACGTGAAAAAGAAAATGACTTGCATGAGATTTTCCGTGGGTACACTACACGTGTCGTTGCACATATGGATTGCGCTGCGGATGGTAATCCTAATGCATTGCTTAGCCCGTGATGTAACCTAGGGCTCTGCCCCAGCAGAGGCTCGCCCCCATAACCCTTCTCTGCTCTCACCTAGAACAGATCTGGCTCACCTCTCATCCCCACCCTAACCTCCACGGCCCTTCTGCCGGTGGCCATGTCGTCTCGCTGCCAGGCCGCCAGGCCGGTGCATGCTTCTCGCCTCCGGAGCCTTGAGAGCTTCTCCGTCTGTTCTCCAGGCGCACCTTCCTGGCCGTGGACGCACGCTTCCATTGAATTAACCATGTCGCTCGCCTGTCGACCGGCCAAGAATTTACCTGGTTGATCGTCCCTTGCTTGTTTGGATCGGTTAAGTTTTTTCTATCCTCATCCGTAATATCCTCCTAACTATATCCTTCTGGATCAACTTGCAGGTAGCTCGCTCACGGCGGTCCTTCTCGTCGTCGGTCGAGGGCGCCTCTGGTCGAAGGCCAGAAGTGCATGGCTGCCATGGTTTTTGTCATCCAGCACCGTCTAGGTCCGTGAATTTACATAGGATTCCCTAGCTATGCAGAGTTGACACACCCGTACGTCCATCCATCCATGATGCTCTGCAAAACAGGTTCATTAGTTGTATACCCATCCAGCTGTAATTTCTCCTCTAATTAATCAGATCAGACGTAAACCTCTTTCCCTCTTAACCAGTCCTTCATTCTTTTTCACCATCCTCTCTTTCAATTTACGGTTGATATAAGTTGGGATCCTTGTCGACGGATGATTTACTTTGTTAATTTGTAAGAGCATCTACAACCACGTAACTCTAATTCGACAGGTCATGGCCGCGAACGTTTGTGGAGAATTTGGGGAGTCCGACTGTAGATGCTCTAAAGTAGGTTCTATATCCTTGTATAAAAGAAGAATCGTTTGTTGGAACAAGATCCAACTATGTATAGTATCTAGTTTTAATTTCTCTTTTGGAAAAATGCATACCAAGTTTATTAGGTGTTTCGTTTCTAAATATAAGTCTTTTTAGAGATTTCACTACGGATTACATATGGATGTACATAGACATAATTTAAAGTGTATATTCAGTTATTTTATTATGTATGTAGTCAAAATCTCTACAAAGACCTATATTTAGGAACGGAGGGAGTACAAACTAGTATAAGGGTTAGCTTTGATTTTCTTTTTTTTTTGTAGATAGAGATACTACTTATATAATAAGTAGTATGCATAAGGTTTGACTTTGAGTTAGATTTACCGATTTATCATTCCTGAGTACTAATAATACATATTAGTTTTGATTTTCTATTTCTCAAAAAAGGATCGAAATTTATCATTCACAAGTACTTTTGATATTTCTCTTTGAAAAAAAGGATGTATATCGATGTTTACACGTTATCATCCAATAGTTAGTTAGTGCTTTGGTTGTACTTCTTAATAATTCCAACTTCAAGTTTTTATTCATTTGTGAGTTCACAACATTTGTGGCTCCTTTGATTCACAAGATTAACATGTTGTGTCATGTACTCATATTCTTTAGTTGAAAGAGTTCGCCAAATAATATTGCCTCCACCAATGCGCCCCTTTGTTATTACTCAGCAATGTGGTTTGGCCTCAACTCCGTTGGCACCGTGGTGGTTTGAGAGCCATGGGCTCAGGGGCCTGAAGCTAATTAATATAGTAGTAGAGTTATCTTGCCATGTGAAGTTTCATGGTGATTTGGTGTACTGTCTGGTAGATGTATGCATTTTCTGTTCATATTTATTTGCTATCATTTGTTCTATTGTGTGGGTGTCACGCACCATCTCCGCTTTGTTATTTTGTTCGTATAACATTGTAATACTATTATAGTTTTTTTAGTACAACTATTAGACCACAAATTCATATCTAATTTCCCGTTACAGGAGGCACCAATATGTGTAGTGTATGAGTTCGTTGGGTTTTGTAGATGCTTATAAACTTGAGGAAACCTTGGTAAGCCTCTATTTACCACTCCCTACGATTCATTTTAGCATGTATTATAGCACATTGGCAAAAAAATTGAGTAAATAATGTACCCCACCATTTACCTCTAGGGCCTTGACTCTGCCAGCACCGTGGGGCAGAGAAGCATGACCTCCTCCGCCCGAACCTGATCAATGCAGTAGCATAGTTATGCTGGCCTATGGAATTCCATAGTTATTTGTTGTACCGTTTGGGAGACATGCATTTTAAATATAGTTTTTTTACTACCATTTTGTTTTATTGTGTGTGCCACGCCACATACTATTGATTTTTCTCTCTAGTTATTTTGCTTGTCTTAAACTGTGTAGATATGTATTTGCAAGGTATCCATTTCCCTTCTTGCTTGAGTAGGATTGGGATAGCCACATTTTCTTTGCGTCATAGGTATTATTTCGTCGACGCTCGTAACCATGGGGGGAAACTTGATAAACCACTTTCTATGACGGTTTACGCATAGAGCTGACCCTAGCTTCCCGTTTCATTGTATTTGCCCATGTTTGTTCTGCAAGAGTTTGTATATAGGAAATAAGAGTTTTTGTTAGCATGCTATAGCGGCCTCGAGTGAATGTTGTGTTACTTTTCTTTTATCACATTTGCATGCAAGTTTCATAGACATGATTTTTCTTTTCTTTTTATTGTTGTTGCAAACTCATGTTTTGTCAATCTTTTGTTGCCCATCTAGAATCCTCCCAACTCCATGTTTTTGTTTTTTCAGTGGATTGAGCGTGCACTTCCTACTTGGCATCGGGCTGACAAATATATGCCACAACCCTGTACTTTATGTTAATTTTGGTTGGCAGGAATAAAACAAAGGTACTGATGAACCAAGATTTTTCTATGCATCTTATTGTTAAGAGATAAAATGTGATAATTATTCTTAGAGATTTTAGGGATAAATAAAATATGGTGATTAGTCTTAGAGATTTTAGACTTAAAACATGATGATTTTCCATGGTCATTTTGGTGGTTGGCTAAAAGCAATGTTACCAAAGATTTTTCTGGTAGATGGCAAAAGTCCCCCTTTCACCTTACTTTATGTCATGTTTTCTTAGCTCGTGTTTACTACTCCCTCTGTTCCTAAATGTGTCTTTTTAAAGATTAATATGGACCATGTACGGATGTATATAGAAATATTTTGAAGTGTAGATTCATTCGTTTTATTCCGTATGTAGTCTATATTGAAGTCTCTAAAATGACTTATATTTAGGAACGGAGGGAGTAGTACCAATGGACTCGTATACGAAAAAACTTTCCACTGTATATCTTTTGTGGCACATAACACATAACACATAATTCATTAGTTAATTTTTGATTAATTAGAGACTATCAAATTTAACACTTAATTGAAATTTATGTGCTTACTAAAATAAATATTTAGACATCTACTCTCTACAAATAAGCATGTGTCCTTAAGTAAAAATCGATCTAAGCATGTTTTGTTTCGACGTATGATCAATTCATATGCACCAATAGAAATTTATGATGTTCCAACCAATCCGGCCTATGGGCCGAACATCCGCACATGCTTTATTACTGATCTCATTTGTTGACTGTTGATTTTAGGTTTGCCTACCACCACAGATGAAGCCGCCGCTGCAACTATCGCAAGATCATT
This sequence comes from Hordeum marinum, assembly GCA_022496015.1. Taxonomy (NCBI): domain Eukaryota; kingdom Viridiplantae; phylum Streptophyta; class Magnoliopsida; order Poales; family Poaceae; genus Hordeum; species Hordeum marinum. The sequence continues at coordinate 415,798,098 of CM039677.1, read as the reverse complement.
TTGTCCGCCGCTACATCAGGCGCAAGATACTTCGCTGCTGCCTCAAGGTTGGGTCGCCATGTATATACCAGTGAATAGAAAATGGGCCGGAGGAAAAAATGAAACAAGCCCAGCAACTGCCCAGTTGTCCCAGCCCGCAGCCCGCATTGCTCCCGTCCCCTTTGGTATCCATTCCTCACCACAACCGGATGCACGCACGCCCCCACCAGCCGCCAGCCGCCAGCCGCCGGACGCCGGACGCCGCGCCCTTCCTCAATAGTCCGTCAACTCTAGCTGCCCTTCCTGCTAGTGGCTGCGCGCCTGCGCCCTGCTGCTTCCACGCCGGCGTCTGCCACTGCGACTAGTCTTCAACGGCCAGCGCCCAGCCGCAGCAGCCTCGCCGGCGGCCGGCCGTGTGCAGGCGTGCACCCTGCGCTGGGGCCTGGAGACGTGCAGCATAGCAAGCTAGCAGCTGGGAGCTGAGCAGCAGCCTGCAACCAATTTGTACTGATTTGTCCAGAGTCTCAACCCTCAAGGTAAGATTCATGTTCGGTGTTTAAATAATAAGCAGGCTTCAGTTGAACTTCTCAGAATGTGTAGGCTTATGCAAAACTGAAACTTAATTGACAATTTGCGTATGTTTGTAAGGCCCTAGATCTATGTCTTTGTGGCATTGGTAAATTAGCTAGAAAGTGCACATTCATATTTATTGTCAAGCTTTGAAGGTGGACCATCATGTTTTCAGATCCTAATTAAGCAACTCATGGCTTACATACATCCTGACTTCAAGACAAAGATGGCTAGTGCAGTGGGCACAGCCAACTCGAAAACATCCGACTCTTTCAAAGTTTTGCTTCAAGATGTGGTCAAGGTATTGGTGGACAGAACCACTAGTGTTGTGATGCAAAATGCATTCCGCGTCTTGGCCTCCCCACTGCCGGTCGATTATATGGACAAGCCAATCGAAAGACACTTTCCCAATTCTGATGATTATTTTTCCTCGATCGGGCTTGATTCAACCATTGGTTCACCAGTATGTTCTCATTCTGTAACTATTGTATGATGTTCTCATTCTGAAACTATTTTATGATTGCTCATTCTGCATCAATAATTTGCTATTTTGTTGCTTGTCTTGTAGTTCAGCATCCCGTATTCTGAGTCTTCTTTGAACAATGATGCTCCATATACTATACACGCTCGTTACCACCAGCTTGCTGGCCATTTAGTGCTCCTTGCTTCCTTACCAACAGATGGCATTGAGAATGCTTCAAGAGCAGCTAAATGTATGAGTAAATCAACTGCCCATGTCCATTTTGTACTGAAATTTATATTGGTTGTTGTAACCGTCTTGAACCATCTTCTAATTTCTTTTCAGTCAAAAACCATGTCTTTGCTGAGCTGTGTGATCTGGCTATTGAGAGCTCCACGAATCATGTCGATTCATTGTTTCTCCCTCATCCTATTTATGCATGGGTGACTCGGGAGATCGAAGAACTTAATGCAAAGAGGGAAGTGGGCGGTGGCTCCCACGAGGAGAAGCGCTTCATCACCAATCGCATGTCAACTCAGATTCAACATCTCCATGGCCTCTTGACTAATGACAACCTGAAATATGGTTGGAAGCTCTTCTGCTGCAAGGAAATCATGGCAAAGCCTCTACCAAAACTCCAGGAAGTTGTTGAGAAGCTCAAAAAGCAGAACGAAAACCTGCAGGAGGTGTACAGAATCCTTGCCGATGAGCTTCCGGCAGAATTCATGAGCCAACCCATTGCTGACTTTCTCCCTCTTCAATATGCCTGCTTGCTAGGCCTCCCGCTGGACATTGACAATCTGGTGAGTGTAAACTAGTGAGCCCTGAATTCGGTCCATAATTCTGTTGGTCCCGCCTGATGTTTGCTGTTGTGTAATCCTGCTGTTTCTTGCTATCTTTCTGATTCCATCTGATCTGCTTTTGGCACATGTTTTCTGGTTGCTGATTGATGTAAAACTTGATAGCTCTAGCATCTGCACTTCTGTATGCTGTACTGTCTTTTTATGTCTGAAATGCTTTTGTTCCTCAAACATTTGAACTTATTTTGTGTGTACTTCTGTATTTGAAGTGCTAACTTTGCCTGCTGGCCTGTAGAGGTCATGACACTAGTGTCCTCAATTTTTTGTAGAAGATACGTGGAGTCCAATATAAGTGTGGATATGATCTGAGTGTACACAATACATGTCTAGAGGAGCTCACCGTGGGGCAAGCGCGCTAGCAAATGGGCCATTGATAATTATATCTATTGTATTTACACCTATTTTTAATTCTACGTGGCATACATGGTAGGCTATCAAAACTATTTATAGTCTGTTTGTAACTTTCATGACTATTGTACTGAATGACACTCTGAGCACCTGCTCGGATTCCAAGCATTAGTTTGTGGTGTTCACTGTTTTTTTCTGTGCAGTTCTGTAAAGAAATGGACATTGACGTCAACAACTATAACCTTGCAAAGAAGGATGAAAGAGAATTATTCAAACAATTGGCAAGATATCATCGAATGGCATGTGTGATCATTCTGCATGCTTCTCTTGCACGCAGCGAGGATAACACCAAAATTGCAGCAACTTGTAAGTTTACTCCAACATCTACTGTCCCACCTTCTATTCTTGTGGTCTGCTTGTCATGCTTACAACAACAACAACAACAAAGCCTTTAGTCCCAAACAAGTTGGGGTAGGCTAAAGGGCAGCCCGGTGCATATAGCTCCCGCTTGCGCAGGGTCCGGGGAAGGGTCCGACCACTACGGGTCTGCTTGTCATGCTTATAAAGTTTAATTTCCCCAGTAAAGGAGAAAGGTATCTACCCACTCCTGCAGGACTGTGCCCTCACGTACGCACTTAGGCCTGGCGCGTGCATGGAAATCCCTGAACCAATCGTGAAGTGGGTTGAAAATGATCTTGAGCAGCTCAAGAAAAAACTATCCAAGATGGATGCCAGTGGGGAGCAGCTCAAACAACGTCCTATTATAGAAGACCTTGAAAATACTATAGAAGACCTTGAAAATATTATCTACCACACAATCGACTACTTTGATAGCAGGGCGTGAACCCTTTTGTTCTCTGACATCTTATGCATGCTTACGCTGTGACAAGATGCATCTTGGTGGTCAATTTTGGCAAAACACACTCTTGTGGTGGATGTTCCAATTTGGTTCTGCTATCTTCATTAAACATATACTTCGTATAAAGAAGCTGCTTAGCTATGCAACAAGTTAACATTCCATGTTCTATCTCACCCTCAACATTTCTTTCTGATGTTTTAGTGATCATGTTTTAGCGATCTATAACGTTCTTATATTTCTTTTCAAGGCTGTTTTGCTACCGTTTTCATGGAGATGGATCTGTGTATGTTGCTAATTTTGACGGCCCCACGGTGATATCTTTTCACCGCTTAGAGGCGTTTTCTCTAGCTCCACGCATGCTTCCTTCTCTAAAAAAAAAAAGTCCCTCCAGCATCTGCAACCGTTAGTAATTAATTATGATGATGTGGAAGTCATTGATACAATGAAGAATGGAGGACAATTTGCAGCACTAGTGGCACTGGTGTTCGATGACTGTTATATTTCTCTCCCGCATCTCTCTCTACTCTTCCTCTCTCGGCCCGCGGCATGGCAGCGGGGCGTACAGGAGCACGTCGCAGGCGACCAATCGTGCAGTGCCTCTGTTCAGCTCCTGCCGCGGCCGCTCTTGCCCCTCCTCCCTCTCTGGCTCGGCTACTGACCTCACACTGGCAAACCCAAGGATCGGTTCTTGACCTCCATGGGGCCCAACGCTCGACGGAGGCGGCTGCTCTCCGCCGCTGCTTCACTCCGGTCTCTCCCCCATGCGAGCGGCTGGAGGTCAATGTGTTTGGTGGTTTTGGTGGCCGCAGCAGCCAACACCACACGATATTGCTCCTCTCCTTGCGAACACGTCGCCACAGCCGAGCATCCCCGCCCAACGTCTTCCCATCAATTGCTCGTCCGATAGGAGGTTGCCACCAGGAGGTAGCGCTGCCGCGGGTGGCCACGTGGCCACGTGATCTCCTGCCGTTCTGTATCACATGGTTCATTCATCTGCAAGGCAAGCAAATTGGACTGAAGCTACTCTTTCTCCTCCTCGATACAAATGAGTAAGTTGGGATCTATTTTCTTTTCTACAATTTAATTAATTTTCACTGCACAATTCTCAGTTGTCAAGTGAAAGTTCAGGTCATTGCAGAAAATGGTGTAAGACATCTGTGGTATCCTTTGCATTCGACCAATCATGTTTTGTTGGTTATTTGCTTGCACATCTGTCAAAACTTTGAATTGTTATAGTTTCTTTACATGTGGACATTCTGTACAGGGGAAGACGGTCCTTCCGGATGAGACTTCCTTGAGTCGATGATGTTCAGATACCTCCAGGCCTCCAGGGCATGACGATTTGTTACCACAAGGGAGTGATCTAGCTAAGGCGGAAAAATCATAGTCGTGCTTACTCACGAAATTAAAACTGAAGTTATTGTTTTTGTGTCGGTCATGATGAAGTCTCATTGTTTATATCAGGTAATTGTTAGGCTATCGATCTCACATTCAGATACACGGCACAGAGGTAGCTAGTTTCTTAGATACAACTTGTGTAAGGGGAAAGAAGAAAGTGCAAAGCAAAAGAAAAGCCGCCAGTGCCGATTGCCAGATCCAACAGGATGCCCTTTTTCCCTTACGCCTAAGCTTGCTTTAAGTACTCTTGATCCATTCGGGACCCATGTATCTTCTGTTTGGCTGCATGATCCGAGGTGGCCACCCTGTGACGCACCCCTCCCCGTGATTGGTCCCTGCGGCGTCATTGGCTGTCGTGGCAGCTGAATTGGCGGCCATGGCAGCGCCCTGGGCGCGCGATTGTTTTGCTGTCTTTGTGTCTTGACTTGGGCTGCTGACATCCCCTCTCTATTGAGACACAGCTTGCCCCCAAGACGGTAGAGAAGGAAAACACTCTTGTAGGAGGACTGCATCTTCCCAGGTGGCGTCCGACAGGGAAGGATCAGACCACCGGACCAAAATTTGCTCAAGGCGACCTGTTGGGATCTGAGGCCATCGAGAAGACATCACTTCCACTGGGACTAGAGTCGTGTCAGCTGGTTGCGGCAAGATCGGTGATGTAGTGGCGCCAGGTGCCGAAGCCTGCCGGAGTTGGGAGACATGAAAGAGGAGTGTACCTTGGAGTTCTCTGGCCAGTCCAATTTGTAGGCCACTGGGTTGATTGCTTGCAAGACTTTGAAAGGGCTGAAGTATCTGAAAAGAGAACTTATGATTGGCACGCCGCTCCACAGATGATTGGCACGCCGCTCCACAGATGATTGCACATACGGTTGTAACTTGACAAAGACAGAGTCACCCGGCTGGAAGGTGCGTTCCGACCGTTTCTTGTCTGCTTGGACTTTCATGATATGACTGTTGGGGAACATTGCATGAGAAACAAAAAAATTCCTACGAACACACAAGATCTATCTATAGAGATCAACAGCTACGAGAGGGAAGTGCATCTATATACCCTTGTAGATCGCTAAGCGGAAAGTATTAAGAAACGCGGTTGGTATAGTCAAATGTCTTCGTGATCCAATCATGATTTGTCCCATGATCCAATCTTAATCCGTTCCGATCTAGCGCTAAACGGATGACACCTCCGCGTTCAACACACGTACAGCTCGATGACGTCTCCGCCTCCTTGATCCAACAAGCGAGGACAGAGAGATAGATCAGATCTTCGACAGCACGACGACGTGATGACGATGGTGATGGAGCTGTCCCGGCAGGGCTTCGCCAAGCACTACCGAAACCAATCTAGAGGAGAAACTGATCTGGAGGGAGAGAGAGGGCCGAGCCGTGGCTTAAGGGTCCGGCTGCCCTCTTTCCCCTCAACTATATATAGGAGGAGGGGTGGAGGCGATGAAAGCACATATGCTCCATTGGTGGTTTTGATAATTCATGACAACATACATTGTCTCTTGGACTAATACTTTTACCTGGTGTATTTCAGATAATGTCCACGGACTGGGTTGGCAAAATGGGTCGTGTGAAGAATCCCCAAGGAGATGAAGAAAAGAAGAAGCAATAGGATTGGCCAAGCTTCAAGCTCAAGATTCTACACTTTACATTTGGGAGAAATCACTTTGAGTCTATAGGAAAGCCAATACTATTAAAAGGGGATGAGGGAAGTATGATGATCTAGTTGCTCAAGTGCTTAGAGATGAGCCACCAAAAATACTCACTCATTTTTCCACACAAATATTCTGTCCAAATCCAAACTTGCAAAATCGATGCCACCAACTATTCCCACTCGACCCTACCGATTTTCCACTCAGACAGAACCCTGCTAAACCCTAGCTTCTCGGTGTAACCAAGTTTCAATTTTCGGTCTCACAGACTCGTGGCCAACTCTGTTAAGTCGATTTTCGGAATCGGCCTCACCGAGTTCTAACAATCGGTCTCGCCGAGTTGATGACCAAGTCTCTGGTTAGCAGTTATCCCATTGTCGGTACCACCGAGAATTATATATCGGTCTCACCAAAAACACCAAAGTTGCCACATTTTGCACTAGTCGGTGAAACCGATTTTTTGCTTCGGTTCCATCGAGTTGGGCAATAATGTTGTAACGGTTGGATTTTTGGAGATGCCTATATATACCCCTCCACCATCTATCACTTGCAAGAGAAGCACTCAGAACCATTCCACACTTGTCATATCCAATTTTCTGAGAGAGAACCACCTACCCTTGTGTTGAGGTCAAGATCATCCACTCCAACCATATGGATCTTGATTTCTAGCCTCCCCAAGTTGCTTTACACCCAATCAACCTCTTCTACGCAAGCCAAATCTATGAGAGAGTGATTGAGTGTTGATGATGCTATCTTTTGAAGCACAAGAGCAAGGAGTTCATCATACTACCACATCTATTACCTTTTGGAGGGTGGTGCCTCCTAGATTGGTTAGGTGTTACTGATACGTCTCCCATGTATCTATAATTTTTGCTTGTTTCATGCTGTTATATTATCATTCTTGGATGTTTTCCAATCACTATATAGCAACTTTATATAATTTTTTGAGACTAACCTATTGACATAGTGCCAAAGTGCCAGTTGTTGTTTTTTGCTTGTTTTTTACTTCACAAAATATCAGTACCAAACGGAGTCCAATCGAGACGAAACTTTTTGGAGATTTTTTCTGGACCAGAATACACCCAGTGGGCCAAAGAAGTGCCGGAGAGTTGGGCTATGGAGGCCACAACCCACCAGGGCGCACCGGGGGCCCCTCTCTACCGCCTCTGACACCTATAAATTCCCAAATATTCAGAAAACCCTAAGAGAGTCGACGAGAAATACATCCAGCCGCCGCAAGTTCCAGAACCTCGAGATCTCATCTAACACCATCATAGAGGGGTTCATCTTCTTCGTAGGTTCCTCTCTGATGATGCGTGAGCAGTCCACCATAGACCTACGGGTCCGTAGGCAGTAGCTAGATGGCTTCCTCTCTCTCTTTTGATTCTCAATACAATGGTCTCTTGGAGATCTATTTGATGTAAACTTTTGCGGTGTGTTTGTTGGGATCCGATGAATTTTGAGTTCATGATCAGTTTCTATCCATGAATATTATTTGAGTCTTCTTTGATCTCTTATATGCATGATTACTTATAGCCTCATATTTCTTCTTCGAATCTTTGGCTTAGTTAGGCCGACTAGATCGATTTTTCTTGCCATGAGAAGAGGTGCTTTGTGATGGGTTCGATCTTGCGGTGTCCTTTCCTAGTGACAGAAGGGGCACAAGGCACACATGTATTATTGCCATTAAGGATAACAAGATGGGGTCTATTCCTACATGAATGGATTTTGTCTACATCATGTCATCGTTCTTATTGCATTACTCCATTTTCCCATGAACTTAATACACTAGATGCATGCTGGATAGCGGTCGATGTGTGGAGTAATAGTGGTAGATGCAGGAAGGAGCCGGTCTACTTATCTTGGATGTGATGCCTATATAATGATCATTGCCTTGGATATCGTCATGACTATTCGATTTTCTACCAATTTCCCAACAGTAATTTGCTCACCCACCATGTGCTATACTCATGTGATAAGCCACTCGTGAAACCTATGGCCCCAGGTCTAATTTTCCAACATATTGCTTTCCAATCTATCTTTTTTCCTTTTTGTTTTCAGATCTATTATTTCAAAAAATCCCAAAATATATTGCTGCACTTTTTATTTGCCCTTTTTATTTTGTGTTCTTGAGAGATCTATCTCTCCTATCTATCATATCCTAATCTATCTTTTTACCGTAGAGAGATTGACAACCTCTCTATCGCGTCGGGTTGCAAGTATTTGTTATTTGTATGCAGGAGCTGCTTATTGGGTTGTGGTGATCCTCCTGCTGGTTCGATAACCTTGGTTTCATAATTGAGGGAAATACTTACCGTCGCTGTGCTGCATCATCCCTTCCTCCTTGAGGAAATACCGACGCAATTCAAGCCACGTCAAAGGAATTTTCTGGCGCCGTTGCCGGGGAGAATTGGTCTCTTCTACGTGCCAATCTCAGGCGGCAAGGAGACTCCATCATCATCTACCAGGTTCCTAATCACAAATCTCATCTCCTAGCAATTACATTATTTGCCATTTGCCTCTCGTTTTCCTCTCCCCCACTTCACCAATTTACCGTTTTATTCACCTTCTTTTTCGTTTGCCTTTTTCTCGTGAGATCTCTAGTTTGCCTATATTGTTGCTATGATTAGCATTACTACTCCCCCTTTGTCACCAGATTTTGAAGTTCTATACTTCAAACAAAAACAAGGGGAAAATTTGAAAGATGCCTGGTATAGGCTAATGTAATCCTATCGTATTTCTAGTCTAAAAGAGACGCAAACATTTTGCGAGAAATTTTTACATAGGATTAGCTTTGCATCATAGGGAACTCTTGGATTTTGCCGCTAAAGGGAATTTTATTGAGCTTGATGCAAACACCGCTTATGAAATTTTGGAAGGGATATTGGGGATTCCTCCACTGAAAAAGGGACCTTCTATTACCCAAGAGGGGGTTCAAATTCTCAACAAACTGAGTGACTTACATAAGCACTTGGCTGAGTTGCAAAATTATAATGAACCTCTCAAACATATTAGTGGGAACCTCAATCGCTTGAATACTTTGATTACCCTTTGCAACAAGCGTTTGGATATTTTAGATCTCAAGATGGTATCTTCTCCTGAAAATTTGGGGAAGCGTAAAGAGACCCCCGGATTCGAGAAAGCCCTCAAAAATTAGCCAAAACCAAAGATGACAATACTTGAATCTATGCGTTATGCCTAGCTAGGGGCGTAAAACGATAGCGCTTGTTAGGAGGCAACCCAATGAATAAATTTATTTTTGCTTTTTTCCTTTCTGTTTTTGAGTGTTGACACAATTATGCCTCTGTTATGGTTGTGTTTTTATGATTTATTTAGTGTTTGTGCTAAGTAAAACCTTTAGGATGATTCATGAGATGAGTAGAAACAATGCTGAATCTGAAACAGAAACTTTGCGTCCATTGTTTGAATTTTCATTTTTTACCGGAACGTGATATTGAGCTGAAATTTCTACACAGTAGTGCTATACAAATTCCCTGCGGTTTCCAATTGTTTCAGAATTGTTAGAGTTACAGAAGTATGGTTAGAGTACAGATTTCTACAGACTGTTCTGTTCTTAACAGATTCTGTTTTTATTGCATTGTGTGCTTGTTTTGATGAATCTATGACTTGTATTGAGTGGGGGGGGGGGTATAAGTTATGACAAAGTTAAAATACAGTAGTAATAATGCAATAATTAAATATGAATGGGTTTGCAACAACACCTAAAGTAGTGATTTGCTTTATTATACTAACGGATCTCACGAAATTTTGTTGAGTTTTGTGTGATTGAAGTGTTCAAGTTTTGGGTGAGATCACGATGGATGAAGGAATAAGGAATGAAAAGATCCTAAGATTGGGGATGCTGCCGCACCCCCAAGATATATCCATAGAGAAACAAGCAACTAAGCTTGGGGATGCCCCCGAGTGGCATCCCCTCTTTCTTCTAACGACCATCGGTATTTTACTTGGAACTAAATTTTTATTCATCACATATCATGAGTTTTGCTTGGAGCGTCTTGTATCATTTGAGTATTTGCTTATTTTTCTTGATCTTTTGTCATTTGTATCCTTGCTGGATACACCTATTTGAGAGAGACAAAATTATGCTATGATTTGTTAGAATTGCTCTTTATGCTTCACTTAAACTTTTTGAGATATATAATTGGTCTAGTGCTTCACTTATATCTTTTTGAGCACGGTGTGCTTGGAAATTTTTGTAGAAATACTCTCATGCTTCACTTAGATTAATTTGAGAGTTAGTAAATTTTGAACAAATCCTCTCATGCTTCACCTATACCTTTTTGAGAGATGAAATCTCTACGCTCATGTGCTTCACTTAAATTTGTTTGAGCTTGTAAAAAAAGCAATATCAATATATTAAACTAGTCCCAAAGTGATAGATATCCAAGGAGGATATAATAAAAACTTTCATGAAGATCATTGGACAAATTAAACTTGATTCCTTGTAATAGTTTTGAGACATGGCGATAGTAATATGTGAGTCATGTTAATGAGTAATTATGCTTTAGTAGGAATATTGGTGTTAAGGTTTGTGATTCCCTATGCAAGTACGAAAGTCAATATTTATGCAATGAAGTTACATCCTACTTATGGTGCATTATTTGGTGTTAGTTATGCTCAATGCTTGCTTATGTGATTTTTCGTTTCTTGGTTTCGTTGCTTCTCAACCTATTTGCTAGCCTCCATTTGTACTTAGTAGAAATACTACTTGTGCATCCAAAATCCTTAAACCAAGTTTTTCCTTATGAGTCCAACATACCTACCTATATGCGGTATTTCCATGCCATTCCAAGCAAATTTGTATGTGCCATCTCTAAATTTCAAAACCAACTTCTCTTTTGCATGCTCGTACCGCTCATGAAACGGTGGGGAGTGTCCAATATTTTTCCATGCTAGATGTGTTATTCTCAAGATGAGTGTTTATTTACTTGTCAGTGCACGAGAGTGCGGCGGTAATAGGGATGCCATTCCCGAAATGAAAAATAAAAAAATATTTACTTTATGTTGTCAAATAATAAATTCCTTGGAAATTGTTGTTATGGAAGGCAAACGTGGATACGACCCCCCATGGAATGTAAAAGAATGGTGGAAAAAGGAATCAACTTTATTTTTGTTTGGGAACCACCTATGATATATCTAGCATGGAAAGTATTGTGAACTACTTTGTCATTTTCATTGACAGGAAAGGCATGCCACCCAAAATATTTTCTCTCTCAATTTAAACCTTTGAGCTCTCGCACCTCTACAAACCCCTACTTCCCTCTACGAAGGGCCTATCTTTTTTACTTTATGAAAATTTTATTTTACTTTGAGTCTCCATCTTCTCTTATAAAGCACCAACTAGGGGGCACTATGGTCGTACTTGAGCATTGGGTGTAGCTAATATTTGAGTGTGTTTCATGAATGGATCAATGATTGAGCATGATGGGATAGGGATAACTTTCTTTAGTGTTGATATTTTGAAAGACATGGTTGCTTGTTGGCATGGCTGAGTATTGAAGTCGTTATGTTAAAATTACACTATTGCTTTGAATCATCTAAAAGTCCAAATGTCCATGATACAAAATAAAAAGAATATGAGATGAACATGTTAGGCAGCATTCTACATCAAACATTCTGTTTTTATCAATTTCCTACTCGAGGATGAGTAGAAATTAAGCTTGGGGATGCTGATATGTCTATGTAAGTGCATCTAGTGCCCCTTAGTGATTTTGGTGTATTGAAGACTTATAGGTTAAGGAACTAATATGTTTGTGAGTGTACACAGGCTCTATGAGTCGATGAGGAGTTTGGTATATTCGAAGAATATCGACCCCTAAAAATGAATGTCTTCAACTGAAGACTTTGGTGAAGACTTTGTGAAGACTTTGTTGAAGACTTTGGTATTCCCTGAAGACTTTGAAAATGAAGAAGATGGTGTGACCTTGAAGATATGAACGAGGAAAATGAAGCGTGCAGACTTTAGTTTTTATTGTTTCATTTCCTTCTTTGAGTTATAGGAAACACCGTACTGTTAAAGGGGGGCGAGGTAATACTAAGGAAAAATTTCCATCTGATGCTCAACTCAAAAGCCTCAACATAACCCAATCCTTCGAGTGAAGCCTTTGGAAATCTCTTGCAGTTGAGTCAAAGATCTTCAGTGACAGAGACGATGTTCTTTTGGTGTCTGAGGAAATTGGTCTGACTAAGGATTTAGGATTTCGCCAGTGCGAATGGCCTACAAGTGAGGAATATGATAAGCCCTGAGGAATTTGACAGTTCAAATTCCGATCGTTGCTGTGCTTTGTGCCAGCTGTCCAGATATTCTATCCACCTAACGGTCATGTCATTGGGGGGCATTTATGTCTTATCATGTCTGGTTGCACCCTGGCTATAAATAGCCGTCCTCCCACAACCACTAGCTTGTTGGCTGCTCCGAGAGAGAACTTGACACTTGTAATTTGAGAGCAACCCATTCCTTGAGGACTTTGAGCTAAAATCATCAGTGAGAAAAAAACCCAAACCCAAACCATCAAAAACCCAAAGTGATTGAGCATCACTGAAGAAATTGTTCGAGTGTGGAACCGATGCTTTTTACCTTTGAAGACTGTGTATCTTCCAGACGGTTAGGCGTCATGGTCTAGTGCATCCTGCAGTCAATTGGGGATCGCTGGGTGACCGTGGTCTAGAGCATCCAACAGTCAATTGTGGATCGCCAGGTAACCAGTTTGTGAGGGTTTTGGAAGTCTACCCTGAAGACTTACCATGAGTGTTGGGTGAGGACTCTGTGACCTTAGCTCAAGGAGAATACGGTAAGGACTGTGCGTCCTGGGGCTGTGTGTCCTCTGGTTTAAATACCAGGCCGCTCCAAACCAGACGTACGACTGTCACAATAGCTGGAACTGGGTCATCAAACCATTGTCTTCATCGAGCTACCTAGTTCCATTTCCTCAACCCTTTCATTTCCTCGTATACCTGTTGATGAATCTGATCATTACTGTTTGAAGAATTTGACGGGAGACTTTCTCAATTTCCTTATCTCAAATTCTCCAGTTACCTTATCTTCAGCCTGCTTATCCTGTTCACGCTACTCATGCTCTGTGTATGTTTCATTTCATCATGATGACTATGTTGCTACTATGTTTCACATTCCCTTGAGTACTTATTCCGCTGCGAGTAGTTCGTCACTTAGCAAATTCCTTAACTAGTATTTCCTCAAGTGATGAATTTGTAAAAGTCGCCTATTCACCCCCCTCTAGTCGATATAACGCACTTTCAGTCTCCAACATATCTATAATTTTTGCTTGTTCCATGCTGTTATATTATCATTCTTGGAGGTTTTACAATCACTTTATATCAACTTTATATTATTTTCTGGGACTAACCTATTGACATAGTGCCAAAGTGCCGGTTGCTGTTTTTGCTTGTTTTTTTACTTTGCAGAATATCAGTACCAAACGGAGTCCAATAGCGATGATACTTTTTGGAGATTTTTTCTGGACCAGAAGACACCCAGTGGGCCAAAGAAGTGCCGGAGAGGTGGGCTATGGAGGCCACAACCCACCAGCGCGCGCCAGGGCCCCCCGGTGCGCCTTGATGGGTTGTGCCGTCCACGGGGCCCCTCTCAACTGCCTCTGACGCCTATAAATTACCAAATATTCAGAAAACCCTAAGGGAGTCGACAAGAAACACATCCGTCCGGCGCAAGTTACAGAACCTCGAGATCTCATCTAACACCATCATGGAGGAGTTCATATTCTTCATAGGTGCCTCTCCGATGATGCGTGAGTAGTCCACCATAGACCTACGGGTCCGTAGGTAGTAGCTAGATGGCTTCCTCGCTCTTTTGATTCTCAATATAGTGGTATCTTGGAGACCTATTTGATGTAAACTTTTGCGGTGTGTTTGTTGGGATCCGATGTTTTTGAGTTCATGATCAGTTTCTATCCATGAATATTATTTGAGTCTTCTTTGATCTCCTACATGCATGATTACTTATAGCCTTGTATTTCTTCTTCGAATCGTTGGTTTAGTTAGCCGACTAGATCGATTTTTCTTGCCATGGGAAGAGGTGCTTTGTGATGGGTTCGATCTTGTGGTGTCCTTTCCTAGTGACAGAAGAGGCAGCAAGGCACACATGTATCATTGCCATTAAGGATAACAAGATGGGGTCTATTACTACATGAATAGATCTTGTCTACATCATGTCATTGTTCTTATTGCATTACTCCATTTTCCCATGAACTTAATACACTAGATGCATGCTCGATAGCGGTCGATGGGTGGAGTAATAGTGGTAGATGGAGGCAAGAGTCGGTCTACTTATCTTGGACGTGATGCCTATATAATGATCATTGCCTTGGATATCGTCATGACTATTTGATTTTCTATCAATTTCCTAATAGTAATTTGTTCACCCACCGCGTGCTATACTCATGAGAGAAGCCACTAGTGAAACCTACGGTCCCCGGGTCTACATTTCCAACATATTGCTTTCCGATCTATCTTTTTGCCTTTTTGTTAAAGATCTATTATTCCAAAAAAATATTGCTGCACTTCTTATTTGCCCTTTTTATTTTGTGTTCTTGAGAGATCTATCTCTCCTATCTATCAAATCCTAATCTATCTTTTTACCGTAGAGAGATTGATAACCTCTCTTTCGTGTCGGGTTGCAAGTATTTGTTATTTGTGTGCATGAGCTGCTTATTGGGTGGTGGTGATCCTCCTACTAGTTCAATAACCTTGATTTCATAACTGAGGGAAATAACTACCATCACTGTGCTGCATCATCCCTTCCTCCTTGGGGAAATACCGACACAGTTCAAGCCACATCAGTTACTTGGGAGCCTCCTTCTTCTTGATTGTGGAGTTGAACCAAGGAGTTTGTAAGGGCAAGGAGATCGCCTACTTCATGAAGATCTATCCCGAGTAAGGCTAGTCCTCCGTGGACGCAGGCCACATGGAATAGACAAGTTTGCCACTTCATGTACCCTTCGTGGGTGGAGCCCTCCATGGACTCTCGCGACCATTGCCATCCGCGGGTTGAAGTCTCCATAAACGTGGATGTACGATAGCGCCACCTATCGGAACCACAAGAAAAAATTTCATGTCTCCAATTGTGTTTGATCTTCCTATCTCCACTCCTTACTTTCACATGCATGTCTTTACTTTCTGCTGCCATACTTATTGATGTGCTTGTGAAGGGTGTGCTAGACTTGCTAATCATGCTAAAATCTGTCAACAATCAAAATTGGGAAAAAGGTAGGTTTTATTTTTGCGAGTAGTCTATTCACCCCCCTCTAGACATATACTTCTAGTGATCCAACAATTGGTATCAGAGCTTTGGTCTCAATAGCTTTGGTTTTATCACCATTGGAGGAAGATGGATGTTCTTAGTATGGGGAGTATTAGTTGTAGAGTGCCCATTCTTAATGGAGAGTACTATAGAGAGTGGAGAGACAAGATGCTTGCCATTTTCAATGAATTTCATTTGAGCGAGTATATTATGAATCCCTATATGTCTCCTATTTATCCCTTGCATCCTTCTCAAAAATAAGAAATTGACATGCTTTGTAATCTTAGAACTGTCAATCTTATTGTTAGAGCTTTGCCTAGAGTTGTGCTTAATAAAATTAAGAAATTTGAGTGTGCTTCTACTTTGTGGAATGATTTGTAGAAACGATATCCAAATTATTCCTTGAGTAATCTTGATAAAATTCTTCATAAAGCTATTGCATTTCTAAGATGAAGCCTAGTGATCCTAAGTTTGATAATTGTCTATTTGAGCTAAGTGATCTCATGCGTGCTAAAGGAAATATGTCCACTATTAATAACATCATCCGTGAATCTATTCGCATTCATGCTTTTGAACATTGTCACGATCGCAATTCTAACGAATCTCTTGTTCCTTGTGACGAGGGTTTTCCACTTGATGATGACAATGTGGAGCATGGCTACAACAATGAGGACGAAGAGTTTGATATTGAGTATGAGAAGATCATGAAGTGCTTAAGTCTTATGGAAAACTTCAAGGATTACATGTACGGTGGAAAAGAATGGATTCTCGATAGTGGATGCACCGATCACATGACCGGGGATAAATATATGTTCGAAGAGATTACACCGAACAATGGACCCCGAAGGTATGCCACTTTTGGAGACAACTCCAAGGGTAAGGTACTTGGTCTTGGTAAGGTGGCCATATCCCATGATAGTTCCATTAAAAATATCATGCTTCATGAATCCCTTGGCTACAATCTGCTTTCCATATCTAGACTTGCCAACTTTGGTTTTAATGTGCTATTTACTAAAGTTGACTGCCAAGTGTTTCGCCAAGACAATCATAAAATGGTCTTTACCGGTTTTCGTAGAGGTGATCTATACATTGTCGATTTCACTAAAAGAGCCCAACCTCATACTTGTTTTATTGCAAAATCTTCTAAAGGTTGTCTTTGGCATAGAAGACTAGGACATGTTGGTATGCGTAATCTAGACAAGCTTATCAAAGGAGATCATATCCTTGGTGTTAAAGTGGACAAATATAGACTTTGTAGTGATTGTTAGGCCGGAAAACAAGTAGATGGAAGTCATCCCGTAAAGAATATCATGACTAGTAAGAGACCACTCGAGTTGTTTCATATGGATCTCTTTGGTTCCAATGCTTATAAGAGACTCGATGGAAATTCTTTTGGTCTAGTCATAGTTGATGATTTTTCCAGATTTATGTGGGTACTCTTTCTTGATGATAAGTCATAGGTTCAAAAGATCTTCAAGAACTTTGCTCACAAGGCCCAAAACCAATTTGAGGTGAAAATCAAGAAGGTTCGTAGTGACATTAGATCAGAGTTCAAGAACACCAATGTGGATACCTTTCTTGACCAAGAAGGGATCCTACATGAGTTCTCAGCTACGTACACACCTCAACAAAATGTAGTTGTTGATAGGAAGAACTGAACTCTTATTGAGATGGCAAGGACGATGCTTGATGAGTACAAGACTCCAAGACACTTTTGGGCGGAGGCCTTGGAAACTGCTTTTCATGCTACAAACTGACTCTAACTTCACAAGATTCTCGGTAAAACGACATATGAGATACTCACTTGTAACAAACACCAAGTTGGATACTTTTGGGTATTTCGCTCCAAGCATTACATTCTTGATAAGCATCGTTGTTCTAAATTTGCTCCTAAATCTCATGGAGTTTTCCTACTTGGTTACGGATCAAACTCTCACACATTCCGTGTCTACAACAACTTCACTCGAAAAGTTGAAGAGACGGTAGATGTGAAGTTTGATGAATCTAATGGTTCACAAGTCGAACAATTGCCAAATGATGTAGGCGACAAGGATCCTTCAAAAGCTATTCAAGATCTATTTATTGACAAGATTCGTCCCATGGAGGTGAAGGAGAGCACTTCATCAATTTAGTGGAAGCCCCAACTTCACGTCAAGGTGAACCATAGAATGACATGGAGGCACCCACGAGTGGTACATGATACATCTCCAACGTATCTATAATTTTTGATTGTTCCATGCCGATGTATTATCATTCTAGGATACCTTTTGGGAATTTCTTTACCAATTTATAATATTTTTGAGCACTAACCTATTAACCTAGTGCCAAGTGATGGGGAACGTTGCATGGGAAACAAAAAATTTCCTACGCACATGCAAGATCTATCCATGGTGATGAGCATCTACGAGAGGGAGAGTGGATCTACATACCCTTGTAGATCTCTAAGCAGGAAGCGTTAAGAAACGCGGTTGGTGTAGTCGAACGTCTTCGCGATTCAAATCGCCGAGCGTCCCGTGATCTCATCACGTTCCGTCCCGTGATCCAATAACGATCCGTCCTGCGAAATCATCACGATCCGTCCCGCGATCTCATCACGATCCGTCTCGCGATCTTGATCACGGTCCTTCCGATCTAGTGCCGAACGGACGGCACCTCCGCGTTCAACACACGTACAGCTCGATGACGATCTCCGTCTCCTTGATCTAGCAAGAGAGAGCGGAGAGGTAGAAGAGTTCTCTGGCAGCGTGATGGCGCTGCGGCAATGGTGGTGGAGCTATTCCGGCAGAGCTTCGCCTAAGCGCTGCAGAAAACCGATCTAGAGGAGAAACTGCGATCTAGAGGAGAGGCAACACGTGGCTGTTTTCTATGCATGAAAAACCTCAAATCCTCTAGTATATATAGGAGGAGAGAGGGACGAGGCT
The DNA here is from genome assembly GCA_022496015.1 of Hordeum marinum. Lineage (NCBI taxonomy): Eukaryota > Viridiplantae > Streptophyta > Magnoliopsida > Poales > Poaceae > Hordeum > Hordeum marinum. The sequence goes on along the minus strand of CM039677.1, from coordinate 415,779,753 downwards.
GGAGCAAGAGGGCCTGCCCTCTTGCCTCTTGCGCAAGGAGGAGAGGAGGAATCCTCCTCCAATCCTAGTAGGACTAGGATTCCGCCTTTCCTACTTGGAAACTCTTTCCACCTTGTTTTTTTTCTTCTTCTTTAATTCCAGCCGCATGGGCCTCTTGTGGGACTTCCACCATCCCACTAAGGGCTGGTATTAATCCTCCCACAGCCCATGTAGCCTCTTGGGTCGAAATACCCCTCTGATGGTCCCCCGGTACCCTACCAACACTCCCGGTACACTACCGATGAGCCCGAAACTTTTCCGGCGACCAAAACAGGACTTCCTATATATGAATCTTTACCTCCGGACCATTTTGGAGCTCCTAGTGACGTCCGGGATCTCATCCAGGACTCCTAACATCCTTCAGTCATCACCATGCATAACTCTATACTACCGAAACGTCACCGAACCTTAAGTGTGCAGACCCTGCGGGTTCGAGAACTATGTAGACATGACCGAGACACCTATACGGTGAATAACCAATAGCGGGACCTGGATGTCCATATTGGTTCCCACATATTCTACGAAGATCTTTATCGGTCGAACTTCTATGTCAAGGATTCAGTTAATCCCGTATAATGTTCCCTTTGTTCTTCGGTATGTTACTTGCCCGAGATTCGATCGTCGGTATCTCCATACCTAGTTCAACCTCGTTACCGGAAAGTCTCTTTACTCGTTCCGTAATACAAGATCCCATGACTAACACTTAGTCACATTTCTTCCAAGGCTTATTGTGATGTTGTATTACCGAGTGGGCCCTAAGATACCTCTCCGTCACACGGAGTAACAAATCCCATTCTTGATCCATGCCAACTCAACAGACACCCTCGAAGATACTTGTAGAGTACCTTTATAGTCACCCAGTTACATTGCGACGTTTGATACACACAAGGCACTCCTCCGGTGTCCGTGAGTTGCATGATCTCATGGTCATAGGAACATATACTTGACATGCAGAAAACAGTAGCAATAAACTGGCACGATCATATGCTACGTTTGTAGTTTGGGTCTTATCCATCACATCATTCTCCTAATGATGTGATCCCGTTATCAAATGACATCTCATGTCAATGGCTAGGAAACCTTGACCATCCTTGATCAACGATCTAGTCTACTAGGGGCTTACTAGGGACATGTTGTTGTCTATGTATCCACACATGTATCTGTGTTTCCGATCAATACGAGTATAGAATGGATAATAAACGATTATCATGAACAAGGAAATATGATAATAACTAATTTATTATTGCCTCTAGGGCATATTTCCAACAGTCTCCCACTTGCACTAGAGTCAATAATCTAGTTCACATCACCATGTGATTCGCATTGTTATGAATCTAACACCCAATGAGTTCTGGGGCTCGATCATGCTTTGCATGTGAGAGAGGTCTTATAGTCAACGGGTCTGCGACATTCAGATCCGTGTGTACTTTGCAAAACTCTATGTCAAACTGTAAACACTGCTACCACAATCCACTTGGTACTATTCCAAATGGCTGCTCCACTATACGTATCCAGATTGCTACTATGAGTCATCTAGATTGGTGTTAAAGCTTGCATCGACGTAACTCTTTACGACGAACTCTTTATCACCTCGTAATCGAGAAACATCTCCTTAGTCTTTTAGTTACTAAGGATAACCTTGACCGCTGTCCAGTGATCTACTCCTGGATCACTCTTGTACCCCTTGACGAACTCATGGCAAGGCACACACAGGTGCGGTACACAGCATGGCATACTGTACAGAGCCTATGGCTAAGGCATAGGGGACGACGTTCGTCCTTTCTCTTTCTTCTGCCACTGTTGAGATTTTGAGTCTCACTCAACTTCACACATTTACAAATCAGGCGAGAACTCTTTCTCTGACTATTCCATTTTGAACTCTTTCAAAATCTTGTCAAGGTATGTACTTATTGAAAGTCTCATCAAGCATATTTGATCTATCTCTATAGATCTTGATGCTCAACAATTAGGTAGTTTTATCCAGGTCTTACTTTGAAAATTACTTCTCAAACAACCATTTATGCTTTCCAGAAATTCTACATTATTCCAGATCATCAATATGTCATCCACATATACTAATCAGAAATTCTATAGTGCTCCCACTCACTTTATTGTAAATACAAGTTTCTCATAAACTTTGTATAGACTCAAAAAACTTTGATCACGTCATCAAAGTGTATATTCCAACTCCGAGATGCTTTCTTCAGTCCATAGAAGGATCACTGAAGCTTGCTCACCTTTTAGCATCCTTAGGACTGACAAATCTTCTAGTTGTATCACATACAATCTTTCCTCAAGCAAACTGTTAAGGAAAAGATGTTTTGACATCCATCTGCCAAATTTCATAATTGAAAAATGCAGCAATTGCTAACATAATTCCAACATACTTTAGCATCGCGACGAGTGAGAAAGTCCCATCGCAGTCAATTCATTGAACTTGTCGTAAACTTCTTTGCAACAAGTCGAGCTTTATAAATGGTGACATTTACCATCAACGTCTGTCTTCATTTTAAAGGTCCATTTGTACTCGACGACCTACCATCCAACCAAAGTCTACACTTGGTTTTCATACATGGATCCTTTCTCGGATTTCATGGCCTCTAACCATTTGTTGGAATCCGGGCCCATCATCGCTTCTCCATAGCTCGTAGGTTCATCGTTGTCCAATAACATGACCTTTAAGACATGGTTGTTGTACCACTCAGGAGCAGTACACGTCCTTGTCGGCCTATGAGGTTCGATTGTAACTTGATCTGAAGCTTCATGATCATCATCATTAACTTCTTCTTCAACTAACATAGGCTTCACATAAACAACTTTCCGCGTTGCGCTACTCTCTGGTTGAAACAAAGGTTCAATAACCTCATCAAGTTCTTGTTGGGGAACATCGCATGGGAAACAAAAATTTTCCTATGCACACGCAAACCTATCCATGGTGATGAGCATCTACGAGAGGGAGAGTGGATCTACGTACCCTTGTAGATCGCTAAGCGGGAAGCGTTAAGAAACGCGGTTGGTGTAGTCGAACTTCTTCGCGATCCAAATCGCCAAGCGTCCCGCGATCCAATCACGAACCGTCCCGCGAACACATCATGATCCGTCCCGTGAACTCATCACGACCCGTCTCACGATCTTGATCATGATCTGTCCTGTGAACTCATCACGATCCGTTCCGTGATCACATCATGAACCGTCTCGCGATCTCGATCACGGTCCTTCCGATCTAGCGCCGAACGGACGGCACCTCCGCGTTCAGCACACGTGCAGCTTGATGATGATCTCCACCGTCTCGATCCAGCGAGAGGAGGTGGAGAGGAGAGAGAGTTCACCGGCAGCGTGACGGCGCTCCGGTGATGGTGGTGGAGCAATTCTGGCAGGGCTTCGCCTAAGCGCTGCAGAAAACCGATCTAGAGGAGAAACTATGCACCGGTGTAACGGGTAGCACGTGGCCGGAAATTCTGTCCAAAAACCACCCAATACACTAGTATATATAGGAGGAGAGGAGAGGAGAGGCAGCCAAGGCCTTTGGGTCGGCCGAAATAGGAGGTGGGAAGCAATCCTACTTCACCTCCAATCCTAGTTGGAGTAGGATTGCCTCCTATTGGCTGATTTTCCACTTTTTGCTTTAGGACTTTCTCTCCTGCGCCATGGGCCTTTGTGGATGTTTTCCCAGCCCACTAAGGGCTGGTTATTATTCTCCCACAGCCCATGGACCTCTTGGGGTCGAAATACCCCTCTCGGAGGCCTCCCGGTACACTACCGGCACTCCCGGTACACTACCGATGAGCCCGAAACTTTTCCGGAAACCAAACTGGGACTTTCTATATATGAATCTTTACCTACGGACCATTCCGGAGCTCCTCGTGATGTCCGGGATCTCATCCGGGACTCCGAACATCCTTCGGTCACCACCATACATAACTCTACACTACCGAAACGTCATCGAACCTTAAGTGTGCAGACCCTGCGGGTTCGAGAACTATGTAGACATGACCGAGACACCTCTACGGCCAATAACCAATGGCAGGTCCTGGACATCCACATTGGTTCCTACATATTCTACGAAGATCTTTATCGGTTGAACCTCTATGTCAAGGATTCAGTTAATCCCGTATAACGTTCCCTTTGTTCTTCGGTATGTTACTTGCCCGAGATTCGATCGTCGGTATCTCCATACCTAGTTCAACCTCGTTACCGGCAAGTCTCTTTACTCGTTCCGTAATACAAGATCCCGCAACTAACAATTAGTCACATTGCTTGCAAGGCTTATTGTGATGTTGCATTACCGAGTGGGCCCCAAGATACCTCTCCGTCACACGGAGTAACAAATCCCAGTCTCGATCCATGCCAACTCAACAGACACCATCGGAGATACCTGTAGAGCACCTTTATAGTCACCCAGTTACGTTGCGACGTTTGATACACACAAGGCACTCCTCCGATATCCGTGAGTTGCATGATCTCATGGTCATAGGAACATATACTTGACATGCAGAAAACAGTAGCAATAAACTGACACGATCATATGCTACGTTTGTAGTTTGGATCTTGTCCATCACATCATTCTCCTAATGATGTGATCCTGTTATCAAATGACATCTCATGTCCATGGCTAGGAAACCTTAACCATCTTTTGATCAACGAGCTAGTCTACTAGAGGCATACTAGGGACATGGTGTTGTCTATGTATCCACACATGTATCTGAGTTTCCGATCAATACAATTATAGCATGGATAATAAACGATTATCACGAACAAGGAAATATGATAATAACTTAATTTATTATTGCCTCTAGGGCATATTTGCAATAGTCTCCCACTTGCACTAGAGTCAATAATCTAGTTCACATCACTATGTGATTCGCATTGTTATGAATCTAACACCCAATGAGTTCTGGGGCTCGATCATGCTTTGCATGTGAGAGAGGTCTTTTATAGTCAACGGGTCTGCGATATTCAGATCCGTGTGTACTTTGCAAATCTCTATGTCGAACCGTAAACACTCCTAGCACAGTCCACTTGGTACTGCTTCCAAATGGCTGCTCCACTATATGTATCCAGATTGCTACTACTAGTCATCCGGATTAGTGTTAAAGCTTGTATCGACGTAAATCCTTACGACGAACTCTTTATCACCTCCATAATCGAGAAACATCTCCTCGGTCTCTTAGTTACTGAGGATAATCTTGACCGCTGTCCAGTGATCCACTCCTGGTTCACTCTTGTACCCCCTGACGGATTCATGGCAAGGCACACACAGGTGCGGTACACAGCATGGCATAATATAGAGCCTATGGGTAAGACATAGGGGACGACGTTCGTCCTTTCTCTTTCTTCTGCCGTTGTCGAGCTTTGAGTCTCACTCAACTTTCACACCTTACAAATCAGAAGAGAACTCTTTCTCCGACTGATCCATTTTGAACTCTTTCAAAATCTTTTCAAGGTATGCACTCATTGAAAGTCTCATCGAGCATCTTGATCTATCTCCATAGATTTTGATGCTCAACAATTAGGTAGCTTCATCCAGGCCTTCCTTTGAAAAACACTTTCCAAATGACCGTTTTATGCTTTCCAGAAACTCTACATTATTTCTGATCAACAATATGTCATCCACATATACTTATCAGAAATTCTATAGTGCTCCCACTCACTTTATTGCAAATACAAGTTTCTCGTAAACTTTGTATAAACATCAAAAACTTTGATCACCTCATCAAAGTGTATATTCCAACTCCGAGATGCTTGCTTCAGTCCATGGAAGGATCACCGAAGCTTGCACACCTTTTAGCATCCTTAGGACTGACAAAACTTTCTGGTTGTATCACATACAACCTTTCCTCAAGTAAACCGTTAAGGAATGATGTTTTGACATCCATCTGTCAGATTTCATAATTGAAAACGCAGTAACTGCTAACATAATTCCAACAGACTTTAGCATCGCTATGAGTGAGAAAGTCTCATCACAGTCAACTCTTTGAACTTGTCACAAACAACTTTGCAACAAGTCGAGCTTTACAAATAGTGACATTTACCATCAGTGTCTGTCTTCATTTTAAAGATCCATTTGTACTCAACGACTTGCCGTCCAACAGGCAAGTCTACCAAAGTCTATACTTGGTTTTTCATACATGGATCCTATCTCGGATTTCATGGCCTCCAACCATTTGTTGGAATCCGGGCCTATCATCGCTTCTCCACAGCTCGTAGGTTCATCGCTGTCCAACAACATGACCTCGAAGACAGGGTTGTCGTACCGCTTAGGAGCAGTACACATCCTTGTCGACCTACGAAGTTCGATAGTAACTTGATCCTAAAGCTTCATGATCATCATCATTAACTTCCTCTTCAACTAACGTAGGCTTCACAGAAACATCTTTCTGCGCTGCGCTACTCTCTGGTTGAACAAAGGTTTAACAACCTCATCAAGTTCTATCTTCCTCCCACTCAATTCTTTCGAGAGAAACCTTTCCTCGAGAAAGGATCCATTTTAGTAACAAACACTTTGCACTTGGATCTGAGATAGAAGGTTCACCCAACTGATCTTAGGGTATTCTATGAAGATGCATTTGTCCGCCTTGGGTTCGACCTCATTAGGTGAAAACATTTTTCACACACAAGTGCCGCAGCCCCAAGTATTAAGAAATGACAGCTTAGGTTTCTATCAAACCATAATTCATATGGTGTCATCTCAACGGATTTAGATGGTGCCCTATTTAAAGTGAATGTAGTTGTCTCTAATGCATAACCCCAAAATTATATAGTAAGACGACAAGAGACATCATAGCACGCACCATGTCCAATAGAGCATAACTATGATGTTCGGACACACCATCACACTATGGTGTTCCAGGTGGAGTTTAGTTATGAAACAACTTTCACATTGTCTTAAGTTGTATGCCAAACTCGTGACTCAGATATTTACCTCCACGATCATATCGCAGTCATTTTTATCTTCTTGTCACGATGATCTTTAAACTTCACTCTGAATTTGCTTGAACCTTTCAAACGATTCAGACTTGTGTTTCATTAAGTAAATATACACTATATCTACTCAAATCATCAGTGAAGGTAAGAAAATAACGATATTCACTGCACGCTACAAGACTCACTAGATTGCATACATCAACATGTATCATTTCCAATGAATCACTTGCCCGCTCCATCCAACGGGGTCCTTTCGTCATCTTGCCCAAGAGGCATGGTTCGCATGTCTCAACCGATTCGAAATCGAATGAGTCCAAATATCCATCACCATGGAGTTTCTTCATGCGCTTTATACCAATATGACATTTTGCGGTAGTGCCACAAGTATGTGGTACTATCATTATTTAACTTTGTATCTTTTGACATCAATGTTATGAACATGTGTATTACTACGATCAAGATTTCAACAAACCATTCTCACTGGGTGCATGACCATTGAAGGTATTATTCATGTAAACAGAATAACTATTATTCTCTAACTTAAATCAATAACCGTATTGCAACAAACATGATCTAATCATGTTCATGCTCAACGCAAAACACCAAATAACATTTATTTAGGTTCGTCACTAATCCTGAAGGTAGAGAGAGCGTGCGATGTTGATCACATCAACCTTGGAAACATTTCCAACACACATCATTACCTCACCCTTAGCTAGTTCTCCGTTTATTCCGTAGCTTTTATTTCGAGTTACTAACATTTAGCAACCGAACCGGTATCCAATACCTAGGTGCTACTAGGAGTACTAGCAAGGTACACATCAATAACTCGTATATCAAATATACTTCTGTCGATGTTGCCAGCCTTCTTATCTACCAAGTATCTAGGGTTGTTCCGCTTCAGTGACCTCTCACCTCATAATAGAAGCACTTAGTCTCGGGTTTGAGTTCAACTTTGGGTTGCTTCACTGGAGCAGCAACTGACTTGCTATCCATGAAGTTTCCCTCCTTGCTCTTGCCCTTTACAAAACTAGTGGTTTGATTAACCATCAACACTTGACGCTCCTTCTTGATTTCTACCTTCGCGGTGTCAAACATCGGGAACAGCTCAGGGATCAATACTTCGATCCCTAGTGTATTATAGTTCATCACTAAGTTCTAGTAGCTTTAGTGACAGTGACTTGGAGAAATATATCAATCACTATCTTATCTGGAAGATCAACTCCCACTTGATTCAAGCGATTGTAGTACCCAGACAATCTGAGTACATGCTCAACGATTGAGCTATTCTCCTTCATCTTACAGGCAAAGAATCTTGTTGGAGATCTCATATCTCGCAACACAGGCATGAGCCTGAGATCACAATCTCTGCTCCTAGAACATCTCATATGTTCCGTGACGTTCAAAACGTTTCGGAGCCTCAATTCTAAGCCGTAATGCATGACGCACTAAACTATCAAGTACTCATCGAAACGTGCCTGTCAGATGTTCACAACATCTATAGACGATGCTAGAGGGGGTGGCGCACCGAGCGGTGCATTAAGGACATAAGCCTTTTGTGCAGCAATGAGGACAATCCTCAGATCACGGACCCAGTCCGCAATATTGCTACCAACATCTTTCAACTCTATTTCTCTAGGAACATATACAAATTTAAGGGAGCTACAGCGCGAGCTAGTAATCTTCAACATAATTTGCAAAGACACTTTGACTATGTTCATGATAATGAGTTCAATTAATCATATTACTTAAGAACTCCCACTCAAATTGACATCCCTCCGATCATTCGAGTGATACATGATCCAAATTCACCAACTCAAGGCCGATCATCACGTGAGTTGAGGTGGCTGGAATGGTGAACATCATTATGTTGATCATATCTACTATATGACTCATGTTCGACCTTTCGGTCTCTCGTGTTCCGAGGCCATGTCTGTACATGCTAGGCTCGTCAAGTTTAACCCGAGTGTTCTACGCGTGCAAATCTGGCTTGCACCCGTTGTATGTGAACGTAGAGTCTATCAAACCCGATCATCACGTGGTGTCTTAACACGACAAACTTTCACAATGGTGCACACTCGGGGAGAACACAGTTCATCTTGAAATTCAAGTGAGGGATCACCTTATAATGCTACCGCCGTACTAAGCAAAACAAGGTGCATAAAAGGATTAACATCTCATGCAATTCATAAGTGACATGATATGACCATGAACTTGTGTTTAAGATCTCCATCTTCGAAACACCGGCATGATCTCCATTGTCACCGGCACAACACTATGATATCCATCATCTTGATCTCCATCAATGTGTTGCCATTGGGGTTGTGGCGCCAGCCCTGCTTCTACTTCTATTGCTACCGCTTAGTGATAAAGTAAAGCATTACATAGCGCTTAATGATTGACACGCAGGTCATACAATAATTAAAGACAACCCTATGGCTCCTGCCGGTTGCCGTACTCAACGACATGCAAATCGTGAAATTCTATACATCACATGATCATCTCATACATCACATATATCTCATCATGTAATTGGCCATATCACATCACAACATACCCTGCAAAAACAAGTTAGACGTCCTCTAATTGTTGTTGCATGTTTTACGTGGCTGCTACGGGTATCTAGCAAGAACTATTCTCACCTACGCATAAACCACAACGGTGATACATAGATTTCTTTTCAACCTTCTCAAGGACCGCCTTTGTCGGATCCGATCCAACTAAAGTGAGAGAAACTGTCACCCACAAGCCATCTAAGCAACAAGTTGCGTCGAGGGAACCGGTCTCTCGTAAGCGTACGAGTAATGTTGGTCCGGGCCGCTTCATCTCACAATCCCGCTGAACCAAAATCCGACCAAGGGAGGAAGCAATCAAAGCATCAACGCCCACAAACCTTTTGTGTTCTACTCGAGATCTCATCGAACCATCAACCTAGCTCATGATGCCACTGTTGGGGAACGTCGCATGGGAAACAAAAATTTTCCTACGCACACGCAAACCTATCCATGGTGATGAGAATCTACGAGAGGGAGAGTGGATCTACGTACCCTTGTAGATCGCTAAGCGGGAAGTGTTAAGAAACGCGGTTGGTGTAGTCAAACTTCTTCACGATCCAAATCGCCGAGCGTCCCGCGATCCAATCACGAACCGTCCCGCGAACACATCATGATCCGTCCCGTGAACTCATCATGATCCGTCTCACGATCTTGATCACGATCTGTCCCGCGAACTCATCACGATCCGTTCCGTGATCACATCACGAACCGTCTCGCGATCTCGATCACGGTCCTTCCGATCTAGCGCCAAACGGACGGCACCTCCGCGTTCAACACACGTGCAGCTTGATGACGATCTCCACCGTATCGATCCAGCGAGAGGAGGTGGAGAGGAGAGAGAGTTCACCGGCAGCGTGACGGCGCTCCGGTGATGGTAGTGGAGCAATTCTGGCAGGGCTTCGCCTAAGCGCTGCAGAAAACCGATCTAGAGGAGAAACTATGCACCGGTGTAACGGGTAGCACGTGGCCGGAAATTCTGTCCAAAAATCACCCAATCCACTAGTATATATAGGAGTAGAGGATAGGAGAGGTAGCCAAGGCCTTTGGGTCGGCCTAAATAGGAGGTGGGAAGCAATCCTACTTCACCTCCAATCCTAGTTGGAGTAGGATTGCCTCCTACTTCACCTCCAATCCTACTTCTCCTCTCCACCTCCTCTTGCTGGATCAAGACGGTGGAGATCGTCATCAAGCTGCACGTGTGCTGAACGCGGAGGTGTCGTCCATTCGGTACTAGATCGGAAGGATCGTGATCAAGGCCACGGGACGTTCGTCATCGGATCGCGGGATGGGTCGTGACAAGATCGCGGGATGGTTCGTGATTGGTTCGCGAGACGGTTCGTGATTAGATTGCGAGACTCTCGGCGATTTGGATTGCGAAGAAGTACGACTACGCCAACCGCGTTTCTTAATGCTTCCCGCTTAAGCGATCTACAAGGGTACGTAGATCCACTATCCCTCTCGTAGATGCTCATCACCATGGATAGGTTTGCGTGTGCATAGGAAAAAATCTATTTCCCATGCGACGTTCCCCAACAGTGGTATCAGAGCCAGGTTGATGGTTCGATGAGATCTCGAGTAGAACACAAAAGGTTTGTGGGCGTTGATGCTTAGATTGCTTCCTCCCTTAGTCGGATTTTGGTTCAGCGGGATTGTGAGATAAAACGGCTCAGACCAACATTACTCGTACGCTTACGAGAGACCGGTTCCCTCGACGCAACTTGTTGCTTAGACGGCTTGCGGGCGACAGTGTGTCTCACTTTAGTTGGATCGGATCCGACAAAGGCGGTCCTTGAGAAGGTTGAAAAGCAATCTATGTATCACCGTTGTGGTTTATGCGTAGGTGAGAATCGTTCTTACTAGATACCCGTAGCAGCCACGTAAAACATGCAACAACAATTAGAGGACGTCTAACTTGTTTTTGCAGGGTATGTTGTGATGTGATATGGCCAATTACATGATGAGATATATATGATGTATGAGATGATCATGTGATGTATAGATTTTCACGACTTGCATGTCATTGAATACGGCAACCGGCAGGAGCCATAGGGTTGTCTTTAATTATTGTATGACCTACATGTCAATCATTAAGCGCTATGTAATGCTTTACTTTATCGCTAAGCGATAGCAATAGAAGTAGAAGCAGAGCTGGCGCCACAACCCCAATGGCAACACATTGATGGAGATCAAGATGATGGAGATCATGGTGTTGTGCCGGTGACGATGGAGATCATGTCGGTGTTTCAAAGATGGAGATCTTAAACACAAGTACATGGCCATATCATGTCACTTATGAATTGCATGAGATGTTAATCCTTTTATGCACCTTGTTTTGCTTAGTACGGCGGTAGCATTATAAGGTGATCCCTCACTTGAATTTCAAGATAAACTGTGTTCTCCCAGAGTGTGCACCGTTGCGAAAGTTCGTCGTGTCGAGACACCACGTGATGATCGGGTGTGATAGACTCTACGTTCACATACAACGGGTGCAAGCTAGATTTGCACGTGCAGAACACTCGGGTTAAACTTGACGAGCCTAGCATGTACAGACATGGCCTCGGAACACAAGAGACCGAAAGGTCGAACATGAGTCATATAGTAGATATGATCAACATAATGATGTTCACCATTGAAACCAGCTTAACTCACGTGATGATTGGACTTGAGTTGGTGAATTTGGATCATGTGACACTCAGATGACCTGAGGGATGTCAATTTGAGTGGGAGCTTTAGTAATTTGATTAACTAAACTCATTATCATGAACAATAGTCTAAGTAACCTTTGCATATTTATGTTGTAGATCAATGGCTCGCGCAGTAGCACCCCTGAATTTTAATGCGTTCCTAGAGAAAGCTAAGTTGAAAGTTGACGAAAGTAACTTTGTTGATTGGGCCCGTAATCTGAGGATTATCCTTACGGCTTCCCAGAAACAATATGTCCTTGATGTACCGCTTGGTGACCAACTAGAAGACATGACCTTCGAAGACGTTAAGAACGCTTGGGAGGCTCGTGCTGGAGACTACTCAATAGTTCAGTGTGCAATATTGTATGGCTTAGAACCGGGACTTCAAAGACGTTTTGAACGTCATGGAGCATATGAGATGTTCCAGGAGTTGAAGTTTATCTTTCAGAAGAATGCCCGGATCGAGAGGTATGAGACCTCCAGTAAGTTCTATGCTTGCAAGATGGAGGAGAACGGGTCTATTAGTGAGCATATACTCAGAATGTCTGGGTACTCAAACTGTCTAGCTGAGTTGGGAATTGCCCTTCCGCAAGAGGCGATCATTGATAGAGTTCTCCAATCACTGCCACCTAGTTACAAAAGTTTTGTGATGAACTATAACATGCACGGGATGAACAAGTCATCATCTGAGCTGTTTGCGATGCTGAAAGTCGCTGAGTCTGAAATCCAGAAAGAACATCAAGTGTTGATGGTCAATAAAACCACTAGTTTCAAGAAAAATGGCAAGGGCAAAGGCAAGAAGGGTAAAACCAAGAAGGATGGCAAAGCAGTTGCTACTCCTACAAAGAAGCCTAAGCATGGACCTAAGCCAGAAACTGAGTGCTTTCATTGCAAAGGAACTGGTCACTGGAAGCAGAACTGCCCCAAGTACCTGGCTGACAAGAAGGCGGCCAACGACAAACAAGGTATATATGATATACATGTTATTGATGTGTACCTTACTAGTTCTCGTAGTAGTGCCTAGGTATTTGATACCGGTTCGGTTGCTCACATTTGCAACTCAAAGCAGGAACAACGGAATAAACGAAGACTGGCAAAGGACGAAGTGAGGATGCGCGTGGGAAATGGTTCCAAGGTTGATGTGATCGCCGTCGGCACGCTCTCTCTTCGATTACCATCAGGATTAGTGATGAACCTAAATAATTGTTATTTAGTGCCTGCGTTAAGCATGAACATTATATCTGGATCTTGTTTATTGCGAGACGGTTACTCATTTAAATCAGAGAATAAAGGTTGTTCTATTTATATGAGTGATATCTTTTATGGTCATGCACCCAATCTTAGGGGTTTATTCATATTGAATCCTGATAGTGATGACACACATGTTCGTAACATTGATGCCAAAAGATGTAGAGTAGTTAATGATAGTACCACTTTCTTGTGGCACTGCCGTTTAGGTCATATTGGTGTAAAACGCATGAGGAAGCTCCATGCTGATGGACTTTTGGAGTCACTTGATTTTGAATCACTTGACACATGTGAACCATGCCTGATGGGCAAGATGACTAAAATGCCGTTCTCAGGAACAATGGAACGGGCAAGTGACTTATTGGAAATCATACATACTGATGTGTACGGTCCAATGAATGTTGCAGCGCGCGGTGGATATCGTTACTTTCTCACCTTCACTGATGACTTGAGTAGATATGGGTATATTTACTTGATGAAACACAAGTCTGAAACGTTTGAAAAGTTCAAGCAATTTCAGAGTGAAGTTGAGAATCATCGTAACAAGAAGATTAAATTTCTGCAATCTGATCGAGGAGGTGAATATCTGAGTTATGAGTTTGGCAGTCACTTAAGACAATGTGGAATTGTTTCACAGTTGACACCGCCCGGAACACCACAGCGTAATGGTGTGTCTGAACGTCGTAATCGAACCTTATTAGATATGGTGCGTTCTATGATGTCTCTTGCCGATTTGCCACTATCATTTTGGGGTTATGCATTAGAGAAAGCTGCATTCACTTTAAATAGGGCACCATCGAAATACGTTGAGACGACACCATATGAACTGTGGTTTGGCAAAAAGTCGAAGTTGTCGTTTCTTAAAGTTTGGGGATGTGATGCTTATGTCAAAAAGCTTCAGCCTGAAAAGCTGAAACCCAAAGCGGAGAAATGCGTGTTCATAGGATACCTGAAAGAGACGGTCGGGTATACCTTCTATGTCAGATCCGAGGGCAAAGTGTTTGTCGCTAGGAACGGAACATTTCTTGAGAAAGAGTTTCTCTCGAAAGAATTGAGTGGGAGGAAAATAGAGCTTGATGAGGTTATTGAACCTTTACTTCAACCAGAGAGTAGCACAACACAGAAAGATGTTTCTGTGGAACCTACAATGGTAGAAGAGGAAGTTAATGATGATGAGCATGAAGCTTCAGATCAAGCTGCTATTGAACCTCGTAGGTCGACAAGGACGCGTACTACTCTCGAGTGGTACGGCAACCCTGTCTTGGAGGTCATGTTGTTAGACAACAATGAACCTACGAGCTATGGAGGAGCAGTGATGGGCCCGGATTCCGAGAAATGGTTAGAGGCCATGAAATCTGAGATGGGATCCATGTATGAAAACAAAGTGTGGACTTTGGAAGTACTACCTGAAGGGCGAAAGGCCATTCAGAACAAATGGATCTATAAGAAGAAGACGGACGCAGACGGTAATGTCACCGTCTATAAAGCTCGACTTGTGGCAAAGGTTTTTTTCACAAGTTCAAGGAGTTGACTACGATGAGACTTTCACACCCGTAGCGATGCTTAAGTCTGTCAGAATCATGTTGGCAATAGCTGCTTATTTCGACTATGAAATTTGGCAGATGGATGTCAAAACGGCGTTCCTCAACGGTTTCCTTGAGGAAGAGTTGTATATGATGAAACCCGAAGGTTTTGTCGATCCAGAGAATGCTAACAAAGTTTGCAAACTCCAGCGATCCATTTATGGACTAGTGCAAGCATCTCGGAGTTGGAACAAGCGCTTTGATGAGGTGATCAAAGCGTTTGGGTTTATACAAGTTTATGGAGAAGCTTGTATTTACAAGAAAGTGAGTGGGAGCTCTATAGCATTTCTAGTGTTATATGTGGATGACATATTACTGATCAGAAACGATATAGAAATACTGGAAAGCGTGAAGGAATATTTGAATAAGAGTTTTTCAATGAAGGACCTAGGAGAAGCTGCTTTCATATTAGGCATTAAGATCTATAGAGATAGCTCGAGACGCTTAATAGCACTTTCACAGAGCACATACCTTGATAAAGTTTTGAAGAAGTTCAAAATGGAGCAGTCCAAGAAAGGGTTCTTGCCTGTGTTACAAGGTGTGAAGTTGAGTAAGACTCAATGCCCAGTGACTGCAGAAGATAAAGAAAAGATGAGTGTCATCCCCTATGCTTCAGCCATAGGCTCTATCATGTATGCAATGCTGTGCACAAGACCCGATGTCATCCTTGCCATAAGTATGGCCGAAAGGTTTCAAAGTGATCCCGGAGTGGAGCAATGGCAAGCGGTCAAGAATATCCTTAAGTACCTTAACAGGACTAAGGACATGTTTCTCGTTTATGGAGGTGATGAAGAGCTCGTCGTAAAGGGTTACGTCGATGCAAGCTTTGACACTGATCCAGACGACTCTAAGTCGCAAACCAGATACGTATTTATTCTTAACGGGGGAGCGGTAAGCTGGTGCAGTTCCAAGCAAAGCGTGGTAGCTGATTCTACGTGCGAAGCGGAGTACATCGCAGCCTCGGAGGCGGCGAAGGAAGGTGTCTGGATGAAGCAGTTCATGACAGATCTTGGAGTAGTGCCTAGTGTGCTGAATCCAATAAATCTGTGCCGTGACAACACTGGTGCCAATGCTCTAGCCAAGGAACCAAGGTTTCACAAGAGGACCAGACACATAAAGCGACGCTTCAACTCCATCCGGTTCTACATCGAGGAGAAGGACATAAATATTAGCAAAGTGCACAACTACATTCACTTTAAATAGGGCACCATCTAAATCCGTTGAGATGACACCGTGTGAATTATGGTTTGATAGAAACCTAAGCTGTCATTTCTTAATGTTAAGGGCTGCGAAGATTATGTGAAAAAGTTTTCACCTAATGAACTCGAACCCAAAGCGGACAAATGCATCTTCATATAATACCCTAAAAAAAGTTGGGTATACCTTCTATCTCAGATCCGAGTGCAGAGTGTTTTTTGCTACAAACGGGTCCTTTCTTGAGAAAAAGTTTCTCTCGAAAGAATTGAGTGGGAGGAAGATAGAACTTGATGAGGTTATTGAACCTTTGTTTCAACGAGAGAGTAGCACAGCGCAGGAAGATGTTTCTTTGAAGCCTGCATTAGTTGAAGAGGAAATTAATGATGATGATCATGAAGCTTCGGATCAAGTTACTATCGAACCTCGTAGGCTGACAAGGACGTGTACTGCTCCTGAGTAGTACGACAACCCTTTTCTTAGAGGTCATGTTGTTGGACAACGATGAACCTACGAGCTATGGAGAAGCGATGATGGGCCTAGATTCCAACAAATGGTTAGAGGCCATGAAATCCGAGAAAGGATCCATGTATGAAAACCAAGTATAGTCTTTGGTGGACTTGCTTGTTAGACGACAGGTCGTCGAGTATGAATGGATTGTTCAAATGAAGACAGACGCTGATGGTGAATGTCACCATTTATGAAGCTCGACTGGTCGCAAAAGAAGTTTCCGCCAAGTTCAGGGAGTTGATTACAATGAGACTTTCTCACTCATAGCGATGCTAGAGTCTATTGGAATTATGTTAGCAGTTGCTGCGTTTTTCCATTATGAAATACTGGCACATGGATGTCAAAACTGTTGGAAATATGCCCTAGAGGCAATAAGAAATTAGTTGTTATCATATTTCCTTGTTCATGATAATCGTTTTTTATCCATGCTATAATTGTATTGATCGGAGACTTAAATGCATGTGTGGATACATAGACAAAACCATGTCCCTAGTATGCCTCTAATGGACTAGCTCGTTAATCAAAGAATGGATAAGGTTTCCTAGCCATGGACATGAGATGTCATTTGATAATGGGATCACATCATTAGGAGAATGATGTGATGGACAAGACCCAAACTACAAACGTAGCATATGATCGTGTCAGTTTATTGCTACTGTTCTCTGCATGTCAAGTATATGTTCCTATGACCATGAGATCATGCAACTCACGGATATCGGAGGAGTGCCTTATGTGTATCAAACGTCGCAATGTAACTGTGTGACTATATAGGTGCTCTACAGGTATCTCCGAGGGTGTCTGTTGAGTTGGCATGGATCGAGACTGGGATTTGTTACTCCGTGTGACGGAGAGGTATCTCGGGGCCCACTCGGTAATGCAACATCACAATAAGCCTTGCAAGCAAATGTGACTAATTGTTAGTTGCGGGATCTTGTATTACGGAACGAGTAAAGAGACTTGCCGGTAACGAGGTTGAACTAGGTATGGAGATACCGACGATCGAATCTCGGGCAAGTAACATACCGAAGAACAAAGGGAAGGTTATACGGTATTAACTGAATCCTTGACATAGAGGTTCGACCGATAAAGATCTTCGTAGAATATGTAGGAATCAATGTGGACGTCCAGGTCCCTCCATTGGTTATTGGCCGTAGAGGTGTCTCGGTCATGTCTACATAGTTCTCGAACCCGCAAGGTCTGCACAATTAAGGTTCGGTGACGTTTCGGTATTGTAGAGTTATGTATGGTGGTGACCGAAGGTTGGTCGGAGTCCCGGATGAGATCCTAGACATCACGAGGAGCTCCGGAATGGTCCGGAGGTAAAGATTCATATATAGGAAGTCCCAGTTTGGTCGCCGGAAAAGTTTCGGGCTCATCGGTAGTGTACCGAGAGTGCCGGTAGTGTACCGAGAGACCTCTGGGAGGGGTATTTCGACCCCAAGAGGTCCATGGTCTGTGGGAGACTATTAACCAGCCCTTAGTGGGCTGGGAAAACAGCCACAAAGGCCCATGGCGCAGGAGAGAAAGTCCTAAAGGAAAAAGTGGAAAATCAGCCAATAGGGAGCAATCCTAGTCCAACTAGGATTGGAGGTGGAATAGGATTCCACCCCCTCCTAGCCGGCCGAACCAAGGAGATTGTGTCTGCCTCTCCTCTCCCCTCCTCCTATATATACTAGTGGAATAGCTAGGGTTTTGGCAGTTTTTTACGGCCACGTGCTACCCGTTCCACCGGTGCTCCTCTAGATTAGTTTTTCGCAGTGCTTAGGCGAAGCCCTGCCGGAATTGCTCCACCACCACCATCACCGGAGTGCCGTCACGCTGCCGGTGAACTCTCTCTCCTCTCCACCTCCTCTTGCTGGATCAAGAAGGTGGAGATCGTCATCAAGCTGCACGTGTGCTGAGCGCGGAGGTGTCGTCCGTCCGGTACTAGATCGGAAGGATCGTGATCAAGGCCACGGGACGTTCGTGATCGGATCGTGGGATAGATCGTGATGAGATCGCGGGACGGTTCGTGATTGGTTCGCGGGACGGTTCGTGATTACATTGTGGGACTCTTGGCGATTTGGATCGCGAAGAAGTACGACTACACCAACCGCGTTTCTTAACGCTTCCCGCTTAAGCGATCTACAAGGGTACGTATATCCACTCTCCCTCTCATAGATGCTCATCACCATGGATAGGTTTGCGTGCGCGTAGGAAATTTTTTGTTTCCCATGCAACGTTCCCCAACAAAAACATCGTTTCCCTCCTTGAGGAAAGGTTGTATGAGATACAACCAGAAGGTTTTGTCAGTCCTAAGGATGCTAACAGGTGTGGAAGCTTTAGTGAGCCTTTTATGGACTGAAGCAAGCATCTCGGAGTTGGAATATGCACTTTGATGAGGTGATCAAGTTTTTTGAGTCTATACAAAGTTTATGAGAAACTTGTATTTGAATTAAAGTGAGTGGGAGCACTCTAGAGTTTCTGATAAGTATATGTGGATGACATATTGTTGATCGGAAATAATGTAGAATTTCTGGAAAGCATAAGCGGTTGTTTGAAAAGTGATTTTCAAAGGAAGACCTGGTTAAAGCTACCAAATTGTTGAGCATCAAGTTCTATAGTGATAAGATGTTTGATGAGACTTTCAATGAGTACATACCTTGACAAGATTTTGAAATAGTTCAAAATGGATCAGTTGGAGAAAGAGTTCTCGCCTGATTTGTAAGGTGTGAAGTTGAGTGAGACTCAAAGCTTGACCATGGCAGAAGAAAGACAAAGGACGAACATCGTCCCCTATGCTTTAGCCATAGGCTCTGTATAGTATGCCATGTTGTGTACCGCACCTGTGTGTGCCTTGCCATGAGTCTGTCAAGGGGTACAAGAGTGATCCAGGAGTGGATCACTGGACAGCGGTCAAGATTATCCTTAGTAACTAAAAGACTAAGGAAATGTTTCTCGGTTATGGAGGTGATAAAGAGTTCGTCGTAAAGATTTACGTCGATGCAAGCTTTAACACCAATTCAGATGACTCTTGGTAGCAATCCGGATACGTATAGTGGAGCAATCATTTGGAATAGCTCCAAGTGGAGTGTGGTAGAAGTGTATATAGTATGACATGGAGAATTGCAAAGTACACACGGATCTGACTGTTGCAGACCCGTTGACTAGTAAACCTCTCTCACATGCAAAGCATGATCGAGCCCCAGAACTCATTGGGTGTTAGATTCATAACAAATGTGAATCACATGGTGATGTGAACTAGATTATTGACTCTAGTGCAAGTGGGAGACTGTTGGAAATATGCCCTAGAGGCAATAATAAATTAGTTATTATCATATTTCCTTGTTCATGATAATCGTTTATTATCCATGCTACAATTGTATTGATCGGAGACTTCGATACATGTGTGGATACATAGACAAAACCATGTCCCTAGTATGCCTCTAATAGGCTAGCTCGTTGATAAAAGATGGTTAAGGTTTCCTAGCCATGGACATTAGATGTCATTTGATAACGGGATCACATCATTAGGAGAATGATGTGATGGACAAGACCCAAATTACAAATGTAGCATATGATCGTGTCAGTTTATTGCTACTGTTTTATGCATGTCAAGTATATGTTCCTATGACCATGAGATCATGCAACTCACGGACACCGGAGGAGTGCCTTGTGCGTATCAAACGTTGCAACGTAACTGGGTGACTATAAAGGTACTCTACAGGTATCTTCGAGGGTGTCTGTTGGGTTGGCATGGATCAAGACTGAGATTTGCTACTCTGTGTGATGGAGAGGTATCTTAGGGCCCACTCGGTAATACAACATCACAACAAGCCTTGCAAGAAATGTGACTAAGTGTTAGTCACGGGATCTTGTATTATGGAACGAGTAAAGAGACTTGCCGGTAACAAGGTTGAACTAGGTATGGAGATACCGACGATCAAATCTTGGGCAAGTAACATACCGAAGATCAAAAGGAACGTCATAAGGGATTAATTGAATCCTTGACATAAAGGTCCGACCGATAAAGATCTTCGTAGAACATGTAGGAACCAATATGGACATCCAGGTCCCGCTATTGGTTATTGACCGTAGAGGTGTCTTGGTCATGTCTACATAGTTCTCGAATCCGCAGGGTATGCACACTTAAGGTTCGGTGACGTTTCGGTAGTATAGAGTTGTGTATGGTGGTGATCGAAGGTTGTTCGGAGTCCCGGATGAGATCCCAGACATCACGAGGAGCTCCAGAATGGTCCGTAGGTAAAGATTGATATATAGGAAGTCCTATTTTGGTCGCCGGAAAAGTTTCGGGCTCATCGATAGTGTACCGGGAGTGCCGGTAGTGTACCGAGAGACCATTGGGAGGGGTATTTCGACCCAAGAGGCTACATGGGATGTGGGAGAGTGATTACCAGCCCTTAGTGGGCTGGTGGAAGTCCCACACAAGGCCCATGCGGCTGGGAGAAGAAACCCAAAGAGAAAAGGTGGAAAAAAGGCAAAAAGGCAAAAAAGGGAAGGAGTCCTAGTCCAACTAGGATTGGAGGAGGATTCCTCCTCTCCTAGTTGGTTCGGCCGAAGCCTCCAAGGGCTGGCCTTGCACCAAGCCTCCTCCTCTCTCTTCCTCTTATATATACTAGAGGATGTAGGGTTTTTGCACCTGATTTTCAGCCACGTGCTACCCGTTCCTCTAGTGCATAGTTTCTCCTCTAGATCGGTTTTCTGTAGTGCTTAGGCGAAGCCCTGCCGGAATTGCTCCACCACCATCGCCGGAGGTCCATCGCGCTGCCGTAGAATTCGTCTACCTCTCTGCTCTCTCTTGCTGGATCAACAAGGCAGAGATCGTCCTCAAGCTGTACGTGTGCTGAACGCGGAGGTGCCGTCCGTTCGGCACTAGATCGGAAGCACCGTGATCAAGATCGCGGGACGGATCGTGATGAGATCGTGGGACGGATCTTGATGACTTCGCGGGACAGATCGTGATTGGATCACAGGATGAATCGTGATGAGATCGTGGGACGCTCGGTGATTTGGATCGCGAAGACGTTCGACTACACCAACCGCGTTTCTTAACGCTTCCCTCGTAGCGATCTACAAGGGTACGTAGATCCACTCTCCCTTTCGTAGATGCTCATCACCACGGATAGATCTTGTGTGTGCGTAGGAAATTTTTTGTTTCCCATGCTACATTCCCCAACAGTGCGGTAGTATCGCACGGGGCGGAACTTCGCAAGAACACAAATCAGACCATATTGGTACACCCCTAGATCAAAAAATACCCCGTTTAATCCTATCAATACGCACTTCTATCGCACTAACACTTGCAAAACATCTCCTCATGCATAGATTGAATCCAGACAAAACTAGACCATCTCATACTTCCCCAAAAGCCTAGATTCAAAAATAGAGAGGCAAAACACAAGGGGATTGGGGAAATACCGGGGTCCATTGCAAGAGGACGATGTGGAGAACGATCCCACCGAAGCAAATAAGGATCGGGTGGCCGGAGAGGGAGATCCGACGAGGAGTTCCGGCGGCAGTTGAGAGAAGGAGAGAGAGACGTGGGGAGAAGAGAGAAAATGGGGTATGGGGGAGATGGGAAACCCCCCTGCCTGCTCATAACCCCCACGCGCACACGCCGGTACGGTAGTACCGCAGTCATCGCAGTAGTACCGCTCAATGAGCGGAAGTAATTTTTTTACTTCCACGCGGTAAGCGGTAGTACCGCTCTAGCGGTAGTACCGCGCTCCTCCACAGTAGTACCGTGCTTCCTTCTTGATGTATAAAAGTAGGAATAAAACCAAAACGAGAAGGAGGGAGAAATTTCCAGTGAGATTGCCAAAATCCGCACAACACAAGGGATAAGATAAATGATGATCTAAGAAAAAACACGAGCATGGTTCATCGGAGAAGAGAATAAATAAAGGACCAACAAGTGAGCCTCTACTTCACACGAAGAGAGGGAAGTGGCCCTAGAGCCACCTATGTTTGAGTCAGATGGTATGGCACCGTGAAGAATTATCCTTGGGCCAATGACCAAGACTCTTCTTTTGAAGCACAGGAACCATCAAAAATGGCAAGTGTGAATGATTTTGATTAGTTTATGCATAATAGGAGGAGGGATAGTTCATTGAGAGAACTAGACTCCCCCTAAATCCATGCCTAAACCTAGACAAGACATAATGATGAGTGTGGTGAGGTGTGCACTAAGTCAATCCACATTGCTCGAATCAATGATATTTAGCTCATGCCTTAACTTGCAAAATCTTGCTTCATCTAATGGCTTTGTAAAAATATCTGCAAGTTGCTCGTTAGTGTTGAGGTGGATAAGGTTGATATCTCCTCGCTTGACGTGATCCCGGAGAAAATGATGACGGATCTCGATGTGCTTTGTCTTGCCATGTTGCACCGGGTTGTTGGAGATCTCAATGGCACTTTGATTGTCACAGTAAAGAGGCACTTTGTCACAATGGACACCGTAATCCTTTAAAGTTTTCCTCATCCATAGAATCCGAGCACAACAACTGGTAGCAGCTACATACTCGGCCTCGATGGACGAGAGAGAAACACAATTTTGTTTCTTTGAATACCAACTTACCAAAGACCGGCCAAGAAATAGGCAGCCTCCAGAAGTGGACTTTCAATTCACACGGTCTCCCTCCCAATCCGAGTCAGTATATCTAACTAGATCAAATTAAGCCCCCTTGGGATACCATAAGCCAAAGTTTTGGGTATGAGCCAAATATCGAAAGATTCGTTTGACAGCCACATGGTGACTCTCCTTAGGTGCGGATTGAAATCGTGCAGAAATGCCCACACTCAACATGATATCCGGTCTAGATGCACAAAGGTAAAGTAAGGATCCAATCATGGAGCGATATACCTTTTAATCCACCGCTTTACCATTGGGATCGCTGTCAAGATGGCATTTGAGAGGCATGGGAGTGTTGGCCTTGGGAGGATTGAGCTCATACATCTTGAACCTCTTGAGCATGTCTTGAGTGTATTTGGCTTGATTGATGAGGTACCTTGATTGCGTTGCTTGACTTCGAAACCAAGAAAGTACTTCAACTCTCCCATAATGGACATCTCAAACTTGTTTGTCGTCAAAGTGGCAAACTCTTCATTGAAAGCTTTGTTAGGAGAACCAAAAATAATATCATCAACATATAGTTGGCATATGAACAAGTTCCCATTGACCCTCTTTGTAAAAAGAGTGGGATTGATTTTCCCAATTTCAAACCCACGGTCTTGCAACATCTCGGTAAGGTGCTCATACCATGCACACGGGGCTTGTTTAAGGCCATAGAGAGCCTTATCGAGAACGTATACATGATTGGGGAACTTGGGATCCTCAAACCCCGGGGGTTGCTTGACATACACCAACTCCTTAAGAGGACCATTAAGAAAAGCACTCTTGACATCCATTTGATATAATTGAAAGTTATGATGAGAGGCATATGAAAGAAACATGCGAATAGATTCAAGATGAGCAACGGGAGCAAAAGTTTCACCGTAGTCGATACCCTCGACTTGGGAGTATACTTATGCCACCAATCTTGCCTTGTTGCGAATGACGATACCGTTCGCATCTTGCTTGTTTTTGAAGATACATTTGGTTCCAATGACGCTGTGGTTCTCCTTAGGTCTTGGCACCAATCGCCAAACTTGGTTGCGTTCAAAGTTGTTGAGTTCATCGTGCATAGCTTCAACCCACTCCATATCCCCGAGTGCATCTTGTACCTTGAGGGGCTCAATGCAAGAAACAAACGCGTGATGTTCACAAAAGATTGTTAATTGTTTACGAGTGGTTACCCCTTTTTTCCAGTCGCTGTAGACATTCTCCAGCAGATGTTGTTTAGCTCTGAGCTTGGCAGTATTCTTGGCGACTCGTCTCTCTAAGATTTCCTCCATGGTAGGTTGAGGGACGACATTTTGTGAGTCATCATCTTGATGATCTTGAGTGCCTTCTTGAGCTTGCACTTGATCTTGAAGAAGATCTTGATCTTGAGATTGCTCGGAGACAGGAACTTGATCTTGGGCATCACTTGGTGAGACACCATCATCAGTGAGTTGATATTGCCCTTGATCTTGTTCATGTGGTAGAGTATCTTCATTTTGTTCTTCGGAAGTGTGTGGGTCTAGCGTCGGTGATGGTTCCACTTGAGTGGAACATTGTCCTTCTCCTTCAGCCACAAGGGGTTCCTCAACGGGTAGGAAGTATCCCACACCCATTCTTCTTATGGATTGGGGAGGAATTTCATCACCTACATCACAAAGACCACTTTGCTCCACTTGGGAGGCATTATTTTCATCAAACTCTATGTTACTCGTCTCCTCAATGAGTCTCGTGGACTTGTTGAGGACACGGTAAGCATGAGAGTTTGCAGCATAACCAACAAATATGCCCTCATGGGCTCTAGATTCAAATTTAGACAAACGAACACCTTTCTTGAGAATGAAACACTTACAACAGAACACCCGAAAGTATGAGAGGTTGGGCTTGTTCCCGGTGAGAATCTCATATGGGGTCTTGTTCAACCCTTTGCGAAGATAGAGCCGGTTAGATGCATGGCACGCTATGTTGATGGCTTCGGCCCAAAATTTGTACGAAGATTTAAACTCCGCCATCATGGTTCTAGCCGCATCAATCAACGTCCTGTTCTTCCTCTCAGCAACACCATTTTGTTGAGGGGTGTAAGGTGTGGAATATTGATGCTTGATCCCTTCATCACTGAGAAACTCATTCAGGGTGTAGTTCTTGAACTCGGTGCCGTTGTCACTTCTAATCATCAAAATCTTTGCATCATGTTAGCATTGGACTTTATTTGCAAAGTCGATGACGGTCTGTTAAGTCTCACTCTTCTTCTTGAAAAAATACACCCAAGTATATCTCGAGTAATCATCCACAATCACTAAGAAGTATTTTCTTCCTCCAAGACTATCATAAGATGGAGGACCAAAGAGATCCATGTGAAGGAGCTCTAAGGTCCTCTTAGACTAAATTGTAGTGGTTGGACGATGAGTCTTCTCATGTAGCTTTCCTTTGATATAAGCACTGCAAGCGCGATCTTTGGCAAAACTTACGTTTGTTAGTCCAAGAATGTGATCCCCTTTGAGGAGGCTTTGCAAAGATCTCATATTGACATGGGCTAGCCGGCGATGCCAGAGACATCCCACATCAACTTTAGCCATTAGGCAAGTCGCGGTCTTAGTGGGTTGCTCCGAGAAGTTCACCACATAGAAACCGTTCTCGACATGCCCAACAAAAGCTACTTTAAGAGTCTTGCTCCACAAAAGGGTCACAGAGTCAATGCCAAAGAAGGTACTGAAACCCATGACTGCAAGTTGATGAACAGAAAGTAAATTGGATGTGAGTGTCTCAACAAGCATGACATTCTCTATGGAGAGTTCCGGAGAGACTATCACTTTGCCAAGACCCAATACCTTAGAAATTGCATCATCACCAAATGAGACTTGGGTGGCCATATATGTGTCAGGATGAACGTCCACCGCCAAGTCCTTGCTTACGGTCATATGATTTGTCGCTCCACTATCGAGCAACCATGATGTTCCTCCGGAAGCAAACCCCTTATTGATACCTTTAGCCATGAGGCACCTCGCGACGATGTTCTCATTGGGGGCGTCGAAGAGTGATGCCTTTGTCAGGGTAGAAGAGGCAATTGCCACGGATGCCATTGCCATTCCTTCATCGCTTGTGTCTTCATCATCAACATCGTCATCTAAGGCATACTATTCTTGATCTACCAATACTTTGTGAGGAGCCTTCTTGACAAAGTTGGTTTTGTTTGGGAAGGACTTGGCTTTATCTTTGCGAATGAGCTTGCCGCCATTGTCCTCCCTCTTCTCATATGGACAATCCACCACAAAGTGACTTACATTACCATAGTTGTAGCTACTTCTCACACGTTGCTTTCCCTTTGACCCATTTGAGTTGTTCTTGGAGAAGTTGGGCCTTGAGTTTCTCTTGTTTCCCCAAAATTGTCTGGATGCCAGAGGCATGTGCTCATGGTAAGCATATTTGGTGTCCTCGGGGCTAACCTCTTCTTCTTCTTCTTCTTCTTCCTCTTGACTGGCCTTGGCCTTCAATGCAAGATTGGGAGAGGACTTCCTTGACCGTTGAACATGAGCATTAGCATTGTCGTCTGTCGTGTTTAGGATGTTCATTGCAATGAATTCATCCAACACATCACTAGATGATAAGGTGTGAAAGTCTGGCCTTTGACGAATGATAGCAAACATGGCGTTGTTGTAGGACATGATAGCCTTCAGGAACTTACGCGTATCATCCACATCCTTGCTGCCATGATCCTTGAGAGCAACAGCGAGAGCGGTCACCCTTCTATAGAGCTCACGCGGTTCCTCATCCTCTATCATCACAACCTCATCTGACTGATCAAGAACAACTTCATAGTTTGACCGTTGAATGCTTGAGCTTCCCTTGCACATGGAGATGATGTGTTCCCAACATTCTTTAGCCACAGTGAAGGGCCGCAGATGAGGTAGATCTTTAGGAGGAATCATAGCTTGGAGTATGAACAAGGCGTAAGAATTTAGCTGTTTATCCGCTTGTTCTGTTGGATTAAGATTGTGTGGATCATGAGGATAGTATCCTTCTTCAATGACTCTCATGAGATGAATAGAGCTATGATCTAAATGAGAATTGATACTAAAAACCCAGTTAGCAAAATAATTCTTAACAAGTTTAGGAGGAGGACCAAGATTAACTATATGAGGTGGGTGCACCGGTCCTCCATAGACTACGGGAGGGGGAACCGAGGCAAAGCTCGCCGACCCGTTAACTCTTTGAGCATGAGTATCCTTGTCGGTACTAGCCCCCTCCTTGCCGGAGTTGGCATCCGATGACGAGTTAGTGGGTTTGATCACTTGCCCCGCATCGGTAGACAATTTAAGAGTATTCAGGAAATCTTTAAACATGGATTGAACCTCGGTAGCCATGGAGGATTTTTAGTAAGGACAAAGCCTTGTTCAAATCCTCGCGTGAGACCGTGTTCACACCCATGACCTCGGGAAGTTCTCCCACATGAACCTCTTCGTCATCCATACTCATTGGGTGGTGAAACCCTTAATAAAGAGACGTAGCTCTGATACCAATTGAAAGGATCGATATGGTTGACTAGAGGGAGGGTGAATAGGCAACTAACACTTTTTAACTTTTCTTTAACAATTAAGGTTTAGCATCAAATAAGTTAGCTAGATGTGCAACTAGGTGAACAACCTATATGATGCTAATCAATACAAGTACACAAGCAATCAAGGTTTATGCCACAATAAACACTTGCAAGAAGTAAAGGTGCGAGATACCCAAAAGTGGAGCCGGTGGAGACGAGGATGTGTTACCGAAGTTCCTTCCCTTGTGGGGAAGTACGTCTCCATTGGAGCGGTGTGGAGGCACAGTGCTCCCCAATAAGCCACTAGGGCCACCGTATTCTCCTGACGCCCTCACATAATGCAACATGTCATGATTCCACTATTTGTGCCCTTGAAGGCGGCGACCAAACCTTCACAAACAAGGTTGGGGCAATTTCCACAACTGAATTGGAGGCTCCCAACGACACCACAAAGCTTCACCACAATGGAATGTGGCTCCGAGGTGACCTCAACTGTCTAGGGTGCTCAAACACCCAAGAGTAACAAGATCCACAAAGGATAAGTGGGGGGAATCAAATTTCTCTTGGTGGAAGTGTAGATCGGGGCCTTCTCAACCTATCCCTAGGAAATCAACAAGATTGATTGGCTAGGGAGAGAGATCGGGCGAAAATGGAGCTTAGAGCAACAATGGAGTTTTGGAAAGGAAGAGGTAAGCTTCTTGGAGAAGAAGACCTCCCTTTTATAGTTGGGGACAAGATCCAACCGTTATCCACTCACTCAGCCCTGCGCATCACGGTACTACCACAAAAGTCATGGTACTACCGCAGCCCTGTGCGGTACTACCGCTAGCACAGGAGTAGCTGGCCCTGGCCGTTAGCACTAGGACACAAGCGGTAGAACCGCCGGAGTGTACTACCGCGAGCCCGTGCGGTACTACCGCACGGTTGGCAAAGCCAGCCACTGGAGGTGCACGGTAGGAAAAAATTACTTCCGTGCCAACCTCCGCAGAGGGAAACTCTGCGAAAAAAGTCTGCACGGTAGTACCGGACGAGAATCGCGGCACTACCTTAGTAGGGCGGAAGTAAAAAATTACATCCGCGCCTACTACCGCAGGTGAAGCGGCCAGGGCAGGAGACAGCGGTACTACCGCTCCACGGAGCGGTACTACCGCTGTCACCTGTGGTACTACCGCTCACTGGAGTGGTACTACTGCAGGCCATTGAACCCAAACACCTCGCAAGCGTTCCTTTTACTCAGAGAAGGAAAAACAAGTTGGGGCTCCATTGAAGAGAGGGAGAGGTGGTGCAAAGGAATAGATGTGCACGTGTTGATTCAACCTAGACCTTTCCGATGCGGACCCCCTCTTGATAGTACGGCTTTCCTACGAATCAAATCCACCGGGAAAAAAAGGCATAGAACAACCGTCTTCGAGAGATTTCGAGGGGCACTGAATCGTCTTGTTCCTAGACCTGAGATATCTGAAATGCTCAATGCACACGATTAGTCCGCAAAGGCATTATAATCAATCACCAAAACCACTTAGGGAGAAATATGCCCTTACACTCGGGCAAGTAACATACCGATGGACAAAGGGAATTGTATATGGGATTAATTGAATCCCCGACATCGTGGTTCATCCGATGAGATCATCGTGGAACATGTGGGAGCCAATATGGGTATCCAGATCCCGCTATTGGTTATTGGCTAGAGAGGTGTCTCGGTCATGACTGCATGGTTCCCAAACCCGTAGGGTCTACACACTTAAGGTTCGGTGACGCTAGAGTTGTAATGGGAATTGTATGTGGTTACCGAAAGTTGTTCGGAGTCCCGCATGAGATTCCGGACATCACGAGGAGTTCCGGAATGGTCCGGAGGTGAAGATTTATATATGGGAAGTCCAGTTTCAGTCGCCGGAAAGGTTTCGTGGTTTATCGATATTGTACCGGGACCACCGAAGGGGTTCTGGGGGTCCATCGAGAGGGTTCACCTGCCCCGTAGGGCCTAGTGGGCTGAGGTTGCATGGGAGCCAGCCCCTTAGTGGTCTAGTGTCCCCCCAAGGGCCCATGGCGCCTAGGGTTGGAAACCCTAGGGGCTGGGGGCGCCTCCCACCAAACTTGGGGGGACAATCTTCCCCCCTAGCTTCCGCCCCACCCTAGATTGGATCTAGGGGGCGGCTACCTCCCCCCATTCCCCCTATAAATAGTGGAGGGGTGGGAGAGCAGCAGTAACCCTTCACCTGGCGCAGCCCTTCCCCCTCCTACACCTCCTCCTCCGCATCGCTTAGTGATGCCCTTCCAGAGAACCGCAAGCTCCACCGCCACCACGTCGTCGTGCTGCCGGAGCTCTCCCTCAACTTCTTCTTCCCCCTTGCTGGATCAAGAAGGAGGAGACATCCCCGGTCTGTACGTGCGTTGAACGTGGAGGCACCGTTGTTCGGTGCTTAGATCGGAATCCACCGCGATCTGAATCGCTGCGAGTACGACTCCATCAACCGCGTTCTAGTAACGCTTCCACTTAGTGATCTTCAAGGGTATGAAGATGCACTCCTCCTCTCTCGTTGCTAGCATCTCCTAGATTCATCTTGGTGACACGTAGGAAAATTTTGAATTGTTACTACGTTCCCCCAACATATATATACATGATCATTGCCATGAACATCGCATAATTATTCTCTTTTCTATCAATTGCCCAATAGTAATTTGTTTACCCAGCATATGCCTTTTCCATGAGAGATGCCACTAGGGAACACTACAGCTCCCTGGTCTATTCATTTATATATTTACAAACGCTACTACTACCTTGCTGCCATTATTTGTGTTTTATTTTATTTTGCAATTTACAATTATCTACACACCTCATTTGCTTGCAAATAACGAGATCAAGGGGATTGACAACCCTCTTGCCCGCGTTGGGTGCAATTTGTTTCTTTCTTTGTGTGTAGTCGCTGAAGACGGTTGAGGATTGGTATTCCTATTGGTTCGATAAACCTTGGTTTAATATCTGAGGGAAATACTTACCTGCATTGTGCTGCGATAACCCGTTCCTCTTCACGGAAAACCCAATGCAGATCCCAGTCATTATTACATGATGAGATGAAGAGGAGGAGGAAGTACATCAAGACGATCCACATCAACCTCCCTCACCACCTTCACAAGAGAATGACACCACCAATGAAAATGATGAGGATGATGATGATGAAGAAGCTCCACCATCCTTCAAGCAAAATCTACCACGAGTTCGAGCAAGAGTGAACAAAAAAAATCCCTTAGATGAAATCTTCGGTGACATACAAACTGGAAGAATCACTCACTCTAAAACTCGTCTAGCTAACTTTTGTGAGCATTACTCATTTATCTCTAGCATTGAGCCTTTGAAGGTGGAAGAAGCGCTTGAAGACCCCGATTGGGTAAATGCTATGCACGAGGAGCTACAGAACTTTGAGAGGAATGAAGTGTGGACATTGGTGGAGAAACCCAAAGGAGAGGAAAATGTCATCGGAACCAAATGGGTGTTTCAGAACAACAAGGCGAAGATGGACTAGTCGTATGCAACAAGGCGCGTCTCGTAGCTCAAGGCTACAACCAAGTCGAAGGTATGGACTATGGTGAGACCTATGCCCCCGTTGCTAGACTTGAAGCTATCCACTTTCTTCTAGCTTATGTGAATCACCATGATATCACTCCTTATCAAAAAGATATTAAAAGTGCCTTTTTAAATGATGAAATTGAATAAGAGGTCTATGTTAAACAACCCCCTGGTTTTGTCAATCCTAAGAAATCTAATCATGTCTATAAGCTTCGTAATGCTCTTTATGGTCTTAAACAAGCCCCTCGAGCTTGGTACAAATGCTTAACGGAGTTTCTCATTAAAAAAGGTTTTGAAATTGTTAAAATTGACGCAACCTTGTTCACTAAAATAGTTAATGGTGAAATTTTTGTGTGCCAAATTTATGTGGATGATATTATCTTTGGATCTACTAACCCACATTTTAGTGAGAAATTTGGAAGGTTGATGTCAGAGAAGTATGAGATGTCAATGATGTGTGAGCTGAATTTTTTTTCCTTGGTTTGCAAATCAAGCAAACGAGTGATGGAACTTTCATCTCTCAAACCAAGTATACCTAGGACTTGATCAAGAAGTTCAACATGCAAGAGTGCAAAGGTATGAAAACTCACATGCCTACAAGTGGACATGTTGACCTCACCAAAGAAGACAACCCGATTGATCAAAAGGTTTATCGATCAATGATCGGTTCATTGCTTTATCTATGTGCCTCGCATCCCGATATAATGCTTAGTGTGTGCATGTGCGCTCGTTATCAAGCTACACCTAAAGAGTGTCATCCTAAGGCCGTGAAAAGAATTGTGAGATACTTTACACACACGCCAAACTTCGGTATTTGGTATCCCAAGGGTTCTTCTTTTAATCTTGTTGGTTATTCCGACTCGGATTCTATTGGAGACAAGGTTGATAGAAAATCCACCTCAGGTACTTGCCAATTTCTTGGTAGATCTCTTTATTTCTTGGTCTTCCAAGAAACAAAATTCGGTATCTCTATCTACTGCCGAAGCGGAATACATCGCTGCCGGATCATGTTGTGTGGAGTTACTATGGATGACTCAAACTCTCAAGGATTATGGAATCCATGTGATACATGTTCCTTTGCTTTTTGATAATGGGAGTGCTATTAAAATTACTTATAATTTTGTGCAACATTCTCTAACTAAGCATATTCAAGTTCGTCATCATTTCATTCATGATCATGTTGCCAAAGGAGATATTAATATCAATCACGTAAGGACTAACAAGCAATTGGTCGATATCTTTACTAAGCCACTTGATGAGAACATGTTTTGTCACTTGAGGAGTTAGTTGAATGTCATTGAAGCTTCAAACATGAGCTAAAAACTTGATACCTCTCCAACTTATCTATAATTTTTGCTTGTTCCATTCTGTTATATTATCATTCTTGGATGTTTTGCAATATTTTATTACAACTTTATATCATTTTTTGGGACTAACCTATTGACATAGTGCCAAAGTGCCAGTTGCTGTTTTGCTTGTTTTTTACTTCGCAAAAAATCAGTACCAAACGGAGACAAAACGCTGCGGGGATTTTTGTTGATTTTTTTACGGACTAGAAGAAATAAGATGGGCCAAAGAACACCGGAAGAGGGGGACCAGGGTGGCCATCACCCACCAGGGCACGCCAGAGGCCCCCTAGCGCGACCTGGTGGGTGATGGGCACCTCGGGCACCCCCTCCACCGCCTACGACGCCTATAAATTCCCAAATATTTGGAACCCCAAAAAATAACCCGAGACTCTCTGCTCCCCTGCTGCAACTCTCTGTATCGATGAAAAACCAATCTGGAGACATTCCGGTACCCTATCGGAGAGGGGAATCCATCTTTCGTGGCCATCTTCATCATCCCGACAGAGGCCATGAAGAGGAGGGAGTAGTTCACCCTCGGAGCTAAGGGTATGTACCAGTATCTATTTGTTCAATCTCTCTCTCTCTCTCGTGTTATTGAGATGTCATGATCTTGATGTATCACGGGCTTTGTTAATATAGTCGGGTCACATGATGCTATTCCCTTTCTACCTTGTTGTGATGAATTGAATCTTTCCCTTCGAGATATCGTTATGTTGGATTGAATATTGGATTTGAGAACACTTGATACATGTCTTGCATGCGGATACCCGTAGTGACAATGGGGTGTTATATTGATTCACTTGATGTGTGTTTTGGTACTCAACTTGCAAATTCCCGCGGTGACATTGGGGTAATATATGCATAAGGGTTGATACACGTTCTTGTCCTACTTTCTTCTATCGAAATCTTGGGGTACTCTTTAAGGTTCTTTGTGTGGATTGAGTATTATGAATCTGAAATTGTTTAATGTGTATCGTATAATTAACTCATGGATACTTGTGGTGACATTGGAGTATCTCGGTGAAATTAGAG
Source organism: Hordeum marinum (assembly GCA_022496015.1). Taxonomy (NCBI): domain Eukaryota; kingdom Viridiplantae; phylum Streptophyta; class Magnoliopsida; order Poales; family Poaceae; genus Hordeum; species Hordeum marinum. Next base: position 415,745,938 of record CM039677.1, on the reverse strand, counting down.
TTGGTTGATGCGTATCATATGGTGTTATTATAGTACGAACTCTTAGATAGATCGATCGGAAAGGATACCTTGGTTATTTTAGTACAAACTCTTGGATAGATCGATCGGAAAGTATAACCTGGTTATTTTAGTACGAACTCTTAGATAGATCGATCGAAAAGGATAAATTTAAGGTGGTTTCGTACCCTACAAACAATTTCTTCTTATACTCTCCACTAGATAAGAACTCTGGAGTGATTCTTCATTGCACGTTGAGGGATGGTTATGTGATCCAATTATATTAGCATTGTTGAGAGATTGCACTAGCGAAAGTACGGACCCTAGGCCTTGTTTTCAAGCATTGCAATACCATTTGTGCTCACTTTTGTCACTTGCCACTTTGCTATTTTAATATTTCTAGATTACAAAAACATATATATATCATCCATATTGCACTTGTATCACTATCTCTTTGCCAAACTAGTGCACCTATACAATTTGCCATTGTATTGGGTGTGTTGGGAACACAAGAGGTTTCTTGTATTTGATTGCAGGGTTGCTTGAGAGAGATCATCTTCATCCTACACCTCCCACGGATTGATAAACCTTAGGTCATCCACTTGAGGGAAAATTTCCACTGTCCTACAAAACTTTGCGCTTGGAGGCCCAACATAGTCTACAAGAATAAAGTTGCATAGTAGACATCAAGCTCTTTTCTGGCGCCGTTGCCGGGGAGGTGAGTGTTTGAAGGTATATCTTTAGATCTTGCAATTAAATATTTTAGTTTCTTTTTCATCACTAGTTTGGTTTTATAAAATAAAACTACATAAAAAATGGAGTTTAGGTTGCATCATTTTTTCGTCTTTATAATGTCTTTCAGGAAAATAAGGATTCCAAAAATTGTGCTCAATTGGTAGAGGAAGAAGTTATGAAAATACGCATAGAGAATTCCTTGAATGATGAGAATGATTGCAATGTTGTTAGTATGAATTGTACGAATATCCAAAATACTAATGATGATTGCACGAGTAATGATAAAAATGTTTCTTATAAGCATGTCAATTTTCGTGGAGTGCATAAAGTTTGTGAAGATGTGCCTTATAGGGATGATAGATTTTGTAAGAAGCATAAACATGATAGAACCAATTCTTTGCTCAAAGTGATAGATGAATTTGTTACAAAATTATGTTCTCTTTGTCCTATTACTTGTGAACTTTGCAATAAAGTTGGTCATCTTAATTTCCAATGCAAACTTTTTCATGATCAAATCATGGCCAAATATTGTAATGACTTGATCACCCTTGAACTTTATGGTGAGATTTATCTATTTTTGGGGAGTGAAGAATTGACACATAAAAATAGTTGGTTTGAAGTATTCATTCTCACAGACGACATTGAAACTAATCTAAAAAATAGTTATATGTTTTGCATGGTAAATTGCAATGAGAATGCTTATATTGCCAACTATAGAAAGATGGGAAAACCAATATAATATAAAAGGAATACTAATGAAAGTCCAAATAATTCCAATTTCCCTCCCATTGTCTCTCATGATGTAATAGGTGATGAGGAGCTCCCTATTCAACCAATCTTATCAATAAGAAGCTCGAAAAAATTAATGAAACCCACACATGATGTGGTGAAGAAGAAGAAAAGAAAAAAAGAGTAGAGGTAAAAAGGTATCTCTCCCAGATGATGTTGCTCCTATTATTGTTGTGCCTCATGAGGATGAATCAAAAATAATTGTGAAAGATGATATACTTGATGATGATTTTGTTATGCCTATTGCTTCTTGTGATGACTATGATTGGGAAGATAATGATACTTCTTATAATGTTGAAAATATTTTTGGCACCAACTTGGTAAATTACGATGATAATAATTGTTATGCTATTGGTGCTATTCATACTAATAATGATGAGAGTGATTATGCTTATGATATGCTTGGGATGCTATGCTTAATGAAGATGATCTTTTTAGTTCCCTTACTTTGAATGATCAAATTTGTTATGATGATTGCATGTCTCCTATTTATGATGATTGTGATATTTATGTAAGTGGGTTTCGAAGAGTGTCAACTCTAGATAATTATTATCCCGCTATTTTGGAGGGTGTTGAATTTTATTATAAATATAAATGTGGATTTGGAGAGGTCATGACTTTATTTAGTAATGATTCCACTATTTTGGAAGAGGTTTCACTTGACTATGATGAGAACAAAGTTGCTACCTATGATGATTATTGTGATGATACTTATGTTATAAAAAGTAGTGATAATTATTTTCATAATTTTGAATATACTTTTACTTAAAATTACTCTTTTCATGTGGAAACAATTTATAGTATTCAAGTTTCATTTGATGCTCCCACTATTACGAATGAGAAGAAATTTGCTTATGTGGAGAGTAATAAATTTCCCCTGCTTGTGGATCATGAAAAGAATGTTGTATGTGATAGTTATATTGTTGAATTACTTCATGATGCTACTGAAAACTATTATGAGGGAGGAACATATGCTTATAGGAATTGCAATAATATTAAGTTTCCTCACTATGTGTTCAAAGTTTTATAGTTGCACTTGTTTTGCCTTCCTATGCTAGTTGATTCTTGCTCCCATAAATTGTTTGCTCACAAAATACCTATGCATAGGAAGTGGGTTAGACTTAAATGTGCTTGCCATGTGATTCATGGTGCTCTCTTGCATGTTTCAATTATTATTTCTATACGAGCATCATTGAAATCACCATGCCTAGCTAAAAGGCATTAAAGAAAAGTGCTTGTTGGGACACAACCCAACACTTTTACTTTCTGTTTTTGTGTGTTCACATGATTAAGCTACTGTATTAATCATGTTTTGTGTCTTTTATTTCAATAAAGTGCCAAGTAAAGCCTTTGGGATGACTCATAAGATGAGTAGAAATGATGCTGAACCAAAACAGAAACTTTTGACTCTAGTACATGAATTTTCATTTTTTTACTAGAGCGTGATAATGATATGAAATTTTTACAAAATCTTCATATAAAAATTCATGAGGTTGTACTAATGTTTCAGAATTTTGAGATCTAGGTAAGTATGGTTACACTACAAATCTTCATAGACCGTTCTGTCTTTGACAGATTCGTATTTGCATGCATAGTTTGCTTGTTTTAGTGTTCCCATAACTTATATTCATAGATATAAATTATGTGAATGGTAGAATACAGTAGGTATAATATGGGAACAATTATGAATCTTGTATTGAAATCACCTAACTGAATTATCTATCTTTATTATACTAACCCATCTCACGAAGTTTCGTTAAGTTTTGTGTGATTGAAGTTTTCAAGTTTTGGGTGACAACCGATATGAGGAGAATAAGGAGTGACAAGAACCTAAGCTTGGGGGTTCCCAAGGCACCCCCAAGGTAATATCCAAGGAATACTCAAGAGCCTAAGATTGGGGATGCCCCAGAAGGCATCCCCTCTTTCATCTTCAACACTATCGGTGTATCTTACTTGGAGCTATATTTTTATTCATCACATAACATGAGTTTTGCTTGGAGCGTCATTTTATTTTGTTATTATCTGTTAGGTTTTATTTTTAATCTTGTTTTGCAATAAAAAGTTTCAATAATTGCCTTAGGATGCTTGCATTGCATGTTTGATACATGTTGTGTAAAAACATAAACTTTTGTTGTAGCGTTTGAGGGAGTATCCAATATTTTTCCATGCTAGGTGGGTTATTCTCACGATATGTGTTGATTCACTATCATTCACGAGAAAGTGGCTGGTATTCGGGATGCCCAGTTCCATGCTCAAAATCAAATCAAAATATAATGAAACAAAACTCCCCCAGGATTGTTGTTTGTATGGACGGTACCCGTGGATTCGGCTCGCCGTGGAGTGTGGTGGATTGGTGGAGGGGGAGTAAAAATTTATTGTATGTTTGGCAACCGCCTATAATGTATCTATCATCGAAAGTATTGAGTGCTACTTTATCATTTTCGTTGACACGAAAAGCATGCCACTCAAAATAATTTCTCTCTCAGTTTAAAACTTTGAGCTCTGGCACCTCTAGAAATCCCTACTTCCCTCTGCGAAGGGCCTATCTATTTACTTTATGCAATTTTTATTTTTGCTTTGAGTCTCCATCTTCTCTTATAAGCACCAACAAGGGGGCACTATGATCGTACTTGAGCATTGGGCATAGCTAATATTTGAGTGTGTTTCATGAATGGATCAATGATTGAGCATGATGGGCTAGGGATAACCCTCTTTAGTGTTGATATTTTGAAAGACATGGTTGCTTGTTGATATGCTTGAGTATTGAAGTCATTATGTTAAAACTAGACTAGTGCTTTGAATCATTTACAAGTCCAAATGTCCATGCTATACATAGAAGAAAAGAATATGATGAATATGTTAGGCAGCATTCCACATCAAAAATTCTGTTTTTATCATTTACCTACTCGAGGACGAGTAGGAATTAAGCTTGGGGATGTTGATACGTCTCCAACGTATCTATAATTTTTGCTTGTTACATGCTGTTATATTATCATTCTTGGATGTTTTACAATCATTTTACTACAACTTTATATTATTATTTGGACTAACCTATTAACCTAGAGGCCAATGCCAGTTTCTGTTTTTTCTGTGCTTTTTAGTTTTACAGAAAAAGAATATCAAACGGAGCCCAAACGGAATAAAAATCTACTGTGATTTTTTATGGACCAGAAGAAGCCCAGGGAGCATTGGACTTGGGTCAGAGGAGCCACGAGGCCACCACAAGCCTGGGGCGCGCGCCCCCCTAGGGCGTACCCCCTGGCTTGTCGTTGCCTCGTGGGCCACCCTGACTTGTTTCCGCCGCCAAAAATTCCTATAAATATAGAAACTCACAGAAACAAACCTAGATCGGGAGTTCCTCCGCCGCAAGCCTCTAGAGCCACGAAAAATCAATCGGGTGCCCGTTCCGGCACCCTGCCGGACGGGGAAACCATCACCGGAGGCCATCTTCATCATCCCGGTGGTCTCCATGACAAGGAAGGAGTAGTTCACCCTCGGGGATCAGGGTATGTACCAGTAGCTATGTGTTTGATCTCTCTTTCTCGTGTTCTTGAGATGACACGATCTTGATGTACCGCAAGCTTTATTAATATAGATGAATCATATGGAGTTTTCCCATCTCTATCTTCTTGTGATGAATTGAGTTTTCCCTTTGAAGTTTTCTTATCGGATTGAGTCTTTAAGGATTTGAGAACACTTGATGTATGTCTTGCGATGGGATATCCATGGTGACAATGAAATGTTCTATTGATCCACTTGATGTGTGTTTTGGTGATCAACTTGCGGGTTCCGTGACCTTGTGAATCTATGCATAGGGTTGGCACATGTTTTCGTCTTGACTTTCCAGTAAAAACTTTTGGGCACTCTTTGAAGTTCTTTGTGTTGGATTGAACATGATGAATCTGAAATTGTGTGATGCATATCGTATAATCAAGTCCATGGGTACTTGTGGTGACATTGGAGTATGTAGGTGACATTAGGGTTTTGGTTGATGTGTATCTGAAGGTGTTATTTTAGTACGAACTCTAGGGTTGTTCGTGACACTTATAGGAATAGCTCATAAGATTGATCGGAAAAGATAACTTTGAGGTGGTTTCGTACCCTACAATAATTTCTTCATTTGTTCTCCGCTATTTGTGACTTTGAAGTGAACTCTTTGTCGCACGTGAGGGATTTACATATGATTCAACTGTGTCAGTATTGTTGAGAGAACTTGCACTAGTGAAAGTATGAACCCTAGGCCTTGTTTCTAAGCATTGCAATACCGTTTTGCTCACTTTTATTATTAGTTACCTTGCTGTATTTATATTTTCAGATTACAAAAACCTATATCTACCATCAATATTACACTTGTATCACCATCTCTTTGCCGAACTAGTGCACCTATACAATTTACCATTGTATTGGGTGTGTTGGGGACACAAGAGACTCTTTGTTATTTGATTGCAGGGTTGCTTGAGAGAGACCATCTTCATCCTACACCTCCCACAGATTGATAAACCTTAGACCATCCACTTGAGGGAAATTTGCTACTGTTCTACAAAACTCTACGCTTGGAGGCCCAACACGAGTCTACAAGAAGAATGTTGTGTAGTAGACATCAAAGATCTCTAGACATTGATTGACGCATTCAGTTTGGTCGTCTGTCTGCGGATGATAGGGAGTGCTCATCTTCAATTCCGTGCCAATATTGTGAAACATCACCTTCCAAAACTTGCTTGTGAACACTAGATCACGGTCAGAGATGATCGCTTGCGGTAGCCCATGCAATTTGTAAACATTGTGAAGGTAAGAATGTGCTACTCTGGCTTCTGTAAATGGATGGGACGGAGGCAGTGTGCATAACAAGTGAATTTGTCGATGACCACCAAGATACACTTGAATCTATTCGTCTACGGTAAGCCATCAATGAAACCCATGGTCACCACTTGCCAAGCTCCTTCATGTATGTGAAGTTTCAAGGAGCCCTGGGTATTTAACCCATTACGGCTTAGCTTGCTGACAAACGGTGCAAGATTGCACGTACTGTCAGACCTGCTCCTTCATCTTTGGCCAAGCAAACAAGTGGCACATCCTTTTGTAAGTGACTGGAAAACCGGAATGGCCCCCGACAGAACTGTCATGGAACGCACCCATGATACGTTGCGGAATTTCAGGAGCTCCACCCAGCCAAATCTGTTTTCTGAAATATAGGACCCCGTCAGACAGAATGAATCTTTTCTTGGGGTCTGGTTGCACCAACAGATCAGACAAGATTTTCTGAACTTGAGGGTTGCTACTGTAGCTCGCAATCGCATCCTTGAGCCAGGCTGGTTGACAGACAGAGATTGCAGTGCTAGTTTCAGTTATGTGTTGTATGCGTGACAAAGCATCAGCCACGTTGTTGGTTGAGCCGCGGTGGTAACAGATTTTAAAATGCAATCCCAAGAGCTTCGTGGAGTCTTTTTGCTGCCAGGGAGTTGTCAACCGTTGATCGTCCAAATGTGTTAGAAGTTTTTCATCAGTGTGGATGAGGAATTCACCTTTCTGTAGATACGGTCGCCACTGTTCAACGGCCATCAGAATGGCCATGCATTCCTTTTCATGCGTCGAAAGACCACGATTCTTTGGCCCAGTGGTTTGCTCATATATGCAATCGGGTGTCCCCCTTGTTGCAGAACTGCACCCACGCCATACTCGCAAGCATTTGTGTCATGGTGAACGATTGACTGAAGTCAGGGAGCTACAGAACAAGAGCAGAGATAAGACTTGTCCGAAGCAGGTGAAATAAAGCATCTGTGTTAGGTGTCCAACCAAACGATTGGTTCTTCTTCAGGAGATTGAAAAAGGGTCTGTCTATATGCCAAAATGTTTAACAAATTTACTGTAATAACCGGCGAGACCCAAGAAACTCCGGACTTCCTTGGCAGATGATAGAGTGGGCCATTACTTAATCGTTCTGATCTTGCTCGGTTTGGTCCCAACGTCGTCGGCTAAGATGACATGACCAAGATAAGCGATCCGGCGTTGCCCAAATGAGCACTTTGATTGTTTGACACGCCAATGGTTTTGTTTGAGAAGTTGAAGAACTTGTGTGAAATGCAGTACATGGTCAGATAGTGCTTTATTGAAAATGAGTATATCGTCGAAGAAGACGATGACACAAATGCAAAGCAGTGGATGCAAAGTGATGCTCATTGGGCCAAGGAATGTTGATGGTGCGACAGCCAATAGAAAAGACATCACTCTAAATTCCCAATGGTCGATGTGTGTTTGAAATGCGGTCTTATACTCTTCACCTTCTTCTTGACGGATTTGATGATAGCCTGCGCGCAAGTCAAGCTTGGAAAACCAATGCGTGTCGTGCAGTTCGTTGAGCAGTTCACCAACAATGGGGACTGAGTATTTGCTAAGGACTGTCATGGAATTAAGGCACTGGTAATCAATACACATGCACCAGGTTCCGTCCTTCTTGAAAGGCAGTGCAGGGGAGGAGAAGGGGCTCGAGCTGCGCTGGATGATGCTAGCATCAAGGAGTTCTTGTACTTGTCGCTCAATTTCGTCCATGAGTTCAGGTTTGTGATGGTAAGGTCATTGATTGACCGGATGTGCTCCTGCAATCAGTGGCATGCGACGATCATAGGCGCGTCTAGGCGGTAGTCCTTTTGGCTCCTCAAAAACTTCAGTGAATTGCTCCAACACACGCAGAACATCAGGGGGTATAGCTGAATCTTGGGGTCTGTTTTCTGACAGAGCATTTAACTGAACCACATATGCCACTGAACCCTGTTTACATGCCTTCAAAAATTCTGGTGCAGAGATAGTAGAACATTGGTGTTGATGAGCCGGAATTGCTTGCAAATGGACTTGCCCCCATTCTGTAGTGATCGTCAAGTGTTGTGCTTCCTAATCAACCAGCATTGGGTTGTGTTTCTTCAACCAATCCATACCCAGAATGGCATCGTAAGCCCCAAGTGATATGATCTTGAAATCGGTGCAGAAGTCATGTCCCTGGGTAACCCACTGACATTTTGTAATGTGTTGAGAACAATGAAGAATCGTGCCATCAACCACCTTTACTCTTCAGGATTTAGGAAGAGTTGTCTGTCCTTGCAACTTGTCAGCTAAACCAATATCCACAAACGAGGAGGAACTGCCGGAGTCCACCAACATGAGTACTTCTAGGTCTTTACCTCCACCGCGAGGGGCCGAACCTACGTAAACATGTGTTCTTCGTTCCCGATCAACCTCGTTCAAGCAACCACCTAGTTGTGATGGCTCATAGACTTAGTCCTTTCACAAGGACATCTGTCGTGACAACACCATGACACGCCCATAAAAAAAGGCACACTGGGTGACCTGGCTACCAACACAAGAATGAACACACCATCAAAGAGATAAGCGTCATCGAGGTTCCAATTCGGCGTCATCTTCATCACACCTCCGTGAGGGTGACTCCAACTCAAACATCAATGACCACCCAGAAAGCTATGTATCAAGGGGAGGGCTACAAAGGGAAAGACGTATTGATAGCGTGTGTGTGAGCCATAGAGACACAACTAGTAGGGGTGTGTGATAGCTCTATATTTTACACATTTTTAGAGCTCATTTTTTGCATGTTCACTTCATATATTATGTCCCATTAAATCAAATAGTTGTCCATTATGCATGATTACCGATTTTAACACTTTCCCTTATGAGCATTGCACATTTAGCATTTTATTTATTTCATGTAAGTTTTCTTTGTTTTCATGTGTATACATGTGTTATGGATCAACCTAAGAGCAAGCACAATGAAAGGAGCAAGAATGGGTTCAATATGCAATCACCCACGAGCTAGACTTAGCCATTCCGGAGTTCATGAAAAGTGATTATTTTCAAAGTTCTCCAAATCAAGATCTAAGACCATGAATGGTTCTGCTTCATTCATACAAATCCAATGAGCCCAAGAACGTCAAATTCTGAGTTCATGTGATGAAATGTCGGCCGTTTTACCATAGCAGGTCAGAACAAAAGACGACGTTTCATGTGATTGCAGCTCATCATTTTGCTTGTTGTATGACATGGAGACATATCTGAAAGTCCTTCTAGACGAGATTCTTCACCGATTTATTTCCTAATTTTCGGGACTCCGATCCTAAGCCATATGAATCTAGCTTGTAACATATCATACCACTTTGCGGCCTCACGCACGGTAATCCCCACGACTGCCACCTTACCTTGGCCGAGACTGTTTACGCCTTTTGGCTCACGTATATGAGTATGTTGCTAGCAATCGTATGCCAGAGAACCCGGGTCGACATGACTAGCTATAGACCCAAGTGGCACAACCGTACATGGATAGGCATACGTAACCCATCAATGCAGGTGTCGGTCATCAGCGTGTGTAGACGAGTCGTACCAAGCTACAAGGACTCAATTACACCGTGTGACATTTCCCCGTAGGGACAGACACAACAACAAAGAAGGATACATGTCAGTCAATCTATGTGTCTAGAGCAGTAGCTGTTGGGGAACGTCGCATGGGAAACAAAAAATTTCCTACGCACACGCAAACCTATCCATGGTGATGAGCATCTACGAGAGGGAGAGTGGATCTACGTACCCTTGTACATCGCTAAGCGGGAAGCGTTAAGAAACGCGGTTGGTGTAGTCGTACTTCTTCGCGATCCAAATCGCCGAGCGTCCCGCGATCTAATCACGAACCGTCCCGCGAACTAATCACGAACCGTCTCGCGATCTCGTCACGATCCGTCCCGTGATCCGATCACGAACATCCCGTGGCCTTGATCACAATCCTTCCGATCTAGTACCGAACGGACGGCACCTCCGCGTTCAGCACACGTGCAGCTTGATGACGATCTCCACCGTCTTGATCCAGCAAGAGGAGGTGAAGAGGAGAGAGAGTTCATCGGCAGCGTGACGGTGCTCCGGTGATGGTGGTGGTGGAGCAATTCCGGCAGGGCTTCGCCTAAGCACTGCAGAAATCTAGTCTAGAGGAGCACCGGTCAAACGGGTAGCACGTGGCCGTAAACTATGCCAAAAACCATTGCTATCCACCAATATATATAGGAGGGAGGAGAGGAGAGGCAGCCAAGGCCTCCTTGGCTCGGCCGGCTAGGAGAAGCACTCCTAGTTGCCCTCCAATCCTAGTTGGAGTAGGATTGCTTTCCTATTGGCTGATTTTTCTCTTTTTCTTTTTTCCTTTAGGAATTTCCACCTCCTGCGCCATGGGACTTTGTGGCTGGATTTCCCAGCCCACTAAGGGCTGGTTAACACCCTCCCACAGCTCATGGACCTCTTGGGGTCGAAATACCCCTCCCGGAGGCCTCCCGGTACACTACCGGCACTCCAGGTACACTTCCGATGAGCCCGAAACTTTTCCGGCGACCAAACTGGGACTTCCTATATATGAATCTTTACCTCTCGACCATTCTGTATCTCCTCGTGACGTACGGGATCTCATCCGGGACTCCGAACAACCTTCGGTCACCACCATACATAACTCTATACTACCGAAACGTCACTGAACCTTAAGTGTGCAGACCCTGCGGGTTCGAGAACTATGTAGACATGACCGAGACACCTCTACGGCCAATAACCAATGGCGGGACCTGGACGTCCACATTGGTTCCTACATACTCTACGAAGATCTATCGGTCGAACCTCTACATACTCTACGAAGATCTATCGGACGTCCACATTGGTTCCTACATACTCTACAATTAGTCACATTGCTTGCAAGGCTTATTGTGATGTTGCATTACCGAGTGGGCCCTCAGATACCTCTCCGTCACATGGAGTAACAGATACCAGTCTTGATCCATGCCAACCCAACAGACACCATCGGAGATACCTGTAGAGCACCTTTATAGTCACCCAGTTACGTTGCGACGTTTGATACACACAAGGCACTCCTCCGATATCCGTGAGTTGCATGATCTCATGGTCATAGGAACATATACATTGACATGCAGAAAACAGTAGCAATAAACTGACACGATCATATGCTACATTTCTAGTTTGGGTCTTGTCCATCACATCATTCTCCTAATAATGTGATCCCGTTATCAAATGACATCACATGTCAATGGCTAGGAAACCCTGACCATCTTTGATCAACAAGCTAGTTCACTAGAGGCATACTAGGGACACAGTGTTGTCTATTTACCCACACATGCAATGTGTTTCTAATCAATGCAATTATAGCATGGATAATAAACGATTATCATGAACAAGGAAATATAATAATAAACACTTTATATATTGCCTCTAGGGCATATTTCCAACAATCTCCCACTTGCACTAGAGTCAATAATCTAGTTCACATCACTATGTGATTTACATGGTAATGAATCGAACACCCATACAGTTCTGGTGTTGATCATGTTTATCCCTTGGAAGAGGTTTAGTCAACGGGTCTGCAACATTTAGATCCGTGTGCACTTTGCAAATATTTATGTCCTTCTCCTCGATGTAGAACCGGATGGAGTTGAAGCGTCACTTTATGTGTCTGGTCCTCTTGTGAAACCTTGGTTCCTTGGCTAGAGCAATGGCACCAGTGTTGTCACAGAACAGATTTATTGGATTTAGTACACTAGGCACTACTCCAAGATCTGTCATGAACTGCTTCATCCAGACACCTTCCTTCGCTGCCTCCGAGGCTGCGATGTACTCCGCTTTGCACGCAGAATCAGCTACCACGCTTTGCTTGGAACTGCACCGGCTTACCGCTCCCCCGTTAAGAATAAATACGTATCCGGTTTGCGATTTAGAATCGTTCGGATCAGTGTCGAAGCTTGCATCGACGTAACCCTTTACGACGAGCTCTTCATCACCTCCATAAACGAGAAACATGTCCTTAGTCCTGTTAAGGTACTTAAGGATATTCTTGACTGCTTGCCAGTGCTCCATTCCAGGATCACTTTGAAACCTTCCAGCCATACTTATGGCAAGGCTGACATCGGGTCTTGTGCACAGCATTGCATACATGATAGAGCCTATGGCTGAAGCATAGGGGATGATGCTCATCCTATCTTTATCTTCTGCAGTCACTGGGCACTGAGTCTTACTCAACTTCACACCTTGCAACACAGGCAAGAACCCCTTCTTGGCCTATTCCATTTTGAACTTCTTCAAAACTTTATCAAGGTATGTGCTCTGTGAAAGTGCTATTAAGCGTCTCGACCTATCTCTATAGATCTAAATGCCTAATATGAAAGCAGCTTCTCCTAGGTCCTTCATTGAAAAACTTTTATTCAAATATTCCTTCATGCTTTCCAGCATTTCTATATCGTTTCCGATCAGCAATATGTCATCCACATATAACACTAGAAACGCTATAGAGCTCCCACTCACTTTCTTGTAAATACAAGCTTCTCCATAAACTTGTATAAACCCAAACGCTTTGATCACCTCATCAAAGCACTTATTCCAACTCCGAGATGCTTGCACCAGTCCATAAATGGATCACTGGAGTTTGCAAACTTTGTCAGCATTCTCTGGATCGACAAAACCTTCGGGTTGCATCATATACAATTCTTCCTCAAGGAAACCGTTGAGGAACGTCATTTTGACATCCATCTGCCAAATTTCATAGTCAAAATAAGCAGCTATTGCCAACATGATTCTGACAGACTTAAGCATCGCTACGGGTGAGAAAGTCTCATCATAGTCAACTCCTTGAACTTGTGAAAAACCCTTTGCCACAAGTCGAGCTTTATAGACGGTGACATTACCGTCCGCATTCGTCTTCTTCTTATAGATCCATTTGTTCTGAATGGCCTTTCGCCCTTCAGGTAGTACTTCCAAAGTCCATACTTTGTTTTCATACATGGATCCCATCTCAGATTTCATGGCCTCTAACCATTTCTCGGAATCCGGGCCCATCACTGCTCCTCCATAGCTCGTAGGTTCATTGTTGTCCATCAACATGACCTCTAAGACAGGGTTGTCGTACCACTCGGGAGTAGTACACGTCCTTGTCGACCTACGAGGTTCAATAGCAGCTTGATCCGAAGCTTCATGATCATCATCATTAACTTCCTCTTCTACCGTCGTAGGTTCCACGAAAACTTCTTTCTGCGCTGCGCTACTCTCTGGTTGAAGTAAAGGTTCAATAACCTCATCAAGCTCTATTTTCCTCCCACTCAATTCTTTCGAGAGAAACTCTTTCTCAAGAAATGTTCTGTTCTTAGCGACAAACACTTTGCCTTCGGATCTGAGATAGAAGGTATACCCGACTGTCTCTTTCGGGTATCCTATGAAGACGCATTTTTCCGCTTTGGGTTCCAGCTCTTCAGGCTGAAGCTTTTTGACATAAGCATCACATCCCCAAACTTTAAGAAACGACAACTTCGGCCTCTTGCCAAACCACAGTTCATATGTTGTCGTCTCAACGGATTTCGATGGTGCCCTATTTAAAGTGAATGCAGCTGTCTCTAATGCATAACCCCCAAAAACGCACCATATCGGCAAGAGACATCATAGAACGCACCATATCTAATAAGGTTCGATTACGACGTTCAGACACACCATTACGCTGTGGTGTTCCGGGCGGTGTCAACTGTGAAACAATTCCACATTGTCTTAAGTGACTGCCAAACTCATAACTCAGATATTCACCTCCTCGATCAGATCGCAGAAATTTAATCTTCTTGTTACGATGATTCTCAACTTCACTCTGAAATTGCTTGAACTTTTCAAACGTTTCAGACTTGTGTTTCATCAAGTAAATATACCCATATCTACTCAAGTCATCAGTGAAGGTGAGAAAGTAACGATATCCACCGTGCGCTGCAACATTCATTGGACCGCACACATCAGTATGTATGATTTCCAATAAGTCACTTGCCCGTTCCATTGTTCCTGAGAACGGCGTTTTAGTCATCTTGCCCATCAGGCATGGTTCACATGTGTCAAGTGATTCAAAATCAAGTGACTCCAAAAGTCCATCAGCTTGGAGCTTCCTCATGCGTTTTACACCATTATGACCTAAATGGCAGTGCCACAAGAAAGTGGTACTATCATTAACTACTCTACATCTTTTGGCATCAATGTTATGAACATGTGTGTCAGCACTATCAAGATTCAATATGAATAAACCCCTAACATTGGGTGCATGACCATAAAAGATATTACTCATATAAATAGAATAACCTTTATTCTCTGATTTAAATGAGTAACCGTCTCGCAATAAACAAGATCCAGATATAATGTTCATGCTTAACGCAGGCACTAAATAACAATTATTTAGGTTCATCACTAATCCTGATGGTAATCGAAGAGAGAGCGTGCCGACGGCGATTACATCAACCTTGGAACCATTTCCCACGTGCATCGTCACTTCGTCCTTTGCCAGTCTTCGTTTATTCCGTAGTTCCTGCTTTGAGTTGCAAATGTGAGCAACCGAACCGGTATCAAATACCTAGGCACTACTACGAGAACTAGTAAGGTACACATCAATAACATGTATATCATATATACCTTGTTTGTCGTTAGCCGCCTTCTTGTCAGCCAGGTACTTGGGGCAGTTCCGCTTCCAGTGACCAGTTCCCTTGCAATGAAAGCACTCAGTTTCTGGCTTAGGTCCATGCTTAGGCTTCTTTGTAGGAGTAGCAACTGCTTTGCCATCCTTCTTGGTTTTACCCTTCTTGCCTTTGCCCTTGCCAGTTTTCTTGAAACTAGTGATTTTATTGACCATCAACACTTGATGTTCTTTCTGGATTTCAGACTCAGTGACTTTCAGCATCGCAAACAACTCGGATGATGACTTGTTCATCCCGTGCATGTTTTAGTTCATCACAACACTTTTGTAACTAGGTGGCAATGATTGAAGAACTCTATCAATGATCGCCTCTTGCGAAAGGGCAATTCCCAACTCAACTAGACGGTTTGAGTACCCAGACATTCTGAGTATATGCTCACTGATAGACCCGTTCTCCTCCATCTTGCAAGCATAGAATTTATCGGAGGTCTCATACCTCTCGATCCGGGCATTCTTCTGAAAGATAAACTTCAACTCCTGGAACATCTCATATGCTCCATGACGTTCAAAACGTCTTTGAAGTCCCGGTTCTAAGCCATACAATATTGCACACTGAACTATTGAGTAGTCTCCAGCACGAGCCTCCCAAGCGTTCTTAACGTCTTCGGAGGTCATGTCTTCTTGTTGGTCACCAAGCGGTGCATCAAGGACATATTGTTTCTAGGAAGCCGTAATGATAATCCTCAGATTACGGGCCCAATCAACAAAGTTACTTCCGTCATCTTTCAACTTAGCTTTCTCTAGGAATGCATTAAAATTCAGGGGTGCTACTGCGCGAGCCATTGATCTACAACATAAATATGCAAAGGTTATTTAGACTATTGTTCATGATAATGAGTTTAGTTAATCAAATTACTAAAGCTCCCACTCAAATTGACATCCCTCAGGTCATCTGAGTGTCACATGATCCAAATACACCAACTCAAGTCCGATCATCACGTGAGTTAAGTTGGCTTCAATGGTGAACATCACTATGTTGATCATATCTACTATATGACTCATGTTCGACCTTTCGGTCTCTTGTGTTCCGAGGCCATGTCTGTACATGCTAGGCTCGTCAAGTTTAACCCGAGTGTTCTGCACGTGCAAATCTGGCTTGCACCCGTTGTATGTGAACGTAGAGTCTATCACACCCGATCATCACGTGGTGTCTCGACACAACGAACTTTCGCAATGGTGCACACTCGGGGAGAACACAGTTTATCTTGAAATTCAAGTGAGGGATCACCTTATAATGCTACTGCCGTACTAAGCAAAACAAGGTGCATAAAAGGATTAACATCTCATGCAATTCATAAGTGACATGATATGGCCATGAACTTGTGTTTAAGATCTCCATCTTCGAAACACCGGCATGATCTCCATCGTCACTGGCACAACACCATGATCTCCATCATCTTGATCTCCATCAATGTGTTGCCATCGGGGTTGTGGCGCCAGCCCTGCTTCTACTTCTATTGCTACCGCTTAGCGATAAAGTAAAGCATTACATAGCGCTTTAATGATTGACACACAGGTCATACAATAATTAAAGACAACCCTATGGCTCCTGCCGGTTGCCGTATTCACCGACGTGCAAGTCGTGAAATCTATACATCACATGATCACCTCATACATCACATATATCTCATCATGTAATTGGCCATATCACATCACACCATACCTTGCAAAAACAAGTTAGACGTCCTCTAATTGTTGTTGCATGTTTTACGTGGCTGCTATGGGTATCTAGCAAGAACGATTCTTACCTACGCATAAACCACAACGGTGATACATAGATTGCTTTTCAACCTTCTCAAGGACCGCCTTTGTCGGATCCGATCCAACTAAAGTGAGACAAACTGTCGCCCGCAAGCCATCTAAGCAACAAGTTGCGTCAAGGGAACCGGTCTCTCGTAAGCGCACGAGTAATGTTGGTCTGAGCCGTTTTATCTCACAATCCCGCTGAACCAAAATCCGACCAAGGGAGGAAGCAATCTAAGCATCAACGCCCACAAACATTTTGTGTTCTACTCGAGATCTCATCGAACCATCAACCTAGCTCATGATGCCACTGTTGGGGAACGTCGCATGGGAAACAAAAAATTTCCTACGCACATGCAAACCTATCCATGGTGATGAGCATCTACGAGAGGGAGAGTGGATCTACGTACCCTTGTATATCGCTAAGCGGAAAGCGTTAAGAAACGCGGTTGGTGTAGTCGTAATTCTTCGCGATCCAAATCGCCGAGCGTCCCGCGATCTAATCATGAACTGTCCCACGAACCAATCACGAACTGTCCCGCGATCTCGTCACGATCCATCCCGCGATCCGATCACGAACGTCCCGTGGCCTTGATCACGATCCTTCCGATCTAGTACCGAACGGACGGCACCTCCGCGTTCAGCACACGTGCAGCTTGATGACGATCTCCACCGTCTTGATCCAGCAAGAGTAGGTGTAGATGAGAGAGAGTTCACCGGCAGCGTGACGGTGCTCCGGTGATGGTGGTGGTGGAGCAATTCCGGCAGGGCTTCGCCTAAGCACTGCAGAAATCTAGTCTAGAGGAGCACCGGTGGAACGTGTAGCACGTGGCCGTAAACTATGCCAAAAACCCTTGCTATCCACCAATATATATAGGAGGGAGGAGAGGAGAGGTAGCCAAGGCCTCCTTGGCTTGGCCGGCTAGGAGGAGCAATCCTAGTTGCCCTCCAATCCTAGTTGGAGTAGGATTGCTTTCCTATTGGCTGATTTTTTCTCTTTTTCCTTTTTCCTTTAGGAATTTCCACCTCCTGCGCCATGGGCCTTTGTGGCTGGGTTTCCCAGACCACTAAGTTCTGGTTAACACCCTCCCACAGCCCATGGACCTCTTGGTGTCGAAATACCCCTCCCGGAGGCCTCCCGATACACTACCGGCACTCCCGGTACACTACTGATGAGGCCGAAACTTTTCCGGCGACCAAACTAGGACTTCCTATATATGAATCTTTACCTCTCGACCATTAAGGATCTCCTCGTGACGTCCGGGATCTCATCCGGGACTCGGAACAACCTTCGGTCACCACCATACATAACTCTATACAACCGAAATGTCACCGAACCTTAAGTGTGCAGACCCACCGGGTTCGAGAACTATGTAGACATGACCGAGACACCTCTATGGCCAATAACCAATGGCGGAACCTGGACGTCCACATTGGTTCCTACATACTCTACGAAGATCTATCGGTCGAACCACTATGTCAAGGATTCAGTTAATCCCGTATAACGTTCCCTTTGTTCTTCGGTATGTTACTTGCCTGAGATTTGATCGTCGGTATCTCCATACCTAGTTCAATCTTGTTACCGGCAAGTCTCTTTACTCGTTCCGTAATGCAAGATCCTGAAACTAACAATTAGTCACATTGCTTGCAAGGCTTATTGTGATGTTGCATTACCGAGTGGGCCCCGAGATACCTCTCCGTCACACGGAGTAACAAATCCCAGTCTCGATCCATGTCAACTCAACAGACACCATCGGAGATACCTGTAGAGCACCTTTATAGTCATCTAGTTACGTTGCGATGTTTGATACACACAAGGCACTCCTACGATATCCGTGAGTTGCATGATCTCATCGTCATAGGAACATATACATTGACATGCAGAAAACAGTAGCAATAAACTGACATGATCATATGCTACGTTTGTAGTTTGGGTCTTGTCCATCACATCATTCTCCTAATAATGTGATCCCGTTATCAAATGACATCACATGTCAATGGCTAGGAAACCCTGACCATCTTTCATCAACGAGCTAGTTCACTAGAGGCATACTAGGGACACAGTGTTGTCTATTTACCCACACATGCAATGTGTTTCCAATCAATGCAATTATAGCATACATAATAAACGATTATCATGAACAAGGAAATATAATAATAAACACTTTATATATTGCCTCTAGGGCATATTTCCAACAGTCTCCCACTTGCACTAGAGTCAATAATCTAGTTCACATCACTATGTGATTTACATGGTAATGAATCGAACACCCATACAGTTCTGGTGTTGATCATGTTTAGCCCTTGGAAGAGGTTTAGTCAACAGGTCTGCAACATTCAGATCCATGTGCACTTTGCAAATATTTATGTCCTTCTCCTCGATGTAGAACCGGATGGAGTTGAAGTGTCGCTTTATGTGTCTGGTCCTCTTGTGAAACCTTGGTTCCTTGGCTAGAGCAATGGCACCAGTGTTGTCACAGAACAGATTTATTGGATTCAGTACACTAGGCACTACTCCAAGATCTGTCATGAACTGCTTCATCCAGACACCTTCCTTCGCTGCCTCCGAGGCTACGATGTACTCCGCTCCGCACGTAGAATCAGCTACCACGCTTTGCTTGGAACTGCACCAGCTTACCGCTCCCCCGTTAAGAATAAATACGTATCCGGTTTGCGATTTAGAATCGTCCGGATCAGTGTCGAAGCTTGCATCGACGTAACCCTTTATGACGAGCTCTTCATCACCTCCATAAACGAGAAACATGTCCTTAGTCCTGTTAAGGTACTTAAGGATATTCTTGACTGCTTGCCAGTGCTCCATTCCAGGATCACTTTGAAACCTTCCAGACATACTTATGGCAAGGCTGACATCGGGTCTTGTGCACATCATTGCATACATGATAGAGCCTATGGCTTAAGCATAGGGGATGATGCTCCTCTTTTCTTTATCTTCTACAGTCACTGGGCACTGAGTCTTACTCAACTTCACACCTTGCAACACAGGCAAGAACCCCTTCTTGGCCTGTTCCATTTTGAACTTCTTCAAAACTTTATCAAGGTATGTGCTCTGTGAAAGTGCTATTAAGCGTCTCGACCTATCTCTATAGATCTTAATGCCTAATATGAAAGCAGCTTCTCCTAGGTCCTTCATTGACAAACTTTTATTCAAATATTCCTTCACGCTTTCCAACATTTCTATATCATTTCCGATCAGCAATATGTCATCCACATATAACACTAGAAACGCTATAGAGCTCCCACTCACTTTCTTGTAAATACAAGCTTCTCCATAAAATTGTATAAACCCAAACGCTTTGATCACCTCATCAAAGCGCTTATTCCAACTCCGAGATGCTTGCACCAGTCCATAAATGGATCGCTGGAGTTTGCAAACTTTGTCACCATTCTCTGGATCGACAAAACCTTCGGGTTGCATCATATACAACTCTTAAGCATCGCTACGGGTGAGAAAGTCTCATCGTAGTCAACTCCTTGAACTTGTGAAAAACCCTTTGCCACAAGTCAAGCTTTATAGACGGTGACATTACCGTCCGTGTCCGAATTCAATGGGCTATGCCCGTTATCGATTTTCTAGAATCCTCAAAAACCTAACTGAAAAAAGTTACGATGCTTTTAAGATCTCGAGGCAAAAAAATTCAAATAAAATGCAAAAAATAAATAAATTAGCAATGGCGCACTAGTGCATGGTGCGCCACTACTATTTTCCCGCCTTCACAATTCAAAAAAATAGCAATGGCGCACCAGTGCATGGTGCGCCACTGCTAAGTTGGGACAGAAGTTTAAAATGGTTAGCCACTTACCCCTTCATTCTTCTCCTCCTCTCCTCCTCTCCTCTCCTCTCCTCCACTCCATCTCCAACTCTCCGGCGACCTCCTCCTCCTCATGGTGCTCCTCCTCCGGTGACCTCCTCCTCACGGTGCTCCTCCTCCGGTGACCTCCTCCTCACGGTGCTCCTCCTCCGGCGACCTCCTCCTCCCTCCTCTCCTCCTCACGGTGCTCCTCCTCTGGCGACCTCCTCCTCCCTCCTCACGATGCTCCTCCTTACTCTCCTGCTAACGGTCCTCCTCCTCCTCCCTCCTCTCCTCCTCTGGTGACCTCCTCCTCCCTCCTCTCCTCCTCACGGTGCTCCTCCTTCCTCTCCTTCTCATGGTCCTCCTCCTCCTCTCCGGCGACCTCCTCCTTCGTCCTCCTCCCTCCTCTCCTCCTCACGGTATCTTCTCCCTCCTCCTCTACTTCCGGCCACATCTGGGGCTCCCCCGGCACAAAGAACGTACCAGATCCAGGTCGAGAACGAAATTTGAAAAAAATTCAAGCAAAAAAACCGAGCCAAAAAACAAGCCAAAAAAATGAGCCAGATCTAGATCCAGATCCAAATTCAAAATTCAAAAATAGCAATGGCGCACGGTGGGGGGTTAGACGGTGCGCCACTACTATTTTCCCGCCTTCAAAATTGAAAAAAAATCAAAAAAAAGTTACCAGTGGCACACCTGTAGCAATAGTAATGGCGCACTACAAGGTGCGCCACTGTTACCTGCAATACTAATGGCGCACCAGAGGTGCGCCATTAGTATTTGTTACTAGTGGCGTGGTAATAGTGACGCACCTATAGTGCGCCATTAATGGCAAAAATAGGTGCGCCACTAACAGGCCTTTTCCTAGTAGTGCAACATTGCATCACAACATAATTCTATGACACACGTGTTTATTAAAGGCTCGTAAGAGCCAACATAGTGTGATATTACAAACAGGGGTCACATGACCCAACACACAAGTCATACAAGCAACAAGCGTAAGCTTAACATGTCTGAGGATAGACATCTAGGAAAATAAGAAGGTTGAGGAAGCCTGTCTATCTACAAGACCCTCCATAGGAACCGGACCTCTGTTTGGGATTCCCAAGCTACTTGGTCGGCATTGATTTTATCATAGAAACCACTAGCGAGACCGGTGTCTCCTATGCAAAAACATTAATAAAGCAACGGTGAGTACGGAGGTACTCAGCAAGACTTACATTAGAACTAACTACACATGCATTGGTATCAACAAGGGGGTTGTGGGGTTCATTGCAGCAAGCCAGCTTTGACTCTTGGCTATCTTGTACTACGACTACCAGTACTTTGAATAAGTTTGAGTAAGCGCACACGAGTCCACTAGCACCACAACAATACACCACCATGGATTCGCTCCCATCTTCCTATGAGAGTGCCATCCACGGTACTCACACTTGTCTTGAAGCTTTTATGAGTAACCATTAAGTTCTCTATGAACCATATAAGTTTCCAAGTAGTCCATATCCACGGACATGGCTATTCGAATAGATGATTACCCTATAGGGGTGTACTTCGTCACACACGCTCCCACCACTTATCACTATGTGCACGTAAAACAGACACCTCGGGAACCTTCAAGCGGAAGCCTAGCGAGGGAGTCGGCCATGACCTGGCTAAGCACACAAGACTCTAGCCCAGGTTTATCGCCTATTTGAGACTGACCCTGCAATCGAAGTCTGGCCGAGGTTTCTATCACGGTCCCAAATGATGTGTGCAGGGTACCCAAGCCCACCTCGACGGATGGAACTACGCTTGGTACACCAGGCCACGGTGCCTAGTCTAACCCAACCCCACCTATACGGGGTGCCACTCAGTAGACTACTAGCAAGGCCTACAAACACCAGAAACTAATTGCAACTCCTTGACAGAGATCAGGTCGGTTAATAAGTCAAGAGAGTAAATTAAGGATCCCAATTGTGGTAGTAGCTAGTCTTGGATAACATACACAGGACTCAGTTCCTAAGGACGATCTCAATGAGACAACCCACCATGTACTCCTACATGGCCTCTCATCGCTATCTTTACCAAAACAGGTTCACCACTTGACTCTCATCCTCAGAAGACAACCAGTTCACTCCGATCCATCTCCTAGATGAATCAGACTTGACACAACTCTAAGCATAGCATTGTAAAGGCACCACATGGATCAAGCATCTACTAGGTATGCTAGGTTGCTTGGTTTAGCTATTTAATGTGACAATGATAGGTCATGCAGAGGAATGGGTTCAACTACCGGAACAGGTAAAAGTTGAATTGTTTTGTCCTAATGCAATAAATTAGATCAAGAGCGAGACAGTGGGATTGTATCGGAGATGTTCAAGGGGGGTTGCTTGCCTGATAAAGTGCCGACACGTTACTGCTCCTCAGATGGATACCCGATCGTATCCTCCGGAACACTGGCTAACACGATCAACAAACATCGAAGGGGAACAAATCAATACACATCAAATGCAACAGTATGATGCATGAATATGAAATGACAACATGACGTGGTTTGGCCTAATGCATATAGCAACATAATTAAATGAAGTAGGTTTGAACTTAGGGTTCAAATTCAACTTCATATGTGAGGTTCCATATTGCATTTGAACAAAAACGTCCAAGTTCTCCTATTTAGGTTTCTCTATCATGCATGAAAAGGGTACAGATGGATTCATTGGATTTTTCTGATAAATTTTTATATATAAATTATTTTCATCTCACTTACAAATTAATTGATATGAATTTTCTAAGTTTTCATTAATTTCTGGATTTATTTAAACTCGGAAATGCATTTAATGTGTCGGCCTGACATCACTATGATGTTAGCAGGTCAACGGCACCAGCCCAGGTCAAACCTGGTCGCTGGGCCCCACCTATCACTGACTCACTAGGTTAATAACATTTTAAACATTAACTAACCATCCTTTTAATAGGGTCAAGCCCACATGTCAGTGACCCAGGGCTTAACTAACTCGTGATTAGCCTTAAGCTAATCACCTGATGACGGGGCCCGACCGGTCTGTGGCTCAGGCGATGGCCTTGTCGCCAGTGACCAAGCCAGACGGCGAAGTCCGCGCTACCGGCCACAGAAGCAGCGGCTGGAGCCACTGGGGCATGGCCCGAGCTTACCCGCATCCACTCGGACACGCGGAGAGGCGAGAGATGGCCGGAGCTGATGGCGGTGAGCTCACTCGCGGTGGCCGGAGCTCGGCCTAGGTGGCGCACGACACAAAGAGAGGGGAACAGCGACGAGACTAGGGGGAAGGAACCGAAGCCTCACCATGGTTGAAAGGGCGTTGACGGCGCAGTCGGGAGGCGTTGTGTCCGACAAATCGTCGGCGGAAAGATCCGGTGCCGGAGATTGAGGACGATGGCACTGGCGGCAAGATAGGCCGTCCGGGCTCCTGTGGCTCGACGGAGAGGATGGCGAGGATGTGGCGGACCGATGGAGCACGGCGGTAGGCTCGGAGGGGGTCGGGCTACGCTAACGGCAGCGGTGCACGCCGGTGCTCTCAGTGTTGGAAATATGCCCTAGAGGCAATAATAAATTAGTTATTATTATATTTCCTTGTTCGTGATAATCGTTTATTATCCATGCTAGAATTTTATTGATTGGAAACATGTGTGGATACATAGACAACCCAGTGTCCCTAGTATGCCTCTAGTGAACTAGCTTGTTTATCAAACATGGTTATGGTTTCCTGACCATGTACATAAGATGTCATTTGATAACAGGATCACATCATTGGGAGAATGATTTGATGGACAAGACCCAAACTACAAACGTAGCATATGATCGTGTCAGTTTATTACTACTGTTTTCTGCATGTCAAGTATATGTTCCTATGACCATGAGATCATGCAACTCTCTAACATCGGAGGAGTACCTTGTGTGTATCAAACGTCGCAACATAACTGGGTGACTATAAGGTGCTCTACAGGTATCTCCGAGGGTGTCTGTTGGGTTGGCATGGATCAAGACTGGGATTTGTTACTCCGTGTGACAGAGAGGTATCTCAGGGCCCATTCGGTAATACAACATCACAACAAGCCTTGCAAGCATTGTGACTAAGTGTCAGTCACGGGATATTGTATTACGGAACGAGTAAAGAGACTTGCCGGAACGAGGTTGAACTAGGTATAGAGATACCGACGATCGAATCTCGGGCAAGTAACATACCGAAGAACAAAGGAAACGTTATATGGGATTAACTGAATCCTTGACATAGAGGTTCAACTGATAAAGATCTTCGTAGAATATGTAGGAACCAATGTGGACGTCCAGGTCCCGCCATTGTTTATTAACCGTAGAGGTATCTCGGTCATGTCTACATAGTTCTCGAACCCGCAGGGTCTACACACTTAAGGTTTGGTGACGTTTCGGTAGTGTAGAGTTATGTATGGTGGTGACCGCAGTTTGTTCGGAGTCCCAGATGAGATCCTGGACGTCACAAGGAGCTCCAGAATGGTCCGGAGGTAAAGATTCATATATAGGAAGTCCTATTTTGGTCGCCAGAAAAGTTTCGGGCTCATCGGTAGTGTACCGGGAGTGTCGGTAGTTTACCGGGGGACCATCGGGAAAGGTATTTCGACCCAAGAGGCTACATGGGCTGTGAGAGGGTGGAAACCAGCCCTTAGTGGGCTGGTGGAAGTCCTCTAAGAGGCCCATGCAGCTGGACTTGAGGAAGGAAGAAAAAACTGCAAAGGTGGAAAGAGATTCCAAGTAGGAAAGGAGCAATCCTAGTCCTACTAGGATTGGAGGAGTCCTCCTCCAATCCTCCTTGCGCAAGTCTGCTCTTGGCGCCAGCCCTCCTCCTCCCTCTCTCCTATATATATTGGTGGACTTGAGGGTTTTTGCACTCGATTTTACGGCCACGTGCTACCCGTTCCACCGGTGCTCCTCTAGATCAGATTTTCGCAGTGCTTAGGCGAAGCCCTGCCGGAATTGCTCCACCACCATCACCGGAGCGTCGTCATGCTACCGATGAACTCTTCTACATCTCCACTCCCTCTTGCTGGATCAAGACGGTGGAGATCGTCATCAAGCTGCACGTGTGCTGAACGCGGAGGTGCCGTCCGTTCGGTACTAGATCGAAAGGACCGTGATCAAGACCACGAGACGGTCCGTGATGAGATCGCGGGACAGATCGTGACGAGTTCACGGGACGGATCGTGACAAGTTCACGGGACGGATCGTGATGAGATCAAGGGAAGGATCGTGATGAGTTCACGGGACGGATCGTGATGAGATCGCCGGACGGATCATGATGAGATCACGGGACGCTCGGCGATTTGGATCGTGAAGATGTTCGACTACACCAACCGCGTTTCTTAACGCTTCCCGCTTAGTGATCTACAAGGGTACGTATATCCACTCTCCCTCTCGTAGATTCTCATCACCATGGATAGACCTTGCGTGTGCGTAGGAAAATTTTTGTTTCCCATGCAACGTTCCCCAACACTCAAACGCAACAAGAGGGAGAGAGAGCCAGAGGGGAAGAGAGCAGAGAAGGGGGAAGAGGAGCCAAGAAGCGAGCTAGAACGGGACAGCATCTAGGCCCTCGTGGCGCTCCTAGCGGCTTCCAACGACTGCGGCAAGCGGGAGGTGGCCGAGGAGCTCGGTGGCCTCTCCATGCCTCTCTCGTGCCTACTAGCACAAGGAAGAAGACATTCCAGCCCCTGGTGGGCTCGGCCTCTTCTGCCAGTTAAGCCCAGGAAGTTTTCTGCCCTTTTTCTATTTTTGTTTCAATTTCTATTTTTGCAGTTTGTTTTGATTTGATTACAATACCAAATCACTTTATAAAATTCTAAAAATTTATATGTGGCCTATTATAATACATCCAAAGCCACTCACGGATTTTTTAGAATTATTGGAGCTACTGAATACTTATGGTATTTTGATAACTCCAATTCAAATATTTATTTGGTTTATTTAATAAACAAAAATGACATGGAAAAATATATTTCACCACTGGTTGATGTTTCCACATTTTTTCAGAGATGATGAACATTTTTGAAGGCCACTTTGGTTCATTAGATTTTATTTTAGATGAACCTATTTGAATTCAAATAGTGCTAGGGTTTGATCATCCCCATTTCAAGTTTAAATTAAATTTAAACATGATGCAAACACAAGCATGAACCTTAGTGCAAACTAATACTAGGGATGTGACACCAATTGTTCCCACAGGATCCTTGGCTCGTAATGAAGGGATTGTGAGAGGATAAGGCTCTTCTTGAGCCCTTGGATATATCACATCAAAGGAGGAGATGGAGGAGGCATCCTATATATCGCCTCTCAAACCCTAGCCGTCGCCATCCTCATTCATCAACAACACATCCCATATCCATTGCTGCTCCATCCACCACCATAGCAGAGGCACAAGATCAAGAGGAAGAGGAGGAGGCTCTAGCACGTGAGTACCAGCCTTCGGGTTGGTGCCCTCTAAACCACGTCGGTGCCTCACCACCATCATCTTCACTGTGTCGTCACTGCCATCATCATCACCACCACATCTCCTCCCTTCCTCGGCTTGATGTCATCTTGTAACTCGACCCTCTCCTCTATGTGTATCATTAACTTTTTTGAGTAGTTGTACTAGTTCTTGAGGATATGGTTGAACCCTTTATGATATTTGATGTGATCCAATATTACATGTTCATGATTCGAGTTAGTATACCTCATGGATGTTGAGAGGATCACACCCTCACATTTATGTGGTGTTGCCTTTGTGATACGCTCCAACGTATCTATAGTGGTTGTTTCATGCTATTATATTATTAATCTTGTACAATTTATATGCCATTTTATATCATTTTTGGGAACTAACCTATTAACCTAGTGCCAAGTGTCAGTTCCTGTTTTTCCTATTTTCTTGTTTTGCATAATACCAATGCCAAACGAAGTCCAAACATGACAAAACTTTACGGTGATTTGTCTAGACCAGAAGGGACCCTAGAAGCTTTGGTAGGAGGTCAAAAGACATAAGAGAGGGCCACAAGCTCACATGGCATGCCCCTAGGGGGTGCCACCTGAGCTTGTGGGCTCCTCGTAGCTCTGTTTGACCTAACTCTGCTTCTATAAAATTCCATAAATTCCAAAAAAACAGAAGGAGATCTGAATATTTTTTTCGCCGCCACAAGCCTATGTTCCGCCAGGATCCCATCTGGAGGCCTCCGTCGGTACTTCGCCAGAAGGGAAATCGATGACGGAGGCCATCTTCATCAACCTTGCTGCCTAGATGGTGATGTGCTACATGGCTCTCTCTATCTATCTATCTATCTCTCTCTCTCTCTCTCTATATATATATATATTTGATCTTTCTTCAATACAATGTTCTCCTTGGAGATCTATATGATGTAATCCTCTTTTGCGTTGTGTTTGTTGAGATCCGATGAATTGTGGGTTTATGATCAGATTATTCATTGAAAGTAATTAAGTTTTTTTCTTGTCAAGAGCCCGATCCTAAGCCACACAGATCTAGCACGTAACACATCATATAGCTTTGCGGCCTCATGCACGATACACAATGACTTCCACCTTACCTTGGTCGGGACAGTTTGTGCCTTTTGGCTCACATATATGATTATGTTGCTAGCATCCATATTTTAAAGAACTAAACTCGACATGACTAGTTATAGACCAAAGTGGCACAACCGTATAGGTACATGCATACATAATCCAACAATGAAGGTGTCGTATATCAGCATGTGTAAATGAGTAATAGCAAGCTACAAGGACTCCGGTAAACACCGCGTGACATTTCCCCATAGGATCAGATGCGACAGGAAAGAAGGATATATATGTTGGTTAATCAATGTTTCCTGAGCAGTATCAAGCTACCAGGACGTATGGAAGCACAACAAAGCTTTTCCCTATAAAGAAGGCTACCATAGGCATACAACTAGGTGTCGAATCCCACACATAACAATGCATTTCAAACATACATGCAATACGCACGATATGTATAAATACAACATGGCATCACAACATAACTCTATGACTGAAGTATTTGTTAAAGACTCATAAGATCCAACATAGTGTGATATTACAAATAGGGGTCACATGACCCAACACATAAAGTCATTCAAGCAACAAGCGGAAGCATAACATGTATGAGTACACACATCTATTAAAAAGTGGCTTGGGAGCTTCAAAAACTATAATGAGCCTCCCAAAGGAGCCAAACCTCTATTTGGGATTCCCAAGCTAATCGGTCAAGATCGTACTCATAGTTGAAACGACTATTGGGACAATGGTCTCCTCTACAAAAACACAAATAAGCAATCGCGACTACAAAGGTACTCATCAAGACTTACATTAGAGATATCTACATGTGCATCCATATCAACAAAGTGGGTTATGGAGTTTAAAGCAGCAAGCCAGCTTTGACTCTTGGCTAACCTATAATACGATTGCGAGTACTTTATTTGAGGTGACAGAGAGCACACGAGTCCACATATTCAGCACATCAATACACCACTATGGATCCTCTCTCACGTCGCTACAAGAAGGCCATCCATAGCACTCACACTTATCTTGCGCATTTTAGAGTATCCATTTCAAGTTATCTATGAACAATGCAAGTCTCCAAGTAGTCCATATCTGCGAATGCGACTATTTGAATAGATCATTTAACCCTGCAGGGGTATACTTATTCACACACACACTCTCTCCATTTACCACCATATACACGTCATGTATCATGACAACCTTCAAGCGGAAGCACTTGTGAGGGTATCGTCCACAACCATTAACCATGAAAGACTCTAGTCTAGCTTTATCGCCTATTTCAGACTGAACCCGCAAGGAAGTCCGACCGAAGTTTCCATTACGGCCCCAAATGATATGAGCAATATGAACGCAACTCATTTTTGTGTGCAGTATAACTATGGATATGATGTGGATATGGGAACGTCGACTCCTTCATATTGAAGGAAGTCAAGATGATCATGGACCAGAGAATGATTGCCTACTACAAGAGAAAGAAGTTCTGGTGCCCCTACTGTACCACTAGGCCAAAGCCCAAGGATGGGTTCTTTGAGCACCTTGTGTCTCGTGCATGGGATGCATCGAAGAGTGGGGAGGATGCCAAGAAGCATGCAGCCCTCCTGAAGGCTTTGACTCTCGTTTAGTAGCCCTTTGTGATATTGATCATCTAATGTTTTACTTTTGTTAAAGTCCATCTGGTTGTGAACTATTGGATGACTGTATATTTTTGTAATGTAGTATGTGAATAGTTGGAGTTTATTTGTGGTTTACATTATCTTGTGAAAAAAGGAGTGTTAAAAAGAATTTGAAAGTATTATAGCAAATGTATGAAGGAAATAAAAATAAATATAGAAGAGTAATTAAATAGTAATTAAAAAAGGTGTGTCCAAAAATCAACATTTGAATTAAGAATCGAGTTTTCCATGTCCCCCCTTGTCATCTCGTGTGCAAATATAGGGTCCATGCCTTATATTCTCTTGTGAAAAAAAGTGTTGAAAAGAATTTTAAAGGAGACTAGAAAATGTATGAAAGAAATAAAATAATAGAAGAGTAATAAAATAGTAGTTAAAAATGTGTGTGCAAGAATCAACATTCGAATTAAGAATCGAGTTTTCTATGCCCTCCCTTGTCATTTAGCATGCAAATAGAGGGTACATGCCTACTATGGGATCATTTGGACAAACTATGCCATTGTTAACCCTAAACCCTAGCTCATTCCCCTTTAAAACCATGCACCCTTGCTCGTGATAGTTGCGTTGTATGCAGAAAATTTCATGAAAATATCTGTAGTCATGGTTTCTTATTTTTTTCTAGTAACTTAGTAACATAAAACAATGATGTGCGCAAGTTTCATATTATTTTTTATAAATTAGTTATGCTCAACCCTAGCACCCAAACCCCTCTCATCCCCCTCAGACCCCTCTCAAAACCCTACACTATCAGGGTCGTTGGATTACTTTTTGGGAATCAGGTGCTAGGATTTTCCATGGTCGATTGATATGACTCCATCATATCTATATTTTTGATTGTTTCATCCCAATATTCTTAAATTTTCATATACTTTTGGAAACATTTTATATTATTTTTGGGACTAACCTATTGATCCAGTGCCTAGTGCCATTTTCTGTTTTTTGCGTGTCTTTTGTTTCGCAGAAAATCCATATTAAATGAAGTCCAAAGAGGATAAAAATTTACGGAGATTTATTTTGGAATATATGTGACTTTTGCGAGTCAGAATCAATGCAAGATGGTGCCTGAGGTGGTCCCAAGCCAACAGGGCATGACTAGGGGGTGGTTGCGCCCTAATGGCTTGGGACTCCCTCATGAGTTGGTTGGGGCCCTACTTTCACTGCAAGAACGATAATTTCCTGTGAAAAATCACCTCAAAATTTCATACCAATAGGAGTTAGGGATCTCCAGATGTTTAAGAAATTATTAAGGGCGAGAAACAAGACATGAAACAGAAGAGAAACACAAAGAGAGATCCAATCTCGAAGGGGTTCCTGCCCTTCGGGATCCATGGCGGCCATGGACCATAGGGAAAACTCTCCTACCATCTTAGGGGAGACCAATGAATAATAAGAAGGAGCGGAGCTCTCTCTCTCCCCCCCTCTCCCGGTGGCATCGAAACATCGCCGGGGCAACCATCGTGACGGCGATCTACACCAACAACTTCCCCGCCATCACCACCATCACCTTCCCTCATCTATTTACACCGGCCCACACTCCCGCATCCGGATGTAGCCCCTACTTGAACATGGTGCTTTATGTTTCATATTTTTATCCAATAATGTGTTGCATTCCTATGATGTTTGAGTTGATTCCTTTTTTCCTATGGGTTGATTGATGATCTTTATTGATTTGAGATGTGTGGTTTATTTTGTTGATGTCCTATGGTACCTGCCGTGTCGCGCAAGCGTGTGGGATCTCCACCACAGGGTGTTGCAATACGTTCATGATTCGCTTATAGTGGGTGGCTAGAGTGACACAAGCTTACACCCGAGTAAGGGGGTTGTTGCGTATGGGAGTAAAGAGGACTTGTTACTTATTGCTATGGTTGGGTTTTACCTTAATGATTTTTAGTAGTTGTGGATGCTTACTAGAGTTCCAATCATAAGTGCATATGAACCAAGTACGCAAAGTATGTTAGCGCATGCCTCTCCCTCATATAAAACTCCAATAATGATCATCGATCTTGTTATCAATTGCCTAGGACAATCTTGCAAATTCTACCACCACTTTTCCACACTCGCTATATTTAGTTTATTGTTATTTTATTAAAACAAAACCTAACTTTAATTTCCATGTTCTTTATTATCTTGCAAACATATCTTTTTACACATACAAAGTACTCCTAGTTTTATTACCGCAAAGTAGTTTTATTCCTGTTCTAGGTAAAGTAAGTTTTAGCATGCGTAGAGTTGTATCGGTGGTTGATAGAACTTGAGAGAATATTAATTCTACCTTTAGCTCCTCGTTGGTTTTGACTCTCTTACTTATAAAAAGGCTACAAACGAGAACCTACACTTGTGGGTTATCATCGCTCCGTGAGATAATGCATGATTGGCTGGATCGAGCGGGTGCTCCATGGCTGTGGACATGAGTGTCCCACCTGGCAGCGGGGGAATAGAAACACGCGAAGTGACCTTGGTTCGTGTCCTTGGCCGATGGGCTGTCGTAGAGGCCTAGTCTTAGCCTGCCATGCATGCTTGAAGCCGCCCAAAGCAGGATGCCCTGCATGCGCGTTGCCACGCAACTTCATTGCATCAAGGCAACTAGTGGACCCTCGGGACGCAGCTTTATCGACTGACACGCCTCAATTCAATGTGAAAGGATGGAGGCAATGCTCTTTTGAACTCCCCTGACAAACGGTCCACTCCCCTGCTCCGTTGAACTCCCCGACGCGACGCTCCACTCCTTGCACCCCTTTGATTAAATACTGGTGTGCGACATCGTTCCACTGACACTTCACTCTGTTTCTTCGACGTATCACGCAATCCAAAGCTAGTTCAACCACCATGGTGCGGCAACTACATATCGCAAGGATATCCATGGGAGGTCCCTACCGGAGGGCGTCGGTGCCCGGCATTGGCGGCGACTCCAACATTGGAGCGGTTGTGGGCTCCAACTCCGGCGCACCATCGTTGGGCTCCAACACCTACTCCAACTACTCCGAGATCAATCCCACACTGTCCGAGCTGTCTCGTAACCGTAGTGAGGTCGAGAAGGAGGACATCGAGGAGGAGGTGACCTTCAAAGCGATGCAGGAGCACCTCGACATCTCGGCGTGGAAGATGCGGTTGAGCAAGATGCACTGCCTCGTGTGCCCGATGCTGTCGTACTCACTGACCGGGCCGAGGAGGCCCTGCGTGCGACGTAGCAGCAGTTCAATGAGGTGGTGCTAGCCAAGTCTCTATCCACGATGCAGGAAGAGGCTGTCAGGCGTCGGGCGGAAGCCACAACTCGAGAGCAAAGGAGGGCAGCTACTCCGCATGCATCGTCTGCCATTGAGACAGAAGGCGAGGGATCCCACATCATCATCCTATCCTCCTCCTCCTCTGACGATACCATCATCTTTTCGGATGATGAAGACAAGTAGCCGTCCATCTGTTGTCGTTGTCGGCATCGGTCGGCCATCATATGTCGCCCCTTCCCTTAAAATGTATTTTTAGTTAGTGTAATGTCACCATATTAGTTCGCTCTCTTAATCTATGAACGTGTTTGTTAACTTAATCTGAATCTCTAAATCTATTAATATGTTGTGTTTTACACTGCCATGTTCTTTCTTCCAGTGCCACTAATTCGTGGGCCCTTCTGTAACGTAGAAATGTCAAGCCGACTAGTCTCGGCTCTACCCATAAGCAAACAAACACACACAACTAAAATGGCTAGCTCGATGCATAATCAAGGGATGGTCCCGAGTTCGACACCCACGGGAGGCATTATTATTCCACTTTGTTTCACAAATAAATCAGACACTGGAATGTAAGTCCCACGGTGTCCCAATCGTTCAGTATATTTCAATATTTTTTTAACTAATATAATATACACTGACAGGTGGGTCCTGGGTGTCCCACACGTCAGCATATGCACCAGGTAACGGTCAAGTACATTGACCCAATGGAAACGCTCCGTTGGGCAGACTTGAGTGTGGGTCGAGTGGTAAAAGGGAAAAGTGAGGGGCATTAGTTGGTTGGGGGGAAACTAAGGAGTGCTAAGCAACCGAGGACACAGAAATAGGCCCTTTTTAAAACTCTGTTGGGAAAGGCACAAGCAAGAAAACCAGGTATTAGAGAAATCGATTAGGATCCGACAATGAGAACCTTTGGTGTGGCCATCGTGAATGAGACTGAGAACAAGCAAACCCTAGGTCGTTGTGTTACGTATCGAGCAGGTTGAAGCAGAAGTAGGGATTGCAATTGGGAATAGCTAAGTGGATTGAAAATTGGGATTAGGTGCATCATCCATCCAAGTGGGCCTAACCGATTGGACAATGCGACCCAGTCTCATAGATTATTTTCCCATATTTTATGGAAGAAGTAATGAAACATATAAAAGTTATGATGGAAGCATCACTAGTAGTGATGAAGCATTAAATTTTTAGCAATGATTCATCTAAGTTACATAGAGGTTAAGTAGTTAAAGCACTGCAAGAGATTATTTGAAATAACAAATACAAGGATGGAACAATTGGGAGAACATTTGAATCATCACAAGAGGTTATTCACAGGAGAATGTGTAACATTGAGGGAGAAGGTGCATAGATGTGAGTAGTTGATGCTCTAACTGAACAGTATGGGTGCTAAAATTAGTGATCTACAAACCAAATTCAGTGATCTACAAACCAAATTCATCGAAATGCATACAACTATACTGACAAATAAAATCGGCTGCATGCATAAATATACCAACTAGATACATAGGACCAACTTGACATTTTAAAACAATAATAAAGTAGAGTAGAACCATATAACTACATGCAATATCACATAAATCAAGAAGCATGGTCCTAGCAGTGCCCCACTCCAACTTTACATAAAAAGCACAACAGATATAGGAGACCTAGGAAACATGGATGCTGAAGGAGAAAAGGTGCTAACTTAAATGAGATATATTTGAAGCATCGAGTTAAGAAAAAGGGAAATGTATAGCATGCTTGCTTCCATGATCTGGGTCAAGAAACTACAACTTTACCATCCAATGTTGTGGGGGTGGAGGGGGGGAGGGGCAGAAGACAATTTCTCAGAAAACTGGGCGAAAACCTAATAAGGGTTAATTGAGTTAAGAGGATTAAATGTTGTGCAGCATAATATCATTTCGTGACCTACGAAATATTTCATCCAAATTGATTGGTTTTTTCTGTTAGTTTGCACACACAGACACAAGGTAAAACATGATAAGAACACATGTCTATTATGGTAAACTATAACCAATCTGTGGAAAAATTGTACTTCAAAACAAGAACAAAAATGACCTACTGCTTGCATTTTACGAATCTGAACATGGAAAGTAACTAGAAAAGGGGAGCATCAAAAGTTTGGTTTCTGTCGCTGTCGTCGTGAAGGGTTGACGCGGGATATGTTCTACACCAGCAAGCTCTTGTCGGTTGGTGAGCCCCTCCTCTGGCTGGTGAACCTCCGGCTGGGCAATCGGGTTACCCGAAAAAAATGGGTCGGGTAATTCGGGTTTTTGAAAATTCAGGTTATGAAAAATGAAACCCGAAATATAGCCAAAAATATAAGAACCCGACAACTCGGGTTCAGGTTTGCCCGAATTACCCTAATAAGAGCAACACTTCACATCACAGGAGGCCGCTAGGCGGATGAATTGGTGCGGCGCTGCACTTGTGCACACAGTCAAGCCTCGAGGGAGGCCGTCCAGCCCGACACAGCGTTGCACCTCGAAAGGGGGGTAGAGGATTGGATCCGAATGACACCCATGTGTCGTGGTGATCATCGTACAATCTGGTGGCGCACATACATTAGAAGAAGGGAATGAGGAATTGAGCACAACATCATGACTAAGTGACATGGCGGCTGGTGATCCGACCTAGGTTTTGCGGGAAGGGAGTAGCAATGGTCCTTTTTTGGCCAGGCCTTCTCTATGCGCCCAGTACTTTTACTGGGCTGTCAAACAATTCAGTCTATTCGGTTACGATGTCTTATTAGCCGAATTACCTAAACTAAATTCGGGTTTTCAAAACTGATACATGATATAGTGATCGGGTTTTTCTGGTTCGGGTTCGACTTTGGGTTTGGGGTTTTGTGCCCATCGTGAGGTAAACCTGCCGCCACCCTCCCTACCCCACCTACTGATGCGACCGTGCTACTGCCTGGTTGAATGGGGGTATATCGCGTGGTGGCGCTCGATCTGTGGTTCATCGGGGTGGAGGCCGTGCAGGGAAGGGCAGCGGGACGGCGGCGTGGATCAGGAGGAGACTGATTGACTGAAACCTGGAGGGATATAGTAGTACGAATGAGGTGCTGGAAGCTCTTGGCCGTGAGATGAACCATGAGATGGATGGCGCAGGATCGGTCTGACGATATGGAAACCGTCTCTGATTGGGAGAGTTTCCCGAAAGATTGGTCTATATATGTACCTGATCAGGAGGTTCTCGACTTAGATCCGATCCGATGGAGTGCACCACGCCCACGCCAACGCCCAGCCCGTGGGCAGGTCTGCCGCCGGATCTGCTCCTCGAGGTCTCCAGCCGCGTGCAACACGCCGCCGATCTCGTCCGCTTCCACGCCGTCTGCAGGTCGTGGCGCGAAGCGGCGGCGCTGCACTCCCGCCCCACGTGCCTGCCGTGGGTTCTCACTATGTGCACCGGCCAGATGTTGCACTCCATTGTCAATTCCCGTCGCTCCCCTGATGCGTCGAGCCACGACGACCACATCGTTCTAGTGGAGCCACCGGAGTTACTACCTTCATATTTCAGGAACTGGGTGGCTAGCGCGGACGGCACGGCCGCCTGGCTCTTCGTCGCCTGTCCCGCCGACCCTAGGCTCATCAACATTCGCACCGGAGCGGCCACCCACCTACCTCCCTTAACAGGCGAGATGAGGAAATCCAGAAAGAATGTGCGCGGCGTCGTCTACGGCGACGGCACCGTTTTTCTATACCGACATATTAACGTGATGGCTTACACCTCGTACACGGCGCCATTTGCAGCGGCAATCCTGCATCCCAACGATGTGGCATGGACGGTCATGACAAAGAGATTGGAATTATCAGGGCCACCCCATGCCATGTACCATGATGGCAATGTCCTAGTGTGGGACCGTGATTCTGTTCCGTGTCTCCTGATCGAAGCTAATGACAATGATATCAAAAGTAACCTTGAGTCGACAAGGGGCACAGATGGGGATATAGCTTATACTCATACTCATCAATGCAGTTACATTGTGGAGTCACATGGCGAGATATTGTTGGCATCCGTCCTTTTGAGCCGATGGTGGAATCGTTTTACGTGTAGCCGCAGCGAGTTGGCGGGCGCGTTGCGGCTAAGAATCCGCATGATGCAGAAAGAGCCAAGTAATGGCAAGATGAAATGGGTGGAGAGAGACAGTCGAGACCTGAGTGACCGCATGATGTTCCTTGGAGATCCTACCAGCTTCGCCGCGAAGCTTGATGAAGGTGATGGGTGTGCCTACTTTGTCTTTTGGGATGGCTTGTTTAGGTATAGCTTTGTCGAGTGCGAGGCCAAACTCGTGAAGTCGATGTGTCTTTGCAACATTGACGAGGTGAACATGTGGCTTCGCCCGAGTCCATCATTTGCTCCAATCCACAAAATTGAAGAAATGATCAAGGCTCGAAGCCAGACAAAAAAGATCTGCGAACTAAGCATAGCTTAGATGGCTAGGTTCTTTATATAGTGGAATAATCAACCCATCTGGGTTTAGGTGCTATAATTGGCATATGTGCTTGCATATTTTATGAGTTTATTTCTCTAACGTTATTTTTTCATTGGTGGTGTGTCTGTCAATTATGATGTGTTTATGATGACTTTGTCAATATCAAGATGGGAGGTGCTCGTAGGAATATGAAATGCATATGTACATTTATAGGGATGTGTGTGTGTCAGCGTCGGGTTGTATTGTGATATCAACTTCCTAAGTTGAAAGGACAAATTGCTTTTTGAAACTGAAAATGGTGTTCAGTCTGTAACCGTCTATTTATAAACAATTTGGTATTCTTGTTGAAATATTTACATGTTATTTTCTAAGCTCCCTTAGAATATAGCTTAATGTTAAAAATATGAGCAATTTATCGGATGATTTAAATGAACGAAATTTGTATTTTCTAAACGTTCGGATCTTAGGTATAGACCCGAACGACTCCATCGACGTAAGTTTTCCATCGCACGGTTTTGCTTCTCCCGATTTTCTCTGGAGGCCGCACGATCCCATGATTTCCTTGTCTTAATTTTCTCTCCTACGCTCTCTCTCTCTTCTCGTGACGTAGGCCGCTCGCCAGCCGCATCTCCCGATTTCGCATGCCGGGTTTTTTTCCTGTGACAACGGAACCACGCCGCATGCATCTGCCAGCTAACACTTTGCCTGTATAAAAAATCCAACGTCAAGATTCGAACTGTGGTCTCCTAAGAGCAACTCTAGCAAACCCCGCATTCCGCCGGTCTGTAAAACGCGTTTGCAGTTCGTGGGAAATGGCATTTGCGGGCCGGCACGGACGGCCGCAGATGCAGACCCCCAAACGGACCCGTATAAATATTCACGGAATATGTTTTTTTACGGGTCGGCTTTGCGGAGTCTCCTCGGGCATCGCCGCGTTGACCTGCAAACCGAAGACGCCCAATTCTCGAATTTAACATAGGTTCCGACAAATATGTTCAAATTCAAACAACATAACACAGTTTACACGCAAATAAAAGCTTCAGTTTAGTAGGACAAACGCAAAAGAGGGTCTTGCAAAAGTGACGACCACGTCCGGCATCATCTTGGTCGATCTTCAGTTCGCGGCATCGAGTCCATCTTGAAGTTCGTCGCCACCACCGAATCCACCTTCGGCACTTGTTCCAACTTTCGCACCGAAATCATCGACATTGGCACTATATAGAGCAGAGAAAACATCTCCGGCACTGTAACACGCACTGGCCGAAGCAACCATTCTGCTCTTCAAGATTTCTCTCCTTGCCATATCATGGCATTCTTTGGTGAGGTCGTCCATGTCATTGCGGTTCATTGTCATGATCTTGTTCTCCTCGGCGAGCAACTTGGACATGGCTTTGTTTTCAGCGGCATGTGCTCTTCTCTTCTCAATGGCCGTTTTGCGCAGCCCCTCTTGCTTCAGCAATTGCCACTTTTCTTACTTTTCCTTTGCCTTCTTCTCGGCCAACTCCTTCTTGATCTCCAACGACTTCAACAACCTCATCTCATTTGATTGCACCATGAAATCAATCTTCTCCCTCAAGCTCGACGCTTCATGCTCTCTCTTGATCTTCTCCTTAGTCTTCTTGTCGTCATTGGGCTTGTTCAAGTTTCTTGGGCCATCATCATCCTCATCTTCATCCATGTTTGTAAATGAACCTTTTTTCGGTGGGGATTCTTTGTCAATCAACTTCTACTTGTCGCACCCTTTCAGCAACTCCCAACAATGCTCTAGTTTGAAGAATTTGCCTTCCGAAGCTTCCATGTCTTTGTATCTATGTTGGGCAATTTTTTCCTACACAATTTGGACAAAGTCAAATGATGCAATATAATGTGCACAACTTGGAGAAAGTCAAAACGAACTCACATAGTCGGATTCCACAGTTCCACTTGGAGGTGCATTGCGTACTTGCTCCAAGCAAGCTGCCCAACGGCTGCAAATAGGCTTGATCACATCCCAACGCCCTTGAAGCGACCGAAAAGTGCGTGGAGTCCTATTGGTATACTTTGCCATCATGCGGAAGTATTGATCTTCGATCCTTTGTCAATACCTCTTGGCGGTTTGAGAAGTACCCCTGCATGCATCAAGAGAGACCGCGCTCTTGATCAAGATTCGATCTTCCAAGATCGTGTAGTTCTTCGATCGGTGGCTTTTTCTAATTTTTGTTTGTGATTTCTCATATGCCATCTCATCGATCTCCTCCAGTTCTTCCTCACCACCATGATCATCCACGCCGCCCTCCATTTCATTGTAATCAAATGCGGCGAACGGGGCTTGATCGATGTCAACGACGTTGGTGTCCAAAAAGTTCACGAACTCGGTAGTTGCATTGTTCGAACCACCGCTATATTGAACGACAGCAAGTCAAGAACTATCGCAAATGGCGAAATGCAAAGAAAATTGCCATGACCGAAGACGCATACCTTCCGGCCATTTCGTCGAACACCTTGCTTGCGGTGGGAGCAGCGCCGTTGAAAGGCATAGCCGGGGAACGCATTTCCAGGGCGGAGGGGGTGAATGAGGTAGCCGGCTTCTTTGTAGCCAGAATCTTCCTCCGCTTTACGCCGAAGACCTTGCCGACCTTCTCGGCCGCCGGACGGGATTGCGCAGCGGCGTTGGCGCCCGTAGCGCGGGCCTTCGTGGCAGGGGCAGACGGATTCCCACCCTGCACGACCACGTTGCCCTGCTGCTTGCGGGCAGGCGCAGTGGTGCCTTGGGCGATGGCCGGGCCAACATGGCCGGCGACGAGATCCGTCTGAGGGGATTGAGCGTGCGCGACCTCGACGGTGACGGGTGACAGCAAGGAGTCATCCATGGCGGCGAAGGACTGATGGAGAAGTTGCACCAGAGCGAGAGGTGGCGGGGCAATGGTGGCGGAGGGTGCCGAGAGCGGGAACGGCCGCGCGGAAATGTCCCTCCCGCCAAATCTCGCTGCGGATAAGGGTTGAGCTCGGGTCGTCCTCACACCCAGTGAATCTAGAGGTCGGGGGAGATCTTTTGCCGCGTCCCGCAAAAAAATTACGGGTCGGACGCTTATGCGGTTTCTGATCGGACAGGTTTTTTCGCGCCGAGCCATATTTTGACGGTTATTTTGCGGGTCGGAACGGGATGCGAGGTCTGCTAGAGATGCTCTAAAGCGTGTGCCTGCCATGATAACCAACCAATTCAACCATCATTACTGTCTAAAGAACAAAAACAAAACTATTTTAACCTACAAGAAGTTTATCGGATAGTAATCAAGTGATACGTTGTCGTCCTATTTGAGGACTAGTGTCTACTAGTACAATACTCCCTCCGTACGATGAAAAGTATGCGTTTGGCTTTAAAATTTGTCCACAAAAAAATGTACTTCTATCTTCCCAATGTACTTTAAAGTAGGAAAAAATGCTTCTCTCTCATCGCACGATAATCAAGACCAATAACATTCTACGAATGGTCTTCATGGTCTTCTTAATTTCTACATGCACTTAGCTCATTAGGGGTTGGGTAATTAAAGAGGAGAGAGATGATGACTTGCACCTTTCCCATGCATTTTTTTACTTCACTCCATAATTTGTCCCAAAATTTCTATATGTAAATTTTTCACCGGACGGAGGGAATATTTGATATAATTTTTTAGCTAATCCAACCATCACGCGTGATAACTTTTTGACCCAAGAAAAAATGGTGTTGACAAACGTTCCGAATAACTAATGCGTAAATAGTATGGTAATATACATTCAACATAGCTGTTAACTCACGTAAAAACATCGCGATAATTTTTTTACCCAGCGAGGTAAAAGGTTGATGAAAAATATACCCACGATAACTTTTGTTCCCGGGATAAAAGTTTGTTGAAAAACATACCCTGATGATTAGTGTATAAATAGCAAGGTAATATACGTATAATAGAGATAATAATTGGCATACAAACACTACGGTAACTTTGTACCCGAAGATATAGGTTATTGAAAAAGATTTGACCTCTTCATAAATAGCATGATAATATAAGCCCAACACAGATGAGAACTTACGTACAAACACCATGATAACCTTAACCAGATGAAAAATGTTTTTAAAAACATACCACATATAATTTTTATGTAAATATCATGGTAATATATGCGCTACATGCCTGATAACTTGCGTACAAACACCGTGATAATTTCTTCGCCCCTTCAAAAAAATGTATTGAAAACATTCTTTGGGTAACTTTTGATTTAATTCCATGATAATTTACACACCACCAAGATGGTAAGTCAAGTACAAATACCATGGTAACATTTTTGACCTGAAAAAAATGTTGGGGGGGTGGGGGGGTGGGGCGCGGGGGGGTGTTGAAACATACCCCGATAACTTCATCATAACTAACACAATAATGTAATGTATGCATCACATGCCTGATAACTTACATACAAATATTGTGATATATTTTTAAGCGGAAAAATAATTGTTGAAACATACACCGATATATTCTCTAGTGCATGTATGCATGTGTTTGTGGGAAGAAGGTTTGAAGGAACATTTTTTATGACCGGTAATTTCTATGTAAATAACATGATAAGCTATATAGCAAATACACGATAACTTACTTGACGCAGGTGTGGTAACTTTTGACCTCCAAAAAAAATTGTCAGAACATATCAACATGAGATCTAGTTTCGAAGATCTCGTTGCGACGAATTTAGTGATGAAAACGGATTCTTAATCGGATTTTCGGTTTAAGAGATAAATCATTTTGAATTTGTAGGATAAGAAGAATCGTTTTGCTGATGGCATCAGGGTTTTTAATTTAACTTGCATGCATGCACAGGAGAAAGCCGCAGGTTACATGCAGCCACACGCGTGAAAGGCAGATCGCGGAGAAGATTAGCGATCGTAGGAATCGTTCGTACATTTTCATATAATCCGAACATTTGGTATATATAATTGTCCTTAAATAAAATAAACAATAGATAGAACATAATCACTGTAACAAAGACAAGACTAATCATGCAAACTAAATGAGAGTAGACCATAATAACAAAGGCAAGACTAGTGAGGCAAACTCAAGAGTACACAAATAGCATCTGAAGATGTGAAGTACAACAAAATATATCTAGAATAGATACTAGACCAAAAAAATTTAGCATGATCTCGAACAGAAAAGACACAAGCACATACCGAGCAATGGCTATAGCGTTGGCGTTGATGTTGCCGGCCATGTCGTCAAAGAGATTGTTGGCGTCGGGGAAGAAGTCATCATCGGGGAAGCAATCGTCGACTTATGTAGCGTGCACGTGTGCGTGTGCGCGTGTGCATGTGCGTGTGTAGTTCATATTAAAATCTCTGAAAAGATTTATATTTCAAGATAGAGGGAGTACACAAGAGTCCAGCATTAAAGATGCCCTAACGAAGTGGTTGTGTTTTCCTAGGGCCACGTCGACTCTAGAGACAGCCGCAGATCCGAGCTGTACTTGCATGTTAGCCCAACAGTACATGATTGAATGAATGGGCGAGAGAAAGAAAATACATGTGTGACATTTAGCAATTCCACGGAATAAAAATCTAGCGAAAACGTCAAGAGGACATTTACGCAACAGGAAATAAGACAACAAGACCTCCGGTTAATCAAAACAGGAATACTTCACACAACATAACCTAAAAGACAATAGACAGATAATTGGATGCACAAGTTACAGGGGATACACGCAAACGGTGTGACACTTCACATAGGAGATCAAAGTACAAGACTACTAAGATACTTCAACAACAGAACTACTGAGCAGCCGATACTCAATAGCCGAACATTGCATGACGCTCGAGGCTCGATCCAGCGGCCGGCCTCCACTTGGTCCCACGCATGCGTAGTTCGATTAGCAGGATCGTGCAAAAATCGGCTGCACAATATTGTATGTATAGCAGCGCTCCTTCAACAAACATGAAGGATATGGGAGCAAAGTTTGGTTGGGGTTGCCCTCTCTTCTTAGTGTTTCCTGCCACAAATCTCCTAGCTTCAATATTCAAACAAATTTCCCTGTGTTGCGATTTCCACCTTGTCCCTAGCAACAAGGGACCAAGCAACATTAATAGATATCTCGGAGCCACCAAGAGCAAGTTTATCATGGCTAATGCCGCAGGATTTAGGTATGAAACGAACATGGCCTTGTGAAGTGATATCGTCAGATTTTGAGTAGGCTTGTATGACGTCTAACCGCCCTTCATTTCTAGTGAAACAACTTGCCTCAACATATGTAGGTAACCACCACAACCTTATTTCAGCCATGCTCCATCTTTTGAATCAAGCTGGATGATC
Source organism: Hordeum marinum (assembly GCA_022496015.1). Lineage (NCBI taxonomy): Eukaryota > Viridiplantae > Streptophyta > Magnoliopsida > Poales > Poaceae > Hordeum > Hordeum marinum. The sequence continues at coordinate 415,702,163 of CM039677.1, read as the reverse complement.
TGAGAAGATGAGGGATTAATAATGTGAGAGACTCCACTATAAGTGGACACAAACTTCCCTGATAGTGGAGAGCAGGCAAATCAGCCATCGTATTCAAAAGGTCATGACCCATCATCTTTGACAACTTGGACATCCAAGACAATGGCATGAAAGGTCCGCGTAACTGTGTGCATACAAAACTCCAGTGTGCAGAGACAGTTACTGTCAAAAAAGGTTGATACACCAGGTCCATATACGTCGTCGTAACAATTCGCATGACCGATCAATCTTTTATATATCTTAGGACTTGGTTGTTTTTTTTTTAGAAAAGAAGGATTGTCCCCGGCCTCTGCATCAGCATGATGCATACGGCCATTTTTATTAAAATTGCAAATAGCAAATAGTGTATGAATCAAAAACGCTTCAAATGAGCGCGGTTACAATAAATGAATATGAAAAGAAGCCACAACCGGGCAAAAATAGACCTAGATGTGCATGTACCTTTTACTTTCAGTTGGATTTCGAAGTCAACTCTATCAGTAAACACAATTGCATGGGATGGGCCAATCAAGCATGATACCCTATCCTGCAAGCAGCATCAATTTCATCCCATTAATTAGCAAAAGAGGACGCATGCGTGTGATCAATCAATCTCTCCAAAAGTGAATCAAAAGATGGTCGTAGTATACATACATCTTCTTTCAGTTCTTGGGTCTGGTTCCTATATATTGCGAGAGAAGAGAAGGTTGAGGTTGTGATCCGCGACGTCTCAGACATCAACCGCACCATACATAGACAATGGCCACTTGAGGCCGCCAGCTATTTATGTGAGCTTAATGGAGAAGATCTGCAAGGTTTGAGTGGCGAACGCAGGAACGTTGTTGAGTTTTTGTCCGGGTGTGCAGTGCATAAACTACATGGAACTCAACGCCGCAGCATACAGTACCCAAGTAAGTGAATCATGTGTTAGAAAATGTTGTACTTTCTTTGTAATAAAAGCGTTTAGATCACTAAAAACACTCTTATATTTTTTTAATGGAGGGAGTATTTCCTCCGGTCCTTTTTAGTCTGCATATAAGTTTTGATCAAAGTTAAAGTATCTCTGTTTTGACCAAACTTATAGAAAAAATTATTAACATTCACAATACCAAATCAATGTCGTTAGATTCTTTGTAAAATGTAGTTTTATAGTATATATATTTGGTATTGTAGATATTGATATTTTTTAATATAAATTTGGTCAAACTTTATAAAGTTTGATTTGATCGAAATCTAATACACGGAATAAAAAGGACCGGAGGAAGTAATTAACATGAATGAACGAACTACCGTTGGATTAGCACACCCACCGAAAATCAAAGTAAACCGACGCCTTCACTTGATTTGAAGGGGAAAAAAGAGAACCCCTCCTCTTTTTTTTTCTTTGTTGCTATATAATACAAGCGCAACCTGACATGAACCCCGAGTTAAACAAGAGAGATTTGTTAGTTGTTCACTCAGTCATGTCTGTGAAGAAACCGCTGGTTCTGCCCCGCGCATATTCCCAGCTGCAAACATATGAAGCGAATCTCTCCGCCTCGTTAGCCATCTCCTTAGCCAACGGTGTGTCCATCTCGTCATGATCAGGAGAACCTTGGTCAAAGCATCTGCCAATTGTGTCTGCGGGTTTGAGCGTCAACTTGTCCGCTTTCGCAGTCCAATACGCGTCTGATTTGCGCATGTCCATCTCTTCATTTTCTGTCGTCGCCACCACAATCCAATACGTCGGCGCTGGGATATGCAGGTTGGAGCATTGGCTTGTCTGATTCGACAATGGACATCTTGTCCTCACTGGTAATGGCATCCAAAGTTCCAAACCCATGAACATCACGGACTCTGCCTCACTCTGCAATTTGGATTCAGAGCGGATCATGGGCACCTGATCCTCCATGGGCTTCTCCTTCCGCCTCGATTTTTTTTTTAGGCAGGGTCCTCCACAAACTTAAAATCTGTCAAGGCCCACATTATCAACAGCCCTATTATCGGCCCAGACAGAACCGGGCCTACACGGGCCCACAGCCCAACGCCGCATCATCTCCCACGTCACCTCCGCGCCCGCGCCCGCGCCTATCCCCTCCACTCGTTGTTCCGGATTCCTCCGCTCGCGGCAAAAACCTCCGAGCAGATAAGGCGCCCCCGCCACCACCCCCGACCACCGCACCGGCCATGGTCGGCGTCGCCGCCGGCTTCGCATTCGCGCCGGTAGTGTCCCGGCGACTTCCCTACAGGCCGTGCTGCTCCACCGCCCACGCCTCGGTGCCCTCGTCCTCGGCGCGGTCGTCGCTGGCCGCGCGGCAGGGGCGGCCGCGGCGGCTCGTCGCGGTCGCGCGCTACTCCGCGTACGGGAGCGACGAGGACGACGACGAGGACGGCGGGGGCGGGCGGAGGGACCGCGGCCCCGAGCAGGAGCAGGACCCCGCCCTCGACATCGAGCGCATCCAGTACGAACGCCATTTCCCCTGCTCCTCCACTTAGCTGTATGCTACAACATGTTTGCGTTGTCAAATGCCAAGTGATTACATGTCATGGCTCACAAGGGAGATGAATTTTGGGTGTGCGGGGGTTATTTGTGGTATCAGTGTTACTCAATTCCAAATGCTCATGTACATTTCAACCGCTTCCCTTTGCTAGGTCCTCGACAGTAAGGCTGTTGGATGCCCAGAAAAATATGGTAATTTGCATGCCCAATCATGTACTAATGCTCTTACCTGGTTGTCATATTTGATTGATGGTGCAACTCCATTCGTCCTTCTGTAGGTTGGTGTTATATCTGTTAGCGAGGCAGTTCGAATTGCAGATGAAAATGATCTTATGCTGGTACTTTCTCCATCTCAAGTGCTTCTAGCTTGTTTCTCTCTAACTTTACATTTGCACGAGTGAGAACAAGTGGTTGTTTATTAGCATTTAGTGAGGGCTTTTATAGGCATGTTCTGCTATTATAAACTAAATGAAAATAACTGAAACCCTGGCATTTTAATAGGAATAGCGTGTTCCTAATGCATTGCTGACTGAAACAACTTGTGAATTTTGGCAGATTGGCTTAAAACTCCTAAATCTCGTACACCATCTAATTTACCAATATTGCTCACATAGTAATAAACCCCTTTTAGAAGTGTAAACCAGCATATTCTCCAAAAAAAAAATCACATTATTTTTGCAGAAGCTCTAACTTTGCAAGGTGCGCTCATGTTTAAGTAACAGGATACCAACTCAAGCATATCTTGTTGGGACATGCATTATTAGTGCCAGTAATTTTACACAAATTGGGATGATTTATATTTCTCTAATTTCAGGCAATATTGTCACTAGATGGAGATCCTCCAGTACTCCGACTCTTTGAAGAGAAAGATTACAAGTATGTTGCAGTGAACACCTGACAATTTCACTTCTTATCTCATCAATTTCCATTATGAAACAAGGTTAACTGATAGTACACTAGCACTCTGTAAAACAAGGTTATGCATAGTGTAAGATCCAAACCATAGGAGGTCATGCCCATTTGGTCTTGACAAGTTTCCTCGCAATGGTTTCAGCAGCTATGTCATAACTATATCGAATATTACCTCATTAGCTAAAGTAAACAATGTCCTGCAACTCCTATCCCGTGCACTTCCTGCTTCTCTATGTCGAACTTGTACATGGAATCTGCAGGTTAGATCAATAATAGGCTTTTCTCCCAAGGCCCTAATGTGTGGTCTTTAGTTACTCAGTTAGCAGAGCCTACTTTGATATGTCAAACATGTGCCTTTCTCCCAATGTAAGGTTGTTAGTTATCGAGCAGGACAGTCCCTCAGTTCAAATCTATGTAACCTTTTGTGCAAGGGATTTGTCTTCAGTTAGCAAGACCATTGTTTTTCAATTATACATTGACTAGAAGTACGAAAATGTTTGTATTCTGAAAATACTTGCCATCTTTTCTTTTACCAGATTTGTGCTCTTCAGAATTTACTAGAAATGATTTTTTTGCTGGTTTTGTACAGAAAACACAAGTACGAACAACAGAAGAAGAAAAGGGTTCAGCAGAAAAGATCCGTTGGTAAACTTTTCTAACTCATTTTATGTTTTATCCAAACATGTGTTCATTATGTTAATATATGTTTCCTCTTCCCTGGTGTCTACTCTTTACAGCAAAACGCATGGGCTTGAAAGAGCTGAAAATGGGGTACTGATCATGTTGATATTCACTTTCCAAGTTACATGGCAAACAGGCATTCTTTATGTTTCAAATCAACCAGTTACTTGCCTTAATGCTTCTAGTGTTTTGAAACCTGAACTATTTTGATAAACTTGGTTAGATTAGGCATAATAGAATCAAGACAATGGTGTAGACAGACTTGTTGGAACAGTCCCGAGCTATTTCGATTTTCGCATAATGAAGGGCCTGTTCTGATCTCCTCCAGCTCCACACTTCACAAACTTCTCAGATGAAATTGTCCCGAACGTTTTGACTTGAAGAAGCTGGGATTCTCGAAGCTATGTCCGATGACGGTGCAAAAATGTGAAGCAGCCTCGGCCCAGCTCCACCGATAAGAAAAGCTGGAGTTAGCCAGTATTTACAATTGAACTGCCACCGCCAAGTGAATCCTACGAACCGGTACGCTTGCCCAACATAACGCTCCAGGTTGCCTCGTCCGTTCTCCCTCGCTGCTGCTGCTGCTGGTGGCCCGATTTGGGCTGCCTCCAGTCGGCCCAACTAGCCCACAACCCTCCCAGCTCGGCTGTAGCGCTAAGAGAAGCTGGAAACTGAGCAGAACAGATTTTCCATCGCTGCTTGGAGTTAGAAGCTGCTGTAAGAAGCTGAATTTGTGAAGTTTTGGGAAGCTAGATGAGATCAGAACAGGCCCGAAGTAACAACATATTGCTAGATACAATTTGCCTGTGGCATCGGATGGCTCTTAATAGTAAATTAATAATTGTTGCTTGTGTTTGTAACTTAAAAGTGATGTTGGAATCTTTATGCATTTTCTTGGCAGATACAACATTGATATTCATGATTACAGTGTGAGACTTAGAGCTGCAAAGAAATTTCTTAAAGGCGGTGACAAGGTGATAGCAATAATTATTAATATTATCATTACTATTATTTTTATGTTTATTACTTTTAGGTGGTTAAACTTATTACTTTAGACCACCATTGTTTCAGGTTAAGATAGTGGTGAACTTGAAAGGTCGGGAGAACTTGTACAAAAAACAAGCGATTGAACTTCTTAGAAGATTCCAAATTGATGTTGGTGAGGTAATTTAGGTTATATTTTGCTTATTATGCCTAGAATAAGAGCACAAATTTGCCTTTTATCTCTTTCAAAAACTTCTTTTATTCTCAGTGCAAATGTTTTTTGTTCTCCACTTAGGCTACTGTGCATATTACCTATTAGTTGAATCAGCTAATTTCAAGCTTTTAATTTTGCTAATCATATTTCAGCTAGCGACAGAAGGAAGTAAGAATTTTGCGGAGAGGAATATATATTTGATTCTTGTACCCAATAAACTAGCTATACAGAAAGAACAAGATGGAGTGGGCAAAAAGGATGATGTGGAAGGAGAGACGGACCAATCAGACGATGAATTGGACGGGGACGAGACTGTGCTCGAACAACTGGAGGGAAGTGGGTTGGATGGGAATGAACCCGTGATAGAACTGGAGGAAAGTAAGGAACCTGAGACAGAAGTCTCAGCAAATGTTTGATATAGCTGTAAAGACCAAGGGCGCCATCTCTGATTTTAGAAGGTATTTTATAGTTTTAAATAATATATTATTATATTGTCTTGCATCTTGTCTGATATTTAATTACGTTTAGTATCATTTGGTGCTTTTCTTGATGCCCTGATTGCCACTATGTACTTGAATATCCATGTGGAACAACACAAGTTACACAATAGGGACCAAAAACTGGTTTTGAGAAACATACTCCATATCTTTATGACATTCTTTGTTACATAATACTGACTAATCATCTAGATTCGTCATCAATAAACCTTACTGAAAGTAACTAGGAGAGAAAGAAATTTAAGGGAATAAAATTGGATGATCATAGATATACCCATTCAGAAAGCTAACACCTACACTCTGCCACATGATCAAATACAGATTCATAGATCTGCACTGAAGCTTATAACTTCGTATTTGTGTTTTCTTGCTAAAAGGGGGCATGAGCGCCAGGGAGCCAAAAGGTATCTTGGTTCCTGACCGTAGTTTGTAAGATATGCATTGAGGAAACCATTGCTTGTGGAATCTGTGTTAATGATCCCACTTCATATGGATCCAATCCAAATGGTACTTATGGTCCACAAAAATGTTAATTAAAGCTTATGAAGCTTAAGTGCCAAGTATAAGAATCAGGCAAGCAATCCCGGGAGTACTAATGAGGCCATGCCACCATAGTTAAGTGTCCTGTCACCTGAGTGGCTTAGCGGCACTGCGGCTCTCAATGGACTATTTGCACTTTTCTGTTTCTGAGAGGACCATTCTCAAACTAAAAGATGTGAACAGAAATGTCTTTCTTTGGGTGAAACTGCTACATGTTTGTATACACCTTTCTGAATCCATCGCTCCGTCTCATCGCTAATTTTTGTAATTCCTTTCCTTGATTCTATTACTGATTTATCATCTATATCAGCATCATTGTTTGTTGGTACTAACCGTGATTATGGTAAATCCATTTACCTGATGATGGCAGGTACCAATACTCTTCATGTAAATACAAGGATGGTGCTCTTGTACTTGTACTCACCGTCCTTGCCTGATAAAACAAATGAGCTATCCACCACCGTCGTTGCCTGTGAAATCAGACAGAACAAGGCCATGCGACATCAAGAAGCTACCATCTGAACATTTTTGTTTGGAGTCTCGAATCATCTCACGTTGGTACGGAATCCACTAAACGGCCCGGAATCATGCAGTAAGACGAGCCAGTAACAGTCATGGTGATTGTTAGGAAAATTTGCCTGTATTGCCCGGTGCGACATTGTTGTCTACAAGGTTTTGTGATAGCGCTGTCTGATTGCATATCCCAGTGGATCGGTGTTGTGGAGAAGATCAGTAGTCGTATCTTGTTTATCGAATGGTTGCTTTCGGATTTTTGACCTTTGGCTGGAAGTGCCTAGGAAGAGGGCGTTGTCTGCAATTCAATGTGTGTAGAGTAATTTCTATCTACTTTTCATTTTTTGACGTATAAATACATTTTTTGCGTGTGCTCATGTGGTTCCATATTGCTCAAGCTACGTTGCTCATTTGGTCAAGTGCATTGTTACGTGTCTTTCAAATTCATTTTAAGCCAAAAAAGAACAAAACCTGGGGGCGCCACAAAGTTCCAAACTGAATCAAAAGAAATTCATAACGCGCAATGTGCGCTCCGTTGCAAAATAAAGCCTGCGAACATCGTGAATCATCCTACCCTAGTGGAATATGGCTAAAAGTTGCTGATCTACATGGGATAGCATCATCTCTTTTCCTATGAACAATATAAAAAAAATTCAAGAAAGAGGAAAAATGGCTTGCTACCATCATGCGCCCCACACCTCCAAAGGAGGACCCATTTTCCTTTGCAACAGATAAAAAATCATGGGCTAAACAGTAGTTGTCAACCCAAGCAACGCAGGACGATGGTGTATGGCCCAACTAAACTAGTTGTATACATTCTTTGAGGACAAAAGTGTGTTCAGCTATCAACATCAGCTCAAGTGTGCCAAGATTCACTCATGCACCGAAAGGCGACAACCTCCATGTGCATAAACACCTTGGGAGCACCACCATAATCAACACAAACCATACAGTTCCGACACTATAATAAGCAATGATAAAAATGAAAAACATCCCATAGAACTGAAAACATTGACAAGGAAGTGCCACCATATTCTCTTGAAAACGGCAACCGCCGCTCGTACGTAAAATGGAGTCAGTATATCAGGAGCCTGTCATCATCTACTACCCTGTAGTGTTAGGTTAGACGTTCCAGTTGTTGCCCCCCTTTGTGGACTGGGAGCCTGCAATAGATAATCTGCTACCAAACACTCTACTACTGCTACCACAACGTCACCACGATACAGTTAGAATGTGAAGGCATTACAACAAAAGGCAGAGTAGCTGCTATAATTTACAACAGGCTTTAGGTTTCCGGAACCTCGACATCCTCGGTTTGTGAGCTGCTATACAAAATAACACTGACAGGCCCGTCGGTCATGGTGAATCCATGATTTTGCTTGCTACACTTCTCTTCCATGCAGGTTGTACAAATAGAAAAGGGCATGGGAGGTAGAAATGAAAAAGGAAGAGAAATTTGGGGGTACCTAACAAAGGGGAAGAAAAAGAAAAGAGGGGGTGGGGAACAAACTGAAGATACACATATTCACGTTACGGTCACACAGAACTAATGAATGGTGTGGTTACCTCTATCTTCTTAGTTAGACATACAAGGGATTAAGTTGTTCACTCTGTTTCTTGTATGAGTTGTGTCCTTAGGCTGGACTCGTGGACCTGCTCAGAGGAAGACAGGGTAAAGGTTAGATTGAACAGCAAAGCACACCCTTTTGTATTGCAGCTTCAGGCCTGGAACAGCGGCCTATATTATTAGTATCTTACTGTCATAAAGAGGTTGCACACATATAGGTTTATGATGTGTAACACATGCTAACAAGAAATAGCAGTCAGAGGCAATGATCCACTTAAAAAGCACTTCTGACGTAAAAACAAAGGGGGTGATGAGAAAACCGGCAACTTTTAAATATGTCATGCCTAGTAATCAAATGGAAAAATTATTTTCCAGCCAAAATAGAAAAGAATAACACCATTGCTTATGTTTCAGTCAATGGATACTCATCAGGAGTAGATAAAAAAACCATGCATAGATGTCCTTGACAAGCTAAACAATTATATTTGATACATGGAAGTAGCATTCGACAATGTATCCAAGTCCTATCAGAACAAGAGAAATGATGATGAGATGAATAAATATATATATCAAGCTTATACCTGCAGTGCTGCCGCTGTACCCAAGAGTTCTCTGTACTCATTAAGGGTAGTGCTTTCTTTAGCAGCAACAGTTGAAAGTTCTGTAACCAGAGAGTGTGTAGCCTCTAACTGCAGAGCATAGGTCAATGGTTAGAGACCTGACGGCATTATTTATTAGAAATGCTTAATTACCAGAAGATTATGACAATCAATGAATTGATCTAAATAGTGTAGCAAGCATAGAAAATCATCACCCACTTCCATAGTAATGCCATAACTCAAACATCAATCTCCAATAATTTGACATGTTACATTTGGAAGGAAAGATCATCTGGAACGGTCAAGTTTGCATAAGAGGAGTTAAATTTTGTCCATGCACATATGGTTTTCCTGCTGGCAGTGCGAGACTACCAGCTTGGCAGAAGTGGACTGGCCAGAAAGCTAGCATAATGTCACCACCCTCTCACAATCATTGCAGCCACATGATACCACAAACAGCACTATCACAACTCTAACAATCAGGACATCCATTGAATCATAATAACTGAATGGTTGTAGCCTTGTAGGCACAAGAAACGCCAGTCTGCCAATGCTAACTATAGATTAGTTTTTTTTTCCTAGCCACCAGTTCAATGATTACAGCCTGTCCTATTAGTATGAATTAAACTTGTATGAATTGAAATATCAAATTACAATGGAAAGTATAGGTTCTTCATATGGTAGTATTTCAGGAAAACAACCAAGTAATTTTGTATCCACTGAAACATATCAGTTTTACCAAAGTTGTCAATTATGCAGCAGTAGCAGAAAATAGGCCTTCTATTTTACCTTCGATAGCAAGTTGCAAACAGAAGAGCCCATTGCTTGCATAATGTCAACTGCTGAACTGACAGCATTCTTAACAGTAAGTACATCAGCCTGCAAGAAGTAAACAATAAGAATCACTAAGCATTTCATAGATAAAACAGCAAAGAATCAAAGGGAAGACTTGTTTAGCATGTACACATGTTAGCTTTAAGGAGTCAGCATGCTTCAAGTATTATGTTTTCTAGTTCTAGAAGGGTTCATGTCTTGGAAAGCGAACCGTTCATACCTTTGCTCCTCCTGTAACTGGAAGGCGCAATGTACTTGCTCTAAGAGCTTCAATTGCACCAGACAAAGAAGTAGAATGATCTGTTTGCAACTCTGCCCAGTGGTCGAGGTAGTCCATCTGCGTCATGAAAACAAAAGATGCAATAATGAGGTCAGACTCATGAAGCGACACAAGCATCAACACAGGTAGTTTTATCTTGTGCTAAATAGCAGTGAGCACTCGTGCACTTCCAAAGAATATAAAACTTGCTTAATGAAAAAATACTAGTACGGAAACATGTAAACCTAGTCTTCCAGCCAGTGGCAGGGTTTAGAAATGAAGATAAAGACTTGTAGAGTGTCCCACATTTCTGTACCATGAACATATTTCTACAAACAATGCAACCGTTTTACTAGGACAATCTATCTCAACCAAAACAGACATGATCAGGTTCGAGTCCTGGAAACAGCCTCTTGCAGAAATGTAGGGAAAGGCTGCGTGCTATAGACCCAAAGCGGTCGGACCCTTCCCCGGACCCTGCGCAAGCGGGAGCTACGTGCACCAGGCTGCCTTTTTTATCTACTCTGAAAAATCCAGGTAAAAATATGAAACCCTTCCTATGCTGCTATTTACCAAGAACACGTTTTTTTCAGACGGAAGGTTACTAGTTGCGCTGCTGCCTTGATGCACTGTACTAATGCCGACAATGTTATTACTTCACTAATTTTTTGAACAGATGTCACATTTGTTAGTTACACTATGAAACCTTGCACAACTATAACACAAATCTTAGGCTAACCAATACCATCAGGAAAACAAGTGCCTAAAATATCAGAGATCTCAACGTATCTTACTTGTTGTTTCAACACTATTCCCAGTTTGACCTCTTGCCTCAGCCTTTCAACATGACTCCTTTTCGTAACCATAGAGTCAGACATCCTTGAGTTACTATCCCATACACTGTAGAGCATAGTCTGCTTCAAATGAAAAAATAAAGTAAGAAAAATAAACTAAGTTCATGTACATGTAATGACAATATCATACAGTAAAAAAAGAATTTGAGTTTAGACCAAGCATAAATCATTTCCCAAAATTTACTAGCAGAAAGGATATATAGTGAAACAATTTAGAATAAATGGCCACTGATACATGTAAAGGGGGTAACTTTAGAGTGTTTACCTCGGCACCCATCTTCTGGATTGATAACATTTCATCCACATAAGCATTTGTAAAACGCCATTGCAAGTTCCTATTATACAGGAGGCGCAACTGATGGGCATCTTCCATGTGGCTTGGGCTCTTCTTTCCTCTTGTTGCATCACCAATGTAGCTGAGAAGAGAAGAGGGAGAATCGGATCTACCAGAACTACATGGTGAGACAGGTGTTGAAGGTCTAATCCTCAATGGGCTCGGCAACCTCCTAGAGGCAAGTGATGATGTTGATGAAGCCTTGGTTGGTGATGAAGGGCGTAGTAGACCACGTGATGGTGAAGATAGTGTCCTTGCCAACTGCTTTCGGGGTGCAAATCTTTCTGAATTATTTGAAGGTGCATCTGGACTTGAACTGGCATTTTCCTCTTGACTTCCATTTCCATTGGCAGAACCTGGGCACGCAGAGGGCATCTTCCTTGGTGAAACTCTACTTGGTTGCACTGTTGAAGAGACTGGTTGTCTGAAGTTATCAGTCAGATCCACACTTCTTGACATGGCATTAGCACCATCTGGTCCCAGTATTTTCCGTGTAGAAACCACTCGTGATGGAATAGTTGAAGATATTTGTCCATTACATTTATCAGAGAAATCCATGCTTTTTGACATTATATTAGCAGCGTCCACTCTTGCTGTTCTTCTTGGTGACATTCCCCGTGTTGATACTGACATGGTCATGGGTCTCTTATCTTTCTCAGCAAAATCCATGCTTTTGAGCATAGTATTAATACCATCAGATGCAAGTCGCCTTCTTGGAGAAGTTCCTCGAGATGGAAGCTTTACCGAGATGGCTCCGTTATGTTTTTGAGTTGCATCCACACTCTGTGACATATCCTCACTGACATCAGAAACAGATCTGCTTGGTTGTCTATCTTGCACCGCAATGGACAAGGATGCTGCACCTGTGCCTACATTACCAGAATACATGCTTTCTGAAGTATCATCACTACAACCATCTGGAGTTACTGAATTAACTTCCTCAGCAAACTGGATGGTTTCTACTTGAGCATCAGTACCATCAAGTCTACCGTCTGAAGTCCCACCAGATGCAGCTGATGAGGTGGATCGTTCACTGCCATTGTCCACAGGATCCACAATGCTACCAGAAGCAAGCACGCCTCTCTGTAGAGTCCCACGTGATGCTACTGATGAGGTGGAGGGTCTGCTCTCTTTATCAGCAAAATTCATGCTTCTCGACAGGGCATCAACGGAATTAGAGGCAACCCTGCTTCTTGGTGAAGTCCCTCGAGATGCAGCTGCCGAGGTTGATGGCCTGTAGTCTTTACCAGAAGAATCAGTGCTCTTCAGTAGAGTATTTACACCATCCATCGCAAGTCGTCTTCTTGGTGAAACCCCTCGTGATGGCACTGACGAAGTGGATGATCTGGTTTCTTTTTCAAGAAAGTCTGAGCTCTTTGATATAGCTTCTACACTACCAGAGGCAAGTCTTCTTCTTGGTGAAACCCCCCGTACTGCCACTGACGAAGTGGATGGTCTTGTTTCTTTTTCAGCAAAATCTGAGTTCTTCGATATAGCTTCTACACTATCAGAGTCGAGTCTTCTTCTTGGTGAAACCCCCCGTGATGCCACCGACGAAGTGGCTGAGCTCTTTGACATAGCTTCTACACTGTCAGAGGCGAGCCTTCTTGGTGAAACCCCCTGTAATGCCACTGACGAAGTGGATGGTCTTGTTTCTTTTTCAGCACAATCTGAGCTCTTCGATATAGCTTCTACACTATCAGAGGCGAGTCTTCTTCTTGGCGAAACCCCTCGTGATGCCATCGACGAAGTGGATGATCGTGTTTCTTTCTCACCAGAATCTGAGCTCTTTGATATTGCTTCTACATTATCAGAGGTGAGTCTTCTTCTTCTTGGTGACACTCCCCGTGATGCAGCTGACAAGGTTGCAGGTCTGGTATCTTTTTCAGAAAGATCCATGCGCTTGGATATAACATTGGCACCATCAGCGGCAAGTCTTCTTCTTGGCGAAAGTCCTCTTGAACCGGCTGAAGTGGACGGTCTGACATCTTTCTCAGGACTATCCATACTCTTTGATACAATATCAACACCATCAGAGGCAAGACGCCTTATTGTTGAGATCCCTTGATGTGCGACTGAAGAGGCCACAATTCTGCCATCCTTTTCAGCGAAGTTGATGTTACTTGAAATGGAGCTAATACCATCAGATGCAAGCCTTCTTAGTGGTGACATACCGCGTGATGCAGCATATGAGGTTGATGGTCTATTATCTTTATCAGCAGAATCCATGCCCTTTGATGTAGTACCAACACAATCAGATACCACTTGAGTTCTTGGTGCAACACCTTGTGATGCCGCTGATGAGGTGGATGACGTGCTAGCTTTATCAGCAAAATCCACCCCTTTTGATATAACACTGATACCATCAGAACCAACCCTTTTTTGTGGAGAAACCCCACGCAGTGAAGATGATGTGGATGGTCTATTCTGTTTTTCAGAAAAATCTAAGCTTCTTGGTATAGCATCAATAGCATCAGAGGCAAGTCTTCTTCTTGGGGAAGATACCGCTCGAGATGGAACCGAGGAGGTGACTGTTCTGCTATCCTTCTCAGCAAAATCCATATTTTTGACAATAGCATTAACGCCATCGGAAGCAAGTGGCCTTCTTGGCGAAGTCCCTCTAGATGAAGCTGGTCTCTTATCCTTTTCAGGGACATGAGTGTTTTTTGGTATACCACCAATGCTGCCGCCAGATGCTGCTGATGTTCTAGGCGAACGTCCCCGTGAAGAGGCCGGGGAAGAAGCACGTCCATTGGGTTTCTCGGAAGACTTTGTGGTTTGCGATGTAGCATTGGACACACTTGATACCGAGACGCATGGAGAAATCCCAGACGATGACACTGCCGAGGAGAGCATACTGTAATCTCTTTCAGTAAGATCCATGCTCTTGGACAGGGCCCTTGCTGTTCTCACAGGAGAAATCATCCCTCTTGATGGAACTGCCAAGGCTGCAGGTCTGGCATCTTTACCGTCGTTGATGCTGCTTTTTGATGTATCAGCCGTGCCATTTGAAGCAGATGATCTTCTAGGTGACTCATCCCCTCGCGACGAAGAGACCAACCGGTCGATTTTATCGGCGAGATCAATGCTTCTCGACAGGGCGCTTGCGGCGGATGAAATCGACGCCGTCCTCTTGGGTGAAGCCCCGCCGCGTGATGACAGGGCCGGCCTGTGCATCTTGTCAGTGAGATCCACGCTCCTGGACATGGCGCTGCCGGACACCCTGCCCCCCATCATGGCCGGCCAGCGGTGGTGGTCAATCATCCTGGCGTGCGGGTTCTCCGGCTGCTCGCCACCGCCGCCAGTCCTCCCCCTCATCGGGCTCCTCTTCCTGTCGGCCGCCGCCGCGGCGTCCCTCGCCCTGGCCTGATCTGGCGCGGCCTTCCTGTCCCTGGGCTCGAGCTGGAGCGAGGAGGAGAGGTTCCGCATTGACGGCCACAGCCCGTCGGGGGCCCGGCCGCCGCCGGACAGCCTCCTCGGCGCGCTCTGCGTGTCGGAGACGGCGTCGCGCACGGGCGTGGAGGAGCTGGAGGAGGACGAGGAAGGGCTGGAGGGCGGCGACGTCGGCGCGGAGATCCTGGACGGCGCGGCCTCCCTGGAGCCCCCGCCGCCGGAGGCCGGCCTCGCCGGGCTCCCGGACCGCCGCTCGGTGGACGGGGACCTCTTCGCCTGCGACCCAGCCGCCCCCGTAGCGGCATTCGGCGAGGGGTGCCGCCTCGGGGTGGCGGGGGCAGCGGCAGCATTCGGCGAGGGGTGGCGCCGCGGGGTCGCCGGCCTGCGTTGCGTCACCGCCGGCGCGTCATCGTGGGGGTTGGCAGCAGCGTCAGATTTCCGCCGCAGCAGGAGCGGCCCGGGCGGGCCGCAGGCGTCCCCCATGCGCGCAACCACCGGCCGGGGTCAGTCAGAGCCACCCGCATTGACAGCGCCGCCGCGGAGCCGCCACCAGCAGCGCCAATCCGCCCGCCAGCGCCTGCAAAACGAGACAAGACAATGCGGTTCAGACAGGGACCGGCAACCAACCGGCGGATTAACCTCGCGGAATCGGGCGGGGATTCGGACCAGATCGAGCGCCTGGGAGCGCGTTTCGGCGGGTGGGAGGAGGAAGGAAAGGGGGCTGTTTTCCGGGGGAATTCCACTCCCTCCGCCTTTGGGAGGAGGAGTAATAATTTACGCGCGCGTCGTAGGAATCGGGGCGTCTCTTTCGGGTTGGTGGTGGTGGTGGTGGTGGTGCTGGCGGAGGGGACGGACTAGTCACTCAGATGCTGATGGAGGGAGGGAGGGAGGGAGCGAGCTCACGCACGGGAACTCCACGCCCGCGCTGCCCAGCTCCCGCAAGCCGAGTAATGGCGAAGCCACGTCGCCGCCGTAGAGAGAGAGAGAGGGGGGGGAGCGTGGGGAGGAGAGAGAGAGGGAGGAGAGGGTTGGTTGTAAATGGGGAAGGGAGGCCACCACTTCGCCGGGGTTAAGGACGGGCGACGCGACTAACTGCAACTGAATGCGACGATTAGTACGCCCATTAATCCGCGGCGTAGGGGTGATAAAAGTATCGTAGTAAGTACTTGAAATTAATTAATTAAGGGGGATCGATGCAAATCTCGCTCGCCCGCTCTTTCTCTCTCTGGCGCGTAGTAAAAAAGCATTAAGAATTGCTGGTAAAAAAGGTATGGTATGAAAAGAAAAATGGAATGTTGCCGTTGGGCTGGAGCCAGCGCCGGGGCGATGGCAACGGCTAGCTCGCGGGCATGCGGCAGATGGCGGGGCCTCCTCTGCTCTGCGTCTGCTCCCTCGTCGTCGCGGTTGGGGGAGGAGGGCGAGCGAGCGGGTCAATCGCTGCAAAGGAGGAAACGGACGCTCCAGAAGCTGCTGCTGATGAGTAGTGCCCCACGACAAAAATAAAAAAGAAGAAATAAAATAGGATCGGTCCTCCAGTCTGATTGGGAGGCTCGAGGAGGCGATCGGCGCCGGCGGCGCCAACGAAAACGAGACCCGCCCCAAAGACCACGACGAGCCGCGAGTTTGTTTATTTATTTTTCTAGAAGAAATCGGAGGACGAGAGATGATGAACCCATGCGACATCTCGGCGGCTTTCGCGAGCCCCGACCCAACCGGCCGGCCGATCGGGACACGGCCGCGGCTTCGCCTCTATCCCGGAACAATGCCCCCGCCCCCGCCACTCCCCGAAAAACATGGCGCACCCCCGTACCCAAAATCGACGGGAGGATCGAAAGGGGAGGCGGGCCCGATGCTGACCTCGTCGTCGTCGCGGCCGGAGAATCGTCGCCGCCGCCAAGGCCGGGGAATCGTCGCCGCGCCTGGCCGAGGGGGTCCCGAATCGAGGTCGCGATCGCGTAGGGCGGGCGCGCGCGTGCCCGTGCGTGCGGGGAAGGCAAGGGCAGGGGAGGGGAGACGATGAACGAGGAAACGGGGACGGGTCTGGGTCTCTCTCGCGCGGTTCACCCGATGAAAGCAACGTTGCTCGGTGCCTGCCTGCCTGGCTGGCTGGCTGGCTGGACCAGACTTTTTCCTACGCGACGCGCCTGGTCTCCATGTCAAAAAAAAACAAATGGGAATTTTTATTTTTATTTTTTATTTATAAAAAACGCTATTGTTTTTATTGAGCTCGAGTAGTTTCTGGCACACTAATAAATGGGGAACTTGATCAGAATAAAATTACAGTCGTTATTATAAAAGGTTAAAAGTAAATCTCAGTACAACTACACTCCCGCTTTCCACCTTTCCACTTTTTTAAATTTTTCCTTCTTGGTCGACGAATGCTTCTCCACCAATGAGCCGATCGATCACTGGCTAAGCTAAGCTAAGCTAAGCTAAGCCAAGCCACTTCATGGGGAGCATCATTTCTCCTTCTTTTGCTGCGTGCCGCCTTTGATTACGGAGACTAAGCGAGCGGTAAGCAGTGATTAAAAACTGCCGCGGCACGGCACGGCACGGCGCTCCACAGTGAGTGGCCTACCACCACCACGCACCGGCTCCCCCTACTCATGAGATGAGATTGTACCGTTGCGTCGCTAGGGAGGAGAAAAGTGTAGCCCTAGTGACAAGCACTTCCTTCGCACTCTCTTTTCACTTCTCGATCACCCTGCTTTTCTCTCCTTATTTTTGTTTGGCAACCTCACACTTTGTTTTCCTCTCTGAGCAGTGAAATCCCAATTTCTTTTTCTTTTCCAAAAAAGCTTCACTGGTTTTCCGCAATAAAAAGTAAACTAGACATGGTTATATTGGCCACAAGGGCATGTGCTCTATCCGTTCCAAGATAGTTGAAGTTTAAGATTTTTCCTAAGCCAAAACCCGTTTAGGTTTAGCCCAGGTTTATTTGTAGATGTGTTGAGATCTACAGCACCAAAGAATGTCGTGAGACTAATTTGGTGTTTCAGATATTGGTGCGCTATTATATAAACTTGAACAGACATAAGCAAACCCGACTCGGGACAAACTTGGGAATTCAACTGTTTTGGAAGAGAGGGAGTACAAAATACAGTCATGTCCATTGGTGTCTTTGATTTATATAATGTTTCTAAAAAAGTCACGAGGAGATTTTGGTTCACTTTGTCTATGCTTAAGTTGGTCATGTTTCCCAAGGCCCTAAACCCTAACCCTAGGTATTCTACAATCATTTTTTTGTAGTTATCAATTTAATAAAAAAAAACTCGCGTGTCACGGCAATTAACCACCGCAAGCACCCTTTCTCCACTTTAAGCAAGTGTTTGGGGTGGATTCCCAAGTTGATATACCTGAGAGCAGAAATTTGCAAATTGTGGGTTTAGCCACGATTTGCTGTGGTTTTTGAAAGTCACAAAACATAGTATGTTTTGAACATAATATGCCTAAATCTCGTGTTTAATTCATTTGACATGCATGCTCGTTTATGCACTATTGGGCATGTCTACAAACTGATGGTGGCCGTGTGATGCTAGAGCAAGGACCAGCGGTGCTACATCATGCAGCGCTAGACAAGGGAAACGCAAGAACCAGATGTTGTGGTTGGAGTCAAGGGGTGTTGATGAAGAGGAAGATGCCAACTAGGACAATGAAGTATAGCAATGGACGAAGATTTGAAGAGAAAAAGAAAAGAAGGGTAAAAAAGATGAGAAGATTGAGGAGGAAAAAAACTAGGGAGGTTTTGTTTGTTCGACAGCTTCCTGACGTGATCCATACCGGTCAGATCTGGGATGCGTTTATCCCCATGTAATATATGGGTTTCCCTTTCTCGCACAAAGAAGTGTCAGGCGTCTCGTAAAAAGGCAAAAATGTCTAAATCCCTAACTGTTTCCCAATAAATGGCATGTTTTTTAATAGCAGAGGTCTTGGTGACTTGTCTAAACATTTACATATTGCTGATTGTTCTAGGGATTATAAGTTGGGTTTTGGCGCCATTTCTAAAACGGGGAGACGAGATTTCTCGGTGAGTTTTCTTAACCGCCTTTCGGGTGGCATAGATTTCTTCTGGGTGTCTCGTCCATCACATGGTAGGTCTAGGGGCCTATTACTTGGCGTGAGAACGAAGACCATGGAAGTATTGGCAAGTTCGAAAGGAGAGTATCATATTAAACTCCATATCCGTAACAAAGCTGATAACTTTACATGGACTCTTGTCGCTGTGTATGGCGTAGCCCATGCATAATTTAAAGCTGATTTTCTTCGGGAATTGGTTAATCTGGCAAAGGACAATCCATATCATATCTTAATAGGTGGAGATTTTAATTTGCTAAGAGTTCCTCATGAGAAAAGCAAAGGTAGGTTTGATGATCATTAGTCTTTCTTATTCAACACTGTCATTGACAGTCTCAACTTAAGAGAGGTTTTCATGACAGGAAGAAAGTTCACTTGGGCAAACAATCTTCCGGAGCCGACATGCGAGAAACTAGATCGCGTGCTTATGGATACCGAATGGGAATCGAAGTTCCCTATGGTAGCAACGCGGGCACTAGAACGTATCGAGGCTTTGTTGGACCATGCCCTCATACTTATAACCATTGGTTCGCCTAGACCTAGGTGTAAAGACCAATTCAAGTTTGAACTTGGATGGTTACATCGGGATGGCTTCCATGATATGTTGTAAAAGGTGTGGGAAAGATCTGTCTCGGGTCGGACCCTATCCAAAGATGGAATAATAAAATGTGTGCACTATGCAGATTCCTCGGAGGATGGGCTAGGCATACGTCCGGTATCCTGAAAAAGGAAAAGCTTCAATTGTCATCTATCATCGATAAATTAGAGGCCCCTACAAAGGTGCGACCGCTGTCCGTGCAAGAAGTTGAGCTAAAAAGTTAATCAAATGCACATATTGTAAAGTTATTGCGCGAAGAGGAGCTCAAGTGGTACCAACGATCAAAAGCTCAATTTATCCTCGAAGGAGATTCGAACAAAAGATACTTCCAGGGTGTCGCGAATGACAGACATCGGAAGAAACTTATTCATTCTCTTGTACATGACGAGGGTATGATCGAGGGCCATGAACAACTCAAATCGTACATTACCAATTACTATAAAGATTTGTTTGGGGCACTAGAAGAAGGTAACTTCTCTCTGGATGAGTCACGAACAGAGGATATACCCCAGGTTTCTGATGAGGAAAATCATTTTCTTATAGCTCCCTATACCGAGGAGGAAATAAAGAAGGCAGTTTTCCAAATAGAAAACAACAAGGCCCCAGGGACGGATGGCTTCCTAGCCGAGTTGTATCAATACTTTTGGGAGTCATCAAGTTGGACCTTCTAGAACTGTTCGACTTTTTCCATGCTGGATAGTTAAATCTGTTTCGCCTAAATTTCAGTGAGATAATTTTACTACCCAAGGTTAATGAGGTAGAAAGGATACAACAATATAGACATGTCTGCCTCCTAAACGTTAGTTCTAAATTTTTCACGAAAACCGCAATACTTAGGCTGCATTACGTGGCGGATCATGTGGTTCGCCCTTCACAGACTGCTTTTATGCAAGGAAGAAACATCCTAAATGGAGTTGTAATCTCGCATGAAACAGTTCATGAACTACATAGGAAAAGGTCGAATGGGGTTATTTTTAAAATTAACTTCAAAAAAGCTTGTGACAAAGTCAAGTGGTCTTTCCTCCAGCGGACTCTCAGAATGAAAGGATTTTCTGCAGAGTGACGAGCTCTGATCCAAAGTTATGTTTCTAGAGGTAGTGTGCCCATCAAAGTCAACAATGATGTAGGCAGGTACTTCCAAATGAAAAAAGGATTTAGACAAGGCGACCCAATATCGCCCATACTATTTAACATAGTGCTTGGTATGTTAGCTGCCATGATTGAGCGCCCAAAAATTGAGGGTCTAATTGACGGTGTAGTTCCTCATCTAGTTTATGATGGACTTTCTATCCTTCAATATCCCGACGATACAATACTCTTTATGGACCATTGTTGGAAATATGCCCTAGAGGCAATAATAAAATGGTTATTATCGTATTTCCTTGTTCATGATAATTGTCTATTCTTCATGCTATAATTGTGTTAACCGGAAACCATAATACATGTGTGAATACATAGACCACAACATGTCCCTAGTGAGCCTCTAGTTGGCTAGCTCGTTGATCAATAGATGGTCACGATTTCATGACCATGGACATTGGATGTCATTGATAACGGGATCACATCATTAGGAGAATGATGTGATGGACAAGACCCAATCCTAAGCATAGCACAAGATCGTGTAGTTCGTCTGCTAAAGCTTTTCAATGTCAAGTATCGTTTTCTTAGACCATGAGATTGTGCAACTCCCGGATACCGTAGGAATGCTTTGGTGTGCCAAACGTCACAACGTAACTGGATGGCTATAAAGGTGCACTACGGGTATCTCCGAAAGTATCTGTTGGGTTGGCACGAATCGAGACTGGGATTTGTCACTCCATGTGACGGAGAGGTATCTCTGGGCCCACTCGGTAAGACATCATCATAATGAGCTCAATGTGACTAAGGAGTTAGCCACGTGATGATGTATTACGGAACGAGTAACGAGACTTGCCGGTACCGAGATTGAACAAGGTATAGAGATACCGACGATCGAATCTCGGGCAAGTATCATACTGATAGACAAAGGGAATCGTATATGGGATTGACTGAATCCCCGACATCGTGGTTCATCCGATGAGATTATCGTGGAGCATGTGGGAGCCAACATGGGTATCCAGATCCCGCTGTTGGTTATTTACCGGAGAGTTGTCTCGGTCATGTCTACGTGTCTCCCGAACCCGTAGGGTCTACGCACTTAAGGTTCGATGACACTAGGGTTATAGGGAAATGGTATACGTGATTACCGAAGGTTGTTTGGAGTCCCGAATGAGATCCCGGACGTCACGAGGAGCTCCGGAATGGTTTGGAGGTAAAAATTGATATATATGAAGTCCTGTTTTGGTCACCGGAAAGTTTTCGGGCTCATCGGTAGTGTACCGGGAGTGCCGGGAGGGTGCCGGAGGACCCTCGGGAGAGGTGTGACGACCAAAGGACTTTGTGGGACATTAGAGGAGGTGTACCAGCCCTTATTGGGCTGGCCAAGACCTTCCGGAAGGGCCCATGCGGCTAGGGATAAGAGATAAGGCTGAAAAGGATTCAAAAGGAAGAGATCCACCTCCCTTGTGAGAGGTGGACTCCTCCCTAGGTTCGGCCGAACCTCTCCTCCTTGGAGGAGGGGCCAAGGCAGCCCTCACTCTCCATCCTCCTATATATACCCAAGGTTTTGGGCTGATTTGAGACAAGATTTGATCTCTCTCTCCCACGGCGCAGCCCTACCTCTCTTCTTCCTCCTCCGCAGTGCTTAGGTGAAGCCCTGCCGGAATACCTTGCTGCTCCACCACCACCACGCCGTCGTGCTGCTGTTGGAGCTCTTCCCCAACCTCTCCTTCCTCCTTGCTGGATCAAGGTGTAGGAGACGTCACCGGGCTGCACGTGTGTTGAACGCGGAGGCGTCGTTGTTCGACGCTAAGATCGGAGTCCACCACGATCTGAATCGCTACGAGTATGACTCCACCAACCGCGTTCTTGTAACACTTCCGCTTAGCGATCTTCAAAGGTATGAAGATGCAATCTCTCCTCACTCATTGCTGGTTTCTCCATAGATAGATCTTGGTGACACGTAGGAATTTTTTTGATTTACTACTACGTCTCCCAACAGTGGCATCATGAGCTAGATCTATGCATAGAATCTATGCACGAGTAGAACACAAAGCAGTTGTGGGCATCGATCTTGTTAATTTGCTTACCACTACTAGTCTTATCTTGATTTGGCGGTATTGTGGGATGAAGCGGCCCGGACCAACTTTACACGTACGCTTACGTGAGACCAGTTCCACCGCCTGACATGCACTTGTTGCATAAGGTGGCTAGCGGGTGTCTGTCTCTTCCACCTTAGTCGGATTGGATTCGATGAAAATGATTCTTATGAAGGGTAAATAGAAATTGGCATATCACGTTGTGGTTTTGGCGTAGGTAAGAAACGTTCTTGCTAGAAACCTATAGCAGCCACGTAAAAACTTGCAATTACAAATTAGAGGACGTCTAACTTGTTTTTGCAGCATGTGTCTTGTGATGTGATATGGCCAAAAGGATGTGATGTGATGCATTATGATGTATGAGATTGATCATGTTCTTTTAATAGGATTCACAACTTGCATGTCGATGAGTATGACAACCGGCAGGAGCCATATGAGTTGTCTTATTTTATTGTATGACCTGAGTGTCAATCATAAACGCCATGTAATTACTTTACTTTATTGCTAAACGTTAGCCATAGTAGTAGAAGTAATAGTTGGCGAGACAACTTCATGAAGACACAATGATGGAGATCATGGTGTTGTGCCGGTGACAGTGATGATCATGGTGCCCTGAAGATGGAGATCAAAGGAGCAAGATGATATTGGCCATATCATGTCACTATATTGATTGCATGTGATGTTTATCATGTTTACATCTTATTTGCTTAGAACGACGGTAGTAAATAAGATGATCTCTCAATAAAATTTCAAGAAAGGTGTTCACCCTAACTGTGCACCGTTGCTAAGGATCGTTGTTCCGAAGCACCACGTGATGATCGGGTGTGATAGGTTCTAACGTTCGCATACAACGGGTGTAAGCCAGATTTACACACGCGAAAGACTTAGGTTGACTTGACGAGCCTAGCATGTACAGGCATGGCCTCGGAACACGGAAGACCGAAAGGTCGAACATGAGTCGTATAGAAGATACGATCAACATGGAGATGTTCACCATGGATGACTAGTCCGTCTCACGTGATGATCGGACACGGGCTAGTTGACATGGATCATGTGTCACTTGGATGACTAGAGAGATGTCTATCTAAGTGGGAGTTCATTAAATAATTTGATTAAGTAAACTTAATTATCATGAACTTAGTCCAAAATTGTCTTTATAATCTATATTGTAGATCCAATGGCCAACGCTAATGCCAACCTCAACTTCAACGCGTTCCTAGAGAAAACCAAGCTGAAAGATGATAGAAGCAACTATGCGGACTGGGTCCGTAGCTTGAGGATCATCCTCATAGCTTCCAAAAGATTGTATGTCCTTGATGCACCGCTAGGTGACGCACCCGTTCTCCCAGCAGAGCAAGACGTTGCGAACGCTTGGCATTCACGCTGCGATGATTACTCCCTTGTTCAGTGCGGCATGCTTTACAGTTTAGAACCGGGGCTCCAAAAGCGTTTTGAGCAACACGAAGCATATGAGATGTTCCAAGAGCTGAAACTGGTTTTCCAAGCTCATGCCTGGGTCGAGAGATATGACGTCTCCGACAAGTTCTTCAGCTGTAAGATGGAGGAGAACAGTTCTGTCAGTGAGCACATCCTCAAGATGTCTGGGCTACACAACCGCTTGACTCAGCTGGGAGTTAATCTCCCGGATGACTCGGTCATTGATAGAATCCTCCAGTCGCTTCCACCTAGCTACAAGAGCTTTGTGATGAACTACAACATGCAAGGGATGGAGAAGTCCATTCCTGAGTTGTACTCGATGCTGAAATCAGCGGAGGTCGAGATCAAAAAGGAGCATCAAGTGTTGATGGTAAATAAGACCACTAGTTTCAAGAAAGGCAAGGGTAAGAAGAACTTCAAGAAGGACGACAAAGCTGTTGCCGCGCCTGGTAAGCAAGTTGTCGGGAAGAAGAACAAGAATGGACCCAAGCCTGAGACTGAGTGCTTTTATTGCAAGGGTACCGGTCATTGGAAGCGGAACTGCCCCAAGTACTTAGCGGATAAGAAGGCCGGCAACGTTAAAGGTATATGTGATATACTTGTTATTGATGTGTACCTAACCAGCGCTCGTAGTAGCTCCTGGGTATTTGATACCGGTGCAGTTGCTCACATTTGTAACTCCAAGCAGGAGCTGCGGAATAAGCGGAGACTGGCGAAGGACGAGGTGATGATGCGCGTCGGGAATGGTTCCAAGGTCGATGTGATCGCCATCGGCATGCTACCTCTACATCTACCTTCGGGATTAGTTTTAAACCTTAATAATTGTTATTTAGTACCAGCTTTGAGCATGAACATTGTATATGGATCTCGCTTGATACGAGATGGCTACTCATTTAAATCTAAGAATAATGGTTGTTCTATTTATATGAGAGAAATGTTTTATGGTCATGCCCCGCTGGTCAATGGTTTATTTTTGATGAATCTCCAACGTGATGTTACACATGTCCATAGTGTGAGTACCAAAAAGTGTAAGGTTGATAACGATAGTCCCACTTACATGTGGCACTGCCGCCTTGGTCATATTGGTGTCAAACGCATGAAGAAGCTCCATGCTGATAGACTTTTGGAGTCCCTTGATTTTGAATCATTTGGCACGTGCGAACCATGCCTCATGGGCAAGATGACCACGACTCCGTTCTCCAGAACAATGGACCGAGCAACTGACTTGTTGGAAATAATACATACCGATGTATGCGGTCCAATGAGCGTCGAGGCTCGTGGTGGCTATGTTATGTTCTCACCCTCACTGATGAATTGAGCAGATATGGGTATGTCTACTTAATGAAACACAAGTCTGGAACCTTTGAAAGGTTCAAGGAATTTCAGAGTGAGGTAGAGAATCAACGTGACAGGAAATAAAGTGCCTACGATCTGATCGTGGAGGAGAATATTTAAGTCAGGAGTTTGGCACGCACCTAAGGAAATGTGGAATTATTTCACAACTCACGCCGCCTAGCACACCTCAGCGAAATGGTGTGTCTGAACATCGTAATCGCACTCTATTGGATATGCTGCGATCTATGATGTCTCTTACCGACTTACCGCTATCATTTTGGGGATATGCATTAGAGACTGCCACATTCACTTTAAATAGAGCACCGTCAAAATCCGTTGAGACGACACCGTATGAATTATGGTTTGGAAAGAAACCTAAGCTGTCGTTTCTAAAAGTTTGGGGATGCGATGCTTATGTGAAGAAACTTCAACCTGAGAAGCTCGAACTCAAAGCGGAAAAGTGCGTCTTCATAGGATATTCCAAAGAGACTATTGGGTATACCTTCTACCTCAGATCCGAAGGCAAAGTCTTTGTTGCTAAGAATGGATCCTTTCTCGATAAAGAGTTTCTCTCGAAAGAAGTAAGTGGGAGGAAAATAGAACTTGATGAGGTAATTGTACGTCCGCTCGAACCGAAAAGTAGCGCAGCACAGGAAGTTGTTTCTGTGGAGCCTACACCGGCTAGAGAGGAAGTTAATGATGATGATCATGAAACTTCATATCAAGTTACTATTGAACGTCGAGGGTCCACTAGGACACGTTCCGCACCAGAGTGGTACGGCAACCCTGTCCTGGAGATCATGTTGGTAGACATCGGTGAACCTTCGAACTATGAAGAAGCGATGGCGGGCCCGGATTCCAACAAATGGCTTGAAGCCATGAAATCCGAGATAGGATCCATGTATGAGAACGAAGTGTGGACTTTGGTGGACTTGCCTGATGATAAGCGAGCCATTGAAAATAAATGGATCTTTAAGAAGAAGACTGACGTGGATGGTAATGTGACCATCTATAAGGCTCGGCTTGTCGCTAAGGGTTATCGACAAGTTCAAGGAGTTGACTATGATGAGACTTTCTCACCCGTAGCGATGCTAAAGTCTGTCCGAATCATGTTAGCAATTGCCGCATTTTATGATTATGAGATCTGGCAAATGGACGTCAAAACGGCATTCCTTAATGGCTTCCTCAAGGAAGAACTGTATATGATGCAACTGAAAGGTTTTGTCGATCCTAAAGATGCTAACAAAGTATGCAAGCTCCAGCGCTCCATCTATGGGCTGGTGCAAGCATCTTGGAGTTGGAACATTCGCTTTAATGAGGTGATTAAAGCATTTGGGTTTGTACAGGTTTATGGAGAACCCTGTATTTACAAGAAAGTGAGTGGGAGCTCTTTAGCATTTCTCATATTATATGTGGATGACATACTGATAATGGGAAATGATATAGAACTTTTGGAAAGTGTAAAGGCCTACTTGAATAAATGTTTTTCAATGAAGGACCTTGGAGAAGCTGCTTACATATTAGGTATTAAGATCTATAGAGATAGATCGAGATGCCTCATAGGTCTTTCACAAAGCACATACCTTGAAAAGATATTGAAGAAGTTCAATATGGATCAGTCCAAGAAGGGGTTCTTGCCTGTGTTACAAGGAGTGAGATTGAGTACGACTCAATGCCCGACTACGGCAAAGGATAGAGAAGAGATGAGTGTCATCCCCTATGCTTCAGCCATAGGCTCTATTATGTATGCCATGCTGTGTACCAGACCCGATGTGAACCTTGTCATAAGTTTGGTAGGGAGGTACCAAAGTGATCCCGAAGCAGAACACTGGACAACGGTCAAGAATATCCTGAAGTACCTGAAAAGGACAAAGGACATGTTTCTCGTATATGGAGGTGCCGAAGAGCTCATCGTAAAGGGTTACGTTGATGCTAGCTTCGACACAGATCCGGACGACTCCAAGTCGCAAACCGGATACGTGTATATTTTGAACGGAGGGGGCAGTCAGCTGGTGCAACAGCAAGCAAAGCGTCGTGGCGGCATCTACATGTGGAGCGGAGTACATAACTGCTTCGGAAGCAGCAAAGGAAGGAGTCTGGATAAAGGAGTTCATCACCGACCTAGGAGTAATTCCAAGTGCGTCGGGCCCGATGACTCTATTCTGTGACAACACTGGAGCTATTGCCGTTGCAAAGGAGCCTAGGTTTCACAAGAAGACAAGACACATCAAGCGTCGCTTTAACTCCATCCGTGATTACATTCAGGAGGGAGATATAGATATTTGTAAAGTGCATACGGATCTGAATGTTGCAGATCCGTTGACTAAATCTCTCTCACGAGCAAAACATGATCAACACCAGAATGCTATGGGTGTTCGATTCATCACAATGTAACTAGATTATTGACTCTAGTGCAAGTGGGAGACTATTGGAAATGTGCCCTAGAGGCAATAATAAAATGGTTATTATTGTATTTCCTTGTTCATGATAATTGTCTATTGTTCATGCTATAATTGTGTTAACTAAAAACCATAATACATGTGTGAATACATAGACCACAACATGTCCCTAGTGAGCCTCTAGTTGGCTAGCTCGTTGATCAATAGATGGTCACGGTTTCATGACCATGGACATTGGATGTCATTGATAACGGGATCACATCATTAGGAGAATGATGTGATGGACAAGACCCAATCCTAAGCATAGCACAAGATCGTGTAGTTCGTCTGCTAAAGCTTTTCAATGTCAAGTATCGTTTCCTTAGACCTTGAGATTGTGCAACTCCCGGATACCATAGGAATGCTTTCGGTGTGCCAAATGTCACAACGTAACTGGGTGGCTATAAAGGTACACTACGGGTATCTCCGAAAGTGTCTGTTGGGTTGGCACGAATCGAGACTGGGATTTGTCACTCCGTGTGACGGAGAGGTATCTCTGGGCCCACTCGGTAAGACATCATCATACTGAGCTCAATGTGACTAAGGAGTTAGCCACGGGATGATGTATTACGGAACGAGTAAAGAGACTTGCCGGTAACGAGATTGAACAAGGTATAGAGATACCGGCGATCGAATCTTGGGCAAGTATCATACCGATAAACAAAGGGAATTGTATACGGGATTGACTGAATCCCCGACATCGTGGTTCATCCGATGAGATCATCGTGGAGCATGTGGGAGCCAACATGGGTATCCAGATCCCGCTGTTGGTTATTGACCGGAGAGGTGTCTCGGTCATGTCTACGTGACTCCCGAACCCGTAGGGTCTACACACTTAAGGTTCGATGACGCTAGGGTTATAGGGAAATGGTATACGTGATTAACTAAGGTTGTTCGGAGTCCCGGATGAGATCCCGGACGTCACGAGGAGCTCCGGAGGTAAAAATTGATATATAGGAAGTCCTGTTTTGGTCACCGGAAAGTTTTCAGGCTCATCGGTAGTGTACTAGGAGTGCCGGGAGGGTGACGGAGGACCCCCGGGAGGGGTGTGACGACCAAAGGACTTTGTGGGCCCTTAGAGGAGGTGTACCAGCCCTTATTGGGCTGGCCAAGACCTTCCGGAAGGGCCCATGCGGCTAGGGATAAGAGATAAGGCTGAAAAGGATTCAAAAGGAAGAGATCCACCTCCCTTGTGGGAGGTGGACTCCTCCCTAGGTTCGGCCGAACCTCTCCTCCTTGGAGGAGGGGCCAATGCAGCCCTCCCTCTCGCTCCTCCTATATATACCCAAGGTTTTGGGCTGATTTGAGACAAGATTTGATCTCTCTCTCCCACGGCGCCGCCCTACCTCTCTTCTTCCTCCTCCGTAGTGCTTAGGCGAAGCCCTGCCGGAATACCTTGCTGCTCCACCACCACCACGCCGTCGTGCTGCTGTTGGAGCTCTTCCCCAACCTCTCCTTCCTCCTTGCTGGATCAAGGCGTAGGAGACGTCACCGGGCTGCACGTGTGTTGAACGCGGAGGCTGTTGTTCGGCGCTAAGATCGGAGTCCACCGCGATCTGAATCGCTACGAGTACAACTCCACCAACCGCGTTCTTGTAACTCTTCCGCTTAGTGATCTTCAAAGGTATGAAGATGCAATCTCTCCTCACTCGTTGTTGGTTTCTCCATAGATAGATCTTGGTGACATGTAGGAATTTTTTTGATTTACTACTACGTCTCCCAACAACCATGACATCGTAAAAGCAAGAAATCTAAAATTAATCTTATCAGCCTTCGAGCAACTTTTAGGTCTTAAGATAAACTTCCACAAGAGTGAATTGTTTTGCTTTGGTGAGGCTCAGGACGAGGACCAATAGTATGTTGAACTATTCGGCTGTGGACAAGGTCAGTTTCGAATTAGCTATCTAGGTATTCCAATACATTATCGGAGACTTACAAATGATGAATGTAAACATGTCGAGGAGAAACTCAAAAACGTTTAAGTAGTTGGAAGGGAAAATTGCTATCTCTGGACGGTAGATTGGTACTCATAAATTCGGTACTCGGTAATATGGTACTGTATATGACATCATTCTTCCTGTTGCCAAAAGGGGTCTTACAACGGTTGGATTATTTTTGATCAAGATTCTTCTGGCAAGGAGATAGTTAGAAGAAGAAACATCGGCAGGCTAAATGGAGTGTGGTTTGTTGTCCCAAAGATATGGGTGGGCTAGGTATTCCTGAGCTTGAGGTCAAAAATACTGCCCTCCTAGGTAAATGACTTTTTTAAATTACTTACCGAAAACGGTGTATGACAAACCCTCCTAAAAAGAAAATATGTAGGCTTAAATGCGTTATCCGAATTTAGCTGGAAGCCTGGGGACTCGCATTTTTTGTCTGGTCTAATGGCTACGAAGAAACACTTCTTCCGTTTTGGATCATTTTCTATTAAGGATGGCTCGAAAATTCGTTTCTGGAAGGACAAGTGGCTGGGAATACTACTTTTCGGGAACAATATCCAGCTTTATACAACATCATGCATCACAAGGGCGATACTATTGCCACGGTGTTGGAA
Organism: Hordeum marinum; assembly: GCA_022496015.1. Lineage (NCBI taxonomy): Eukaryota > Viridiplantae > Streptophyta > Magnoliopsida > Poales > Poaceae > Hordeum > Hordeum marinum. The sequence continues at coordinate 415,671,873 of CM039677.1, read as the reverse complement.
TCTTTCCCACCAAACGTGACAGAGAGATTTAATCGGCCCAAGACTTGCATCGTGGAACACTTTATTGCAGTGTTTGACAATGATACAACTTACATGAGAGTGGTAAATTCTTTGTGAATTCCATGTATAAAGCGTTAGTCCATCCGATTATGCCAGTCGGTAGTAACAAGAAGATCTGGAAGATGAAGATACCACTCAAGAATAAATTTTTTTTGCATGGTATCTTCTTTGAGGAGTCATTTTTACAAAAGATAACCTTGTTAAGAGGAATTGATAGGAAAGTATCAGATGCGTTTTTTGTCATCGGGATGAGATAATTAAACATTTGTTCTTCGAATGCAAATTCACTCAATCTATATGGCCAGTCATCCAAATAGTTTTTGGTATGTATCCTCCATGTAGCGTTGCTAATATATTTGGCAATTGGCTACATGGAGTGGATCACAGGTTTAGGATTCTACTTAGGGTGGGAGCGCTAGCCATTATTTGATAGTTTTGGCTTTGTATAAATGACAAGGTTTTTAATGATAAAAATTCATCTTGTATGCAGGTAATCTAGAGGTGCACGAGTACTCTCCATTTATGGTCATCTCCACATCGTGTGGAGTTTCGCGACCTGTTTACAGATGTCTGTATATGCTTGGAGGATACGACGGAGGATATTTTTGTCCAACATGGATGGCGATGTGATCTACGGATTGAACACCCATCTACTTACGCGTCATACAATTTCTTCAAGATTATTTGTATTACGTCTTTTTTTTTCTTGTTGTGTTTTGACTTGTTGCGGTTTTGTGCATTCTAGATATCCAGAGACCGGGTGTAATGCTTAAACTTTTTAAGTAATAAAACGTCCTTTATAAAAAAAATGGTTTTCCTTTTTGCAGTTAGCGGTTTTATGCAGCGGCAGCAGCGAGACGTTTTGCGGGGCTGCCAGAAGTTTTCATTAGGCCTTTTTTATGTTTTGCACCAGGTTGTTGTTTTCCTATAATTTTTTGTTATCTCTTTGGTAGTGAAACTCGATCCCTTTCTGGGATCGTATGAAATAGAAAGATCTCAAGGAACATTGTCAAAGTGTCAATAAGATAACTTGGTCGGGAGAACAAAAGATCATTCTAGATAGGCGTTTCTGCCGGCACTTTTAATTGTACTCGATAGTAGTACTAGGTTTCAACTTTCCGCATGCTACGTGTGACAGCAGTGCTATCATAGGAGAGGTTGGGGCGCTGAACTAAAAAGCGCTAATAAGACTCCCGTATCCACCATCTGTAGCATGTTTCTTCTTTTCTTTTTTTTGCGGATGATCTGTAGCATGTTTCAATCAGGATTTAAAATGTTCCTTTCAAACAGCTGGCGAAACATGTTCTAAATGTGTGCTCGTTTGTTGGCAGATACTCCCACAATTTGCCATCCACATTTTTTTTGGTAAATCAAGCTTTATTATTTCTCACATAGTATATGTCACACAAAAGAGTTACGACATCTCCAGAGGCAACCCACAAATTCCCTTCCACATCCGACCGTGGACAGGAGGTACCAGTCCACGGACACATATGTAGAAGGACGACATCCAATGCTAGCCGTACACATTTCAAACTTTTTTTTAACAAACCGGATAAAATTCATGCAATCACGACTGGATTGCATGCATGGCGGATTTCATACAAACATGACAGATTTTATTACATTTCGAACATCTAGAATCCCCCCTAAACCTATCCTACGGTGGCGGCGGCCAGTGTCCAATCCCGTGTCGTCCTTCATCTGCCATCCCCATGAGCACCGATTGTAAGACCGATGAAATGAAGGTGCGGTCTCCGGCGAGGAAGAGTAGAACACAAGAGACGGACTGGCCCACATGGGACATCAGGCCTTGCCGCCTCCCGTGCCCTACTCATCCTCGGAGGAGTCTGCGCCCTGTCCGTCGCCGGTGGACGTGAGGTCCACGAGGGAAATGCTGGCGCCTTGACTGTCGTCAACCCATCGGGCCGCCTGATGGTTCGTCGGCGATGGAGCTAGCGATGTTCTCCTCCACGATTGTCGACAACTGCACCTTCACGGCGGCCGCTTCCTAGCGAATGACGGCTTGAGCGCAGATGGTATTATAGACGGCACACTGCTCCATGACGAAGTTCGGGTTCGTCACGGCCACGGCCACAAGGGCCTCCTCACTCGCGCACTCGTCATCGATCCGACCCAACGCTAGCCGTTGTTGCGTCAGCGCCCGCTCTAACGCCGACGTATGCGTTGGCGTAGGCTGCCGCTCCGCCATGGCGGTGTTGTAGTGCGCCTGTGTCTGCTCCATGGTGTAGTCGGAGTGCACGGGAGGCGGAGGAGTCGGCGCAGTGTCATCGAAGCCCGTCTTCGTCGTGGTGTCATCCTCGTCGTCGGAGACCTCGGGCGAGCTAGCCGACAAGCCGACCTCAATTCGCCTGGCACGACGGCTTTGCCAGGCGACGGCAAGGGCGGCCATCCTGTGCTTCATCTCCACTGTCAGACTGTCCCACAGTGCTTTCCCGCTGGCGATCATGGCGGATGTGGAGGAAAGGGGGACGATGTGGAGCGGATGTATTGTGTTGTGGCGATAGCCGGGTATGACCGCCCTTAAATAGCGGATTCCGGTGTGGCCAAGCGTCAATGCGGAACGTTAGAGTGGGTTTCTCGTACGGCGAGCCTGCTTAATGGCGGCATATATACGGACAGACGGGGCATTGAACGGGCATGGTAGATATCCGTCCCATTCCGTCCAGTTATGCGTCACCGACATTGAACAGGCACGGACATCGAAAACGCGTCGCGGGCGGCGCCCTCGGCCGACGAGCTGCTTCAATGTCGGTGCCAGTGAAAGGTCGCGTCTGCTCTTTAATGGGAAGCGGCCGCTCTACAACGGCATGAATGCGGGCGGCTGGAGCTAGGCAAGAAGCACGCGCAACGGGAGGAGGGAGGGGTTTTTGGTGGCCAGGGTGGTCAGAAGCAGGCTTGGGATCGATCCGGATTCCCGTGAACCTTTCCACGTTTGTCTTCGGTTTGCGGGAGAAAACGGGTACGGACACCGTCGCGGACCGATACATGACCACGTTGTATGACTTTTGTAATCCGATCAACGCAATACAGATGGTTACGAGATGTTTGAAGGTCGGTATTGGAGACGCCCTAAACGCCTGGTGGCTGCAAATCAGGATGGTTGTTGGTGTGTTTGGGCAGCGAAATGTACCGTCAAGTAGTGCTTCCTATTAGATTGAACACTATGTCATAGGCACTCCATAGGCACAAGGTTACTTTGCGCCTCGCTGTGTTTGAACAAATGAGAACCGAGCAGTGTCCAATATTTATACTCCAAAGCCCATACCTTGCCCCAATATGATAAGCCACATAGCTTGCACACATCATGCCTAGCCCATGACCTTTTGCACACACCCTTTACGCAAATCTTATATGATGATTAGTCCGATGTGCCTACTAACAGAACGGCCTGCTAGTCACTAGTAGATTCTAGCAATAACCAAACACCAAATCTACGCTACACTAGCTCCCACACATAAGCAAGAGATCGGACGGCTTGCTTGCGAACATGGCAAGCGATGAACAATGCTTTCCCGCATTTCGGCCGTTGCGCCGTCGCCGTCAGCTACAGCGCCAGACATTCTCGATCGCCGCCGATCACCGACCCAAACCTGTTTCTCTTTCCTCTGCGGGGTACGTAAAAAGTGAGCGCGAAACATGCGGAGAAACAGAGGAGGGAGGTGATGAGGTTCCCTTTTAATTAACACGGAGAGAGCGGCGAGCTGCCGCTGTAGCCGGAGAGGGCGCTGCCGGACTGCTGGAAGAAGCGTTGGCCAGCTCAAAAGGGCAAGGCGTTAGCGTCGTTGTCAACGGAAAGCTGATGCTTGGGTAAATAAATGGACTTGCTGTATCGGGCCAGTGGTCCGTGAAAATGGGGGTAGGGAGCAGCTGCGGCAGAAGCAGCAGTGCTGGAGCTTGTAGAAGGCGGTACTGCTGGATCGGATCAGATTAGCCAATTGTAAAGGGGTGAGCGGTACTGGCGGTAATAATTAAGCAGGAGTAGTACTACTGTTGCTGTACTCGGATCAGGGTTTGCCGAAATGGCCCTGATGGAACTGCACCTTCGCAGACTTCAGAGTTCAGACATCTCCAACGGCGCCCTACGCTTCTCCGCTACACCTTCGTCTCCCTTTTATTATTCCACAGGTAATATTTGTTTACAATCAATTTTTGTAGAGTTTGATTAAATGAATAATAAAAAAAATCAACATTAAAATACTAAGTTATATTAATATGAAAATTAGTTTCATGATGCATATACTGATGTTGATTTTGCATTACGAATGCTGGTATGTTTTTCTATGAAGTTGGTCAAACTTTATAAAATTTGACTTTGACAAAATCTTATATACAGCGTAAAACGAAACGAAGGGAATACTTCACTAATTATCATAGAGAAGCCAGCCCGAACGCTTTAACTTATCAAAGTTAAATTCACGAAGCTAAACTCGGCGATAGTGCAAATTTGTGAATCAAGGGTTTCCCAACTCCATGTTTTTAAGAATATAGAGTTCCTATCATTTACGCTCGGATTGCCACCACTAAGAAAAACGGTTCGACCCCATGTCTCCTCGCTCGACAGATATACGCACGGGATGGCTTCTCTTGGTCGTGTTCTCCCTCTTCCTCGTGTTCTCCCTCTCCAAACCCTCAGCGCCGCAACGCCGTCGCCACACCTGACCCACCCAGTCGCTGGCCAATTCCACTCGAAGGCCTACAGATCTGGCCTTCCCAGCGAATTCCCAATCGGATCCCGTCCTCACTGTCACTCGTACTGCCGTCAGCGAGGAGCAACATCACCATGGGAAGGAGGAGGCCACCCTCTCGCCATTGACGCCCAGCCATCCTCACGTGGACAATGACCCAGGTCGTGTCTACACTTTGCCCCCGCAATGGGTCCATGGATGTCTGGGACTAAATTACAAAATCGACACTACAATATGCTTTAAAAATAGTCCTTTTGGAGTATCAATTTTTTTAATCTTTGCTTAGACCTCCATGGATGTGATTTCATCACGAAAAGTTGCACGTAGGAAGATAATTCAGTAATGTTTGTTATAACAATTAAGAATTTCCATTTTTAATTTCCCTTCGATTTTAGTGTTCATGAGGGTGCATTTCAGCTCGAGCATAGAAACTCTATGCCCTGTGTGATATCACTTTATCCATAAACAAGTCGGGATGTTCGCGAACAAATAGAAGACCTTAACACCCCCTCCCCTTTTTTTCCAAATCGGAGGCAACATATTTTGCCTCATAGATTAATTAACAAGAAAAGAATTGTACAGTTAATTTATGGAAAACCAGATGAAAACCAGTACAAACGGATCACAGACGAACTACTCACATCTCACGTGGAATGAAACCCTACAACCGCATAGACGGCCCGACAAACTCACTGAATACACAACATCCATAAACCCCGACAATGTTACTACGCCAAATGACCCCTCACGAGAACATCTCGATACAAGACATCGGGCATCTTCCTAACCCACAATGACAACCCAATCAAAAAGGACAGAGAGACCCAAGATCGCTCCTAAATGTCTTGCGTTTGCCCACATTTGATCAATGCCTTTCGAGACGCCAACACTGTTTACTGCTACTACTAGCCTAGCACGGACAGAGTGTTGAGCTGCTGGATTGGTGGAAGCGAAACGTAGGCCAGCTAAAAAGGGCAAGGGTGATTCGCAAAAATAAAAGGGGCAAGGGTGAGTCATTGTCAACAGAAAGCTGCTTAGGTAAACAAGACTTACTGTAGCCCGTGGTCCGTGAAAACAGATATGGAACCACAAGCAGATTGATGGCAGAGGGAGCAGCTGCAACAGAAGCAGCAGCATTGGAGCCTGATGGAAAGGCAGTAGTAGATGGGATCAACCAAAGTAGCCAAGTGGTGGTAACTACTCCAGTAGTCTGGTAGTGCTAACAGTAACAATAATCATTAAGCAGGAGTGGTAACAGTCTGGTACCGCTCGGCAGCTCAAGGTCTTGCGTGCTTTACCAATGGACATGATAATCAACCGCACCTTCACCAGCTCGGCCACAAACCACTGTCTTGTCTACTGCTACTGCTAGCACGGCCCTACTTCTGACAACTACTAATATCTGATCTGGCAGCCACGTACGTAGATTGGTGGATAGACTCATCGTTGGCGTATGGAAATGGGATGCAGCGAGACGTGCATTTACTTGCAGATTCTCCATTTGTGGCTAATTGGATGGGGGCATGGGACTCTGTCTGCTCCGGGTAGAGGGATGCAGCTCACATTTTCCAGCCAAAGTGGGTCTGGCTCCTGGCTGCGCGTCGAAAAAGGTCAGGGTATGTCCGATTCCGATGGAAAGAAAAAGGCAACGCGGCAATACGCGCATGATCCATACACCAAGGATTGTCTCATTGTCTGTACAATGACGTGCAGTATATGTCAGCACGAACGCTCAAATTCGACCATCACAATATGTAAGATCATCCTTGCAAATTGCTACTAGCACTGAATTAGAACATCTATAATCGAATCTTTCGGACCCCTCAAACGCCTGGTTAGCTCGCCTGGTCCTGACCGGTCATAAATTTTTGAACTAACCAGGCCTTTCAAGCCGGCCTTAAACGCCTGTTCTGACCGACATCCCTCATATTCAATTTAAATATGAGGCGAATGTAGGGACGTTCGGACACATCTGCTACGTCGGCTTGACGGCGTGGACCCACACAAAATCGCCCGATACCCAGCGATACGACGAACGTCTCCTCTGTCGCCACAGTGTAAACATTGCATGGCGCCGCACCGATGGGCCACGTAATCCTAGCCCGACTATTTAAACCGGCCACCAACACCCAAACCCTACCCCTCTATATTTTCCTCCTCCCGTCCGCCACAGCAGTCAGCCGTACCCTCATGCCGCCACACTACACGATCCAGCACCTACCTTGGCTCCTTGAGCAGGACCGGATCCAGAGGGCCGCGGGGCTACCTCTGGAGCCAAAGGAGGATTTCGAGGAGGAGAAGGTGGAGGAGGAAGAGAAGGAGGAGCAAGAGCCGGCGGAGGAGCCGTCGACGCTGGGTGTGGGAAAGGAGGAGCAAGAGTTGACGAAGGAGGCGTTTGGGGCTGGATGTGGGAGAGGACTAGGCACCGGCGATGGAGGAGGACGTAGATTTGCGAGTGGAGCAGCAAGCCATCCTGAACTCCATCCGCTCGGAGACGACTGCAATGGCCAGACGTCTTCGTCGATAGGAGATGGAGGCGGACCGGGCTGCAGTAGAGGCCGCACATGCTACAGCGGACATGGACGCGAATGCGGCGCAAGCTGCGGCAAACAAAGATGAGCTAGAGGCCATCTCCGATGACGAAGACTAAGATAGTCCATATTACGTAGGATTTTCTTTACATGCTTTATATGAATCTAGGAAATCAAATATGAAAGAACCAGATGTGAACGAACAGATTTAAAAATTGACCGGGCAGTGCCCACAGTTTGAAGACCCGAATTTGCAGATACGCGCTTCGTGTTCCCGTGATAATCACTACCTGTTTGTAGATTGTGGAGCCACGCAGCACGCCGGTTTTAAATGTGGGCCGCCTGCCTGGAAACACGATCCGTCCGTATTGAATTAATCCATGCCCTTGTTATACATCATCTATAGTCGAGCGATTTTAAACCCGTTTGAAACGTCCGGATGAGCGGACTTGCTACTGACCGGTCATAAAAAGCCGACCCACACGAGTGTCTTATACCGGCCTTAAACCGTTCTGTTTATGCGGCGTCTCTTATATCTAGTTTAAATGTAAGATGAATATGGAACGGTTCGGACACGTTTGTCACTTCGGAACTGATAAATCCGGTCCATCATTGACCCCACGACAGTCCTACAAAAACCCTAATCCGTCCCCTCCTTCGAACCCTAGCTCACTCTTACTTTTCTCTCTCGCTCCGTATCCTCCTCTTCCCTTTCTGATTCTGATCGAATTAGGCAACATATCGAGCTCCCAGAAACACTCTGGCTCGGACCTCGACTATGGCGAGGAGCTTGCCCTTCACATAGCCTTGGAGCGGGCTAACGTGGACAGCGGGGGTAGCTTCAGATCTGCACCGTCGCTGCGACGCAACGCGAACGCCGTAGTCGGGCCTTCCCGACCCGCGCGCAGCTCCGTCGAGGCGGCAAAGTCCGCTCTGCCCCCGTGTTGTCCCCTTCCCCACCGGCCACTGCTCCGCGCGAGCAGCGCTGGGTGCTAGCTCCTGTGCCGCCGGCCCGCATGCGCGACAACCGCTGGGAGAGGCAGTAGGCATGGAAGAGGGACGCGGCAGAGTAGTCCGTGCATCGCCGTTGCACGTTGCCTGTGAAGCCTGATGAGGACGAGCGGCTCCTCGCTTGGGTGTACCGTCGGTCACTGACGACGATGGAGACGGACGCTCGCCGCCAACGACAGAAGAATACGAAGGCGCTCAGGCTTGCTATTGAGTAGTTGAAGCGCAAGGCGAAGGAGGCAGCGGAGGTGGTGGCTCGGGTTGCCAAGTTGAAGTGGCAAAAGGACATGGCCGTCTACCGGATGAAGGGGCAGATCGTCCTCTCCGATTCCTCGCCCAACGCCAACGCCAACCACAACTCCATCTCCCCTTCCGACGACCAAGATCCTCCACCAGTCGCGGATGCCTACAACCGCGGCAACGGCCAAAAGGGCAAAGGGTCGGAGGGAAAGTGGTGAAGACGCTCCTTCTCCTATGTTTATTATCGTTTTTAGTTGTTGAAGTTAAGAACTTGTCCGGCGGCAAACTTCAATCATCTTTTGTATGATGTATAGTTTGGTTTATGTGCATTTGGTTGTCCGTTTGATGCCAGTTTCGTTGTCCGTTGTTTGGTCACGTAAAATATCTTAGTATGGACATAGGGTGTCGGATATAAGGTACGCGAATATGAAAAGGAAATTTAAGGAGTGCCGGACACACACGTTTATGGGGCAAGATTTGCAAGTCTAGATATAAATGTTTTTTTAGAAAAGAAGGATGATCTCCAACCTCTGCAACATACATGCAATTTATTAATTATTCATAAAGACTTTACAAAGTAATACATCAGTAAGTCTGAAGCCATCATCTCGGCAACGGCAACGTATGTCGCTGTTTCTATTCACTTGATGAAAGGGTGCCAAAAATCCGAGCCGAATACCAAACAGACTTCGCACCAAAGCCTAATATCTAAAGCCAGCGGCCCCAAGCAAGCCAGAATGCCGGCTCTGGGGCGCACACCGGTCCGACGCACTCTCATAGGCGCCCGCCGCCGTCTTTCACCTATCCATCTTCAGAACATGAGCTGACGCATCAACCTTGCCAGGCCAGACGTCAACGCCACCACGATGCTAGACAACGTCTTCCTCCTGCGCGAGTCTGTCAACCCGCATCGGACGCCGAGACTCCACCGCACCAGGCTGTCGAGATCTGCCGTCATCGACGCGGAAGATGAAACCCCCTTCGCCTCTGGGCCCTTCCAGTCAGCACCTGCTCCAAAACGATGCCCTCAAGAGGGAAAAAGACACCATAGTTTCCGTATCATCTGATCCGGAAGACTCAGATCCATGGTTTCCCCCGAAGCAGATGCTCTTGAAGGAAGAGGGGCATGCCAACTGCAACTACCCACGAACCCAAGCCGTGCCCACCACCACTTAGCTCTCAGAACGGCGCCTTCAAGATGGACATGACGCCATGAGCGCCGTCACCGCCCTAGGGTCTCGAGAACGACACCCTCGGGGCGTCGCCGCCGTTGCGGCCGGCGGAGCCGATCAGGGAATTATCCCAATCTGACTTCCCACCTCCCACTCCGTCCTATCTGGTGATCGGCAAGCATCACGACCATGTCCGTTAATACGAAGTGCATGAAGCAAGGATTGTAGGAGGAAGCAGCTCGACGTAGTTGGCCGCCGAGGCACCAACCCGCCGGTGGATCGCCGGCCACCCGACCCGATCCCCTGCAGCCCACCCGCCCCGCCGTGCCACAGGACAAGGAGGCCATCTTAAGGGCCACCGCCCTAGATCCAAGACCCTTCACCTCAGATCGGAAGGAGCAGCGTCAACGCTGCCACCACAGCCGTCGTTGGGACGCCGGCCGGCCCGCCGTAGTCCAGATCTGAGCCGTCTGGATGTAGATGCTAGCTCTTGGCGCCAAGACGGAGTATCTCGTAGTAATATGTATGGCGAAAGCAGGACCAGCATCATAAGAATTCAGAAGAGAGGCACGTACACCAGTGCTCCATTTAAACACTACGAGATCGCGGTACTGCGCATTTCGCCGCTCCACAAAATCTGTAACGGTAGGTAGATCATGAGAGCAGCGGATTGCCACCTTTGTGCCGCAGCGGTGTTAAAACTTAATTAAAAACAGCCAGGGCCTGAATGGGCACGCCCTGGATGCAACAACGATCACTCTTCATCTGTTCTTACCATGCGATTATAACTTCACATGTGAATTGCAGTTTATCAGAACAACGTATGCATCCGTAATCAATGCCAAACGACAGTACTGTTCCTACTGCTACTACTACGTATAGTACGTATCTTCGCACTACAGGAGAATGCACGGGCCGCTGTATATTTGCGTAATAACTGACGTGGTACATCCTAATTACTGCACAGGAGATCGTAGCATATCTGAGCGGCTTCAATGCGCCCCAACGGAACTCTCGACTACCATGTATGTAGCCGGCCGGGACCATAATAACAGCAACCGCAGGTAAAGGTAAAGGGTAAATTGAACATCAGGACAAGATTGGACCAATTGCCACAGACACAGCGGGAGTCGCATGACAAGATATACTACTACCAAATACAATAGGGGCAGCCATCTCGTGGCCGTGGGGCAGGCAGGCAGTCCCCGGATTGGTATAGCCGAGCTTGCTCCATATGGTACCAGCACATCTACCATCTATGGTGTAGTTAGTGACAGAAATCTCTGGCGTGAATGCAGGAACGGAATGTCCGGTGTGCTATCTGGATTGGGTGGTGCATCAAAGATGCCGGATTTCCCAGGCGGCTTACACATTATCTTCTGAAGCTTGAGACATTAATTAGGGTCACCATTCACCATCATTTTATCTGAGTATTGTGGAGGCATGCATACATATATAGCTATACCTTCCCGAGGAAAACATTAGCGTTGGTGGATCATCATGCTGCAATCATCGCCGTCGTGCGTGGCTGGATGGTAGGCCTGCACATTATCTCCTGAAATCAATAACGAGGCCTGCAGCCTTTGCCGCTCCAGCAAGCCACCACATGTATATGCAGTTATGCACTGCCATCATACCTGGCCAGAAAGATACATACCATAAAATCCAATGAAGGTGTCAGGAGATCATCATACATTCATACTACTAACATTTCTCAAGCCTTTCTTTGCTCAAGACAACGTGATTATCCGTATCAACCATGCGTGAGGCCATGATCCACCCAGAGCAAGTTGCATGCATCAGTGCGATGGATCACAGATCATGGTAAGCATCACCCTCCTGCCTCCTTGCCACGGCGTCTCCACATCGGCGATGAATTTTGGTGTCCGCCGGCCCTGGCGTAAAGCTGAGCTTTGCTGGACCATTGATTTATTTGCACTCACTCACGCTCGATGACTGCCCACTGATAGCCTGGAAGAAGACCGAGGTTACCACCCCCACCATCGATCATCGGTTATATCCAGCGAGAAAGGCAGCCGTGGGGCTCTTTTTGATCCGGCTGTCTGTACAATCGAGAGCCATCATGATCGCCTAGGCCAGTAATACGGATTGGATGGACCTCATGCTTGGGCAGAAAGAAAAGATGCCAGTTAAGCGCTTGAATGATCATCAACTAACCGCTTGAGTACCATTACTGACTTGACTTGGTGTTCTTTTAATTTTGCAACCCCAAGCGCGTCCCTCACGTCGCCCCCACGGGCGACCCAGGGAAAAACCCTACCCGCCGCCCTTCGAGTCTCCTTCTCCTCTCTCCCTTCTCGCCGTCGTCCGCAGCGCCGCCGGGCGAAGCCTGACCGGCTGGGAGGCGGCGGGGCTTCTCCCCATCCTCTCCGTCTTGGCTGGCGCGGGACTACGAGATCCAGAGGAACACCGGGCGAACGTGGGGTCCGGTGGCACTGGCAGGTCTCCCATCGGCGTCGTGCACGGCGCGGCGGTGGCGACCTGCGTGTCGTGAGGTGGTGTGGCTGCGTTGGCCTGACCGGCGGTCGCGGGTGCCGCTAGATCCAGATCGGATCCATCTGGATCCTATCTTTGGACTCCGCCGGCCGCCGCGGGGTGGTGATGATCGTCGCTGGCCATGTCAGATCGTTGGATTCGACGTTTGGAGATCTATGAGTAGTTCGTCTCGATCCTCCTTTCTGGTGGGTTGAACCCCATGGCTCTTTCATCTTCGCGGGTTTCGGATTGTGGCTTGCCGGATCCGGAGTACACGGAGGTTTGGTGGCATCGGATGGGGTCCGAAGGAAACTTTGGTCGACGTGTTCGGCTCGGCATCGGCGACGTCACTCGATGTCGTCACCCTCCATGGAGGCGAAGCCGAGGTCTCCCCTATCCACCCCCGAACCCTCCCAGACAAAAGTTCAAAATTCAGTCGGGATTGGGCGGCGGCGGCGTCCTGCGCGTCGTATCCTTCATGGAGGCGCCGTCTTGGGAGGACCTGCTGTTCGGGGGAGAGATGTTGTGGATGGTGGGCTCCGAGTAGCTCCAGCAGTGGCGATGGTGTGGAGGTTGCCAGGTGGTGCGGCATTGTATCTTCCGCGTCACTGACGACGAGTGTTGGCGGCATGGTGCAGCTGCATATTGACGACGGATGCGACTGGATGGACGAGCATAGGGTGGTCGAGCTGTTTGGCACCATGGTGGCGTCGACGGCAGGTCTGGCAAGGTCTGTGCGTCAGTACCTGCTCTGGAGATGGATCGATGGAAGGCGGCAGCGGCAGCCTCGGTGAGTGCGTCGGACTGGTGTGTGACCCAGTCCCGATATGTGGCTAGGATGGGGCATCCGACATTAGATGTTAGGATTTGCTGCGATGTCTGTTTGGTATTAGGCTCAGACATTCGGCACCACTGCATCAAGGGGATAGGAGTAGTGACAGATGTTGCCTAGATGGTGGCTTCAGACTTACTGATGTACTACTTTGTAAGGTCTTTTGTGCTTAATAATTAATAAAGTGGCTGTATGCATCGTCCAGATGCAGAGGTCAGGGTGCATCCTCCTTTTCTAATTCTTTTTACTGAGTTGACTTCCACGACGACAAGGATGGAGATGATCTTGATTTTTACTTTATTTTTTTACATTATTTTTATTTTTGAGAATTTATTTTTTCATAAAATATCTAGTGATACCAACACTCCCATGCTCCCATGCTACCAACTTGAAAAAAATTCAAATTTAAACATTCCAAAAAATTCTGAAAATAATCATGGACATTCGCAACACATATGTCAACAATCCCTAAAAAATGCAGATCAAAATTCGAAATGCACATGGAGAAACAAAAAAGAAAAATTCAGATGTAAATAGTGTCATTTCTGCTTTGTCTTCTTTTGACACTATTCATGACGGATTTCTCTTTTTTGCTTCTACATGTGTATTTTGCATTTTGATCGCCTAGGCCGGTAATACGGATTGGACCTGACGCTTGGGCAGAAAGAAAGGATGCCAGTTAAGCGCTTGAATGACCATCAAGTAACCGCTTGAGTACCATTACTGAGTTGACTTCCACAGCGACAAGGATGGAGATTATGTTGATTTATTTTTATTTTTGAGAAAAGACTCTAGAAGATGATCTTGATGCTTGATGCAGTTTTTCTGTTGGCATCATAGATGGCCCAGTTTGCCACGGGCGGGCCAGGAGGCTCCACACTGGCTCCGTCTGGGCTCGTGCTTCGGCCGCGGGCAGCAATTGGAGGGTAGAGCTATGCCAGCGAGACCTAGCGTGAGCTCGCATCAGGCGCCTCCTTAAATAAGCCGGCTTAGTATTATAAAAAAACATTACATAAAGCATTTGAAAGAATGTTAACCAAACATTTGAAAAATGTTAAATGTATATATAGAGACTGTTTCTTAAGTATACAAAAAAATGTATACAGAATATACAATGTGTATGAAAAAAGTTGACCATGTATTCAAAAAATACTATTAATAAAACCTTTGATTTTTAATTAATTCTTTGAATTTTTTAATCAAGCATCTGAAAATTGTTAAATGTGTACATAAAAAATGTTTGCCATGGATACAAACAATTTATACACAACAAATACATTGTTTATGAAAAAATGTTGATCATATATTTATAAAGTATTAAACTTGTACTCCATCCCTTCCTACATATAAATCCTTTTAGATATTACCATACGAACTATACACGGATGTATATAGAAGCATTTTAGAGTGTAGATTCACTCTGTTACGTGTGTAGTATATATTGGAATCTTTAAAAAGGTTTATATTTTGAAATGTAGAGAGAATAGAAGTAGACATAAAAATGCACATTTAAAAAGTTAATTATGTATTTCAAAATTATTAAACATGTATATGCAAGTGTTACTCATGTATATGAAAAAAACATACATTGTGTGTGAAAAACTGTTTATTGCAATTAAAACATGTTGACCATGTATTGAGAATAATGTTAAAACTTATATTTTATAAAATGTTAAACATGCATTAAAAATGTATTAGATATATGCCAAAAGTATACAATCTTTATGAAAAATAATAGACATCAAATTTTTTAGTTCTCAATATATAAATGTGTATATAGATATGTTTCTGATGTACAAAAAAACATTGAATGTGTATAGGAAAAAGTTCACACGTGTTCAACAAAAAACAAAGAAACCCAATAAGAACAAAAAAAATAGAAAATAAAACCCGAAAGAAACCAATGAAACCTACAAAGAAACAAAGGAAAAATACAACTGATGTAAACCAAGAAACAAACTAAGACAAAAAAAAGAACAATCCATGAAAACCGATAAATTAACAACGAAAAATAAAGATAAACGACAGAAAAGAAACCTTGTGAAATCTGTGAAAGAAAGAAAGAAAACCGCTGAAAAAACTAGGGAAGTCGGAAAAAATATATTTAAAAACCGGTCAATAGACCAAAAAACTGAAACAAATCAGAAAACGAAAAAAGATGAAAAAGTGCAAAAGAAAATACGAAAATAGGCCGGACTAATATCCAGATGTGGAGGAAACACTTCAGACGAGTTTATCATATATCTCGCTATGTGCTAGATATAGTGACAGCTTGACAGGACGACGATACCTACATTGGCAAGCTATAAACTGGGCTGGCCGAGTTTGGGCTTTCTCGACGTTTTCCTGTTCGCTGCGTTGCTGCACTAAAAAATGTTATGATTTTCGAGGTTATTATTTATTTGTATTTTCTTATTATATTATTTTTATTTTGTTACATGGTGAAAAATTCATTAATATAAATTGAACATTTTAATCCATATTAAAAAGGTATACATTGAACCTTTTGGTTTAATATAGGATGAAATAAAAAAATGTGTTTTTGATTTTTTTAGAAGTGAAGGGAGATGAAAAAGAGGGGCCAAATAAAAAGAAAATAAAAAGTATAACAGGTGAATGATAGTTTGTATGTAGGAACCTGATAAGATTTAATGATGTCTCCCTGATAACGTGCCAACAATTTTGATACTTGTGAATTGCGTTGAATTTTTCTCCGAAGAGAAATGGTGAAGCAATATAGTAGATCATAGTTATTATCTCATTGAGAAACAAGGTTGTCGAACCAGTAGAAGAATCATGCAAATTCTCATCTACACACACAAAAGCAAACAGTTGCACTCAACACGGGCAAAAGCATTGTCAATACCCTTGAACTCGTTACTTGCAAGAATGAATTATGATAGTGATAGATTGATAAAATAAAATTAAAAACAAAATAATAAAAACTGCAGCAAGGTTAATACTCCCTAAATTATTTTTATAGTGCGTATTAGTTTTTTTGCCAAAATTCTGCTATGTAGTGTGTGCATGCAGCCTAAGCCTTGCATGGTCGAATTTGTCCATGTCTAAAATCACAAGGAGCACAACAAGAGACACACATGGGGTGGGACAGACATTGCATGCAGGATTAGTTTACTACATACCACACCTCCAGCACATACATTGGTATCAAGCTACAAAGTGCTCGCACTATAAAGTGGACCAGGGAGTAGGTTTTTAGCAATATGATTAAGTAGACCAGGGACCATAGTTATCACTGGAAGGTTCTCCCCTGAACACATAGCATACGACGAGTAGACAAAATTCTATTGGACAACTGATAGAAAAGTGCATAGTTATCATGTTATTCACGACAGTGATCATGTATATAGGCATCACGTCCACAAACAAGTAGACCGAAATGATTCCACATCTACTACTATTACTCCACTTCGAGAGCACTTCTATGCTTGCCTTTCTAGGTATTAAGTTCATGATAAACAGAGTAATGCTTGGAGAAATATGAAATGATGTAGACAAAGTAAACCCAATCAATGTGACTAAACTCCGTCGTTTTATCCTTAATGGCAACAATGCAAAGACGTGTCTTGTCCCCTACTTTGCCACTAGGATATAGAGCACGGCAAGATCGAACCCATTACAAAGCACCTCTCTCATTGAAGATAAATCGATCTAGTCGGCCATACCAAACGGATAGATCAGAGGGAAATACAAAGCTATAACAATCATACATAATAAAGTTTAGATTTGACTTGATTACTTTCAATGAATAATTTGATCATAAACCACAATTTATTGGATCCCAACAAACACATCACAAAAGAAGGTTAAATCGGATAGAACTCCAAGAAGATCGAGGAGAACATTGTATTGAAGATCAAAGAGAGAGAGAGAGAGAGAGAGGGAGAGAGAGAGAGAAAACCATCTAGCTACAAGCTATGGAGCCGTAGGTTTGTGGTGAACTACTCACGCATCATCATGGAGGCAACAAGGTTGATGTAGATGGCCTCCATGATCGATTCTTCCTCCGCCATGCGGGCTTGTAGCTCATGTGGTCTCCTTCCGAAACTTCTAGGGTCCCTTTATGTCCAAAAATAACCCTTATAAAGTTTCATCGTGTTTGTACTCCATTTGATACTGTTTTTCTAAAAAGGTCAAAAACACGCAAAAACAGGAACTGACACTAGGCACTGGGTTAATTGGTTAGTCCCAAAAAATGGTATAAAATAGCATATTATTGAATATAAAGTATCTAAGATTGATAATACAATAAAATGGAACAAAAATATATAGATACATTGGAGATGTATGATACTTTTCCAAACACTTTTGCTCTTGTTTTGGACTCTAATTTGCATGATTTGAATGAAACTAACCTGGATCGAGAGACTGTGGAGCAACTGATGGGGTCACTCGCATAATATCTTCTAAGAATGCTCTAAAGGCTCGTCTGAGAGACTCTGGAGCAACTGATGTGAGTGAGGATGAGGGTCCTCCAGGTGCTCCTCCTTCTGACTTTGGTTTTCCTTCTGGCCCCGAGTGGGTTGATTTCCTTGACGATGCAGGTGGCAGTGGCACCCATGGTGATGATGATGATGATGACAGTGATCTCTGATTGCGTGGCTGGTTGTCCCGGTCCTTCCCTTTTCCGTACTTGATGTCAAAGGGGGAGGAGATTATCTTAGTTCGATTTGCCATCTATGTATGATGAACCTCTTTTATGCTATACTATCTTTGATGGAATGCTATTTATGAATGATGAATCATTATGCTTTATATGAGTGATGTGTTATCATGACACATTCTAATTCCTTGTGTCGACAAATTGATCTATGCGATATTTTCGATGCACTCATTATCAAGTAAGGGGGAGCTCTTAACCATAATTATTTTTACTATGCATATAATGAGGGGAAGCTCTATAACAAATCTCTCCTAAGTTATATATGTCTACTTTACTTTTTGAGAGCTATATGTATGTTGTCATCAACTACCAAAAAAGGGGGAGATTGAAAGTGCAATCATGCCCTTAATCATATTTTGATGTTGTTGACAACATACATATAGGGAACTAATCATTTTCATCAAGTGCATCTTAGGTTTAGTTCCCAAGAGATTGTGTGTGGATCGTGACTACCATGTCCATGATGCTTAAAGAACGGAGAAACAAGACGAAATGTTCTATCATTTATCTATCGTTCTTGAGTATAGGGATCCCGCACTATTAAGAGGGGATCACTAGTTCTCGCAAGAAACTTGCTCAAAATCTAGGAAATACATTTCTTTATTCTCCTTCAAAATGTTTTGCTCTTGTTCGGACGTCTGGTGGTTCTCGGACGTCCGGACGCCGGATGACCGACGTTCTCCGGATATCCGGAACCAGCCATCAGATCCAAATCCTAGGATTTCTGGTCCCTCCGATCGTCCGGGCTCTGAACATTCGGGTGCGGCCGGAAATACGTAGCCATCCACCAGATCCAAAATGTCGGACGTCCGACCCCTTCCGGACGTCCGTGCCCCGCACGACCGATGCCCTCCGATCATTCGCATGCTGTACATTGTTTCCACCAAATGCTGTGCTGACCTGCTCCTCCCTGTTCTTCAGACGACCGACCCGTGTCAGACGTCCAACGCCTCGTGCCTGTCCGGACGACTGAGAACCGTCGGACGTCCGGCAACTGCACAACGTAAGTGGCTCCAACGGCCATTTTTGCACCACCACTATACATAGTCTTCTCCCACCTCGTGTGGGGGTTGTCCAACACAGCAAAAAGATTCCAAGAACACCTTTCTCTCTCACTCCCATTTGTCTACACCAAATCCTAGATCCCAAGTTCATCTGTGAGTTCCCTTGAGTGTTGTTCCAATCAAAATATAGATCATCTCCCTCTCCTCCTCTCAACCAAAGCTATTTGTGATTTGAGAAAGTTTTGAGCGGTTCTCGTGATCTTGTTACTCTTGGAGGTTGGAGACTCCTAGGCGCTAGGAGTCCTTTGGAGAGGAATCAAACCATTGTGATTCCCCCCGGGAAAGTTTGTGAGGGTTTGGAGGCCACCTCAAGGCCTACCACTAGTGGTTGAGAAATGCCTTCATGGTGTTCTCTCAAGGAGAGAATAGGGTGAGCCTTCGTGGCATTGGTGTGCCTTCATGGTAACATCCACCTCTCTAAACGGTGATGTAGCTTCCCTCCAAGGAAGTGAACATCGGCATACATCCTCGTCTCTCGGAGTTGCGGTTATCACTAACCCTAACTCCCTACTTGTGGTTACTTGTCTTTGAGTACTTACTTACTTGTATTACTTGTGCTTGATTATCTCCTACTTGTTGCCTTGCTTAGTACACATAGCTTAACTATCATCTTTGCAATTGTTAGGCTCACTTTCATATTCCGCAATATTGCCTAAAATTGCTAAGTAATAATTAAAATTTGTAATTGTACCTATTCACTCCCCCCTCTAGGTCCATCTCGATCCCTTTCAATTGGTATCAGAGCCTCGTGCTCTAATCTTGTGGCTTAACCGACCTAGAGAGAGATGGATAAGGATGGGAATCCTGTTGCCGCGCTCCCTTCTATGGAAGTGACATCCTCCTTGGATGCGCACCAATCTTTCACCTCCGAGGATCTAGAAAGGGCCCTCGCTTTGCAAAAGGAGGAACATGATGCTTCTATTGAGGCTTTGGTCAAAATGAGGTTAGATGCATTAGCTGCAAGAACTCCACCACTGGAAAACCCATTGGGTGTGACAATGCGACCTAATGCGTCTCTACCGAATTCTGGTCAACCACCTCAAGGTGGTGAAAACACCGGAGTCTCATGGTTGTATGCTAAACCTAGAGTTGAGAAACCTAAGTATAATGTTGGGGGAACCCCCCTTTACTTGATGACACTGCCGATTTTTCCTTGTGGAGAGTTGGTATGCAGGATCACCTCAGGTTTGCCAATGATGAGATGCTCGAGATCCTGGAGAAAGGTTACAACCCTGTGAACCCCAAGGATCTCACTCCACGTGAAGTGTACGAAACGCACCTCAATGACACCGCCATCATGCTCATAAGAAAGGGCATGTCCGACAAGCAAAAGAGACCTTACATTCACCTCTCAAATGCAAAGGAACTATGGGATATCATTGTGATGACCAGGACTAGAACATCCTTCCTTCGTCTTGCACAATATGAAATTGCAAAAGGGGCATTGCAATATTTCTGCATGGAGAAAGGTGAAGACCCCAAGCACCTTCTTGAGTGACTGATGACACTTGCCACCGACATTGAATCATATGATTGTGACAAGAGCCAAGATGGATTCAATTTGACCAAACGATTTCTTTTGGACTAGTTACTAAATGCTCTTGCTCCATATCACCATAAAATGGTGTAGGACATAAGAATAGAACATGGTTTCAAGGACATGTCCCCCGATGACATCATTTCAACCTTCCAACTATTTGAAGAATCAAAGGCAAATGCTACAAGACACCTTTCCATGCATGGTTCCTCATCATCCAAGACTAACCTTGCCTTAAAGGGCAAGCACATAATGGACGATGACATGAGTGAAGAAGAAGATGAAGATGTCGAAGAAGAAGGTTTTGAAGTTGACTCCATATGAAGACATGGCTCTCTTTGTGAAGAAGTTCAGTGCGGGAAAATTCAAGGGAAGATTCCAAAAGAAGAACGTAAGGACTTTCTACAATTGTGAAGAAACCAACCATTTCTGAAAAGAGTGCCCCTATGAAAGAGAGAAGATAAACCAAGATTTTCGAAGACATTTGTGAAGAAGAAGTTGCCAAAACCATTGAACTCCAAGTTCAAGAAGAGAGATGTGAATGCTATGGTTGCGCAAGACGAGTCCGACCCCGATGATGTTAGAGGTGTTGCAGGTTTGCCCAAGACACCCAAACCACATTGAGACTCATAAACAAGACTGGCGACGTTGTCACATACAACTATATGAAAGACTATGAAGGCAACACACACAAATGCCTCGTGGCAAAAACCACAGTATATAATGATGAGGGTCAAGCCTCTCCGGACAAGGTGAAGGTAACTCCACGTCCAAACCCTCCTCTATTTATCCCTACCACACCTAGTGATGAATATCTTGATGTTGAGGATCATGATCATGAATATGAAATAAGTGATGCTATGTTTGCTAAAATGGAGAAAGCCATGTGCTCTCTCAAAGGAAAGAAGCTCATTATGTTTCGTATGCTTATGGAGATGGTGAGTAAGCACTCCATCTCCATCAAGGAACTTGAAACCCTCGTCACTGAGGAAAAGGAAAAAATGTGAAATCCTTGAGCGGAAAGTCCTATATGAGGAAGCACGTAATGATGAATTGTGCTTAAAAATAGGTGCAAACATTGATAGACACACTAAAGATTGTGAGCTCCTACATTTGTCTCTCAAGACAAAGGAAGATGAGCTCAATCTCCTTACTAAGAATTTTGACGAACTCAAGATCACTTATCTTAACTCTCTTGGGAAAGCATATTCCTCTCCCATTGTAAATATTGATGCCTATGCTACTAACCTCAATGATGAACTAGCTAGCTTACTTGAGGAGAATAGGGTGTCAAAGGCTCAAATTGAGTAAGGGCTCATATCATGTGCTCAAGGACAAAAGAACCTCAATGAAGTGCTGAGTCAACACAAGGAGGTTGTGGCCAAGGAAGGTCTTGGATTTGATCCAAGCACAAGCAAGGGTATGTTGGGGAACGTCGCATGGGAAACAAAAAATTTCCTACGCACACGCAAGACCTATCCATGGTGATGAGAATCTACGAGAGGGAGAGTGGATCTACGTACCGTTGTACATCGCTAAGCGGGAAGCGTTAAGAAACGTGGTTGGTGTAGTCGAACATCTTCACGATCCAAATCGCCGAGCGTCCCGTGATCTCATCACGAACCGTCCCGTGATCCAATCACGATCCGTCCCGCGAACTCATCACGATCCGTCTCGCGAACTCATCACGATCCGTCTCGCGATCTCATCACGATCCTTCTCGCGAACTCATCACGATCCGTCCCGCGATCTCATCACAATCCGTCTCACGAACTCATCATGATCCGTCCCGCGAAATCATCACGATCCGTCCCGCGAACTCATCACGATCCGTCTCGCGATCTTGATCACGGTCCTTCCGATCTAGCGCCGAACGGACGACACCTCCGCGTTCAGCACACGTACAGCTTGATGACGATCTTCGCCGTCTTGATCCAGCAGGAGGGAGCGGAGAGGAAGAAGAGTTCTCCGGCAGCGTGATGGCGCTCCGGCGATGGTGGTGGAGCTATTCCGGCAGGGCTTTGCCTAAGCACTGCAGAAAACCGATCTAGAGGAGAAACTATGCACTAGAGGAACGGGTAGCACGTGGCTGAAAATTTTGTGCCAAAACCCTAAAATCCTCTAGTATATATAGGAGGAGAGGAGGAGGAGGCTTGGATTACAAAGTGGCAGCCCTTGGGTCGGCCGAACCTAGTGGGATTGGAGGATTCCTCCTCCAATCCTACTAGGACTAGGACTCCTCCTTATTTTTTTTGCCTTTTTCCACCTTTTTCTCTTTGGGCTTTTCTTCCCAGCCGCATGGGCCTTGTATGGGACTTCCACCAGCCCACAAAGGGATGGTATTCACTCTCCCACAGCCCATGTAACCTCTTGGGTCGAAATACCCCTCCCGATGGTCTCCCGGTACACTACCGGCACTCCCGGTACACTACCGATGAGCCCGAAACTTTTCCGGCGACCAAAATAGGACTTCCTATATATCAATATTTACCTCCGGACCATTCCATAGCTCCTCATGATGTCTGGGATCTCATTCGGGACTCCGAACAACCTTCGGTCACCACCATACATAACTCTATACTACCGAAACGTCACCAAACCTTAAGTGTGCAGACCCTGCGGGTTCGAGAACTATGTAGACATGACCGAGACACCTCTACGGTCAATAACCAATAGCGAGACCTGGATGCCCATATTGGTTCCTACATATTCTATGAAGATCTTTATCGGTCGAACCTCTATGTCCAGGATTCAGTTAATCCCGTATGATGTTCCCTTTGTTCTTCGGTATGTTACTTGCCCGAGATTCGATCGTCGGTATCTATATACCTAGTTCAACCTTGTTACCGGCAAGTCTCTTTACTCGTTCCATAATACAAGATCCCATGACTAACACTTAGTCACATTGCTTGCAAGGCTTATTGTGATGTTGTATTACCGAGTGGGCCCTGAGATACCTCTCCGTCACACGGAGTAACAAATCCCAGTCTTGATCCATGCCAACCCAACAGACACCCTCGAAGATACCTGTAGAGCACCTTTATAGTCACCCAGTTACGTTGTGACGTTTGATACACACAAGGCACTCCTCCGGTGTCAGTGAGTTGCATGATCTCATGGTCAAAGGAACATATACTTGACATGCAGAAAATAGTAGCAATAAACTTACACGACCATATGCTACGTTTGTAGTTTGGGTCTTGTCCATCACACCATTCTCCTAATGATGTGATCCCGTTATCAAATGACATCTCATGTCCATGGCTAGGAAACCTTAACCATCTTTGATCAACGAGCTAGTCCATTAGAGGCATACTAGGGACATGGTTTTGTCTATGTATCCACACATGCTTCTAAGTCTCCGATCAATACAATTATAGCATGGATAATAAATGATTATCATGAACAAGGAAATATGATAATAACTAATTTATTATTACCTCTAGGGCATATTTCCAACAGTCTCCCACTTGCACTAGTGTCAATAATCTAGTTCACATCACCATGTGATACACATTGTTATAAATCTAACACCCAATGAGTTCTGGGGCTCGATCATGCTTTGCATGTGAGAGAGGTCTTATAGTCAACATGTCTGTGACATTCAGATCCATATGTACTTTGCAAATCTCTATGTCAAACTGTAAACACTGCTACGACACTCCACTTGGTACTATTCCAAATAGCTGCTCCACTATATGTATCCAGATTGCTACTACGGGTCATCGGATTGGTGTTAAAGCTTGCATCGGCGTAACTCTTTACGACGAACTCTTTATCACCTCCATAATCGAGAAACATCTCCTTAGTATTTTAGTTACTAAGGATAATCTTGACCGTTGTCCAGTGATCCACTCCTGGATCACTCTTGTACCCCTTGACGGACTCACGGCAAGGCACACACAGGTGCGGTACACAGCATGGCATACTATACAGAGCCTATGGCTAAGGCATAGGGGACGACATTCGTACTTTCTTTTTCTTCTGCCGTTGTCGAGCTTTGAGTCTCACTCAACTTCACACCTTACAAAGCAGGCGAGAACACTTCTCTCTGACTAATCCATTTTGAACTCTTTCAAAATCTTGTCAAGGTATGTACTCATTGAAAGTCTTATCAAACATCTTGATCTATCTTTATAGATCTTGATGCTCAACAATTAGGTAGCTTTATCCAGGTCTTCCTTTGAAAAACTCTTTTCAAACAACCATTTATGCTCTCCAGAAATTCTACATCATTTCCGAATAGCAATATGTCATCCACATATACTTATCAGAAACTCTATAGTGCTCCCACTCACTTTATTGCAAATACAAGTTTCTCGTAAACTTTGTATAGACTTAAAAACTTTGATCACCTCATCAAAGTGTATATTCCAACTCCGAGATGCTTGCTTCAGTTCATAGAAGAATCACTGAAGCTTGCACACCTTTTAGCATCCTTAGGACTGACAAAACCTTCTGGTTGTATCTCATACAACCTTTCCTTAAGGAAGGAAACGATGTTTTGGCATCCATCTGCCAGATTTCATAATTGAAAAATGCAGCAATTGCTAACATAATTCCAACAGACTTTAGCATCGCTACGAGTGAGAAAGTCTCATCATAGTCAACTCCTTGAACTTGTCGTAAACTTCTTTGCAACAAGTCGAGCTTTACAAATGGTGACATTTACCTTGAGCGCCTGTCTTCATTTTAAACATCCATTTGTACTCAATG
Source organism: Hordeum marinum (assembly GCA_022496015.1). Classification (NCBI taxonomy): domain Eukaryota; kingdom Viridiplantae; phylum Streptophyta; class Magnoliopsida; order Poales; family Poaceae; genus Hordeum; species Hordeum marinum. The sequence goes on along the minus strand of CM039677.1, from coordinate 415,646,824 downwards.
ACCTACCGTCCAACGAGCAAGTCTACCAAAGTCTATACTTGGTTTTCATACATGGATCCTTTCTCGGATTTCATGGCCTCTAACCATTTGTCGGAATCCAGGCCCATCACCGCTTCTCCATAGCTCGTAGGTTCATCGTTGTCCAACAACATGACCTCCAAGACAGGGTTGTCATATCACTCAAGAGCAGTACATGTCCTTGTCGACCTAGGAGGTTCGATAGTAACTTGATCCGAAGCTTCATGATCATCATCATTAACTTCCTCTTCAACTAACGTAGGCTTCACAAAAACATCTTCCTGCGCTGCGCTACTCTCTGGTTGAACAAAGGTTCAACAACCTCATCAAGTTCTATCTTCCTCCCACTCAATTCTTTCGAGAGAAACTCTTTCTTGAGAAAGAACCCAGTTTTAGCAACAAACATTTTATGCTTGGATCTGAGATAGAAGACTCAAGCGCATAAGCTTGGGGATGCCCCGGAAGGCATCCCCTCTTTTTCGTCTTCAATAGTATCGGTATATCTTACTTGGAGCTATATTTTTATTCGTCACATAATATGAGTTTTGCTTGGAGCGTCATTTTATTTTGCTGTTCTCTGCTAGGTGTTATTTATAATCTTGTTTTTCAATAAAAAGTTCCGAGAATTGCCTTTAGGATGCTTGAATTGCATGTTTGATGTGTGCTGTGTAAAAACAGAAACTTTTGCTGTAGAAAGTTTCTAAAATTTTTGCATAGTGTTTTCATATAAATTCCTTATCATGTACTAAATTTTCAGAATTGTTTGAGTTACATAGGTACATTGTTATAATAAATTTCTACAGACGGTTCTGTTTGGACAGATTGCTGTCATAGTTTTGTTATTTACTTATCCTATAGTTTCCATAGCATATATTGGTAGATATAAATTGTGGAAATGCTAGTATACAGTACCCAATGTTTTGAAATTATTGTGCAACTTGTCTTGGCAGTACGTGAAGTGTTGATTTGTTCTTATGTGTGCTAACCTATCTCACGAGTTCTTTTCGAGTTTTGTGTGGATGAAGTTTTTGAGAATAGGTGAAACCATGATATGAGAGGAATGAACGAGATACAAAAGATCAAGATTGGGGATGCCCAAGGCACCCCAAGTAAATATTTCAATAAGTCTCAAGCATCTAAGCTTGGGGATGCTACGCATCCCACCTCTCTTCTTCAATAATTATCGGTTAGCCTATGTTGAGCCTAAATTTTAATTCGTTCACATGATGCATGCTATTCTTGGAGTGCTATTTTTGTTTTGCTGGCTGTTGAAATAATTTTTTTAGTATGGTCTACCTTGTTTGATCCTTTTTGATTTTGTTTTGATCTAGTAGAATAAAAGTATTAGTATGATCTACCTTTTAGTTTTTGCTTTTGCTCCCCTTATGTAAGCAAGTCCGGGAATTATATAATAAAAGGTAGTTTTGATGAGTGGGCTTTGCTAGATTACTATGATCTTTAGAGTAATGAATAAAGAATAATATAATAAAAGTAAAGAGTATGCATAAGGATCTTATGGGGAGTGATGACTTCACATATAAAAAGTATGTCGATTGAAATTTGTTGGGAGTTAACAAACATAGTAATTGGTCACTGGTGCAACTGGAAAGGAAGTGATAAAGAAAGAGAGATTATCATATAAATACATTATCTTGGATATATTTTATGATTGTGACCACTAATTAAAATATTACATGCCAAGAAGTTGATGTTGGACAAGGAAGACAACATAATGGGTTACGTTTGCTATGCCTCCGGATAGAAGTTATATGGTTTTAGATCCTTCAATATGTAGTGCTTGCTTCCACCTCATATTAGCCAAAACTTCTGCACCAAGTAGAGATACTACTTGTGCATCCAAGCACCTCAACCTAGTTTTGCCATGAGATTCCAACATACCTACCTATGGATTGACTAAGATCCTTCAAGTAAGTTGTCATCAGTGCAAAAGGCAATAAAAATTGCTCCTAAATATGTGTGACATTTTATTGTATGGGAAATAAGAATTATACAAACTTGTGATAGTAAAGAAATAAAAGATACAAACTGCATAATAAAGGTTTCTATCACAAAGGGTAATACAACGCGGTGTTCCTCTGCACTAAGGGTTTGTGCATCGAAAAACAAAAAGCGCATGACAACCTCTGCTTCCCTCTACAAAGGGCCTATCTATTACTTCTAATTTTTAAGTACTTACCTTTATGCAAGTGTCATGGTGATCCTCACCACTTCCTATATTTCGCCTCTCTCTTGGCAAGCATTATCTGTTGGGGAATGATCTAGACGCATATATCCACTCGGATGTGGGTGATCATGAGTTATTATTGTTGACATAACCCTTGAGGTGAATAGTTGGGAGGCAAAACTATAAGCCCCTATCTTTCTCTATGTCTGATTGAAGATTTGATCTCGTGGGTAACGCGTGAGTGTTAGCAATTGTGAAAGACTAGAAGATGATTGAGTACGTGGATTTGCTTTACAAGCTCTTATATTGACTCTTTCCGATGTTATGATAAATTGCCAATTGCTTCAATGACTAAGAACATAGTTTGTTGGTTGTCAATAGAGTTCTTGGTTCATACTTTATATTGTGAATGAATTGTTACTCTAGCATAAGAGATCTTACACAATAAGTATTGCTGTTCTAAAGATGTTCATGATGCCCTCATGTCTGTGTTTTATTTTATCGACACCTCTATCTCTAAACATGTGGACATATTTATCGATCTCGGCTTTCGCTTGAGGGCAAGCGAGGTCTAAGCTTGGGAGAGTTGATACGTCCATTTTGCATCATGCTTTTATATTGATATTTATTGCATTATGGGCTATTATTACACGTTATGGTACAATCCTTATGCCTATTCTCTCTTATTTTACAAGGTTTACATGAAGAGGGAGAATGCGGGCAGCTGGTATTCTGGACTAGGAAAGGAGCAAATCTGAGATACCTATTCTGCACAACTCCAAAAGTCTTGAAAATTTATGGAGAATTATTTTGGAATACATAAAAAATACTGGGCGAAATAGATACCAAAGGGGGGCCACCAGGAGGTGACAAGCCTGCTAGGCGCGACCACCCCCCTTGCCGCGCTTAGCAAGCTTGTGGCCCACCTGGCTGGCCCCCGACGCCCATTTTCTCCTATATGTTGGGTTTTGACCTGGAAAAAAAATCAAGAGAGAGCTTTTGGGACGAAGCGCCACCGTCTTGAGGCAGAACTTGGGCAGAACCAATCTAGAGCTCCGACAGGGCTGTTCTGTCGGGGAAACTTCCCTCTCGGAGGGGGAAATTGAAGCCATCGTCTTCACCAACGAGCCTCTCATCGAGAGGGGGTCAATCTCCATTAACATCTCACCAGCACCATCTCCTCTCAAAACACTAGTTCATCTCTTGTATCCGATCTTTGTCTCAAACCTCAGATTGGTACCTGTGGGTTGCTAGTAGTGTTGATTACTCCTTGTAGTTGATGCTAGTTGGTTTACTTGGTGGAAGATCATATGTTCAGATCCTTTATGATAATTAATACTCCTCTAATTATGAACATGAACATGTTTTGTGAGTAGTTACATTTGTTCCTGAGGACATGGGATAAGTCTTGTTATAAGTGATCATGTGAATTTGGTGTTCGTTCGATATTTTGATGAGATGTATGTTGTCTCTCCTCTAGCGGCGTTATGTGAACGTCGACTACATAACACTTCACCATTATTTGGGCCTAGGGGAAGGCATTGGGAAGTAATAAGTAGATGATGGGTTGCTAGAGTGATAGAAGCTTAAACCCTAGTTTATGCGTTGCTTTGTAAGGGGCTGATTTGGATCCATATGTTTAATGCTATGGTTAGGTTTACCTTAATTCTTATTTCGTAGTTGCGGATGCTTGCGATAGGGGGTTAATCATAAGTGGGAGTCTTGTCCAAGTAAGGGCAGCACCCAAGCACCGGTCCACCCACATATCAATTATCAAAGTAACGAAAGCGAATCAAATGAGCATGATGAAAACTAGCTTGACAGAAATTCCCATGTCTCCTTGGGAGAGCTTTGCTTTATATACGAGTTTGTCCAGGCCCGTCCTTTTCTACAAAAAGGATTGGGCTACCGTGTTGAACCTTTTCTACACTTGTTACTTGTTACTCGTTACAAATTATCTTATCACAAAACCATCTGTTACCGATAATTTTAGTGCTTGTAGAGAATACCTTACTGGAAACCGCTTGTCATTTCCTTATGCTCCTCATTGTGTTCAACACTCTTACTTGTCGAAAGGACTACGATAGATACCCTATACTTGTGGGTCATCAACCAACATTACCACAAGATCCCGTCCCTCATGTGGAGTTCATAGTCCAAGAACAAGAACCTGCTCCTACACGGGATCCAAAACACCATCAAGCACAATAACAAGAAGAAGCTCATCACCCAGAACAAGAGCAAGAACATGCACATATCAATGATGAAGAATCTTCTAGTGGTGACAAATGATGCATGAAGAACAAGATCTTCCACAACCTCTAGTAGGTTCTCATGCTAAATATGTTGATGATGGAAATGAAATTGAACCTCATGAAACCCTAACCTCCACCATGCCTCGTGTGGCCCGTCGTGTTGATATCAAGCAAATTCACACCGACATATCGGAAGGTAGAGTCACTCGTAAACAATTAACCAACTTTTGTGCTCACTTTTCGTTTGTATCTAGTGTTGTGCCACACAAGGTACAAGATGCCTTGATGGACAAGGACTGGCTTGTTGCAATGCTAGAAGAGTTGAACAACTTCGAACGCAACAAAGTATGGTCTTTACTCAAAAGTCCAACTAAGGAACACAATGTTATTGGAACAAAATGGATTTTCAAGAACAAACAAGATGAGAATGGTGTAATCATCAGAAACAAGTCAAGGTTAGTGGCACAAGGGTACTCACAAGTTTAAGGTTTGGACTTTAATGAGACCTTTGCTCCCATTGCTCATCTTGAATCAATTCATATCTTACTTGCTTATGCTGCTTTCAATGATTTTACTTTATCTCAAATGGATGTGAAGAGTGAATTTCTTAATGGTCCTCTACAAGAGGAGGTCTATGTATCACAACCACCCGGATTCATTGACCCCGATCACAAAGATTATGTGTACAAACTTCACAAGGCTTTGTATGGCCTCAAACAAGCACCTCGTGCTTGGTATGATCATCTTGAGAAGTTTTTACTCGATGATGGTTTTGTGAGAGGAGTAATTGACCCTACCCTTTTTACAAAAAGGGAAAGGGTGATTTGATCTTATGCCAAATTTACGTAGATGATATCATTTTTGGTTCTCCTAACATTCATTTATGCAAGAAGTTTGCGAAATCCATGACCATGACCTTTGAGATGTCACTAAATGCAGACTTGAAGTTCTTTCTTGGTTTTAAAATTCAACAATTTCAAAAAGGAATTTTCTTATACCAAACAAATTATCTCAAGGACATTCTCGTGAATTTCGGAATGACTGATGCTAGCCCATGCAAGACGCCCATGGCAACCAAATTTTTTCTCGACGAAGACACAAACGGTATTCCTTTTGACCCATCTATTTACCGCTCTATGATTGGTTCATTGCTTTACCTTTGTTCATCTAGACCATGCATCATGTTAAGTGTAGGCATATGTGCAAGATTTCAAGCTTCCCCTAGGGAAATTCATCATAATACGGTTAAGCATATTCTTAGATACCTTGTTCACACCCCAAAGTTGGGTCTATGGTACCCCAAGGATGCTAAGTTTGATCTCATTGGGTACACGGATGCAGATTGGGCCGGAGACAAAGTTGGAAGGAAGTGTACCTCTGGTACATGTCAATTTCTTGGATGTTCCTTGGTAAGTTGGTCCTTGAAGAAGTAGAATTGTGTCTCTCTTTCCACCGCCGAAGCAGAATACATTGCAACCGCTAGTTATGCCACTCAATTACTTTGGGTGCGGCAAACTTTGAAGGATTATGGTATCACTTACAAACATGTGCCTCTTCTCTGCGATAATGAAAGTGCCATCAAGATTGCTGAGAACCTATTGATCACCCTTGAACAAAGCATATTGATATTAGGTATCACTTCTTGAGAGACCATGTGCAAAAGGATGACATTGATATTGCTCATGTTGGTACAGATATGCAACTTGCAGATATTTTCACCAAACCATTGGATGAAGCAAGATTTTGTCAACTTAGGCGTGAACTTGGTATCTTGGAGCTTGGTAACATTGTGTGAAATCTTGTACATCTACATACACTTACTTCATGTCTTGTCTAGGTGTAGGCATGTATTTAGGGGGAGACATTCAATTCATGAGTTCTGTCACCCTAAAGACATTCAATTCATGTGAAATCTTTACACACCTACATACATTTACTTCATGTCATTTCTAGGTGTAGGCATGTATTTAGGGGGAGATATTCAACTCATGAGTACTCTCATCCTATATACGATGCATAAATAAACCCAACACTCTCAAAGTTACTTTGCTCGCTTTTGTGACCTGGTGCTTTAAATGCTAGAGTTGTGGTGATGGGATCAAGTTCATATCTTCGTAGTGCCATCCCACGTTTACTCAAACATGGTGGCTTAAACCACCACCCCTATCCATGAACATCGTTAGAGCTGTTTAGCTAGAGTCATCACTATTTGACACAGTCTTGGTTGCTACATGTGTTATGCTATCCTCTATCATCTCACTGTCATGGGTATCACTTAAAACTGCAAATTCTCCCTGCTTGCCTCCGTTCACTATTTGTTCCTCTCGAACATCCGACAAACTTCGGTTGTCCGACCCCTGTTGACGTCTGGATGTCCGACGGGGCTCGGTCGTCCGCTAGGTCTTGGTCATCCGACGTCTCTCGATCGTCCGACGTATCTCGGTCGTCCGACGTTTCGGCCCCCATATAAAATATGGAGGCCCGCGGGCCTGGGCAGTTGCCCTACCTCCCCATGTTGTTTTCCCTTTTCAGTTTCCTCCCTTGCACTGCTAGGCCGCCACGGGGCTCCATCCGACTGCTCCTCCGGCCGGAGCTCCTCCCTCCTTGCGTCCCGAGGGGATTTGCCATGCCGAAGATCAAGCACTCAACGCGCAAGATCCCCGTGGGTTCATCCTCTCGTGCCTCCCATGGTGAGGGGTCCGACGACTCCCAAGAACGGGCCCGTCCCCTCAAGCGTGTCGCCAAGCGTCCGGTTCGTGAAACCGTTTCATCCTCGGAGGCTTCTGACTATGAAGAATACATGGAGTATGAAGCACGGGCTGAATTTGTTGGGATTCATAGAAATGGTCCAAATCCCAGCACTCGTAGGCCGTCGTACATGCCTCCTCCACCTCCGGATCAGCCTCAAGGTGATGCTCGCCGCATCTCTCTTGAGCCCCCTCCCTCTCTTGGTCACGAGATAAAGGACTTCACCAAAGTCCCTAAATCTACCTCTTTTAAGTTTCATCGCGACACTGATCAATTCTTTGTTGAACATGACTATATGGACTCCCATTTTTTGCACAAATGTTCAGGCAGACATTTTCACCACTATCATTGTTCCCAAAGGTCTGTCTGTTCACAACTATATTGACTTAGAGCATATTTGCACTCATCCGGCAAAATATCTGGGTGCCATTAATCTCACCGAGTCTTCTGGTCTGGCTGCACCATTTGCTTTTAAACATGACTTCAATCATGCTGTCATTCATCAATTCTATGCCACTTGTTTCTTTGGTCCTGACAAGGCCGTCACTTGGATGACTTATGACACCGAGCTCTCAGCCTCTTATGCTCAGTTTGTCGCCGCTCTTGGCTTTCCTGATACTTGTTTCAAAATCTATAAGAGTGATCCAAATCATGCTCCTAGAGCCATTGAAGCCCGTGCCTATGTTTTAAAAGGCCGTGATGACCTTGATGAATATGAAAAGGGCAAGGATCTCAATCAAGTTTCTATTTGGAGGTCTCCCTTCTTCATTATTTTTTAGTGTGTCATTCGCACCATCTATCCCAAGATGGGTGACAAGGGAACTTGTAGCGGGTATTGCATAGATATCATGACTCGCCTTAATGAACATCCTAAAGGGAAAATCAATCTTCTCACTTTCTATGGCATGAGATTCGCCTCACTAGTTTTCAATACAAGCGAGCTTTTCCTCATGCTCCTTTTATTCAGGCTCTCATTGAGCATGTGGCCCCCTTTCCCATTGCTAGAACTCATGTGCATAACCAATCGGTCATTCCCCCTCACATAGCGGATGATTGGGCTCCCAAGAAATCCTCATCCTCTCCTGCTCGATGGGCTGCTGCTCGGTCTCATCTGGCTCTGCCTCCTTTGGTCGCTTTGCTCATTTTCTTGGGAAGGCCCATTCTACCATGATGAAGGCTTTCACTTTTCAGTGCTCCCAAAACCACGATGTGGTCACTTGCATGATCTCTTCTAAGAATGCTCTAAAGCCTCGTCTGAGAGACTCTGAACCAATTGATGTGAGTGAGGATGAGGGTCCTCCTGATGCTCCTCCTTCTGACTTTGGTTTTCCTTCTGGCCCCATGTGGGCTGATTTCCTTGACGAGCGAGGTGGCAGTGGCACCCATGGTGGTGATGATGATGACAGTGATCTCTGATTCCGTGGTTGGTTGTCATGGTCCTTCCCTTTTCAACACTTGATGTCAAAGGGGGAGGAGATTATCTTAGTATTCGATTTGCTATCTGTGTTGTAATACCATCTATGTATGATGAACCTCTTTTATGCTATGCTATCTTTGATGCAATGCTATTTATGAATGATGAATCATTATGCTTTATATGAGTGACGTGTAATCGTGACACATTCTAATTCCTTGTGTCAACATATTGATCTATGTGATATTTTCGATGAAATATTTTTGATGCACTCATTATCAAGTAAGGGGGAGCTCCTGACCATAATTATTTTTACTATGCATATAATAAGGGGGGGGGGGCTCTATAACAAATCTCTCCTAAGTTATATAAGTCTACTTTACTTTTTGAGAGCTATATGTATGTTGTCATCAACTACCAAAAAAGGGGGAGATTGAAAGTGCAATCATGCCCTTAATCATATCTTGATGTTGTTAACAACATACATTTATGGAACTAATCATTTTCATCAAGTGCATCTCAGGTTTAGTTCCCAAGAGATTGTGTTTGGATCGTGACTACCATGTTCATGATGCTTAAAGAACGGAGAAACAAGACGAAATGCTCTATCATTTATTTATCATTCTTGAGTATAGGAATCCCGCACTATTAATAGGGAATCACTGGTTCTCGAAAGAAACTTGCTCAAAATCTAGGAAATACCTTTCTCTATTCTCCTTCAAAATGTTCTGCTCTTGTTCGGACGTTCGGTGGTTCTCGGACGTCCGGATGCCGGATGATCGACGTTCTCCGGATATCCGGAACCATCCATCAGATCCAAATCCTCGGATTTCTGGTCCCTTTGGTCGTCCGGGCTCCGGACGTCCGGGTGCGGCCGAAAATCCGTAGCCACCCACCAGATCCAAAATGTTAGACGTCCGACCCCTTCCGGACCTCCGTGCCCGGACGGCCGACGCCCTCCGGTCGTCCGTATGTTGTATGCTGGTTCCACCAAATGATGTGCTGATCTGCTCCTCCCCGTTCTTCGGACGACCAACCTGTGTCGGATGTCCGACGCCTCGTGGTTGTCCAGACGACCGAGAACTGTCGGACGTCTGGAAACTGCACAACATAAGTGGCTCCAATGGCCATTTTTCCATCACCACTATATATAGTCTTCTCCCACCTCATGTGGGGGTTGTCCAACACAGCAAAAAGATTCCAAGAACACATTTGTCTCTCATCCCATTTGTCTACACCAAATCCTAGATCCCAAGTGCATATGTGAGTTCCCTTGAGTGTTTTTCCAATCAAAAGGTAGATCATCTCCCTCTCCTCCTCTTAACCAAAGCTAATTGTGATTTGAGCAAGTTTTGAGCGGATCCCGTGATCTTGTTACTCTTGGAGGTTGGAGACTCCTAGGCGGTAGGAGTTCTTCGGAGAAGAATCAAACCATTGTGATTTCCCCTGGAAAGTTTGTGAAGGTTTGGAGGCCACCTCAAGGCCTACCACTAGTGGTTGAGAAATTCCTTCGTGGTGTTTTCTCAAGGAGAGAATAGGATGAGCCTTCATGGCGTTGGTGTGCCTTCGTGGTAACATCCACCTCTCTAAACGGTGACATAGCTTCCCTCCAAGGAAGTGAACATCGGCATACATCCTCGTCTCTCGGAGTTGTGGTTATCCCTAACCCTAACTCCCTACTTGTGGTTACTTGTCTTTGAGTACTTAGTTGTATTACTTGTGCTTGATTATCTCCTACTTGTTGCCTTGCTTAGTACACATAGCTTAAATATCATCTTTGTAATTGTTAGGCTCACTTTCATATTCGGCAATATTGCCCAAAATTGCTAAGTAATAATTAAAATTTGTAATTGTACCTACTCACCCCCTCTAGGTCCATCTCGATCCGTTTCAGTCTCTCCCTAGGTTATGACTGTTATATGATGAATATCATCCAACGAATACACTGATCCAGTGCCTACGAGTTTTCCACTTATAGTTCTTGCTAAGTTACTACTATTGTTGTTACTATTTCACTTGCTACAAAACTATCACTGCTACTCTTACCGCTATGGTTACTGTTACTACTACTATCAAACTATCATATTACTGTGCTACTGATCACTTTGCTACATATATTTATATCCGGGTGTGGTTGAATTGACAACTCAACTGCTAATACTCTCAAATATTCTTTGGCCTCCCTTGTGTCGAATCTATAAATTTGGGTTGAATAATCTACCCTCGAAAACTGTTGCGATTCCCTATACTTGTGGGTTATCAAGACCTTTTTCCGGCGCCGTTGCCAGGGAGCATAGCTATATTTGTTGAGTCACTTGGGATTTATATCAATATATCACTATGAAGAATCTGAAGGATAGTAAAACCAAGATTTTCCCCCTCTACTACGACGGGACATAAGGAACTGCCATCACACTCTGCACTTGATTCACCTTCTGTTATGAGTAAGCTTGCAACACCACCACATGCTATTAATCCTGATATTGATTATGCTACTTCTACTATTAATGATGCTTATTATGATACTAGTACCATGCTTGATGCTACTATGCCACTAACTGAATTTCTTGATGAACAAATTGCTAGAGCTAAAGAGAATGAAATTATTGAAACCGATGAAACTGCTGAAACTGATGAGATCTTTGAAACCGATAATTATGAAACACCTATTATGGCTAGTTGTCCTACATTTGAAATGCCTAAGACACCTGAAGGTTATGCTTTAGATGGAGAAATAGCTAGAGAGATTCTTGCTTGTAAGGATAGCAATGATCTTAGGAAACTACTATGCAAGTATAAGGAAAAGACTTTGAATGCTAAAATGAAATGTGATCCTAAGTTTGCTAGTTCACCTATCTTTGTTACCGATAAGGGTTATGAATTCTCTGTCGACCCAGAGTTAAATACTTTGGTTGAGTATGATCCTTTTCATGGCTATGGAACTGAAAATGTGGTAGCACATCTTACCAAGCTGAATAATATTGCCACCCTATTTGCTCATGATGAGAGGATCCGCTACTGTTATATTCTCAAATTATTTCCATTCTCATTAAAGGGTGATGCTAAGATATGGTACAATACTCTTACTCCTGGTTGTGTGCGTAGCCCCGAGGATATGATTTACTACTTCTCTGAAAAATATTTTCCTTCTCATAAGAAACAAGCTGCCTTATAGGAAACATTTAACTTTGTGCAAATTGAAGAAGAGAGTCTCCTACAAGCTTGGGGGAGGCTTCTCCAATTACTTAATGCTTTGCTTGATCATCCTCTTAAGAAAAATGAAATACTTGATATCTTCTATAATGGACTAACTGATGCTTCTAGGGATGTCCTAGATAGTTGTGTTGGTTGTGTTTTCAGGGACGAACTATTGAACAAGCTGAGAAACTATTGAATAATATAATGAAGAACTATGATGATTGGATTCTCCCAAAACCACCAATTGAACCCACTCCAAAGAAGAGGGGTATATTATTTCTCAGTCCTGAAGATATGCAAGAGGCAAAGCAATGTATGAAGGGAAAAAGTATTAAAGCTGAGGATGTTAAGAATTTACCACCTATTTAAGAAATACATGGACTTAACACATCACCACCTCCACGGGTGGTAGAGGTAAATTCTTTACTGAAGTTTGATGAAGGTGATATCCCTTACAATAAACATCCTAGTCAATGCTTGTATGAGTTTGATAACTACATTATGAAGCAAGAGCACTTCAATGCAAATGTTTTGAAACAATTGAAATATAATTCTGATATGATTGCCCACTTGAGTGGCTTGATATTTAGAATGAGTAATGATGTTAGAATTGTAGGAAAACATGCCTCTATGGTTCAAACTCAGTTAGAACAAGTTGCTAAATCTCAAAGAGAATGGCGTGATGAAATGAATAATAATATGAATGATCATGCTATTAGAGTAGTGACTAGAGGAGGTAGAATGACCCAAGAACCTCTTTATCCTGAACATCATCCTAAAAGAATTGAACAAGACTCTCAAGGAATTGATGCTGATACACCTAGTCCTTCTAAGAAGAAAAAGAAAAAGAAAAATTATAGGACTTTGCATGCTTCTAGTGAACCTGAGATAGAAAACCTCCTGATGATAATAATGATGTTTCTATTTGTGATGCTGAAACTCAATCTGGTAATGAACATCCACCTAGTGATAATGATAATAATAGTGATGTTCATGAGGATACCCAACCTAGTAATGATAAAGAACCAGATAATGATGTAGAAATAGAACCTGTTGTTGATCTTGATAACCCACAACCTAAAAAATAAACGATATGATAAAAAATACTTTGTGGCTAGATAATATGGTAAAGAAAGAGAGCTATGGGTTCAGAAACCCATGCCTTTTCCACCTAAACCATCTAAGAAAAGGATGATGAAGAATTTGAATGCTTTGCTGAAATGATTAGGCTAGTCTTCTTGTGTACCCGCTTAACTGATATCGTAAAGATACCTCCTTATGATAAGTACATGAAAGATATCATCACTAATAAACGAAAGATACCTAAAGTTGAAATCTCCACCATGCTTACTAATTATTATTTTTAGGATGGAGTACCTAATAAACTTGGAGATCCTGGAATACCAAGTATACCTTGCTCCATTAAAAGAAATTATGTCAAAACTGCTTTGTGTGATTTGGGAGATGGTGTTAGTGTTATGCCTTTCTCTTTATATAAAAGACTTGATTTGAATAAACTCACACCTATTGAAATATCATTGCAAATGAGTGACAAATCAACGGCCATACCTATCGGTATTTGTGAGGATGTGCCCCTTGTTGTTGCAAATGTTACTATCTTAACGGACTTTGTTATTCTTGAGATGCCTGAGGACGACAACATGTCGATTATCCTTGGTAGGCCCTTTTTGAATACTGTAGGGGCTGTTATTTATTGCAATAAAAGAAAAGTCACTTTTCATATCAATGGTAATGAGCATACGGTGCACTTTCCGGAGAAGCAATTCCAAGCAAATGGTGTGAATGTTATTGAAAATTCTCTGACACTCACTATTGGAAGCTTTCATCTACCTCTATCTACTGCCAAAAAGAAATATGATATAATTATGTTTGGGGATAGGTTATCCCTGTTGAGGTAACTTAGTGTCTTACAAAAGTTCTTCGGTTTCATGCTAATTGAAAGTGGTTGTTAATAAGACTTGATCAACCTTATTAATGGATCATTTTTGAGAGGTATGAAGTTGATGAATTTAGTAGACACAACTCTTTGTACCCACTTTTTGGTTTTTGTTTTTCTTAGTTAAATAAAATTAAATGCCATGTTTGTCCTATTTTCTCAATTTGCCTGTGCAATAAAAAATAATCCCAAAATAAAAGTTCTCAGAATGTCCTGAAAATTTAACATGAATTTTTTCTGATTATTTATGATTTAAAAAAAATACTAGAGGGGGTGCACCTGGATCCCACCCTCCACAAGGGAGTGCCAGACACCCCTGGTGCGACGTGGTAGAGGGTGGGCCCCAGGTGGGTCCCCTCACTTATCCCTTTGGCCCATATAATCTCTTACCTCCAGAAAAAAATCACCATTGCCCTCTCCCTCGTGTTCTTGCTCAAGAACCCGTGGATTTCGATCTCTTGGCTCGAATCTCTATTTCTGAAACTGTTTTAGGGGATTGCTTCTTGGTATGTAACTCCCCCATTACTCCAATTAGTTTTTGATTTAGTGGTTTATTTTAAGAATAATTAGCTACTCTTGGTGCTGCTATAGATGAGCTTACATGTGGAATTCTTAGTGTTCTATGTAGTTTGAATGCTTGATATGGCCTCTATGCATCCCTAGGAGTAGTTGCTATCAATCTTATTTAGTTTTGCTAAACATTTTTTTTGGACTAAAAATTTCAGAAATTTATTTGTAGAAAATAAGATGAATTTCTTTAGGAAGTACTCCTCTAAGAATAATTCTAGGGGGGTTATTGGGGAAGGAGGGAGGAGGAAGTGCGGTCGCGCGAATGTCCACATACTCCCTTTATTGAGGAAGCTGGTTTCCATCAAGAATTTGCTCACTTCATTAAAAATGTTGGGCTGCCAACTTCCTCGTAGATAAGTGTTACCAATACCACATCCTCACAAACTCCTTTGTGCAAAGTTTTCAATTCCTGAGTAAGTATAATCCTCCTGTGGTGCAGTTTAATCTATATGCTAAAAACTATAAGATACTGTTCACTGACTTTTGTGACATATGTCTGATTCCTTCCGACGGGAAATTAAGAGAGCCTAGACTAGCAGAGTTTGAGGACTTTCTCCTCACTTTAACAGTGGGTGACGAAAGAGGCATGTCAAAAGACATTGTTACTAGTTTGCAGTTTCCTTCTGTGCACTACTTTGCTATATGCATTGCTAAGTGTTTAACTGCTAAGGATAAGGTCGGTGCACTCAGTGCCCCTGAGATCGCCATTTTACGACATGCATTATACAATGATCACACTTTTAGCTTAGGAGCTATTGTTGCATGACGCCTACTCCTTAACAAGAGTAAGGGCAAGATACACGGTGGCATTTACGCTACTCGTTTAGCGAGTCGTTTTGAAGTTCAGATATGCCCACATGATTATATTTTACCCAAGGTTTATGTAGATCACAGGTCGTTGCAGGACCACCACTTTATTGATGAAGCTGGTCTTTTTCATAATATTCGCTACAATTTAGTATTTAGTGTTGTAACCCATGATGTTATCCCATTGCCTGCACCTACCTTGTTTGATTCTATTGCCAGGAACGGATATAGAATTATGCCAGATGACATTATCACCTACCGAAACAACCTAGCAGCAATTGAGGAGGAACATAAGGAGTGGGACGCTCAGGTGCCACCACCACCTAGTATCGACTCATACTATTATCTAAGCTACGGATGGTGATTACCAAGCTAGACAAAAAGCCTAAGCTTGGGGGAGTATGTGTTTCCACCGACATTACATTCATATTCACACATTTCATTCCAGTTGTCGGTGTCCATACTCTTTCATTGTATGATCCATGTTAGATTTATTTCTCTTGTTTTCTTCTTGTGTGTTTGAAGAACTTTGAGAAAATCTAAAAACACTTCTTGCTTCTTTTCGGTTTTTCTTTTCAGCTTAGTTAGTTGTGGTATTAAAAGAAAACCCAAAAAGATTTCTCATTTCTTCCTTTTCTTGTTGGGAGTTTTCCCGTGTAAATAAGTTTTCTCGTCTTTGTTTTCGCTTCTCTTACTTGCTTCTTAATGGAAAAACTAAAAACTCCAAAAATATTTCAATGTGTTTCTCTGAAATTCTCTTTCTTTTTATTGAATCATACCAAGGAGAAGACCACGATGAAAATGTTGAGTGTCTTTCATTTGCACCACTATTGATCTAACAAAGTGCCCATATTACTTTGTCTTCTCCTCTTGAATAAAATGTTTGCAGATTCTAGCTTAGTCCATGGAACTCTTGCACTATTATTATTTCCATATCATTCGATTGTGCAAGTGAAAGGCAATAACGGCGATATTTGATGAATTAGTTGTGGCAGAGAGAAGCGAGTATGAACTCAACTTGTTCTTGTTTTTGTAAATAAGTTTAACCTAGTATCCTTGATTCATCATATTATGATTGAACATGTTTGCAATGACAATTAGAGATTATAGTTGCTCATGCCATACTCAAGTAGCTAGGAGTGGATGGTGATTTATCTTAGATGTCAACATGCATTAAAATGGTTGTGATGTAGTATGATGATATGGTATCCTCCTCTGAATGTTTCAAGCGGCTTGAATTGGCACATATTCACACATGTAGATAAAACAAAACCAACATAGCCTTCATGATATTTATGTCCATGGTGTCCATATCCTATTCATGATAGCAGTAAATGTTTATTGTTCATAATGCATGTTTATGATAGTATTCGCTCTCTAGCTGGATGCTTCTGAACCTATTTGCTAGCCTTCACCTATACTAAGTGGGAATACTGCTTGTGCATTAAAATTCATAAACCGAAGTTATTCCAGATGACTCATCATATCTACTTATATGCTGTATTACCCTGCCGTTCCAAGTAAATTTGCATGTGCCACAGATATCTACTACCCAACTTTATTCTTGTAGACTCGTGTTGGGCCTCCAAGTGCAGAGTTTTGTAGGACAGTAGCAATTTTCCCTCAAGTGGATAACCTAAGGTTTATCAATCCGTGGGAGGTGTGATAACCCACAAGTATAGGGGATCAGTTGTAGCCTCTTTCGATAAGTAAGAGTGTCGAACCCAACGAGGAGCTAAAGGTAGAACAAATATTCCCTCAAGTTCTATCGACCACCGATACAACTCTACGCACACTTAGCGTTCGCTTTACCTAGAACAAGTATAAAACTAGAAGTACTTTGTAGGTGTGATAGGATAGGTTTGCAAGATAATAAAGAGCACGTAAATAAAAACTAGGGGCTGATTAGATAAAGAAACAACTAAATTAGTTTAATGAGTGTGGAAAAGTGGTGGTAGGAGTTGCGGAATTGTCCCTAGGCAATTGATAACTAGACCGGTAATCATTATTGCAATTTTATATGAGGGAGAGGCATAAGCTAACATACTTTCTCTACTTGGATCATATGCACCTATGATTGGAACTCTAGTAAGCATCCGCAACTACTAAAGATCATTAAGGTAAAACCCAACCATACCATTATAAGGTATCAAGTCCTCTTTAGTCCCATACGCAAACAACCTACTTACTCGGGTCTATGTTTCTATCACTCACACCACCCACCATAAGCGAATCATAATCATATTGCAAACTATACAACGGGGATACCTCATGCTTGCGCGACACGGAGAGCACCATAAGACAACACCAATAATAAAACATGCAACTCAAACCAATCATGATCATCAATCAACCAATAGGACTACAAAAATCTACTCAGACATCATTGGATGGCAACACATCATTGGATAATAATATGAAGCATAAAGCACCATGGTCAAGTCACTAGTAGAAAATGGCCCATTTGTCCTGGTTCCAAAGGCCCATTAGTCCTGGTTCTGGAACCAGGACTAAAGGGTCGGGACTAAAGCCCTAAACCTTTAGTCTCGGTTCGCTTACAAACCAGGACAGAAGGGGCTCCACGTGGCCGATGCGCGGAGCCCAAGCAGGAGGACCTTTAGTCCCAGTTGGTAACACCAACCGGGACCAAAAGGCATCCACGCGTCAGTATCTGGCAGTTGCTAGGGTTTTTGTTTTTTTGAAGGGGGGGGGGTTAGGGGTTTTTGGAGGGTTAATTTAGGGGTTTCATATTTTGTTAGCTTGCTAATTAATAGAGATAAGTGTCCTTTCTTTCTCCGTGCTTGGTCGACGCTAGCTAGCTACGATAGAGAGAACTCGACACGCTAGCTAGTAAGCAAATGAAGGAACCATTAAGTACACAGGATCGTCATGAACATATACACAGAGAAGTGATCGACCTCTCTTTCTCTAAGAAATTGGTCTAACAACAAGTTTTCGTATATCTATCCGATGCTACTAGCTACATATATACAATATAAGATCTCTTACAATCCCTAAGGTCCAATCACAAATTAATATAGTATTCTACGCCTTCAGGTATGACGTGGTCAAGAAAGAACCCCGCCAATTCCTCTTGAATTTCTCGTATGCGATCATGTGGTAGGAGTTCATCCCGCATCTTCCAGATCTAATTTAAAGAAGGGGGTCAATACATGCATATATATGAATAAAACTCAACACAATTGATGGTAATGTATAAAATAAAATTGTGAATATTATTTACATACTTCAAATTGTTTGTCAGAGAAGCCCCCTCGCTCAGAGGTCAAGTGGCGTATGAACTCGCATACGTAGTATCCACATAAAACAGTCCCTTCTTTCTGGTACAAGCACTTTACGAGAATAGAGTTCAATCAAACTGGTAAGCAAGCATGGTAATGATATATTGATCAAATTTTGAATCAATTAGAGATGCGTGGAACTAGCTAGTACTACTTACTTTGGGGTGCGTAAATCTCAACTCTTTGTTTAGACCGGGAACCTTTCGGGTGAACTTCTTCCAAACCCTGCCAGGCAAACAAAATGAGTACTTGGTATCAGGAAATTAACGAAAGTTGCATGCCGATATGGTCCCGGTATTGACTGAACTTACTTCTTGAGCATTGCAGTCATGTCCGCATAATTCTCGGGATCTTTACGTCTTGAGTCTAAGACAGTTACTAATGCCCCATCAAGCTTAATGGATAGCAGAAAAGTGGTAACTGCACACGCATATATAACTCATCAAATACATTACTTAACCTCGAGTAAGCGAAACCGAGTATACAGAGAAGACAGCAACACTCACTTTAAGTTGTCTTTTGTTTTGATGTGCAAGGAACGACTTTAGCAAGTTCCCCTCGATCTCTGTGGGTTCATTTTGTATCGACCATTCATATACGACATCTGGGCTAATGAAACCAACATCAAAAATTCCTTATTTTTTGCATTCGACGACCTTCAATCTGCATAATATAGTGATGATAATTATATATATATATATATATACATGCAATGAACGAGCTAAGCTAGAGACTTAACTATAGAAGTAATACTTACAGATAGTAGGCAGTCATGCGTTATTTGTCGAGGGCCCATTCATTGTATAACTGAAATAACTCCACAAATTCAATAGGCATCACAGGAAGTCCAATGAATTCGTGATGTGGTTTCACTGCCACATACATAGTGTCTCTCCCAGACTCCCTGCAGGTTTTCATGTACCACTCATGCAATTTGTACATGCACGATGTTAGAGGAGGATCATTGAGTTTGATGAGAGGCTTCCCATGCACGTATTCGTGTTCTTCTTTGGTTACCTCAGCCATTTCAAAAAGTACATCATCCCCCAAGTAATCAACAAGTTTGGTACCAGGCAGTATCACCAGATCATTAGCAATATCGCTAGACACCTTGAGCGGAGGGCATGATTGCTTCTCCTGTTCGCCGAGCTGGGGAATTGTTTTCCCACTTCTTCATTCTTTGACTCGGGCAGCACTAGAGGTACTTCCGACCACTGCGCTTCATTATGTGTCTTTATAATATAGCGGTCATAGTTTGATGGCAGCGAAGGCGGTGATGGTCGCTTCACGGCATCCAGAGTGCGCTTCGCTTTCACCGGATCTACCGTTTCCTTTGGAGGTGGTTGTTTCCATGCAAAATGGGCCTCCACTTCGGCTTTACTGATCTCAGCGCTTTCTTCGTCAGTCCTTTCGTATGGTAACTTTGTAACAGGCTTGAGGCTTGGACCAAATTTGTATTATTTTTCCTGCCTATTGTACTGCTAGCCGCCGGAGCGGCGGCGGCGTCTCTCTTTCGTCATGGCTGACGCGCCGAAGGAGGAGGAGGAGGAGGAGGAGGCTGAGTGGCCTGACGCGCCAAAGGAGGAGGAGGAGGAGGAGGCAGAGTGGTCTCATGCGTCGGAGTAGGCGAAGGAGGAGGCGGAGTGCCGTCACGCGTCGGAGGAGCCGAAGAAGGAGGCGGAGTGCCCTGATCACTCGCCGGAGGAGGAGGAGGCGGAGTGCCTTGATCACTCACCGGAGGAGGAGGAGGAGGAGGCAGAGTGCCCTCACGCGCCGGAGGAGGAGGTGGATACGGAGGCGTCCAGTTTGGAAGCTTGATGTACTCCTTCGGTCATAGACATGTACTCCTCAGAGCATGAACCAACTTATTCTCCCCTTCACCAGTTTGGTGGCCAAGCTCGAGATCATGAAATCCCTCCATTACTTCGTCCACCATCACAACAACATAGCCATGTGGAATTGTTGTGCAGTGAAAAGTTCCATTGGGTTGAGGAGGTGCAACAGAGCCGAGAGCCGCCTTGAAAGTGAGGTTCCGAAATTTCGTCAAAAGCTCGCAATTTTGAACCTCCGTGATAGTATCCATGGGGTAGCTAGGAGTCGTGAAGTCAGGCTGAACGAGCTCCATGGAAGCCATGCTACTTCTCCGCTGAGATGGCGGGGTAGCTTCTCGGGTAGCTTTGTGCCGCTGATATGGTTGGTCAGCAGCTCGCTGGCTCTCAGCTTCCTCTAGCTTTTCTAGTCTTGCATTGAGCTTCTGCATTTCGCTTAGCTCCGCTTTCCTCTTTCTATGCCGGCTTCTATAACCGCCTACGTCGGCAAACCCAACCTTCCACGGAACGGAGCCTGGTGTGCCTCGTGTTCGTTTAGGGTGCTCAGCATTCCCTAGGGACTTAGTCAGTTCGTCCTTCTCTCTATCGGGAATGAACGTCCATTCCTACGCTGCGGTGATGTACTTCTGAAGCTTCGTGATGGGTATTGCAAGTTGCTCGTTCGTCCAACGACACTTCCCTGTTTCAGGGTCCAAAGTTCCCCCAACCCCAAAGAACCAAGTCCTTGAACGGTCTGGCCAGTTTTAGCAAGTAGGTCATTCTCAGCTTTGTCCCACAACGGTCGGGCTTTGAGGTAGCCACCTAACCCCGTGTGATGGTGATACTGCTTCTTTACAGCATTGATCTTGTTTGTCTCAGACATTTTCTTACTCTTCTTCGATGTCTTGTAGGCCACAAATGCGGGCCAGTGATCTCTTATCTTCTCAAATCGGCCGATGAATTCTGGAGTCTTCCCTTTGTCAACAAACTTTGATTTCAACTCATTCTTCCACCTCCTGAATAGATCTGCCATCTTCTTAAGAGCACACGCCTTGACCAGTGACTTTATAACTAGCTTATTCGGATCCTCCTCTGGTGGTAGGGTGAAATTTGCCTTCAGCGCGGTCCAAACATCATCTTTTTGTCTATCGGTGACAAAATCACCATCATGGGCGTCGTCCTTAGGCTTATTTCATTGCTTGATGCTGATCGGTATGTTGTCCCTAACAATAGCTCCGCACCGTGCAGCAAATGCATCCTTGGTCCGCTTTGGTTCAATCGGTAGGCCATTGTCCACGAGTGCTGTGATCGTGAACCTTTCTTCCTTTTTCAACCTTCTCTTCGGGCCTCGTCTCGTTACCGAAGTTAGGCTCGATCCAGAGGGCTATGTAAAAGAAGATATAATAGTTAATATATGTACATACCAAAACAATTAATGCATCAATTAGCTAGTCAGCACATGCTTAACTAATATATATACCTCGCCGGACTTTGCAACATATCCCTCCCTCGTTCGGTCACCGGAGCCATCACCATGGTCTCCTTCTTCCTCCGGCATTCGATCACCGGAGCCATCATGATCATGTCCTTCCTCTCCTTCAAGACCATCGGTGTCGTTGAGATACGACAAGATAGCATCAGTATTGCCTGCTCGAATTATGTCCCCCAACAATTGTTCTTGTTCCAAGTCTCTTTGATCCACAGTTTCTGCAAATATTAAAACATGAAAATTAATATACTTCTCTACGATTTGGGGTGGCCTCGACAATGCTTCCAGGGTTAGGGGTGGCCCTCAATGCTTCTAGGGTTTGGTTGAGCCAGAGGACCGGGATTCTCTTAACCTTTTAGGGATTTAACAAAATGGCGCCATTCTGGATGCGCAGAAAATGGTCCATATTTTTCCTGATCTCATCTACCCTTCTATATGTCACGTTGTATAGTGTCAAAGGATTCAAGGAAAACCACGTCTTCATCATTAGCCGGAAGTAACTGGCGCATAATGGTACGAAACTCTCCAAAATTGTTTCCGAACGGAGTACCAGATAGGATAATTAGCTTTTTGGTACGAAGTTCAGCAAGAGCGTTCTGAATATCGCTATTTGGAAGGCCGTTGCTGAAATTCGTACCAAAAAGCGGATTATTCTATCCGGAACTCCATTCCAAAACAAATTTGAAGAGCTTCGTAACATCATACGCCGGATATTTCCGGCTGATGATGAAGCCATGGATTTCTTCCACACTTTGACACACAACATGACATAGAGAAGAATATATATATAGATGGGATCAGAAAAAAATTGGATCAACTTGTGCACATCCATAATGGGGGCATTCTTGGTAAATCTATATTACCGAAGTTTTCTATATGAACATTTTATCTTAGTAACTTAGAAAAAAAATGTTATCGGGGAGGGGGTATATCGACAACGCTTTTTTTCTCGGGTTTGGGTGGCCTCGAGAGTTGGTCGCCCGATATATCGAGAGGGGGGTGAACATTTTACCTAAGTAACTTAGAAAATAAATGTTATCGGGGTTGGGGTATATCGACCCCCCTCATGTCGAAGTTATCGGGGAGGGGGGTCATATCGACCCCCCTCATGTCTAAGTTATCGGGGAGGGGGGTATATTGACCCCCCTCATGTCGAATTTATCGGGGAGGGGGTATATCGACCCCCCCGGTCATGTCGATGTTATCGGGGAGGGGGTATATTGACAACGACATACATGTTGGGGAACGTTGCATGGGAAACAAAAAATTTCGTATGCTTCACCAAGATCAATCTAGGAGATGAGAGATTGGATGTACGTACCCTTGTAGATCGCTAAGCAGAAGCGTTAAAGAACACGGTTGATGTAGTGGTACATCTCCGTGATCCAAATCGCAAGCCGTCCCACGAACTCCCGATCAAATACCGAACGGACGACACCTCCGCGTTCAGCACACGTGTAGCTTGGTGAAGATCTCCACCTTCTTGATCCAGTAAGAGGGAACGGAGAGGTAGACGAGTACTCCGGCAGCGCGACAGCATTGCGGCGATGGTGGTGGAGCAATTCCAGCAGGGCTTCGCCTAAGCACTGCTGAAAACCGATCTAGAAGAGAAAGCAATCTAGAGGACGAAGAGGTAAGCACATGGCAATTAGGGTTAGGGCTGACCACAAAATCTCTAGTATATATAGGAGGGAGGGGAGAGGAGGCAGCCCTAGCCTCTCCTCCAAGGAGAGCTTCGGCCGAAGCCAAGGAGGAGGAGTCCACCTCCCACAAGGGAGGTGAATTCCTAGTAGGACTCCTCCCTAACTTGGCCCCTACTCTTCCTCCTCTTCCCTTGCGCATAGGGACTTTTGGGCTGGCTTGCCCAGCCCACCAGGGGCTGGTGCGCCACCTCTAAGGCCCATGTGGCCCCTTGGGGTGTGTGGGCCCCACTTGGTGGTCCCCGAAACCCATTCATCACTGCCGGTACACTACCGGAAATGCCCGAAACTTTTCCAGAGTTCAAACACCACTTTCCTATATATCAATCTTTACCTCCAGACCATTCCAAATCTCCTCGTGACATCTAGGATCTCATCCGGGACTCCGAACAACCTTCGGTCACCACCATACATAACTCTATACTACCGAAACGTCACCGAACCTTAAAAGTGCAGACCCTGCGGGTTCGAGAACTATGTAGACATGACCGAGACACCTCTACGGTCAATAACCAATAGCGGACCTGGATGCCCATATTGATTCCTACATATTGTACGAAGATCTTTATCGGTCGAACCTCTATGTCAAGGATTTAGTTAATCCCGTATGATGTTCCCTTTGTTCTTTGGTATATTACTTTCCCGAGATTCGACCGTCGGTATCTCCATACCTAGTTGAACCTCGTTACCGACATGTCTCTTTACTTGTTCTGTAATACAAGATCCCATGGCTAACACTTAGTCACCTTGCTTGAAAGGCTTATTGTGATGTTGTATTACCGAGTGGGCCCTCAGATACCTCTCCGTCACACGGAGTAACAAATCTCAGTGTTGATCCATGCCAACCCAACAGACACCCTCGGAGATACCTGTAGAGTACCTTTATAGTCACCCAGTTATGTTGCGACGTTTGATACACACAAGGCACTCCTCTGGTGTCCGTGAGTTGCATGATCTCATGGTCATAGGAACATATACTTGACATGTAGAAATTGTAGCAATAAACTGACATGATCATATGCTACGTTTATAGTTTGGGTCTTGTCCATCACATCATTCTCCTAATGATGTGATCCCGTTATCAAATGACATCTAATGTCAATGGCTAGGAAATCATGACCATCTTTGATCAACGAGCTAGTTCACTAGAGGCACACTAGGGACAAAGTGTTGTCTATATACCCACACATGCAATGTGTTTCCAATCAATACAATTATAGCATGGATAATAAACAATTATCATGAACAAGGAAATATAATAAGAAACACTTTTTTATTGCCTCTAGGGTGTATTTCCAACAGTCTCCCACTTGCACTAGAGTCAATAATCTAGTTCACATCACTATTGATTTTCATTGTAATGAATCGAACACCCATGCAGTTCTGGTGTTGATCATGTTTAGCCCTTGGAAGAGGTTTAGTTAACGGGTCTGCAACATTCAGATCTGTGTGCACTTTGCAAATATTTATGTCCTTCTCCTTGATGTAATCGCGGATGGAATTTAAGCGTCGCTTTATGTGTCTGGTCCTCTTGTTAAACCTTGGTTCCTTGGCCAGAGCAATGGCACCAGTGTTGTCGCATAACAGAGTCATTGGATTCTATGCACTAGGCACTACTCCAAGACCTGTCATGAACTGCTTCATCTAGACACCTTCCTTCGCTGCCTCCGATGCTGCGATGTACTCCACTTCGCATGTAGAATCAGATACCATGCTTTGCTTGGAACTGCACCAGCTTACCGCTCCCCCGTTGAGAATAAATACGTATCCGGTTTGAGACCTAGAGTCATCTGGATCAGTGTCAAAGCTTGCATTGATGTAACCCATTACGACGAGCTCTTGATCAGCTCCATCAACGAGAAACATTTCCTTAGTCCTTTTCAGGTACTTAAGGATATTCTTCACCGCCGTCCAGTGCTCCATTCTAGGATCACTTTGAAACCTTCTAAAAGCACAACATGCTCCCTTGGTGGTTTTGATAATTCATGACAACATACATTGTCTCTTGGACTGATACTTTTACCTAGTGTATTTTAGATACAGTCTACAGAGAGGATTGGCAAAAGGAGAGTGTGGACATACCCCAAGATGCAAGGAAATAGGTTCGCCAAGCTTCAAGAAAAAGGACTCTACATTTTATATTTGTGAGAAATCACCTTGAGTCCATAGGAAAGCCAATACTATTAAATGGGGGTAAGGTTTAGTTGGTGAAAAATATGCTCAAACGTGCACAAGTGATAGTCGCCAAAAACATCCACAAACTCTCCCACCAAAGTTTGTTCTATACCTAACAATCAAAATTGGTGCAACCAACTTTCCCATACCGGTACCACCGATTCCGGAACCTGGACAGACTCAAGCCAAACCCTAGCCACTTCGGTGCAACCGATTCCATACCGATGCCACCAAGTTTAGGTTGCCAACTTTTTGTTAAGAAAATTCACATTATCGGTACCACCGAGAATGTTGGATTAGCGTCACCGAGATTGGAAATCTGACCGTTGGTCACCTTATCGGTGCAACCGAGTTTCCTATATCGGTCTCACCGAGATTCAAAAGTTGCCACCTTTTGGTCACTTCGGTACCACCGAGATTAACACATCGGTGTCACCGAGTTGGTCATTTTGTGTGTAATGGTTGGATTTTTGGGGATGTCTATATATACCCCTTCACCACCACTTACTCGAAAGAGAAGCACTCAGAACTATTCCATACCTATCCTATCAGATTTTCTGAGAGAGAACCACCTACCCTTGGTGTTAAGGTCAAGATCGTCCACTCCAATCATATGGATCTTGATTTCTAGCCTCCCCAAGTAGCTTTCCACCAATCCCATCTCTTCCACCATGCCAAATCTGTGAGAGAGTGATTGGGTGCTGAGGAGTCTATCATCTTGAAGCACAAGAGCAAGGAGTTCATCGTCATTACCGAGCCTATTACCTTTTGGAGGGTGATGCCTCCTAGATTGGTTAGGTGTCGCTTTGGAGCCTCCTACTTCATGTTGTGGAGTGAACCAAAAAGTTTGTAAGGGCGAGGAGATCGCCTACTTCGTGAAGATCTACCCATAGTGAGGCTAGTCCTTCGTGAACGGAAGCCGTCATGGAATAGTCAAGGTTGCTACTTCGTGGACCCTTTTGGGTGGAGCCCTCCGTGGACTCTCACGACCGTTACCCTCCGTGGGTTGAAGACTCCATAAATGTGGATGTATGATAGCACCACTTATCGGAACCATGGGAAAAATCCATGCGTCTCCAACTGTGTTTGATCTACCTATCTCAACACTTTATTTCATATGCAATGTCTTTACTTTCCGCTGCCATATTTGTTGACATGCATGTGTAGGGTTGTTAGACTTGCTAGCTTTGCTAAAACTGTTAAAATTGGCCAACCAATTAACTTGGGAAAGGTTAGGTTTTAATTTCCTGCTAGTAGTCTATTCACCCCCCCTCTAGATACTCTTCTAGTGATCCCTCAGTTGGTATCAGAGCCTTGGTCTCCATTGCTTCGGTTTAATCACCGCGGGGAAGATGGATGTGTCTAGTATAGGGAGTTTGAGGTGTAGAGTGTCCATTCTTGATGGAAAGTACTATAGTAAATGGAAATCTTTGATGCTTGAGCGGTTTAATGAATTTCAATTGAGCAAATATGTTATGCGCCCCTATGAGCCTCCTATTGATGAATTGCATCCCACACACAAAGAGGAAATTAACATGCTTGGTGACCTAAGAACTGTCAATCTTATTGTTAGAGGTTTACCAAGATTCGTGCTTTCTCAAATGAAGAACTTTGCATTTGCTTATACCTTATGTACTGATTTGGATAAACGACATCCAAATCTTTCCTTAGGGAATCTAGATGAAATTCTTCATATAGCCATTGCTTTTCACAAAATAAAGCCTAGCGATCCAAACATTGATAAATGCCTATTGAACTCCTTGATCTTATGTGTGCTAAAGGAGATGTCACCACTATCAACAATATTATATTTGAAGCCATTCGCACTCATAAACTTGAACATTGTCATGATCACTATTCTAATGAATCTCTTGTTCTTTATTACGAGGATTTCCCACTTGATGAGGACAATGTGTAACATGGCTATTATGAAGAAGATGAGTTGTTTGACATCGAGTATGAGAAGATCATGAAGAATCCAAGTCTTATGGAAAACTTTAAGGATTACATGTCCAGAGGAAAAGAGTGGATTCTCGACAACGGATGTATGGATCATATGACTAGTGATAAAGACATGTTCCAAGAGATCACGCCTAATCAAGGTCCTCGACGGTACGTGACCTTTGGAGACAACTCTAAGGGTAAGGTACTTGGCCTTGGTAAGGTGGCCATATCCCATGATAGATCTATTCAAAATTTTATGCTTGTTGAATCCCTTGGTTACAATCTTCTTTCCGTATCTAGACTTGCTGATTTCGATTTCAATGTTCTATTCACGAAAGTAGATTGCCAAGTGTTTCATCAAGGTAATCATAAAATTTTCTTTACCGGTATCCGTAGAGGTGATCTATACATTGTCAATTGCACTAAAAGATCCAAACCTCGCACTTGTTTAATTGCTAAATCTTCTAAAGGTTGGCTTTGGCATAGAAGATTAGGACATGTTGGCATGCGTAATTTAGACAGACTTATCAAAGGTGATCATATACTTGGTGTTAAAGATGTTGTCTTTGACAAAGATAGACTTTGTAGTGCTTGTCAAGCTGGAAAGCAAGTAGGTGGAAGTCATCCTGTTAAGAATATCATGACTACTAGGAGACCACTCGAGTTACTTCACATGGATCTTTTCGGTCCCAATGCTTACAAGAGTCTCGGTGGAAATTCCTATGGTCTAGTTATAGTTGATGATTTTTTTAGATTTACGTGGGTATTATTTCTTGATGATAAGTCGCAGGTTCAAAATATCTTGAAGAACTTCCGTCGCAAAGCGCAAAATCAGTTTGAAGAGAAGATCAAGAAGGTTCGGAGCGATAATGGATCGGAGTTCAAGAACACCCATGTGGATACCTTTCTTGGCGAAGAAGGTGTCTCACATGAGTTCTTGGCTACGTACACGCCTCAACAAAATGGAGTTGTTGAGAGGAAGAACCGGACACTCATTGAGATGGCAAGAATGATGCTTGACGAATACAAGACGCCAAAACACTTTTGGGCAAAAGCCGTGGAAATAGCATGTCATGCCACAAACCGACTTTA
Source organism: Hordeum marinum (assembly GCA_022496015.1). Taxonomy (NCBI): domain Eukaryota; kingdom Viridiplantae; phylum Streptophyta; class Magnoliopsida; order Poales; family Poaceae; genus Hordeum; species Hordeum marinum. The sequence goes on along the minus strand of CM039677.1, from coordinate 415,618,162 downwards.
CTTGCACAAGCTTCTCGGTAAAACAGCATCCGAGCTACTCACCGGTAACAAACCCCAAGTTGGATACTTTCGGGTATTCGGCTCCACGTGGTACATTCTTGATAAGCATCATCGTACTAAATTTGCTCCTAAATCTCATCAAGGATTCCTACTTGGTTATGGATCGAACTCTCACACTTATCGTGTCTACAACAACTTCACTCGAAAAGTTGAAGAGACGGTAGATGTGAAGTTTGATGAATCTAATGGTTCACAAGTCGAACAATTGCCAAATGATGTAGGTGATAAGAACCCTTCGGAAGCTATCCTAGATTTACCCATTGGCAAGATTCGTCCCATGGAGGTGAAGGAAATTACTTCCTCAACTCAAGTGGAAGCCCCTACTTCACGACAAGGTGAACCACAACATGCCATGGAGGCATCCACAAGCGGTACACGGCAAGTTGATGAAGAGGAGGAAGTGCATCATGAAGATTCAGCACAACCTCCCTCACCACCACCTCAAGGGAATGACACTTTCAACAACAACGAAGATGAAGGAGATGATGATGAAGAAGAAGCTCCACCAACCAACAATCGTAAGCTAACCCGAGTTTGAGCACAAGTGACCAAGAACCATCCCCTAAACCAAATCTTTGGTGATATACAAATAGGGAGGATCACTCACTCTAAAACTCATCTAGCAAACTTCTGTGAGCATTATTCTTTCATTTCTAGCATTGAGCCCTTGAAGGTAGAACAAGCTCTTGAAGACGCGGATTGGGTGAACGGTATGCATGAAGAGCTTAAAAACTTCAAAAGGAACAAAGTTTGGACACTCGTGGAGAAGCCCGAGGATGAACACAACATCATCGGAACCAAATGGGTATTTCGGAACAAGCAAGACGAAGACGGTCAAGTCGTGCGCAATAAGGCTCTCCTCGTAGCTCAAGGATATACGCAAGTCGAAGGTATGGACTATGGTGAGACCTACTCGCCCGTCGCTAGACTTGAAGCTATTCGCATTCTTCTTGCTTATGCCAATCACCATGATATCATGCTTTATCAAATGGATATTAAAAGTGCATTTTTGAATGGTGAGATTGAAGAAGAGGTTTATGTTAAGCAACCACCTGGCTTTGTAAATCCTAAGAAACCTAATCATGTTACAAGCTTCGTAAAGCTCTTTATGGTCTTAAGCAAGCCCCTCGTGCTTGGTATAAATGTTTAACGAAGTTTCTTATCGAAAAAGGTTTTGAAATTGGTAAAATTGACGCGATCTTATTCACTAAGAGAGTTAATGGTGAATTATTTGTGTGCCAAATCTACGTGGTTGATATTATCTTTGGTTCCACTAACCCTCAATTTAGTGAAAGATTTAGAAGGTTGATGTCCGAGAAGTATGAGATGTCCATGATGTGTGAGCTGAAATTCTTTCTTGGGTTGCAAATCAAACAATCAAAATAAGGAACTTTCATCTCTCAAACTAAGTATACCAAGGACTTGATCAAAAGTTTCAACATGCAGGAGTGCAAAGGTATGAAAACCCCTATGCCTACTAGCGGACATGTTGATCTTACCAGAGAGGATGAGCCGGTTGATCAAAAGGTTTATCGATCTATGATTGGTTCACTATTATATCTATGTGCATCTCGTCCCGATATTATGCTTAGTGTTTGCATGTGTGCTAGATATCAATTTGCACCGAAAGAATGTCATCCTTTAGCTGTAAAACGCATTGTGAGGTACTTGATACAAACGTCAAATTTTGGCATTTGGTATCCCAAGGGATCTTCTTTTGACCTTGTTGGCTATTCTGATTCGGACTATGCCGGTGACAAGGTTGATAGAAAATCCACCTTGGGTACTTGTCAATTTTTGGGCAGATCTCTTGTATCTTGGTCCTCTAAGAAACAAAACTCGGTATCTCTATCGACTACCGAAGCTGAGTATATTGCTGCTGGATCTTGTTGTGCGCAATTACTATGGATGACACAAACACTTAAGGATTATGAAATTGATGTTAAAAATGTTCCATTATTTTGTGACAATGAAAGTGCTATTAAAATTGGTCATAATCCTGTGCAACATTCTCGAACTAAGCATATTCAAGTTCGACATCATTTCATTCGTGATGATGTTGTCAATGAAGATATTAACCTTAAGCATGTTCGCACTAACAAGCAATTGGCAGATATCTTTACTAATACACTTGATGAGAAGACATTTTGTCACTTGAGGAGTGAGTTGAACATCATCGATGCTTCAAACCTTAGCTAGACTCACTCGGTTGCATGCAAGGGCATGAGCCTTCTTGATATTTCCATGTATCTTAATATTTCATCTTATGCCATGGAATTCTATGCTCCCTTGTATTGCATCTAATATCTTGTAGTTACTTGGAAAAACTTCATTCCACAAGATTGCCATCAACTCCAATCATAAGCAATCTTGTCATTACCAAGTATCCACAACCCCTCTTGATGATGGAAGGAAGAAGGCCACTCAACCATATCCTTGACATATACTTGATCAAAATTGCACACTCTCAATTGGTATCATGTCAATAGGATATATCTATTGTTCTTCCTTGCATGACTAATCTTTGTAGGTAACCAATGTACTAGAACAAGAAGGATTGCTCAAAACTCAAGATGATCTTCATCAACCTCGAGCATCCTCAACAAGTTCATCTACAAGCTACGTCATCAACATCACTCAAAGGTATGAACTCATGTCCTTGAAAAGGCTTCACTCCAAGAAATGAGCTAAAGCAACTCAAGCGACATGAAGACATTAACATGCTTAATCGAAAAATGGTAACCCCATTCTGAGCTTAACATAGAGTATGACCTATGATCAAGTATTCTTGCTTGGCTCCTAAGTCGAAATACTCTAATATAGGTGACCTAGTCACCGCCCATCATCTAGTTAAGAATCTAGTGTGGTTTGCTCTCTATTGCATTATTTCTCACAACTACTCCAATCTTGTCTAGTTGATGTCCCTTGTAAAAACTTCATATTTCGTTGAAAATCTTTCTCTTGACTTTGTAAAAACAGAAAGTTGGTTTCTCTTTCGGAGCTGCCGACTCAGATATCTCGGTTCTACCGAAATTGCAGACAAGCTGCACCACAAAATCTCAGTACCACCGACCTATCTATCTCGGAGTCACCGATTTTCATTCTGTTTCATTTGAATTCATCTTTGCAATTCGGTGTTTTCTTAGTGATCTTTCTTGTAATTCTTCCGTTACTTCCATGATCCCTTTTAAAAAATTACTTAGGGGGAGTAGAACTAAAGTTAATATTGAGGAGAGATTTTTTTGGATCCCTATCTTCAACGAAGAAAGGAGGAGAAGAGCACAAAGTCCTACAACATCTCAAAGGGAGAGAAATTATTTTCGATAGCTCTCTCAGTTTTCATTTCTATGAATCCTACATTTCGATGACCCTTGTTCTCAAGGATCCCTTCTCAGTCAATGATCCCTGTATCTATCCTTATTTTTAACCTTTTTCGAAATTAATGCCAAAGGGGGAGAAGACCAAAGCTTCATGCTAAAGGGGAGATACATGCTTACGCAAAGGGGGAGATATGATCAAGGGGGAGAGCCAATATCAATACTCACATCTTTATAAATAGGGGGAGAATATCAAAGTAGGGAGAGAAGAAAATCTTTGACCTTTCTCACTTTATCCAATCATAATATCTACATGCTAAGATTCAGGGGAGAGGATAATCTATTTTCATATCTATGGTGAGAATATTCTCAATGATCTTGGAGACATATCAATTCTAAGGAACACTATTTTCTATATGTCCTCCATATCTTGGCAATTTTAGGTTCTACTGCCTTGCTATTTGGTAGAATACTCTTGTGTTCCTAACATTGTTTTCTCAACTGTCTTTCTATTACCAGGATGCTCAAGAACTCAAGGTAAGTATATGCATCATATCCTTGGTAAGGATGATCTCTTGCTTCTTGCACATATTGTTTGCAAGAGTGATGTCTTGAACATCTCATTCACATATATTTGATGCATATAGCCAAGATACACATGAATTGTTATATCCCTTCTACCTTATGTGTGTTCATGCGTTCGAACGCAACTATCCTTTAAAGGAGTGCACACATTTAGGGGGAGCAAGTCTATGTCATGTGTATCTCAAAGTCTTCATTATAACCATGCATATATTTATTTGAAGCTTTGATTGTATGTTGTCATAAATTACCAAAAAGGGGGAGATTGAAAGGACAACATGCTCCCTTGGTGGTTTTGATAATTCATGGCAACATACATTTTCTCTTGGACTGATACTTTTACCTAGTGTATTTCAGATACAATCTATAGAGAGGATTGGCAAAAGGAGGGTGTGGACATACCCCAATATGCAAGGAAATAGGTTGGCCAAGCTTCAAGCAAAAGGACTCAACATTTTATATTTGTGAGAAATCACCTTGAGTCCATAGGAAAGCAAATACTATTAAAAGGGGGTAAGGTTTTGTTGGTGAACAATATGCTCAAACGTGCACAGTCGCCAAAAACATCCACAAACTCTCCCACCAAAGTCTGTTCTATACCTAACAATCAAAATCGGTGCAACCAACTTTCCCATACCGGTACCACCGATTCCAGAACCTAGACAGACTCAAGCCAAACCCTAGCCACTTCGGTGCAACCGATTCCATACTGGTGCCACCGAGTTTAGGTTGCCAACTTTCTGTTATGCAAATTCACATTATCGGTACCATTGAGAATGTTGGATCAGCATCACCGAGATTGGAAATCTGACTGTTGGTCACCTTATCGGTGCAACCGAGTTTCCTATATGAGTCTCCTCGAGATTCAAAAGTTGCCACCTTTTGGTCACTTCGGTACCACCGAGATTAACACATCGGTGTCACCGAGTTGGTCATTTTGTGTGTAACGGTTGGATTTTTGGGGATGCCTATATATACCCCTTCACCACCACTTACTCGAAAGAGAAGCACTCAAAACTATTCCATACCTATCCTATCAGATTTTCTGAGAGAGAACCACCTACCCTTGTGTTGAGGTCAAGATCTTCCACTCCAATCATATGGATCCTGATTTCTAGCCTCCCCAAGTAGCTTTCCACCAATCCCATCTCTTCCACCATGCCAAATCTGTGAGAGAGTGATTGGGTGCTGAGGAGTCTATCATCTTGAAGCACAAGAGCAAGGAGTTCATAGTCATTACCGAGCCTATTACCTTTTGGAGGGTGGTGCCTCCTAGATTGGTTAGGTGTTGCTTGGGAGCCTCCTACTTCGTGTTGTGGAGTGAACCAAGAAGTTTGTAAGGGCAAGGAGATCGCCTACTTTGTGAAGATATATAGTGAGGCTAGTCCTTCGTGGATGGAAGTCGTTATGGAATTGTCAAGGTTGCTACTTTGTGGACCCTTTTGGGTGGAGCCCTCCATGGACTCTCGCGACCATTACCCTCCGTGGGTTGAAGACTCCATAAAGGTGGATGTGTGATAGCGCCACCTATCGGAACCACGGGAAAAATCCATGCATCTCCAACTGCGTTTGATCTACCTATCTCAACACTTTACTTCATATGCAATGTTTGTACTTTCCGCTGCCATATTTGTTGACATGCATGTGTAGGGTTGTTAGACTTGCTAGCTTTGCTAAAACTGTTAAAATATGCCAACCAATTAACTTGGGAAAGGTTAGGTTTTAAATTCCTGCTAGTAGTCTATTCACACCCCTCTAGACACTCTTCTAGTGATCCCTCACCTTCCGGCCATACTTATGGCAAGGCTGACATCGGGTCTTGTGCACAGCATTGCATACATGATAGAGCCTATGGCTGAAGCATAGGGGATGACACTCATCTTCTCTCTATCTTCTGCAGTCACTGGGCATTGAGTCTTACTCAACTTCACACCTTGTAACACAGGCAAGAACCCCTTCTTGGACTGATCCATTTTGAACTTCTTCAAAACTTTATCAAGGTATGTGCTTTGTGAAAGTGCTATTAAGCGTCTCGATCTATCTCTATAGATCTTAATGCCGAATATGAAAGCAGCTTCTCCTAGGTCCTTCATTGAAAAACTTTTGTTCAAATATTCCTTCACGCTTTCTAGCATATCTATATTGTTTCCAATCAGCAATATGTCATCCACATATAATATTAGAAACGCTACAGAGCTCCCACTCACTTTATTGTAAATACAAGCTTCTCCGTAAACTTGTATAAACCCAAATGCTTTGGTCACCTCATGAAAGAGCTTATTCCAACTCCGAGATGCTTGCACCAGTCCATAAATGGATCGTTGGAGTTTGAAAACGTTGTCAGCATTCTCTGGATCGACAAAACCTTCCGGTTGCATCATATACAACTCTTCCTCAAGGAAACCGTTAAGGAATGCTGTTTTGACCTCCATCTGCCAAATTTCATAGTTGAATATGCAGCTATTGCTAACATGATTTTGACGGACTTAAGCATCGCTACAGGAAAGAAGGTCTCATCATAGTCAACTCCTTGAACTTGTGAAAAACCCTTTGCCACAAGTCGAGCTTTATAGATAGTGATATTACCGTCCACGTCCGTCTTCTTCTTAAAGATCCATTTATTCTGAATGGCCTTTCGCCCTTCAGGTAATACTTCCAAAGTCCATGCTTTGTTTTCATACATGGATACCATCTCAGATTTCATGGCCCCTAACCATTTCTAGGAATCTGGGCCCATCATTGCTCCTCCATAGCTCATAGGTTCATTGTTTTCTAACAACATGACCTCTAAGACAGGGTTGCCGTACCACTCAGGAGTAGTACGCGCCCTTGTCGACCTACAAGGTTCAACAGCAACTTGATCTGAAGCTTCATGATCATCATCATGAACTTCCTCTTAAACTGTCATAGGCTCCACAGAAATATCTTTCTATGCTGCGCTACTCTCTGGTTGAAGTAAAGGTTCAATAACCTCATCAAGCTCTATTTCCCTCCCACTCAATTCTTTCGAGAGAAACTCTTTCTCAAGAAATGTTCTGTTCTTAGCGACAAACACTTTGCCTTCGGATCTGATAGAAGCTATACCCAATTGTCTCTTTCGGGTATCCTATGAAGACGCATTTCTCCGCTTTGGGTTCCAGCTTTTCAGGCTGAAGCTTTTTGACATAAGCATCACATTCCCAAACTTTAAGAAATGACAACTTTGGCTTCTTGCCAAACCACAGTTCATATGGCGTCGTCTCAACGAATTTCGATGGTGCCCTATTTAAAGTGAATGCAACTGTCTCTAATGCATAACCCCAAAACGATAGTGGCAAATCGGCAAGAGACATCATAGAACGCACCATATCTAATGAGGTTCGATTACGACGTTCGGACACACCATTACGTTGTGGTGTTCCAGGCGGTGTCAATTGTGAAATAATTCCACACTGTCTTTTTTTGAGGAACTTTGGACAGTGGGGGCACCCCCACTGACTTTATATTAAAGGAGCCACAGAATTACAAGGCAATTACATGGATGAGGGGGGGGGGGCAGAATTGGTGTCTAAAGAGCACCCAAGAACACAAAAAGGCACAAGTCAGGTGAGTCTAGCTATCAAGTGATCCACAAAGGGCTGTAGGCCACTTTTGATCCTATGTTTCATGAGTCCTAGACCGGTCTTAAACCTGGCCATCCAGGATTCATGGGTAGGGGCTATCCCTCTGAAGAGCTTGTTGTTCCTTTCTTTCCAAATGCTCCATCATGCGATAGTGAAGACTTCGAAGAACAATGGGGAATTCCAGACCCGTCGTGATGTGTCTCATAATTGACCCCAAGGGAAGCCCAACACTCCGAGCTGAACGCACAGCCAAAGAACAGGTGTTCAAGCGTCTCCTCGGGGCAATGGGCACAAAGCAGACATGAGTAGTCATCACCAGACAGAGTCATCCCTCGCCTATGCAGCATGTTCCGGGTGTTCAATCTATCAGCCAGCAACAACCACGCAAAGAATTTCCACTTCATGGTACATTTAGATTTCCAGACCCATGAGAATGCATCATCGACGACCACATCCTGGAAACAGAAATGGTAGTATTTGCTTGATTTAAACTCAACATCTTGCCATGCACAGAGCCACTTATCCTCCTGATACTGAGAAAGGATCACAACACCGAGATCTGCTTGCATTTCTTGGACCTCCTGCTTGGCCTGAACCGACAACAAAAGATGAAAGTTTTCTCCAATAGTACTTGCCGAGAGCAGTCCTTTGACAGAAACATCTTCAAATTTGGCAAAAGAAAACGCTCTCGGGTACCGCTCTGAAAGGATGCCCTGAGTCCACAGATCCTTCCAAAAGAGGGCAGTGCTCCCATCGCCCACCTCCACTTTCATGACACCTCTGTAGACTGGCGTAAGATGAAGAAGTTCACACCACCAGAAGGACCCACAGGGGTCAGAATTGTGTGGTAACACACCCTACTCATGGTAGTAGGTTTTCCAGATGAGGGTGACCCATGGCACATCCTTCTGATTATAGAACTTGTGGAGTTGTTTGAGAAGAAGGCCCTGGTTATGAACCCTTAGATCAATGATGCCCAGCCCTCTTTTGGAGTGTGCTCAATCGTGTTGAAAGCTTTAGCGAAATCAAGTTTGAATAGAAGGACCTCTCGACCCGAAGATTTGCACTGATGAATAAACTCAAATGCCCAAGCAAGGCAGTCCTGGATAGATCTCCCCCTAAGAAAGCCGTATTGGTTGCGATGTATGATTTTCAGAATTACTTTCTATAACCTGTTAGCAAGCAATTTGGTCAACAACTTCAGGCAGCAATTTAGGAGGGTGATTGGTCGATAATCGTCCACACTCTCCGGTGATTGGATCTTAGGGATGAGCGTGATGAATCCAGAGTTGATGCTCTCCAAATCTAGCTGGCCATTATATAAATCAGCACACATCTTATAGAAATCTTGTCTAACGACATGCCAGCAACTTTTAAGAAAACACCCATTGAAACCATCTGGAGCAGGAGCTCTATCAGGGGGCATTTCTTTCACCACTTGATCAATCTCGGCTGCTGTAAATGGGACGGTGAGAGCATCAAGCCCCTCAATTTTTTTAATGATCGCTAAGAGATCAAATTTCATATTCACAGGATCAGACTTACCAAGACGATCTTTGTAGGATTTGTACAGAACCGATTCCTTTCCCACGTGATCATAAATGGGCGTGCCATCAGCCAAGCGCAGGGAAGCAATGGAGTTCCTCCGATACCGTTCTGTAGCGATAGAGTGAAAGAATTTAGTGTTTCCATCCCCATACTTGAAGTATTTGATAGTGCATCTATTCTTCCAGTAAACTCTCTTATAATCCAACATGGTGAGCAGGTGGGTTTTCAAAATCTTCCTGAAATTAGCTTCAGGTACTGACAAGTTTCTCGTGTCCTCGAGACCATCAATTTCGAGCAGAGTTTTATTGGTATTATCAATGAGAATGGAGAGTTTTGAGATACATTTACTCCATCTTTTTAGATCATAACGAAGAGTTTCATTTTCTTGCAAAGCATGGCCGCAGAATTAGGTGCATAGCACTTCTTTGACTAGGAAGCCTGAACAACATCAAAGAAACCCTGGTGGCCAATCCAGAAATTCTCAAATTGGAATATTCTTGCTTTGGGGATAGAGGTTTCAATGGTGATAGCGCATGGAGTGTGATCAGAAACAGGTTTGCCCAACAGCAACATGACTGTATTTGGGAAAGACGTTGTCCAATGCAAGGAGGAAAAGTGTCAGTCTAGTTGTTCAAGTAGAGGATCATCCTGCATGTTACTCCAAGTACAAGACCTACCCTTGATGGGTAATTCCACACTGTCTTAAGTGACTGTCAAAATCATAACTCAGATATTCACCTCCCCGATCAGATTGTAGGAATTTAATCTTCTTGTTATGATGATTCTCAACTTCACTCTGAAATTGCTTGAACTTTTCAAACATTTCAGACTTGTGTTTCATTAAGTAAATATACTCATATCTACTTAAGTCATTTGTGAAGGTGAGAAAGTAATGATATCCACCGCGCACCGCAACATTCATTGGACCGCACACATCAGTATGTATGATTTCCAACAAGTCACTTGCCCGTCCCATTGTTCCAGAGAACGGCATCTTAGTCATCTTGCCCATGAGGCATGGTTCACATGTGTCAAGTGATTCAAAATCAAGTGACTCCAAAAGTCCATCAGCATGGAGCTTCTTCATGCGTTTTACACCAATATGACCTAAACGGCAGTGCGACAAGAAAGTGGTATTATCACTATTCACTCTACATCTTTTGGCATCAATGTTATGAACATGTGTATCATCACTATCAGGATTCAATATGAATAAACCCCTCACATTGGGTGCATGACCATAAAAGATATTACTCATATAAATAGAACAACCATTATTCTTTGATTTAAATGAGTAGCCGTCTTGCAATAAACAAGATCTAGATATAATCTTCATGCTTAACGCAGGCACTAAATAACAATTATTCAAGTTCATCACTAATCCCGATGGTAATCAAAGAGAGAGCATGCCAACGGTGATCACATCAACCTTGGAACCATTTCCCACGCGCATCGTCACTTCGTCCTTTGCCAGCCTTGGTCTATTCCATAGTTCCTGTTTTGAGTTGCAAATGTGCGCAACCGAACCGGTATCAAATACCCAGGCACTACAACGAGAGCTAGTAAGGTACACATCAATAACATGTATATCATATCTACCTTGTTTGTTGTTGGCCGCCTTCTTGTCAGCTAGATACTTGGGACAGTTCCGCTTCCAGGGACCAGTTCCCTTGCAATGAAAGCACTCAATCTCTGGCTTGGGTCTAGCCTTGGTTTTCTTCACGGGAGGAGCAACTATTTTTCCACCCTTCTTGGAGTTACCCTTCTTGCCCTTGCCATTTTTCTTGAAACTAGTGGTTTTATTGACCATCAACACTTGATGTTCTTTCTGGATTTTAGACTCAACGATTTTTAGCATCGCAAATAGCTCGGCGATTGACTTGTTCATCGCATGCATGTTATAGTTCAACACGAAGCTCTTGTAGCTTGGTGGCAATGATTGAAGAACTCTACCAATGATCGCCTTTGGCGGAAGGGGCATCCCTAACTCCGCCAGACGAGTCGAATACCCAGACATTCTGAGTATATGTTCACTTATAGACCCGTTCTCCTCCATTTTGCAAGCGTAGAACTTATCGGAGGTCTCATACCTCTCGATCTAGGCATTCTTCTTAAAGATAAACTACAACTCTTGGAACATCTCATATGCTCCATGACGTTCAAAATGTGTTTGAAGTCCTGGTTCTAACCTATACAATATTGCACACTGAACTATTGAGTAATCTCCAGAACGTGCCTCCCAAGCGTTCTTAACGTCTTCGGATGACAAGTCTGTGGGTTGGTTACCAAGCGGTGCATCAAGGACATATGCCTTCTAGGAAGCCGTGAGGATAATCCTCAGATTATGGGCCCAGTCCACAAAGTTACTTCCATCATCTTTCAACTTAGCTTTCTCTAGGAACGCATTAAAATTCAGGGGTGCTACTGCGTGAGCCATTGATCTACAACATAAATATGCAAAGGTTACTTAGACTATTGTTCAAGATAATGAGTTTAGTTAATAAAATTACTAAAGCTCCCACTCAAATTGACATCCCTCGGGTCATCTGAGTGACACATGATCCATATTCACCAACTCAAGTCCGATCACCACGTTAGTTAAGGTGGTTTCAATGGTGAACATCATCATGTTGATCATATCTACTATATGACTCATGCTCGACCTTTCGGTCTCTTGTGTTCCGAGGCCATGTTTGTACATGCTAGGCTCGTCAAGTTTAACCCGAGTGTTCTGCATGTGCAACACTGGCTTACACCTATTGTATGCGAACGTAGAGTCTATCACATCCAACCATCACGTGGTGTCTCGACACGACGAACTTTTGCAACGGTGCACACTCGGGGAGAACATTGTTCATCTTGAAATTTAAGTGAGGGATCACCTTATAATGCTACCGTCTTCCTAAGCAAAACCAGGTGCATAAAAGGATTAACATCACATGCAATTCATAAGTGACATGATATGGCCATGAACTTGTGCTTTTGATCTCCATCTTGAATGCACCGACATGATCTGCATCGTCACTGGCATAACACCATGATCTCCATCATTGTGTCGCCATCTGGGTTGTCGCGCCCACCATGCTCATACTACTATTGCTACCGTTTAGCGATAAAGTAAAGCATTACATAGCGCTTAATGATTGACACGCAGGTCATACAATAATTAAAGACAACCATATGGCTCCTGCTGGTTGCCGTACTCATCAACATGCAAGTCATGATATTCTATACAAAAACATGATCATCTCATACATCACATATATCACATCATGAAATTGGCCATATCACATCACAACATACCCTGCAAAAACGAGTTAGACGTCCTCTAATTGTTGTTGCATGTTTTACGTGGCTGCTATGGGTATCTAGCAAGAACGATTCTTACCTACGCAAAAACCACAACAGTGATATGAAGATTGCTTTTCAACCTTCTACAAGGACCGCCTTAATCCAATACGATCCAACTAAAGTGGGAGAGACTGACACCTGCCAGCCATCTTTATGCGACGAAGTCACATGTCAGTCGATGGAACATGGTCTCTCGTAAGTGTACGAGTAAAGTCGGTCCGAGCCGCTTCATCCCACAATATTGCTGAACCAAGAAAAGTCTAAGGAAGGAAGCAATCTGAATATTACCACCCACAAACTCTTTGTGTTCTACTCAAGATCTCATCTACGCATAGACCTAGCTCTAATACCACTGTTGGAGAACGTTGCATGGGAAACAATAATTTTCCTACGCTTCACCAAGATCAATCTAGGAGATGAGCATCTATGAGAGGAGATATTGGATCTACGTACCCTTGTAGATTGCTAAGCGGGAGCGTTAAAGAACGCGGTTGATGTAGTGGTACATCTCCGCGATCCAAATCGCAAGCCGTCCCATGAACTCCCGATCAAGTACCGAACGGACGGCACCTCCTCGTTCAGCACACGTGCAGCTCGGTGAAGATATCCGCCTTCTTGATCCAGCAAGAGGGAGCGGAGAGGTAGACGAGTACTCTGGCAGTGCGACGGTGTTGCGGCGATGGTGGTGGAGCAATTCCAGCAGGGCTTCGCCTAAGCACTGTTGAAAACCGATCTAGAAGAGAAAACGATCTAGAGGAAGAAGAGGGCAGCACGTGGCAATTAGGGTTAGGGCTGCCCTAAAAATCTCTAGTATATATAGGAGGGAGGGGAGAGGAGGCAGCCTTAGCCTCTCCTCCAAGGAGAGCTTCGGTCGAAGCCAAGGAGGAGGAGTCCACCTCCCACAAGGGAGGTGGATTCCTAGTAGGACTCCTCCCTAACTTGGCCCCTACTCTTCCTCCTCTTCCCTTGCGCATAGGGCCTTTTGGGCTAGCTTGCCCAGCCCACTAGGGGCTGGTACACAACCTCTAAGGCCCATGTGGCCCCTTGGGGTGTGTGGGCCCCACTTGGTGGTCCCCGAAACCCATTCGTCACTCCCGGTACACTCCCGGAAATGCGCGAAACTTTTCCGGAGTTCAAACACCACTTTCCTATATATCAATATTTACCTCCGGACCATTCCGGAGCTCCTCGTGATGTCCGGGATCTCATCCGGTACTCCGAACAACCTTCAGTCACCACCATACATAACTCTATACTACCGAAATGTCACTGAACCTTAAGTGTACACACCCTGCCGGTTCGAGAACTATGTAGACATGACCAAGACACCTCTACGATCAATAACCAATAGCGGGACCTAGATGCCCAAATTGATTCCTACATATTCTACGAAGATCTTTATCCATCGAACCTCTATGTCAAGGATTCAGTTAATCCCGTATGATGTTCTCTTTGTTCTTCGGTATGTTACTTGCCCGAGATTCGATCGTCAGTATCTCCATACCTAGTTCAACCTCGTTACCGGCAAGTCTCTTTACTCGTTCCGTAATACAAGATCCCGTGGATAACACTTAGTCACATTGCTTGCAAGGCTTATTATGATGTTGTATTACCGAGTGGGCCCTGAGATGCCTCTCCGTCACGCAGAGTAACAAATCCCAGTCTTGATCCATGCCAACCCAACAGACACCCTCGGAGATACCTGTAATGCACCTTTATAGTCACCCAGTTACGTTGCGATGTTTGATACACACAAGGCACTCCTCCGGTGTCCGTGAGTTTCATGATCTCATGGTCATAGGAACATATACTTGACATGCAGAAAACTGTAGCAATAAACTAACACGATTATATGCTACGTTTATAGTTTGGGTCTTGTCCATCACATCATTCTCCTAACGATGTGATCCCGTTATCAAATGACATCCCATGTCAATGGCTAGGAAACCTTGACCATCTTTGATCAACGAGCTAGTTCACTAGAGGCACACTAGGGACAAAGTGTTGTCTATATATCCACACATGCAATGTGTTTCCAATCAATACGATTATAGCATGGATAATAAACAATTATCATGAACAAGGAAATATAATAATAAACAGTTTATCTATTACCTCTAGGGCATATTTCCAACAATACATACATGGAAAAAAATGCTATCCATCTTTACATACATAGCCACATACATATATTATATACTTTCATTAACTCATGACATATTTTCATTATTTTTCTTTCTTTAACTCAACGACAACGACATACATACATGGAAAAAATGTATATCAACCCCCCCTCATGTCAAAGTTATCGGGGAGGGGGCGATCTCTTTCTTGTTATTTTTCTTTCTTTAACTCATGAAATATTTTCATTTATCTTTATATATACTTGTCGTGTCCCTGATGGGCTGTTTTTGGAAAATGCCATATCTCGTGTCGCCGTGTCCGTGTCGCCGTATCCGAGTAGGGAACCATGGGAAAGGGGGGCTCATCGGGGGGGGGGGGGATGGGGAGGCGACGGGGCGGCGACGGGGGAGGCAACGGGGTGGCGATGAGGAGGCGACGGGGCGGCGACGGGGAGGCGACGGGGGGACGACGGGGCGAAAGGGTGGCATTAGTCCAAGTTGGTGCCACTAACCGGGACGAAAGGGCCGCATTGGTCCCGGTTGTAGCCACCAACCGGGACTAAAGGTTTGGTCCTGGCTATGGTGGGAGTTTAGTCCCACCTCGCCAAGCGAGGGGCGCTCGCACCGGTTTATAAGCCCACCCCTCTCTGCCTTGTTGAGTTCCTCTCAAATTGAAAATAGATGCCCTTATATGGGAAATATAACCTCAAATCAAACTGAATTTCAGTCTGATTTCGGGTCGAATTTTACCTATATAAGCGCATCTATGTTCATTTTTGCCATTCTTTATGTTATTTCAAATGGATTTCATTTTTTAGCTTATTTGAACTCCATACATTTTGTGTGTTCAAAATGCACCATTCAAAGCCACATCATCAATTTTCAACCCTTTGTGACTACATTTGGTATTTTTCATGCACTTACTGATATTTTTGAGCTAAATAACCCTGAAATTGAAAAGCACTTCAAATGAACTCTGAAAAGGTTGAAAGTTGTCATGGTATCATCATTTCACCCACATAGCATGTGCTAAAAAGTTGAGAGGGTTACGGCAAAAACTGGATGCACTACGTGTACAAAATGGACAATCTCTTTCGAAGTATCACGGTCGAACAAAAACTCATCTGTTACAAAGGGATTTCATTTTTTGAACGTATTTGAACTCCATACTTTTTGTGTGTTCAAAATGCACCATTCAAAGCCACATCAATTTTCAACCCTTTCTGACTTCATTTGGTATTTTTCATGCACTTACTGATTTTTTGAGCTAAATAACCCTGAAATTGAAAAGCACATAAAATGAACTCTGAAAAGGTTGAAAGTTGGCATGGCATCATAATTTCACCCACATAGCATGTGCTAAAAAGTTGAGAGGGTTACGGCAAAAACTGGATGCACTTCGTGAACAAAATGGACAATCTCTTTCGAAGTAGCACGGTTTCGGACAAAAACTAATCTATTACAAAGGGATTTCATTTTTTTGAACTTATTTTTTGTGTGTTCAAAATGCACCATTGAAAGCCACATCATCAATTTTCAACCCTTTGTGACTACATTTGGTATTTTTCATGCACTTACTGATTTTTTAGCTAAATAACCCTGAAATTGAAAAGCCTCAAATGAACTCTGAAAAGGTTGAAAGTTGGCACGGTATCATCATTTCACCCACATAGCATGTTCCAAAAATTTGAGAGGGTTACGATAAGAACTGGATGCACTTCGTGTACAAAATGGACAATCTCTTTCGAAGTATCACGGTTTTGGGCGAAAACTCCTCTGTTACAAAGGGATTTCATTTTTTGAACTTATTTGACCTCCATACTTTTTGTGTCTTCAAAATGCACCATTAAAAGCCACATCATCAATTTTCAACCCGTTCTGACTATATTTGGTATTTTTCATGCACTTACTGTTTTTTGAATTAAATAACCCTGAAATTGAAAAGCACTTCAAATGAACTCTGAAATGGTTGAAAGTTGGCATGGTATCATCATTTCACCCACATAGCATGTGCTAAAAAGTTGAGAGGGTTACGGCAAAAACTGGATGCACCTCGTGTACAAAATGGACAATCTCTTTCGAAGTATCACAGTTTTGGACGAAAACTCATCTGTTACAAAGGGATTTCATTTTTTTGAACTTATTTGAACTCCATACTTTTATTGTGTTCAAAATGCACCATTCAAAGCCACATAATCAATTTTCAACCCTTTCTGACTACATTTGGTATTTTTCACGCACTTATTGATTTTTTTAGCTAAATAACCCTGAAATTGAAAAGCACTTGAAATGAACTCTGAAAAGGTTGAAAGTTGGCATGGTATCATCATTTCACCAACATAGCATGTGCTAAAAAGTTGAGAGGTTTACGGCAAAAACTGGATGCACTTCGTGTACAAAATGGACAATCTCTTTCGAAGTATCACAGTTTCGAACGAAAACTCATCTGTTACAAAGGGATTTCATTTTTTTGAACTTTTTTGAACTCCATACTTTTTGTGTGGTCAAAATGTACCATTAAAATCCACATCATCAATTTTCAACCCTTTCTGACTTAATTTGGTATTTTTCATGCACTTATTGATTTTTTTGAGCTAAATAACCCTGAAATTGAAAAGCACTTCAAATGAACTCTGAAAAGGTTGAAAGTTGGCATGGTATCATCATTTCACCCACATAGCATGTTATATACTAAAGTGTATTAAAAATCATTACAACATATCATGAATAGAGAAGTGACCAAATTAATAGAAATGCATCATCACATTAACGCCAAAGTACAATAGTCACCAAAATAAATACATACAGTTCATACATAGTCCTCATTATTGAACAACATATAGCTCTCTAGAGCATCTAATTAAAACATACATCGAAACTATGTAAAAAAATTAAATGCAAGTACAAATGCGATCATAACCGCTACTAAGGTACCAATTGATCCAATGGCATGATGATACCAAGCCTCAGTATGTATGGCATATTTTTTGATCTTTCTAATCTTCAAGCGCATTGCATCCAGCTTGGTCTTGTGATCGTCGACGACATCGGCAACATGCAACTCCAACTTCATCTTATCCTCTTCAACTCTTTGTAATTTTTCTTTCAAGTCATTTTTTCTTTTTCAACCAAATTTAACTTCTCGACAAGAGTTGCTATGTGGGTTGGAATTTCCGGTTCAACTACCTCCTCCTAGATTAAAAAATTTATGTCACGTTGGTCGGAATAATTATCATAAACACTAAATAAAACAAATAGTTATAAAAGATAATATATATACCACATCTGAATCATAGCAGGACGAGGGCCGACGGAGGCGGATACGAAAACCATCGCACTATATAATAACAAAGAATAATAAAAGTAAGAAAATTACACAAGTATCTATCTAAATCATACAAGTAAAAACTTTTTTCTTTTAGAAAGAAGATAAGGAGAAGAGGCTAACCACGATGGTGTCGGCACCAAGATGGGCACGGGCAATCGACGGCGGTGAGGACAGGGACGGGACAGGACGGACCGCCAAACCTCGACAAATCTTGAGGAAAATGGAGCTTGGACAAGGAGATTCAAGAGGAGAAAGCTTAAATATGGCTTGGGAATTTCATCGAACACCACATGTGCATAGGAGGTGATCTAGAGCACCACAAAGCTCTTCCCTCGCTAGCCAAGAAAACAAAGCAGTGTGGAGTGCTATGCCTTGACGGTGAGGGGGTATATATAGGCATCTCAGTGGTCCCGGTTCGTGGCTAGAACCGGGACTAAAGGACCCCCTTTGGTACCAGTTCCAGACACGAACCGGGACCAATGGTTGTGGGCCAAGAGAGAGGCACATTGGTCCCGGTTCGTGTCTGGAACCGGGACCAAAGGGGTCCAATGAACCAGGACCAATGCCCCACGTGGCTCGGCCGGCCCCTGGCCTCACGAACCGGGACCGTTGCCCCCATTGGTCCCGGTTCATGACTGAACCGAGACTAATGGGCTGGCCTTGCCTGGACCAAAGCCCTGTTTTCTACTAGTGCGTAGAGGGTACAGCGGGTTGCGGGAGAGTGGACCACTGTAAATAGATGGGGGAAGGTGATGGAGGTGTTGGTGAAGATGATGGAGTTGTTGGAACAGATCGCCATCACGATGATGGCCACGGCAGCGTTCCAGTGCCACCAGGAGAGAGGGGGAGAGAGCCCCCTCCTTCTTCTTCTTCCTTGACCTCCTCCCTAGATGGGAGCAGGGTCTCCCCTCTGTTCCTTGGCCTCCATGGCGGCGGAGGGGCGGGATCCCCTCCGAGATTGGATCTCTCTCTCTCTCTCCGTTTCCTTCTGTTTCTACGCTCCCAGATTCTGGCCTTTCACCATTTCCTAAATATCCGGAGATCCATCACTACGATTGGGCGGAAATTTTGAGGGGATTTTCCTTATCAAAATATATTTCTTGCAGACGAAGGACAACTCCAACCGACCTAAGGGGTTGCCACAAGCCGTCAGGGCGTGCCCTACCCCCTAGGGCGCGCCTGGCAGGCTTGTGGGCCCCTCGGGCACCGCCTTCTGTTGATTCCACTTCCCAAAATTCACATATATTCCAAAAAATCTCTATAAGTTTTTATACCATTTGGATTTCGTTCGATATGGATTTTCTACGAAACAAAAAAACATGCAACAAACAGGAAGTGGCACTGGGCACTGGATCAATATGTTAGTCCCAAAAATAGTATAAAAAGTTGCCAAAAGTATATGAAAGCTGTAGAATATTGGCATGAAACAATCAAAAATTATAGATACGACGAAGACGTATCAGCATCCCCAAGCTTAATGCATGCTCGTCCTCGAGTAGGTAAATGATAAAAAATACAATTTTTGATGTGGAATGCTACCTAACATCTTGATCATATAATCTAATCATGGCATGAATATTAAGATACGAGTGATTCAAAGCAATAGTCTATATTGACATAAAAACAGTAATACTTCGAGCACACCAATAATGCAATTGTGTCCTTCCAAAATAACATGGCCTTAGAAAGTTATCCCTACAAAATCATATGGTCTGACTATGCTCCATGTTCCCCATGCAAAGTATCTAAATCAAGCACAACCCCGATGACAAGTCAAGCAATTGTTTCACACTTTTTATGTTCTCAAACCTTTTCAACTTTCACGCAATACATGAGTGTGAGCCATGGATATAGCATTATAGGTGGAATAGAATATAGTGGAGGTGATGAGGAAAAAGGAGAAGATAGTCTCACATCAACTAGGCGTATCAATGGGCTATGATGATGCCCATCAATAGATATCAATGTGAGTGAGTAGGGATTGCCATGCAACGAATGCACTTAGAGCTATAAGTGTATGAAACCTCAAAAAGAAAACTAAGTGGTCGTGCAAGAAATTCCACTAGTTATATGAAAGTGAAAAAATATGAGACTCTTTATCATGAAGATCATGGTGCTACTTTGAAGCACAAGTGGGGAAAAGATAGTAGCAATTGTCCCTTCTCTCTTTTTCTCATTTTTTTATTTTTTTTATTTTGGTGGGCATCTTTGGCCTCTTTTATTTATTTATTTGGGCTTCACTGGCCTCTTTTATTTTTTTGTAAAGTCCGGAGACTCCTGCAAACTTGTGAGGGAATCATAGCTTCCATCATCCTTTTCTCACATGGGACAATGCTCTAATAATCAAAATCATCACACTTTTATTTACTTACAACTCGATACCTATAACAAAAATATGACTCTATATGAATGATCTCAGTAGGATACCGGGATGTGCAACAATCTAGCCTAGCAAATGACATCAAAAAACAGACAAGCCATGAAAACATCATGCAAGCTATCTTACGATCATGCAAACCAATATGAAAATGATGGTGCATGTCATACTAAATGTAACGGTGGAAGTTGCATGGAAATATATCTTGGAGTGGCTATGGAAATGCCATAATAGGTAGGTATGGTGGCTGTTTTGAGGAAGGTGTATGGTGGCTGTTTTGAGGAAGGTGGTGTTAGGGAACGTTGCATGGGAAATAAAAATTTCCTACGCACACGCAAGATCTATCCATGGTGATGAGCATCTACGAGAGGGAGAGTGGATCTACGTACCCTTGTAGATCACTAATCGGGAAGCATTAAGAAACACGGTTGGTGTAGTCAAATGTCTTCGCGATCCAAATCGCCGAGCGTCCCGCGATCCAATCATGATCCGTCCCGATCAAGTACCGAATGGACGGCACCTCTGCTTTCAGCACACATACAGCTTGATGACGATCTCCGCGTTGTTGATCCAACAAGAGGGAGGAGAGGTAGACGAGTTCTCCGGCAGCATGATGGCGCTGCAGCGATGGTGGTGGAGTAATTCCGGTAGGGCTTCACCTAAGCATTGTAGAAAACCGATCTAGAGGAGAAACTATGCACTAGAGAATAGGGTAGCACGTGGCTGAAAATCAAGTGCAAAAACCCTAAAACCTGTAGTATATATAAGAGTAAGAGAGGAGGAGGCTTGGCGCAAGGGCCAAGCCCTCTAGGCTTCGGCCGAAGTGGGAGGAGAGGAGGAATCCTCCTCCAATCCTAGTAGGACTAGGACTCCTTCCCTTTTTTTTGCCTTTTTTGACCTTTTCTCTTTGGGATTTTCCTTCCCAGACACATGCGCCTTGTGTGGGACTTCCACTAGCCCACTAAGGTCTGGTATTCACTCTACCACAGCCCATGTAGCCTCTTGGGTCGAAATACCCCTCCCGATGGTCTCCCGGTACACTACCGGCACTCCCGGTACACTACCGATGAGCCCGAAACTTTTCTGGCGACCAAAATAGGACTTCCTATGTATCAATCTTTACCTCCGGACCATTCCGGAGCTCCTCGTGATGTCCAGGATCTCATCTGGGACTCCGAACAACCTTCGTTCACCACCATGCATAACTCTATACTACTGAAACGTCATCAAACCTTAAGTGTGCAGACCCTGCGGGTTCGAGAACTATGTAGACATGGCCGAAACACCTCTACAGTCAATAACCAATAGCGGGACCTGGATGCCCATATTGGTTCCTACATATTCTATGAAGATCTTTATCGGTTGAACCTCTATGTCAAGGATTCAGTTAATCACATATGATGTTCCCTTTGTTCTTCGGTATGTTACTTGCCCGAGATTCGATCGTCGGTATCTCCATACCTAGTTCAACCTCGTTATCGGCAAGTCTCTGTACTCATTCCATAATACAAGATCTCGTGACTAAAACTTAGTCACATTGCTTGCAAGGCTTATTGTGATGTTGTATTACCGAGTGGGCCCTGAGATACCTCTCCGTCACACGGAGTAACAAATCCCAGTCTTGATCCATGCCAACCCCACAGACACCCTCGGAGATACCTGTAGAGCACCTTTATAGTCACCCACTTACGTTGCGACGTTTGATACACACAAGGCACTCTTCCGGTGTCTGTGAGTTGCATGATCTCCTGGTCATACGAACATATACTTGACATGCAGAAAACAGTAGCAATAAACTGACACAATCATATGTTATGTTTGTAGTTTGGGTCTTGTCCATCACATCATTCTCCTAATGATGTGATCTCATTATCAAATGACATCACATGTCAATGGCTAGGAAACCTTGACCATCTTTGATCAACGAGCTAGTTCACTAGAGGCATATTAGGGACAAAGTGTTGTCTATTTACCCACACATGTAATGTGTTTCCAATCAATACAATTATAGCATGGATATTAAACGAATATCATGAACAAGGAAATATAATAATAAACACTTTATTTATTGCCTCTAGAGCATATTTCCAACAGGTGGGTGGTGGCTGTTTTGAGGAATTTGATGCACCGGCAAAAGTGAAAGGGTGAGAGTGCGTATAATCCATGGACTCAACATTAGTCATAAAGAACTCACATACTTATTGCAAAATTCTATTAGTTATCAAACAAAGCATTAGACGCATTCTCCTAGGGGAGAGATTGGTAGGAGTTAACCCTCGCGCGCTCCCGACCCTCACACAAAGGTTGACAATCATTAAACAAATCATGCTCTGACTTTGTTACATAACGGTACACCATACGTGCATGCTATGGGAATCACAAACCTTAACACAAGTATTGCTCCAATTCATAATTACTCACTAGCATGACTCTCATATTACCATCTTTATATCGCAAAACTATTGCAAGGAATCAAACATATCATATTCAGTGATCTACAAGTTTTATGTAGGATTTTATGACTAACCATGTGAATGACCAACTCCTATTAACTCTCTAAATAGATATAAGTGAAGCATGAGAGTTTAATTCTTTCTACGAAAGATATGCCCACGCTCTAAAAAATATAAGTGAGGCAAAAGAGTATTCTACAAATGGCAGTTTTCTATGTGTGAGAAACAGGCAATCCAAACTTCAAATGATATAAGTGAAGCACATGAAGCATTCTATAAAGCCATACTCAAAAGATATAAGTGAAGTGCATGAAGCATTCTATAAATCAACCAAGGACTTTCTCATACCAGCATGGTGCATTATTAAAAGTGACGGGGTTCTTACCCCTAGGTAGGCCAAAGCAACGGGGTCTTCCCCTTTTTCTTCGAAGAAAAACTACACGACCGGCTGGCCATGGCCGGCTGGAGGATGACTGGAGCAAGCCCGTGCCGGCTGGCACCCCGGCCGGCTGGTCAAGGAGCTGGTTGGGCCCTTGGTCGGCTGGGCGCGGCCGGAGACACACGGGCGGGCTCTTCCGTTGACTTTGGGACGGACGTGCCTTGTCCCATCCCTCTGTCCGTGGCTACAGTGACCGCTTACGCACCGCAGCGCGTGGCTACAGTCCAACCGCCCCGGCCACTGATCTCGATGAGCGCGACTGGGCGGGGAATAGTCTCGGCACGCCCTCGCCACTCGATTACCTGCCCCAACGTGGCTACAGTGCCACTGGCCGTACGGAGACTTCGTCCGACTGGCGCTAGACGACGCTCCCCCGGGCGGCCCGGGCCGTGGCAGGTGGTCGAGGGCCAATCGCAGAGCCGGCTAGCAGGCCCCAATGGGAGATGGGACCGCTCGGCCGGCGGGCCCCGCCCACAACAAGACGGCGCAAGTGGCAGGACCCTCTGGCCAGCCGGAGAGACTGCCAGCCGGGTCCCCCCAGTACTTTAAGCATATTGTAAGAGTCGGGGGTTGGCCTATAAAACCCCCTGAGCCCCCCATGCAACGGGGACAGATGGGCGGTCACACACACCCACGAAACTCTCATTCCCTTCTCTAGAGGTAGAGGAAGATGAGCCGGCTGCTCCTTCTTCCTCCTCTAGACACAGCTCAGTATCCTTGTACACATACCCATCCATCCAACTAGACCAAGCAGGACTAGGGGTGTTACCTCCCACGGAGGGCCCTGAACCTGGGTACATCGTGTGTCACCACCGCTTGTGCCCAATCTCGCACCCGGAGCCCGTCGGCGTCCTCCGGCCCCAACCACTTACGATAAGCCACCCCATGGCATCTGTCGTGAGAAAACGACGACATTTGGTGCCCACCATGAGGCCATATGTGGCGCCGGCCGGATTCATGCTCCGGGCGGGACCCCTTGCCATTCCCCGCCGCCGCCGCTCGTCCCGACGAAACCGTGGGGAGCTCGTGGGGCTTGCCCCGGCACGCCCTGTGGGCAACTTCGTTGGCCCCACGGCCAACATCGACGCGCTCACCGAGCGCTTCGGCAGGCTCAGCCTCGCTGTGGCTTTAGCCGCTAATGAGTACCCCACGGGGGTGCTCGTCTGTGTTGGTCTGCCCACAACAGTGGGCGCACTCGTTGCGGCTCAGCCCAGCGGGTCCCATGATCGCATGGGGGTGATGGACATCACTTCCTCCACCATATCCAGACGGGCACGGGTCGCGGCTACCGCTGCCGCTGCCCAGGTTGACACGTCCGACCCGCTCGGTGCGGCCCTCCGGGGCTTGAGCACTCCGATCGCCCTGATGGCGAACCCCGACACCGCCGCGGCTGATCTCGAGGCAGCTCGCCACATCCTGTTCAAGGATGCCACCGCCCTCGCTGCCACGCGGCGCCGCATGGAGGCGGCACAGCGGGAGTACGCTTTTGCCTATGGACTCACCCCGGCTGGCACCGAGCCCAGCCGACGTGGGGCTGTGCGCGACCGCGGCCGCGTGGTCGCCGAAATCCTCAGCGGCAAAATGCGCATCTATGACACCCCCGCGGCTAACCTGCGGGCTCTCAAGGTGGCCTACGAGGAATTGGCCACCTTGGAGGGCGAAGAGCGTGCCGCCCACGAGCGCCACATCAAGGAGCTCATCGATGCTGCTGATGCGCAGCAGCATCTGCTCGCAACGGGCGGTGCCGCCACTGAAGGCCCCTGGCCCAAGCGCGAGGGCACGGGAACTGCCGCCCGCCAGGCGGCCCAGTACTCCTGCTCCCCTCGCCTTTTCGACCGCCGGGCCGAAGCGAACAACCCCCATCCCTCTCAGACGTTAGCAGCCGGTGTACCAACTTGCCGCCTCGGAGCTGCCGCCACCATGAAGCACCAGCATCCGGCAACCGACGTAGCCAGGGGCACACGCCACCTCCACGGCGCTAGTCGCGTCAGTCAGCGCCACCCACCGTCTGCCCCGAACTCTCGGCTCGGCTCGGATCATGCGTCCCCCGTAGCGAGAACAACGCCCCTAACCGCATCGACAAACTCCCGCAATCCCCGCTCCTCGAGGAGGAGGGCTCGATTGGTCCGGCCTACTTCGGCCCCTGGATTCGCACCGAGCCGTTCCCAACCGGCTTCATGCTCCCTAGGGACAC
Organism: Hordeum marinum; assembly: GCA_022496015.1. Lineage (NCBI taxonomy): Eukaryota > Viridiplantae > Streptophyta > Magnoliopsida > Poales > Poaceae > Hordeum > Hordeum marinum. The sequence goes on along the minus strand of CM039677.1, from coordinate 415,592,788 downwards.
CCCGAAATACAATGGGGCCGCCAAACCCGAAGACTGGCTGATCGACTACACCATTGCGGAAGGCATCGCCAGGGGGAATAAGCGCGTAGCCGTTTGCTACGCCCCCCTTATGCTAATCGGCTCGGCCCACACCTAGCTCAACAGCCTGGCGGCCGCTAGTATCAACACTTGGACGGAGTTTGAGGAGGCCTTCGTCCGCAACTTCACCGACACCTACAAGCGGCCTGGCCGTCCCTGTGAACTCGCCATGTGCGTTCAGGGGCCGGACGAATCCCTCCACGACTACCTCACCCGGTGGACCAAGCTTCGCAACTCCTGCGAGGGGGTGCACGAGGTCCAAGTCGTGCAGTACTTCATCGAGGGCTGCCGGGACGACACCCCTCTCAAGCACAAGCTCTTGTGCTCCAAGCCGGCCATGCTTGCCGAGCTCATGACCAGGGCGGACAAATACGCCACGACCGATTCGGCCATCTGGGTCAAGACGACCCCGCTTGCCAAGGCAACGACGACGCCGGCCATGACCCAGCTGGCTGCCGACAACCGGCAGCCGCAAAACAACAAGCGCAAGAATGACTAGCCGGATCCCCTCTACGGGAGCCTGCAGGTCAATACCGTCGAGGAGCAGGAGTCGGTTGCCCAGTCTTCCGGCTAGCGCCAGCGCACCGGCAAGGCTGCCTGGCAGTCGAAGCTCACCTTCGAGCAAATGCTCGATCTCCCTGCAAGAACTATTCCGGGGCCAAGCCCTCTACGCACATGCTCTGGCAGTGCTGTTGGAAATATGCCCTAGAGGCAATAATAAAATGGTTATTATTGTATTTCCTTGTTCATGATAATTGTCTATTGTTCATGCTATAATTGTGTTAACCGGAAACCATAATACATGTGTGAATACATAGACCACAACATGTCCCTAGTGAGCCTCTAGTTGACTAGCTCGTTGATCAATAGATGGTCACGGTTTCATGGCCATGGACATTGGATGTCATTGATAACGGGATCACATCATTAGGAGAATGATGTGATGGACAAGACCCAATTCTAAGCATAGCACAAGATCGTGTAGTTCGTTTGCTAAAGCTTTTCAATGTCAAGTATCGTTTCCTTAGACCATGAGATTGTGCAACTCCTGGATACCGTAGGAATGCTTTGGGTGTGCCAAACGTCACAACGTAACTGGGTGGCTATAAAGGTGCACTACGGGTATCTCCGAAAGTATCTGTTGGGTTGGCATGAATCGAGACTGGGATTTGTCACTCCGTGTGACGGAGAGGTATCTCTGGGCCCACTCGGTAAGACATCATCATTATGAGCTCAATGTGACTAAGGAGTTAGTCACGGGATGATGTATTACGGAACGAGTAAAGAGACTTGCCGGTAACGAGATTGAACAAGGTATGGGGATACCGACGATCGAATCTCGGGCAAGTATCATACCGATAGACAAAGGGAATTGTATACGGGATTGATTGAATCCTTGACATCGTGGTTCATCCGATGAGATCATCGTGGAGTACGTGGGAGCCAACATGGGTATCCAGATCCCGCTGTTGGTTATTGACCGGAGAGGTGTCTCGGTCATGTCTACGTGTCTCCCGAACCCGTAGGGTCTACACACTTAAGGTCCGATGACGCTAGGGTTATAGGGAAAAGGTATACGTGATTACCGAAGGTTGTTCGGAGTCCCGGATGAGATCCCGGACGTCACGAGGAGCTCCGGAATGGTCCGGAGGTAAAGATTGATATATAGGAAGTCCAGTTTTGGTCACCGGAAAGTTTTCGGGCTCATCGGTAGTGTACCGGGAGTGCCGGGAGGGTGCCGGATGACCCCCGGGAGGGGTGTGACGACCAAAGGACCACATGGGCTGTTAGATAAAGTGTGTCAGCCCTTATTGGGCTGGGCAAGACTTTTGCTAAAGGCCCATGCGGCTGTAGATAAGGAGATAAGGCAAAAAGGATTTAAAAGGAGGAGATCCACCTCCCTTGTGGGAGGTGGACTCTCCCTTTAATTCGGCCGGCCATCTCCTCTTTGGAGTAGAGGCCAAGCCAGCCCTCCACGTCCCTCCTCCTATATATACTTGAGGTTTTGGATGTTTTGAGACAAGATTTGATCTCTCTCTCTCACGGCGAAGCCCTACCTCTCTTCTTCCTCCTCCGCAGCGCTTAGGCGAAGCCCTGTCGGAATACCTTGCTACTCCACCACCACCACGCCGTCGTGCTGCTGTTGGAGCCCTTCCCCAACCTCTCCTTACTCCTTGCTGGATCAAGGTGTTGGAGACGTCACCGGGCTGCACGTGTGTTGAACGCGGAGGTGCCGTCCGTTCGGCACTTGATCGGATCTACCGCGATCTGAATCGCTGCGAGTACGACTCCATCAACCGCGTTCTTGTAACGCTTCCGCTTAGCGATCTTCAAAGGTATGAAGATGCAATCTCTCCCCTCTCGTTGCTGGTTTCTCCATAGATAGATCTTGGTGAACGTAGGAAAATTTTGATTTACTACTACGTCTCCCAACAGTGGCATCATGAGCTAGGTCTATGCGTAGAATCTATGCACGAGTAGAACACAAAGCAGTTGTGGGCGTCGAGTTTGTTAATTTGCTTGCCGCTACTAGTCTTATCTTGATTCGGCGGTATTGTGGGATGAAGCGGCCCGGACCAACTTTACACGTACGCTTACGTGAGACCGGTTCCACCGCCTGACATGCACTAGATGCATAAGGTGGCTAGCGGGTGTCTGTCTCTCCTACCTTAGTCGGATCGGATTCGATGAAAAGGGTCCTTATGAAGGGTAAATAGCAATTGGCAAATCACGTTGTGGTGTTGACGTAGGTAAGAAACGTTCTTGCTAGTAACCTATAGCAGCCACGTAAAAACTTGCAACTACAAATTAGAGGACGTCTAACTTGTTTTTGCAGCATGTGCCTTGTGATGTGATATGGCCAAAGGATGTGATGTGATGCATTGTGATGTATGAATTGATCATGTTCTTGTAATAGGATTCACGACTTGCATGTCGATGATTATGACAACCGGCAGGAGCCATAGGAGTTGTCTTATTTATTGTATGACCTGCGTGTCAATCATAAACGCCATGTAATTACTTTACTTTATTGCTAAGCGTTAGCCATAGTAGTAGAAGTAATAGTTGGCGAGACAACTTCATGAAGACACAATGATGGAGATCATGATGATGGAGATCATGGTGTCGTGCCGGTGACAGTGATGATCATGGTGCCCCAAAGATGGAGATCATAGGAGCAAAATGATATTGGCCATATCATGTCACTATATTGATTGCATGTGATGTTTATCATGTTTACATCTTATTTGCATAGAACGACGGTAGTAAATAAGATGATCTCTCAATAAAATTTCAAGAAAGGTGTTCACCCTAACTGTGCACCGTTGCTAAGGATCGTCGTTCCGAAGCACCACGTGATGATCGGGTGTGATAGGTTCTAACGTTCGCATACAACGGGTGTAAGCCAGATTTACACATGCGAAACACTTAGGTTGACTTGACGAGCCTAGCATGTACAGACATGGCCTCGGAACACGGAAGACCGAAAGGTCGAACATGAGTCGTATAGAAGATACGATCAACATAGAGATGTTCACCATGGATGACTAGTCCGTCTCACGTGATGATCGGACACGGGCTAGTTGACATGGATCATGTATCACTTGGAAGACTAGAGAGATGTCTATCTAAGTGGGAGTTCATTAATAATTTGATTAAATGAACTTAATTATCATGAACTTAGTCTAAAAATGTCCTTGCAAATTATGTCGTAGATAGCTCGCGCTGTAGCTCCCCAGTTTTATTGATACAATCCTAGAGAAAAGTAAGTTGAAAGTTGATGGTAGCAATAATGCGGACTGGGTCCGTGATCTGAGGATTGTCCTCATTGCTGCACAGAAAGCTTATGTTTTTGATGTACCGCTAACTGCATCACTCCCTCAAGCGTTGTCTGTAGATGTTGTGAACATATGACAGGCACTTTTTGATGACTACGTGATAGTTCAGTGCGTCATGCATTACGGCTTAGAATTGAGGCTTCAAAATGTTTTGAACGTCACAGAACATATGAGATGTTCTAGGAGCTGAGATTGTGATCTCAAGCTCGTGCCTATGTTGAGAGGTATGAGACCTCCAACAAGATTCTTTGCCTGCAAGATAAAGGAGAATAGCTTAATCGGTGAGCGTGTTCTCGGATTGTCTGGGTGCTACAATCACTTGAATCAAGTGGGAGTTAATCTTCCAGATGAGATAGTGATTAATGCAGTTCTCCAAGTCACTGCCACCAAGCTACTAGAGCTTCGTGATGAACTATAACATGCCAGGGATGGATAAGATGATCCCTGAGTTGTTCGTGATGTTTGACACCACGAAGGTAGAAATCAATAAGGAGCATCAAGTGTTGATGGTTAAGTGAAAACCACTAGTTTCAAAAGGGGCAAGGGCAAGAAGGGAAAAACTTCAGGAATGGCAAGCCAGTTGTTGCTCTAGTGAAGAAACCCAAGGTTGAGCCCGAACCCGAGACTAAGTGCTTCTGTTATGAGGAGAATGTTCGCTGAAGCGGAAAAACCCTAGATGATTGGTAGATAAGAAGGCTGGTAATGTCAATGGAAGTATATTTGATATACGTGTTAGTGATGTGTACCTTGCTGGTACTCCTAGTAGCACCTGGGTATTAGATACCGGTTCGGTTGCTAAGTGTTAGCAACTCGAAATAAAAGCTACGGAGTAAATGGAGACTAGCTAGGTGAAAGGTGACGATGTGTGTTGGAAGTATTTCCAAGATTGATGTGATCACCATCGCACGCTCTCTCTACCTTCAGGATTTGTGATAAACCTAAATAAATGTTATTTGGTGTTTGCGTTGAGCATAAACGTGATTAGATCATGATTAGTGCGATACGGTTATTCATATAAGTTAGAGAATAATGGTTATTCTGTTTACATGGATAATGCCTTCAATGGTCATGCACCCACTCGAAATGGTTTATCGAATCATGATCGTAGTAGTTCACATATTCATAACATTGGTACCAAAAGATACAAAGTTAATAATGATAGTACCACATGCTTGTGGCACTGCCACGTAATGTCATATTGGTATAAATCGCATGAAGAAACTCCATGATGATGGATGTTTTTTGACTCACTCGATTTCGAATCGGTTGAGACATGCGAGCCATGCCTCTTGGGCAAGATGACTGAGACCCCGTCATCCAATATGATGGAGCGGGCAAGTGGCTTATTGGAATTAATACATGTTGATGTATGTGGTCCAATGAGTGTTGAAACACACAGTGGATATCGTTGTTTTTCTTTACCTTCACTGATGATTTGAGTAAATATGGGGATATTTACTTAATGAAACACGAATCTGAAATGTTTGAAAGGTTCAAGGAGTTTCAGAGTGAAGTTAAAGATCATCGTGACAAGAAGATAAATGTCTATGATATGATCATGGAGGTGAATATCTAAGTTACGAGTTTGGTATGCAATTTTAGACAATGTGGAAATTGTTTCACAGCTCACGCCTCCTGGAACACCATAGTGTGATGGTGTGTTCGAACGTCGTAGTCGTGCTCTATTGGATATAGTGAGTACTATGATGTCTCTTATCGTTTTACCACTATCGTTATGGGGTTATGCATTAAAGACAAATCCATTCACTTTAACAGGGCATCATCTAAGTCTGTTGAGATGACACCGTGAGAATTATGGTTTGACAGAAGCCTAAGCTGTCATTTCTTAATGTTTGGGGCTGCGACGCTTATGTGAAAATGGGTTTTTCACCTAGCGAGCTCGAACTCAAAGCAGACAAATGCATCTTCATAGAATACCCTAATGAGACATTGGGTATACCTTCTATCTCAGATCCAAGCGCAAAAGGTGTTTGTTGCTAAGAACGGGTCCTTTTTGAGAAAGAGTTTCTCTCGAAAGAATTGAGTGGGAGGAAGATAGAACTTGATAAGGTTGTTGAACCTTTGTTTCAACCAGAGAATAGCGCAACACAGAAAGATGTTTCTGTAGAGCCTACTTAGTTGAAAAGGAAGTTAATGATGATGATCATGAAGCTTCGGATCAAGTCACTATCGAACCTCGTAGGTCGACAAGGACGCGTACTGCTCCTGAGTAGTACGACAACCCTGTCTTGGAAATCATGTTGTTGGACAACGATGAACCTACGAACTATGGAGAAGCGATGGTGGGCCCGGATTCCAACAAATGGCTAGGAGCCATGAAATCCGAGAAAGGATCCATGTATGAAAACCAAGTATGGACTTTGGTAGACTTGCCTGTTGAAAGGCGGGTCATTGAGTACAAATGGACCTTTGAGATAAACATAGACGCTAATGGTGAAATGTCACCGTTTATAAAGCTCGACTTGTCGCAAAGAAGTTTCCGCCAAGTTCAAGGAGTTGACTGCAATGAGATTGTCTCATCTGTAGCAATGCTAAAAGTCTATTAAAATTTTGTTAGCAGTTGCTGCATTTTTCGATTATGAAATCTGGCAGATGGATGACAAAACAAGGTTTCCGTAATGGTTTCTGTGAGGAAGAGTTGTATGTGATACAACCAGAAGGTTTTGTCAATCCTAAGGATGCTAATAATATGCAAACTCCAGCGATCCTTCTATGGACTGGAGCAAGCATCTCGGAGTTGGAATATATGCTTTGATGAGGTGATCAAAGTGTTTAAGTTTATACAAAGTTTATGAGAAACTTGTATTTGCAAGAAAGTGAGTGGGAGCACTATGGAATTTCTTATAAGAATATGTAGTTGACATATTATTGATCGGAAATGATGTAGAATTTCTGGAAGAGCATGAAGGGTTGTTTGAAAAGTTTTGTTTTTCAAAGGAAGACCCAGATAAAGCTACTATTTTATTGAGCATCAAGATCTATAGGGATAGATCTATTCGCTTGATAAGTTTTTTCGACGAAGACATACCTTGACAAGTTTTTGAAGGAGTTCAAAATAGATGGGTCAAAGAAGGAGTTCTTGACTGTATTGTAAGGTGTGAAATTGAGTAAGACTCAATACCCGACCACGGCAGAAGATAAAGAAGAGATGAGTGTCATCTCCTATGCTTTAGCCATAGGCTCTATATAGTATGCCATGCTGTGTACCGCACCTGTGTGTGCCTTGCCATGAGTCTGTCAAGGGGTACAAGAGTAATCCAAGAGTGGATCACTAGACAGCGGTCAAAGTTAGCCTTAGTAACTTGAGAACTAAGGAAATATTTCTCGATTATGGAGGTGATAAAGAGTTCATCGTAAAGTGTTACGATGATGCAAGCTTTAAAACCAATCCGGATGACTCTTAGTAGAAATCCAGCTACGTATAGTGGAGCAGCCATTTGGAATAGCTCCAAGTGGAGCATGGGAGTAGTATCTACAAATATGACATGGAAAGTTTGTAAGGTACACACGGATCTGAATGTCGCAGACCCGTTGACTAAAACCTCTTTCACGAGCAGGACATGAACAAACCCCAGAACTTATTGGGTGTTAATCACATGATGATATGATCACATGGTGATGTAAGTGTTAATCACATGGTGATGTGAACTAGATTATTGACTCTAGTGCAAGTGGGAGACTGTTGGAAATATGCCCTAGAGGCAATAATAAAATGGTTATTATTGTATTTCCTTGTTCATGATAATTGTCTATTGTTCATGCTATAATTGTGTTAACCGGAAACCATAATACATGTGTGAATACATAGACCACAACATGTCCCTAGTGAGCCTCTAGTTGACTAGCTCGTTGATCAATAGATGGTCACGGTTTCATGGCCATGGACATTGGATGTCATTGATAACGGGATCACATCATTAGGAGAATGATGTGATGGACAAGACCCAATTCTAAGCATAGCACAAGATCGTGTAGTTCGTTTGCTAAAGCTTTTCAATGTCAAGTATCGTTTCCTTAGACCATGAGATTGTGCAACTCCCGGATACCGTAGGAATGCTTTGGGTGTGCCAAACATCACAACGTAACTGGGTGGCTATAAAGGTGCACTACGGGTATCTCCGAAAGTATCTGTTGGGTTGGCATGAATCGAGACTGGGATTTGTCACTCCGTGTGACGGAGAGGTATCTCTGGGCCCACTCGGTAAGACATCATCATTATGAGCTCAATGTGACTAAGGAGTTAGTCACGGGATGATGTATTACGGAACGAGTAAAGAGACTTGCCGGTAACGAGATTGAACAAGGTATGGGGATACCGACGATCGAATCTCGGGCAAGTATCATACCGATAGACAAAGGGAATTGTATACGGGATTGATTGAATCCTTGACATCGTGGTTCATCCGATGAGATGATCGTGGAGTACGTGGGAGCCAACATGGGTATCCAGATCCCGCTGTTGGTTATTGACCGGAGAGGTGTCTCGGTCATGTCTACGTGTCTCCCGAACCCGTAGGGTCTACACACTTAAGGTCCGATGACGCTAGGGTTATAGGGAAAAGGTATACGTGATTACCGAAGGTTGTTCGGAGTCCCGGATGAGATCCCGGACGTCACGAGGAGCTCCGGAATGGTCCGGAGGTAAAGATTGATATATAGGAAGTCCAGTTTTGGTCACCGGAAAGTTTTCGGGCTCATCGGTAGTGTACCGGGAGTGCCGGGAGGGTGCCGGATGACCCCCGGGAGGGGTGTGACGACCAAAGGACCACATGGGCTGTTAGATAAAGTGTGTCAGCCCTTATTGGGCTGGGCAAGACTTTTGCTAAAGGCCCATGCGGCTGGAGATAAGGAGATAAGGCAAAAAGGATTTAAAAGGAGGAGATCCACCTCCCTTGTGGGAGGTGGACTCTCCCTTTAATTCGGCCGGCCATCTCCTCTTTGGAGTAGAGGCCAAGCCAGCCCTCCACGTCCCTCCTCCTATATATACTTGAGGTTTTGGATGTTTTGAGACAAGATTTGATCTCTCTCTCTCACGGCGAAGCCCTACCTCTCTTATTCCTCCTCCGCAGCGCTTAGGCGAAGCCCTGTCGGAATACCTTGCTACTCCACCACCACCACGCCGTCGTGCTGCTGTTGGAGCCCTTCCCCAACCTCTCCTTCCTCCTTGCTGGATCAAGGTGTTGGAGACGTCACCGGGCTGCACGTGTGTTGAACGCGGAGGTGCCGTCCGTTCGGCACTTGATCGGATCTACCGCGATCTGAATCGCTGCGAGTACGACTCCATCAACCGCGTTCTTGTAACGCTTCCGCTTAGCGATCTTCAAAGGTATGAAGATGCAATCTCTCCCCTCTCGTTGCTGGTTTCTCCATAGATAGATCTTGGTGAACGTAGGAAAATTTTGATTTACTACTACGTCTCCCAACAAGTGCAACTTCTTACAGCGATTGGCCCGAGGGGACGGCCTTCCGGCTCCTCCCGCACCGCCAGCCCGCGCGCCGGCCCCGGCCCAAGGGCCGTCCCAGCGCCGGTAATGGATCCGAACGACGGTCATCTGATTGACCAGTTCCCCAACCAGGACGGTTGCTACGTCGTCTTCACTAGTGAAAAGACAGGCAAACACGCTCAGCGCCAGCTCCGCCGTAAGGTAAGGTGAATGCCACCATGCCGGCAACTCCCCAGTTCATGCACTGGTCGGAGAAGCCGGTCACTTGGAGACAGGCCGATCACCCTGCCGTGATGCCGAATCCTGGCAGCTACGCCTTGGTCCTCGACCCCACCATCGCCACCAAGGAGCGAGCCTGCCGCTTCTCACGGGTGCTGATAGATGGCGGCAGCAACATCAACATTCTCTACCTTGACACGATGCATAAGCTGGGGCTAAAGATAGAAGACCTGCAGGCGAGCCGAACGATTTTCCATGGCATTGTGCCTGGGAAGTCCTGCTCCCCTGTCGCCAAGATCATGCTCGACGTCCTCTTCGGCGGACCCGGCCATTTCCGCTGCGAGCCAGTGTTGTTCGAGGTCGTGGACCTCACGAGCCCCTACCACGTGTTGTTGGGCCAGTCAGCTCTTGTCAGCTTCATGGTGGTCCCCCATTATGCTTACCTCAAGATCAAGATGTCAGGCCAAAAGGGGATCATCACCATCAAGGGCGACTACAAGATGTCGCTCGAATGCGCTCGAGTCGGCAACCAGTTGGCCGAGGCCCTAGAGATCACCGAGGAGAAATGGCAGCTCGATCGGCTCGTGGCCCTTGCTGCCAGCCAGCTGGCCGTGCCGGCTCCACCCCCGCAATCCACCGGTGAGGCCTCCTTCCAGCCATCCAAAGACACCAAGCAAATCCCACTCGACCCGGCCAACCCGGCTCAGTGCGTCACCATCGGCTCCCGCCTCAACAGAAAATAGGAAGGCGAGCTCGTCGACTTCCTCCGTGAGAATCGGGACATCTTTGCATGGTCCCCCAAGGACATGCCGGGTGTTCCGAGGAAGTTCGCCGAGCACAAACTCCATGTCCGGCTGAACGTCAAGCCAGTCAAGCAACCCCTGCACCGCTTCTCCGAGGAGAAGCGGCGTACTATAGGCGAAGAGATCGCCCGGCTGCTCGCAGCCGGGTTCATCATGGAAGTATTCCACCCGGACTGGTTGGCCAACCCAGTCCTGGTACTGAAGAAGAACAAGACCTGGCACATGTGCATCGACTACACTAGCCTGAACAAGGCATCTCCCAAGGACCCATTCGCCCTGCCGCGGATCGACCAAGTCATCGACTCCACGACCGGCTACGACTTGCTGTCCTTCCTAGATGCCTACTCAGGCTACCACCAGATCAAGCTGGATCCGGAATATCGGCTCAAGACCTCCTTCATCACGCCCTTCGGGGCCTACTGCTACATCACAATGTCCTTCGGTCTGAAGAATGCTGGCACCACCTTCCGATGATGCATGCAGAAGTGCCTCCTGCCTCAGATAGGCAGGAACGTCCACGTCTACGTTGATGACATCATCGTCAAAACCACGAAGCACTTAGGCCTCCTCGACGACCTTCGGGAGACCTTCGCGAACTTACGTGAGTACAAGATTAAGCTCAACCCGGAGAAGTGTGTCTTCGGCATCCCCGCCGGACAACTCTTGGGTTTCTTCGTGTCCGCCTGCGACATCAAAGCTAACCCCGAGAAGATCAACGCGATCGAGCGCATGCCAAAACGGACCCGGCTCCGTGACGTCCAGAAGTTCACCGACTACCTCGCCTTGCTCAGCCGGTTCATCAGTCGGCTGGGAGAGAAGGCCCTACCCCTCTACGGGCTCCTTCGCAAGACGGCTCTGATCGAGCCGAGTCAAACCAAGAGGCCGGGCACCTTCGACTGGCCTGACGAGGCGGACAAGGCCTTCCACGGCCTCAAGAAGGCTCTCACCCACACGCCCATCCTGGCCGCACCGGCCGAGAAGGAACCGCTGCTTGCCTACATCACGGCGACCACCCACGTCATCAGCGTCGTTCTGGTGGTCGAGCGGCCGGAGGAGGGCAAGTCCCTGCCGGTCCAACGACCCGTCTACTACCTTAGAGGTCCTCTCCGCGTCCAAGCTGAACTACCCCCACTATCAAAAGATGTGTTACGGCACATACTTCGCCGCCAAGAAGGTCAAGCAATACTTCCAAGAGCATACCATTGCCGTGGTGAGCACGGCCCCGCTTGGTGAGATCTTGAGCGGCCGGGACTCCATCGTCCGGATCGCGAAGTGGGTCATCGCCCTCGCCGATCATGAGATCCAGGTCGAGCCAAGAACCGTCATCAAGTCGCAGGCGTTGGTGGATTTCCTCGTCGACTTGGCGGACACGGAGTTCGTCCCGCCTCCCCCAGACTCCACGCATTGGCGCATGCACTTCGACGGCTCAAAAATGAGGATCAGCCTGGGTGCCAACATATTCCTCTCCTCCCCGAAAGGTGATCAGCTCAAATACGCCCTATAGATCCACTTTGCCACCTCCAACAACGTGGCTGAGTACGAGGCCATCGTCCATGGCCTCCGGCTTGCCAAGGAGATCGGCATCAGGCGCATCCTCTGCTTCGGCGACTCCGACCTCGTGGTGTAGCAAGTCTCTGGTGAATGGGACGCTAGGGACGCCAACATGGCCAGCTACCGCTTCCTCGTACAACAGCTCATCGGCTCCTTCGAGGGTTGTGAGTTTCATCACGTCCCACGGGTGGACAACGAGGCGGCGGATGCGATGGAAAAGATCGGCTCCGCTCGGCAGGCCATCCTAGCCGGCGTCTCCCTCGAACGGCTGCTCAAGCCGTCGATCAAGCCTTCCCCAGAATCGGAGTCAATCTTCGTGCCGGCGGGTGTCGCCGAACCCTCGACGGCCCCGACCGCCTCTCTGGCAACTTCACCACCGGCTCTCGAATCGTCGGCTACCCAGCCGGCTCCGATCGAGCCGGCGGCGCCCGAGGCGGCCAGCCCTGGCGGCACGGCCATCATCATGATCACCAACCAGCCGGCCCTGGGGGGCAGCGAGCCAAACCCGGGGGCTGTCCAACCAGCCTCAGGGGCTCCCGAGCCGGTCCCGGGGGCTGGCAAACCAGCCCCAGGGACTGATCAACCAGTCCCGAGGACTCCCGAGCCAGCCGCCTTCACGGCCCCCTCGTGGGTCCAACCCATCTTAGCGTTCCTTTTGTAGGGCGAGCTGCCTCCGGACGAGGCTCTGGCTAGGCAAATCTAGCATCGGGCCATGGCCTATGACATCATCAACAACGAGCTCATCCACCGCAGCACTACCGGCGTTTTCCAACGATGCATCGAGCCAGAAAGGGGTCTGAAGATCCTCCTCGACATTCACCAGGGTGAGTGCAGGCATCATGCCGCCTCCCGAACCCTAGTGGCCAAGGCTTTCCGCCACGACTTCTTCTGGCCGACGGCTCTCGAGGCGGCCAAGAAATTGGTCGACGAGTGCGAGGGCTGCCAACGCTTTAGCACGCAAAGCCACCTGCCGGCAACGGCCCTCCAAACCATCCCCCTCTCATGGCCGTTCGCCGTTTGGGGGCTGGACATGGTGGGCCCATTCAAGACCGCTCGAGGTGGCACGACACACTTAATGGTGGCCATCGACAAATTCACCAAGTGGATCGAGGCGCGACCAATCAAGAAGCTGGACAGCCCCACGGCCATCCAGTTCATGGATGACATCACGGTACGCTACGGCGTTCCCCATAGCATCATCACCGACAACGTCACCAACTTCGCCAAGGGCGCACTCACGCGTTTCTGCTCCAAGCAAGGAATCCGGCTCGACCTGACCTTCGTCGCTCATCCACAGTTAAACGGCCAGGTCAAGAGGGCGAACGGCCTCATCATGTCCGGCGTCAAGCCCCGGCTCGTGACACCGCTGGTAAGGTTGGCCGGCTGCCGGATCGATGGAGCTACCGGCCGTCCTTTGTAGTCTCAGGACCACCCCGAACCGGTCAACCGGCTACACTCCCTTCTTCCTTGTGTATGGGTCCGAGGTGATCATCCCCACCGACATCGAGTTCGATTCACCTCGGGGCGCCCTATACATAGAGAGGGACGCTAAGGAGGCAAGAGAAGACATCGTCGATCTACTCGAGGAAGCTCATGAACTGGCCTTGAGTCGGACGGCGATCTACCAGCAGAAGCTCCGGCACTACCACAGCAAGCGGATCCAGCCACTCTCGTTCCGCGAGGGGGACTTGGTCCTCAGACGGACCCAGCAAACCGCCGGACCGCACAAGCTGTCCTCCCCATGGGAGGGCCCGTTCATCATCAGCAAGGCGCTGCACAACAAGGCTTAGTACCTGATAGACGCCCAGAAGCCGCATAAGCGCAAAAGAGATGCTTCCGGTGAAGAGACGGAGCGCTCGTTTTATGTCTGAGGAAAATCAATGTATGTATGTATCCCCATCCTTTTGGGCTTATGAATGCAATGGGCACCCCAAGCCGGCTCTTGGGGCGCGCCCCGTTTTGTTTCTTTCAAAAGTGTTCCTCACTCACCGGCTCCCGGGCCCGAGGGCTAGCCGGCTGGGCCTAGAAGTGCCTCTCTGAAAAAACAGCTAAGTAATGTAAGCCGGACAAACTTCCCCACCCTTACCAGCTACAGAACCGGCCCCTGGCTGTCTGGCTGACAGGGCCCCGGGGCGGCAACGTTTGGCTCACAAGAAAGTTTGAAACAAAGGGAGACCCCTTCGGGGCCTAGCCGGACCATCGCCGCGTCTCTGCCGCTCTACTTATCCCGAAAAAACCCTCGTGATTCCTAAGTTTTGAACCGGCTTCCCTGAGGTGAACGCCCCAACCCAGCTACAGACTGGCTCCCGGCTGGCGGGATGGCGGGGCCAAAACCAAAGGGGAAAAGGAATAGAAACGGAAAGAGTCGAGGCAGGCGAAAAGGGATAAGGACGAGGCGGTATGAGTCACAAGGCAAACACAACAGAATATTCATGGCATAAACATTAAGGTAAAAGTGGCCCACGGCTAGCATTCGGTTCATTACACAAACACCCCCAGTGGGTGGATTCAAGTTTTTACATGCAGGAAAAAAAGATAAAAAAAGATGCCCGAGGGCTTAGGACACCAGCGCGTCGCCAGCCAGTGGGCGCATCGCGAGGTGGCTCGGTCCTCGCCTCGGAGGTGGTCATAGTCTTCGGGTCGGACTCCTTGGCCTTCGAGGCGGGCTCCTCGGTCTCGACCGTCTCGCCGCTCGAGTCGATGCTCTCGCCGGTGACTTCATCATCCGTCGGGCCTTGAGGAATGCTGAAGGAGTCCTCGGGCAATCGCTAGCCATCCTCACCAAGGGCCAGCAGGAATTCGTCCACGTCAACATATGACGCGAGCTCGCTGGCCCGTTGGACAAGGGCCGGCTTGCGGGCCTCCCACTCTGTGGCTGGCACATCTTGCATGGTCGCCAGCCGGCCCAGGTCCACGCCACAGTACCAAGACGTCACGAACCAGAGCACCATCTGCACCCCGGCTCGGGCAGCTGATGCCTTCCAGGCCTCGAGGCAGGGGACGGCATGCTCTAGCCACTGAGCCACGCGGTGCGTCAGAGCTCCCCCGCAGCAAGGCCATAGCGTGGCGACGACCTCCTTGCTGGCGGTCTTGAGCCGCTCCATGCTCCGCTCGAGATGGGTCATCTGCATCTCGACACGATCCCAATATCGTCCATGTCCCACGCGGCGTGCTCCTTGATGGAGCGACTGCACTCCCAAAGGTATTCCCGGTGCTCCTCAATAGTGCGCGAAGCACGGGGATGAGTTTCCAGGATACGCCCGACATGGAAGAAGAAGAGAAGGAAAGAAAAAGCAAGATGAAACACGAGAAACGGCAAAGGGAAGAGCAACCGGTTAGGGAAGGAGAGAGACGGGCACCTACCTTCGATCACGTCGTCCACCCCAATGGCGAAGTGGAGCGTCGCCTCGCGCTCTGACTTCCGGGCCGCCTTCGAGGTGGCGAGGGAACCCTTGACCTCCTCGAGCGTCTTCTCAAGGCAGGTCACCTTGCCTTGAAGGGCGGCGGTCCTTAGGGCGGCATCATCCACCTCCTTGACGGCCGCCTCCCGGGCCGCCACCTCCTTTGCCGCCTCGGCCTTGAGCCGGTCTCGGGCCGCCTCCCCGTCGACCAGCAGCGTGGCCAGCCGGTCTGTCTCCTACATCGCCGCCTGGACGTCCCACGTCAGCCGGCCCGGATTGGCAACAAGTCCGATCTTCTCCCCCTGTAGGGTGGCCAGCTCTCCTACAAGACACAACCAACGTCAGCCGATTCCCGGGGGCTATATGCTGCTCCTACAAAGTGCAACCCACCTTGCACACGCGCCAGCTCCTTGTCTAGGCGGTAGAAGCCATATTTGCCACGATCGTGGATGGTGACCGCTTCTGCAAACAGATTCTACCGCAGAGAGGTTCCCTCCTGCCGCAAAAAAGGGGGGCAAAGGTCAAGACATGCTCAAAGGAGATCCGGCCCGGCTGCCCATCAACCGGTCAGCCGGCCCGCATCTTGGGGGCTACACCCAATGGGTGCGCTCGCGCGCTCCCACTGAAAACTCTAAGGCAAAAGTGTCGGCTTACCTTTGCATGCTGAAGGGTGGCGTCCACCGCCTCCGCAAACTAGGCCAGCTCCTACCGGCATCGATCTAGGACACTTCCCAAGTCCGTGAAGGACGGGACCGGGCCGCCTGCCTGGGGACCGACAGGGCCGGCGCGCTCGCCAGTGCTTCCCAGTCCCAGGCGACCTCCTACATCGACCGTAGGGTCCTCCGGGCCCGGCCGCCACTATCGCCTGGGTCGCCGCGGCTCCAGCCGCCGGGGGCAGGTTGATGACCGCAAGGGGCCGGGAGTCGCCTCCCGCCGGCCCCTCGCCCGGTGCCGCAGCCGCCTCCTCTCCCGGCCGCTCCGGCGCGTCGCTCGTGCCGAAAGGCACCGCCACCTATATGGCTGCCGCCACCGCCGACGCCGCCTTCGGGGCCGCCGGGACCTCCAGCACCTCGACCCGGCCCGGCTCAGCCACACGCGAGGTCACTTCCGGCACCTCAGGCCGGGTCGCCTCGAGAGCCGGCTCCGTCGTTGCCTCCCTTGCCTGGGCCGTTTCTTGTGCGGGCGGAGGCGCTGGCGGGTCCATGGCCGGCCCCCACGGCTCGCTTGACGGAGGCCTCGACATGCGGGTGAACTTCGCTACCGAGTCCGACGCCCGTGGGGGGTCCGCCGACCCCCTCTGCCTTCGGCAGCTCGAGGTCCCGAAGTGCGCAGCCCCTCCTCGCATGCCGGATCGGGAGGCTCATAGCTCTACGAGCCTCCTCTTTTCCTCCCGCTGGGTGGCCGCGTGCTCGCCAGCCAGCCGGCTGGCGGCATCCGTCGTCTCCCCCGCCGGCTCCTCATCTTGAAGCTCGATGGGGTCACTGCAGCATCCAAGAACCGGTCGTTAACCGGCCCGCAAGGCAGAAGCAAAATCTTACACAAAGACAAAGACCTTACGCAATAACAAGGGGCAGGGCCCACTTGGCGCGTGGCGGCAGCTTCCGAGCGGCCACCTTCACCCGCTTCGGGCTGGGCGGCGGGGCCACCGGCCCCTCGTGAGCCGTCCCCTTCTCGCGGTTGGCCGCTTCGGCGGCCGGGCCTCGAGCCGGTCGCTCCTCACTCCTCCGGTCCTGGCATGCTGCGGGAGGAGGCCCATCTAAGATCATCAAATCGTCATCATCGCCGTAGTCATCTATCCAGTCCCTGATCGAGGGGGCAAGAGGGAACTCACCCACTCCGCTGGGTTCCCCGGCTGCGCCGGACCCTCCGGCCCCGCCATCAACGCCGCCTCGCGGATCCGCCAGCTCGTCGGCTCCTCCCGAGGAGTCCACTCCTTCTTCCGGGGGGGCCTCCTATCTGGAAGTCTTCAGAGTCAGAGTCCACCCACTCTGCCTCAAAGATCTGTGGGTGCGGGCCGTTCGGCGTGTTCTGTCGCACCAACAGCTGCAGTCAGCACTTCAACATAAGTTCTCCAGCCGGCTGCCGGCTGGGGAATACCAAACAAGAAAGAACCGCCTCGACGAAAAAACTCACCAGGGGAGGTCGGTTGATGCGGTCATACGGCTCCATGCCGAAGGACCATGAGGCGGGCTTCAGCTTGAACGGCGTCAGGGCGTTCACCCGCTTCGCCACCTGAGCCGGTGTCAGCTTGACGGTGGACTGCCAGCAGGGGTCGTGCCGACCGGAAATGTCGTAGATCTGGTGTGGTCTCATCTGGAGGGGCGACACCCGGCATGAGACGAAGGCCGCCACTAGGTCGGCGGCGACCATCCCCCTTGCCGCTCTTCAGTTGCGTGAGCTGGGCAAGCTCGTCCAAGACCACGCCGCGCGGGGAAGGTCCTAGCCAGTTCTGCTGAGAGGACTGCCGGTTCTCAAACGGCGGTAGCCGGATGTTGTCCATCCTTGGGTCCACGTTCTTCACGTAGAAGAACATTCGGTGCCACCCTTGATGGAATCGATAAGGGAAAGAGGAGGAAAGCGAGCAACGCCGCGGCAGCACACCACCGTGCCCCTGTAGGCGTCGCTTTTCAGAGGTTTGAGATAGAAGGAAGGATACCGAGGTACCCCTCTCATAGCGTTACGAAGGCGGAGAGGTACAAAATAAAATTTGGACCAAGGTTGTGCGGCTGGAGGTCAAAGGTGTCGAGCAGAAGACGGAAAAAGAGACTCACCGGGAGCCCGAAGCCCTGGGAGAAGTGCCAGAGGAACACGACGTGTTCCCCTGGCTGTGGCGCCGGTGCTATCTCGTCGCCTGGCACGCGTGCGGCCACCCGCTCCGCCAACGGCAACATGCGTGCGCGGTGCAGCTCGGCGATGTCCGCCTCAACCACGAAGGAACCAGCCCAACTGCCTCCGCGTCCATCGGCCATCGCGGCGGCGGTGCGGTGTGCGGGCGCGGGCGCGGGCGCGGGTGCGACAGCATGCGAGGGAAGTAAAGAGGTGACGACGAAGGGCAGCAAGGAGGCAAGTGGGGCGCGGATACCTCCGCCCCCTGCCCTTTCTCTCCTTTTATAGGGGAGGCCACGACCAGGGGACGTGGGATCGTTTGCGCCCAATCCTCTCGGAAACTCCGCGCCCGTGGGTGGCCCCGGGCCGTAACGGCCGCTTTGGGGCACAGAGGATCCTGTCCTGCACCCCGAGGCCTACGAGGGCTATGCCTGGGTCCTACCGGGCGAGGCCTAGGCGATGTCCCATCTCCCCGCGTGCGCGGGACCCGTGGCATCATTACTCGCCGCGTGGCATGCCGTGTGCCGGCGCGGGTCCCGGGGCGGTGCGTCGAATCCAATGGCCGACCCGGCTGCCCCTTCGCGTTCGAGCCGGAGGCGGGTGGCGCTGAGGGGAAGCCGCCGACTCCCCACCATCCGTCAGACGCGGGCCCCTGCCGGCTTCAGGGGCTACTGATGGGGTTCTTACCCCTAGGTTGGCCAAAGCAATGGGGTCTTCCCCTTTCGCTTTGAAGAAAAACTACGCAGCTGGCGGAGGAAACGGAGCGCGGACGGGATCAGACGGCGGAGGAGGTCCTCCGGTGCCGGTTGGTGGTGTCGGAGAAGGGCGAGGATGACCGAGGCGATGGCTACGGGCGATGAGAGTTCCGGTGGTGGAGGCAACTCCGGCGAGTGATTTAGCAGCGTTCTGGCAACGGGAGAGAGGGGATTCGGGGGGAAATGGATGCGGGGAGTGGCCGGTACTTATAGGGGCGCTGGGGAGTGCGGGGGAGTAATGGGAGGCGAGATCCGCGGGGAAGAAGAAACTGCCGGCGATGGATCTCCGGCGCGCGCGGGGAAGAAGAAAGGCGATCGAGCGGAGCAACGGTCGGTCGACGTGGGGCCCGGTGTCAGTGAGAGAAGAGGCGTCCGTTGCGCGTCGGTCGGCCGACCGGTAACGGTCTCGGCTTTTAAAGCCGTTGGGCCGGCCCGTTTAATACAGGAAACCGTTACCGTTTTCTGTTTAATGTTTTTCCAGCGACATTCAAAAGCTTTTAAAGCATTCAAATCGTCTATAAATATAGGAGTATTATATATCAAAATTAACAGAATAATAAATGCTATTTAATGAACATTTTTATTCTGTCATTTGACACTTTGAAAAAGAAAAAAGGAAAAATAATATTTTCAGAAATTGCCTAATTGTTTTTAAATCTTTTTGCAAATATTTTCAAGACAACTCCTGGTTACTTTTGTTCAAATAGATCACCAAAATGACCCTGGTGTGGATTGTCATGTTACTCCCCTCTTATTTTGAACATTTTTACCAAGATTTCAAATAGGTGAAAGCAACTTAGGGAAAGTAGAAAGGGCTTTCAGAAAGTCAGAAGAAGCATTTCAACATATACATGTATTCAAGCAATGATGCAGATAGATGCATAGCTATATTTCATAACATTCCCAAAATGAAATTTTGGGATGTTACACTCCCATAGAGGGCCCTGAATCTGGGTACATCGTGTGTCACCACCGCTTGTGCCCAATCACACACCCGGAGCCCATCGGCGTCCTCCGTCCCCAACCACTTATGATAATCCACCCCATGACATCTGTCATGAGAAAACGACGACAAAAAGGAAAATAAGAAGCACACGACGATCCAAGATTTACGCATATCATGTGACGAATAAAAAAATAGCTCTGAGTAAAATTACCGATGGTTGTTAGAAGAAAGAGGGGATGCCTTCCAGGGCATCCCCAAGCTTAGTTTCTTGGGAGTCCTTGAATATTAAATTTGGGTGACTCGGGCATCCCCAATCTTAGTCTATATCCACTCCTTATTCCTTCATCCATCGTGACCTCACCCAAAACTTGGAAACTTCAATCACACAAAACTTAACAAAACCCTCGTGATATCCGTTAGTATAATAAAGCAAATCCCAACTTTATGTACTCTCGCGAACCAACATTATACCACCGCTAATCGATAGTTTCATCAAAACGATCAAAACAATGCATCAAAAACAGAATATGTCTTAAACAGGACAATCTGTAGCAATCTGAACATTCACCATACTTCTGTAACTCTAAAAATTCTGAAAAAATATTACAAATTAAAAATTGCATATAAGTACCGTGTAGAAATTTCAGAAACTTTTGGCATTCCAGTAAAAATGTAAATTCACGCACTACAGCAAAAGTTTCTGTTTTTGCACTACACACACCAAACAAGCAATCTAATCATCCTAAAGGAAAATCTTGGCACATTATTTTTATAATACAATGGATTTATACAAGGGTATAATTATTTTTGTTGACAAGTTTCTGTAATCAAGATTCGCAAAGTTTCCTTGCGCATGAACAAAGTTCAAGGCTAGCTCCCACTTTCACAATGCTCGTCTCTCTCACTTTCACATTTCTTTTTGAAAAAGTTTTAGGTTCCCCTCTTTATTTTTTGTTTTTAAACTATATAAAAGCACACAACAGATCGGGTTGTCTCCCTGACAGCGCTTTCTTTAAAGCCATTAAGCTAGGCATAAAGTGATCAAGTAATGGATCCACTCGGATCCCAAGGTATATCAAAGCCAATTTTAATTAACAATGATTTGTAATTTAGTATTGAGCACAAAGTAAGATATATCATGCAACAACAAAGTCTAACTCTCTTCCTATGCATCGGCACGCCATAAAAGAACAATTCATGCACAGAAAGTAAAGGCCAATACATAGCATAAGCAGTTTCTTGCAATTTTATCATATTGGAAACATAGAGAGGTGGAGATGTATTTCCTCTCTCATAATAATTGCAACTAGGAGTAGCACGCACATGGATATTATATCTATCAAAATCATCATGTGTAATAGTAAAAGGAAACCCATCTATACAATCCTTAATAAGTGCAAACTTCTCCGATATAATGTAGTTGGGAGAATTCAAAAGGATAATAGGACTATCATGCATGGATGCAATAGCAACAATTTCATTCTTAACATAAGGAACTATAGCAATTTCATCTCCATAAGCATCTTTCATATTGGCATCATGGCCACAAGCATAGCAAGCATCAAGTTCAACAAAAAGGGATATTTCAAATGAATCCAAGGGATCATAGCAATCATCATAGCATTCATCCTTCGGTAAGCATGAAGGGAAATTAAACAATGTATCAGTTGAAGAGTTACTCTCATTAGAAGGTGGGCACGAGTAGCTAATCCGCTCTTCCTCCTTTTGTTCTTCGCTCTCCTCCTCATCTTTTTCATCTAATGAGCTCACAGTTTCAGCAATTTCTTCTTCCACAGATTCCTGCAAAATATTATTCTCTTCCAAAGCAGCGGTCATTTTTTCAATAAACTCTATGACATAAGCATTAGAAGCATAGTTTTCATAGCAATATTTAAGTATGGCAAAATTTTCAGATTCATAAAGAGTAGCATCATACTTTTCAATGAAAGAAGCAATTTCATAGGCACCCTTAAAAGCAACAAATTCTTCAATTTGTTCAACATCATTATAGCAATAGGCATCCTTAGCACAAGAGGATAATATTTCATTATCATTAAACACACATTGGTAGGGAATGTGTTTTTTAGCTTCTTTAGAACAACAAGTAAAATCATAAATTTCACATAGATTCCAAGCATAGAAACACAAAGTATTAATTTGATGCCACAAGAGTTTACCTTTTGAGATATGCAGTGTCGCACATAATGAGCATGCTCATTTATTGATTTTCCCTCAACTAAGCTAGTTGGGTTTTCAGCACGAGCACAAGTGGATCGAAGATGACCCAAGTAATATTCTTCGATGGTACGGAACACTAGTGGTTCCTCAACTTTTGGAGCAACAAGTACAACTAATTTTTTATTTTGGTATTTTGCGTTTCCTACACATATCTAAAGATAAAAAACAAGTTAAAACAGAACATAAAAATTACTTAGTGATAAAACAAACAAGTACACACGAGAATATTCACCCCAGGCTATTGCTCCCCCACAACGGCGCCAGAAAAAGGTCTTGATAACCCACAACTATAGGGGATCAGTTATAGCCTCTTTTGATAAGTAAGAGTGTCGAACCCAATGAGGAGCTAAAGGTAGAACAAATACTCCCTCAAATTCTATCGACCACCGATACAACTCTACGCACGCTTAACGTTCGCTTTACCTAGAACAAGTATGAAACTAGAAGTACTTTGTAGGTGTGATAGGATAGGTTTGCAAGATAATAAAGAGCACGTAAATGAAAACTAGGGGCTGCTTATATAAAGAAACAACTAAGTTAGTTTAACGAGTGTGGAAAAGTGGTGGTAGGAGTTGCGGAATTGTCCCTAGGTAATTGATAACTAGACCGGTAATCATTATTGCAATTTTATATGAGGGAGAGGCATAAGCTAACATACTTTCTCTACTTGGATCATATGCACTTATGATTGGAACTCTAGCAAGCATCTGCAACTACTAAAGATCATTAAGGTAAAACCCAACAATACCATTATAAGGTATCAAGTCCTCTTTATTCCCATACGCAAACAACATACTTACTCGGGTATGTGTTTCTATCACTCACGCCACCCACCATAAGCAAATCATAAGCATATTGCAAAACCTACAGCAGGGATCCCTCACACTTTCACGACATGGAGAGCACCATAGGACAGCACCAGTAATAAAACATGCAACTCAAACCAATCAGGATCATCAATCAACCAATAGGACAACAAAAATCTACTCAGACATCATAGGATAGAAACACATCGTTGGATAATAATATGAAGCATAAAGCACCATGTTCAAGTAGAGGGTACAACGGGTTGTGGGAGAGTGGACCACTATAGATAGATGGGGGAAGGTGATGGAGGTGTTGGTGAAGATGAAGGAGTTGTTGGAGTAGATCGCCATCATGATGATGGCCCTGGCGGCGTACCGATGCCATCGGGAGAGAGGGAGGGAGAGACCCCTACTTCTTCTTCTTCCTTGACATCCTCCCTAGATGGGAGGAGGGTTTACCCTATAGTCCTTGGCCTCCATGGCGGCGAAGGGGTGGGAGCCCATCCGAGATTGGATCTCTCTCTGTGTGTTTCCTTTTGTTTCTGCGCTCCCAGATTCTAGCCTTTCACCGTTTCTTAAATATCTGGAGATCTGTAAATCCGATCGAGCTTAAATTTTGAGGGGATTTTCCTTATAAAAATATATTTCTTTCAGTCGAAGGATAGCTCCAACCGACCTAAGGGGTAGCCACAAGCTCTCAGGGCATGCTCAACCCCCCAGGGCACGCCTGGCAGGCTTGTGGGCCCCTCGGGCACTGCCTTCTGTTGATTCCACTTCCCAAAATTCACATATATTCTAAAAAATATCCGTAAATTTTTATCCCATTTGGACTTCGTTTGATATGGAATTTCTGCGAAACAAAAAACATGCAACAAACAGGAACTGGCACTAGGCACTGGATCAATATGTTAGTCCCAAAAATAGTATAAAAAGTTGCCAAAAGTATATGAAAGTTGTAGAATATTGGCATGAAACAATCAAAAAATATAGATACGACGGAAACATATCAAGGTGTAGGATGAAGATGGTCTCTCTCAATCAACCCTGCAATCAAATACAAGAAATCTCTTGTGTCCCCAACACACCCAATACAATGGAAATTTGTATAGGTGCACTAGTTCGGCGAAGAGATGGCGATACAAGTGTAGTAATGATAGTAGATATTGATTTTTGTAATATGAAAATATAAAAACAACAAGGTAGCAAGTGACAAAAGTGAGCACAAACGGTATTGCAATGCTTGAAAACAAGGCCCGCGGTCCGTACTTTAGCTAGTGCAATCCCTCAATAATGCTAATATAATTGGATAACATAACCATCGCTCAACATGCAATGAATAATCACTACAAAGTTCTTATCTAGCGAAGAGCATAAGAATAAATTGTTTGTAGGGTACTAAACCACCTTAAAGTTACCCTTCCCAATTGATCTATCCAAGAGTTCATACTAAAATAACCAAGTTATCCTTTCCGATCAACCTATCTATGAGTTCGTACTAGAATAACACCATGTGATACGCATCAACCAACTCTAATGTCACCTAGATACTCCAATGTCACCACAAGTATCCATGAGTTAATTATATGATACGCATCAAACAATTTCAGATTCATAACCAACACAAACAACCTCAAAGAGTGCCCCAAGATTTCTATCAAAGAAGCTAGGACAAGAATGTTGGAAATATGCCCTAGAGGCAATAATAAATTAGTTATTATCATATTTCCTTGTTCATGATAATCATTTATTATCCATGCTATAATTCTATTGATCGGAGACTTGGATGCATGTGTGGATACATAGACAAAACCATGTCCCTAGTGTGCCTCTAATAGACTAGCTTGTTGATCAAAGATGGTTAAGGTTTGCTAGCCATGGACATGAGATGTCATTTGATAACGGGATCACATCACTGGGAGAATGTGTGATGGACAAGACCCAAACTACAAACGTAGCATATGATCATGTCAATTTAATGCTACTGTTTTCTACATGTCAAGTATCTGTTCCTATGACCATGAGATCATGCAACTCGCTGACACCGGAGGAGTGCCTTGTGTGTATCAAATGTCGCAATGTAACTGGGTGACTATAAAGGTACTCTACAGGTATCTCCGAGGGTGTCTGTTGGGTTGGCATGGATCAAGACTGGGATTTGTTACTCCGTCTGACGGAGAGGTATCTCAAGGCCCACTCGGTAATACAACATCACGATAAGCCTTGCAAGCAATGTGACTAAGTGTTAGTCACGGGATCTTTTATTACGGAATGAGTAAAGAGACTTGCCCATAATGAGGTTGAACTAGGTATGGAGATACTGACGATCGAATCTCGGGCAAGTAACATACCGAAGAACAAAGGGAACATCATACGGGATTAACTGAATCCTTGACATAGAGGTTCGACCGATCAAGATATTCGTAGAATATGTAGGAACCAATATGGGCATCCAGGTCCCGCTATTGGTTATTGACTGTAGAGGTGTCTCGGTCATGTCTACATAGTTCTCGAACCCGCAGGGTCTGCACACTTAAGGTTCGGTGACGTTTCGGTAGTATAGAGTTATGTATGGTGGTGACCGAAGGTTGTTAGGAGTCCCGGATGAGATCCTGGATGTCACGAGGAGATCCGGAATGGTCCAGAGGTAAAGATTGATATATATATATATAAAGTCCTATTTTGGTCGCCGGAAAAGTTTCGGGCTCAACGGTAGTGTACTGGGAGTGCCGGTAGTGTACCGAGAGACCATCGGGAGGGGTATTTTGACCCAAGAGGCTACATGGGCTGTGGGAGAGTGAATACCAGCCCTTAGTGGGCTGGTGGAAGTCCCACACAAGGCCCATGCGGCTGGGAGAGAAAACCCAAAGAGATAAGGTGGGAAAAGGCAAAATAGGGAGGAATCCTAGTCCTACTAGGATTGGAGGAGGATTCCTCCTCTCCCACTTGGTTCGGCCGAACCAAGGGTTGGCCCCTTGAGGTCCAAGCCGCCTCCTCTCTTCCTCCTATATATACTGGAGGTTTTAGGGTTTTTGGGACCAGATTTTCAGCCACGTGCTACCCGTTCCTCCAGTGCATAGTTTCTCCTCTAGATCGGATTTCTGCAGTGCTTAGGCGAAGCCCTGCTAGAATAGCTCCACCACCATCGCCGGAGCGTCGTCATGCTGCTGGAGAACTCTTCTACCTCTCTGCTCCCTCTTGCTGGATCAAGAAGGCGGAGATCGTCATCGAGCTGTACGTGTGCTGAACGCGGAGGTGTCGTCCGTTCGGCGCTAGATCGGAAGGACCGTGATCAAGATTGCGAGACGGATGGTGATGAGATCGCGGGACGGATCGTGATGAGTTTGCGGGAAGGATCATGATTGGATCGCGGGACAGATCGTGATGAGATCACGGGACACTCGGCGATTTGGATCGTGAAGACGTTCGACTACACCAACCGCGTTTCTTAACGCTTCCCGCTTAGCGATCTACAAGGGTATGTAGATCCACTCTCCCTCCCATCGATGCTCGTCACCATGGATAGGTCTTGCGTGAGCATAGGAAATTTTTTTGTTTCCCATGCAACGTTCCCCAACAAAGAACGTGTATCAACCCATATGCATAGATTACCCTAATGTCATCTCGGGAATCCGCAAGTTGAGTACCAAGACATAGATCAAGTGAATCACTTGGATACCCCAATGTCACTACGCGTATCCGCATGCAAGACATATATCAAGTGTTCCCAAATCCAATATTCAATCCAAAAAAATGAAATCTCAAAGGGAAAACTCAATTCATCACAACAAGATAGAGAAGGGAAAACACCATGTGATCCAACTATATTAACAAAGCCCGTGATACATCAAGATCGTGCCATCTCAAGAAAATGAGAGAGGGAGAGAGAGAGATTAAACACAAAGCTATTGGTACAAACCATCAGCCCCGAGGGTGGACTACTGCCTCCTCATCATGGCCTCCACCGGGATGATGAAGATGGCTGTCGAAGATGATCTACCCTCTCCGACAGGGTACTGTTTTCTCTCCAGATTAGTTTTTCATCGATACAAATGTCTTGCGGCAATGGAACGAGGAGTCTAGGGTTATTTTTGATGGTTTTTATATTTATAGGAATTTTTGGCATTGGTTTCACGCAGAGATGGGCCACGAGGTGGGCACGCTCCACCAGGGCGCGGGTAGCGGGTTGGCGCGCCCTAGTAGAGGGTGGCCACCTCGTGACTCTTCTGGCCCTCCCATGAAGCGTCGGATGCCTCTTTTTTTCAAACAAAATCGTCAAAAAGTTCTGGGCGATTCCGAGAACTTTCATTTTCTGCACAAAAAACAACCCCACTATAGTTCTGTTGAAAACAACGTCAGTCCGAGTTAGTTCTAAATAAATCATACAAAGTGCATCAAAACCATATAAAAGTATTTTGAACGTAGATGAATATGGCATAAATACTTCATAAATTATCGATACGTTGGAGACGTATCAGCATCCCCAAGCTTAATTCCTACTCGTCCTTGAGTAGGTAAATGATAAAAGAAATAATTTATGAAGTGTGAATGCTAGCATAGTGCATAAGTTTGATCAATGATAATTTCAACCACCTTTCCTAGCATCATAACAACAACTCTTTATCACAAAACTCATCGTGATAAAGTAGCAACAAATTCACATGTTATGGTTCAAATAATGAATTCTCTTGAAACTTGATAACCTATGTTCCGAGTCACCAAACAATTGCAATTCAACTTATTCCAACAAGGTCTAAGTAAGATCTCCTCGTACTCAATCATCATATAGTCTTCTATGATTTCTAGTAATCAAAGCATATTTTTAGAACAAATGGCATCCATCAAACACATAGAAATATAGGGGCTTAATGTTTCGCCTCCCAACATACTTATCATAGAGATAATTGTCAACAATAATAAGTCATGATCTAATATATTTTACTGACCATATGTGCCTAGATCTTTCCCCACCACATGATGCTTTCCAACTAATAGAAGTAGGTTGGAATAATAAATTGAATCAACATGAAAATTAATTAACATGAAAGTAAATAGATTGTCCCTTCGCAAAGGGAAGCAAGGATTTGCATATGTGTCAGAGATCATTGTTTAAAACAGAGGTAAATATAATTTTGGGAGGTGCATCCTTCCTGTCAACATTACGACCAAGAGTTATCAATATCTTCCATGTTAAACACATTAGCGGCGGTTCCCAAGTGGTAAAAGTAAAGGTTTACTCCCCCTCCACCAACAAACACACTCCATCGCTAGCCGAATCCACGGGTACTGTCCATACCAGTGACATTCCTGGGGAGTTTTTTTTAATTATTTGCATTTTTTTATTTCGGGACTGGGAATCTCTATTATCACCCCTCTCTTGCAATGACGAGTGAATGAACACTCATCATGAGAATAACCCACTTAACATGCAAGATACTGACCGCCCCCTGTCACTCCATTAGCGGTCCAAGCACACAAAACAGATGTTCATTTGAAATTTTAGAGGTGGCACATGCAAATTTACTTGGAATGGCAGTGAAATACCGTATATAGGTAGGTATGGTGGACTCTCATGGAAGAAACTTGGCTCAGTGATTTGGATGCACAAGTAGTATCTCTACTTAGTACGAATTTATGGCTAGCAAAAGGCTCTAAACAAGCACCACATGGTGGAGGATCTATAACAATATACCTTCTAAGCAAATATACACAACTATAACTCATTACGTTGTCTTCCTTGTCCAACTTCAACTAATTTTCTCAAGTTTGAAAATAATTAATGGGTATTCACAATCATAGAATATGTCTAAGATAATATATTTGTATGTGAGAGTTCTCTTCCTTATACTAATCATTCACGAATTGCTTGTATGACCAATATTGTGATTGTCAAACTTTAATAGATTTTAGTTTCTAAATCAGATTTGAAGATACTACTAAGCATAAAGCACATTGATAATTTCAGATTTATGATATTCAATTCATTCACAATTTACTCTTAGGATATAAGTGAAGCACAAGACTAAACATCAAACTACTCTCAAAAGATATAAGTGAAGATCAATGAGTAGTCAAACAACTAACTAGCTATGTGCGGACTCTCTCTCTCTCTCTCAATAAAAATTTTAATATCTGAGTATTTTATTTAAACATCAAGCAAAATAAAAATAGCAATCCAAGAATACCACATATCATGTGGATAAACAAAAAATTAGGCTCAACATAGGCTAACCGACAGGTGTTTGATGAAGAGAGGTGGGATGCGTAGCATCCCCAAGCTTATATGCTTGATAATTCTTCAAATATTTACTTTGGGGTGCCTTGGGCATCCCCAAGCTTGAGCTTTTGTATCTCTTTCAATCCTCTCATATCCTAGTTTCACCTAAGTCTCAAAAAACTTCATCCATACGAAACTTGAAAAGAACTCGTGAGATAGGTTAGTGCACATAATAATAAATCAACTCTTTATGTACTTCCAAGACAAGTTGCATAATAGTTTCAAACATCATCTACTACTTACTATTGTTTCCATAATTTATATCTACCAATATAAGCCATGAAAACTCTAGGATAAGTAGATAACAAAACTATGACATCAATCTGTCCAAAGAGAACAATCTATTGGAATCTATTAGACCAGTGTACTTATGTAACTCAAAAAATTATGAAAATTTAGGACATGATAAAGAATTTATATGACAACACTATGAAAAATTTCAGAAACTTTCCACGTTCCAATAAAATACGAAAATTCAAACACTACAACAAAAGTTTCTGTTTTTACACAGCACATATCAAACATGCAATGCAAGCATCCTAATACAGTTCTTGGATTTTTTATTAAAAAACAAGATTATAAATAACATCTAACAGAGAAAAACAAATTATAATGATGCTCCAAGCAAAACACATATCATGTGACGAATAAAAAGCTCGAAGTAAGATGTACCGGTAATGTTGGAGATGAAAGAGGGCATCCCCAAGCTTAGACACTTGAGTCTTCCTTGGATATTACCTTGGGGTGCCTTGGGAATCCCTAAGCTTAGTTCCTTTCTGCTCCTTATTCACCTCATATCACTATCTCACCCAAAACTTGAAAACTTCAATCACACAAAACTTAACGAAACTTCGTGAGATGGGTTAGTATAGTAAATATAGATAATTCACTTCGGTACTGTCAAGAAAAGATTCATAATTTTTCTCACATAACCTACCGTATTATATCATTCCCACAATTTATATCACCAAATATAAGTTATGGAAACACTTGAAACAAGCAAACTAGGCATGCAAAACAGAATCTATCAAAAACAGAACAGTCTATAAAGATCAGAATGATAACAATACATACCTGACTCTAAAATTCTGAAAACTTAGGAAAACTCATAGAAATGTTTTGTAAAAAAATTATAATTTTTTAAACGCCCCAGCCAAATCAGATAATTCTTATACTGGACGCCAAACTTTATGTTTTTGCACAGAATCAAACAAACAAGTTTCCACACTATCCCAAAGGCTTTACTTGGAAATTTATTGAAATAAAAGAGACAAAACATGATTACTACAGTAACTTAATCATGTGAACATATAAAAACCAAAAGGTAAAGTTTTGGGTTGTCTCCCAACAATCGCTTTTCTTTAATGCCTTTTAGCCAGGCATGATGATTTCAATGATGCTCGTATAGGAAATAGTATTTGAGACATGCAAAAGAGCATCATGAATCAAATGACAAGTACATTTGAGTCTAACCCACTTCCTATGCATAGGTATTTTGTGAGCAAACAATTCATGGGAACAAGAATCAACTTGCATAGGAAGGCAAAACAAGCATATCTTCAAAATTTTGAACACATGGACAGAAAACTTGATATATTGCAATTCCTACAAGCATAAGTTCCTCCCTCATAATAGTTTTTAGTAGCATCATGAAGGAATTCAACAATATAACTATCACATGCAGCATTATTTTCATGGTTCACAAGTATAGAATTTTTATTACTACCCACGTAAGCAAATTTCTTCTCATCCATAATAGTGGGAGCATCAAATGTGACTCAAATACTGAACTTGTTTCCACATTAAAAGAGTAATGTTCAGTAAAAGGATATTCAAAATTATGACAATAATCATCACTACTTTTTATAACATAAGTATCATCAAAATAATAATCATAAGTAGCAACTTTGTTCTCATCATAGTCAAGTGAAACCTCTTCCAAAATAGTGGAATCATTACTAAATAAAGTCATGACCTCTCCAAATCCACTTTTATCATTATAATAAAATTCAACACTCTCCAAAATAGTGGGATAATAATTATCTAAAGTTGACACTCTTCCAAACCCACTTTCATAAATAACGCAATCATCATAAATAGGAGGGATGCAATCATCATAACAAATTTGATCATTCAAAGTAGGGGAACTAAAAATATCATGTTCATTAAGCATAGCATACCCAAGCTTGGGACAAACATTAATTACAGCAAATAAATTCTCAAACATGTCATTCTCATCAAACATAGCATCCCCAAGCTTGTGGCTTGACATATCATACGCATAATCACTCTCATCATTAATAGTATGAATAACACCAATAGTATAACAATTATTATCATCATAATTAACCAAGTTGCTGCCAAAAAGATTTTCAGGATTATAAGAAGTACCATTATCTTCCTATTCATAGTCATCAAAACAATCAATAGGCATAACAAAATTATCATCAAGTGTATCATCTTCCACAATTATTTATGATTCATCCTCATGAGGCACAACAATAATAGGAGCAACATCATTTGGGAGAGATACCCTTTTAAATTTACTCTTTTTTCTTCTCTTCTTCTTCTCTTCTTCTTCTTCTTCACCACATCATGTGTGGGTTTAATTAATCTTTTCGAGCTTCTTATTGATGAGATTAGTTGAATAGGGAGCTCCTCCTTGTCACCTATTACACCATGAGAGACAATATTGTTATATTATAATTGTTTTCCCATCTTTCTATAGTTCTTAATATAAGCATTCTCATTGCAATTTACCATGCAAAACATATAGATATTCTTCAGTTTAGTTTTAATGTCATCTTTGACAATGAATACTTCAAACCAACTATTTTTATCTGTCAGTTCTACACTCCCCAAAAAATAGAGAAAGATCATTATAAATTTCAAGGGTGATCAAGTCATTACAATATTTGGACATGATTTGATCATGAAAAAGTTTGCAATGGAAATTAAGATGACCAACTTTATTGCAAAGTTCACAAGTAATAGGAAAAATTGGGCATAATTTTGTAGCAAGTTCATCTATAACTTTGAGAAAAAATTGGTTCTATCCTGTTTATGCTTCTTACAAAATCTATCCTCCATACGAAGCACGTCTTCACAAGCTTTATGC
The DNA here is from genome assembly GCA_022496015.1 of Hordeum marinum. Taxonomy (NCBI): domain Eukaryota; kingdom Viridiplantae; phylum Streptophyta; class Magnoliopsida; order Poales; family Poaceae; genus Hordeum; species Hordeum marinum. The sequence goes on along the minus strand of CM039677.1, from coordinate 415,560,469 downwards.
ACTCCACAAAAATTGACATGCTTATAAGAAACATTTTTCTCATGACTAGTGAAATCATCATTAGTATTTTGGATATTCATAGAATTTACACTAACAATATTTCTATCATGCTCATCATTCAAGGAATTCTCATCAAGTATTTTTAGAAATTCTTCCTCTAGCAATTGAGCACAATTTTCCGAACCATCATTTTCACGAAAGACATTAAAGAGACGAAACAATTGATGCAACCTAAACTCCATTTTTTGTGGTTTTGTTTTATAGAACCAAACTAGTGAAAAACAAGAAACTAAAAAGATTTTATTGCAAGATCTAAAGATATACCTTCAAGCAATTATCTCCTCGGCAACAGCGCCAGAAAAGAGCTTGATGTCTACTATGCAACTTTATTCTTGTAGACTCATGTTGGGCCTCCAAGGGCAGAGTTTTGTAGGACAGTAGCAATTTTCCCACAGGTGGATGGCCTAAGGTTTATCAATTCATTGGAGGTGTAGGATGAAGATGGTCTCTCTCAAACAACCCTGCAATCAAATACAAGAAATATCTTGTGTCCCCAACACACCCAATACAATGGCAAATTGCATAGTTGCACTAGTTTGGCGAAGAGATGGTGATACAAGTGTAGTAATGATAGTAGATATTGATTTTTGTCATCTGAAAATATAAAAAAAGCAAGGTAGTAAGTGACAAAATTGAGCACAAACGGTATTGCAATGCTTGAAAACAAGGCCTACGATGCGTACTTTCACTAGTGCAATCCCTCAACAATGCTAATATAATTGGATCACATAACCATCCCCCAACGTGCAACGAATAATCACTCCAAAGTTCTTATCTAGCGGAAAGCATAAGAAGAAATTGTTTGTAGGGTACGAAACCACCTTAAAGTTATCCTTTCCGATCGATCTATCCAAGAGTTCATACTAAAATAACCAAGTTATCCTTTCCGATAAATCTATCTAAGAGTTCGTACTAGAATAACACCATATTATACGCATCAACCAACTCTAATGTTACCTAGATACTCCAATGTCACCACAAATATCCATGGGTTAGTTATACGATACACATCAAACAATTTCAGATTCATAACACTCAATCCAACACAAAGAACCTCAAAGAGTGCCCCAGTATTTCTACCGAAGAAGCTAGGACAATAGCGTGTATCAACCCCTATGCATAGATTACCCCAGTGTCACCTCGGGAATCCAGAAGTTGAGTACAAAGACATAGATCAAGTGAATCACTTGAATGCCCCAATGTCACTATGGGTATCCACATGCAAGACATATATCAAGTGTTCTCAAATCCAATATTTAATCCAACATAATAAAATCTCAAAGGGAAAACTCAATTCATCACAACAAGATAGAGAGGGTAAAACACCATGTGATGCAACTATATTAACAAAGCTCATGATACATCAAGATCGTGCCATCTCAAGAACACGAGAGAGAGAGAGAGAGATTGAACACATAGCTACTGGTACAAACCGTCAGCCCCGTGGGTGGACTACTCCCTCCTCATCATGGCCTCCACCGGGATGATGAAGATGGCCACCGGAGATGATCTACCCTCTTTGACAGGGTATTATTTTCTCTCCAGATTGGTTTTTTGTCAATATAGAGGCCTTGCAGCGGCGGAACGAGGAGTCTAGGGTTATTTCTGATGGTTTATATATTTATAGGAATATTTGGCGTTGGTTTCACGCGGAGATGGGCCGCGAGGTGGGAACGCTCCACCAGGGCGCGGGTAGGGGCCCTGGCGCACCCTGGTCGAGGGTGGCCACCTTGTGCCTCTTCTGGCCCTCCCATGAAGCGTCAGATGCCTCTTTTGTTCCAAAAAATTGTCAAAAAGTTTCGGGCGATTCCGAGAACTTTCATTTTCTGCACAAAAAACAACACCACGGTAGTTCTGTTGAAAACAACGTTAGTCCGGGTTACTTCTAAATAAATCATATAAAGTGCATCAAAACCATATAAAAGTATTGTAAACATAGGTGAATATGGCATAAATACTTCATAAATTATCGATATGTTGGAGAAGTATTAGCCACCTCTAAAAATTTCAAATGAACAGTTGTTTTGTGTACCTGGACCACTCATGGAGCGACATGGGGTGGTCAATATCTTCCATGTTAAGCGTTTTACTCTCATGATGAGTGTTTATTCACTTGTCCTTGCACAAGAAGGGCGGTAATAGGGATTCCCAGTCTCAAAATCAAAAGAAATGCAAATAATTAAAAAAAACTCCCCCAGAAATGTTGTTGGTTTGGATGGTACCCGTGGATTCACCTCGCCGTGGAGTGTGTTTGTTGGTGGAGGGGGAGTAAACCTTTAGTTTTACCGCTTGGGAACCGTCGCTAATTTGTTTAGCATGGAATATATTCATAGATCTTGGTCGTAACGTTGACAGGAAGGGTGTACCTCTAAAAATTATACTTATCTCTTATTTACTCCTTGAGCTTTGACACCTCTGCAAATCCCTGCTTCCCTCTACGAAGGGACTATCTATTTATTTTAATGTTGAGTCATCACCTTCTAAAATAAGCGCCAGATCTGAGAGCACTATTGTCATCCTCATGCATTGTGTATAGTGAATGTTGGATGCATCATGACTGGATCTTTTCTGCCATGAATTACAATGTTTAGTTGCTGCTTGAACTTTGGAGGTGGTCTACATTTATGTTTTGCGGTCTCAGAAAGAGCTAGCGAGACAACACTATTGTCAAATTATATCATGATTGTTTTGGAAAATGTGTACACTTGAGATATCTTATTATTTCTCACTAGTTCTTGCGTCATTGATATGAGTTAATATAATCTTTGAGAGTTATTGTTGACATGGTTAGTCATAATATTTGCTAAAAACCTGGGTGCTACTTAAGCATATGTATGTAAACAAGAACAAAAGAGTTCGTAAAAGTTTTTCTTTCTCACTTTCAGTTTGTAAAACTGAATTGCTTGAGGACAAGCAGGAGTTTAAGCTTGGGGGAGTTGGTACGTCTCCAACATATCTAATTTTCCTAACACTTTTGCTCTTGTTTCGGACTATAATTTGCATGATTTGAATAACTAACCCGGACTGACGCTGTTTTCAGCAGAACTACCATGGTGTTGTTTTTATGCAGAAATAAAAGTTCTCGGAATGGAACGAAACCTTTTGGAGAATTATTTTGGAATATATGAGGAATATTGGAGCCATAAGACACCAGAGAAGGGGGCTAGATGGCCACCCTCCACCAGGGTGCACCAGACCCCCCTGACGCAGCCTGGTGGACCGTGCCCACCTCGTGGGCCCTCCGATCCTAATTCCAGCGCTATAAAATCCTTAATTTCCAGGAAAAAATCAGAGAGAAAGTTTCACCGTGTTTCACGATATGGAGCCGCTGCCACCTCATGTTCTTCACCGGGAGGCCAGATCTGGAGCCCGTTTGGGGCTCCGAAGACGGGAATCTTTGGTCTTTGTCATCACCAACCATTCATCATGTAATCGAGTTAGTTTTGTTAGGGATTGATCCCTGGTATCCACTATGTTCTAAGATTGATGTTGCTATGACTTTGTCATGCTTAATGCTTGTTACTAGGGCTTGAGTGCCATGATTTCAGATCTTAACCGTTCATGTTATCATCATTATATCTATGTTCTTGATCCTATCTTCCTTAGTCATATGCACCTATTACGTGTTATGATCCGTCAACCCCATCGTGACAATATTCAGGATACTTCACGATGATGACCGTAGTTTGAGGAGTTCATGTATTCACAATGTGTTAATGCTTTGTTCTGGTCCTCTATTAAAAGGAGGCATTAATATCCTTAGTTTCCTTATGGATCCCGCTGCCATGGGAGGGTAGGACAAAAGATGTCATGCAAGTTCTTTTCCATAAGCACGTATGACTATATACGGAATACATGTTGGAAATATGCCCTAGAGGCAATAATAAAATGGTTATTATTGTATTTCCTAGTTCATGATAATTGTCTATTGTTCATGCTATAATTGTGTTAACCGGAAACCGTAATACATGTGTGAATACATAGACCACAACATGTCCCTAGTGAGCCTCCAGTTGACTAGCTCGTTGATCAATAGATGGTCACGGTTTCATGACCATGGCCATTGGATGTCGTTGATAACGGGATCACATCATTAGGAGAATGATGTGATGGGCAAGACCCAATCCTAAGCATAGCACAAGATCGTGTAGTTCGTTTGCTAAAGCTTTTCAATGTCAAGTATCGTTTCCTTAGACCATGAGATTGTGTAACTCCCGGATACCGTAGGAATGCTTTGGGTGTGCCAAATGTCACAACGTAACTGGGTGGCTATAAAGGTGCACTACGGGTATCTTCGAAAGTGTCTGTTGGGTTGGCACGAATCGAGACTGGGATTTGTCACTCCGTGTGACGGAGAGGTATCTCTGGGCCCACTCGGTAGGACATCATCATAATGAGATCAATGTGACTAAGGAGTTAGCCATGGGATGATGTATTACGGAACGAGTAAAGAGACTTGCCGGTAACGAGATTGAACAAGGTATAGAGATACCGATGATCCAATCTCGGGCAAGTATCATACCAATAGACAAAGGGAATAGTATACGGATTGATTGAATCCCCGACATCGTGGTTCATCCGATGAAATCATCGTGGAGTATGTGGGAGCCAACATGGGTATGCACATCCCATTTTTGGTTATTGATCAGAGAAGTGTCTCGGTCATGTCTACGTGTCTCACGAACCCGTAGGGTCTACACACTTAAGGTTCGATGATGCTAGGGTTATAGGGAAATGGTATACGTGATTACTGAAGGTTGTTTGGAGTCCCGGATGAGATCCCGGACGTCACAAGGAGCTCTGAAATGCTCCGAAATGTCACCCTCAATTTCAACGCGTTCCTAGAGAAAACCAAACTGAAAGATGATGGAAGCAACTATGCGGACTGGGTCCGTGGCTTGAGGATCATCCTCATAGCTTCCAAGAAATTGTACGTCCTTGATGCACCACTAGGTGACCCACCCCTTCTCCCAGCAGAGCAAGACGTTGCAAACGCTTGGCATTCTCGCTGCGATGATTACTCCCTTGTTCAGTGCGGCATGCTTTACAGTTTAGAACCGGGGCTCCAAAAGCGTTTTGAGCAACACGGAGAATATGAGATGTTCCAAGAGCTGAAACTGGTTTTCCAAGCTCATGCCCGGGTCGAGAGATATGACGTCTTCGACAAGTTCTTCAGCTGTAAGATGGAGGAGAATAGTTCTGTCAGTGAGCACATCCTCAAGATGTCTGGGCTACACAACCGCCTGACTCGGCTGGGAGTTAATCTCCCGGATGACTCAGTCATTGATAGAATCCTCCAGTCGCTTCCACCTAGCTACAAGAGCTTTGTGATGAACTACAACATGCAAGGGATGGAGAAGTCCATTCCTGAGTTGTACTCGATGTTGAAATCAGCAGAGGTCGAGATCAAAAAGGAGCATCAAGTGTTGATGGTGAATAAGACCACTAGTTTCAAGAGAGGCAAGGGTAAGAAGAACTTCAAGAAGGACGGCAAAACTGTTGTCGCGCCCGGTAAGCAAGTTGCCGGGAAGAAGAAGAACAAGCATGGACCCAAGCCTGAGACTGAGTGCTTTTATTGCAAGGGTACCGGTCACTGGAAGCGGAACTGCCCCAAGTACTTAGTGGATAAGAAGGACGGCAACATTAAAGGTATATGTGATATACTTGTTATTGATGTGTACCTAACCAGCGCTCGTAGTAGCTCCTGGGTATTTGATACTGGTGCAGTTGCTCACATTTGTAACTCCAAGCAAGAGTTGCGGAATAAGCGGAGGCTGGCAAAGGACGAGGTGACGATGCGCGTCGGGAATGGTTCCAAGGTCGATGTGATCGCCGTTGGCACGCTACCTCTACATCTACCTTCGGGATTAGTGTTAATTCTTAATAATTTTTATTTAGTACCAGCTTTGAGCATGAAGATTGTGTCTGGATCTCGCTTGATGTGAGATGGCTACTCATTTAAATCTGAGAATAATGGTTGTTCTATTTATATGAGAGAAATGTTTTATGGTCATGCCCCGCTGGTAAATGGTTTATTTTTGATGAATCTCAAAAGTGATGTTACACATGTCCATAGTGTGAGTACCAAAAAGTGTAAGGTTGATAACGATAGTCCCAGTTACATGTGGCACTGCCGCCTTGGTCATATTGGTGTCAAACGCATGAAGAAGCTCCATACTGATGGACTTTTGGAGTCTCTTGATTTCGAATCATTTGACACGTGCGAACCATGCCTCATGGGCAAGATGACCAAGACTCCGTTCTCTGGAACAATGGACCGAGCAACTAACTTGCTGGAAATAATACATACCAATGTATGCGGTCCAATGAGTGTCGAGGCTCGTGGTGGCTACCGTTATGTTCTCACCCTCACTAATGACTTGAGTAGATATGGGTATGTCTACTTAATGAAACATAAGTCTGAAACTTTTGAAAGGTTCAAGCAATTTCAGAGTGAGGTGGAGAATCAACGTCACAGGAAAATAAAGTGCCTACGATGTGATCAAGGCATAGAATATTTAAGTCACGAGTTTGGCACGCGCCTAAGGAAATGTGGAATTGTTTCACCACTCACGCCGCCTGGCACACCTCAGTGAAATGGTGTGTCTGAACATCGTAATCGCACTCTATTAGATATGGTACGATCTATGATGTCTCTTATCGACCTACCGCTATCATTTTGGGGATATGCATTAGAGACTGTCGCATTCACTTTAAATAGGGCACCGTCAAAATCCCTTGGGACGACACCGTATGAACTATGGTTTGGAAACAAACCTAAGCTGTTGTTTCTAAAAGTTTGGGGATGCGATGCTTATGTGAAGAAACTTCAACGTGAGAAGCTCGAACCCAAAGCGGAAAAGTGCTTCTTCATAGGATATCCCAAAGAGACTATTGGGTATACCTTCTACCTTAGATCCGAAGGCAAAGTCTTTGTTGCCAAGAATGGATCCTTTCTCGAGAAAGAGTTTCTCTCGAAAGAAGTAAGTGGGAGGAAAATAGAACTTGATGAGGTAATTGTACATCCACTCGAACCGGAGAGTAGCACAGCACAAGAAGTTGTTTCTGTGGAGCCTGCACCGGTTGGAGAGGAAGTTAATGATGATGATCATGAAACTTCAGATCAAGTTACTATTGAACGTCGAAGGTCCACTAGGGCACGTTCCACACCAGAGTGGTATGGCAACCCTCTCCTGGAGATCATGTTGTTAGACAACAGTGAACCTTCGAACTATGAAGAAGCGATGGCGGGCCCGGATTCCAACAAATGGCTTGAAGCCATGAAATCCAAGATAGGATCCATGTATGAGAACAAAGTGTGGACTTTGGTGGACTTGCCTAATGATAAGCGAGCCATTGAAAATAAATGGATCTTTAAGAAGAAGACTGGCGCGGATGGTAATGTGACCATCTATAAGGCTCGGCTTGTCGCTAAGGGTTATCGACAAGTTCAAGGAGTTGACTACGATGAGACTTTCTCACCCGTGGCGATGCTGAAGTCTGTCTGAATCATGTTAGCAATTGTCGCATTTTATGATTATGAGATCTGGCAAATGGACGTCAAAACGGCATTCCTTAATAGTTTCCTTAAGGAAGAACTATATATGATGCAGCCGGAAGGTTTTGTCGATCCTAAAGATGCTAAAAGTATGCAAGCTCCAGCGCTCCATCTATGGGCTGGTGCAAGCATGTCGGAGTTGGAACATTCGCTTTAATGAGGTGATTAAAGCGTTTGGGTTTGTACAGGTTTATGGAGAACCCTGTATTTACAAGAAAGTGAGTGGGAGCTCTGTAGCATTTCTTATATTATATGTGGATGACATACTGATAATGGGAAATGATATAGAACTCTTGGAAAGTATAAAGTCCTACTTGAATAAGTGTTTTTCAAGTAAGGACCTTGGAGAAGCTGCTTACATGTTAGGTATTAAGATCTATAGAGATAGATCGAGATGCCTCCTAGGTCTTTCACAAAGCACATACCTTGAAAAGATATTAAAGAAGTTCAATATGGATCAGTCCAAGAAGGGGTTCTTGCCTGTGTTACAGGGTGTGAGATTGAGTATGACTCAATGCCCGACCACGGCGAAAGATAGAGAAGAGATGAGTGTCATCCCCTATGCTTCAGCCATAGGCTCTATTATGTATGCCACGCTGTGTACCAGACCTGATGTGAACCTTGCCATAAGTCTGGTAGGGAGGTACCAAAGTGATCCCGGAGCGGAACACTGGCCAGCGTTCAAGAATATCCCGAAGTACCTGAAAAGGACAAAGAACATGTTTCTCGTATATGGAGGTGCCGAAGAGCTCGTCATAAAGGGTTACGTCGATGCTAGCTTTGACACAGATCCGGACGACTCCAAGTCGCAAACCAGATACGTGTATATTTTGAACGGAGGGGCAGTCAGCTAGTGCAGCAGCAAGCAAAGCGTCGTGGCAGCATCTACATGTGAAGCAGAGTACATAGCTGCTTCGGAAGCAGCAAAGGAAGGAGTCTGGATGAAGGAGTTCATCACCAACCTAGGAGTAATTCCAAGTGCGTCGGGCCCGATGACTCTATTCTGTGACAACACTGGAGCTATTGAACTTGCGAAGGAGCCCAGGTTTCACAAGAAGACAAGACACGTCAAGCGCCGCTTCAACTCCATCCGTGATTACATTCAGGAGGGAGATATAGATATTTGTAAAGTGCATATGGATCTGAATGTCGTAGATCCGTTGACTAAACCTCTCTCACGAGCAAAGCATGATCAACACTAGAATGCTATGGGTGTACGATTCATCACAATGTAACTAGATTATTGACTCTAGTGCAAGTGGGAGACTGTTGGAAATATGCCCTAGAGGCAATAATAAAATAGTTATTATTGTATTTCCTAGTTCATGATAATTGTCTATTGTTCATGCTATAATTGTGTTAACCAGAAACCGTAATACATGTGTGAATACATAGAGCACAACATGTCCCTAGTGAGCCTCTAGTTGACTAGCTCGTTGATCAATAGATGATCACGGTTTCATTACCATGGACATTGGATGTCGTTGATAATGGGATCACATCATTGGGAGAATGATGTGATGGACAAGACCCAATGCTAAGCATAGCACAAGATCGTGTAGTTCGTTTGCTAAAGCTTTTCAATGTCAAGTATCGTTTCCTTAGACCATGAGATTGTGTAACTCCCGGAGACCGTAGGAATGCTTTGGGTGTGCCAAACGTCACAACGTAACTGGGTGGCTATAAAGGTGCACTACGGGTATCTTCGAAAGTGTCTGTTGGGTTGGCACGAATCGAGACTGGGATTTGTCACTTTGTGTGACGGAGAGGTATATCTTGGCCCACTCGGTAAGACATCATCATAATGAACTCAATGTGACTAAGGAGTTAGCCATGGGATGATGTATTACGGAACGAGTAAAGAGACTTGCCGGTAACGAGATTGAACAAGGTATAGAGATACCGACGATCGAATCTCGGGCAAGTATCATATCGATAGACAAAGGGAATTGTATACGGGATTGATTGAATCCCCGACATCGTGGTTCATCCGATGAAATCATCATGGAGTATGTGGGAGCCAACATGGGTATCTAGATCCTATTGTCGGTTATTGACCGGAGAAGTGTCTCGGTCATGTCTACGTGTCTCCCAAACCCGTAGGGTCTACACACTTAAGGTTCGATGATGCTAGGGTTATAGGGAAATGGTATACGTGATTACCGAAGGTTGTTTGGAGTCCCAGATAAGATCCCGGACGTCACGAGGAGCTCCGAAATGGTCCGGAGGTAAAGATTGATATATAGGAAGTCCAGTTTTGGTCACCGGAAAGTTTTCGGGCTCATCGGTAGTGTACCGGGAGTGCCGCGAGGGTGCCGGAGGACCCCCGGGAGGGGTGTGACAACCAAAGGACTTCGTGGGCCCTTATATGAGGTGTGCCAGCCCTTAGTGGGCTGGACAAGACCTTCTAGAAAGGCCCATGCGGCTGGGATCAAGAGATAAAGTGAAAAAGGATTTAAAAGGAGGAGATCCACCTCCCTTGTGGGAGGTGGACTCCTCCCCACCTTCGGCCGAAGCTCTCCTCCTTGGAGGAGGGGCCAAGGCAGCCCTCCCTCTCCCTCCTCCTATATATATGCAAGGGTTTGGGCTGATTTGAGACATGACTTCTTTCTCTCTCGGTGCAGCCCTACCCTTCCTCTTCCTCGTTCTCCGTAGCGCTTGGCGAAGCCCTGCCGGAGTTCACGTAGCTCCACCGTCACCATGCTGTCGTGCTGCCGGAGCTCTCCCTCAACCTCTCCTTCCTCCTTGCTGGATCAAGGCGTAGGATACATCACCGGGCTACACGTGTGTTGAACGCGGAGGCGCCGTTGTTCGGCGCTGAGATCAGAATCCACCGCGATCTGAATCGCTGCGAGTACGACTCCACCAACTGCGTTCTTGTAACGCTTCCGCTTAGCGATCTTCAAAGGTATGAAGATGCAATATATCCCCACTCCTTGCTGGTTTCTCCATGGATAGATCTTGGTGATCGTAGGAAATTTTTTGATTTACTACTATGTCTCCCAACAATACATGCCTACATTACATTGACGAACTTGAGCTAGTTCTGTGTCGCCCTAGGTTATGACTGTTATATGATGACTATCAGCCAACGAATACACCGATCCAGTGCCTATGAGTTTTCCACTTATTGTTCTTGCTAAGTTACTACTACTGTTGTTACTATTGCACTTGCTACAAAACAATCACTACTACTGTTACCGCTAGTGTTACTGTTACTGCTGCTATCAAACTATCATATTACTGTGCTACTGATCACTTTGCTGCAAATATTTATCTCCAGATGTGGTTTAATTAACAACTAAACTACTAATACTCTCAAATATTCTTTGGCTCCCCTTGTGTCGAATCTATAAATTTGGGTTGAATACTCTGCCCTTGAAATTTTTTGTGATCCCCTATACTTGTGGGTTATCAACATATCAGGGTGTTACCATGCCGGCACACCAACACCACAAAGGCATACCATATTGTCCTTGAGACATCATAATGAATGTGATTCTCAACCATTAGTGATAGACCTTGAGGCAGTCTCCAAACCTCGAGAATTTTCAAGGGGTAAATCACAAGTTCATTACTCACCGAAGACTCTGACCACCTGTAGGATCGAAAGCAAAGCATGTCTAGAGGGGGGGATTAGACTACTTGACCAAATTAAAACTTCACATTTTCCTAATTTTATCAGTTGGCAAGTTTTAGCGATTTTACCAAGTCTAGGACACCATACACATGCAATTCTACGAGTAGTGTAGCGGAGAGTAATGACATTGCAAGTGTAAGTAAAAGGAGGGATAGAAAGATCAAACGCAATGAAAACATAAATATTTTTGGAGTGCTTACGATAGGTAGTACTATCGTACGTCCACATTGATGGAGACTTCAACCCACAAAAAGTAATGACTATGCGAGTCCATGGAGTGCTCCACCCATGAAGGGTCCATGAAGAAGCAACCTTGTATATTGATACTTGTGATTTGCGTTGGGTTTTTCGCGAAGAGGAGCCGATGATGGAGCACAATATAGATAAATATTTACCTCAGTACTGAACCAAGGTTTATCAAACTAATAGGAGTAGCACGCAACCCCGTCTTCAGCGGCTACACACAAACAAGCAAACACTTGCACCCAACGCGGGCAAGAGGGTTGTCAATCCCCTTGGACTTGTTACTTGCAAGCTTATAAGTAGTGTGGTTGATGGTAGATAATTATAAATTGCAAAATAAAATAGAAAATAAATAATGGCAGCAAGGTAAATGATATTTTTCTAAATATATATTTAGGTAGACCCGGGGGCCATAGCTTTTCCTAGTGTCATCCCTCACGAAGTAGGCATGCAGGGGTAAAAAAATAGTGTTAGGCAATTGATAGAAAAGCACATAGTTATGTGATATTCACGACAATGATCATGTGTATATAGGCATCACGTCCATAAGCAAATAGGACAACTCCTTCCTGCACCTATTACCATTACTCCACCCATCGACCGCTATCCAACATGCATATAGAGTATTAAGTAAAACAAAGTAATGATTGGAGAACAACGACTTGATGTAGACAAAGAGAACTCAATCAATATGAATTAAACCCATCATTTTATCCTTAGTGACAACAATAAAAAGACGTGTCTTGTCCCTTTCTGTCACTGGGATATAGAGCACCAACAGATTGAACCCACTACAATGCACCCCTCTCACTGAAGAAATACCAATCTAGTTGGCCAAACTATTTCAATAGATCAGAGAGATTTACGAAGCTATAATAATCATCCAAATAAGAATCATAATATGTTTTAGAGAAGACTCAAATCTTTTTCATGAATAATCTTAACATAAACCCACAATTCATTGCATCCCAACAAACGCACCGCACAAAAGAATTACATCAGATAGATCAAAGTGAAGATGCGATGATCATTGTATTGAAGATCAAGAGAGAGAGAGAGAGAGAGAGAGCCATCTAGGTATTAACTACGGACCCATAGGTCTGTGATAGACTACTCACACATCACCATGGGAGCACCAAGGTTGACGTAGCGGTCCTCCGTGATCGACCCCCCTCTGGCAGGGCACCGGAACATGGCTCAATATGGGCACACGATGAAACGGAGACTTGTGGCGGCGAAAAAGTGTTTCAGGAGGCTCTCTAGGGTTTTTGGGATTTATTGGAATTTATAGGCCAGAGAGGGGCGTTGGGAGGCAGGCGAGGGCCCACCACACATCAGGGCACGACCAACCCCCTCGGGCGTCTTGATGTATGCTGGCTCCCTCATGAGGCCTCCGGTCTTCTCCCGAAGCTTCCACGTCTTCTTTTGGTCCCGAAAAAAATCATAAAAACCTTCGTTGCAATTGGACTTCGTTTGGTACTGTAAACCTGAAAAGCCAAAAACACGCAGAAAATAGCAAATGACACTTGGCACTCCGTTAGTAGGTTAGTGGTAAAAATAATATTAATTAACATATAATTACCCTAAAAGTATCCTAGAATGATAATATTATAGCACGGATCAATCAAAAAATATAGATATGTTGGTATAATAAATATATCAAATACTTTAAGTACTTTTATAAATTGATTCTTATTTTATTATCGCATAAGGTACTATATTCCTACTTCTTCATGGCTTATATCCCCCGATACAACCCATAGCATCATCGAAACAAGCAAACTATGCAAGCAAAAAACAGAATCTGTCTAAAGCAGAACAATCTGTAATGATCTGTAAAAAAAACCACACTTTTGTAACTCCAAAAATTCTGAAACTTTAGGAAAACCTGGGGAATTTGTGTAGATATACTGTGTAAAACATTTGAGATCCAAAAGACATTGCAGTAAAATCAGAGAAATTCTGCAGTGGACGCTAAAGTTTCTGTTTTCGCACCGTATCAATTCTACTCATCATGCAAGACATTCCAAATGCTTTACTTGGCACAAACATTAATTTAAACAAAAAAAACAATCATCGCTATTGTTTTACATCCCTAGCTAGGCATAATTGATATGATCAACTGTTGTAGTAATCATGAGAGAAATTCACCTTGATATAATAATATTCCCGGAGGAGACTTAACAACAAGTTTTATAATAGGTAAGTAAAAATAGTTGAAGGGACTAAATTCTACAACACAAGGATCCGTAAGATCTATCTCCGGAGGAGAAGGAGGAGGTTCCTCCTTAGGTCTCTCATAGGTGATAGTAAATTCTTCATTGTATAGGTTCCAATAAAGATACTTTCTTATTTTTATCTCAAGATAATAATACAATTAAAGATATGGGAAAATAATTTTATCATTATATTTGGAGATTTTATCAACTAAGACATTAGCTGGAATCTTCTTTCTAAGGTTTTCATTGTAAGCAACATAGCCCGTTGATCTTAATCTCCTTATTTCTTCTATATCATAAAGGACTACCTCTATTGATGGGCACTCACCATTGACCCTGTGTAATGAGAAAAAATCTCTCTTGCTTGCTACATAATATGATTAAATTCATGAAGAGGAAATATTGTTGCTAACCGTTTAGTAGGAGCCTCCTGAATATTAGAGAATTCTAGAAACAACCATCGTATGGAGGTATGCATATGAACGAATTGTCTATCCAATTCAACTATGATAAAAGGTATGGCATCCACACAACTAGTAGTTCTAACAATAATAGATCCTCCTATTAAGGGTAATGAGCCAACACAAGTGAAAAAGTCTTGGATCACACTTTTTCCAATAATATTACCACTACCAATACAGAATTTCTTAGTTTGCATAATAGGTTCTTGTTCAGAAGTATCATCATACGCAAGATTATCAAGTTTTTCCTTAGCAACTTCATCAAAATTCCTTTGGACATTATCATTGAGAGGTGAGGTTGAGTGTTCTAGTGCCTCCGCACTAGAGGCGAAAGTATCACTAGTTTCAAAATCAGACATAATAGCAAGCAAACATAACAAGCAAACAAGTAAACTAGCAAAGATAAATATTTTTTATTTTTATATAGCAAGCAAATTACAACAACAAATAAAAAGTAGAACATGTGAATGATAATTTGTGTGAAGGCACTTGATAGTAGGTTGGTGATACTCCTCGGCAACGGCGCCACAAATCCTTCCTGATACTTGTGATCTACATTGGGTTTTCCGTGAAGAGGAGCAGGTGATGCAATAGAGTGTCGATAAGTATTTATCTCAATAGAGAACCAAGGTTTATCGAACCAATAGGTGTAGCATGCAACCCCGTCTTGAGCGACTGCACACAAAGAAGCAAACACTTGCACCCAACGCAGGCAAGAGGGTTGTCAATTCCCTTGGAATTGTTACTTGCAAGCTTATAAGTAGTGTGGTTTATAGTAGATAAATATAAATTGCAAAAAAATAGAAAATAAATAATGGCATCAAGGTAAATGATATTTTTGTAAATATATATTTAGGTATACCCGGGGGCCATAGCTTTCCCTAGTGGCAACTCTCATGAAGTAGGCATACAGTGGGTAAAAAAATATTGTTGGGCAATTGATACAAAAGCACATAGTTATGTGATATTCACGACAATGATCATGTGTATATAGGCATCACGTCCATAAGCAAATAGGCCGACTCCTGTGTGTACCTATTACCATTACTCCACCCATCAACCGCTATCTAGCATGCTTATAGAGTATTAAGTAAAACAAAGTAATGATTGGAGAACAATGACATGATACAGACAAAGAGAACTCAATCAATATGAATTAGCCCCATAATTTTATCCTTAGTGGAAACAATACAAAGACGTGTCTTGTCCCTTTCTGTCACTGAGATATAGAGCACCGCTAAATTCAACCCACTACAATGCACCCCTCTCATTGAAGCAATATCAATCTAGTTGGCCAAACTATTTCAATAGATCGGAGAGATATACGAAGCTATAATAATTATGAAAATAAGAATCATAATATATTTCAGAGAAGACTCAAATCTTTTTCATGAATAATCTGAACATAAACCCACAATTCATTGGATCCCAACAAACGCACAGCACAAAAGAATTACATCGGATAGATCAAAGCAAAGATGCGACGATCATTGTATTGAAGATCAAGAGAGAGAAAGATATCCATCTAGGTCCTAACTACGAACCGATAGGTATGTAGCATACTACTCACACATCACCATGGGAGCCACAAGGGTTATGTAGAGGCCTTCCGTCTGATAGGGCACCAGAACAGGGCTCCAGATGGGCAAATAGCAGAACAAAGACTTGCGGTAGTGGGAAAAGTGTTTCAGGAGGCTCTCTAGGGTTTTTGGGATTTATTGGCATTTATAGGCCAGAGAGGGGCCTCGGGAGGCAGCCTAGGGGCCCACCACACATCAAGGCGCGACCCCCCCAGGGTGTGCCCTCGTGTGTGTTGGCTCCCTCGTGCGACCTCTGATCTTCTACCAAGCTTCCAGGTCTTCTTTTGGTGCCGGAAAAATCATAAATAAAATGGTGTCTGCTGGCTCCCTCGTGCGACCTCTGATCTTCTACGAAGCTTCCAGGTCTTCTTTTGGTGCCGGAAAAATCATAAATAAAATTGTGGCAATTGAACTTCGTCTAGTACTGTAAACCTGAAAAGCCAAAAAATACGCAGAAAACAGCAACTGACACTTGGCACTGGGTTAATAGGTTAGTGCTAAAAAATAATATTAATTGACATATAATTACCAAAAAGTATCCTAGAATGGTAATACTATAGCATGGATCATTAAAAATTATAGATACGTTGGATACGTATCATCTATTCCATCATGGCTTACGTCCATGAAGGACTAGCCTCACTCGAGGTAGATCTTCACAAAGTAGGCGATCTCCTTGACCTTACAAACTTCTTGGTTCAACTCCACATGATTTGGAGGCTCCCTGAAAATTAACCAATCTAGGAGACACCTAACCAATCTAGGAGACACCACTCTTCAAGAGGTTATAGATGTTGTGTTGGTGATGAACACCTTGCTCTTGTGCTTCAAAAGATAGTCTCCTCAACACACAATAATTTTCTCACAAAATTTGGCTTGGTAGAAGAGGATGATCGGGTGGAGAGCAACTTGGGGAGGCTTGAAATCAAGGATCTATTGGTTGGAGTGGAATCCCTTGATCTCAACACATGAGTAGGTGGTTCTCTCTCTCAGAAAAATGAAAAGTGGAAGTGTAGTTTTGTTGTGATGGCTCTCCCATTGAGTGCAGGGTGTGGAGGGGTATTTATAGGATTCTCTAAAAATTCAACCGTTACAACACTATTGTCTAGCCGGATGACACCGAAGTTAAAACTCGGTTCTACCGACTAGTGCAAAATGTCCAAACTTTTGGCTTTACGGTTAGACCGAATGAAACATCTTGATGAGACCGATTCGTCTTAACCAAGATAGATCCAGTGCTTCAGTGGCTCCAAAATATATATCCCAAAAGTTCTGAAATTACATATTTCGACCCCGGAAACTTGGTCACTATTTTTTGGTCCACCGAATGAAGTCTCGGTTCTACGAAGGTGCTAGGGTTTAGCATATGCTATGTCTCGGTGAGACCGAAGCGGAATTCTTGGTGGCACTCAAATATGGAGTTTAGGGTTTAAAATAAAGGTTTTAGTAATAATTTGATTAAGGCTTTGGTGGCATATCTCTAAGCACTTGAACAAACAGATCATCATCAGTACCTCATCCCCTCATAATATTATTGGCTTTCCTATGGACTCAAACGTGATAAACTCACATAAAACAAAATATAGAACCTTAGAGATTTTGCCAATAGGAGTTCTTTGCATCCTAAGGGATCCTTCTCACAATCCCGAGCCAATCCGTTCATTGAACAGTCCTGAAATATACTTGATAAGCTTATTAGTTCAATGAACTATATGTTGTTGCTAATTCCCAAAATTACCTAGGGAGAAGTTGTGCTTTCACATCCTAAGAGTCTCCAACCTCCAAGAGTAACATGCCAAATATGAACTCAAAGGGGAACACAATTCCCTTTGGTGATGATGTAGATTGGACACTCTTTTTTCCTTTTTCTCAATTCACAAAGGATGGATGTGATTGTTGCAGGGATTGAGAGTTCTTCAAGGATTACAGCTCAAGAAAAATGGAGTAGGAGATATAACAACTCTATTCAAAGTGTGTGTAAGCAAAGGCGGGATTTTTATAGTCCAACCAAATTTCTACCTGGTACAAGCACATTTCAACATTTCGGAACATCCTTCAGAAGTTCCAAAAGAGGTTCCGACCTACGTGGATTCCAGACAATGTTTCGGAGAAGTTTTGGACAAAGATCGGAGCCACTGGACTCTCTAGCCTTTCGTCGGAAGCTACTCTCGAACATTCTCTGGATTCCCCATGCACCGAAACACAACACATGAGTTGGAGACTACACATAAATGCCTTAAAATGATGTTTTACAATGATTTTTTCACGAGGACTTTATGGCGGCATATGAATAGAATCTATAGGATGTGCATTTTTCTATATGTAGGCAATCATGTTACCACTCCAAGTTCATCATTGTGCCTCGTCTGCAGCTTTACTATGCTCAAAAGTAAAGGTAAAAGATGTATATATGACGCATGCCGCCTTTCTTCTCTTTTGTCAATTAGGGGGTGAGGCACGATACACCTTTGGTTGCAACCTTATGTTTATGTACTAGCATACCTTTTATGCTATCAACAGACAATCTTAGTCTGCACCACATATATGTCATCTACACCAAAAACCCACTTAAGGTGATAATCACACTTTTAAAGAGATAATTATGTTTCTTGTTTGTAGATTTATTATCCTCATCATATGTTTTTCTATTTAATTATAGTACCGTATTTATAAACATTCATTAATTGGTAAGAAGATACTATAGACGAACCGTTGCCATTCGGAGTGTTGAAGGACTCGAGTAAAGCCAAATAATACGAGAGGATAAGATGTAGGCGTTACTTCACTTCAATCCGTAGTGATTAATATACCGCACAATAGCACCGCAAAGGTTGAATTTAAGTTGTATATGGAAAATGCATTTGGTAGAACATTACATATTCGACGGTAACAATGCACCCCTGCCATACGATGGCTCTAACACCTTAGTAACAACCGTCACACGTGGTAGACCCTGTCGTAGATCTTTGCCCTATTTATGGTCCGCGACATGTGTGATGTCTCGTGTGAATTGCATTTGCACAATACATACAATTATAAAATGCATTATCGATGTTGGAAAATTGCTATTTTTGATTATTTATCCAAATTTCTATAATGAGGTTAAATACTTAGGAATGTTTTTTTTCTCAATACTGTTTCATAGTGGAAATTTTTATCGAGAAGCGAGGAGGGGATATGACTGAGAAGAATTGTCACAATTTTTTTCAGGGTGAGAAAGAATTGTCACTCCTGTTTTTTTATCACTATCGCACGCTATGCCAGTGCTAGACTGCTACTTCCAGCTGGGCCCAAAGCCCCAGGCGGTGATAGACCCATCGCCACCTGAGCAGTGGGCCCAGGGCGTACGCCTCACAGCCGAAGCCTATATAACCCGCCATCTCCTAAGCCCCCCCTCTCCCCTCCCCCTTCCCCTCTGCCTCCTCCCCGGAAAAAAATCAGGAAAAAAGGGGAGAGGAAACCAAGCAGGCGAATTTAGGGCTTTCTCCTCGGATTTCCAGCGATTGCGCCGCCGATTCGCCAATCCAATGCCGCGCGCGTCCGGCCCCGCGGGCCGCCCGGCGGCCGCCGCCACCACTGGTAAGAACGGGACCAATCCCCACGGGCGCGGGGGCTTTTTCGGGCTGACGGGGTTTGCTATCGACGCGACGGCGCGCCGGCCCTCCGCGGCGGGTCTCGGGGGCGCGGGTCGGCCGCTCCGACGCAATGCGTCTCGCTGATTGCGGCGGCGTGCCGGTTCTTTGGCCGATGGATTCCGATTTAGATGCGCTCGCGTGCGCGCGGCTGATGGGGGGGGCGTGCGGATTCGTTTTGGGGGCAGAGCCGCGATCGGATGCCGATGCCGCCCCGATTGAGTGGTTCTGGTGCTTGGAATGGAGGGGTGTCGCCGGGTAGTACGGAATTGGGCCCTGATTTTGGCTTCGGAGGCTTGCCACCTTGCTGATGTACGGCGATAGGTAGGCTATTAGGTGTTTCTTGAATTGGGGGGCGGTGGTGTTACAGGTGTAGCAGCAGAATTGGAAGTCGACCCTTGGGAAATGGTTCAGATGTTTCTTGGGTTGGTTTTACCATGGAATTAGGGAACTTTGGAATTGATTCTTATTAACTTGATGATTTATTTTGTGCAAGAATTCTCATGGCTCTGGATCTTAGATTCAGGAATGTGCAGTGGGATGTGATTCCCTCCATGAAAAATCTGTTGTAGGATTCTTAATAGGTTGTAATTTAGCTGGCCATTTTTCTTCAGGGGGGGTAGTGTTGTTTAGGTTTATGCTGGCAGAGTCCTTTATTTACTAGTGTGCAGAAGTCATATTTATTGGACAGTACTACCGCACTTCCGCCTGAATCCGTCATCCACGTCATCTTCTTGTTATACCTTGCATGCCGTGCATGACCAGGCCCAGTGTCGCGCGTGCGGGAATGATGGGCGAACGTTAAGATTCCTATATTTATTCTTGCTGGGATCTTGAAAAAGATATCAGAATGCTGAGAATTAGTTGTTTCCCATTATGAATTAGTTTACTCAAATTTAATAGGTACTCCCTCCGTCCCAAATTAAGTGACTCAACTTTGCACTAAGTTTAGTACAAAGTTGAGTCATTTTTGAGTCACTTATTTTTGGGACGGAGGGAGTACAATGCTGTTATTTACTCTGATGTTATCTCTGCCATAGCCTGTGACCGGCCTGCAATTCATTTTTTCAAATTAATTTAATTTATCTTACCCATCAATTTGCCTTTACAGATTATGAGTTAATCCATTTATTCTGTGTGTAATTCTTCCCCATCTCACATAATCCATTTGCACCATACTCTATTTTTTATTGGAAGCCAAATCGATATATACAAATGCCAGCCTTTGTTACCGGAAAACCAATGTATTGCTAAAAGCTGTTTTCCTTTTACTAAGTTGCAAGTGGCATAAAATTTATGTGGTTTTATTTCCAAGGAAGACTTCCATAGTTTTATCAAATCATTGCCTTCACTTCATCAAGTTAGTACTCACCTATTAGTACACCTCCTCAGGACATGCTCTTCAATGGTAATATTTGTAACCTCTTGCTTTGATTTCCATTCCAGCGAGCAGCGATGCCGGCCACTCTGAGCCATCATGCAGCACACCTGCCTATCAGAAGGTGTTTCGTCCTGTTACTCGGTCTATGACTCGTATACCTCCTTCAGTTGCTGCTACACCTGATGCGAAGAAAAGAGTCGATAGCACAAGCAGCAATAGAAGTACTCCAGATGCTCGCTTTAGCATTCAGTTAGCTGCAGCACGGCCCACTGTAACCCGTGCTCGAACCCATCAGGAAGTGACTAAATCTGCTTGGAAACCTCTTACTCAGCCTGCTGTTCTGAGTGAAGACCTGAAGCGAGCAAGTACTCCTGCAACCAACCCTACTGCCAAGCGCTCCAGAGTTACTTCTTCACAGGCCGCTAAAGATTCAGCTTCTAAAGTTAATCGAAATGTTCGCAGTGGTATGTACTAGAGGCTTTATGTACTCGTTTTAATCATTCATATATGTTTTTAGGACATTCATATTGTATTCCTAGTTTTGATTAGCTTTATTATTATCCAGGTAAACAGAACAGAAACGAAGAATGCGCTAGTCAGGGTGATCAATCGGATGGTGCTGTCATCCCATCTCCACCAAAGAAGCTGCAGAGTGACAAGGGATCTTCTGATGTAGTTTCAAAAAGGAGAAGCACTGTCAGAAGCAAGGGTGCTAAATTAGCTGCTCCGCTGCTTATGGGGAATTCAGGAACTGAACTTGGAAAGGATCCTGCCAGTGTTGATCCATTGCCTGCACAGCAGCTGCGACTTGAGATTGCAAAGAAGTCGAATGTCATTACAGAAGCTATTGCCAGTGGAACTAGCCAAGTCAACCAGTCAGTTGCTGCAGCCATTACAGAAACTATTTCCAGTGGAACAAGTCAAGTCAATCAGTTGGTTGCTCCAGCAGTTACAGATGCTGTTGTCAGAGGAAAAAGGCAAGCTGATCAGTTGGCTACTCCAGTCATTACAGAAGCTATTGGCAATAGAAGAACACGGCAGATCAGTCAGCCGGTTGTTCCAGTCATTACAGAAGCTATTGGCAATAGAAGAACACGGCAGATCAGTCAGCCGGTTGTTCCAGTCATTACAGAAGCTATTGGCAATAGAAGAACACGGCAGATCAGTCAGCCCGTTGCCCCAGTCATTACAGAAGCTATTGGCAACAGGACAACCCAGGTCAATCAGTTTGTTGCTCCAGTCTTTACATTGCCAAGACAACAATTACAAAACAATAATCAACAGAAGCTTACCAAGATAACTCTGCCCACAAGCCAGACCAGCGTCCCGGCCGGTGCGACGGGCCCAATGGTAGTACCAAAGCTAGAAATCGGGAATGCGAATGAGTCTTCCAATGCTCTCTCAAGCCTTGCCTACAGGAAGGCGCTGATAATGAAGCAGCAAGAGCAGCTTCTGCAGCAATATAAATTGCTTAATTCACAAACGCAGCTTCACATCAAGGGTCCTGGTAAAGCTCTAGTTCTTCTTGGAACTAAAATGACTACAATAAAAATAAATAAAAACTAGAAGCAGGCATAGTTTGTTGACCTTACCGTAACCGTCTCCTTTCAATTTCAGCTCTGTTTGAGGATGATGAAGCGCCAGAGACAGAGCCGCTGGGTATAAGGTGCGCGCTTTGCAAGCTCGACCTCGCCTTCGAGGCACATGGAGGTGCTGCGCACGACAGCTCCGCTCCCCCAGTGATCGCTGTCCTGTCATGCCACCATACATTCCACAGCAGCTGCATCGAGGACGTGTACGGCCTCGCCGAGCCCGTGCAATGCATTGCGTGCCTTGACTGTGAGATGGTGCACTGATGGTCAGCCAGCAAGCAGCGATCTGTCTGGATGGGATGCGTGTAGGGCTTGAAAAGAAGGGTACTCTTAGAATGCATATATAGATGGAGTGTTGTTGTCTCTTGTGTGCTGGTAGAAATATTGTCTGGTGGCTTGCTTGGCTCGGATCAAAGTCGAATTACCCCTTTTGCCTTTTGCTTTAGGCGGTGTAATTAGCGTTGGCAAGCTTTTGATTTTGATGGGCAGCCAGTTAAATCGTGGGACACCATGGATGTTTTCCTTCTCATAGATATATATAGATATTGACCTGCGTTTTCGACTAGTTGGTTGGAAATGTGTTCCGCCTTTTGTGTGCATCAACTTCTGGAGCAAGTTCTCAAAAACAAAAACAAAAAACAACTTGAATTTGATGTACGAAGTAGTACCTACTTCTGGAGTAGCTTAGGCCTTAGAACTTGTTTGTTATAGATCTTTGTAGTAATAGTTCATACTAAAAAAAAATACTGCCGAGGTAGGTAGGGACAAGTCATTTTCAGACTTTCTGCCAGGCTCTTTCAATCTTGGGCCGAGGTTTGGTGACGATTGCAGAAAAAAAGTGGGAATGTTGGCATCGTAGTCTGGGCTTTGATAGCAAGAAAAGTGCACTGTAGTCCAGGCCTTGTATGGTGGCGTTTTGCTGGCCCAGTCGAGTGAAATGCCCAAACGGTGAGGCCTACTAGTGTGGGGCCCATTGAAAAAGGCGCAGAGCGTACTCGGATTCCCTGACTCTGGCATTCATGCTGCGTCGCATTCGCATGCGAGGTGGCCGGCGGGTGTGTCAGCGTCGCTTTTGCCACTGCAGCGGCATTGATTGATGACGAAACCGGGCAACGCAAGCGGATGCCGGTGGTCGGTGACCTCTAACATTTTTCTATCCCCAAATCACACTCCGGATGCATAGAGAAAGTCGAGTTTTGTAACCTTCCTCCTCTTTGGTTTTCAGTATAAATAAACTGTGTTTTGTACCAACATAATGCTACTCCTGAAACCAAGTAACATGGCTTGCTAAACCAAAAGCCAAGGAGCCCTTTTTTCCTGCTGAAAAACCAAAAGCCTCCTCCTCTCTCGCTTTTCATCTTTTGGGAGAGATTGCAGGTCTCAAAGAACACAAAAGCGTGCGCGCTTCTTTTCACACCCCACCCCCAAAACGCTCATTTTCCCTAGTTTCACAAACCCATGACGTGATCTCCGACAAGCTTCGATCCGTTTCTCACTCATATTCGGGTTAGGTTTATGTCATCGCGGACACACACAACGATAACCCGTGGGGTCTGTTCTTTGCCAGCCCGTCAATGACGGACATGCCATTCTTCTCCAACTAGCATCATGCCCTGTCCGTCATTGTCATCGTCGTCGTCGTCCACTTTCTGCCTCTACGCCACCATCCCACTCCCCGTTGCCGAATTCACCGACAACCCCACCTTTCGCCGCATCCATCATCGCCCACTTATGTCGTAGTTGTGGCAGCCGCATCCACGACATGCCTACTCCTCGGCCATCGTCAAACAGCCCATCGCTACCCCTAAAGTCATCGCCGAAGGACGCAGGGTTCGACAACCCTACTACCTACGTCGCCGTGGTCGGGCCAAGGAGGGCTTCATTACCAGTCGCAACTCGGCACTGCGCCACCGCCATCGCCACCCGCAAGGTGTTCGACTATTTGCTCGACTCGGCCGAGGCGCATCAACGCTTGCCTCCGTCTAGCGAGGTACGGTTTCATCATGGTGGACAGCTCAGGTGAGTTTTTTTACAACCACTTCATATGTTCATCATGGTACGAAGAATCATTCAACGATGATAATAATGGTGTGATAGCTGCTTTGGTCATCAATGAGCACATTGCTAGGCAGTAGCCAAGGTTTTGGGGATCTATCCTGCGCCATGCTCCAGGGACGAATCGTACCAGAGAGAGCGGCCATTGCCTACTCTACAACAATTATTTAAAGTACAATGGTCCACTATTCCCTCCCAAGCTTTTGACACTTTTGGATGTCAAGACATGTGTTCAACCGTATTCGGGAGGGAGTGGTGGCATATGATGATTACTTCAAATGTGAGTATGATGCTCTTGGAAAGGTTGACTTCTCCTCTTATCAGAAATGTACTGCAAGTGTTTGTACGAGTGAGTTGTACAAGTTCTACAATGACGTGGTTGCAGTGTTTGGTCTGAAGCACTTGAGACAACCAAATGATACGGATACAACCCGGTTGTTAGCAATCAATGAATCGATAGGCTTTTGGGGAATGCTTGGAAGCATAGATTGTATGCACTGAAAGTGAAAAAAAATTGTCCATTTAATTGGCAGAAGCAACACAAGGGACATGTTAAAGTTTGCACAGTCACAATTGAAGTTGTGGCATCACAAGATCTCTGGATTTGGCACTTTTTTGGCATGACATGTTCCCATAATGAAATCAATGTGATTCAGGGATCTCCAGTGTTCGCGAGGCTTTCAGAACGCAAGTCCCCAAAGGTCAACTTTGAGATCAATGGTCATCGATACAACAATTGATACTACATAGCTGATGGTATCTATCCTCAGTGTCTACAATTATCAAGACAATCCCTAATCTTGTATGAGAGAAGAGGGCTAGGTTTGCCAAAGAACAAGAGAGTGTTTGAACGGGTGTGGAGCGTGTTTTTGGTTTGCTTCAATCTCGACAGACTATTGTTCGACACCCTGCAAGAACAAGGAGCCAACAGAGAACATGAGAGATGATGAGTGCTTGTGTAATCATGAACATTATATTGGGGAACGTTGCATGGGAAACAAAAAAATTCCTACGCACACGCAAGATCTATCCATGATGATGAGCATCTACGAGGGGAGAGTGGATCTACATACCCTTGTAGATCGCTAAGCAGGAAGCGTCAAGAAACGTGGTTGATGTAGTCGAATGTCTTCTCTATCTAAATCGTCGAACGTCCCGTGATCCAATCATGATCCGTCCCGATCTAGTGCCGAACGGACGACACCTCCGCGTTCAACACACGTACAGCTCGATGACGATCTCCGCCTTCTTGATCCAACAAGAGGGAGCAGAGAGGTAGATGAGTTCTCCGGCAGCGCAACGGTGTGACAGCGATGGTGGTGGAACTATTCCAACAGGGCTTCGCCTAAGCACTGCTGAAACAATCTAGAGGAAGAACTACGATCTAGATGAGAGGCTAGCACGTGGCTGATTTCTATGTTGAAAAACCCTCAATACCTCTAGTATATATAGGAGGAGGAAGGGAGGAGGCTTGGCCCCCAAGGGGCCAGCCCTAGCTTCGACTGAAGGTGGAGAGGAGGAGTCCTCCTCCTATCCTAGTAGGACTAGGACTCCTTCTCTCCACTTGGAAACCTCCTCCACCTTTTTGGATTTTCCACCTTTTAGCCGCATGGGCACTTTGGGCTGGCCGCCCAGCCCACCAGGGGCTGGTGTGCCACCCTATAGTCCATGTGGTCCCCTTAGGGGGGGGCCCACTTGGTGGACCCCGGAACCCATTCGTCACTCCCGGTACACTGTCGGTAATGCCCGAAACTTTTCCAAAGTCCAAACACCAACTTCCTATATATCAATCTTTGTCTACGAACCATTCCGAAACTCCTCGTGACTTCCGGGATCTCATCCGGGACTCTGAAAAAAACTTCGATCACCAACATGCATAACTCAAAACTACCGAAACATCACCGAACCTTAAGTGTGCAGACCCTGCGGGTTCGAGAACTATGTAGACATGTCCGAGACACCTCTACGGTAAATAACCAATAGCGGGACCTAGATGCCCATATTGGATCCTACATATTCTACGAATACCTTTATCGGTTGAACCTCTATGTCAAGGATTCAGTTAATCCCGTATGTTGTTCCCTTTGTTCTTCTATATGTTACTTGCCCGAGATTCGATCGTCGGTATCCGTATAACTAGTTCAATCCCGTTAACGGCAAGTCTCTTTACTTGTTCCGTAATACAAGATCTCGTGGCTAACACTTTAGTCACATTGCTTGCAAGGCTTGTTGTGATGTTGTATTACCGAGTGGGCCCTAAGATACATCTTCATCACACGGAGTAACAAATCCCAGTTTTGACGCATACCCGCTCAACAGACACTCTCGAAGATACCTGTACAACACCTTTGTAGTCATCCAGTTACGTTGCGACATTTGATACACACGAGGCACTCCTCTAGTGTTAGTGAGTTGCATGATCTCATGGTCATAGGAACAGATACTTGACATGCAGAAAACTATAGCAATAAACTGACACGATCATATGCTATGTTTATGTTGGAAATATGCCCTAGAGGCAATAATAAATTAGTTATTATCATATTTCCTTGGTCATGGTAATCGTTTATTATCCATGCTACAATTGTATTGGTCGAAAACTCAGATACATGTGTGGATACATAGATAACACCATGTCCCTAGTATGCCTCTGATGGACTAGCTCGTTGATCAAAGATGGTCAAGGTTTCCTGGCCATGGACATGTGATGTCATTTGATAACCGGATCACATGATTAGGAGAATGATGTGATGGACAAGACCCAAACCATAAACGTAGCATATGATCGTGTCAGTTTGTTGCTACAGTTTTCTACATGTCAAGTATATGTTCCTATGACCATGAGATCATGCAACTCGCTGACACAGGAGGAGTGCCTTGTGTGTGTCAAATGTCGCAACGTAACTGGGTGACTATAAAGGTGCTCTATAGGTATCTCCGAGGGTGTCTGTTGGGTTGGCATGGATCAAGACTGAGATTTGTTACTCCGTGTGAAGAAGAGGTATCTCAGGGCCCACTCGGTAATACAACATCACAACAAGCCTTGCAAGCAATGTGACTAAGTGTTAGCCACGGGATCTTG
The DNA here is from genome assembly GCA_022496015.1 of Hordeum marinum. NCBI lineage: Eukaryota > Viridiplantae > Streptophyta > Magnoliopsida > Poales > Poaceae > Hordeum > Hordeum marinum. Next base: position 415,532,966 of record CM039677.1, on the reverse strand, counting down.
TATTACATAACGAGTAAAGAGACTTGCCGGTAACGAGATTGAACTAGGTATAGAGATACCGACGATCGAATCTCGGGCAAGTAACATACCGAAGAACAAAGGGAATAGCATACGAGATTAACTAAATCCTTGACATAGAGGTTCAACCGATAAAGATCTTCGTAGAATATATAGGAACCAATATGGACATCTAGGTCCCGCTATTGGTTATTGACTGTAGACGTGTCTCAGTCATGTCTACATAGTTCTCGAACCAGTAGGGTCTGCACACTTAAGGTTCGATGACGTTTCGGTAGTATAGAGTTATGTATGATGGTAACCGAAGGTTTTTCGGAGTCCCGGATGAGATCCTGTACATCATGAGGAGCTCCGGAATGGTCCGGAGGTAAATATTGATATATAGGAAGTCCTGTTTTGGTCACCGAAAAAGTTTCGGGCTCATCGGTAGTGTACCGAGAGTGCCGGAAGGGTACCAGAGGACCATCGGGAGGGGTGTCACGCCCCGAGGGGCCTCATGGGCTATGGGAGGAGAAAAACCAGCCCTTGGTGGGCTGGCCAAATCCTCCACTAAATCCCATGAGGTTTGAGAAGGAAAAAAATCCAAAGGTGGAGAGGTGGAAAGAGTTTCCAAGTGGAAAGGAGGAATCCTACTCCTAATAGGATTGGAGCAGGACTCCTACACCTCCAATTTCGTCCAGATCTTGAGGGTTTGAGGCTGCCTCCTCCCCTCCCTCCCTCCTATATATACTAGAGGATTTAGAGGGGAAAGCTAACCCTAACTGTCACGTGCTGCCCTCTTCTTCCTCTAGATCGTTTTCTCCTCTAGATCGGTTTTCAGCGGTGCTTAGGCGAAGCCCTGTTGGAATTCCTCCTCCTCCATCGCCGCAATGCCGTCGCGCTGCCGGAGAACTCGTCTACCTCTCCGCTACTTCTTGCTGGATCAAGAAGGAGGAGATCGTCATCGAGCTGTACGTGTGTTGAACGCGGAGGTGTCGTCCGTTCGGTACTAGATCGGAAGGACCGTGATCAAGACCGCAAGACAATTCATGATTGGATCGTGGGACGAATCGTGATGAAATCGCGAGACAGATCATGATGAGATCGCGGGACGGATTGTGATGGGATTGCGGGACGCTCGGCGATTTGGATCGCGAAGACGTTCGACTACATCAACCACGTTTCTTAACGCTTCCTGCTTAGCGATCTACAAGGGTACGTAGATCCACTCTCCCTCTCGTAGATGCTCATAACCATGGATAGATCTTGCGTGTGCGTAGGAATTTTTTTGTTTCCCATGCAACGTTCCCCAACAATGGCATCATGAGCTAGGTCTATGTGTAGATGAGATCTCGAGTAGAACACAAAGAGTTTGTGGGCGTTGATGCTTAGATTGCTTCCTCCCTTGGTCATGTTTTGGTTCAACGGTATTGTGGAATGAAGTGGCCCGGACCAACCTTACTCGTACGCTTACGAGAGACCGGTTCCATCGACTGACGTGTAACTTCGTTGCACAAAGATGGTTGGCGGGTGTCTATTTCTCCTACTTTAGTTGGATCGGATTCGACAAAGGTGGTCCTTGAGAAGGTTGAAAAGCAACTTATGTATCACCGTTGTGGTTTTGCGTAGGTGAGAATTGTTCTTGCTAGATACTCGTAGCAGCCATGTAAAACATGCAACAACAATTAGAGGACGTCTAACTTGTTTTTGCAGGGTATGTTGTGATGTGATATGGCCAATTACATGATGAGATATATGTGATGTATGAGATGATCATTTGTTGTATAGAATATCACGACTTGCATGTCGATGAGTACGACAACTGGTAGGAGTCATAGGGTTGTCTTTAATTATTGTATGACCTGCGTGTCAATCATTAAGCACTATATAATGCTTTACTTTATCGCTAAACGGTAGCAATAGTAGTAGAAGCATGGTGGGCGCGACAACCCCGATGGCGACACGTTGATAGATATCAAGATGATGGAGATCATGGTGTTGTGCCGGTGACGATGGAGATCATGTCGGTGCTTTCGAGATGGAGATCAAAAGCACAAGTTCATGGCCATATCATGTCACTTATGATTTGCATGTGATGTTAATCCTTTTATGCACCTTGTTTTGCTTAGGACGATGGTAGCATTATAAGGTGATCCCTCACTTAAATTTCAAGATAAATTGTGTTCTCCCAGAGTGTACACCGTTGCGAAAGTTCGTCGTGTCGAGACACTACGTGATGATCGGGTGTGATAGACTCTACGTTCACATACAACGGGTGCAAGCCAGTGTTGCACATGCAGAACACTCGGGTTAAACTTGACGAGCCTAGCATGTACAGACATGGCCTCGGAACACAAGAGACCGAAAGGTCGAACATGAGTCATATAGTAGATATGATCAACATGATGATGTTCACCATTGAAACCGCCTCAACTTACGTGATGATCGGACTTGAGTTGGTGAATTTGGATAATGTATCACTCGAATGACTGGAGGGATGTCAATTTGAGTGGGAGTTCTTAAGTAATATGATTAATTGAACTCATTATCATGAACATAGTCAGTAGTGTCTTTGCAAATTATGTTGTACATTACTAGCTCACGCTGTAGCTCCCTTGAATTTTTATATGTTCCTAGAGAAGTAAGTTGAAAGATAATGGTAGCAATAATGCGGACTGGGTCCATGATCTGAGGATTGTCCTCATTGCTGCACAGAAGGCTTATGTCCTTAATGTACCGCTCGGTGTGCCACCCCCTCAAATGGCGAATGTGGATGTTCTGAACATCTGACAGTCACGTTCTGATGACTACTTGATAGTTTAGTGCGTCTTGCATTACGGCTTAGAATTGAGGCTCCAAAACGTTTTGAATGTCACGGAACATATGAGATGTTCTAAGAGCTAAATTTGGGATCTCACGCTCGTGCCCGTGTTGTGAGATATGAGATCTCCAACAAGATTCTTTGCCTGCAATATGAAGGAGAATAGCTCAATCATTGGGCATGTGCTCAGATTGTCTGGGTACTACAATCGCTTGAATTGAGTGGGAGTTGATCTTTCAGATAAGATAGTGATTGATATAGTTCTCCAAGTCACTGTCACTAAGCTGCTAGAGCTTCGTGATGAACTATGAAATGCCAGGGATAGAAATGATGATCCCTCAGCTATTCGCGATGTTTGACACTGTGAAGGTAGAAATCAAGAAGGAGAGTCAATTGTTTATGGTTAGTAAAACCACTAGTTTTGAGAAGGGCAAGGGTAAGGAAGGAAACTTCATGGATGGCAAGTCAGCTGTTGCTCCAATGAAGAAACCCAATGTTGAACCCAAACCCGATACTAAGTGCTTCTATTATGAGGAGAACGGTGGCTGAAGTGGAACAACCCTAGATACTTGGTAGATAAGAAGGCTGGCAACATCGACAAAAGTATATTTGAGGTATTTGTTATTAATATATACCTTGCTAGTACTCCTAGTAGCACCTGGGTATTGGATACGGTTTCGGTTGCTAAATGTTAGTAACTCAAAATAAAAGCTACGGAATAAACGGAGAACTAGCTAAGGGTGAGGTGACGATGTGTGTTGGAAATGTTTCCAAGGTTGATGTGATCAACATCGCACGCTCTCTCTACCTTCGGGATTAGTGACGAACCTAAATAAATGTTATTTGGTGTTAAGCGTTGAGCATGAACGTGATTAGATCGTGTTTATTGCAACACGGTTATTCATTTAAGTTAGAGAATAATATCTATTCTGTTTACATGAATAATACCTTGAATGGTCATGCACCCAGTGAGAATGGTTTGTTGAATCTTGATCGTAGTAATACACATGTTCATAACATTGATGCCAAAAGCTACAAAGTTAGTAATGATAATACCACATACTTGTGGCATTGCCGCTAAATGTCATATTGGTATAAATCGCATGAAGAAACTCCATGTTGATGGATCTTTGAACTCATTCGATTTCGAATCGGTTGAGACATGCGAACCATGCCTCATGGGCAAGATGACTAGGGACCCCGTTTTCCGGATTGATGGAGCGGGCAAGTGATTTATTGGAAATAATACCTGTTGATGTATGCAAACCAATGAGTCTTATAACGTGCGGTGGATATCATTATTTTCTTACCTTCACTGATGATTTGAGTAGATATAGTGTATATTTACTTAATGAAACACAAGTCTGAATCATTTGAAAAGTTCAAGCAAATTCAGAGTGAAGTTTAAGATCATCGTGACAAGAAGATAAAAATGTCTGCGATATGATCGTGGAGGTGAATAACTGAGTTACGAGTTTGACATACAACTTTAGACAATGTGAAAGTCGTTTCACAACTCACGCCACCTGGAACACCATAGTGTGATGGTGTGTCCGAACGTCATAGCGCGCTCTATTGGATATGGTGCGTGCTATGATGTCTCTTATCGTTTTGCTACTATAGTTTTGGGGTTATGCATTAGAGACAACTACATTCACTTTAAATAGGGCACCATCTAAATCCGTTGAGATGACACCATATGAATTATGGTTTGATAGAAACCTAAGCTATCATTTCTTAATGTTTGGGGCTGCGATGCTTGTGTGAAAAAAATGTTTTCACCTAATGAGCTCGAACCCAAAGCGGACAAATGCATCTTCATAGAATACCCTAAGAACAGTTGGGTGAACCTTCTATCTCAGATCCAAGCATAAAATGTTTGTTGCTAAAACTGGGTCCTTTCTCGAGAAAGAGTTTCTCTCGAAAGAATTGAGTGGGAGAAAGATAGATCTTGATGAGGTTGTTGAACCTTTGCTTCAACCAGAGAGTAGCGTAGCGCAGAAAGATGTTTCTGTGGAACCTACGTCAGTTGAAGAGGAAGTAAATGATGATGACCATGAAGCTCCGGATCAAGTTACTATCAAACCTCGTAGGTCGACAAGGATGCGTACTGCTCCTGAGTGGTACGACAACCCTGTCTTGGAGGTCATGTTGTTGGACAACAATGAACCTACGAGCTATGGAGAAGTGATGATGGGCATGGATTCCGACAAATGGTTAGAGGCCATGAAATCCGAGAAAGGATCCATGTATGAAAACCAAGTATAGACTTTGGTAGACTTGCTCGTTCGACGACAGGTTGTCGAGTACAAATGGACCTTTGAGATGAAGACAGACGCTGATGGTAAATGTCACCATTTATAAAGCTCGACTTGTCGCAAAGAAGTTTCTGACGAGTTCAAGGAGTTGACTGCGATGAGACTTTCTCACCCGTAGCGATGCTAAAGTCTGTTGGAATTATGTTAGCAGTTGCTGTATTTTTCAATTATGAAATCTGGCAGATGGATGTCAAAACATCGTTTCCTTCCTTAAGGAAAGGTTGTATGAGATACAACCAGAAGGTTTTGTCGGTCCTAAGGATGCTAAAAGGTGTGCAAGCTTCAGTGATCCTTCTATGAACTGAAGCGAGCATCTCGGAGTTGGAATATACACTTTGATGAGGTGATCAAAGTTTTTTAGTCTATACAAAGTTTATGAGAAACTTGTATTTACAATAAAGTGAGTGAGAGCACTATAGAGTTTCTGATAAGCACATGTGGTTGACATATTGTTGATCGGAAATGAAGTAGAATTTCTGGAAAGCATAAAGGGTTATTTGAAAAGAGTTTTTCAAAGAAAGACCTGGATAAAGCTACATAATTGTTGAGCATCGAGATCTATAGAGTGAGATCAAGAAGCTTGATGAGACTTTCAATAAGTACATACCTTGACAGGATTTTGAAAGAGTTCAAAATGAATAGTCAGAGAAATAGTTCTTGCCTGATTTGTAAGGTGTGAAGTTGAGTGAGACTCAAAGTTCGACCACGGTAGAAAGAGTAAGGACAAAGGTCGTCCCCTATGCTTTATCCATAGGCTCTGTATAGTATGCCATGCTGTGTACCGCACCTGTGTGTGCCTTGCCATGAGTCCGTCAAGGGGTACAAAAGTGATCCAGTAGTGGATCACTAGACAGCGGTCAGGATTCTCCTTAGTAACTAGAGGACTAAGGAAATATTTCTCGATTATGGAGGTGATAAAGAGTTCATCGTCAAGGGTTACGTCGATGCAAGCTTTAACACTAATTTGGATGACTCTGAGTAGCAATCTAGATACGTATACTAGAGCAGTCGTTTGGAATGGCTCCAAGTGGAGTGTGGTAGCAGTGTCTACAGTGTGACATAGAGATTTGCAAAGTACACACGGATCTGAATGTCATAGACCCGTTGACTAAAATACCTCTCTCACATGCGAAGCATGATCGAGCCCTAGAACTCATTGGGTGTTGGATTCATAACAATGTGAATCACATGGTGATGTGAACTAGATTATTGACTCTAGTGCAAGTGGGAGACTGTTGGAAATATGCCCTAGAGGCAATAATAAATTAGTTATTATGATATTTCCTTGTTCATGGTAATCGTTTATTATCCATGCTAGAATTGTATTGATCGGAAACTTAGATACATGTGTGGATACATAGACAACACCATGTCCCTAGTATGCCTCTAATGGACTAGCTTGTTGATCAAAGATGGTCAAGGTTTCCTAGCCATGGACATGTGATGTCATTTGATAACGGGATCACATCATTAGGAGAATGATGTGATGGACAAGACCCAAACTATAAACGTAGCATATGATCGTGTCAGTTTATTGCTACAGTTTTCTGCATGTCAAGTATATGTTCCTATGACCATGAGATCATGCAACTCACTGACACAGGTGACTGGGTGACTATAAAGGTGCTCTATAGGTATCTCCGAGGGTGTCTGTTGGGTTGGCATGGATCAAGACTGGGATTTGTTACTCCGTGTGACGGAGAGGTATCTCAGGGCCCACTCGGTAATACAACATCACAACAAGCCTTGCAAGCAATGTGACTAAGTGTTAGCCACGGGATCTTGTATTACGGAATGAGTAAAGGGACTTGCCGGTAACGAGATTGAACTAGGTATAGAGATACCGATGATTGAATCTCGGGCAAGTAACATACCGAAGAACAAAGGGAATAGCATACGGGATTAACTGAATCCTTGACATAGAGGTTCAACCGATAAAGATCTTCATAGAATATGTAGGAACCAATATGGGCATCGAGGTCCCGCTATTGGTTATTGACCGTAGAGGTGTCTCGGTCATGTCTACATAGTTCTCGAACCAGCAGGGTCTGCACACTTAAGGTTCGATGACGTTTCGGTAGTATAGAGTTATGTATGATGGTGACCGAAAGTTGTTCGGAGTCCTGGATGAGATCCTGGACATCACGAGGAGCTCTGGAATGGTCCATAGGTAAAGATTGATATATAGAAAGTCCTGTTTTGGTCGCCGGAAAAGTTTCGGGCTCATCGGAGTGTACCGAGAGTGCCGGGAGGGTACCAGAGGACCATCGGGAGGGGTGTCACGCCCCGAGGGGTCTCATGGACTGTGGGAGGAGACAAACCAGCCCCTGGTGGGCTGGACAAAGCCTCCACTAAAGCCCATGAGGTTTGAGAAGGAAAAAAAATCCAAAGATGAAGAGATGGAAAGAGTTTTCAAGTGGAAAGGAGGAATCCTACTCCTAATAGGATTGGAGTAGGACTCCTCCACCTCCAATTTCGGCTAGATCTTGAGGGTTTGAGGTTGCCTCCTCCCCTTCCTCCCTCCTATATATACTAGAGGATTTAGAGGGGAAAGCTAACCCTAATTGCCACGTGCTGCCCTCTTCTTCCTCTAGATCGTTTTCTTCTCTAGATCGGTTTTCAGCGGTGCTTAGGCGAAGCCCTGTTGGAATTCCTCCACCACCATCGCCGCAATACCGTCACGTTGCCGGAGAACTTGTCTACCTCTTCGCTACCTCTTGCTGGATCAAGAAGGCGGAGATCGTCATCGAGCTGTACGTGTGCTGATCGCGGAGGTGCCGTCCGTTCGACGCTAAATCGGAAGGACCGTGATCAAGATCGCGAGACGATTCGTGATTGGATCGCGGGACGGATCGTGATGAGATCGCGAGACGGATCGTGATGAGATCGCGGGACGGGTCGTGATGGGATCGCGGGACGCTCGGCGATTTGGATCGCGAAGACGTTCGACTACATCAATCGCGTTTCTTAATGTTTCCCGCTTAACGATCTACAAAAGTACGTAGATCCACTCTCCCTCTCGTAGATGCTCATCATCATGGATAGATCTTGCGTGTGAGTAGGTAAATTTTTGTTTCCCATGCAACGCTCCCCAACAGTTTATAGTTTGGGTCTTGTCCATCACAACATTTTCCCAATGATGTGACCCCGTTATGAAATGACATCTCATGTTAATGGCTAGGAAACCTTGACCATCTTGTATCAACGAACTAGTTTACAAGAGGCATACCAAGGACACAATGTTGTCTATATATCCACACATGCAGTGTGTTTTCAATCAATACAATTATAGCATGGATAATAAACGGTTATCATGAACAAGAAAATATAATAATGATCATTTTATTATTGTTTCTATGACATATTTTCAACACATTATAACCATTGAAGATGCCCGTGATGACAACCTCTCTGACTAAGGGTGGGATTTTGAGAGTGAAAACGTTTAGCCCGAGTCACATTCAACTTAAAAAATGGCTTAATTGAGCATACGTGGACCTGCATAGGAAATCAATAGATGTACCAGCTATTTTTCTTTCAACATATTTGCTGCAATTTTAACTTCATGTGGTTGTAAACTATGATAGTGCATTGTAAAATTGCATGACTTATTTGTTTAATCATGTCCAATGTTTTATTTCCATTTGTATAGTAGTAGAATTATATGCATAGAATGTCAAACAGAAAAAATTCGATAAAAATCCAATGAGACAGACGAAATGGATCGGCTGGCTGGACGCACTGCCCATAAATGCGTGGACCAGTCCGTTTACCGTTGAATGAAGGTAGGGGCCCTGCTACTTGCACTGCCCACAGAGGATCCGGGGAGGAGGAGGAGCGCGCACGGGCACGGCTACCGGTTGTTGGCGGGCGGGTAACCCAAAACGAAAAGGGAACGCCCCTGTCCGTCCGTCTGTCAGTCAGTCAAGCGTGAACGGCGTGAGCACCGTGGTTCGCCGGACGACAGCCAGTACTGGTACCAGGAAGCCAGCGCGTCACGTCACGGGCGCGGCTGAAAGCCACCGTCGAGGGCGCCAAGGAAACGGGAGTGCCTTCCAAGGCCACCGTTTTTTCTCCTCCTCCCAGTCCCAGCAGCAGCACCAACAGCCCGCCCACGCCCACGCCACGGCACAAGCACAGCCAGAAACCACCAGATAACGCAGCGCACCGCACCGCACCGCAACGCACGCGACCAGACCACACCGCGGTGGAGAAGGAGGAGAGCTCCGGCCGGCAGCAGCAGGAAGTCTGGCCGAGGAGCCACCGTAGGTGAGCCGAGCTGAGCTCCTGGCCATTTCGTCCTCGCCGACGCCCGATTTCTGTAGCTTATTTATCAGTAGCTGACGTGTATTTGCCGCCGGCCGGCCCTTCTTCTGTTGAGCTGCTGCAGGGGGCTATAGCAGTAGATTGGAAGGGACGGAGAGCATGGAGGAGCCGTCCATGGTCGACCCGCCGCGGATCTTCTGGAAATCCAGGAGGAGGCCGTCGTCAGGTAGGGGTGCTCCTCCCCTCCTTGCTGCTTCAAATCCTTTGAGCAAACGTCTTCAACTCTCGAATCCATCCTGATTTGAACTGCGCCTTTCCTTCTTCTTTTTCTTCTTCTTCTTCTAATAACAGTATAAGATACTGTTCTATTCTCTTACAAATATTATAGGAACCCGTGTTCCTCACCCATTCCCCATCTCCCCGACAACCGTTTCGGCAAATTTCAGTCCAGATCTATGCTACTCCTGCCATTTGTTCTTCGAAACTTACACAGAATCGTACGCCAGCTCGGTTTACAGCTCGGAATCTCCTTATGTTCCTCGGCTCTTCACTAGCCTCGTCTGCCTCGGCAGAAATTATTTCCTTCCTTTTTCTTCCTCGGTTCTTTCTAGGGATGTTCATCCGTTTTCGCACGGCACCGGGACATTCCAGCAGTGAGATATTGCGTGAGGAAACGGATTGACGACTGCCACCTCACGCAGACGAATCAACACGAGTAAGAAAATCGCAGTTTCCGCCCACACGCTAGTCACGCTGCCGGCCGGCGCAACTGATTCTTCGTTGTATATTTATAATTAATTAAGCAACGGCCTCGCGCAAGCAGAGGTCGTTCAGAGCTTCAGACCATGGTTAGATTGGGGGTTGGGTGGGTGCTGTGCCGATGTAGTGCCCTTGCTTGCCTTCGCCGGCAAGATCTCTGCAGGCCGGCAGCTGCAGCTGCTACCCAGTAATGGTCGTGGTCGTGCGAATATGCTCGCAACAAGAAACCGTATCCCCTTCAGTAACTTTGCTGTTGTTGGGATGAGCTTTTGAGGCCCCCTCCTCTGAATATCACTACTATTTCCTTCGTTCATAAATATTTGTCTTTCTAAAGATTTCACTATGGAATACATACGAATGTATATAGACATAATTTAGAGTGTAGATTCATTCATTTTATTTTGTATGTAGTCTATAATTAAATCTCTACAAAGACAAATATTTAGAAACAAGGGAGTAGTATTCTGTCTTGGGCAATGCAGCGAGATGCTCCTCAGGAGCAGGGGAAGCTTGGCTGTGAGGGCAGCAACCAACGAGGCTGTAATTTCTTCTGAGAAAAAGAGGGCTGCAATTTTGGTAATACAACTACTAGATGACAGAGGGTGAGTGCGATAGGCTGAGATATCTATGGCCTTAATTCTCTGACTTCATAGAATACTAGTATTGTTTATGGCGCGACCCGAGGCTCGAGAGATGCGCGTGTTTGGTGACCACTCACACTTATTTTAGAGTTCATGTCAGAATGTTACAGTAAGTAGGTTAATCTAATGGCAACGACCAAATTACCTTTTCTGAACCTGCTAATGTTGACCAGTAAGCTACCGTGTATGTAGGCAAATCAGTTTGCTCTTAGTGTGTAACCAACGAACATATAAAGAGTTAAATTGTTTCAGCAGATCTGGCAGGGAATTCCTTGTATATTATTACGGTATGTGTTGTAAGCTGTCGCTATCTATCACAGCCCTCTCTTGCTTCACTTCCTTGTCAAGGAGAGTGCATACAGCTTGTTGAAGTGCATCCAAGTTCCAAATGGCAGCAAAACTCACTCTCACCTATCACCACTCCACCAATTATCCACTGAAAAAACGTCTAGCTGATCATATTCTAGTGCCAGTGGCCATGTAAATAGACACGAATCATTTTGGTCAGTCTTGATATCAATGCAAAAAGGTGGAGCGCGCGGTCCCTTTACTATATTAAACAAGAATCATTTTTGGTCGTGTTTCCTTTTCAAGTTATTGATGTCAACGTGCACCCATGATTGAAACCATACCCCCTTCAGTAACTTGCTGCTGTACAATCACCTTTTCAGTCCTCTTCCTCTGAATTCCTCTAGTATTCTGTTTCGGGCGAGGCAATGGAAAGGCTCTTCAGGAGGAGCAGTAACAACGCAGCAATTTCTTAGGACAAAAGAAGAGGGCGACTGTGATAGACTGAGATATCTATGGTCCATATTGGCTTCATATAATACCGATTGTTTACAGCATAACGTGAGGCTCGAGACAGTTTATTTGGAGTTGCTGTCAGAATGTTACTTTAATTAGGCCGGTCTGATGATACTGACCAGATAAACTATTTCTGAACCTGCCAATGTTCATTGTTTTTTATATAGCTTCATCATTCATGCCGAATGGTCTGAACCTGCCAATGTTGACCGTGTTAGTAGATCAGTTTGCTCATACTGTATAACTCATGAACAGATAAAAAGATAAATTGTTTCCACTTCTATCCTCTCCAGAGCTTCTGAGATGGTCTGTTAATAGATCTGGCAGGGAATTGCTTGCATTATACAGTATGTCTAAGCTGTCGTTATCTATGCTTTGCTTCCTTGTCAAGGATAGTAGATACAGACTGAAGTACATCTGATTATCTGAGTTCCAAATGGTAGCAAAACTCACTCTGATATATTACTCCACCAGTTATCCACCAAAAAAACAGCTGATCATTTTCAAATTCTAGTGCCAATGGTCAGGTATATCAGTCAGTATATATATGCACTACATTTTGCTGGGGTAAATGTACTGACTACTGACTCACTCAATCTGACTTAACAATCTGTATGTTCCAGCCAATGGCCGGAGCTTGCAAGCACAAGAACATAACAATGAGGCCGCTGCCACCGAAGAGGCAGCAGCAGACACTCTTCCGGCTCAAGGAGAAGCCATGAAGATTGATGACGCAAATGCAGCAAGCACTACCACAGAGGATGATGCTCATCAGGCAGATCCAATGGCTAACCTATCCGAGAAGCGAAAGGCGCTCTTTGAGCCCCTGGAGCCGATCAACGGCAAGCGCAGCTCCGCTGACATGCTGCTCCCACCACCAGACTTCGAGCCTGCATCGTATCCCAAGGGATGGCTGGTTGGTAAGAAGCGCAAGCTCGTCAATGTCGATGTGGTGGAGAGCATGAGGAGGATAGCGATCCTGGAAATGAACAGAAAGGTTCATGTTCTTGCTAATTATTTGCCACCACATGCTAGCATAATATCATGCTGGGTATATGCCATACTGTTTTTCTCTGGTAACTGCATACATGACCGAGGCCTGAAATCGAGCATGAAACACTAACTTTATCATTAACTTATGATGGCATGTGCATTATTCTAGTGCAGCTAAGGTAATTAGGCATTTTTGTTATGTTGCGAAATTTGCATCATAGGTTGATAAATATTATCATGTAAAATATCTCGTAAAATGGCATGGCAGGACCGTGAAATCGGCGGGCTCAATGAACAGCTAGAGGAGGACTCCCGCGTGCTGGAGCTTCTGCAGAAGCAGCTCACGGACGAGCGCAGGAAGCGGTCGGAGATCGAGAAGGAGAACTCCATGCTTCAAGAGCAGGTGTCCATGCTGATGAGCATGCTCGACGAAAACGAAGCCTTTGACGAGGAAGGAGAAGAGGTGCCACCGCCCGACTCCTCCTTCGATTAAGCATTTCCGACAACTGCATGTTTCCCTTTTTAAGAAAAGGCATCTGCAGCGCGTCCATCTTTGGGTACCAATTTGAGAGTATCCCGGAGGTTTCTGTTGGTCTCTTGTGTAGAATTCAATTTATATTATTTCGTTTCATGGTTTGCATTGTGTAGACGAAGGGTGCATGTTTTATTGTTCCTGTTCGTATCTAGGTTTGTTGCAGATGTATGGAGACATTTGCGACGCGTTTTATTTGAAATGCAAGTGTGTGTATATGGTATTACGATTATTTTGCCTGCCACTGCATTTTTTTTCTTCATATTTCGAACTCGGCATGACATACGATCTACAAATGTGATGCACTAGCGTCATAAACAAATGCCAAGATGGCTCGCAGGTGCATTGACGAGTATCAGGGCTTCTCCAACGGTCCATATCACCCTTACACGGCAGCAAATGAATGGCATGCCAGGAAAAAATAGACTAAAGATTGTGAAACATTTGCTGGCAGGAGAAACAATCCAGACACACTTAACAAGGCCAAAGTAACGAGATGCAGTAGTTGAATGATCTTGGAGGGTTGGTATAATACTCTACCTGAGAAGCTGTTACTTTGTGGATACTTTGTGTGAAATTTTCCACATCGCTCCTCTTTGCAATAGCCTTAGTATCGGCTTGTTCGAGATGCCATCACAGACCAATGGAAAAAAAAATACTATGAGCAAAATGTACTCCCTCTGTTCACTTTTATAAGGCGTTGGAGAAGTTTCAGACAACATGCAAATTAGTTTAATCTTAGTTGTCCAAAACTACTTACAAAAGTGAACGGAGGGAGTAGTAAACATTAAAATGGGGTTGCGCAAAGTTCAGTTGTTGCCAAATGAGTCATGTAAGTTTACAGACAGGGGACCAAAACAAGTCCGAGAAGAAACAGTTCCTCATGATTGAACATTTCCAAATCCGGAGTGCTAATCGAAGTTCCCTTAACCCTCTGCTATGTCGAACAAAAACTCTGACATAGATGGTATGCGCGGGAGGTTTTCCAACATTTCCGCAAACTCTAAGGAATCCTTTCTAGAGATGGCAGGTGGTCCTGTGCCACCATCCACGGTTCTCCCACCACGTGCCCGCTGTTCTTCGTCTTCGAAACAAAATCCGAGTTCCACGTCAAAGGCATCATAACCTACTTCTCCTGCAACAATGGTATCATTGCGCTCAGGAACAGACACGGTGGATTTCGCTGTGCCATCCTCAATCAAATTGCAAAGCGAGTCCACTCTTGCCATCAGATATTTCTCATCCGCGGATGGCAGGCCATGTGTATCGCTTAAAAGGCTCTCAGCAATCTCCAGAAATTCTTTTGGCACCGCGGGGCTGACATGATTACATAAATTGAGGTTCTTTTGTTCTTGAGCAACAATTTTTGCTTGGGCATCTGAAGCAGCGGCACCTGAGAAAAGCTTACTGTTAAAGGAAAATAATCTACAAGATTGCAAGTGTGGCATGGAAGCATGCCAGCCTCAGGACTTTGTCTAAAGAAGGGCATACTTACCTAAGTTCAATGGCTGATGATGCTTCACCCCATTCCTTTGGATCACTGAAGAAGCATCCCATGGTGACACATGATGTGCGAACATGGATGAAGGGTCGTCACAATCATTTGGATTTCCATATATAGAGCTTACATTTCCAATAAATGGAGAATCTGGTATGGTAATTGGTTGTCGGCTCAGCTCATTTAGTCGCTCATCACACTGAATAAGCTTTTCAAAAAATTTGCTCAACAAACTCGAAGAGCAACGCAAAATATGCCTCCTGCATTTAGAGCATTTAAAAGTTAACTTCAGCTCAACACAGTAAATGATAAAGTTGAATAAAACAGAAACAACTAGCGGCAAGGTCTACCAAAAAAGCAATACAAGTGCAGAACACAATTACACCATAAATCACAGCGACAACTTGCAACCTTCATCTTTGAACACTGATCTTTACATACGTGTTATTGTAGAACATTAGATAATGCACTAGTGCTTCACCTGTGCATGCTTGCTTGTCCACAAGTGAAATCTGGTGCCACCTGCCATAACGTATGTTTTCTTGGTTGAGGATCGGTCTCTTGAAAGAAAATGGGTGGCCGAGACAGCTTCAAAAAGAGTGGAAACTCGTTTGAGGCAATAATAATTGATAGGTACGCAAACAAGCAATAAAAAGAATCGCAAGAACTAACCAACAGATCCAAGGTGCCATCTCCCTCCTCAGGGCAAGTTGCCTTTAGAGCAGTAACATGTAACCACTGGAGCTCTATCTTACTCTTAAGACCATCGTTCAAAACTTCCCAGACAAGCTTATGCTTTGCATAGTAGCATTTTGCAACCAAATCACCTTCATACTGTGATGTGTACTGTATAAAAGCAAAAGAAATAATGTTTTGGTTAGGCAGTACTTATGGAAAGCTTCTAGATACTTGTTACAGATAATAACATATATACTGAGTATAACAAAAGAGGAAATGGCTTACCTCCCAATCACCAATTTTAAGAAAGTTTGCAGGAAAATTTGAAGCTTTTAGTCGTTCACCGGTTGTAGGAGCCCCAGATTTGACATCTTTCTTTAAGGGAGGCTTGGAAACAATATTTTTCATGGCAGAACGGTCCTCGGTAGAGTTTTCCTTTGAAAGACATGTCCTAACAAGATTTACAAAAGATGGGCTCTTTTTCAATCGTAGACCCAGTGGGAGCGGTTCATTAATTATGTCGACAAACATATCCTGCAAAACATCATGTCTCTACTCAGAATAAGGATCAATACAAAGATATGGATTTCTATGTAAATGAACAGATACACTTATTAACCAAACACTATATAATTAGTTGGAGTGGTAGAGATATTATTAATCAAAACCAGTCATATCATATTTTGCAAAGTTTGCGGTAAATAATTAAACACATTTATCTTTTATGGAGTCAATCTATCACCGAGAGAGTTTGCTCAATTGGATTTGGACAAAAGGAGCATGCACAAGGGATTTTAAGATTTTTACTCCATATTTGAGATATCTAATTATGATTCTACGCAGTGAAACCTGAAATCGACAAACAACGTCATGTAAGACAAGGCAAAACATTAGCTTCAGTACTTCATTTTCCCCCTCTTCCGATGAGTTCAACTTCCTATCTGAATTCCTCAAATGCAAGATAATGGGTACAATTTGAATTCTACAGCAACTACATAATCTTTCTGTCCCTGTATTAAACCGCATCTACTTGCAGCGGAGGCAGAAGAAGTGGCGGTGGCTGCGCCGACCCAAATTCCTCAAAAGCAAAAATAACGGTATAATTTAAATTCTACGCCAACGACAAAATCTTCTGCCGTCATATTTAATACACTAAAATCCCAATCCCCATCTACCGGCAGTGAAGCATAACCGGGGGTCGCTGCGCCGTCCCGAATTCCTCAAAAGAAAAAAAATAACAGGCATAATTTGAATTCTACGTCAACGACAAAATCTTCACGCCATCATACTATAAAAACACTAAAACCCTAAACCCCATCTACCTGCAATGGAAGCAGAAGCGGCGGTGGCTGTGCTGTCCCGAATTCCTCAAAAGAGAAAAACGGGTATAATTTGAATTGTACGCCAACGACAAAATCTTCGTGCCGCCATATTAAAAATACTAAAACCCCATCTATACCTGCAATGGAAGCTGAAGCGGCGGTGGCTGCGCCGTCCTGACGCGCTTCTGAGTGGCCTCATTCCCATCGATGAACCCCTCCTCCTCCTCCAAGGCGCCCGCCGGCGATGGAAGGGGAACGACGGCCGCCGCGTGGCTTGCACGTCGCTTCCTCCGCGACCGGCCCGGGGGCTGCACCATGCCGACGTCCCTAAAACCCTGGACCCTAGGAGAGGAAGGCCTGGATCGGATCATATGGAAGAAGGGATGGCGACGGAGGAGGAGGAGCGGGGAGGGGCCTGGCGGCGGAACACGGCGCTGGATCCGGCGCTCCTGGTTATCATCTGGGACGCGGGGACGCGGCTAGGTTGGTTCACGTGAAGGCTGATGGGGCTCGTGAGGGTGGACTAGGTAGTTGGGGCGAGGTACGGCGTGCCGCCGATCGGTTCCTTGTGCGTCGCCGCACGGAACGCCCCGCGACGCTCGGCGTGCGTCTCGGTCGGTTGCGGGTTGCCACCAGCTTAACGTTTGCACGGCCCTAGTTTGGAAAGAAAAGCGCTAACGCTTTGCCCGGGCTGCACCACGCAGCTGCTGCTGGTGTGGCTCGTCACGTTTGCGCTTGTCCACATTTCTCTCTCTTTTTTTGGAAAAGTTTGTACATGTTTCTCTGGATGTATGTGGACGTGGATGCGTCTTTCGCCGTTTTGCTAGTTTCCAGTGGACAGGAGCCAAGTGGCGGCCGCCGGGGGCCTGACGAGGCGAGCCGGCCGTGGACGTTGGAGAAGGACGGACGGAGTCGAGACAATGCCACGGAACACCGGTGTGGTTACCGTGCCCTCAAAGGGCGACGCAGAGTCGAGCCATGTTGGATACACGAAGCTACCAAAGCCACGAGCCGGGACGCCACCTCGAGGGCATTGACCCAACGGCGAGGCGAGGAGATCCACCGAGAATCTCACAACACCGAGGGCAAGCAGACCACCATAATGAACCGGGGGAAAGCATGTTGAAGAGTGTCACTAACATGGTTGAAAGGTGTCAAATAGCCAAGACTATGCGACGAGCCTGTTGTGTCACCGACGAAGCCAAAAGGAGGCGCACAACAGAAACCATGCAACACCTTAGTTGGAAGGTAACACACAATCAAGACCACCTTCTAACACTACTGGAAAAAGGCTTATTTGTCCCGGTTCCAGAGGCCTATCTGTTCCGGTTCTGGACCCAGGACTAAAGCCCATGACCTTTAGTCCCGGTTCACTTACGAACCGGAACAGATGGGGCTACACGTGGCCGCTCCGCCGAGCCCAGTCAGGAGGGCCTTTGGTCCCAGTTGGTAACACCAACTGAGACCAAAGAGCGTCCACGCGTCAGCAGCTGAGTAGCTGTTTTTTTGAAAGAGGGGGGTGAGGGGTTGAGGGTTTTGGAGGGTTAATTTAGGGGTTTCATATATTTTGTTAGCTAGTTAATAGGGAGAAGTGACCTCTTTTATCTCCGTGCTTGGTCGCGACGCTACGTACTATACGTATAGAGAGAACATATAACACTATTTAATCATCATTTTCGTCAATGAGACATCATATAACAAGTTAGTCACTAGTCATAATCATAATTCCTCCTCCTCCTCCTCATCAACTCTAACACATTGTAGCACATAATAACACATTGTACCTAGGACCTAGTCCTCTCTCATAGGACCTACTCTACTCTTTCTTAGGTACAATATCATAAAACAAGATAGACCCTGACTCTCCATTATGAAAAATGGAGATCATCCTGTTTCTCATTCTTGGTATACGCACAATGTTGCTTCCAAGTAGCTTTCTACGATTGACCATACATTTTTTGTAATCTTTGATTGTCATGTCTTCGTCGGTTTTAGAAATTCGGTATGAACAGGAGTGATGCGTAGGCTGACCTGGCCATGGTGGCCCTAAGCTCATAACAATAACGCGACCTCTCGGAAACATCAGATGAGACACACAATCCTTCAGAATTTTCTGTTGAAAAACATAGTAATAACTTTATAGTTAGCAATGTAGTTTAGTTTTAGAAAAATTTATGCAAAAAATGCACGGATGTCGTAATAGTGGAAATTCTTACCATGCAATCTTCATGAATGTTACTGTAGTTCACCACGTGCACTAGTGGCACGCATTGACCATAATGTGGAGGAGTTTAATAATAGCTATTGTAATTCTCAAGATGACTAAGAAATGCGGTAAGATGATCTTTCTTCTTATAAGTTAATTCTGCTTTATCACTGTAGTAGTAGATTCTGTCTACCATCTTTCGTACATTTTAAAGAATGAAAATAAGCTGTCAATGCAAATAAGTTGTCAACTATTTTTAAATAAACAATATAAATTACTTAATAAATATGGTTGTGAAACTCACATAATGGTAGAACTGGAGGCGTCTGCACATCGACCCAGATGTCGATATTACCTTTAATTTCATCTTCCGAACGAATATCAAAGGTGATAAGTAGGCTCAAATGCATAAGCCTTGCATAGTGCTCTTCAAGTTTTGCATTCAAAATAGCAGTAGGTGTCCGAATGGTACAATTTTACCGCAAAAGTAAAACCATGCTCGGTCCTCAAGTGAACTATCTTTACCTCCATAGTTTTTTTAGTATTGAAACCAAACTTATCCAAGACTGCAATTCTTACATGGCAGGAGATACGCTAGTAGAATAGTAAAAAATTAAAATTATAAGTTGAAGCAAAAGTAGCAGAACTCATGCTTAATTACGAAAAAAGACTTGTCGTTGTGACTTACTGTATCCACTTCGAAGGCATCCAGCATGATGCTGAAGCGCCTACCATCAACTAGGAAAGGCTTGTCACACAGGTCGCGCTCGTCTTCGCAGTATTCGCACATAGAGAATTCCCTTTCGTCGTCAGACATTTACTATTTTCATAGTTGAAACATTTAAAATCGATCGAAGGAAACTACGAGAAAACTGATCAACACACAGATCCCTATTACTCAATATGCAACGGGTTGACTTTAGGTCCGTCGAGTCTTTCCTTCCTAAACTCTCATCTCACGTAATGGTGGGCACTCCCTCTGATATTGCGACCGTCGGTGATGGTGGCTCCTCCATTCCCCAGAATGCATTACACCAAAATGTCTAGCACACTGAAACGAAGGAGAAGCGACCCCCACGACAACAGTCGGGATTCTTCCTCTCATAATATATATATATATATATGTGTGTGTGTGTGTGTGTGTGTGTGTGTGTGTGTGTGGACACTCTCCCTCATTGAAAGACACACAAGGAGCCGAAACAGATCTAAAGTCAACCCGTTTCATATATGGAGCAATGACATAGAAAAAATTCCCTATGTTTTACCGGAATGACTTGCAAATCACAAATACATTTATAATGAACTCGAATATAATATCACTAATACATCATCCGGAATAATCCAGTTCAAGAATTACGGCACGCTTTGGATCCTAATGCGTGTGTGACTTTCGGTCCGTCGAGGCTTTCCTTAAGTAACTCTCATATCTCATGGTGTGTTGGTGCGCTCTCTCTCACACTGATATGGTGGTGTATATATGTTGGTGGGCACTCTCTCACAGTAATAGTTCGACCGCCGGTGATGGACGCCCCCCTCTTCTCTTCTTGCGCAATATATCGACGAGTATATCGCAAAGAAGAGAAAAAAGAGGAGGCGCCCCCCCACGACAACAGTCAGGATTCCTCCATCAAGAACACACATGAAAGTCATACAAGGAGCAACGATAGACCGAAAGTCACACATGCATTATACCGATAAAATATCACAAATACATTAATATTTATAATGAACTCGAATATAATATCACTAATATATCATCCCGAATAATCCAGTTAATGCATCATCAAATATTAACTAATACATCTCGAATATTATCATATAAGATCACTAATACAGATCGAATATCCTAGAATCCAAAGTGGAGGACGGTGAACTCGGTTTACTAGCGGTCTCTGAGTCGCTGGCGGTGGACACCCAAAGATAAGGAACCATCACGAGATCATAACTCGGGTGAGATCCCTGAAGGATCTGCTAGGTATTGTCGAATCAGGCGTCCAACGCCGCCATGTAGCGACGGACGTGCTCGTCCTCCTCCCTGACACGGCGACGTACCACCTCCGCGGGTGCCCGCTCCCTCCACACCGAAAGTGGTCCGCGTGACCGTCACCACAGAAGGTCCGGGTCGACGACGAGACCTGGATTCCTCACCAACCTCTGAGCCCGGGAAGGTAGCACCTCCCAATGCTAGCCCGGCGGAGCCCAGTCCCGGACATGGCACCTATCAAGCAGACTCTCGCGGACTACTCGACAACGAGGATGCGGGTCGGGCATCGTCGACAAATTCCTGAGAATATTTTCTTATCGTTTAATCACTATTTTTTCATAAAACCCAAAAAAATTCTGTAATCTAACATACACATACCAATTTTTTCTAAGACTCCTAATAATTAGATAAAACATAAAACAATTAAGACATAAACATTCATCATATAAACATAAACCCTAAGTCTCACACATACTAATTTTTCCTAAGGCTCGCAGCGGGGGTGGCGGTGACGGGGCGGCGACGCGGCGGTGGATTCTAATCTAAGCGCTGAACAACGGCGCCTCCGCGTTCAACACACATACAACCCGGTGACGTCTCCCGCGCCTTGATCCAGCAAGGAGGAGGGAGAGGTTGGGGGAAGAGCTCCAACAGCAGCACGACGGTATGGTGGTGGTGGAGCAGCAAGGTATTCCGACAGGGCTTCGCCTAAGCACTGCGGAGGAGGAAGAAGAGAGGTAGGGCTGCGCCGTGGGAGAGAGAGATCAAATCTTGTCTCAAAACAGCCAAAACCTCAAGTATATGTAGGAGGAGGGAGAGGTAGGTCTGCCTTGGCCCCTCCTTCAAGGAGGAGAGGTTCGGCCGAAGCTAGGGAGGAGTCCACCTCCCACAAGGGAGGTGGATCTCTTCCTTTTGAATTTCCTTTAGCCTTATCTCTTTATCCCTAGCCACATGGGCCTTTCCGGAAGGACTTGGACAGCCCAATAAGGGTTGATACACCTCCTTTAACATCCCACAAAGTCCTTTGGTCATCACACCCCTCCCGGGGGTCCTCCGGCACCCTCTCGGCACTCCCGGTACACTACCGATGAGCCCAAAAACTTTCCGGTGACCAAAACAGGACTTCCTATATATCAATATTTACCTCCGTACCATTCCGGAGCTCCTCGTGATGTCCGGGATCTCATCCAGGACTCCGAACAACCTTCGGTAATCACGTATACCATTTCCCTATAACCCTAGCGTCATCGAACCTTAAGTGTGTAGACCCTACGGGTTCGGGAGACACGTAGACATGACCGAGACACCTCTCCGGTCAATAACCAACAACGGGATCTGGATACCCATGTTGGTTCCCACATGCTCCACGATGATCTCATCGGATGAACCACGATGTCAGGGATTCAATCAATCCCGTATACAATTCCCTTTGTCTACCGGTATGATACTTGCCCGGGATTCGATCGTCGGTATCTCTATACCTTGTTCAATCTCGTTACCGGCAAGTCTCTTTACTCGTTCCATAACACATCATCCCGTGGCTAACTCCTTAGTCACATTGAGCTCATTATGATGATGTCTTACCGAGTGGGTCCAGAGATACCTCTCCGTCATACGGAGTGACAAATCCAAGTCTTGATTCGTGCCAGCCCAATAGACACTTTCGGAGATACCCGTAGTGAACCTTTATAGCCACCTAGTTACGTTGTGACGTTTTGCACACCCAAAGCATTCCTACGGTATCCGGGAGTTGCACATCTCATGGTCTAAGGAAACGATACTTGACATTGAAAAAGCTTTAGCAGACGAACTACACGATCTTGTGCTATGCTTAGGATTGGGTCTTGTCCATCACATCATTCTCCTAATGATGTGATTCCGTTATCAAAGACATCCAATGTCCATGGTGAAAGGACGTGGATGTCGCCTAGAGGGGGGGGTGAATAGGCGCTTTAAAATAATTACGGTTTAGGCTTGAACAAATGCGGAATAAAACTATCGTTTAATTAGTCAAGCACAAAACCTAAAACAACTAGGCTCACCTATGTGCACCAACAACTTATGCTAAGCAAGATATACAACTAGGTGATAGCAAGATATATAACAAGAAACAATATGGCTATCACAAAGTAAAGTGCATAAGTAAAGGGGCTCGGGTAAGAGATAACCGAGGCACGCGGAGACGACGATGTATCCCGAAGTTCACACCCTTGCGGATGCTAATCTCCGTTTGGAGCGGTGTGGAGGCACAATGCTCCCCAAGAAGCCACTAGGCCACCGTAATCTCCTCACGCCCTCGCACAATGCAAGATGTCGTGATTCCACTAAGGGACCCTTGAGGGTGGTCACCAAACCCGTACAAACAAGGTTGGGGCAATCTCCACAACTGAATTGGAGGCTCCCAACGACACCACGAAGCTTCACCACAATGGATTGTGGCTCCGAGGTGACCTCAAATGCTCGGGGCAATCTCCACAACCTAATTGGAGACCCGAAGCTTGCCCGGAGCTTTGCACCACAATGATTGAGCTGCGAGGCACCACCAACCATCTAGGGCGCCAAAGCACCCAAGAGGAACAAGCTCTAGGGTGCACAAACACCCAAGAGTAATAGATTCTCAACTTCTCACTTCCAGGTATCACCGTGGAGAACTCAAACCTATGCACCAAATGCAATGGCAAGGGAACACGGAGTACCCAAGTCCTTCTCTCCCAAATCCCACCAAAGCAACTAATGCTAGGGAGGAAATGAGAGGAAGAACGAAGAACTCCAAGATCTAGATCCAAGGGGTTCCCCTCACTTAGAGGAGAAAGTGATTGGTGGAAATGTGGATCTAGATCTCCTCTCTCTTTTCCCTCAAAAAGGAGCAAGAATCATTGGAGGGATTGAGAGATAGCAAGCTCAAAGAAGGTCAACAATGGGGGGCAAACACGAGCTCAAAGGATTAGGTCCAATGGGGAAGAAGACCCCCTTTTATAGGTGGGAAAAAATCCAACCGTTACCCACTTGCCAGCCCCGCACATTACGGTAGTACCGCAGAACCCACGGTACTACCGTGATGGCTTACGGTACTACCGCAGGGCAGTGCGGTACTACCGCTTGTGTGGTACTACCGCTTGTGCGGAAGTACCTGGCTCTGGCCAAATAGCACTACGACGCTAGCGGTAGGACCGCCATAGCGGTACTATCGCGAGCCCGTGCGGTACTACCGCACGGCTCGGCATAGGCAGGTACTGGAGGCGCACGGAAGTAAAAAATTACTTCCGTGCCAACCTCCGCATAGGAAACTGTGCGAAAAAAGTCCGCACGATAGTACCATGCAGGAATCACGGTACTACCGCAGCAAGGCGGATGTAAAAAAATTACATCCGTGCAACATGCGGTACTGCCGCCCTCGGGGCGGAAGTAAAAAATTACTTCCGTGCCACTTGCGGTACTACCGCTCAGGGGAGCGGTACTACCGCTCGGAGGAGCGGTACTACCGCAAACCTCAGAACAACAACACCAGAATTGTCACAACTTCTGCAAGCGAGCTTCGAATTGAGCAAACTCAAGCTTGTTGGATTCAGGCTGACAAGAGCTATCCAACAGCGACTGGTTTTCTTAAGAAGAGACTGTAAAAGAATGCCAAAGGAGAAGAGATGAGAAACCTCTTACAATTAAGAATCAGCAATAACTCCAACATCGAAAACATCATAGAATATGCATATGGACTCCGTTTTCGATGAACTTGAGCTTGTCATGAAGTTGACCATAAGCTCAAGAAACCTCAAATAGAAAAACCAACCAAGAACCAAGAAATATGATGATTCCAAGAATGCAATGGTTTGAGCTCTCAACGAACGATACGATCAAGCTACTCACTTGAGAGCCCCCTTGGTAGCACGGTTACCTTCCCTATAACCCAGTCTCCCAACTACCACTATGAGACCGGTAAAATAGAAAACCCTATCAAGGTCAAACCTTAGCCTTGCACATAGTCCACTTGATCTAGATGATGACGATCCTGACTTCCTCAAGATGGACCACCTTTCTTGATTGCGTTGGCTTGATGAAGACTAGATGATTGCTCCCCCATATTCCACTATGGGTGAGCTACTATGCGGCACATCTTCACAAGTCCATTGTCACCACAATGGACGGCAAGCTTCAAGTCTGATCTCTCCATGATGCTTCACTTGAACTTGCACACCGCAACCTTGATAATGATCACCACTTGATGTCATCTTACATGGGTTGTATGGGATCTTCCTCTTGATGCAATCCCATGGAAATATGCCTAACCCCACAAGAAACTCTCACAAGGAAATGGGTTAGTACACAAAGCGTAATGGACAATGCTTATCATACCATGGGATCACTTGATCCCTCTCGGTACATCTTGTACGCTTTGTGTGTTGATCACTTGATTCACTCTTTGACTTAGTCTTGATCAACCTTGTATCTTATCTTCTCTCTTCATAAAGATGATGTCTTGAAGGTAATCATGAATGCACACACTATCTTCTTCGTCAAGACATTATTGCAATAAGCTCAACTCTCACATGACCAATCTTAGGATAAACCTTGAATACCACCTTGGTCATCATATAAACTCCTTGAAACCCAACAGATGGACTTCAAGAAGTGCCTATGGACAAATCCTTCGAATATAACTCAAGGCAACCATTAGTCCATAGGGGTGTCATCAATTACCAAAACCACACATGGAGAAATGTGCTCTTACACATGGTCATGAAACCGTGACCATCTATTGATCAACGCGCTAATCAACTAGAGGCTCACTAGGGACACGTTGTGGTCTATGTATTCACACATGCATTCTAGTTTCCGGTTAATACAATTATAGCATGAACAATAGACAATTATCATGAACAAGGAAATACAATAATAACCATTTTATTATTGCCTCTAGGGCATATTTCCAACAACATCCTGCCATACAACCCTAGTAAGGAAATTCCTAATGGTAAAATCCTCCAAAAATACCTACGGAAATTCTTTGGATCAAAGAGGATCCAAGTAAAGTAAGATGTCGAGCACTATGAATCTATGATTTTTTGGGGAACGTTGCATGGGAAACAAAATTTTTCCTATGCACACGCAAGATCTATCCATGGTGATGAGCATCCACGAGAGGAAGAGTGGATCTACATACCCTTGTAGATCACTAAGCGGGAAGCGTTACGAAACGCGGTTGGTGTAGTCGAACGTCTTCGCGATCCAAATCGCCGAGCGTCCCGTGATCTCATCACGATCCATCCCGCGATCCAATCATGATCCGTCCCGCGAACTCATCACGATCCGTCCCGCGAACTCATCATGATCCGTCTCGCGATCTTGAGATCATGCAACTATCGGGTATATGTTCCTATGATCATGTCAAGTATATGTTCAAGTATATGTTCCTATGACCATGAGATCATGCAACTCACTGACACCGGAGGAGTGCCTTGTGTGTATCAAACGTCTCAACATAACTGGGTGACTATAAAGGTGCTCTACAGGTATCTCCGAGGGTGTCTGTTGGGTTGGCATGTATCAAGACTGGGATTTGTTACTCCGTGTGACGGAGAGGTATCTCAGGGCTCACTCGGTAATACAACATCACAATAAGCCTTGCAAGCAATGTGACTAAGTGTTGCTCACGGGATCTTGTATTATGGAATGAGTAAAGAGACTTGCCGGTAACGAGGTTGAACTAGGTATGGAGATACCGACGATCGAATCTCGGGCAAGTAACATACCGAAGAACAAAGGGAACATCATACGAGATTAACTGAATCCTTGACGTAGAGGTTCGACCGATAAAGATCTTCGTAGAATACATAGGAACCAATATGGGCATCCAGGTCCCTCTATTAGTTATTGACCGTAGAGGTGTCTCGGTCATGTCTACATAGTTCTCGAATCCGTAGGGTCTGCACACTTAAGGTTTGGTGACGTCTCGGTAGTATAGAATTATGTATGGTGGTTACCGAAGGTTGTTCAGAGTCCCGGATGAGATCTCGGATGTCACGAGGAGCTCCGAAATGGTCCGTAGGTAAAGATTCATATATAGGAAGTCCTGTTTTGGTCGCCGGAAAAGTTTCGGGCTCATCGGTAGTGTACCGGGAGTGCCGGTAGTGTACCGGGAGACCTCCGGGAGGGGTATTTCGACCCAAGAGGCTTCATGGGCTGTGGGAGAGTGAATATAAGCCCTTAGTGGGCTGGTGGAAACTCCCACACAAGGCCCATGTGGATGGAGAAGAAAACCTAATAGGAAAAGGTGGAAAAAGGAAAAAAAGGGGACGAATCCTAGTCCTACTAGGATTGGAGGAGAGTCCTCCAATCCTAATAGGTTCAGCCGACTCCTATGGGGACTTGGCCTTGTGCCAGCCCTCCTCCTCCCTCCCTCCTATATATATATTGGTGGACTTGGGGTGATTTGCACCTGATTTTACGGCCACGTGCTACCCGTTCCACCGGTGCTCCTCTAGATCGGATTTCCGCAGTGCTTATGCGAAGCCCTGCCGGAATTGCTCCACCACCATCGCCGGAGCGCCGTCATGCTGCCGGTGAACTCTTCCTCCTCTCCACTTCCTCTTGCTGTATCAAGACGGTGGAGATTGTCATCAAGCTGCACGTGTGCTGAACGGAGAGGTGCCGTCCGTTCGGCGCTAGATTGGAAGGACCGTGATCAAGATCGCGAGATGGATCGTGATCGAGATCGCGGGACGGATCGTGATGTGTTTGTGAGATGGATCGTGATGAGTTCGCAGGACGGATCATGATTGGATCGCGGGAAGGATCATGATGAGATCGCGGGACGCTCGGCGATTTGGATCGTGAAGACGTTCGACTACACCAACCGCGTTTCTTAACGCTTCCCGCTTAGCGATCTACAAGGGTATGTAGATCCAATCTCCCTCTCATAGATGCTCATCACCATGGATAGATCTTGCGTGTGCGTAGGAAATTTTTTGTTTCCCATGCGGCATTCCCCAACAGTGGCATCATGAGCTAGGTCTATGTGTAGATGAGATCTCGAGTAGAACACAAAAGGTTTGTGGGCGTTGATGCTTAGATTGCTTCCTCCCTTGGTCGGATTTTGGTTCAGCGATATTGTGAGATGAAGCGGCCCGGACCAACATTACTCGTACGCTTACGAGAGACCAGTTCCCTCGACCGCAACTTGTTGGATGGATGGCTTGCGGGTGCCAGTTTCTCTCACTTTAGTTGGATCGGATTCGACAAAGGCGGTCCTTGAGAAGGTTGAAAAGCAACTAGTGTATCACCGTTGTGGTTTTTTGCGTAGATGAGAATTGTTCTTGCTAGATACCCATAGCAGCCACGTAAAACATGACAACAATTAGAGGACATCTAACTTGTTTTTGCAGGGTATGTTGTGATGTGATATGGCCAATTACATGATGTGATATATGTGATGTATGAGATGATCATGTGATGTATAGATTATCACAACTTGAATGTCGATGAGTACGGCAATCGGCAGGAGCCATAGGGTTTTCTTTAATTATTGTATGACCTGCGTGTCAATCATTAAGCGCTATGTAATGCTTTACTTTATCGCTAAACGGTAGCAATAGTAGTAGAAGCATGTTGGGCGCGACAATCCCGATGGCGACACGTTGATGGAGATCATGGTGTCTTGCCGGTGACGACGGAGATCATGCCGGTGCTTTCAAGATGGAGATCAAAAGCACAAGTTCATGGCCATATCATGTCACTTATGATTTGCATGTGATGTTAATCCTTTTATGCACCTTGTTTTGCTTAGGATGACGGTAGCATTATAAGGTGATCCCTCACTTACTTTCAAGATAAATTGTGTTCTCCCCGAGTGTGCACCGTAGCGAAAGTTCGTCGTGTTGAGACACCACGTGATGATCGGGTGTGATAGACTCTACGTTCACATACAACGGGTGCAAGCCAGTGTTGCACATGCGGAACACTCGGGTTAAACTTGACGAGCCTAGCATGTACAGACATGGGCTCAGAACACAAGAGACCGAAAGGTCAAACATGAGTCATATAGTAGATAGATCAACATGATGATGTTCACCATTGAAACCACCTCAACTAATGTGATGATCGGACTTGAGTTGGTGAAGTTGGATCATGTATCACTCGAATGACCGGAGGGATGTCAATTTGAGTGGGAGTTCTTAAGTAATATGATTAATTGAACCCATTATCATGAACATAGTCAGTAGTGTCTTTGCAAAATTATGTTGTAGATTACTAGCTCACGCTGTAGCTCCCTTGAATTTTTATATGTTCCTAGAGAAATAGAGTTGAAAGTTGATGGTAGCAATATTGCGGACTGGCTCCGTGATCTGAGGATTGTCCTCATTGCTGCACAGAAGGCTTATGTCCTTAATGCACCGCTCGGTGCGCCAACCCCTCTAACATCGTTTGTAGATGTTGTGAACATCTGATAGGCACGTTCTGATGACTACTTGATAGTTTAGTGCGTCATGCATTACAAATTAGAATTGAGGCTCCGAAACATTTTGAACGTCACGGAACATAAGAGATGTTCTAAGAGCTGAAATTAGGATCTTAGGCTCGTGCCCGTGTTGCGAGATATGAGATCTCCAACAAGATTTTTTGCCTACAAGATGAAGGAGAATAGCTCAATCATTGAGCATGTGCTCAGATTGTCTGGGTGCTACAATCGCTTGAATCGCTTGAAATTGGTGATGAACTATAAAATACCAGGGATAGAAATAATGATCCCTGAGTTGTTCGTGATGTTTGACACCACGAAGGTAGAAATCGAGAAGGAGTGTCAAGTGTTGATGGTTAGTCAAAACCACTAGTTTCGAGAAGGGCAAGAGTAAGGAGGGAAACTTCATGGATAGCAAGTCAGTTGCAGCTCCAGTGAAGCAACCCAAAGTCTAACCCAAACCCGAGACTAAGTGCTTCGATTATGAGGAGAGCGGCCGCTGAAGCGGAACAACCCTAGGTACTTGGTACATAAGAAGGCTGGCAACGTCGATAGCAGTATATTTGATATTTGTGTTATTGATGTGTACCTTGCTAGTACTCCTAGTAGCACCTGGGTATTGGATACCGGTTCGGTTGCTAAATGTTAGTAACTCGAAATAAAAGCTACAGAATAAACGGAGAACTAGCTAAGGGTGAGGTGACGATGTGTGTTGGAAATGTTTCCAAGGTTGACGTGATCAACATTGCACACTCTCTCTACCTTCGGGATTAGTGACAAACCTAAATAAATGTTATTTGGTGTTTTGCGTTGAGCATGAACGTGATTGGATCGTGTTTATTGCAACACAGTTATTCATTTAAGTTAGAGAATAATGGTTATTCTGTTTACATGAATAATACCTTCAATGGTCATGCACCCAGTGAGAATGGTTTGTTGAATATTGATCGTAGTAATACACATGTTCATAAACATTGATGCCAAAATATACAAAGTTAATAATGATAGTACCACATACTTGTGGCACTGCCGCTAAATGTCATATTGGTATAAAGCGCATAAAGAAACTCCATGCTGATGGATATTTGGACTCATTCGATTTCGAATCGGTTGAGACATGTGTACCATGCCTCTTTGGCAAGATGACTAAGGACTCCGTTTCCAGATGGATGGAACGGGCAAGTGATTTATTGGAAATGATACATGTTGATGTATGCAATCCAATGAGTCTTGTAGCATGCAGTGGATATCGTTATTTTCTTACCTTCAATGATGATTTGAGTAGATATAGTGTATATTTACTTAATGAAACACAAGTCTGAATCGTTTTAAAAGTTCAAGCAAATTCAAAGTGAAGTTTAAGATCATCATGACAAGAAGATAAAAATGTCTGCGATATGTGTTGGGGAACGTCGCATGGGAAACAAAAATTTT
Organism: Hordeum marinum; assembly: GCA_022496015.1. NCBI lineage: Eukaryota > Viridiplantae > Streptophyta > Magnoliopsida > Poales > Poaceae > Hordeum > Hordeum marinum. The sequence goes on along the minus strand of CM039677.1, from coordinate 415,502,261 downwards.
CCTACGCACACGCAAACCTATCCATGGTGATGAGCATCTACGAGAGGGAGAGTGGATCTACATACCCTTGTAGATCGCTAAGCGGGAAGCGTTAAGAAACGCGGTTGGTGTAGTCGAACATCTTTGCGATCCAAATCGCCGAGCGTCCCGCGATCTCATCACGATCCGTCCCGCGATCCAATCACGATCCGTCCCGTGAACTCATCACGATCCATCCCGCGATCTCATCACGATCCGTCTCACGGTCTTGATCACGATCTGTCCCGCGAACTCATCACGATCAGTTCCGCGATCTGATCACGAACCGTCTCGCGATCTCGATCACGGTCCTTCCGATCTAGGACCGAACAGACGGCACCTCCGCGTTCAGCACACGTGCAGCTTGATGACGATCTCCACCGTCTTGATCCAGCAAGAGGAGGTGGAGAGGAGAGAGAGTTCACCGGTAGCGTGACGACGCTCCGGTGATGGTGGTGGAGTGATTCCGGCAGGGCTTCGCCTAAGCGCTGCGGAAAACCGATCTAGAGGAGAAACTGTGCACCGGTGAAACGGGTAGCACGTGGCCGGAAATTCTGTCCAAAAGCCACCCAATCCACTAGTATATATAGGAGGATAGGAGAGGAGAGGCAGCCAAGGCCTTTGGGTCGGCCGAAATAGGAGGTGGGAAGCAATCATACTTCACCTCCAATCCTAGTTGGAGTAGGATTGCCTCCTATTGGCTGATTTTCCACCTTTTGCTTTAGGACTTTCTCTCCTGCGCCATGGGCCTTTGTGGCTGTTTTCCCATCCCACTAAGGGATGGTTAATACTCTCCCACAGCCCATGGACCTCTTGGGGTCGAAGTATCCCTCCCGGAGGTCTCCCGGTACACTACCGATGAGCCCAAAACTTTTCCGGAAACCAAACTGGGACTTCCTATATATGAATCTTTACCTCCGGACCATTCTGGAGCTCCTCGTGATGTCCGGGATCTCATTCGAGACTCCGAACAAACTTCGGTCACCACCATACATAACTCTACACTACCGAAACGTCACCAAACCTTAAGTGTGTAGACCCTGCGGGTTCGAGAACTATGTAGACATGACCGAGACACCTCTACGGTCAATAACCAATGGTGGGACCTGGACGTCCACATTGGTTCCTACATATTCTACGAAGATCTTTATCGGTCGAACCTCTATGTCAAGGATTCAGTTAATCCCATATAACGTTCCCTTTGTTCTTCGGTATGTTACTTGCCCGAGATTCGATCGTCGGTATCTCCATACCTAGTTCAACCTCGTTACCAACAAGTCTCTTTACTCGTTACGTAATACAAGATCCTGCAACTAACAATTAGTCACATTGCTTGCAAGGCTTATTGTGATGTTGCATTACCGAGTGGGCCCCGAGATACCTCTTCGTCACACGGAGTAACAAATCCCAGTCTCGATCCATGCCAACTCAACAGACACCATTGGAGATACCTGTAGAGCACCTTTATAGTCACCCAGTTACGTTGCGACGTTTGATACACACAAGGCACTCCTCTGATATCCGTGAGTTGCATGATCTCATGGTCGTAGGAACATATACTTGACATGCCGAAAACAGTAGCAATAAACTGACATGATCATATGCTACGTTTGTAGTTTGGGTCTTGTCCATCGCGTCATTCTCCTAATGATGTGATCCCGTTATCAAATGACATCTCATGTCCATGGCTAGGAAACCTTAACCATCTTTTGATCAACGAGCTAGTCTATTAGAGGCATACTAGGGACATGGTTTTGTCTATGTATCCACACATGTATCTAAGTCTCCGATCAATACAATTATAGCATGGATAATAAACAATTATCATGAACAAGGAAATATGATAATAACTAATTTATTATTGCCTCTAGGGCATATTTCCAACAATATGATCATGGAGGTAAATATCTGAGTTACGAGTTTGGCATACAACTTTAGACAATGTGAAAATTGTTTCACTAATCATGCCACCTGGAACACCATAGTGTGATGGTGTGTCCGAACGTCATAGTCGTGCTCTGGTGGATATGGTGCGGGTTATGATGTCTCTTATCGTTTTACTACTATAGTTTTGGGGTTATGCATTAGAGACAACTACATTCACTTTAAATATGTCACCATCTAAATCCGTTGAGATGACATAGTGTGAATTATGGTTTGGTAGAAACCTAAGCTGTCATTTCTAAATGTTTGGGGCTGCGACGCTTGTGGGGAAAAATGTTTTCACCTAATGAGCTCAGACCCAAAGCGGACAAATGCATCTTCATAGAATACCCTAGGAACAGTTGGGTGAACCTTCTATCTTAGATCCAAGCATAAAGTGTTTGTTGCTGAAACGGTTCCTTTCCCGAGAAAAGGTTTCTCTCGAAAGAATTGAGTGGGAGGAAGATAAAACTTGATGAGGTTGTTGAACCTTTGTTTCAACCAGAGAGTAGCGGAACATAGACAGATGTTTCTGTGGAACCTACGTCAGTTGAAGAGGAAGTAAATGATGATGATCATGAAGCTTCGGATCAAGTTACTATCGACCTATGAGGAAAATAGAGCTTGATGAGGTTATTGAACCTTCACTTCAACCAGAAAGTAGCACAGTGCAAAAAGATGTTTCTGTGGAACCTACGACGGTAGAAGAGGAAGTTAATGATGATGATCATGAAGCTTCGGATCAAGCTACTATTGAACCTCGTAGGTCGACAAGGCTGTGTACTGCTCCTGAGCGGTACAACAACCCTATCTTGGAGGTCATGTTGTTGGACAACAATGAGCCTACAAGCTATGGAGAAGCGATGATGGGCCTGGATTCCGACAAATGGTTAGAGGCCATGAAATCCGAGAAAGGATCCATGTATGAAAACCAATTATAGACTTTGGTAGACTTGCTCGTTGGATGGCAGGTCGCTGAGTACAAATGGACTTTTAAAATGAAGACAAACGCTGATGGTAAATGTCACCATTTATAAAGCTCGACTTGTCGCAAAGAAGTTTCTAGCAAGTTCAAGGAGTTGACTATGATGAGACTTTCTCACTCGTAGCGATGCTAAAGTCCGTTGGAATTATGTTAGCAGTTGCTACATTTTTCAATTATGAAATCTGGCAGATGGATGCCAAAACATCGTTTCCTTCCTTAAGGAAAGGTTGTATGAGATACAACCAGAAGGTTTTGTCAGTCCTAAGGATGCTAAAAGGTGTGCAAGCTTCAGTGATTCTTCTATGAACTGAAGCAAGCATCTCGGAGTTGGAATATACACTTTGATGAGGTGATCAAAGTTTTTACGTCTATACAAAGTTTACGAGAAACTTGTATTTGGAATAAAGTGAGTGGGAGCACTATAGAGTTTCTGATAAGTATATGTGGATGACATATTGCTATTCGGATATGATGTAGAATTTCTGGAGAGCATAAACGGTTGTTTGAAAAGAGTTTTTCAAAGGAAGACCTGGATAAAGCTACCTAATTGTTGAGCATCAAGATCTATAAAGATAGATCAAGATGTTTGATAAGACTTTCAATGAGTACATACGTTGACAAGATTCTGAAAGAGTTCAAAATGGATTAGTCAGAGAGAAGTGTTATCGCCTGCTTTGTAAGGTGTGAAGTTGAGTGAGACTCAAAGCTCGACAACGGCAGAAGAAAAAGAAAGGACGAATGCCGTCCCCTATGCCATAGCCATAGGCTCTGTATAGTATGCCATGTAGTGTACCGCACCTGTGTGTGCCTTGCCATGAGTCCGTCAAGGGGTACAAGAGTGATCCAGGAGTGGATCACTGGACAGCGGTCAAGATTATCCTTAGTAACTAAAAGACTAAGGAGATGTTTCTCGATTATGGAGGTGATAAAGGGTTCGTCGTAAAGAGTTACGTGGATGCAAGCTTTAACACCAATCCGGATGACCCATAGTAGAAATCTGGATACATATAGTGGATCAGCCATTTGGAATAGTACCAAGTGGAGTGTGGTAGTAGTGTTTACAGTTTGACATAGAGATTTGCAAAGTACATACGGATCTGAATGTCGCAAACTCGTTGACTATAATACCTCTCTCACATGCAAAGCATGATCGAGCCCCGAAACTCATTGGGTGTTAGATTCATAACAATGCGTATCACATGGTGATGTGAACTAGATTATTGACTCTAGTGCAAGTAAGAGACTCTTGGAAATATGCCCTAGAGGAAATAATAAATTATTTATTATCATATTTCCATAATTGTATTGATCAGAGACTTAGATGCATGTGTGGATACATAGACAAAACCATGTCCCTAGTATGCCTCTAATGGACTAGATCGTTGATCAAAGATAGTTAAGGTTTCCTATCCATGGACATGAGATGTCATTTGATAACGGGATCACATCATTAGGAGAATGGTGTGATGGACAAGACCCAAAATACAAACATAGCATATGATCGTGTCAGTTTATTGCTACTGTTTTCTGCATGTCAAGTATATGTTCCTATGACCATGAGATCATGCAACTCACTGACACCGGAGGAGTGCCTTGTGTGTATCAAACGATCCAACGTAACTGGGTGACTATAAAGGTGCTCTACAGGTATCTCTTAGGGTGTCTATTGGGTTGGCATGTATCAAGACTGGGATTTGTTACGTCGTGTGATGGAGAGGTATCTCAGGGCCCACTCGGTAATACAACATCACAATAAGCCTTGCAAGCAATGTGACTAAGTGTTGGTCACGGGATCTTGTATTATGGAACGAGTAAAGAGGCTTGCCGGTAATGAGGTTGAACTAGGTATGGAGATACCGACGATCGAATCTCGGGCAAGTAACATACCGAAGAACAAAGGGAACATCATACGGGATTAACTGAATCCTTGACATAGAGGTTCGACCGATAAAGATGTTCGTAGAATATCTAGGAACCAATATGGGCATCCAGGTCCCGCTATTGGTTATTGACCGTAGAGGTGTCTCGGTCATGTCTACATAGTTCTCGAACCCGCAGGGTCTGCACACTTAAGGTTTGGTGACGTTTTGGTAGTTTAGAGTTCTGTATGGTGGTTACCGAAGGTTGTTCGGAGTCCTGGATGAGATCCCAGACGTCATGAGGATCTCCGGAATGGTCCGTAGGTAAAGATTCATATATAGGAAGTCCTGTTTTGGTCGCCGGAAAAGTTTCGGGCTCATCGATAGTGTACCGGGAGTGCCGGTAGTGTACCGGGAGACCTCCGGGAGGGATATTTCGACCCAAGAGTCTTCATGGGCTGTGGGAGAGTGAATATCAGCCCTTAGTGGGCTGGTGGAAACTCCCACACAAGGCCCATGTGGCTGGAGAAGAAAACCCAATAGGAAAAGGTGGAAAAAGGAAAAAAAGGGGACGAATCCTAGTCCTACTAGGATTGGAGGAGAGTCCTCCAATCCTAATAGGTTTGGTCGACCCCTATGGGGCCTTGGCCTTGCGCCAGCCCTCCTCCTCCCTCCCTCCTATATATATTTGTGGACTTGGGTGATTTGCACCTGATTTTACGGCCATGTGCTACCCGTTCCACCGGTGCTCCTCTAGATCGGATTTCCGTAGTGCTTAGGCGAAGCCCTGCCGAAATTGCTCCACCACCATCGCAGGAGCGCCGTCACGCTGCCGGTGAACTCTTCCTCCTCTCCACTTCCTCTTGCTGGATCAAGACAGTGGAGATCGTCATCAAGCTGCACGTGTGCTGAACGCGGAGGTGCCGTCCGTTCGGCGCTAGATCGGAAGGACCGTGATCAAGATCGCGAGAAGGATCGTGATGAGATCGCGGGACGGATCGTGATGTGTTCGCGAGATGGATCGTGATGATTTTGCGAGACGGATCATGATTGGATTGCGGGACGGATCGTGATGAGATCGTGGGACGCTCGGTGATTTGGATCGCGAAGACGTTCGACTAGACCAACCGCGTTTCTTAACCCTTCCCGCTTAGAACTCTTTCTCTATCAGGCGAGAACTCAACAATTAGGTAGCTTTATCCAGGTCTTCCTTTGAAAAACTCTTTTCAAACAACCGATTATGCTTTCCAAAAATTCCACATCATTTCCAATCAACAATATGTCATCCACATATACTTATCAGAAATTCTATAGTGCTCCCACTCACTTTATTGTAAATACAAGTTTCTCATAAACTTTGTATAGACTCAAAAACTTTGATCACCTCATCAAAGTGTATATTCCAACTCTGAGATGCTTGCTTCAGTTCATAGAAGAATCACTGAAGCTTGCACACCTTTTAGCATCCTTAGGACTGAGAAAACCTTCTGGTTCTATCACATACAACCTTTCCTCAAGTAAACCGTTAAGGAAACTATGTTTCGATATCCATCTGCGAGATTTCATAATTGAAAAATGCAGCAACTGCTAACACAATTCCAATAGACTTTAGCATCGCTACGAGTGAGAAAGTCTCATCACAGTCAACTCCTTGACCTTGTCATAAAATTCTTTGCAACAAGTCGAGCTTTACAAATGGTGACATTCACCATCATCGTCTGTCTTCATTTTAAACATCCATTTGTACTCAACGACCTGCCATCCAACGAGCAAGTCTACCAAAGTCTATAATTGGTTTTCATACATGGATCCTTTCTCGGATTTCATGGCCTCTAACCATTTGTCGGAATCTGGGCCCATCATCGCTTCTCCACAGATTGTAGGTTTATCGTTGTCCAACAACATGACCTCCAAGATAGGGTTGTCGTACCGCTCAGGAGCAGTACACATCCTTGTCGACCTACGAGATTCGATAGTAACTTGATCCGAAGCTTCATGATCATCATCATTAACTTACTCTTCAACTAACGTAGGCTTCACAAAAAACATCTTCGTGCGCTGCGCTACTCTCTGGTTGAACAAAGGTTCAACAACCTCATCAAGTTCTATCTTCCTCCCACTCAATTCTTTCAAGAGAAACTCTTTCTTGAGAAAGGACCCAGTTTTAGCAACAAACACTTTATGCTTGGATCTGAGATAAAAGGTTTACCCAACTGTCTTTAGGGTATTCTATGAAGATGCATTTGTCTGCTTTGGGTTCGAGCTCATTAGGTGAAAACCTTTTTCACATAAGTGTTGCAGCCCCAAACATTAAGAAATGACAGCTTAGGTTTCTATCAAACCATAATTCACACGGTGTCATCTCAATGGTTTTAGATGGTGCCCTATCTAAAGTGAATGTAGTTGTCTCTAATGCATAACCCCAAAATTATAATAGCAAAACGATAAGAGACATCATAGCACGCACCATATCCAATAGAGCACGACTATGATATTCGGACACACCATCACACTATGTGTTCCAGGTGGCATGAGTTGTGAAACAACTTTCACATCGTCTAAAGTTGTATGCCAAACTCGTAACTCAGATATTCACCTCCACGATCATATCGCAGACATCTTCTTGTCACGATGATCTTTAAACTTCACTCTGAATTTGCTTGAACCTTTCAAACGATTCAGACTTGTGTTTCATTAAGTAAATATACACTATATCTACTCAAATCATTAGTGAAGGTAAGAAAATAACTATATCCACCACATGCTACAAGACTCATTGGATTGCATACATCAACATGTATCATTTCCAATAAATCACTTGCCTGCTCCATCAAACCAGAAAACGGGGTCCTTAGTCATCTTGACCAAGAGGCATGGTTCGTATGTCTCAACCGACTTGAAATCGAATGAGTCCAAAGATCCATCATCACGGAGTTTCTTCATGCGTTTTATATCAATATGACATTTAGCGGCAGTGCCACAAGTATGTGGTACTATCATTATTAACTTTGTATCTTTTGGCTTTAATGTTATGAACATGTGTATTACTACGATCAAGATGCAACAAACCATTCTCACTGGGTGCATGACCATTGAAGGTATTATTCATGTAAACAGAATAACCATTATTCTCTAACGTAAATGAATAACCGTGTTGCAATAAACACAATCTAATCACGTTCATGCTCAACGCAAAACACCAAATAACATTTATTTAGGTTTGTCACTAATTCCGAAGGTAGAGAGAGTGATGTTGATCACATCAACCTTGGAAACATTTCCAACACACACCGTCACCTCACCCTTAGCTAGTTCTCCGTTCATTCCGTAGCTTTTATTTCGAGTTACTAACATTTAGCAACTGAACCGGTATCCAATATCCAGGTGCTACTAGGAGTACTAGCAAGGTTCACATCAATAACATGTATATCAAATATACTTCTGTCGACGTTGCCAGCCTTCTTATCTACCAAGTATCTAGGGTTGTTCCGCTTCAGCGACGGCTCTCCTCATAATCGAAGCACTTAGTCTCGGGTTTGGGTTCAACTTTGGGTTGCTTCACTGGAGCAGCGACTGACTTGCTATCCATGAAGTTTCCCTCCTTGCTCCTGCCCTTCTCGAAACTAGTGGTTTGACTAACCATCAACACTTGACGCTCCTTCTTGATTTCTACCTTCGCGGTGTCAAACATCACAAACAGCTCAGGGATCATTATTTCTATCCCTGGTATTTTATAGTTCATCACCAAGTTCTAGTATCTTAGTGACAGTGACTTGGAGAACTATATCAATCACTATCTTATCTGGAAGATCAACTCCCACTCGATTCAAGCGATTGTAGCACCCAGACAATCTGAGCACATGCTCAACGATTGAGCTATTCTCTTTCATCTTGCAGGCAAAGAATCTTGTTGGAGATCACATATCTTGCAACACGGGCATGAGCCTGAGATCCTAATTTCAGCTCTTAGAACACCTCATATGTTCCGTGACGTTCAAAACGTTTCGGAGCCTCAATTCTAAGTCGTAATGCATGAGGCACTAAACTATCAAGTAGTCATCAGAACGTGCGTGTCAGATGTTCACAACATCTACAGACGACGCTAGAGGGGTTGGCACACCGAGCGGTGCATTAAGGACATAAGCCTTCTGTGCAGCAATGAGGACAATCCTCAGATCACGGAGCCAGTCCGCAATATTGCTACCATCATCTTTCAACTCTATTTCTCAAGGAACATATAAAAATTTAAGGGAGCTACAACGTGAGCTAGTAATCTACAACATAATTTTGCAAAGTCACTACTGACTATGTACATGATAATGAGTTCAATTAATCATATTACTTAAGAACTCCCACTCAAATTGACATCCCTCCAGTCATTCGAGTGATACATGATCCAAATTAACCAACTCAAGTCTGATCATCACGTGAGTTGAGGTGGTTTCAATGGTGAACATCATCATGTTGATCATATCTGCTATGACTCATGTTCGACCTTTCGGTCTCTTGTGTTCCGAGGCCATGTTTGTACATGCTAGGCTCGTCAAGTTTAACCCGAGTGTTTTGCATGTGCAACACTGGCTTGCACCCGTTGTATGTGAACGTAGAGTCTATCACACCCGATCATCACGTGGTGTCTCAACACGACGAACTTTCGCAACGGTGCACACTCGGGGAGAACATAATTCATCTTGAAATTTAAGTGAGGGATCACCTTATAATGCTATCGTTGTCCTAAGCAAAACAAGGTGCATAAAAGGATTAACATCACATGCAAATCAAAAGTGACATGATATGGCCATGAACTTGTGCTTTTGATCTCCATCTTGAAAGCACCAGCATGATCTCCATTGTCATCGGCACGCCACCATGATCTCCATCATCTTGATCTCCATCAACGTGTCGCCATCGGGTTTGTCGCGCCCATCATGCTTGTACTACTATTGCTACCTTTTAGCGATAAAGTAAAGCATTACATAGCGCTTAATGATTGACACGCAGGTCATATAATAATTAAAGACAACCCTATGGCTCCTGCCGGTTGCCGTACTCATCGATATGCAAGTCCTGATGTTAAATACAACACATGATCATCTTATACATCACATATATCATATCATGTAATTGGCCATATCACATCACAAGATACCCTGCAAAAACAAGTTAGACGTCCTCTAATTGTTGTTGCATGTTTTACGTGGATGCTACGGGTATCTAGAAAGAACAATTCTCATCTTCGCAAAAACCACAATGATGATACACTAGTTGCTTTTCAACCTTCTCAAGGACCGCCTTTGTCGAATCTGATCCAACTAAAGTGAGAGAAACTGGCACCCGCAAGCCATCTATGCAACAAGTTGCGGTTGAGGGAACCGGTCTCTCGTAAGCGTACGAGTAATGTTGGTTCGGGCCGCTTCATCGCACAATACCGCTGAACCAAAACACGACCAAGGGAGGAAGCAATCTAAGCATCAACGCCCACAAACTCTTTGTGTTCTACTCGAGATCTCATCTACACATAGACCTAGCTCATGATGCCACTGTTGGGGAACATTGCATGGGAAACAAAAAATTTCCTATGCACACGCAAGATCTATCCATGGTGATGAGCATCTACGAGAGGGAGAGTGGATCTACATACCCTTAGTAGATCACTAAGCAGGAAGCGTTAAGAAACGTGGTTGGTGTAGTCGAACGTCTTTGCGATCCAAATCGCCGAGCGTCCCGCGATCTCATCACGATCCGTCCCGCGATCCAATCACGATCCGTTCCGCGAACTCATCACGATCCATCCTGCGAGCTCATCACGATCCGTCCCGCGAACTCATCACGATCCCTCTCGCGATCTTGATCATGGTCCTTCCGATCTAGCACCGAACGGACGGCACCTCCGCGTTCAGCACACGTACAGCTCGATGACGATCTCCGCCTTCTTGGTCCAGCAAGAGGGAGCGGAGAGGTAGAAGAGTTCTCCGGCAGCATGACGGCGCTCCGGCAATAGTGGTGGAGCTATTCCGGCAGGGCTTCGCCTAAGCACTGCAGAAATCCGATCTAGAGGAGAAACTATGCACTGGAGGAACGGGTGGCACGTGGCTGAAAAACTGGTGCCAAAAACCCTAAAACCTATAGTATATATAAGAGTAAGAGAGGAGCAGGCTTGGCCCTCAAGGGGCTAGCCCTTGGGTCGGCCGAACCAAGGAGGAGAGGAGGAATCCCGCTCCAATCCTAGTAGGACTAGGACTCCTCCTTATTTTGGTCTTTTTGCCTTTTCCCACCTTTTTCTCTTTGGGCTTTTCTTCCCAGCCACATGGACCTTGTGTGGGACTTCTACCAGCCCACTAAGGACTGGTATTTACTCTCCCACAGCCCATGTAGCCTCTTGGGTCGAAATACCCCTCCCGATGGTCTCCCGGTACACTACCGGCACTCCTGGTACACTACCGATGAGCCCGAAATTTTTCCGGTGACCAAAATAGGACTTCCTATATATCAATCCTTACCTCCGGAACATTCCGGGGCTCCTCGTGACATACGGGATCTCATCCGGGACTCCGAACAATCTTCGGTCACCACCATACATAACTCTATACTACCGTAACATCACCGAACCTTAAGTGTGCAGACCCTGCGGGTTCGAGAACTATGTAGACATGACCGAGACACCTCTACGATCAATAACCAATAGCGGGACCTGGATGCCCATATTGGTTCGTACATATTCTACGAAGATCTTTATTGGTCGAACCTCTATGTCAAGGATTCAGTTAATCCCGTATGATGTCCCCTTTGTTCTCCAGTATGTTACTTGCCCGAGATTCGATCGTCGGTATCTCCATACCTAGTTCAACCTCGTTACCGGCAAGTCTCTTTACTCGTTCCGTAATACAGGATCCCGTGACTAACACTTAGTCACATTGCTTGCAAGGATTATTGTGATGTTGTATTACCAATTGGGCCCTGAGATACCTCTCCGTCACACGGAGTAACAAATCCCAGTCTTGATCCATGCCAACCCAACAGACACCCTCGGAGATACCTGTAGAGCACCTTTATAATCACCCAGTTACGTTGCGATGTTTGATACACACAAGGTACTCCTCCGGTGTCAGTGAGTTGCATGATCTCATGGTCATAGGAACAAATACTTGACATGGAGAAAACAGTAGTAATAAACTGACACGATCATATGCTACGTTTGTAGTTTGGGTCTTGTCCATCACATCATTCTCCTAATGATGTGATCCCGTTACCAAATGACATCTCATGACCATGACTAGGAAACCATAGCCATCTTTGATCAACGAGCTAGTCTATTAGAGGCATACTAGGGACATGGTGTTTGTCTATGTATCCACACATGTATCTGAGTTTCCGATCAACACAATTATAGCATGGATAATAAATTATTATCATGAACAAGGAAATATGATAATAACTAATTTATTATTGCCTCTAGGGCATATTTCCAACATGATAAGGGATGATGATTCTTCATGAATAGTTGAATCAATGTTGCGAAATAAGGTACAATGTAGGGCCAAACAAGATGTTTCCTTTCACTTATTCGGCCAGTAGTAAAGCAGTGTAAAATTGCCGAACAAAGAATGTGAGGTTTAAATCTTACTTCATTGGGTACATTAGGAACAACAAATACATTTTGCTTTTAAACTTAACTTCGCGGGCTTCTGGATACTGCATGAGTGGAATATATTGCAACTATGGGCAACACATATATATCTTTGCTTCGACATTGGTAACATCTCTAGCTTATTTTTCCTCTCGAATGAAGCATCCAACAGTAACAAAGTACCTATCTTCCCATTTAACCGCAAAGGAAACTGAAACAACCACACTCTAAAGCTCCCCTCATTGCCAGCCTTCTATATTGTTTTCAGATATTCATAGAAAAGATGGTATGGAAATAATATATAACTAGCACAATGGTCGTGTGTTACTACAGAACTATAAGAAATACGAGTTGTTATGTCAATGTCTTAGAAAATCGCTAAAAGGAGTTGGTGTCATACGACCGTTGCGCGGTTCATAACTAAAAAGAACAAAATACTTCTCTAAGAAAAGAAAAGAAATACAACAAAAGTTCAATGGCAAACCTTGTAGAGTCTAAAGTGGTCATAGGCACACCATTTCAGATGTTGAAACATACGGAAATGACATTAGTGTGCTGACTGCACAAGGTAATAGATCAGGAAGTGTTATAGCAATTTTTGGATCACTCACTCACAAGAGATTACTGTTGGAAAAGTTAGTGCCTAGGAGGCGCTAGGCGATGGCCCAACGCCTCACACATGGCATAAGTGGAAGTATAGATAGGGCAAGCAAAAAATTATCTACCCAAAGAGAAAGCATGCCATATTGCACTGATATGCAAACCAAGCCCTTTTTCATCGACAATAGCTGGTAGTTAAATTATTTATATACCCTAAATTGATATGGATAAACATATAAGGGACATTTACATTTATGCCTCTAATCTGTGCCCACTCTTAGATTTACCCCTAAGTTTTTGATGTGCTCAAATTTGCCCCTAAAAAGCATTTTAGGTCACCATAATATCACTTATACGTGCATGACATTTACGATCATCACCTACATGTGCATTTATTTGCATTCACCCTAAATAGTTGTTTAATGTTATGAACTCTAAACCACTTTAAAGAGTGTTTTCTCATGAATGTAAATGACACACACACAGGTGATATTTTTATGACATCTGACATCTTATTTTGCATTCTTCTAAGTTCATATGAATTTGTTATGCAATTTTAAAGTTTCAGTCAAACAATTTTAACCAGATGGAAGGGCATTCCGGTGACCTAAAAGGCTTTTTAGGGGCAAATTTGATCACATCAAAAAGTTAAGGTAAGTTCGAGTAGTGGATTTGAGTTAGGAGCAAAAATGTGAATGTCCCAACATATAATACCACAAATACATCCTGATAGTAAAAGCTATATTATCGCCTAGCCCGCGTCTAGGACGCTTAGGCAAAGGCCAGTCGCCCCGCTTACGCCTACTGTTTTTTTCAACCTTGCCAGTGATAGAAGAACTCGAGGTGGAGGACGACACACGTGAACACAGAGTGGACACAATTTTTTGATATGTTCAACCTAGCATCCTTTTCGTATTTCTTCCTTTATTTCATACTAACAAACTAGTTGCCCATGATCCCTTATCCCCATGACATCCTAAGGACTGATTTTGGCCAACTACCTAGCGTTCTAAAGGAAGGTAAAAGCCCCTATAACTATCCAACCGCAACACGAATGCAACGTGCTTCTAGCAATTATTTAGCACGTACAAAAATTGTGACAAGTTTCTAGTGCACCAGGTTTGATGTAACATGAAGGATGACAAGGTTTATGTCCGCTTTCGAATTTCAATTTGTTCGCTCTCCTCTGATATGGTATACCATAATTTTCAGTCCGAGCAGTACTTTTTTGAGCCCAGATCATAGAACAATTGTTCTACGGTATATTTTCATTAAAATAAATTAAGTATAATTACAAGTCTAATTGACCAATGACCGGATCAACTAATGTCTGCTCTAGGAAACATAAAAAATATATTACAAATTCTGTTCTATCCATGTGTGGATCTTTTCAGCCTTGACTGGTCTTGCTCTTATTTGAGTTGCTTGCAAACCCTCTTTCAGATAATGTTTCCATGTGACTATAGTTGGTGCAACCATTCTGAATATCTTATCATTTTTACTCATCCATATGCTCCAACATCCCACTATAATTATATCCATTGCAATTATCGAGGGGGGTTTGTTTAAAGTAAGATGAGTTTTTTCATAGACCGAAATACCTCTTTGCTTAGTAGGAGTGATAGAATGCCATCACATCAATGCAAATTGGCAGTCCCAGAAGAGGTATGTTACAGTTTTCTCCGTGGCGTCTGTACACTTCAGGGCACCGTTGTAATCCTCTGAATACATGTTTCTTTTCTGTAGTAAGTTCCTTGTGCTCACTCTATCATGAAGTAGTAGACAGAAAAAGATCTTATGTCTGAGTCTGCATGCCGTGTTCCATAGATGCTTAAAGATGGTGTGTGTTGTGTTACTCCCATTGATGACCTTGTACATATTCATGGAAGAGTATTTCGGAGCTGACCATGTATAAATCCAGGCATCTCTTCCATCTGATGCATTTCTGTTGTTGAGGAAGTCTTGAAGCGCATTGAATTGTGCAAAAGCTTGTTGTGATAGTGGTCTATGGAAGAGCTGACTAATGTCTGTATGTTCCAGAGCTTTGTGCATGGATATGTCTTGGTTGATTGCATATGAGTGGACTTTTTGATATTTGTCACTAAGTGGTAGTCTACGCTAATTATCAGAGCAGAAGATAATAGTGTCTCCTCTACCTGCTTTGCACACAGCATGTTGCTTGAATGTAGGGACAAGTTTCAGTATTGCCCTCCACCTGAATAAGCCCACCATACCATCTCCTGGTAATCTGCCATGGTAGTGTTTTTCCCAAATAATGTTGACCCAAGGAGTATCAACCTTATTAAGAACTTGTGGAGAAACTTAATGACCAATGCTTAGTTGTGGACATGAATGTACAGTACACCAAGTCCACCATGATTTTTATGTTTACAAACTTTATCCCATGATATCCGTACACCCCCTCCATCTTGAGTACCAAATTTTCTTGAGAAGCAGTTCATGAGGTAGGAATTGATTTGTTTGACTACTGACTTGGGAATCATCAGCATGCACATGAAAAATGTGGGCATACTGGTGAACACTGACTTCATAAGTGTTAATATATCTCCAGATGATAGCATAATTGAGAGGCTCAATAATCTGTTCTCTATTCTTTTCAATGTAGGCACAAAGTCCTCGAATCTAGGTTTTACAATGCATAATGGACGACCAAGATATGTGTGTGGGACTTTACCAATCTTGCATCCAAGAAGATTAGGTAGCTCATTCATTTTGTCTGCAGGTGTGTTGATAGATATCAGAATTGACTTTGATTAAGTCACTCCACTGTACTCAGCATAATGCGGAAGGAGGTCTTTCATATGCTGGAATTGTCTAACATACGCCTTTGCAACCAAGATTGTGTCATCTACATATTGGATGATGGAGGAGTCGGGGCAAGAGCTGTGAATAAGAGGTGATTCCACCAATGAGTTATGATAAGATTCATTGAGAATGGATTGTAGCACATCATCAACAATCACAAAGATCAAAGGTGAGTGTGGATCTCCTTGTCTAACTCCTTTTTTGCAAAGGAACTGGTTCCCTGGTACACCATTGAGCAGAACAGAAGAGAACCAGTCTCACATATCATCTTGATCCATTGAATCCATTTAGTACCAAACATTTGGCTTGCAAAACTTCAATAATGATATCATGATTAAGCATATCAAAAGCTTTCTCAAAATCCAGCTTCAAGAGTATAATTTCCTTTTTTCTCTGGTAGCATTGGTGGATGTATTCATAGGACCATGCCAAACAGTCCTAAATGCATCTATTATTAAGGAAACCATATTAACTCTTGTGTGTCATTCTGAGGATGTAATCTTCAATATGTTTGCCAGCAATTTTATGATGATTTTGAGTGTGTAGTTGAGCATAGAGATAGGTCTAAATTTAGCTGGGTTGAGCCGTATTTCTACATTTGTTGTTTGTGCCTTTTTTAAGTGTTGGTCTCGCACGAAAGCAATGCATTTATTTATTTGTGTTAGTCTCACATGTAAATAAAAGAACTTCAATTTGCTTGCTCTCTTGTGTTGTGGTATAGCATAATGTTGAGTTGGAGTCGGATTTCTGCATTTGTTGCTTGTGCCTTTTCAAGTGTTGGTCTCGCATGGAAGCAGCACATTTATTTATTTGTGTTAGTCTCACATGTGAATAAAAGTATATTTGTTTATTTATATCTCCGGAAAGGTTGCCACGCGCGTGTGGATAGGTCTCGACTCATCATCAACTTCAATCTTTATAAGTAGAAAAAAATAGAAAGTACTCCCTCGTTTTCGTACGGAGGGAGTAGTATGATGTAGCATCTTATACAATCTATAGTCATTCTCCCCCGTTTTCGTACACAAAGAGGAAATTCTTCCGGTCTTCCACTGGAAACACAGTTCATGCAGAAAAGGAGATTGACACAGGACACTCACAAGGGACATAAAGAAACCAACACTGCCAAGGATATCAGCCCTACTGCCCTTACACACTACTAGAACAGAAGGAAACACACGCACCCAGACCACGTTAAGCAGTTTCGCCCCTCAGGACGCCTTCAGAAACAGTAAGCTATAGCCCGAATGGAAGTTTATGTTAATCCACCAATGGACTATCCTAAATCCAAAGCATTACAAACATAAAAAAAATAGACAAGAATTGCTAAACCAGACTGCACTTGTCGTCAGATAAACAGACAGGAAACTACACTAAACATTATCGTCAGCATACACCCAGACTGCCACAATAAACTGGAGAAAAGTGTGGTTTCCCCAAAATCACCAGCTAAGAAACTATTTGGAGCGGCTATGTTGACTACCGTACTTGACTAATGTTTGTACACAAAAACAGAGCCTATGCGAATCCGCACCACTGAAATGAGAATCGAGCCTATGGAGC
Organism: Hordeum marinum; assembly: GCA_022496015.1. Classification (NCBI taxonomy): domain Eukaryota; kingdom Viridiplantae; phylum Streptophyta; class Magnoliopsida; order Poales; family Poaceae; genus Hordeum; species Hordeum marinum. Next base: position 415,484,863 of record CM039677.1, on the reverse strand, counting down.
ATTCAGCACATTGCTCCATACAGAGCCATACTCTACCTAAAATCAATCCTTAGAACAACCAATCAAATCTGAAACAAAGTGCAAATTATAAGGATCAATATCATTTGGCTTCAGTGATCTTAACTGACCACAGCACCATTATTTCAGATCACGAACTGCCGCCGACAAACGCGCCCTCAGATTATTATTCGACAGTTACACGCGGGGGGTAACAGGATACAGATACACGCGGTAGAGCTGCTGGTCACAGGAGGATACGATACTAGTTGAGGACGGGGAGGGGTGGCGGCGGCCGAACACACTTGGCTTCAGGCGGCGAGGCGGGCGACGACGGGGTACTTGGCCTGGAACTTGGACTCCCAGTCGGCGAGCACGCCGAGCTCCTTGTCGGAGAGGCCGGAGAGGTCGCCGGAGACGTCGGCGGCGTCCTTGGACATCTTGGCGAGCGCGCGGGCGGCCTCGCGGCCCGCGAAGAGCGCGTAGTCGCCGCCGGGCCCGTAGAAGCCGCGCCCGGCCGAGACGTCGAAGACCTTGCCGCGGATGGCGACGTAGATCGGCTTGGACGCGTCCGTGCCGTCGTACGCCCGCAGCTGCGCCGCCGTCAGCTCCGTCGCCATCTCCGATCTCGCTCCGTGCGCGTGGTAGGTGTGTGTTGCGACTTGCGAGTGAGGCTGTGGGTGGGGTGGGGCTGGGGGGAGAAGAGGAGAGGTCTGCGTCGGGCGCACGCTGACGGGTGACGGCGGATTCGTATGGGATGTGGGTATGGGAATGGGAGTGCCGCTCGGGAGTAGGAGGGGGCAAAGATTGTGAGCGGCTTCCAGAAACCGGAGCAGGGGGGGGGAGTGGTTTTGGGTGGCCGAAATATGTGCGGCCCAGAACGAGAGGCCCGGGAAATGCTGCGAGCTAGGGCGCCCTATATCTCGCCTTCAGGGGAGGTCTTATATGATGGTCTTTTACTTCCAAAAAATATATATGATGGTCTTTGCGTCAAGTTGTTGCTGTTTCGCACAGGGCCTCCATTTTGACGGGTTTTCTGGGACGTTTTCTGTTTCTGCTGTTTCGGGAGCGAGCGAGGGAGAACTCAGTGTTTCTGATCGCCTTGTTCTGTTTCTTTTTTCCTTTTTTTTTGTTTTCTGTTTTTTCTTATGTTCCTTCTTATTTTTCAAGGTTATTTTTATCCTTTTAAACTAATTTCATGTTCTAAATTTTTTCTTAAATTTCTAAAAATGTTCTTGCTTTTAAAAAATGATCCAAATTTTTAAAAAATGTTGTATTGCAAAAATTACACATAAATTCAAAAAATATTCTGGATTTTTGAAAAAGTTCTTGTTTTTTCAAAAGCTGTTGCAAATGCTTTTGTTCAAAAATTTCAAAAACAAATCTTGCATTAATAAAAATTACCCCGTTTTCGAAATTGTTTGCAAATTGCAAAGAGTCGGAGTTTGAAAAGATGTCCCGGTTTCATAAACTGTTCAAAAGTTTCACAATATGTTTGTGTTTTTAAATTTTTTTCAGGAGTTTCAAAATATGTTTTTTAAAAATACGCGAACAAAAATGTGAAAACAAGATTTTTTGTAAATGTGAACAATTTATGAAAATAGGGACATTTTTTGCAATCTTGGTCATTATTTGAATTTTTTTGAAAATTTGGAACAAAAAACTTTTGAACATGTCGGTCCAGTGGAACCAGGGTACAACGACACATCTATTGTCGGCCCAGTCGACAGTACTAACAAGGCCCAATGCGGCATCTAGCCCACTAGAAGATTTTGAAGGCCACCCAGCGAGTCCCAGGCTCAGGAGGATATTTCTCTCACAGAGGGACCCACTGGATGCTCGTACACCAGCAGCAAGAGGCCTCGCGGGGTCTCCCCCGCAAGGCTGCTTCCCGCAAAGCCCTCCGCTTGGACGAGCCGTGCAATACTGGTCACTCAATGGTCCGCCCGCCACGTGGGTGACGTGCAGCGCTAGGAGAGGAGAAAAGGACGGCGCCAACTGGTGCCACAAAAGCATATTTCCCCTTTATGATAAAACGAGAGCAAGCAGCTGGCCCTCGAGAAGGCGAGTCCCAACACTTACCAGTTTTGTGCAAGGAGACCAAGGTGACATCGGTCGTCCGGACGGACGCCGTGGGATCCGACGATCCCACGAGCACGTCATGAACAACACCTTTAGCAGGATGAAGACCATCGTTGTCAGGGAAGACTGCGCATTTATCCCCCTTTGAATTGCCGCCCTGTGGTCGCCCTTTTCCCGCCAGAGTTTTGGGGAGAGAGGCCCATGGCAAGGATGAGAGGGGCAAGCCACCATTAGAGAAGAAGAGACCAGATCCCTCATTCTCCTCCGGAGAACTTTTCTTCCTCCTTGTAGCTTGTAACACTTATGCAACCCAAGAGATAAGAACACAAAGCAAGAGTAGGGTTTTACACCGCAAGGTGGCCTGAACCTGGGTAAACTCCAGCGTCCCTCTCGTGTGCAGCGTGTATGGCTTCGTTATAGTCGAGAGGCAAGGTTGTAGGTGAATCCAGTTCCCTGGTGTTCGAACCGGGTACTTGAGAGGTTTCCCTGTAGGCACAACACCAACCTCCGAAATTTGGCGCGCCCGGTAGGGGAGTGATATGTCTCCGTCGTATCTATAATTTTTGATTGTTTCATGCCAATATTCTATAACTTTCATATACTTTTGGCAAAATTTTATATTATATTTTGGGACTAACTTACTTATCCAGTGCCCAGTGCTACTTCTTGTTTTTATTGTGTTTTTTGTTTCACATAAATTCCATATCAAACGAAGTCCAAACGAGATAAAAAATTCGGAGATTTTTTTTGGAATAAGTGTGAATTTTGGGAAGAAGAATCAACGCAACACGGTGCCCGAGGGAGGCACAAGCTAACAGAGCGCGGCCAGGGGGTTGGCCGCACCCTGATAGTTTGTGGCTTCCCCTCAAGTCGGTTGTGAGCCTACTTTTGCCGCAAGAAAGATATTTTCGCAATAAAAATCCCCTAAAAATTTCAGCCTGATTGTAGTTACAGATCTCCAGATATTTAAGAAACGGTGAAGGATTCAGAAAACAGTCATGGAAACAGGAGAGAGATGGAGAGAGATCCAATCTCGAAGGGGCTGCTGCCCTCCGAGAGCCATGGAGGCCATGGACCAGAGGGGAAACTCTCCTCCCATCTAGGGGAGACCAAGGAAGAAGAAGGGGGGGGGTCTCTCTCCCCCTCTCTCCTGGTGGCACCAGAGTGCCGCTAGGGCCACCATCGTGATGACGATCTACACCAACAACTTCGTCGCCGTCACCACCAACTCTCCCCCCTCTATCCAACGGTGTAAAACCTCTTTTCCCCGTTGTAATCTCTATAATGTTTGAGTAGATCTCTTTTATCCTACGGGTTAATTATTGTATGGTGTTATTGATATGAGTGGTATGTTGATATGGTGTTGTTCCAAGGTGCCTTCCGTGAGGCGCACACGTGAAGGATTCATGCTGGAGGTTTGCAATATGTTCATGATTCACTTATAGTGGTTTGGTGAGTGACTGAAACACAAACCCGAATAAGGGGATTGTTTGCGTATGGGAGTAAAGAGGACTTGATGTTTAATGATATGGTTAGGTTTACCTTAATGATTTCTAGTAGTCGCGGATGCTTGCTAGAGGTCCAATCATAAATGCGTATGATCCAAGTACGGAAAGTGTGTTAGCATATGCCTCTCCCTCATTGCATATGATAAGTATCTATCATGTTATATTCAATTACCTATGGACAATCTTTCTCTTGCGTCACACAAAAAAATATTTATACTAGATAACTTACTTATTAATCTTTATCTAAACAGCCCATAACTTATATTTACTTATTCTTTATTATCTTGCAAAACAATCTATTACACGTACTAAGTACTTCTAGTTTCTTTCCCGCAAAGTAGTTTCATACTTGTTCTAGTTAAAGTAAGCATTAGCGCGCGTAGAGTTATATCGATGGTTGATAGAACTTGAGATAATATTAATTCTACTTTTAGCTCCTCTTTGGGTTCGACACTCTTACTTTTCGAAAAAGGCTAAAAATGATTCCCTACACTTGTGGGTTATCAAGACCTTTTTCTGACGCCATTACTGGGGAGCAATAGCATAGCGGTTGATATTGTCGCGTGTGCTTGTTTGCTTCATCACAAAGTAAATTTTTTGTTCTAAGTTGTTTTCTATCTTTAGTTATGGGTAGGAAACTAAAAATACCAGAAAATGATGTACTTGCTAACCCAGTGGTTGAGGAACCATCCAAAATGTACTATACTGCTGAAGCTTATTACTTGGATCATCTTCGATCCCTTTGTGCTCGTGCTGAAAACCCAACTACCTTATTTGAGGGAAAATCATTAAATGAGCATGTTATTATGTGTGATACAGCTTATCTCAAAAAGGGAAACTCTTGTGGCATCAAATTAATACTTTGTATTGTTATGCTTATAATTTATATGAATTACATGATTTCACTTGTTGTTCGGAAGAAACTAAAAAACACCTTCGCTACCAATGTGTGTTTAATGATAATGAAATAGTATCTTCTTATGCCAAGGAGGCCTATTGTTATTATGATGTCAAAAAATTGAAGATTTTGTTGCTTTTGAAGGGTGCTTATGAAATTTCTACTTTGATTGAAATGTATGATGCTACACTTTACAAATATGAAATATTTACCGTACTTAAATACTGTTATGAAAACTCTGCTTCTGATGCTTATTTTAAAGAATTCATTGAAAGAATGTCCGCTATCTTGAAAGAGGCTAATATTTCGCATGAATCTATGAAAGAAGAAATTGGTGAAACTGTGAGCTCATTAGATGAAAAAGATGAGGAGGAGAGTGAAGAACAAAAGGAGGAAGAGCCGATTGATCACCCATGCCCACCTTCTAATGAGACTAACTTTTCAACTCATACATTGTTTAATTTTCTTTTGTGCTTATGGAAGGATGAATGCTATGATCCCTTGGATTCGTTTGAAATATCCCTTTTTGATGAACTTGATGCTTGCCATGCTTGTGGCCATGATGCCAATATTAATTATGCTTATGGAGATGTGATATGTCTCCGACGTATCTATAATTTTTTGCTTGTTCCATGCTGTTATATTATCAATCTTGGATGTGTTACAATCATTTTATAGCAACTTTATATCGTTTTTTGGGACTAACCTATTGACATAGTGCCAAAGTGCCAGTTGCTATTTTGCTTTTTTTTTACTTCAGAGAAAATCGGTACCAAACGGAACCCAAACGCTGCGGGGATTTTTGTGGATTTTTTCTGGTCCACAAGGAAGCAGGATGGGCCAAACAACACCAGAAGAGGGGGCCCATGTTGGGAGGCGTAGTAGTAAATCAAAATTTTTCCTACAATCACCAAGATCTATCTATGGAGAAACCAGCAACGAGTGGGGAGAGATTGCATCTTCATACCTTTGAAGATCGCTAAGCGGAAGCGTTACAAGAACGCGGTTGGTGGAGTCGTACTCGTAGCGATTCAGATCGCGGTGGACTCCGATCTTAGCGCCGAACAACGGCGCCTCCGCGTTCAACACACGTGCAGCCCGATGACGTCTCCTATGCCTTGATCTAGCAAGGAGGGAGGAGAGGTTGAGGGATAGCTCTGGCAACATGACGGCATGGTGACGGTGGAGCTACATGGTCTCCGGTAGGGCTTTGCCAAGCACTACGGAGAACGAGGAGAGGGAGGAGTAGGGCTACGCCGAGAGGAGAGGAACTCGTGTGTTGCAAGCCTCAAAAACCCCACATATATATAGGGAGAAGGAGGAGGAGGCACGCCATCTAGGGTTCCCACCCTAGATGGTGCGGCAGCCTAGATGGGAGAGCCGACGACCAAGGTGGGAGGAGTGGCGGCGCCCTAGGGTGGGCCTTGGGCCCATCCACGCCCTAGGGTTTGCCTCCTCCACCCCTTGCTGCGCCTTGGGCCAGGTGGGAGGGGCACACCAGCCCACCTAGGGGCTGGATCCCTCCACCTTCGGCCCATGCAGCCCTCCGGAGCCCGTGGCCCCTCCTGGTGGACCCTCGGAACCCTTCCGGTGGTCCCGGTACATTACCGGTGACGCCCGAAACATTTCCGGTAACCAAAACCTCACTTCCTATATATCAATGTTTGTCTCCGGACCATTCCGGAACTCCTCGTGACCTCTGGGATCTCATCCGGGACTCCGAACAACCTTCGGTAACCACGTCCAGTATTTCCCTATAACCCTAGCGTCATCGAACCTTAAGTGTGTAGACCCTACGGGTTCGGGAGACACGTAGACATGACCGAGACACCTCTCCGGTCAATAACCAACAGTGGGATATGGATACCCATGTTGGGTCCCACATGCTCCACGATGATCTCATCGGATGAACCATGATGTCGGGGATTCAATCAATCCCGTATACAATTCGCTTTGTCTACCGGTATGATACTTGCCCGAGATTCGATCGTCGGTATCCCTATACCTTGTTCAATCTCGTTACCGACAAGTCTGTTTACTCGTTCCGGAACACATCATCCCGTGGCTAACTCCTTAGTCACATTGAGCTCATTATGATGATGTCTTACCGAGTGGGCCCAGAGATACCTCTCCGTCATACGGAGTGACAAATCCCAGTCTCGATTCGTGCCAACCCAACAGACACTTTCGGAGATACCCGTAGTGCACCTTTATAGCCACCTAGTTACGTTGTGACGTTTGGCACACCCAAAGCATTCCTACGGTATCCAGGAGTTGCACAATCTCATGGTCTAAGGAAATGATACTTGACATTGGAAAAGCTTTAGCAGACGAACTACACGATCTTGTGCTATGCTTAGGATTGGGTCTTGTCCATCACATCATTCTACTAATGATGTGATCCCGTTATCAACGACATCCAATGTCCATGGTCATGAAACCGTGACCATCTATTGATCAACGAGCTAGCCAACTAGAGGCTCACTAGGGACATGTTGTGGTCTATGTATTCACACATGCATTACGGTTTCCGGTTAACACAATTATAGCATGAACAATAGAAAATTATCATGAACAAGGAAATACAATAATAACCCTTTTATTATTGCCTCTAGGGCATATTTCCAACAGTCTCCCACTTGCACTAGAGTCAATAATCTAGTTACATTGTGATGAATCGAACACCCATAGCATTCTGGTGTTGATCATGTTTTGCTCGCGAGAGAGGTTTAGTCAACGGATCTGCGACATTCATATCCGTATGTACTTTACAAATATCTATATCTCCCTCCTGAATGTAATCATGGATGGAGTTGAAGCGGCGCTTGATGTGTCTTGTCTTCTTGTGAAACTTGGGCTCCTTCGCAAGGGCAATAGCTCCAGTGTTGTCACAGAATAGAGTCATCGGGCCCGACGCATTTGGAATCACTCCTAGGTCGGTGATGAACTCCTTCATCCAGACTCCTTCCTTTGCTGCTTCCGAAGTAGCTATGTACTCCGCTTCACATGTAGATGCCGTCACGATGCTTTGCTTGCTGTTGCACCAGCTGACTGCCGCTCTATTCAAAATATACACGTATCCGATTTGCGACTTGGAGTCGTCCGGATCTATGTCAAAGCTAGCATCGACATAACCCTTTACGAAGAGCTCTTCGGCACCTCCATATACGAGAAACATGTCCTTTGTCCTTTTCAGGCACTTCAGGATATTCTTGACCGCTGTCCAGTGTTCCGCTCCGGGATCACTTTGGTACCTCCCTACCAAACTTATGGCAAGGTTCACATCAGGTCTGGTACACAACATGGCATACATAATAGAGCCTATGGATGAAGCATAGGGGATGACACTCATCTCTTCTCTATCCTTTGCCATGGTCGGGCATTGAGTCGTACTCAATCTCACACCCTGTAACACATGCAAGAACCCCTTCTTGGAATGATCCATATTGAACTTCTTCAATATGTTTTCAAGGTATGTGCTTTGTGAAAGACCTATGAGGCGTTTCGATCTATCTCTATAGATCTTAATACCTAATATGTAAGCAGCTTATCCAAGGTCCTTCATTGAAAAACATTCATTCAAGTAGGCCTTTACACTTTCCAAGAGTTCTATATCATTTCCCATCAACAATATGTAATCCACATATAATATGAGAAATGCTATAGAGCTCCCACTCACTTTCTTGTAATACAGGGTTCTCCATATACCTGTATAAATCCAAATGCTTTAATCACCTCATTAAAGCGAATGTTCCAACTCCAGCTTGCATACCTTATTATCATCTTTAGGATCGACAAAACCTTCCGGCTGCATCCTTAAGGAAGCCATTAAAGGAATGCCATTTTGACGTCCATTTGTCAGATCTCATAATCATAAAATGCGGCAATTGCTAACATGATTCGGACAGACTTCAGCATCGCTATGGGTGAGAAAGTCTCATCGTAGTCAACTCCTTGAACTTGTTGATAACCCTTAGCAACAAGCCGAGCCTTATAGACGGTCACATTACCATCCACGTCAGTCTTCTTCTTAAAGATCCATTTATTTCCAAGGCTCGCTTATCATCAGGCAAGTCCACCAAAGTCCACACTTTGTTCTCATACATGGATCCTATCTCGGATTTCATGGCTACAAGCCATTTGTTGGAATCCGGGCCCGCCATCGCTTCTTCATAGTTCAAAGGTTCACCGTTGTCCAACAACATGATCTCCAGGACAGGGTTGCCGTACCACTCTGATGTGGAACGTGTCCTAGTGGACCTTCGACGTTTAATAGTAACTTGATCTGAAGTTTCATGATCATCATCATTAACTTCCTCTCCAGCCGGTGCAGGCTCCACAGAAACAAGTTCCTGTGCTGCACTATTCTCCGGTTCGAGTGGAGGTACAATTACCTCATTAAGTTCTATTTTCCTCCCACTTACTTCTTTTGAGAGAAATTCTTTCTTGAGAAAGGATCCATTCTTGGCAACAAAGACTTTGCCTTCGGATCTGAGGTAGAAGGTATACCCAATAGTCTCTTTGGGATATCCTATGAAGACGCACTTTTCCGCTTTGGGTTCGAGCTTCTCAGGTTGAAGTTTCTTCACATAAGCATCACATCCCCAAACTTTTAGAAACGACAGCTTAGGTTTCTTTCCAAAGCATAATTCATATGGTGTCGTATCAACGGACTTTGACGGTGCCCTATTTAAAGTGAATGCGGCAGTCTCTAATGCATATCCCCAAAATGATAGCGGGAAGTCGGTAAGAGACATCATAGATCGCACCATATCCAATAGAGTGTGATTACGACGTTCAGACACACCATTTCGCTGAGGTGTGCCAGGCGGCATGAGTTGTGAAACAATTCCACATTTCCTTAGATGCGTGCCAAACTCGTGACTTAAATATTCTCCTTCACGATCAGATCGTAGGCACTTTATTTTCCTGTCACGTTGAGTCTCTACCTCACTCTGAAATTCCTTGAACCTTTCAAAGGTTTCAGACTTGTGTTTCATTAAGTAGACATACCCATATCTGCTCAAGTCATCAGTGAGAGTGAGAACATAATGGTAGCACCGCGAGCCTTGCCGCTCATTGGACCGCATACATCGGTATGTATTATTTCCTGTTGGGGAACGTTGCATGGGAAACAAAAAAATTCCTACGCACATGCAAGATCTATCCATGGTGATGAGCATCTACGAGAGGGAGAGTGGATCTACATACCCTTGTAGATCGCTAAGCGGGAATCGTTAAGAAACGCGGTTGGTGTAGTCGAACGTCTTCGCGATCCAAATCGCGGAGCGTCCCGCGATCTCATCATGACCCGTCCCACGATCCAATCACGATCCGTCCCGCGAACTCATCATGATCCGTCTCGCGATCCAATCATGATCCGTCCCGTGAACTCATCACGATCCGTCCCACGAACTCATCACGATCCGTCCCGCGAACTCATCACGATCCGTCTCGCGATCTTGATCACGGTCCTTCCGATCTAGCGCCGAAGGGACGGCACCTCCGCGTTCAGCACACGTACAGCTCGATGACGATCTCCGCTTCTTGATCTAGCAATAGGGAGCGGAGAGGTAGACAAGTTCACCGGCAGCGTGACAACACCGCGGTGATGGTGGTGGAGCAATTGTGACAGGGCTTCGCCTAAGCACTGCAGAAATCCGATCTAGAGGAGAAAGTATGCACTGGAGGAACGGGCAGCACGTGGCTGAAAATTCTATGCAAAAACCCTAAAACCTCCAGTATATATAAGAGGAAGAGAGGAGGAGGCTTCACAAGGGCCAATCCTCCAAGGAGTCGGCTGAACCAGGTGGAGGAGGTGGACTCCACCTCCAATCCTAGTAGGACTAGGATTCACCCTATTTTTGCCTTTTTCCAATTTTTCTCTTTGGGCCTTTTTCCCAAACAGCATAGGCCTTGTGTGGGACTTCCACCAGCGCACTAAGGTCTGGTAAACACTCTCCCACAGCCCATCGAGCCTCTTGGGTCGAAATACCCCTCCCGATGGTCTCCCGGTACACTACCGCCACTCCCGGTACACTATCGATGAGCCCGAAACTTTTCCGGCGACCAAAACAGGACTTCCTATATATGAATATTTACCTCCGGACCACTCCGGAGCTCCTCGTGACATCCGGGATCTCATTAGGGACTCCGAACAACCTTCGGTCACCACCATACATAACTCTATACTACCGAAACGTCACCAAACCTTAAGTGTGTAGACCCTGCGGGTTCGAGAACTATGTAGACATGACCGAGACACCTCTATGGTCAATAACCAATAGCGGGACCTGGATGACCATATTGATTCCTACATATTCTACGAAGATCTTTATCGGTCGAACCTCTATGTCAAGGATTCAGTTAATCCCGTATGATGTTCCCTTTGTTCTTCGGTATGTTACTTGCCCGAGATTCGATCGTCGGTATCTCCATACCTAGTTCAATCTCATTACTGACAAGTCTCTTTACTCATTCCGTAATACAAGATCCCGTGACTAACACTTAGTCACATTTCTTGCAAGGCTTGTTGTGATGTTGTATTACCGAGTGGGCCTTGAGATACCTCTCCGTCACACGGAATAACAAATCCTAGTCTTGATCCATGCCAACTCAACAGACACCCTCGGAGATACCTGTAGAGTACCTTTATAGTCACCCAGTTATGTTGTGACGTTTGATACACACAAGGCACTCCTCCGGTGTCAGTGAGTTGCATGATCTCATGGTCATAGGAACATATACTTGACATGCAGAAAACAGTAGCAATAAACTGACACGATCATATGCTATGTTTGTAGTTTGGGTCTTGTCCATCCCAAATCAGGCAAGAACTCTTTCTCTGACTGATCCATTTCGAACTCTTTCAAAATCTTGTCAAGGTATGTACTCATTGAAAGTCTCATCTAGCATCTTGATCTATCTCTATAGATCTTGATGTTTAACAATTAGGTAGCTTTATCCAGGTCTTCCTTTGAAAAACTCTTTTCAAACAACCATTTATGCTTTCCAGAAATTCTACATCATTTCCGAATAGCAATATGGCATCCACATATACTTATCAGAAACTCTATAGTGCTCCCACTCACTTTATTGAAAATACAAGTTTCTCATAAACTTTGTATAGATTTAAAAACTTTGATCACCTTATCAAAGTGTATACTCCAACTCCGAGATGCTTGCTTTAGTCCATAGAAGGATCACTGAAGCTTGCTCACCTTTTAGCATCCTTAGGACTAACAAAACCTTATGGTTGTATCTCGTACAACCTTTCCTTAAGGAAGGAAATGATGGTTTGGCATCCATCTGCTAGCTTTCATAATTGAAAAATGCAGCAACTGCTAACATAATTCCAACAGACTTTAGCATCGCTATGAGTGAGAAAGTCTCATCGTAGTCAACTCCTTGAACTTGCCGGAACCTTCTTTGCGACAAGTCGAGCTTTATAAATGGTGACATTCACCATCAGCGTCTGTCTTCATTTTAAAGATCCATTTGTACTCAACGACGTGCCGTCCAACGAGCAAGTCTACCAAAATCTATACTTGGTTTTCATATATGGATCCTTTCTCGGATTTCATGGCCTCTAACCATTTGTCGGAATCCGGGCCCATCATCACTTCTCCATAGCTTGTAGGTTCATCGTTGTCCAACAACATGACCTCCAAGACAGGGTTGTCGTACCGCTCAGGAGCAGTACACGTCCTTGTCGACCTATGAGGTTCGATAGTAACTTGATCCAAAGCTTCATGATCATCATCATTAACTTCCTCTTCAACTAACGTAGGCTTCATAGAAACATCTTCCTGCGCTGCGCTACTCTCTAGTTGAACAAAGGTTCAACAACCTCATCAAGTTCTATCTTCCTCCCACTCAATTCTTTCGAGAGAAACTCTTTCTCGAGAAAGGACCCGTTTTTAGCAAGAAACACTTTGCACTTGGATTTGAGATAGTAGGTATGCCCAACTATTCTTAGGGTATTCTATGAAGATGCATTTGTCCGCTTTGGGTTCGAGCTCATTAGGTGAAAACCCTTTTTCACATAAGTGTCGCAGCCCCAAACATTAAGAAATGACAGCTTGGGTTTCTATCAAACCCTAATTCACACGGTGTCATCTCAACATATTTAGATGGTGCCCTATTTAAAGTGAATGTAGTTATCTCTAATGCATAACCCCAAAACTATAGTGGTAAAAGGATAAGAGACATCATAATTCGCACCATATCCAATAGAGCACGACTATGACGTTCGGACACACCATCATACTATGGTGTTCCAGGTGGCGTGAGTTGTGAAACAACTTTCGCATTGTCTTAAGTTGTATACCAAACTCGTAACTCAGATATTCACCTCCACGATCATATCGCGGACATTTTATCTTCTTGTCATGATGATCTTTAAACTTCACTCTGAATTTGCTTGAACTTTTTCAAACGATTCAGACTTGCGTTTCATTAAGTAAATATACACTATTATCTACTCAAATCATCAGTGAAGGTAAGAAAATAACGATATCCACCGCATGCTACAAGACTCATTGGATTGCATACATCAACATGTATCATTTACAATAAATCACTTGCCCGCTCCATCAAATCAGAAAACGGGGTCCTTAGTCATCTTGCCCAAGAGGCATGGTTCGCATGTCTCAACCGATTCGAAATCGAATGAGTCCAAAGATCCATCATCATGGAGTTTCTTCATGCGCTTTATACCAATATGACATTTAGCGGCAGTGCCACAAGTATGTGGTACTATCATTATTAACTTTGTATCTTTTGGCATCAATGTTATGAACATGTGTATTACTACGATCAACTTTCAACAAACCATACTTACTGGGTGCATGACCATTGAAGGTATTATTCATGTAAATGGAATAACCATTATTCTCTAACTTAAATGAATAACCGTATTGCAATGAACATGATCTAATCACGTACATGCTCAACACAAAAACACCAAATAACATTTATTTAGGTTTGTCACTAATCTCGAAGGTAGAGAGAGCGTGTGATGTTGATCACATCAACCTTGGAAACATTTCCAACACACATCGTCACCTCACACTTAGCTAGTATCCGTTTATTCCGTAGCTTTTACTTCGAGTTACTAACATTTAGCAACCGAACCGGTATCCAATACCCAGGTGCTACTAGGAGTACTAGCAAGGTACACATCAATAACACGTATATCAAATATACTTCTGTCGACTTTGCCAGCCTTCTTATCTACCAAGTATCTAGGGTTGTTCCGCTTCAGCGACCGTTCTCCTCATAATCGAAGCACTTAGTCTCGGGTTTGGGTTAGACTTTGGGTTTCTTCACTGGAGCTGCAAGTGACTTGCTATCCATGAAGTTTCCCTCCTTGCTCTTGCCCTTCTCGAAACTAGTGGTTTTGACTAACCATCAACACTTGATGCTCCTTCTCGATTTCTACCTTCGCGGTGTCAAACATCGCGAACATCGCAGGGATCATTATTTCTATCCCTGGCGTTTTATAGTTCATCACCAAGTTGTAGTAGCTTAGTGACAGTGACTTGGAGAACTATATCAATCACTATCCTATCTGGAAGATCAACTCCCACTCGATTCAAGCGATTGTAGCACTCAGACAATCTGAGCACATGCTCAACAATTGAGCTATTCTCCTTCATCTTGCAGGCAAAGAATCTAGTTGGATATCTCATATCTCGCCACACGGGCATGAGCCTGAGATCCTAATTTCATCTCTTAGAACATCTCATATGTTCCGTGACGTTCAAAATGTTTTGGAGCCTCAATTCTAAGCCGTAATGCATGAGGCACTAAACTATCAAGTAGTTATTAGAACATGCCTGTCAGATGTTCACAACATCTACAAACAATGCTAGAGGGGTTGGCGCACCGAGCGGTGCATTAAGGACATAAGCCTTTTGTGCAGCAATGAGGACAATCCTCAGATCATGGAGCCAGTCCGCAATATTGCTACCATCATCTTTCAACTCTATTTCTTTAGGAACATATAAAAATTCAAGGGAGCTACAACGTGAGCTAGTAATCCACAACACAGTTTGCAAAGACACTGCTGACTATGTTCGTGATAATGAGTTCAATTAATCATATTACTTAAGAACTCCCACTCAAATTGACATGCCTCCAGTCATTCGAGTGATACATGATCCAAATTCACCAACTCAAGTCCGATCATCACGTGAGTCGAGGTGGTTTCATTGGTAAACATCATTATGTTGATCATATCTACTATATGACTCATGTTCGACCTTTCGGTCTCTTGTGTTCCGAGGCCATGTCTGTACATGCTAGGCTCGTCAAGTTTAACCCGAGTGTTCTGCATGTGCAAAACTGGCTTGCACCCATTGTATGTGAACATAGAGTCTATCACACCCGATCATCACATGGTGTCTCAACACGACGAACTTTCGCAACGGTGCACACTCGGGAAGAACACAATTCATCTTGAAATTTAAGTGAGGGATCACCTTATAATGCTACCGTCATCCTAACAAAATAAGGTGCATAAAAGGATTAACATCACATGCAAATCATAAGTGACATGATATGGCAATGAACTTGTGCTTTTGATCTCCATCTTGAAAGCACCGACATGATCTCCATCGTCACCGGCAAGACACCATGATCTCCATCAACGTGTCGCCATCGGGGTTGTCGTGTCCAACATGCTTCTACTACTATTGCTACTGTTTAGCGATAAAGTAAAGCATTACATAGCACTTAATGATTGACACGCAGGTCATACAATAATTAAAGACAACCCTATGGCTCCTTCCGGTTGCCGTACTCATCGACATGCAAGTCGTGATAATCTATACATCACATGATTATCTCATACATCACATATATCACATCATGTAATTGGCCATATCACATCACAACATACCCTTCAAAAACAAGTTAGACGTCCTCTAATTGTTGTTGCATGTTTTATGTGGCTTCTACGGGTATCTAGCAAGAACAATTCTCATCTACGCAAAAACCACAATGGTGATACACTAGTTGCTTTTCAACCTTCTCAAGGACCGCCTTTGTCGAATCCGATCCTACTAAAGTGAGAGAAACTGGCACCCGTAAGGCATCTATGCAACAAGTTGCGATCGAGGGAACCGGTCTCTTGTAAGCGTACGAGTAATGTTGGTCCGGGCCGCTTCATCTCACAATACCGCTGAACCAAAATCTGACCAAGGGAGGAAGCAATCTAAGCATCAACGCCCACAAACCTTTTGTGTTCTACTCGAGATCTCATCTACACATAGACCTAGCTCATGATGCCACTGTTGGGGAACGTTGCATGGGAAACAAAAAATTTCCTACGCACACGCAAGATCTATCCATGGTGATGAGCATCTACGAGAGGGAGAGTGGATCTACATACCCTTGTAGATCACTAAGCGGGAAGCGTTAAGAAACGCGGTTGGTGTAGTCGAACGTCTTCGTGATCCAAATTGCCGAGCGTCCCGCGATCTCATCACGATTCGTCCCACGATCCAATCATGATCCGTCCCACGAACTCATCACGATCCGTACCGCAATCCAATCACAATCCATCCTGCGAACTCATCACGATCTGTCCCGCGAACTCATCACGATTCGTCTCGCGATCTTGATCACGGTCCTTCCGATCTAGCGCCGAACGGACGGCACCTCCGCGTTCAGCACACGTACAACTCGATGACGATCTCTACCTTCTTGATCCAGAAAGAGGGAGCGGAGAGGTAGCAAGTTCATCGGCAACGTGACGGCGCCGTGGTGATGGTGGTGGAGCAATTCCGGCAGGGCTTTGCCTAAGCACTGCAGAAATCCGATCTAGAGGAGAAACTATGCATTGGAGGAACGGGCAACACGTGGCTGAAAATTCTATGCAAAAACCCTAAAACCTCCAGTATATATAAGAGGAAGAGAGGAGGAGGCTTGGCATAAGGTCCAAGCCTCCAAGGAGTCGGCCGAACCAGGTGGAGGAGGTGGACTCCACCTCCAATCCTAGTAGGACTAGGATTCACCCTATTTTTGCCTTTTTCCACCTTTTCTCTTTGGGCCTTTTTTCCCAAACCGCATAGTCCTTTTGTGGGACTTACACCAGCCCACTAAGGGCTGGTAAACACTCTCCCACATCCCATGGAGCCTCTTGGGTCAAAATACCCCTCCGATGGTCTCCCGGTACACTACCGGCACTCCCGGTACACTACCGATGAGCCCGAAACTTTTCCGGCGACCAAAATAGGACTTCCTATATATGAATCTTTACCTCCGGACCATTCCGGAGCTCCTCGTGACGTCCGGGATCTCATCCAGGACTCCGAACAACCTTCGGTCACCACCCTACATAACTCTACTACCGAAACATCACCAAACCTTAAGTGTGCAGACCCTATGGGTTCGAGAACTATGTAGACATGACCAAGACACCTCTACGGTCAATACCAATAGCGGGACCTAGATGCCCATATTGGTTCCTACATATTCTACGAAGATCTTTATCGGTCGAACCTCTATGTCAAGAATTCAGTTAATCCCGTATGATGTTCCCTTTGTTCTTCGGCATGTTACTTGCCCGAGATTCGATCATCGATATCTCCATACCTAGTTCAATCTCATTACCAGCAAGTCTCTTTACTCGTTCCGTAATACAAGATCCCATGACTAACACTTAGTCACATTGCTTGCAAGGCTTGTTGTGATGTTGTATTACCGAGTGGCCCTGAGATACCTCTCCGTCACACGGAGTAACAAATCCCAGCCTTGATCCATGCCAACTCAACAGACACCTGTCGAAGATACCTGTAGAGTACCTTTATAGTCACCCAGTTACGTTGCAACGTTTAATACACACAAGCACTCCTCTGGTGTCAGTGAGTTGCATGATCTCATGGTCATAGGAACATATACTTGACATGCAGAAAACAGTAGCAATAAACTGACATGATCATATGCTACGTTTGTAGTTTGGGTCTTTTCCATCACACCATTCTCCTAATGATGTGATCCTGTTATCAAATGACATCTCATGTCCTTGGCTAGTAAACCTTAGTCATCTTTGATCAATGAGCTAGTCTATTAGAGGCATACTAGGGACATGGTTTTGTCTATGTATCCACACATGCATCTAAGTCTCCGATCAATACAATTATAGCATGGATAATAAACGATTATCATGAACAAGGAAATGTGATAATAACTAATTTATTATTGCCTCTAGGTCATATTTCCAACATTTTCAACAAGTTAGTTGCTCGCTCCATTGTTCCGGAGAACGGAGTCTTGGTCATCTTGCCCATGAGTCATGGTAAGCACGTGTCAAATGATTCAAAATCAAGGGACTCCAAAAGTCCATAAGCATGGAGCTTCTTCATGCATTTGACACCAATATGACCAAGGCGCCAGTGCCACATGTAAGTGGGACTATCGTTATCAACCTTACACTTTTTGGTACTCACACTATGGACATGTGTAACATCACGTTCGAGATTCATCAAAAATAAACCATTGACCAGCGGGGCATGACCATAAAACATTTCTCTCATATAAATAGAACAACCATTATTCTCAGATTTAAATGAGTAGGCATCTTGCATCAAGCGAGATCCAGATACAATGTCCATGCTCAAAGCTGGTACTAAATAACAATTATTAAGGTTTAAAACTAATCCCGAAGGTAGATGTAGAGGTAGCGTGCCGACGTTGATCACATCGACCTTGGAACCATTCCCGACGTGCATCGTCACCTCGTCCTTTGCCATGCTCCACTTATTCTGCAGCTCCTGCTTGGAGTTACAAATGTGAGCAACTGCACCGGTATCAAATACCCAGGAGCTACTACGAGCGCTGGTTAGGTACACATCAATAACAAGTATATCACATATACCTTTAACGTTGACGGCCTTCTTATTCGCTAAATACTTGGGGTAATTTCGCTTCCAGTGACTGGTACCCTTGCAATAAAAGCACTCATTCTCAGGCTTGGGTCCATTCTTGTTCTTCTTCCCGGCAACTTGTTTACCGGGTGCGGCAATAAATTTGCCGTCCTTCTTGAAGTTCTTCTTACCCTTGCCTTTCTTGAAACTAGTGGTTTTATTCACCATCAACACTTGATGCTCCTTTTTGATCTCGACCTCCGCTGATTTCAGCATCGAGTACAACTCAGAAATGGACTTCTCCATACCCTACATGTTGTAGTTCATCACAAAGATCTTGTAGCTAGGTGGGAGCGACTGGAGGATTCTGCCAATGACCGAGTCATCTGGGAGATTAACTCCCAGCTGACTCAAGCGGTTGTGCAACCTAGACATTTTGAGTATGTGCTCACTGACCGAACTATTCTCCTCCATCTTATAGCTAAAGAACTTGTCGGAGACGTCATATCTCTCGACCCGGGCATGAGCTTGGAAAACCAGTTTCAGCTCTTGGAACATCTCATATGCTCCGTGTTGCTCAAAACTCTTTTGGAGCCCTGGTTCTAAACTATAAAGCATGCCACACTAAACCAGGGAGTAATCATCACAGCATGACTGCCAAGCGTTCGTAACGTCTTGGTCTGTTGGGAAAATGGGTGGGTCACCTAGTGTTGCATCAAGGACATACAATCTCTTGGAAGCTATGAGGATGATCCTCAAGCTACGGATCCAGTCCGCATATTTGCTTCCATCATCTTTGAGCTTGGTTTTCTCTAGGAACGCGTTGAATTTGAGGGTGACATTAGCGTTGGCCATTGGATATACAATATAGATTGTAAAGACAATTTTAGACTAAGTTCATGATAATTAAGTTCACATAATCAAATTATTTAATGAACTCCCACTTAGATAGACATCTCTCTAGTCATCCAAGTGACACATGATCCATGTCAACTAGCCCGTGTCCGATCATCACGTGAGACGGACTAGTCATCCATGGTGAACGTCTCCATGTTGATCGTATCTTCTATACGACTCATGTTCGACCAATCTAGATCATCAATCAACCCAAAGGACAAAAGAAATATACTCAAAACATCATAAGATGGCAACACGTCATTGGATCATAATATGTGGCATAAAGCACCATGTTCAAGTAGGGGATTACAGCGGGGTGCGAGAGAGTGGACCGCTAAAAGGAGATGAGGATGGTGATGAAGAAGGTTATGTTGATGAAGACGAGCACCACGGTGATGGTTCCCCTGGTGGCACTCCGGCACCACCGGGAGAGAGGGGGAGAGGGTCTCCCCCTTGTGCTTCCTCCTCCATGGCCTCACCCATCTATGGGGAGAGGTTCTCCCTCTGGTCCTTGGCCTCCATGGTGTTGATGGCCCCTCTAGGACGATGAAGATGACCTCTGGTGATGGTGACCCCCTCTAGCAGGGTGCCAAAGAGGGCCAAGACTGGTTTTTCATGGCCTGGAGGCTTGCGGCGGTGGAATTCCTGATCTAGGTTTCTTTTCAGAGGTTTATATATTTATTGGAATTTTCGGTGTCGATCTCACCTCAAGGGGAGCGACGAGGCGATGGCAAGCCTGCTCACCCCCAATAGGAGGGTGGCCGCGCCTAGCAGGCTTGCCGCCTCTCGTGGCTCTTCTGGCCCAGCCCCAATGCTTCGGGGGTCTCTTTTGGTCCACAAAAAATCATACTAAATTTTCAGCCCATTCCGAGAACTTTTATTTCTGCACAAAAAAACGACACCATGGTAGTTCTGATGAAAACAACGCCAGTCCGGGTTAGTTCTAATAAAATCATACCAAAATCATATAGAATTATTGTAAACATGAATACTTCATAAATTATAGATACACTGGAGACGTATCAAATGGTCTCTTGGAGATATATTTAGTATGATTGCCTATATAATGATGCCTATATAATGATCATTTCCGTCTACTTATCTTGGACGTGATGCGTATATAATGATCATTGCCTGGATATCTTCATGATTATTTGATCTTCTATCAATTGCCCAACAGTAATTTGTTCACCCACCGTGTGATATACTCATGAGAGAAGCCACTAGTGAAACCTACGGCCCCCAGGTCTACTTTTCCAACATATTGCTTTCCAATCTACTATTTGCATATTTTGTTTTCATATATATTAATCCAAAAAAATCAAAAATATCTTGATGAACTTTTTGTTTATTTATTTTACTTTGTGTTCTTGCGAGACCTATTTGTCAAAACTATCATTACCTAATCTATCTTATTACCGTACAGAGTGTGACAACCTCTCTTTCACGTCGGGTTGCAAGTATTTGTTGTTTGTGTGCAGGTGTTGTTTACGTGGGTGCGTGATCTTCCTCTACGGACTGATAGCTTGGTTTCATAACCGAGGGAAATACTTACCATTGCTGTGTTGCATCATTCCTTCCTCTTTGGGGAAATACCGAGGCAGTCTCAAGCCACGTTAAGATTAACTTGCCATGTTTCCTTATGTTAAGCATGAAATTGTTGCTATTGCACCCGCACACGATAGTCCTATTATCTTTTTGAATTATCCCAACTACACTATATCAGATAAGTTTGCACTTATTAAGGATTATATTGATGGGTTGCATTTCACTATCACACATGATGGTTTTGATGAATATAATATGCATGTGCTTGCCGCTCCTACTTGCAATTATTATGAGAGAGGAACCAAATCTTCACCTCCCTATGTTTCCAATATGATAAAACTGCAAAAAACCACTTATGCTATGTATTGGCCTTTACTTTATGTGCATAAATTATTCTTTTATGACATGCCAATGCATAGGAAGAGAGTTAGACTTTGTAGTTACATGATATATGTTACTTTGTTCTCACTACTTAATTACAAATCATTGTTAATTAAAATTGGATTTGATATACCTTGGGAAAGCTCAGCTAGGGAGACAACCTGGAAGTTGTAGAGAGTCATTTATTTCTTTTGTGTGCTTTTAAAATAATTAAAAACAAAAAATAAAGTGGGGAACTTAAAACAATTTTCATAAAGAAAGGTGAAAGTGAGAAAGATGAGCACCGTTGAAGTGGGGGACATCCTTGAACTTTTGTTCATCCCCATGGAAACTTTGTGAATATTGATTACATAAACTTTTAAAAAATAATAATTATCCCCTTCTATAAATTCATTGTATTATAAAAATATTGTGCCATGATTTACCTTTAGGATGTTTAAATTGCTTGTTTGATATGTGTTGTGCGAAGACAAAAACTTTGGCTGTAGTGTTTGATTTTTTCATATTTTAGTCGAACGTCAAAAGCTTCTGATATGTTTACACGGTATTTTTATACATTTTTTACCACGTCCTAATTTTTCAGAATTTTTTGATTTATAGAAGTATGGTATTCATCTGCATCTTTATAGATTGTCCTATTTTTCATAGATTGTTGTTATAGTTGCTTTGTCTGCTTATCTTTGAGTTGTTGTTGAGCCTCATTTACTTTGGAGCCCTAGAATTCTGATATCATACAGTAGGTAATGTTTGATTATAATTATACAATAATGTGATGGTAGGGCATGATGTGATTTGATGTTATATGTACTAACCTTTCTAATGAAAGTTCTGTTAAGTTTTGTGTGGATGAAGTGTTCGAAGATCGAGGGGGTATTGATATGAGAAGAATAAGGAGAGGAAAGTTCTCAAGCTTGGGGATGCCCAAGTCACCCCAAGTAAATATTCAAGGAGACTCAAGCGTCTAAGCTTGGGGATCCCCCGGAAGGCATCCCATCTTTCTTCTTCAACATTGCTACCTCTTGAGCTTGCGTTGGTTTTCCCTTGAGGAGCAAAGGGTGATGCAGCGAAGTAGATAAGTATTTACCTCAGTTGTTGAGAACCAAGGTATCAATCCAGTAGGAGGAACAAGCAAGTCACCAATGGATGCACCTACACAGACAATCAAACTCTTGCACCCAATGCTATAAAGGGGTTGTCAATCCCTTCACGATTATTTGCAAGGATTAGATCCGATAGAGATAGATGTAAACTAGAACGGAAAGTAAAAGGTAAATAAATTGCAACATGGTATTTTTGGTATTTTTGGTTTATAGATATGAAAGTATATAATGGAAAGTAGACCCGGGGGCCATAGATTTCACTAGAGGCTTCTCTCTCGAAGGAAAATATCATGGTGGATACGCAAATTACTGTCAAGCAATTGATAGAAAAGTGAATAATCATGTAGTTATCCAAGACAATGATCATGCATATAGGCATCACGTCCATATCAAGTAGAGCGAAACGATTCTGCATCTACTACTATACTCAACACATCGACCGACTCCTACCTGCATCTAGAGTATTAAGTTCATAAAGAACAAAGTAACACATTAAGAAATATGACATGATGTAGAGGGATAAACTCAAGCAATATGATGAAAACCACATCTTTTTATCCTTGATGGAACCAATATAATACGTGCCTCGCTACCCCTACTATATCACTGGGTGAGGACACCGCAAGATTGAACCTAAAACCAAGTACTTCTCCCATTGCAAGAATTACCAATCTAGCTGACCAAACCAAACCAATAACTCGAAGAGACTTACAAGGATATGAAATCATGCATATAAGAATTTAGAGGAGATTCAAATAAGATTCATGGATAATCTAAACATAAACTCACAATTTATCGGATGTTGACAAACACACCACAAAAGATGATTATATCGGATAGATCCCCATGAAGATCATGAAGAACATGATATTGAAGATCAAAGAGAGAGAACAAGCTATCTAGCTACTAGCTATGGACCCGTAGGTCTGTGGTGGACTACTCACACATCATCAGAGGGGTAATGGAGTTGATGTAGATGCCCTCTGCGATCGAAACCCCCTCTGGTAGATTATCGGAAAAGGCTCCAAGATTGGATCTCTTGGGAATGGAGGCTTCTGGCGGCGGAAAAGTATTTGCGTGGCTCGTTTTGGTGTTGGGGGAATATTTGGGACTTTATAGGATGAAGAATAGGGTTAGGAGACCTGCCGGGAGATAGCAAGCCTGCTAGGCACGACCAGGGGCACGCGCCTACCAGGCTTGTGACTCCCTGGCAGGTGCCTGATACGTCTCCATCGTATCCACTTTTCCAAACGCTTTTGCCCTTGTTTTGGACTCTAATTTGCATGATTTGGATGGAACTAACCCGGACAGACACTGTTTTCACCACAATTGCCTTGGTGTTATTTTTGTGCAGAAATAAAATTTCTCGGATTGACCTGAAAATTTATGGAGAATATATTTGGATTTAATAAAAAATACTAGCGCAAGAATCAACCAGAGGGGGGCCACCCACAGGCCACAAGCCTGCCAGGCGCGACCACCCCCCTGGCCGCGCCTAGCAGGCTTGTGGGGCCCTTGCTGCTCCACGGACCTCAATTCCACTCCTATTTATTCCTATTTGCGGAGAAAAATTTCAGGGAGAAGAGTTCATCGCGTTTCACGATACCGAGCCGCCGCCACCTCCTGATCTTCCTCGGGAGACCAGATCTGGAGTCCGTTTTGGGCTCCCGAGAGGGGAAATCGATGCCATTGTCATCACCAACCATACTTCATCACCAATTTCAGGATACTCTCCATCGTTCGTGAGTAATCCCATCGTAATCTTGCTGGACGGTGATGGGTTGTATGATATTTATTATGTAATATAGTTAGTTTTGTTAGGGTTTGATCCCTAGTATCCACTATGTTCTGAGATTGATGTTGCTATGACTTTGCTATGCTTAATGCTTGTCACTAGGGCCCGAGTGCCATGATTTCAGATCTGAACCTATTATGTTTTCATGAATATATATGTGTTCTTGATCCTATCTTGCAAGTTGTAGACACCTATTACAAGTTATGATCCGCATCCCCCAGGGTGACAATAACTGGGATTCTTTCCGGTGATTACCGTAGTTCGAGGAGTTCATGTATTCACTGAGTGCTAATGCTTTGGCCCGGTTCTCTATTAAAAGGAGGCCTTAATATCCCTCAGTTTCCATTAGGACCCCGCTGCCATGGGAGGGTAGGACAAAAGATGTCATGCAATTTCTTTTCTATAAGCACGTATGACTATATATGGAATACATTCCTACATTACATTAATGAATTGGAGCTAGTCCCGTGTCACCCTATGTTATAACTGTTGCATGATGAATGCCATCCGACATAATTATCCATCATTGATACTTCCATTTTGCATCATGATTTTATATTGACATTTATTGTGTTATGGGCTGTTATTACACATTTTGGTACAATACTTATGCCTTTTGTCTCTTATTTTACAAGGTTTACATGAAGAGGGAGAATGCCGACAACTGAAGTTCTGGATTGGAAAAGGAACAAATCCGAGATACCTATTCCGCGCAACTCCAAAAGTCCTAAAAAATCTACGGAGAATTATTTTGGAATATATAAAAATACTGGGCGAAAGAAATACACCAGGGGGGCCACCACGGAGCCACAGGCCCGCTGGGCGCGGCCACCCCCTGGCCGCGCCTAGTGAGCTTCTGGCCCACCTGGAAGTCCTCCGGTGCCCATCTTCTACTATATGGAGGTTTTCTTTGAGGAAAGAAAATCATATCAGACCTTTTGGGATGAAGCGCCGCCGTCTCGAGGCAGAACTTGGGCAGAACCAATCTAGAGCTCCGGCAGGGCGATCCTGCTGGTGAAACTTCCCTCTGGGAGGGGGAAATCAAGGCCATCGTCCTCACCAACAATTCTCTCATTGAGAGGGGGTCAATCTCCATCAACATCTTCATTAGCACCATCTCCTCTCCAAACCCTAGTTCATCTCTTGTATCCGATCTTTGTCTCAAAACGTAAGATTGGTACCTGTGGGTTGCTAGTAGTGTTGATTACTCCTTGTAGTTGATGCTAGTTGGTTTACGTGGTGGAAGATTATATGTTCAGATCCTTGATCATCACTTATACTCCTCTGATTATGAACATGAATATGTTTTGTGAGTAGTTATGTTTGTTCCCGAGGACATGGGATAAGTCTTGTTATAAGTAATCATGTGAATTTGGTATTCGTTCGATATTTTGATGAGATGTATGTTGTCTCTCCTCTAGTGGTGTTATGTGAATGTCGACTACATAACACTTCACCATTGTTTGTGCCTAGAGGAAGGCATTGGAAAGTAATAAGTAGATGATGGGTTGCTAGAGTGACAGAAGCTTAATCCCTAGTTTATGCGTTGCTTCGTAAGGGGTTGATTTGGATCCACATGTTTCATGCTATGGTTAGATTTATCTTAATTCTTCTTTCGTAGTTGCGGATTCTTGCAGGAGGGGTTAATCATAAGTGGTAGGCTTGTCAAATTAAGCACAACACCCAAGCATCGGTCCACCCACATATCAAATTATCAAAGTAGCGAACGCGAATCAAATGACCATGATGAAAACTAGCTTGACATAAATTCCCATGTGTCCTCGGGAGCTCTTTGCTTTATATAAGAGTTTTTCTAGGCTTATCCTTTGCTATAAAAAGGATTGGGCCGCCTTGCTGAACCGTCGTTACAATTATTACTTGATACTCGTTACAGTTTATCTTATCACAAAACTACCTGTTACCGATAATTTCAGTGCTTGCAGAGAATACCTTACTGAGAACCTCTTGTCATTTCCTTCTGCTCCTCGTTGGGTTCGACACTCTTACTTATCGAAAGGACTACGATAGATCCTCTATACTTGTGGGTCATCAATCACTGATCCATTGCCTACGAGCTTTCCACATATTGATCTTTGCTAAGTTACTTCTCTGTTGCTACTTTTACAATCACTACAAAACTGCTACTGTTACTTTTGCTATCGTTATCATTATTTCCGTACTACTTTGCTGCAGATACTAAGTCTTTCAGGTGTGGTTGAATTGACAACTCAGCTGCTAATACTCGAGAATATTCTTTGGCCCCCCTTGTGTCGAACCAATAAATTTGGATTGAATACTCTACCCTCGAAAACTGTTGCGATCCCCTATACTTGTGGGTTATCAAGACCTTTTTCTGGCGCCGTTGCCGGGGAGCATAGCTCTACTCTCTGAGTCACTTGGGATTTATATCTGTTGATCACTATGGAGAATCTGGAAGATCCAAAAACCAAGATATATCCCTCTACTATGAGGGGAGGTAAGGAACCGCCATCTAGCTCTGCACTTGATTCACCTTCTGTTATGAGTAAGTTTGCGACACCACCACCTGCTAGATTCTGATATGTCACAAGTAATTGATGATGCCACTTCTGCTATGCATGATGCTTATGATGATACTTTGCTTGATAAAACTATCCCACTTGGTGAATTTCTTGATTAACAAATTGCTAGGGCCAATGTTGAAAATTATGATAGTTCTAAAACCGATGAAATTATTGAAACTGAACACTTAGAGAGACCTGCTAGACCTAGCTCTCTTAGATATGACTTGTGTGATATTCCTGAGGGTTATGTTATGGAAGGATAGGTAGCTAGGGACTTTCTTGCTTGTAATGATAGAGATGATCTTAAGAAATTACTATGCAAGTGGAAAGAAAAATCTTTGAATGATAGAATGAGATATGATCCTAAGTTTGCTACTTCATCTATCTTTGTTACCGATAAGGATTATGAATTCTCTGTCGATCCTGAGTTAATTACTTTGGTTGAATCTGATCCTTTCCATGGCTATGAATCTGAAATAGTTGTGGCACATCTCACTAAATTGAATGATATTGCCACCCTATTTACTCATGAGGAAAAAATTCGTTATTGCTATATCCTTAAGTTGTTTCCTTTCTCGTTAAAGGGTGATGCTAAGATATGGTTCAACCCTCTTGCTTCTGGTTGTGTGCTTAACCCCTAGGGTATGATATATCACTTCTCTGAAAAATATTTTCCTGTCCATAAGAAACAAGCTACCTAGTAGGAAATATTTAACTTTGTGCAAATTGAAGAAGAGAGTCTCCCACAAGCTTGGGGGAGGCTTCTCCGATTACTAAATGCTTTGCCTGATCATCCTCTCAAGAAAATGAAATACTTGATATCTTTTATAATGGACTAACCGATGCTTCTAGGGACCACCTAGATAGTTGTTATTGTTGTGTTTTCAGGGAACGAACTGTTGAACAAGCTGAAATACTATTAAATAATATATTGAGCAATGATAATGATTGGACTATCCCCGAACCACCTCCGAAGCCAACTCCGAAGAAAAGAGAAATTCTATTTCTAAGTTCTGAATATATGCAAGAGGCAAAGAAATCTATGAAAGAAAAAGGTATTAAAGCTGAATTTGTTAAGAATCTACCATCTATTGAAAAAAAATACATGGTCTTGATAACCCGACATAGGTAGTAGAGGTAAGTTCTCTTCGTAGATTTCATGAAAGCGATATTCCTTATAACAAGTCTGCTAGACAATGCTTGGATGAGTTTGATAATTTTGTCGTTAAGCAAGAAAGTTTTAATGCTTACATTAGTAGACAACTGAAACATAATGCTTTCATGCATGATCGCTTAGGTGACTATATGAGTAGCTAGAACTATCAATGATCTTAAACTGATTAGTAAACATGCTTCCATGGTAACTACTCAAGTAGAACAAGTATTTAAGGCACATAATGATTTGCTTAATGAGATGAATAATAAGAACAATGATCATTCTGTTAAAGTTGTGACTAGAGGTGGAAGAATGACTCAGGAACCTTTGTATCCTGAGGGCGACCCTAAGAGAATTGAGAAAGATTCTCAAAGGAGTAATATTGATGCACCTAGTCGCTCCAGTAATAAGAGGAAGAAGGATGATGGTAGAACTTTGGATCCTGCTAGTGAACCTATTATAGATACACCTGAAAACACAAATGATATTCCTGTTTCTGATGCTGAGACATAATCTGGTGATGAACATGAGCCTAGTGATAATATTAATGATGATGTTCATGTTGATGCTCAACCTAGTAATGATAATGATATGGAGATCGAACCTGCTGTTGATCTTGATAAGCCACAACCTAAGAATAAAAGATATGACAAAAGATATTTTATTGCTAGGAATCATGGTAAAGAAAGAGAACCATGTGTTCAGAAACCCATGCCCTTTCCTCCTAAACCATCCAAGAAAAGGATGATGAGGATTTTGAGCACTTTGTTGAAATGCTTAGACATGTCTTTTTGCGTATGCGCTTGACCAATATTCTGAAAATGTCTCCTTATCCTAAGTATATGAAAGATATTGTGACTAATAAAAGGAAGATACCAGAAGCTGAAATTTCCACCATGCTTGCTAATTATACTTATAAGGGTGGAGTACTAAAGAAATTAGGAGATCCAGGAATACCAACTAAACCATGCTCTATTAAAGGGAATTATGTTAAAATTGCCTTATGTGATTTGGGAGCTGGTGTTAGTGTTATGCCTTTATCTTTATATCGTAGACTTGATTTGAATAAGTTGACACCTACTGAAATCTCTTTGCAAATGGCTGATAAATCAACTGCTCTACCTATCGGTATTTGTGAGGATGTACATGTCATAGTTGCAAATGCTATTATCTTAACGAACTTTGTTATTCTTGATATTTCGGAGGACGACAGTATGTCAATGATCCTTGGTAGAACCTTTTTGAATACCACAGGGCTGTTATTGATTGCAACAAAGGCAATGTCACTTTTCATATTAATGGTAATGAGCATACGGTACACTTTCCGAAGAAACATCCTCAAGTTCGTAGTATCAACTCCACTGAAAAAATTCCAACGATTATTATTGGAGACATTGAATTACCTCTTCCTACTATCAAGAAGAAATATAATATACTTATTGTTGGGGAAATGCATATCCCCATTGAGGTAACTTAGTGTTATTCGAAAATTCTCCGGTTTCATGTTATTCAAAGGAAGTTTGTTAATAAGACTTGATCAACCTTATTGATGGATTCCTCTTGATGAGCATGAGATGGTTGAATTTACAAAGCACAACTTTCTGTACCCAACTTTTACTTTCTGTTAATTAGATTAAATTAAGTAAAATGCTATTATTTTTCTATTTTTTGAGTTTTTCATGCAGTAGAAAATGACCTAAAAATAAAAGTTCTTCAAATGCCCTGGAAATATAGTACGATTTTTTTCTGGAATATTTAAAAATATCTGGCACTGAGCACACTACAGGGGGCTGCACCAGTGGGTCACAAGCCCACAAGGCGCGACCACCCCCTGGCCGTGCCTAGCAGGCTTGTGGGTCCCACGTGCCCCCCTTCACTTATTCTAGCACCCATCCACTCCATCTTCCTCTAGAAAAATCCCACCATTGCTCAAACCCATGTTCTAGCTCATTTTGCTGCCATTTTCGATCTCCTTGTGCAAAGCTTCATTCGCAAAATTGTTTTGGGAGATTGTTCCTCAAAAGAGAAATGCTGAGGCGATTGTTACGAGGCTCTTCAAGCCGGAGTTCTAAGGAAGGAGAAAATGAGATGAGGGAGAAGCCCAAGTATAATCTTGTTCACGTCATAAAAGTTCAACCATGTGAA